>OY979695.1:46661681-49314181 GCA_963855945.1 Thereva nobilitata
ATTACGTTGTCCCATAAGTTCGTCCTGCATCTGCATCCATGGGTCATACTATGCGTCCTCTTTCTATTAGTTAACCTCGCATTTAAAATCCGGATGAGCATTCGCTCATCGGAGGTTCGAACAACCTGTCCAAGCCATTGGAGTTTGCCAGTTATAACAATTCAAACTTCAGAAAAAATGGTCCACCGGCGACCTCTTAGTGTGTCGAACAGAACACCTGAAACAAAGTATGCATCAATTTCGTGAGTCTAATTTGGGCTCAAACCGGTTGAGAAAGGAGGAGGGGAAAGGTGGTCGAAGACCTGAATGTCGATCAATATCACGACTTGGGAAAGGTACATATGAGCGCCCTGCATAGCAGGGGTAGCCTCATAGTGCCATTCCCTGCAGATGAGTAGACTCAACGGCCAGTGTAGGGGTCGAATAGGAGGCAGCCCCTCCACTAGAATAAGGGTCTGTAGGCTAACAACCCACAACCACGAAACCCTCTTTTTTATGAGAACTCAAGAGCAACAAAACGGATGGATAACTCGGCAACGACCTGGCATACGAAAAAGGCTAACGATTTGATATTAAGTACTTGGAACGTAAGATCATTGTATAGGGCAGGAGCACTTAGGACACTCCTGGAAATATTTGATAAATACAAAATGGACATTTTAGCTATACAGGAGATGCGATGGACCGGGCGAGGTATAATGGACAATAGGAAACACACTGTATACTATAGTTGCCACCCTAGAGAACATATAATGGGAACAGGATTCATAGTTGGAAATAAGTGCAAGCATTTGGTAATAGATTTTAAAGCTATTAATCCAAGGAGCTGCTATCTACGAATAAAAGGAAACCTGTTCAACTATATCATTATCAATGTACCCTCACCTACTGAAGAAAAATCAGAGGCAGAGAAAAACGAATTTTACGATAACGTAGAATCAGCCTATCTTAGCTGCCCACGTCATGACATTAAGAAAGTCTTAGGTGATTTAAATGCCAAGATTGGAAAAGAAGGAATATTCCGCCCCACAATAGGTCCATACAGTTTACACGACGAAAGTAAGAACAATGGGGTAAGACTTATAAACTTTGCAGCATCCGCAAACATAAATAGGATGACATGGCTCTCACCAGATAATCGAACATAGTTCGACCATATTAGATGTCAGAACGCATAGAGGGGCCAATGTTGACTCAGACCACTCATGGTCAAATGCAGGATCAAAGCAAGACTTTCCAATGTTAAAAGAGAAAGATTAACACGCACACCTAAACTTAACATAGCAAGTCTAACAGATGAGGTAAAAGTAAGCGACCTTGAAACCAAATTAAACGAAGCATTTAATGCCATTAACAACCATGATCCGCGTTCGACGATGAATGCAGGATAACAACAGAACAGAAAAACAAAGCGTTTAAAAGAAAACTAAAAAGACATAACACTCGAAACGCAGAAGAAGATTACAGAGCTAGACGGAGAGAGGAAAAAAGAGTAGGTACATAAAAGAAAGAAAAGAGAATCCGAAAAGCGTAAGATGGAAAAACTAGAAACCCTTCATAGTGAGGGAGAAATAAGACAGTTCTACAAGAAAATAAGAGAGGGTAGAAAAGAATTTAAACCTAAGATATCAGCCTGCAGAGACATGCAGGGAAATATTCTAAGCGAGACAGGACAAGTTCTAAATGGATGGGTGGAACATTTCAGTGAACTCTTGGATCAACATGAAGAATGACATAGTGGACACACATTTGATAATAACGAAAGGACCAGGAATGGTGAAACAATACCAAAACCTACCGTACAGGAAGTAGAAGAAGCTATAAGTAAGCTTAAAAATAACAAGTCTCCAGGTGTAGACAATATACCAGCCGAAATATTTAAAAAATGTAGTAATATATTAAAAATACACATGCACAAGATTGTACAACATATTTGGAGGCATAAAGAACTACCTGACGAATGGAACATAGGAATAATCTGTCCTCTACACAAAAAAGGGGACCAGCTTGAATGTTCAAACTACAGAGGTATTACGTTACTGAACGTAGCATATACAATATTCTCGTACATCCTGTATACTCACCTATTGTACCAATATGAAAGAGTGATTGGCAATTACCAGTGCGGATTCAGGAAACAAAAGTCCACAACCACATATTCGCATTCCGACAGGCAATTGAGAAGACGAAAGAATTCAACATAGAGATCCACCTCTTTTTCATATACTTTAAAACAGCATATGAACTTGCCCTACGACCAAAAATCTACAAAGCAATGGTGGAGCTGAATTTTCCAGATCAATTAATTCAGTTCACTAAAACCTCATTGAGTCGAGTGATAAACAGAGTAAGAATACAGAGCAACGTGTCGGTGCCGTTTGAAACGAACAGAGGCCTGAGGCAAGGACACCTTCTATCTAACATTTTATTAGAAAAAGTGGTCCGAGAGGCACGCATTGAAACCAGAGGGACAATTCTAAACAAGTCTGTTCAGGTAATGGCATATGCAGAGGATATAGTCATCATAGGTAGGACAATGACTGTGGCGAAGGAAGACTACGTAGCGCTAGAAAAAGCAGCATCGAAATCTGGACTTATCATTAACGAAAAATTCTCCGCAGCATCACAGGCGCAGTAAATGAAGAGGGAGTCTGGAGAAGAAGATACAACCACGAGTTGTACCAAATATACAAAGAACCAGACATAATCAAAAGCATCAAGATATCACGCCTACGCTGGATAGGACATGTAATGAGAATGCCGGAAGAAGCGCCCCCAAAAATCCTGTTCCTTCAAAGGCCAGAGGAAAGAAGGTCACAAAGAAGACCTAGGAAAAGATACAAGGACGACATCGAAATGGACTTACGCGTAATTTGGATTACCAAACGGGAAAAGAGAGAGAGAGACAGGACCGAGAACGTTGGAAGAAAATTCTTGAGGAGGCCAAGGCTCACCGAGGGCTGTAGCGCCAATGATGATGATGATGAATTTGTGCTCTTTGGATAGCTTCATGATTTTGATATGTTTTGTTAATTCAACTTCCAGCTGGGGTCGACATAGTTCTAGAGAAATGGATAAAGAGGTGAGGTGAGGCTTGCTTGTTCCTGTGAAGCGCTGGACTATTTCGGTGAGGTCTCCCTTACCGAACAGGTCGGCATGGAGCGGCCAAACTAAGCTAGGTACGCTCCTCACCACCACTTTCGAACCAAGGTGTAAAAGTACCGTGCTGAATCCTGAATTCCCAACAACAACACGCTGGTCGCAAACGCCCCCCCCCCCCCAATGCCTGGGAAAGGTCAGTGTACAAGTGCCTTTCCCTGGTATGTGGCTCTGCCAAGGAGGATTTCTTTTCCGACACTACTCGTGGGACAAACTTGAATAAAAATAATAAAAAAATAAAAGAAATATATATGTGGGTTCCCTAATGGAACAAAGGGAAACAGCACGAAACGGAAACAGAAAATTACATTGGAAATAATATTTATTGCTAAGCCAGCCGTTATAGCGAATGGATCGGAAATCCGAAATAAGTTAATAACTAATATAAATTTAAATAAAGCTTGTATCTTCCATTAGGTGTTTCACTTCCTACATATATACATAGAGATAGACGACCGGACACCATAACGTAAAAGGGCATTCCCTTCGGGGGAGTTTCAGATTTCAGCGAGTACCAACGGCAGTACTTAGTCAGGCAATATAATACAACCAAAGGGGCTCCAGCAGTCACCAGCTACAGTTACAATGGCCGCAATGTGAAACAAAGATCGCAGGCATCCCTCCAAAAGAGAAATTACAATCGCGCCCTCTTTATTCTGGACAAAATTGCTGAAAATTAGTCCGAGCAAGACCAACAAAGTCAAGTACCAAGCAGTCATTGAGGAGTAGAAAGCGCTCCAGAATGCAAAGACTCGGCACAGTCGAGTAATGCCCCAAAAAAGAAGAAATTTTCAAGAGCAACCATAGAGCTATAGGACCCAAGCAACAAGGCTCGACGGGTAACAGGCCAATGAGTGACGAAATGAGGGAAAACCCTTCTCTAGTGGTACTAAGTGAAACCAACTCTAGGAACGACACACTACCGGGCCATATATCGGTGGGCATCGAGGCCAAAAAGTCGGGGCTGGTTATGGAGTGTATAGTGGGGCAAGAGCCGTAATTGAGGCCAAGGGAAAGAAGTCCGTCTGGCCTCATTCCTCCAAAAGATATTTCTAAAAGACCGACGGCGAAAATCCGGCTCGCAAAAATGGAAGCAGAACCGGAAAAATTGTTCGTGTACCTTCGGAGTTACAACAGGAATATCCCTATGGATGACTGGAAGGTACTCAAGGCCAAAAAACCCCAGGGTAATAGCAGGGTGCTTGTGCTACTTATTAACGAAGAGCGCCTGGATTTGATCATAAACCCTTTTCAGCCTAAGGCAGGTATGGAAAAAGGTGTTCCAAACAGTGTCATCTAACGAAGAGGCTGACTCCGATGAACACCTCAGTAGCGCTTGGATGACCCAGCAGCCATTGAGGTCACGAAGGAGCTAGCCTCTACAAGTTCCGGTGCAGCCGTTGGTGATGTAGTTACCACGAATCATGCACCAATCGGCAACACGCGTGCTAGGTATCACGAGCAGACTCTCTCAAACTGCGAGGGAAAAGTCCTTTGTAAGAGCATGAGTGTAGCAAATTAGTAGGATGGTTGGACTAGAAGATACCTCCACGGGTTTAGTCATGTACACCAAGAATCTTATATGTATAATAAAATCATTAAGAAAGCCTAAAAAATATTCATAAAAACACTGTTCCTCCAAAGACCAAATGGAAAACCACAAGTCTGACTTAGGAGGAGATATAAAGCCTACTAAGATGCAGCACTGTGATTGCGAACTGGAAGAGTAACCTTCAAGATTGAGATGGATGGAAGAAAACTCTTGAGAAGACAAGGCTCACAGAGGAGCGGCTCACTGTAGCGCTAGTGATGATAACGGTGATACGAAACGCCAGAAGTTCTTTTGCTAAACTAAGAAAGGTATGTGTGGCAAAAAGGGCCCTCGAATGGAATCCGCAACGAAGTAGAGATGTTGGTAGACCGAAAAATACCAGGATAAAAACACTAATGAAAGAAATGAAGACATTTTGACAAAACCTGGAATAGCTCAAAAAAGAGTCCGATTGAAAAGAGGGGTAAAGAGGATAATAAGAGTAACATCGTAGAATTGACACGTAAGTTACATGATTGGAACGATATAACAGACTTGCTATATAAAGCGTGATTCATAAGTTTAGGATTTTCTCACATAAAAACATTTGATATCAGAGCTTTATGAAACTCCATTCGTTGTATATCAAAAACCAATTACCTTCTTCTCCCTAGTCTTGGCCATCTCCCCGAATACATGGCTATAACATTTACCTTATTCAAACAGAGTTATTCAACTTTATCAATTTGTTTCCTTCTGCTGCCAACAAAATTGTGCAAGAAAAATATTTATTTTACAATTTGAAAAGATGCTATCAATTACTACGCGTTAATGATTAAATTCAGAAAGAGTAAATAAAAAACAACAAGATCGAAATCAAACTTCATGGATTGCACAGGCACCTGTTATTTATAATTCAGTAGCACCCAAATTACTCTCAAAACTTCACCGTTTTCTGCTGCCTGAATAAGAATGAGTGTGTCCCGGAGAAGATAAGATTCCATTAAAATCTCAAGGATACCGAAGCAGGCTGTGATAGGAAAACCCTTCATCGATTCAGAATCAATGAAGGCTATTTTCAGGAAATTAATTTGAAAAGCCACAGAAGCCCTTGGTGCATAATTATGATCGGAAACCCTTCAATGATTATTATTTGTCGAGGTATTAATTTTGCTGGTCAATGGCTGCTGGCCCTTACAAATAGAGAAGGTATAATGTGAGTCTTGGAATCCTCATTATGGAGTACTGTTCTTGTTACCTTTTAAAAAGCGAGACTCCGAGAAAAGGGAGAAGAACTCATCCCTTCGAAAACTTTTCGCCCTATCCTCATATTCTTGGTAAATTCGATTTGCTAAGATTCTTGCGCAAAAAGTCCGAATTTCGTGTAATGGACACGTTCACCCTGTTCGTGCTCGGAAGACCAGAAATTCTGCTGACCCTTTTCTTATTGCTTCGCTTTTTTCGTTGAAGTAGGTGCCCTCAGACACTGGTATCGGTACCAAGAAAAGAAAACTTTTGGCCAGCGAGCCCTGCTGCTGCTGGTTCCGAGCTTCGTCTAGTTACAGTTGAAGGGCACAGCACAGATATCAGATCGATAAATAAACCGTGGTTACATAGGTTATTCCGACTCTGCTAAATATATCTGCGTGCCTGTTGATTAAATCTGAAAAAAGCTTGGATAAAGTTGTCAGACCCGTGTCAGGATAATAAATAGCTTTGCCGGGCTGCCTAACTTGCTAAATGATTAACATGCGAAATAAGGGAATCCTTTTCGTTCGGCTTGTAGAATACTTGACCCAAAAATAAGGCAAATGTGGAAGCAGGTTTGTTTTAATTTCGTTAAATGTTTGAATTAAGCCCACACTTTAGTGTGTGGTCTTGCAGAAAAAGATAGTCAAAAGTTAGTGATTGTGTGCATGATCCAAAATTAATATTAAGCCCACATTTTACGAATTAAGTTGGTATTAAAGTTTGCTTTCTTCAGTTTCTTGCAGGTGTAAGTTTGGACGTGATAATGATTTTTAAAATTGGTACTGGATCTGGGATTTACACGATTCAACCATTGTATAAAAAACTCAACATTAGCCTTTTAATGTATTTTTTGTAATCCTATTTCTCATGGCGTTCGGCGGCCATTGACCTTCGTACACCTCAACTTAAAATATACTTTTGGTGTATCCCCGTGTTTTTTTTATGTGGTAGTTGTCACGTCATGGTGCAATGTCCAGTAGTAAGCTTAGTTCGACTGTCAGAACAATTTTGAAGTTATGTGAAGTGTGAACATCCACCTGGTTGGAGAAGACGGCGATGAACTTGAATTTTCTAGGAGTTCAAAAATACAGAGAGAGTAAATAAAATTGTTCCGGTGGAGGGTGGGGGGGGGTTGAGACACAATACCGAAAGACAAAACACCGAAACCCGAAATACCGAAAGCCAAAACACCGAAAGTCACAAAACCGGAAAGACAGAATACCAAAATGACATTTGACCGAAAAGACATAATACCTAATAGTAGAGGGAAATTGTCATATGATAGTGATGTATTTGGGAAGTTGGATTTTTTTGTTTTTTTTTCTTTACATATGTACATATGTTAAGATAAAGCGAAAAAAAATTTCTGCAAAATCGGTCCTGTGCTGCACGAGAAAATTGCATAAATGTCCATTTTTGATGCATTTTGAGTGCATTGCTACACTAGTTTTTTAATTTCTCCAGTTCTGTTGGTCGTAGAAAAATAAAATGGAAAATACTCGTGAATGAATATACTATCGAACTGATTCGGTATAAATACTTTAAAAATGAATCCTAACAACAAAAAACAAAATGTATGAAATTTTGTTTTATTTTACTATAAATGCAATAAATGACGGAAAAAAGGTCGGGTTTTCATAAAAATTGGAGAAAATATGTATTCTGATGCTATAAATACTTGGTTGAAATTTTTACGGCAACAATTGGTACTTTTCGAAAAATTTTAAAATTGCTGCCATTTTATGCCAAATCATCGTACGCTAAAATATTTTTTTTAAATTGTAGGTTTTTTATGTACTTTCTTGTGAGCATATGCAATACTTCGTTACTTTAGTTAAAATGCACATTTTAGGACAATTCAATTTTCAATTTTTTGCCTTTTGACAACTATGAAAAAAAAGGCAAAAAATTGAAAAATTGAAATCCTCGAAAACGGGGCGGAGAGGTAGTCTTGTTACGGCTCAAAGTAGTTACCATTTTCGGGTTTTTTTCCGACTCACACACGCCACTAAGTGACTAGTGCCGCACATTTGTGCATGAAGTGCACAAAAGTTTTTTTTTCATTTCGATCCACAGTTACAACATGGTGTGTTGAATGAGATGCTCATTCTTGATGCATGCTCTTCAATTGGCTAGGGTCTCCAATACACAGCAATAGCCTTGGCTAGGTTCTTGCGGGATAGCTTTAGAAGGTTATGAGTTTTGTTTTTCTTGTAGGACGGCCTTATTCTCTTCGCCATGCTGCATATTGTTAATACTTCCCATTTTGCATTGGCCAAGGATAGTAAGTACAGGTAAATATTTATTTTATCCGTATTGATAGGGGAGGTCGACCTCTTCCGCTGAATAGGCATCCATGTTTAAACCCTCTCTTGCTAATTTATCAGCTCTCTCGTTCTCTTGTGTTTCAGATCATCTGACCGTTTCTTGACTAGCTTTGATGAGATCAAGGTGGAGTTGTTACCACCGTCATACTCTCTCCTCTACAGTTGTCTTCTTTCGCTAATTGCCGCGTTTTTCAAATTACCAGCCTTCCGGGCAACTACTCCCCAGTTCATCATTGAACCGTCTGTGTAGAATACCGTGTCCATATCTACTAAAAGGTGTCCACTTTTCCAGTTTATTCGGGTCTGTTTACTGATTGAACCTAATACCCCGGCTTCACCAGCCGAACTGCACAAGTTCAAGCAAATTGGTGAACTGAACTATAAAATAACATCAGTTCGCATACAATTTCCACATATTCAACAGGGAATTAAACAGACCAACTGAACTCGAACTTAAGTTAACAATTTCAACACGAACTGAACATGAACTGGACTTTAGCCGGTAAAGCCACTTATGTGGATTGAACTGAACATTATTGAGCTGAGGTTGGTGAAGCCGGGGCAAAAAATGAATTAGTAACACTGGTTAAACCAGTGAATTGTAATTTCACTGGGAAATTTTTTTTTATGTGACAGTGCTAAGCTCAGGAATCACCCTTTGTACTACCAGTCCATTACTTCGTTTGTCACGTCATGGTACAATGTCTATAGTCCATTCAAAACGCGGTAGGGGGTGTTCCAACATAACACTGTTAAGAAAATCGAACCCGATTTAGGGGTGGTTTTAACCCTGTAGGATCATCCCTTATCATAAAGTTTAGCTTGATTTAGTATAAATCAACCAACTTCGCAAATAAATATTGAAAAAAGTGCATTTTATCGCATTATTATTCATTATTATTGAAATTACCGCGAAAACCCCTTGAAAATTTTTCGTGATCAGCGACCGATTTTCCCGATTTTCGTGATCAGCGACCCAAAATCCTCGTAGGGTTCGATTTTCTTAACGGTGTTATGTTGGAACACCCAAGGCGCGTTTGGAATGAACTACTAGCAGCAAGCTTAGTACGAGGTGGAATAGGTTAAGGGTTATGAGGTGTCGGGGGGGGGGGGGTGCTGAAGAAAAGGGCGATGAACCCTACGTTTGAACTCTTGTATGTTGTAGGAGCTCGGAACTACCGACTGCGAAAGATTATTCCACAGCCGGGTGGTTCTATTTAGAAACGAATTGCTATCTTGTGAGTGAGACGATTGGGCTTTGGGGATACATGCTTCCGCCACAGGGATAAACGCTCCCGCCACAGGGATGCCTGTATTGCTTTAAAAAATTGTAGAGGACGAAGAAACCGCTAGTAAAAATGTGCCGTGCGCATTTGTTCGCTATGCGTGCTAGCTGTGGCACAGTGCGTACTAGTGCGTATCTGATACAGGCTAGCTGCGGGCTAATTTTTATTTTTACTCGGGTTGACACTCTGTGTGCGTACCAGCTGCATGCTAGGTGCGCCCTAGTAAAAATGTGCCGTGTTAGCTGCGGCGCCGTGCATGCTAGTGCTAGTGCCTACCTGATGCAGGCTAGCTGAGGGCGAGTTTTATTTTTACTCGGGAGGTTTTACAATTGACCCCTGGGGTACCTCGTCGGTTTTGATTTGAGGCCATCCAGTACTGCTTTGATTGAACGGCCGGATGTAAACTCATTCCAGTTCTGTTGAACTGAGCCAACATCAATACCTTGTATTTAAGCTAACAGTTGAGTACTTACTCTATCAAAAGCTTTTGGGTATAGTATAAAAATGGACTCTTACTTATTAAGTTAAATTAACTTCGGCTATTAACTATTTGTCCAAATTAATCACTGAAAACCAATCGTTGACCGCCATGTTATCAAATATTTCTGCGCAAAAATTAAACTGTTTATATTATTTTTTTATTGGATATGAAATGTAAAAAGACTGATTGAAGATTAATCGAGTAATGTATAAGCAAACTCTCTTTGTAACGGAGCGAGACTCCTAACATTGTATATATAAATAAATAAAATTAACTTCGGCATAAGCTCGGCCTATGTCTTCTACGATCACATTGTGAACGACAAACATCTTGTTTATGAGCACTTCCACATTTCACCCTTTTCCCGCAATGAATTTTTAAACCGGAAAATGACTAAAGCGAAAGGAAACCTGCTGGACTTCACCTACTACAAATCTCTATAACACTATTTCTCAACAAACGCCTTCTTGTTCAGTTCTACCCAACTCAGACGAGCGATTTAGTTAATCCCAAAAACCAACGCTTGGATCGTACTTGAAAAAGAGCCAAATGAAACCAGTCTGCGGTTCTGATAATTTCAACAAGACCAGGACGCCTCACCGCTTATGGGTGTAGCAATAAATCAATTTGAAAAATACTGTAGCTGGATAAATTGCTGTTTTCCATGGTCCCACTACTAGCAAACCTTTTTTTAATTAAGAAAATGCCTTAGCACCTTTTCCGTTTACTTTATTAATCTTTGAAGAAAACATATCGCCATGAAAAGGGTTACGCCTTCAGCCTCGGAACCAGGTTCAAAACGAAATTGGATACAAGAGATTCGATGTGGCGAAGGGCGGAGTGGGATTGAATAGAGAAAAGATTTGTTTCTTTTGTTGTGAATGTTATACTGACAAGAACAGATCTGTGTACTGTTTCAATTTGCCATAGAACAGCTACTACAAGAAAAAAGCTTCAATGAAGGGAGGAAAAATCGCTTTGATTGAAGGGTAGTTTGCTTATTTCATCAATTTGAATAAACATCCGTTGAATAACAATTGATCGATTGGCTTTGAGGAATGAGCACTAGATGAGGGGTGGATGAGAGATTTATGAGGAGTCCGGCCCTTGGTGCATGGGCAACATCGATAAGAAACGTGAGACATGAATTTTTAGAGTTTCCGTTGTGGATATCCTTGTTGTTCGTCTTCGTTTTAGTTTTCTTCATGTTTTTTGGTTTCTGTTTGATGCAATATTTATTTATTTAAATAAGAAGAAATACTGAATCATTTAAAACTTCCGCGGTGAAATTGAGGAAGAAGTTTTTCCCGTAAACTGGTATTTTTGTATTTGTATTTGGGGTCGCTTCGATAGTTAGTGCCCTTTGTACAGCTCCACCTTTTTTTATGTGACAGAATTAAGTTTAGGAGTCACCCTTTGTACTACCCGTCCGTCAGGTCCTACTAGTGATGGTGCCAGGTCTAGTAGTAAGATTAATTCAAAAGCTAGATTGAGGATACAATAGGTTAAAGGGAGTGTGGAGGGAATTGAAGCAGAAGGCGATGAATCCATCGTTTAAACTGTAGAATGTTCTGCGTTTCAGAAATATTCGAAAGGAATCCAGTTGTTTTCTTCATGAACAAGTCAACGAAAAGGTCGGTTGTAAGTTGTGAAAATGAGCTAAAAGGGCTAGTTTTGCCTGCTACGTTCCCTACTGTGGCTCAAAGTTTCAATAAAGGAGCAAATGGTGCTGTCTTCGAAGTCTGAGGACGTGGTCCTTGTTCAGGCACGATTAGTGCGATTTTCAAGGCCTCGGGCCAAATAAACGAATTTTATGCAAGGAGGCTCGAATGTAGGGCTTGTAGATTTCAGGGATGAAGACTGTAAATCAGCTTGTTTAGTTGTTTAGAATATATGGTCATTCCATCGCAGATTCTCATTCAATGTCACACCTAGAATGTTAAGATATGAAACAACCGTTACATTTAGATCATCCACTGTAATCAGACTAATGGTAGGACCACACTACGCAGACTTGGATCGTACGCACTACGTGCGGCAAAACAACGCGGACAAAAGACTGTGCTTAAAAAGGTACATTGTACGTCCACACACTATGAGCTTTTTAAAAGCGCGTACGCCGTTGCAAATGAGAATTGATTTTTTGTCACTCATGATTCAGAAAATTAAAAGATCACACGCGCTTTTGTTTGGCCCTATGGCCAAAAGCGCGTGGGATCTAAGTCCGCGTAGTGAGGACGGGCCTTAAGAAGTACTACGCTAGTTCAATACTTCCAACTTCAGAAGTTCAATGCTCCAACTTAAGACGCAGACGATGACATCAAAAACGATTTTTATATGCGACTGGATGAGGTTTTTCGCTCTATTCCAAGGAGAGACATCGTTGTTTTGATGGGTGACTTAAAACGCACCCACAACGCCGGCCTTGAACACACAATTGGAAATCAAGGCATAGGGTAAAAGCCGGACAGTTGCCCATTTTTCAAAAAAGCCCTATTATTAAAAAATATGTACTTACTAACTATAATGCAACATGTATATCAAAACATAGGTCTTTGACCTTTTATAGTAGCCTATTTTTGTAAAGATAATTAATATTGTTTTTGAGTAAATCCTGTTTTATTTGACCGCTCAAAAAAGGGATAGTTGCCTACTGTAGCGGGTAGTAGCCTAAAGTTAAAAATGCTTCGGGGGATACTTGCTTCGTGCGGGGATAGACGCCTCACTATGATTTTTTTTAGATAGAAACAAATTTATATCAATTCTAGTAATTCAGTCTGAAATCCTTTATTAAAATATTAATCAATATTATTAAATAGTATTATTTAAATAGTATTTTAAATTATGAAAATTCAACAAAAATAACAGTTTATTAAGCCCCTTTTTCCTAGGACAATTTTCGTTGCGAAAAAAAAAATCGTTGCGAAAAAAATTTCGCAGTCTGTTGTGCGATTTTTTTGAGTTATGTTCCTACGAATTCAATTCTCGCAACGAGATTTAGTCAAGAATGACATTTTAAGAACTGTCCTGTTTTGTTTTTTATGTTTTAATAAATTATAAATAATGTTCGGAGATTTAATTAAAAAACAACTCGAAATCAATCATATAGCTATATGCATGGAATTTGACGATGCAGAAGAAGACGAATTTCTTCTGAGGCGTTTACGGAAAAGAAAATCAACCCATGAAATGTACAGCAGAAGGAAAAATGAAGGCGCATTTGGAGTTCTGTTCCAGCATTATTTGTCGAATGATGAAATTTTATTCCGAAAATATCTTCGATTGCCGCCTCAAATGTTTTATGATTTATTGAGTTGCATCGAATCCGATATACAAGCAAATCCTTGTAATCGTAATTTAAAGCCTATTTCGCCTGAACAACAACTGTGTTTGACTTTGAGGTAAGATAGAAGCAGATTTGAATATTTTAGTTTAACTTTTATTAATGAAAATTATTATAATTCATATAATAATAATAACAATAATAATAATAATAACAATAATAATAATAATAATAACAATAATAATAATAATAACCATAATAATAATAATAACAATAATAATAATAATAATAGTAAAAATAACAATAATAATAATAATTCGACTGACGTTTATTTTTTTTCTAAATTTCTTATCTCTTCTGCCTGATCTTGGTATTTGTGGATTATTTTTGTGACAGCTTGTTGCACTTCACGTTGGCACTTCGATTGCAATTGAATTGGAAGCAATTCTATTTCTGCTGCGTACACATCGAAATACTTCTGAGTAATACTTGTATTTCTATTCGATTCACGATTGTACGCATCTTTCAAAGCATTTGAATTGCTTGCCAGTTCGCTCAAAACTTTCGTTTTTTCTTGCATGATAGAGAGGTATAAGTCTTCTTTTGGCTGCTTCTTCCGTTTATTTGTTTTCGGGGTTAGTGGAAATGATGACTGTTGTGATGACGCGTTGGTCGATTGGATGACAACTTCTTCTGCAAGAGTTTCTGATCCAGTGGCACTTATTTCTGCTTCGGTAATGATCATCCCCAAGAGTGAATCAGAGTCCGTTATAACTTCCAGATTGATGTCATCAATGTTCCCTACGGTGTTTCGCTGAGTTAAGCATTGATCTAAAAATGACATACTGGTATCTTCATCTATTTTTTCGTTGCTTTTATCGCTGTGAACAGTGTCGGTCACAAATTCATTATCATCGTCTTCGGACGTGCGGCCTGTGCCAGTTGGTTTCTTGACTCGTTGCGAAGTTCCGTTTTTCTTAATTTTTTCATAGTCTCTTATATTTCTCCAACGCTTCTTCAATTGATCCACTAAAATAATTAAAAAAAAATATTTCAGGTACCTTGCAACTGGAGAAAGTCAGACATCCCTAGGATTTCAATTTCGGATCAGTGTATCATATGTCGGAGTCATATTGCGTAAAGTGCTACAAAGCATTGTAGATAAAAAATTTAAACAATCAATGCCTGAGCCAACAGAGGAGGAATGGAAAGGTATCGCACAGAAATTTGCAAGTCGGTGGGGGTTTCCAATGTGCGTTGGAGCTATCGATGGCAAACATGTGCGAATTCAATGTCCTGGAAATTCTGGTTCTTTGTTTTATAACTACAAAGACTACTATTCTATCGTGCTTTTTGCTCTTGTCGACGCTGAATATAAATTTGTGGGAATTGATGTTGGCTCTTATGGCAGAGAGAGTGATGCCGGAATTTTTCATAAATGTACTCTAGGAAAAAAAATTCAACATCATAAGTTTGCAATTCCACCACCAGCAAATATTGAAGGAACTAACATAAAAGTGCCGCATGTTTTTCTTGGAGATCAAGCCTTTGCTTTGAAATCTAATTTAATGACACCATATTCGCAAAAGAAAGTCAGAACAGAAATTGAAAATACTATGGCTATTTTTAACCAACGGCACACAAAAGCAAGAAGAGTTGTAGAGAATGCATTTGGTATTTTGACTAATGTTTGGCGAATATTCCACACACCAATATATGTGCAACCAGAAATTGTCGATAAAATTATTGTTGTCAGTTGTATTTTACACAATATGCTTCGTGCAAATAATATAATAATTGCCGACGATTGCGAAATAGAGACAAACAGTGAACAGTGCCTTGTTCAATTGCATCCAATATTGCATGCAGGCCGACAAGATCCACTAGCAACACAAATCCGAAATAAATTCAAATCATATTTTGTTTCTACGCCTGGAAATAAATAAACTAAAACAACTTACCATCTTTACCACCCATCAATTGTGCCAATTCCTTCCATGCCAGTTCTTTTTTTAATGTGTTCTTAAAATCTTTGCTACTAACATCCCACATAAAGGAATGATTTTTTACAAAGTTTACCAACACATGCTCTTGTTCTTTTGAAAATTTTAATTTTTGATATAATTTTCTTTTTTTAGTGCTCATGATTTCAAAAAAAGAAATAAAATAAATTAAAATCGTTTAAAAAATTTGTATGTATCTTTCTTTTTTTGTAAACAAAACATGTAACCATGACGAAAACTCAAACAATAAAAAGTGAAATACAACAAATATTACAGCCAACTTCGTAATATCTCGCAACGAAAAATATCTCGTTGCGAAAAAGAATGGTCGAATCCATTCTTTTTTTCGCAACGAAAAAGAATGATTTCTCGCACTGAAGGTGCGAAATTTTCGATTTTTTTCGCAACGATTTTTTTTTCGCAACGAAAATAGTCCTAGGAAAAAGGGGCTTTAAGAAAGTTATTACATATTAGTAAAATATTATTATTTATCTTAAAGATATAGTATAGGATCCGTAGAAGAACGACTTTCACCGATCGAGTAACCGAATGAAATCTTTTTTTATGATAAAAAATATGCTAACAAAAGTAACGGTGATGGGTTGCCTAGTGAAATATGTTCAAGGCTATATTTAATAGGCGTTTTTTCGGCATTTTCCGCCTTTTTCTCTATTTTGAGAAGAAACTATGCCTTCTGGTGAAAATATCAAAAGAGCAAAGTTGTAGAGCGTAAAATTTCCTACAAATTGTGTCTTCACTGTTTTTTTCGAATTCCACATAGTTTCGCCGCTAGTGGCCGTTTTGCTCCTTCTTTTAGATTTTGAGCTAAATTTATGCATTTGTATGAAAAATTGAATGAGATCAAAATAGTAGTTGCAGTTTTTCAACGGCTTTTTTTGGACGCTTTGATTTATCAACAGAATCTGAAAAAAGGCGAAAAACGGCCGCTAGCGGCGAAACGACATATGTGGAAAGTTTTTGTAAGTTGGAAAAACCACCAAAGGAAAAAAATCTGTCTGCTCGTTAAAGAATTTATAGTTGGGGATAGTTGCCCCTAGAGCGACTATCCGCAAAAGTAAATAGGGCGACTATCCTTTTTGATACGGATACTTGCCCTTTTTATTTACGAAGTAAATAAAACCCTTTCAACAATGCAACGTAATACACAGTGTAATTTAAACTCTAATGCATGCAAGGAAACAAAAAGTTGGCTGAAAACACAATCAGTAATAAAATAATTTAATAGAAATTATTTACCAATATAATTTCGGTCAAAGTTTAGCCGCGGAAGATTTTTGCTCACAGGGACAAAACGCGTGCGCCTACTCCGTCGGCTTAAATGACACTGTGGTCTGTCTTCTAATTATACTAAAGCGCTAACGCCCTAACATAGTGTAATCAAAACCGGGCATGTATCCCACTGAGGCAACTATCCGGCTTTTACCCTAGGCCAAGTCACACCCAGCAAACCAAACTTTGCGATTTCTTAACCCTTTAATGCATCTGATAACAGATCTGCTATACTTAATTTTTCAGTTTTTTAAAATTTCCAAGTATAACGCACAGCTCCTAAAACTTAAAGTAATGAATATCAATATATACTGCTTTCTTGTGCTCTTGAGAAAACGACAACAAATATTCGTTGCAAAGTGTTGAGTCAAGTGCCTACGTACATGTTAAAAAGTATTAAATTTGTTAAAGAAATTTTCGAAAATTCAGGTAAATTGAACAAATTATTTTAGTTAACGAATATAAAGTGCACTTTACACAAAAATATTGCTTATTTATCAATAATTTATTTATTTATATATATATGCCTTAAAATATATATATTGCAGATATGCAATATCGTGCACTTAAGGCATTTGAAATGTATATTTCATATTGCAATATATTGCATATTTGCAAGACCATGAATTACCACCGTTTAAATTTTAGGACAAAATGCAGAAAGTTCAAATAAAGCCCTTATCTGAAAAAGAGCTAATGGAACTTATTGAAAAATGGGGAGATAGTGAAGATGAAATTTTTAACGATGAAGATGAAGATGATTTTGGTCAAGTTCAATGTCAAAGGTTAAAGGAATTTCCAATTGGCAATGATGAAGATAATTTTGAGAGTAATTTTGAGGAGGTAAATGAAGATAACGTATTCGACATTGTAAATTTACCCATCGATATAATTTCTGATGAAAATATAGTTTTAAATAATGATGAGGATAACACAATATATGTAAATGAACAATTAAATTTAAAAGAATTGAAAAGGAAATATTCCAAATTAATATGGAAAAATAAGGAATTTGAAAGAAATGACGAACAAAATAAATTTGAAGGAAATCAATCGTTGCCGGAGGATATCATGCAACTAGATACACCGTATCAATTCTTCAGTTTATTTTTTAATAAAAAAATTATTGACAATATAGTGTATGAAACAAATCTGTATGCACATCAGCAAGACCCATCGACTACATTTTCGGTTTCTGCTACAGATGTTAACAAATTTATAGGCATATGTGTACGAACATCTGTAATTCAAATTCCGAATATTCGGCGTTATTGGACTCCTACAATAGGAGTTGCAATAATACAGGAAACTATGCTTGTTAACAGATTTGAAAAAATTAGAAAGTTTCTCCACTTTAATGACAATAGTAAAATGTGTTCTCAACATGATAGTGGCTTTGATCGTCTATATAAAATTAGACCTCTTGTTACCCACTTAAATAGTGTTTTTCAAGGGATTCCGTTCGAGCAATGTTTGTCAATTGATGAGCAAATTTGTTCGACAAAAGCAAAAATGTATTTAAGACAATACCTTCCAGCGAAACCCAAGAAATGGGGATTTAAGATATTTGTGCTAGCTGGTGCATCAGGATTCTGTTATAAATTTGAAATTTATACAGGTCGAGAAAATGATAGTAACAAAAGACTCCCCAATGAAAAAGACTTAGGGTCAAGTGCTAATATTGTTGTTAGATTATTAAGAAATGTACCTGAACAGAAAAATTACAAATGCTTTTTCGATAATTATTATACAACGCTACCTTTATTACTAGAACTGTCCAACAGGGGATTTTTATGTTTAGGGACAGTGAGAAAAAACAGATTGCCTAATTGCAAGGTGCCAGAAGAAAAATCATGGAAAACAGTGAAAAGAGGATCTTCACAAGAACTGGTTGCAAATGTAGAAGGAAAAGACATCGTAGTGGTATCTTGGAAAGACACTAAGATTGTTAACCTTATTTCGAATTATATCGGTGCGTATCCTATGCAGTCAGCGAAACGATTTGAGAAAGGAGTTGGCAGATTTGATGTACCTTGTCCAGCGATAGTTAAAGAATATAACAATTTTATGGGTGGCGTAGATCTCTTAGACAGTGTAATTGGACGTTACAAAATAAAAACATGAGGATATTTTACCATTTGCTGGATGTAAGCATTGCAAATGCATGGTTTTTGTATAGGTGAGGAAAGAATTTATGATTCAAAGGAAAGTATATTTTTAATTAATGCATAATGTTATTTTCTTTTAGGAGAGCAAAATCACAAAAAGCTCAAGATGAAAATAAACTTTTGAACCTCGTTGATTTTAAGATAGAGGTTGGAACAACTTTGTGTAAGTTGGGAACTAGTACAAAGAGAGGAACACCATCAAGTGAGCTAGCAAAAAGCATAGATTTTAAAAGAAGGAAGGTCACCTCAAACCCTATTCCTTCAAATGATGTACGCCGTGACGAAATAGGTCACTGGCCAGAATACTTAGAGAAAAGACTTACTTGTAAATTGCCAGGGTGTAAAGGCTACACATATATTAAATGCACCAAGTGCAACGCGAGCCTATGCTTTAATAAAGACAGAAATTGTTTTAAAAATTTTCATTGTTGAATGATATTACTTTTATTATTTATATTATATTTTTTATTATTTTGTTGTGAATTTGAAAATGTTTTTGTTTGTTTTTTAAGAAAAAAATTCGTTTTGTTTAATTTGTAATTATCACTAGGTTTAAATGCATGACATTGCATATCTGCAATATATAATAAAAATAGTATTACTAACAAAATAATCAGTATTTCACTTTTTGGGTTTGGATTCGTATTAAGGAGGTAATTTTCATTTAGAGTGATTTTTTTAAGGAAAATAGAAAAGATCATGCATTAAAGGGTTAACGAAATAGTTCCTAATATCGGACAAATTTATTCGAGATTGTAAACGAATTTTTACAGATTTCTACACGACTTTTGTATGAATATGATGACACGACTTCTTAAAGAAGTATTGTTAAGAAATAGATAAGAAAAATCTGTATGATCTCTGAAAGTTTTTTAGGTGAAATTTCCACTCTTTTATAAAGCTTTAAGAATCCATACAGAGTTTTCTTATCAATTTCGGAAATACATGTTTTTACTAGAATATATCTGATCTTGATATAGTCATAGGGTGAGTTCGAAAACGTCAAACTGCGGTAATACTGCAAATCAGATGTCCGGAAACGTCAACGAGTTGCAGAAAGCTTTGCAGCTCAGCAGGTTGAGAGTTCGGAAACGCAGTATAAACGTAGCCCTGCAGCAAAGTTGTGCAGATAGTGCAGTGCACAAAGTGGCGCTGCTTTTGCTGATTGTAAAAATGTATTCTCAGGTGGACTTTTCAGAGTAGGTTTATTTTGTTATATTCTGAAGTTTTATTATAATTTAAATTTTTTCGTTGTAAAAACCTAAAAAAGGACTTGTCGGATTTAGAAATAAAATTATTAATTAATACTCGACTAAAACGAAGTCGAGTTTAATAGCCGAAAGAGGAAAAACCCGCGTTATGGGGAGTTGCTTTAAGGGATATAATAATGTTCTTCTAACTTCGTTTTAATTTAAGATTTAACGGTTTTTTTTAAATTAGAATTATTAGAGTTACTCATTTCACTTGTACATGCATAATTAAGACTGAAAACAGCTCTCCATTATTTCTTTTAAAATATTGACTGCTGCTTTCCGTATACAATCACGAGTCCAGAAACGTCACATAAAACTTGAAGATGCTTTGACGCTGCATTTACTCGACTCGGACTGAGTTTCCGAATTCACTGCAAGTTGATTTGCAGTATGACCGCATAGCTGCTGCAGTTTTTGACGTTTCCGAACTCGCACATATTGTCTCAGTCATAATTAAGCCCATATAATTATCAAGCCATCAAGATCAAGTATATTATGTTAAAACATGTAGTTACGAAATGTATAAGAAAATTCTGTATGGCATCTGAAACAAAAACAATAGTTGAATAAGATTCTCAAATATAAAAGAAAATATAATTTTAATTTTTTTTATATATTGTATTTATAAAACATCTACATATAAATTGAAGGAAAACCAAAACAAATGAAGTTTACTTTCCGGCACTTTAAATCGAACTGGAAATGGTATGAAGTAAATTTCGGTTGAAACCATCAAAGTCAACAGTTAAGGACTAATTTTTTACGATTTCTTTCCGATCCCGTTACGAACCATTGTAACTAAAAGTGACTAAGCACGTTGCTCCTTTTTGTAACGATATTTTTCCGATTTCAATCCGAAACAGCGGTAATATTTTTTGTTGTTTTTTTTCTATTTACGAAAACTTTGCGAAACGTCTGATGCTCTGAAAGCTTCACTGAGAAAAAGGAGATGTCCATTCAAACCATTCTCGCTTAACCCAACTCCGCTACGGAATTGGATACGGTGAAATCAGCATAGGGGTTAACTCAACTAGTTGACAACGTAATGGTGTCAATTCCGTTAGGAATTGGGATAAATCCGCCGGAATTCGTTAAATAGCATACCCCCCCCCGGCTAGCACAAATTAGTAGCAATGGAGTTAATTTAACAAGTAAAAGAGTCGCAAGACAAGATATGTAATGCGACTGTAGCTCGATTGCGACTGAAAAAGCAGATTTTTAACATTTATTTTGTAACAACCTTGGTCGCAATGTGGCGACAAATGTGTTGTAGCTATGTTTTAAATGTGTTGTTGCCACAAACTGAAGTTGCACACAACAAGATGAAACATAATTTAAACATCCGGAAATTTTTTTTTGTTTTATTCGAACAAATGTAACATGTATTTGTAACAAAAAAGAACAAAAAAGTTTAAGTGTGTTTTAAAAGTCAGTGTCATAATGGAATGAACTGAAAAGACAAAACATTATTCACTATGCACTTTAAAATTGAAACCTTGCATGATTTTACACCAAAATTATAAAACGAATGCCATTTTGTTGATGAATGCGGGTGATTTACTTCTGGAAAATTCACGCGCCACCCAAAAAATGAAAATTTGGAAAATAATTAGGAAATTAGAAAAATTTCGAATTTTTAATATCAGCATGGGAATCCGAAAAATATAGCTAAATAAATTTGTTTAAGCTTCTAGTGTCATATTGCACTGAAAATTGTTATAAGAAATATAAAACACTATAGCAAATCGAATTTGATTTTTTTCAAATAAAACTGCATGGTGTAGGTTGTAGGAGAAACATAGAACGCGAAAAATATGGCGACCATGGAGCTTTTTGACAGATTTTTTCCCAAGTCCTTGAAACTGACTAAAAACGGTGTTTTGAACATTTAGTTGTAATAGTAACTTGATAAAAACACACAGAAACTTAGTCACATTAAGGTTGCTAACTTGTTATTCTATTTGTGACAGTTACAATATAATAACATTTTTGAAATAAGCTACTAAACGAAATGTTTTAATAACTTTAATTTAATTTTAATATGACATCTTTTTTTGCAACTTTTATGGAACATTTTTACAAGTTGGTTTTTCCGTAACAAAACTAAATCTGTAGTGTAACTGGACCGGATGAATTGTTGCAAAATACTAATTCGAAAAAATAATTTAACATAAATGTGACTAAATTTGTTTAAAAAAACTGGATTGCAGTGCAACATATTTTTATTACAAATTAAAATATGTGCTAGCTGGGCCCTTGATGTTATGTTATACGCAATTGCATGAAGTACAATAGATGATTAAGAAACGTCGCTGAGCATTTGATTGTAATATTTTTATATTTCGATTAATTTTGGAAAAATTTCATTCAAATTAAAATTTTTTTGAAAGGATGTTAAAAATGTTTGAGTCGATGAAATCTGTGGTCCATCAGATGATATCTCTCGATAGGTTCTATTTCGGACGGGATTCGATAAATCGAAATTTTCTATTACTATAATAACTAAAAGTATTTTAATAATAGATTTATGTGAATGATAATTTTTTTATTCAAGTAAATAACAGAGACCCCAGCAACGTCCCAGGACTAATGATTTAAGGACTAACGATATAAAATTTGCAACATGGAATGTGAGAACATTATATAGACCTGGAGCAATGGCAGAAATGATAGATGAGCTTACACGATATAGAATACTCATTGCAGGACTGCAAGAGCTAAGATGGACTGGTAAAGGAGTCCTAGAACGAAGAGACGCTACGATATTCTACAGTGGCAATAATGACTCCAGAAGAAACTTTGGGGTAGGTTTCTGTGTACTTAAACCTCTACTCAACAATGTAATAGACTTCACCCCGCTTAACGATCGGATCGCGACCTTAAGAATCAAATCCAGATTTCATAATATAACATTCATCACGGTGCACGCGCCTACAGAAGAAAAACCAGAACAAGAAAAGGATGACTTCTATGAAAGTCTTAGAGTGACTTATGACCAAATCCCTTCTTACGACATGAAAATCGTATTAGGCGACTTTAACGCTAAAGTGGGTAAGGAACCATATTATTACCCCTACGCTGGCAAATTCTCGTTGCACGAAGAATCAAACGATAACGGGAACAGAATGGCCGAATTCGCTATCGCAAGAAGTTTGACAATAGCTAGCACCTGGTTTAACCATAAAAATATACACAAAAGGACATGGACATCACCAGATGGCAGGCACCATAACCAAATCGACCATGTTCTAGTTAACACTAGGCATGGAAGTAGCATACTGGATGTAAGGAATTTCCGAGGAGCGAATGTAGACACCGATCATTACCTAGTTGTTGGGAAAATGAGGGCGAAAAAACTAGCGACAAGACATAGAACAAACAATGATAGACAAGCAAAGTGGAACATAGAAAAATTAAAAAATGAAGAAACAAAACAACAGTATGAAAGAATGTTAACAGGAAAGCTAGAAGAAATAGCAAGGAGTCTGGAAATGGAAAATGATCTGAACCTGATGTGGAACTCGATAAAAGAAAAAATCACAGAGACAAACAACAGTGTATTAGGCACACAAAACCAAGAGAGAAGGAGGCACTGGTTTGATGATCAATGCAAGAGAAGCATTGAAATAAAAAACCAAGCAAGACAGGTGTACCTAGAAAGAATGACCAGAGGAAACCACGAGAAATATGTAGCAGCACGAAGAGACACGAAAAAGTTATTAAGGAAGAAAAAACGTGACTACTTTAGAAATAGAATAAGTGCGATTAAGCAAAGCTACACTAATAAAGACGCTAGGAGTTTCTACAAAGAAGTCAACATGATTAAGAAAGGATACAAACCCACCTGCACCATGGTAAGAAGAGAAGATGGTACTATAGCTAGTAGTATCGAGGACATACTCGAGGTGTGGGAGAAATACTTTAGAGACTTCTTCAAAGAGAACATAAACCTAACACAGCGAGAAGCAGACAACCGTAGTACAGATGACCCAGAAAACGATACGCCAGATCCTACAATAGAAGAAGTTGCAAATGCCATAGCGAAACTGAAAAATCATAAGGCTCCAGGTCCAGATGGCATACACCCGGAAATCTTAAAAAATGGTGGGGAGAATTTATGCCATGTCTTACATAGCCTCATCGTAAAACTATGGAGAAGCAGCAAGTTGCCAGAAGAATGGCTCTTAGGTACAATAGTCCCAGTCCATAAAAAAGGTGAATTGATGAACTGCAAAAACTACAGACCAATATCTTTGTTGAACACAGCTTACAAAGTGCTTTCACATATTTTATTTAATAGACTGAAACCACATTTGGAGGATAAAGTAGGTGATTACCAAGCAGGATTTAGAACAAATAGATCGACAACAGACCAAATTTTCATAATGAGACAAATACTTGAAAAATACTGGGAAGAAAGCATTGATATTCATCTTCTTTTTGTTGACTATAGAAATGCTTACGACCTGCTTAATAAAAGAGAGTTGTGGAAAAAGATGAGTGAAATGGGTTTCCCGAAGAAATTAATAGACCTATGCAGAATGACGACCAAAAATTGTAAAACACAAGTGAGAATACGAGGATGCAACTCGATCAACTTCCCTCAAGAATCCGGTCTGCGACAAGGAGATGCGATCTCACCAATACTTTTTAACATTGCTCTGGAAGCAATAATGAGGGAAACACAGCTTAATGGAGCAAATAGCATCTTCACAAGGAACATTCAGGTACTAGCCTTCGCAGATGACATAGTCATAATTGGACGCAAAGCGCAAGATGTAAAAGAAACCTTTTCCAAAATTGTCCAAAGTTCAGCAAAGTTTAATCTACGAGTAAATGACACAAAAACAAAGTATATGATCGTATCAAAACGAGGACAACGACTAGGGCGAAGTATCAGCCTTGACGATCATAGTGTGGAAATTGTAGAAAACTTTATCTATTTAGGGACAATGCTTACTGCAGAAAATAAGATAAAGGACGACATCCATAGACGCATCGTAGCCGCAAATAAAACCTATTTCGCACTAGTCCCGGTCCTAAAAAACAAAGAAATTTCAAGACAGTGCAAGGTCAGACTATATAAAACATTAATCCGCCCAGTTCTATGCTATGGGTCTGAGGCTTGGACATTGACCCAACAAACAGAAAATCAACTTAAAATCTTCGAAAGGAAGATCTTAAGAAGAATATTTGGTCCTGTAAGGGTTAACCAGAACGAATGGCGCATTAGGACAAACGAAGAACTTCAAGAAATGTATGACGAAATTAATATAGCTACATACATAAGACTGAATAGACTGCGATGGCTCGGACACGTTGTACGAGCTTCAGAAGATAGAATGCTAGCCAGGATTTTTAATGGTAGACCATCAGGAAGAAGAAGAGTAGGACGACCAAGAAATAGGTGGATAGATGACGTGCTAGCAGATATACGGAAATTTCGTATAACAAATTGGAGAGAGCTAGCAAGACGTAGAGATGACTGGAAGAGGAGACTTCGAGAGGCCCGAGTCCTGCAAGGACTGTAGCGCCATTCAAGAAGAAGAAATAACAGAAGACAAAAAATTACTATTTCATTTTTATATTTTATATTAAACTTTCTTTGAAAAAACTATTTACAAAATATTATATACGAAAGTTTTTTAAAAAAATAAGGTGCTTTGACCTTCAAGCTTTCCTGGTGATGATTTTATTGAAGGGATATCAACTTTGATGTTAGATTTTCATCTAAACCTTCACCATTTCTGCTTTTATTGTCCTTTAAAATAAATCAAAAATTCAAAAAAAAATATTCATATAAAATCAAAAAATGTGTATATTGTACAAAATAACTTACGATTTGGATATATGATTAACTTTTCGAAGCTGACCTTGTCCACTCTGCGATGAAATGAATCTTATAACCGATTACGGGAATAAGAGCTGCTATTGTGAGTCCCGTTAGCAGCTTTATAGGATTTATAGTAATTTGTTGATCTAAAACAAAATATTTCTATATAACAAATTAGTCACCGATAAGTTCGCGATTATATTTAAAATATAATTGTAAATAGTATTTTAAAAGTTTATCGCATTAAAAAAATATCTACCTTTAAACGAATTGATAAGTCCTTCCAAATTCCATTTAAATAAATATCCCAAGTTTTCTCACCAGCGATCATCAAAATTTTTCTACGCAAATAAAAAAAAGTTTCCAGAAATTCTACACACAAGTAGACACATCAATCGTCCATCTTCACAATAATAATCCACTGTTTCACTATTTAATTTTTCACTTCACTGATTGGAAATTCCGCTCGAACCTGTCTTCGGGATCTTTGCACGGAACCAACTAATATTTTGAAAAAAAAGTTACACACAGCCACCGTTGATTATATTAGGGCTAGTTACAAATAGCAAACAACCGAAAAAACGTCTACAGGTAATCAGGCGGCGACAGGGACATTCCCGATAATAAAAAAAGGTCCAGTTTTTATGACCAGTTGTTTCTTTTAGCTAGATGTTAGTAAGCATAAATTATTGTGTCAGCTACAGACTAAAATTTAAACGAATAATACACTTTATTAACTGAAAAAATAAATGCTTTTTCCTCAAACGATCAGTAATAAATTCAACTGCGTAAAGTTTTCAATAGGAACTCCGCCGCGGGATTGACTCAAAAAAACGCATTCTTTTGCTTTAGCATACTTAAGATTGGTATAAACCATTATTCATTTGGTGAAACTGAACTTCCTCCAATTCCTTGGCGGACTTGGTACAATTTTTGTTTTTTTCTCAGAGTTGGTTTGCTGGGTAACAGCACCGGTGAGCTTTTCGTTGACTTCTGTAGTTCCCACGAACGCATGGTAGGTCACAAGAAGATATACAAGGAGATCTGAGTATCTCCCGATGGTAGAACAAGAAACCGGATAGATCACGTGGACGTCAGCCGCAGATGGAGAACTATTCTGGAGGATGTCAGGAACTTTAGGGGAGGAAACACTGGAAGTGACCACCATTTCGTATAGCAACTTTTTGCCTCAAAATCGTCACAATTAGGAAGGCTCAACGCGATGCCATAAAACGTAAACGGTTTAACGAAGACGTAGGCCCAGCCTTGTAGAGGTGGAAGACGCTGCTTAAACTGCTTGGCGTAATCTCTCACCTGGAAGTACCTAATAGTAACTGCCTACCACACACAGCCTGGCTTCACGAACGTTTGTTATGGGTCACAATTCCCATTCCTTGTCCAGGCTTTTTCACACCTCCGAATTGTGTGCGTGACTCTTTTTTCATCAACGGCTATGAGACATTTCCGAAATGGGTCGATTTCATTGCGTTTCAGCAGCGCATCGTAGTTGTTAATTCTGTCAATCATGTTTTCGCGCTCAACTCATGAGGAACGCATACAACGTATCGTACATTGTATCCAGCTTTGTTCAAAATAGTTTTATTTTGCTGGATTTTTTCAAGAATTTCGTCAGATTTTTCATTGATTGAACGACTAAGGCGTGTCTCTTCTTTTACATCAAAATTACCAGATTATACACTCAAACAAACACTTGACCTGTCATCTTTAAAACTAATGTAGTGTATATAAGAGCACACTATGGAAAACACTGTAATACAAGTTCATTTAAATTATGACAGTTCTAATAGACAAATATCGACTACTGTATTACAAGTGGATTCCATAGGGGAATAGATTATGCAACGTAAATTTAATAAGCTAAGTAACATAAGTAGGGGAATTAGGTAGTATAAATAGTTGTAAGGATTTTGTAAATATTCAATTGATTCCCAAAACTCACTACGAGTGATAGTGGCAATATCTTGCCCTCCGGGATTAGAAGCATTAATAAATAATAAACTTATTTAAATTTAATAAAGACTTTAAACTTACTCAATTCTACACCAAATAAGGCGGCACTAGACGCCAAATACAAAAGCTGGTCTACTAGCTTGGTTAAAACAACACAAACATTACACTAACCCCATCTATCGCCAGACCTTATTATTGCAAAAGAAATTTGACGGTTACTTTATACCGTGGGAAACATGTAATCTGGTAGATAGGGAGTGAAATGTTAAAATGTCTAGTGAATGGAGTGTCAGTCTCTTTTGTAACATCCCTTCATTATTTTTTGTTTCATCTGCTGTAACTTTTGCATTTTCCGCTTCTGTGATAAACGAAACAGTTTCAAATAGTTGCATAAACAAAACTTTCTTGCAAAAGCAAAGTAATTTGCAATTTCTCCAAAGAAATAAGTGAAGTTATAACGATTTCTTTTTGTTTTGATGTTATAAACTGAAAATTATTTCCATCTGACCCGGAGCGAATGAATGTCTTGAGATTGTAGAAAAACAAAATCTGGAGTAAAACAAAAATAATAATTACAAAACAAACCAGAATCCCTTAAAGTTTTGCAACAAAAAAATTCGTTCCAGTCATAATTCAACTTTTCCCAGAAAGTGCATCACAAAACAAGAAAACGTGATTGCAATATTCCAGAAATAAGAAAAGAAAATTAAATCAGATAAGAACGAATACAACAAAGTACTTCCGGTCATATCCTTTTCGTAGTTACGCCTTGGAAAAGGACCAAACAGGGCTTCGTCCTTATTTGCATAAATATTGATAAGTCCCGTAAATACTTCGGTAGTTTGTTACCGGGACAGTAGGGATGGTCGTAAAATAAGAGTCTAATCCTCAAGGAGAGTCCAGTTTGGTAGCATCCTTACATCTGCTATCGCATGGAAATGCAATGAACACGTAGTCCACGTTCGCCTGCAGTAAATATGAATCCAAACACGTCTCACTAGGTTCCGTGCTTGCTTCGCTCCAATGCATTTTTCTAGTGTCGATTCCGCTGCAAGCACAGCCAGTTCACGTTTGCATATACCTTAGATTCTGCATTCATGTACATATAAGACCCTTTTTTCTAAGGCGATGGTATACAAAAAAAGGGTTTTAAAATATTTTGGAATAGGGTTCTATGCAAGTATTTTATTTGTTTATATTTACTATGATAGAATTTGCAAGTTTTCTGGGTGTGAATGCAACAACGGGTACTTGACATTTCACGTTACCGTAGTACTATCGTTTCACACTTGTCGCAAAAAATGTCCACATTTCAAGATAACTTTTTCAACTACACTTTCCCATCTATGGTGAGCACGTATTTTAAAAATATTGTTATATATTCAAGTTCCTTACAAGTCGTCACACATACCTGACAAGACGATTTCTTGCTTTAACCTCACGTCATGTGTCAGGTGTTTTTATTATGGCTATGACCGCTTTTTAAATGGCTTGTTGAGGGGCGTCTTGGCGGACACTGCGATTAAATGTCATTAGAACAATAAACTGAAATTCTAATCTTAAAAACGACAAATTATATGAAGATTATCTTGGCCTGAAGATATAACATTTTCAGTTTGGTAGAACTGAGTTTTAAAATCAAGCATTGTACTATGGTGCCATATCTAGTAGTAAACTCAATTTGAGGGTAGAAAAGGAAAGGTTGGTAGGGGTTTGCGGGCTGCTGGATTTAAAGCGGTAGGCTTTGGGTTTGAAGATTGTTCCACAGTCGGCAGTCGGGTTGTACTATTTACAAATCAACTTCTAGAACGTAATCTGCGCGATTATGAGTAACGAGAGTGAGAGTGAGCCACTGGCTTACAATGAAGGCACAACAGGTGCCATCACCAATTAGTTTTATGACCTGAGTTTGCACCTTGAAGAGCCACACTAAGGCGTTTTTTGCAGCACTGATGAATTTAGTTGTTGAACTAATTAAAAAAATTGAAGTGGAAGAAAACGTCTTTATAAGAGAGAATTACAGCCACAACTTCTTTATAAAACCATCTAGAATAGACACAGAAGAGCACAGAAAGTGGCGGAAGAGTAGCTACACACAGAGCCCACTGAGCGCCTCGATACGAAGATCCAGAGAAAGGATGTTGCGGCGGCTGCAGGGCAGTAGAATGAGGCCACAAGAACTCTGGAAGCCCCCAAGCTCCCTAGACAGCCGGGTGAGGAGGAAGGAGAATTCGCCCAAAGGAGAGAAGAAAATCGGCCAGAGGGAGGGCCTGGTGAAGGTTGATCGGATCCCCGGGAAAAGGAAAAACGCCGGAAAGATGGGTCTGCCTGGACTAAGGAAGAAAGGAAAAAGAAGTTGAAAAAGCGAAAAAAGCAGGAAAAGAAGCACCTGGGGAACAACATAAAGCGGAAAGATTAAATCCTCACTAGGAGAGACAGCGCAGGTAAGAGCAAGCACCAAGCAGGTATCGATCGAGATCAGGGACCTGAACGAGATCACTTCCACAGAAGAAGTGAGCGAGGCATTGCGGAATCAGCTAGGCCTGCTGCAAGTGCAGGAGCTCAACATCGAAGTGTTTTCACGACTCAATGTGGTGTTGGCAAGCACCACCTTCCAAAACGGGGAAAGAGGATCTATAGTAGACATCACCTTCATCAATGACTCGATGGCCAGAGACCACCAATGGCAGGTGAGCGAGGTGTATACGCATAGCGACGATTAGACCATAACTTTCCGCACAGACGAACAGAAAAGGGGGGCCAGAAAAACCACGCCATAAGCACCGGATGGGCCCAGAACAAGCTCGACGAAGAGCTATGCAAAGAGATAATTCTGCAGGAGAATATTGGGCAAACAGGATGCGCAAATGAAAGGGTCGCAAGGATAACAGCGGTGATGAAGCGGGCATGTGCAGCATAAATAATGTCAGGCCTACTTACTATTACCAGGTGCATGTGTGATCCAACGGCTTATCTGTACTGAAAACTCCTATCTGGTACCTCTGTGCTCTTTGTCACTGTTGTATGAGGGTCAATTGGAATCTTATTGCAATTAGCATTATGCATATCAAATTAATATAAAAGTCTGTCAAGATATTTGGATTGATGAATGATTCTTGATGAATGTCCTCCAAACTTCTCAATTTGTAAACGTACAAAATACTTCGGTTCGCACTCTTTAATTTCAAAATTGTTCTTTAATTCACACATAATTCTGTTCAATGTATGTTTAGAATTTGATAATAGAAGACCATCATCAGCATATAGTAACAAATATGTTTTTTTATTGTTTATATTTCCAATAAATGTAAGTATATACATTTATCTGCATGACTATTTTTAAAACCAAATTTCTCTAATAAACTATCAAATTTATGATTCCAACACCATGGTGCTTGCTTTATTTAGACCATAAAGTGAACGATTTAGTTTGCATACTAGATTGGATTGAGCTTGCAAACTTTGGGGTGGTGTCATGTACAGTGGCGTGGCGTGCTTTGAATTGTAGGGGATGCAATCTGGCAAAATTTGTGTGGAAAAACTCCGTTCCGCGGATGCACGTTATATATTCAAATGGAGTATTAAGATTATCTATATTGTAATGAAAGATAAAGTCTTCCATTGATATTCCAGCGAGTGTGAGCTACTTTTGGAAGTTTTCGCTTTATCAACAAGTCGATGACAGCGGATCGTTTAGTTGAGTGACTAAAGAAATTTGAGAAACCTGTGATTGACTGAAAGAAGATTCGGCACTCACGAATCTTGTCACATGATTTCGATAAAACAATATTTAAACGATGAGCAAAGCAGTATACAAAAAGGGCATTTGGAAATTTCTTTAACTCGGGTTTGAAGACAGCTAACTTTACCCGCCATAACTGAAGCTCCGTCATAGCAATTGTAACTTGGAACCACATGCGAAATTCTCCATAACATGAACTATATGTTCATGCAAACGAACTACTCTTCTATCATCGGAAATATTTTTAAAACTAATGAATGTTCCTTTCGTGTGGCCAAAAGAAGAAATGTATCTCAGAGTGGTTGGCAACATAGATCGACAGGAAATATCCGTGGTTTTATCACAAATAATTGCGACAAACTCAGAATTGTGGGTTTCAGAAGTAACTTTAATTTTTAGTAAGAGTGCAGGAAATAGCCACTATTAAACAATTTTGAATATTGTTTGATAATCCAGAAAATACTGAAGCTGATTTTTAATTTCAGGATTATGTTTGGCCAAAAGTGAAATTAATTCAACATAATTTTTCCAATTAATAGAATCTTGACCCTCGCCCTGTCCGCGAAAGGCTTGCTCCTAACATGCCAAGTGGCAAAGAACGTCTGTAAAAATTTTAGTAATTTTCCGGTTCTTTTGAACTAACTCATTTTTCTCATAATTGAGGATTTATAATGAGTGTCTACTAGATTTTCAATCCTTTGGCCTGTACCGAATTTAGAAAGAGCCAAAACCGATTTTAAATGCTCGGAGGATTTTTGGCCATGCCTATCAACGGCGTTATGAAAATTATTTAAAACATTAAATCAAACCACAAACGTTCTTTTCAGTTGAAAATAAAATGCAAGGCCAACAAAAAAATTTTGTTAATCTTGACAACCGGTAAAAGCCAGTAATAATATTTTAATAGAAAAATACCTAATGCAAGTTTTATTTTCACTTAAAATATGTAATATTGGTTTCGGTCTACCATTTTTAATTATGAATTTATTTTCCGTAAATGAACATGAGCCAAAGGATTGCTGCAAAAAATCATCCATTATGCAAAAAGGCTTACCATCAACATCACCCATTATATTTAATAGAGCAAAAACAAACTAAAAAAAACTAACAAATAATATATAAAAATTTTTCAATATCTCCAATTTTCTTTTCAAACTTACTTTTTAAAACTACTTGCACTATTTTTAACTCACAAAACAAATCGCACCAACTAAATTGCTGGCAAAACAAATTTATTTTAATTAATTAATAATTAATTACTCCAAAAATACTGCTTTTTACTATTTTCTACAATTAAGTCATTAATTTCAAACCACATTGTACAAATTCATTTCCAATTGGATTGCTCATAGAAATGAATTTCTTCAAATCTTATTAGAAAACTTCTCTCCGCTCTCACCCAACAAAAAATTACTCACAAAGCTTCGTATGGATGCAAAATCTGAATTGCTTCCCTTGGCCTTGGTCACAGGAACAAACTTTCGTTGTGACTCCCCATCTCCGCTTCCCTCTTCAAGCTGGTGACATATTCAAGCGTACATGCGTTGCATTCGTTGACAGATAATATAGAAGTGTGTGTATTCAAATACGACCTGACGCAAGACCCTCGTAAGTACAGGCCTGGAAGCAGAGTTTGTGTTTGTGTTGGTAATAGACCCATTATCTGTCAAATCGGAAGATATTATATGGAGGAGGTAAAAGTTCGGGATATTTTGCCGTAAAAAGTCATAAAATAATATATTTAACCAGTTTTTATTGCAGTAGGATTACAAGTGAATAGTGCTTCAGTGATTTAATTAAGAAAATTTAAAAAAATCGAGTGATTAAGTGTGTTTTAAGTGAGTTAATTGTGAAGGTGGCCAATTTTGTTTACATTCGCGGTGGTTTTTTCTTGTTTATTTAGGGGAAAAATGTTGAATTTGTGTAGTAATATAATAAAAAGTGCTTTTTAAGTGATTAAAGATTATTATAGAATAGTTATTAAACACATTAAGTGCAAGTACCACCACACAACATACATAACAATAACTTTTTCACTTTTCCTTCACATTTTTCTGCACTTATGTTTTTAATAACTATTCTATAATAATCTTTAATCACTTAAAAAGCACTTTTTATTATATTACTACACAAATTCAACATTTTTCCCCTAAATAAACAAGAAAAAACCACCGCGAATGTAAACAAAATTGGCCACCTTCACAATTAACTCACTTAAAACACACTTAATCACTCGATTTTTTTAAATTTTCTTAATTAAATCACTGAAGCACTATTCACTTGTAATCCTACTGCAATAAAAACTGGTTAAATATATTATTTTATGACTTTTTATGGCAAACTAATGCAAAAATATTCCGAACTTTACATCACGGCGTATAAATCCAACAAAAGTGACAGATTCTGGGACTACGAGCAGCTGCGTTAGTGTTAGTGAGGTAGGCAACTTCCAGGCCTGTACTTGAGAAGGTCTTGCCTGACGGAATATTCCGTGAATGTTCCGCATGCCACGCAAATGTCGGGCTACTTTCAACTTTTTCTGCATTGCCGCATTCGACATAGGACACACAAGCATACACAACAAACACATGCGACTCGTTACTTAGATTTTTGGGCTATCTGTGAAAGCCGGGACGGAACGCAACCATGCAGTTATGTGTCAGTGGAAAATCTCCGCATATCAGGGACCCGCTGAATTCAATGCATGTACGCTTGTATATGTCACCAGCTTTATCCACAAGTTCGCACCGAAGTGCGTCCCAACGGACAGTCAAGGGAAGCAATTCAAATCCTGCTTCTCGAAGCTCGTTGGCGTGTTTCTTTGCGTATAGAGAATAGGTTTCGTTTGCGAATTCAGAGAGAAGGAAGAGAGAGCTTTCGCTCATGGACATAACTAAAATAGAGAATTTATATCTTAACAGTGGAGGCTAGAAAAAGCAGCAATAATATAAAGGTAATCTCAGAATGATAAAATTAAAAAGAAAAAGTTTTGTAAAAGAAAAGAATAATTATTGACAAAATTTGAATTTTTATTTTTACTTCTTAAGAAATTGTAAGGGATGCAATGCATCCCTTGCTTCCAAAGACGCCACGCCACTGGTCATGTAGGGCATTTTCGAGAATTCACCATGGTAGCTACCGGTCGAACCAGAAAATAATCTACCATGTTCGAGAGTTGATTACTTACCATAAGTTCCCACTCACCATGTTGGAATATTCACCGATAAGGTAACCAGAGCCTCAGAGTCTCACTACAGGGTGGTGGATGGATGGTGGATTAACTTCTGGTTCGACCGGTAGCTACCATGGTGAATTCTCGAAAATGCCCGTAATGTATCTTCTTTTGGGTGGTGTGAATAAAAACTGAGTGCAAGTGTTCACTCCATTTTTTGGAGTGAACACTTAGTTCGGCGTGAGTAAAAATACCCTTCGTTAGGTTTCGTTAAGTACTTCACTCTGTCATTTCTCCACATAAAGTGAAGACTTAATTTTGATGTGAATAAATCAAAGTTTTAACGCTTGCCTGGGAGTGAACACTTGTAAAATTTGAGGCTAATTGCGAGCTTTTTCATTCATTTTAATAAAATAAATTAAAAAAACTTTTAAAATAAATAACTTTTATAAATAAAATTCACTAAAAAGAAAAAAATTATTTTTTTTGGCAGTTTTAGGTATACACACGAAAAGTTTCATTGCAAAATAAGAAATGCTAGAATTCAGGCTTATCTTAAAGTTTAATGTGCATTAACAATTTTAAAATTATATTCTCGTTTGACTTTAAATGTTTGAACTCTTATCAATTAATTGTGTAAATTTACAGCATTTCAAATGCATTTATAAAAGTTTGGGCATGAGTTGCAGTTAGACAATTGTGATTATAGTTATGGATGTAAGTTCTTACTTCAATGGAGAAAACTATAAAAGAGAACTGTGGAGTAAACTTCAGGAATTAAAAAAAATAGAAAATATGAAAAGCCGCATTCGACAAAAGACCGATAAGAAAGGGACAGGCAACATAGCAATTATATTGAAAACGCACGAAAAAGAATTTTTGGAGCTCCGATAATCCGTTGTAAATAAAATACTAGGAATTTACTTATTTTATGTTATATTTATTTTTAACTTTACAATTATAGGTGCACTTCAGAGCGCAAGACCAGGTCCCAGCAGGACCTTGCATGATTTTGGGAAACCTTTGGAAAATCAGCCACTTGATCAAATCAACATCACCGTCCCACAATTTCCAAAAGTTATTGCGGCACCTAAAAAAGTGATTGCTAATGACCATTGCGCCAGTTATGGATCCACAACATTTTACTATAGGAGATAGGAATTATGCACTTAAATTAAGATCGCATGATTTTTATCCCCAGAAAGATATTAGATACATGAAGAATTCTTACAATATTGTCTGGAGATAATAATTATGCACTTGCATATATAAGCATAATTATTGTTCCCAACAAATAAAAATTTAAATCAAAAATTGTATTAAGGTTGAGTTGGATTTTATCTCCAGAAAGAAATTAGATATCTTGTAGAATAATTCCTAGAAATTTGTCTGGAGATAATTGTACACTTGCATATCTAAGCACAATTCTTGTCCCCAACAAGTAAGATTCAAAATCAAAAAATTGCATCAAGATTGATTTTGGTTACGACATTAAACGAGAGTGGACGTATAATTATACTTGCGTTTTTTATTTAAAAGGAAAATTATAAGTTCCAGTAAAAGATATAACTCGCGGTTCTTGAGCTACAAGGAGAAGTTTTGCTACAGCAAAAGGAGCTCAACAACCAGCAAAAAGAAATATTTATATTAGAAAAAGAAAAACCTCTGCTGGAAATAACAGAAACTTGAGTGACTCGGTTTAGAAAAAATGTTGGTTCAAAGTATGAGCAAAATGCGAAAACGAAGAATATTGGGATTTTGCTCACACTTTTTACCGACATATCTTCTAGCAAAATGTTAACTCTCTAATTTTTTTTAAAAAAATTGTTTTTAGTGAGTAGCATATGTTAAAAAAAAGTTTCGGAAAATTAGCTGTATGCTACCTCTCAAAACCACCCCCTAAAAAACCAAAAAATCCGTTTTTGGCTAATATCTCTTTTCGCATTTTGTTCATAGTTTGAAAAAATTTTTATTGTAAAATTGTTATTTATATCAAATAAAAGAATACACATTTACCTAAAAGATGAACCTAATTACGTTGGTCTACGATAATTAGTATAAAGGTTATTCAAGTTTAAGTAAATTTAAAAACAATTTTTTTTCATAAACACCCTGTAACTTAGTGGATAGTGGGGATAGCCCCCCTTTCTAGAACAATTTTTTTCTCCAAATACATCCAGGAATCACACCTGAAAATATTAGCCACGTAGTCCAGCAGATGATTTATTGAACGTCTGATGACCTATACAAGTTGCGAATGAGGGGATATGAGTATTTTAAATCTTAAAAAAGGCGATATCTCAAAAATGGTAATTCGTACGGGAAAATGTATAATATTCTTTTTTGTAGATAATCGCATAATCGACAAACTTTGTGAACACTATTTTATGATAAGACTTACCGTTTAAGAGATATTAGCCAAAAACGGATTTTTTTGTTTTTAGGGGTGGTTTTTAGGGGTAACGTACAACCAATTTTCCGAAACTTTTTTTTAACATATTTCACTCACTAAAAACTATTTTATAAAAAAAAATTAGTGAGTTAACATTTTGTTAGAGGTCAAAACCCCTAACCACTGGACTAATAACTATTCTAGGGGGTGACTTTTAGGGATCGAAACTGTTTAATAAATCATAAATTATGTCCCTTAATGTCAATTGACGTTCATTCAAGTTATTTAAAAATGTTTTCAATCGATTACACGCTCGAATCTACAATTCTAAAATTGTTTTCGAATAGGGGTAGTTTTCACAAAGCCAACTTTGAAGTAGAGGGTAAGTAGAACCTAAATCCAAATTTTTGTGCAAATCGGTGCTGTTTCACAGAATTATGAGTTTTCGCCGTAGGCCCTATCTAAACTAGTATTGCTTCAGCAGCAGTAGAACCGGGTATTTAGGAGAGAGGTATAGAAAAGGCAAGAGGGAATTGTAGTAACCAGGTGCACGAGAAAATTTTGTCGTGAAAACTTAACACATACACAATTCTCCTTCGCCTACTTTTCTTAATCGCGGGTAGCAAGTATAATTATCGACACGCACACAGATATCTCCGTGTAAAGACAAGAAAGTTACTCGCCATGAAAACATACCAGTGTAGACCTAGAGTAACCTCCAAAACCGGTTTCGCTGCTGCTGAAGGAATACTAGTTTAGATACCCACTGACTGGACTAAATGTGCTAAATGAGCGTTAGATACTACGTGTTGTTGCTGGAAGAGTAAGACCAATCTTGATTGCCTCAGCTACAGCTGGATGAAATGGTGTTGCCTTAGAAATCAGATCTGCGTATTCATGGATATTAAAAACATTTCTGTGTTTTATTTCAACACCCTTTATTTGTAAGCTTCTTGTAGAAATTATCTTTATCTTCTTCTGTCTATCCTCTCTTGGAGCATGAGCTTTAATTTTATCGTGAAGTTTTGGATTATGGTTTTACAGAACAGAAATTCCATTGTTTAGCTGCTTGAAATTCAGAACTTCTGATTCAAATTTCCTGCCTATGATGGAGGCCACTCCAGCCTTTACTTAAGGTTCCGCTAGTGAATACTGGGCCTGTATTCCGATGCATGATGTCGTTCCATCTAGATTCTTGTATTGCGGTGATGATAGTTTTGTTCTGCTGTAGCGTCGTTAATAGCGAAGGTAGAGCGCTGACCCTGCGTAGCGTTCTGACGTTCCATGATCCAATAGCGAAGTCCATGTTTCGTTGCCGCAGTCTTAAGCCGGAACCTAATATGACGTGCCGTACCGTAAGAAAACTGGACGAATTTGAGCTCACTAAGCCGTGGTTACACAGTGCGAGTCAGCATGCGAGCTGGCCTAGTCAGTTACTGCAGTGCGGCTACTTGCACCGTGTGACCGCATCATACGAGTTACAGTCATTAGAGCGTCAGTCAGTACCTCGCAATTTTTTGTTTTTACTCGCCTCTCGCCTTCCCCAGCACGCCACAAGCAGCAGCTCGTAGGCGACTCGGACGTCAACATTCACGGTATTGCGAAATGACAGTAGCTCGTTAACCATATAGCCACTGAAATCTTTGAAAGCTACTGACATGCGAGTACACAAGTGCAGTAGCTGTCCACTGTCAGGTCGGCAACTCGCCCTTGTGTGACCAGGCGAAGCGGGTCGAGCTACTGTCAAGCGAGTACACAGGTGCAGTAGCTGTCAGCAGCTCGTATAGTGTATCCACTCCTTTACTATCATTTTGTAACATAACCCTAAATTAAAAGTGACAAGTATAAAATGGATTCCGTAAATGCAGATTTATTTAATTCATTTAAGTTGTGGGAGAAATATAAACAGCTTAGAAGTGCTCAGCAAAGTAAATGGAAAAAATTCAACCGAAAATTGCTTGGCGACTGATGCCACTTACGGATGCTAGCGTTTTGTGCCCTTCTTACGGCAGCGTACGTAACACGCGAGAATTTAACGAACATTCGCCAAGTTTATTAAGTCAATTTAGAGCTGTACCATATGAACACTCATGCTCGTACTTTAGGTTACGTACAGTTAAGTTACGGTACGTCATATTAGGTTTAGACTTTTGTCGTAAAGTTCCGAGGCTTTCACGCGGAGAATTGCATCTGTATTGCCCGGGGTCAACGTCGTGGCTGGCGGTGAATCGAACTTCGCTGACATTGCTGTGGTGTTAAATCAGTTGGCCTTTCTCAGTTTTTGTGATCCAATGGCCCCGGACACCATTTTCAGTTCTGTCCCACAAACAAATATTGGCACACTTTAATACAATCATACTAGAAAGACATTAAATGTTTTTGAAAGTGAAATGAAATAGGATAAATTTAAAAATGGTTAATTTATTGAATAAATACAGTTTAAAATATCGCCTTTAACCGCAGGCCCCACTAAAAACACGTCTCGGTGCAGCAATTACAAATTTTAAATTACGTGGGAAACAAGCGCAAAAAGATGCACATTTCCCCGGAAAATAACTACTGTCAACTCCGTGTTTTAAAATTTATTCGCTGTAGACCGCACAGTGTTTAATGGGCTCGTTATGCAATGAATTTAACGCCTATTGTACACAATGCCACCATTGCGGAAGCGTGTTTTCGAACGCGAAATTGTGGCATCCACTTCGTTTGCAGATCCCACATTTTGAGGCTTTGCTGCAGCACCGCAAAAAAAAATCACCTTAAAGGAAAAAAATTGGTTAAATTTATTAAATGCATTCCGATTGTCAAAATGATTTTATGCCGCAATTATTTCATATAAGTTAAGGAGCAATAAGCCAAAGTTATTGTGGGTGGATGGAAACGAAATCCCCTCCTTGAGGAGATGCACAGTTGGGGTTTTCCGTGACTTTTGACGGGATTATTAATATTTTTGGCAACGAAAAAGAAAACGCCGAAATCTTCTAAGAAATTGGAATTAATGCTGCCAGCATGACAAGAAGTCGTCCATGTCGCTCCATGTCAACACGTAATCCGAATTGATAGAATTTCCAGAATCTGAAACACCAATAATAATATAATGACGAAAAATTCAAGTCTTATATTTTTAGGTTCTTCCACGTCTAATAGTCTCTTATGCTGTGATTTTTGGGGAATTATTTTCTAAGTATACGGCAGAAATCCTCTTACAATGACATCTGATTGGTGAAAATCCCTCTCCCACCATAATCTACTGACAATAATTCAATAAATAAATTTCGTAGTTCAATAAATTCTCGTCTTCCCAAAAAAATAACCTGAACAGGTACAAAATCCGTCTGCCGTGGGGAAACCAGACAAAAATAAGCTTTTCATTCGACAGATTGTGGATGCGGCGTTGAGGGTTGAAATTTTCATGCGAAAAGGAGTGGTTGCTTTTCTCCCTTTCACCTCCAGGGGAGCTCGTATCAACTGCTTGGAAGGAAGCTGATTTGGACGTATGTAAATCAGATTTTGATGTTATTTTTGAATTTTTAGTATTATTACAGTACGCAGGAAACAGAGGGATCAGACAGTTGAAGGTGCCTGAAAGATAAGGAATAGCTCTCATAGAGCTTGAAATGCGACGTTAATACTTTACGGTAGAAATTTCGTTGAAAAATTTCTGTTTAAGCTGATAATGATTCACAAAGTATTAAGGGGAGTTCTAGATCGATACTTGTTGATGCTTATATAAATCTAGGCATATATTTAAGCGTTTACAGATGTGACTGAGCCCATCAAATGAAGCTTTGAACCGCAGATTTGTGTGTATGAATAATGAAAAGGTAAACTATTTAATATGGCACAGGTACACAAGTGGTTTTCTAGAAGGTGTATGTGGTACAGCATATGACTTTAGCGAAAATAATTCTTCGTAGCTATGTCATATTCTTCTGTTTTCTATAACGAAGTCATAATATTAGTAGTGAGCCCTCCGCTTTAGCATTCGATAGAATATTCAAAGGATTCATCCGAAGCGCGAAATCTTGGGGCCTGGTGCTTTTTACTTAATATAAATGTTCTAATGGCAGTATTATTTTTAGCAAGGACATCAAGCCATTTGTGGATGCTTAAATCCTACATCAAATCGTAGATCACACTTGGTTGTCCTAGTTATTACTTCCCCATTGGGAAAACTAGCTAGTTACTCTGGTAACCCAAGAATTCTTTATTGATTTGTGTAACCGCCTACATGGTAATCGAAAAATTCTACTGGAAATTTAGGTTAAGTACTTACCACCCTAGGACATCCCTATGTAAAAGTAACCTATTATTTCATCACAAAGGTAATGGGTCCAGCTCATTACCACCTCGCTTACCTAGCCATTACATTTCCCGGTGGGTCTCATCCCCCACGCTAATTTGTCGATGTTGACTTAAGCCCGAATTACACTATTGTGTTGTGGTGTGCTGTGGCGCTCTGTGTCCAATCAGAAACGCCAGATCGGGACGCGCCACACCACAACACACCATAACAATGTAATCACCTCCATATAAAAAAACACGCGTGCACCCAGTGCATGGGAAAGATGTGAAACATCTTTGGCGAAAGGCCAAGTGGAAACGGAGCTCTGGAACCCTTTATCACACAGAGATGTGGCGTTTGGGATGTATATTCGGAACTTTCTTACATAGTTTGCTCCCATGTAAGAAAATTCCAGCAAAGTTCAGAATAGGCCTGAAAATAAATAAATTCATTCAAATGAACAAAAATTAGTTGCATTAGTTGCGTATTATTGTGCTACAAAATAAAGACATTTGTTAATACAATAAAAACTTTTTAAAATTTTAACTAATTCATTCAAATATATTTAGTTCACGCTTACAAAGGCTTATAAATTCAAGCAGAAGATTACATCTACCAGTTTCGTCCACTGTAGACCATAGGTGTTGATAGCCGAATGGGTAAAATGTAGGATCGGCGGAAAATGGTCGTGGGTTCGACGCACAACGGCGGCGTTTAAACTTTTTTTATAAATATTTGAAAGATTACAACAGAAGAAGTAAATAATAATGGATTTGCACTTTTTTGGGATCATTAAAATCGACTTCGAAATATCTACTAGCCTTGAAAATATTAATCTATTGTTTCGTTGTAAAAAATTTCGACTGCAGCGATCATCACACTAACCCAAGCATAGCTTTGTTCTCGGGGGCTGCGCAAACTATGATAATTTTTGTTCTTTGTACACAGCTACATAGACAATAGAATCGGGTAACTTCAAAAACTCATCACTCCCGCATCACTGCAGAAGTCAGCAACAGACCTCCAATTGCTGATTTCTGCAGTGATGCTGCCGTGATGCGTTTTTGAAGATACCCATCGTTACACGAAAAAATGCAGAACAGTCCGTTTATCGTGTAATTCTTATAACATACACAAACTGGTTTGTTAAGAGGAAAAATGTTAGCCCGTGTAATTAGGTTTTATTGTTGTAAGCATATAGCGTCAGCTAAAAATTGAAAATTTCTAGTTATCACAACTAATTTTCATTCGTTGCTATAATGGAGGTGCTATAAAAATATTCATGTAAGTCCTATAAAAATATTTTATATGCCATTTTTATTGCAAATATTTAAAACAAATCCGATGCTATTTAAATTGTAAGCCATAGCCAGATGTTCAGGAAATATTTCTTGAAATTCCCTGCAAATATTGGAATTTCAAAACAAATACATATATTCATATACTTTCTGTAGTGATGAGTCAAGAGTGACTAACGTCACAGAATAAAGTAACGGACATACTTCAGTACATGTCCCCCTTCATTCTTAGCAAGTAAGAAGATTCAGTATTAGTTTCTAATACTCAAGAACAATACATGGCGCTGCGGACAATCGAATCAGTGGTATAAACAAGTAGAATTTTTGCTAAAATTGGTGGTGCTATACAATTATAGTTAAAATTAAAATCAAAAATATGTATACGGTCTCCATGTCGAGAGTTGTGGTTAGTGGAAAGGAGTTTTAAGTAAACACGTGGGAATTAATAAGAAAGGAAAAACGGATATAGCGGTACTCAACAAGTTACGGGAGGTGAACAGAAAACCACGCGGAAGACCCCCAAAAACTCAAGTAATTCAAGTAACTCAAATAATGGACTGCATAAAAAAAGGGGACGAGCTCCAGATAGAAGGAAATTTAGCAGATATCTAAATTGGCGCATATTTAAACAAAATTTCCAAATATTTGCAACGGCAATTGAACTGCATACAAAATTGCCTGCAGTGCAGGTAGCCATATTGTTAAATGCAAAAGGAACGGAAGCTGTAGAAATTTTCAACACGTTTACCCTATCAGAAGAAGAAAAAAATGATTATAAAAAAGTAATAGTAGCATTTGAACAATTTTGTAAACCAAAGAAAAATGAGGTATACGAATCGTATAAATTTCATACAAGAAATCATGAACCTTTTGACGCATTCCTGATGGATTTAAAAAAATTGCAAAACGGTGCAATTTTGTAGATGCTGATAAAATGTTGCGTGATAGCATTGTAATGGGCGTTGGAGACAATAGACTGCAGAGAAAGCTTTTGGAGATGGATGACCTCACATTGAACAAGCCTATAGAATTGGCTAGGACAGCAAAAGCAACGTCGCAGCAAGTGAGATCAATGCGAGAAACAAGGCCATCAATCGAGACAGTGCAGAAAAAAATTCAACAATTAAAGATAAGTAAAAATAACAATGGTAGAAATTATGCAGGTAATAATGTAAATCCGCAAAATAAAACAAATACCTATTATAGAAAAAATGTAAATAAAAGTACTTTTAGGTCAAAAAACATAAATAATGATACATACACAGGGGCAAACATCAACTGCAATTTCTGTGGAAAAAAACACTCTAAAGGCCAGTGTGCTGCTTATGGAAAAATTAGCAACAACTGTAACAGAAGAAACCACTTTGCGATAGTGTGTAAGCAAAAAAAATTAAATGAAATAGAAATCCAAGGTGAAGAAAGTGATACACGATCAAATGACTCTTTGTTTATACACACGATTGCAAGCAAAACGGGAGTAATAGAGCCGTGGTATGAGGTAATTAGAGTAAATTATAAATTAGTTAAATTTAAGTTAGACACTGGTGCTCAGGTCAACGTATTACCCCTTAACCCCTTAAGAATATAACAAACATAGAATGGGCAAATGATCAAATTATTTTAGAAGCGTATAATGGGACACTAATAGATACTGTAGGGAAAATAAGAGCTAGGTGTATTGCAAAAAATAAAATAGCGACCCAAGAATTTTATGTGACGAAAGGTGAAACTAGTCCAATTCTTGGACTCAAGGGAAGCATTGAATTAAGATTAGTAAAAAGAATTGACACAATTAGGCTGAAAACAAGTGAAGATTTTAAAAAATTATATGGGGATGTCTTTACAGGGTTAGGTTGTTTCTGTGATAACTTCCACATTGAATTAAAAGAAAACTCGCAACCGGTAGCGAGACCTCCGCGACGAATCCCGCTGGCGTTACAACAACCATTGAAAGAAGAAATTCAAAGGCTTATGAGTCTTCAGGTCATAGAACCGGTCACAGGTGCTTGTGATTAGGTTTCTAATATCGTTCTAGTAGAAAAACCTAACAAAGCAATTCGAATCTGTGTGGACACCAAGTACTTAAATCTAGTAATTAAAGAACACTATTATGAAATTCCCACGTTTGACCAAATAAGACCAATGCTTTCAAACAAGAAAATATTCACGGTGTTAGATATGAAAGATGGTTATTGGCAAATTAAGCATGATGAGACCGCAAAAAATTTGTGTACATTTAGTACTCCCCTAGGATGTTATAGATTTACCCGGTTACCTTTCGGTTTAAAAATTGCTCCTGAAATTTTTCAGAAGTTAAATGTTCAAAATTTTAAAGACATACCAAACGTTATTATATACATAGATGACCTAATTATAGCAACGGAAACTGAAGAAGAGCATAATAAAATATTGCAATTAGTATTGGAAAGAGCACGATCACGAAAAATAAAATTTAACCCATCGAAAATACAGTTTAAAGCAAGGACAGTTAAGTTTCTGGGTCATTGCATTACAGGGGACGGCATCGAAGTAGCTAAAGAACGTGTAAAGGCTATAGAGGATTTAAAAGCGCCAAGAAATAAAAAGGAATTACAAAGATTGTTAGGGTTTGTGAATTACGTCAGGGAATTTGTAACGAACTTAGCGAATTTAACTAGCCCCTTAAGAGAAATACTAAAGAAAGATATATGTTTTCAATGGTCAGCAAATCTTGACAAATGTTTAGATCAGATAAAATCGATGATCATAAATGCACCTACTTTTGTAGCATTAGACTTAAATAAGGAAATAGCAGTTCAGACTGATGCATCAAAGGATGGTAGTGGGTGTAGTTTGTTGCAAAAGGGAAAGCCAATAGCTTTTGCATCACGGAGTTTAACATCTGCGGAGCAAAATTACTCTCAGACAGAAAAATAATTCTTAGCCATAGTGTTCGCTTGGGGGACATCCATAAATTACGTGAGGTGATTTTGGCGATTTTTCGACCCCCCTCCCCCCTTGGTGAGATGTCGTAAGATTTGGCTCGACCCCCTCCCCCCCTTTAATCTCACGTGAGATTTTTAAAATTTTAAAAAATTTGTAGGATTTACACTATTATGCGTATTTTTAGTGTAAATACCTTAATCTGTGCTTGATTGCTTTTAGAAATCATAATTTGTGTTCAAGAACAGTACCACAAAATCATAACAGCACCAACTAGGCATGCACCCAATATAAACTACAATACCTCTGGATTACCATTTAGCAGGTGATTCTGCCTACCCTTTGGAAACCAACCTCAGGGTGCCTTACAGGGATAATGATTTCTTAACAAGAGAACAGAAAACTCGTGTATTTGTAGAGCAAGCATATGGAATATAAAAAAAATTTAGAATTTTACAATATATTGACATACGAAGGTTGGCTTTGGCATCCATTGATTCGTTTTTAGAGAGTAACGACTTGACTGTTTGAATAGTATCTAATGGTAGAGCCATTTATGACTCTGGAGATATACAAACTTCGGAGCATTCTTCTATATATGTCATCGTTAGGTAAAAAACCTGTGACTGAAAGACCCAGGGGGGTTATCCTGGAATCCGATTCGAAAGTCATGAAATTCGGAAATAAGAAAATGGTATCCTCCACCAATGCGAATTCGAATTAAATTTGTCCGCCTGTTATCGGATTTCAGTCCGCGAGTAAAGCCATTGCCGCATGCGCTGCATTTATTTGTTTGTTTTAAAATATTCTAAAAACTCTTTAAATATTCTTGAAACAATTTATTGTTCGCATCAAAATGTCAAATTAAGTTAATAAATGAAGTTGGTTGGCTGAAAATAATTTCTTTTATCAGGCATCGCTACTACCTTCCGTTTGCTTCCTACTTTCGTATCGCCTTAGAAAAGCGGAGTCTGAAGTCACAGCCAGCTTCTCAAATTGACGTTTGAGCCGCCTGTACATCAGTAAATTCACAGTCCAAATGTATAGTAAAATTACAAATCGCGGTATGAAATACTAATTTACTACACAATTATTGTAATTTTACTATAAATTTTGTAATTTCACATAAAGAAATTGGGAATCTCCAATACTGCATGACGTAAATGTTGATTACATGAATGTGACCTATATTTTACACAATGTTGTGTATTTTTCTTAATCGTTTATGTAGGAGAATTACAATATTTCGTAGTATTATTTATCAATGTTATGTACTGAAGTTTGTACTGTAATTTTACAGTAAGAGGCGTAATTTTAGAACTTATATTTTTAGTAAAATTACAAATTGTTCATTAAAATTGTTCATTAGGATTAAATTTTCCCTCTCATAGATATAATTCACAGGTAACAATGGAATACTAAGCATATAATACCCGATTGTTCTTAAGTTAAGGTCAGACCTTTGACTTCGGTCAGGGTCTGGGCAGTTTTTGTAACAGCCAAAAATTTTTTGATAATTTTTGATGCTTAGGGCCGATTCACACTAGTAGTTTGAAGCTTGCAGATTGAAGCTTTCATTGCGAATCGGTCTTGCATGTTGAGCAAAATGCTATTTTTATGTATAGGGAGAGGGCGGGCATACACAAAAGTTTTGGAAATTTACAAAACTATGAAGTGAAAGTTCCAATACTGATTGTATTTTTACATCGCACAAATAATGTATATTTACTACACAGTTGGTAAAAATGCGTAAAGTAGAATTGGAATATTCCTAATAATATATATTGCAAATTTACAAAACTGCTTGTGAATAAAACTTCCAGTATTATTTTTGTAAAATTACCACAGAAATTTTTTACAGTGTAGACTTCCATTTTTCACAACTCTCGATAATGATAACAAAAGGTTTTCAAAATCTATCTTGGCCTCTAGTAGGTATGTCAGAGCAGATGGTCGTCGATTCAAAATTCGAGTTCTGTAAGATGCTTAGATAACTAATTATGTCGCCTGGTGCAAATGTCTGCTTTTGTAGTGACAATGCACTGCAGACAGCATGTGTTCTGACTGATGTGAAAAGAGCCGATTCTTAATATAATCTCTATGATTGCAGTAGGATTGGGTACATTATGCACTTGAGATTCTTAGGAGCGCATTAGGTTCCAGGTTTTTCAATTGGGCTTCTAGGCCTTTTTGTTTTGTTTAAGCTTAGACCCCCACACTAGTTCATCGTAGGGTCGCAATCTGTCCAAAAATGGTGGTATAAGTCAATGCATATATTACTTCCGCAGTTTTTCCCAGACCATTGTATAAAGAGATAAGAATTTTTCATCACGTCTTCATTCCCAGATATTTAAATTATTTTCTTTACTTTTTTCTGGATGTTCCAGTTGGATGGTATTTGAAACAGTGAACAAATACAGTGTAAACGGCAGTGCAAAATTTTTATACCCAATTGCTATTGAGTCGAAATATAGTAATAGTATCACGTATACTTTTGATTCATTATTCCTTCTCTATTTGCAATATGTTTTGATAAAACCTTTCACCATGTTCATCTGATACTGCACCAAGATTTTCGTGAATGAAATCTAAGTGCGGTCCGAAAAGACGATTTTAAAGATTTTCTCATTTACAGATATTGTTAAAATTGAAAAAAACAAAAAGATATTAAGAAATATTGCAAAAAAATTACAGAAAAATCGAAAAATACCCATTTTGAGGGCTAAAACCCCCTAAAAAGTGGGCTTCTCGGAGTAGAAAATCGGTAGACTTTATAACCCCTTATTAAAAAGCCTAAAAAGAAGCGCTCTGCCAATTTTCAGCCTGTACCTAATTATTTCCGCTATATCGCTTTTTTCGGCTTAATTTACCTGTACTATTAATTTAACCCAGTTTTCTCGCGATTTTACACTGTTTCTTGCGGAAAAAAATTACGTGAGATTTGCGGAGACCCTCCCCCTCCCCCACGTGACATTTGGTGAGATTCGGCTCGACCCCCTCCCCCCCCCGCTAAACACCTCACGTAATTTATGGACGTCCCCTTGCAAGAAATGGCATAACTTAATTTATGGAAGAAAAACAGAGATTATTACCGATCATCAACCATTAGTGGGAATTATTTCCAAAGTTTACAATAAAATTCCGTCAGGTAGATTACAAAGGATGAAGCTTAGGCTAGAAAAATATAATTTAAAATTTACGTATTGTCCAGGTAAATTTTTGTACCTTGCTGATCTGTTATCAAGAATTGTAGATGAAACAGAAAAGCCAGGGTTGGAAACTAAAGGGCTAAAAGAAGTGATTCACACGATAAATGTTAGTGATAAAAAAGGAAACAGTTTCAGAGTGAAACTGAGAAAGATTCAATCTTAAGGGAGCTTAAGAAAATGATTTTGCAAGGTTGGCCAAAGGAAAAGAAAAGGGTACCGGAACAGATAAAGGTTTATTGGAAATATAGGAATGACTTATTTATAGAAGACAACATATTATTTTTGAATGAGAAAATTTTTGTTCCAGAAACAATGAGAGCTGAAATTTTACAGCAATTACATGTTTTTCATGGTGGTATAGAGAGGACAAAGAGGCGCGCACGAACGCAAATATATTGGCCAAAGTTAGGTGAAGATATTGAAAGGATGGTAGAAAACTGCAAAGTGGGTCACAAATATCAAGCCTCAAATAGTAAAGAACCATTGGTAAATCATGAAATCCCTAATAGCCCTTTTAAAAAGATAGGATTAGATGTTATGGAAGTGAGTGGCAAAAACTATCTTGTAATAGGGGATTATTTCTCAAAGTATCTAGAAATAGCTCCAATATCGAAGAAGACTGCAGGTGCTATAATTCAGAAATTGGAACACCTATTTTCTATATATGGAATTCCCACATTAATAATAGGTGACAACATGCCCTTTGCTTCACATGAGTTTGTTAATTTTGCTAGGAAGTATGGAATTGAAGTTACGACAAGTAGTCCGCGATACCCTAAATCAAATGGACTTGCGGAAAGGTTTGTTCAGATAGCCAAAAAGTTAATTTTAAAAGTTAAGGAGGATAAAAGTAGCTTGTGGCTTGCGCTACTAGACTACAGGAATACTCTAATTTATCGCCTTCTATGGGGTGGCTATTGGCACACACAAAATAACTACAGAAATCGATAGAGGGATGGAGTGAAAGCAAAAAATGTTATATGAATGTTTTTCTTTAAAGTAATATTTTCCGAGTTATTGGTGATTGAAATTGTTGATTTTTCATCTAAAAAATGCATGTTTTAGAGCGGTTTTTCACGAATAACTTAAAAACTTTACTTTTTACAAAAAAATAATTGCAGCAAAAATGAAACTTTTAGAATAACGAATCGATTGGTGTTTTATTTATTTCTGTAGATGAAACACAACTCGAGTTATAAGTCGTTAAAGATTACCGTTTTCTCGGCGAAAAATGAACTTGCACCATTCGACATTAAATGAAGGCAAAAAGGCGAATTTTTGGAGAAATACTTATTAGACCATATTTAAAATACTTGAATGAAAATGAGCTTTGGTATAACTCATTAGCATCAAAACTTACGAAAGATGAAAATAATATGCTTGTCTCCATTTTTCGTCAAAAAGTGCAACAATGAAACCAATGGCTTCACGGCTTTTCTTGAAGAAAATTTTGGTTATTGTTTTGATTCTGTACGATGAAAAGTAATTGAGTAATTTTGGTCGTAAGTTCGCATGTTAGGGCGAAGACCACCTTTCCCGAGCCATCTAAACTTTAAAATCTCAAAAAGTAAGGATTCAAGAGAGTTCAACTTTGCAGGCCTTGTAGCCCTTGAAATTTCCTGCAAATTGAATTTTAGAGCGATTAGATATCTTTAAAATTGAGGAAGTAATCGTTAAAAAACCAATCGCATTTTCGTTGAAATTGCATGTAAATTGTATTAATCTCAGTAGCACTTTAAAGTTGGATGAAATTTTAGAAGTCGGTAGGTACTGTCGGAGCTCCACCCTCCATCAGGGGCGTAGCGAGCTTAACTCGCGCCTGGGGCACAATACCTTTTAAGCTCCCCTTTTCGAAAACCATATAATATTATATGTAAAATATACTCGCAAATTAATAAATATTTAAAGTAAAATAAATAAAGTCACAGGCGCGGATCTAGAATTTTATTTTGGCGGCGGGTCACGGAATTAAAAGTGGCGAAAAAAATGTCTACTCCTAAGGGCCTATTAAGACGGTTCGCTCCCAGGAGCATTCCTCACGAACTTTGTGGATGAAGGCGGTAGTGGGGCAGTGCAGCGGATGGCATATGTGCAGGATGTGCAACTGCACTAGCGAGGCGAGCGAAAAATTATTTTGGAATAAAAATCATTTGAATTCATTATTTGCATTTTTTTTTCATTGAGAATGGGCCATACATATGAGTACGGGCTACAGAAATCAGCATATGGCCCATTATTCTGCCGCGGGGACGGGTTTGTATGAAGAGAAATGAACGAGCGAAGCGAGCGAAATTTTTTTTGGACTCTCCCCAATCCCCAAATTGTCTGGCCGCGGCACTGTAGTGGGGTTGATGAGAGGTACCACCCCACCTCTCCCTTCATCCACAAAGTTCGTGAGGAACGTTCCTGGGAGCGAAGCGTCTAAACAGGCTTTTTTAGGGACAAACACAAAATTAACAAAACGAACAAAACTAACCGAATTTTCTCGTGGATTAAAAACAAACGTAGTCCGCTCAAATTAGTCAAAAAATCGCCGTTTTTAGGAAATTTTTCCCACAACTACGAGACCGGTGCCAAGTGAAGTCTCTATTTTGTGGAGAACCTATGCTTTTTGGTGAAAATATCAAAGTTGGAGAGCATAAAATTACCTACAAATTTTACTTTTACAATTTTTCCCAACTCCGGATATTTTCGCCGATGGAGGCCGTTTTGCGCCATTTTTAGATTTTGAGCCAAAATTATGCATTTGTATGAAAAATTAAATTAATGGGGGGCAAAATCGAACCGTCACCTCCACGTGGTGCCCCCTGGATAACCAACTAACGACGGTAGTAGCGAGTGTGAGACGCTATATTCTCGCCTACCAGCGAAGGGCTAGCAACTCTTCCTGGCATTAACCTTTTGCTATGGAACCTACGGCAGAGCCTCGGAATGGACAGATTTCACGGAGACGACCCGGCAAACGTACAAAGGCCAACGATTTGAACTTATTTTCATGGAATGTAAGAGCACTATACCAACCCGGTAAGTTAAAAATTCTCCTAGACGAATTGATGAAATACAGAGTGGACATAGCGGCCATTCAGGAGATGAGATGGACTGGACAGGGAATATTCGAAAAAAGAACACATATGTAACATATTTTATAGCTGCAAAGAAAGAGACCACATACTAGGTACAGCATTCATTGTTCGGAAGGAAATAAAGCACCTTGTCATAGGATTTGAAGCCATAAATGAAAGAATGTGCAAGATTCGTTTAAGGGGCAAATTCTTCAATTATTCAGTCATAAATGTACACGCTCCAACAGAAGAGAGCTCGGAAGAAGAAAAGGAGATGTTCTACGACTCTTTAGAGAGAGTATACAGAAACTGTCCCCGTCATGACATAAAGATAGTCATTGGAGATGCCAATGCTAAAATAGGACGGGAAGCAGCGTTTCGGCCTACAATTGGAAAGTTTAGTTTGCACGAACACCACAATGATAATGGAATAAGACTTATAAACTTCGCCATGGCGCAAAATATGGTTATATCCAGCACCAAATTCCAGCATAAGGATATTCAAAAAGCAACCTGGAAGTCGCCAGATGGAGTAACCAACAACGCAATCGATCATGTCCTTATAGACGCGCGCCACCAGTCCAATGTGCTTGATGTGAGAGTATACCGCGGCGCAAATGTAGACTCTGACCACTTCTTAATGGGAACGAAAATTAGGGCCAGGATATCGACAATAAAAACAAGAAGAGGAAACAGAGACAGAAAATACAACGTGGCAGGATTGCAGGAAGAGCAAACTAGGGCTGATTATGAGAACCTGCTCAACGTAAGAATAAATGAAATTGGTCAAAACACACATGAAAACTTGAACGACCAATGGAATGACATAAAAAGAGCAGTGAAAAGATCAGCAGAAGATATTCTAGGTTTCGTTCAACAAGAACGAAGAGTAGAATGGTTTGACGAAGAATGCGCCCAGGTGACAATGGAGAAAAACCGAGCTTACCAAGTCATGCTAAGTAGGCACAGAACAAGAAACTCTGAAGAGGAGTATAAAGAAAAGAGGCGAGCTGAGAAGAGAATGCACAAAGCGAAAAAAAGGCAGTATTGGGAAGAACAAATGAAAAAAATAGAAGAATCAGCAAGCTTAAATGATGCAAGAAACTTCTACAAAAAGGTAAACCAACAACGGAAAGAATTTAAGCCTAGAGTGACAATGTGCAAGGATAAAAGTGGGGAGATATTAAATAATAAGGACGAAGTATTGGCTAGATGGGCAGAGCATTTCGAGGAACTACTACTAATGAACCCAGAGCAGGAGCACATTGGTACCCGAAATGTGCAGAACATGCACAGCACAGCACCCCCCACCATAGAGGAAGTACGCCTGGCATTGCGAGCACTAAAAAATAATAAGGCATCAGGGTCTGACAGCATACCTGCAGAACTCATTAAGCAAGGCGGAGAGGAAACTATCCAAAAACTACATGAAGTAATAGTGGAAATCTGGAGACGGAAAGAAATGCCTGATGAGTGGAACGAGGGCATAGTGTGTCCCTTACACAAAAAAGGAGACCCTCTATCTTGCAACAACTATAGAGGAATAACGCTATTGAACACAACGTACAAAGTATTTTCACGTGTACTCTATATTAGACTACGACCATACGTGGAAAGAATATTAGAAGAGTATCAATGCGGTTTTCGTCCTGGAAGATCCACAACCGACCAGCTATTTGTACTCAGAGAAACCCTAGAAAAAGCTGTTGAATTTAACATAAACATCCACATGTTATTCATCGACTACAAATATGCTTACGATAGTGTGAACCGTAATGAGTTATTTGATGCTATCGAGCAGCTCGGAATACCTAATCACCTAGTAGAACTGACGAAAATTTCGATGAAAGATGCAAGGTGTAGAGTCAGAATAGATGGTGAACTATCCCCACCCCTCAGAACAAATAGAGGATTAAGGCAAGGCGACGCACTATCCTGCTTGTTATTCAACGTGGCCCTAGAAAAAGCAGTAAGAGATGCATCGATTAACACATCAGGGTGCATCTTCGATAGGTCAGTGCAAATATTAGCCTTTGCCGACGATATAGCTATCCTTGGAAGATCATTTGAGAGCATGAAGGAGACCTTTGTAGCACTTGAGCAAGCCGCAAAAAAAATCGGGTTGGAAATAAACGAGCACAAAACAAAGTATATGTACACAAAAAACGCCAGAAGTAGCAGACAGAACATAACGATAGACACCTACAATATAGAAGCAGTAGATGAGTTTGTGTACCTCGGCACGATTATAACAAAAGGTAATGATACATCGGCCGAAATCAGAAGACGAATAGCACTGGCTAATAAATGCTACTTTGGTCTACGCAGGCACCTGACGTCTAGAAATATATCAAGGAAGACGAAACTGGCACTTTACACGACACTAATAAGGCCTGTCCTACTATATGGTTCGGAAGTGTGGACATTGAAAAACGCAGACGAAGCATTGGTAGGAAGATTTGAAAGGAGAATTCTTCGTTCGATCTACAAAGGAATACAGGTTGATGGTGTTTGGAGAAGAAGATACAACTCAGAGTTGTATGAAATCAGCAAGATTCCAAACATTGTCAAAGTGATCAAAATAAACAGACTGCGATGGATTGGTCACGTCCAACGAGGTGCGGAACGGAACCCGACAAAGATAGTGCTGGGGAAAGTACCGTCAGGAAAACGCAGACCCGGCCGGCCTAAGAAAAGATATATAGATGACGTCGAAGAAGACTTGAGGCAGTTGGGAATAAGAAACTGGAAAAGTCGAGCCAGAGATCGAGAATCATGGAGGCGAATGCTGGAGGAAGCCAAGGCCAACAATAGGCTGTGGAGCTCCTGATGATGATGATGAAAAATTAAATGAGATCAAAGTAGTAGTTGTAGTTTTTCAACGGCCTTTCTTTGGACGCTTTGATTATCAACAGAGTTTCTCAAAAAAAAACCCTTTTTTCGAACTGCCGGTTCTGAAAATCATGCTTAGACAACCCATATTTGTCATTTGGCACCGGTCTCATAGCTGTGGGAAAAATTTCTTTAATTGTCCCTAATTTGAGCGGAGTAGGGCAGAAAACGTGCCCTAATGTGTTTTTGATGAAGACGTGCCCTTTCTTGTGAGTGTAGCTAACTTCAGAGTTTACAAATCAAAATAGAATAGAAAGAGTATAGATCAAACTGTAGTTTTTTTTTATGTGGAAGACTAGAGCTCAGGGAAAGCCCTTTGTACTGTCGACAATCTATTTTCTTCGTATAGAGTGCAATGTCAAACAGCAAGCTCTAGTCGATAGATAGCGAAAGGGAAGAGAGAAGTAGGAAGGAACTGCCACAACCATCGGGGCAATGAGAAACATCGCTGGAGTGTTATGCCTGAAACGAGTTGAATTCCATCAACCAACCGATGACATGCGCTTGGTGGAGCGGGGCAATGCTAGCGGAAGGCTATGACAGGGGGAATGAGGAATGTAAGGAGGGAAGAAGAAAGAAGATGGGAAAGGCGAAGGACCGTGGGGCTCTGCCGGGATTCGAACCCGGGACCTCTGGGATAGTAGCCAGGCGCCTTACTCCCTAGACTACCGAGGCCCCCTTTCAAGGTTGACCTTGAAGGTAATTTTTTAAGGTCGTTGCTTTAATTTGCAAAATAGTTGGGTCGGTTTTGGACGTTTGGTTATTTTTTGTTTTTTTAGTTGGATCAATTTTGTTTTTTAAACAGTGAGCGCTTTTGGGGGGTCATGACCCCCGTGACCCCCCCTTAAATCCGCGCCTGTAAAAGTCATAGGCTCAAGCTAGGCTTTAAATTTGAGACAAAAAATGTAGTTGAGAAAACAAGACTAGATTTTGAAATGGATATGATCATCTAGAATTAGTTCAAACGATACCTATTGTTTATTTTACATATTTATAAAGAAATATTTTAAAAACACGCAGTTTAGAAAAAAGTTGCTGGTTTTAGGTTGTCCCCCAGATAAGCCATATTTACGGTAAATTAAGAATTCTTAATTTTTATTACTATAAATAGTAATAAAAATTGAATATTGTCTATTTTTTCAATTGTTTTATTGAACACTGTTAACAAATTTTTTCATACCCTGTTCACTGAATAATAGAATCGTCGAGTAGATGTAGTAGTATGAGTATATGTATGTAGTATGAGCGAGCAATAATAATAATAACTTGCTCGCTGGTAGTATCTTATTTGTTTTATTACTTACCAAGAATGCCTTGAACTTGAAAGGTAGTAATACAGTCAAATATACTCTATAATTTATGCTAACATTAAACTTATAACATATAACATTTAATATTTAATAACATCTCATTTTTATTCTAAGCAGAGCGCGATGACAAGGACGCAAAACTGAAAAATACACGCACAAAATAACTTAAACGTTAATATTTCGGGTTTTTCCCTAATTTGTTGCGGACTTCCACAACCTGTCGCAAGTGTCACGGATATGTACAGTCACGGAAAAAGTATCCGGAAAATAACAACTAAAGGATCATTTATTTTTTAATATAGATACTTCTCAGATAAACAACTTTGTACACTGCAAATATTTATTATAACATATTATTTTATCAGACAAATCAAGAAAGGAGATAATTTATGTAACCACACAGCGTAGATGCCATAAGGAAGTGCTGACAGGCACAGGTCGAGTCAGACCTGCCAGTAGAAAAGACGTGCCATTTCTATTATGAATGAATATATTTGATTTAGACTATTAGTGTTCCTTTATTTCTTTTTATTTAGAATTAACATTTATTATATTACACTGGCACCAAATTTAAAATATATTTTCCAGAAATCAATAATAATAAAAATAAAAATTATCCAGCAATTTTTTGTTTTGCGGACCATTTGGCGCCCCTTTGTGAGTGGCGCCTGGGGCATGATGCCCCCCCCCCCCCTTGTCCCCTCGCTACACCACTGCCCTCCATTTAAAAAAAAATGAGACGGGTCCAAGACTGTCAGCTATTCTGGAACAGATGCGGTCTGAATCTTTTGTAAAGGCTACCACTAAGAGCAGCGCTGTAAGACTAGCATCCCTTGTACCGCTGATGATCTGAATGAGCACATTAAGAGAGTTTATTTACCAACCCAGATCCAGATATGCCTTGGAAACGAAAATATTCGACCAACTGATTGAGGTGGGATTAAGAATGACAATGTATTGCAACCAAAGAAAATGCTGAATATACCGGCACCAGAGGAGCTTTTAAAAATGATCTTTTGTAATTGTAAAAAAGGATGCGGCGCAGCTTATAGCTGTCGAAAAGTTTGGCTTTTTTGTAACATGCGGCAAATGCTCCGGTAACAGCACAAGGGCGATTTATAAGAAATTATATATTGCAATAAAGCAAAGAATATTATACGCACCCTCCTCCTCCGACCTGGGCGCAACATCATTCATAATCATCCAATAATTGACACTCAAAAATCACTCTGAAAAACTAAACAATTTTTTGGGGCATTTTGGTTTGGAGCTGTGGTTCATTAATTTCAAAGTTGCTACTTGATTGGAAATTTCTTCGAATTTTGAATCTCGAGAACAGCCCAAATCATCGGTTACTGCTTTTATCTCCAAATCAGTTTTGCAAATATCCGAAGTTTAGTCTAGTGTAATATAAAAAATTCAGCTGCTCTTATTTCTTCCATGATTTTCAACAATACTGTAGTAGCCATAAAATCTAGAATTTTATTCTGACAGTCTTCATGGAGCCACTTGTGATCATCTCCTTGCAGCCATGATGCCAGTTCAGTCACAACTTCAGCTCGAGCCTTTGAAAATGTCATGAAATTTAAATTTTCATAGTTGTTGGCTCCTCTCAGGGAAAGACCTTGTCTGACCCCCACTGACCTGATCAACATTTCTTACGCTTCAAGGCAGTCTGTATGAAGAGAACTAGTAGCATGAAACTTTAACCCCCCATGTCCATGATTCCAGTTGTAGAATCCCTCATCAACCCTACTTGGATGCGATAGCACGCGAATCTAATTGGCTATTAACTTCATCTCGCACGCTTCGGTGCATATAGTGCAAATCGCTTTGTTGTTTTTAAGTTGAAGCCATGCGCAGTCTTTCGCCAATTTTTTAAAAATAACCGGCACTGAAGACTTATTTAAAGCACCAACTAAATAATTGGATTAAATGGTGTTAGGTCTTGTGATAAACATATCAGCGGGAAAAGAATCGCACGATAAAAGGCCATAGGGTCGCAAAAGTTTCATAATTATTCCTGTAACTCGTATACATTGTATACTTACTTTCACGATTTTGACTATTATCTGACCCAACAGGGACATCTCTCAAAGGTCCAGTGGATCCTACGTCTAAGGAGTTTTACAACAAAGAAAATATTTAAAAAAATACCGCAGGTAAAACATGTGACATTCTACAACTGAACGCCCCCGATGTAACGAAAATTTGTCGGTCGCCACTTCGGGGGATCTTCGGCACGCCTCGGCCAGACTTGGCATTAAGTGTGTTCCGCATGTATGTTGTTAATACTATATTTGTATAATTACTTCTTTGAAGCAAATACTTATTCAAACGCATAACACACGAAGAATCTTATTAATTGAAAAACGTCGGATTTTCTTTCACTTTTGTATAGGTTCCCGAAACCCACGAGTATATTTTTTTATTTTATTTCTAATTTATTGGGATTTGCGGGGAGAATGTGTAACACGAAAAAACTTATATCCGGCTAGCATTTAGAGGGGCATGCCTCAGGCAGCGTGTGGGCCTCATGTGGCAAATGAGGGGCATGCCGAAAGAGGGATGTCCCGGTCGGTTCCCTATGAGACCCCCTGTAGCAAATACGGAGCATGCCGAAAGAGCGCTTTCCCCTTAGATTACTCATGCGTGCCACAGAGAGAAAAAATCTGCGATACTGAAGTGAGGTATGCCCTATCGGTTTCTCATAAGGGCCCCATAAGGCACACCTCATTACAAATGAAATGGGACAATCCCTTACGCCTTACGTATTCGGAAAGCTTTTTAAAAGCTCAATTTTACTCATAAAGCTTTAGTTTTTGCTGTTCATATTTCAGACAATTTTGTTGATGGGATTGAAGGCTGTCTTTAGCATACTTAGACCGGTTCTTTTCGATTGCGGAGGTAAGCAGCATTTGACGTGATTCGTACTCAGATAGGCAACCGCTTGGGAAAACAACACTCGCGCTTGAAAATAAAAATCTTTCAACACCGCCGCAAGTTTTTATTTACTAAGGCGAGTGTACATCCCAAGAATAAAGTGGAAGAACAAAGTGGCCCTGTACAAAACGCAAGCGCAAAGTTTCGTCGAAGGCTCGAAACTTTTTACAACTGCCAAACGTAAAATGTTTAACACGGTCGCAGAGGAAACAATTTAATAAGCTGCAAAGCCTTTTAGATAGTTATATTAAATTAATGTGTAGTAAAAAAGACAATTTTATTAGTTTCAAACATTTTCTCACTTCGTTTTTGAGTTAAAAAAATTAACACATTTATCAAACTGTCGAAAACAAGGTAAATATGCAAAAACTAGGGAAAATGGCTTATTTATAGACATTAGAATACTGAAATTTAACGAAATTAAAAGCTTTTTTTCGGTCTACGCATTCATTAAGTAGAGTAGAACCCCACTTTGAGGTTGCCGTTTTCTATTACCACGTTGGTGAAACAGAGATAGAACCATCTTTGCGATAAAGGAGCTCAGATTTGCTCTTCCACTTTATTCTTAGGATGTAAACCTGCCTTAAATGCTATCCGGGTACTTTTAACTTTAGCGTTTAAGAAAATAAGCGTTAAAGTAATCTTCGGAGCACAAAAATAAACAATAGTGTATACACAATTTTTTTTAATAAGAATCATGGCCATTATTTGCATATCTTCTAGGAATAGTGGATTTTATATAAATTGAGTATAATAAAACTTAAAGTGAGCTATTCAATAACTGTGTACAATTTTAATATAAAAAGATTATGTCACACGCTCGTTGCTCAAATTCCGGGTGGGTATTTTACCCACCCGGAATTTTTCGGGTGGGTACTGCTACCCACCGTACCCACATTATCCGCCGGCACTGTCCTAACGCCATTATTAGCTGCAAAATTATGCATATCTTGTTAGGTACCCCCATCTCCCTGCTCCGTACTCATCTTCTTTTTTTGCATAGTCAATCCAAAAATTAGTAAAATAGTAAAGAGACTATTTAGGGACAAGCCAAATAAAGGTTAAAGTGACGTATGCTTTGTGTCGAATTTTATTGTTAGGCATAGAATGAGCCCCTCCCCTTGAAACAAAACACCCGTCCGTACGTTAATTATTGTCATCATATGAGAATTTTAACTTTTTGGGTTTCAATGAATATGACTACAAACAGCTCCGCAACCCCTAATAGCAAGGTTAAATCTTTGAAACGTGAGTACTATTCCCGTTAGCTTGATCCCACTCTAAATTCTAAAAAACGCTGGGCTAATCTTTGTTCGCTGCTGATGTAAACCTTCTCAATGCATCTTTCAGTCAATCTCCTTCTGATTCTGCATCCACCTCCTTTTCGAGTCCTTTCTGTTTTGACTCACTTAGTTCTGATGGTTTTAACTTCCGTTGTGTTGACTCGGTTGAAGTCCCTGAGATATTGCTTTCCGTTTATTCTAATAGCATAGGCTTTGTTGAACTTCCCCCTGAGCTACTCTCGCCACTAATCGTGGAAACTATCGCGCATATTTACAATTACTGCCTGAAAACTTCTCAGGTTGTCTTGCTTTGAAAAAAACTCTCCAGCTGACTTAAAAAATTTTCGTCCCATCAGTATTCTTCCCTTCCTTGCCAAAGGCTTTGAAAAAATTGCTTATACCCAAGTACTGCAACATCTTGAATCTAACAACCTCATCTCTAAATTCCAATCCGGCTTCCGTAGATCCCATAGTTGTGGAACAGCTGCATTAAAGATAACAAGGGATCTGCGCTTGACAAGGGTGACATTGCGATACTGGTTCTTCTGGAATTATCTAAGGCTTTCGGTTCTGTGGTGTGGACCTCGCTTCGGCTTTCCAAACTCCAATTCTACCACTTTTCTTCTTCAGCTATTCGATTTTTCTACTCTCTCCGCTTGTGTGTTCAGCGGCCTTGGTTGCTAGGGCCGATCTGTGCGTTTAAGTCCAGCCATCAAGCAAAAAACCTTATTCAGTTGCATATAAAAAACGTCCTTGAAGTCATCGTCTGCGTCTTCAATTGGGATGTATCATTGGACTACCGTAGTACTTTTTAGGCTGGTTCGCAGGCGCACGGTAATAATCCTCTCAGAAACCGATGACTAGCTAATGAGGCAGCACCAGGCTTCCTTGGTGAGTATTGCGCCAACGCCACTCTTACTGGTATTAGTTCGCTTTGCCCGAGTAAAAATAAAAAACGGCCCTATAAAGGGCGAACACCGGCCGCTTGGCTTTTTAAGGGGCATATGATGGCCGTAGAGTTTTTCACCATTTTTAATGGGAGCACATACGGCCTTACGACGGCCAAATTTGACCAAAAGATTTAAAAGGCCAAGTACTGAGCTGTAGAAACGGGCATTCGACGGGAAATTTGAGTTTTATGGGAACTTCATCATTCATCATCCTACTTAAAGATATCGATGCACAAGAGAAACGAGCTCACTAGTCGTCGGTTTGTTGTACGTGAAGTGTGTGGTGCGTGTTGATTTATATTTTAGTGGGAAATTTTGTTATTTAACGGCTTGAAAAAAAACACAACCGAAAAAAATCAAACATTTAATTGCAGTGAAATATATTTTCTTATAGGAGGGCGAATATCCACGTTGCAGCCACTGTACCACCGTCGTATTCCCCTAATAGCAACCATACGGCCGCCGTACCACCGTCGTATCCGTATGGCCTTTATTGGAACTGTAAGGCCGTTGTATCATCGTCAGTCGTCCCCTGTACGGCCGTACTGTCCTGCAACGAGCCTTCTGTTAACCGCCAGATGGCCGAGGACTATGTTTCAATCACAGTCGGCATTTGCCCGTTCTAAAGCCATCATTTATTTTTATTCGGGTGGTTTCCTGCCAAAATATAAGAAGGACTCATCGTTTGGGCAAAGATGCTCCCGGCATCGTGCCATCTGGTCTCGCTAAGTCCGATGACCTTGATTTTATATCGGTTAATCTCGCTGAAGACTTCATCCAGCAGTCCATCAGAAAGCAGAGTTCTTATATTCCATGTTCCAATTCGTGTGGTGGCTCGAAAAGCAAAGGTTGTCGTGTTATCCATCCGGTTCCAAGACATTGTTTGCTTACTCGTAGAAAAAGTGTTTTTTGTGGGGTGAGGTTGCCAACCCTAGGGCCAACCGACTTAAAACTCTGTATTATGACGGCAGGGACTCGCCATTCGACAGTCTCCCATTAGCTAATTGCGATCAGGTTAGGCTTTTGGAGTGATTATGCCAATGAAACAACAATGAAAAGATTTAATATTACATATAATTGTTAAACAAAATGTACACGTCTCTCCTCGTTTAGGTTACGTTCTCTGACTGCCTTTTTTTCTAGTTTTTCCTCGCCTCCTAAGTTTTCCTCGCCTACTACTTCTCCTGCCTTTAAGGGGCACCACTAGTGTGACCGCCTAAAAAAAAGGTGATTTTTGGAAATGTTTTAAAAAAAAACTAATGCATGGAATGTTTTAACGTTTTAAGGATATATTTGTGGATATATAATAACTACATAATAAAATTTTTAGATCAAAAAATTTAAAATTCAGCGAGTCATTCGTAATTTCCTAAGGCTCCAAGAAAAAAATCCCCCCACTGCTGCAGTGATATTGACCTTCACAGTGCCGGAAATCAAAAAAACCAAAAATTTTATGAAACTAGAAGGTATTGCCCGTACCATGACCCTCGATCAAGAAAAAAAAATTTAAATTTAACAAAATGGAGGAGTCTTTAAAAAAAATTTCAATTTTCTTGCAAAAATTGGATGATTTTTGTCCTGCCAAAATTACATTTTTTATGCAATCGGAAAACTGGAGGTTGATGGTACGGAGAAACTTATATGAAAGAAGCTGGAAAAAGAATTAAACCGATCGGATGATTTGCTCTCGAGTTATAACTGCAGCAAATTTGAAAAATATAGTTACGAGAAAAACGCGTAGTTTAAGTTACATGGTTATAAATCAAGAAATATAGTACTTTCGGCTAATCTGCTATTCCAGCCCCATAAAATGTACCTTCTTCTTCTTCGAAAGACACCTGTAGGGCTGCTAAAACCTTTCTTTCTTCGAGATGAGTCGTTTAAATGTGCCAGGGTCTAGCAACTCCAAAACATGACTACTCGAAATTTTCTTTTCCTAAACTAACGCAACTTTCGGACCGATGAGCAACTGCTCTTCAGATGGCTGTAACTCAAAAACGATTGGAGATATGCACTTGAAATTTGATTATGTTATTTTTAAAAGTATAGGCTATCGAAAAATGAAAAAAAAATTTCAATTTTTTCAAAATTTCACACTAGTGGTGCCCCTTAATTCACTTGCAGATATCACTGACACGATGAAGTACGCCGGGAGCAACGCGGGGAAGAGGATTAGGACTTGCTAACAGTTACTCTTTTCGCCTTATGAAGCCTTTGTTAGCTGTTCGCCCGTAAATAGAAAAATACCAGAAATATCTAAAGAAATGTTCATAGTTCTACAATTATAGTGTAAAATTCTCCACTTATCAACGTTTCACATTAAAGTGAATGACGCAATAATCCTTCTTTCTGTGTTTCATTCTTTGCTCTATTATGTACTATTCGCGCCTCGAAATTGATGTTTATAAATGTTTTAAAGTTTAGTACCATTTCTCTCTGAACATATTAAAGTAGCAAAATTAAAAATGAACACTAGGAAATATTCAACAGAACAAGAAATTCCAATTTAACAATTTCAAGTTTATGAAATGTGAATGTCCAATCATGCGGTGCAGATAAGTGGAACTAGGAGTCAATATATGCACATCGCAGTCCACCTCAACTGTGCATTTTCAGCATATGTAAACATAATAAGCTCTTAATTGGGGCTACTGGAAGTCCGTAATTAAACTTCATTCGGCCATAATTACCATGTGAACTCTCCTATAAATGTTCGCTTGCACAAAAGAGGTTTCTGTGCCCAAAATAGCTTCTCCAACTTTGTGTGCGTTAAGGCAATTAATGTAGATTCAAAACTTACACACAAGTATCATCAAAATGGTCTTAAAACGGACTTAAATTCTGCTTCACGGATATAATGGTTTGACAACGTCCCGGACCCGGGTCAGAATTATAAATGGAACCCGATATACGTCTTTCTATGGAAGAACAATTGGCTTCTAGATATAGATTCATCTCCAGTCGTCCATGATGAGATACCGTACAATGTACATATGCTTGAAGGCATCTTCCCTAAAAATTTTCGGTAATTTTTTGTTAGAGAAAATTTCCCTCTGATTGGCAGGTGAATGTTAAAGTTCCCAGAGTAAGACAATCGATCATGGTTCCTAAGGAGCTCTTCTCCATCAATCATTTCGAAGGCGGGGGGTGCACAGCATTTCTAAAATGCTCGTTATACAGTCCAACTGCAGAGCTTTGTCAGCTGGAACGGGCGCTCCATGGACTCAGAACCAGAAATGCCACTTCTAACAAAATTGGGATGGAATTATTTGTTATGGAAGTTTCTACATGATCCCGAACCCCTAGAAGAGATACGTTTATCCCAAAATATGCTTGTAATTAGAATATCGGGAATGGCTTTTGAATCAGTGGATTAATGCCTAGAAAGGTATAATCCATGTGGTCGGGTCGATTGATGTTCGGTGTATGAATATAATTCATAGCAGCTAAGTTTCTTGTCAGTTGCCTGGACAGGATAATAGCGGCAAGGATTTAGTTTGATGTGGGCCTATGGTAAATGGGTAAGTAAGGCCTCCTACATCGAAGTGTAGTCAAAGATTAAAGACGATTAGAAAAGGGAAAACATCATTGAAACAAGCTGACATGTTACACTATAAAGTAGAAAAGAGAACGCTTTAAAGGCTAATCTGACGAATGTTTTTAGTTCAACAACATGAAAGGTTAATTCCGTTCAATTTTCCGTAAAACATGAATAGCTTTAAACTACTCATACACACTGGCAATATGTTTCGTCCCATGTTTGTTGAAGGGGCGAAGAAGTACAGGCAATTTAGGGTGACACGAAGATTTATTTTAACAAGGAGTCATACAAATTTGAGACAGCATTAAGTGGCTAGATTGTGCTATAAGAAAATACATTATATTCTGGTAGAAAGTAAGGAACCAGCATTTTTAGCTAAAAACAAATTATGTGGTAAATATGCAAAGAAATGTGCCAAAATTAATAAAGTTAAATTTGTTCCCCAAGATCAATAAGGACCCACCAATTAATGCTAAAATAAACTCATACAGCTTTGAGACAAATGATAATGTTTTAACAAAAAATTACCTCTCCATATAAACCAACATTTGACAGTCATGGAGGCAAATAAATTTAAGAGTCTTTACAGGCAAAAGAGATACAAAAAATGCTCCTTACACACCTTCTATGATTTCATAGAAGCAGGCGTAAAAATAAAGGCAATAAATCCCTCAGGTTTTAAATGGCAGGTCTCTATATTGAGAAACAAAATGTCGTCTTCTATAATCACTTGTTATTGACGAGCTCCTCATTAGGCAGTTATGCTCTAGCTTTGATTTACAGAAATACGACTTCGTTATCATACTAGGTGTAAGGACAATGTGTCTTTTTTTCGAGGGAGTGATGAGAATCTTACATCGGTCAAGCAGCAGGGAATGTGTGCGACCGCCTGTCTAAAGGTAGAAACAGAATGGCACGGCGACCGTGGCGGAGTCCGCCGCTCAGAGAGTTTCCCATACATTTAATTTGTCCGCGCCGCCTGGGGAGAAATTAAATGTATGGGAAACTCTCTGAGCGGCGGACTCCGCCACGGTCGCCGTGCCATTCTGTTTCTACCTTAAGGCTTCCATGCCTATGACAGAAGACTCCGCTGTGGGTACGCACTAGGGTGGGTCACTCTAGTATGGAGAAAAAAAATGTTTTTTTTTTGACTTCTAATAGGAATAAAAATTTGTCACAGGGTTATAGGAACTAATACAGAAAATTTCATGACAATCGGATATTACCTTCTGCCTCCGGATTGACCTTGAAATTATGAAAATTTGAATATTATACCTATACATAATTTCTTAAAACCCTTTTAACTATTTATTATTTATTGTAGGATAGATGTAATGAAACTTAATTTATTAGGCAGGCTATATTTTATTAAATAATAAAGTTATAAATAAGTAAGTAGCTTTTTCAGCTAAGAGGTTTTTTACTCTACACGAAAATCCTTTTTTTACTATAAAATTTCGTCATAAGCTTTACGAGACTCAATATTTGCTTTAATGAAACCTTCACGTGCTGATTTTGTGCACAGACTTCTTGGCGGTTTAGCCACAGTTTTGACGGACCTCTCAACTGCTTGAGTAAGACAAGTAAACGAAAAAAGCTATTTTATTGCCCTCTCCTCTATCAATAAGAGATTCAAATTCTTCATTAGAGATTTGCTTTAGGATCGGTGGTTCTGTAACATTAGTTGCCAGTTAATAAGATGGTAGTAAACTTTTGCATCCACGTTTACGTCTGGAACCTGAAATAGCTTTAACTTTTGTGTTTTTTCACTGCTTGCTTTTAGAATACGGCGCAGAGCCAATTCTCTTATATGCTTTTCAAAGTCTGATAACATTGCTAGGAGTCGATTTTTAGGATGGACGAAGTAATTGTTGCATTGTATTACCGGATCAATAACAGCTGTCAGCTCTGTTGATAAGTAACAAAACTTAATTGTAACAAATGTCTTCCTCCATTTTTTCAAATTGGGTGGCTTTACTGTCAAACCATGTTGGAGCGTATACTTTGACAACATAAGTTGCTAAATTAACAAGCTTATCTGATGGATTTGATGTTGCAATGTAGAGACGAAGAATTCTGTTAGCACGCGTGAGCCATTTAGCATGAAGCATTTTCCACGGCGATTTGTGAACTAAAGGCCCTCTTACATCCCAAGCGCCAAGTGAAAACGGAAATTAGAGCTCTTTTATCGCACAGAAATTTGTATGCTTTTCTCTCTGTCTGGAATCCACGTTCGTACAACAGAGAGAAAAACATACAAATGTCTGTGAGATAAGCGCTCCAATTTGCGTTTCCACTTTGCGCTTGGGATGTAAAAGGGCCTTAAATCTTCAGGACATTCACCATATATAACGGCTGATACTATTCTGTACAAATACAGTTGGAGGGAACTTTTACTTCATTTTGCCTGCAATAAGCGTTGTACTGTGCGTGAGAGAAATATCAAACAGAGCACGAGGAGAAGCTTAAATTCGCTGTGCTCCACTCCAACATTGGAAACGTAACCTAAATGTAACGGTGTTTGCATTAGAGTTAGCTCCAAGTTAGTTAACGCACCCAACCAAATGTTGCATACAATTGCTATCCGAAAAACACGCATACACTTACATACATTTGTGTGTATCATAAATGACACGATCCATCATTTTTTCATTCGCCACTTCCAATACTTCTAGTGAACCGTTTTTAAAGGCAAGGGGTCGCACGGAAGAATGTGTTATTTTCTCACTCGTCCCCACAAAATTTTTGTTCTCAATAGTCCAATAAATATGTCGAAAAAAAGGCCTTCGTAATGCGAAAAATACCGCACGCGATTTTTTTACCAAATGATTTTATATATTTTTATAAGCTTAAATTCAAAATGGCGTCATCCCCACCCTCTTGCTAAGCTTACAGTGAAGGAAAACGCGTTTAATTCTATATCTCAAAAACTATGCATTTTAAGACAAAAATGTATATTATCTTTTTTGTAGATAAATAAGTGATTTAACTTTCTTGTTTAGATTTTTTTTGTGTAAAGTCAATATCTACGGAGAAAGAGTGCTTCAAACTTCATATACCACTTTCTTTGCACTGTATTTCGTTAATGGTTAATTATACATTAAAAACTCCTTCGTAAGATTTATAGAACACACGATTATCTTTAATTTTTGTTATTACCATTTTTTTAGTAAGGGCTAATATTGCACCAGTTATGGCGCTTTAAGTGTCGAAAAACGAAGATTCAAAAGTAGTTTTTTCCCAATATGCAGGGTGTATACCGGTAAGTTTACAAAGCGGCCGGCTGTGGATAGGTTTTGGATAGACGAACAAAAAATCGCATGGAAGGGGGCGGTAAATCGTAACGATTTAGCAGCTAGGGCGTTTTTAAGTTTTTTTGGTAGAGGTTTACATAGCACCTTGTATTTTTGTAACCCTATGAGCCATTTTCATGAATAAGGTATCAGTGTACGCAGAGTAGTCCCACCTATCTAAAACTGTAAAATTCAAGGTTCTACCCTATCAACTTCTAAAGCAATGAGTCATCAAAATCAAAATTTCGCTTTTTTTAACTAAAATTTCAACTAAAACCACCTTTTTCTCCAAAAACTACCTAGTTAACTAATTTTTTTTTGGCAAAATTGGAAAACTTGGACAATTTTTATCCTACGGCTTTTACTTTTGAATTTATTAGCAAGTTTGATGTTAAAATTGACCTTATTTGGTGCTTATTTGGTACTTTTTGGCAAAGCTTAGGTGAAAAATTACGAAAAAGAGCCAATTATTGCATTAATTTGCTTATAAATCGAAAAATTAAGGCCGTACGATAAAAATAGATCAGACATTATGCATAGGAAATTCTCCAAGTTTTCCAATATAGCAAGAAAAAATATTAGTTTACATTTTTGTCCTAAAATGCATAGTTTTTGAGATATAGAATTAAACGCGTTTTCCTTCACTGTAAGTTTAGCAAGAGGGTGGTGCGGATGACGCTATTTTGAATTTAAGCTTATAAAAATATATAAAATCATTTGGTAAAAAAAATCGCGTGCGGAATTTTTCGCAAAGAAAAAGTATCTACCTATTTATTGGATTACAAGTCCATCACACTAACCCAACCATAAATTCGTTCACGTGTTTTGCGAAAATTAACAGGAATTAACACAGTTACATTGAAATGAAAAATGCGTTAATTTATTAAAAATTTCGAAACTTTAAACCTGATCCGGAGGCAGTTATACTATACCGATTGCAATAATATTTGAAACACGTCCTATCAGTCCCAAATGACAACATATTTTCGCTATAAGAATCATAATTTTAAAAAAAAGTTTTTTGACCCGCCCTAGTACGCACCCAGACGGTTGTGTCAGATTCCTACTGACTAAACTCACCCACCATTTTTTGCATGACCGTCAAGTCCAGACCGGTACGAGCCGTTAAGGCATTCCACATTCATGTCCACTCAGGAACTGTGTGAGGTAATAATTCACTTCCCCATGTTACCTTTTAACTCACTTCTCCACATTTGGTATGAGTCTTTGGGCTATCGGCCCATAGTTGACTCGTCCCACCTCCTCTGCCATTTTGCGTGCAAAGGCTGGGCGCCAGAGTCCGTCGTACAACCTCTTGCCCTCCATTGCAAGAATATCAATGATGCAAGTCACACTATCCATCATTTCGTTTATTACCCCCATACACAAACCGATTTTTAGGCAAGGGGTCGCAGGGAAGTATATGCCATGCGTGTAATTTGCATACTTCGCTGCGATCCCTTTCCTAAAAAGTCGGTTTGTGTATGGGGGTAATTAACGAAGTGGTGGATAGTGTAACTTGCATCAATGGGAATCATTCGAGCTATCACGCATGCTACTTCGTCAGACGTAGTACGGTATGCACAGCCGAACTAACCACTCTTGTGATGAGGAGGCGTCGGCTTGTCCGGGCCCCTTATATTAGGCAGCATCCTCGCGAGTGCTGCACTGATGGCGGAAGCTTTTTCCGCTATGCCCGGAAAGTGTACCCCGAAGTTGAGCCTTCGGTCAATCATCACTCCGAAATACCTAACTGCGGGCTGGGAGCGGACGACCTGGGGCCCTAAAAAGACCACATTGGGTGGAACGTCTGTAATATGATTCCTTTGGTGTCGGTGAATTCTAGCAGTTCTGCTAAAAATCGTAAAAAGGCCGTTTTTGTAAATGATTCATAATCGATTCATTTCATCAGCAGAATCACATTCGGCGTAGATATTGCCACACGAAAAAATTTAGTGGTGAGTTTTAATTTAAGTTACATTCAATAAAATAATTAAGAAATCATGCCAACAAATAAAGTAACCTTTGCAATTACTATCCAAAATGAATATAGGAATTTTAAGTGTTTTTGAAATTGGATTTTTTTTTACATTTCGCTCTTCTCTCGTTGGTGGGAAGTGAATATATTTTCTTCGAAAATGGTGCCTATTCACACTGGGTTGGTGCAACAGGTGGTGACCATTTGCTCCTACATAGGATCCCAACACGTAAAACGATAGTGCACTTAGCAGCTGAAAATAACAAAAAGTTAGTAGTACGTAGGTGTACCTACCTGTTGTAGCTATACTAACAATACAAACATTGTATACATAATACCTAGGTATTAATTACACTTCAAATATTATTTACTTACTTTGCAAAATGTGGTTTCCACCTTTCCTAAGTAAATAAGGTTTTAACTGTTGTACGAGTTCAAGAGTCAAACTCATATTTAATCTACATAGTGCAATGAAATCCCGGTCCGGCATTTCGAAGTTTATTTCCAGATTTCTCATTCTAGCCATGGTTCGTCTATAGGAAAGAGCTTCCTTCATACGAGTATGCTCCAAAAAATTCTCGTACAAACCCAAGTCTGCCATTACTTAGGTACATATATCACTACACTACTGAATAGTCACTAATAAATGTTCTTTATTACTATTAAGAAATGTTTTAAATAAATTAACTACAATTTTAACACTGAATAACTAACAAAAATCAAATAAAGCATTGTTGTAGACAATAAATTAAATTTCAACTTGCACTACGATAATATTGCTGCCAGAACCAACAAGCTTCCTAGCTTTATAAAAAGAAGAGCGCAAGAATTTAATAACGTTCGGGTTACAAAAACTCTTTTCTGTTCGGTCGCCGGCCAATCCTGGAATATGCGTGCCCGATCTGAGATCCTATATTCCAGGAAAGTAGCAGTAGGTTGGAATCAGCACCGAAGAAATTTCTCCTCTTCGCTCTGAGAAACCTTTTGACTTACCGCCCTACACGGGCCGACTCAAGAAGTTGGAACTCTGCCGCTGGCTGTCACAAAGGAGGCAAGTGCTTATCTCTTGCTTTACCTTGGACGTCCTAAACGATAACGTTAAGGTACAGTTCCTGTCCGATAGAATCAAGTTCAGTGCCGAAGTTCGACACAATAGGCATACAAAAATGCTTAACGAATGCCCTCATCGGACAGAATATGCAAAGAACAAACCCGTCAACAGATGTATGACTTTTAACAGCCACAGTGTATGCTTCTCACCCAACATAAAAAAAAATCATCCTTTAAAAAACAACAAATTATATACCCCTTGACATCACAATTACCATGAATTAACCATAGACTTAAACTGGTAAGTATAAATTAACTATACAGCCCTTTTGTACCTTAGTCATAATATGGTATTTCATTGTATTTTCTGCATTGTATTTGATTTTCTGTAGTAAGTTTAAGTATGCGTTGTTTGGCAAATAAATAAAATAAAATAAAATTTTAACACTGAATAACTAACAAAAACCATATAAAACACAAATATGAACTAAAAATGTTGGTCTCTGAGTAACTTCTAAAATTTCATCTAGTTTGCCAGATATGCAATTCATATTATTAGGCCATTTTAGCCTTTCCTATAGGAAACCGACAAGTATCTAATATGAATCATGTTAAGAAACATATGTATTGTGTGGTCGTTTTGTGATTTATGAATTGAAACATATTATGATCATATTATGAAACACCTAAAGTGGCCTTTTGAGACCCCCTGGTCACCTACTTTCGCCGCTATGGTATCGATCTTTTTCCGCTTGCTGATTAGCACTACTTCCGTTTTGTGCTCAGCTAGCATTAGACCAGCGTTTTCGAGCCATGTTTTTATTTCCCATATCGCTTCGTTCGCGAAAATCTCGATCTCTGCAAAGGCATTGCTTCCCGGCTAGCATTTAAAGGGGGTGCAGATGGGGCCCCTATGAGGCTGGACTCACTACCTCATGTGGTCTCCGTGGGGATTGCCCTAAGACCCATAGGGGGTATCTAACGCCCTGCCCCATCTCGAGTGGAAGAGGCCAAAAAAATCGAGAATTTTGGCGTGGATATGAGAGTAATAAATAAATAATTTGTGGCGGTGTTGAAAGATTTTGATTTCAAGCGCGAGTGTCGTTTTCCCAAGCAGTTACCACACTGAGTACTAATCACGTCCAATACTGCTTACTTCCGCAATCGAACGAGAACCGCTCTATTGAGTATGCTAAGGACAGATTTCACAACCATCAACATAATTTTTTGAAATATGAACAACAAATTTTTAAAAAGCTTTCCGAATACGTAAGGCAGATGTTGGGATTGCACCATTTCATTTGTAATGAGGTTTGCTGCTGGTTTGAGGTTATGGGGCCCTTATGAGAAACTTATAGGGCATAGCTCACTTTAGTATTGCCGATTTTTTCTTTATGTCATGCTCATGAGCTATCTAAGCGGAAAGCCCTCTTTCGGTATTCCCCATTATTTGCCTCATGAGGTCCTCATAGGGAAATCCTTCTTGCGGCATGCCCCTCATTTGCCACATGGTGCCCACACGCTGCATGAGGCATGCCCCTTTAAATGCTAGCCGGGTTGGTACGAAGATGAGAAGCTGAGAATAAATCGCAGGAAATCGGACCTCGTGCCCTTCACCAGAAGAAGGAAGCTTATTCTTTGGGGGCAAATGGCTAACAAAGGCTTCGAAAGGTGATAGCACTTGATTTGTCTCTTCTATCAAACCCCGAGAAGAGTCAAGTCACTGTAGAATGACGAATCCTCTGCGCCATAAAACAGAGTTTTAAGTCTGGTCGCAACCCACTCCCACAAAGACACTCTTGTTACGAATCAGCAAACAATGAATCTCGTCTATCCAAAACCTATCCATAGCCGGCCGCTTTGTAAACATATCGATCTGCATAAAATTTAAAAAGCGGCCGGCCGTGGATAGGTTTTGGATAGACGAACAAAAACTCGTATGGGTGTGGGCGCGGGAGGGAGGGTTAATCGTAACGGTTAGCCACTAGAGCGTTTTGAGGTTTTTTTCCGGTGTTTTGCGTATTACCCAGTATTTTTGTAATCCTAAGACGTATTTTCATAAATAAGGTATCAGTGTACGAAGAATACTCCCACCTATCTGAAATTGTAAAAGTAAAGATTCTACCCTACCAAATTCCAGAGTTATGAGTCATCAAAATCAAAATTTTGCTAGTAATACGTAGTTAATCAATATGTTTTTTTTTTCAAAATTGGAAAGCTTGGACAATTTCCTATAAATAATATTCAGACAATTTTTGTGTTACGGCCTTTATATTTGAAGATATTAGCAAATTTTGATGTTAAAATTAGCTTTCTTTGGTACATTTTTCATTCTCATAAGCTTATGGCGAAAAGTACCAAATAAAGCCAACTAGCATTCACTAGAGTGAACTAGCATGACGTAGCCCTCTGGAAGAACAAGAGACTTCAGAAGGTATAAATCATGGCAGGGCAGTAGCGCCATTAAAGAAGAAGAACTTACAAACATTTAAAATGGCTCCCACTTCACTTCATTTTTGCAATTGGTCTTCAAAAAAAATTTAATCAACCAGAAATTATGCGTTCTTCGTATAAAAAATTATAATTATAAAGCTTATGGGTTATCATTATTCTGTTCTTTCCCGAAAATACCATTCATCTTAAACCCTTATTTTATTTCATAGAAAATTACCCTTGAAAAACGCTCTCCATTTTAATGCCTCTTTTTACGAGCTAAAAATTATCCTTTTTTTATTTGCTAAAAATTCACACCCCTTAGATCCTTTGGATATATCCTGAGCCAAAGGCAATGGAAGAGATAAAATTTATTCGTCGTTCCTCTACTAAAGCAGCAGCGTTCTCCAATTTTAGTGGTGCGCCCCACTACAGAAGCCCCAGCGATGGTGAACCATCGGGCTGGAAACAATCCATCAACCCTTAATGAGTCACTGGCAATTGATAGCCTTGATTAGGATTCCTCGTGCCATTGTGTGGATACGGATCGGGGACCATGGGCACTTAACCTACGAATCTCCAATGACCGTTTGAATTGTAATTGGGCTCAGCCTCGACAATTTATTATGCAAAATACGACAACTAGCAATTAAGCTGGGGTTCTGCAGAGGCTTGCATTATCAAGAACAGGATCATTCGACCAGCAGCCCTCAATTAGAGCAATTACCCGTTCCCTACACAAAGATTTCAATTATGACAGCCTAAAGTCCTGATTTCGGTAGGAGGCGCACTCAAGCAAATGTGTACAGAAATCTTTTATGGGGGCAGGTCCCAAGATTGTCGAAACTTGAACGACTGCAATAATTGGACATTCACGAAAAACGAATTTTGAAAATACGATTAAGGTTGGCTGAAGGCTTTTAAGGATAAGTCGTTGGGCTTTCATTTGCCTAATATCCCTAAAAAATTGGTTAGTGCCACTTAACCTAGCATCGGCAGGAGCCCTGCCTGTAACTCGATTACCAATAATTTCGGACCAAGTGAACTGAACGCTTCTATTCTAAGGCACATACACTTCTTTGTAACGAAATGGTCCACTGAAACGTAAGCCGGGCTCGGCAAGGCGAACCCGTTGAACAGACGTAGCACAAGGTAATAAAACATTAACAGTAATAAGGAGCAGATTTACGGGCACTTAAAGTTAAAGGCTCATAACTAGTCCGACATCTGGAGAAACATGGCGAGCTTCCTTCGAGTTTCTTAAAAGTAAGTGGCATCTTTATTAAAGCGAGAAAGTCTGAAGCTCGAAGGATTCACGCAGGAGAGACCTTCATATAGACAGATATAAAGCCAGACGCGCTCCAAGGATGGGATGGCGAAAAAGGCTCGGCACGAGCATCGCAGTAAGCATGGATTGAAACATAACCGTAAAATTCTGTCTATTGTATGATGGTATCAAATTGCCATGTGTCGTTGGCCGACGACATTTTCACCGGCAAAATGGCCCTCTCACATCCTGTCAGGATATTTATTCCTGAAATTTCTAAAGTAATCGTAAAATTTTATTTCCTCTCTTTAGCTGTTCTCTTTCTTGCATTGTGCTACCCTAGTGCTGCCGGGTTTATGGGGGTGGCAACAGCGAAAAATAACATTTTAAGGGAGCCAAATTTTTTTTCGAGTGATTTGTGCTTTTGTTGAAGGTCTGCTGGATTTTTTTGGGCTGGAGGATGGGAGGATGGTAATTGTAAAGGGATTTCAGTTTCCTATAAACTTGGATAACTTTAATATGGAAACTGTTTATTTAATGGGTTTTATTTCTGTGTGCGATTGAGGAGCTGGATATAACACCACCTTGGTATTGGCAAGTTTGGATTTTATGGATATGTAGGATGTCGATTTTAGTGGACCTCCTTAGTTATTATGGGTAAATAGAAGTGATTCAAGAAACAAAAACAATAGGAAACGAAATCGAACCATGAACGATTTATAAAAAGTTTGCTTCAATATCGAAACCAAGAACGATTCGATAACAGTGCCGGAAACCATCAAAGCGGGATGTTGACACAAATCGCTTTATATCGAATAGATATCGAATGGTGTAATGATTGAAAGACAGCTCTCGGATGTTAGTAATCTTTATTCTACAACTCTTGATTACAGACTGCCGCTAGAAGACTAGCGGACCTCTAGCCTAGCTACTGTTAGCACTAACACTAACACGTATACTACATTCCCCCTTTTACATTTCTTATAACACTAAATGATTTATTCGCAATTCAATTACATTTTAGAATTCAAGTAACATACAGGGGGTAACTTAGTACTAATAATTGTTTACAATGATTATAATTCTAGGTGTACAACTACCTTAATACATACCAACTATAGGCTACAATTAACAAAATTCAATTCAATTATATTTAACTCAATTTTTAAAATTCTATTCAATTCAAGTCTATAAAATTCTAAGTTAATAATATTCGCTATCTTAAACCTTCAGTGTCCAGAAACGTACAGCATGAACACATAAGCTAATGAACTTGGGCCGGTTTTCGTGGTCTTAAAACTGACGAGTTTCTCCGAAGGACTGATCCATCTTCCCTTTGAACTAAATACGATCTCGGAGATTCGTGTGTTGCCAGCACCTTTCCCTTTTCCCAAATTTTACCACTATGTATCCATATTGCTTCATTTTCCTTCAAATTCTTCCTATATTTTGCCCTACGATTGTAATAGATTTGATTCCGTGAATTATTTTTTTCTACTACTTTCAAATGATCATTGTGTGTCTTAAAAAGTGTTCGAGACGCAGGCAGCAAGCTTCTTTGCTTACGACCCATTAAAATTTCTGCGGGGGACCCATGGGAACCTTTAATCGGGGTGTTCCGGTACTCTAAAAGTGTGAGCCACAATTCTTGCTTTGCGTCCACACTTTTCCTGATTAAGTTATTCGCTATATTTACGGACTTCTCCGCTAGACCATTAGCTTGCGGATATCTTGGGCTTGTATTAACAACCTCAATATCTTGCTTTAAACAAAACTTTTTGAAATCATATAAGCCAAATGGGTTGTTATCTGCCACAATCTTTTTTGGTATACCATGGTATGAAAAGATTTTCTTTAATGATTCTATCACTTCGTTAGTAGTTTTATTTCTTAGGGGAATAATATCTAAGAATTTTGAGAGATAGTCATTAATTACTAAATAATTTTTCTTTTGTAACTCAAAAATGTCAATGCCAATTTTATCAAATGGGATGTTGGGCACTTCGTGCGGAACATAGGGTTCTTTTGTGTTCGAGTTCCTATACTTCTGGCATATTTCGCACCTAGTTATTAAATTTTCAATAGCCTCATTTATACCCGGCCAATAGAGAAGACTGCGAGCACGCGCTTTAGTCCGCTCTATACCTTGGTGAGACTGATGTAGTTGCAGGAGAACTTCTTGCCGCATACTCCGTGGGACTACTACTCTATGATTTAAGAAAACTAAATCTTCCTCTAATGTCAGATCGTTTCTTAATTTCCAATAAAATTTTACACTATCAGGGACCTACTTTTTCTTTTGGGCCAACCTTCTTTTAGATATTGTACAACAGTTCTTAACTCAGGATCGAGCGAAGTTTCTTTTTTAAAATGTTCTTTTCTTTTATCACTAACATTGAGAGAATACTTTTCTGGTACTGTTTTTTGGCTTGCTTGCTATAATATATTGGACAGTTGTTCGACTTTTTCCAACAATCTCTGCCATTTCTCTGTGACTTTTGCCCGCCTTATAATGAGAGACTACTAAAGAACGAATTGCAATACTCGGTTGTTTGGTATCGTATGGAGGTGTATGGCGGCAAATGGCACTGGCAACCTTGAGTTCATCCGAGGAACAGTGGATCAATGGTTTAGCTTGATATTCTAAAAAGAAATGTGCAGCAGAGTGCGCAACTTCTAAGTATTACTGCTGGGTTTGCATTCTATCAGTATAATGGCCCTAAGCATACCTCAGACGTTGAACGCTATTGGCTGATATACAATTGTAAAACAGTTTTCCCCGTTCCTCCTCAATCCCTAACTTGAATGTTAATAGAATTTATGGGATACACCGGGCAGGAGCATTCGTAAGACAATATTACCTCGCAGAAAGACCTTGAAAATGTACTCAAGCAGGAATGGGCTAGAATTAATCCTAAGTATACTAAAAATTAGTAAATTCAATGCCGAACAGGCTTCTAGCAGTAATTACATCATAAGGAGGACCAACTATCTTAGTATTGAGTGTTATGGACGACATTTCTTAGTATTGAGTGTTATGGACGATTTTCATTGCGAGATAGAAATATGACCTTTCCGGAAATTCGAATTTTTCCCGTTTTTGTTACTGATTAATTTCATAATTTTTCGTTATTATTTTGAAGAAAATAAATGAAAAACTTAGTTATGTAAATTCTTATTTGGATTTGTTGAGAGCTAGATGAAGAAAACTACTTAATTCCTCTTACTTGTAAGGTGGACGATTTTCACTGTGAGCCACTGTATGTTAGACATCCGTTCTACTCCACAACTTACTTTCTGAATGACGTTTAATTTCTCTAACCTATCCAATTCCTCCTTCACCGCATTTTTTATCGTCAAAGGTATACGTCGAGCGGGCTTACATACCGGTACCACATTCTCAAAAATTTCAATTTTTAGGTTCTTTGCAAATCTTCCTAGCCCATCAAACAAGTCTGGATTTTCTTCAAAAAACATTTCTTTAGTCAATGCATTTTCTAACATATTAACGCGTTGGATAAGGTTAAATTCAACGCACGACCCTAGTCCCAAAAGGGGTGTTCTTTCACCCTTTGTCACGAAAAATTTAATTTGTTTTGTATTATTCCTAACGCAGCATTGTGCTTCAATTGAACCTAAAATGTCAATTTCACTTCCATCATAACCTAGAACTTTTGACTCTGACTCTATTAACCTTGGCCCTTTCAGCTTTTTGTATATCCCGTACGGCAACACATTTACCTCCGCCCCCGAATCAAGTTTTATGTCGACTAACAAATTTTCTATTTTTATCCGTTCCATCCACGTGATTACTTTACTAGTAATACTTTTCACCATATCAATATAAAAATCGCCACCAAAATCGCCAGTTTTAATTTCACTTACCCGGCTGAATTTGCTTAACGGTTTTGACTTACAATGCAAAGTGGTTTCTGCCTTTACATCTCTTACATTGTGCACCGAATGCTGAACATTTCCTTCGCTCATGGTTTCTTAAGCAAAATTTGCAATCAATTATTACTTCCTGGTTTTGCTTAGATTTACCTACATTTTCATTTTTCCTAAAATTAAAAGAATTATTTCTATCTAACTAATTGCTCCTTTAATCCCTCATGGGACATAGGGCGGAAACAGTTGCCCTCCAGCGGACTCTGTTTTGCGCGACAGCTCTCAGCTCTGACCAGGATCTCCCGGTTGTTGCGGCCTCTGCTAATAGGGTTCTCCTCCACGTTGTTCTAGGTCTTCCGACTCGACGGGTTCCTTGCGGATTCCAGTCGAGGGCCTGTTTGGCTAGATTCTCGTTTTCGCGTCGCAAGGTGTGGCCAATCCAATTCCATTTCCTTCGCCTGATTTGGTCGTCTATCCTTTCTTGGCCGGCACGGCGCCATAGTTCTTCATTTGAAATTCTATCTTGCCAGCGGATTTTTAGGATACGACGTAGGCATCTGTTGATGAAAACTTGTAGGCGCCCTGTGATGAATTGGGTGACTTTCCATGTTTCGCAACCGTACAAAAGAACTGCCTTAACGTTGGAGTTGAACAGCCGCAATTTGGTGTTAATTGAGATCTCCGTCGATCTCCATACTTGAAACAGGCATGCATATGCGCTTCTTGCTTTATTTATTCTGGAACTGACATCTTCTTCTGTGCCGCCGTTTTCGGTAATAATACTACCGAGGTAACAGAATTTATCTACCAGTTCCACGTCACGGTTATTTAGCGCTGTTGGTTCAAGGGTGTTTGCATTTATCCGCATTTCTTTGGTTTTAGTCGGATTTAACCTTAAGCCTGCTGAACGACTTTCTGTTGCCAAATTGTTTAACATGTTTCTGAGGTCCTGGTGTCTGTGGGCCAGCAAACAGATATCATCCGCGTAGTCGAGGTCCTTAAGGCGGTCTAACAATCCCCATTGTATGCCACCTGTTCTAGTATCTAGAGCGCTGACAAGGATGTCGTTTATTACTATAAGAAATAGTAATGGCGAAAGTAGGCATCCTTGCCGTACTCCTGAGCTCACTTCAAAGCTGTCGGAGAGTTTTCCATTGTGAAGAACTCTGCATTTGGAATTGTTGTATAGAGCTTTTATCAATTCTATTATTTTATTCGGCAGTCCACGTTGCCGAAGAGCTCGCCAGATAAAGCTCCTATTAATCGAGTCGAACGCTTTCTCATAGTCTACGAAAGCAAGGTAAAGGGGGGATCGGAATTCAGTAGACTGCTCCACTATGATTCTCAAGGTGTTAATATGGTCTATGCAGGAGCGGCCCTTTCTGAATCCAGCCTGTTGTCTTCTAAGCGTTCGATCTACTGCCTCTCTTATCCTTGATAGTAATATATGGGACAAGATTTTTCCCACCGTAGATAATAAACAGATGCCTCTCCAGTTGTCACATATTGTTAGGTCCCCCTTTTTTGGTATTTTGACTATGATACCTTCCGTCCAATCCTCCGGAAAGGTACAGGTGTTCCATGCTATTTCCAGGATTGGCTGTAGCGCATCTGCTATGAGGCTTGAGTCGGCTTTCAACAATTCTGGCGGGATGCCATCTTTTCCAGCTGCTTTACCATTGGCCATTGCATGAATTGCGGTTACTATTTCAGTCTTGGATGGGGCACGAGTGGTGATTCTTATTGGCTGTGCATTGTTGCTGTTGTTTTCCTGAGGTTCCTGTGTAAATGAACCATTCAGGGCGGCGAAGAAGTAATCTCTCCATCTTTGGAGTTGCTCCTCGTCGCTGCACAGCAGCCTTCCATCCGCACTTTTCTATCACTATGTCTATTATAATTGTTACTTCCATTATTCCTATGTGGCTTGCTGACTGCATGTACCGCAACTCCTTGCTTTTTTTGTAATTGAGCCGCTTGGTCATTTGTCGATTCCGCTGCACGTGCCCATTGAATTGCCTTAGTGATATCCAAATCTGTTGCGTCCAGAAACTTTTTTTGTAGGGTTTTATCACTCGTACCCGTAACAATTTTATCCCTTAGCATGCGATCCTCTAAAGTTCCATATCCACAGGTTCTAGCTAATTTTTTGATGTGGACCAAGAAACTATCAAAAGGTTCGCCATGCTCTTGTATACGATTCTTAAATAAAAAACTCTGATAAATTTCATTTTTTTTTGGACTGCAGAAATTTTCAAAAGCTTTGGTGACTTTCTCATAATTTTTTTTCTCTTCTTCCGACAGGCTGAACGTATTAAAAACCTCCACTGCCTCAGGTCCAATAGCGTTTAAGAAAACAGCTACTTTTACCTGGTCAGACTCTTTGTCTACCTTCGTAGCAGTGCAAAAAATCCGAAAATTTTGCCAAAAACCTCTCCAATTTTCTGCTAGATTTGTTCCCCCTAAATTTAGCGTTCCCACCCTCCTAATATAATCCATCGGGACGATTTTTGTGATATATCGTATACTTTTGGGTGGTCTTCCACGTGGTTTCGGCAACTTCTCCTCACTTGACTTTTTCCGTGCTATTCCCATTCACTTTAGAATTCACTCCTTTTTTTATATTAGAGGAGAGGAGGGTATTATGGAATACCATTTACATTTCTAAAAATTACTAACTGGTTTTTGAATAAAAATCCTCAAAATCATTATGAGTGCATACTATAACTAATTGTCATGAACTGTCACTTGTAAAAAAACTACTATTTATTTTCTTGTTATAAAAAAAAATGTGTTTAAAAAAAAGTTGCAATTGGAGGTTAATATGGAATAGTCGGGTAATATGGGATAGGTGGTCTCAACCAATGTTTTTTTTTAAAAATGTACTATGGTTATAAATTAGACTATATTGCTATTTATATAATTAATAGTTATTATTTAGCTATCAATATTATGCTCAAAACTCATTTTTATTCAGTTTATTTTTTTGGGTTATATGGAATACCATGTATTCCATAATACCCGACAAGCCATCGTGGAAAATGAACCTTTAAACTGATGGACAAAAAATTGTCAATTAAAAAACGACCACAGTATAACAAACTGCAATTCTTTTAGTGTTTGTAGTGCTTAACATCAATGTTCAAGACACATGTATACTGGTAGATTCAAATGTTTGAAAACTTACCAACAGAAACTCTTGAAAATCATTAAACACATTTTGTTCTGTAGCGAGTGGTACGACATCAACAAGCGCTCAACTCTTACTGCATTGCATCATGGGAGTTTTTCTTGACTAGATCATGATATTCCGACATAACAGCAGCAACAAACATAGCCAAAACCTCGGTATTCCATATTCCCCGACTATTCCATAATACCCTCCTCTCCTCTACATTTGTATAATATTATTGTTTCAACTATGTTTTTTATTATTTTTTTTTTGATTCATCTCACTTTACTACCGGGTTCATGGCTCTTTTAGTTTCCCGACTGCGCCATGTAATAATTGAAAGACAGCTCTCGGATGTTAGTAATCTTTATTCTACAACTCTTGATTACAGACTGCCGCTGGAAGACTAGCGGACCTCTAGCGTAGCTACTGTTAGCACCAACACTAACACGTATACTACAAATGGTATTTTTGAATGATTCTCTATTGTTTTGTTTCCATGTTTCCAATAGTGATACACAAAGTTCCGACTTCTACGTCAACCAAATTCATTCAAACCAAAATGTATATAGCCTAAGCCCACGGATGGTTTAATCGATGCTGTATGAACGTATTTAAAACTTAGTGAACCGCCATGTCTTTCATTTTCTCTACGTCACTTGCACATCACTTCGACGTAAGTATATTAAGTCAAGAAACTCTGGTAAGTCCACCATCAGGCTGGTTAGATTTAGGGCAGCCTCTATTAAGAGCGAAAGTGGAATTTTTGGGCAAGGCCGTTGGTATGAAATGTTAGGCAGAATTTGTGGAACTGTCGAACAGTGCCTGGTGGTATACTGTCGTCTTACTTAAAAAGAAAGTCGGAAAATACCGACGAAGGACGCTTACCCACTCCGTAAACAGAACATAATATCCCTCCGTTTCTTTCGAGAAATTTCGAAAAAATCTCTGAAAAGACCGATTTATTGATGCTATCTTGATCGAGTGCTAACAACCTAAGAATCCATCAAGTTCACATAGTATTCACACAAAGGGCCAGAGTGTTCGTATACCTTCAGGTCCGTTGCATTCCATTCTTGCGCGTCTTTTCCTGCCTCGTCTTTCAATTGGTATACGTCCATGGCGACAATACGTTTTCTATCGTATATGTCCACTTCGGGGCCAATTTAGCGCTGCAGTATTGAGGGGTGAGCAACTAGTGAATATAGTTTAAGGCTCGATGACATTGAGCGAGTTCAAAAACTACTAGCCGGCGAGTTTAGAAGCCTGCGAGTCAGCTATTGCGATAGTCGCGATGACACATAAAACTTTCCACTCGCTCAGTAGCCAACTGGCTAGGGAATTGAACCCATGTCTTGTTTTGATTTCCCTTTGTTAAAGTTTTCTTTCTTTAACCTTTTTAACTACCTTCTGATAGCATGAGCTAAAATAACGACTCCCGCGCGAACTAATTCCGTTATTTTGTAAACAATGAAACCAAATAATGAGATACTCGCAGCTAGTTCACTATCAACTAAGATGACACACGGCTAGTTTACTAGCTAACAAGCCCACGAGCCAAAGAGTAGCGAGTAAAGTAGCCCGGCTTTCAACTTTCTCGGCAGATTGTTTACAATCTTCTACTTAGCTAGTGAACATGATGACACTGGGCTAGTTTATTAGCAGCTAGTGAATTCGCCGGCTAGTAGCTTGTAAACTCGCTCAATGTCATCAAGCCTTTAGGTGCTATTGACAGACTGATAAACAGGGGTTTACTCCTATGGGCCATAGAAGGCTTAAAGCCTTATAAAACACCTGGACCGGACGGAATTTATCCTTTTGAAATTCAGAAAGTCAGTGACCTAATCCTGGACTGGCTTGCAACTATCTATAGGAGTTCCCTTCGCCGAAGCTACATTCCAACATCCTGGAGGTTAGCGAAGGTGGCTTTCATAAAGCGAACAGCAGAAAGCGGGTAAAATCTCCTTCCGCAATCCAAAGGACTTGAGACCTAGATGTCTCACATCCTTTCTCCTCAGATTAGCAAGAATTAGAATTTATTAAAAACTGTTGGCAATTTAACTGTTGGTGGTGGATGTTTGTTTAACTTGCATATCGACATAAACAAATCATTAAACATACCTTTTGGGCTTAGATAATTGTAGGGTTTTTACCGACAATTTCTTTGTTAGGTTTGTTAGGTTTAGGTGTGAAAATTTTTTTTGGGTTACATGTTGGTGGAGGCATTTTATATAAATCAAAGATCGACTTAAAGAAATATAAAAGAGAATTTTATTGTGGCTTTCTGATTTAGGAATCTCTGGTTTACATTTTAATATATTTAATATTTTCTCAGAGATTTCAGTTTTAGGAATCTCTGTTCAGAATCTACCTTAAATTAATTTATTTGGATCACAGTTCGTGATCATTACGGAAAGGTTTAATCCCACACAACAGAGATTACTGTGTAGGAATCTCTACCTAGGGAATAAATATTGAATCAATTGATTTATTTTGGTCACAAATGGTGACCGTTAAAACTAATTTGTGTGGTCGGGGTTTACTTGATTTCTGATAATTCACTGCTCGTGATCATTAGAAATCATAAAATTACGCTCATCGAATTACGTTAACAACGAACAGAAATCTTTCAAATTCGAAGCTCGGCTAAACAACTAAGCGAACCAAAGCTTGAGCAAAGTTCGCCAAGTGGCACCTAGTAAAACTCCTTTTTTAAAGAGTAAACAAAGCTCTAAACTGGTTACAAAAAAATAGAGGTTTTTCAACCAGTAAATAATACAAATTTACGTCTTGAACTAGTAACACTACAAATTACGTAAATTTACGTAATTAATAAATTCAAAGAGATTTACAGGATCTCTGAATCTGGTTAAGAAGTTCAACCAGTGAACAAATTTTTTTTACAACCGTGTATTCACTCACAGAGAAGGATAAAATTGCAGACGTGTTGCCGTTGTTCCTGTGTATTGCAAAATTATTGCTGCAAGGTCGTAGTAGTAAGTAGGTGACGATTAAACGACAATAGAAAACGTATACAAATATCGGTCAGTTGCAACGGTTGGGAAACAAGCGGCGCTGCAGTCACACAATACAAAGAAATAAAAAATAGGTATTCGTTGAATTGAAGTTGAATGATTTACTAATAAATTTTTTTCAGACAAGATCCTGCTGCAAATTTCTGCACTCATCTGCACTGGGATTCCGTAACGATTTAGAGTTAGATTTTAGAGCCAAAATTCTAAATTTAGAGCAGTTTGGTATTCTGTAACCTAAAGATTCTAAAATTTAGAGTGCATTAAGCATTCTAAGTTGGCAAAATAGGCGAACGCAGCGCCACATACCGCAAATTCCAGTTATTAATTGATGTATTAGATGGCACACACTTTTGTACAAGAGGTCTATAAATTTAGACTAATTTGGAATTGTGTAACACTTTTCTTGTCTAACTTAGAGTGCGATTTCATTCACATATAAGATGTCTTGTGAGCAAGGTTGGCGTTGGGAGTTTGCAGAAATGTAAGTTTAAAAAATTTACAAGCAAAGGAAAAACCCTGTCGAAGGAATATTTATCTTCAGCAAAAAGAAGCCAAGAAGAAATATTAACAACGTTAAAAAATTTAAATAATATATGTAGGAACATTTGTGAATTAAATAAATATTATAAAACCAAAAAACTACACTTATTAGAAACAAATAATAAGTATTTAGAATTATTATTGAGAAAGTGAAAATACATATACATCATGAGGGTCATTCCACGTCAAATCGACCACTATGAACCTGACCCTTTTTGATTTGGCTGAAACTTTGTAATTTCGTTCTACCCTATCAAAACCATTTTTCATAATTTTTTCAAGTTTTTTTACCCGACCCTAAAATTTTTTTTCAAATAACCATAACTTTTTCAAAAATTGACCTATCGAGACGTTTTTTTCAAAAATTTTGTTTTTTAACTACCTTTCTAGAAAAAAATACCAAAAAATTTTCAGACGTCAAATTATATGAAAATTTTCAATTTTTTGTAAAAAACCGTTACTTTTTCAAAGTCCGCTATTTTAATTTTTATTTTTTTTTCAAAAAAAACTTTGATTTTTTCTCAAAATAGTCCCGTCAATTCCAGAGTGGGCCGACTTTTTTTTATATTTTTTTAAAGGTAATTAAAAATCAAAATTTTTGAAAAAAAAACGTCTCGATAGGTCAATTTTTGAAAAAGTTAAGGTTATTTGAAAATATTTTGAAAAATTTTTAGGGTTGGTAAAAAAATTTGAAAAAATTATGAAAAATGGTTTTGATAGGGTAGAACGAAATTACAAAGTTTCAGCCAAATCAAAAAGGGTCAGGTTCAATAGTGGTCGATTTGAGGTGGAATGACCCATGTACATAATATAAGTGTTTGTTTAAATTCTAAAGAAAAATACCTTATTTTGGGTTAAACATTTTAAATGTAAATAATTTAAATTAAATTGTAGATAAAGGGGATCATAAATTTTAAACTTAACTAAACTTAATTTCTTCATACTTATTTACATTTTTGATGTGAAAACGTACTATCTTTTCTAAAAATCTAGTACATTACTCTAAATCGTTTACGGAATACCAACCCACTCTAGGTTAGAAAACTTGTGTTTTTTAGGAAAGCTCTAAATCCTAAATTCTAAATCGTTAAGGAATCCCACTGCTGTTTTTTAATCAAAATGCAATTTTTATTGATAGTTTTAAGTAGAGAAATATCATTATGCCGGGTTGCCTATAAAAATATGGCCGCAAGTATGTTGAAGCCAGGTGTAAGCTCTGTTAAATATAAACGTTCATACAGGCCCGCCACATCACCTTGCGGGGCCTGGGGCAAAAATATGTTAAGGATTTTGAAAATCCAAAAAATCGTTGACCAAAAAAAATTTGTGGTAACGTAAGAATAAGTTCATTCAGGGCATTAAATATAGATACCGAATGGTCGGTTCTTTATTCGCGGATGAACCTAAAGTTACATAGTGCAACGTAGAATGGAACAGTTTTTATGTAGACAAGCGCTTGTGCTTAGCTCTGGGGCCCAGTACTCATCTTTCTTTTGGCAGAATCAATCCAGAAGCTATCCCAGAGGGAAAAATACGAAGCACTACTAAGGGAAGCGAGTTCGAAACGCTCCCATTGCATCTTTAAGGAATTGTATGGAACGAAGAAAACGGCAAACAGAGACGTTCAATACGGTGATCAAGCAGCATATTGAACGCAATTGGTACTTAGTTGGGGACCGCTTGGTTAAACCGGTGTGGACACTCGCGTTTGGAAGCATGAAAAGGCAATTGCACAAGGAGAACAAAAATATAAAGCTTTTCGACATTGCAGTTATTTCTCATATCGACTATAACATAAATTGGAGGGTTAGAAAGATTTTTATTCTTTTGTGACTGCTTCTAAAAAAAAGCAGCAGGAAAAGGAGTATTCCCCACTGCGATCATGCAATGCTAAAAAAGATATAGAACTGGGATGGGAAGGGGAACGCTTCGAACTTTTTAAGGACAGTTCTAGCTCCATTTCCTGCTGGGTAAGTTTTCTCTTTTTCCTTAATACTCAATTCGAGCTTATACTACTTTAGTGATAGTAAAGAGACTACTTAAGGGCAAGATAAATCTTCCAATCTAATCTTTGATAAAGGTCTTCAATCTGTTTTATCTCAATTATGGAATTGCTTACGTCTTTTTATTGTGATACTTATCGGTGTTGCAACTGGTGAACGCGGTTTCAGTAAATTAAAAATGATATAAAATTATCTAAAATCATGTATGGGTCAGTCACATTTAATCATTGCATGCTGTTATTAATAGAACGAGAGCTGGCAAAAAATATGTCATCGACGACTGTGGAAATTAAAGCAAGAAAAATAGTGTTTACTATTTAAGTATGATGAGTAGAAGAATCCATAACCATACAAACATTAACATATATTTTAGAGTGCTGCATGCTTTTGTTTCAGGCTCTAGATTAGTGCTTGCGTGACAAGTATGTAGAAAGCAGGGATATGGCGGTCTTGATTTTTTGGGTTTCAAAAATAGTTTGGGGGCGCCTAGGCGATTAGTACGCAGGGATATGGGTTTTCACTTTTTGGGTTTCAATCTATTCTCGGGGCCCCCTCTGGCCTGGGGCCCGGGGCAATTCGTCCCAGTTCCCCCCCCCTTTGTGGCGGGCCTGCGTTCGTCAAAGTGGCCGCAAATAGGGGTTGCCAGCAAGTATTTGGAAATATATTTTATTTTATTTAATTTAAGCTTTAATTTATAGGCAACCCAGCATAAATAAATTTCTCTACTTAAAACTATCAATAAAAATTGCATTTTGATTAAAATAAGTAATATAAAAATTGAGATTGAAATTTGAATTTGTATGGAATTAAAAATAAAGTAGAGTTTAGTGTAATTTAGAGTTAATTACAAGTGTGATTTATAGGAGACAATATATAATTATTTTTAAACCACTTTCATCTTTGAATTCAGAAACCTATTTGGTAAATTTCATGTAATTGACTAGAAGGTAAATATTGTGGATTCTTCGATTTGGAAGAATTTGTAGTTTTTGAAGTAAATTAATACAATTTTTTTTATTACGGCTTGCATTGTAACAGCAACAGTGTGCCGCACTCTTCACACAATATGGCCGACCTTGGACGCAAAGCGTTCAAAATCTCTTATTCACCTGAAAAAAAAATAGATAAGCTATGTAGTGAAGGTGCTGACCGGTCACTGTCCCTTTAGCCCCCACACCGAAAGATTGGGACTTCCCCACAACGATATATGCAGAAGTTCTGGCAATGAGGATGAGGAAGAAACTGTCTCCCATCTACTCTATACATTCCTGGCCCTCGCGAGGAAAATAGGGACCTTCTTTGGCTCACCTTTCCTTGATGGATTGAGAGAGCTGCAAAACACTGGTGTTTTTGACCTCTGGCGCTTTATTAAAAGTTCCAAATGGCTTCAAGCGGCCATAACACTAGAATGGCATCACAATGGGCCTAAGTGGGCTTCGTAGTGGGGGAGCAGCCATTTCAACCTAACCTAACCAATTGAGGGGCGAGAGATAAAACAGAATCTCTCCGTCAAACCGATCCGTCCACGTAGAAACTTTGATCCCTCGTTCTCGCATATCTTCTAGAAATTCAGTTATCCACTGCAGTTCTATCATTGAGTGAGACGTCGGCAACAATCTCTAGGTAAGATAGTAGAGGGAAGAGTGCGTCGAAGAAATGGAAAGGCGAAGGGCCATACTGAGCGGAGTGAATTCAAACCACGAACCTCTGTGATGGTAGTCACTATCTAAGTTACTGGTCCTCAGCAGACCAGGTACCCTAAATTAATCTGTGTCTTGATTTTACTTATGCTGTCCGGCCCAAACCTATCTATTTTTCCGTCTTTTTTCGGTAACAGCTGTTTTTAGATTTTTGCGATTTTCGTGAAATGTTATTATTATTTTTCATGAAATTTTTATTGTAGGTAGGCATCAACAAAGGCCACAATTTAAGCCCTGAAACAAGGTTCTACGATAATGACAGTCCCTTTAATGAACTGTCTAAAAATTGGCATATTTCGCGTTTTTTTTGTAAAAACCTATTGACCTATTTAATTGTCCAAAACACATTTTCTTCGCCTTTTTACACTGTATTATGTACTATTTTTTGTTTTCTAAAAAAAATCGCATCTAAATCGTGAAAAAACCCTGTTTTCGCTACTATTATGAACTTTGTTCCAACCACATTGATTGCGGACATAAAAAATTCCCCTTGAATGCACGAGACTACTACCTTTTCCACCACTGCTCGCCTTTCTTGCCTAAATGAGTTTTTACGGCTGGGTGCATACGTCCTCGTCTATGAGAGGTCAAAAAAACCCGTGCAAGACACTGAATTATTGGGCAGACATTGAAATAAAAAATTTATGTTGTGATATTGTTCTTGAGCGTTAAGGTGGGTATCCACCAAGAGTTTTGTCTCCGCACTATCTCCATACATTATCCGCCGAAGTGTCTCCACCAAAATCAATGTGCGGAGATAATAAATTTGCGGAGATAAGAAGTGCGGAGACTACACGCGCACACCGATATTCCAGTGGATACAAAACGTATCCATTAAAAAATGTTCTGTGTCGGTGCGGAGGACTTCTGCGGGGACTGTGCGCGGATAAGTAAATGCAGTGAATACTTGACAAAAGACTTCGGAAAGTCTTGAAGTTGCTTGTGGAGGCCTATCTTTTGTTTTACAGTGAATATGGAAAACACAAAACATCTTAGGGCCTGTGCGAATAGTAACTAAATTGATGACTAAACTAAATTTTGCAGTTTTTGTGGATAATGTAGGTAATTGCTGTGTGAATTCTTTTGATGACTAAATTCTGTCAGTTATTCAAAAATTTAAATTGTAACCATAACAACAATTTAGTCCACTGTCTAAAAATTTAGTCTACTCGCCAAAAGACTAAATACTGTATTACCGACGCTAAATTTTAGTCATAGAATTCACCCAGGCCCTTAGTACAGACAAGGGTATTATATTCAAGAGAGTTTTGAAACGCGTTTGGCTTGAGGCGTAGATTGCCTCGAGTGAAGTTATTTTTTTTGTTTTTATAGAGTTTCCTAATATTTACTGAATGGACAAGTTTTTCAGCTCTGGTTTTTAAATATGGTCTCAACCAACACCGCTTTTTTTGCTTTTGCCACAATAATAAATGCTGCAGAGCACATTGCTAAATTTTGGTCCTCAAAGTTCATTTTTTTATATTTTCTTATCGTCGACCAATTAGCAATTGAAGCGTGGTAATATATTAAGACTAAAATCGGAAAACATAAAACATCGCGCGCACACAAGAATTTTATCATTCAAGGTTGTATTCACCTAAAGTCTTGTCTCCGTAGAGTGCGCGCACAGTCCTTTAGCACATAGTTTGAGACTTTTCATATGCTTCCTGCAAGATTTTAGTGGATACGCAATGAAAGCTTTGTCTCCGCACAGTTTGAGATTGTTCGTTTTTCGCTCTATTTGAGCGGAGTTTTATGTGCGCGCACTGTCTGCAGACCACAGTGGAAACGCACCTTTACCCGGCAATTACACGAGTCAGATCAGCTGACTGCCAGTACTGGCTCTGTTTGTCAATTCCACTGAATCTGCGTTGATTACGTTCGGTCAACTGATAAGTCAGTTCATTTCTAAAATGTCGTCGACCAGTGCACATGCTTCCTTGACTGCATTTTTATTAACATAAATTATTGAACACATGAAAAAGGCAGAGAAAAGGAAGTCTATAAAAAGAAAATATTGGGTCAATCCTTTGTTAAATCTCATAAACAAGAATTTTCCTCGTACTTTTCAATTTGGTTGATGATTTCCAGACGATTAAATATTTTTTCTGCCATTTTTTCCTAAAATAAACGAATTTTGAGATTTTTTAATTATATTTTCTAAAGACATATCCATCGCATCCGTACTCCGCCATTTCAAAATAAAAATTTGACATTTCACTGACTAGTCAGCACTGACTCGAAAACGTATTTACACGAGTCAGTTGTCAGCGACAGTGTCAGTTGAACTGACCCGTGTAATGGCCGGCTTAGTTTTACGCGTATTTAAACTTTGAGGCTTTACTGGTTAAGTAAAAAACCGTAAGACTTGCATCTTAGTGCAATTATGCCGCATAATTGATTTTTAGCTTGACGAAATAAATAATTTATATATTTAAAGATGCGCCAATTACTGCTCCCAAGTTATTAATTAGATCATCAAATGCGCTCCTTACCGTCAATATTAAACTTGCCAGGAACGTAAAGTTTTAAAATAAAATTTTCTCTCAATTGGTATGCTACAAAATCTTTCATCATCTAAGAAAACTTGTTCGCGCGAGTCCCGCTTCATAAAGAAAACCCTCGAGTTGATGAGAAAGTTTTCTCTTATAAAACTTTTCAACAAGTTAACTTGAATAAAAAAAGTCCCTGCGACTAAAGCACCAACTTTTGACACCAATACAACAAGACAAGTTTTAGATGATATCGGAGTTTTATCTCCAGGAGCAACGACCATGTAAATCTCGACTAATGTCCTATGGAATTGCAGCTTCATGTTGACTGCTCTCTAGTCTCGTGCAATGAGCAATTTTATAGCTTCAATAATGCACCAGAATCTGCAATTCTGCATTCATTGCAACCATCTGACGCAGGGTGTACTACTTGTGTGCATCTCCTGCACCGGCTGTCAGAGCCATGCATAAGGTTGGGGCTGGGATGAGCCGGAGGAGATAACTAACAGGAAAGGTGTCATGACATAAAGTTCCATGTAGTAATTTTGCTGAAGAGTCATTGTCAGCACATATTGGTTTCGAATGCGAGCCTTTCGCACCTGATGCAGTGTGGCATACAATCAGGAGCACCATACGACGAGATAAAAGGGGATTTGATTTGCAACCATCAACGCTTAAAGCTGGCGAACGAATTAACTCATTTTAGTTGAATTTTTTATTGGAGCTTAGGTCCAGTATGCGAGCAATTCCACACATGGCTGCTTAAGGTTCAAATTTCCCGTGTCGGTATCCAGGTGTGAATTTACAATCGCTTAAACTTAACCATATACGAATCAACATGTGTGTGCGCTTTGCTTTTGCTTTAATATCATGCAAATCTGGAATGCACACCTCCGGGATTTTGTCTGACTGCGTCGTTTTCCGAATGCCAACGTCACCCGGCAAAGGGATGCACACAGCAAGGTATCAGGATGCTTGTGCCTGGACGTCAATATTTCAAAGGGACGTGGTGATCAACATGACTCAAAGCTCAAATTTTCAATTTGATGTTTTTTACCAGGTGATAATGTAATTCAAACAGCATGAACAGGTTGGAGAGGAATTTGCACCTGAGCTTAGCAGGGAGCAGGAAAAGCAATTTCAGGCATTTGCACCGCTGTTGGCGAAGTGTTCTTCTGCGTTGTTTAGAAAGAGTCTTAAACATTGATATTTTCTATTTTGTTTGAATTAAATCCTTCTCCCAACTTTCTCAATATGACTAGGTGTGTGCGTGTTGTCTGGAGCAGGTGTAGTCTTAACTTTGTTTAAAATGTTAACGAGCTTTCATTTTTATAATAGTATGTCGGATTTCGGTGCCAAAACTGTCACATAAAGCGACATTTGTAACAAGACGGATTAAGGCACATGCGGAGACACGCTAATAATAGGATGAGGAATGTATATGTGAGAATCCTTGCGTATTTTGGGACTAAGGATTTTGTAATAAGAAAATTTAAAGCAAAGATTTCTGTGAGTATCAAGGACGGGTTTATGGTGAAAGAGATATTGAGAGATTTCGTGGTTTTTTTATGATTTGGATTTTTTGATTTATCGCCTTGAAAGGTACAGACTAATTCTGATTATATATTAAACATCGAATGTTACTTATAAAAAGGATTTTCACTAAAAGGTGTTATTTATTAATTTTATAATAATTCTTAGATCCTCTAAAGATATTTCATTACAATTGTATGCCAGATCAACACATACGGGATCACTGTATGTTGCAAGATTCTACTTTGCTACGAATATAGCGTATAATAACAATATTTTAAAAAGCAACCACTTTGGTATGAAAAGAGTAATTTAAAAATTGAGCTAAAAACGACAAATTAGCCAATTATTCCCAAATTCATAGACTAATCTCATTTCGCATTAACCACTTCCAAAGTCATATTTTTTTGACATATTGACATCTTTCCAATCTACAATAAAATGCACAGAAGAAACCGCTGGACCTAAAGGGCTAAAAATTCAACAGTGTATTCCTATAATGACATGGATAGCCGCTAAGAATGGATAGCCGCTTTGAAATTACATCTCTAAGGGATAAATTGGGACACTTTAAAACGTTTGTATAGAAAATCGTATTCTCTACGAATATTCTCGGCGTCTCTTCTTTGAGAGGAAAATGGTCCGCAATCTGTTGTTTTTATTGTAGGAGGTGGAGCCTACTTATTTAGAGTTGGTTGGTGATTTTAATAACTTCGATTTATTTTTCTGTTATTTATTGGTTTAGAACACAACGTTATTTAACTATGGAGCTGTTAATAAATTAGCGACCCTAAGTTATTTTTAATACAACTTTTAAATCAGAAAAATCTCACGAACTCGTTCGAAAACGTTTAAACATTCGCCATTTTGTTTCTAATTGATATAAAGAGTTCGGCTATAGTTTCGTATTTAGAGAAATAGTTGGCGTTAAAATTTTAAATCGATATCTACAAAATTAACTGAGATATGGGGAGATTAAGTATAAATTGTGTTCAAATCGCGCATACGGAAAAAAGTGTTTCAATGACTTTGATTGTATGTTGTATGGTGGTGTTTTCGAGTTATCAGTAGATTTTTCAGGATGATGACCTAAGGCCTTACAATGGCATAGCCGCGCACGAGACATCCCCCCGAAAGGTCTCTTTCGAACACCTGCACCGACGAGCCAGTCCTACCAGTGAGACCCGGGGTACCGCCTTGAAGATGATTTTTTTTCAGGAATTATTTTTGTTAAATGTTAGTTTATTGTACGAAGATCTGAGGTTGGACTCTTCGGGCAACCAACCTTAGGTTCTCAATTATAAAACAGATCATTTATAAAGATAAGGAAAAGAGCGGTAGAGAGACCCTTGGACCTTTGATAGGAGACCATCTAATGCTACCTTGATTGAACAACCAAAAAAACCTTTAATCCAGATCCTTAGAACTGAGTTGAGACCAATAGCTTCAAGTTTCGCCTACAGAGCAGGAAGTCATACTATGTCAAGATCGACTAGACGACCTGGTGACTCCCTAGTTTTTGTGCGATATTTCACCGGCACAAATCCAATACTAGAACGCTGATTTCGCGGATCAAATAGCAAATGGCGTTTTCGCTTATTATGCTTATAGGCGATGAGAGGAAAAGCGCGGGAAATTGCTGTAAAGAGGGAAGACAACAAAGAAAGAATGTTAACTAGGTTTGATGTATGTACAGACGAAGGACAATGTCGGTATGCGGGCTCGAACCACGGACCACTGGGATGGTAGTCATCTTAATCCCTAAGCTATCAGGGCCAGTAATTACAGCCTAGTATGTTTTAAGTGGAGGTACTGGCGATCCTGAAGGCCTGTCAGACAATGAACCTGAAATCTTCACCAAACAGGCTCGGTAGAAGGCATAACGTCACGATCCTGGACATAGATATAGATGGAAACGAGAAAGCGAACTACCTAGACAAGCAAGCAAGGAACCTCTCTGCAGGGCTGCGGAGATTTATATGGTTAGCAAGATAAAAAAAACCTATTTTGGACTAAACCACAGACTTTACCCAGCTAAAGGTGGAGCGCATTTTGCCTTGCCTGCTGGGAATGGGAAAGCAATGGGACTCCTTAACAGACCCCGAAGAGATATTGCCAGAATTACGGCCATCAACACGGGATATTGCTCCATATTCTAAACCACGCTGCCGATCTTGGTAACCGAAATATCATCTGTTGCCGTAATTGCCGGAAGACCTACGACATATAAAACATTCGTTCACTTTCTGCGTAAATGCCCGAATTTAGTCAAACCGTGGCAACGCATACTAGGCACCTTCTTTCTGGAAGACTTCAAACAGATCTGCACCGTAGGACTCGGGGCAGTGATGAAATTCATAAACTCCACAGGTTGGCTTTAACCATCCACCGCAGTCGGAAAACAACCACCATATCTGAGGTAGACGAGCTGTGGGCATCAAAAGGCCGGACTAAAGCGCTAATTATACTCCCTACGATATTTCCGGATATTCGCTGGCATATTTCGGTTTTAATTAAAAGATTTAACCCGTACCCTGTAAAGTTTGTTCATTGGACACATTTCAAAATTGAAATACATCAAACTGATATTTTCTAACAAACAAAACTTAAGACCTTTTTACACGACTGCCCCAAAAAAGGAGTGTAATGTGTTTAGGTTTGTTGTGTGTACGTACGTTGTTTTCTACCACCATAACTTCTAAACCCCTGAACGGATTTAGATGACTGGGGTACCGTTAGAATCGTTTAATGAGTCTGAGTAACATAGGCTAGGTTAATTTTTAAAAAAACAATATGGCGGCCGTCAGACGCAATTTACATAACGCCCAATTTAATTTTTTTTTTCTGATTGGGTCAATATGGGTATCAAACGAAAGGTAAAATTGAGACGATTTCAAATATATATAACACTTAATAGATATTTGTTAAATGATCGCGAATTTTAAGCTTAAATAAAATTAAATTACTCAAAACGTCTTTTATTAACCCATCACCATGAATGAACACTTAATAGTTAAGCCTAGTATGCTGTTGAGGCGAAATTAAAATTCCCTAAACAAACGCTATGTAACACGACTGCCCCAAAAAGGAGTGTAATGTTTTCAGGATTCATGTATGTATGTTTGTATGTTTCTTTGTTCCACCATAACTTCTAAACGCCTGAACGGATTTAGATGGCTGGGGTACCGTTAGAATCGCTTAGTGAGCCCGAGTAACATAGGCTCGGTTAATTTAAAAAAAAAATATGGCGGCCGTCAGACCCAATTTACGTCTCACCCGATTTATTTTTTTTCCTTCTGATCGTGTCAATATGGGTATCAAATGAAAGGTCTCATTGAGACGATTTCTGCCTAATCTATCAGCGTGTCTAAATTTAGATAGAATAAATCAAACTTCGATAACTTTACTTTTGCATTAAAACTGTATCTCAATAGTTGTAAGTGCTATAATAATAAGAAGTAAAATAAAATCACTTAATAAAAACTACATTGGTTTATGAATTATAATCACTAAAATATCATAAAATAAAAAACAAAATAATTAAAAAATTAAAAAACAAGACGCCGAATTAAAAAATGAACTAAAAAGTCAAAAGCAAGTTTTAAGTACTAATGTAAGACAGAAACAAGGTAGAAGATATTTTATTTATTTTGTTAAGTATCACACAACTATCGTATATGTATAATCTGTATTTTTGCAGCCGGGGTACAAAATTTTACGAGAATAAGTACAATTAAAACTGTACCCGACTGAAAAAATACAGATTATACATATACGATAGTTGTGTGATACTTAACAAAATAAATAAAATATCTTCTACCTTGTTTCTGTCTTACATTAGTACTTAAAACTTGTTTTTGACTTTTTAGTTCATTTTTTAATTCGGCGTCGTGTTTTTTAATTTTTTAATTATTTTGTTTTTTTGTATTTTATTTTTATTCTGAGGAAAATTTCGACGTTTAGCAAACACTGGTTTGAAAGGGACCTAAAAGGGGTCTTAAAATTTTTTTTGGAATTATTGCATCATAATTTTTTGTTTTTTTGCCTTGGTTTGAGTAGCATTTATCGTTGTTATTTTCAAAAATAAATGTGTCGCAAGCAGGAGAATAATAGTGTAAACATTTATATCAATTGGTTGTTCTATTTAGGTAATTTTGTTCAGCGACAACAGTAACAAAAAGTTTTTCTTCGATTTCCATATATTTAGTAGCATAAAATGTTAACTGATGAGGAAATTGCAATTGCGATTGCTGCACCTGATGACGAGGACTTCTCTGCTATTGACTCAGATTGTGATAGTGAAATGGATCACATGAGTGAGGCTTCTGATGTGGAAGATGATCAAAGTTGTTGCGATAGTGATTCTAGGCCCTAGCGTATAAATTGTCTGGACATTATTAATAGGAAATTTTCCAAGCTTTCCAATTTTGCAAAAAAAATATTAGTTAACTAGGCATTTTTTGAAGAAAAAGGTGGTTTTAGTTGAAATTTTAGTTAAAAAAACAAAAAAATTCAACTTTGACGACTCATTGCTCTGGAAGTTGAGTTGGGTAGAACCTTGATTTTGACGGTTTTAGATAGGTGGGAGTATTCTGCGTACACTGATACCTTATTCATGAAAATAGGTCATAGGGTTACAAAAATACAGGGTGATATGTAAAACTCTACCAACAAAACTTCAAGACGCCCTAGCGGCTAAACCGTTTCGATTTCCCCCCCCCCCCCACCCAGACGATTTTATGTTCGTCTATCCATAACCTAGCCACAGCCGGCCGCTTTGACCCTCCTCATGGGACACCCTGTATAGATGACGAGATGCTTCCAAACATTACCAAATTTACCAACATGGAACCAAATCGAGTCCTAGATGCGCAAAACAAAACTTGGAAATCTATTGATGTTTTGGAGCTTAGAGCATTTATCGGAATACTGATAATAAGTGGACACGAAAAGGATCATAATGTAGCAGTTGACAGGATGTGGCACAAATTTTATGGTTCCACTATATACAAAGCAACCATGGGCCATGCGTTTTCAAAATATATTAAGATTTTTGCGCTTTGATGACAGAGATACAAGAAGCTTTCGTCGAACTCAGGACAAATTGGCTCCCTTTAGAGATGTTTGGGAGAAACTAGTTATAAATTTGAAAAAAATGTATATACCAGGTGAAAATATAACGCTTGATGAACAGCTAGTTCCGTTTAGAGGTCGCTGTCCCTTCAAACAATATATCCCATCGAAACCCTACAAGTATGGAATGAAAATATCGTGGGTGTGTGATTCTAATACCAGTTATCCATTGAACGGAATTCCTTACTTGGGAAAAGAGGTGCCAGGTCGAGCTGTCAACCTTGGCATGGAAGTTGTTGAAAAGTTGTGCGAACCGTATGAAAGAAGAAATAGAAATGTAACTTTCGACATTTTTTTACAAGCATGCAACTGGCACAAAATCTTTTAGCCAAAGGCCTTACGATGGTTGGAACAATGAGGAAGAACAAGACGTGCATACCACAGCAGTTTAGACCTTCAAAGATTAGAGAAAAGAACTCTAGTTTGTTTGGGTTCACTAAAATGTATTCTTTTGTGCCTTATGTACCTCAAAAATCTAGAGCAGTTATTCTGCTATCTTCAATGCATCATACAAAACAAGTTGATGCTGAAAATAAGCCTGAAATTGTTTTATATTACAATTCCTCTAAAGGCGGAGTAGATACCTTCGATCAAATGACTCATGCTTATACCACAAAGAGGAAAAACTGTCGATGGCTTATAACATATTTTTGTTATATTCTGGATTCAGCTGGCATTGCATCCCACATTGTTTGGAAAAATAAAATGTCATCCAACATATCTTGTCTTTCTTTTCTGGAGTCAATTGGACAAGGATTAATTTTTCCACATATTAGACGACGCAAACTGTCTGGAATACATCTTCCAACAGAATTGGCATTTAGAGAGACATTGGCCGAAATCGATGCCAATGAGCAAGTGTTGGGCGTCAATAGCAACAGTGGAGTTAAGCGCAAAAAGCCTTGTTACATGTGTCCAGCAAAAAGAAATAGGCAGAAACGGCAAATATGCGACTATTGCAAAAATAACACAATATGTAACGATCATGGCTCACTAATATGCAATCATTGCAAAATAAAATTAATAAATTGATTTTTTTTATTTTTTTATGTTATGAACGTGAACAGAGTTTTTTTATTTATTTCATTTATCATTGTTATTTATTTCATTTTATTTATTTTTATTTACTGCTGAAATTACGAATTTTTTTTGTTAACTTTATTTTATTATTAACTTTATTTTTTGTTTAATTAGTTTCCTAAGCTGATAAAAGAAATAATATATAATTTATCTTATTACCTAATTTGTGTTTAACTATTGCAAATAATAATATTTCTCCATATGTGTCCATTGGACACACTCTGCTAGGTTAAGTTACTAAAATAGCTTACCAGGTTAAGAGTTTTAAATGAACCGATTAAGTAAAGATTGGTAATAACTGCGAAAGGTCACGCATGATTCATCTATCGATCCGACTCAGGTGGTGAAAGCATTGAGCTCCATACCATACCCAATTTGTGAAATGGACAAAAATTCAAAATTTATTTCTCCAATATAGCACACCAAAAAAATGCACCAGTCCTTTTGCATTTTTGTATTTACTAGACCACCTGCATAGCAGTGAGGACTATGACATAAACATGTGCGCGCCCCAATCCGCGACTCAGATTCAGCTTTTTTTATGCAGAAGAATTTAACAAACCAAAATACTATTTTATAAAAAAATTAAATTAATTCTAAAACCCCCCACAGTGATCCGAACAAACAACCAATCTTTAGAGGACTGAACCAGTTTTTCATTTCACGGATCCTTTAATATTTCGCTTTGCAGTTGGACCAACTTAATTAATTAAATCTAAAATTTCGTAACAATTCAAGCACGCGAAAAAACTCCCTGGTACTCATGCACGTCCCCGAAGCCCAGAAAAGCATATCCGACGTTCTAGTGCACCAAGAGCAGAGAAAAGAATCAACAGGACCACTTCGCAGTAGTATTCAAATGCTTGAAAGGAGTATCTCAAAGAAGCTGGGCTCCGTGCAAGGTTTGTGGAAACGTAGTGCTGCTAATTAGACGGCTGCAATTAAGACCTCGGAAGATCGTCAAAGGGTTTAAGTTGGAGTCAATTTTTATATACCACGCTGTAGTGGTGCTCCATTCAAGCATGAAAGGATGCCAACAAAATATTGCAAAATCAAGCCTGAGGCGTGATAATTGCTGGAAGGCAAATATCTGATAATCTAGATGAGAGCTTGTCAAAGAGTCTTAAAGGAGGTACGTCAAGGAAAAAATCGTTTGCCATTACGGTTGAAAAAAAAGTTATTAGTAAAGTTATGATATCTGGATTATGATAAAACGGACGCAAACTACGGCGAATTGTTGACCGATTTACTTGGAAGCAAGGCCGGCGCGTGTTTTTCTTGGCGCCCGGTGCAGTATGCCATATTGCGCCCCCTCAGCTGATCATATGAAAAAAGGCTTCCTTCGTCTGGATTACAAGGGCGAAGATGATGGAAATACACAAGGCATTTCGAATTTTCCTGATGTTTTGCTTCTGATCGTAATTCTGTCAAAAACGATTTTGTGAAATTTAAAATATCAACTGCATCAGATAAACAGACTTTTGGGCTTTGTAAGTATTTACTGGCTATAGTTATTTTTTCTAAAATATCATACCAGATTACTATGGAGCCAATGAACTTTAACTCAGTAATTTCCTGCCTGTTCCCCTGCCTGAGCGAGTTTTACTAACACCTCGAAGACATCATCTAATTGACGAACTAATGGATTTAGCGAGTCTATTCTACTCTTCCACCCAGCCAATGTTAAAAAGTATATGGAACTGGAATTGGAACTGGTTCATCTTTGCCAATTTCATTTTCCTTTTCAAGTGCTAGTGTGATTTTCGCAAAGCGGTGCCCAACTAAGTATACTAACCACGGCCAATGCTGTTTGTCCTCCGTATCGAACGAGAACCGGCCTATTGAGTAAGCTAATATCACCCTTTATGGTTACCAAATTAATCGCCCGTTTTCTTCGTTCTATAAAATTTCTGTAACCTTCAGTAATGCTCCCTTGGGAGCATATTTGGCAGCGCTCAAAATTAGTTCCCCTGAGGAGCGCTCCCAATTTTTACCGCTGGGCAGCTCTGAAATTGCGCCCCGTCCAAATGCGCCCGGTACGAGTGCACCGTTCGCACCTATGAAAGCGCCGCCCCTGCTTGGAAGAAGTGTTCTTACTTCGATTCCAACGGACAGCTCTGTTCAAAAAGACTTTCTATTGTCACTTGATTCACTTGAATTTACATTACCAATCAACTACTGTAGATAAAGCAGGAATTGTATAAAGCAGATATATTACTTCTGTGTAAAAAAAACCCGGAATTGTTAAATAAACAACAAAACAATTAACATAATCACTAAAACTAATTTTTTCTTTTTCTCCGGCAGCAGACATCCAGCCCAGGTTGTAAGCCAATCCTTCATACATTTTTTGTAAGCTGATTTAGGTACGCCCTTGAACTCCTACAGAAATTTTTTTAGGAAACGTCCGTTTACTGCAAATCTCAGCATTTGGAAGTGTGTTATTTTAACACGCTTTAAGTGTGTTATTGTGACGTCACCCATTTGATTTACTTTGTAGTCACTTTTTACACACTTTAAAGCGTCACTATAACACACTTAAAGCGTGTTACAAAATCTGAGATTTGCAGTGTTAAATTATGATTATACTTTTCTCAACAACATAGTCTCCCGCGGAAACTCTGTGACCGATCTCGTTTGAAAGTAAGCTGGATTTTTCCACTCATATCAATTATATCTCCTTCAAGCGGAGTTTAGTCCTGGGATTTATAAAAGATGGTCCAAGAAATTCAACAACCCCCTCATCACTAAGCATTTGTACATGTCTTTAGTTAGGCCTTTACTCGAATACGCCTCCCAGGTATAGTCTCCTCACCACTCCTCCCAAGTTGGTAGAGTGGAATCGGTTCAAAGGAAGTTTGTCCGATTTGTACTCAGTCACCTCCCTCGGGATGTATTATACTTCCGCCTTATGAGAGCACGCTTAAATTACTCAACCTAAGCTCTGTCCATAAGCGTCGCGAAGTTCCTGAGGTTATATTCGTTCATCACCGTACGTCATTTAGAGTGAGTAACTACAACTTGAGGGGTGAACCTCTTTCACATACCAACTCCTCTAACTCATGTAGCGTGACTCCTTGTGTGCCCTACTCCTTCTTTGTTGTTGTATTTTTTATATTTGTTATTTTTTATGTTTGCATGCTTTAGCTGAGCCACAGAGCAGTGGTAAATGTTTCTCAGCCCAGCTGAGAATTGCGCTTTCTGTGTTAGAAGGTTAACTCTATTATTATTAATACATCCTCACTCCTCAGCTAGGGTTCTAAGTAGACGAAGTCAAGTAGTTTTGCGATTGAATCGCTTCTATGCTGAGAATTCTGCACTATATCAAAAGGTTGTCTATATTGAGGAGTTTCACATCAAACCAAATACTTAGAAGTGACCCTGGATATGGCAACCTGGAACTATCGAATGAATGCTGCAGAGCTTGTGGATCCACAACAAGTTTAATTCAATTCACTTTTCGTGCACATACAAGACAGACTAATCCGGACTATTCTTCAAGTAGCTCAGGTACAGGTAGGAAGGGCCTGCAAAACACCGATCTGATATTCAAGCGAAAATCAGGGCAATAAGGTCCTGTAGTACCAAGTCTAAATTGGTTGGGGAATGCCAACGTGTTTCTTATGATATCGCTGTTTTCAATCAAGTTAACCTTGTATTTATCAATTACCCTACTATAAATTTAACTAAACGCTTAAAGTTAATTATTCTAACCTATTCTAATCTATCTAACTTACTGGCCCTTAGCAGGCACTCTAAATTAATCTATATCTTAATTTAACTTATGCCTTTCGGCTAAAGCTTGTATTTTTAATTTTTATTATTTTTATACTATATATGATTTCTAATCCTAAGAAATTTTTAAGAAACAAAAACTTAGGTACTATATCGATTGCAATGGAAAGGCGGGTGCAGTAAACAGTGTTCTTACATTGCGTTTATGATCCGGCAATTGGAGCATCTACCAGCTTGCTGAAAGGGACCGTGCCGATTGGACTTTAATGAATAATACCAAACGTTGAAGGTTAGCCCCAGGACTGGCCAACCCTAAGCGGTTCCTTCCTGTGCCTTCTACTAACGCGGCCAAGTAATTGTTGGCGGCAGTATAAATATTGTGAGGACACTTGTTGGCTTGATTGCCGGACAATGTGCCCTAAATATCACCTATCGAGGATAGGAAGGCGGAGGACCTCACCTTGAGGAGGATGAGTTTGCCCTTCATGTTCTCTGTGAGTGCACCGCGATAGCGAAGAGCAGGATCTTGTTGTTCGACGTCTCAACAAGCCATTAGATCAGCAGGCTGCTTGTGCAAGCGGTCTGGTTTACAAAAATGAGGTATACCTTACCAAAAGAAAAAAAAGTTCAACTTATAATTCCTCTTCTTTCGACTTCTCATATGCTTTAATGTCATCCTTCCTCGACAGAGGCTACGTTGCGCCCCAACAGTTAGTTTTAATTTAAAGGAGACTGGTCACAGCCCATACAAAATTACCACAGGCCCGGCGCAAAAGAAAATTATCTCAGATTATTGGTTTTAATGAGTTTTGAAATTCTGTATAGTTGCTATATCCGATAAATGTGGCAAAGTTTGGTATATTAGCATTTCTGTTTATTCAGGCGAAATACCTAATATCTCCCTGTACTTTTGTAACGCTATAACCTATTTTCATGAATAAGGTATCAGTGTACGCAGAATACTACCACCTATCTAAAACTGTCAAAATCAAGGTTCTACCCTATCAACTTCCAGAGCAATTCAAGTCAAAGTCAAAACTTTGATTTTTTTTCACTAAAATTTCAACTAAAACCACCCTTTTCTCCAAAAAATACGTAGTTAACTCTAATTTTTTTTGCAAAATTAGAAAGCTTGGACAATTTCCTATGAATAATGACTGCACAATTTTTATGCTACGCCTTTACTTTTGCAGTTATTAGCAAGTTTGATGTTGAAATTGGCCTTATTTGGTGCTTATTTGGTACTTTTTAGCACAGCTTAGGTAAAAAAGTACGAAATAGAGCTAATTTTAGCATTAAAATTGCTTATAACTCCAAAAATAAAAGACGTAGGATAAAAATGGTCCAGCCATTATTCATAGAAAATTGTCCAAGCTTTCCAATTTAGCAAAAAAAAATCAGTTAACTACGTATTTTTTGGAGAAAAAGGTGGTTTTAGTGGAAATTTTAGTGAAAAAAAAAGTTTTGACTTTGAGGACTCATTGCTCTGGAAGTTGATAGGGTAGAACCTTGATTTTTACAATTTTAGATAGGTGGGAGTATTTTGCGTACACTGATGGCTTATTCATGAAAATATGTCATAGGGTTACAAAAATAGAGGATGATATGTAAAACTCTAAAAAAACTTCAAAACCACTCATACGATTTTTTGCTCGCCTATCCATAACCTATCCACAGACGGCCATTTTGTCATTGTTCGTAGGACACCCTGTATATTTATAGTAATAGAGCCTAAACAAAAAGAGTAGGCAATTTTAATGTGTTTGCCACTGATTACGGACATGCGGATTTTTTTACTTTACCTAATTTTATGAAAATTCTGAGATAGGTTTCTTTTGCCCCGGACATAGGTAATTTTCTAAGGGGCCATGACCAGTCTCATTTTTTACCCCAAACCCAAATTCAAAACGCCCTATCTCGAAAACGGGCAGACATAGCCCCCCGTTTTGTGTTTTTTGTTGATCATTTTTTGTCTAAATTAATTGCTTGGCAAGCCTGGATGGACACCCTGTACAATTGGCTCTATTTCGTACCTTTTTAGTAATTTTTCACCTAAGCTTTGTCGAAAAGTAACAAATAGAGTCAATTTTAACATCAAAATTGCTTATAATTTCAAAAGTAAAGGCCATAGCATAAAAATTGTATCGACATTATTAATTGGAAATTGTCCAAGCTTTCCAATTTTAGAAAAAAAAGTATCGATTAACTATGCATTTTTTGGAGAAAAAGGCAGTTGAAGTTGATATTTTAGTTAAAAAAACAAAATTTTGACTTTGCTGATTCTTTACTCTGGAAGTTAGTAGGTTAGAACTTTTATTTTTACAGCGTTAGATAGGTGGGAGTATTCTGCGCACACTGATATCTTATTCGTGAAAATAGGTTATAGCGAACGTTACAAAAATGCAGGGAGATGTTAGGTATTTCGCCTGAATAAACAGAAATGCTAATATACCACCTTTGCCACATTTATCGGATATAGCAACTATACAGAACTCATTAAAACCAATAATCTGAGATACTTTTTTTTTGCGCCGGGCCTTGGGCTCATATGACCAGTTTCCTTTAGATTCAAAATAAAGGAAAATTGAAAAAGTAAATTTATTAAATTTTATATTTTTTTTACTTCGATATTATTAAAGTGAAATTCAAGGCTCGACTATCAATTGCCAAGTTTCTAGTTTCAATTACCAACAATACGACAATTTCGTTGATATGACGCTTAATTATGAGTAATTATGCTAATGATTCTAATTGCCCAACTTGTAGAACATATATATATGCTTAATGAACTAAATGGTGCATGTACGCAATCCTAGGTTACCGTATTACTGTATTTGAAAATCGCATTAGGCTTGTTTAAAGTCAATATTGATCAGGTGCAATCTTCCCGAGCAATCAATTACTGCACATATTGCTCAACAAGTGTGGCTAAGATTATTTACAACGCGGGTGCTAAATTTACACCTATGGAAGATAAATACGACATTCTTGAATGGCATGTGTAGAACTTTAGATGTGAGATTAGTGATTTGAAGTTGCAGTTGGCGTGCGCCTTGTTAGTGATAACAACTTTATCTAGCATTGGGTTGAAACTGAAAGGGCAGCGATTAGTGGTCGTTATCACAAATTCCAGTGAAATTTTGCCTTCAAATTTCATATCTATGCTGTAAAAATTTATGAGGGCTAAGACAATTTGCGACGCGTGCCAGTTCTGTGTATGACCTTAGATATTAGATCTACTTTTTACTGGTTCGTTGTTATTTTGTATCAGAGCTGATGTAATATATTAAGGTTAGGAATCAGCCATTCTACTCTTAATCTGTCATATCGTTGAGGTAAAGGTTCAATCAATACTAGTAAGCTTCGATAGAAAGATAGCAGAGGAGTTGGTGATAAATCATATGTTTGAACTCTAGGATGTTATACGAGTGTGGAAATACTGACAGTGGAAGAACTGGCACCAGTTTTTCTAGCGAAGACAAATATCGATATCAACATCAAATTGTAAATGCTAACGACGGTCTCTGACGTAGCAAGGCAAAGAGCTCCTCCCCTGGACATATTTTTAATTCCCATCCAACAATGAATTCTGTCGATGTTCATTCAACGCTCGCCACCGCAGATCAGGGCCTAGTAAGTGGTTATTTCTCATATCCTCAAAAAAGTTTAAACAAAATTGTGGCATTGACAATGGCAGATGAAGCCCCATTATAAATTTTGTTTATAGATTTTTGTAACATTCGTGGGTTTCATGCAAATTGTTCTATTGTAGAGATCCACTTACCTCAATTCAGACTGGCTGAGTTACTCAAATGGCACCAGTCTTTCTGGCAAAACCGGCGAGTTCTTTGTAGACGTCTTTGATGCGATCTTCGTGATTGGTCAACAGCTCGTCGAAACAATAAATGATTTGTTTTCTGAGGGCGTTTTCGCTCTTAAGATATCAACAATAGTACCAATACAAAAAGTAAGTAGTTCGATCGACATTGCGACCATAGACCAATTAAATCCCCTGCATCGAAAGATTGATTGAATCGCTCGCGTACAAGCAGTTTTCGAATTTCGTCAACAACAACCAACTGTTAAATGAATGCCAATCTGGCTTTCGCGCGAATCATTCGTGTGAAACAGCAATAAACGACTTTTTATTCGACTGAAAGGAAGCGCTAGATGGTTCAAAAGTCATCATTGCTGTGTTTCTAGATTTCAAAAGAGCGTTTGAAACAATTGACCAAAACATTCTCATACAAAAACTGAAAATGTTGGTGTCCGGGGTATTACAAAAAACTGGTTGGTAGTTTTTTACAAAATCGTAGGCAAATTGTCAAAATTGGTGAGAGTAGATCTGACGACTTAAATAATACCTTGGGTGTGCCCCAGCGATCAATATTGTGCCTTCTACTATTTATTCTCTACATAAGTGATCTACCACTATGGTTGAAATCTTGTAAAATTAAAATGTTTGCTGATGACACGTTGTTATACGTGATAGCTAATGAGATCGAAGAAGCCATTCTAAAAATTAATGAGCATTTAAATTTGCTGTTTGCCAAACTATGCCAGTATAAATTAAAATTAAATGTGGACAAAACTAACGCAATGATTATTACAAACAAAAAGTATAATGTAAATAATGTCAATATTTTAATAAACGACACCAGTTTAAAAATTGAAAAACAAATTAAATACTTAAGGTGTTCTTATTGATGATCGACTAAATTTTGAACCAAACATAAATCACATTTCCAAAAACTTGGGACAAAAACTAAATGTATTTTCTAGATTAAGGAACGACCTTAATTCGGTCAGAAGTACAATTTATACAAGTCAATTGTCATGCCTCATTTTAACTACTGTGCTGACAAGTCAAGTCACTATTTCATGTTTATATTTATGTATTAAATAGTTAACGGTCTTACACCAAATTATTTGACTGATAAAATTAAATTTAATCACGAATCGGCTTTAAACCACATGACTTTAAGAAATTCAAATCAAATTGGAATTGTCAATGCATCAAAATATTGTAGCCAGAATTCACTCTTCTACAAGGGTGTGCAACTTTTCAACTCATTACCTAATAACACTCTTAAATCTTTTTAAAACCAAAATTTATAAATTTACAACTGAACATTTCTAAACAAACTACCATGTTAAATGTTGTTAAATGGAAAATATTTCTAAATAAATTAAATTAAATAAAATAAATTAAAAAGATAAAAACATCAATAATAATCTACATCAAATTGAAGATCACCAAAGGAGAGTCCCTGATGTTGCAAGCCGACCAGCTCATCTCTTTGATCTTTTTCTGACCTATTACCGAAGGCGATACTCTGTCCATCCTTGGTAATTCGGACGACTCTCTAAGAAGCACTAACTTCCCATATAAATTTCCAATCCTACAAAACCAATTAAGAGAACTGTTAACTGGCTGGAGGAGAATGGCTAACTGACTGAATGACCCACCCGCATGCTTTGACTCGAGAAGGATGAGTCTATTCATGCTAACTATCTCATGACAGCGACGGACAATGTCTGGATCCAACAGTATAGTCTAAATCAACGGTGGGCAACCTACGGCCCGCGAGCCATCTACGGCCCACGAAAAGTTTCTATCCGGGCCGCGAGATCTTTAGAAGAAATCATAAATAAATATTTTGCGATGTAATTCATCTAGTTAAAATTAAATATTAAACGCACAGCAACATGTATATGTTGTTCATAGTTCGGTCCTGGCCTATCGCAACTTTTCTCTCCACCCCGGTCTCGATTCTGAGCCGATGTTATCCAGTTTGGCATCCCTTAGCTCTGGGCGTCCTCTTCTACGCCATCCTTTCAGCGCAGGTTGGGTCTCCCTCATTGTCGCAAACCGTAGATATTACCGCACAAGATTTTCCGAGTAGGTTCATCTTCCGAGCTTTATCTTCTTCACTAAATCTTTGTTGCGATAACGCTCGTAGATCTCGTCATTGTAGAGTCTCGGGAATCGCCCTTCCTCCCATGGGCGGACAACAATTCTTCGAAGGATTTCTCTCTCGAACACGGCTAACACCGACTCCACACGTTGGTCCCAACGCGGGTACCAGCGAACGTTGGCCCAGATTCCTACACGCGACGGCCAATCCCCAATGCTCACGCCAATACAAATTTCACGATCCACACGTTGGACAAGTAGAATTGGGTCTAACCTTGAGGCCAACGTGTGGAGCCGGCCTAAGAGGTTAGAGTGCTTTCTGCTAAGGACCCACGTCTCCGATGCATATGTGAATACCGGTAAGACCATCGTCTTATATAGTAGCAGTTTAGACGTTATGGTCAAGTGCTTGGATTTGATGAACCTTGACAGACTATAGTTGGCTTTGTTGGCTTTTAGCAGTCTTACGCGTATTTCTGGTTCCATGCCCCTGTCGGCTGCTACTATTGACCCAAGGCAGGTTATTGATTTTACTACTTCGAACTCGTGCTCCTCTATCTTGACTGTGCGACCAATGTTAGACGTTCTTGCTTTATGGCTTTTCTAAATTCTAATAAGGTTGGTGGCGGCAATGTAAGATTATCATCAGATATTGGAATTGCTTAGTTAGGATCGGTGTTGAGATCCCATCTTTGCCCTTTGAGTATGAGCTATGCGAGGTGTGAATTGCCATACCAAGGGATTTTTCTCCTTCTTCTTTTTGAGCTCTTCGAATTTATCATTTCAGTTGCCAGCTTGCTTCATTATCGAACCAGTCATTCCACTCTCTACAATTTCTGGTTAAGATGGAGTCAGCAGTACTAATGACACTATTTTTAAGACGCATCCAACTATCGCTGACGCCCGGCATCGCGTCTCCAGGCTAGCCTAGTGTAATTGTAATGTAATTAAATTTATTTAAGTTCTGTCATTAAAATTTAATCCCTCATTAACAGAGAAAATTAAAAAATTTGAAAACAATTGAAAAAATCGAGAAATATTTACGTGAATCGAAAAATCAGGTGTTCGGTTTTTCTTAATTTTAACCGGTTTAATGAAAATAAAGTATCAAAATGTATAGACCATTTGAAACCAGACATTTCAATGGTTAAATGAGCACTTATTGAATATAAAAATTCGAAAAAAAACATCAATAAAGTTGTCCATGCAAGATAAGGGTATTTTTTTCGAAAAATTTTAATTTCTGGGAAACTATCCGTTTTCTAAACAAAACAAAAATCATGCTTATTTAGCGCAACGCAAGGTATACTCTTACAAATTTTCATGTAAATTGAATTATTTTTACGGGAGAAAAAAATTAAAAACTGAAAAATGGATTTTCCGCCATTTTCTTGGAAAATTTGAGGTTATGTCAAAATATGTTAAATACAAAAGTTTTAGATCTTTTTATTATCTACAACTTTTGTATTAAACATTTTCCACTAGGAGGTCATGTTTCACCGCAAATCGCAAAAAATCGTTTTCAACCCCTAATAGCATCCCGATTTTACCATTTCCCTCTTTTTCGAGTTTAAAATTTTTTTTTCTTTTAGTTATAACCTTGACGACATTCCATTGCTGGTCCCTCCCTGCTATTAATTTATTATTTATTAGGGAGAGAGGCATCACGTCCTGGCGAAAGGAAAATTTCCTCAAGTCCTCTGTGATCTCATAGAGGCGGCAATACAAACCCTTTCAAGCTGGACTGCCACCCACGGAACTGCAGAGCGCATTAAGAACGCAAACATAGCGCTTTTCGCTTGCAAAAAAATCCATTGGGAATAAATAGGGCTTCTCCCCTTATATAGTACGATGGGCCACCCAGCGATCGTGCGCCCAATGCTATACGGGGTGTTAGTATGGTGGCCAACCTTGAGTAGGTCCACCGTGCTTAACAAACTACAGAAGGTGCAAAGATGTGCGGAGTTATGCATAACAGGAGCACTTCGCTCCACACCTAAGATGCCCTAAATGTTATGTTCCTCCTTTGAATCTTGTGGCAAGGAAGGCGCAACCATCGCAGCCCTTATAATAAAAAAATCAGGATTTTGGACAGAAATCAGGGGAGGTCACACGAAGGTGCTGAACTCTGTTATCGTCCCCACTAAAACCGAATTCTGCATTCCCGAGGTTACCTTCACGAGGAACTACGGAGTCCACATCCCTTCACGTCGTGAATAGAGAAATAGACCACACAGTTTTCAAGATGCCATAAACTTCTTGACTGATGGCTCTAAGCTCGAGGATCGAGTAGGAGGAGGAGTATTTTCTCCAGAGATTGGGATTGAAGTCTCCTTCGGAGTACTCGATCACTGCAGTGTATACCAAGCGGAGGTTCTAGCCATACATGAAGCTGTTCTACTAATCAACCAGCAAAGCGATAGGAAACGGACTGTCTACATCTTCTCAGTCAGGCGGCTCTGAAAGACCTGCGCTCTTGCACAAACAGCTCTAGAACTATCTCTGAATGTTTTAACGAATGGCTCAGTAGTTCAGGACCCTCCTCGTATGGGTGCCCGGTCACCGAAACATAGAGGGAAATTGTAAAGTTGACGAACTGGCTAGGAAAGGCACGACCGCCACTTTCCTTCCAGGAAAGGAAAGGGTTGGTATGCCTTGGGCCACTTTTAAACTCCGATGCAAACAGCACACAATGCAACAAGCAAAGAAGAAGCATTGGAGGGATCTTAATAAATGCACCTTGGCCAAAATAACCTGGCCCTCTTATGATATCAGGGGGACCACTTAGCTACTGAGCCTCGGGAGATAAGACCTCTCAGTTATAGTGGGAGTGCTGACCGGACACTGTCTGATAGGGACGCATGCGACCCGCATAGGTCTTGAGACCTAAGATTTTTGCAGAAGCTGTAAAAATCCGGACTAGGCGGAAAGTTTACTACATCTCCTCTGTCATTGCCCAGCCATAAGCAGAAGGATATTAAACACATTTGGTGAAACCTTTCTAAACATGGTTTCGGAAATCTCGAAGATTGGGATCTCGCAAATTAGAAGATTCATTACTTCCTCGAGATGGTTTAGCGAAGCAACGTCACTTTAACATCAGGTTTAAAGTGGGATCACTATGTCATCACAATGGGCCTATCTTTTTGGCCTAAGTGTATGAGCTTAAACCAACAGCTCAGCCGTATCTAACCTAACCTAAACTTTAATAACTCCTATACCGGCTTAATACTCCTATTTTTTAGGCAATTGTGTAAGGGCAGTTGACTAGAGATTTGGACAAAAGGCTGGAGTTTTTTAACTGGTTGTTACAGAGCCAGCCAGAGAGAGTCAGATTGATTGAAAATTTAATTGATTGATGGGCAGGACATGTTCAACGTAGTAGTGGTGGCAAACATTATTATGAACAAAAGACCAAACGGACACAAAGATACGGGACGCCAAAAAAAAATATATGTACACATAGCGAAGAAATAGATCTACGAACCCTAGGTATAAGCAATTGGAGACTTCAAGCCAGGGACCGACAGTTCTGGAGGAGGACGTTGCAGGAAGCCAAGGCCAATAACAGGCTGTGGAGCTATTTATGAAGATGATGAAACTTGCTAACATCGGCTCAGCATTGGTGCCAATGGGAGCAGTAGTTGCGATAGAACGGTATCGGATGCCTGTAAATAATGATTATTTTCTAATATAATTTTATCAGCAGTAAAATGAAAGTGCGCTTTTGTATCAGAACGAATCTATCAGAAACCAAAATTGTTTCAAAAATTGTTAAAATGAATCAAATTTTCTACGGTTAAGCTATGCCAGTTTATATCTATACATATACTCTTTCCTTTCCTTCTTTTGTAGCGAAAATAACATAAAAAACTTGAAATTATTATTATTCAAAATCGACCATAACGCTTCGCATAATAACTATAAGTATGTAACTGCCTCTCTCTATTCACTGCAAACTTTCTTTATTTAGTGCCTTCGTAAGTACTCCAAATTTTTTATGACTCCGGGATTCTTAATATAACTAAGGTTCGTGATCTGATAAGAAATGTTTTTATTGTGAAAGTTATGTGCTCCTGTGGTGAGATTAGTTTATTGCCTTATCGCTTTGTGTCGATCTACTGATTGCTGATAATTCCTTTCCTTATTACCTCCTTAGCATTTCTTGTCAAACATCATAAAATTAAATGGCGTGAAATAGTGTGTAACTTATCAGAGTTGAAATTGGTGTGTTGACTTCATTCAGCTAATGTTGTGATATGATTAGACCACGAGGGAAACATCGGAAATTCCAAAGTAACGAAAAAATGTGAAAGAATCAGGAAAAAGACTTTGCAATAATATATTCGATTCGCATTCTACAAAATAAAATTTACAACTGCGCTTATAATAACTAAGAAAATGGAATTTCTTTAAGGATGAGTTTTTAATTTCAGCTTTAAAGAAACATTTATTTTAGTTTTACAGTTTTACTTCATTTTTTGTTATGAGTGAAAGTAACACCTGGTTTTAGAAGTATCAAGAGTATCACACCATCAAAATCAGCGTCCAGCACATCCGCTATCTAACTTTTTACCTTTTGTGGTTGCTGTTTATCGGTCGAATTCAAAAGTCTACATACGTCTAGTTTCCTCTTTTATTTCACGAAATTGTAACATTCCAACTTTCGTATCGTTAATTTTTCGACACTGCTAAAAATTATCCAAGCACTCGTGATGGATACATGTTAAGAAGTGTTAATATAATAATTGAATCCCAAAACTTTGCCGAAACAACAAAAAAGTTATATAGGTTTTTAAGTTCAAATTCGATTTTTTAAACCCCAAATTAAATTCTTTTCAAACCAAATTCAATTTTATCAAGTTCAAATTCAAATTTTTGAAATGAAATTCAATTTTTTAGAAGTCAAATTAAATTTTGTAAAGTTCAAACTGAAACTACGGGCACACAATTTAGTTTTTGAGAAAACTTTTTCAATTGGGTTTAACATAAAAGAGTATGGTGGAAGAAAAATTAAAGTATGTCACGATTTTATCACGCACCATTTGCGTTTTGTTTATTTTTGCGTTGTCTAAAACCAACTATGCTCTCGTGATGTTAGACTCAGATAATTTAAGAAAAAGTTGTTGAAGAAAAGATGTAAAAATGTTTGTATTAACTGTTGAGTTTGCAACTACTCCTTTATACTATATAAAACCCCGTGTATATTCATGGCGGTAATCAGACAAACGTTTCATCCTACTATGTTAAACCTTATATGTGTAAGGGAGAGCCATAGTGATCCAAGCGACCAAGAGATCAGCAAGAGTAGTGGGGTAGTTCCAATCACAGAGCTTTTCTCTCTGTCAAACTATTATTAATGAGGATGGCTTTTCCGGAGTAATCACAGATGCTCTATCATGATTTAAAAGGGTAGCGCATACTTGATGTACGCAGACATGTTGTGGGGACGCCACACCTAGCTTTCCCAAAAAAATCTTCTGATAAGCAACTCAGATGCTGCTATATTAAAAGACAGCCGAGATGAAGGTTTATTTCAATTTTTTTTGCTGCTGAGGGATCCTGCCTTCCTGGGTGTGGACGCCATGCTATTGGGCGCTTTTCGATCGAGCAATTCCTCGTGATAACTGAGGTCTCAGACATGCTTGTCCTGTAGAACTACCGTTTTAAAGATCCGGAGGGCGCGTGGCACAGAACCTCTATTCGAGGTTGAGGCTGCTGTTGTATAGGGATAGTCGGCCGGGGCGGCAGATTGGATCCCGAATACACATAATTTTTTTGGTTAATTTTCTTACTAGCACGCACGCGTCCGCAGCTAGCGCGCATAGCGAACAAATAGACACGCCACAATAGTACGCACCCTTCCGCCACAGTTATCCACGCTCTCGCCACTGGGATGCACACTCCCGCCACAGGTATGCACGCTCCCGCCACAAGCACGAAAATCTAAAAATTCAGGCCTAAACATTTATAAATGCATCCACATAAACCATTCCAAACGCGAGTGTTGTTTTACGAAGCAGTCCCCTAGCTAAACCTTAACCACTTTCAATGCTGCTTGAGCTACGCGATCGAACGAGAACCTTTCTACTGAGTATGCTATTGGCACGCTTTAAGGTAGAAACAGAATGGCACGGACACCGTGGCGGAGTCCGCCGCTCAGAGAGTTTCTCATACATTTAATTTGTCCGCGTCGCCTGGGGAGAAATTAAATGTATGGGAAACTCTCTGAGCGGCGGACTCCGCCACGGTCTCCGTGCCATTCTGTTTCTACCTTTATGGTCGCCAAGATAATTGCCCCTTTTCTTCGTCCTCTACAATTTTTTAAAGCAATACAGGCGATTTCGTGCATCACTGTGGCGGGAGTGTGCATCCCGCATGTGGCCAGTCAGTTGGTTTTATGGACTTTTGGGAAATTATTTGTGACCCCAAAATAAAGAAAATCCCGCTGTAAAATCTCCAGTTGTATTTTTTTAGAGGTTTATGTATAAAGTGACTGGGCTACAGGTAATAACCCAGCAAACCAAATTTTAAGATATCTTACCGAACTCGTTACGGAAATTCGTATATTTCTCCCGAATTCGCAATCGATTTCTGAACAAATTCGGAACGAAAAATATATGAAGGGGTTGACACAAAAATTCAGTAATTTTTTTTAGTCTATTGTGAATTATTTTGCTTTTGATTGTTTTGAACTTTTTTCATATAAAAACGTCTAAAAATAAAAATAATAAATTTATAAGTAAAACAAATAAAAATATAAATAATAAATTTACCGCATTAATTTAAATTATGTTGTAAATTATTCTAACCTTTTATTTGTATACAAACAAAATTACATCAAAAATTTGAGATTAGGTTTTACTCATAAGCACAAATTTCGTGTTCCTGTTCTGCTTTACTCAGGAGTACTCAAAAGCAGAAATGAAACAATAGGATACCCTCATAATGGCGTATATCTGGGTATATTGGAACTGCTCGCTCAATATGATGAATTTGTGAAAAATCATCACATTGAAAAATATGCAAATCAGGGGAAAGGAAATGTTTCTTATCTCTCGACTATGTGAGCAGAACGTGGAAATACCTGATAGAACAGACATTACTTATGACGATCAACTGAGCTTGTGCATCCAGTATATTGAAAATGATCACCAGGTTGAGCGGTTCATTATTTTCATGGATAATCAAGGTCACAAAGCTGAAGATTTATACTGAACAATTCCGAATTTTTTGGCGGATTAAAATATACAAATCGCTGAATGCCGTGGACAATCGTACGACAATGACCGGTCATGAGTGGACAGTTCAAAGGATTGCAAGCCCTGGTGAAACAAGCGAATCATTTAGTTTTGTGGATTCCATGTTTCGCACACTCTCTGAACTTGGTGGGCGTCAACGTAATGGATGCTTGTTCAGAATCCACCAAGTTCTTCAATACCGTCCAAAATCTATATACCCTTTTCTCCTAACCATCGGTTAGGTATAATAATTTAATGAAAAGATTGGAACGAGATCTAGCCGCAGATAGCAGAAAATAATGAAGCTCTCGGGTTATATAAAACATTGTCAAAGTTAGAAACAAAGTCTAAAACCAACTATGCTCTCGTGATGTTAGACTCAGATAATTTAAGAAAAAGTTGTTGAAGAAAAGATGTAAAAATGTTTGTATTAACTGTTGAGTTTGCAACTACTCCTTTATACTATATAAAACCCCGTGTATATTCATGGCGGTAATCAGACAAACGTTTCATCCTACTATGTTAAACCTTATATGTGTAAGGGAGAGCCATAGTGATCCAAGCGACCAAGAGATCAGCAAGAGTAGTGGGGTAGTTCCAATCACAGAGCTTTTCTCTCTGTCAAACTATTATTAATGAGGATGGCTTTTCCGGAGTAATCACAGATGCTCTATCATGATTTAAAAGGGTAGCGCATACTTGATGTACGCAGACATGTTGTGGGGACGCCACACCTAGCTTTCCCAAAAAAATCTTCTGATAAGCAACTCAGATGCTGCTATATTAAAAGACAGCCGAGATGAAGGTTTATTTCAATTTTTTTTGCTGCTGAGGGATCCTGCCTTCCTGGGTGTGGACGCCATGCTATTGGGCGCTTTTCGATCGAGCAATTCCTCGTGATAACTGAGGTCTCAGACATGCTTGTCCTGTAGAACTACCGTTTTAAAGATCCGGAGGGCGCGTGGCACAGAACCTCTATTCGAGGTTGAGGCTGCTGTTGTATAGGGATAGTCGGCCGGGGCGGCAGATTGGATCCCGAATACACATAATTTTTTTGGTTAATTTTCTTACTAGCACGCACGCGTCCGCAGCTAGCGCGCATAGCGAACAAATAGACACGCCACAATAGTACGCACCCTTCCGCCACAGTTATCCACGCTCTCGCCACTGGGATGCACACTCCCGCCACAGGTATGCACGCTCCCGCCACAAGCACGAAAATCTAAAAATTCAGGCCTAAACATTTATAAATGCATCCACATAAACCATTCCAAACGCGAGTGTTGTTTTACGAAGCAGTCCCCTAGCTAAACCTTAACCACTTTCAATGCTGCTTGAGCTACGCGATCGAACGAGAACCTTTCTACTGAGTATGCTATTGGCACGCTTTAAGGTAGAAACAGAATGGCACGGACACCGTGGCGGAGTCCGCCGCTCAGAGAGTTTCTCATACATTTAATTTGTCCGCGTCGCCTGGGGAGAAATTAAATGTATGGGAAACTCTCTGAGCGGCGGACTCCGCCACGGTCTCCGTGCCATTCTGTTTCTACCTTTATGGTCGCCAAGATAATTGCCCCTTTTCTTCGTCCTCTACAATTTTTTAAAGCAATACAGGCGATTTCGTGCATCACTGGCGGGAGTGTGCATCCCGCATGTGGCCAGTCAGTTGGTTTTATGGACTTTTGGGAAATTATTTGTGACCCCAAAATAAAGAAAATCCCGCTGTAAAATCTCCAGTTGTATTTTTTTAGAGGTTTATGTATAAAGTGACTGGGCTACAGGTAATAACCCAGCAAACCAAATTTTAAGATATCTTACCGAACTCGTTACGGAAATTCGTATATTTCTCCCGAATTCGCAATCGATTTCTGAACAAATTCGGAACGAAAAATATATGAAGGGGTTGACACAAAAATTCAGTCATTTTTTTTAGTCTATTGTGAATTATTTTGCTTTTGATTGTTTTGAACTTTTTTCATATAAAAACGTCTAAAAATAAAAATAATAAATTTATAAGTAAAACAAATAAAAATATAAATAATAAATTTACCGCATTAATTTAAATTATGTTGTAAATTATTCTAACCTTTTATTTGTATACAAACAAAATTACATCAAAAATTTGAGATTAGGTTTTACTCATAAGCACAAATTTCGTGTTCCTGTTCTGCTTTACTCAGGAGTACTCAAAAGCAGAAATGAAACAATAGGATACCCTCATAATGGCGTATATCTGGGTATATTGGAACTGCTCGCTCAATATGATGAATTTGTGAAAAATCATCACATTGAAAAATATGCAAATCAGGGGAAAGGAAATGTTTCTTATCTCTCGACTATGTGAGCAGAACGTGGAAATACCTGATAGAACAGACATTACTTATGACGATCAACTGAGCTTGTGCATCCAGTATATTGAAAATGATCACCAGGTTGAGCGGTTCATTATTTTCATGGATAATCAAGGTCACAAAGCTGAAGATTTATACTGAACAATTCCGAATTTTTTGGCGGATTAAAATATACAAATCGCTGAATGCCGTGGACAATCGTACGACAATGACCGGTCATGAGTGGACAGTTCAAAGGATTGCAAGCCCTGGTGAAACAAGCGAATCATTTAGTTTTGTGGATTCCATGTTTCGCACACTCTCTGAACTTGGTGGGCGTCAACGTAATGGATGCTTGTTCAGAATCCACCAAGTTCTTCAATACCGTCCAAAATCTATATACCCTTTTCTCCTAACCATCGGTTAGGTATAATAATTTAATGAAAAGATTGGAACGAGATCTAGCCGCAGATAGCAGAAAATAATGAAGCTCTCGGGTTATATAAAACATTGTCAAAGTTAGAAACAAGAATCTATGCAATAACCGGGGCGGGGGGGGGGGGAATTCTAGAGCCAATCAATGGAACCAGTTTGAAATTACAAAGTCCTGAAACAGATCTGAATACATCCATTGCACTGCTACAATCTTTGAGTGCTTTAATTTCTGCAAAAAGATATCACTTTACCCTTTATCAGAGCAAGGGTAAAGTATTGACCGGTTGTGAAAGATATCAGGACGAAACAAGCCGAGTTCGGACGCGTAATCCTCGATTAGAATATGACGGGGAAGAAAATTTATTTTGATTGCTCCAAAAAAATTTCGTGTAGAGGGTTTTACCTGTTATCGATAGGTTGTTCGCTTCTTTAGGAACGTGTATATTAGTCCATGGAAATGGTACTTTAACATTGCAAAAATGCAGGACAAGATTTTTTTCTTGGGTTGTGTAGGGGGGTCGGTGTTAGCTTAAATTTGAGTTTTCGAGTTCCCCACCCCCCCCCCCCATTTGGCCGCCATCTTGGAAAAGGTGTGCAAATGGTTTTTCCACTATATCTCCGTAACAGTACATCTTAGAGAAAATTTATAGAGAGACTTTTTGTTTAGAATTAAATTATCGACAATTTATTCTTCAAGCGTTTTGTCGTAAATTGAAGAATTAAGAAGTTATAAGCCTTAGAACACAAAAATTAGTCACAATATTTTCTTTTAAAGGCTATAACTTTTTTTCCTTCAATTTTAACAAAAAAAAGTAACAAGTTTTTTGTCGAGGGTTTCATAACGAATAATTTCCATTCATTCTTTTTTTAATTTCATTCCCTACGAAGGGTTCACAGCGCCCCGAAGGTATCAAAGTGACAGATTTTCTGAATAATTTTTTACGATTTTACCTCCTCCTCTCCCTAGAATTTCTCAAAAACAGGTAGCAAGTAATAATAATATATGAATGACTTTCCGTTTGAAGAAATGCCGATGTTTGAGTAATGCAATAAAATTATTTGTTACGGTTTTTTATTATTGTTATGGTATGTTTTACAAGGTACGAGATGGTTTAAAATGAAATTCTTTGAATAATAACATGTATTAGTTTCTCCAATTTTTGAAAATGGGGAACTCGAAAACTCAAATTTAAGCTAACACCGACCCCCCAAGACAAAAATCTTGTCCTGCATTTTTGCAATGTTAAAGTACCATTTCCATGGACTATATCTGCTTATGAAGAAGCTGATGAACCTTTCGGGTTTCTAAATAAAGCAACTCTTTCAGATGATGGCACGATGATGTAAAAAATGTACCTGGGTTATCCTGGGATTACAGAAAAAATCATTGATAAATATAAATGTGTTCCGTTATAATAAAAGATCTTGATTGTTTGCACCCCAGATTAAAAAGAATACTATAAAGGTTGAACGTCGATTTTTCGAAAATCACCGGCCATGAACAGGCCCCCACCACAATTACGCCTACAGGCCGCCATTCATGTTCATCCGGCCCTGTCTCGAGTGCTCTAAGATTTCGTAAATAGGGACTGCGTGAGATTATTCCACAGTTGAGATATTCTATTTCTACACGAACTTCCAGACCGTAATTTGAGCGGAAAAACAAGTGTGCCGAGTGGATTAGACTCATATTGCGGGAAGCTTATCGGTCATTCCATACCAAACCGGACGTTTTTCGGTAAAAATTAAATTTAATGATACCGATTTTTTTTAAATTTTGCAGACTCATTCTACCCATATTTCGGGAAAAAAAATTGCGACTTTTTTTTCAGAAGATATGCACGGTTGTATATTGCAAGAAATTTCAAAAAACGACGCGCGGCCGACCATTCAAATTACTGTATCTTCGAAACCATAATGGTGGGACCACACTACGCGGTCTTGGGTCGTACGCGCTTTTGCCTTTTTTTTTCATATAGAGTTTTATGACTTTTTTACGACTTTTTTACGACTTTGTCCAAGGTAAAGGCCGTGCGGCCAAACAACGCGGACAAAAGGCTGTGCTTAAAAAGGTACATTGTGCGTCCACACACTATGAGCTTTTCAAAAGCGCGTACGCCGTTTCAAATGAGAATTGATTTTTTCTCAGTCATGACTCAGAAAATTAAAAGATCACGCGCGCTTTTGGCTGGCCGTACGACCAAAAGCGCGTGGATTCTAAGTCCGCGTAGTGAGGACGGGCCTTTAGTCGTACAATAAAATTATGTAGGTCGATTTTGAAGATCTTGTCACTCTATGTAGTGGTATATTTAAAATTTGCGTTTGATATTAAGAAATTGTTATTATTTGTCTATGAAATTGTATTAGCATTTTTCATCATCAACTCACCAACTTAAAGCTTTGGAAAAAATATCATCGTGTTCCTACTTCAATTCTAAAAAAACAGTGTGACCGCGCGGCACGACGGCTTAACTTGTCGCGTACACGCAGAATAGGTTAACAGGGGCGGTAGGTACAACGGAAAATGAATAACACAAGGTCCTTTTCCATGCGACGACGATTCTGCACTTACATCAAAATCATCTTTGTGATAACAGAGCCTTATGAAATTTTTTTTGTTTTTGTATTGAGCACTCGTTCCGTGGGAAAAGTAAAATATTTTTCTCGAAGAACTCAATCTTTTTTTTAAAAAAGTAACCACGCTAAAATAAGTCTGAGATTTCGATGAAATTAAGAAATTATGTTTTCCCGTTATCTTTATAATTGCGAAAGGGTGGATCGTTACTTGGTCATTATTCCCGTGCACGCCTTGAATTGCATCCTGTAGAACAAACGCGTAATTTTCGGAAAAATCGAAAATGACTAAACATTCTTCTGGTCGCAATTCATTTTTTTTCTGATTCAAAAATTGCAAAATTAGAATGAGTCAATAAATGAGATAGTTAAACTTTTCTTAATAATCACCAAATTTTCTTTAAAAATGTCTGTTCATTTTTGTATGAGATTATCAGAGGCAGGACACCCATTGCATAGCTGAAGAAAACAATCCACAGTTGGCGGATTCTTAATTATGTGTGAAAGGCTCTAGAAAATTAGGTCAACAGTGAGAAAAATGTAATACATTGATAGTCAGAGAATTTTTAAAATAAGACCCCGTTTGAGCTCGATTTTCAAATTATCACTGTTTGTTTAGAATTGAACACGATGATATTTTTTCCAAAACTTTACGTTGGTGAGTTGATGATGAAATATGCTAATGAAATTTTATAGACAAATAATAACAATTTATTAATATCAAACACCAATTTTAAATATACCACTACATAGAGTGACTCAAGATCTTCAAAATCGACCTACATAATTTTATTGTACGACTAATGGTTTCGAAGATACAGTAATTTGAATGGTCGGCCGCGCGTCGTTTTTTGAAATTTCTTGCAATTTACAACCGTGCATATCTTCTGAAAAAAAAATCGCAATTTTTTTTCCCGAAATGTGGGTAGAATGCGTCTGCAAAATTTAAAAAAAATCGGGATGATCAATTAAAATTTAGTGTTCGGTTTGACATGGAATCAGCGTTATAGCCGTGCACACCCGGGAGTATTAATTTCAGTGGACCAATCGCTATTGTAATGGCTCTAAATTTGGCAAAATTGCTATATGCCTGCAGTGGCTCAATGAGTACATGGAACCGCAAAAGTTTCCATAACAAATGAGTTTGATGGCGCGGGCTTGCATTTTGTCAAGGTGAACTTTAACGTGGTTTATGATGTCCAGCCCAGATAAACAGGTAGTACTCGAGCCTTGAGGCGAGGTTGAACGTAGGACTTTAGACTGTAGCCCGCGGTGCTGGCTGAAAGACGATTCATTGATTCTCTTAAGGCCTTACATACGTCTAGGAGTGTTTATAAAAACTTACCCGTGCAGTGTATCGTGCACTCAAACCGAAATTTTCTGGCTAAAAACTACCTCCAGTGTAGCAAGTGACGTCATATGATACACTGTACTGTGGATAAAAACTAGCTGGTGTACACTCCGGTTCGTGCACCGTGTGACCCTGTATTTTCGTAGGAACACTCAGTGCGTTAAGAAGAAGAAGGCCATTTGACATTTTTTCTGCTTGTGATTGACGATGAAAATGGAAGGAATAGAGGAATTTGATTCGGTATGTACAATTTTATTGTTGTTTTGAATTTTATTATTATATTTAGAACCCTTAGGTGGAAATGCGACAGTGATATAGGACTTAACGAGGATGTTGAAAATCACAGTTGTTTTCGGGCCGCAAATTTTGGTGATAACAATAACGACATATGTACAAAAGAAACTACAAAAAGTAAGTATAAGAAAAGTTTCTTAAGTGATTTTAATGCAAAGTTTTTTCAGATCTACATTGGCCACGATCTGCGGTTTTAAAATTAATTGATCAGTGGAAGGAAAATGAAGACAAGTTTTCATCTGGAACAATTAGAGCGCAGTCACTTTGGCAGAAAATTGCGGCAAAGCTTATAACTGAAGGATTTAAACCGTCGTGGGAGCAGGTAGATAATAAATGGAAAGGCCTCCGTAGGACTTACAAAAAGATTAAGGATAACAACAATTCTACTGGTCGGGAAAATCAAAATTGGGAGTTCTTCGATAACTTAGACGAAATTTTTTCAAAGAGGCCTGATACCGGACCAATTTCAAAAGCAAGCACCACTAGAGGCTTTCAAGAGAGGATTACATCTAGACCGTCAACATCGGAAATTGACGAGGAAGATGGGCCAATTCGTCAAAGGAGAAGACGTCCCCAAAAAAACGAATTATTAAGTGAATTGGTACAGGATCAAAGAGACCGTCACAGAGATCGCATGCAGGCCCATGACCGGCTGTGTAATATTTTGGAAAAAATAGCGGAAAAAATTGAATAATAAGTAAAATGAAGCTATGTGCCATTCTCTTAAGGCAAAATATGAATTTAAAGACTTATTTTTTTAACCAGAATAAGGCTGTTATTTTGTAATGTTTTTTATATACTTGAGTTTTTTTTATATTTTTGGAATAAAATTGTTATGTTTTGAAGAGAATCATTGTTTGTAATGTTTCATGAAGTCGGAAGAATTTGATGTGAAGTATTTGAAGAATTTAATGGATCGTTATGACTCTTTCCGAAAGGTAATAAATATGCTGACACGATCAACTTCGAGTAAAAGAAAGATGAATGACGCGAGTTATATGCGCCTTCTTATACACTACTGAATTTTGTAAAAATAAAAGACATTTCGAAATTTTCCAACATTTTTTATTCAATTTTAATTGGATTGAAAATTATAACGAGTTCATAATGCCATTTCTCTTTTCATTCCCTGTTCTGCTTGGTGAATTGTCATCGTTAGGAATGTCGGGATCATCATTGTTTCTTGGTTCAGTCTCAATAAAGTCTTTTTTGTCTATGCACAAATTGTGTAGAGCACATGCAGCTAAGACTACAGCTGGTATAAGGTCTATTCTACGCATGTAAATATATTTAAGCCTTCGGAATCTTGCTGTTAATATGCCGAAGGCTTGCTCTATACGGACTCGGGCACAACTAAGTCGAGTGTTGTACTTTTTCTGGTTTTCAGTTAAGTCGCCGAGATCTCTAAAGGGTACAAGCAGGTACTCAAGATTCGGATATGCGGAATCTCCAACTAAATGGCCATCATTCGGAAACATTTCTTCTCGTTTTTCTTCGATTAAGGCTTTGATGTCAGAATTTCTAAAAACTCTTGCATCGTGGGCAGATCCTACCCAGCCAACATCGACGTCAATGAATTTTCGTTTGAAATCGCATATGCCTTGTAATTTCATCGCATGGTACTTCTTTCTACAAACATAAGCCTGTGGAAAATTCGAAGGCCTGCTAATTGGCAAATCACAACCATCAATGACTCCGACGATACCAGGGAACCGACTTCTATCCATAAATAAATTTTGCTGCACTGATGCTTCTACCGAACTAGGCCATCTCATAAAATCAGATATATTGTCACACAAAATTTTGCTGATGTTGACGACATAATTCCAAGCAGACTTTTTGTTGACCCCAAATCTATCTGCTATACTTCTAATATTGGAAAAGAAAATCTTTTAACAAAGTGGCTAAAATCTTAAACCTTTCTCATTATATACATGTAGACTTCTTGATTTGCCAAGGTCCATATAGCAATTTGCAGTTGTTTCTCAACTGAAACTGCAGGGCGATGATCAATGCGCTCAGAAGTTAATTTTGGTCCTAAATAAGTTAATAATGCTTCAAATGTGGTCTTTTCTAGCCTGAAATGGCTTTTAAAATCTAAAATTATAAATAAATGCATTTTTTCATTGTTTACAAAGATTTGAGCTACTTGAAAGTGTATACCGAGGAATAACCTCCTCAGAATAGTCACTTATTGATACTCGTTCATTGGCATTTAAATATAATTCTTGTACTGTCTGTAAAATTTCCTCGTCTTCTTCCTCTCCTTCTTCCAACAAATTTTTACTAATATTTGCAACCGTTGATATTGCATATAAAATTAAACTTTCCCTTCGCGACGACATTTTATTGGCAACGTTCTACTTTGACAGCGCACTGCACGGTATGCATAGCCATGGTTCAGTGCAGACAGTGCATGAACTAATACAGAGATTATACGTGTAAGCACTGATGACGTTTTTGCAGTGCACCAATTTCACTGCACGGGTAAGTTTTTATAAACACTCTAGCTGCGCCAAAAATGCACTAAAAGAAACATTTTTTTTAGTAGGGATAACAATAGAAATTAATAAAAATAAATAGTACACATTGTTTATTGGTATTTAAACTTTATAAAAAAAATTATTCCACTTTATTTTTACAAAAATAACTAGGGTAAAAAATCACGTGATTCACAACACTAAGAAAAAAAAGTTGCTCCACGGTCGGTCGGCATCATATCTCCAGTTAATGGAGATCTGCAAATTTTAGAAAACATCCTGTAAAATAAAGTTGTAGTTATAGTAAGTCGAGCCGGAATTTTGATATTTTGATTTAAAATTTTTATAAAAATAATTAAAATGTAAAATGTATGACGTAAAACGCATATTTCTTTTTAAACTGCCAGAAATTGCTAAATTTTTCGAAATTCAAAATTCCGGCTCGACATACTATAACTATCACGTGATTTCTTACCCTAGTTATTTTTGTAAAAATAAAATAGAATAATTTTTTTTATAAAGTTTAACTATCTACCAATAAACAATGTGTACTATTTATTTTTATTAATTTCTATTGTTATCCCTACTAAAAAAAATGTTTCTTTTAGTGCATTTTTGGCGCTGCTAGACGTATGTAAGGCCTTAAGAAATCTCAGAAATTGGGATGCTTGTTTTGTTTGAAACTGTGGTCACTGCAGCGCAGGACCTTAGTTAGAGCTACTTCTAATGGCCCGTCCACACGACAAAACCATGCTTGCGCCTGCAAATTCCTTTTTTACGACAACCAAAATACCGCGCAAGGTTTTCTTCAGAGACTCAAATTATAAAAAAAATTTAGTTCAGCTTTCATACCTCAAACGTGCTTTTTAAGCACGTCATTATGCTTGCGCCTGCAAAATTACATAAAATTCATATGGGGAAAAAGCTACGCACCCTTGTGCCGTGTGGACGGGCCAGAAGATATTAAAAGATGGGTCAGCCAGTTAGACTCACACCATCCACGGAGACAGAAATAATACCGTGTTTTAAAAGAAGAGGCAGTAGTTTGCTGTGGCCGCAATTACCGTAAATCCACAAGAAAGGTGCACACACAAAAATATCAATATCAAAGCACGAGAAAATACAATAGCTTATCGCAAGGAAAAAGTCTTATTTATCTTGGCATCTCAAAAGATTAGTTACACTGATAAGAAACAATACATCCGCTTATAGCCGCAAATTTGAGCATGTGCAACTTACCTTGCCTTATCTTATTTCTGTGTTTAAATATGGATCAAAATCAGTTAAATAATACTAAACCTATTTTAAATTATATTATTAATAATATTAGCATTAATACTGAAGTGTTGCATTATTTCGTGTTGTGATAATAAAAGCCTTACTTGACTTCATTTCCTAACACCCAACATAACGTTGTCCAAGGGCGTAATGAAAAGCGAATTTCAGCAATAATTTTAACTTTCAGTCATTTATAAATCAATCACCACTAATCTCCTTGTAGATTTTAAAGCCGATACAGAGTGATTGTATCAGAAAATGTAAAACCTATAAGTAATTTACAACCGTGATAACGAAAGTATTTGAAAAAATCCAAAAATGATTTCTTTTGTTATGTACTAACAATAAACCCCGAATTTATTTGTATTATCACGCTGGTATTTCCATTCACACTTTGATAGACGATCGTGGGGAAACCAAGATATCAGCACTTTGATAAATTGAAAAGTTACTATAAAAGCCAAAACAATCGGAGTGTAGGTCACCAGTTCCGGTAGTACCTGAATTAACCAAACATGAAGTTTTTCGTAAGTGTTCTTCTGCTAGCAAGTGCTTGCTCAGCCAATCCAGATATTCTATTCCCCCCGCAAAATAGCGGTAGAATTGTTGGGGGACAAGATGCACAGCCAGGCGCAGCTCCACATCAAGTCTCTCTTCAAGGATCGTCTCACAGTTGCGGAGGATCAATTATTCACAAAAGATGGATCGTTACAGCTGCACATTGCGTGTTGGGAAAAAACCCGAGCAGCATCAACATTTTGACTGGTACCCAGAACTTGAAAGAGGGTGGCAAATTCTACAAGGGTGACAAGATCTTTGTCCACAGCGTCTACAATCGTCCTGCTTACTACAACGACATCGCTCTGATCCGAGTCAACACCGATATTGAGTTCAATGAATCCACACAACCGATTGAGTATTCTTACGAGGAGCTTCCAGAAGGAGCAGTTCTTACCTTAACTGGATGGGGACGGCTTTCAGCTGGCGGTGCTATTCCAAATAAACTACAAACTCTCGATGTTGGCTATGTTCCTTATGAAGAATGCAAGAAGAAGCACGGAAGTCTAGCATCGTATGTTGACTATGGACATGTATGCACTTTCAACAAACACGGACAAGGAGCTTGCAATGGAGACTCTGGTGGTCCATTGACCTACAAAGGAAAACTTGTTGCTTTGGTTAACTGGGGCAGGCCATGTGCTTTGGGATATCCAGATGCTCACGCAAGAATTTCTTATTATCACGATTTTATCCGGACAACACTCAATTCTAACTAAATTACGAAAATAAAAAATTATGTTCACTTGAATGTTTTGTTTTGATTAAAAGCTCAGATCATTCCTTAATTTTCAAAGGGTTACAATACACACATCGACTCAATCATCTTACAAACTTTTCTCCATATTTAAATAAGAATCAACGTTATACAGTTGTTTTTCTTACTGTAAAATGAGTTGAATAAGAATTGGCGTGGCGTGTTTGTCCCAATAGCGTTCTGGTGTTCAACCCTTTGGTATTCTCGAAACGTCTATCTCGGTCTGACGTAAGAAATGTTTCATTTTTATTCCGAATATTTAACAGGCTTTCTGAAACACTGCTTAACTTGATACCTTTTCCCTGATTAGATAATCATGAACCACTTCTGCCCAATATCATTCTCGATACTTACTAAGCAGAAGGTAGGGTAGGTGGTAGGTAAAGACCACAGCCCCGTCCAAGTACCGAGAACCGAGGACACCATTTCGTTTGTTACCCTTGTTCGGGTCCCGGGACATGAAATGAAATGAAAAAGCGGATGCCCTAGTTAAACAGGGCTCCGACATTACATTCATCTGTCCAGAGCCGGCTATCACCTACCAGCTTGCTGCAAAGGGCCCTAGCCGATCGGACTTTGATGAAACATACTGAACGCTGGAGATCCACGCCTGGACTGGTCAACTCTAAGCGGTTCCTTCTTGGGCCGTCTCCTAACATGGCCAAAGATTTGTTAGGGCGTAGTAGAAATGATGTCAGAAGACTCGTTGGCTTGATTACCGGGCACTGCGCCCTGCGCTTGCTCTCCACGTCCTCTGTGAATTCCCCGTAATAGCGAGGAGCAGGGTTTTCTTGTTCGAAGAGTCCCCGCTCGAGCATGCAAGTCTAAACGACAAGCTACTAGGCAAACTGCTGAACTTGTTCAAGAGGCCTGGCCTAAAAATATGAGGTATAGGGTTGTAGTACAATAGACCAAATGAACGGCCGCAGTACCTTTGGACCCAGTACCTCACACAAGAAAAACAAATTTTGATGCGGCCATACATACGAAACATATAACGCAGAATACAACCATAAATAAATTATATGGGCCTATCAGCTTCAGTATGACACCGTGTAGTTCATGACAGGCCCCATAGATCACGGTATACAGAAACAAGGTAATGTAAAAGAGACTGACAGCTTCGAATGTCGTAGAAAAAGGTCTCCGAATGACGTCAGCACTAATGGAGAAACAACAACAACTTCGATTTTATATGGGATGAGGTCGCCGAGTGACGTCGCACTAAAACGATATTCAGTCTTTTACATTACCTTGTTTCTGTATACCGTGCGATAGATGAGAAAAGTAAAAAAACAAAAAAAACGTTCTATGAAATGAATTAGACGATCAAAACTAGTTGAGCGATTGGATGTGTTAGTGAGAAATATTTGAATGCTGAGGAGTTATAAAATTTTTTAATATCTGTTTCCTGGAAAATTGGTCACTTAACGAAAAAAGCAATAAATTCACGACAGGCCCCTTTTAGAACAGCGCGCTAACAAATTGCGAGATTTAGGGCCTGACTACGTTGGAGCTGCGATAAACGAGTAGTGCGGCGATGCTAGCGGAGCGGAGATAATACATGGTTTTCAATAAAGTTGTTTATATTGGAGCAACGCGGTGACTCAGGCTTTGGTCGCGACCAACGACAAGAGCTGCGATAAAGCTTGGGTTACTTTTCTCCGCTAGTATCGTTATTATCAAGATGGATGTTGATTCCTCAGTCATATCTATTGTCAACGTTCTGTTTGCACTTCTGTCAGAAACTGGTAAGACTGCTTTATTCGCGCTACTCACAGCTTTTGTCACAGTCTTTGTCACAGCCTTTGTCACAGCTTTTGTCACAGATCTGTTACCATCTATCGCAGCTCCAACATAATCAGACCCTTAGTTGATTTTCCTCAAAATTTGTGTTAACACACGATGTATTGTTTTAGTGGTAAGATCAGGCAGCATAAGGCAGCATACTGGTCCATCGAAGCCAATTTTCGATTTTCCGAGAAAAAAAATCGGCGACAGATAGAGATGCTTTTCTTCAAAATATTATGAAAAATGTCCTTGGATTGAGTATAGTAGTTACCACGTTTACATGACCAAATCGAATGATCTGGAGATCGAAAGATTGAAAGTGAGAATCTGCGTATTTGACATCGTCAGATCGAGTAATTGAAGTTTAAATGGATTCAAACATAATCGAAATGCAATGAACATAAACTACAATTCCGCTCGATGCTATTTGAATACGATCTCCGTATACACGGATTTTTCTAAGATCCAAGCTGGCTTGAATCCGGCTTCAATTTCGCATGTATACGTACCTACTAGTGTCAATGAAGACAACAAAGTACAAAGAACTTACGCGCTCAAAACGAAAAGTTTGTTACAAACGGCTATGATAATTGGAAAAAAATAGGAGAAGCATTACAAGAGCATCGAAAATCCTTGATACATTAGCAGTCCACGGAAATGCACGTTTCTTTCAAACACTCGATGGCTTCAGGAAGCGTACAGGATAGAATTGTGAGGCAACATGACACAGAAATAGTTGAAAAAAGAAAATAGCGGTAACGGTGGTTTAAAATCTGGCCCACCCCAGCAAAAATTCATTGCTACGCCCGCCCTTTTCTATTCTTCAAGCTTGAGTTTTGTACAGGGCCACTTTGCTTAAAAAACTTCATAAAATCGATCAAAATTGTGATTTTCCAAAAATTCCAACGGGATTTCATTTTCAATTGTTTCTTAAGTTTTCTAAATGAGTTTTCCAATTATAAACTGATCTTACAAAAAATGGCAGCCTTGTTAATTAAGGTTAAAAAAAAACTTTATTGTTACCAACTCAAAAGGTTGTGAACTGATCTTGTTGAAATTTTTTGTGCATTGCCTGGACTACATAAACACAATCTTCAAGAATTTTCAGCCTTCTATGTGCAGTTGGTTTCGAGGTTAACGGGTGTGTTCAATGATGCAGGTTGCGTGCGCAATTGACTTATTCAGCAACACACTTCCATTGCTGAATAAGTCAACTGCGCACGCAACTTGCATAATTGAAAACACCCAACGTGATTTGAAAACTTTGGAAGCTATTTGCAAGAACACCCTTGCACCTAGCGACCTTTAACAGGACTTATTTTTTAGAGAATTTCATAACGAAGAGCTTTCCCAATGCATATGTTATACTAAAAGTTAGCAGGAACGGAGCTATTGAAAGAAATATAAAAAAAAGTGCCTATTTTATTCACAATAACCTAATTAAAAAGTTATGCGGTCAACCAATTTGTGGGCAAACTTAGGCTGTTCAACTACACCCTAAAGGGGAGTTTACATCCCAACATCAAATTGGAAGAACAAAGTGGCCCTGTACAAAACTCAAGCGCAAAGTTTCGCCGAAAGCTCGAAACTTTTTACGACTATCAAGAGTAAAATTTTTAACACGGTCGCAAAGGAAACAATTTAATGAGCTGCAAAGCCTTTTAGATAGTTATATTAAATCAATGTGTAGTAAAAAAGGCAATTTTATTAGTCTCAAACATTTCCACATTTCGTTTTTGAAATAAAAAAATTTAACAGATTTTTCAAACTGTCGAAAACAAGGTAAATATGCAAAAAAACAAAATAATTAAAAAATTAAAAAACACGACGTCGAATTAAAAAATGAACTAAAAAGTCAGTACAGTTTTAATTATACTTATTCTCGTAACCTTTTGTACCCCGACTGCAAAAATACAGATTATACATATACGATAGTTGTATGATACTTAACAAAATAAATAAAATATCTTCTACCTTGTTTCTGTCTTACATTGGTACTTAAAACTTGTTTTGACTTTTCAGTTCATTTTTTAATTCGGCGTCGTGTTTTTAATTTTTTAATTATTTTGTTTTTTATTTTATGATATTTTAGTGATTATAATTCGTAAACCAATGTAGTTTTTATTAAGTGATCTTATTTTACTTCTTATTATTATAGCACTTACAACTATTGAGATACAGTTTTAATGCAAAAGTAAAGTTATCGAAGTTTGATTTATTCTATCTAAATTTAGACACGCTGATAGATTAGGCAGAAATCATCTCAATGAGACCCTTCATTTGATACCCATATTGACCCGATCAGAAGAAAAAAAATAAATCGGGTGTGACGTAAATTGGGTCTGACGGCCGCCATATTGTTTTTATAAAAATTAACCGAGCCTATGTTACTCGGGCTCACAAAACGATTCTAACGGTACCCCAGCCATCTAAATACGTTCAGGCGTTTAGAGGTTATGGTGGAACAAAGAAACATACAAACATACATACATGAATCCTGAAAACATTACATTCCTTTTTGGGGCAGTCGTGTTACATAGCGTTTGTATAGGGAATTTTAATTTCGCCTCAACAGCATACTAGGCTTAACTATTAAGTGTTCATTCATGGTGATGGGATAATAAAAGACGTTTCGAGTAATTTAATTTTATTTAAGCTTAAAATTCGCAATTATTTAATACATATCCGTTAAATGTTATATATATTTGAAACCGTCTCAATTTTACCTTTCGTTTAATACCCATATTGACCCAATCAGAAAAAAATTAAATTGGGTGTGATGTAAATTGCGTCTGACGGCCGACATATTGTTTTTTTAAAAATTAACCTAGCCTATGTTACTCACACTCATTAAACGATTCTAACGGTACCCCAGCCATCTAAATCCGTTCAGGCGTTTAGAAGTTATGGTGGTAGAAAGCAACGTACATACACACAACAAACCTAAACACATTACACTCCTTTTTTGGGGCAGTCGTGTAAAAAACAGGGAAAGTGGCATCTAATAGGCGTTAGAATATTGAAATTTAACAAAATTAAAAGCTTTTTTTCCGGCTACGCATTCGGTAGAGTACAGCCCTACTTTGAGGTTGCCGTTTTCTGGTGCCACCTTGGCGAAACAGAGATAGAACCATACTATCTTCTGTGCGATAAAGGAGTTCAGATTTGCACTTCCACTTTGTTCTTGGGATGTAAACTCGCCTTAAAACGAAGCGATTCCAACAATAATCTCGCCTATGGGCCAAAATTGCAATGAAAATGCCTCAACCTAAGAGAAATAGAGAAAAAGAAAAATTGAAAAATTATAATAGAGAGAAAGTTTAAGTGAAAGAAAATTTATAAAAGAAAACTTGTATTTGCGCTTTATACAACCCTGTTAGAAATATGATGGATAAGACGCTTCTTGAAAATGCCCGCCGAATCAATGCGCATTACTATTAAGGCATTGTAGAACTATGTACTTCTTTGGTATTTAAGAAAACACTAAATAAAGAAGTATGTACTTCCAAATCTACTTCCCAGAGTAAGTACTTGCGATTTTCCCTACAGGGTACTACTAGATATTACATGCACTGGTAGTATAAAAGGCGACACATAAGGTTGAACTTCTTCATTAAAAAAGTGGGTGTGCCTACTTACGTCCGCGAAGTTATTCTTCTTTAGAGTGATTAAAGACCAATTTTTAATTTGCCTGCAAATAATTTATTGGGTATATTTAATTATTTTCCTTTGTTGGCAGGTCGAAATCACCACGTTACAGACACGCTTCAAGCAGGTGCTTTTAGTTTCCACCTACTAATCTTTCCATTCTCCCCCGCCAGGACCTTTTCAGTAATGCGTCGCGGACTGGATCATCTTTTATCTATCTGGTAATACTACTGGTATTTCTAAGCCTTACTTTTTTACTTTTGGCTTCTTCCTATCTTAGCTTCTGTTGGAGGATATTTAGTGTCTCTTCCACCTTCTTCCATACATCATCCGACCTCACCACAGGCGCGGATCTAGAATTTTGTTTTGGGGCGGGGGTCACGGAATTAAAAGTGGCGAAAAAAAATTTCTACTCCTAAAAAACAAAAACAAAACGAACAAAACTAACCGAATTTTCTGGTGGATTAAAACCAAAGGTGCCCTACGAAAACGTGCCTTAAATGTGTTTTTGAGGAAGGCGCGCCCGTTATTGTGAGTGCAGCTAACTTCAGAGTTTGCAAATTAAAACATATAGAAAGAGTATAGATCAATCTGTTGTTGACCTTGAAGGTAATTTTTTAAGGTTGTTTTTTAAATTGCAAAAAAGTTGGATCGGTTTTGGGCGTTTGGTTTTTTTTTTTTTTGAGTAGGGTCAATTTTGTTTTTTAAACAACGAGCGCTTTTGGGCAGTGCCCTTGCTCATTTGAATTCATTATTTGCATTTTTACTTCATCGAATGGACCACATAAATGAGTGTGAGCTACACAAATCAGAATATGGACCATAATTGTATGACGGGGACGGGCTTCTGTGTAGGATAACCCGCGAGCGAAGCGAGCGAAAAAAATGTTTGGACTCTCAATTGCACAGGGCTTCTCAATTGTCTGGCCGCGGCTCTGCTTTTTGGCGGGGTCATGACCCCCGTGACCCCCCTTGAATCCGCGCCTGCCTCACCATATAGTCTATGATGTAAAGGTATCGTGTAAATGCAACATCAATTTCTAGAACTGTCGGTAATAGGAAAATTTCACTTTGCAAATAGGGAAGCACTGTACATCAATTGTTTATCAAAGAGCATTGCGTTAAGAAATGTATTTCGAAGAAATGCATTTCGAAGAAATGTGTCGTCTGTTCTATGCCTCATCACATACGCCTACATAGGTACGTAGCGAACTCAGGGTCAACAAAGAATAATGAATTGCTCACCTAATCGCATGAACCCTAGTCGTTACACCCTAATGTAAGCTCGGCGCTATTATCTCGACATAAGGTTCAAAATCAAATCTTCCTTGCGTCTGCGATCTTTAAAGTAAAACTAATGCTGGGGATATCCACCTAACCAGGACGCTGCTAGATTCAGCCATCCAAAGCAATAATTTTATTGCAGTTAGTCTAGTCAAATCTTTAAAACTGAAACGGAATAGGGCGGATCTAATCATCTCTGGAATGAGCAATTTTCCTACAGAAGTCCGTTGGTCTACACCATTAGATTTCACAGTTCGAAACCAAATTCGTCTGTTACATCCTTCCACAAATAAGCGCTCTGCAACATGAGAGCGCAGGTGCTGTAGATATGTATGTGAAATACGAAAGCTAATATCACGTTAGCTGGCCCATTGTTCTTCAAGCCGCATAAAGTAAACTTTACACAAGCCAATTGAAACGTTTTGGAAGGAAGAAGATTTGAACTTGAGATACAACTTCCTTGAGCATGCAGAATGTGAGGCAATATTTTGCGAAATAGTATGCCGTTTACCGGAAGGCATGGTTAAGCTGCCTTGGAGTTTAAAGTTGAGTTCTCGAATTCTTTAGATATCGACCATAATGTTACCGAGTACAACAACGAAATAATGATAAATCAACTTGAGGAATCCCAGCCTGAAAAGGAAATTTTAAAATACTTAGGACTCAACGACGAAAATATGAACCAAATGCTCCTGCTTGGGCGCCAATGTTAAAGAAGTGGTCTTTTCTACCGCTTTTTGAAGTTTTTTGTTTTAGGTAATGAGTATTAACGGGACCAGGAAAAATGGGAAAAAACCTAAAAACGCACATTATGCAAACAATTCAGTAAACCGCAACTGACCTATCGAGTAACAGTTTCAAACTATAACCAAATTAAAGTGTAAACATTTTTATACTAGAAAACAGAGGTGTGCCAGGTCTGGGCAGATGCAAAGTGCCTGGCATACCACCTTTTGTGTTATTGTCTAATTACTACTGAAAAGTATACGACCTAGACCATTCTGGTGTATGGAACTATTTTAGAGAATGGTTTGGTGTATCAGAAACTTAAGAAAAAAAGTACTGTTAATAATGCATTTTTCTAAGAAAAATGCTAAAAAACGAAAATTTTTGGGAGGCTCAGATGGAAAATATCGAAAAAGCATCTAAATGGAGTAACTCAAGTTTCTGTTCTTTAAAAGAATACTAAATAAAAGAATACACAATTACCTAAAAAACAAGCCTAATTACGTTCGGTACAGGAGTTTTTAACGTTTAAGTATTATTTAAACACTAACGTAAAAGGTGATGTGCCAGGCACTTTGCACCGGCCCACACCTGGCACCCCTGAGTTTTCTAGTACAAAAAAGTTTACATTTTAATTTGGTTATAGTTTGAAACTATTAAGGGCCAATTACAATGACTCCGTTCCGTCCGATCCGTTCCGAAAAAGTTTAAATTGATTCAACTTTTTCCTTCCGATCCGTAAGTACCATTGGAACCACCTTTCCGAACTGCCATATAAGTTTTAAGCAAACTTCGAATTTTAACTTTGAGAGCTTAGCGGATCGGAACGGAGCGGATGCATTGTAATTGGCCCTTTACTCGATAGGTCATATTTCGGTCCTAAAAATTTCGCGGGAAACGCACATTCCAAACTTGTGCACCACTTCCGCCGAGGAAAGATTTTTTTTATGGTTGCTATGAGTAACTAACATTTCAAAAACATTTCATCCTGTTACTCGATAGGTTACGTTTTTTGCAGCCAGCTCTTGGACTACAACAACCAAGAGCTCAAAAGCGGGGCAGTGATGGATTTACGCTTAGGTCCGCGGGGCCCGGGCCTAGGGCGGCAAAATATTAGGGGCGGCAAAATTTTAGGGGCGGCAAAATTTATAGAACAATTAAAATTTAAAAATCAATTTAATTTAGTTTTACTGTAACTCTGAAGCATTCTGAAAAATGGTTTTCAAATTTATCGTAACGATCGCTAAGGTCGCACTGGTGGTGGTGTTGCTAAATTCCTTAGACACTATCTAAAATGTAGGATTATCGGTCACTCTATGAACCTTGGTATTGAGTTTATTTGTGTTGAAATCTCAAATTGTTCTGAAAAACTTTTACTTGTCAGAGTTAACTCGCTCGCGTAGGGAAGGTGGCACTTGAAAAAATCGTGTTGACCTAACCTTCCGCCGTTTGGTATATAAGCTTTTCAAGTAATTTCAAGCATTTTTTATAATATAATATTTTTGCGGAAAGTGGACCCATTTCGAGTTAGGGGGTTGGGGGTAAAAGAGGGGTTAAAATTGAAAAAAATTTCTGCCGCTGCGTACGTAGGTTCTCTTAGGGCTAAATAGCCGTTAAATACTAGTGGCAGAAATTTTTGACCATTTGCTGGGGTGTGGGAGGTGAAATGGCAACTTCAGCTAGGGGTGGCTTGGGGAGGGTGCCTGTGTTAGATTCATCCGTAAGTTAGAAGTAGCCTTTAACGGCTGCATACGTTTTATTCTTAACCTTCGCAGGTATGATCACATTTAGCCTCACCGGCACTCAGTTTTTGGATAGTCCTTAAGTGACTACCGAGATTTTAGGGTCTTGTGCTACTACCATAACATCATCAACAACTGTGATTATCCCCGCTTTCGGCATCTATAGGGGTAACGCTCTTTCTTTGTTCACGTAGCTCAATTGTGGAACTCCATTCCTGTTGAAATACAACGAATTGAATCAGTGGGTAATTTATTTCTGGCAGGACAAACTGAAGCACGTGTATCACTAAGGAATATCTTTTTTTGTTTATTATATTAGTTTTTTATATTTGCCTTTATAAAATCACATTTAAAATTTGATTTCCAAAAAACCCAATTCTATTTGACAGTAGAACTGACTTAAAACAATTACTGATAGCGATATTAAGAGCTTAAGTATCTTCGCGTAAACATGGTCAATGTTGTCTATCCAAGCAAAATTGGTGCAAGAAGTCGATTATGGGGATATAATTTTAGTTTTCACCCAACTTAATAAAGCTTAAAATAAAATATTTTCATTATTCGTAAATTAAATGTTTTATTATAAAAAGTATCACTACAAAGCAAAAAAGGCGCCTATTCGGACGGGGCCTAGAGCGCAGTCGAGCTTAAATCCGGCACTGAAGCGGGGTTTACCGCCTCATCGACCTATCCTATTATTTTTCTATGCTTCCACCTAAGCTTACTACTACACATTGCACTATGACATGAGCGATATGACGGACTGGTAATGTAAAGAGTGACAACTGAGGTTAGAATATCACATAAAAAATATCTTGCTGATGGCATGGCAAGTTATGGTTTTCCTCCTTGCTCTCTACTTCGATGTTCAGCCTCTAATTCACCTTTAAATATAAATCGAAATCGAAAATTTTTGTTCTTCCAAAAACCTTTGCATAATTTTGCTGAACTGAACTGTTTGTATTCTACAGATTTTTATACGGGACGCTCTTCTCCGTGCAGTGTAGAACCAACCGGCTTTTCCTTCAAATATTCAAAGCACAGCGACCTCCTCTGTAGCTTCGGGGCTATAAGCCTAGCATGCGTTCTGTCAAGCTCTATAAAACATTTACTACGTATACATGATGAGTTGAATAGTTGAGTTGAGGTGGAGTTGAATTTTCGACAATCGACAAAATTCGACAAAAATCACAAACAAAACACAGAGATGCTGCTGTCAACTAAATTCAACTACTCAACTACCGAACTCGCGTCTATCTCCATAGCTTTAACTCAACCCAGGAAGCAGAGCTGAGTCGAGTTCAGTCGACCCTATCTCAACTCGACTCGCGTCTACATGCATTTGAACTCGGGTTCAAGCTGGGTTCAACTCATCATGTATACGTAGTAATTGTCTTATAACAGTTTGCCTTTTCTTAGTCGCGTCATCAATCTTCGGAATGGCCATTAAAGATCCATCTCTAGGGCAAAGGCACGGTTCTACCACCTCTTCCGTCGAAAATCAATGTAACTGAACGTGCTTTGTTGTTTATGTGGACGATAGACCGATTATCAGAAAATCTAAAACCTATAAATAGTTTACAACTGTGATAACGAAAGTTTTTGAAAAAGTCCAAAAATGATTTCTCTTTAAATTATCAGGTAATTCCATTCACACTTTGATAGGAAATTCTGCGAAAGCCAAGATATCAGCACTTTGATAATTTGAAAAGTTACTATAAAAGCCAAAACAATCGGAGTGTAGGTCACCAGTTCCGGTAGTACCTGAATTAACCAAACATGAAGTTTTTCGTAAGTGTTCTTCTGCTAGCAAGTGCTTGCTCAGCCAATCCAAATATTCTATTCCCCCCGCAAAATAGCGGTAGAATTGTTGGGGGGCAAGATGCACAGCCAGGCGCAGCTCCACATCAAGTCTCTCTTCAAGGATCGTCTCACAGTTGCGGAGGATCAATTATTCACAAAAGATGGATCGTTACAGCTGCACATTGCGTGTTGGGAAAAAACCCGAGCAGCATCAACATTTTGACTGGTACCCAGAACTTGAAAGAGGGTGGCAAATTCTACAAGGGTGACAAGATCTTTGTCCACAGCGTCTACAATCGTCCTGCTTACTACAACGACATCGCTCTGATCCGAGTCAACACCGATATTGAGTTCAATGAATCCACACAACCGATTGAGTATTCTTACGAGGAGCTTCCAGAAGGAGCAGTTCTTACCTTAACTGGATGGGGACGGCTTTCAGCTGGCGGTGCTATTCCAAATAAACTACAAACTCTCGATGTTGGCTATGTTCCTTATGAAGAATGCAAGAAGAAGCACGGAAGTCTAGCATCGTATGTTGACTATGGACATGTATGCACTTTCAACAAACACGGACAAGGAGCTTGCAATGGAGACTCTGGTGGTCCATTGACCTACAAAGGAAAACTTGTTGCTTTGGTTAACTGGGGCAGGCCATGTGCTTTGGGATATCCAGATGCTCACGCAAGAATTTCTTATTATCACGATTTTATCCGGACAACACTCAATTCTAACTAAATTACGAAAATAAAAAATTATGTTCACTTGAATGCTTTGTTTTGATTAAAAAGACTCAGTTTCTTCCTTAATTTTCAAAGGGTTATAGTACACACATCAATCCTCTTACAAACTTTACTCCATATTTCAATAAGAATCAACATTATACATTTTTTTTTTCTTACTGTAAAATGAGTTGAATAAGAACAGGCGTAGTAAATACAAAACTAGGCCATGAGAAAACTTATGATAGGTATGTTTGTCCCAATAGCGTTCTGGTGTTCAACCCTTTGGTATTCTCGAAACGTCTATCTCGGTCTTCCCATCATATTCTGACGTAAGAAATGTTTCGTTTTGATTCTGAATATTTAACAGGCTTTCTGAAACACTGCTTAACTTGATACCTTTTCCCTGATTAGATAATCATGAACCACTTCTGCCCAATATCATTCTCGATACTTACTAAGCAGAAGGTAGGGTAGGTGGTAGGTAAAGACCACAGCCCCGTCCAAGTACCGAGAACCGAGGACACAATTAAGCTGAAAGTCCACCATTTTATAATCGCTTTTCTAAAAAACCTTTACGAAGCATAGTACAGTATGATTGGAGTGGCTTTAAATGCATCCCAGCCGAGAGTTGCTGGTTGCTGTTGTAAAGATAAATCCTTCTGGTCTTGGCGCATTATTCAATTCCTTCATCTGGAGCGTGCACTAAAAGGATGGTGATCTCTCTTCATCACTGGAGGCATAACACTCTGAAGAGCCTGTCTCCCGCTAACCTTGACGGTGTTATCTCTGGCTCAGTCAGCTTCTTAAAAAATAAACTTACACAACTTTCAAGAGTTCAAACGCAAGCTTGACAGCCTCTTTCTCATGCAGCCCCCAGACTCCCATTCACCTATCCTATCCTTTTTCCATGGGCGTAGCAAGGGGAGGGGCCAGGTGGGCCAGGCCCACCGCAGAATCCTAGGCACTCTAGCACCCTAGCAAATGTCTGCCAAGCAGAGGTGTACGCTATACTGGCATGCACTTATGAAAACTTAAGAAGGGTCTACCAAAAAGAACGGATTTTTATCTTCTCTGATAGCCGAGCGGCAATTAGAGCCGTAGGACCAAGTCTAAATGAGTTTTGGGGCTGCCAACGTGCTCTTGATAGGCTGGGAGTTCTCAATCAAGTTACCCTTGTTCGGGACCCGGGACATGAAATGAAATGAAAAAGCGGATGCCCTAGTTAAACAGGGCTCCGACATTGCATTCATCGGTCCATAGCCGGACCCAGTACACAAGAAAAACAAATTTTGATGCGGCCATACATACGAAACATATATCGCAGAATACAACCATAAATAAATTATATGGGCCTATCAGCTTCAGTATGATACCGTGTAGTTCATGACAGGCCCGATAGATCACGGTATACAGAAACAAGGTAATGTAAAAGAGACTGACAGCTTCGAATGTCGTAGAAAAAGGTCTCCGAATGACGTCAGCACTAATGGAGAAACAACAACAACAACTTCGATTTTATATGGGAAGAGGTCGCCGAGTGACGTCGCACTAAAACGATATACAGTCTTTTATATTACCTTGTTTCTGTATACCGTGCGATAGATGAGAAAAGTAAAAAAACAAAAAAAAAACGTTCTATTAATTCATTTCACGATCAAAACTAATTGAGCGATTGGATGTGTTAGTGAGAAATATTTGAATGCTGAGGAGTTATAAAATATTTTAATATCTGTTTCCTGGAAAATTGGGTCACTTAAAGAAAAAAGCAATAAATTCACGACAGGCCCCTTTTAGAGCAGCGCGCGAACAAATTGCGAGATTTAAGGCTGGATTACAATGCTGTCGCTGTCGCGGTCGTTGTCGCTGTCGCACCAACTGCCAAAAGTTAAAATGTATGAAATTCTCTAATCGCAAATACATTTTGTCGCTGAGGTGTCGCTGTCGCGTGTCGCGTCGCGGAAAGTTCCCAACATTTCAACTTTGGTCGCGCGACACTAGCAACGGTAAACTTTTTGAAAGTTAATATTTGTGTAAATTATTTTTTTAATTTTATTAAAGCTACTTTTTCATTCATTCATTAATTTTACTGTTTATTTTAATACAAAAAATACACCAAACTTGAAATTTAATTTTCTAAATGACAGATAACTTGATATTCAGTGCGACTTAATTGTAACTGCGAAAGCAACAACTGGAGCGTCGGCATCTACGACAAGCGGCAGCGACCGCGACAGCGACAACATTGTAATCCAGCCTTTAGGGTCTGACTACGTTGGAGCTGCGATAAACGAGTAGAGCGGCGATGCTAGCGGAGCGGAGATAATACAAGGTTTTCAAGTTGTTTATATTGGAGCAACGCGGTGACTCAGGCTTTGGTCGCGGCCAACGACAAGAGCTGCGATAAAGCTTGGGTTACTTTTCTCCGCTAGTATCGTTAGTATCAAGATGGATGTTGATTCCTCGGTCATATCTATTGTCAACGTTCTGTTTGCACTTCTGTCAGAAACTGGTAAGACTGCTTTATTCGCGCTACTCACAGCTTTTGTCACAGCCTTTGTCACAGCTTTTGTCACAGATCTGTTACCATCTATCGCAGCTCCAACATAATCAGACCCTTAGTTGATTTTCCTCAAAATTTGTGTTAACACACGATGTATTGTTTTAGCGGTAAGATCAGGCAGCCATCGGCTGGTCCATCGAGGCCAATTTCAGATCGGCGCCAGATAGAGATGCTTTTCTTCAAAATATTATGAAAAATGTGCTTGGATTGAGTATAGTAGTTACCACGTATACATGACCAAATCGAATGATCCGGAGATCGAAAGATTGAAAGTGAGAATCTGCGTATTTGACATCGTCAGATCGAGTAATTGAAGTATAAATGGATTCAAACATAATCGAAATGCAATGAACATAAACTACAATTCCGCTCGATGCTATTTGAATACGATCTCCGTATACACGGATTTTTCTAAGATCCAAGCTGGCTTGAATCCGGCTTCAATTTCGCATGTATACGTACCTACTAGTGTCAATGAAGACAAAGTTTACTGTTTTGTTTGCAGAAACTTCTGTACAAAGAACTTACGCGCTCAAAACGAAAAGTTTGTTACAAACGGCTATGATAATTGGAAAAAAATAGGAGAAGCATTACAAGAGCATCGAAAATCCTTGATACATTAGCAGTCCACGAAAATGCACGTTTCTTTCAAACACTCGATGGCTTCAGGAAGCGTACAGGATAGAATTGTGAGGCAACATGACACAGAAATAGTTGAAAAAAGAAAATAGCTGTAACGGTGGTTTAAAATCTGGCCCACCCCAGCAAAAATTCATTGCTACGCCCGCCCTTTTCTATTCTTCAAGCTTGAGTTTTGTACAGGGCCACTTTGCTTAAAAAACTTCATAAAATCGATCAAAATTGTGATTTTCCAAAAATTCCAACGGGATTTCATTTTCAATTGTTTCTTAAGTTTTCTAAATGAGTTTTCCAATTATAAACTGATCTTACAAAAAATGGCAGCCTTGTTAATTAAGGTTAAAAAAAAACTTTATTGTTACCTACTCAAAAGGTTGTGAACTGATCTTGTTGAAATTTTTTGTGCATTGCCTGGACTACATAAACACAATCTTCAAGAATTTTCAGCCTTCTATGTGCAGTTGGTTTCGAGGTTAACGGGTGTGTTCAATGATGCAGGTTGCGTGCGCAATTGACTTATTCATCAACACACTTCCATTGCTGAATAAGTCAACTGCGCACGCAACTTGCATAATTGAAAACACCCAACGTGATTTGAAAACTTTGGAAGCTATTTGCAAGAACACCCTTGCACCTAGCGACCTTTAACAGGACTTATTTTTTAGAGAATTTCATAACGAAGAGCTTTCCCAATGCATATGTTATACTAAAAGTTAGCAGGAACGGAGCTATTGAAAGAAATATAAAAAAAGTGCCTATTTTATTCACAATAACCTAATTAAAAAGTTATGCGGTCAACCAATTTGTGGGCAAACTTAGGGTGTTCAACTACACCCTAAAGGGGAGTTTACATCCCAACATCAAATTGGAAGAACAAAGTGGCCCTGTACAAAACTCAAGCGCAAAGTTTCGCCGAAAGCTCGAAACTTTTTACGACTATCAAGAGTAAAATTTTTAACACGGTCGCAGAGGAAACAATTTAATGAGCTGCAAAGCCTTTTAGATAGTTATATTAAATTAATGTGTAGTAAAAAAGGCAATTTTATTAGTCTCAAACATTTCCACATTTCGTTTTTGAAATAAAAAAATTTAACAGATTTTTCAAACTGTCGAAAACAAGGTAAATATGCAAAAAAAACAAAATAATTAAAAAATTAAAAAACACGAGGCCGAATTAAAAAATGAACTAAAAAGTGAGTACAGTTTTAATTATACTTATTCTCGTAACCTTTTGTACCCCGACTGCAAAAATACAGATTATACATATACGATAGTTGTATGATACTTAACAAAATAAATAAAATATCTTCTACCTTGTTTCTGTCTTACATTGGTACTTAAAACTTGTTTTGACTTTTCAGTTCATTTTTTAATTCGGCGTCGTGTTTTTAATTTTTTAATTATTTTGTTTTTTATTTTATGATATTTTAGTGATTATAATTCGTAAACCAATGTAGTTTTTATTAAGTGATCTTATTTTACTTCTTATTATTATAGCACTTACAACTATTGAGATACAGTTTTAATGCAAAAGTAAAGTTATCGAAGTTTGATTTATTCTATCTAAATTTAGACACGCTGGTAGATTAGGCAGAAATCGTCTCAATGAGACCTTTCATTTGATACCCATATTGACCCGATCAGAAGAAAAAAAATAAATCGGGTGTGACGTAAATTGGGTCTGACGGCCGCCATATTGTTTTTATAAAAATTAACCGAGCCTATGTTACTCGGGCTCACAAAACGATTCTAAAGGTACCCCAGCCATCTAAATACGTTCAGGCGTTTAGAAGTTATCGTGGAACAAAGAAACATACAAACATACATACATGAATCCTGAAAACATTACATTCCTTTTTGGGGCAGTCGTGTTACATAGCGTTTGTATAGGGAATTTTAATTTCGCCTCAACAGCATACTAGGCTTAACTATTAAGTGTTCATTCATGGTGATGGGGTAATAAAAGACGTTTCGAGTAATTTAATTTTATTTAAGCTTAAAATTCGCAATTATTTAATACATATCTGTTAAATGTTATATATATTTGAAACCGTCTCAATTTTACCTTTCGTTTAATACCCATATTGACCCAATCAGAAAAAAATTAAATTGGGTGTGATGTGAATTTGCGTCTGACGGCCGCCATTTTGTTTTTTTAAAAATTAACCTAGCCTATGTTACTCACACTCATTAAACGATTCTAACGGTACCCCAGCCATCTAAATCCGTTCAGGCGTTTAGAAGTTATGGTGGTAGAAAGCAACGTACATACACACAACAAACCTAAACACATTACACTCCTTTTTTGGGGCAGTCGTGTAAAAAACAGGGAAAGTGGCATCTAATAGGCGTTAGAATATTGAAATTTAACAAAATTAAAAGCTTTTTTTCCGGCTACGCATTCGGTAGAGTACAGCCCTACTTTGAGGTTGCCGTTTTCTGGTGCCACCTTGGCGAAACAGAGATAGAACCATACTATCTTCTGTGCGATAAAGGAGTTCAGATTTGCACTTCCACTTTGTTCTTGGGATGTAAACTCGCCTTAAAACGAAGCGATTCCAACAATAATCTCGCCTATGGGCCAAAATTGCAATGAAAATGCCTTAGCCTAAGAGAAATAGAGAAAAAGAAAAATTGAAAAATTATAATAGAGAGAAAGTTTAAGTGAAAGAAAATTTATAAAAGAAAACTTGTATTTGCGCTTTATACAACCCTGTTAGAAATATGATGGATAAGACGCTTCTTGAAAATGCCCGCCGAATCAATGCGCATTACTATTAAGGCATTGTAGAACTATGTACTTCTTTGGTATTTAAGAAAACACTAAATAAAGAAGTATGTACTTCCAAATCTAATTCCCAGAGTAAGTACTTGCGATTTTCCCTACAGGGTACTACTAGGTCTTACACCATGACTTGAACGATATAACGCACTGGTAGTATAAAAGGCGACACATAAGGTTGAACTTCTTCATTAAAAAAGTGGGTGTGCCTACTTACGTCCGCGAAGTTATTCTTCTTTGGAGTGATTAAAGACCAATTTTTAATTTGCCTGCAAATAATTTATTGGGTTTATTTAATTATTTTCCTTCGTTGGCAGGTCGAAATCACCACGTTACAGACACGCTTCAAGCAGGTGCTTTTAGTTTCCACCTACTAATCTTTCCATTCTCCCCCGCCAGGACCTTTTCAGAAATGCGTCGCGGACTGGATCATCTTTTATCTATCTGGTAATACCACTGGTATTTCTAAGCCTTACTTTTTTACTTTTGGCTTCTTCCTATCTTAGCTTCTGTTGGAGGATATTTAGTGTCTCTTCCACCTTCTTCCATACATCATCCGACCTCACCACAGGCGCGGATCTAGAATTTGGTTTTGGAGGGGGGGGGGGGGTCACGGAATTAAAAGTGGCGGAAAAAAATTTCTACTCCTAAAAAACAAAAACAAAACGAACAAAACTAACCGAATTTTCTGGTGGATTAAAACCAAAGGTGCCCTACGAAAACGTGCCCTTTTGAGGAAGACGCGCCCTTTATTGTGAGTGCAGCTAACTTCAGAGTTTGCAAATTAAAACATATAGAAAGAGTATAGATCAATCTGTTGTTGACCTTGAAGGGAATTTTTTAAATTGCAAAAAAGTTGGATCGGTTTTGGGGTTTGGTTATTTTTTTTTTTGAGTTGGGTCAATTTTGTTTTTTAAACAACGAGCGCTTTTGGGCAGTGCCGTTGCTCATTTGAATTCATTATTTGCATTTTTACTTCATCGAATGGTCCACATAAATGAGTGTGAGCCACACAAATCAGCATATGGACCATAATTGTATGACGGGGACGGGCGTCTGTGTAGGATAACCCGCGAACGAAGCGAGCGAAAAAAATTTTTGGACTCTCAATTGCACAGGGCTTCTCAATTGTCTGGCCGCGGCACTGCTTTTGGGGGGGGGGGGTCATGACCCCCGTGACCCCCCCTTGAATCCGCGCCTGCCTCACCAAATAGTCTATGATGTAAAGGTATCGTGTAAATGCAACATCAATTTCTAGAACTGTCGGTAATAGGAAAATTTCACTTTGCAAATAGGGAAGCACTGTACATCAATTGTTTATCAAAGAGCATTGCGTTAAGGAATGTATTTCGAAGAAATGCATTTCGAAGAAATGTGTCGTCTGTTCTATGCCTCATCACATACGCCTACATAGGTACGTAGCGAACTCAGGGTCAACAAAGAATAATGAATTGCTCACCTAATCGCATGAACCCTAGTCGTTACACCCTAATGTAAGCTCGGCGCTATTATCTCGACATAAGGTTCAAAATCAAATCTTCCTTGCGTCTGCGATCTTTAAAGTAAAACTAATGCTGGGGATATCCACCTAACCAGGACGCTGCTAGATTCAGCCATCCAAAGCAATAATTTTATTGCAGTTAGTCTAGTCAAATCTTTAAAACTGAAACGGAATAGGGCGGATCTAATCATCTCTGGAATGAGCAATTTTCCTACAGAAGTCCGTTGGTCTACACCATTAGATTTCACAGTTCGAAACCAAATTCGTCTGTTACATCCTTCCACAAATAAGCGCTCTGCAACATGAGAGCGCAGGTGCTGTAGATATGTATGTGGAATACCAAAGCTTATATCAAATTAGCTGGCCCTGGCTGTTCTTCAAGCCGCATAAAGTAAACTTTACACAAGCCAATTGAAACGTTTTGGAAGGAAGAAGATTTGAACTTGAGATACAACTTCCTTGAGCATGCAGAATGTGAGGCAATATTTTGCGAAATAGTATGCCGTTTACCGGAAGGCATGGTTAAGCTGCCTTGGAGTTTAAAGTTGAGTTCTCGAATTCTTTAGATATCGACCATAATGTTACCGAGTACAACAACGAAATAATGATAAATCAACTTGAGGAATCCCAGCCTGAAAAGGAAATTTTAAAATACTTAGGACTCAACGACGAAAATATGAACCAAATGCTCCTGCTTGGGCGCCAATGTTAAAGAAGTGGACTTTTCTACCGCTTTTTGAAATTTTTTGTTTTAGGTAATGAGTATTTACGGGACCAGGAAAAATGGGAAAAAACCTAAAAACGCACATTATGCAAACAATTCAGTAAACCGCAACTGACCTATCGAGTAACAGTTTCAAACTATAACCAAATTAAAGTGTAAACATTTTTATACTAGAAAACAGAGGTGTGCCAGGTCTGGGCAGATGCAAAGTGCCTGGCATACCACCTTTTGTGTTATTGTCTAATTACTACTGAAAAGTATACGACCTAGACCATTCTGGTGTATGGAACTATTTTAGAGAATGGTTTGGTGTATCAGAAACTTAAGAAAAAAAGTACTGTTAATAATGCATTTTTCTAAGAAAAATGCTAAAAAACGAAAATTTTTGGGAGGCTCAGATGGAAAATATCGAAAAAGCATCTAAATGGAGTAACTCAAGTTTCTGTTCTTTAAAAGAATACTAAATAAAAGAATACACAATTACCTAAAAAACAAGCCTAATTACGTTCGGTACAGGAGTTTTTAACGTTTAAGTATTATTTAAACACTAACGTAAAAGGTGATGTGCCAGGCACTTTGCACCGGCCCACACCTGGCACCCCTGAGTTTTCTAGTACAAAAAAGTTTACATTTTAATTTGGTTATAGTTTGAAACTATTAAGGGCCAATTACAATGACTCCGTTCCGTCCGATCCGTTCCGAAAAAGTTTAAATTGATTCAACTTTTTCCTTCCGATCCGTAAGTACCATTGGAACCACCTTTCCGAACTGCCATATAAGTTTTAAGCAAACTTCGAATTTTAACTTTGAGAGCTTAGCGGATCGGAACGGAGCGGATGCATTGTAATTGGCCCTTTACTCGATAGGTCATATTTCGGTCCTAAAAATTTCGCGGGAAACGCACATTCCAAACTTGTGCACCACTTCCGCCGAGGAAAGATTTTTTTTATGGTTGCTATGAGTAACTAACATTTCAAAAACATTTCATCCTGTTACTCGATAGGTTACGTTTTTTGCAGCCAGCTCTTGGACTACAACAACCAAGAGCTCAAAAGCGGGGCAGTGATGGATTTACGCTTAGGTCCGCGGGGCCCGGGCCTAGGGCGGCAAAATATTAGGGGCGGCAAAATTTATAGAACAATTAAAATTTAAAAATCAATTTAACTTAGTTTTGCTGTAACTCTGAAGCATTTTGAAAAATGGTTTTCAAATTTATCGTAACGATCGCTAAGGTCGCACTGGTGGTGGTGTTGCTAAATTCCTTAGACACTATCTAAAATGTAGGATTATCGGTCACTCGGTGAACCTTGGTATTGAGTTTATTTGTGTTGAAATCTCAAATTGTTCTGAAAAACTTTTACTTGCCAGGGTTAACTCTCTCGCGTAGGGAAGGTGGCACTTGAAAAAATCGTGTTGACCTAACCATCCGCCGTTTGGTATATAAGCTTTTCAAGTAATTTCGAGCATTTTTAATAATATAACATTTTTGCGGAAAGTGGACCCATTTCGAGTTAAGGGGTTTGGGGTAAAAGAGGGGTTAAAATTGAAAAAAATTTCTGCCGCTGCGTACGTAGGTTCTCTTAGGGCTAAATAGCCGTTAAATACTAGTGGCAGAAATTTTTGACCATTTACTGGGGTGTGGGCGGTGAAATGGCAACTTCAGCTAGGGGCGCCTTGGGGAGGGTGCCTGTGTTAGATTCATCCGTAAGTTAGAAGTAGCCTTTAACGTCTGCATACGTTTTATTCTTAACCTTCGCAGGTATGATCACATTTAGCTTCACCGGCACTCAGTTTTTGGATAGTCCTTAAGTGACTACCGAGATTTTAGGGTCTTGTGCTACTACCATAACGTCATCAACAACTGTGATTATCCCCCGCTTTCGGCATCTATAGGGGTAACGCTCTTTCTTTGTTCACGTAGCTCAATTGTGGAACTCCATTCCTGTTGAAATACAACGAATTGAATCAGTGGGTAATTTATTTCTGGCAGGACAAACTGAAGCACGTGTATCACTAAGGCATATCTTTTTTACACGACTGCCCCAAAAAAAGGAGTGTAATGTGTTTAGGTTTGTTGTGTGTATGTACGTTGTTTTCTACCACCATAACTTCTAAACCCCTGAACGGATTTAGATGACTGGGGTACCGTTAGAATCGTTTAATGAGTCTGAGTAACATAGGCTAGGTTAATTTTTAAAAAAACAATATGGCGGTTTCAGAGGGGGGTAATTGGGTAATTACCCCCCCTAAGAATTTTCGTTCGCTTATTTATTTTTATTCTTAAAAATTACCACAATTTCAAACAAACAAGATAAGTTATGGTGAATCTAGTCGGCGATATATGACGGTGAATTTTTCCGAAACTGCTGGAGAGTCGTGGAAGGGATCGATACCCGAGACTCCCGCTAATATGGCACGCTTTGGCTGATTCCACACGAGCGTACACACGACACGACAAGAGTCGGCTGCAAAGTGGTTTATGAAGAAGAGGGTGAGAGAGGACGATGGGGAGTGCACACAAATTTGAATGATCTTTTCAGAAGATTTTTGGTCTGTGTTTGCTTGAATATCTGACCATTTTGTAAAAAAATCAAGAAGCGGTTCCAAAATGGCGCCCGATTTTTGCAATTGTGTTCCCCGACCCACCGACATGGGCATCAAATGGAAGGGCATGAGAGATAGAATACAATTAGTTGTTTCGCGTCATTCCAAATTCAAAATAGCGGATTACTTTTTTCCTCACAAACCCTCTCAGAATGGGTATCAAATGAAAGGGTATGACGATTGTAATGCAGTAATCTTGCTGACGTCATTTTGATTCTAATATGGCGGCCATCACAAAATGGCGAAAAACATATAATAGACTAAAAAGTAGGAAAGAAAATTTATATAATATGTTTCATCAAATCAATATACATAAATATATGGGTTCATTTGCTTCCTTTGCCTATCTATACTATTATATAAAGAGAAAAGATTTGATTGTTTGTTTGTTCCGGAAAAACTCAAAAACTACCGAACCGATTTTAAAAATTCTGTCGCCAATAGAAAGCTCTATTATCAGCGAGTAACATGGGGTATACTCGTATATGACCGAAATTCAAAATGGAAGCAGAAATATGGTTGAATTTGCCAATTTTATTCCGATTCCAATGAAAGTGGGTATCTAGAGGGTTTTAAGGTCGCAAATAACGTATTTGCAGTCAAAAATTATAAAATCAAGATGGTCGACGAATTTGCAAATTGTGTTCCGATTCCAATAAAAATCGGTATCTGAAATTTTTTAAGGTAACAAATAATGAATTTATGATCAGAAATTATAAATTCAAAATGGCCGTACCAATATGGCGGACGAATTTTGTTAGATTTGTTCCGATTCCAATTAAAGTGGATATCTAGGGGTTTATAACGTCGCAAATAACAAATTTCTGGTCAAAACTTATAAATTAAAAATGGCCGACGAATTTTCAAATTGTGTTCCGATCCCAATGAAAATCGGTGACTGGGGTTTCTTAAGGTAGCAAATAACGAATTTATAATCAAAACTTATAAATTCAAAATTGTCGGACCAATATACCGGACGAATTTTGCCAACTAAGTGTCATTTCCCGGTTAACTGTATGTAGGTTGTTCAAGAGTTGTAAAATCGGAAAATCTTGACATTCTGACTACAAATGGAAAAACATTGAACATAGTGTATCCTGAAGCTCTCTAAGCAATCGGTTCAGAATGGATCAACAAGGTTTTTTTGGTGAGATGGTAAGGAGAAGCGGAAATGTGGGATTTATATGAGTTCCAGCTAGTTGTATATAATTTAAGACAATCGTTTTGTATTTATGGAATAAAAAAATATTTAAGTTTTTTCTTTTTTTAAAATTACCCCCCCTAAGCCAGTTGGCTGGAAACGCCCCTGTGGCGGCCGTCAGACGCAATTTACATAACGCCCAATTTAATTTTTTTTTTTCTGATTGGGTCAATATGGGTATCAAACGAAAGGTAAAATTGAGACGATTTCAAATATATATAACACTTAATAGATATGTGTTAAATGATCGCGAATTTTAAGCTTAAATAAAATTAAATTACTCAAAACGTCTTTTATTAACCCATCACCATGAATGAACACTTAATAGTTAAGCCTAGTATGCTGTTGAGGCGAAATTAAAATTCCCTAAACAAACGCTATGTAACACGACTGCCCCAAAAAGGAGTGTAATGTTTTCAGGATTCATGTATGTATGTTGGTATGTTTCTTTGTTCCACCATAACTTCTAAACGCCTGAACGGATTTAGATCGCTGGAGTACCGTTAGAATCGTTTAGTGAGCCCGAGTAACATAGGTTTTAATTTTTTAAAAAAACAGTATGGCGGACGTCAGACCCAATTTACGTCACACCCGATTTATTTTTTTCTTCTTCTGATCGGGTCAATATGGGTATCAAATGAAAGGTCTCATTGAGACGATTTCTGCCTAATATATCAGCGTGTCTAAATTTAGATAGAATAAATCAAACTTCGATAACTTTACTTTTGCATTAAAACTGTATCTCAATAGTTGTAAGTGCTATAATAATAAGAAGTAAAATAAAATCACTTAATAAAAACTACATTGGTTTACGAATTATAATCACTAAAATATCATAAAATAAAAAACAAAATAATTAAAAAATTAAAAAACACGACGCCGAATTAAAAAATGAACTAAAAAGTCAAAAACAAGTTTTAAGTACTAATGTAAGACAGAAACAAGGTAGAAGATATTTTATTTATTTTGTTAAGTATCACACAACTATCGTATATGTATAATCTGTATTTTTGCAGCCGGGGTACAAAATGTTACGAGAATAAGTACAATTAAAACTGTACCCGACTGAAAAAATACAGATTATACATATACGATAGTTGTGTGATACTTAACAAAATAAATAAAATATCTTCTACCTTGTTTCTGTCTTACATTAGTACTTAAAACTTGTTTTTGACTTTTTAGTTCATTTTTTAATTCGGCGTCGTGTTTTTTAATTTTTTAATTATTTTGTTTTTTTTTGTTTATTATATTAGTTTTTTATATTTGCCTTTATAAAATCACATTTAAAATTTGATTTCCAAAAAACCCAATTCTATTTGACAGTAGAACTGACTTAAAACAATTACTGATAGCGATATTAAGAGCTTAAGTATCTTCGCGTAAACATGGTCAATGTTGTCTATCCAAGCAAAATTGGTGCAAGAAGTCGATTATGGGGATATAATTGGAGTTTTCACCCAACTTAATAAAGCTTAAAATAAAATATTTTCATTATTCGTAAATTAAATGTTTTATTATAAAAAGTATCACTACAAAGCAAAAAAGGCGCCTATTCGGACGGGGCCTAGAGGGCAGTCGAGCTTAAATCCGGCACTGAAGCGGGGTTTACCGCCTCATCGACCTATCCTATTATTTTTCTATCCTTCCACCTAAGCTTACTACTACACATTGCACTATGACATGAGCGATATGACGGACTGGTAATGTAAAGAGTGACAACTGAGGTTAGAATATCACATAAAAAATATCTTGCTGATGGCATGGCAAGTCATGGTTTTCCTCCTTGCTCTCTATTTCGATGTTCAGCCTCTAATTCACCTTTAAATATAAATCGAAATCGAAAATTTTTATTCTTCCAAAAACCTTTGCATAATTTTGCTGAACTGAACTGTTTGTATTCTACAGATTTTTATACGGGACGCTCTTCTCCGTGCAGTGTAGAACCAACCGGCTTTTCCTTCAAATATTCAAAGCACAGCGACCTCCTCTGTAGCTTCGGGGCTATAAGCCTAGCATGCGTTCTGTCAAGCTCTATAAAACATTTACTACGTATACATGATGAGTTGAATAGTTGAGTTGAGGTGGAGTTGAATTTTCGACAATCGACAAAATTCGACAAAAATCACAAACAAAACACAGAGATGCTGCTGTCAACTAAATTCAACTACTCAACTACCGAACTCGCGTCTATCTCCATAGCTTTAACTCAACCCAGGAAGCAGAGCTGAGTCGAGTTCAGTCGACCCTATCTCAACTCGACTCGCGTCTACATGCATTTGAACTCGGGTTCAAGCTGGGTTCAACTCATCATGTATACGTAGTAATTGTCTTATAACAGTTTGCCTTTTCTTAGTCGCGTCATCAATCTTCGGAATGGCCATTAAAGATCCATCTCTAGGGCAAAGGCACGGTTCTACCACCTCTTCCGTCGAAAATCAATGTACCTAACTGAACGTGCTTTGTTGTTTATGTGGACGATAGACCGATTATCAGAAAATCTAAAACCTATAAATAGTTTACAACTGTGATAACGAAAGTTTTTGAAAAAGTCCAAAAATGATTTCTCTTTAAATTATCAGGTAATTCCATTCACACTTTGATAGGAAATTCTGCGAAAGCCAAGATATCAGCACTTTGATAATTTGAAAAGTTACTATAAAAGTCAAAACAATCGGAGTGTAGGTCACCAGTTCCGGTAGTACCTGAATTAACCAAACATGAAGTTTTTCGTAAGTGTTCTTCTGCTAGCAAGTGCTTGCTCAGCCAATCCAAATATTCTATTCCCCCCGCAAAATAGCGGTAGAATTGTTGGGGGGCAAGATGCACAGCCAGGCGCAGCTCCACATCAAGTCTCTCTTCAAGGATCGTCTCACAGTTGCGGAGGATCAATTATTCACAAAAGATGGATCGTTACAGCTGCACATTGCGTGTTGGGAAAAAACCCGAGCAGCATCAACATTTTGACTGGTACCCAGAACTTGAAAGAAGGTGGCAAATTCTACAAGGGTGACAAGATCTTTGTCCACAGCGTCTACAATCGTCCTGCTTACTACAACGACATCGCTCTGATCCGAGTCAACACCGATATTGAGTTCAATGAATCCACACAACCGATTGAGTATTCTTACGAGGAGCTTCCAGAAGGAGCAGTTCTTACCTTAACTGGATGGGGACGGCTTTCAGCTGGCGGTGCTATTCCAAATAAGCTACAAACTCTTGATGTTGGCTATGTTCCTTATGAAGAATGCAAGAAGAAGCACGGAAGTCTAGCATCGTATGTTGACTATGGACATGTATGCACTTTCAACAAACACGGACAAGGAGCTTGCAATGGTGACTCTGGCGGTCCATTGACCTACAAAGGAAAACTTGTTGCTTTGGTTAACTGGGGCAGGCCATGTGCTTTGGGATATCCAGATGCTCACGCAAGAATTTCTTATTATCACGATTTTATCCGGACAACACTCAATTCTAACTAAATTACGAAAATAAAATAATTATGTTCACTTGAATGCTTTGTTTTGATTAAAAAGCCTTTGATAAAAACAATTTACAGAACGGTCAGATCCATCCTTAAATTTCAAAAGGTTATAGAAAACACTTCGATGGATTCAATGCACTTACAAACTTTACTCCGTATTTGAATAAGAATCAACCTTTTACAGTTTTTTTTCTTAATGCAAACTAAGTTAAATAAGAATAGGCATAAATACAAAACCTAAGCCATGAACAAACTTATGTTTGTCCCAATAGCGTTCTGCTATTCTATCTCTTGGTATTCTCGAAACGTTTATCTCCTAGATTTGTTCCTAATCAGCCCAACTTATCTGCCTCCTCATTTTTTTCGATTTTGTGGTCTCGATACCCCCTGAAGAGTATCCCATACCGCCTTGAATACTTCCAGTATACTCACAGTTGTGCAGGCTGCCTGCCGGCCGATGTTTAGTTCCGGTGGCAGCGAATTTTTACATAAAGTTCTTTGGTCTTAGACGTGTCGAAAGTTGCTACATTCTTTAGCAATAGCAGGCCATCACGCTTGAATAGGTTCAGCAGCCTGCCTAGTGGCTTGTCGCGTAAGGCCCATTCAGATGCAGCAGCAGCAGCGGCAGCAAACAGTTCCTATTGGCTAATGGCGGTCACTTGACAAGTAAAGCAGCAGCGATTGCTAGTAAAACTAAGCTTGCTGCCGCTGCTGCTGCTGCATCTGAATGGGCCTATAGACTTAACTGTCTTGACTTGGCTATCGCGGGACACTTACAGAGAATATGAAGGGCAGACCCATTCTCCTATAAAGGCAAAGCGCACAGGTGGGGTCCTCCGCCTAGCCTCCCTTACGTAGTATAATCCGGCTAGCAAGTCCGGTAATCCAGCTAACAAGTTTCCTGAAATCAAGCCAGCAAGTGTCCTGACATTCTTTTTACTGCCGCCTAACAATTCCTTAGGCGCATTAAGAGATGGCACAGTAAGAAACTATTCATCAAGGTTCGTTCGGCAAGGGCCCTCTCAGCAAACTGCTGGCTGCCCCACAGCCGGTTCCAGACCGCTTCTGAATCCCGGATGACCCGCCTCCAGCAAACAAGGGTAACTAGACTGAGAACGCCCAGCTTACCAAGGGTACGTTGGCAGTCAAAAGCCACTGCACACTGATCGTCAACTAAGAAAACACTCTACCTTCGACTTCCCGTCTTCTTTTTGTAACACTCACAGCTGTTCGAGACAGTAGTTTATTTTCTTATTTCACATCTAATAAAATCAGTAATCGAAATTGCTATAAACTCAAAGAAGCAAAACACAAAAAATAAAGAGTACCAATAAAAAACAAGTAAAAACTGCCCAGTTCACGTTTAGAGTTCCTATATTTTTTTTTATTTGGTAGTAACAAGCTAGGAATCACCCTTTGTACTACTAGTCCGTCATGTCGTTTAAATCATGGTACAAAGTCTAGTAGTAAGCTTAATTTGAAGGATAGAAGAGAACCGATATGATTTAGAGGTCTGAAGGCTGCTTGAGCAGATGAACCTTGCATTTGAACTCTTTTTTGCGATAATACTCGCAGCAAAATTTGATCATTCCTCCATTCATTCCATCCATTACATGTCAATAGGTCACTGCTAAGGGCCAGTTCTGTGATTCCAGCCAAGGTAGATCCTCTTTTGCTTTACCAACGTCGTCGAAAGACGCTGATTCTTTTGAATTTTGGGAATTTCTTTTCCCCAGCTATGTACTTTAAGGCTAGACCTCTTTTAAATCCGCAGCTTCGCAAGAGTATTTGGCAGCCATTGTTGGTAAGTTGGTTTTCGAAGGAAAGCTTAACGAACTGACGTCACTTAACTTTGGGAATTTTTCCTATATCAGCGACAATAGAATCGCAAAAGTAGAGACGATTGCTCCTCAATTAGAATGTCCTCAGAAAATTTGGCCGGTATTACTACCATGGTGATCCCATCCAGCTTATTCCGGTAAGATCTTTCAAATCTTGCGGCTTTCTCTTCTTCCTTCGTTGGGGTCTTTGCTGCTCTGGAGGTTGCTGACGAAGCAGGGCCGTAGCCTAAAGGGCCCGTAGGGCTCGGACCCTCCCAAAATTCTGAGTAACAGAGAGAAAAATATACAAATTTCTGTGCGATAAAAGAGCTCCAATTTGCGTTTCCACTTTGCGCTTGTGATGTAAAAAGGCCTTGCTCGTTTACGAACGAATCGAATCGTCGGAATGAAACGCGCACAAGGTAAACAAAGTATTGTTGGTTTTTCAAAAAATCAAGAACGAATGAATTGAAAGGTGAGTACTCTGCATTTTGACTTTACTGACAGTTTGGGTTGAAGGGAGGTTGGAGAGTAGGGGTTAGATGGTCGGTGGTTGAAGGGTCAAAGTGGTGCTTGTTTCGGGTAGTCGTTGGGTAAACTGCAAGAATAAATTGTTTTGCATTCAGAAATCTGTTATATCCCTCTAGCCCCTAGGAGGTGGTTTTTGGGCGGGGAAATTTCAAGAAAATTAGCCGAAAGCCATTTTCCATAGGAAAAGTGTGGGGTCCTTTCTGGAAAATCTAGGATCACCTCAAAAACAGCGGCTTACTTGCAGCAGTTCAGAAAAGCGAGCTCATCGTTAGTCTCTTGGTTTGTGACATACTTTTCAGGTTCACGCTTCTTTTGTCAGTTCAACTGCAAGAAAAATCACGTAATTAATGTGTAAGAGCTGAGGTGGCAGCACACAAGTTTTTTCAAGTTGTTTAAACTCAACTAGAAGCTCCAATCAACATAAAATTTAAAATATCACTAAAAATAATAACTAACAATAAACTTTAAGTTCACTGGTAATTCTTATCAATTACTAACTTTGCTCTTATTCTATACAAATTCTTATATTCAATTTCTCCAAATTACTGTTAGAATAACTTTGTCAATTTGCTATAACATGTCAGTCTTCTGTAAGATCTCAAAATCGAACAACTGTGAAAATCAACTGTGTAAATTAAAGTGAATTAAAGTTAAAGTTAATCTTTTAATTTTTAAAATAACTCGCCTGTGCATATCATTAACACAAGTCATCTGTTTCGAGTTTTCCATTGAATTTTTCCATTTAAAACTCGTAACAAATGAGTTGAAACGACTTCTGTGCTGCAAGCACTGAGTATAAATTGTGGTATGAAAAATTATCAGAACTCGAGAAAGATGCAGAGGTTTTGGAAGTTTTTGCTTTTTATGACCCGAGCAGATTTTCAACAATCAAATGAGGAGCTGGGGAACAAAACCGGACTTGTCCACGATAACGGTTTTTTTTTTTAAATTTTTTTTGTACTCTCTAAGCCCACCTCTATAGACCCCTGAAATATTTCCATCCAAAAATGTTTCAAACCCACAAAAAAAAATTTTTAAAAATACTGATTTGGTTCATAAGTGGACTTGTCCTGTTAAAAAATGAAAAAATTCAAAGGAATTTGTTTCATAACTAGACTTGTCCATGACGGTTTTGAATCAAAACCGGAGATGTCCCATACATATCCATCGTTGCGAAACAAAACCGGACTTGTCCATTCAAAAAAAATTCAAAAAAAATAGAAAACATGAATTTTTGTGCCCAAAAATTAGGCCATTGATTATTTATACAATAAGCTATAATTATATTCAAACGCAAAAATTTTAACTAATGTGCAACTATCGAATTCAGTATTTTTGCTCTAGTGTAAAAATCAATTTTTGGGACAAGTCCGGTTTTGTTCCCCAGCTCCTCAAATATCTTTTAACAGTTTTGACGACTGTTGCGGTCACAACGGCATGTGTGGAGAGATCATTTTCGACACTGAAGAGAATAAAAACTTACATATGAAATGAAATGAGAGACTCAGTCAGTGTCTCCATCTGTAAATCGAGAATTACTGTGTTTCAAGGGTAAAAATACGGTGTTTCTAGAGAAAATTACGGTGAATCTGCTAAAAGTGTACCGTGTAAATTACCGTGTAATTTTCAAAAGAAAAAACAACATTATGAACCATATATCTCAATATATAACCAAAAATCTCTCTCTATAAAATTAAATATATGATTATTCTAAGATAAAAGCTGCAACCCAGTAGGACTTGTAAGCTTACAGAAGTACTGAAAAGAGCACTTACTGGTAAGGGGAAGGCCTTACCAACCCCCCCCCCCCCCGCTTACAGAAGTGCTTATTTTTACACACGATGTCATAGGAGGTAAGGCCTTACTTTTTACTACATCGATGAGCCCTTATATAAGGCATTACAAGAGAAGGCAGATGGTAAGAGCAGAGGTAATCCAGAATTCGACCCAACGAAGTTAGAAATTTACCCGATGACTCATTTGTTTTCGTATTTTTGGAATGGTATTTGAGTCATCGGGCAAATTCTAACTTCTTTGGGTCTAATTCAGGATTACCCCTTACCATCTGCCTTCTCTTGTAATGCCTTATATAAGGGCTCTTCTAACACCTAAGAAAATATGAATACCCCTTACCAGATGACTACTTAGGGGGCGTCCATAAATTACGTGAGGTGTTTAGGGGGGGAGGGGGTCGAGCCGAATCTCACGAAATCTCACGTGGGGGAGGGGGAGGGTCTCCGCAAATCTCACGTAATTTTTTTCCGCAAGAAACAGTGTAAAATCGCCGGAAAACTGGGTTAAATTAATAGTTACAGGTAAATTAAGCACAGGCTGAAAATTGGCAGAGCGCTTCTTTTTATGCTTTTTAATAAGGGGTTATAAAGTCGATTTTCTACTCCGAGGAGCCCACTTTTTAGGGGGTTATAGCCCTCAAAATGGGTATTTTTCGATTTTTCTGTAATTTTTTTGCAATATTTCTTAATATCTTTTTGTTTTTTTCAATTTTAAGTACAATATCTGTAAATGAGAAAATCTTTAAAATCGTCTTTTCGCACCCGCACTTAGATTTCATTCACAAAAATCTTGGTGCAGTATCAGATGAACATGGTGAAAGGTTTTATCAAAACATATTGCAAATAGAGAAGGAATAATGAATCAAAACGTGATATTATTACTATATTTCGACTCAATAGCAATTGGGTATAAAAATTTTGCACTGCCGTTTACACTGTATTTGTTCACTGTTTCAAAAACCATCCAACTGGAACATCCAAAAAAAAGTAAACAAAATAATTTAAATATCTGGGAATGAAGACGTGATGAAAAATTCTTATCTTTTTATACAATGGTCTGGGAAAAACTGCGAAAGTAATGTATGCATTGACTTATACCACAATTTTTGGACAGATTGCCCCCCTACGATGAACTAGTGTGGGGGTCTAAGCTTAAACAAAACAAAAAGGCCTAGAAGCCCAATTGAAAAACCTGGAACCTAATGCGCTCCTAAGAATCTCAAGTGCATAATGTACCCCATCCTACTGCAATCATAGAGATTATATTAAGAATCGGCTCTTTTCACATCAGTCAGAACACATGCTATCTGCGGTGCATTGTCATTACAAAAAGCAGACATTTGCACCAGGCGACAAAATTAGTTATCTAAGCATCTTACAGGACTCGAATTTTGAATCGACGACTATCTGCTCTGACATACCTACTAGAGGCCAAGATAGATTTTGAAAACCTTTTGTTATCATTATCGAGAGTTGTGAAAAATGGAAGTCTAACGATTCGCACTTCTTGAATCTGTACCCTGGTGTACAGGCGGCTCAAACGTCAATTTGAGAAGCTGACTGTGACTTCAGACTCCGCTTTTCTAAGGCGATACGAAAGTAGGAAGCAAACGGAAGCTAGTAGCGATGCCTGATAAATCTTCGAAAAGAAATTATTTTCAGCCAACCAACTTCATTTATTAACTTAATTTGACATTTTGATGCGAACAATAAATTGTTTCAAGAATATTTAAAGAGTTTTTAGAATATTTGAAAACAAACAAATAAATGCAGCGCATGCGGCAATGGCTTTATTCACGGACTGAAATCCGATAACAGGCGGACAAATTTATTTCGAATTCGCATTGGTGGAAGATACCATTTTCTTATTTCCGAATTTCATGACTTTCGAATAGGATTCCAGGATAACCCCTGGGTCTTTCAGTCACAGGTTTTTTACCTAACGATGACATATATAGAAGAATGCTCCGAAGTTTGTATATCTCCAGAGTCATAAATAGCTCTACCATTACTATTCAAACAGTCAAGTCGTTACTCTCTAAAAACGAATCAGTGGATGCCAAGCCAACCTTCGTATGTCAATATATTGTAAAATTCTCAATTTTTTTTATATTCCATATGCTTGCTCTACAAATACATGAGTTTTCTGTTCTCTTGTTAAGAAATCATTATCCCTGTAAGGCACCCTGAGGTTGGTTTCCAAAGGGTAGGCAGAATCACCTGCTAAATGGTAATCCACAGGTATTGTAGTTTATATTGGGTGCATGTCGAGTTGGTGCTGTTATGATTTTATGGTACTGTTCTTCAACACAAATTATGATTTCTAAATGCAATCAAGCACAGATTAAGGTATTTACACAAAAAATACGCATAATAGTGTAAATCCTACAAATTTTTTAAAATTTTAAAAATCTCACGTGAGATTGAGGGGGGGAGGGGGTCGAGCCAAATCTCACGACATCTCACCAAGGGTGGAGGGGGGTCGAAAAATCGCCAAAATCACCTCACGTAATTTATGGATGTCCCCTTATATCAGTGCTCCATCGGTAAGTGCTACCTAGTATTCCTACTGGGAGATTGCCAAAGCTTGTTGGTAGTTTTATTTATGTGTGAGTGGAGATAGACTTTTCCCAGTAGGGAATGGAAGCCTTTCAGAGTCGATTCTGTACTTTCTAGATCGAATCATCTCTTCGATTAACGTTGCGATGTCCTAGGGTCGAAGGCATAACGACCACCTTCATTCATTCCTTATGAAGGTATATGAAGTATAAGAGCTATTTACATTCCAATATGAAGGCTTCCAACTTCTGCCAAGATATCCTGCATTCCGATTTCGTGAATTCGTAATTTCCCTACTGGGTGTTGCCACTACAAAATTTGTTAATTTGACTGACTGAGATTCGTTTTATGCTGTACATGATGAAATATTTACAGCAACTTAATTTATAATGGTAATACGGTGATACATATATGACACGGTAATACATTACATTCTTACTTTGACGGTAGATAAAGACCAGATTACGGTGCATCTACGGTGATTACCGTGTACATGGAGACACTGGACTCAGTGCACTCGCCGTACTGTTGATCCATGAAGACTTAGGTGTTGATCCGATTGAGGTTCTCGAGATTATGGCAGCAAGAATTTTCAAAAGTGGAAGTTTTGAAGTTTTTACTTTGATCAACGTTGTTTGATTGACAATAAGCAAGCTGTTTTTGACTTTAATTAATTCTACTTCAATATTAGAATTATCCAGGTACCCCCCAACGAAATTTTTTAAACTACGCCCCTTGCCCCCCGGACCAAATTTCTGGCTACGGCCCTGTGACGAAGGATTGTTCTCCCTGGCAATGTGGAAAATGATACTACCATAGTCTTATAGGTCCGCGAACAGGAGGAAACAGGCGCGAACATTAAGCCCGATTCATCTATCACCTTCTCCCTTCTCCGGGCCGCTTTACATTTCAAGACTTTTTGCTCATCACTGCAAGACTTTTGGCACTTAGTGATGAGCAAAAAGTCTTTCTATCTTGATCCTGCAGTATTGTTTTGTCCTGTCTTTTCTTGGTTTGCTTTGGTTTTGCTAAATGTGCAAGACCAGGCAAGACTGAAAGACTAGTTCTGCTCATCACTAGTAGAAACTCCTAGATTCTTTACTGCAGTAGGTTTGTTTAATTGGACTGATTCTATCTCTGAAGTAGTCTCGTTTTTCTTCTTTCGTAACTTTTTCTTGTCCGCCGGAGGTTCTTCGCATTCTCTTGAATCTTCTTGACCTTCTTGTTAAGTACCCCTTTTCTTCCCTGCAGTGGGAAGGACTCACCATTGCATAATAAATAAAATTTAACCCTACTCACATGGTGTAAATAGTTCCAAAACTATTAAAAACACGCTAACTGCAATAATCAAATATCATGTTGAAAATCATTAATCAATTTGAGCAATAATAAATCAATTACATAAATTCAGCTCGGTTGTTAACATTCCACTTAAAACAAGCAGGCATCATCGCTACTTACTTCTACATTATACCAAAGTTATGCAAATACATTCATACGAAATGCACAAGAACTCTCGACAGAGATCCTGAAAAATGATCCCAAGAAAATGATTTATGCACAACAGTGTAAGAAAATGACTTACTGCTCCTGAGTCCTTCAAGGAAACGATAATGCACTCAACAAGTGACAGCAGAACCAGTCGTCATTACCGCCCACTAGAGAGTCGAGCAGAATTGTGAATATTCTGTGGAGAAAAGTGAATGATTTTTTTGTGCAATGTGAAAAATGGATGTGAAGGATATGTGCGGAAATGTGTGTATGTGGGCTAGTCTTGTTTATGTTCGAAAAATAAGTTCCATTTGTTAAGAGATATTAGAAAATTTCACCCTCGTAGTCGTAATCCGACTTCGATGAACTGAGTACTAAAAATTCCAATAAAGCGCCAGAATACCTCTACATTCACAACAAAAAAAAATTCTGTAGATGCTTAACTAACTTTCTTATCGAGAAGATATTAGCTTCCTCCAGGGAAGAAGTGAGAAACTTGGAGCAAGTTTACAAATCAAATAATAGCGAAGGAAGTTCGTGTTACGTCCTATTAGGAAAAGATTTTATCGTCAGGTACGTGAGAGATTTGTATCCAATTATAGAGGCTCAACGACAGCATCCACGCTGTCGGCCAATCCATATCCTTGTAAGCGGAAATGTGCGCTTTAGTCCTTTAACACAGCTCGAATAACCTTAATGTAATCGGCATCTTTCACCCCTAACGTCAAGGACTTGAGAGCATCAAAAACAATTTTCATGTAAGACGCTCGCCTTAGCCCCCCTGTAAGCCTCGTATATCTTCATGCTGCGCTAATATCGTAGCACATGTATTCATTGAGCAGAAATCGATAGCATCTTGCATCTCCATCTATCGCACAAGGCCCAAGTCAAAGGCTAGCCACTAAGGGATGCTTCTCTAGCCGCAAAATCAATTTTGGACCCTCAATTAGTTATAGCCTTTCGTTTTGCTTCTTTTTTTACTTGCCAAAAGAGAAATGACTTAGCACGTGTGCAAAACCGAGTGGGAAGCAAAATTGATTCCACAGATGGATGATGTTATTTCCACAAATGAAGGATCTGGGAGTTATTATTCAACTCGTACGGGGTCTGTGTGAATCTTGCATGAGCTCGCATGACTCTTGTATGTCATCCCGGCACCAATGATATGGGCATCGGGGGGTAGATTTTAATTTTAGTTACGAAGATGAGGCTGCAGCTATTTGCTGAGTATATTTAACTTTGCTGCTTGGTAGCCGGTGCTCGGGGATGGTTCTTCTGGCAACGCTTTTAACAAATTATCCTGCTCCAGTCTCGTAAAGAGATATTCATTATTCTGTTCATATCCTGTTAATGGACAGGTTGCTATGTAGGTTGCTGCAAGGTGCCTGCATTTTCTGTGGGGTGCATTTATAATAGGCATAAGTTTGTTCTTAAGAAGAAATACCATAGTTGCTGCATACTATTGGCTGTCTTCTAGATATGCCTAGTTTTTGGATTGATGTTGATTTTATGAAGGTTCATTCTAAAATTTATTAGTGAAGGCTTTAGGTTGAAAAGAAATTAATTATAAATATTGCATTTTGTTTGGGGTGTTAAGGCACATACGGAAGTGCAGTGCTATTTTTGGATAGCCTTATTTAAACACATTTCGGTAATGAGGGTAATTATCATTATTTGAGGGTCAGTTATCCCTTAACAGAGCAACAGGCCTGTGGAGCTGCCTCGTATAGATCGATCAGCTTAAACTGTTTTCTTTTAAAAACGATGGAAAGGCTACTGCACCTTCACATCAGGTGCAAGCTGGAGCTCTCCCTTGGGTGCTTTTGACAACACTGGGTATGATTCTATTTTTAGTTCTGTCCACGTTAGTCTGGTCACTGGTTGCTGATGAACTTTGGTTGCGATGTCATCAGCTATGCAGATGACCTTGCCAAAAATTGTCTCGGGGAAATTCGACTTGACCATTACACATTCCGCATTCCGAGAAGTTAAAAGATAGTGTACTACGAAGGGAATATAAATCAACCAAAATAAGACCGTCCTGGTCCCTTTTTCCAAAAGTTACCAATTGATTGACTGGATGTACAACACGATCGTTAAATCTGTTGTCATTTATGCCGCTATAGTCTGGTGACCCAAGACTAAACAGGTCACGGCAATCCTCAAGTGCAGCAGACTGCAACGGCTTGCTTGTCTCTCCTTTACTGGCGGACCTCTCTCACAGTTGCAATGGAGGCAGTCATTGGGTTGACTCCATTGCACATCTCGATATGGAAGTCCTGCCGCCATAAGTGCCTTGAGACTTCAGATCTCATTGAACTAGCCCTATGCAGTCAGAGGACATATAGATACTCTCAAGGGTATCCCAAACATTTCAATTTGCCGCGTACTCGACAATAGGGTTGGTGAACTGCGGTTCCAGAAAAAATTCAAGGCGATTATTCCGGATCGCATAAAGTGGGAGGAGCTCATCTTTTCTCCTCCACTATCTGGAAGAGTATACGACGTAGGTCCTTTTTTGTATGTAACTTTTTTAGGTAATTGTTTGGTGCATCAGAAACGAAAGAAAAAAAAGACGGTTAATAAAGCATTTTTATGATAAAAATGCTAAAAAAAACGATAAATTTCGCTTCAGATGCAAAATATCGATTTTAAAGCTCTGGTAGCCAAAACTTCTGGAATTGCACTACAACTACAACCCCATCCTTTATCCACAAGGACAAGGTGATAACAGACACAGGGGCGGCGCTTTCATAGGTGCGAATGGTGCACTTGCACCGGGCGTTATTGGACGGGGGCGCTATTTCAGATATTCAGATTTTAAAAAAAAATTTAAAACTTTGAAAAAAAAATGTTTAAAAATGTTTTTCTTACATCCTTTTCATATATTAAAGGATTTCATTTTTATTAACCCGACTTAATTTTCCAGTTTATTTTCCCAATAAAATATTCTATATTTCAACTCATGTAACAACACAACACAAATTCCATGCAAAAAAAAAACCTGGAAATTTTACTTCCTCTCGTACTACTTCCTCTCGAGACTTTTGCTTCGTGATTTTCATATAATTTCTGTCCAGAGAATCAGCAGAAGTAAAAATTCAGGAGAAATATCCACCAAGTGAGAGAAAAATCTCTCATTGTACTGATGTTCTCAAATTTGAACGTGAGATGTAAATACAGAATAAAGGTAGAAACAGAATGGCACGGAGACCGTGGCGGAGTCCGCCGCTCAGAGAGTTTCCCATACATTTAATTTGTCCGCGCCGCCTGGGGAGAAATTAAATGTATGGAAAACTCTCTGAGCGGCGGACTCCGCCACGGTCTCCGTGCCATTCTGTTTCTACCTTTAACCAGTGGAATGAAGGAGACGAAACACATAAAGGGTATTCACGATTCGGTGGAAACAGGTCTAGCTTCGTAGGTTTGGGTGCAACGTAGGAAAACTTTCCAACGATACAACAACAATTTTACAGAATGAAACTTTCCAACACTGCAAAAATTTTCTAGACCCCCGAGCCAGTGTACAGTTTTCCTATGGCAACGAGAAATCAATTGGCATGTGGCGATTTTGTTTCAAGTACTGGCGATTTTGTTTAAAGTGTTTAATTGTTTTAGAAAAATCGCTAGCGAACATTAAAAAAAGAAAAAACGAAAAATAGATCGAAACCAAATAAAAAGTAGACTAGCTTGACAGTTCTTGACAATCAGCTGATGAGAAGAACTCTAATTTGTCAAGGGGCGTTCACGATATGAAGAAAACAGCTCTTGGAAAAATAATCCTGGGAAACATTTCCTACGAATCGTGAATACCCTTATAATAATTTCATTTTTACTACGCTGGAGCACTTTTTGAAATGTTTGTAAAATGCACCGTACCAACTCACACAAAGGAAAAAATTGTTCCGATGGCTCTGTATTGTGTATTGCTGTTTACTGTGATTGATATAAACTTCGGGCGCTGTTGGTGCTATTTTAAATTTTGTTCCAAGATTTGTTCAAAGAGGTAAATAAACGAAATGAGAACAAAATATCTTGCGATTTCTAAATATCTTGCGACTGTCTAACAAATTAATATGTAGATTTTTTTTTTATGTTATACGAGTTATTGATGGTCCAAATTTAAGTTTTGTGCCTGTTTCTCTGGAAGAATTTATAAGGAGAAAATTGAGTGAAATATTTTTATTAGATTTAAAATGTTGAGTTATAAAAGTAATATTTTAGATTTAATAACAATTATTAAATTACTAATTTCAGGTAATACATTTGTAAATTATATTATTTATATTTATATTTTATTGGAATTAATTTGTTTATTGTTTTTATGTTACGAAATTTAAAATATTTTACTGTGCCGCGAATTATGAAAATGGTATACCGGGCAAATATAGAACATACAATTTTCCATTAATTAACTCTTCAACTCAGACTTCATTGATGCATCGTTTGATAATAGGTGTGAACTTCGAAAAAAACGTATGTTTCTAAAGGCAATTTCTTGTTTTGATACTATTCAAAATTTATATGCTTATTTCTCCAGTTCGGTTAAAAGATTATTATTTTGAAAAAGAAGACACTAACAAGCTTAGTAAGACTAGTAGTGAAAGTAGCATAGACGCGTTAAAACGATTAGTTCGTCAATTAGATGGTGTCTACGAGGCGTTGGTAGAACTCGTTCAGGTAGGGAACCCGTATCGAAACATACAGCAGTTAAATTTAATTTGTTCCATAGTAATCTAGTGTGATATTTTAGAAAAATAAATATACTTACAAAGCCCAAATGTCTGCTGCAGTTGATATTTTAAATTCCACAAAAGGTTTTTGAAGTGAAAACTTCTATAGGCACGTTGGGCACTTTTTGACCCGGGGAAAAACAAAAAACTCGCGTCACGCTAACGTACCATCATCACGCTACCGTACCATGTGAGAAAAAATTTGCCTTTGGGGGTTTTAGTTTGTATTAAGTGTTATAAATTATTATACTATATTAGTATGTATTATATATTCTTATGTTTGATTATATATTATTTTTTTTTATTTGGAAGACTAGAGAGAAATGGTTTTATTTAGCTTGACCTCGTATATTTGTTTGTTTGTTTGTTTCTTTGGTTCAAATCTTCCGACAGCTTTTTTAACTACTTCTACTAAACCGATTTGTATGAAACTTTGCACACACATTGAGTTCCCATGACAATGCAATCCGACAACTTTGTAAAAAAATCATGATGGCGGTTCCAAGATGGCGGACGAATTTTGCAATTGTGTTCCGATTATATTGAAAACCGGTATCAAGATGTTTTTATCAGCGCAAATGACGATTCTGTGCTCAAAATTTTAAAATTCAAAATGGCGGTGCCAATATGGCGGATGAATTTTGCAAATGTCTTCTGAATCCATTGAAACTCAGTATCGGGGGGTTTTTAAGGTCACAAATGGCGAATCTGTGGTCAAAGTTTTAGAATTCAAAATGGCGGCGCCAATATGGCGGTACGATTTTGGCAATTACGATTCGATTTCACCGAAAATCGCTATTTGGAGGTGTTTAAGGTCGGAAATAATGAATTTCTTGTCAATGATAGAAAATTAAAAATGCGCTGGCAATATGTATGGTATGCATAACAAATCACTTCACCAGAATTTTGTAAAAAGTAAAATGCATAAATACCTGTATAACGACTGTATAATTAAATAAGAACGACTCGTCTAGTAAAATGTGTTTCCAAGTCCACAAAAAAATTATTTCAAATGCATTCACATTCATAGACAAAATTGTTTGACCATTATCCTCCTGTAATATTAAGATTGAATAGGAAATACAGAATGGCCATAGAAGTTTTCACTTCCATCGTGTGGTCCTACGCACACCAGTTTTTTTTGATAGATTTACGATCAGAGCAAAATATCAGGAAGTTATTGAAAAAGTCAAGCAAATTGCTACCAAGTTAGAAGTGCCTTGTGTATTTTCCGCTTCTTCGTCCTTGCGATCCAGACCAAAAAAGTTTTTTTCATATGATCAGCTGATGGGGCGCAATATAGCATAATGCACCGGGCGCAAAAAAACCACGCGCCGCCCCTGAACAGACAGCAAATCCAAGGCCGATTTATTAGAATCTCAGTTCGCTTCAAATTCTGCTTTACCCGAAACTGATATGCTACCCCCGGTTCTCGGACACAACGCCCATTCAATGCACAGGGTATTCTCCAGGACTCGCGAGCTATATAGTAGGGGAGCTGGCACTTGAAAAAATCGTGTCGTCCCAACCTTCTGCCGTTTGGTATATAAGCTTTTGAAGTAATTTTAAGCATTTTTTATAATATGACATTTTTGCGGGAAGTGGACCCATTTCGAGTTAGGGGTTTTGGGGGGTAAAAAGGGGGTTAAAATTGAAAAAAAATTCTGCCGCTTCGTATGTAGGTTCTTTTAGGGCTAAATAACCGTTAAATACTAGTGGCAGACATTTTTGACCATTTGGACCCTCCCCAAGCCACCCATAGCTGAAGTTGCCATTTTTCTCCCCACACCCTAGCAAATAGTCAAAAATGTCTGCCACTAGTATTTAACGGTTATTTAGCCCTAAAAGAACCTACATACGACGCGGCAGAAATTTTTTTCAATTTTAACCCCCTTTTTACCCCCCAAAACCCCTAACTCGAAATGGGTCCACTTCCCGCAAAAATGTCATATTATAAAAAATGCTTAAAATTACTTCAAAAGCTTATATACCAAACGGCAGAAGGTTGGGACGACACGATTTTTTCAAGTGCCAGCTCCCCTACTAATATAGGTGCCTCAAGAAGCTCGATGCCAACAAAGCCACTCGACCTGACAATATACCCCCATCGTTTTAAAGAAATGCGTCTTATCTCTAGCTAAACCCCTGCGCAAACTTTTTGCCCTATCATACTTCTCCGGACAGACAGATAGACTCTTGGAAACTTGCACATGTTCAGCTCATACCGAAAAAAGGTGACTCCAGCATTCCCTCCAACTACCGCCCCATAGCAATTACTTCTCTTCTCTCCAAAACCATGAAGACGATAGTCAAAACTGATGATTCTCAGCTACTATTTCCCTTAATTATCATTTTCAGTTGTTAAATAGCTAAAAATACGTAAACCTCTCCGTTGACCTTTGACCCGTGTTCTATTCTTGATATTTGGACATTTGAATATTGAAACTCACGCGTTTAATCTATTAATTATTTATTACAATTCATTTTAATAACTACAATATACACGGCCGGCACGTCCGTAGTCTGAGGTCGGTTATACGAGACTCACTCACCCGCCTGACGCACCCGACCGACGAGATTACAATAACGGTCTATGCACAATAACCTTCCCCTCCTTCAATAACATCTTTATCCATAATTAAGTTTAAATTTCAACATAATATAATTCAAATTTCATATTTAAAATAAGTTACACTAGTAGATAATTTTTTTTTTTTACATTGTACTAAATTTTTCCTAAATCCGATAAGTTTTAATTCAATTCTAATTACAACATATAATATAATTCAAGATATATATAACTAAGCTACGTTATGAATGTAGATACATTATTTCATTATTTCCTTGTTCTGTTTCCTTATTCGCTCGGATCGACGTATTTCGCTATTTTCTGAGAGCACTCGTCGTCTTGGTTTACGCGTTGACGTTAACTCGGCGGGCTCGGGAAAATTAGACTCCTCGATTTTCTCTAAGGGAGGTTTAGGACAAGTGTCCTCTTCCCCCGCCGACATCTGAGGCTTTACTCTCATGTTGATTCTAGCATCGAGTCTTGACTTTTTAATTTGGTTTCGATGAACTAACCTTATTTTTCCATTATTATCTATTTGGTACGTAAAAGGACTTACTACTTTCACTATTTTTACAGGAATCCAATGTACAAAACTAACTTCATGATTTCTATACCATACAATTTCTCCCTCTCTAAATGGCTGACTAACATTTACAATACAATTATTTGATAAATTTGTTACTTCTCTTTTTTTTGACTTAGGGTGATTTTCCGCTTTTGGACTTTCTCTGACTTCAGTCTTAGTTAAATCAAACTTTACTTTTTTTCTAATATTCATATTATCTAATGCTACCTTAGGCTTATAATTAAATATTAATTCGGAGGGCGATCTCGAGGTTACCGTAGAAGGTGTGTTCCTCCAATTTAACAGAAATCTTTCAATTTTATCTGATAAGGACATGTGTGGATGCTCTAAAACAAATTTATAAAATACTTTTTTAATTGTTTGCACCATACGCTCTGCGGAACCATTCGATTGTGGATGGTAAACAGGACTCTTCGTACACTTGATACTATTTTTTTGACAAAACTGGTTGAAGTAGTGGGCATTAAAGGGGGGCCCATTGTCCGAAACAATTTCTGTCGGAAACCCAAATATGAGAAAAGTTTTCATTAATTCCTCGACTAATTTGATTGCATTCCAAGAATTTAGTACTCTGATGTCGCAGTATTTGGAGTACGTGTCCACTAAAACTAAGATGCTTTTTCCTCCAAATAACATGAAATCTAAATGTACTCGCTCAAAGGGGTACGTAACCTGAGGCCAACAGGATGTGTTTTGATTCCGAAAAAATTACCTTTATTAGAATAAATGAAAGTCTAATTTACCGAATTAATATAAATTTTATTGCTGTAAATTACACCGAACTATGAATTGAATTTTTAGTTTTATTTCTTTATTCGCGCTACCGCTCGCAATGATGACTTTTCCCGGAATGTTTACTTCCTTCCAGCGATGGGACCATGTCGTGTCCAGGGCGGCGATGACCTTTCTCGCACCGTCGGCAAATTTGGCCTAAATGTGCCGCTGAACTGCGATGACCCAGGTGATCGTCAGCAATTTTTGTGCGTTGAAGAAAGCGTGAACGATCGTCACTTGCTGATTGATTCCGATGCGGTTGTTGTGCTCGTTGGGGTGCAGTTACCTTATTTGTTCTCCGAACATGCTCCCGGGCCAGGAAAGGACAAACAATGTTTCTGTAAATATAGGTTATCAGTCAACTTTACTATGGCGGCATTTCCTCCATGCACACAGAAAGTTGACTCTGGAACTCGGTGTTTTGTGGCGCACCTACTCGCCTTCTGCAACGTGGGAACGGTTTGGATTAAGCAAGGATTGAAATTTGTGAGTAAAGGGAGAGTTTTCATTTAGTGCTTAAATCTAATTTATTAAGAGGTTTGACTGTTTAATCTGTGCGGGAATTATCGGCAGTTTTCTGCGTCCATTTGCGTTCGATGGGAGAGAGGGAAAACTCCCCTGATCCTTGTGGAGTTCTAGCTGAAGAGATGGTAGCATATCCTTCTTGCGCCTCTCGTTTGTTTGATTCACTTGAATCTGCTTCTGTGGATCTTGTCAGACCCTTTGGGCACCATTTGCAGTAGGCCTTTCGTCTGTAAATTGCGAAGCCTATTAATAACGCGCAAGCCACTGCAACGATGGTTGAGATTGCGTGGTGGCCAACTGTTGTTCCAGTAGGCAGAGGGATTTCCGGTCTTGATATATCTTCAAGAGAATCTACCGGCCTTAACACGGGGTCTTCGTCCCTGGAATTCCTAGGACCTACCGGGAAAGGTTTGAGTTCTGGACTCGAATAATTTACAGGATAATGGTGGGTTGCTTCAACTGGAACTACTTCGTCTAAATTTGATTTTAGTGAAATTGTCTTTGTTTGTAGTGTGCATCCACGATCGATGTTGATTATGCCTACGCCTTGAAGTGTAGTCTCCTCCCGTGTGCGATTGCATCGTATGGATGCTACCACCGGAGTATCTAAGAGGAACAGCCAAGTGTTTGGTTTTATGAGGCGTTTCCAACTGTTTTTTGGCAAGATCACTTGACTAAATTCGCACGCTTTTCTTGGTTCTCGACGAATTACCGCATCAATGACGCAATTGGAATTGGTCTCCAGGTTGTTTATTACGGTGGGTGAGCATAAGTATTGCATGCTTCCCAATTGATCGCATGCACGGAACTCGGTCTCTGTGAGTTCGAAGTATTTCTCCGAGTCGAAATCGACTGCGAGAAAGTTTTTTGTCGCCACCGGGTTGAGGTAGGTCGACGCTTCCAGTCTTCGCGGGATTGGGGTGACTTTCACCAATTTAAATGGGACTGGCTCTAAAATATTTAAGTAGTCATATGCACAGACCATGGATTCGTTTAGCATTACTTCTACATGCCCTGTGCTCTGTCTTTTTATCTCAAGATTGGTAGGTAGGTTGTGCGATGCCTGTTGGATGACTGTGGCTAGTTGTGAAGGAGAGATGAAATCAGTTACTGACCCGTGCCCTAGTAATCCTGTTACTACCTTGTTATAATAGTCTGTCAGGTCATCTAGTAGGTTTAGTGCTGAATGGTACGCTGCGAATATATGAATGTTGATTCGATTGCCGTCAATGGCAGCATGCCAGGGCTCCATGTCATTTAGTATATCCATGACTTTGTTGATCTTTGAGGTGAGTGTATTGACTTTGTCCGTGATTCTTGTTTCAGAGACATTTATGTGGTGCGTCATAGATAGGAGAAGTACATGTTGGTTTCCCAGCTCCTGAATGAGGTGTTTCTGAGTTAAATCTAAGTTCTTAATGTCTTTGTAGGCCTCGTCGTTAACCCCAAATACGGATTGCAGCAACTGTCCGAATAAGCCTCTTTTTCTTCTATGAGTAAGTTCTTTGCTGGTTAGCACATCAATGGTGCTGAGAAGTTTATCCTTCTTTTCGTTGATGTACTCCAACAGCATATCGCAGTGTGCATCACCAGTAAATTGTTTAGCTCTCGCGCACATCTGGTCCATATTGGTCTTTACTCCCTTTGCTCGTTCTATGTCAGCTTGAAAATGAGTCTTGTGGCAGAGATCAAGCCTCAACGTTCCACGTCGCAGTTGTGCCTCACCTAGATGTTCAACATATAGGCCTGGATCTGGGTATGATACGGAATAAGCGGCGGAGCTCTTTATGAATACTGAGAATACCATGACGTAAGTGAATAGCGTGGTCAGTAGAGAAGAGGATCGTAATGTGCGTCGAGTGGCGTTTTGGCATTTCTCCTCCCTGTCTGATGACCCTGTTGCACTTGAAGTAAACTCCATGTTTACGTCCTTGTTTATGTGATAGGAGCTGTGATTGATAGAATCGTGCTCTTCATACGGTAACCTGCAGAGCTTAGTAACGGGTCTCTTTAACAATTTATCCTTGCTTTGTACGGTAACCACTCTCGTAAGGTTGTCTTTACCGGGATGCAGCTCCACTACTCGTCCTAAAAGCCATTTGCTGGGTGGTAGTTTGTCTTCTTTTAATATTACTACATCATCTACTTTCAAGTGCTCTACCGGTTTTCGCCATTTTGGCCTCTGTTGCAAACGGTGCAAATATTCTGTTTGCCATTTTGTCCAAAATTGTTGGTGAACTTGTTGCACTCGTTGCCATCGATCTAATTGGTTCTCGTTCATGTCCAATACTGAGGGCTCCGGGGGGGTAAAAATTGATCTTCCAATCAGTATTTTGGCCGGTGTTAAATAGTCTAAGTCGGTGGTGTCTGATCTCAATGGGCATAGCGGTCTCGAGTTCAGCGTAGCTTCGATTTGGCACAAAATGGTGCACATCTCTTCAAATGTCCAAGTTCTGCATCCACTTATTCTCTTAAAATGATATTTGAAGCTCTTTACCCCTGCTTCCCACAACCCACCAAAGTGTGGTGCATATGGTGGTATAAAATGCCATGTAATTAGGTCAGTCGCTAAGACTTCTGCGATTTCGACTTGTACCTGGGACAGGCACTTCTTCCAATCTCGCTCGATTACTGTCTTTGCTCCCACAAAGTTTGTGCCATTGTCGCTGTAAATGTCCGAGGGCATCCCCCTTCTGCTGCAAAATCTTTTGAAGGCTGCAAGGAATGCCGGAGTGCTTAGGTCGCTCACGAGTTCTAGATGAATGGCTTTCGTGGCTAAACAAACAAAAAGTGAAACATATCCCTTGGTTAAAGTGATTTTTCGTCCCTGTTTGGTACGTATTTCAAATGGTCCACAAAAGTCTACTCCCGTGTGAGCAAACGGCTCTGAAATGTTTACTCTTGGGCTTGGTAGTTCTCCCATCAGCTGTTGACATGATTGTCCCTTTTGGCGATGGCAAATGACGCACCTAAAAATTGTTGCTCTAACTACATTTCTCATACGCAAAATCCAATATTTTCTTTGCATCGTTGCGCAAGTTAATTGTACTCCTCCATGTTGAGTTGCTCTGTGGTAATAGTCGGCGATCAATCGAGATAAGTGATGTGTGTTGTCTAAAATCACCGGGTGTTTTGATTCGAATGGAAGAGACGATTTGGAAATCCTTCCTCTCACTCTCATAAGGCCTTCGCTGTTAATGAATGGGTTTAAGTCTAACAATCTGCTTTCTCTGATGCACTCTTTATTTTTCCTTAGGCAGGTAAGTTCTCGGGGAAATGTTTCTGCTTGTGCGATGAGTAATACTTTATTAAGAGCCACCCTAATTTCGTTTAAGGAAAGCCATGACGTTTTGTTATCTGCCGCTTTATCTGGAGAAATTTTGTTTCTGAGATGTGCAATGAATCTTAGTATATAAGCGAAAGTCCTTATCAAGTGGGTGAATGAGGAGAACCGCGTCAAAATAGAGTCTGTGTGATCTGCAGCGACTTGCATAGTAGTTTTACGCATTTCTTGCGTGGTCTCCATTAATGCTTTTTCTTGTGGCCATCGGTCTGCTGGAAGTGTCAACCATTCTGGGCCTGACCACCATAGAGGGTGATTGATTAGTTCTTCTGCAGAAATTCCGCGGCTGGCACAATCCGCGGGATTATCCTTTGATTTCACATGCCTCCAGGTGCAGCTTCCTAAAGTGGCGTGAATTTCGGTTACTCTGTGAGCGACAAATGCTTTCCACGCGTTGGGCTGTCCTCGTAACCAAGCTAGTACAATTTCGGAATCTGTCCAAGTGAAAGCAGTAATATCTCCAAATTGTAGTGCTGCCTTCACTTGGTTAATAAGGCGTGCCAGGAGCACTGCGCCACAGAGTTCTAACCGTGGCAAGGAAACAAGTTTAACTGGTGCTACTCTGGTTTTTGCTGTGAGCAGTCTAATTATTGTGCCCTTCTCGTTTGTAGACTTCAGGTACACAACTGCAGCATATGCCTTGAGCGAAGCGTCGCAAAATCCATGAATCTCGATCTTCTGACGGTGAGGTTCTTTAGTCACCCCCAGCCATCTTGGTATTTTGATTTTTTCTAAGTGATTAAGTGATCGCTTGAACGCTTTCCATTGTTCTTCGTGATTTTTTGATAATGTGTCGTCCCATTCCAATCCATGTGACCAGAGTGTCTGCATAAGAATTTTGCCTGTTACTACTATGGGTGCTACCCAACCTAGCGGGTCGAACAATTTAGCTACTTGTGATAGGACTTCTCTCTTTGTGGACGATGTCTGGTCTGTTGATAGGTTAACCTTGTATGAGAAGGTATCCGATATGGGGTGCCAGTAAATTCCTAATGTTTTTACTGCCTTCTCCACATTGATTTTAACTTCTATTGGCACTTCTTTGTAGTCTTTGGGTAAATGGTCGATGAGTGCTGGGTCGTTAGAAACCCATTTTTTTAATGGCATGCCACCTAATTGCAAGATTTTGATGAGTGCATCTTGAATCGTTAATGCTTCTGTTATAGTGTCGGCTCCTGAAAGTACGTTATCTACATAGAAATCTTTTAGAATTATTTCCCGAGCAATGGGAGATATGTCGCCTTCATCTTTTGCTATTTGTTGTAAAGTTCGCGTTGCAAGATAGGGGGCACTGGCAGTTCCGAATGTGACTGTGGTCAACCTATAGTCTAAGATTGATTCGTCGACAGAATTCCTCCATAGAATTCTGTGGTAATCTCTGTCTTTTAGTTTAATTCTGACTTGGCGATACATCTTTTCTATATCTGCCGAAAATCCAATTTTATGCTTGCGCCATCTGAGTAGAATCTGGGTCATGTCATCTTGAATAATTGGGCCAACCATCATAAGGTCGTTTAAGGAAGTTCCTGTGTTAGTTTTTAACGATGCATCGAACACTACTCGTAATTTAGTCGTAGTGCTGTCTTCTTTTATAACGGCATGGTGTGGAAGATAAACTGCGTTATTGGTCCCTTTCTCTGCTTCGGGTACTAATTCTAAATATCCCAACTCTATGTATTCCTCGATGCATTTGACATACTCTCTTTTTAATTCGTGATTGCGGTCGAACTTTCTTTCTATTTGTCTGAACCGGGCTAATGCAAGATTTCTAGAATTTCCTAATAATGCTGATGGTTCTGGTTCTTTGAATGGGATTGCTACCATGTACCGTCCATCTTCTTCTCTTTCTGTTGATTGTGCGAAATGCGTTTCGCAATCTATTTGTTCTTGGGTTTGTGAATTGCTACTAGTTTGAATCTCCTCGATTTCCCAGAATTTTCGCAGTTCTTTGTCGATGTCAATGGTTGAGTGGAGAGTAGCAATTCTTTGAACGCATGGACGTGCGTTGGTTGGTGATGATCTGCCGAGTACGATCCAGCCAAGTTGTGTGTTTTGTGCCACCGGCTCGGTACGTGCACCGCGACGGATGCCTTCTAAAATTATATCACCATATATGTCTGCTGCCAGCAGCATATCAACCTTTGAAGGTTGATGGTACTGCGGGTCGGCCAATGATAGGCCTTGCAAGTGGGAACACTGAGAAATTTCAGGATTAGCGGAAGGAAGAAAATTTGTCGAAGATTTAAGAACGAGTGCCTCATCTATTCGAATGGTTTCCTTGCTTAAATGTGATTGTATTGTGAGTGACACCGTATCAAGACCTTTGCCTGCTTCTACACATGCGATTCCTGTTATTATGACGTTGCTGCGTTCTCTTTTTAATCGTAGGCATTGGACCGCGGAGTCTGTGATAAAGCTGGATTCGGATCCTGGATCTATTAGCGCCCGTAGTGTGTGCGATCCTGTCGAAGTCTCCGCAATTACTAAAGCTGTTGCAAGAAGAACTTGCTTTCTTGTACGGTGACACACGTAAGACGACGCTTGCTCCTCTTTTTTATTTGAACTGGATGTTGTATCTTTTGGATTTGTTTGTTTTGGTTTGGTATTTTCAATGGGCACTAGTTTAGTAAAATTGGAATGTAAGAGCGTGTGATGACGACGTCCACACTTGAAGCATCCTAAGGTGCTTGGGCAATCATTGGCCTTGTGACGGTAACCTAAACAGTTCCCACAAAGACCCTTTCGTTTTACCCAATCTAATCTGGTTGTGGCGTTAGCGCTGATTAGTTTTGGGCATTTTCTTGGGGCATGCGATCCATTGCAAATGATGCAGGCGTTTTCTGTAGTAGTGGCATATGATTGGCGTGGCTTGGAAATGGACGACAAATCACGTTGTTGGGTGGAACGTGCAGGTTGCTTTGCGCCGATTGCTTCCAGCGTTCTAAATCTTGATTCTAGGAAGTTCTTTAATTCTGTGAAAGTTGGTAGTTCTGTTTGACTCCTTAATGATTGCTCCCACAGTGTATGAGTGTCGGGATGGAGTTTCTTGATTATTAAGTAGATCAAGATGGGATCCCAGTTTGCCGTATCTATTTTCAGGTTTGATAATGATTGAGTGCACTCTTCTATCTCGTCTATTAATCTGCGGTTGTTTTCAGCTGAGTCTATGGTAATAGTGGAGATCGAGAACAACTTCTTAAGGTATGTGTTTACTAGAACGCGTTTGTTGTCGTATCTGCTCACTAAAACTGCCCATGCTGTTTCATAATTTGCCTCGGTTTTCTGAAAGTGTCCTACTAGCTTGAGTGCATCTCCGCATAGGCTCGTCTGAAGGTAATGAAGTTTTTCTACATTATTTAACCGACTGTTGTGCACTAGGGTTCTAAAAATATCATGATATGAGGGCCAGGCAGAATAATCTCCAAAAAATCTTGGCAATTCTATTTTTGGAAGTCGGATCTCGGGTTTTGGCAAATTACTAGAGGGTCTGTTTTGTTCATCTGGGTTAAGCGTTGTAACCTGTTCTACAACGATCGGAGGAGGTGGAAATTTTGTCAATTTGTATGACTCGATCTCGGAAACGGAAACTATATAAAACTCTTCTGCTTCGGAGTATCTCTCTTTCGAGAAATAGTCTAGTTTTAATAGTTGCGGTGATTTTTGCCTAGAGATTATCTTATCGTTAGCCCTGAATTCTTGCCAATATTTCTGCATATTCTCAAGCCTTTTTTGTAAGTTTGGCACAGTTTTTCTAACAGAGCCATCCTTACGATAATTTTCCATGCACTTTTTCATTTTTTCTAAGAGCTCCTCTTGATCGATGATGAGCACTTCCATGGTGGGTTTTTGTTCGTCGTCACTCATTTTCACGAAATACGAATACAAAAAAAAAAAACTAACTACCCCGGTAAAGGACACTTGTGTTACGACTTAAGCACCAAATGGTAAACAAACTTTGGGTATTGGAAAAGTAAAGTAGGTATTGGAAAATATGCTTAAATTATTACTTACGATTTTCTATTTTCTGGCTAACTGCAGCGTCTGGTGCGGGGAACGACGGGACTGGATTGGTGGTTTCTTGACTTGTTAGAGTTCACTGTCACTAAGCACAAAAGAACCAAGATCTTCACTTTGAACTAATGTTTGCACTCTTGCACCTTGTCTTGCACTTGCTAATAGTTACTAATGTTTTCTACACACTGACACTATTCACTGGTTCACCTCGCGACATTTGGTGTATCCGGCTCGAAGGACCATGTTTTGATTCCGAAAAAATTACCTTTATTAGAATAAATGAAAGTCTAATTTACCGAATTAATATAAATTTTATTGCTGTAAATTACACCGAACTATGAATTGAATTTTTAGTTTTATTTCTTTATTCGCGCTACCGCTCGCAATGATGACCTTTCCCGGAATGTTTACTTCCTTCCAGCGATGGGACCATGTCGATGTCGTGTCCAGGGCGGCGATGACCTTTCTCGCACCGTCGGCAAATTTGGCCTAAATGTGCCGCTGAACTGCGATGACCCAGGTGATCGTCAGCAATTTTTGTGCGTTGAAGAAAGCGTGAACGATCGTCACTTGCTGATTGATTCCGATGCGGTTGTTGTGCTCGTTGGGGTGCAGTTACCTTATTTGTTCTCCGAACAGGATGTCACCACTTCCTTGGGGACGTTCGCCGTCTCTTGACTTATGTTACAGCCACTCACAAAGGTAGCAATATCTACATCGATTTTCGGCCACCAGACGTATGAACGCGCAATCATTTTCATTTTAACTATCCCCCAGTGATTCTCATGCAGTTGTTTTAACACATTTTGCTGTAATTTCTCGGGGATAACCACTCTATTTCCATAAAACAAAACCCCGTTGTCAGTACTAAGCGAATTCAACATCTTGCGGTAGCCCCTTAACGATCTCAGCAACTCTTCGTCTGGATCGGCGGACAAAAGGTACTTATATAGCTTAGACAGAACAGGACAAGATTGCGTTTCCAATTTGACGAGATCTATGTCCACTGGTGTTACGCTTTCAAAGTAATATACTCCAATGTGTTTTACCTCAGTGCCCACACTTAAAGGCATTCTGGATAAAAAATCTGCTTCTACATTTTCTCGCCCACGACGATAGGCGATTTCATAGTCATACATGGACAACTGTATGGACCACCTTTGAAGTCGAGCCGCCGCTACTGAAGGAGTCCCTTTTTTAGGACTAAAAACTTCCTTCAGCGCTTGATGGTCGGTGACTATTTTAAACTTATGACCATACACATATTTATGAAATTTCTTTAGCGCAAATATAATAGCCAAAGCTTCGCGGTGCAGTTGAGAATAATTTTTTTCTGCTTCTGAGAGAGAACTAGAGACATAAAACACGGATTTCAATTTACCGTCAACAACATGGGATAACACCGCTCCTACCCCATAGGGACTTGCATCGGTGGAAATGACAATAGGTTTGCTTGGATCATATAACTCCAATACTTGATGACTAACCATAAGTTTCTTACTCTTTTCGAAGACTGATTGACATTCAGTAGTCCATAAAAAGGGGGTTTTTTGTTGTAGTAACCGATATAAGACATGTAATTCCGAAGATAGTTGGGGTATAAACTTCCTATAGTAGTTTATAAGTCCTAAGTAGGACTGAAGTTGTTGCACGTTACGAGGAGCAGGTGCGTCTTGAATTGCTTCCACTTTATCCGGATTGGGTCTAATTTGGTTGTGGCCCACTATGTGCCCTAAATACTGAACTTCGTGCTCAAAAAACTTGCATTTTTCATAATTTATACAGACATTGTGTTTTTGTAATCTTTCCAAAACTTGGAATAACTTTTCTTTGCCCTCTAAACTCGTTGAGGCTCCAATAATAATATCATCTAAGTAGCAAAACACTTGAGGCAGGTTGACTAAAATTTGGTCCATCACCGACTGAAATATGGAGGGCGCACTGGAAAGGCCAAAAGGTAAACGAGTAAAACCGAACAAGCCCTTGTGGGTGTTAATTGTTACATATTCCAGTGACTCATCACTAACCGGTAATTGCTGATAGGCACCCTTTAAATCTAAGACACAAAAAATTGAGCAATTTGAGATATTCGCAAATATATCCTCCACCTTCGGTAAAGGATAATGTTCTGTTTCAATAACTCTATTAAGAGTGACTTTAAAATCCACGCACAATCGAATTTTGTCGTTTGGCTTAGGTACTATAACCACTGGACTTGCCCACCGACTATATTTAACTGGTACTAAAATTTTTTCCGCGCACAACCTATCTAACTCTACTTCAACCTTTTCCCTTAACTTAAAGGGTACACCGTACGCTGCGTGAAAAATTGGTTTGGTGTTGGCTTTCAGCACGATATGTGCCTGAAACCCCACAATCGACTGGTTCTCCTTTGGATTCACTACCGTAGGAAACTTACTTAACACTTCTTCAAAATAAAGTTTAATACTTGCTATGTTTTTAGTCCTCTTAAACTCAGACCTCCACTGCGGAAAAAATGCATCCAACCACGTCCTTCCCATTAACATCTTTACTGGCTGGTCACCTTCTATTACTACTATATCCAACCTTCGACGGCTACCTCCACATCGCACTTCGATACCTTTTAACGTACCCTTTTCGCTAATTGATCTACCTAAACTAACTAATTGCTCCTTTAATCCCTCATGGGACATAGGGCGGAAACAGTTGCCCTCCAGCGGACTCTGTTTTGCGCGACAGCTCTCAGCTCTGACCAGGATCTCCCGGTTGTTGCGGCCTCTGATAATAGGGTTCTCCTCCACGTTGTTCTAGGTCTTCCGACTCGACGGGATCCTTGCGGATTCCAGTCAAGGGCCTGTTTGGCTAGATTATCGTCTTCGCGTCGCAAGGTGTGGCCAATCCAATTCCATTTCCTTCGCCTGATTTGGTCGTCTATCCTTTCTTGGCCGGCACGGCGCCATAGTTCTTCATTTGAAATTCTATCTTGCCAGCGGATTTTTAGGATACGACGTAGGCATCTGTTGATGAAAACTTGTAGGCACCCTGTGATGAATTGGGTGACTTTCCATGTTTCGCAACCGTACAAAAGAACTGCCTTAACGTTGGAGTTGAGCAGCCGCAATTTGGTGTTAATTGAGATCTCTGTTGATCTCCATATGTGAAACAGGCATGCATATGCGCTTCTTGCTTTATTTATTCTGGAACTGACATCTTCTTCTGTACCGCCGTTTTCGGTAATAATACTACCGAGGTAACAGAATTTGTCTACCAGTTCCACGTCACGGTTATTTAGCGCTGTCCGTTCAAGGGTGTTTGCATTTATCCGCATTTCTTTTGTTTTAGTCGGATTTAACCTTAAGCCCGCCGAGCTACTTTCTGTTGCCAATTTGTTTAACATGTTTTTGAGGTCCTGGTGTCTGTGGGCCAGCAAACAGATATCATCCGCGTAGTCGAGATCCTTAAGGCGGTCTAGCAATCCCCATTGTATGCCACCTGTTCTTCTATCTAGAGCGCTGACAAGAATGTCGTTTATTACTATAAGAAATAGTAATGGTGAAAGTAGACATCCTACCTAAAACAGAGGTTAATTCATGATTTGATTTTACCAACTTAATTTTTGAAAATTTTGAATGATACTCAAATTCACTCATTACGCTTATAGCTGCTCCACTGTCTACCTCCATCATCACATGGTGTCCCAACATCTCAACTTCCAACTCCACCGGCTGGCTGCAAGCTCCAATCGCCTTGACACTTCCCAACTGCTGATAATTTTTTTGGTTACACACTTTGCTCGTGTGACCTTCTTTACCGCATTTGAAGCAAGTCCAATATTTTGCCGCGCAATTTTCTTCGTTATGACTTCTTCCACAGCGCCTACAGTTACTCCGACAGCTCCAATTTCCTCTACCAAGACTACAGCTGCGTTGCCGTTGTTTATGACAATTTTCAGGGGCACGGCTGTTATTTCGACTCCGTTGATTTTTTTTATTTATGTCTCGTTCTCGTATTGTTTTTGGGTGGCTTTGTGTGTGACTCTCTGATGCCCATTTTTTGTGTATGGCTCCTACCACGGACGTTTTCATACTCATTGTGGACTGCTCGGCTAGTTCCATATTAAGAGCTACTTCACAATATTTTTCAAATTTGTCTTCTCTATTGAGAAGCGCCTGTTGAATTTTTTCGTTTTTTAATCCGGTTATAAATTTATCCGACAAGGCTGCATCCAGGAACTCATCGAATTCGCATGTCTGTGCTAACATCCTGATGCGTACAATGTACTCGCTAACCGTTTCTCCGAGCTCCTGGTGAGCCTTTTTTTTAATCTTTCGGATCTTTTGTTCGTTTTTGGGCCATATTGGTTACTTAATATCTTCATTAATGCTTCAAATTGCATGGTTTCAGGTTCTATCGGACTGGTTAAATTCATTAATACTTCACAGGGTTCCGCCCCGATCACCGTTATTAACCACATGGTTTTTTCCTCCTCCTTTATTTTTTCTCGTAATAAAAATTGGCGAAATCTTTTCTCCCATACTTTAAAATTGTTCCCTGGTATATATTGGTCGAATCCATTTGATTTGACTATCGCGGTTGCCATTATTTGTTTGAAATCACAGTCTTTTGTTTCCACCATTACCTTCACGTAGAGCCACTTGCCACTTATTTTTCATTTACTTATGCTGCCACTATTTTTGTTTTATCCTCGTCGCCACTGTTCTATTCTTGATATTTTGACATTTGAATATTGAAACTCACGCGTTTAATCTATTAATTATTTATTACAATTCATTTTAATAACTACAATATACACGGCCGGCACGTCCGTAGTCTGAGGTCGGTTATACGAGACTCACTCACCCGCCTGACGCACCCGACCGACGAGATTACAATAACGGTCTATACACAATAACCCGCTGTATCGCAGACAGAAAACGACATGGAGTTTCGACCAATACCTCGTTGGAAAGATATTTTCATTGCCCGTATTCCTGTCATTTACTACTTTTTCATAGGAGCAACCGCTAACGAAATATTCAAAAAAATTGGCGTTATCAGTTATTTCAGGCACGTCCAGTGCGAACTTGGGCGTTGGATTACTCGCAAACTACATAAGCGATAACGACGATTAAGGGCTCATTCTAAAGGTAATTACTAGGAGTTTAAATTGTTTAATGGGCATTTAGCCAAAAAAATTAACATTTGGGGAGTTAGTTGCAAAAAACTGCATTCAACCCTCACCACACGATCATGGTTGAATTTTGACCGGCCATTACTTTGAGTCAAATCAACTTACAGAGCTCGTTGAGGGCTCATTTTTTAGATAATTTTATTCTCCACAACTTTGCCATTGATCATTATCAGATATCGTTGCATGCAAACAAGCTATTTAATATAAACAAGTTCTCCCTCTTTTTCAAAATGGCGGCTTTTCCCAAGCCACTGCGACCCCACAAACTTGGTTTTATCATTGTCAGATGTAACGGAACAAATGCCAAAAAAAAATTCTGTACCTCTTAAAATGCAATTTCATCCTCTTTTTTCGACTAATTTGACTGGACTATCTGTGATATCCAAAATCCAACCTACTTATAAACGACAGACAGTATGGCTTCCGACAAAAAGACTCACTGGCGATCTTTTAGTTTGCCTTACAGAGCACCTCAACCGAAGTCTGCATGGATTAGGTAGGTGAGTTGGCTGCTCTAGATATCTCCAAGGCTTTCGACAGATTTTGGTACTTAGCCCTGTTAGCTAAACTTAAAGCTATTGGAGTCGACTTACTTCTAACGAAGTGGATTGAGAATTTCCTCTCTCACCGTTCAATCATGGTAGTACTAGATGGCGTAAAATCTGAATCTCACCCCATCTCTGCGGGGGTCCCCCAGGGGTCAATTTTATCAGCTGCTCTATTTCTTATCTCTACAAATGACCTACTTTCAATCCCCTCTAACCCACTTCTCAGCTTCGCTGACGACGGTACCCTGCGCTACTCTTACGGCTTCGACAATGCAAGACAAGCACGTGCCAGATCCTGTCTTGATGATCGTGAACGAATGTCCAACTCAATAAATAAAGACATTGAACTTATCCTGGGTTTGGGAAGCAAAAATTGTGTCAAATTCAACCCCACTGTTCGGTGCAGCGCTGACCTAGAAAGAAAATAATGAAATAATGGTCCAAAATTAGGTCAACTATAAACACTTACCGAGGGTCAACAACCTCCAGCAGCAGCCATGTCAAACCTCCAGAAGAAAGAAAAAACTTAAAATATTCAAATTAAACTTTAGTACAAATAATTATATTATTAATACCAATGTATCCACCTCTACTCACCAAGTTTTAATAATATTTTGTCCATTTTTAAATTGAACATCACTCTCAATATCACAACACAACAAACTTTATGACATGCAGAGTGGCAACAGCCAAAATCAAAAGGTGTAAAAAAAAATAATAAAACCAATTACACATTGTGTCTCGGGTAATAAGTTCCATAGTCAAATAGAATCCACAATGTGAAAGGAAGAAGCTCCACCCAGTAGGGGAGACAGTCGATCGTGCATCGGGGAGTAAAATATCCCCAGAAATAACCGCCAATTGTTCACCCCGTACAACAGGACTCTGCAACGGAAAATTGTGATAGAACTTTCTAGAAAGTAAAGGTACCGAAGTGATATAAGGAAAGGATGAGATAACGCAACTCTCACTTTTTCATTTTCCAATTGGAACCATAACAACTTGGTGAGTTAGAAGTTGGTGCTGCAATTATCTAAGTAATCAAATATGTTTGTAATTCAATCAAATTAGTATTCAAATTGTGAAAGTTAATTTATATTATATATTGTTATGAAATTAATAAATTGAAGTGTTAAAGTGTTTCATTTTTCCTTATTGTATATGGAAACAAACAAAATTATTGTTATCTCAAACGATTGATTAAGAAAATGCAACAACGTTAAGTGAGCATAATCTGAAGGCAAAATCAATATCGAGTGTGGTCGAATCGGTCTAGTCGTTGGTAATCGCATTGCATAACCAAGTGGTCGTGCGTTCGAGTCCCGGTAAACGCGGGACCCCTTTTTTATTCATTTTTCCCCGATTCTGTTATATTTGATTAACGTTGGCGCCTAATGAATTGATTATTTGAGCCCGTCATAAATTCACGAATAATATTAGTGAATTCAACAATTTTACCGTCCACCGCGTGCATATCGAAACATGGTCCTTCGAGCCGGATCGCGGGACTTAAATAGAAACGAAAATTAGGTGCAAACGGGAGTGATCACCTCGTAAAAACAATTTACAAAAACAACAACAATCAAATCTAATTCTGAATTCCGAATTGCAAAATCTACTTATTTGTTAACAAAAAACAAGCAAAATTCTAAGTACCAGTGAATCATAAAATTCCAAATCTAATTACAAGTGAATCCTAAACATTCAAATCTAAATACAAGTGAATCTAAAAATCGAAATTCAACTACCACTTAATCCTAAAATCTAACCACGAGGAAAATCTAAAAACTAATTCTAACAACCAAGTGAAATTCTAATAGGCAAGTTTAATTCAATAAATCAAGAAATTAGAAAGTGTGAACATTATAATCGACTAGTGAAAAACTAACAAAGAAAGTGACTTTCGAAACCGTTAATTCAACTACAAACGGAAAATTTAACGGTAACTTGAACTGTAAAAACGGTCATCAGTAACGGTGGTACAAAACAGTGAATCTAACGGTAAACGATAACGGTAGCAGCCTGGAGACTGTCAAGGACATCACATTCAGAAACCCATCACAGATTTGCCCAAGCCCTACACACAGTGAGTACATCTCAGCAATATTTTCTCTATTTCATTAAACATTAAGCAACAATAATACATTTTTGGAAATTGAATCTTGTGGTGGAAATCTTAAATTAAAGAAAATATATGTTCAATTCGCAAATAAAACAACAATTTGAAGATAAATTATATTTGTAACCAAATTTAAATCAACAATACTATTTATATAAAATTCGATAAAAATAAAAATGCAAGATCTGCTAGATAATCAATTCGCGCAAGAGGAACTGTTGGTAAAATGTATAGCGAATGTAACAAAGGAAGCAAAGGATAGACGGACCCACACATTCTACGTAAAGAAATTACAACAATTTGAGGGATTGTGGGAGACGTACAGCAATACCCACAAACAGATCCTCATATTAAGACGCAGAACCCCAACTTTCGATTCCAGTGTATGCGAGTATTTCAGTAAGGATAAGTATGCGACACTGGAGGACTTCTTCATAACAAATGCAGCCGATCTTCAAGTCAAAATCGACAAGTTGGCTCCACATCCAAATTATTCAGTTGAAGGTCCCAGTTCCGGTATCCAACCCCAAACCATAATTCATGAAAAGCTTCCAGCATCAACGGCCATAAAACTTCCAAAGATTAGCATCGAAAAATTTAATGGTGATTATAGCAAGTGGACAACCTTCTACGATCTATTCAAAAGCTTAGTCCATCAAAACAAAGGATATTCTCCAGCGCAAAAATTGCAATATCTGAAACTTTCGTTGGAAGGAACACCACAACATATGATCCAACATCTTCAAATAACGGATGGGAATTATGAATCAGCTTGGGCTTTACTTACCGAACGCTACGATAATAAAAGAGTCCTAATAAATACTCAGATAGACATTCTAATGTCTCAACCCTCACTCACAACAGAGTCTGTCCACGCAATACGAAATCTATTAGACACCACAACAGAATGTCTACTTGCTTTAGCGAATTTAAATGTCGATATCACAAGTTGGGATCCTTTCATCGTCCACCTTATAGCCAAGCGTTTACCGTCCACAACACATCAATTATGGGAGCAGACTGTAAGTGATAAAGGGGACCTACCAACGTGGAAGTCACTCCAAGATTTCCTAAAGATGAGATTTAGGACGTTAGAAGCAATTGCGCCCATAGGGAATCATCAAAGAGAAGGGTTCCAATTCAATAAAACAAAGGTAAACCATAGATCTTTCCATGTTTCTACAAAACCAGTGTGCCCTGTTTGTGCACAAATGCACAATGTCAGACAATGTTCTCAATTCTCATCATACACTACACAACAAAAAATTAACGTAGTTAAGTCAAAATCTCTTTGCATGAATTGTCTAGGATTTGGACATGTAACCGCCAACTGCCCCAGTGAAAGAAATTGTAGGTATTGTAATCGGCGTCATCACTCACTACTACATTACAAACCAAATGACGCAAACCCAATTCATTCTAAGGAACATCAAGCACAAAAGCAGACCACTTCGGGGGAATCTCCTGCTTTACAATCAGCAACTACAGCGAGTGTCCAGTCGGTCCAGTCCTTCATGATCAATAAGACATCATCAGCCCAAGTCTTGCTCGCTACAGCTTTGGTAAGAGTGATTTCTCCAACTGGCCAGGAACAAATCGCGCGCGCATTAATTGATCAAGGATCGCAAGCTTCGTTCATAACTGAGGCCCTAGCGCAAGACCTCAAATTAGAAAGGACCGCGATATACGCAAACATTCAAACCATAGGTGAGGAAATTGTTGGCAGCACCAAATGTAAGGCCCACTTCAATATCAAATCGATCTACAACGATGATTGCAACATTCCGGTTTCTGGTTTGGTGTTCAAGAAACTGACTGAGTTTTTACCCATGAAATATGTCCCGTATCAGCGATGGACCCATCTGACTCAACTTGAATTGGCAGATCCCGAGTTCTACCGTCCCGGGAAGATTGATTTACTACTAGGAGCTGATATCCATGGACAAATACTATTGGAAGGACTAATCAAAGGTATAAACGAAAGCCCGGTGGCTCAGAAAACGGCGATCGGATGGATTCTGTCAGGCGAAATTCAGGCACCAATGCAAATTTCAGTAAATGTACATTTTCAGATGTGTACCGAACTAGATAATAGGTTGAAACAATTTTGGGAACTGGAGGAAATAGGAGAACCAATCATACATACCGAAGAGGAAAGTGAATGCGAACTTTTATTTGAAAAAACGACCAGACGCCTAATTGATGGAAGATACGAAGTTCAGTTACCACTCAAACCCGCAACTGAAACCCGACATTTAGGCAAATCCCGTCACATCGCGGTATCACGGCTACTTCAAATGGAACGACGCCTCGCGAGGGACCCCAAATTACAGGAAGCTTACACCACCTGCTTAAATGAATACATAATGCTCGGACATATGGAGAAGGTCAAATCAACTGAGGATGAACATTGCAGTCTGCTAAACCAAGTTAAGACATACTCCTGTACTTATCTGCCTCACCATGGAGTGACAAAGGAATCAAGTACCACAACAAAACTACGAGTAGTTTTCGATGCGTCCAGAGCAACGGACAGTGGAATTGCACTAAATGAGATGATGCTTAAAGGGCCGACAGTGCAAGACGAGCTTACATCTCTACTGATAAGGTGGCGTAAGTATCGCATCGCCTTCAGCGCCGATTTAGAAAAAATGTACCGGCAGGTTCGAGTGAGATCCCAGGACACTGATTATCAGAGAATTGTTTGGCGGGACTCCCCCAACAAACCAATAGAAGACTACAGACTGCAAACAGTAACATTTGGAACCAAGAGCGCACCATATTTGGCGACAAGGGTACTGAAACAACTCGCCATTGATGAGAAAGACCACTACCCCAAGGCTTACAGTATCGTCATGTCAGATTTTTATGTGGATGATCTTCTCTCAGACCAACACAACATCCATGATGCCTTAGAGGTGCAAGAACAACTGCTCAACATCATGAAAGCTGGAGGATTTTCTCTGCGAAAATGGTCATCCAACTGCAGTAAATTGCTGGAATCAATATCACCAGACTACTGCGAAACCAACCCGACACTGGAAATTTCAATAGACGACAACGTACGAGCTTTAGGGACATTTTGGAAACCCCGAACCGACATGTTGACTTTTTCCTACACACACAGTGAAGACCCAACAAAATAGACTAAACGTAACATCCTGTCCGAAACAGCAAAATTGTTTGATCCTCTTGGTCTTCTAGCTCCAATCATAATTCAAGCAAAAATCATGATCCAACGTTTGTGGCTTATAGGACTTGAGTGGGATGAAGAAATTCCACAGGATCTGAAGAATCAATGGCTAAAATATCGAGAAAATCTGTCTGAAATACACAAGATTGAGATAAATAGATGGGCACAATATTCTGATGTAAACATAAGGACAGAGCTACACGGTTTCTCAGATGCTTCCTCAAAGGCATACGCAGCAGCGGTTTATCTATGTACAATTAACGAAAACGGAGAGAGGACAACGAACTTAATAGCAGCAAAAACCAAAGTTGCACCGCTGAAAACGGTTTCATTGCCGAGGTTAGAGCTTTGTGGAGCAACCTTGCTAGTGAAGTTGATGCGTTATGTGACTAAAGCACTAAATTTAGTCAAATCCCCTGAGATGCATGCGTGGACTGATTCCGAAATAGTGATCGCCTGGCTGCGAGATCACCCCACAAGATGGAACACCTTTGTTGCTAATCGAGTTTCATACATTCATGAAGGACTAGGAAGAAATGTCTGGAAATACGTACCATCTAAACAAAATCCCGCAGACTGCGCATCACGAGGAATGGATCCAAAAGAATTACTTAATCATGAATTATGGTGGAAGGGACCCACCTGGTTGTGTGAAAAGGAAGATCAATGGCCAAAAATGAAATCCATCATGAGTGTAAAACACGAACAAAGAAAAAGTTGGGTGATCTCCCATTTACAAACCACCGCTAGCTTAGATGAATGGATAACCAAGTATTCCGCTCTGACGCGATTGCTGCGTGTGACTGCACACTGCCTACGATTTGTATTCAATGCCCAACGAAAATCCAACGAACGCAAAAGAGGATTCCTTAAGGCAGAAGAAATTAAGACTGCCTTACATTTTTGGTTGAAAACACATCAAAGGAAACATTTTCATGAAGAAATCAAGTCTCTGAAACAAAATCAATCATTACCACGATCCAGCCGATTTCTTAAACTCTGTCCCTTCATTTATGAAACTGGCCTACTCCGCGTCGGAGGAAGAATCAGACACGCTGAATTATCCTTTGATGAAAGATTCCCCATCATTCTACCAGATAAGGGTCACTTGACGACACTCATAATCGAAAAGATTCACAGAGACATGCTACACGGTGGTCCACAATTAATGATGCATGCCCTTGCAAGAATCTATTGGCTCCTAAACTCCAGAAACACGATCCGATACCATCTACACAAGTGTATAACCTGTTTCAAACAAAGAGCCCAAGTTCAAACACAACTCATGGGTGCACTTCCCGCAACAAGATTACGACAATCTCGACCTTTCGCCAACACTGGAGTCGATTATTGCGGCCCTTTCGACATGAAAACACACAAGGGACGAAACCCCAAGAAATACAAGGCCTACATTTCTCTTTTTGTATGCATGGCCACCAAAGCCATTCATTTGGAAATCGTCACTGATCTAAGTGCAGAGGGCTTTATTGCAGCCTTTCGGAGATTTGCCGCGAGACGAGGCCTATGTCATAACGTCTATTGTGATAATGGGACTAATTTCGTGGGAGCAACCAGACTTCTACGGCAACAACACCAGCAACTGATGCAACAAATCACTGAGGAATTCGCAGCAATATTAGAGAATGAAGGCACCAAATTTCATTTCATTCCACCATCCTCACCACATTTCGGTGGATTATGGGAGGCTGGAGTGAAGTCCACCAAGTACCACATCAAGAGAGTGATCGGAACTCACTGCTTAACATATGAGGAATTCGCCACTGTATTAACCCAGATTGAGGCATGCTTGAACTCAGGGCCACTGACCGCAATGAGTACGGATCCTCGTGATTTAAATCCTTTGACACCAGGCCACTTCCTCATCGGAGATTCGCTGATGACCCCACCTGAACCGTCCGTCCTCGATATGCAGATTAACCGGATCGACAGATGGCAATTAATTCAACGCATATTGCAAGGATTCTGGAAAAGATGGAAATCAGAGTACCTCAACCAACTCCAACAACGTCCTAAATGGACCATCACACACGATAACCTAAAAGTTGGAGAGTTAGTAATCATAAAAGAAGATTCTTTACCACCAAGTCGTTGGGCGCTAGGCCGGATTGCAGATGTACACACCGGAGATGATGGATTAGTACGAGTTATTTCCATACAAACAAAAGACAAGCTCCTCAAACGGCCAATCACCAAGGTCTGCCGGCTTCCCATTGTGAAGCAAGAAGAAAATTCTACTGAAAACCTAAATTAATAGAAAATTTATCCATACAATTAATTAACATGATTAACCCTCATCCGCATTTACCTGAGATTTTATGTATACCCTCATAAAGCTCAATTCCACATCCCACATCCCTAACAGCGAGACAGGGCGCTATAACCCTTTCCGTCTAGACCCCTTTCTATATCTCCACAGGTCACATAAGAAGGATGACCATCATCAAGCATTATGTTGACACACGCCACAGCGGTGTCAAGGGGGGGAGTATGTTCGGTGCAGCGCTGACCTAGAAAGAAAATAATGAAATAATGGTCCAAAATTAGGTCAACTATAAACACTTACCGAGGGTCAACAACCTCCAGCAGCAGCCATGTCAAACCTCCAGAAGAAAGAAAAAACTTAAAATATTCAAATTAAACTTTAGTACAAATAATTATATTATTAATACCAATGTATCCACCTCTACTCACCAAGTTTTAATAATATTTTGTCCATTTTTAAATTGAACATCACTCTCAATATCACAACACAACAAACTTTATGACATGCAGAGTGGCAACAGCCAAAATCAAAAGGTGTAAAAAAAAATAATAAAACCAATTACACATTGTGTCTCGGGTAATAAGTTCCATAGTCAAATAGAATCCACAATGTGAAAGGAAGAAGCTCCACCCAGTAGGGGAGACAGTCGATCGTGCATCGGGGAGTAAAATATCCCCAGAAATAACCGCCAATTGTTCACCCCGTACAACAGGACTCTGCAACGGAAAATTGTGATAGAACTTTCTAGAAAGTAAAGGTACCGAAGTGATATAAGGAAAGGATGAGATAACGCAACTCTCACTTTTTCATTTTCCAATTGGAACCATAACAACTTGGTGAGTTAGAAGTTGGTGCTGCAATTATCTAAGTAATCAAATATGTTTGTAATTCAATCAAATTCGTATTCAAATTGTGAAAGTTAATTTATATTATATATTGTTATGAAATTAATAAATTGAAGTGTTAAAGTGTTTCATTTTTCCTTATTGTATATGGAAACAAACAAAATTATTGTTATCTCAAACGATTGATTAAGAAAATGCAACAACGTTAAGTGAGCATAATCTGAAGGCAAAATCAATATCGAGTGTGGTCGAATCGGTCTAGTCGTTGGTAATCGCATGGCCTGTTTCACACGGGACGACGGCCAACCAACAAAATCTGCTGTCATCGTCCATTCCCTTTTGAAATTTGACGAAAAGTCGTACGGGCTTTCACACAGGCCAATTTTTCCAACCAACTGTACGTCAAAACGCTTTAGCTTATTGTTGTTGCTTTTATTTCAATTCTCTTTTGCGTACTTTCCGAGTGAAACAAAAGTCATTTCTATTTCTTTTCTTCTCCCAGCAAAAGCAACAACAACCACACCGCTGTCAAAAAGTCGTATCGAAAATCGTGTGAGAAAGTTGGATGGGAAAATCGTCCCTCCCCATCGTTCTCTCTCACCCTCTTCTCTAAAAACATGAATATCGTACGATTTCTGTTGGTTGGCCGTCGTCCCGTGTGAAACAGGCCCATTGCATAACCAAGTGGTCGTGCGTTCGAGTCCCGGTAAACGCGGGACCCCTTTTTTATTCATTTTTCCCCGATTCTGTTATATTTTATTAACGTTGGCGCCTAATGAATTGATTATTTGAGCCCGTCATAAATTCACGAATAATATTAGTGAATTCAACAATTTTACCGTCCACCGCGTGCATATCGAAACACCCACCAAAACGGAGTACCGTCTTATTTCCAATAAAAAGTGCAACACCTCTCCATCCGTGACAGTGGGTGAAGTTGAAATAATCGCCCAGTAGGAAAGTGAACTACTTCAAAGACTAGTAGAATAACTAGTTCCTAAGGAACGAGTAGTAGTTCTCAGTTAGATACCTTTTATATGGAAACAACTGATTACTTTTGTGTGGCGATGTCCTACGACGGAGTCAATTGTTCTCTGCTGCATCACTATAGAAATACTTCGAGAACTAATTCATTTTGAAGTACTTCGAGAACTAATTTATTTTGAACTTCTTCGAGAACTACTCCATTTTTAACTACTTCGAGAACTACTCCATTTTTAACTAATTCGAAAACTAATTCATTTTTAATTATAAAAATAAAATTTATTTCATTTAAAAACAGAGGTAAAAAATAAATAACAAAACAACATTAATCATAAAGAAAAAAATTCATAAAAAATAAGTAACAAAACAATAATAATGAATATTATTAAATATTAGTCGTCTTGTTATCCCCGACTTTTCTTTTTTTTTCCTCGCACACTTTTTTAAAGTGCTTTCGTTTTGTGGCTTGGAAAGCTTCCCTCATGAGCTTCTCTGCATCTTTAATATTGTGATCCGTTTCAATAGCTCCTATGCAAAAATATATGTATATAAATTAGGAATTGAAAAAACTGATTTAATTTCTAATTACTTTTTATGACTTCAAAAATATTAGAAAAATCTTTGAATCTTTTCTTGCCATGGGTTCCATCCAAATTGTATTTTAAAATGATGTCCTTACTAATAAGCTCGTTTATTTGCTTCTTGAATCCACGACGAACCATGGATGAAACTGCAGAAACCTAGTTAATTGTATAATTAAATAAATTTATAGCTAATTAAATTTTTTTTTCTTTACATATAAATCGCGATTTTCTTCACATATGCCATCATTAACATTTCGTAGGTTTTCTTCACTTCTTATAGGAAATGTTGACAAGATTGAGGTATTGGCACATTCTTGCCGAATTAATGTTTTAATTAAAACTGTTTGTGTTGCCAATACCTCCATAATGGCGGCATTTTGTTGTTTTGTTATTTCTGTAAAGAATTATGTATCAATTTCACATGATTTCAAGTGTTTTAATTTGACTAGTATTACCTGTAATTTTTTCAAATTTCCTATCTATATACGATTTTAAGTCGCCACTCAGGTTTCCGTTGCTTGTATTACATTGTGAAAAGAGAGCCTCTCCCATAGCTGCATCACACCGTCTCAATTGTGCAGGTATATTCTCCTTTTCTTGTTCGCAATTTCTTCGTGCCATAATTCCTCAGTTTGAAACAGAAAAATTTTTGAAAATAACAACCAGCTTTAAAAATATGTTTTAATTATTTAGCTAAGCCCTGATAAAAACAGAAAAAAAAACGAAAAAAAAAAAAATTAAAAGCAACCATGCAAAATCGGTAGCAAAAGTAAATTTTCTTCATAAGGGAGACACATAAATTTGCATTCAATTTCTTCTACACTAAAGTACTCATCAACTTCTGAAGAAATTGAATCAACTAAACATATTCCCAAACAAGATAAAGAATCAAACGGCTCAGTGAAAAACGTTCGAATATTCAATAATTTTCTTCCAATTATATAATTTTGTCCGTCCTTTTTGAACCCTACAATTTTTATAGGTACAAATGGGCGAATGCAGCAATAATTATTAGGACTTTTCATGCTAAAAAAATAACTATTTGCACTATAACTAACTAACTCCCCATTAACTGATCTAAACCCTTCTAATTTCGATTCCATAATCATTTGTTCAAACTGAATTCTATTAAAAATCTGTGCTAATATTTTTGACGGTTTCCTTACATAACTTTTTAAAATTTGCAAGTAATTTTCAAAATCGTACGCTGAAAATGAAGGAAGAACTCCATAATGTCTAACACTATCTGGAAAATGTAGTAATCCATGAACGTTGTGAGTGACGCTGGTCTCTCCAAACACTACCGGAAAATTTTGAACAAATAATTCTAGCATATCTTGAGCAATGCTAATATTTTTTTCAAAGTTTTTAGGACGGGATAATAGCCTACACGAACAGTGAAGCAACAGAAATTCGTAGTAAAAATCATCGTGAATTTTTCCTTTTAAAACCGCCACCCCGGTATACATCAAAAATTGTCGAAATTCTGTAGCTTTCCAGTTCAAAATTTCATCAAAACCTCTAGGGCAACGAGAAAATTCTTTTGGAATATACGCACGCAGTGATTCCAAATGCTTCGATATTATACTTTTGTTTTCCTTAGTTACTTTAAAATTGATTTTGTCATTAATCATTCGCAAAAGAATTTTTCTTGTTACCCCAAGATCTATTAGATGCATACTATCAAAAGGAACTTGACTAATCATTCCAACATTAATGCTTTCAAAGGGAGTTTCTTTGTCATGAAAACGTTTTTGATGATGAGTCAAGTTCTTCCTATCTTTAAAATCTTTATCAGAAATCAGATCACCAGATTTAACGCTATAAGTCAATATACCATTTACTTTCCTAGCAACCTGAGTACATTTAGGACAACCATGAAGAGAGGTATGGCCAACAATTCCGCATACAAAAGCTTTTGCTGGGGCATCGCAAACAATACATCTTATTTTAAATTTAATTACTTTATTTTTTACCTGAATTCCGTTTTCTGTAAGATATTTTATTTCGTCAACAAATTTGGATAAAAACTGGTCTATGTGATCTGGTTTCTTTTTACCTAAATAAACACCTACGGGAAATATTTTAATATTTTTAATATTAGTGACTCGCAGTAAAATTGGCCACAAATGAATTTTAGAGCTTCTAAATAATGGCAATCCGTCAATATTAATGTCTACGATAACTTCTTTATGTTCAAAAATAGTGCTACAAATTTTTTTTAATTGTTTTTCGATTCCAAAATGAGAGTACACACCAGGCGAAACTCTACTTATAGTGAGTTTTTCTCTACTTCGCAAAATTGTCTTAGAACTAAGAGGTACGTCTAAATTTTCTTCCTTTAAAATACTTAACAATTCATCAAAACATTGTCGGGAAGGCCCAGGGCCGGATCTAAGCATAGGCAACATAGGCGCTCGCCTAGGGGCCCGCACCACAAAGGGGCCCGCACCACACACAAAGGTATTTTATGCAGTCCACCACATAAAACACCGACTTTGCCGCGCAGGTGGAGTCGGAGGCGCATAGATTATGTTTCTATTGAAAATTATCATAGAAATTCTTACTTCCAAATATATTTACAACTCGAGCTATTTCAAACTATGCAAGAAGCTTGGCAAGAAGTTGCGATTTCGGAAAATTAGGGGACGCGAATTTATAAAAGACGCATCGTTTCGTTTTCACATAGTGTACGGTACGATCCGACCGTAGAATAATGAATAATGTACTTTTCGTCATTTGATGACGGGACTGTAAATTCACAAAAATGTTTCTTAAGAATCGAACAGAAAAGCGTATATGAGCCATTGAGCCCTTTCTGTATTCCTGCCCCCTAAACATTTTAATTCGGCGCCCCGGGCTGATTACCGTGCAGTATTACTTATTATATAAAATTTTATCATCATCACGTTGAGGGTATCTATACTACTCCTTCAACTGTTACTGAACCGGTTTTATAGGAGAGAGGTAAAAAAAGGGCAAGAGGGAAGTATAGTAACATCTTCAGCAGAAATTTTTCGATTGAAAACTTAACACATGCATAATGTGCTTCTGCTTACGCGCCCTGATGTTCACTAATTATAGGCACAAACATAGATATCTCCGTGAGAGAAAGTTACTCGTGATGAAGGAATACCAGTGTAGACCTAGATTATGTTGTAGAATTGGCTCGGTAACAGTTGAACGAATTCCAGTGTAAATACCCTCATTAGCCTAATCTACACTAGTATTCCTTCAGCAGCAGAACCGGTTTTTCACGAGAGAGGTATAGAAAGGACACGAAGGTAGTCTATTATCATGTTCACCAGATAATTTCGGCGTGAAAACTTAACACATTCACAATGTGCTTCTGTAAACTCTTTCTTACCCCGGGGTAGCAAGTATAATTATCGACACGCACACAGATATCTCCGTGTAAAGACAAGAAAGTTACTCGCGATGAAAGAATATCAGTGTAGACCTAGATTAAGTTGTAAAACCGGTTCGGCTGCTGCTGAAGGAACACTAATGTAGTTATCCGCATTGTGTTGTACTTCTCCTGCCCCTGTCCATAGCGCCCATCGGGCCTTGCTTTTTCCCTTTATGTGGGTATGTGCCGTATACAAGGTTGAAAAGAAAGCTCGTTGTGTGGATGCAATAAGTACATGTCGTGCGAATTTGTGTTCTAACCTTCATCAGATAGCTTCTATAGAGCAACGACGACGAGAAGTAGTTCAGCTCCTCCGGAGTATAGGTGGTGTGAGTCTCGCTGGTCTAAACAAATAAGAAACAAAATCTCTTGTTCTGTTGGGATGAATAGTTATGTGAAAGTTCAACAATTTAATCAGAATTAGACTTCCTCAAGTTTCCTATTATTTCACACACGATTGCTACAAAAGTTAAGTGAGAGTTCTATTTATACAGAGGTTTAGAAAAACTTCAAAGGATAGAGAATGTCATTGATGACTGCCAGATTACAGATGCACGAGCTTTTTTTATACATAGTTTCCTTCCTATTGTCGTACGAGTAGAGTGCATATCCAAGAGAGTCTCTTTGGGAAGCTAGTTATGTATAAATCGGAATCGGACTCCAAGTCCAATTATCAGAAATATGACTCCGCGTGGCATGGGGTGAGAAAATTCATTTCCATGACACAGATTTCGGAGAAGCCAGACGCTGACCTGGCACAGTACGATAACAAGAGTACATGACTTGTCCCCACCTGAAATTACAACCGCAAGTAGTCCTAATCACGACGCCGCGGAGTAATGTCCAACATTTTATATCTCGATTAGACAGTTCGTTCTTTATAAATAAAAGTATTCGTTAATTTTAAAAGGTGTGTTTCATTTATTTTGGTTCCGTGAGTGTTATTCGGAACTTATATTTTTTTTTGATCTCCACCCCGCTCAACCACGTAACTGGCGCAGTCGGTTAACTTAAAGCTCGTGTAAACCAAAGTTTGATCTTGTGCTTGTTTCGGTAACGTTCGAAAAGAGTAAACCGTAACACAATTCGATAAATAGGTAAATTCGCGAAGAAAAAGGCCTAAATTCGATACAAGAAATAAAAAAGAGGTGCGAGTGCTAAACAAGAGTGAAAACTATAGGCCTAAAATAAATCACTTAAAACAGGTTGTGAGGTTGCTCCTGATCTGGTGCTAAATAATAACAAAAAAGTTTTTTATAAAAGTGTAAAGTGGTGGATGACCGAAAGAAGGCGAAGGAGGGAATCGCTGTTCAACGACAGAAGAAACCTAGTGACCGAAGAAATGGAGGATCAGATCAGCGAACTACAAAGAAAGCTGAGGGAACGTGAGGAAGAAATTTCTCAATTGGCTGTAGCAGTGCAACAATTAGTTGCAAACCAAAACAACAGCCAAGAACCGATCGGAAGACTGGCAGCCGCAATTCAGGAACTTAATTTGAGGAATGTAGCAGACCCAAGGCAGAAGATTTTGAAGGAACTCAGGCACATGAGTTCATTTACTGGTCGAGGTGATGTATCAATAAATTCGTTCATCACGAGCATGGAATTTTTCCTCAACGCAATTTTGGATCCACAAGTGCAACGGGACACAACCAGGATGATTTTTCTGGAAAAGATTCAAGGTGAAGCCAAGGAAGCAGTTATAAATATTAGAGAACCCGACAACTGGGAGTTGATCAAAGCAACACTGAAGCTGCGTTATAAGCCCGACGTCGAACCGGCGGAAATCTATAGGAAAATTAGCGGATTAAAGGTTAAAACAGTAAGTGAATTAGCCATAGAATTACAAAAAATTAAATTTAAAACTGATGAGCTTATAATATATTATAAAAATAACACGTGCATAGATTTAAGTAATGTTGATTCACTTCTTGCAAATACAGCTAAAGAAATGACTCAGGGAGTCCTTTTAGATAAAATTTATGGAATGAGTAATATATTAGAAATTATCAAGGTAATGCGTGAAAGGCGTTTTGAAGATGCGTGTATCAGAGATGAGTTTAAAAAATCCAAGTCTTTAGTTCCAAATAGAGTTTTTGAAAATTTTAAAAACAGAAACGATAATCCAAATTATAATAACAGGCAAAACTCAGGACAATTTAAACAACAGACTAAACAGACTTACAACTACGGTAATCACAGACAAAACTTGGGAAACCATCGTTCACAAAACTTTAATACAGACCAAAGACGTTTTTACTATCCGAAAAATCAATATAATCCCAATAATTATAATTCCGGGCAGTTCAGACCCAATTTTACACAAGGTAACTTTAGAGGGCCCTCAGCCCCGCGTAGAGAACCAACTACACCTATGGAAGTGGACAACGTCCAACCCCTCAGAACTAAGCGAAGTCAAGAATACAATTCAAAAAAAATTCCAAGGGAAAGTAGATACGAAAGGGTGACCAGAGAGGTTGAATCAAACCATGGTGGAGGCTTAGAAGAATCAGAAAAGTTTTTTCTCAACTAGCCTCGGACGAACTACCATTAGTCAACATCACCATCAATGGCATAAAATACGTGACCCTAATCGATACAGGATCTACTATTAGCATTATTGATAGCAAATTACCTTATTTCCATAAAACTAAAATAAAACCATTTAAGTTCACTACCATTACGGGAAAAGACCGTATAAATTATGAAGTGCATACACCAGCCCCAGGAGAGCTTAAGCTTCCTCCAGGTGCTACAATTCGTTGGAAGGTTAGAAATTTGATTAAACGAAAATATCAATTCATTATCGGTATGGATTTATTAAATAAGTTAAGAACCAATGTTGGTATTGAAGACAAACACATTACTCTCAACCGTCAAATATTACCATTTTTAAATAACCCCTATCCCGTGGCGCAGGTATGTTCACTGGAACCTATCGAAAACGGCTACTTAAAACGTCTTCAACTCAATCATTTAAACCCGGAAGAATACCACGCAGTTGTCGAATTAATTAAAAAGTTCGAACATTTATTTTTTAAAGAAGGAGATAAGTTGACTAGTACTCCTAGCATTCAACATGAAATCATCACCACAACGGAAAATCAAATAAACGCAAAACTGTACCGGTACCCACCTAAACACGAGCAAGAAGTTCGTAGACAAATTGCGGATATGGAACAACAGGGAATAATACGCAAAAGTAACTCAAAGTATTCCAGCCCGTTAATTGTGGTGCCGAAAAAGAGTGATAATTCCGGTGAGAAAAAATTTCGGATAGTCATTGACTACCGAAAATTGAATGAGGTAACAGTGGATGACAAGTTCCCATTGCCCAACATAGATGCCATCCTAGACAAATTGGGCCGAGCCCAGTATTTCTCCACAATTGATTTGGCGAAAGGCTATCACCAAATCCTAATAAGAGAGGAGGACAGGAAGAAGACGGCATTCATTACCCCACACGGACTCTATGAATACAATAGGATGCCATTCGGCCTGAAGAACGCCCCAGCGACGTTCCAAAGGCTTATGAATGACGTCTTGAGGGACTTCATAAATAAAACTTGCGTTGTATACCTTGATGACGTCCTGATATTTAGTACATCCCTTCAGGAACACGTCAAGGCTATTTCGGAAATCTTTAAAACTTTGGGTCAGCACAAACTAAAAATTCAAATAGATAAATGTAGATTTTTAGAAAAAGAGACCCCATTTCTAGGACATGTGATCACTAAGGACGGAATAAAGCCGAGCTCTGAGAAAATTAGCGTGATCAAGAACCTGGAAATACCTAGGACCGTAAAAGAAATTAAGAGTTTTTTAGGTCTTACTGGTTTTTACCGGAAATTCGTGAAAGATTACGCCAAAGTGGCTCAACCTATTACCAAATATTTGAAAAAAGACAGTAGAATAAACACAAATGATCCAAACTTCATTAATGCATTTGAAAAACTCAAAAGTCTAATTACGTCACATCCCATACTTCGATTCCCAGATTTTTCACGGCAATTTCAACTTACAACCGATGCTTCGAACTTCGCAATAGGCTCCGTCTTGTCGCAAGATGGACACCCTATTTGCTTTGCGTCTCGTACCTTAAACTGTCACGAACAAAATTATTCCGCGACGGATAAGGAATTTTTAGCCATCATGTGGTCTATCAATTATTTTAGACCATATCTGTATGGCAACAAATTTAAAATCTTTACGGATCACCAACCCATTAAGTATTTACAAGCCAAATATCGAGGCAGAGATTTGTCTCCTCGTCATCAACGGTGGCTTCTGAAACTCGGTGAATACCAATTCGAAATAGACTATCTTAAAGGTCGCGAAAACAAAGTCGCTGATTTTTTGAGCCGCATTAAATCCGAAAAAGGAAATGCTAAACCTTATGTCGAAGCTGACGATCGTACAAACACATTTTCAGACTTAGGAATTTTGTGTAACATAGAAGAGGATGAACAGACTATGGCAACTAAGCACTCCGCAGAAGAAGAATTACTGGATTATATTCCGATCAAGGAAGAAATAGTTAACAAATATAAAACACAAATAATTCTTACTAACAACAAAACGAAAGAATTCGAAGTTATTCATGGTAAAAGAAAAATATATATAGCAGAACATGACTTTGATAATTTGTCCGATATACTCAGGAGATATATGAAAAAAGGAAGAATTGGAATATATACAGAACTCGAAGACAGTAAGTACAATGTAGTACAAGAGAAAATAAGAGAAATGTTTTCTAACGACAAAAATATAAAATTTGTAAGATGTTCATTCAAGGCTCAAGCCATTGAAACGGAAATTGAAGCCATCAAGCAAATCTCTTTATACCATGTTCAAGAAAGTTTACATTCAGGAATCCAAGAAACGTTTAATACTATTAAAAACAAGATTTATTTTCCAAAGTTATTAGAATTAATTACAGTCGTAATTAACCAATGTGATGTCTGCCAGAAGGTCAAATACGACCGTCACCCAATCAAACCTAAATTTAAATACACGGAAACGGCTACTGACATTAACCAAATCGTACACATGGATATTTACACAATTATGAAACACAGTTTCCTAACCGTAATTGATAAATTTTCGAAGTTTGCGGTGGTATATTACTTGACTGATAGAAACCATATAACAATTATTGAGCAACTGGAAGACCATTTCGCAAAGCTGGGAAAACCAACAAAAATCATTGGAGGAAACGAATTCTATGGAATTTACATTAAAGAATTTTTACAGGAAAATGGTGTCATATTACATCTCACTAAAGCCCATAGTCACACAGGATTAGCTGATATCGAGAGAGTACACAGCACTTTAGTCGAAATATTTAGAACAATAATACTAAGCAACAATAAACTTTCAGCACGACGGATTCTACAACAAGCGGCTATATGTTACAACAACCGTTTCCATTCTACGATAAAATGTACACCTGCACAAATACAATTTCATATGGTAGATTTTGATCAGATCCGAAAGAACTTGAAGGAATTTAAGGATAAGTACCTGCAGAAACGCAACGAAAATAAGGAAAACTATGAAGAAACCAGAACAACAGGTTTTATTAAAAACTATAAAGCAGCCAGATTAAAGCACCTACCAAAATACCGAGAAGCAAAACTGAAAAATGTCCATCCCATAAATATAAAAAGGAAACCGAATTATACAGACCAAATAAAAGAAAACGATAAAGTGGCCACTGAAAATGAGAAATCAATTATTAATAAGGAATTATATGACGGTCCACAGGACGAAGTTGAAGTAAGTAAATTCAACGATAAAGTTATTAGTGAAGGCGAGAAACTAATTATTAATAGAGCATTATATGACGGACCACAGGACGAAGTTCAAGTGAGTAAATTCAATCTGAATATAACCCGGCAGGACATTAACACCCTAGTGGAAGGAAATTGGCTCAATGATAATATAATTAATTTTTATTTAAACCTACTAATGGAACGTAGCGGACAACATATACCTAGCGAATGGCCTAAAATATATGCAATGAACACTTTCTTTATGCCGATTCTCTTAAAATCAGGCTACAGTACAATCGGCAGATGGACACGGAAGGTTAATATTTTTACATATGACATAATTTTGGTCCCAGTACATGTACAAGGCGCACATTGGTGTATGGCAGTTATTGACTTCAGAAATAAGTCTATCAAGTATTACGATTCTTTGGGAAATCCAAACGCAGAAGCGTTGAACGCTTTAGAAAACTATCTAAAAGAAGAATATAGGGATAAACAAAACGGAACGTTCGAGACAACGTCATTCGTTAAAGAAAATGTACGTGACGCACCAAAAAACTAATGGGAGCGATTGCGGCGTTTTCAGCTGTATGGTCGCCGAACACATCTCCAGAAATAGCGAACCCGTATTTGCCCAAAGCGACATGCCTTATTTCCGTGAAAAGATGATTTTAGAGATAGTTCAAGCAAAACTAATGTAATAAAAATAATAATAAAATAATAATAATAATAAACGCGTTTTCGTTAACGCACAAACTTTATTATTTACAGCTTTTCGCAACAATTTTGATTATACTTACTATAACCACACCAGTCCAAGGATGGTTAAATGTTTACAATATAGAAGAACCAGCAGGGTTCACTGAAATTCGATTGAATAAAGCCCAAATAGTATCTAAAACAAACATAATTCTTCATGGTATCAATACTAAGGAAATTCTAAACGTAATCCAAGATTTTAAGACCAACGCGGCTAAACTAGACGGACAGGGTCAGGAGTTAATACTTACAGAGCTAGAACATTTGGATAACGTAGTTCAGACACTTATCCCACCAATAAGGAGACGACGAGGTTTGATTAACTTAATAGGAACTACCCAAAAATGGCTTTTCGGAACCATGGACGAAGAAGACAGACGAGACATTGACAAACATCTAAACTCTTTAGACTCAAACAACCATGACGTAATAGAAGCTATTAATCAACAAATTGACATTAACCAAAGTTTTAACGAAACGTTTCAACAACTCAAAAACATTGCCAAAAGAGATAGAAAAACTATATTGGATAGAATAAATAACCTTTCAAGCAATGCATTGATCGAAAATATATATTATGACCAAATTTTTAAAATTCAAATTCTTAAAAGTAAAATAGAAAACCTGCAAGACAATGTCGTTTCCGCTAAATTCGGAATTTTACATCCCAGTCTCCTTACTGACCAGGAAATTAGAAAATATGAAATAAATTTAGACAAACTACAGTATATTAAAGTTGGATTGGCAAAATCAGGAGATGATTCATTAATTTTTGCAATTAAACTTCCTAGAGAATTTCTAATGGTACAATTAAAAGTAATATTACCTATACCGAATACTCAACAAAAAGAAATCGATTCTCCTCAAGAAATTGTATTCCATATCAACGATACTATTTATAAATATGAAAATTTAAAAACTTTAAATGAACTAACTATAAGCAAACATTGTATATATAAAGAAGATTGCAATTTAATAAAAAATTCAAATATGGAAATAATAGAACTAGATAAGCAAACTATTGTAATAAAGAATGCCAATAAAATTAATATTAGCCAAAATTGTGACAATAGAAAACTACTCCTATCAGGAAACATATTAATACATTTTAATAATTGCACAATAAAAGTTTTAGATCATTATTTTTCTAGCGAAGAAGAAAAATTTCAAGATAGATTTTATTATCCTGTAAACAGAGAATTTAGAAATTTTACTGAAAAGCTCACCTTAGATGACATTATATTACATAATACGAAAAACATTAAGAAGATTAAGGAACTCCAAATGCATAAAAATTTTACATATGGCGCTAATATAAGCCTATTTACATTGCTATTAATTACAATACTTATATTATTAATCTATTTTAAGAAAAAGCAAAAAAAATTTAAAAATTAAAATAAATAATATGATCCAGGAGGATCCTATGTCAAAGGGGGGAGAAGTTATGTATAAATCGGAATCGGACTCCAAGTCCAATTATCAGAAATATGACTCCGCGTGGCATGGGGTGAGAAAATTCATTTCCATGACACAGATTTCGGAGAAGCCAGACGCTGACCTGGCACAGTACGATAACAAGAGTACATGACTTGTCCCCACCTGAAATTACAACCGCAAGTAGTCCTAATCACGACGCCGCGGAGTAATGTCCAACATTTTATATCTCGATTAGACAGTTCGTTCTTTATAAATAAAAGTATTCGTTAATTTTAAAAGGTGTGTTTCATTTATTTTGGTTCCGTGAGTGTTATTCGGAACTTATATTTTTTTTTGATCTCCACCCCGCTCAACCACGTAACTAGCTCGAGTACTAGTTCCATTGCCAGAGTATTATAACATAAAGATACTTTTCCCTGGTAGCAGAATTCTTCAATTTTCAATTCTATTTTCCTTAAAAATTAATAGGTTTCGAGTTTCATATCATCATTTTCTTTTCACCTTATTTCCTGCTTTACTTTCAAGACAGAGAACCAACGGGCTTGCTTAAAGTGTTTCATCCGACAGAGTGCACTTTAAATATCCCTAGCTTTTTTATCCGATCAGAATGATCTTGGTCAAAGGGAAATAGGCAGGCGTTAATAGAAATACACCCAAACCTAACATAACCTGCTCGGTCGAGGGGATCCTTCCAGTTGTCCAAAACTCATATTGTCTCGCCCGGTGTCATGCCCTAGGTAAATGTAGCAGTTTTTTATGTGTGACAAGTCAGGATGACCCTGGCAATGTCCAGGTGCAGGTTTCCGAACTTCCTTTAGATGACGTCTCCCTCCAGGTCTATACCACAGTTCTTTTTATTACGCAAGTCCAATTTCTTACTACTGGAGAAGGTACTAGCGAATGTATAGAAATTGAATTTGAAACCATTAAAATATTGTTCGCATTCTACTGCCGAGGTTAATGGTTGAAAATTTTTTTTGGGAAGGGGGCCCGCACCACAGGATCCGCCTAGGGCCCTCCACATCCTTAATCCGGCTCTGGGAAGGCCTATTTCTCAAATACCATTCTTTTAATTTCTCTACTAATGATTTTTTGGCTACTGGATTTTGAAAATCTTTTAAAGCTGTTGTTTCTACTTCAAAAAAGTAATCATTAGTTGTTTCTAAATTCGCTTGCAAATTTTCCGAATTTTTAATCACGTTCCTGCTTAATTTACTAAGGTTTGTCTCTTTTTCTTTTTTAATTAACCTTCTAATATTACGCTTGCTGCTACCCCCCCTACTAGACATTTTTTTTAATTATATGGAACAAAAGAGCGGGTACTTACATGTAAATGCACAACAAAACAAAACACTTTTATTTTATTTTTACCTTAACGCACGTGTCTCCTTCTCTACGATTGCACAACAACTGACATTTTCTCAGACAGGAATGGCCTTCTTTTTTTTGTCTCCGGCGAGAGCATTATTCTGAAAATTCTCATGATCATGGGGATTTTCCGTTGATGTCGTTATTCAAACTAACTCCTTCTTGCATTACTTTTGAACCAGTAGTGGAACTAGTCCATTTTACACTAATGGTAAGACTATTCTTTTTTTATAAGGAGTCTGTTTATTCCGACTGGGCGCCGACCCATCCCTACACATCTTTGGCGTTACATTAGCCAAAGAGTAGCGATGGAATGGAATGACCACACATTCCAAATCGCCAAACAAGCATCCCAGTACGTGGGATTTCTTAAGAGGTGCAAAGAATACGTTAAATACACAGTTACCTAAAAAACGAGCCTAAATATGTTGCTCTACGTATTATGCAATTTTTAGCTGTCTGGAGGCGATTGGAGTATTTTCGGGGTTGCCAGAGAAGTGTTTTCTAATATAATATGGGGTTTGTTTTAATTTGTTCATATATTAAATATATAATTTTTAATTTGTTTATACTTTTAGGTCCATTCTGAACAATGTATTTTTGTGCAGATGTAATAATGTATTTTCATTAAATTCCAATATATCTTTAAGCTGAAAACCCTTTTTGCTGCAATTTATTTCTATTAATTCCCAATTTAATTTGCCATTCAAATGCCTTACTTCTGGAGAAGGTTCCAGGGAATGAATTGAAATTGGACTTGAAACCTTATATTGTTCTTTTTCTACTGTCAAGATTTTTGGTTTCGGTTTGGTTCAACTATCATTTCTGCCATTGCTCCATAGGTCTACATAATGTTCTGACATTCCACATTGCAAATTTTATATCAAAGTTCCTTAAATCATTAGTCCATGGGAAGTAAGTCCTGACTGTTCCGAGGCTGACGTCTCGATTCCATATAAAAAACTGTTTTTGAAGAGGGGTTGCCAACGCCTAGGCCTGCCCACTATCCAGACGACCTTTCACATTTCTTTAAAAAATTCGCCATACATATATTCTGCATTAAAGTTTATTCATATAACTTCGCTCTCTCGCACCAAAATCATGCTTCTCTGCCAACAGTCGCTGAATTGAATCGAGTCCGAACGAGAGCAAATAATTTTCCCAAAATGCATTTATAATTAGTAATCAAAAAATAAGCTCTCGTCCAACTAAAGTTCATTAACTCATTTTATCCGCGCCCAAATCTGATTACTCAGTAAAAGTCGCTCAAAAAATAGCCATGAAAACCTCATTTGAGACGATGACATATGCCGCAATCAGCAGTGGACAAAATGAAACTTCCATTTGGTTTTCATGCATCAAAAGGCAGCGAATAACTTGATTATCGCCGATAAACGAGTTTACTACATCAGCAGTGTCCCACATCCTGAGGAGAATTTAATTACTTAACCGACTTCAAAATTCATAGCCATCGAGCGTATATGTATTATATATATACATATATATATTTTTGCGCGCTGTATTTAAAATTGAATTTTCATCTGCAAACAACTACATGCGAGGACATGTCACGTCTGCTATTCCTCAAACAACTCGTACCCAGTTTTTTTGCACTAGCCTTGAATGTCCTAGAAGCGGGGAGCACGAGTGGAGTCCTGGCAGCGTGGAGCGGTGGGCCAGTGTCCTCATGTGTCGCGTAAATCTCGTGTCCATCCATATGTTGCCAGCTGAGTCCTGTAATATCCTTGTTAAATGTTAATGAAATGCATAAATACCGGAGAGACATGATTGCTGTAGTTTAGATGTAGTTTGACGTAGATTGTTTTTTTTGGAAAGTATGCTCTGTCTGGAGATTAATTTCAGCAACTTTTGGTTAAAATAAATTTATAGAGATGCTAATTAAATTTTTACATTCAACACTTTGTTGAGGAGGTCGGGAAATCTGAATTCACTCTCCGCGAATTTAACTGGAAACCCAAATTAATTTCTACACTTTAATACGAATTTTGTTTTTATAGCTATGTCATTAGTTTTTTAAACCCATGGTTTTTAATTTCAAGTTCGTCTTGTATAACAGAGATATTAAGTAACAAGCCATTTTTTTCAGATTCATTTAATCTACTCTACACAACACTATTCATACTATCATTTATTAGGTTCATTGATTTTTTAAAATGCACACCATGAAATTACGTTTCGGCGTATAAAGTCTAAATTTATTAAATGCTACCTATTCAGGATGGTCCTATTCACATGGTATACCTTCGAGTATTTTGAAATATAACGTTTACGGGTGCCATTGAGAATGCTTCAGATTTTATTCAAGTCCAACTTCAATGTGCGTGAAAAGCAATCGGTGTAGAAGTATTTCACGCGATTGCATTTTTCAACAGAAAATGATTTTAAAAAGGATTCATTATATTAGACACATCCATCTGAATTAATGCAGAATAAATCGACACCTTAAAAACACAAATTTTATAGAATACTAGCTGGCCTCCATGCGATGCTACTCGTATATTATTTTTTTGTAAATAAAATAAATTGAAATTTAATTTATTGAAAGCAAATGCTTTAATAGTTTTGTGTATTAACTTTAGTGTAACGCTTTTGGGCACATATTGATTTTAGTTTATCCACCTGGTGCTACACATCAGGGGCTTATCGTCGTTGGGTGGTGAGGGGGGTTGTTAGTTCAAACCCGTCCTGACCAGAAAAATTTAAAGCTATGTAACTACAGATGACATGAAATATTTTTTCTTTTAGTTATTAATCTAATGAAAATAAATACGAAAATGGTTTAAAACAAATTCAAAACCTCAGAATAACAAGCGAAGAGGTTCCTTGGAAAATTCAATGCGTATTAACACAATGAAATTGGGCTCAAAAGGGATCCCTAGTGTGAAAGTTGTGGAGTAGTTTTGATTTCTTCCATTAGTCCATGGAAATGGTACTTTAACATTGCAAAAATGTAGGACAAGGTTTTTTTTGGGGTTGTGTAGAGGAGGTCGGTGTAAGTTTAAATTTGAGATTTCGGGGTCGGCCCCCTCAATTGGCCGCCATCTTGGAAAAGGTGTGCAAATGGTTTTTCCACTATGTCTCCGTAACAGTACATCTTACAGAAAATTTGTGAAGAGGTCTTTTGTTTAGAATTAAATTATCTACAATTTATTATATTAGCTTTTTTGTCGTAAATTGAATAATTAAGAAGTTATAAGCCTTAGAACACAAAAATTAGTCACAATATTTACTTTTAAAGGCTATAACTTTTTTTCCTTCAATTCTAACAAAAAAAATAATAAGTTGTTTTTAGAGTGTTTCATAACGAATAGTTTGCATTCAGCCTTTTTCAATTATATTCATTACGAAGGGTTTTACAGCGCCCCGAAGGTATCAAAGTGATAGATTTAATTTTTTTACGATTTTACCTCCGCCTCCCTAGTGATGAGCAAATGCAAGAACAAGACAAGACTAATATAGTCTTGGTCTTGTCTTGTTCTTGCTCAGTCAGTCTTGTTCTTGGTCTTGCGAGCATAGCTAAGTCTTGTTCTTGCTCTTGTCCTTGCAAACATAGCTAAGTCTTGGTCTTGGCCTTGCTAAATGTGCAAGACCAAGACAAGACAAGACAAAACTGCAAGACCAAGGCTATTTTCGCTCATAAAGTATGTATTGTATGTATTTTTATAAACCGGTTATTAAAAAAAGAAACGCAGGAATCTGCATTTTTGTATGGTTTTCTTTTTAAATCCTGAAAGATTTAACAGAAGAAGGACTCATTTCTTAGACACCAGTAACTCAATTGATTAAAAAAAGACTTCACAGTGTGAAACATCTACCTAAATCCTTTCCATCTTGGATGGGGCACGAGTGGTGATTCTTATTGGCTATGCATTGTTTTTGTTGTTTTCCTGAGGTTCCTGTGTAAATGAACCATTCAGGGCGGCGAAGAAGTAATCTCTCCATCTTTGGAGTTGCTCCTCGTCGCTGCGCAGTAGCCTTCCATCCGCACTCTTTACGGCATGCTTTTTAGTAGAGTGCTTTCCCGAGAGCTGTTTAGTGATTTGGTACAGCACCTTACTGTTGCCTGTGTTTGCCGCGTTTCCGATTTCTCTGCGAGCTCATTTATCTGCCGCCTTTTATCACGCCGGACACTTCTCTTTACCTCCCGGTGCAATTGGGAGTAGGTATTCCCGTTCAAGTTGTTGTCGTTTTTTCGGGTCTCTTTTCGAGTTCACGTTATTTTTGAGGGCCCCTCCTGCGTTCTATTTTTTGCCAGGTTGTGTCCGAGATCCAGTGTTGTTGGTTTCTTTGGACATAACCGATGCTTGTTTCCGCTGCTGTTATTATAGCGCTCTTTGTTGTGCTCCACAGCTCTTCAATATTTGTGTCGTCAGAAACGGTTTGCTGGTTTAAGATTTGTTGCAGTTTTCCAGCAAACTCTCTCCTTTTAGTGCTCTCCCGCAGAAGGTCTACGTTAAACCGTCTACGGTTTATGGCATCTCGTTGGAAGTTTCTGATTGCGGCGGTTTTTAGGCGGATAGTTGCTACTATCAAATGGTGGTCACTTCCAGTGTCTACTCCCCTAAAGCTCCTGACATCCTCCAGAATAGTTCTCCATCTGCGGCTGACGGCCACGTGATCTATCTGATTTTTCGTTCTACCATCGGGCGATACCCAGGTCTCCTTGTGTATCTTCTTGTGACAAAAGTAGGTTCCACCTACCATGAGTTGATGGAAACTACAGAAGTCAACGAAAAGCTCACCATTGTTACTGGTAACTTGGCTTAGGCCTTGATTTCCAATTGTGTGTTCAAGGCCGGTGTTGTTGGGGCCGATCTGGAGCGCGTTCAAAACCTTACTATGGTAAACCACGAGGTAAGCTGTGCTTATGCTGCATCACTTCACTTAACCACGAAAGTTTATGTTTAACCATGGAGGTTTTTGAACGCACCGTGGTTAACTAAAGGTTAAAGAAGAAAAAAAAAATAAAAACAAAATTCTCCACAAAATAGTCCCCGATAGTTGCGTCAATTATTTCATTAATTATTTATTTGCAATAATCCCACAAATCCCACTTTGATTTGTTCATGTGTTTAGAATAAAACAACTGTCAGAGAGTTGTTTTTATTCTTCTTCTTCTTAACTATCGCTAACCATGCTCCCGAGCAAGGTTAAAATTTAACTACACCATGGTTAACCACGAGAGTTTTTGAACGCCAAAAAGCTATGCTCGTGGTTATGTTGTAGTTAACCACGGAGTTTTTGAACGACAAAAGTTTACCATAGTTAACCATGGTTAACCATAGTAAGGTTTTTGAATGCACTCCTGTACGTTTAAGTCACCCATCAAAACAAAGATGTCTCCCCTTGGAATAGAGCGAAAAACCTCTTTCAGTCGCATATAGAACTCGTCTTTGATGTCATCTTTTGCGTCTTCAGTCGGAGCGTAGCATTGGACTATCGTAGTACTTCTTAGCCTGGTACGTAGGCGTACGGTAATAATCCTCTCAGAAACTGATGACCAGCTAATGAGGCTGGTCCTGGCTTCCTTGGTGAGTATTACGCCAACGCCATTCCTACGGTTTTCAGTTTCGTTTCTCCCAGAATATAAGAAGGACTATAAGTCTTAATTCAGTCATTTTTGGATTTTCCTTTCTACAAAATTCTGGTGAAGTGATTTGTTATGCATACCATATTGCCAGCGCCATTTTCAATTTTCTACTTTTGACAACAAAGTCATTATTTCCGACCCCAAACCCCCAAATAGCGATTTTCAGTGAAATCCAAAGGTAATTGCCAAAATCGTACCGCCATATTGGCGCCGCCATTTTGAATTTTCCAATTTTTACCACAGATTCGTTATTTGTGACCTTAAAAACTCCTCGATACCGATTTTCCATGGATTCAGAACACAATTGCAAAATTCATCCGCCATTTTGGCGCCGCCATTTTGAGTTTTTAAATTTTGATCACAGAATCGTTATTTGTGGCCCTGAAAACCCCCCAATACCGATTTTCAATGGATTCAGAACACATTTGCAAAATTCATCCGCCATTTTGTATTTTAAAATTTTGACCATACAATCGTCATTTGTGGCCCTAAAACCCCCCTATACCGATTTTCAATGGAATCAGAACACAATTGCAAAATTCGTCCGCCATATTGGCGCCTCCATTTTTGATTTTCAAATTTTTACCACAGCATCGTCATTTGGGGCCCTAAAAACCCCCCATACCGATTTTCAATGGAATCGGAACACCGTTGCAAAATTCGCCCGCCATCTTGGAACCGCCATCTTGATTTTTTTACAAAATTGTCACATGACATTGTCACGGGAACTCAATGTTTGTACAAAGTTTCATAAGAATCGGTTTAGTAGAAGTAGTTGAAAAAATTGTCGCAAGATTTGAACCAAACAAATATACGAGGTCAAGCTAAATAAAACCATTAATAATACATAACAATACATACTAATAATACTTAATAATATAAAATACATATTAATCCATAGCACATAATCATAAATAAGAATACGTAATATCTAATATATAATAATACATAAAACTAACTAAAACCCCCAAAAACAAATTTTTTCTCACATAGTACACAAAAAAAATGCGCGTGACGCGAGTTTTTAGTTTTTTCCCCAGGCCGAAAAGTGCGCAACGTGCCTATAGAAGTTTTCACTTCAAAAAAACCTTGTCCTGCATTTTTGAAATCTCTGTAAAAAAAACTATGTAAATTCACAGTGCAAATGTACATTAAAATTACAAATCGCGATATGAAACACTAATTTACTACAAAATTATTGTAATTTACTATAAATTTTGTAACTTTACATAAAGAGGTTGAGAATCTCCAATACTGCATGACGTAAATGTTGATTACATGAATGTGACCTATATTTTACGCTATGTTGTATATTTTTCTAAATCGTTTATGTAGGAAAATTACAATATTTCTTAGTATTATTTATCAATGTTATGTACTGAACTTTGTGCTAGAATTTTACAATAAGAGGGGTAATTTTAGAACTTATATTTTCAGGAAAATTACAAATTGGTTATTGGAATGTAAGGTTTAAATTTTTCCTCTCATGGATATAATTCACAGGTAACAATGGAATACTAAGCATATATACCGAATTGTTTTAAGTTAAAGCCAGACCTTTGAATTTGATCAGTTACATATTGTAACAGCCAAAAAATTTTGATAGACGTTGCCTTCACGTGCATGCTTAACAAGGCATATTGAGCAAAATGCTATTTTTTTTATAAGGAGTGGGCATAAGCTAAGAATAAAATTTGGCGTTTGGAAATATTTCAGGCAGGGCCAAGCACATTGGACACGGCGGGAATCTTCAGCTTTAGGTTTTTTCCTGTTCCTCTCTCTGGTAAAAAGTTACAAGAAGAATTAGGAAATTTACAAAACTATGAAGTAAAGCTCTAATACTGATTGTATTTTTACATCTCACAAATAATTTATATTTACTACACAGTTGGTAAAAATGCGTAATGTAAATTAGGAATATTCCTAATAATATATAATGGAAATTTACAAAACTGCTTGTGAATAAAACTTCCAGTATTTTTATTGTAAAATTACCACAGAAATTTTTTACAGTGATGTTAAAGTACCATTTCCATGGACTACCGTAAGCGGGGTAACTGTTCCACCAGGGCGGAGGTACTACCACATTAGGCGTAGTGAGTGACACCAGCCCAGTTCCTTTCTAATGTTCGCGATACTCGACTAGCCCTAACAAGGGGTACTCGAAGCACGAGCTTTACTGGCCTAACTGCTATTAATGTAATTCAACTATATTTTTGTTAAGAGAGAGTTTCTGCATATGAATCTGTGGGCTATAGCGAGCGGTTGGGCATCGCAGATTTTCGAAATTTTCCATGGAGATCCCACGGGTCTCCCATGCTGCACCACGAAACCCGATTTTCGAAATTCAAAATGGCAGCGCAAATAAGGCCGAATTTTGCCAATCGTGTTCCGATTCCAATAAAAATCAGTATATGTGGGTTTTCAAGGTGAAAATAAAAAAATTTATGAACAAAACCTCGAAATTGAAAATGGCAGAGCTAATGTGGCGAACGAATTTTGCCAATTATGTTCCGATTCCAATAAAAGTGGGTATCTAGGGGCTTTTAAGGTCGCAAATAACGAATTTATAATCGAAACTTAAAAATTAAAAATGGCCAATACGGCGAAGAAATTTTGTCAATTATGTTCCAACTGCGATTCTCATCACTAAATACAACCTGCTTGTAAATAAAAGGATATAGAAAAAAACTCACTAACTCCAGAATTGCTCCGACCGCTGACAAAAAAGGAAGGAAAAGGTAAGAGGTAAAAAATCAAAAAACGACTAAAAAAACTGCCATTTTGTGTAAACAACCACTTCCACTTAAATGCAGATAAATTTCGATTTACTTTATTTTTCGATTTACGATATTTTATTTTTAAATTCCAAAAACTACTAATAGTCCAGGCGCTAGAGCAATGAGACATAAATTTTGGTTTTGACGTGATGTAACGGACTTTTTCGGTGGAATTGGTCAGAAATGACATCCCCAACAATATCTAGGGGGTGCGCAAACATGAAAACGCCTGGAAAATTTATGGGAGCCCAAAAACTTAAAAATTCACAAAAAATTCCCTGTTTTTGACCTTTCTTGATGAACACCTCCTAACGAAGGTTTCTAGGAGAAAAGTTTGTTGGAGATGTTTTGTTCGTTATTGGATTTGCTAAAACTTAGCGCAAGTTTGATTTTTGAAATTTGAATTTTTGCATTGCAAAATAGCCGAAAACTACAATACCATTATTTTTAAATGAAATGAATTAGGTAGTTCAAGGTATGTTTAACTTATATCCAAAACCCGATCACTGACGGTCTAATAGTTTTTGCATAATGTATTTTGCAATTAAGTGAATTTAAAAAATTAAATTTGTTGCAGCGTCAAAAAAAAGCTCCCATGTTGGTCCTGATTTTTTTACGTATGCTAAGACTCACTTTACAATTTCCAATCATAAAATTTCAGTTTGTTGTATTCAGCGGCTTGGCGTGCGTAGAGAATTTTTTTTAAAAATAATATAAATTGTAGTAATATTTCCCGCTCTTTCACGTGGTGCTATTAGTTTTTTGAAATATTTTTTTATTTTTCGAGATATGACGCAAAAACCAAATTATCGGTTTTGTTTTCGAAATTATGAACTTAGTATACACTTTAGAGCTGCAAAGATTTTTTTTTCGTTTTCTACACCGAAAAAAGTACCTAAGATCTTAGTTTCAACGACATCACATTTTATGAGAGATTTTGGTCTAAATTTGGCTCTGACAACTGGGCTATTAAAGCAAGTATAAAAACAGTTTTGTAATTTTTATACCAGGAATGTTCTATTGTCATTTTTCTCCTTTATAAAATTAATGTATACTTATTGATTTTAATCGTTACAGAACTCTATCGATTTTTATTACGTCTTCTTAAGTTTTCGCGGGTTATTAATAAACAAATAATTCCCCTCTATAGTCAAGGGAGCACCTTGTACTTTCATCATTAATATCCCTAAGTATATTTACGTGTCACACAACATCAACATTCTCTTTCTTCTCACAAACTTCCACCAAGACTTGCACTTCTGTAACTGAACCCCCTTTCCATTCTGTCTTAAATATCATCACAATTAAGACAAATGGCCTGCCTTTGTTTTTCCAACATGCACCATTATAACAGGAGGAAATATTTCCTATTTGTGTCCTTATTGTTTAAGTTCTACTTGAAAGTTTCTCAGGCGCATCTTTTCCACATTAGCGGAGTCTTAATAGTGCATATGTATATTAAGTAGAATGTTGTAGTTAATGGCATTGGGAGGCATCATCAGGATGCATACTCTTGTGGTTACCACCTATGACTTTGACTAAGGCATTAATGCACTATGCTTTTACTATAACTACCAGCTACCGCCAAAATTGAGATATTAACTCGCAACTTCATTTAATATACATAGCATATAAGTTTGTCAGTTCAGTTTACGTACTACAAAATATGAATTACTTAAGGCCACACCTAATCGTCGGGTCCTTACTGTTGCCAGGGCTCTATTTGATCTCTTATATTTGATCTCTTATTAATATTGAGTAAATCGATACGAATTCTGGTCTTAAACAAAGTCTTCTGAAAATTGAAAATCATGGACAGGTTGAAGTGATTTGAGCAAGAATTTAACACAAAAAAAATTTCATTAATTGATCTTAAATCAGAAATCGCAAAATCCAAGTCGTTACTATCGATTTTTTGTTCTAATAATTTCCTCTCCTGGTTTATCAGAATCTTTATGGTGCAGCTAAGTCTTAATTGAAGCACTTGGGGAAGTTCCTCATTACATCGTCCACAATATCCTTAAAGCTAGTGAAAATTGCAAGTCTACTTGAGGCGGAAAACTGAAAACTCAAAACTGAAAACCGGAAACTTTGAAACTCGTTATTCTCAACTGAGTACATTAACTATTAAATGAAGCAAAGTGCAGCCAACAGAGTCCACGGAAGCTTATTCTAATTTTTGATAGAAATCTTCACAGGAAAGAATTTACGGGGTTTTGAATGTTAACATAGAAAATGTTAATTAAATTTGCAAGGAAAATCATGAAAATTCCCTTTTAACTTGTGCCAGAGTTTATACGGTTTAATAAAGTGACTCCACTGTCTAGGATGCCTAAATTATATCCTTTTATGGTTGCTCTCTATATAACAACCGTTAGCCCCCGTTGGGGATAATTCAGAACTTTTCGGAACTCTTGCCAAATTCACATGTCGCGAGATAAAAAATATTCAGCCCCCTTCAACCCTTAAGGGGATTCACCTAATTGTGGATTTAATTTAATGTTCGCCAACAGCTGTGCCGTTATTTATTGCTCGTATTATCATGTCAGGTGGGAATCATGCCCCGCATGGGCTTGTTGTGAACTTAGCTAAAGGCCATACACTCTGAATGTTTGGAACTTCAGTAGTAGAGGAACAACAAGCTTCTGATTCTGACAGTATTATATTTTAAGGGTTTGCCATATACTTTGTTTGCTTCAAGACGGGGTACAGAATGAATTTCTTCTATGAAAGGCCCTGGAGAAAAACCCCTATTACAACCGTGTCCTATCAAAAGGTAAAACCTTATACTTTTTCCTTCCCACTCAACAAAAAAAAGAGGAAGAAAAAAACACGTTTTCATATTTTACACGCCTATCCCTAATGGAAAGGTGGTGTGCTGATGCTATGTTAATATGGAATGGAACTTGAAGCAAATACCTTGGGGTTTCTCTCAATTTCGCGCTAGAAGGTATCCTTAAGCATTGAAACTGTATTACAGTGACAAATTTCAAAAAAACCGCTAAATTCGCGAAGATTAATTCTGGTAAAAGGACGAAGCTCAATCATTTCAGGTCGAAGCTGAAGCAGGCAGGTCTTACAACTTTTATCATTCACCTTCCATTACCGGATATTTCAGGCAATTCTGAAGAGTGAAGACTCTTTTGTGTACACATCGAGAAGAATGCCTCAGGAAAAAATTACCCTCTGTTCCATATTTTTATTTCTTATTCTGATTCCTCCTTTCCGGGGTTTTTTTTTAAATTTTATACCATCGACCGTTGAACATGTTTCATAACTCAAATTCAGTTTGATTAATGATGACAAAACTTTTATAAGAGCATGATCGATTGTTGCCCCTCAAGAGACTGGGGAGCACTTTTCCTTTACAGTATAAGTTCAGGGCTCTGATGTAATTCAAGCACAGCAAATTCACCCCTAAAACTTTTCCACTTTTTTATTTCGTGCTTGCTTTCAGCTCTAGATTTTAGTAGATGCTTCAACCAGCCAGACTTTGTCGGCAATGGGTTATGGCTGCTCGTCTGTCAATCACTTAAAAACTCTGACATTCTAAAGTTTTACTCACCAGAGTTCGGGTCAAGCGAAATTTGTAAACTATAAGAATGTTTCTATACCATAACAAGGAAGGACTAAAGGACTCCATGTATCACAAAGTAACTTTCGAGACGATGATGAATTGCTTTGGCATTAGACATTCCTAATAAAAAGTTCATGACTGGAAGGAAGATGAGAAATAAAAAAGTTTGTATAAATATAAAATTTTCAGATTAATACGTTTTGATTTGTTGACAACGGTGTGAAATTTGCAATTTTGTAGTTCTCTTTCGGAAGTAGAGAACTAATAAATGGAACTAAAAGAATATTTTTCGTGCTTTAATATCCTTATTTTTAATATACCATTGGGCAGCAAGACGAAAAATATTAGGATCTTTAATAAAAATACGGGGTGGCGCGAAATCCGCACCAAAATCTGCATTTTATTGAACCAAAGTAAAAAGTGTTCATAAATAATGTAGTTTTTAGAAAGCATCGGCAATTTTTGATGTAGTCGCCCTTAACGCGTAATATGGTCTTAAGATGGTTCAAAAATGAATCGCGCATGGCTTTGTGCTATTCGGCCGATTCCCAACGAAAAGCTTGCTTTAGTTTAGATGATCGAAACCTTGGTATCCATAATAATATTCTAGTTTTTTAATGCCAACCTTGCTCTTCAAAATGCCCCAGATAGAGAAGTGGACTGAGAAGAAAGCACGTGCGCAATCCTTTTCACTCCTACCCAGCAAACCAAACTTTCCGAATTCCTACAAGTCGAAAGGTTTTCGGAAGTAATACAACAACAAAAACTAAAGCTTTTTATGTGGCGATTAGTCGAAACTAGTTCAAAAAGAATTCGGAAAACAATTTCGCAACAATGTCACAAAGAAGCCGGTAACAAATTTTCTTAAAGAAGTAGGAAAGAAATCGGAACATTCCTGTCAAACTTCGTTGTGAAATCGTGAGTCTATGAGTGAAGTGCGCGAGTGGTCTTTTTGTGAATTTATTTTATAATTCAATTTTACCCAACAAACCAAATTTTAAGATATCTTACCGAATTTGTTACGGAAATTCGTATATTTCTCCCGGAGATTGGCAATCGATTTCTGAACAAATTCGGAACGAAAAAAATTACCTTGTTTATGCGTAAGACGGTTTTAAGCTTAAAATCGGCTTTAGACGAATTGCGCGTATAAACAGATTCGGATTCTCTCTCAAACAATTGAAAATTTACGTTCTATATGATGAATTAACAAAGCCTTAGTAACTAAGCGGAATAGAGTGAGATTATTCTTTTAATGTAAGACCAAAATCAGCCATTTTGAGAACTCCTTACACAAACACACAATAATTCGTCTTAAGCTGAAAAAAATTAAGCTTGAGACGATTTTCGACTTAAGACTGTTTATACGGAGCCGGATTCTATCTTAAGCCGAAATTCGGCTTACGCATAAACAAGGTATATATGAAGGGGTGACACGACATCGTTACAAAAATTCTTTTCGAATTCGTTACGAAATTTAGTAAAGATTTAGCAAAGCTTTTTACCCCTAATAAAAAAAAGCTTTGCTAAATCTTTATTTATTTAAAATTTCCAGGATGGTTTTGCCACCCTTTATGTAATTAAAGTTATTTAAGTTCTGTCATTTAAATTTAAACCCTCATTAACAGAAAAAATTAAAAAATTGAAAAAAATTAAAAAAATCGAGAAATAAGTAAGTGATTCGAAAAATCAGGTGTTCGGGTTTTCTTAATTGTAAGCGGTTTAATGAAAATAAAGCATCAAAATGTATAGACCATTTGAAACTAGACATTTCAATGGTTAAATGAGCACTTATTGAATATTAAAATTCGAAAAAACATCAATAAAGTTGTCCATGCAAAATAAGGGTATTTTTTTCGAAAAATGTTAATTTCTGGGAAACGATCCCCTGCTATTAATTTATTTTTTTTCCTCATTTAAATCCGCTTTGGCACTAGCCTATAATTAAGGTGACCAATTTTTTTACAATGATAGGGAGGACGACACAATCTAAGAAAAAGGTACAACGTAAATAAATGAAACATGTTATTAATGCAAGCAAAAATACATTGAATGAATATTTTTTGTCAATGTATCATTTTCTAACAATAGGAAATTCCGGAGCCTAATTTCGTATTTCCGTTACAGGTAAACACGTGAATTCTCCTATACCCTGCGCTGCGTTTCATAGTGCCTGTTTAGACGGTTCACTTTGTCGCTCCTCAAAGCGCATCAAAGAAAACGTTTGTTTAGACGTTTTGCTTTGAGCTCAGTCTTTTTTATGACAGGTGGAACAAATGGAACGAGAACTAGTGTGGGGCAATATTTTATTAAGTGACACTCGAAAAATTGTTAGAATGGGAGTAAAAAGAAAAGCTCGTGCAAGGAGAGGTGCTTCATCAAGCTTTTCGATTTCCCATAAGATTAAGATAGAGAAAATTTCGCGTGCTGTTGGTTGTTACATAGCTCTTCTAAAAAATGTTTTACGAAAACTTCATAACAAATAATCATATGCTCTAAAAAAAGTCCTTATAATGATTTTGCTAAACTCAACAGTTTACATGTTATACGTAATCAAAATTCATTAACGTGAAACGTACAGTAGTTTTTTTTAATGTTTTACTTTTATTTTAAATATTGCTTTTTTTACAATCCTAGACAACAAATGCCGAAAAGTTGTCCTGCCTAATAAAAAACAGGTGTGCTCACCATTGCGGCTGAAACAAAATCAAATGGAGCACTAAGGTGATACAAAATGAAACAGCTGAGCGAACGTTAGTCACCTTAAAATCGAGGCGCACTTTCTTCCCACCCACATAAGTAACCTCATGCCTCCAGGGCAACATTTCTCCCGCAATACAAGACTTGCCCGCTCGGCTCACTCTCATGCCGGATAGACACGTTTATCAAGGCTTGACAAGCGTTCGCAAATTGAAAACACTTTCTTAAAACAAACGTGTGGACGCATCACAAACGCTTTCCGCAAACTTCCTTTGCAAGCGTTCGTAAATTGAAAAGGTTTGCTTTGGTTTGCCGAGCATATCCACACTCGACCGGATCGGCCACAAGCGCCGCCAAGCTTACACAAGCCAAGCCAAACGCCTTATCCACACGTTTGAATTTGCGAATGCTTGCCAAACTTGGCAAACGTGTGGATTCGACATCACAGTTTACAGCCCTTGTTAACGCCCGCCGTAGAATTTGTTAATTAGGTTAATGAAAAGGTAAAAATTCCACTCTGCAAATCTAAGGTCATTGCATTATTGTCTTGATTGCAATTCTAGCCAATATTTATTATTTGTGTTTATCCGCAATGCTTAGCTTGCACCTTCAGCAATTCATTCACCGGCTAATGTCAATGGCCGGATTTGCTGAGTGGACTTTTTACCTGTGTTCGTATGTTTGTTTTTGTTTTTATTATTACTTTTTTGTTGAAATCAATTTTGTATAAAAATCGTAATTATTAATCAATAAATCGGAGTTGAATTATAACCACCAAGCAGTGCGTTTTGATTACTAGCTAATATCAACGAAGATATCTCGGTTAAAGTGCCGCTTGATATCCCGCCACCGCAACTCCTTCAACACACTACAAGATATCTCGGTTTAAGTGCCGTTTGATATCGTATTAAACATAACCCAGGTCACGGTGTTTCACTCTGACCATTTGAGTAGGAATAAAATAATTCCTCCTTTAACATTTTGGTGACCCCGACGTGATCGGGTGCAACACTCGATCACCAATTCACATTAATTAACGTTTGCGTCACGAGTCTTTGGAGCATACATCTTTAAAAAGGGCACGAGCAGATGACTGCCACAATGACACGTCTAGAGGAACTGACCCAGCTACAATCGAAGCTTGGAGAGGATATCCAGCGCATCATCAAAAATTACGGGAAGGACTCTGCAGTAAGAAAGACGGCTACCTACTACGATGAACGGATTCGCCGTCTTCAAGAAGCTTGGATTGCCTTCGAAACCAACGACGCAGAAATGAAAGCTCTTCCAGAGGTAGATGTACGCCATAAATACTTCACGGGCGACTATTATAATAAGATAAAAGCAGTGGTTGATCAATATCTTGGATACTTTTCCAAAAGGGTTGATGAATGCTTAGCTGTTGAAAACTGTGAAGATGATTCCGAAGCAGCACATTCAAGGAAGCAGTCTGATAAAAACGTACCAGACCCAGCATCGTCATCTAAGACTCCACACGATAGTCCACCACAAGAATCAAAGGCTTCCGCAAGTCAAGTCACGACAAGAGACGAGGACACCTTACTTAAAGCCATAAGAGGACAAAAACGTACTATTGACGTGCTAAATAGGATTATGGAAGCCACCTCAGCAGAGCACCAAGCAAAATCATACTATCAGTATCAGCTTAAGGTCATTAACCAGCAGTGGCATCAAGTGGAAGAATACGACAAAACGATTTGGGAACTCTGTGAAAATCCAGCTGATTGGGGCTACAATAATCACAGCTTCCTTGAGCTCCAACAAAAAACGCAACACTTGATAGTAACACTCTCATCAAGGCTAGAAGGTTATTCATCGGAGACGTCTAACCGGATCGCTCCGTTGAATGGAACTACTGTAGTTCCAAGTTTGCCGAAAATAACCTTGCCAAAATTTGACGGAGACTATGCCAAATGGCGACAATTCTACGACCTCTTCCTACAATTGGTCCATTGTCAAGATATGTCCAGTTGCCAAAAAATGTGGTACCTTAAGACAAACCTGGCCGGAGAGGCGGAAAGATTACTGAGACATTTCACTGTGTCTGAAGAGAATTATAATACTGCTTGGCAGATCCTACAAGATAGGTACAACAACAGCAGATTATTAGTTTCAGCTTTAGTAAACAAGCTGCTGTCGCAACCAAGCCAGACTCATGCTGCAGCAACCAACCTTAAGGCATTTCATGATACCACCAAGGAATGTCTTCTTGGTCTCCAAAACCTAAAAATAAAAGTAGAAGGCTGGGACCCATTGCTGTTGCCTATACTGATAAAGAAGATGGATCGTGAATCACATATGCTGTTTGAACAATCACTAAATAATCCAAAGGAAGTGCCATCTATCAAACAATTACTAGATTTTCTAGAAACACGCTTTCAATCGTTGGAAGCATTAGGTTCCAAAAGTGTCCTTGTGAAAAAGCCAGGCATAACTAAGATTTTGACCTCGGCTCTATCAGCAGGACAACAAGACACCTGTATTTTGTGCAAGTACAAGCATCCCCTGTACTTCTGTAGGGCATTCAGAAAATTGGATTCCAAGGAACGGCTCAATATCGTGAAAAAATATGTTTTGTGCATCAATTGTCTGAAACCTGGACACAGTGCATCTACTTGCTCATCCCGGTCCTGTTTTAAATGTAACCAAAAACACAATACGTTGTTACACTTCACATCAGGCTCGAAGGAAAAACAAGAAGGACGTAGGGCTGACGTAGCAGTAAAAGAAGGTTCTTCAAGAGGTGTCAAAGACGAAGGTAGCAACACCGGTACAGATACTAATGCAGTTACACTAGCAGCACTGGACGATTACAAAACTCGGAAATATGTATTTTTGAGCACAGCTGTGGTGAAAATTGTGACGAACGAAGGCAACGAGATGGAATGTCGAGCAATTTTAGACTGTGGATCCCAGGTGAATGTAATCACTGAGAGGATGATCAAACGGCTGAAGGCGATAACCCAACCAGATAAAATGACCATTGAGGGCATTGACCAAGCGAAGCAGAAATCCAATCGACGAATCAATGTAAAATTACTATCTAAAGTGAATGGATTTTCCACAAGACTAGAGGCCTTCGTTCTTAAGCAGATCGTTTCCCCACAACCAACACAACATTTTAACATTGACACTTGGCCAATACCAAAGAATATTACACTAGCTGATCCTAACTTCAATACCCCAGGGAAAATTGACGTATTATTAGGAGCCGAATTTTATCATCAATTCCTGGCAATCGGACAAATAAGCTTAGCTGACAACTTGCCTACATTACAAAACACCGTTTTCGGATGGATCATCACAGGAAAGGTTGAAGGGGCTTCACTAGAAACCGCCACATGCAATATTGCTTCTACCGAAGATGAGGAAAACACAAGTCGGCTGATTGAAAAATTTTGGAAGTTGGAAGACATAGGTAACATGGAACCAAATCTGACAGTGTCAGAAAAACGATGTGAGGCCCTTTTTAATGAAACTGTCCAACGACATGAAAATGGTCGATTTATAGTCGCATTGCCATTTGCAGAAAATCCCGCATGTCTAGGCGACTCAAAACAGATAGCTATCAACAGGTTTTTTGCCATTGAAAGAAGACTCTCAAGGGATCCCAATTTAAGGATTCAATACACTGAATTTATGCACGAGTATTTAAAACTTGGCCACATGAAGGAAGTAAATTTAGCAAGCATTCCATCACAACATTATTTTCTACCTCACCACTGCGTTCTAAAGCCTGATAGCAGCACCACTAAATTGAGAGTGGTTTTCGATGCGTCGAGCAAAACTACGACAGGATATTCGCTTAACGACATACTGCATGCTGGACCGACTGTACAAAGCGAATTGTTTTCTATCTTGCTCCGTTTTCGTCTACCAAGATTTGTGTTCACCACAGATATTGAGAAAATGTACAGACAGATAATGATGCAGCCTGACGATCAGAATTATCAACTTATCCTGTGGAGAGACAGCCCCCAAGAACAGCTTCAATGCTACCAATTGTCAACGGTTACATATGGAACCAGGTCGGCACCTTATTTAGCTACGAAGTGTTTGCAAAGATTGGCACAGGAAAACAACAAGCGATACCCACTGGGAGCTCAAGTCCTGCGCAATGAATTTTACGTAGATGATGGAATGGCTGGTTCTAATAGCCTTGCAACTACTAAAGAAATGCAGCGGCAACTAAACATCATTGTACAAGGGGCTGGCTTTAAGCTACGAAAATGGGGTGCAAACCACCCACAGTTGTTAGAAGGCATTTCACCAGAGGATCAGGAAACGGAACTGGACTTCGAAAAACAAACAGAGGATAAAATTAAGACGTTGGGATTGACATGGTTGCCTAAAACAGACCAATTTCGAGTCAAGGTAAACGTAAATGACAACAATCGAGTCACCAAACGTATAGTCAGCTCAGACTTAGCCAGACTTTTTGATCCGTTAGGAATCATGGCACCAGTAGTTGTCACAGCTAAAATCTTCTCACAGCAACTCTGGCAGCTTAAGTTACATTGGGACGAGGCACTTCCTATGGAATTACACACTAAGTGGATCATTTTTCGCAACAGCCTAAAAGCTCTTGATAACATACAATTTCCACGACACATATTTGTGCATGAAATCCCAAAAACAATTCAGATTCATGCATTCGCAGACGCATCCGAAAAGGCGTACGGCGCAGCCGTCTACCTACGCTCCACTAACAAGGAAGGCAGAATTGGCGTACGACTACTTTGCGCTAAGTCGAGAGTGGCTCCGCTGCAACGACAAACATTACCCCGTCTAGAGCTTTGTGCGGCAGTGTTAGCATCTCAATTAGTGGCCAGAGTGAAAGGAGATTTGAAATTTGAAGAACTCTCAACATTTCTGTGGTCTGACTCAGAGATTGTGTTAGCGTGGATTAACTCCACTTCCTCCTCGCTCCCAACATTTGTTGCCAACAGGGTGGCTAAAATTCAGGAACTCACACTGGCACAGCAATGGCGTCATGTAGCCTCGAAGGAAAATCCAGCAGACATACTGTCGCGTGGATTGACCCCTGAAAAACTCTCTACCTGTAATCTGTGGTTTTATGGACCCCTATTCCTTCATGGAAGAGATTCACTATGGCCAGCACCATATTCAAAGAAATCCGATTCTGAAGAACAATCAAGAGGAAACCCAAGGACAGCCTTACAAATTGCAGCAGTTACATCAGAGGAGCCAGAGGACATTATTTATAAGATAAACCATGGAAACAGCCTAAAGAAACTACTACGCATCATGGCTTACGTGAGAAGATTCATCAATCACGCAAGACTACCAAAAAATCCTCGACCGTCGCAAGTTATAGCCACACCCACGGAATTGAATGAAGCCTTGTACATCATTGTTCGCACAATTCAAGCCTCAGATTTCAAAGAGGACATTGATCGTTTAAGAAAACACGGTGAGGTTCAAAAGGGCAGCACTATCAGCAATCTTTCCCCATTCCTGGATGAAAAAGGAATCATTCGAGTTGGGGGTCGTGTTCAAGCATCCAATCTTACATATGATGCTAAGCACCAAATGCTTCTACCTTATGCCGATCCATTAACCAAGGTCATCATAATGTCCCTGCACATTGAGTATCTACATTGTGGACCGCAAACGACATTAGCCCACGTAAGGCAACGGTTCTGGCCGCTGAAGGGCAAATCATTGACAAGATCAATTGTTCAACACTGTGTAGTTTGCGCCAAGGCGAAGCCAAAATTACTCTCTCAAATGATGGGGAACCTGCCTGCTACCCGAGTGATACCGGCGAGACCCTTCAGCAATGCAGGAGTGGACTTCTGCGGTCCCATCTGGATCCATTATAAAATAAAAGGCAAACGACCACAAAAGGCATACATTGCCATGTTTTGCTGCTTCGCGACTAAGGCTGTTCATATAGAAGTGGTGAGCGACTTAACTACCGAAGCGTTCATTGGGGCCTTAAAGCGCTTTATAGGCAGAAGAGGGCCTTGTCAAAATCTATACAGCGATAATGCCACAAACTTTGGAGGTGCCCGTAATCAGCTGGCGGAACTTAAGGAAACAATTTATTCTGACCAGGCTCAAGGAAAGGTAACCAAGGTCTGCAGCGAAAAGGGAATCACCTTCCATATGATCCCTCCGAGAGCCCCCCACTTTGGTGGTTTATGGGAAGCCGCAGTAAAATCAGCAAAACATCTGTTACTTAAAAGTGTCTCGACAGCCTCACTCACATACGAAGAGTTGGAAACAACAGTAATTGGAATTGAGGCAATTCTGAACTCAAGGCCCCTTACACCAATGTCCGAAGATCCTGCTGACTTTACAGCACTCACTCCGGGCCATTTTTTGATAGGCGAACCGCTAACAGCCCAAGCGGATCAACAAGCACAACCAATGAAGGGCAGTTTACTAAGGCATTGGAAGCAGGTGACACAACTTAAACAAGAATTTTGGAATCGCTGGTCTCGAGAATATTTGAATGAGCTGCAGTATAGACATAAGTGGAGAGAACAATGCCAAAATGTGAAACCGGATACCATAGTTATTATAAAGGATGATAACTTGCCAGTAATGAAATGGCCACTTGGTCGAATCGTTCAAACGTACAAGGGTGACGATGGCTTAATCCGTGTCGCAGATGTAAGGACATCAAAGGGTATTATGCGGCGAGCAATTCACCGCTTAGCACCCCTACCAGTTGAAAACGAAATAAAAACAGTCACAGAAGGCGACAGAGAATCCGCAGAACACCACCGTGAGCAGATTAAAAAGATTGACCAAAATTCAAACGGAGCATCCACCTCCAGAAGCAGCAGCCAACCACGAAAGAAAATAAAGATGTCAGGAGGAGCCTTCATTACATCAGTTCTCATGGCCTGCCTTATGCTGCCAACAGCATTCACTGCTCCCGTTACAGTTCAAAAGTTTCAACCTCATCCTGGTATCCACTTCGAGAGCGTAGGAGCAGTCAATTTAATATCCACAGAGTGGAACCTTATAATATACTATAACCTCGAGCCGTATTGGACGGAGCTTGCTACGTTCAGCAACGGCACGCAAGCATTGCGTCACTTGTGCCAGCAATCACAACAAAAGAGCACATGCAGTCATGTCGTCAATCTGTTCGAACATACGGAAGAAGAATTGAGACTAGGAAACAGTCTGGTTGTCAAAAGGACCAAGAGAGGAGCCCTCAACGTAGTAGGAAACGTAGCTAATGCACTATTCGGAGTACTGGATTCAGAATACGCTGAAAAAATGTCTCGTACCATTAGTGCAACACAGGAAAACGAAGATCATCTACTAGCTCTGCTCAAAAACCAAACATCCATAATCGACTCGACAGCGAACATAATGAAACGAGATCAGCTGAGCACGCAAAAAACATTTGGAGCGCTTTCGAATCAAATAAATCAAATCATCAACAGAATAAATGACGACGGTGAAAAAAGTCAACAGATAAGAATCTTCCAACTACTAACGTCACTGGCACTTCAAATGACAATTATGGCTTTCAATCTTCATCGGATACAAGCGTCAATAGTTGACGCTCTGACAGACATACATCATGGCCAGCTCCACCCATTGTTACTATCTCCAAAACAATTGAAGCAGGAGCTGATGAAGGTCAAGGAACACTTGCCGACATCAATTTACCTACCGGTCAGCCAAGAAGACCTTCTGCAACTCTATAAGCTAATGTCAGCGGAAGGTGGCATTAGTAATAACTATGTTATTTTCAAACTCAGCATACCTCTAGTAAGCCAGGACCAATTTGAACTCTATAGGATTATTCCGATTCCCGCGTCCGTAAATGGTACACTTTTGGCAATAAGTCCATGCACACCCTATCTGGCAATTAATTTACACCGGGATCAATACTCACCAATAACAGAAAATGAATTAATAGCCTGCAAGACAACTAAACAAGGATACCTGTGTCCAGCCTCCCAGCCCATATATCAAAAGGATTCCGAGCCTTGCTCATGTGAGCTCAACTTGTTTAACAATTCCACACAAGGAACCTGCGAACTAACGAGAATAAAAACCAGCCACGTATGGATTCAGCTTCATCACCCGAACCAGTGGATATATGCTGTGGATACGCCGACGAGAGTCAACACCATTTGCAACCGGGAAATATTGCCATTAACACTAGAAGGCTCAGGATTACTAAAATTGGAGCCAAATTGCATAATAAGGCATGATCTCGTGACGCTTAAAGGACATCACCTCTATGGGAGCAATTTCTCGACATCCTATTCGAGTTTTGGCCACCTACAGGAAATCTCGGCACCGGTTACGCTATCACCAATTTTCAAGAAAGACGATGAGTACAAACCGCAACTGCAAGAATTGATGGCCCTACAAGACCTCATCAATGAACAAAAACTTATGGAGCTACCAAAAAGATTTGAGGGTCACACGGTGCACCAATTTGCAGTCGGTTATTTATCATTAATTCTTGGCATCACAATAATAGGATATGCAATGTGGCGACGATATCATCACATCATCAGGTGTAAAAGGAAACCAGTGCCTCGTCCCAGACAGCACTCCAGTCCAGATTTCACGGTACACGTCTAATGAGTTCAGCTCATCTGTTCAAAGATTATTTGAATTTTGCAGTAATATGCAACGGGGGGAGGATGTTAACGCCCGCCGTAGAATTTGTTAATTAGGTTAATGAAAAGGTAAAAATTCCACTCTGCAAATCTAAGGTCATTGCATTATTGTCTTGATTGCAATTCTAGCCAATATTTATTATTTGTGTTTATCCGCAATGCTTAGCTTGCACCTTCAGCAATTCATTCACCGGCTAATGTCAATGGCCGGATTTGCTGAGTGGACTTTTTACCTGTGTTCGTATGTTTGTTTTTGTTTTTATTATTACTTTTTTGTTGAAATCAATTTTGTATAAAAATCGTAATTATTAATCAATAAATCGGAGTTGAATTATAACCACCAAGCAGTGCGTTTTGATTACTAGCTAATATCAACGAAGATATCTCGGTTAAAGTGCCGCTTGATATCCCGCCACCGCAACTCCTTCAACACACTACAAGATATCTCGGTTTAAGTGCCGTTTGATATCGTATTAAACATAACCCAGGTCACGGTGTTTCACTCTGACCATTTGAGTAGGAATAAAATAATTCCTCCTTTAACAGCCCTCATCTTCGCGCATACTTCGGTTTTGAAATTCGTTTATAACAAGAACAACTCGACTGTGGAACAACCTACCACAGTCAGCATTCCCGAACTCGTACAACACTCAAGAGTTCAAACCCAAGGTGCAAGGCCATCTCCTCCAACACCCACCCGACTCCCCCTAATGTATCCTATCTTTCTCCCTATCCTTCGAGGAAAGCTTAGGTACTACTAGACATTGCACAATGACGGTACGACATGATGTGCGACAAGACGAACTGGTAGTACAAAGGGTGACACCTAAGCTTAGACTATCATATAAAAAAAATACCCGAACCATCTCCGCGCCCAGAAATTTCGTGTTAAAAGGTCGTGGGAGCTAACCGTCTAAACAGGCACATAATCGCTTCTATCTGAACTATACTGTCACATGACGCACACATCTCTGAATACAGAGATTAACAGATTAGTTTTAAATTATCGAAAAGGAGGACAGTTAGGAGGACACTTTTCGAAGAAGGACAGAACCTACAAAAGAAGGACTGTCCTCCCTAAAGGAGGACGATTGGTCACCTTACTATAATAAAACTTGGATTTTTTGGTGTTCTGGCCGTTCGACAATTACCAGAACGCGTTGCGAGCGTTTAAAAGCAGCCAAAACGCGTTCTGTGCATTTGGCTGCAGCCAGAACGCGATGTGGCCGTTTTTTCCGTCCACTGAGCGTTTTCGGTCTTCGGGCCTAACATATATGTTATTCTTAAATATTTATACAATATACGTTATTGTTAAATACTTATACAAATCATCATCTGTTTTTAATTCTTAAAGTAACTTTATGTCACTAAATTCATGTCTATTAGCGAGCCACTTCTTTTGCCATATTTTTCTATCCCTTTTCTTTTTAAAATTTGCTTGCGCCATATACATCATGGCACAGACAATTAACGAAAAAATTATAGCAAATATTAGAAACAGTTCACCTTGAAGGACAGATATCAACTGCAAAAGAAGTCATAATGGGCACTTGGACAGTTCATAATCTTACAAATTTCACACGCCACACTTCACATGTGAAAGCAACAACAATAAATTCCTATTCACTTTTTGACCTCATTTTAAAGCTCAAATTCTTGCATGCTACCGCAAGAAAAAATGTGTAGCGTGTGGGCGAAAAACTTTATGCAGAAAGACATGAAAACCGTCGGTTAACTCCTAAAGATTGGGGCGTGCACTTTCCTCTCAGGGTATGGCTTATTAATGGCTACAAAACAGCGCTCCACACTTCATTTCTTTGACACTTATACCCCGATTATGATTATGTGGAAAAGTTGAGTCGAGGTTGAGTTGAAATTTCGACCACCGTATATGATATCGAGTTGAGTTCACTTTGAATTGAAATAGAGTTGACCTGACATCAAAAACATAACCTCAAATTTTTGTGTGAAATTCTCATTTATAGATACGACAGCCTCTTTTTGTTAATTCTTTTTCTATATTTTTAAATATAGCTGATTTCCTATAGAGTTTTCCATCAAAACGATGAAGGGAATTTTGTTTCTGCATTATTTCTAGCATAGTTTTTGTTTTGTGATGCTCCCAAACATTTCTCGCGTTTTGCGCGACAGCTCTCAGCTCTACAAAAACACCGAACACAAAACTAACGCCGAAGGCAGACTTCATGGATGATAAACAAACAAAACAAATGTCACTTCAACCCAAATACAACTCAACCCGCGTATATGAGGCGAAATTTCTACTCGAGCAATGTAGGAGAACTGAGTTGTGTTGAGTGGAGCCAGTTTCAACTCGATCCCCGTTTATGACTTGGTTCAACCAGGGTTGTACTTGGGTTGAACCTAGTCATAAACGAGGTAAATAGGAAGCACAGTCGTTTGCACAGTCGTTGCATGAAAGTCATATGTTTAAGACTCCTTTGTCTTAAAGTACTAAATATGAAATTTTTCTAAAAATCGTGTAACTTGAAAAATTGGCTAAATTTTGAAAAGCCGTTGCTCCGAAAGTATTGGTTTTATTAAAACCGTTCTGGCCTCAAATTTTTGCATATTTAGTCGGCTTCAAAAATGAATATAATTTTTGATGAAAAATCAGTCCTTCCAGGTCAAAGTCGACAAAAACTGAGAAAAAGCCAAAAATTTCTAGGATTTCTTGCTTTTTGAAAATGGGTCGTCTGCTGAGGTCGAAAACTTGGATTTAACATTGCCTTTCCATTATAAACAACATTAAAAAAGCAAAAATACCTGATTTGATGCATCGTTGAATGCTTAATTTGACTGAATCAATTTGAACTTCATATATTTTTATATAAGAGATTCAACATCATCTACACCACTTTTTTAATTTACCTGCGCGTTTCTGATTCGCTTGAGATGAAATTATTTGACCCTGACCAAGTAGAACCATCAGTACCAAAGAGGTAAGGAGAAAAGCTCCAAAATAAATCACATGAGCATGCGCAAACGATATCAAAGTTTCCCCAATCAACATTTCCCTTCAAAAAACCTTTCAATCCAAGGGAAGACACGAGCCTCATTCTTTAAAGATCATGTTGCGAAATTCTGAAAGTGTATGCGATGTATTGACATATGCACATCATATCCCAGTAGGAAAAATTACAAGTGCTTTGCTGCGGAGCAAATATAAAGCAGTGAAGCTGCTGACAGAAACAGGCGCAAACGCCGTGCGGGCAATGACAGAGCGAATAGAAGTAGTGTATTCAAATGGGCACTAACGAAATGCTGATTTACGCTACGCACACACCGCGCAAGTTGCTTTACTTTCTACTTTTTGCGCGTTGCCGCCTCGTGTGTCAAGAGATGTTTGTGTTTTGAGTCGTGTTTTGGTGGTGGTGGGCATATGTTTGGAGTCATGTGTTGGTGTTGGCTGTGATAGCGAATTTGTTGATTTTTATATTTTTTAATGAAAATCTTTATTTTTCCAAATTGGGGTAATTAAATTAGCACCTAAAAAAAAGACAAACCCTGTAGGATAGAAAAATTATATGTAAATCATTCAGGTTTTTCAATTTTTTTCTTATCACGTCGACTTGTCACTTTGATTTCGTTGTTGTGTTCAAAGTCGGAGCGCGCCGCCGACACCGCACCATCATGTCAGTGAAAAGTCGCCACTTACCGCGAAGCCAATGTCCGCACGGCGTTTGCGCCTGATTCTGTCAGAAGCTTAAGACCTTGCTTCTGCTTCCTACAACAGCGGTTGTAAAGCATAATCTCAGCAGATCACATTATGGCCCTTCGCAGACTTGTCCATACTTTCAAACCGGTTTTAATATGAGTTGAATAGTACACTCGTAACTCACTTTTCTCCATCATTTTCGTGTAACGATTGTAATGCCTATGGAATAGTGTGGGGTGCAAGTACAGCGAAGTAGCTTTGCCGAGAGCGAAAACATGCTTGGGTTAGTGTAATGGACGGTGAAACCAGAAAATGTTTGGGTGAACAAATGATGGAAAATTATGGAAGAAAAACTGTCTTCCCTGCGACCCCTTGCCTATAAAACCGGTTTTTGTTTTGATGTTATGGACAAGTGTGCGGAAGGCCTAAAAGCTCTTTTACGAACCATAGTAAAAGTGCTGAGCTCTGCGGAGATACAATGTTAAAATAACATGAAGCTTCTTACGGAGTGTAAGCGCTTTACTGCTTCTTTAAAATGCTTTAAAAGGCTTTTCAAAGCGATTTTTTTCCTACTGGAATGCGTATACATTAACACGTACACACTGGTACACGCACAAATAGAAATTGAGCCAGAGCCGCCCGTACTATACTAAACAAAGATTTAGCAAAACTATTATTCTCACCCTGGAGTTTGAGTGTTTGATTGACCGTAAGAATCGTATAGGTATTGTGATATCAAACCTCTCATCTTGTTGCAGATCTGTCAGTGACATTGCCTTTATCTGCAGAAATAATGTAAATGTCTTTTTTTAAAAAAAATTAAGATTAACTTATCAAAAGGAGATGTTACACAGGTGCGATGAACTGCTCTAGCTCTCCATTGCATAGAGAATAACACAAACCTGACCTCAACAACGTCACGATTTTGGATGTTGAGAGGCACTATAATAAAAGATTGTTGTTAGAGAGATGCTGCACATCAATAGCATGGAGAATACAATAAATAGATGGACGGCGGCAAAGCACAAAGACAGCTGATTGATAGGAGAACAAAGCAGTGATAACAGGCTTCGACTCCTTTTAATGTGTTTTTTGTGGAAACTAGATTTCCCATCGCAGAGTTGTTACAAGTTGCTGTTAAATTATATGTCATGATTTGCCCGACCACCGTAGTTAGATAAAAAACAAAAAGGGCACGATTACAAGGTTATTTACTCCATTTCGAGCCCCGCAGGAATGTAGCGGTACTGATAAATAGGGATGGCAAAAATAGTTAAAACATCGATATATCGACATCGAAGCATCATGGGTTTGAATACATCGATGTGCTCGATGTAGTAAAATAAAAACATCGATGTCCACAAACATCGGAGATTTCAAAAAGCAAATATATATTGTAAATATATTATTGTCTTTATTAGATATTTTATTAAACATCTACATAAGGATTACGTGTATAGAACTTTTAATTTTCATTTATTGCTCGTCTCCAGAGATCAGGCAGAGATCCTAAAAATGGAAGCTTCGGAAGGATTAGATAATCTGTTTCTAGCTTGATTAATTGTGACGCCCGAAATAACTATTTTAATCCTCTTTCATTAAAAAAAAAATAAATTAAAAGCAACGAAAGTTAAATATATAATGATTTATTTTAAGATAGAAGTGGTCTTGTTCACAATCAAAACTTAACTGACTCAAGCTAAAAAGATAATTCATTATTAAAGTGCCAATTTAATATCAAGGTGCCAAGGTGCTTTGTTTGATGGGTGATGGGAACAATTGGGAGATGTTTCTAGGAATTTTGTCTATGGGAACGGAAATTGGTACATATGTTGCGGTGGGAAGATTTTATTATTGGGTGCAGGTGCAGTATACATTTATTGTCTTAATCTAAGTATATCTATTTATCTGCAAACATAACTCCTCCCTCCTTAAGTTGGAGCGATGGCCAAAGGAATTGCAACCTTGGAATTTCTTCGGCAGGAGCGACGACTGCGTTTCCTGGGCTGGGTCCTGGTTGAAGGTTCATATTGTTACGGTGTTTGGTAAGTAGTCGCTTAGTGATGAATACGCAGAAAATGGTGAAACAGATGAAGATTGCGATGATTGTGTAAATCTGGATGTCCTTCTCTTGGTTTTTGATTTTTACAGTTTCAGCTAGCTCTTGAATTTTGAAGTGGTAAGTACTGAGTTTAGGAAGCGTTAAGTTGTCAGGAGTATCTGTTAAGTTTATTTTATTAAAAATTATGGGGTATATGTGGATTTCATCCCAGTAAGTGCGGCTCTGATCTCTATACAGGATTTTGTTTATCTCGACGTTGCATCCTTTGTAACGAATAAGTGCTGTTCCTGAGATTGTTTGGTTGGTGAAGCCACAGGTTGATTTGATTGTGATTCGAGGGACATTTATTAAAAGAATAAGATTTGGTTCTGGTTGAAGAATTTCGCTGATTTCTGATGTAGGTGTGAGTGCACAACTTGCTGGTTTGCTATGGATGATCCTTGCGATGCATTTGGAGTCTTCAGTCCTTTTGCGATTACTTGATTCTTCGCAATAGTAGGTTCCTTCTGTTTGCTGACACTTTTGGTCAAAGTATTGCATATTTTTATCGTTAAGGATTAGGAAAGGTTTTGCTGCGATCTTTTGGAATTTCTGAATAGGTAGGGGTATTAAATGGAATAAAGTATAGGTTTCATTGGAAATTATTGGAATTCTGATATTGAATATAATGTTTGTGTTATTGTAATAAGCTTGAAGACCAAGTAGTTCGTATATGTGTTCATTTGAATAAATATTTATAGATTGATTTTGAAAAATGGAATATATTTCATTTAGTTCTGTTGGGCTCAAGATCTGTTTAGATATGACGTTAAGCCGGGCTAACATTGTCGCTTCAGCGATGTTAGTTAGATGATTATTTAACAAGTCGATATTATAGTTCATTTGGTTAAGATACTGAATGCGTTTAAGAAGGTCATGTTCTGTTCTAATACTGTTTTTTGTTTGATCTTGCGAATATTTTAGAAAGTTTTGTATAATTTCTTGTTCTTTATTTATATGATTTGTAATATTTTCAAACCGTTCTACCATTTGGTGATTGATTTGAGTTTGTTGGGTTGCTTGAATTTTTAGATTAGCTTGGTTAGTTATTATTTCTTCAATTTTTTTATTAATATCTTCAGCGTCATTTGCGTCTAAGTTACCTGTTATAGCTTTAATTACTGAACCTAGTCCATTTATAAGTCCTCTTTTGTTTCTAAATTTTGGTAATAGAGTTTCTAATTTATGGGTTACTTCGGCAAGTTTTAATTTTGTAATTGATAAAGATTCCTTAGCGTCTTCCATATAGTCAAATTTTGTGAGTGAGTCTCGTATTTGGTTCAAGTTATGTTCGTAGTTCTCTAGTCTTACGATATGTAATAAGTTATTGTACGTCTGTATTGTTCTCGCTGCTCCTAGTCGTATCGGTAGTAATCCTTGGTTGTTGGTCAGGTCCTGAATTTCCAGGTTCTGTCCGTGCGTTAATGTCAGCCTGAAATTTTCGTTTTCTTTTAATTCTTGCTTTATGGAGTTTCTTTTTTGTGCTAGTTATAATTGTTATTTTATTATCTTTTATCATTTTATGTTTACTAAATCTAGGGGTTAGTTTATTTCTTCTGCATTCCTTGCGATAAATTACCTGGTTTTCTTTTACTTCTACGGGATCTTCTCTATCCTTATTGAGTTTCTCTAGATTCTTATTAACTAGGTTGCCTACTTGATTACTTATTTTAGGGTATAATTCATTTTGATATTCGTTTAACTTCTTTAAGTATTCATGTTCGTCTCTAAATGTTTCGTTATTTTTAATAAATTTATAAGTTTTTCCATAAAATAATTCGTACGGGGTTAGTTTAGTTGTCGAATGAATCGCGTTATTATAAGTTATGATTGTTTCGTTTAAAATGTCATCGTGTTCTAAATCTAAGTTTAACTTTTTACGTTTATCCATAATTATTCTGTATATCTCAGTAAGAGTTGAATGTAGTCTCTCTACTGGGGAATTACTGCTAGTTTGTTGAAATGACGTAAAATGAACTTTTACGTGGTATTGGTTACAAAAATCTTTAAAAATATTAGCCGTGAACTCTGATCCTTGATCTGCTATTAACTTACTAGGAATGCCGTGTAGGCTTAAATAGTGTCTAAGACATTTAATGATATTCAAACTATTTCTTGCAGTTAGAGTATAAGCTGCAGCAAATTTTGAAAACTTATCGATTATAGTTAATATCTGTTTGTTATTTATGCAATATATATCTATATGGATAATGTCTAATGGTTTTTGTGGGTTTTCGGGTCTTTCGTACTTTAATTTTGGGGGATTTCGGTCATACTTTAAGGTCTGGCATGTTTCACAATTATTTATGGTTTCAGATATTTTATTTATCATATATGGAAAGTAATATTGTCTTTTTAGGCGAGTTAGTGTTTCTTGGATTCCTCGATGATTGTTTTTAGAATGATAATCGCGGATTATTTTATCCTGCTCGTCGTTTTCCTTTATATCGATTAGAATTTCCATGCAGCGAATTATTTTAAAGGTTTTGTTTCTAGAAAAGTATTTTGAATATACAGTCTGAACTATTTTAAAGGTTTCATCATCTGTCATTACCGCGGTAAGTTTATTGGGACATAAGTAGTCTTTGAAGATTTGGGTAATATTTTCTTCTGTGAAATTTGGTAGTTGGAATTTACGCCGTTGTTTGTTTCGAAAGGGAACTTCTAAGGACACCGGGGGATTTTTATCAGATTTATCAAGGATTATTTGTAGATTAAATTCATTAAGTGGACGTTCTGAGATGGGAATTCCATCATTCACGTTTTCTTGGGCTGAATGGATAGTTGAATTGCTTGCATTTTCTAATGATGTTTCCGTTTCATTGGTGTTTAACTCAGTGATTTTGTTATTGCTAATTCTGATGCGACTCAATGCATCCGCATTTGCATTTTGCTTTCCTTTTTTATATATGATTTCGTAATCGTATTCCTCTAATTTGAGGCGCCATCTAATTAACTTTGAATTTGGTTCCTTAAGGTTCATTAACCAAGTAAGGGGTTTGTGATCGGTTACTATTTTAAATCTCCGACCGAAAAGGTAAGGGCGGAAGTACTTGGTTGCCCAAACAATTGCCAGTAATTCCTTTTCAATCGTGGAATAATTAATTTCTGAGTCTGTGAGTGTCCTGCTAGCATAACATATTGGTTTGTCTGAACCTATATGACCTTGGGAGAGGACTGCACCTATAGCAAAGTTGCTAGCATCAGTGGTGAGTATGAAAGGTTTGGCAAAATCGGGGTATTGTAAAATCGGGTCGTTTATCAAGAGATCTTTGCAAGTACTGAAAGCTTTGAGGTATCTATCATTTATTTCTATTTTCTTGTCTTTCTTTAAACATTCTGTCAAAGGTTTGGTTAATTTTGCGAAATCCTTAATGAATTTGCGGTAATAACCAAGCAATCCTAAGAATGATTTAATATCTCTTTGAGTTTGTGGAATGGGGAAATTTTTGATAGTGTTAATCTTTTCCGGGTTAGGTTTTACGCCGTCAGTGGTGACGATATGACCTAAGAAAGCGATTTCTTTGTGCATAAACTCTGACTTGTCCAGTTGCACTTTGAAGTTGGCTTCTCGTAACTTTAAAAACACTTTTCTAAGATTTTCAACGTGTTCTTGCAAGGAAGTAGAATAAATAATTATATCGTCTAAATAGACTAAACAAATTTTTCCTTGTAGGTCTTGGAGAACGTTGTCCATTACTCTTTGGAAAGTGGATGGAGCGTTCTTTAACCCAAATGGCATTCTTATGTACTCATAGTGACCACTTTCTACGGTGAAAGCTGTCTTTACTATGTCCTTTTGATTCATCTCGATCTGGTGAAAACCACTTGCCAGGTCGAGGGTTGAGAAGTACATGCATTTCCCTAGCTTGTCAAGAATTTCGACAATATTGGGAAGAGGGTATTTGTCACTAACCGTTTTTTCGTTTAATTTACGGTAATCAATGACTAATCGCCATTTCTTTTTTCCACTAGCGTCAGATTTCTTTGGTACGATCCAAACTGGGGCACTCCAAGGGGAGAAGCTTGGTCGTATTATACCTTGCCTTAACATATCTTGTATTTGTGTTCTTACCTCCTCCTTATGGATGTAAGGGTATCTGTAAGATTTTGTGTGGATCGGTATTTCGTCTATAGTAGGGATATTATGTTTGACTTGGTTTGTAAAAGTCAATTTATCGCCTTCTTTGAAGAAAAGCTCTTCGAATTCGGTACATAATTTATAGAGGGTTTTCTTTTCTTCCTCATTAAGGTGTTCTACTCTAATAAGTTTCCTTATATCATTTTTTCCTTGTTGGACTACTTTTTCGGAATAGGGGTATGGTAAGTTAACGTTGTTTACTTCAATAAATTGGTCCGAAGAGTAGTGTTTGACTTTTAAGGGTTGTTCTAATAGTAATATTTTATCTAGGGATGATTTATTTACTACTTCTATTGCGCTATACCAGTTTGAAGCAGTGTATATTCCTTCCGAAATATAGAGATCGTTGTCTATTTGTGTTTCTTCGATGTAAATATCTCCATTACGGATATCTACTGGTAACCATGTTATCAATTTTGAGTTTGGTGGAACAATATATTTTTTTGACATTAAGTTTGGTTTTAAGTTTATAGGTAGGGTGGTATTTTGTGTGATTAAGAGCCGGTTTCCTACGTCAATTTTAGATCCTAGTGCTGTTAAAAGGTCCCATCCTAAAAGACCGTCAAAATATCCATGAAATTTGAAAACTAAAAACTTGCTCTCTCCAGGCTGGTTGAATTCTATGAAATTAGGGAGAGTTATTTGTTTATTTAAGGAATGTTCTGCCAGAACTGTAGAAATGATGATTGGTTCGATTTCCGTGAGGTTTTCTGGTCGGGTGAATTCGGGGTTAATAAAGGAGGATGACGCACCAGTATCTATTAGGAACTTTAAGTGTCTGCCAAAAGGAGAGGAAATGTTTACGTATGGCAGTATAGACCCGTGTTTATTAACGTCTATATATCCGATTGGTTTGTAGAGGCATCTATTGGAAAATTTGAATCGGTTGCTGCGTCGCTTGTATCATCATATGAATTCTGAACGTTAAGGGAGGCGTCTTGTTGATTGTTATAAAACTCGTCTAACTGTGGTTGGTATGATTGGTTAGGTTCAGGGTAATTATAATTATTGGGGTAATAAAACTTATGTTGATCGTAGAGTGAATTTTGATTTGGTGGACTTAGCTCGTTCACATTGAATAATTCTTTACTAACAAATCTTGGTTGTCCTGTCTGTCTGAAGAAATTATTTGTGGTAGCCCTATTTGTTGGGGGTTGGAATGCAGTTTGCTGCCTCAGATTTGAATACCCTGAATTTGTATCCATAGGTTCCGGTTTAGAGAAGTTGTTGTTATTATTTCTGAAAAAAGGTTGATTTCCTTGATGTTGTGGGAAGGAGTTGTTATTGCCAGATTTGAAAACGTTTTGGCCAGAGTAAAAGGGGTTATGACCAAAGTTAGATCTAACGAAGGGTTGGTTTGTTTGCTGTTGCCTATGAAAGGGGTTGTAAGTTTGGTTCAAGGACTTTATTTGCGGAATTGTTCTTGTATCCCGAAATTGTGGAAAAGAGGGTTTTCGTATAAGGTTTCTATTTGCGTTAGAAGATTGATTACGGCTATATGTATTATTGTTATGGTTAGTTGGTTTCATATAAAAAATATTTTGTTCTTCAATGCAGAATGAAAAAGCAATGGGTAAAGTTTCTGGCCTCATCGCACGAATCGTGGAACCCAGAGGTTCCCTCAATCCTGTCAAAAAGGTATTAAGACACATTTCCGAATAAAGGGCTTTTTTGGCCCTAATTACGTTATTATCACTTTCGTTAATTTGAATATTGTTCATCATTGTGGCAAAGATTTCAACAATTTCGCTGTAAAATTTTTCTACTGAATTATTTTCTTGTCGAGAATTATGTAAATCCCTAATTAAAGACGTTTCGTTTCGCTTGTCGGAATAATGCAAAGTTAAATTTTGCTTAATTTCACTCCAATCTAATGGTGTCCCATACATATTTAGGACTTCATTAGCTGGGCCCTCAATTTTGTTTCTAATTGTCCTAAGAAGTAATCTACCGTAAGGTGTACCGATGGTAACTGAAATGAGCTCCATGGTTTCTTCGACATTTCTAATAAATTCGTGCAACAACCGAGGGTTACCATCAAATCGTGGTAAATCCTTAACTGCATCTGGCACTTTTAGTGTGTTACAAATGACTTGCGGAGTAATGGTAACGGTTGCACTTGCGGTTGCGTTTTCGTTAGCCATTTTTACGAGAATAGTTTATTTCGAATTTGTATTAATATTATTATATGTATGTTTATTATAAATATTTATTATAAATCTCAATCACAGAATGGTAAAACGATCAGTTTCCACGTTAGCAAAAAATAAATTTATTTCCTTTATTTAGTTAAAATAATATATATATTTTTATTAAACAAATATCGTAGAAAAAATTTTTCTTTTATTTTGATCGAACAGATTTTTTTTCTTTCCTTTATTTTGGAACTACACTTTCTTAATCACTTTTCAGTATCACTAATTTAATTAAATTTGTCAAAATACGCGAAATACACAATTTGGTCAATAAAGCTTATTTCTAAGAGAGGATATTTAAATAGGAAAAGAAAGGAAAAATGAATACTTTGACTTACAGTATCAATCCAAACAAAGTTGTCTTCTTCATATTTTCCTTTTAGGCAATAAAAGATTAAAATCCAACGATTCCTGCTGCACTGCTACCGATTATCCTTCGATATTGCGGAGTCCCACGTTGTTGGGTGACCGCACACAAACAGGGTGATCCTGGCTCTCCTCCAGATTCTTGGATATGTTTAGTTTTAGTTCACTTGTCACTTTTGGCAATAAACCGTTGCCAATACCGGACTGCAAAAACTAATACAATATCTCGAGCAATAAACCGTTGCTAACACTGGATAAAATGCGATAAACCGTCGCGTTGTTACTTCGGAGAACGGGGATAGTATCGTTTGCCTATCCTACCGACTGCGCCAAATAACTATTTTAATCCTCTTTCATTAAAAAAAAATAAATTAAAAGCAACGAAAGTTAAATATATAATGATTTATTTTAAGATAGAAGTGGTCTTGTTCACAATCAAAACTTAACTGACTCAAGCTAAAAAGATAATTCATTATTAAAGTGCCAATTTAATATCAAGGTGCCAAGGTGCTTTGTTTGATGGGTGATGGGAACAATTGGGAGATGTTTCTAGGAATTTTGTCTATGGGAACGGAAATTGGTACATATGTTGCGGTGGGAAGATTTTATTATTGGGTGCAGGTGCAGTATACATTTATTGTCTTAATCTAAGTATATCTATTTATCTGCAAACATAACTCCCGCTTTAGAAAATAAACTCTCCGACGGTACTGATGTACCGACAGGCGATACAAATTTTCTAGCCAAAATATACAAATTTGGGTAAATATGTTTTGTATCTTCCCAAACTTGCAAGGGTTTTCATGCAAGTTTGATACAGGATTGCTCAAATATAATGATATTTCGTTTGATTGGTGTTCAGTCTTGCTTTTTCTTTTCTTGACATTCTTGTCATATATTAGCGTTTTATGGACGCTCCAAATGTCCAATTCCACCCCTTCAGTCTCTTCATTTTCCGAGCTTGAGCTAGTAAGTGCTCCTTTTTCCAGCAGATCATTAAACACTGTATTTAATTATCTTGTGGTTTTTGGTAAGACATTGGGCTGTTGATGATGGATGGATTTAAATCTGGGATCCAGTATCGTGCTTAATGATAGAAGATGGGCATGTTCTATTTCTCCAAATCCTTTTTTAATTTCTGCGTCAAAAGCTGCCTTTAAACATTTGCCATTTGAGTGTTGTGGTTCAAGTTTTGCTAGGCTTTTTCTAAGACAATGAATTTGTTTAACCTATTCTAATTTAAATTTTGTTATATACCGCTTGTATATATTCTACGTAATTATTTCATATATAAACATCGAAAACAAAAACGTTGACGATACATCGATGCATCGGTCTTCATACATCGATGTCATACCTCGATGTTTTCGCTTTCGGTAGATCGATGTTTTTAATACATCGATGTATCATAGCCATCCCTACTGACAAAGTTGTATCGCTGTCATAGTGACTGTTAGTTTTGTCGGAATAAACGCTCTCCTGCCTTCACGACTATCTTATACCCATAACACCATGTACGCCTGCTTGTATCATTCCCTTCACCTGCAGCCCCTCTATCACACTCTACAATCTAGGAATTTGTTTCTAAATAGAACAACTGGACCGCAGAACAATCTCTAACAGCCCGTATTTCCAAACTCCTACAACATCCAAGAGTTCACACGCAATCGCGATCTCCTTAAACGCCTCCCCCGGACTCCTCGTAACCAGAAACCTCTTTTATCTTTCGAACTAAGCTTGCTAATAAACATTGCACCATGACGTGACAAACGACATAACAGACAGATAATAGACATATGAAATGCAACATCGCCAAAAATTTCTACAAGAGTTCAACAATCATCGAATCAAATTTAAGTATAGCTTATGTATATCTTGATGCGGTCACGACAGTCCCACCAACCACACAGCACATAACTCAAAGGATAAAGGCCAAAAACACTAATCAATCCTTAAATGTTAACACGATGCATTAAGCACAACAGCACACACCCTTACAATCCATTCTGTTGATAAATCAGCTGTTGGCTGGGGCAATAACACTCTATCACGCAACATTAAAATCCTTCAACAGCAGGATTATATCCTGCGATTTATATCCTTGGCAAAACTAATTCCACTGTTTCACTGAATGAATTTAAGCAAAACTGTGACTCAACCGCAATGTCTAAAGCGAGTCTTTAAGGACATTAATCACGTCAAATAAATTGCAAATTTTTGGCTGTCATTCATCGCTGACTGGCTTTGATTCATTTTTTAAATCAACTAAAACCGAGGCAGCTTGATGGCCCGAATTTTACATCTGACAGCTTCCAATCAATTTCCTGCCATAGGTTGATGGCACAAATTGTTATATAAGTCATCGTTTACATATCAGAATACGCGTTACTTTGGGTGTACTAACGATTTTCATTCTCTCTGCCTTTTTGTGGTTGGTTTAAATTTTTGTGTTGTGCGATAAAGTTGAGCGAAAACACGACTGGCGAGTTACTGATAAAAGGAGCAAGATTTTATTGTGAGAGATGAGCTGGAATAAGCATCAGGCTTTATCCTTTCCAATCAAGAAGGATTTCTAGGGACTCGCTTTGTAACAGCCTCAAATCATTTCCTCCCCTATCGGAACAGTCAGGTGAACTAAGTGCATCTTTGATAGCATTAGAGATTTTATATTCTTATCGGAGGCAGGATGGGTTTTCGATTGTAAAATCCTTTTATGGGAAGGAAACTTTGAATTGGCTTTAAATCAATTACGAATTAAGTGAATTTTCAGTTATCTTTTAGATAATATCCGAGTGTAATCAATAGTGCCTTGTGAAACGTGGCACTTGCTTCTTTTTACTATTTATTATCTATCTACTAGTAAGATCCGCACGGCATTGCCCGTGATAAACCTATGGGTCTTTCTGATAAAATAAACACACATGAAATATCCTTAAAAGGTAACCACCCACCAAAAATAAATATTAGTGAAAGACTATTTAAAAATAGGCTTTTGACAGCAACTATTAGGCATATAGTATAATCTCAGATCAGATCAGTTTGTAGCATGAATAACATTTCCCGGTATAAAACCCCACCTTTAACATCCCCACGGCTTAACAATGTTAGGCTCAAATTTAGCAACAGTAGTCCTGGACAAGAAACTCCTCTGGAATGAAAACCCAGCAGAGCGCATTAAGAAAGCAAACATAGCGCTATTGGTTTGCAAAAAATTCATTGGAAATGGGGCTTCTCCGCTAACGTAGTACGATGGATAAACACAGCGATCGTCCGCACAATGCTATACCGGGTCTTAGTATGGTGGCCAACCTTGAGTAGGTCCACCGTGCTAAACAAACTACAGAAGGCGCAAAGATGTGCGGAATTATGCATAACAGGAGCACTTCGCTCCACACCTACTGAATGACGTAAATGTTGATTACATGACTACTAACTAATTGCTCCTTTAATCCCTCATGGGACATAGGGCGGAAACAGTTGCCCTTCAGCGGACTCTGTTTTGCGCGACAGCTCTCAGCTCTGACCAGGATCTCCCGGTTGTTGCGGCCTCTGATAATAGGGTTCTCCTCCACGTTGTTCTAGGTCTTCCGACTCGACGGGATCCTTGCGGATTCCAGTCAAGGTCCTGTTTGGCTAGATTATCGTCTTCGCGTCGCAAGGTGTGGCCAATCCAATTCCATTTCCTTCGCCTGATTTGGTCGTCTATCCTTTCTTGGCCGGCACGGCGCCATAGCTCTTCATTTGAAATTCTATCTTGCCAGCGGATTTTTAGGATACGACGTAGGCATTTGTTGATGAAAACTTGTAGGCGCCCTGTGATGAATTGGGTGACTTTCCATGTTTCGCAACCGTACAAAAGAACTGCCTTAACGTTGGAGTTGAACAGCCGCAATTTGGTGTTAATTGAGATCTCCGTTGATCTCCATATGTGAAACAGGCATGCATATGCGCTTCTTGCTTTATTTATTCTGGAACTGACATCTTCTTCTGTACCGCCGTTTTCGGTAATAATACTACCGAGGTAACAGAATTTGTCTACCAGTTCCACGTCACGGTTATTTAGCGCTGTCCGTTCAAGGGTGTTTGCATTTATCCGCATTTCTTTTGTTTTAGTCGGATTTAACCTTAAGCCCGCCGAGCTACTTTCTGTTGCCAATTTGTTTAACATGTTTTTGAGGTCCTGGTGTCTGTGGGCCAGCAAACAGATACCATCCGCATAGTCGAGGTCCTTAAGGCGGTCTAACAATCCCCATTGTATGCCACCTGTTCTAGTATCTAGAGCGCTGACAATGATGTCGTTTATTACTATAAGAAATAGTAATGGCGAAAGTAGGCATCCTTGCCGTACTCCTGATCTCACTTCAAAGCTGTCGGATAGTTTTCCATTGTGAAGAACTCTGCATTTTGAATTGTTGTATAGAGCTTTTATCAATTCTATTATTTTATCCTGCAGTCCACGTTTCCGTAGAGCTCGCCATATAAAGCTCCTATTAACCGAGTCGAAGGCTTTCTCATAGTCTACGAAAGCAAGGTAAAGGGGGCATCGGAATTCAGTAGACTGTTCCACTATGATTCTCAAGGTGTTAATGTGGTCTATGCAGGAGCGGCCTTTTCTGAATCCAGCCTGCTGTCTTCTAAGCGTTCGATCTACTGCCTCTCTTATCCTTGATAGTAATATGTGGGACAAGATTTTGCCCACAGTAGATAATAGACAGATGCCTCTCCAGTTGTCACATATTGTTAGGTCCCCCTTCTTTGGTATTTTGACTATGATACCTTCCGTCCAATCCTCCGGAAAGGTACAGGTGTTCCATGCTATTTCCAGGATTGGCTGTAGCGCATCTGCTATGAGGCTTGAGTCGGCTTTCAACAACTCTGGCGGGATGCCATCTTTTCCAGCTGCTTTACCATTGGCCATTGCATGAATTGCGGTTACTATTTCAGTCTTGGATGGGCACGAGTGGTGATTCTTATTGGCTGTGCATTGTTATTATTTTCTTCAGGTTCCTGCGAAAAGGAACCATTCAGGGCGGCGAAGAAGTAGTCTCTCCATCTTTGGAGTTGCTCCTCGTCGCTGCACAGCAGCCTTCCATCCGCACTCTTTACGGCATGCTTTTTACTAGAGTGCTTTCCCGAGAGCTGCTTAGTAATTTGGTACAGCACCTTACTGTTGCCTGTGTTTGCCGCGTTTTCCGCTTTCTCTGCGAGCTCATTTATCTGCCGCCTTTTATCACGCCGGACACTTCTCTTTACCTCCCGGTGTAATTGGGAGTATTCCCGTTCAAGTTGTTGGCGTCTTTCCGGGTCGCTTGTAGAGTTCACGTTATTTTTGAGGGCCCTTCTGCGTTCAATTTTTTGCCAGGTTGTGTCCGAGATCCAGTGTTGCTGGTTTCTTTGGACATAACCGATGCTTGTTTCCGCTGCTGTTATTATAGCGCCCTTTGTTGTGCTCCACAGCTCTTCAATATTCGTGTCGTCAGAAACGGTTTGCTGGTTTAAGATTTGTTGCAGATTTCCAGCAAATTCTCTCCTTTTAGTGCTCTCCCGCAGAAGGTCTACGTTAAACCGTCTACGGTTTATGGCATCGCGTTGAACGTTTCTGATTGCGGCGATTTTTAGGCGGATAGTTGCTACTACCAAATGGTGGTCACTTCCAGTGTCTGCTCCCCTAAAGCTCCTGACATCCTCCAGAATAGTTCTCCATCTGCGGCTGACGGCCACGTGATCTATCTGATTTTTCGTTCTACCATCGGGCGATACCCAGGTCTCCTTGTGTATCTTCTTGTGACAAAAGTAGGTTCCACCTACCATGAGTTGATGGGAACTGCAGAAGTCAACGAAAAGCTCACCATTGTTATTGGTAACTTGGCTCAGGCCTTGATTTCCAATAGTGTGCTCAAGGCCGGTGTTGTTGGGGCCGATCTGTGCGTTCAAATCACCCATCAAAACAATGATGTCTCCCCTTGGAATAGAGCGAAAAACCTCATTCAGTCGCATGTACAACTCGTCTTTGATGTCATCTTCTGCGTCTTCAGTCGGAGCGTAGCATTGGACGCCATTCCTACGATTTTCAGTTTCGTTTCTCCCAGAATATAAGAAGGACTCACCGTTTGGGCAGATATGTTCCCCCGCATCGGTCCATCTGGTCTCGCTGAGTCCCATGACCTTGATTTTATAGCGGTTCATCTCGTTGAGGACTTCATCCAGCCGTCCATCAGCAAGCAGCGTTCTCACATTCCATGATCCGATTCGTGTCCTGGTTCGAAAAGCAAAGGTCGTCGTCGTGTTGTCCATCCGGTTCCGAGGCATTGTTTGCCGATTCGTAGCAATTATGTGTTTTATAGGAGCGGGTTGCTAACCCTCAGCCCAACCGACTTAGAACTCTGTTTTGTGGCGCAGAGAACTCGCCATTCGACCGTCTCCCGTTAGCTCCTTCCGAAGAAGTACCCCAGGGGGCACCGCGGGGAGGTGGGATTAGGACTTCCTAACAGAGCTGCTAGGTGTTCGTCTGCAGTGACTCTTCTCGGGTTTTGGCAGAAGTGACAAATCGGGTGCCACCACCTTCCGAGGTCTTTGTTAGCCGTTCGCCCCCCCCATGATGATTACGTGAATGTGACCTATATTTTACACAATGTTGTGTATTTTTCTAAATCGTTTATGTAGGAAAATTACAAAATTTCTTAGTATTATTTATCAATGTTATGGACTGAACTTTGTACTGTAATTTTACAGTTAGAGGCGTAATTTTAGAACTTATATTTTCAGTAAAATTACAAATTGTTCCTTGAAATGTAAGGTTTAAATTTTTCCTCTCATAGATATAATTCACAGATAAAATGGAATACTAACCATATAATACCCGATTCTTCTTAAGTTAAGGTCAGACCCTTGACCTTGGTCAGGGTCTGGGCAGTTCTTGTAACAGCCAAGAAATTTTTGATAATTTTTGATGCTAAGGGCCGATTCACAATTAAAGCTGTATCAGATTTAACTTTGTGAGCAGCGGCAGAATCAGAGGCGGAAGCAGAATTCTGCCTGCTGAATCAGATCCAATAAAGCAGCAGCAGCGGCAGAATTTTTATTTCACAGTAAATTCTTTGTAAATAATTCTTTCATAACAAAAATTTTTTTGTAAAATATCACACAATAATAAATTCTCAATTTTCCGCGTCCATAAGTCATTTAAAAAACACTTGCCAAGTCAAAGATGTATGAAATGTCAAAAAATTCTGCTCTTGCAAAGCAGCAAAATTATAATTTGAGATGAAAAAGCAGCGGCAGAAATCGCTTCTGCTTTGCTTGTCACTTGACCAGCGTAAGTCAATAGAAACAATTCTCTGCCGACCGTTCTGCTTTCTGCTATGCATCTGATAGAGCCTTAAAGCTTCAAGCTGCAAGCTTTAAAAATTAGGATAAAAGGGTTTGTACAATGATTCACATTCACAGCTTCAAACTGCAGTGCTCAAATAAAGCAAAACTCAGCTGAAGCTTGTAGGAAGCTTGCAGCTTGAAGCTTGAAGCTTTCATTGCAAATCGGTCCTTGCATGGTGAGCAAAATGCTATTTTTATGAATAGGGAGAGGGCGTACACACAAGTTTTGGAAATTTCCAAAACTATGAAATGAAAGCTCCAATACTGATTGTATTTTTACATCCCACAAATAATGTATATTTACTACACAGTTGGTAAAAATACTTAAAGTAGAATTGGAATATTCCCAATAAATTTACTATTCCTAATAAATTTACAAAACTGCTCGTGAATAAAACTTCCAGTATATTTTTTGTAAAATTACCACAGAAATTTTTTACAGTGGAGATTACCTTCACGAGGAACTACGGAGTCCACATCCCTTCACGTCGTGAATGGAGAAAAAAAACACACAGTTTTCAGGGTGCCATAAACTTCTTTACTGATGGCTCTAAGCTCGAAGGTCGAGTGGGGGGAGGAGTCTTTTCCCCGGAGATTGGGATTGAAGTCTCCTTCCGACTACACGATCACTGCAGTGAATGCCAAGCGGAGGTTCTAGCCATACATGAAGCTGTTCTACTAATCAACAGCAAGGCGATAGGAATCGGACTATCTACACCTTCTCAGAGGCAGCTCTGAAAGCCCTGCGCTCTTGTACAAACAGCTCTAGAACAACCTCTGTAGCGTTGATAATAAAGATATTATGTGAATTGATGTTCCGTTTACAACAACTCCTTTTCCTACCGATCCACTATCAATTTCCACTGTACTTTCCCTTGAATTTCCGATATTATTACACATAAACAATGCCACAACACATTAAAGGTAAATATAAATGAAAAATATTAGCTTCAATTAATCACAAGAAATAATGATTTATTTTACTACATATATTCAAAATTCGGTGATGTAAGTTTGAGTTATTCCAGAGTGATTCGTCTCCAAGAATTTCTCCACGATGGAGCTTGAGAAAAAGCCCGCCGGAAATGTAGGTTGTTTTTACACAACTTGACCATTGCAGATCGGTGACGTGGCGTTATTCTTTCCTGTGAAAGTCGTTACTATTTGAAAAGGTATTTGTTAGCAAAATTGTCTGGTTGGACTGTGGCTCCAACAATCTCTGAATGTCGCAGATCTCTTAACGAGAAGCTGACGAACTGGCTAGGAAAGGCACCACCGCCACTCTCCTTCCTGGAAAATAAAGCGTTGATATGCCTTGGGCCACTTTTAAACTCTGATGCAAACTGCACACAATGCAACAAGCGAAGAAGCATTGGAGGGATCTTAATAAATGCACCTTGGCCTTGGCGGACCACTTCACTAATGAGCCTCGGAATACAAGACCTACCAGCTATAGTGGGAGTGCTGACCGGCCACTGTCTGATAGAGACGCATGCGACCCGCTTAAGTCTTGAGACCTACGATTTTTGCAGAAGCTGTAAAAATCCGGACGAGGAGGAAAGTCTACTACATCTCCTCTGTCACTGCCCAACCCTAAGCAGAACCATATTTGGTGAACCCTTTCTAAGCACGCTTGTGGAAATCTCGAAGATTGGAATCCCGCAACTCAGGAGATTCATTACCTTCTCGAGATGGTTTAGCGAAGAAACGCCACTTTAACATCAGGTTTAAAGTGGGATCATTATGGCATCGCAATGGGCCTACTCCTTTGGCCTAAGTGTTTGAGCTGTACACCAGCAGCTCGGCCATATCTACCCTAAGACAGGCGGCAGTATTTTTGGAGGTTTAACGAGGAGGAAAACTCTAGCTTCCACATGCTACTGTTGATCCCACCGCTGCCGGCATTGTTGAGCCCCGATGGCCGACGGTATTGTGAAAATAGGAAAATTAATTAAAACGCTCGATTTCACTTTTCTTTATATTTAAAATAAGTTTTAGGTGAAAGAACAACTTATATTTTCAACTCTGGATAAGAAAGAATTTTAATTTTCAACTCTGGATAAACCGACGATCTTTGATATTTCCTGATCATGGGAACCGTTCGCTAAAATGTAAAGGAGAAGTACAATGTAGGGATGAAAAATGCTACATCGTGAGAGGTGATTACAACATTATTATGATTTAGAGTTGTCTGGATATAAAACTACGTAACCGATTTTGACAAGCTGGAAGTTTTTCCATTCGTCTTTAGTGGGCACCGAAAACGCTTTTTTACATTTCGAAAGGTAGGTTGTTTCCATATACTGGCTGGAGCAATAAAAACTTTACATTCAAAATTATTTTTTACTTTTTAGTTCATTTTAAAATAAAATCGTATTTTTTAGTTTTTTTTTATTTTACGTACATTTTAGGCAAGGATACTTTCGTTTCTCCCCAAGCGCCACGCTAGAATATTTTAATTCAGCTTTTTGGCGCGCTTAGATTTTCCGAATTTTCTTCTTATTTTTAATAATTTTTTATAATAATAAAACAATTTTTTTTTAAAATAAGTTATAATATAAATTTTAGTGAAATATTCCGCTTTTCACGTGGCGCTATTAGTTTTTCTAAATTTTTTTTATTTTTCGATATATACAGCAAAACCCAAATTTTCGAATTTGTTTTCGAAATAGTGAACTTAGCATACACTTTAGAGCAGCAAAGATTTTTTTATCGTTTTCTACACCCAAAGGAGTACCTGAGTTTCAATTTTCAGCGAGATCACATTTGGTGCGAGGTCAAAGTCTCTGACAACTGGGCTTTTACTACAGTTTAGCTACCTAAAATCGTGCAACTCTACGTTTCACCACGTGCGAAGGCTTTCTTACTATATTTTACTGGACACGACATCCTATATGCAGTATTCCGGGCAACTAACTAACAATTTGATCAACTTTATTTTACATAACTCTATCCCTGGCTGCGTGTTATAGCCTTGACAGACATGAAATTTAATCTAGATTTGTTTAAATCGGATCAAATTCAACTAGGTTTAGTTGACACATTAAACCTAATGTTAACAGAGTCAAATATGACGTGCCTTCGATGAGTAAAAATTTAATAAGAAGAAACATCACTCTGATTGTTTTAAAAGCGCGCAAAGTCATTAAATGCGAAATGTCTGAAAATCAAACCAAATCTAAAAGAAGTGAGTGGGACGCGAACGAAACACAAAAGTTGTTAGATATATGGGCAACTCATGTCAGCGATTAACGAAAAACAAAAAGAAATGCAAAAGTTTTTGCGAAAATGGAGGAGGAGCTCCAGAACTTAGGAGTCAATAAAAACAGATTAGAAATGATCAACAAAATAAAAAACTTAACAAAAAAATACAGGTGTGTACTCCTATCATATTCTTGGGAGCTTCCCGGTAGGAATTTGCTAGTATTTAGTTTAATTTCATTGCAGAGAAGAAAAGAAGCTGGCTGGGGTATCGGGGGGATCTCCATCTGAATGGAGGTTCTTCGGGGCCGTGCACCAAATTATAGGATCGTTTCCAGCAAATGATGACTCCCTTGTGAGCGAATCGATAAATTTGGTTAGTTAAAAATTCAATTGCTTTGTTTTTTTGTTAACAATTTCGTTTCAGGATTTCACAACATCCCCAATTCCGACGGACAGCGAAAGCGACATTGTCCCGCTACCCTTATCTCCGTTCACCGCCTCAAACCGTCCACCGAAAAAGAAAGCGAAACGGCACACTTCTGCGATATAAGAAGACATGCTGCAGGAGTTGAAGAGATCCAACGCTGTCGCCGAGACAGAGCTGGAGAGATGCAGCGATTTAACTGCCAGAAGCCTGCAGGTGCAGGAAAAACTTTTAGAGCTGCTAGCTAAAAATAACTAATTTTTTTTTATTATTAGAGCTGCTAGCTAAAAATGACTAATTTTGTTTATTAATGAAAAAATTTTATTTTATTTTATGAATAATATTTATTTTATGTTATGAAAAAGATTTATTTAATGTTTTGTTATTTTATATTAAAGTGAAGAATGAATAAATTTAATATTTATTAAAATTTATTGTTGAACATTTTTGTATTTGTATTTTTTACAACTATCTAGAGACTGGTTTCTTATTGAAATCACGGACTAATGAGGGGGCCATCACTATCAAGCTTGCACTAAAAAAAATAATTAATAAACTGAAAACAATTATCTTACTTGGTCGTATAAAAATGCCGCGATGTTGTTCCGAATTTCGCTCGCGTCTACGTCGCCTTCGCCAGCAATAGAGCCAAGGCCTAATTGCAGTTGGTTCTTTTCTTGAAAATCGCTAAGCCACTCATTATTTATTTTATCTGACCTTTCGTTGAGCATGTTATGTAATACACAACACGCTCTAATAATTATCGGCACATTATCGATGTGAACTGATAAGCACTTTCCAATTTTTCTAAAACGCGCCTTCAAATGGCCAAAAGCATTTTCTACAACACGTCTATAACGCGATAATATATAATTAAAGTGCGCTTCGTTAGTGACGACTCCCTGGGAAAGGCTTCATTAAAAATCTGCTTAATTTGAAGGCCGAATCACCAATTAGCAAAACCGGTACGCTAGTATTGTTGATAGAAGCAGGGTTCCTCATAAACAGCTCATGATTCTGATGCATATGTTTTAGGGTGGAATTTTCGAAAATATATGAATCATTATTCCTGCCCGGTGATCCAATATTTACATAAGTAAAACGATATCTGAAATTGAAGAAGTTTTTGAATTACCACAAACTTATACCACATAATCTACCTGTAATCTACTGCCGCCAACAATATTACCGAATACCAACCCTTGTAGTTATAATAATCGGTTGCCAACTTTTGCGGTGGATTTACTTCAATGTTGCACCCGTCTGAAAATAATTACTTAAGAATAAGTTATAAATTACATTCATGCATACTTACCCACAGCTCCATAGGTCTGTGGAAATCCCCATTTTTCAAAACCTCCTACTAGCTCCGCAATCTTTTCTTGAGTCGGGGGGTAAAAATTAAAATAATCTTTTTCTAATATTTCGCAGACAGCCTCGCAAAACTCCAGCACAATTTCCCTCGCTGTTGTCCGGCCCTCTCCAAACAAATTAGCAATGGATCTGTATTCTGCCGAAGATCCAAGCGCATATACAGCTATCGCTATTCTTTTCTCCAATTTAATAGCCGCTCTAAAATAGGTATCTTTCCTTTTTAAACAATGCAAGGAGTCAACTAAGTACTGAAAAGTACTCCTGGACATTCGAAAGTCTTCTTTGAATTTCTGTTCACTATATAAAGGAACTTCCTCCTCCCAGAACTTTCTCTGTCTAGGCTACATAATATATTCGGGCCATATTAGGACATTTTGAATTAAAATCCATTTAAAACTTACCAAAGTCCACAATATTCTATTGACCTCGCAGCGTCTGCTCATCAAAAGGAATAACATTATCCTTTCGGATTCCCTTTTAAAAATTGCTGCTCTTCTTTTATGAATAGCTGCAAGACGTTCATAATGCTTCGCTAGTACCAACAATGTATTTAATTTTTTATTTAATGCCATTTAATTCACTTTTCTTTTCTTAAAAACAAATTCACTTTTTGACAAGAAAAATATATGTCAGTTTTATCTTCTTCTTATAACACTGTTTAACATAGATTACCTAGTTTCTAAAACCGGGTCTGGGTTAACTAGTTTGCAATCGGATTTCGAATATGCTGCAGTGACACATTGTAAAGTTAATCCAGATCAAGCACTTAATCCAGATTAAGTATCGTAGTGTGTCTCCAGTATTAGAGTCTTGTCTTAGCATTTTCTCTGAACTGTTTCCAGTTGGACTCTCCAGATATAATTATAGTCTGAGAAGGGTCTTGTGTCTATGAGACATCCAGTTACTGACTATAGAGGACGAGATATTTAGAGTTAGGGTAAAATCAATAACTTCCTCCCAACCCCTGGAGTCTTCCGTTTTCGGAAATAGAAAAGTCGGAGAGTTGCCTTTATTGGAAATCTCTAAGTTACTATCAACTATGGAATTAAAAAGCGAGACAGGTAAAACAGAAGGTACCATGTCAAGGCGCCTGCACCAGACTCTCGATTTGGTCTCCAGCTGGTGCGCCAACGTAGGACTAAATATTAATTCCGACAAAATAATTCTGGTTCCATACACCAGAAGACGAATATTGCCTGGACTTGGAAGTACACGCAGATCCCTGTGGAGGTGCCGCAGAGCTTGTGAACGCACATGGGACAACTTAAAGCCATGAGCTGGATTTACACCACCATAATTAGGCCCATCGTAGCTTACTGGGTTTTAGTTTGATAGCACAGAACGGAGCTTAAAAGTTGCATAACTAGTTTAATTAAAATTCAAAGAATTACCTGCTTTTCCATCACCGAGGCCATCCATATTTCTCTCTGGAGAAACTCCTCAATGTGGTACCACTCCACTTTGAGGTAGAGATATTCTCCATAAACCCGGCACTGCGGCTTAAGGGCAGGGCACGTGTAGCTTTGCGCTGGACATTCTAAACCAACCAACACTATAGAAGAGATCCCACCATGGCAACTATCTTTCAAGCAGAGGTGTACGCTATACTGGCATTTATGAGCACTTATGAAGGGTCTACAAAACCAAACGAATCTTTGTCTTCTCTGATAGCCAAGCAGTAAGCAGGATGAAAAGGTCCCTTAGGACCCAGTCTAAATTGAGACTACCAACGTGCCCTTGGTGGTGAGTTAAGTATTCTCCATCAAGTTACCCTTGTTTGGGTCCCGGGTTGCCAGAGCTTCAAAGGGAATGAAAAGGCGGATACCCTGGCTTAACAGGCCTCTGACATTGCATTCATCGGTCCGAAACCGGCTATTGGGGCACCCACCACCTTGCTGAAGAGGGCCATTGATGATTGGACTTTGATAAAATATACTAAACAACGCTAGAGGTCCGCGGCTGACCGTATTTTTTTCATCCGAGCCATCTTCACATATAGTCCAGTTCCTAACCGATATCACCTCTACTTTTTTTCGGTGGCGACCGATTTACTTGAAATTTTAACAGTAGATGTGGAATGACTCAAAAGTCAAAGTCTACCATATGCCGATGTGCGCCCACCTCGGTGATGGAAATATTTTTGGTCAAAATAACCCCGTTAATCGATATAGAGGCTAATTTTAAGCAAAAAATGTGGTACAAACTTTTTTTGTAAAATTGATATTTTTTTTAGTTATAAGTTTTTGAAAATTTGCAAATTTTCATAAAAAAAACTCACGTTTTCGAACAATTTTTGGTCAATAAGTCCGTTATAGCCTTATGACACTGGCTTTATCGTAGGCTGAAAATGCTGCCTTGGATAGGCTGAAACCTGAAAGAAAAAATTCAAAGGAGATTTTCCCATATGTAAGAGTGAGAGGAATATATTTAAATTTTTCTTGGCTGGATTTTAAGTGTTATAAAAAGTCTAGAAAACTGTTATAAAAAGCATAGGAAAAGAATGAATTCATGTTGTTTATTCTATGTTTTTTATAACAGTTTGCAGCATCTCTAGACTTTTTATTACAGTGAGTGATTAACAATAAATTGAAGTGATTATAAATATTATTTGTATTATTGATTTTAAATATAATTGAAGTGACAATAAATATTGGGGCTCCGCTGTAAAATCGCTTCAAAAAAGTTTTAAAGGTATTTACGGTGATGTCTTAATAGTCCAATACTAATTTCAAGGCGGGTAAGGCATATTTTTCTTATTGCAATAGGCGTTGTTGCGAATTGGGGGAGTGGTGCCGCCGTTTGACCATAAATTATCTCATCTATTATAAACTCTACTTGATCGTCTGTCCAAGTTAGTTTTTCATTTTTTATATTTTTGTTTTCATTTCATACGGACAAAACAGCAACAACTCACAATTTATAACTCACGACAGAATTTTTTATGCATGACGGGGGAATTAAAAATTGATCTGCGATCCCTACAAGTTTTTGTATTGAAAGTAATAAACAAAAATCTCACTTGAAGAAGAGTACAGAGCCATAAAAAATGTCGATATATGAAAGGATTTAATTGTGGGGAAACCGAACGGTGGTGAAGAAGGACTCAGGTCAAAAACAGATTTTTTATTGAGGAAGTAGCAAATTGAAAGTAAGGGAAAAAATAATCTTAATTTATGTACCTGATGTTGACTATGTTTAATATTAAATACAATAAATGTAAATTAATTTAATTTTAATCACAATAAATTTAAATATTTCCATTATTTCCCAACGGATTTATTCTGGATCCACTCACAACTATCTGTTATAATAATCAGAAAATCGCTCTTACTCTCACATGCTATCTCTGTCACACAGTATAACAGATTTCGTCATGTTCAGCCTATCCAAGGCAGCATTTTCAGCCTACGAAAAAGCCAGTGTCATAAGGCTATTAGCGCTTTATCAAAATTTTTGTTATGACTAAAAATAAAGCTTATAAAAAGAAAGAAGAAAATGTTTTTTTAATGAATGCTCTAGGTATAAAACAAAGCGAGTAATGATTGATCGAAAGGGGCCCTATTTCAAATCAAATACTCACAACGTTGTATTCAACGTCGAATAACGGAAAATCGATGCATTTTTCGAGGATAACTTATATTACATTTTGTTAAAGTGCTTGAAAAGACCTTTAAAATGAACACTGATAAAAGTCATTTGCATGTAAAATGAATGACTTATGACAAAGAGAAGGTGTACCGTTCAAATTTCTTTTAAAAAAAAGATCAATAAAACTAATACCACTTCCACCCAAATTCAAATTTATCATGTTCCACGTTATTAACTTCCCAGTAGGAAGTTATTGTAATCGGTCCGAAAATCGAAATCGAAATTTTCAATGTTATTTTCATGTTTTTAGATCCCACTAGCAAGGCAAAAGTGTGAAATATGTGTGTGTGTGTCTGTGCGTACGTATGTGGTCATTTTTTCCTGCACGATTTCGCGCGAATCGAAAAAAATATCGACTTCGTTGAGATGCCGTTCGAAGCGTATTAAAGGAAATATGATCTGAAAAAAATTTCACAAAAATCGGTCGAGCCGTTTTTTTTGTTTGAACGACTTAAGTGATTTTTGTTCCTGCACGATACCACGCCGACAAAAAATAAGACTTCGTTGAGGTGCCGATCGAAGAGCATTAACGAAAACATGTTCTGTACAAAATTGAATAACATTCGGTCAAGCCGTTTTTTTTGTTTAAATGAAAAAACCTCGGCTAAGAGTCACAAGCACTTTAAATTGATTGGTTTTCTAATATCTAATAAACTCGTTGAAATGAAGCCCATTCTAAATGAAATTACATTTTCTGGATTCAGCAGAGTGATAGTCTAAGATCCGGCTGAAAATTTCTGCACTCATCGCTTTTTTAATCAAAATGCAATTTTTATTGATAGTTTTAAGTAGAGAAATAGATTTATGCCGGGTTGCCTATAAAAATATGGCCGCAAGTATTTTAAGCCAGGTCTAAGCTCTGTTAAATATATACGTTTATAACGTATGCTCTTAAGTTATATATTATAAATTAAAGCTAATTTTTTTCTTTACACGATAGAATAGGGTTGCCTCTGTCAAAGTGGCCGCAAATAGGGGTTGCCAGCCCTAAAACAATTAAAAACAAATTAAATATCTTTCCAAATACTTGCTGGCAAAAAGAGCTCTCTTGTCATTTTTGCGAAAACCTAACCCTTTTGAAGTTATTCAAGGTCAGAGTTTCCAAAAATCACATTTCGGCCAAAAAATACTTTGATTAATTCGGAAAGGTCAAGGTTTTCGAAAAAAATTCATGAGGGGTATTTTGTAGGCAATAATGTTTTGTATTGACTGATCAGAATTTTTTTTCGAGAAACTAGTTTTTGAGTGATTTTTTTGCCAAAAAGTGATATCTCCGACGACCATGTTGTTTTTTTATGATTCCGAAATTGTTTTCTTAAAAAGTCCCAAGGAATCTGTCATCCAATTTTCAGCCATTTTGGAATTTAGTCTTCTTTCGTGCGTTTTTTTTTTGCTAATTTCCCCGGACTATTACTATTTTCTAAGTAGACAATTTATTAATATTACAGTGGAGTTCACTTAACACGAAAACTGATAACGCGAAATATTGCTTAACACGAAATAAAAGTCCAGTCCCGGTCCGATAATGCGCTTTTCATACGAATTTGTTCTGTTATGGCGAAGCGCTCATCGCTTAACACGAAAAAACTTGAAATCCTTTACACTTTTTTAGTACTTTTTCACCTAAGCTTGTGTTTAACTTCCAAAGTAAAGGCCGTAAGATAAAAATTGTCTGGACATTATTCATAGGAAATACTCCAAGCTTTCTAATTTTGAAAAAAAGTTGAGGTTAACTACGTATTTTTTGGAGAAAACCCCGTCAATTTTACAATTTTAGATAGGTGGGAGTATTCTGCGTACATCGACACCTTATTCATAAAAATAGGATATAGGGTTACAAAAATACCACTCATATTATTTTTTCTTCGTCTAACCTATCAACCGCTAGCCGCCGCTTTGTATACTAAACAAATACACCCTGAATTTGAATACATATTTCAAAGCAAACGGTTAATACGAAATTCGGATACCGCGAAAACATTGCCTTGTCCCCACGCGTTAACCGATTTCCACTGTATATTATTTAATATTACAAGATTTTTGCTATTAGGTATAGGAGTTGTGCTAGTTTAAGGAACCAAGTGTATGCATTTGGTGTGATTTTTTCTTTTAATTTGTTATTATTGTTCACTTATTATTAAAATATCCATTGATAATATTCAACATTCATCATACCTGGAAGTTGATCGTGTGGACCGAAAGGGTCAAACCCACATCCTAACTAGTTTTAGAGATATCTTTCGGATCTATATAGTTTAAGCGATTTTAAGGGTGTTTTTTTCGAAATGGGTACGATCAAAATGAAAAGGGGATTTTACGAATTTTACAGAATTTTGCGTTTATTTCAAAAAAACTCAAAAACTATTGAAGATACGTAAAAACTGTTGAGTAACAAAATTTAGATTTTTCTTCAACAAAAATTTTGATTTTTTTATGTATTGCTGTAGCTTAAAAACTAACGGAGATATAGCGGATTGAAGTTTGCTTTATAGTGTAAGTACCACCTTTGCCTAGCCTTTTGACCTTTCACGTTTTGAAAATTAAGGGTTTTAATATAATAATTGTAATTGACCTCGCTACAGTAAAAAAACCGAACGACTTTTTTTTTAATTTTCGGAGCAAATAATTTTCGGAGCTCTTGTGAGCACATTACGGTATTTCACGTATACATACATACACATACATGCTTCATTTGGTATACATATAATGTGGGTTTTTATATTTTATTATTGCGGAATAACAACAGTTGGTGTTTCTTCTGTCAATGAAGATTTTTATTTTTATTTTTAAAAGTTTACAATTATTTTACAGGGGTTACCTGTCAATGAAGAAACGACATTAAATGTCAATTATTCCAATCTTCTATAATCCTAAAAATATCACTTAATTCACTAATGCCCGATTTCTTCACTTTAAACTTATCCACGGGTTTTCTAACTTTCGAATAAAGATAAACTTCGATTAAATGTGGGACGGTTTTCTTCACGCGAATCCAAAGTTACGTATTCTACAGATAGTTAACCTACCATTCATATGGCATCTCTGCAAATTGCTGAGATATGTTTGGCTTTTGCGCAAGTCTCGTTAAAAAAACGCAAAATTATAATTTGGCGGTTTTTTTTTGACGTCAAACGATGAAATAATTTAAAAAATATTTAAATTGCAATTGGGATACAGGCAAATACTTCCGCCTACTTAATACTTAATACTTAAATTAATGTTCTCATTTATGAATGAAAACGTATTTTTTCTAATTTTAATGTAATATTTTCCATTAAAAATTCTCCTCTTCGCTCTCATCGGTCGAGAAAATATTAACATTTATAAATGCGTCCATTTTTAATATAATTAAATATTTAAAAAAATGTCAACAACAAATGTTTTGACACTAACCAAGAGATAAACCCTCAAAATTGGCCAGTTAACTTTAACTCGCCGATAAGTCTTAACCCAACGATAGCAAAAGTGAAGAAAACCAATTTCTCTAGATATACTACGGATAAAGCTAGCAGAGGTATAACCCAGTGTGAAGAAATCGGGCATAACTAATTCAGTTTAAATTTTTACTCCATGCGTCCGCGTTCGACTTTTTGACGTCTTGTCCATGTCAACTTTTTACACCTCTCTCGTGAGGGTGTTGCCACTGCAACATATCTTCTTTACATACATGTTTAATTTAACGACAGTACCTCCAAAATATAAAATATTCTAGAAGCTGGAAGGTATTGTGCAATACTTTTGTACGCAGCTGCTAAAGATGTGCAATTAAATAAAATAAAAAAATTGACGATTTGCTATCATTTTTAGAGCATAGGTGAAACGAGTGTTCGGGGGTCAGTATCCCGCCAGTATATATATGTACATCCACGCACACGCGCACATACACACACACTAAAAGTAGAGGTAATACCCATTTTTACGATTGGGACTGGACTATTTCTCTAAGGGTAGTGTTTAGGGGTTGAACAATTTCTTAAAAAATTATTTCAATAGTACATAGGTATAAAAGGTGATATATAGGCCTACTAAGCGTTTTTATTACCCATTTATTGAGTTTTATTGATTCTTTGCGGTAAGGGGTAGTTTTCACCCCTAAAAATAAAAAGCGCACCTTGGCACAGAGTAGACTTTGAAAAGGGTGGTAAGTAGAGCCTAAATCCAAAATTTCATCAAAATCGGTGACCTCCGAAAAAAAGTTGAGGTAATACTCCATTTTTACGGTTGGGGACTGGACTAATACCAAAACTAACTATTAGACATTTCGTCATGACCTGAACAATAAGGAGATTCCAAGCTAGGTTTTTTAAAAATTTTACTGAACACAAATGAAAGCTGTCGAAGTGATAAAAAGCTTCAGAGAAATCATATCCTTTTGAAAAATAACAAAGTTTCTTAGCCACAAGGTATTTGACCTAGAAGATCTTCAGTAGCTCAACAAATTAGTTTGAATATATGTACGAAAATGACAACGTCCTCGTCAAGTGCTGAACTTTCACAAGAACTTAAGAAGACTGTTCTTTTTGTGCTTCTAGCTAATATTGTCGGTTAAGCTATGATATCCCAAAATTTAAAATATAATTGACAAATTTAACAAGGACTTAAATGAGTGTCCTCTTCTTAAAAATATTTGATTTTAAAAGTTTTTTCATTATAAAATATAACAAACAACCCTTTTAGCCAAATTAAATGGAATTTTTTTCAACGAAATTTTCAACAAATCATAACTAAATTCTTATTTCATAACCACTCCATTATCAATCTACGAAGAGATTTCTAAGAAAAATTCCATTCACTCTAGAAACCCTTAAATTTAAATCTGTTACCAAAATTGAAAAGAAATTCACTCTCAGGTTAATTTAATAACGAACTGACTTGACAGTTTAGTTTGCGAGAATTTTTTGACTATCATCTTCTGACTTCTTGCTTCTGTGTTAAATTCCTTAAGAAAGTGTACAAGACGCTCGCTGCTTTAGAAATTTCTCTCAGAGACCTGAAATTTTTCACCTTGCAGTTCTCTGCTGTAGCACGTAAAAAAATAATTCACCAAAAAAAATATCTACGTAATCTGCAAGAAAGTGCATGAATAATTCACGATAAGCTTTGCACGTCTAGAGCATATTTTCCTTTCAAAAAAAATAAATTTTTTTTGCAGCACAGTCGAGTGTAAAAAATCGTTATCTGTGTCACCGGAATTTTTTGTGCAAATTGGTTTAGTCTGCATGAAGTCCACCATGCAGGCCAGATGACTATATGTATCATCTAGCAAGGACATTCCTTTTTCGGTTATGGTAACGACTCCGGTGTTATGCCCGGCCAGCAGTAGCTGGGATTGATCCTTTTTGCAAGTATTTTGTTACCATGAAAATCGTTGACTCAAGAAAGTGTGATTTGAGACTCGAAATGCAAGTGACTTCGCTGGAATTAAAATACGTCACAATAAATTATGCAGTATTGCAGATAAGCTGGGCCAAATCGGATAGCGTGATAGAAAACAAATCCTCGGCAGGCGGCAGAAGATCGAGAAAACTTAGAAGTTAGAATAGGATTTTATGAAGTTTGTGCCCAATTCGGTCCTTTATGGGTGCAGCCCATTGCTTTGGCTAGTTTGCGGCACTTTGGAGGTGATCCAAAAGGCTTATTTGAATTTAAGTAACTTCCTCAATATTTCAAAAGTTTCGATATTATGCAAGTTAAGTAGTTCTAAAGCCAAATAACACTCGAAGCAGATTATGATAGTCAAAAAATTCGTATGCAATTTACAAAGAAAACGAGATATTATGTTCCACTTACGTGACAACTTTGCCAGTTCAGTTTCTAGTTTGCATTTAAATACCTCTTTAAAAATGGAGCAGTCTGACAGCGATGTTTATTCATTTCCTTAATTACATTTTCTTCTTTGCACTCTGATTACATTCACCAAAAGAACAAGCTTAGGTAAATGCAGGAGAAGTATTTTATTACCCAATTTAAAAAGACTTTTTCTTCACGGCGTGACAGGATTAGTAGCTTGCCAACTTTAGGACAATTGTGCACTATTAACACCTCTGGTGGGATAATGTTGATTCAGGGTGGACCAAAAGCCTGGAGAGGATTTAATACTTTTTTTTTGCTTTCAATTAACACTGCCCTAGCATAAATGGTATTAAGTGATTATAAAAGAATCAAGGAGAGAGAAAAAAAGGGGCTATGAGTGAATTTCACAAGACACACATTTTAGTGTCTACTGCGCTGCCTTTGAGGACTCAGTAGCATGCGTGATAAGATGCCCCACTACCATCACACAGATTCGTGGTTTGACTCCACGCAGTTCATTCGTCTTTCCACTTCTCCAAGCAAGATAAAACAGCTTCTATCTTGTTAATAACCTTACCAGTAATTCCCTGCGCTCTCACGTTCAGTGATGGATTTACGCTTAGGCCCGCGAGACCCGGGCCTAGGGCGGCAAAACTTTAGAGGCTGCAAAATTTATAGAAGGACTAAAATTTAAAAATCAATTTAACTTAGTTTTGCTGTGTATTCTGAAGCACTCTGAAAAATGGAGAGATCCAAAATCGTGCCTGTCATCCCTTATGTTTGTATCTATATATGGTTTTCAAATTGTTCGTAACGATCGCCAGGGTCGCACTGGTGGTGGTGTTGCTAAATTCCTTAGAGACTACCTAGTACCTAAAATGTAGGATTATCGGTCACTCTATGAACCTTGGTATTGAGTTTATTTGTGTTCAAGTCTCAAATGGTTCTGAAAAACTTTTACTTGTCAGTGTTTACTCTCGCCCGGTCTATTTAAACCTGATAATTCCGCTGAACTGGAGGAGACCCTGGAGCATCTTTCTCATACGTATGGTCATATAGTTGTTGCCGGGGATTTTAATGTAAACTTATTAAAATCGTCCAGCCAAGAAAAATTCTTCAATTATACATACAACAATGCAGACCTTAGGCCTTGTTTAAATGAATACCTTGCCAACTTACTTTAATGCGACGAACCCATCTCTACCTGATGTCTTCCTTTGCTGCGAACCTAGTATGATTCTCCTTCAAAATCAAATCTCTCCTCCAAGTTATTTGGACCACGACATCCTATTTGTTGGTTACAATTTTCGCGTTGACGCAATTACCAGGAAACTATAGTGTATCGTTATTTTAAAAATATTAACCGCGATCGGCTCCTGGGTCACTGTCAATTGCTTCCCTGGGATAATATTTTTGCGGCAGAAGACATAAGGCGCGTTTCATTTTCATTGGAGTACGTACTCCGGAGTAGTTCAGCGCGCATTCAGCTGTGGCAGCATCTACTCCGATGTGCGCCCAACTACGCTGGCGTACGTACTCCAATGAAAATGAAACGCGCCTATAGATGATAAAATTGCAATCTTTGAAGATTTAACCGTCCAGTTATATGATGAATTTGCACCCTTGCGTACTAAATGCCTGAGTGATAATTCTAAACCATGGTTCGTCTTTTTAAATTTATTTCTGGCAGGACAAACTGAAGCACGGGTATTACTAAGGAATATCTTTTTTTGTTTATTAGTTTTTATATTTGCCTTTATAAAATCACATTTAAAATTTTATTTGCAAAAAAACCAATTCTATTTGACAGTAGAACTGACTTAAAACTATACTGATAGCGATGTTAAGAACTTCTTCGCGTAAACATGGTCAATGTTGCCTATCCAAGCAACTGGTGCAAGAAATCGATTATGATGATATAATTGGAGTTTTCACCCAAATTAATAAAGCTTATAATAAAAAAATTTCATTTCATAAAACATTTAATTATTATAAAAAGTATCACTACAAAGCAAAAAAGGCGCCATATCGGACGGGGCCTAGAGCGCAGTCGAGCTTAAATCCGCCACTGCTCACGTTCAATCGTTCATAAGCATAATAAGCGAGGAACTCATCTCCTTTTTAATTATCGGTCAGCGTTTTGACTCGATAGTGTTGGATTGGAGTGGGTGGAGTGAAACAAATTCTTTAGCTCTCCTCTTGATGAAACCAAGAAGTCTGTTGGCTCTGGCAGGCTGAAATTGAGTTTTTGGTCTAGGACCACGCCTAGATCTACGATATGATCAACCTGATTCAACATAATGCCGTTGAGATAATAGTACTGCTTCTGTGGGTATCTACTACGGGAGAAGGTAATTGCATGACATTTGCTGGTGTTAAGTTGCAGTTTGTTCGTGGTGCACCAGTCTTGTAAGGCATTGAGTTTCGTCTGCATGAAGGAAACATCAGTTTGGGTCTTAATGACACTATAAATTTTGAGGTCATCCGCGTAGACGAGATGTGGAATATTTACTAATTTTTTGATAGATCGGAGATAAAAATATTAAAAAGAAGAGGACCAAGATGACTACCCTGAAGAACGCCAAAGGTTACTTCGATCTCATTAGATAGAAATCCTTGGAATCTGATAACCTGTGTTCTTCCGTTCAGATAAATGATTTTAACCATTCCAGGGCAGAACCTGGTAACCAAATTTTAATAATTTTGGAATTAAAATGTCGTGGTCTACTCGATCAAAGGCCTTGCTGAAATCAGTGTACACTGCATCCAATTGACGGCCGCTCTCAATACCGCATAGCAATTCGGAGATAAGGACCATAAGGTTAGAAGCTGTTGAACGCCCTTTCCGAAAACTGTGTTGTTGTTCGTTTAGATATGGGTCGATCAGAGGGGCAATCCTGGCATAAACAAGTTTCTCAAAAAGCTTAGGAATTGAAGATAAAATGGCAATTCCCTATAGTTGTTCACCGACTGCTTATCACCGGATTTATAGAGTGGCGTTAGGTAGGGTTTCTTTCATAGCACAGGGAACTCACCTAACGATAAAGATTTGTTGAAGATAATGTGAAGAGGAATTACGATATGTTTTGAGCAGCACTGCAAGAAAATAGGAGGGAGATTGTCGGGACCATTACTTTTTTTGATATCAAGATTATTCAGACCCGTCATGTTCTCGTCGAAAGAGAGGTATGTATATATGCGGAGAGGTATGTATATTATAAGGGAGGTGTCAGTGTGCGAATCAGTTAGATCGTCTGTTGCACTGGACATGGGGCTATAAGTTTCACGAAACCTCTCAGCGAACATGCTACATATTACTTGGGGAACGATGGGCGAGTTCTACCATTCGTCCTTGTCGTTGGGTAGCCCGAGGTCTTCCGTTTGATATTAAAGTAATCAAAAAAATTTTTGGGATCACTTATGATGTTATCTCCAACAGACTTAATATATTCAGAGTAGGCCTCGCGAGACCTAAGAGTAAATTCTGAGGCTAACCTTTTCCTGACTAGAGCTTGCTGTTCGACATTCATATTCTAGATAGAATCGCCGACAGTAGTAGTATCGGTGTAATCGGTGAATCTCGAGAAGTTAAAGAAGACGTAACTCACATTCCCACGTTCCTCCTTAATCCAGCTCTCCACATTTGGTAAGTCTGGGTGCCTACCCACCCTTAACACTCTTCCCTTACAATTCCACTACGGATTAGCCGCGCGCAATTTTTCGCAGTAGGTACCATTTTAGGTTCCCCTCTAACATATTCTGGGTCATAGAGACACATTCCTTCTCTTGATACTTTGTCAATGGGGATAATTCCTGCACAAATAGAGGACGCTTTATCCGCCATGCCCTCCAAGTGTGCTTTAAAATTTAGCCTCCGGTCTGTCATCACTCTCAGGTAGCTAAAATCGGGTGGTGAGCGGATCAACTGATCCTTACGGAAATTGGTTTTCTCCGTTTTCCCAGCCCCAGACCAGCGCTTTCTAGCCAAGCTTTTATCTCTTAGATCGCTTCGTTCGCTAACAATTCGATCTCAGCGAGGTGTCGTTCTACGACCACTACACCGATGTCATAGCAATTGGCCCTTTTGGGAGGCGTAGCCTCAACACATAATTATATATTGTTATCCACAAGAGAAGGTCCATTACGGCTTTTTGCGGTACACCGCATGTTGCCCTGTACATAATCGACCCATCTTCCTAATCACAATGAAGCGGGTTACCGTCGAAGTAATCGATTACTACTTGCATTAGGTACTTTGGTGTACCTAGTTTGATCAGCGCCTCGACTATTTTGCTCCATCTCGCCGAGTTGAACGACGTCGAGGGTAACCAATCCGTAGCCATCGTTGACCTTGACTTTCTAAAGCCGAATCGCTCTCCTTTTTCGACGCTAGAGAACACCCGCTCGAAAATTATGCGAAAATTTGACTTTGGTAAGAGCAATCCTATGCTTTACCTATCCTTCGAGCTAAGCTTACTACAAAACAATGTATCGTGATCGTGACGTAATAGACAAGACGGTCTGATAACGTAAAGCTTTTCACATAATAAAAAAACTAATGCAAAATTCCGCAGGGGTTGGAAATAGGCTGAACGATGCGTGATCTAACAGCAAAATCGAAATATTTTGTAAGAAGTTCGTCGTAAGTTCTAGATTCGACCTCATATCTTTATTTTCAATAATATCGATAAATTTAGAACGGGTCATTAGCCTTCATCGGTTTCCTTGATAATTTCCTATCAGAAAATGTGTTTACTCGCCAATAAAAGCAAACCGCCCACTTACATTGCCCTTAAAACAGAAAGTTTTCGATTTTCAAGTACCTTTCAAATATCCTTTTAACAATAGTTAAATCAAATTAAATCGTTTTACTTTATCGTTAGAATTCCGTAAAAAAGGACCCCAATTTAACTTAATTTCGTTACCCTAGAGAACTTTAAGCAAGACTACCCCCAAGCTCTCGTATATACATAGTATTCCCAAGGACCAATTCCTGACCGCACCATGCCAGCCCCTATACGTAAACTGCTCATTGGTTATTCAGGGAATGTCCTTCTAGTGACTGTGTGCTGGTGGTTGGGCGATGGTGGAGATGGCAGAGATGGCAGTGGATAGAGGACGCTTTCAATTGCGGTGACAAAAACCTCCACGACCGCTTTTATATGTCTCTGATCGCATTTTACTAAACGTGCAGGAATTCTTATTAAAATGAAACTTGAAAGCTTTCCTCAATGATTCATAGAAAAGGAAATGGATACGGCATCCCTTCGGGCCGTTTCTGGAAGGGATGTCTTTTCCCCTGCGGGGGCCTTTAACAACAGCAACAACAACAACAAAAAAAACTAAGTTGTTAAAAGGGAAGAAATTACACTATTATATAACGGTTCCGTTCTGCAGTTTATATTGATTGATAAGGAGTTGATGAAAGCGAAGTTGCCCAGGAGTGGATTGCGTAGAATTTAGCAATCCATCTACCGCTGAGCATGCATAAATCCCCGGGAATAAAGTTCGAATCTTCACCTATTGAATAATTCAGGGACTGTTTAGCATAGGAGATTCCTCCCTAGCCGGGATCTAGTTACACTTTATAATCGGCGGAATGTAAATCACCCGAAAGGAAGAAGGAAAAAGCATATCCAACCTCCCAGATGGCGCCACTGATGTACGAACATTTTCTAGGTTAATAATAACAAATTGGAACACGTCCTTTTCATTTTTTATTCATTCGCGATTTGCTGCTCGCACTACATTTGTTACTCTCTTTTATATCCTGATATCTTGTGGCGTGTAAGGAATATATCCAGTTCGTGGCAGGCATTGTGGCAGTAGACGACTCTCCGACTATATCAGATTCTGGATTTTGAGCAAAAGGATGTGGTGTAACATCAGCGGCATAGGGTGCCGAATTTTCAGCTAATTTGCATAATTTGATCCCAACAATCATGCTTATAGGCGTATAAAATTGCGTGTTTACCTGAAATATTTGCGTTTATTGAAGCTTGCGATGATTGCAAAATTTACCCTTTCAGGTTAACGCGTGCAATTTATACAAATTTCGTAGTTGTGATGCTAGCTTAGCGCGATGCCCGGGCTGCAGAGCTTCTCTCTATGGTAATTGGAAATAATGTCCAGACTGGTGGTGCAAGATAAAATTTTTCAATTGCTATAAGCACAAGCCAAAGGGATGCCTTCGCTCGTCAGATGGTCGTTATGAAGATTAGAAAATGGAATATAGAGGATGAACGTTATTGGATTTTATTTTTGGATTTTTGCTTCTCGCTGCTGTTTTGTTTAGTTGAAAGGTTTATTTACGAAATTTGATATGTGCACTTTTACAAGCACTTATCGCAATTGTTTGCTGCTTTTATAAACATTTGAAAGGGTTCCAAATTGTGGCGAACATTTGTGAATGGTAGGGACAAATCATCAATAAATCTGAGAAGTTATTTGTGTAGACAAAGTAAATTTAAATAAATTTATTTTATTTTAGTTTCCAAGGACAATGAAACACACAAAAGACGAACTTGACTGTCTGACCTTCTTCATCAATTGCGGCACGTCACAGCAAAAAAAGAGAGACGCTTCCTCCTTTCAGATTGAAATAATTCTTCTGTGTATTTGAAATTTAACTATTTTATTTATTAGCTCGCCAGCCAACAGGTACACCGGGGAATTATTACGTTGCTTTGTCCTTCGTGCCGGAACTGCGCTACACTGCTGAAAGTGCGACTATATCATCTTCGAAGGGGAGACCAGAAACATACACCTAGTTTATCATTTTAATTATTTTTACATCAAAAGTAAAAGTCTAATGATGATAAATGTACAAGGATTTTTTTTGTACACCTCTATTAATATATATCTTCAATTTTATAAACATCAGTGAGAATTTTACAACTTATAACTTCCAGTCAAGTTTTCTATGAGAAAAAAAACAAAAAATTAAAAACTAATGGCTTTCTTAGAAAGCTTAGAGTCTCCTCTTTAAAATACTTTTTTATTTTTATTTTGTTTACATTTTAGGCAAGGATCCTTTAGTTTTTCCCCGAACGCCTCCCACGAATATTTGAATTCAGCTTTTTGGCAAGCTTAAATTTTTCGAATTTGCTTCTTATTTTTAATAATTTTTTATAATAATAAAACAATTTTTTTTAAAATAAGTTATAATATAAATTTTAAGAAAATTTTCCGCATGAGGGAATAAAGGAGCATAAGTCAAGTAAGTCAAGTATATACACTATCTTGGTGTATACATATAGACCAGTGGTTCCCAAACTTATTTGGCCTACCGCCCCTTTCCAGAAAAAATATTACTCAGCGCCCCCCGGAAGTTATTTTTTTTTAAATTTGAAAAGCCATTAAACAGAAGATATATGTATGTATTAATGTTTCTACCTAATGTGTAAATTAGAAACATTAAGCGATTCACGATTCGGTGGAAACAGGTCTAGGTTTGGGTGCAACGTAGGAAAACTTTCCAACGATACAACATCAATTGTACAGAACCACACTTTCCAATACTGCAAAAAATTTCTATACCCCAGAGATCCAGTGTAAGCTTTCCTATGGTAACGAGAAACCATTTAAGTGTCAAGTGACATGTGGAAGCTGGCGATTTTGCTTCAAAGGGCTGGCGAAAGGGTTAAAAAAAGTAAAAGTAGATCAAAACCCAATAAAAAGTGGACGAATTCTAATTTGTCAAGGGGCATTCACGATATGAAGAAAACAGCTCTTGGGAAAGTAGTCCTGAGAAACATTTCCCACGAATTGTGAATAGCCTTATTGAGAAAGAGTATCAATGGCGAAGTGAGACAAAAATGGTATTATGGTTCTCTAAAAAAGTAACATTTCAGTGAGATAAGACGAATTACAGTTTTCACTGATAGCGAGAAACGGTGAATTCAGTAACAATTGTTCTCACTTGATGTTTGTGAGATTTTTCTCATCTGATTTTAAAGGTGACATTTCTCACTACAGTGTAGTGACAACCATAATAAGGGCCATAAGCAGTGCGCGACTCCACATACCTCAATGCAAGTGAGGGAGTATGCGGGAATCGAACCAACGTCTAGTATTTTGTTCAAAGAAAAATTAAACGTTATGAGCGGAATACATAAATCAATTTTTCTAAATCTTCTCTTCTTTCTCTAATGCTTTCATTGCCCCTTTACAGTTATTCATAGCCCCCAAATGCACCTGTGGCCATCACCGCCCCCCTGGATCGCTGCAGCGCCCACCAGGGGGCGGTAGCGCCCACTTTGGGAATCACTGATATAGACAAACAGACTGAGCCATGAACTGCGAACCAAGAGTTTGTGCTCTGAGAGTGATCGTTGGGCTCTAACAGTTCAACGCTTAATTGAACTGTACTGTACAAGCATGTATATTTGAACTGCCACATCTCAAAATTTTTTTCCGTGTACTTTCGAAGTTAGGGTGGGTAATTTACCCACTCGGAATTTTTCGAGTGAGTAAAACTACCCAGTAGTGGTCAGTCATCAGCGGAAGGGGGGGAATAACATGTAGCATAACATGCACGTGCCGTAACTATTCCGGACTGATGGAGGTGCGATATTAACCTCCTAGCGGTGGCCACTGGTAACTATCCTATGAGAGAGGATAGGCTAACATGATCGGGCTAGTCCCTTCCAAGTAAGGTTGGAGTGAGGCTAATAACCTCACCCGGAAAAAGCATTATTACGGAACGAGCAACATGCCTCGGATACTGGAAAGAACGACGACGACCACGGCAACGAAAAAGGCAAAATGATTTAAGAATTTTCTCATGGAACGTACGAACTCTGTACAGAACTCGAGCTGCACAACATCTGGCCGATACCCTGTCAACATATAAAGCTGACATTACCGCCAACCTGATTATGACATATATTACAGCTGTCATACGAAACACCATGTGCTCGGGGTATATTTTATGGTCAGCAAAAGGATGAAGCCTACCATTATCGGCTTTAAAGCAATAAACGAAAGGCTATGTACCCTTCGTGTGCGAGGCAAATTTAAGAACATCAGCCTCATAAACGTTCACGCACCTACAGAAGAGTCCCCGGACGATGAAAAAGAAGAGTACTTCGAAGTAGTTGAACGGGAACTTAATGCCTGCCCCAGATATGATGTAAAGATCATATTGGGAGACCTGAACGCCAAAGTAGGCCGGGAGCCCGTATACAGGCAATATGTCGGCACCCACAGCTTGCATGAGAACACTAATGACAATGGATAGCGAGTTATAGAGATGGCAACAAGTAAGAACTTGGTCATTGCAAGTGCCAGATATGCGCGTAAAGATATCCATAAAGCCACCTGGATATCTCCTGATGGGGCGACTCGCAATCATATAGACCATGTGTTGATAGACCGTTGCCACCTTTCGGGTCTGATGACGGTACGAACGTACCGAGGTGCCAACTTCGACTCGGAACACTATCTTGTTGGTATGGTGCTCCGAGAGCGCATTACAACGCTGAAAAGCTTTGTATCCGCTGATCAGGCTAGAATCAACACAGCTGCACTCCGCAACGAAATGGCCAGAAACAGCTACGGTCAGGCGTTAGAACTCGGGCTCAGAAGAGCAAGTCCTGGGGATGAGATGCCGGGCGTCGACGAGAGCTGGACCCGCCTTAAAAGTCCTCTCATTAGTACTGCTGATCCCATCTTAGGCAGAAGTCGTAGAGATCGGAACGACTGGTTCGATAATGAATGCCAGCTGGCAACTGAACGTAAGAATGCTGCGTATCGAGCAATGCAACAGTCTTAGAGAACACGAGCACGCGAAGAGAAATATAAAGAGGTCAGAAAAGAACAAAAGAGAATTCTCAAACGAAAAAAGGAAGCCTGGGAGAGAAATCTTTTTTGTGAACTAGACAGTACAGAGAGCGACGGCCGCACCAGGCGCGGGGGTTCTACCGAAGAGTACGCGGTAAGACGCAATTCACACCTCGTTGCACATACTACAAGGACAAAGAAGGGAATCTGATCACCGATCCTCAAGGCATCTTGGAGCGATGGGAATAGCACTTTCATGAATTGCTAAATGGCGACCTAACGGAGGATTTGGAGGCTCCACCAATATCTGACGATAATGCTATGTTGTCACCACCAAGCTTAGCAGAAGCTAGCAGTGCCATCACCCGGCTCAAAAACAACAAGGCCTCGGGTGCAGACGGCATCCCTGCGGAGCTGGTTAAATATGGAGGGCCTACATTACACCAAGCGATTCATGAATTAATTGTGCAAGTATGGGAGCAGGAAGCAATGCCAGAAGACTGGAGAAAAAGCATCCTCTGCCCGGTACATAAAAAAGGAATATCACAACGTGCAACCATTATCGTGGTACAACGTTGTTGAGTACCGCGTATAAGATATTCTCCGCCATCTTACAAAACAGGATGGCCCCATACGCTAGAAATATCGTAGGCCAATACCAGTGTGGCTTCAGCCCAGGCAAATCAACAACCGTCAGATTTTCACTTTGAGGCAGGCTATGGAAAAATGTCTAGAGTTTCAAAACTCAATCCAACACCTCTTCATAGACTTTAAAGCCGCCTATGATAGCATAGCCAGAGTAGAACTCTACAAAGCCATGAGAGAATTCGGCATTCCCAACAAGCTGACAAGACTATGTAGGTTGACCATGACCAATGTGACAAGCCAAGTAAAGGTATCCGGAATACTGTCCAGACCAATCAACATCTATAATGGACTCCGACAAGGGGACGGTCTGGCCTGCCTCCTTTTCAACCTGGCGTTGGAGAAAGTGATCCGAGATTCGGGCGTGACATCAACGGGCACAATCCTCCACAAGTCCACCCAATTACTGGCTTGCGCAGACGACATTGACATCATTGGAAGAACATCAACAGCTGTACAAGAAGCTTTCATCCAGATTGAGCGGGCGGCAGGAAATCTGGGACTGCACATCAACAAAGCAAAACAAAGTACATGGTGGCCTCGTCTGCAAGAACACCTAACATTGGTTCCACAATCAAGGTAGAGGAACACGAGTTTGATGTGGCAAAATCATTTACCTACCTTGGGTCAATAGTAGCAGCCGACAATAGCATGGAACCTGAAATACGCGCACGACTGCTAAAAGCCAACAAAGCCTACTATAGCCTGTCAAGGCTCTTCAAATCCAAGCATCTAACCATAACGTCTAAACTTTTACTATATAAGACGATGGTCTTGCCGGTCCTCACATATGCATCCGAAACGTGGGTGCTTAGCAAAAAGCACTCTAACCTCTTGGCGGTGTTCGAGAGGAAAATACTTCGTTGGCCCCTTATGTGAGGAAGGACGATTCCGGAGACTCTACAATGACAAGATCTACGAGCGCTATCGCGACATAGATGTTGTGAAGAAAATAAAGCTCGGTAGGCTCCGGTGGGCAGGACATCTAGCTCGTATGAGTGAAGATGAGCCTACTCATAAAGTTCTCTGCGGTAAGACTTATGGGGTGCGACAGCGAGGGAGACCCAACCTCCGCTGGAAGGATGGCGTAGAGCAGGGCGCTTAGAGCATAGGGATGCCAAACTGGATGACATCGGCTCAGAATCGGGACCGGTGGAGAGAACAGTTGCGAGAGGCCAGGACCGGATCCTGGTTGTAGAGCCGTTAAAGAAGAAGAAAACTACCCACTCAACCCACATCAACCGCCGCACAGTGGGGCAAACAGCTCATTTTTTGGACAAGCGACAAATCCCAAGCCTGGAATTAATGAAACTTAAAATTTTTTTTTTAAACTATTCGTGATAAAATTGCCTTTAATTCTATCGAGCCAGAATTTTGAAATTTGAAAATTAAAGATGGCTAATCCAATATGGCGGACATAAATTTTGTAATGCCGTTTGGTATATAAGCTTTTCAAGTAATTTCAATCATTTTTTATAATATGAAATTTTTACGGGAAGTGTACCCACCTCGAGTTAGATGGTTTGGTGGGGAGGGGGGGGGGGGGTAAAAAGGGGCTAAAATTGCTGCTGCTGCTTATGTAGGTTCTATTAGGGCTAAATAACCGTTTAACCGTGAAATGGCAACTTCAGCTCGCGGTGGCTTGGGGAGGGTGCAAATGGAATTTATGGAAAAAAAACAAGAAAAAACTCAATTTTCATTCCTGTAAATTCATCAGCCCCGACAGCCGGCACCGACAAGTCTCAACCTGCCGCGACTGTGTTATGGCCCAATTAAAAACATGCGTTAATTCAAAATGCTTATAAGCACGCATCGGCGCCGACTACCGGGAAGCGGGAAACCTGCTTCCACTGTGTTCTGTGGCTGATATTGTCTGGGGCAAAGAAGCAAACCGTCAGTATTTTGCTCAATGTTATTGCACAATATTATTGATAGTCTAGGGGCCACTTAAGGAACATGCACACTTTTCCTTTGTTCATTATCCAGAACAGATGCTTATGCCTTCTTCATGAAATGAATGGTATTGAAAAAGGTAGCTCATATGCCTTCATATTGGAATTACATTCGCAGTTGAAGAAAAAGCGTTAGGAACATCGTTCCTGACGGGGGTCCCCTACCCGCATCTGTATTTTTTTTAGTTCCTTAAATAATAAACTTTTCATTTGCGTATCTTCCATTATGATATTATGTGTACCTTCAAAGAGTGACTTTTTCTATACTCCGAAAAATCTTTTCAGCGCACAACAAATCTTTTCAGCAACTACAAACCTCCATCCACCATCATAGGCACAATTTTTTCGCGCAAGACTCACCCTGTAAGGGGATTATCTGAAAGTACAGGGAGCACTCTATAACAAATTTTTTTTGTTCACTTTTAATAAATTTTGTCATTGTTATACTGTGACCTGCTTTCTACCTAGCTATGTTCCAGAATGTGATTGAAACCAAAATGGATTTTATGTGATGCGTTATTATTGCCATCAGGAGCTTTTATTTCGCTGTTACGAAAAATTATATACAGGAAAAACTGAGTACCATGGTAATATATTACATTATAAATGGCATAAAATGTCCTGAATCCATCTACCGTAGGGTAAATGGCGAACAGAAAATAATCACGGCGACGCGACGCACGTCCTCTCAATAATAAAAGTACTTGGAAATAGTCATAGTAAAAGGTTATTGGTTCATATCATCGTTTTATGTATGTATGTACATACCTACTCTTACCACTATGAATGGCAGAATAAAAGAAGAACTCGGTACGTGAAAATAAAAGAAAATTTTTTGAAGGGTTAATTTTCATTGACAACGTTAGCAATGAGCGAAATTATACGTTCAGTAAACTTAAATGAGTTTTTAAAGTTTTCAAGGCCTTAAACCAAAATTCGACACTCCCTGGGTACGTTCTGTAGATAAGGAGTAAAAATTAAACTAAAACAAAATAAAAAACTTCATAAATTTTGATAATTTCGCATATGTACTAAGGCCCTTTGCCAACATACCATTTCGAATTTTTCCCATTTCCCAGGGCACTTCGATATTCCAGAGTGTGCCAATATACCAATTCACACATTTCATTGACAGATAACAGTTTTTGAGTAAAAATGGATGGAGCAGAATTTGTACAAGATTTTGCAACTTTTATGAAAGTGTTATTGCGTTATTTATGCAGTGAAAGAGATTGTTTATTAATGTTGTAAGATCAATATGTAAGGGTGAGTACATTAATTGTGTAATTGTTTATTATTGATGCATATTTATATGTTACTTTTCACAGGAATCGATTCCATATTGACCTTTTAGAGAGTCAACAAATATTACCACGGATTTATTTAATTTTAATGAAACCGCGATTCAAGATGTTAGATCGTTGTTAGATCTAACAACTCGGCCCCAGATTTCGAAAAGAGCTTGTACGTAAAGCTTTCCGCTGGATTATGGAGACTTGGAATTGTCAGACTTCCCCTTCAGCAGTCCCATGATTGAGATTAAATGGTGCTTGTTTACGTTTGAGTGCCGGCTGCGCGAAGGTAATAAATAAAACCAAAGTAAGTAAAATGCATATTTTAAAATATTTTTAAAGTTCTAATATTGCAAATAGTCATTCTTTTGCTTATTTTCCTGTTGAAATTAATTCGGAAGAGGTTTTTTCTGCAGCGGTAGTTGCGGACAACGAGGGGAGCTTAAGCCAACTGCTGAACAGGCGCGGACGTCCGATTCAACAATCCAGCAGGACATTAACAATCACCCACCTCAATATTTCAGACCGCACATGTTGCTCCAGAAATTGTAAAAGCAACTTCAAAACACAAAATATTAACCCTAATCGAATTTTGTGGGCAAAATTGTTTTTTTCGTTTATCCGGCCATCTTGTCGCATATTTCCAATGAAGTAGTAATGTGCGCACATATCACAACTATTAGCACAACTCTTCCAGAACATTTTGAACCCAAGGTATTTTTTCTTCGAAAAAATCCTATTTTGCAAAAACTATTTATTATTTTGCAAATTTTCAAAAACGTTATTATTGCACTCCCCAAGGGCTAAACTTTCCAAGAGTTGCATTACAAAATCGTTTTTTTGGTAAAAGATATGAGCATTTAAAAAAACGTGATTTTTAACGGTTTTTTTGCAATTACTCCTTTATTTGTTTAGGTATTGACATCAAACTTAATTCATTTTAATGGCCCTATGTAAGCTAGTATTGGTTTAGCAGCAGTAGAACCGGGTTTTTAGGAGAGAGGTGTAGAAAGGGCAAGAGGAAACTGCAGCAACCTGTTCACGAAAAAATTTTGGCGTGAAAACTTGACAAATGCACAATTCGCCTTCGCCTATACTTTTCTTAATCGCGGGTAGCAAGTATAATTATCGACACCCACACAGATATCTCCGTGTAAAGACAAGAAAGTTACTCGCGATGAAAAAATACCAGTGTAGACCTAGATTAACTTCCAAAACCGGTTTCGCTGCTGTTGAAGGAATACTAGTTTAAATACCCACATTAATATGAAAAAGCTCTACAAACTTTATACAGGGTGTAACGCATAAGATTGTACACCGGGCGGGTATGAATAGGTTTTGGATAGACGAACAAAAAATCGTTCCGGAGGGGGTGGGGTAATCTTAACGGTTTAGCCGCTAGGGCGTTTTGAAGTTTTTTTGCTAGAGTTTTACATATCACCCTGTATTTTTGTAACCCTATAACCTATTTTCATAAATAAGGTATCAGTGTACGCAGAATACTCCCACCTATCTAAAGCTGTAAAAATGAAGGTTCTACCGTACCAGGTTCAAGAGCAATGAGTCAACAAAGTGAAAATTTTGGTTTTTTTTTACTAAAATTTCAACTAAAACCACAATTTTCTCCAAAAAATACGTAATTAACTGATATTTTTTTTTACAAAATTGGAAAGCTTGAACAATTTCCTATGAATAATGTCCTGACAATTTTTATGCTACGGCCTTTACTTTTGAAGTTATTAGCAAGTTTGATGTTGAAATTGACCTTATTTGGTGCTTATTTGGTACTTTTTAGCAAAGCTTAGGTGAAAAAGTACTAAAAAAGAACCAATTTTAGCATTAAAATTGCTTTTAACTCCAAAAGTAGAAGTCGTAGGAAAAAAATTCTCTAGACATTTTTCATAGGGAATTGTCCAAGCTTTCTAATTTTGCAAAAAAAAGTTTAGGTTTATCACGTATTTTTTGGAGAAAATGGTGGTTTTAGTTGAAATTTTAGTAAAAAAAAACCAAAATTTTCACTTTGTTGACTCATTGCTCTTGAACCTGGTACGGTAGAACCTTCATTTTTACAGCTTTAGATAGGTGGGAGTATTCTGCGTACACTGATACCTTATTTATGAAAATAGGTCATAGGGTTACAAAAATACAGGGTGATATGTAAAACTCTAGCAAAAAAACTTCAAAACGCCCTAGCGGCTAAACCGTTAAGATTACCCCACCCCCTCCGGAACGATTTTTTGTTCGTCTATCCAAAACCTATTCATACCCGCCCGGTGTATAATCTTATGCGTTACACCCTGTATAAACCTTTTTTTTGTACAAGGTGTAGCCTTTTTTAAAACGCGAAAATCTGTTTTTGGGCCTCTTTTGACACCATTTTGGGAACTTTCCCAAAGGTCTGCGAACGCCAAATCATCAATTCTACGGAATTTTCCTATTTTTTCCATATTTGACCTTGCTGATGGCTCGAATGGCCCAAAAAAATCTATTTGGACTGGCCTATAACAGCCAGCTCGCGGTTCGCTGGCTATAGTCAGATTTCCAAAGCTTACAATTCCCCTCCATTTGTTAGATCTGACATACAGAATACCAAATCCTCGCTTTTTCTGACAAAAGCACATAGTCTCCACCGAAGGGGCAAGAGCTTTGAGCTTTTTCCGCGTTTTTTGATTATATCCCAGCAAACCAAACTTTCCGAATTCATACAAGTCGGAAGATTTTCGGAAGAAATACAAAAACCAAAACTAAAGCTTTGTATGTGGCGATTAGTCGAAACTAATTCGAAAAGAATTCGGAAAACAACTTCTATGTGAAATCGTGTGTCTTTTAAGTGAAGTGCGCAAGTGCATTTTTGAATTTATTATATATTCAATTATATATTTATAATAATTTATAACAAAATAAATATATTAAAATATTATAATGGAGTTACATATATGAATTTCACTAGCCATGCCCTTTGTTATTTTATTTTAAAGCAAAAAACCTATGAATCTGAAGCTTTTATTAGGGGTAAAAAGCTTTGCTAAATCTTTACTAAATTTCGTAACGAATTCGAAAAGAATTTTTGTAACGATGTCGTGTCAACCCCTTCATATATTTTTCGTTCCGAATTTGTTCAGAAATCGATTGCGAATTCGGGAGAAATATACGAATTTCCGTAACGAGTTCGGTAAGATATCTTAAAATTTGGTTTGCTGGGATCAGACAAATAAAAGGAAAGATATTCCATTTCATACAAGAAAAGTGTGCAGGTTCCTGTTCAGAGAGCTTTCCTATTTCCTCCATTTAAGCTTCCTCCAAGCGAAAGCTGCCCCCGCTAAATCTTTATTTTCGGTTGCACTGTCAAGATATTTGAGTAAATCTAATCTGAAGAGAGTAAATGGAAAGGAAAGCGTTTGCGATACATGGGAGCATGGTTCTTGTAGAGCTATCCGCGTTTGCGCTTCTTTTTTTACATGTTTTCTCATTTATGAAATATCGGCATGTACGAATGTGTATATTGTATTCTAGGTAAATATTATTAAAGGGATTTGTTGGCGGAAATAAATGTAAATAAGAAGGAAGCTATTAAACGTATTGTTTGATTTTTTGTTTAAATGACAAAAATCAATTACATATTTTTAGAAGTTTGAAGATTTTGTTTTTTCAGGTCTGACTTTTCGGTTTCTACTACTTTGCAAAAGTTAGTAAAACCGTGAGTTTTGTGTGAATTTTGGTTTTGTTTTGATTGATAACAATGATTTCCGCGATGTGTTTATTTTGCAGATTTGCGAAAGTTTTATTTTGATCAAAGATTCACAAGCACAAGGATTTCAAGATGTAAAATATCATATCAAGAACAAATTTAAAAATATGAAAAGTGGAAATTATTGCTTTATGGGTATTTGTGGCCATTCTCACTTAATAGTGCAGCCAATACAAGAATTCTATCTTAGGCACTAGGAAAAAAATCCAAATAACTTGAATTTTTCTTATCTTTATTATGATGTTCTACTGACATCCTGGAAAGAATCCTGGTTTCAGTGGTCCCGTTTTCTTTTATTAGGGTAAATTTTAACTTGACGCAATTAATTTCGACAACCATTTTACCCGTAAAACGTGCGGGAAAGTTTCGGTGTCCCTATAATACTTGTATTTTGTTGAAAATAAATACTCCTTTCCACACCACCGCAGGGGTGGAATATTAAGCTCGTTTTTTTAAAGAGGTTTCCCCAGTAAGCCTAATCGACAAAAACATTTTCAGCGTTAGATCCCTTACAGGCATTTATTTAGTTGAGTAAATCCGACATAAAATTGTACTTTTTAAAAGCAATTATCCAATTTGCTATTCACGCTTCTATTCCTAAGAATTTGAGGAAACAATTTTCCCTTTTAGAATTGTATAATTTTTTGCTTGGAATAGTTTTTAAATTAGCTTTTATCTTTAAATTGAAGTGAATGCCACAAACAACACAATTGACTCGATTATATTGCTAACTTCGTGACCCTCATTAGTGACATCACCAATCGTCCGATCCTCCAGTAAAAATACAATGATCGTAATTATTATTTATGGTTTTGCCATCACTAAATGAGTCAATAGCTATAAATTGCTGACTATCTTCGTCACAATTCTTCCTATGGGAAGATATAGACCAAATTTTGTTCGATATAATTTTGCAAATGTTACTATAGAAGTTGTATAAATACGGGTTGTTACTGAAGCCCCCTCTTGATCGTACTAAGGAAAGTAGGTTGGGTCTTGGTTAAATGTCGATGTCAGAACGAAATGTTTATTGGGAAACTCGTTTAATATTTCATCAGTTAAAAGAATAATGGATTTTAGAGTCAAAATCAATCCCACAATCTAAATGTTTTGTTTTTGTTCTCAAATGAAATTGATTGGTTGTAATGTAGCATTTTAGAAAGATATTTCCTTGGAGTATTTGTTTGAGTTAATCCACACTTATACCAATTTCTACTAAAATGTTCTTTACTATTGAGACAATAGAACAATTTATTGAGAACGTAAGTAGAAAGTGTAACTTATGAAACATTAGGGCTAAGCAAATTTACTTCCAAAGCAGTTTTAAGGGCAGCACAAACTGTGTTACTTAAAACTTGAAGAGCATAACTTCATTTTTTCACAAGTATACATACATGTTTTGAAGTTAACTTCAGCACCATTTTAGTTCTTTAACACAGCTCCAACTTACTGCTCCATCTTCACAGTGAATATCTTTTAATAATAAAGTATTGATTTGAACAAATGCGGAACATCATTGGGTCGTTTTCCGTTACTCCGAGAAAACTAATTCAACTACGATTGTTAGAAGCCTGATCTGAGGCTATATTTCGGATTTTAAGTCCAAGTTCACAACATTAATCGAAATTCAACTTCACTTTTTCGGCTAATACTTTACTGTTAATTGGTTTATCGGTGGCAAAAAAACTAATAATAAATTTCCAATTAGAAAGTAAACCTCGGACCATAAAAACAGAAACATACTTTGCTGGTTCTAAAATCACCTATATTTACAAAACCAACTATTTCATCTGTTACCTGATCATATGTTAACTCTCTTCTAATATTAATTTCATCGAATATTAACACAGCGTGCCTCATTTCCTCATCCCAATATGAAACAATCTTCTTAAGGTTTTCTGTAATTGTGTTATTAAAACCAAGTTGAATATTTTTAATTAGTTGCCAACGATGCAGAGGTCAGAGATGGTAAATTTATGTTTAAATTATCTTTAAAATACCTGTAAGTTGTAGGAGATTTGTAATGGAAATTCAAAGCTAACGATCTTTCTTCATTACCACTCACCTGTAAAATTGCACTTTTTTGAGTTATATGGAGCGGAGGCAATTAAAGAAGTTAGCGGTCTTTTGACTATTCTACTGAGATAGTTATTTCGACATATTCTTCCTTCTAGGTTCGCCTTCTTAGTTCATCTTCTTTACTGCTGCTCTTCAACTTTTCTATAAGTTTTTTATATTTCTTAATAAATTTTAATATTTTGAGCGGTAGAAATTTACCGATTGCGCCGATTTTAGACAAAATGAACAGGACAATTGGATTTCGACAGAAAGTTGTTACCTCAAATTCTTAGGAGTAGTAGTGTGAATAGCAAATTGGAGAATTGCTTTTAAAAAATACAATTTTATGTCGGATTTACTCAACTAAATAAATGCCTGTAAGGGATCTAACGCTGAAAATGTTTTTGTCGATTAGGCTTACTGGGGAAACCTCTTTAAAAACGCGCTTAATACTCCACCCCTGCGGTGGTGTGGAAAGGAGTATTTATTTTCAACAAAATACAAGTATTATAGGGACACCGAAACTTTCCCGCACGTTTTACGGGTAAAATGGTTGTCGAAATTAATTGCGTCAAGTTAAAATTTACCCTAATAAAAGAAAACGGGACCACTGAAACCAGGATTCTTTCCAGGATGTCAGTAGAACATCATAATAAAGATAAGAAAAATTCAAGTTATTTGGATTTTTTTCCTAGTGCCTAAGATAGAATTCTTGTATTGGCTGCACTATTAAGTGAGAATGGCCACAAATACCCATAAAGCAATAATTTCCACTTTTCATATTTTTAAATTTGTTCTTGATATGATATTTTACATCTTGAAATCCTTGTGCTTGTGAATCTTTGATCAAAATAAAACTTTCGCAAATCTGCAAAATAAACACATCGCGGAAATCATTGTTATCAATCAAAACAAAACCAAAATTCACACAAAACTCACGGTTTTACTAACTTGTGCAAAATAGTAGAAACCGAAAAGTCAGACCTGAAAAAACAAAATCTTCAAACTTCTAAAAATATGTAATTGATTTTTGTCATTTAAACAAAAAATCAAACAATACGTTTAATAGCTTCCTTCTTATTTACATTTATTTCCGCCAACAAATCCCTTTAATAAAATTTACCTAGAATACAATATACACATTCGTACATGCCGATATTTAATAAATGAGAAAACCTGTAAAAAAAGAAGCGCAAACGCGGATAGCTCTACAAGAACCATGCTCCCATGTATCGCAAACGCTTTCCTTTCCATTTACTCTCTTCAGATTAGATTTACTCAAATATCTTGACAGTGCAACCGAAAATAAAGATTTAGCGGGGGCAGCTTTCGCTTGGAGGAAGCTTAAATGGAGGAAATAGGAAAGCTCTCTGAACAGGAACCTGCACACTTTTCTTGTATGAAATGGAATATCTTTCCTTTTATTTGTCTATGATTATATGTACCTATAGTTAGATTTCTGTGATCTAGAATCGCCGGGAGAAACTCGAAAACACCTGAGAGTTAATACGTCAGCATTAAAAAAGATTTTAAAAATTTTACCGGAAAAAAAGCGGCTGGGATCAACGTGGCATCCGTTACGTCCTATCGTGTAATCGGACCAGCATTTATCATATCACATTTCACTGTGAGGACACTGTATATAGAAAATTGAAAGAATTGGTATTATTTTCAAAATTCATTAAATATCCCGAAAGACAGGAATATGAAAGAATTGGAAATGGTTTAACCGACGTTCTGGTTGTTCAATATTCTACAATGTATTGGGTGCAATAGACGGCACGCATATAAGTATTAAATGTCCCATACACTTGAACGTCCAGTACATAAATAGAAAGCTCTTCTATTCAATCCACTATCGATAATTTCTATATTATATTTCCTTGAAAAAAGGTAACGTATAAAATTTCTTTTCCATTTTCTCGCTTCTTTTTAGCATTTTTTCGAATTTTTGAGATATATTGGATCTACTTCTTGCGGAAGTCGCTGAAAATGTGGAAGTGGAAGGTACTGCCGCTGGAGCAACCTGAACCTCTTCTTCTTCTTAAATTCTGTTAAAATGCATAAAACTTTTATCGAATATAACTAAAAAATTTGTAATTACGTTTCAATTATGTCAATTAAAATAGACAATTGACTAGGCCCATCTTTTGTGTTAATGAGGAATGGTGGATGAAAACTGTGCCGCTCAGAGGCCCACTCGTTCATTTCAGAGAAGTAGGGCCAATTAGCTGCGGTCAATTCCCCCTCACACGTTCCTGTTCCTGGGGGTGGGCATCAGAAAGTTTCTGGAAATATAAAATAATATAAAATACTTCAAGCGATATATCATCCCTCCAAACAGGGGCGCCAAACAGAGTTCATTTAGATGGGGGTCCCTTGAGTTTTTCCCAAGCAGGTCCTCATCCAGTGCTAACTACAGCCAATGCTGTTTGACTTTTGACAGTGTAAAAGTATAAATTCTCACCTTGTATGTAGTTTGCAAGTTGCCCCATTTTGTTATCAGCGCCTCTACCCCTATTTCTATATTTGCATCTGCAGCCTAGAAAAATATTTAGTTTTTAACACAATAATAATTAGATTAGGCTTTATTTTCGATTTATTTATACTTGCCTCCAGCTTTTCTCCCTGTTAAACGTTTTTCTAATAAATAAATTATTCAATTTTAGCCTAGCTTTGATATTCTTGGTTTGTTCATGCGAGATTAAAAAAAATACTAAATTAAATTTTTGTTCAATAATTAAATAAATTTGTTTGGCCCATCTCTCATTGGGCTGGCGTACACGGATCATAATGTCAACACTAAAAAACCGGTTTTTTATGATGCCCTCGGCGTACATGAGTATTCTCTTCAGTATAGTAACTTTATTATCCTTGCACGGCATTTCAATGTGTGCACACCTCGAACGCGAATAATAAACAGATTTGTCAGCATCAGAAGCAGAAAAGAAGAAGATAAGACATTTAACATTTGTGCATGTGTTAGTTTTCACGCCAAAAATTTCTCTTCAAAAAATTACAACTTTCTCTCTTCCTTTTGCCCCTCTGTCCTGAACACCGGTTTTTTTGTGTTGACTTTATGATCCGTGTATGCCAGCCCAATAACTGATTATTTTTACTTACGTCTTTTTGTGTACTTCCTTTTATCCATTATTATTGAACTTTTAAATTTTTACCGTTTACGTTTGAATTAATTAACATTCGTCAAACCTGAAATGTTTTCAACTGTCAACGAATTAGTAGGTTGAAATGATATTTCCATACAAACTGTCGCCTGAATTGCTATTTTGGCCCAGACCCTAAGTACTATCTCTTCTTTCCACAAAGATTACTCGTAGCAGACTATTTTGTCGTCGTTGTATATATTTAACGTTTTCGAAAGCCACTACTGATACAAAACGTGCTTTTTAGATGGTAAAGGAAAAAACCGCACGTTATCTAGCAAGGGATTACGTTCGGGTATCTTTCCTGCCCAATGTCGCAAAGTGATGCTATTGTTTTAAAAGGATTTGATGGCTTTTCAGTTTAGCAAGTATTCCATTGTCTTATACAGGGTGTATTGGCTAAAGTTACAAAGTGACCGGCTGTGGATAGGTTTTGGATAGACGAACAAAAAATCGTATGGGTGGATCAGCTGACCAGTAGGCTCAGAACTTAGCGATACCAAACTGGATGACATCGGTTCAGAATCGGGACCGGTGGAGAGAACAGTTGCGAGAAACCAGGACCAGATTTCGGTTGTACAGTCGTCCAAGTAGGGTTGCCAACTCGACAGAATGGAATTGCCGGCCTCTCACCCCCCCCCCCCCAAAACAAAAAAGGTCACTCGGCGAACTCAAATGACTTGCTGTTAATAAAATAATAAGTATTATAAAACACCACAAAATTTCTCTTTGGCCTTATATATATATATTACATTTCTACATTTAAGATGTTTAAAACTTTGAATTTAAACACTTGTGCGGAATCGCCAATGTTGCTGAAATCTCCAAATCGATGAATTGAATAGATTGACTCCAATTTAAATAATGTGTATTTCTATTCCTTTAAAAATTCTTCCTCTTTGTTTTGGTTTTACAATTTAAAATATACAGTTTGAATAAAACAAAATTTGATTTTTGATGGTGGCTATATCTTCTTTTCCTGGGCTGCTGGCTTCTACGGTTGCTGGTACCAAAGTGATCATGAAATTTTTCATTCGAGATGATATTGATGATAGTTATGCCAATTCTAATCGTTCCGGTCCCTTTTGGATGTTTACACGGGGAATTGATTCGAGTCTCTAAATTTCGACCTGGTTGGTGCATCAGATGAGGATCATTTTTACACCTTCAAATCGCCAATATTCTTCGAATCTCCAACAACACTATTTAACACTTGTTTTGAATAAAATCATATTTTTCTTGAGATCTTGTAGCCTGTAACAGTTGCTTATTGGATTTAATTAATTCGAAAAATGAACGGCAAGTTGTATCGTGATTTAAGCGTACACATAGTTCAGCTTTAACCATTTCGGTTGACAAACGATTTCGATCATCATTCCACAGATTGTTCATATTACTGAAAATTCGTTCAACATAAGCATTGCTGGTTGGAATGGAAAAAGTTTTCTGAACAATTTTTCTCAAATTTGGTGCATCATTAACTTTCAAAAATGTCTGCCATTTGTGTGAACTGTGTGTTACTTTCCAGCAATGCAGGTAGCGCGGTTTCAAGCAAACAAAGCTCATCAAATACGTCATCATCGTTGATTTTATTTCCGAATTCTGAAGCAATACTCAATATATCATAAATTTTTGGTACCTCGCTTTTCAAGTCCAAACTCTTATTTTTTTGAAAATAGAATTCTCAAAATCGAAAGAATTGTCCAAATATTGAATGGCTTGGTCGTATGCTTCCAAAGCTTCTGATTTGAATTTTCGTATTTCAGAAGGCGCCAACTGTAGTAAAGCTTGATTTACCATGAAACCAAAAAATTCTTTTTGGTACCGCATTAAAAGTTGGGATCTTAAATCTGACATCACTTTGTAAACATCAGTAGCTTCGAATGTGCTTTGCTCCAGAAGTTTTATCGTCTTCGTGAAAAGAGGTAAATAATGGTGCACGAAGTAGATGTAACATTCCCTGGATGTCAAAGTTGAGCTGACTTCATTTTCTTGGTCGGAAATGAAATTCCATATAATTCTATCGCATTCATCTTCGCCTATAAAAAATATAATGCATTTAGTAAACATTAAAACCAACAGAATTATCAATAAACTCATTAAAAATGAAGAAGTTAAGCTGCGAACTGAAGCTAATCGAAATTCTCATTAACATACCTTGTGACAGAAAATACATTTTCAACGGTTCCCATTCCTTAAGAACACGTTCAACAGCCGCATCCAAACTTAACCATCGTACTGGAATATGCCTTACAGTTTTTTGGTAATCTTGCTGGGCTGTTTCACAGAAGTTTTTTAAAGTTTCAACTTTTTTGGCGCTGACAGAAAATTCACTATATATTTTGAGTACGAGAGCTTCCACATCAAAACTCAGTTTTTTCAGTCCCTGTTTTGCAGTATTGTGCAACACATGGCAGTTGTAATTAGCTTTGACTAAATTTGGGCAGTGCTAATAAAGTTTTTGGAATACTGAACACTTTTTACCATAATTCACCGCCGCATTATCCGCTGAATAAGCAACTACCTTTGACAATGGAAGATCATACTTTTCGAGGGCACGAAAGATTAAATTGGTGACACTTTCAGACGATTCGTCAGGTTCTTCGTAGAAGTCAAGTATGCGGTCTTTCACACTTTCTATATAAAAAAAGTAATATTTGAAGAAGAAAAACAAAATTAGAAAGTTTTTCATTTTTTTGTATTAGTTTTAACTTGATGTTAACTATGAGTTTACCATTTACGCCGAAATATCGAATAGCCATGGGGAAAAATTTACGATTCCCCTTATTTGAAGCATCCGTAGCGATAGAAAAAGGAACATCTTGACACTTCCTTGACAACCGATTCTATTGCGAATGGAGCCAAAACATTTTTAATGGTTTTATTTAGCTTCACCTCGTATATTTGTTTGTTTGTTTGTTTGTTTGTTTGGTTCAAATCTTGCGACAGCTTCTACTACTTCTACTTCTACTGAACCGATTCTTATGAAATTTTGCCCACACATTGAGCTCCCGTGACAATGCAATCTGACAATTTTGTACAAAAATCAAGATGGCGGTTCCAAGATGGCCGACGAATTTTGCAATTGTGTTCCGATTCCATTGAAAATCGGTATCGGGGGGTTTATAGGGCCACAAATGACGATTCTGTGGTCAAAATTTGAAAATTCAAAATGGCGGCGCCAATATGGCGGATGAATTTTGCCAATGTGTTCTGAATCCATTGAAAATCGGTATCGGGGGGTTTTAGCGCCACAAATGACGATTCTGTGGTCAAAATTTAAAAATACAAATGGCGGATGAATTTTGCAAATGCGTCCTAAATCCATTGAAAATCGGTATTGGGGAGTTTTTATGGTTAAAAATGACGAATTTGTGGTCAAAATTTTAAAAAAATCAAAATGGGAAATAATGAATTTGTTTGGGGAAGGTCAATCGTATGCAGCATTGAGTCGCGTAAGGGCTTTGGAAGGGCTATGTATTGAGGAGCTTGATTGTCAGAAATTAACAGGTAAGAAACCGTGCAATAAAGATGCAATGAAAGAGTTGGAAAGGATGAGGAGTTTGCATAATGATACGAGCCAAAATCAAACTAAAAACTAGAAAATAAAAAAAATAGGTAAAAAAACTTTTAAGTTAAATGGTTTTATTTGAAATCATAAGCTGTACCAAAAACTAGAAAATAATTAGAACACAAACATGGACCTTCTTGAGATTCCGACGTCTGGTAAGAAATCATGCAATAGTAGCCGTGCTGTTTTCTTATGTCGTATGCCAAGGTACCGTTTGTGTCGCTGCGTCAACGGATTAAGTAATATTCTGGGACTTTTAACAGACTAAAATAAAAACATGGGGCGCATAAAAACCTGTATAACCACTGTATAATTAAATAAGAACGACTTGTCTAGAAGAATGTGTTTCCAAGCCCACCAATATATTTCAAATGCGCCCCATGTTTTTATTTTAGTCTGTTAAAAGTCCCAGAATATTACTTAATCCGTTGACGCAGCGACACAAACGGTACATTGGCATACGACATAAGAAAACAGCACGGCTACTATTGCATGATTTCTTACCAGACGTCGGAATCTCAAGAAGGTCCATGTTTGTGTTCTAATTATTTTCTAGTTTTTGGTACAGCTTATGATTTCAAATAAAACCATTTAACTTAAAAGCTTTTTTACCTATTTTTTTACAATGTACTCCATTTTTGTTCTACCCAATTGTAGCTTCGGTGCAATTTGCGAATCTTTGTAAACATGCTGGTCGAGTTTGTTGCCTAAGATATTAAAAAGAAAACAATACTTTTGTTATTTAAGTTGAGACATGTAATTTTTAATGAAAAATAAATAAATCATCAATAACAACTTACCGCAATCTGCAGATAAATAACTCAAGCCGTGTTTAACGTTATGATAAACTTTTGCCAACTCGACCGCAGTAATATTATCTTCCAATGCAGTGGCAACTTTACAAAAAAAATCAGCATTTTTTGACAATTTTACGTCTTTTAAAGATTTCTGGTGTTTCTCGCCTTCGTGGTGTCTTTGAATGGATTTAACGCCATCGTATTTTACAGTAAAGAATGTACTGCATACAATGCACTTGGCTTCGCTTTGGTCTCTTCCAATTACAAGCCAACTTGAAAATTTTGCATCAGTTAACCACGATTTATTGAAAACGCAGTTTCTAGATCGTGGTTTTTTCTGAGGCGGTGACTTTACGTTGCCCGACATAGCTTTTGATCGCACTCTTGACGTATTACTTTCGTACCGTACACACTTAAATGCCTGCTTTTAAATATAATTTATTTACCCGCAAAATCTGAGAGCGTCGAACCAACACAAAGCTGACTGCCGTTTGCTAGTGATGCTTATAGTTACATATCCATAAATAGTCGGTGCAAAAGCTACTAGATCCGTGCGCATGATAACGAACGCTCTAAATTCAAATTGCGTTTGAGTATAACATGTTAAAAATGTACGAATTTCTTAATAGTTGTAAAGATTTTCTAACTTTACAAGTATTAACAAAAATTGTAAATATTAAAACATTTTTGATGGAAGAAATTGAAATTGCCGGCTTTTTTCGAATTCGGCCGCCGGCTCGAGAGTGATATTGCCGGCCGAGCCGGCTGAAAACCGACCACTTGGCAACCCTACGTCCAAGTAAGTAAGAAGGTAAGTGTGAATGTGACATATTCTGAACGAGGATTGTTAGTTTATATAAAAATATTAAGCTGGCAACAAAGCTTCAAAAGCAATTATATGATCATGATACCAAACAACATGGTACTAATACTACAAGGCATGCTCTTACGGAGAACTTTTATGGTGTGACGTCACTCGTAGCCGATTGATGAAATTTCATTAGGAAATAAATTGTTTTTAATTTTTAACGTAAAAACTACTGCACCGATTACGTTGCAATTTTGCATGGAGTTAGATCGGCTATCGACTATCTAACTCCACGCAAAATTGCAATAAAATCGGTTCAGTAATTTTTATGTTAAAAAATAAAAACCATTTATTTCCTAATGAAATTTATAAGTAGGATTGTATGTGAGAATATATGATACCATTAATTTTAATTGTTGAAAGCATTCAAGAGATAAAATTAAATAAAAAGTGAAAAGCTTCTGATGTTAAGTTACAATCTTCTTTAATTTTCTTTTTTTGCTTTTATAATATTTTTCTTTATTTGCAAGAACATTTAAAATTCTTAATTCTAAAATAAATATGGCATCGGGAAAATAATTCCTTGCATTTTATAGGAAGTGTAATATTTTCTGCAGCTTTAAGAATGTATTTTAACAAATTTTCTTTTATTAATATACTATCCCCACTAATTTTTTTTGAAAATATTCTCCAATTGTTTTATTTTAATCCTTGATGGTTTTACCAAACCACATTTGGATAATTCGTTTACCTACGATAAAAAATTCGAGCAACCCTAAGTTTTGGTCCTAGCGTATTTTACTTACTTAAGCATTTAATAATATATCCAGATAATTTTCTAGTGCATCTCCCTGCAATTCCTCGAATTGAACACTGGAAATGTCGTGAAAAGTGGAATTCATTGTTTCTTCAACTATTTCCTCCGAAATATTCAAATTTTCCAAAAACTTTAAATTCACTCACGGTTTCCATAAGGAGAAAAGGTAAACAGCAAAAAGCTGGCTACGAGTGTCGTCACAACAAGAAAACATGACGAAAAAGCTCTCCGTAAAAGCATACCTTGTAGTATTTGTACCATGCCAAACAATACAAAAAAGCTTTCTTCCTAGCAAAGACACGAACCTCATAATGAAAAGTTGATGATACGACTAGTGTCCGACCGGAGCTTCGGCTTCGGCCAACTTCGGCCAAAAACACACATTCGGCTGCACATTCGGCTTTGGCCAAAAAAGCCAAAGATTTTATATCCAGGCCCCCACCGGCCGAAAACGAATGGAATGTGAAGTGTGATGAGATTTTGTGGAGAGATTTAAGTTTACATGTACGAGTTAAGGATTTATCTGCGAGTGCTTGCGCAGTTTTGTATTTATTTGAGTCGCAGTATGGCCCGTCCACACGACGCAAGCACGTTTACGCCTGCAACTTGCTTTTTTACGACCACAAAAAGCACGAGCGTGCTTTTTTCAGAGTTGGGAATTTTTAGCCCGTGTCCTGTGGACGTGCTTTTGGTTACGTCATTATGCTTGCCCTTGCAGAATTACATAAAATTCATTAATGGGAAAAAGCACGTTCTACGCAAGCTTGTGTAGTGTGGACAGGCCATTAGCAAAAAAGGAAATATGTTTTTGGTTTTGACGTTTCTGTCATACTATAGTATACTAAGATTTCAAAGTGTGATTGAACCTTCGGCTTCGGCTTTGGGCGAAGGCTATGACAAGAACCGAACAATCGGCTTCGGCTTCGACCTAAAACTAACTTTCGGTCGGACACTAGTTACGAAGTGAACTAACATTTTTTTCAACCAAGTCTATCGGCTATCGACTATCTAACTCCACGCAAAATTGCAATAAAATCGGTTCAGTAATTTTTATGTTAAAAAATAAAAACCATTTATTTCCTAATGAAATTTATAAGTAGGATTGTATGTGAGAATATATGATACCATTAATTTTAATTGTTGAAAGCATTCAAGAGATAAAATTAAATAAAAAGTGAAAAGCTTCTGATGTTAAGTTACAATCTTCTTTAATTTTCTTTTTTTGCTTTTATAATATTTTTCTTTATTTGCAAGAACATTTAAAATTCTTAATTCTAAAATAAATATGGCATCGGGAAAATAATTCCTTGCATTTTATAGGAAGTGTAATATTTTCTGCAGCTTTAAGAATGTATTTTAACAAATTTTCTTTTATTAATATACTATCCCCACTAATTTTTTTTGAAAATATTCTCCAATTGTTTTATTTTAATCCTTGATGGTTTTACCAAACCACATTTGGATAATTCGTTTACCTACGATAAAAAATTCGAGCAACCCTAAGTTTTGGTCCTAGCGTATTTTACTTACTTAAGCATTTAATAATATATCCAGATAATTTTCTAGTGCATCTCCCTGCAATTCCTCGAATTGAACACTGGAAATGTCGTGAAAAGTGGAATTCATTGTTTCTTCAACTATTTCCTCCGAAATATTCAAATTTTCCAAAAACTTTAAATTCACTCACGGTTTCCATAAGGAGAAAAGGTAAACAGCAAAAAGCTGGCTACGAGTGTCGTCACAACAAGAAAACATGACGAAAAAGCTCTCCGTAAAAGCATACCTTGTAGTATTTGTACCATGCCAAACAATACAAAAAAGCTTTCTTCCTAGCAAAGACACGAACCTCATAATGAAAAGTTGATGATACGACTAGTGTCCGACCGGAGCTTCGGCTTCGGCCAACTTCGGCCAAAAACACACATTCGGCTGCACATTCGGCTTTGGCCAAAAAAGCCAAAGATTTTATATCCAGGCCCCCACCGGCCGAAAACGAATGGAATGTGAAGTGTGATGAGATTTTGTGGAGAGATTTAAGTTTACATGTACGAGTTAAGGATTTATCTGCGAGTGCTTGCGCAGTTTTGTATTTATTTGAGTCGCAGTATGGCCCGTCCACACGACGCAAGCACGTTTACGCCTGCAACTTGCTTTTTTACGACCACAAAAAGCACGAGCGTGCTTTTTTCAGAGTTGGGAATTTTTAGCCCGTGTCCTGTGGACGTGCTTTTGGTTACGTCATTATGCTTGCCCTTGCAGAATTACATAAAATTCATTAATGGGAAAAAGCACGTTCTACGCAAGCTTGTGTAGTGTGGACAGGCCATTAGCAAAAAAGGAAATATGTTTTTGGTTTTGACGTTTCTGTCATACTATAGTATACTAAGATTTCAAAGTGTGATTGAACCTTCGGCTTCGGCTTTGGGCGAAGGCTATGACAAGAACCGAACAATCGGCTTCGGCTTCGACCTAAAACTAACTTTCGGTCGGACACTAGTTACGAAGTGAACTAACATTTTTTTCAACCAAGTCTGTTTGCTTATAAAGCATATTAAGCTGATCATAAAAAGCTCCACAAGAAAATTATATGAGCAGACGCAAACGGTACCAAAGTTTCCCCCATAAATTTCCCAAAGCGTTGATCCTATCGAAGACACGAACCTTATACATAAAAGCTGATGTTTCAAGGTAGATGTTTGTGGGGGTACGGGAAGGCAATTATGGCAGGAACAAAACCATTCTTGCTATACTAATCAAGCTTTAAAATCTTTTACAAAATACTTACACTTATCTATTACCTTGCACTAATCCTACTGCCGTTAATGTTCTCTTGGGTGCCAACAGAAATATATAGTGTGTTTTGTTATGTCAGTTATACCTTGCCAATTCCAGCGCATCTCCTGTATACCCGAGTAATATAAATGATGCCCTTAGAACGGGCAAATACAGACTGTGATTGAAACATAGTCCTCGGCTATCTGGCGGTTAACAGAAGACTCGTTGCAGGACAGTACGGGCGTACAGGGGACGACTGACGGTGCTACAACGGCCTTACAGTTCCAATAACGGCCATCCGACGGTGGTACGGCGGCCGTATGGTTGCTATTAGGGGTATACGACGGTGGTACAGTGGCAGCAACGTGGATATTCGCGCTCCTATAACAAAATATATTTCACTGGAATTAAATGTTTGATTTTTTTTCGGTTGTGTTTTTTTTCAAGCCATTAAATAACAAAATTTCCCACTAAAATATAAATCAACACGTACCACACAGTTCATGTACAACAAACCGACGACTGGCGAGCTCGTTTCTCTTGTGCATCGATATCTTTAAGTAGGATAAATCGAAAGAACCATTGTACATAACGAAAATGAAGAAGTTCCCATAAAACACATTCAACAATACATTTGGTGCAGATTCTTTTTTTGGCTCAAATTTCCCGTCGTATGCCCGTTTCTACAGCTCAGTACTTGGCCTTTTAAATCTTTTGGTAAAATTTGGCCGTCGTAAGGCCGTATGTGCTCCAATTAAAAATGGTTAAAAACTCTACGGCCATCATATGCCCCTTAAAAAGCCAAGCGGCCGGTGTTCGCCCTTTGTAAGGCCGGTTTTTATTTTTACTCGGGTAGCGAAAATGTTCATTTTACATACCGGGCTTGGGACTGGCTTTGGCGGAGTTGTCCATCAGAACTTACGGAGCTTTATTTTCTTCACCATTATCAAATTTTATTAACCACCAAGTCCATCATCTACTGTCAATAGTATCCAAGAAAAACAAATGACATTTGACGTATTAAAAGAAAATCGACTTGCCACTTAGATAGTAGTCAAATGACGATGACAACATGATAGGGAATTTATAAACTGGTGTTAGGAAGTTTCAAGTCACCTTCCACATTCACAACTCTACTTGTCCAGCAGTACAACAAAAAAAATTAATACTCTCTCGACACAATTATTAAGGTTGTTGCTGATTGCTTTCAGTCAAGAGACAAGGTAAGGAATTGACAACTCACCTGAAATATATGTAGGAGCAAATTGCAATGTCACAGAACTTGTCAGACAACCAGATATGCTTTTATGTCTAAATGTGTACATAAGCCCCTTGTCCGATTTCATTTCACAAACATAGAAACTAAGCTTATTGAGAATTTTCATATCAACAGACGTCGCAGCAAACTTCTTAAGTGGTAAACAGAATTGACCTACCTTGCTGGTGCATTGCATATCCGTACGGTGGCTGAGTGGTTGCTTGGGTGGCATGCTTCGATAACTGCCTGAATTTTTTTATAAACTTTTTTTATACTTAAGTATAAAAGCAAAATTGTCGATAGTACAAAGTGAAATAAAGTCGGTTAGTAAACACCACAAAGAACGGAAGGACAAATCAGATTTAAAATTTTCTAACGTATTCACCTAAGTGAATCTGTTCAAATTTCATAATTTTATGGATTTAATTTCCTGTTCCTAAGGGCGGAATACATGGTATAAAATCATTTACCCCAGGCCCTTTGTTACAGCAAATTCACTTAAGTTAGAAAAGTTTATGTCTGGATCGGAATGATATGTACGTGAAAGTAGAGTGGAGGAATTCGTGTATACTTCAACTAGTTTTTATTTAGTTAAGGCAATTTTTAAAATCGCATTACCAACGAAAAGTCAATATAAAGATTTTTATTTATTTTACTTTCAAACAATAAAACTTCAATTTTTCAGTCAATTTTTCTTTGGCGAAAAGTAGTGGCCAACTGTGATATAAGAATAAACTTTCCACATGAAACACTCCATAAAAGTTTTAAAATGCTTCTACCAAATAGAAGGCACCAAGCTACAAAAAAAAAGTTTTATTGCCTCGACGAATAGCATCGAGATTGAAATCTTTGAGTATGTGTCCCACTTGGTCGGTCGGTACACAGAAGAAAAAGGAACAGGAATCAGAAAAAGGAGACTTCTCACAAGAAAATGAAATCTTTTTTTCCCTTATACTCGTATATATTTTTTCCCTTTCGCTATGAAATGGACTAGGACTCTAGTCAACATTCAATTCTGGTGTGTTCCTTTTTCTGATTTTGTTGATTTTTCTTTCATTTCCTCATATATTTATAGCGTATAGACACTGTAAGGAAGTGATAAGTTATATTTTAACAATTTCCTTGTGTCCTCTAGATTAAATAACAAAGTCCCCCGAATTAGTCAACATAATAAGAAATTATTTTGCTCCTTGTCGTTGATGTGTGCTGATTGATGCTGCAACAACATTGGACCAATATTTACGTCGTCATGTTATGACTGAAAATTGCATACTTACAACATTTTCAGATCCTATTTGATTGATGGGTGAGTCTTATACAGCAAGTAGTAGCTACTTGACAGCTACTCGTATATGTCATGTACCAAGCGGACTAAAGTGACAAATTGGACGACATAAATCAATACTAACCAGTGTGGACAAGATTATCATCAATGGGAATATATTCAGAGCCTAATCTACGTCACTGGCTGTATTCAACGCCTCTAGATAGACATTTATGTGAGTATATTTCAAGTATACGATTTTCAGCTAACGATTCCACAAAATGTGATAAATATACACCCAATATCTATCAAACCAAAAAACGTGTCCTTGTTGATAAATATAAATATCATAAGAACTCCAAGGTTGTATTATTACGAAAACACGATTCTTACCTGGGGCTAAATGTTACTTAAACGAGAAATCTTCATACCTTTTATATGCTTTCTTATTCTTCTCTATCTTTCTCTTTTTGCAATACAGTGGCATCCTTGCTTTTGATCTCCAATTTTTTTTTGTTACGGAGCCACTTCTGGATCATCGGGTGACTTTTTCTTAAGGAGAGAGAGAGAGCTAATCGTGATTAGATCCTTTTCATCTTATTTTTTTCATACAAATATAAAATGACCCTGAGAGTTTTTAAGTAGAAAAGATATGGTTTGTATAAGGAAAGTCCCAAACCCTAAAGGTAACTACCATATATTATTATTATGCCAATGCGATTTCAAAAGAAAGCAGATTTCCAGTGGATGAAAATCACAAAAGGATTTCTGTGTATGAGCATAAGAGGTCCTTTGAACTAAAAGGTTTTTTAACGTTTTCGTCAGATTTCCCAATTGAAATATATTTTTAATAAAAAATTTCGACATGAATGAAATGATAACAACTATGTTTTCCCAATTTATACATATACTAGGAAGTTCGAACTTTTATTGTTATTTAATTTTTTAAACTACGAGCAAATTTAATTGTTTTCGAATGATTTCGTACCTCCACGCTGGTGCCAGATGACCAACCGACGATGCACGTACCTAGTGCCCGGTGGTGGGCCACCATATCCGATGGGTTAAAATTTACGGATCCGGGGTTGGGCGTTGTTATAAAAACTTTCGAAGTACCGTGTTTGTATCGAAATGGCCGATTTTATACGGATTTTCATTGGAATCGGAATACAATTGGCAAATTTATCGGCAATATTGGTGCGGCCATTTTGAATTTATAAGATTTGATCATAAATTCGTTATTTGGGACCTTAAAAACCTCTAGATACCCACTTTCATTGGAGTCGGAACACAATTGAAAATATTCGTCAGCCTTATTGGCCTCGCCATATTGAATCTAATATTTTGAACATAAATTCGTTATTTGCTACCTTAAAAACCCCTACATACAGATTTCGGCCATTTTTACGCGGCCATTTTGAATTTCAAAAATCGGACTTCGAGCGCCATCATGGGAGACCTCCACGCACTTTCATTGGAATCGGAACACAATTGACAAAATTCGTTGGCCATATTGGCGCGGCCATTTTGAATTTGGCAAATTGGCACAATTGGGCAATTCAACCATATTTTGGCGGCCATTTTGAATTTCGGTCATATTTCGGCGACAATTTTAAATTTCATATTGAAAGTAAACAATAAAATTCTTTGATTCTTCATCTACGTCAGTGATTCCCAAAGTGGTCCATATGGACCCCTGGGGGTCTATGGGATGATCCAGGGGTCCGTGATAATTCAAAATTATTTTGGGAGTGCGCAAAGAACTACCGGGATCCGCGAAAAAGATCGAAAGTTTTCATAAAAAAAACTACAAAAATTTAAAAAGCGATGCTTCCCGCGTGACCACGCGGCGCGGACGAAATCGAAAAGCCAACAGCTTATTTGACTGACTCATTTGCCAAATTTGGTGAAATAAATTTAAAGTTACACAAGGTGATCAATTAAATTTTCTGAAAACTTAAAATATTATATTTGCATTTGTTACAAAACTTTTGTTATACAAACAGAATTTGGGCAGAGGAGAATGTTCTCAGACGCTCGCAGGTGGAACGCTCTTTACCTATACTCTTTAACTGGAACTTTTCGTTAACGCCTCGCGCTTTTTACATTTAAGTAAGTTATGTTTATAAATTTTACCAATAACTTCATTAATTTCATTTTGAGCTTGATTTTGAAAGGTAGGTTGTTCCCATATACTGGCTGGAGCAATAAAAACTTTACATTCAAAATTATCTTTTACTTTTTAGTTCATTTTAAAATAAAAGCGTATTTTTTAGTTTTTTAAACTATTTATTTTTATTTTCTACTTTTTAGTGTATTATATGTCTTCCGTCATTTTGTTGCGGCCGCCACTGTATTGTACTCGTCATACCCTTTCATTTGATACCCATACCGAGCGGGTTGTAAAGAAAAAAGTAATTCGCTATTTGAAATTGGTATGGAGCAACACATCTAATTCTATTCTACTTGTCATACCCTTTCATTTGATACCCATGTCGCCGGGGAACTTCATTGCAAAATTCTCCCGCCCCATCTTGGAACAGCCATATTTATTTTTTTACAAAAAAATCAGAGTTTATTGTCACGCGAACTATGCCTATGTGCAAAATTTGAAGTTGATGGATATGTGAATAAGTTCCGGGTGTCGAAAAACTTTTATTTTTTTCGCCCTTATTTATTGTTTTTTCGTTTTTTTTCAAGAGCGAGTGTCGATATTCCAAACGGGCACCGCACTAACTACTAACCACGTGCAATACTGCTTAACTTCTGTAATCGAACGAGAACCGGTTTATTGAGTATGCTAATGGCACGATTTATGGTCATTAAGATAATTGCCAGTTTTGCTCGTTCTATAAAATTTCTGAAAACTCCAGTAAGCTCAAAATCAGCTACCCTGAGCAGGGCTCCCAATTTTCCCGCTGGGATCCTTCTTACTTAAAATTATTTAAGTGTTAAGTACCTAGTACCTATATTTTCAAGCACAAGCGTTTTCTTAACAATTAAAAATATGTACCTATTTCATTTACCTAGCTACGTGCAATTGTCTTCCCAGAGAGAACAGATTAAAGTATTTGTAGTAGATTTTATTATATCATAAAATTTGATTCACTTGTGTTTGGAGGTGCATGTTCAAGTTTTTATTGTAGTAAGGGGTCCATGACCTAAATAAGTTTGGGAATCACTGATCTACGTCATGGTATTTTTTTTCGATATATACAATAGTTTTTGAGCTCCAATCAAAACTGTATGCCATGATTTCGTTATCATCGGTTTTTTGTCATGGCAGTAAACTTACAGACGTATTCACGTCAAAACTATTACGGTTTTTGCCCGGTCTGCCCGCAACTCACACCTAAACCCGATAGCAAACTTATGGAGGATAATTGTCAGAAAGTTGTACTGCCATGTCAAACAATTCAGTCTACATCAGAACTAATAGATGCAATCCAACAAGCATGGGAGAAAATTGATTCAACAATTGCAAGACCTTATAAAGTCAGTCCCACGACGAATTTTTAAAACAACTCAAAACAATGGTGGAGTGACAGGGTGCTAAGTTAGGTTGCAATCTTTTAAAGCCCTAAAATTTGATAGACACTTGTTTAATTAGTGTTATTACCAAAGTGAACTTATATTTATTTCGCTCAAATATTGAACTTATTTTGTTTTATTACCTGTAAATTTTAAAACATATATTTATATATAAATAGCTTATATTTTAACGTACAGGCTAGTCGGTGAGGCATTTCAATTGCAATGCCAATTTCATAGGCGAGATTATTGTTGGAATCGCTTCGTTTTAGGGTGTAGTTAAACACCCTAAGTTTGCCTACAAATTGGATGACGGCATAACTTTTTAATTAACTTATTATGAGTTATATATTATATTTTATATTTCTTTTATATTTCTTTCAATAGCTCCGGTCCTACTAGCTTTTAGTTAACATATGGGAAAGCTCTTCGTTATGAAATTCTCTAAAAAATAAGCCGTGTTAGAGGTCGCTAGGTGCAAGGGTGATCTTGCAAATATCTTCTAAAGTTTTCCAAACACGTTATTTTGACTAGTTGTTTACAGGTAAACAACTGCACATAGAAGGCTGAAAATTCTTGAAGATGGTGTCTATGTGGTCCTGGAAAAGTACAAAAAATTTCAACAAGATCGGTTCATTACTTTTTGAATAATTCACGATCTAGTTTTTTTTTACCTTAATTAACAATGCTGCCATTTTTTGTAAGATCAGTTTATAATAATTGGGAAACTCATTTAGAAAACTTAAGAAACAATTGAAAATTAAATCCCATTAGAATTTTTGAAAATCGAAATTTTGATCGATTTTATGAGGTTGAAACGAAAGTTATGAACGAGACGCGAGTATTGGGCGAAGCTCGTCTCGTTCTCGCATCGCACACTCGCAACATTGTAAATGGGCCTTAACACAATTGCAAAATCGGCCGCCATCTGGAACCATCATCTCGATTTTTTTACAAAATGGTCCGAGTCACGCGAATTATGCATATGTGGTTATATGAAACCGGGTCAAAATCAAGTTGTAAGATTAGCATATCGGTCACGCGAATCCATAAGTTTTTCCCATACCAAAAATCACTCAGCGCGCCTAACGTAGCCTGCACTTCAAAAATCAGTTAAACTGCTTTTTGTGACGTCATTATGCTTGCGCCCCTGAAAAATTACATAAAGTTCATATGGGAACAAGTTCAGCGCAAACATTTTCGTGTCGTGTGGAAAGGACATAACTCGTTGTGGTTAGGCTAAAAAATTTATTTTGAAAAATTGCGGAATTCCCGGAATAAAGAAAGATGAACGTTGTAAAAGAATACATACGCTACACAATAGAATTAGTTCTTCTTTGTTCTTCGTTACAAATTTAAAAATTTTCCATTATGGGAGTCGCAGTCAGAGTCGGTGTCGGATTTAAAATTTAAAAACATTGGAGTCGAAGTCGAAAATTGTTGGGACCGACTGCGCAGCCCTGATTACAACTCACTCTTCAAGTAAATCACACGCTTCATCCAAAGTGATATCAGAACGTTGGAGAGTTTTTTACCCGGGTGAAAATAAAAGGCCGAAAAGACGCCGAAAAACAGCCTAAAAGTACATTTAAAGCCGAAAAGACACCGAATAAACACCGAAATATTATTAGAGGCCGAAAACAAGCCGAAAAGACGCCGATATATTGTTGCTTAGATGGATCGGCACCGAAAACAGGCCGAAAAGACGCCGATATATTATTGCTTAGATGGTTCGACTCCGAAAACAGGCCGATAATACACCGATATTTTTGGGAGTAGCACAATAAAACTTCAGCATGCATTACCAGAAAATTTATTTTTATTTTCGTGGAAAATTCGGCTTGTTTTCGGTGTCAATACATATTTTGAATTATTTTTTAAAATAACTTGGAAATTTCTTTAACGTCTGGACTTAAGCATATTTCGATAAATGAAGACTTTTAGCAAAACAATTTTCTAAGTTCAAAAGTACACTAATATTTCACTAATATTTCTACGAAAATAAAAATAAATGTTTTCGGAGTCGAACCCTCTAAGCAATAATATATCGGCGTCTTTTCGGGCTGTTTTCGGTGTAGATCCACCTAAGCAACAATATATCGGCGTCTTTTCGGCTTGTTTTCGGCCTCTAATAATATTTCGGTGTTTATTCGGTGTCTTTTCGGGTTTAAATGTACAGTTACGCTGTTTTTCGGCGTCTTTTCGGCCTTTTTTCTGTTTATGGTCATTCACATGTCGGCGTATATTCGGTGTCATTTCGGCGTTTTATCGGCCTTATGGTCACTACCTCGGCTATTTTTGAGCCTAAAATACACCGAACTTCTCTTATTTCTCGGCCTCTTATTTTCACCCGGGAAGCCAAATGAATGCAATTCATTTTTTTAGCTTTATTCGAATTTTTCGAAACAAACGATGGTCTCTATCATTTTTATCTAAGAACTTGAAGGCAACACTGGATTGCGGGGGCGTTATTTACAGTGCCGCGGCTGGCATATGTGCAGACTGTGCAATTGCACAGGGCCCCGTGTATTTGGGGCCCCGCGAGCGAAAAAAATGTTTGCAATAAAAATCATTTGAATTCATTATTTTCATTTTTACTTCATTGAATGGGCCACATAAATGATTATGGGCCACCCAAATGAGCATATGGGCTATAATTCTGTCGCGGGGACGGGTCTTTATGAAAGAAAATCCGAGAACGAAGCGAGCGAAAAAAATTTTTTGGACTCTCTGGGGCCCCTCGCTGAATTTTTGCACAGAGCCCCCAATTGTCTGGCCGCGGCACTGGTTATTTACAACACTGTTTACAGAGCAATATTAATGTGCAATTATTTATATCATTCACTTAATAATGAGCATTTAGAATAGAATCAATACTAGCATCTAGCAAAACATGTTTTATTACCAACAATCCCAAATAACAATAATCCTAAATTTTAAAAATACAACAAAATTACAAAGTACGTAAACAACACCATCCCACATTACAAGGCAGCCAGTAACCAATCTAAAAATACACAATATTTGAAATATAACCATAAGCACCACACCTGGAAGATAAAGCTGCTTTTTTCGCAGAAAATGAAAACGAAAACTGATTTGAATATTTTTTGCTCTGTGGTTGCTTTGCGATTCTCTGTATTGTACGTCCCCCAATTTACTTTAAGATTTCCAAAATAACTTTTGTCCTTTAAATTTTCTAGGAAAAAAAATTCGCTTTATCCTTGAGTTTGTCCTTCCAGAATGCATGATAAATATTTACGCAAAAATCGCAAAGCTTGCTAGAAAAATCATTAAAGTATAAATCTTGTTTTTTTTTATTAATTGCCACGGCTTTAGCATGCAGGTGTATTCAAATTATATAAACTCGTTAAATCTTCAAGTGGGGACAGGTTAAGCATATTTATATGAACTCGCTTTTACATTTTCAGTTGGTTTCAGCTAACGATTTGCTTCAGATTCCGACTGCATTTGACAGCTTTGTAAATTCTACCTCAACCCGCAGACTGTGAAATGTAAATGTTGAAACTTTAAAAAGTGAATCTGGCACATGGCTTCGTAAGTGAGGTTTAATTCTTTGTAATTAAAACCATGCTTCCTCCCTTCAGTTTTCATTAGACACAGAAATTAAGAGCCCTTTCCAACGCGCATGATGGAGCATTATTAAAAATTAAGACTCCTTTTCTATTAAAACCCTTTTTTAGCTACAGCTTTTGCGCAATATTACAAAATTCTTGGAATTTTTCAGACCCTTTTAGAATTCTAGCTAATTTCTCCAGATTTAAACAATTTCTAGATAAATGATAATTGAAAATCTCTAATAGTTGGAAAAAAGTTCCTACAGTTCTATGAAAAAATATCTGATTCCTCTCAAAGTTTATTCGGCAGAATTTCGTACGTTGTTTTCAAATTCTTGGAATTGCATTTATGTGAAACTATCTAATTTTCTCTGATATTTTTGAATATAAAAATAAATTACATAGTTGGGTTGTGGGTTTGACCCTTTCGGTCCACACGATCAACTTCCCAGTATAATGAATGTTGAATATTATGAATTGATATTTTAATAATAAATGAACAATGATAACAACAAATTGTAAGAAAATTCATACACGGTTCTTCAAACTAACACAACTCCTATACCCAATAGCAAAAATTTAAGATATGTTAAGATAAAACGAAAAAAAAAATTTCTGCAAAATTGGTCCTGTGCTGCACGAGATAATTGCATAAATGTCCATTTTTGATGCATTTTGAGTGCATTGCTACACTATTTTATTAATTTCTCCAGTTTTGTTGGTCGTAGAACAATAAAAAAAATTGGGAAATACTCGTAAATAAATAGACTATCGAACTGATTCGGTATAAATACTTTAAAAATGGATCCTAACCTCAAAAAAACAAAATGTATGAAATTTTGTTTTATTACGTACTATTTTTTGTTTTCTAAAAACGAAATTTTTTCGCACCTAAAACGTTGAAAAACGTGTTTTCGCTACCATTATTAGCTTTTTTCCACCTGTTCTCCTGGACCGATTTTTTCCAAAACACATTCATTGAATTTCTACGATTTTTCTCTTAATTATAGCGTCCAAAAATCGCAGGGTAGATTTATTTCAACTTTTGAATACTTTTCCGCTATCTCTCCTGGACTACTATAATTAAGAGAAAAATCGTAGCAATTCAATGAAAGTGTTTTGGATAAAATCAGTCCAAGGGAACAGGTGGAAAAAAGTTAATAATATTGGGAAATCAGGTTTTTCAACGTTTTAGGTGCGAACAAATTTTATTTTTGGGAAACAAAAAATAGTACGTAATAGCGATCAACAGGTTTTTGCAAAAAAAATAAAAACCCGAAATATGGCATTTTTTTACATTTAATTACAGGGACTGTAATTATCGTAGAATCTTGGGGCTTAAATTGTGGCTTCAGTTAGTGCCTACCTACAATAAAAATTTCATGCAAAAATAATTATAACCTTTCGCGTAAATCTCAAAAATGTAAAAACAGCCGTTTCACGAAAAAAGTTTGAACAAGGCCCACGGTGGTGCTAGAGTTATTTTGAAAAGCCTTATTTATTCTCGAAGAGTTGCTCTACCAACCCATCTTCATGAAAAGTTGGTCAGGTTTGATTTAATACCTCATAAACGCGTTTGAAAACAACCACTTTTCTTGATTTTCAGAAAAAACTTTCGGCGTAGGGGAGGGAAGTGTAATATGGTGTGGATTTCTATTCAGTAGATTTCGAGATATCAACAATTTTTGTTTGTATGTATTAATTCAATATTTTTTAAAATATTGTACTCGATTTTTATAAAATTAATTTTTTAAGACAATTTTATTGAAAAATCGATTTCATTAAAATCACAAATCGATTCTAACGAGCGATTTTAAATTTTGAAAATCTCCCGTCACTACCAGGGGCCTGCTGAGCGTTGTAGCTGAGGCTTGAACATCGTTTAAGCGCTCATGCCAAAACACCAATCTCAAGCCGATTTTCTAAGAACACATATTTTGCACAAGGCTAACTTATTGGCTTGCGCAAGCCGAAAATTTGCGTTTACACGCAGCGATTCACTTGCGCCCAAGCCAATTGGCACAAGCAGATCGTTGCATGTAACCGTACCTTAAGATCATGTAGAGGTGAGGAATGCAAAGCAGCTATAGAGGCCAGAAATAAAAATAGAAAAATATACATGCAGCGACCGAAGAAGTTTAAGGTTATTGCTAGCCGCTCTCCTGGTGATATGGCTTTCCTCATTACAGTATCTTGTTTCTTTATGATTGGGCTGATTTTTCCTACTAAATAATTGAAATCAGTCGCGCTAATTCTGAAGAAGTTCTTGAACACATCTGGATCATTTCTTTTAATTTCCGGAAAGAGTTTGGCATAAGCTCCTTAAGCTCCTTAAGACGCTTCTTCTTTTTAATTTATTCATTTTTCTTTTACATTATTAAATTATAAACAATAAAAGCAGACGCGTACCGCTCACGAGAAGTCATTTTTGTAAACTGGAGTACTATACTTCAGATTATTATATTTTAAGCAGCTGAAAAGAGCATACTCAATATAACGTTAGATCCATGGCGGTTGTCTCAAGAGGGCGGATTACCATTTCCTTTACAACCGCCTTGACATGTGTACCAAATGAAAGGGTATGATAAGTAGAATACAATAAGCAATATAGTATACTCAATATACCCTTAGATCTATGGCGGCCGTCTGATACGGATATCATGTGAAGGGCTTTGATAAGTAGAATACAATTATCTGTGTCAGTAAGATATATGACGGCATTTCAAATCCAAAAAAGGCGGTCACCACCAAATGGCGCATGAGAATAAAAGGTGGAAAATAATCAACAATAAAAAAAAATTTTAAAAACAAAATTAGATAAACTAAAAAATATTAAATAAGCGCTCAGTTTACAAATGTTTCCGATATTATTACACAAATGCAAAAATTAATATGATTTAACTAATAATTAAGAAATTTTTTCGGTACTGTTTATGGTGCCCCCCGCGACGTGATGCCCTAAGCAATTGCTTAATTTGCTTATGGGCTAATCCGGAACTGATTATTAGCAATGTTAATTAATTATAATCGATGTAGGGTATTTAAATATTTAAATACGCACGTGCCGTAACTATCTCGGACTGGTGGAAGTGCGATCATAACCTTCTCGTGGTGGTCTTGAAAGGGAGCTCTGTGAAGTTAGCCCACAAATTTGAGTAAAAAATTTGAAAAAAATATAGTCGTTTGCCCATCGTCTGCCCATGTTTGCCCAACCTTTAATTTAGTTTGCCCACCTCTAAAAAAAATAGCACAACTATAAAAGCCTGACGCCTTTGGAAAACGGCTGACCCTTGTGCGGGCGTTTTTGGTTTGTCCAAATGAGATGTTAAAACATTAGCGGAGTCCTCATTATATTCTTCATTTTTCATCCAAGTTTCTGATAAAAGTAACACATTCAGCCTTAAGCCAGAATTACACTATTGTGTTGTGGTGTGTCGTGGCGAAATCAGAAAGGCCAGATCGGGAACACGCCACACCACAACACACCATAATAATGTAATCAGCCTCATATAAAATATATGAATTAGATCACGACACAGAGCGCCACGACACACCACAACACAATAGTGTAATTCCGGCTTTATTATGGTTGTCACTTATGGTGACAAATGGCGAAGTGAGTTAAAAATGGTATTATGGTTCTCTAAAAAAGTAACATGTCAGTGAGATCGAACGGCAAATTCAGTGACAATTGGTCTCACTTCATGTTTGTAAGTGAGATTTTTCTCATTTGATTTTAAAGGTGACATTTCTCACTATAGTGAAGTGACAACCATAATAAGGGCCATTAATTTTTTTACAACTTCGTCGTCTCAATTTTGTACGTTCGCACGTATACTTTGACAATTTAGCGAAAGTATTTATAATGCTGGTCTATTCAAACCCGAGTAAAAATAATTTAGTTGGTTAATTTTTTTAAAAGCATGCACGCGCCGCACCTAGCACGCATAGCGAACAAATGCGCATGCCACACCCGCCACACCCACACACCCGCCACAGGCATGTATGCTACCGCCACAGGCGCGAAAATCTAAATATTCGCCTGCTAGAAGTATGCACGGTCTCGCTACAGGCATGAACAATTAGACATAGACAATTCCAAACGCGAGTGTTGTTTTGACAAGCAATCACCCAACTAAGCACTAACGACGTCCAATGCTGCTTCACCTACGCAATCGAACGAGAGCCGGTCTACTGAGTATGCTATTGGCACCCTTTATGGTCACCAAGCTAATTGCCCGTTTTGGTCGTCCTATACAATTTTTTAGGGAGCCTATTTTAAAGGAAGTAAAAAGAAATGCAAAAAAAATTCAACTTTTTTTCAAATTCAACTTTAATCTAGGGGTAGTTTTACTCTACTACTATTTTTGACAGATAATACGCATTCAATCGAATTTGAAGCATAAAGTTGGAAAAACAATTTTTTACAAAATTGGTGTAGGGGTGGTTTTAACCCTTTAGTATTATCCCTTATCATAAAATTTGGCTTGATTTCGTATAAATCAACCTCCTTCGCGAATAAATATTGAAAAACATGTATTTCATTGGATTATTTTTGATTATTATTGGAATTATGAAAAGGGGTGATTTTGCATTGTTAAGGGTGGCGTCGATATTTTAGGACTGCGGGACCCTGATTTTCGTAATAAGCGACCCAAAAAACATATAGGGGACGATTTTCATAACGCTGTTATGGGCTTAATGGACATAAACGATTCGTCGATTTGTTGTAAGTTACAAAAATTTGTAATTTTAAAATATCTAGAATTATAGGGTAAATGTTGAACGGACGGGGGGGGGGTCCAGCACATCTCACCAAAGGGGAGATGGGTGCCAATTTAAAACAAAAACACCTCACGTATTTAATTGACCACACCCATTTGGTATTGTAAGCACCCAGCCACCAAAGTCTCTCTTATTACAAAGGTTGTGTACTCCCGTGAAATGTGTATACGCCTGGCACACAGCTCTCTGTTTGTAGTGATTTTATGACGTCACGTGGAACTGTGAACGTGTACACAGAGTCAGGTGGTTTTGTTGTGGCTTGTTTGGTTCTTCAGGTTATAGCATTAATTATTATTTTGCGAAAATGATAATACATAATAATAATAGAAAGTGTGCAGTTCCGCAATGTCAGAACAGATTTACTGAAAAATGCGAAAATTTAAGTTTTCATCGATTTTCCAGAAGCTTGAATGCTTCTAAAATAGAAGAAGCAAGGCAAGAATTTTGCAACGGGATAAAGGATGGATACATTTGTTCGGAACATTTTGAAGATAACTATTTCAGTAACGATTTAAAAGCAGACGTTGACGTTGCAGCTGGTGACGTTGATCGTGGAGCACCCAAAGTTCTCAAAAACGTGTTTTAATTGGAATAAGTTTTCTTAAACTTTTATAAGTATTTAGGTAGACAAACCAAATTGAGGATTGGGCAAACATAGGCAGACGATGGCCAAACGGTAAACCTACACAGTAAACCTACACTACACGGAGAAAACTATAAAAGCCTGACGCTCCATAGAAGAACGGCTGACGGCTTTCCGAAACGACTGAGCCTTGCCCGCACAAGGGTCAGCTGTTCTACAAAGGCTCTGGCTTTTATAGTTGTGCTATTTTTTTTAGAGGTGGGGAAACCAAATTAAAGGTTGGGCAAACATGGGCAGACGATGGGCATACGATATAGATGAAAAAAGCCAAAATATTTCAACTTTGTGGTTCTAACGTGAAGTTAGTCCGAAAAGTTTTTTTTCGCTCTATTTTTTTATCATTGTGTGGGCAAACGAAAGTTTTGGTTGGGCAATCATGGGCAAACGATGGGCAAACGACTATATTTTTTTCAAATTTTTTACTCAAATTTGTCGGCTAACTTCACAGAGCTCTGAAAGGGATGGTCTAATATGATTATTATTTATTCGTGAGTATATTCGATAAAAAGATAAACTTCACCGGGCCGACCAGTTTTTACTGAATATATGTTTTTGTTTACTTAATTGAAGCAAAATTTGAAAATGACTAAATATAATAATTTGACTACATAGAATGAAAGAAAATATCAAGACTAAAAAAGAATATATAAAATTAATCTTGTATATTGTTATTAAAGATGGTAGTTTAATATATTTCAAAAATTCTTGTTGTAAACAATTAAAAAAGATTGTATAAAAAATTTGTGATGTAAAGAAAAAATTGTGTAGAAAAAATTTGTATGAAGAAAATATAGATCCAAATTATTTGTGTTATACTCAGTGGGTCAGATCTCTATGTGTTTTAAATGTGAATATACTCTTTATTTTTTGAAGTAATCTGCATGTATACCTACCCCCATTTGGTCGTGACTTCTTGATTTCACTTAATTGAGAAGGTATAAGATTCAAATTTAAAAATATTTATTTCAATTGCATAAATTTCATTGCAGATATACGCATTTCCACGATACTGATGAAAACAATGAGTTTAAGATTATATATAATATAATTGGTCGTAATCTAATTGATTTCAGTTACATGAGAGGATCAAATATGTAATTTTAAAATCAATAAAATCAATAGTTTCAATTCCTTTATTTTTTTTATTATTTATTCGTTAAAATAAGCTTTTAACTTTAACAGTAATAATCATACCCTAGTCGTGCAATTTTTTACTTTTTTAAAAGTATTTTGTACGATCATCTCAGTGAGTATTTTTCGGAAGATATTTGTTTAATCGGAATTATCGTGTCTTGTTTATTAAAGTTTGCTCGAAGAGCTAAAAAATTAGTTTGTTAATACAAATTTAACATCAGCTAAACATTTTCACACATAATTTCTAAAAATAAATGGAATAAAATGTTTCAATTAATTTCTATAAGCATTAAAAATTTACAATAATATTGAATAAATCTTGCATCTGTTAAATGCTTCTGAGACTAGACGCCCTTCATTTGCTATTCAAAATGGGATTATCATATCTGAAAATCTAAAAATCTCTTCTTTTATTCAATTTCATTTTTTTACGATTTATGGTATGAAAGAAAAAAACGCATAAATTCAACTGAAATTGAAAATATATTTTTCCGATTAATTCGAAGCAAAAGAACAGGGAGCAGGGCATGTTGGATAAGAAATATTTTGTAATAAACTTTATCCACGTATTTATAGGCACATTGGAAAAGAGAAATTCATAAAATCATTTATTTAAGAGTACACCATTAAGAAGGGTAGCTGTAGCCCTATTCTGTTTCCTGTTTCCAGTCACATCCACTACCAATAAATTGCAATACATAAGACGATTTTTCTGTTAAGCATGCAAATCAACACCCCTCCAATAAAATCAGCACAGCAATATCCGTAATTTTTGTAAATGTTCAAAAACCACCAGAAAACATTTTGCAATAGCTCCAATGCCTCTCTAGGAGGCTGCTTCTTTAAGTATTGGAGAACACGGAAAGTCACTTTTTCAAAAGGCATCCCGCACTCCTTGCCCTTTCACTTAAGATATCAGTTGCCATCGGACACGTAACCGAATAAAATTTTATTGGGCGAGCACGTGCAACCATCTGTAAAATAACACTTTATGGACCCTGATTGTTTACTGATACACCGAGGACCCATCTCAGACTGTATAATCTAGACGATAAATAACCAGCCACACAAGGGAAGCATTCCTTACAGGACACTTGACTGATATTTATTTGTCTAGAAATTTATTGATCCAATAATAACAAATAGGAAACGTGAAGGATTTCGCTCGGAATTTACGTGAGTTCAAGGAACTGCAAGCTGAAGATTATGTAGAACATTGGACGAATGCTGTCAAATGCGGCTCCGCGCTGCTCAATAGTCAAATTTATTCAGAATAGAAATTTCGCCCGAAAACTCTAAACCCGAGGCACTTAAGCGAGGAGGTTGAGGTCTGAGAATTTATTTTTTTAATATCTGTGCTAGGAGGATGCAATTCCAAAAAATTATTCTGGAAATGTAGAAAGCTTATGGAACTCCAGATCATCATGTGAAGCTCTAGTTCAGCGTAAAGCTCAGTCCGATATTTCAAGCAAAACTTTCAAAGCCAAACGCACAAAACCCGTCCTCACACCCCAAATCACAACATTATTGTTGCAAAGTTACGGGAAAAGCTCTCCTATTTCACATTCCAAGTAATTTCGATTTCAAAATTTTAAACTTGACAAGTTCATTACCTTACTCGCGATCTTGGATTTTATTTCGGATAATCTAGGTTGATGTTTCAGACGAAATTCAAGGAAACAGAATTTTGTTCAAATGGGCAGGCAAGACTAAACTTTTGTTATATGGAAAAACCCAAGCTGATGAATCACACTTTGTAATACTAGTTCATGCCGTTCAGGTGAAGGTTAAATGTTTAGTTGTAAGATTAGTTTAAGTTTAAAGGATAGAAGGCAATAGGGCAATAGGAGATGGTTCTGGCGGTGCTTGAGCACATCTCTATGATTCTTACCTTTAAACTCTAAGACGTTGTAGAAGTTCGGAAATACTGACTATGGCAGATTATTTCACAATCGAGTTGTTAAAAGAACAAACTACTAGACCGTAGTGTTCGCGAAATAGAAAATGTAGGGACAGGGTGTAAACCAAGTGGGCTGATCTTGAGGCATTATGATCCTTATTTTGTGAATATGTGATCATTCATTCGAAGATCCTCAGTTAAAGTTAAAAGAAAGGTTAGCCGTCAGTTTCACACCGTCCACTGAGATAGAAAGAAGTACGCTGCCGATTTTGTTAGAGGTTGGACGTTCTTCGTTTCGGATGCGTTGCGTTCGACACGAATACTGTAGTCTCAATTTTAGAATTTGTTCAGTGGCTTTGTAAAAATAGTTGGATATGAGCTCACGCATACAGGGGAAAAACAACAAGACTTCAAACGCAAAATTTCATTTTTCTCGAAATTTGATTGTTGTTTTTCCCCTGTACCCTTCAAGTGTTTACTATTTAAATATGATAAGTAGAATAATCCATATCCATAAAAACATAGAATATCGTTTTAGTCTCTATAGTGGCGTGTGTGAGTCGGAAAAAACCACGAAAATGGTAACTATTTTGAGCCGGAACAAGACTACCTTTCCCTCGTTTTCGAGGATGCTGAACACGATGGCGTTGTTAGAATTTCTATTTTCGGTTGCGCAACGCCTCAAAACGGCCAAAAACAACCCCCAAGAGGGGCTAAACGCGCTTTACACGGTTTCCTTGTAAAAAACACACTTTCCCCCCGTTTGCGAGGATGCTGAACACAATGGGAGTTCGAATTTCTATTTAGGGTGTGCAACCCCCAAGAGGGGTTATACGCGCTTTACACGGTTTCCCTGTACAAAAAAACTTTCCCCACGTTTTCGAGGGTGCTAAGCACGGTGGTGGTGTTGAATATCGATTCCAACCCCCACCAACCCCTCCACCGGCCATCCCTCTCCCTCGAAATGGGTGAATTTTTTTTGTAATATCAGCGCCAAAATATATTTTCGAGGGGAGGGAGGGGTTGGTGGGGATCGGAACCAATACCCAAGACCACCACCGTGCTCAGCACCCTCGAAAACTGGTGGAAAGTATTTTTTACAGGGAAACCGTATAAAGTCCGTTAAACCCCTCTTGGGGGGTTGCGCACCCCAAATAGAAATTCTAACCCCCCATTGTGTTCAGCATCCTCGAAAACGGGGGTAAATATATGTTAGCTCTGATATTACAAAAAAAATTAACCCTTATTGGGGGAGAGTATTGTCCGGTGGAGGGGTTGGTGGGGTCGGAACCGATATCCAACACCACCAGCGTGCTCAGCACCCTCGAAAATGGGCGGAAAGTGTTTTTTTACAAGGAAACCGTGTAAAGCCCGTTTAACCCCTCTTGGGGGTGGTTTTTGGCAGTTTTTAGGGGTTGCGCAACCGAAAATAGAAATTCTAACAACGCCATCGTGTTCACCATCCTCGAAAACGGGGGAAAGGTATCTTGTTCCGGCTCAAAGTAGTTACATGTTCGTCCGACTCACACACGCCACTACTAGATTACTGCTTGCTTGACAATAAGCTAACCCCCAAAACACAAAGAGGCCGACAACGTCAACTTCTACGGGAAAACAACAACAATTTATATGAGAATTGTCGTTGTCGGCCTCATTGTGACCCGGGGGTAAGGCGCACATTGAGCCGTGTCACGCAGTAAGTGCAGAGCATGGCAGCACAGAAAAAAAACGGCTTTACACAGTTGTCTAAGCACATTGGGGAGCAGTTTTGTTAGACAGTTTGACGAAAGTAATTTTGAAATGGAGGAATATCTAAATTTATTATGCCCATATTCCCGATTTCACTCACGTGAATTCTTTTCACTCACTCAAAAGTCATTCACTTTGTAATCGGTATTCCCGTTTTCACCTATTTTCAGGTGATGCGATGCAATGTGTTACTCGAATAGCTGTCATAATTTCGTGTTTCTGTATACAAAATTTGATGAGATTCTTCAGTAGTTGTTTGTTCCAAAGCCTGCCATATTTTCATATTTCTCCTCCATTCACCCAAAATTCGCCCAAAATTTATGGGTGAATTACGAGTGAAATGAGTGTATGGAAAAGTGAATGCGGGTGAATATCGGGAATACCAATTTCTGTCACTCGCCGGATTTCGACGGGTGAGTGATGTTGGGAATATGGGCATTAAGCTCTAAGTCAGATTCGGATGAGAAATTTGAAAATTTATTAAAATCGATTAATTTTTCTTCCATTTTTTTAAAAAAAAGTCCTTACGCGGCACGTAGCGCACAATTTCTGTGCCCCATCCACAAGTGTCGTGAAGTCTGCGCCTGGCACAGTATTCGTGTCAACTGCTCTGCGTTACAATTCGCGGTTCTCCCTTAAAAACATGAAACATAGAAACTGTGCTGCTCTGCCTGTGTCACCTGCGTCTCAATGTGCGCAAGGCCTAACTCAGGGATATGGCGGTTTTGACTTTTTGTGTTTCAAGCTAGTTTTTTCGAGGCCCCTAGACGATTAGTACCCAGGGATAAGCGGCTTTCACATTTTGGATTCCAATTCATTTCTTGGTTGCCCCTTCTGGCCTGGAGCCCGAGGAATTCGTCCCAGTTGCCCCCCTCCCCCATTGTGGCAGACCTGACATGTATTGGTCCCAAAGTTTAACTAGAAGCTCAATATCGAAGGTAGACCATCTGACCACATGATATTCAAACTTAATTTCAGCAGAAGTTTCGATGTTCAGATATCCATCAGAGAGGAATGGCATATTATTCAGCCTGTCAAAAACTATGATCTCTCCAAATCAGAGTTCGGTTCCAGAAGAACTGTAATATAGAAGAGCACAAAACCTGAAGCCAAGGTAATTCTGTTATTGGAAAGTGCTGTGGCTATTAAGGTACTAGGTCTATATAAAATTCAAGCTGGTTGAAATTTGTCAAAAGGAGCACTTTTCTTTGGTTAGGAGGTAAGGGGTTATTCTTCAGCGGATACCAGGCTAGAAGAACATTGAGGCCAATGAGAAGGCAGATGAATTGACTAGACTAGGAACAAATCTTATAGACAAATAAAAGACTGACTACCTACAACAAATAGATTATGCGACCTCCAGATGATGCCATGGAAGGACATCGCCAGAATCGTGTCTATTAGTAAAGGACACTCTAATGGGGGAAAGTCCGGACAGATTGAGAATACGATACAATACGTACTGCTGTAGCTATGGATAGGAATAAGCCTGAGAGACCAGAACCTTTTCTTTCCAGTTGTCGGGTTCGGGCTAGGATCAGACACCGTGAATTTGCAACCATTTCAGTTCCATATCGGTTGAATCCAGGGAGTTATGTTGCAACATTAATGCAATAAGCGGTTAGAAGGGAATTATCTAATACACCAAGAAAAAGGGGTGAAATCACTCCACTTACAATACCTATGCGTTGTCAGTGAACATAATTTAAAGCAAAAAAGAGTGCTGCGATAGTGTAAAAAAATTCAAGCATTTCCTAGAAGCTGCCCCGCGAAAAACTTGATCAAATACAGTTTTTAAATTATGAAGTTCCAATTTGAAATTGTTTTGCAATTCAGCTCCATTTCATAATATCGCATTCAAAATGCATTATCTCAATTCAAATGAATGCAAGCCCAGTACGTACAAGTCCCGTACGCCAAGGACGAAAAACGTGCCAGCAACGAGTGACCGAGTGGCCGAGTATCCACGATAAGCTCTGACAGGCAACAATTTGCATATGAATACTATAAAGCGGCAAGCGGCCCCTTTCATATCTCCCGAAGTGGAGTCCTGGATTTGAATATTATTGCAATAAACGGAAACTGAAATTGCGCCCTAATTCAGCGCCTCATCCGGTGCCTCTCCCCGGGCTCTAAGAAGGATCCAAATGAAAGAAGAGCTTCGTGCTGTTGTACAACGTGTTATTATTTGAGCTTTCTAGCAGACACGATGGCGGTACGTGGAAGAATAATATACATTGAAACAAGCCCGAAACCATTTCAATACAATTTTCGCTAACAAGAAATGCAGCCGCATGCACAATTTATAAGGGAAAATGATGCATTTCAAATTTCTACCGAACTGACATGAAACCTCTCCGGGACTGGAAAAGTTGGAAGAAAAAAAGAAATAGAATTTTCAATTTCAACTTCTTCCGGAAGTTTGAGAGAACTTCCAAGTTTTTGCAACAAGAAAAATCCAAGAAACTTTTTCATATCGAAAAAAGGGTTTGGTTTTAAGGAGCTGAAAGACATCTCAATTGAATAAGGTGGATTTGCGGCAGCTGTTCATCGTATAAGGACTATATTTGGGTACACTTTGGGGAGCAATCACTTTGCTTTGGACTGGTTTTTCATTGTCCTTTAGTTGTAGAAGATTTCTTTTCCCAATGTGGAAGATTCTTTTTTTTTCTTTATCTTTTGGAATATTTTCCACAGTATCTACAGGTATGCACAGGGGTGTAGTTGCTACTTGACGGAGATAAAAGTGAGTGTTTAAAGTGGATATAAAGTTTTAGATTTAGAAATTCAATTGTCGTAGTCTTATCAGGACAAAATTAAGAAAGTCATCATAAAGGATATATATAGTGGGTAAAGGAGGCAACCCCGTTTAACGACAGAGATACAGAGATACGTTGAAGGCAATGTTGTCAACCCCATCCTGGAGTAAAACAACATACAGTGGCTCACAGTGAAAATCGTCCACCTTACGAGTAAGAGGAATTAAGTAGTTTTTTTCATCTAGCTCAGGGGTGGCCAACCCAAATGATATCGCGGGCCACTTTGAAAATGCCTTATGATCCCGTGGGCCGGGTCATATATTGGGTGATTCAAATTTAATTTAATATAATTTAGGGAGAGAGTTCCAAAGCTGTTCTGCGAAGACAAAGAAAGAATGCTGACCAATCAACGTGCGGAACAGGGGCGGTTCCAGGATTGATTTTCGGGGGGGGCCATCGTGCTTTTAATCACACTTTTGGTCTTAAGAATCACACCTTTTTTTTATCTGGTAGACTAGAGCTCAGAGATAATCCCTGATGGTATTAATTACTGATGTAATCGATATTAAAGCTTGCTTTAGAACATAGAGAAAATGATTTTATGCTATTTTCAAGGTATTTTTAATCTCATAACATATCGTTTAAAAGTTATTTTTAAAAAATAAAACTAATAACGTATAAGATTTAACACAGCGACTGTTTTATGCACGTAGAGTACTCAAATTAAAAAGCGAAAGATTTTCTGAAGCAATACAATCACAAAAATTAAAACTTTGTATTAATCGAAACAATTCAAAAAGAATTCGGAAAACAATGTCACAAAAGAGGCGGTAACAAATTATCTTAATTCGGAACCCTTATATCAAAGTTCCAATCTCAAATCGTTTGAACTGGGCAAGTGGATTGAGGATTTAATTCATAATTGAATTTTGTTTTAATTTGTAACGGTAACAGGCGCGGATCTATAATTTTGTTTTGGGGGGGGTCACGGAATTAAAAGTGGGGGAAAAATTTTTTTACTCCTAAAAAAAAATTAACAAAACGAACAGAACTAACCGAAATTTCTGGTGGATTAAAAACAAACGTGCCCTACGAAAACGTGCCCTATTGTGTTTTTGATGAAGACGCGCCCTTGCTTGTGAGTGCAGCTAACTTCAGAGTTTGCAAATCAAAACATATAGAAAGAGTATATCCCCATTCAGAACCAGCAGCGGCTGCAGACAGTTCCTATTGGCTAATGGGCATATTCACACAGTGCACATTCATGGCGCCTAAAACCGGTTTTATAGATGAGAGAGGGAAGGGAGCGGAAGAACTTAACGAAACATTTTTCACGCAAAAGCAAACGCGTGAAAACTGGCACACATATAAAAAGTTATTTCTATCTCTTGCATTCTTTAGCTCTGTTTTTCTCTAACAAGTAAATTTCATCTGCAATACATTTAAAGGTTCCTGTATAGCATTCAAATTTACTACACTCATTTACGCCCCGTCTGAGTTGCTAGGAGTTTAATAAAACCGGTTTTACTCACCACAATTATGGCAGCGTGTGAATATGACCAATGGTGGTCACATGTAGGTAGGGTTGCCAGGTCCAAAAATAAAAAGGCCGGACACAGCGTTACATTTAGCCGGACATTTTTCTTACCCATTTTAAATAGAAATAGAGTAGGTTAGGTATTTTCAATCGTTTATTAATAAAATCTTATGTCAAAATAAACTAAATATTCTTCATTAAACAAAATATACAATCATCTATTCTCCTTGGATGGAAAACTGGTCATTTCATTATAGTCCGGGAGGAAGAGTTGCATTTTGGATGGACATTTCAGGTCCCCTGATTTTTTTGTAATTGATAGTTTAGATAAGGCTTATAACAGTAGCAAGAGTCAGCCAGCAGAATCGCGATGGGGGTGGTGGGGAGAAAATGTACAGATCAACAACTTACTACCCGAAAGGAATAATTTCCAAAACCAATCAATTGGCACGAAATGACCAGGCCACTTGCAACGCTCACTTCGGGACTACTTTTTATTAGTGTGGGATGCAGCGTTGTAAGTTACCTGGTGTGCTTAAATCTTTGATTGGAAAACAAAGAAAGGCTTTCAGCTATCATCTATCTATGCTACGCTGCGTACTGTACGTATCCTTACATGACCAGAGGGACAATCGCTTAATATCCGGTCATAAGCCGGACATGCATATATTTGGCCGCCACGACCGTAAAAGGCCGGATATGTCCGGCTAAATCCGGACACCTGGCAACCCTAGTCACATTGCTAGTAAAACTAATTGATTGCTAGTAAAACTAAACATGCTGCCGCTGCTGTTGCTGCTGCTGGTTCTGAATGGGCCTTATAGAACAATTTGTTGTTGACCTTGAAGGTCATTTTTTAAGGTCGTTTTTTTTAATTTGCAAAAAAGCTGAGTCGGTTTGGTCGTTTGGTAATTTTTTCTTTTTGTTTTTTTAGTTGGGTCAATTTTGTTTTTTAAACTATATGAATTTCAAGCTTTTATACGAGAAATTTTTATTTCATTAAAAATCATTTTATTTTTTTCGTTGCTGGCTTAGAAATGTCAAAACTTCTATGTGTGTGTAAATGATGCAAGTTACACTTTCCATCATTTCGTTTATTACCCCCATACACAAACCGATTTTTTAGGCAAGGGGTCGCAGGGAAGTATATGTCATGCATGTAATTTGCAGCCATCGCTGCGACCCCTTGCCTAAAAAATCGGTTTGTGTATGTGGGTAATAAACGAAATGATGGAAAGTGTAACTTGCATCCTTGACTGTTATTATTCAAAAGATGTTCGATACACATGTGTGACCGTGGATGGGGGCCTAATGAATTCGTTAAGATAACTTAAAATTGCTGGTACCATTAATCTCCACACTTTATAAAGCGATGCATTTTCGATGGCTTGATTTTGTAATACAGTACAAGGATTGTTAATTAATTCAAGTCGTATAATTTAATCAACTTCGAAAAACTTCATTAATTTTTCTATTCTCGGGGGGGGGGCCATGGCCCCCATGGCCCCCCCTTGAAACCGCCACTGGTGCGGAAACGCGGAATTATAAATTATCTGTGAGGGATTGCAAAAGCTGCACAAACTGTTGAGGTATGCAGGTAAGTACACAATCGTTAAACGCTACTTCAAGTTTATGGGCGCAAAAAGAATCAAGAGAGGACATATGGACAGCCCTTTTCAGCAAGCCACAATGGTAACGAAGTTTAGACAGGAGTCCGTAGGTTTTACTTACAATGAAACTAATGTGATCGCAGCAGGTCATGCTGCTATTCAGTACTAGCCCAAGATTTCTTGCTTTATTAACGCAAACAAGAAGAACCGAGTTTAACGCGATAGCAGAAAAGTCAGGACGAACAGTATCAGAGTGAGAGAGATAAAAATGAAATAGGATTTCGAAGGAGCTGCAGTAAATTTAATGCCGACTATAAGGATACATGACGCAAGTCAACAGCAACCTTCTCCACACACATAATGTATTTGATCTCTTGGCGCAGGGAAATAAAGCTGCACATCGTCTGCATACATATGAATCTTAAAATATCGTTAATAAAAATACTGAATAAAAGTAGCCCAAGAATGGAGCCTTGAGGAACGCCAGCGTGGAGTAGGGCACTTGAGGTACTTTAGCCACTTGGTTTAAACTTTTGAGAGCGGATAGATACGAAACTTTTCAAAAGTTTAAGAGCACAAAGAGAATAATACGGATAGGACTGAGAAGGACACTTGGGAATAAGTATGATTGAAGCATGCTTCCAAGTCGAGGGAAAGTTGAATACCGTGAGGCAGGAGTTAAGAATGTGAGAATGTGAGTTAAAATAGGCAATAGACGAGGTATGAGCATTTTTAAGAAACTAGGTGAAATGTAATGTAATTGGTGGTGCAGGTTTTCGTCAGACAAGGTGGCGCGGTATTCACTTTACGTAAATTCCATTTTCGAAAAGAAACGATTCGCAATCACAACCTTTTGTCCCAGACATCTCAATTTACAAACTTTTCTTTTATAACATAAAAATCATGTTTTGAAAGGGTTTTTCACATTCAGGTCCTCAAAAATATGTTAAATAATTTAGTAGCAGAAAGTAGTTCGACAGGCTTAAGGTTAAATCTGATTAAAACTAAAGAAATGCGGATACAGCGGTGACTAATGGTGACGTGGAATTGGTAGATTAATTCTGTTACCTCATTAGTTACGTCACTACCAGAATATATAAATCATATGGAGATCGACGCCAAATTAAGGCTGTTCAACTCCAATGTTAAGGCAATTCTGTTGTATGTGCGAAACATTGAAAGTGGCCCAATCTATCACAACGCGCCTTCAAGTTTTCATCCTAAATAAAAATCTGCTGGCAAGATAGAATTACAAATTAAAAGAAACGATAGATGACCAAATCATGCAAGGGAAATGGAATGGAATGGCCACACCCTGCGAGGTTCAAACGTGAATCTAGCCAAAAGGCTCTTGACTGGAATCTGCAAGGAGCCCTAGAGTTGGCAAACCTAGAATAAAGTGGAGGAGAACCCTACCAAAAGACGCCACAACAAGGAGGGCAACTGTTTCCGCCCTATGTCCCGTGCGGGAATAAAGGAGCAGAAGAAAAAGAATCCTGCACTCATAACGCACTAGCTGGATGTTGACCAAAGAAGTGTACTTCCTTGTAAATATGCTTGTTTTCTCTGCTAGCTCCATGACACTAAGTTTTTGTTGCGGATGCGGTATTTATATTGAATTGTTACCGAGCAAAACAATTACTTGGATTTTTATCCATCAACCCGGTCACCCCGAGAGCCAATTCTCTATGGCAGGCTGTGAATTTTAATCATTGCTCATAGCTGACTCTTTTTTTCACATTTTGGAACCTTCTAGCACAAAATATTTTGTTAAATCTTGTTGAATCTCGCGGGCCGCACAATTTCGTGCGAAGGGCCGCATGCGGCCCGCGGGCCGCGGGTTGGCCACCCCTGATCTAGCTCTCAACAAATCCAAATAAGAATTTACATAACTAAGTTTTTCATTTCTTTTCCTCAAAATAATAACGAAAAATTATGAAATTAATCAATAACAAAAACGGGAAAAATTCAAATTTCCGGAAAGGTCATATTTCTATCTCACAATGAAAATCGTCCATAACACTCAATACTAAGAAATGTCGTCCATAACACTCAATACTAAGAAAGTTGGTCCTCCTTATGCTGTAATTACTGCTAGAAGCCTGTTCGGCATTGAATTTACTAATTTTTAGTATACTTAGGATTAATTCTAGCCCATTCCTGCTTGAGTACATTTTCAATGTCTTTCTGCGAGGTAATACTTTCTTACGAATGCTCCTGTCAGGTGTATCCCATAAATTCTATTAACATTCAAGTTAGGGATTGAGGAGGAACGGGGAAAACTGTTTTACAATTGTATATCAGCCAATAGCGTTCAACGTCTGAGGTATGCTTAGGGCCATTATACTGATAGAATGCAAACCCAGCAGTAATACTTAGAAGTTGCGCACTCTGGTGCACATTTCTTTTTAGAATATCAAGCTAAACCATTGCATCCACTGTTCCTCGGATGAACTCAAGGTTGCCAGTGCCATTTGCCGCCCTACACCTCCATACGATACCAAACAACCGAGTATTGCAATTCGTTCTTTAGTAGTCTCTCATTATAAGGCGGGCAAAAGTCACAGAAAAATGGCAGAGATTGTTGGAAAAAGTCGAACAACTGTCCAATATATTATTAAAAGGTGTGAAGAAAGTGGTAGAATAGCAAGCAAGCCAAAAAACAGTACCAGAAAAGTATTTCCCAACAATCTGCCATTTCTCTTTGACTGATGAAAAAAAATACTTAATTCCTCTTACTCGTAAGGTGGACGATTTTCACTGTGACCCACTGTATATGCCTAAAAAAACTGTGGAAAACTGTAAATATTAATAGTCGAGGAAATAAAGCACTGAACCTAGGATTTTTTGAACAGTAAGATGAATCTTAATGCGGTTTTTTGTGTTCGATTCGTGAGTGCGTCTACAAACTTTGTGACCGGTAGTGATGAATTCATTTTGAAAAAATGCATTTCCTGCAATAAAAATATGCATTTTAGAAGTGCATCTCAAAGAGAAATTCTATCACTCGGTAAATATTGATGGAAATTAGTCGAATTTTGCTACTGGGGGGTTTTTGGGGTCGCTGAGCACGAAAATAATGACGGGAACCGTCTCCGAGGTACCTGGTACCCGCGGGGGACTGAAACACCCCTTTTTAAGGGTTTTTCACGATAAATTCAATAATAATGAAAAATAATCCAATGAAATACACTTTTTTCACTATTTATTTGCCAAGGTGGTTGATTTATACTAAATCAAGCCAAATTTTATGATAAGGGATAATCTTTAAGGGTTGAAACCACCCCTAAATCGACTGAAAATAAAAAAATGTCTAAACATTTTTTTTCAAGTTTATGCTTTAAATTCCATTGTATGCGTATTTTCAGGAAAAATAAATTTATTTTTAACTCTTAAGGGGTTAAAACTACCCCTACAATTTGAAAAAAAAATAGCAAAAAAAATTTTTTGTTACTATTTGCTTGAAATTTGTTATCAGCCAAGAATATATTATTATCAACCCTTGAGAAGGTAAAACTACCCCTAGATTAAAGTTAAATTTGAAAAAAGATTAAATTTATTTTTTTGCATATAATTTTTATTTTTGATGAAATATTATTAAAAAATTTGGGAAATTTATTCTAACCCCTCCAAACCACCCCTAAATCGAAACAGAATAAAAAATACATTAAAGAAAAATTTGTTTTCGTAGATAGAAATAAAATTTAAATGCAAAAAAAATTTCAATCTTTTTCAAATACAACTTTAATCTAGGGGTAGTTTTACCCCCTCAAGGGTTGATAATAATATATTCTTGGATGATAATACCTATTCAACCAAATTTCAAGCAAATAGTAAAAAAACAATTTTTTTGCAATTTCTTTTATTTAAAGTTGATTTTTCAAATTGTAGGGGTATTTTTAACCCCTTAGGGGTATAAATCAACCACCTTCGCAAATAAATATTGAAAAAAGTGTATTTCATTGGATTATTTTTCATTATTATTGAATTTATCGCAAAAAACCCTTAAAAATGGGTGTTTCAGTCCCTCGGAGACTGTTGCCGTCGTTATTTTTGTGTTCAGCGACCCCAAAAACCCCCGAGTAGCAAAACTCGACTCATTTCCATCAATATTTACAGAGTGGTACAATGTCTCTTTGAGATGCACTTCTAAATTGCATATTTTTATTGCAGGAAATGCACTTTTTAAAAATGAATTCACACTGACGCCCAAAACATGTTTTATGAACCAGTCGTTTTAAAAAGCTCAAAAGTGTTCACACGGTATTGATATGTTTTAACGTGTTTTCAATTGTCAGTTTTGATACACAATTATTGAAATATATTTGACGGTGAAATGGAAAGTGAAATATTGTGGAAAATTTTGTTTGGGTACATTTTATGTAATGAAAAAGTTATGAACGTTATAAATGACGAGTGCAGCAAAAGCAAGTTAATGTGTAAGAGAAGAATCAAACGAATAAAAAAAAAACAATTACTACTATTAGCTTCGTGTTCACCTGTGGGAATATCAAGGCGGTGCTGGCAATTAGTAACATAGTAATTTTTAAAAGTTGCACTTATAACTAAATATCATTTTTTAGGAGCGGAAGAAATTATTTTGGGAGAGTGAATGCAGTGTAAATGGTGATGAATTTTTTAAAAGAAATTTCAGAATGAAGCGTGAATCGTTCATTGTCCTTGTATCCTTATTAAAAAAAATGGAAAGGGAGGATACCCATTTACGACCAGCTATTCCGCTTGCCAAAAGAATAGCAATAGCCCTATATGCTCTGGGTTCATCAGCGGAATATAGAAGCATTGCAAATTTATTTGGAGTCGGAAAGTCAACAGTTTGCGAAATTGTAAGTGAATTTTGCACAGAGGTGTGGAATATATTAGGTCCACAATATCTCACGCACTTCCCTTTGACAAAAGAAAAAATAGAGGAGTGTGTGCAAGGTTTTGAAATACTGGGATTTCCTCAGTGCCTGGGGGCAATAGGTATGTTTTTATTTACATTAGTTATTGACTACATGCCCCTTTTTCAGATGGGTGTCACATTGAAGTGCATCCTAAATCAGAAGACGCTGTTGATTATTTTAATTATAAAGGTTGGTATTCTACAGTATTATTGGCGCTGGTTGACCACAGGTATGTACGAGTATGCCAACAACTAGTGAAAGTTGCTTATGGTACTTACTTGCAGATATCGCTTTCTTTATATCAATGTGGGAAGTCCAGGCCGATGCAATGACTCTCAAATATTTGAGAAATCCCAATTGAAAAAAAATCTTAAGGAATGTGAATTATTACAGCAAATGTCAAAAAGAATCTCTGGCGTAGATGTGCCAATAATGATAATTGGTGATTCTGCATTTCGTTTTTCTAGTCTACTAATGAAGCCTTATCCCTTCAATACGGAATCTACAAAAGAACAGAAATCCTTCAATTCTGCCCTTTCCAAATGCCGAAGAGTTCTGGAGAACGCTTTCGGACATTTGAAGGCTCGTTTCCGAAGAATTGGGAAAGGAATAGACAATCACATTCAAAATACACCATCAATAATAAAGGCTTGTTGCACCCTACACAACTTTTTAAATGAGCACAACGACGAAATCAACACCAAATGGCTACTACTACAAGAAAAGCAACGAAATCTTCACTACAGCCTAGATGGAGACACAATTATCACAGATGGAGACCAGAACGCCGAACAAATTAGACGTGCTATTGCTTCTTTTATCAGTAAGTATTATATATTACATAAAATGAAAACATTTAAAACAAAAAAAGTTTAATTAAAGTAAATAAATACAAAATTCATTAAAACATAAAATTGCATTCATTGCTTACATAAAAATAAATAATAATAATTCTGTCCTTTTTTTCTAACTCAAACAAATTCAAATTATTATATCTACTGCATCTTGCATATTTCTAATTGTATGTTATCACTTTTTTTCGTTTTTTTTGTAGGCTTTGCTGAGGCAGACAATTCACTACAGGAAGAAACATTCGAAAACGACAACAATTACTAACATAAAAATAAAATAATTCATTCATTGCTTTCTAAAAATATAAATACATTCATTGCTTGTTAACATAAAAATAAAATTGCACTCATTGCTTGATAAAAAAATAAATTGCATTCATTGCTTGTTAATATAAAAATAAAATTGCACTCATTGCTAATACAACAATTAAAACTTTTAAAAAAATCGTTTTCGTTTAAAAAAATCATTTTGAATTTAAAGAGTTTATGAATGCATTTTTCATTTCTTTGTTATCATTAACAAATATTTCTAATAATGCTGTCCTTTTCTTCTCTAACTCGTACAGATTCTTCTCCTCCTTATCTACTGCATCTTGCATTTTGTCAAATCTTTGTAAGATTTCGGATTGTACATTTTTTTTTCCTTGCAGGCTCAGCTGAAGTCGATAATTCACTGCAGGAAGGAACACACGGAGACAACAATTCACTACGGGATGGAGTATATACTGATGGCGACAACTCCTCTTCTAGAAATTCAATACTACAGCTCGCCTGGCTTGATTCACTTTGTTCTATAAACATAAAAATATATGTAAACTTTATCTTTAAAATGTAAACCCGAACTTTTTTCTTACCAATACTTTCTTCCACTAAACACTCCACATTATTTATTTTGAAGGAGCCTAGTATATTATTTATCCTGTGGTAAAGGGTCCACTCGGATGGTGATCCCCCGGAAGGTCCGATTTTTTCCTTTTCTTTCCTGTAAACATGGCAACATTTTAAATCCAAAATATAATTTGAAAAGTGCTTGGTACTTACCTAAATCTTGTAGTTAAATTGTGAATTTTGGCCCTTATTTCTTGGGCTGAAACCGAGACCCCGCTTTTAGCAAGATCTGTTTGCATCTGCATAAATATATGCGTGTTTTTACGGTGGCCTCGAAGTTCATTTATTCTTTCCGCCCACAATTCAATAAGGATGTCTTCCTCTTTGGGGGACCAATACTTCCTAGTACTCTTACCACTCATCCTTAAAAAAAAGCCGCACCGCAAAATAATAATACTTTAAACAAAAATGACGTGCGTGACGGAATCAAGCAGTAAATTTCACATTAAAATATTCAGTAATTAATACAGAGTAATTAAATCAAATTAAATTAAATATAAGCCTATTCATTGAAAATTATAAAGCTGTTTTTTTAGCACCGCAAAATATTGACACTGAAAACTGAACAAAAATGACGTGCTGATTACAGCTGAACTAGTATTCAGCATTGTCAGCATGTGTTTTATACTTGTTTTATTTTAAAACACGTCAAAGCCAACTTGCTTTAAAAAGCTCGCTCCATATAAAATAACATTTTTAATATTAATTCGATTTCTATTTCGCGGTAAAAAATACTTCCGAATATTTGAAGCTATGAAAACTGACACTTGAAAACATTTTAAAACATGTCGAGTCATAGCCTTATGACACTGGCTTTATCGTAGGCTGAAAATGCTGCCTTGGCTAGGCTGAAACCTGAAAGAAAAAATTCAAAGGAGATTTTCCCATGTGTAAGAGTGAGAGGAGTATACTCAAACTTTTCTTGGCTGGATTTTAAGTGTTATAAAAAGTCTAGAAAACTGTTATAAAAAGCATAGGAAAAGAATGAAATTCATGTTCTTTTTTCTATGCTTTTTATAACAGTTTTCTGCAGCTCTCGACTTTTTATAACAGTGAGTGAATAACAATAAATTGAAGTGATTATAAATATAATTTAAGTGATTATAAATATATAAGAAGTGGAAATAAATATATAAGAAGTGGAAATATATATAATTGAAGTGACAATAGATATATTTGAAGTGAAGGGGTAAATGTTTAGAATTGGGGCTCCGGAGTAAAATCGCCCCAAAAATTTTTTTTGGGGTGTTTACGGTGATTTTTAAATGTCCCAATAGTAATTTCAAGGCGGGAAAGATATATTTTTCTTATTATAACGTGAGGGGGTTGCGAATTGGGGGATTCCTTCTGTATTCACTCACAACTATCTGTTATAATAATCAGACAATCGTTCTTACTCCCACATGCTATCTCTGTCACGCAGTATAACAGATTTCGTCATTTTCAGCCTAGCCAAGGCAGCATTTTCAGCCTACGAAAAAGCCAGTGTCATAAGGCTATCAGTGTGAACACTTTTGAGCTTTTCAAAACGACTGGTTCATAAAACATGTTTAGGGCGTCAGTGTGAACCCCCTATTAGATTCTAAAACACATAACAAGTCACTGTTTTTACGAAATACGAAATTTAGACCACTCACCTTTTTAAAACAATCACAAGTAAATGTAAATCATTTAATTATAGCAATATTTAACATAAAAAAAACCAACAAACTTGTTTATTGCACCCACATCACGTAATTTGACATTTAAAACATAAACAAATGTAAATAATTCGAAATTAAGTCGAAATCTCTAATTAGAGGGGAAAGATGTGGGTGGAGTAAAAAAGAAAACGATGCAGCGGTAAAAATACGTATACGTATGTAAAATTACGGTCAAAGTGCTGAGGTCACGTAGGCTTTTTATATATAAAAAGAAGCAACAGCGGTTAGAATCTCTCTCAGCACTTTGTAGTCAGTTTAGTTTTTGATAATTTTGAATTTGAATTTTGATCGCGAAGAAAAAAATAATTGTGGCGAATTCCATTAGAAGTTTTATCTGAAATATTTAGACTTATATTGTACAATGTAATGAAAGTTAAGAACTAAGTTTAATTATTCTTTTCAATAAAACTAGCGTTATCGTGTTAACAGAGTTTTTTCATTTTCATTGTGCGTTGTTGTTGAAATCAATTGGATAAACGCGGAATATTTCGGTTCGGCGTTGTTTGAGCGTTTTACATTTAATTTGAACAATTTTTTATGAACAATTGGTATAACAATCATTCTGATATATATCAAGTATGTAAGATATTATCATCAGCTACTATCTCATTTTCAATTTGCAAATCTTCTTGAATTTCCGTTTCATCTTTGTTTATGAAATCATACATATTTTTAATGAATTTCTTAAAATGGTCATTGTTCGCATCGAACTCGAAACAATTTTTAATTTCTGATTTTGTACCTTTCATTGTGGTCGTAGAAAGTTTATTTCTAAGTTTCGTTTTCATAACATTAATGCTCGAAAACAAACGTTCTACCGTAACAGTACTGTGCGGCAGACACAGAAGCTTTTTGGTCAAATTCGATAATAGTGGAAATTGTGCAGATCCATCGCCTTTTTTAATTTGGAAACATGGCCTACTACCACTGACATATAATAATGGACTGCTCATCAAACATTATTCCCATGCAAACTCATGGCACCAAAAAGTATAGAAAAGTATAGTCCTCTCGCTCATCCATAACCCGCTTTTGTCACCGAACTCACATTTTGTTAAATTTGGTTTAAGAGTTCAGTGCATTCACTGGCAGAAATGAAATCAGATAGTGCCAAACTTGAAAAAATAAAATTTGACATTCAAAAACTGCACACTTTTCCATTTTCTTAAATATTTTTACTCTCGACTTTCAATAAACAACAAAATACGATAATTTTTTTATCTTTGCAGTAAAATAAGAACGGTAAATAAAATTCTGGAATGATTTTAAGCGAAATTTAAAATAAAACCGCCACAACGGTTGCACGATATTGAAGTTGCCATACCTGATTTCATTTCTTCCTTTGATTGTTATAAGGTTTTCAAAAATATATTTTTATAACCATTCCGCCAAAAAATTGACTTTTTATTGACATTTTTCGAAAAAATAAAGCTATTTTGCGAAGCGAGTTTCTTAGTTTTTTCCAACACTGTGTGTAGATGAAACAGGGGTAGAGAACCTCACATGGTTTAACGTAAATATTTGTAATTAATGAAAAAAGGCATTTTAAAAGGGAAATAACACCAAATTGCATTTGTTATTTTTTCTATCAAAAATTTATTTTGTTCCCATCGTCCAAAAACGAATATAAAAAATTTTAATTTACAAAAGTAACTGACGTGTTTAGCTGTCAGTGAAAAAAGGTTTACCACCTATGGAACAAATTGGTGCCATAAACATTTCCTAATGAGCAGCGCATTCTATATGAAGGGTACAGGGGAAAAACAACGTAAGTCCATAAAATCAAATTTCGAGAAAATTGAAATTTTGCGTTTGAAGTCTTGTTGTTTTTCCCCTGTATGCGAATTCTTTTCAATTGATTTATATGGGCTGGGTTTGATATTCATCAAAATTGAATATACCAGCTGAAAGCTTCTGTATTTCTTCAATAGATAGCAGCACTAACTCGATTTCAAAAAAAATGGACTTACGTTGTTTTTCCCCTGTACCCTTTATGTCAGTGCCTACTACGAAATAGATGGCGCTAAATAAAAAAAACCGTAGATTTGGAGCCCTAAACTAAAAACTGAGAATATTTCCAAAAAAACTGTAAATCTACATTTAAAACTGTAGGGTTGGCTACACTGTTTGAAGGGTACCGTTGTGTAACCGCGCTTGTGAAAATCGTGTATATACAATGTCATGGAATTAAGATCCAGCCCATCATATTAAGATAACGAGTCATATCCCCTGAAGCTTTTGACACCTTGTAATTAAAGGTTTTCAAATGCACTCACTGTGCCTGATCATAGCCAGAGCCCGACAACTGCAGACAAAATGTTCCACTCGCTTGTTCCTATCTCCACAGCTGCAGGCTGGTTGGCAGTAGATATACGATATTCTCAATTAAGTCGCATGATCTACAATTTTCAAGTATCTTGTGATGAAAAACAAGATTCTGGTGATATCTTTGATTACGTGATCTCTGTTTAATGAAGTTAAACCAAGTCCTTTTATTCTTGGAACATGATGTTACACTCCTTCTTCTGGAATTTCTTATTGAAAGGAGGTGCATGGTAAAATCATTCGTCATCACACACAAGATCTTCTTAGCATTCTTTAGGCATCTAAACCCTTTTTTATAAAATGGCATTGATAATGCAGACGGACAAAACATCGCCCAATTACCATTCGTCCACTAATTCAAAATTCTAAGACTCATGGGAAATGGCAATCACCATTTTCGCTTCAACAGAGACATTAAATTATATGATGAGTACCAAAAAGTCATGAAAGAATATTTAAGCGATGGCCGTATGCAAAAAAAATCAAGCGCAATACAATAATCGTGGTGATCTTTTATTTGTACCACCATTGCATACAAATAAAAGTATCACGACAAAAACTCTATCTAACCTAACTTTAAATCATCTAACTTTGTTCACCAATTGGCAAAGCCCAAAGGCCAAAAGTTTCCTGTATAAGCCGATATTTCAGTCCGGGACTTCTATGTCAATGGTCTTTTTTAAAGTAAAAACATCCTGAAAGAAACAGTTGTTGCCATAGCTCATATATGGCTCATAAGGATTACTACAAACTAGACTTGCAACGAATATTCGGCTATTATTCGGCTAATTTTGTCCTATTCGGCCGAATACCGAATACTTAAGTGATATGCTTTGTTGTAATCAGATATAATTGGTAAAATGAAAATATTGATTTGGCCTCGATTGCCGAATCCGGTGGATCGGAAGTGAGTGCGGATTTGACATTTTGCGATTCCCTAATCCGCCGTGTGTATGTAATCGTGAATTCACCAATCGCCGGATTCGCCAATCGAGGCCAATATATTTTTCTTATAATCAACTTCATTACAAAATATAACAAAAAAAACTAATGGATGTCTATGCACTTGAATTATCGTAATTAAAATTTAGAATTTTTCTGCATTGTCAGGCAGTAGTTTACTCCTTTTCTTCTCGTAGGCAATCCAAGCTTCTGAGAAAAACGCTCTGAATTAACTCTACTGCCGACAAATATTTTTCTGTAAGATTTACCAAACACGGAAATTTATCTTTTCTTGCTTGCCACCATGTTTATGGATTGTCATGACGCGATATGTTGTAATACTTAAATAAAGGTATATTTCTTTTGCAACTGATTTTTTTCTTTCGTGTGGTTATGCTGTTCTTTCCTTTCCGTTCGTTCATCTTTTTCAAAATTTCCGAAAAGCTCCCGCTTTCGTTCGTCTTCATTCCTCTCCGTTCTTCCTGATGTGGACACTTCCTTATGAAGTGCACAACATTGAACACGAAGACTGAAAGAACGAAAGAAAGAGAGCTAAGCCATGTGATTCAGCCTTAAGCGTGCAGGGCGATTCGACGTCGATACAAGTTTTCCCGCCACGCGCTGACCGAATACTTTTGCCTAATATTTGGCTATTCGGCCAGAAAGTACACAGAATATTCGGTATTCGGCGTATGGCCGAATATAGTATTCGTTGCAAGCCTACTACAAACCTTTGTAATATATATCCCACTAACCATTATATTTACATATATCCTATTGTAGGAAGTTCTCGATAGCCTAAGGGTTAAGGCGCCCCACTACCATCACAGAGGTGCGTGGTTCGAACCCATTCGGCAGCATGGTCCTTCGTCTCTCCATTTCTACGACCTAAAGAACTTTCCTTTTTTTCGTCTTCGCTCTTTACAATATATGACTTGTCCTTTCTCCTGACAGTGCCTGTAAGTATAAAAAATAAGCATTCTTTCCCGGTAGCATTGGATGGAAGCCGGTGGAATGAAACCACGTATTGGGCTTGGCTCTTTCACTCTTCTCTCTATAGTTTTTCCGACTAGATCTTGCAGCCAACAAAGCCAAAAAACCTAACAGTAACTGCTGCTGCACAAGTTGGTACTTAAATAGCCGTGTTCCTTTTCTACTTTTAAGTACTCGGGAGTAAAGAATTAAAGGAACGCAGATTTTGTCGATTTGAATAAAACCTATGAATTCTCTGTGAGAGCAGGAGTAGTTCCAAGTAAATACGAGTAAAAAAGAGCAGAAAAGGAACACGGCTCATATATATCCGAGACGTGGGTGCTTATCAGAAACACTCTCACTTGTTAGCCATGTTCACGAGGAAAATCCTTCGGAGAATTGTTGACCCCTTATGTGAGGAAGGACGATTCCGGAGCCTTTACAACAACGAGATCTGCGAGCGTTCTCGCTTCATAATGTTGTGAAGAAACTAAAGATCAGTGGAACATTTAGCTCGTATGATTGAAGAGGAACCTGCTCGGAAAGTTCTCTGCAGTAATATGTATGGGGTGCGACAGCGAGGGAGACCCAAACTCCGTTGGAAGGATGGCGTAGACCAGGACGCCCAGAGCTTAGCGATGCCAAAGTGGATGACGGGCTCAGAATAAGGACCGGTAGAAAGAACAATTGCAAGAAGCCAGAGCCGGATCGCGGTTGTAGAGCGGTTAAAGTAAATAAGTAGAGCTTGCAGTCCGACATTGTGCTCAATAGCCGTGTTCCTTTAGCCGTGTTCAGTTTCTACTTTTAAGTACTCCGGAGTAAAAAATTAAAGGAACGCAAAATTTGTCGATTTGAGTAAAACCTATGAATTCTCTGTGAGAGCAGGAGTAGTTCCAAGTGAATACGAGTAAAAAGAGCAAAAAAGGAACACGGCTAATGATAGAACCAGCTTTACTCATGAGTGCTTTCAGTTAAACAAGTTCTGGATTATGACTAAGTTCTGCCTAATGGGTTCGCCAGAATGTTATGAGAAATTAAAAAAGTCTATTCGGCGATTCTTTAATGCAACCCCTTAAAGTACTGCTTGCGTTCACGTAAACCGGTTTTGCGATGTATCGCAACGAGCGTATCCCGCTGTCCTATGTATATGTAAGATTGCAAGCGCTGTAAACGAGCTGAAAAGGAAGAAGAAGAAGTGAAGACAATGAGAGTTAAAAAGTTGCGAGACAAAACGTGCGCAGGCGATTTAAATATTAGATTTAGAAGTGAAGAAATTAAGAAGGGTTAATTTCTATGATTTGCCTATAGTATAGAGATTAAGAAGTGTTTTTTTATAGAATGATGAAATTCCGTATTAATTAAACTTAAACTTACAGTTGCTTTTGAATCATAAAAAATAAGTATGTTCACTGGGAATCGATGTGAATGAAATTTAAGTTCGGATGAGAAGTTTCGCAAGGGCAACAGTCAACCAACAAAAATCGACTGAAAATTTCGTTTGTGTAGAAGAGGGTGCAGTGCCGCGCAACCCATATGTGCAGACTTTGCATTTACATTGGGCGGCACTTGGAAAGGGCGGCCACTCCGCGAGCAAAATATTTGTACAATATATTTTAGAAATATGCCGCGTCGACGGCAAAGGCGGCATTTTAAATGAGCGACGACACCCGCCGCCGGCGTCATTTTTGGCGATATTTGGCAAACGCAGCACGCACACAATAAACAAACGGACTAACGATAAACGAAAAACGAAACAATAAACAGAAACGGTCCTTTTCAGGACCAAACCAGTTTCAAAGTGTCGGCACGTTAAACACATAACACGCACATTTTTAATTCTGTCAATGCTCGACTCCTCAGATTCAAAAAACGAAAGAAAAAATACGCGAAGCGGATGGGCCAAGAGATCGGACCTTGGCAATGTTTGCGGAGCAGAAGGCTAAAGGCTGAAGTACAATGATTCCGTTCCGAACCGCGCCGTAAGCGTACCGTTCCGTGGAGTTGGATAACTGGCTACAATAAAGCCTATTCATTCCGTTTTTGACAACTATTAAGTTTAAAAGAAGTGAGTGCAGAAATAATAAAATGTTGTGTCCAAATAGAATTAATTTTTTTTATCAAAAATTTCCGGATATGTTTTTACTAATTCAATTAATTTTTCGTCTTCCATATTTATGTTTTAAATTACCGACCACCAAATGACACCAAATGAGGTTATTTCTTCCGACCTTTTCGTAAAAAGATGGAATTTGCTCATCTTTTTCATTCCGCACCGTTCCGAACCGTCCATTGTAGTCACCCTTCCGTTTTCACGACCACTTCCAATGAAAATTCTTACAATCCGACTTTTGACATTTATACGAGGAGTTGCAAAAAGACAGCCGTGGCATGAGGTTTTACCGATGCCGATAGATATTAAATCTTAATTATTTGCTTGAATCTTATTAATTTAAAAGTTTTTTTCTTTAATATTTTATACTTGAGTGTTTCTTTACTCGACGTGTATAATTATTTTAAAGATATTTTCAATATTTAAGTGTTTTCCGGAGGAATAGAGAAAAAAAAATTTTTCTTTTCTCTAATCGCAATTTAGTGGAATTGCTGGCGTGGCTAGCGGGCTCAGCTCGTGATGCCTAAGCCGAGTATAGCAGATAAACCTGAAAAAAGTAGGAGATCGCGCATCTTTAAGAACAGCGATAAAACATCTTTATTGAATCCACATGGTGACAGAAGGAATTTAGCCAGCGGATCAAATATGTCTAACATCCCGAATAAGGAGTCAAGGATTGTTACCACGAGGTCATCACCAACACAGACTGATGAAAATGATTTGGATTATGAGGTGGGTGCTAAAAGAAAAACTTCTATTAGTGGATTAGAAAACCTTCCAGGTTCTTCGGACAGCAGCCTTCCCCTTTCTGGTATAGAGGGAAATTTTAATGATAATGGAACACAAATGGGCTCCATTTCGATGCAAAATGACTGTGGAAAGGAGACTTCATCGTCTGAATTCACCGATAAAGATAATCCATGGATAATTCCGTCTAATAAAAGACGTAAAAAAGGTGAAAATTATAAAAATATATTTGAATTAAATGCTCTTAAAAAACAAAATATTAATCATAATGTTAAAAATATTTCTAATATTAATTCTGATAAACCTAACCCTAGTTTTAGTGTCAATAGATTTGAAAGTTTAGAAATCCCTGAAAATGTGGAAATTATCGACCATAATGTTAATTCTAGTAAAATTTATAATAAAAAGAGAGTTTCTCAGTTGAGTTCCGATAATATTTCTAACTCGGAGAATTCTTCATTCATAAATAAGACAGGGGCGCAACACCCCACTCCGAATAACTTGAATACACTTAAAGCTAAATCTAAATTTCAACCCCCAATCCTGGCCAAAAATTTAAACCTAAAAAATTGGGCCGATCTCTTTAAAAAGGAAAATATTGAATTTTTCTTTGTTAAAGGCAAAGGCGACTTTACTAAAATCTACATTAAAGATTTTACAAATAAGTCTAAGGTTATGAAACTCTTAAAAGAGAAAAAAATAAATGGCTATACTTATTCCAGTAAAGAAGAGAAGCCAATCACCCTTTTGATTAAAGATATTAATCGTTCATTTGATACAAGTGATATCCTTTCCGAACTTAGGACATTGTTCCCAAATATTAATTTTATTAAAGCTTCTAAATTCGAGACGAATGTCTCTAAAAAATTAAAGATATCTCTTGATATCATGTTAATTAAAATCTCCCCTAACCAGGATATTAGTGATCTTTTGAAATTAAAATACTTGGCCCATCAAAAAGTCAAGATTGAAAGGTTAATTAATAAAGACACTATACAATGTTTTAACTGCCAAGCCTTCGGGCATAGAGCAGCATATTGTCTCAATGATTATAGATGTGTCAAATGCATAAAAGTCCATCCACCTGGTCCTGGTAACTGCGAAACTATTAAAGGTGTGACAGAGCCCAGCTGTGTTAATTGTGGGATGAACCACTCGGCCAGCTATAGGGGCTGTCCTAACTATAAACATTATACAGAAAACAAGAAAAAAAGAGCTATGCCACTTAAAACGGTTGCATTTACCAAAGATAATAAATCGTTCGCGGATGTTCTCAAGGGTAACGCTGAACAAGATAATGTCAGGGAAACCGCTACAAGCATGCAAGATCAATTACAGATCATGAATAATATGATGATTAAATTATATGATACTGTTACTCAATTAGCTGAGGCAGTAAAATGTCTTATAAGTACCAGAATTAATAATGCCTAAGCATAAAATTAATATTCTTGAGATTAATGCCAGATCCATAAGATCTGTTAAAAGAAGATTAGATTTATTCAATCTCATTAGCGATAACGGTTTCCCTGACATTATCCTAGTGTCGGAAACTAGATTAAATAAGCGTCACAACTTAATAGTTAATGGATATAATGTCGTAAGAAATGACAATGGGGTGGGCGTCGCCATCCTTATTAAAAGGAATCTTTATTATCAAGAAATTAACTTTGATATTAACACAGAAGCCGTGTTAATTCAACTTAAACTTAAAAATAAACTTAATTTTGACAAAACATTATTGATTGGTAGTATTTATATCAGCTCGTCCTTTAACAAAGAAAATATGTTAAAAACGATAGAATCTATTAATAATCTTGCAATTAATTATGGTGATATTATTATTGGTGGAGATTGGAACAGTAGGCACTCCGCGTGGGGTGACCTAAGGATCAATACAAATGGCAAAACACTTTATGATTGGCTTATTAATAATAGTAGTAGAACCAATCTCTCACTGGTAGGCCCAAATAGCTGCACTTTTCCAGAAAGCGAATCTGTTATTGACTTTTTCCTTTCCTCACTTCCTAGGAATTATAGACTTTTAAATACATTCTCTTGTAAGACGGTTGCTTCTTTCTCTGATCATTACGCAGTCCTTTTAACAACCTTTATTGGACAAGATACTTTACATCTTTTAAGGTATAAAAAAATTTTTAACTTTCAAAATGTAAATTGGTCAAGTTGGAAAAATGAACTTTCTTCTGAAATCAGTAATAATACACCTCCCACTTATAGTAACCTTAAGAATGACGAGATAGATCTCTGGATTCAGAAATTTGAAGTAGTAGTTAATAATCTTAATGAGACATATTTTGTCAAGGATCAAAAGCCAAAGACGTTAAATTTCCCCATAGAAATTCAAAGACTTTCCTATATTAAGCATAAGTGGTGTAAGGAGCTCAAAGCACTGTTTCATAGATTTCTTAACCGTAATAATCATGAATATAAACTATTAAATTCTAAAATAAAGCGTCTTGACAAAATACTTCAAGATAAAATTAGAATTTTCAATAATAAGGTTTTCCGGGATAGATTGGGAAAGATTCATCCTGGCCCCCTTGCTTTTAAAAACATTTATAGTATTATTGGTAACAATAAATTCGAGAGAGAAGAAGCAATCGTCTTGAACGGAGAGCTGGTTAGGGATGGTCATAAAATTGCTGAAGCTTTTGGGAAATTCTATAGCAAGGTATATGAAGTTAAAAAACCCAACTCTTGCCATGACCTCTTAAGAGAAGTAGAGCTAACGACTGATGAGTTTAAAAATAGAAATAGTATTTTTGAAGGACATTTCTTTCATATCACTACGTTCGATCAGAGCAATTCTGCCCTAGACCCAAATGATCAAAGTACTTTTACTAATATAAGTAAAGTAGAGAGTCTTATTAATATCTTAAATGGAAAGAAGACCATGGGTTTGGATAACATTTCTAACTTCCTGATTAAAAAATTCCCTCAAGATGTAGTTAAAGTCTTAGTAATCTTATTTAATAACTGTATCAATAACGGTTATTTCCCTAAAGCTTGGAAGACAGCTAAATTAAAACCAATTCCTAAGAAACCAGGAGCTAGAGAAATGAGTGACTTTAGACCAATTCAGATGTTATCAAACCTTGGTAAGCTTTATGAAAGGATTATAGCTGAAGAATTAGATTATATTATTGTTAAAGACAGAATTATTCCGAATTTCCAATTTGGTTTTATGAGGGGACATAGCACTACTCATGCCTTACTCAAGATACACAGTGACATTTCTGCTAATCTTAGGAATAAAGAAACTACAATTGCATGTGCAATGGATATTGAAAAAGCCTTTGACACGGTGTGGTCGAATGGCCTAATCTATAAATTGTTAAGTCTTGGAATACCTCACATTTGGGTTAGGATAATTTTCAGTTTCTTAGAGAACCGTAGTTTATATGTCTCTTTCGGTAATGTCTTATCGGAGAAGGTTTTGGTACACTCTGGGGTACCTCAAGGTTCCTTGATGGGCCCAAAATTGTATAATCTGTTCCTTGCGGACTTTCCGCATGTTCATTATAATAATTCTGATAATTTACACTCCACATCAATTCTTTATGCAGATGACACACTAGTATACGGCAGTGCTAGGATCCCTGATAGAGCCCGTCAAATTGTCCAAGAACACATTCTGATTATTAATAAATTTTATAGTGACTGGGGGATTAAAATTAATTCCAGTAAATCAAAGATGCTCTGTTTTAGAAATGCTTCTGGGAAGGGAATCAGTAATATAGTTAAAAAATGCAAAAATATTAAACTTTTTTTAGACAATGTCCCGATTAAAGTAACTAACGAACTAAAATATCTTGGTATCTTTTTTAATAGTCTCTTTAAACCCAACTTACAGGGTAGAAGAGCACTTACCAAAGCTGTTAAAGTCTCTAAAGCCCTTATGCCACTTTTAAGAAACGAATCTCTACAAATCAAATCCAAACTGTTGATGTATAAACAACTAATAAGACCCATTTTAATTTATGGATTTCCTATATGGCTTTCTATCTCTCCCTCTATGGGAAAAGAAATTGAACGATTCGAAAGGAAGATTCTTAGAGCCTGTACTAATTTATACTTTAAGTATGAAAATAAAAGATTCTCTAATAAAAATATATATGATAAAGCCAAAATAACCCCATTGTTAACTTATGCTATTAATCTAACACTAAAAATATTAAATAAGCTGGAAGACCATGAGAACATCCTGTTGATTGAAATATATAGAAGAGACACTGTTGTGCCCCTGTCTGAAAGGTTTTATATTACTCCTTTGAGTATTTGTAACCCTAGTTCTTTACACTTATTTGATCCAGTAGATGAAATTAATGTAATCCCAAAATTCTATGAGGGAAGATTTGCGCTCCTTCAAAACAGAAGATAATTATTCCCACAGAAAATATTATCGGAACTAGATTTTCTCTTCTTAATATTATATTTTTTTCCTTTTCTCTCTATATATATATTATAGCTTATATAGTAATATAGTTTGCTGAATTTATATCTTTTATTTTTCTCTCAGCACTCACTTTATAATCATTTTGTAAACAACTAAATTCATTATAAATTTAATAGATTAAATACCAATTTCGAAATAAACTATAAAGAAAAATTTATTGTAACAATTTATATATATTTAAAAAAAAAAAAAAAAAAAAAGGCAGCTTATGTTTACATTAAGAACTTAATTATAAGAATGAATTATATTACCTTTTTCTTTAATAATTTAGTTATACATGTATAACATATACTCCATTAAATCTGAGGCTTATGTATACATGTATTGATGAATATGTCTTATAGAACACAAGAGTTAACCTGCCAGTATTGGGATATATTCCCCTATAATCTAATATATAAAGAAAGCCTGACATCATATACAGTTTACTCTGTGATAGAGCACGTCAACTCTTGTGTATGGAGCTTGCTCTAATACACTTGTTATTTGTTTTAAGATGCCGTGTTCTTTAGGTTAAGTTAGATGTAAGTTTTTTCTCCCCCTCAGGGAACATTAAAGTTCAAGACGCATCAGTCGCAAATGTGTTAAATAAATAATAATTATTGTGCAAAGCTTGGCAGTATTAAAATGAGTTAAGCCAAATGGACTGAACATTATAGTCCATCAAAATTTTGTGAAACAAGTTATTTTTAAGTTAAAAATTGTTTTTTTTTTTGTAATGGTATATGAAGTCGAATAAATAAAAAGAAAAAAGAAAGACATTTATACGAAACGGTACGGAACGGAATCATTGTACTCCAGCCTTAAGTAAGAAGTTTCACCGAAACGAAAGGCAGCGGAACAGCAAGAAGTCGAATAACAGTCGCCATCCGTTTTGAGCTTGTCATCGCGCATCTTATCATCGAAAGCGAAGAAATGAAACTAAATGAATTAATAGAATGGTGAATGAAATAAGAGAATACATGAAATGAACAATTGTCGAATTTCATCGGTTTTTTATTGTGAAATGTGCGAAATGCACGTTTGGGCGGTTTTTTTCGATACTTCCGGGGAACGGAGGGCTTCAATCCACGAGCGAAGCGAGTCAAAAAAATTTTGCCCTTAAAGGGCGGCATCGACGGATGTGCACTGGGCGCCAAATGGTCTAGGCACGGCCCTGAGAGGGTGAGAGAGAACGAAGGGGTGGGCAGATTTTGCGAACCAACTCGTTCACTGGATTTTCGAGTCAACTTTTTGACAGCTGTGTGGTTGTTATTGTTGTTTTCTTTCTGGAAGAAAAGATAGAGAAATAGCAGATGGGAGAATTAAGATTAAAAACAACAACAACAAGCTAAACCATTTTTATCGAGTTGGTTGGAAAAGTTGGCTCATGTGAAAGCCCATGCAACTTTCCATCGCATTTCAAAAGGGAATGAACGATGACAGCAGATTTTTGTTGGTTGGCTGTTGGCTCGTGTGAAATTGGCCGATGCAGCGAAAAATAATAAAAATGGTCAATTTCAAATGGCCATATCTCAGCCGCCCTAGGTCGTACGGAACTCTACTCTTTCTTCAAGTACATCCTTTTTTCTGAAGGGTCATATATACCATACCTAAAAGTCGTTTTCAAAAAGATTCAAGCGATTTACTGGAAAAAAACAAAACGCGATTTTTCGAAAATTTTTGACTTTGTTTTTTAAACATTTGCGGTTCAAAAAATGGGAAAAAATTTGTTTGTACCATATTTCGATGGAAAATTTCATTCTCTACAAAAATTACTGTTGTAAAAATCTTGAATTTTGCTTTGTTTTTGAGTTATTTTGAAAAAACTGAATAAGAGGTACTTAGGGTCGGCCTTCAAAAACGCACCCCTCACAAAGGGGGCACTTTGTGATATTATCATATTTAGGTGCTCCAACTAACATATTACGCAATAAAAACCCTTTAACGCAATTGTTCCTTACTACCTTTGATGTTTCCATAATTCTATCAGTCTATAGTATAATAGAGAATGCCAAATGGAGTATGTATGCCGCCTACACCATCAATTATATTAGGTCTGGCGTTTTTTTAGTAAACCCGAACTGCTTTTCTTACAGCATGAAAATAAATTTATTCAAACCAAACATGCTCCATTATTAGCGACATAGTTTCGTCATTTTTCGGGTAGAGTCATGATTCCATCGGTGAAGAACTTCTGTGGTTTCTGGATGAAAAACTGAATCAAGCAGTTTTCACAGGTTTCTTTTTAACTCAGCTTAATTCCATTGATGGAGTTCTGCAGAGTTCGGAGCAAATCATAGTCAGATATGCTAGTGTTGGACTATATGGGGGATGCACCAAAACTTCCTAACCACTACAAATTTTTGACGGGTCATCAGATAAGTGTGTGTCCTGAAGTTGTGATGAAGGAAGACAACACGTTCCCTATTATTCAATTCGGACCGTTTGCGTTCAATTGCCTGGCATAATCCTTCCAGTTGTCGAGTGGGCGGTACAGTTTTTCATCACCGATTATGAGTCGTTTAAGAAATGGGTCGATTTCATTGCATCTAGATGTTAGTGTGTTCTAAATTTACATCAAGAAACAACTCAAAGAATTAAACCCAAGCAGGCTGTACGATTAAAGCTACAAACTTAAGGCTGCCCGACACTCTGTGTTTTAATCTCCTATATTTAGTAAATTTCTAAATTAATAAAAAAATAGTAAATAGACCAGACCGGATAGACCAGGCACACCGGACCAGGTAGGCCAGGCGGACCAGACACGATACAGCAGGCAGACCGGACCAGATAGACCAGGCAGACCAGAACCGCTACACCAGGCAGACCGGACCACATAGACCAGGCAGATCCGACCAGAGGAACCTGCAGCTGTCCAGCTGTCTACCTCTATAGCTGTCTTATCTGTATAGCTATCTAGCTGTATGGGTGGCTAATCAGAGCTCGCCACGCGCAGGTAGGAGTTTAGATGAGGCAAGGAGTGGCTATGTGTTGTTGATAACTTTAAACTTAAATAAAAAAAAGTTAGAGAGGATAAAAACTACACCGGACTAGATACATCTGGCAGACCAGACCAGATGGACCAGGCAAGCCAGCCACACCAGACCAGATAGCCCTACACCTGTACCTGTCTAGCTGTCTACCTGGGTTTTTTCTTCGATGGTGAGAATCTTTCATTGGTCTAGCAGCAAGGAATGTGTGGGACCGCCTGTCGACGGCCCATGCCTAGGACAGGAGACAACGCTGGAGGTTCGCACCCTGGCGGTAGTGTCATATTCCTGCTGACTAAACTCACCAACCCTTTCGCACGAAGTTTGAGTCCAGACCAACTCAATGATTGGAAAGTTATTTGTGTTCGAAAATGGTAAAAAATTAGAAGGGCTATGCTGAATCTGGACCAAAGTCGTTATCGGTTGTGGACTTGGGGGTTGATATTGTCTTGGGTGTGAGTGAACTCCGGGTGTGTGAGATTAGTTTAACTTCGCTCTGTTTTGGATGAGATTCCGCGCTTAAGAATTTGGTTGAACTTCTCTGTGTCTTGGGTTGGATCTTGTGCGTACTTAACTTTGCTGTGCCTTCGGGGGATCTTGTGGGGAGTGTGATCCGGGTTCCAAGAATTGAGCCTGCGGAAGTCAGTAGAGGCGTTACTATGAATTAAATTAAGCTCTGTGGAAGTTAGGAATCTGGTAACTTTAGCTATTTTTATAAAAGTTCCTGTCGATCAGCAAGCTATTGTGAGTGAATTTGATTTTGGCTCTACCAATATTTTTAAAAATCATATAAATACCTGAAAAAGTGAGACGTAAGTTTAGTTTGCTTCACGTTGTGGTGATGAGCAGTTATAAGGATTCCACTAAAATTGCTTAAGGAAAACGGAGACAAAGAAAACAAAGTGAAACAATGATTGTATCAGCTAAATTCCTCATATAATTTCAGATAGTTAACAAAAGGGTCAGGATTATTTTGCTCTACCTAGTTTCAACTTCCTTTTCAAAGTTACTACTTACTGAAGGAGGTATGCGTGTGTGCTGCAAGAGATCGATTAAAATAAATCTGTACAATTAAAAATATGTTTAGCTACATTTTATTTAGAAAGTTACATTTTACACACAAAACACAAATCTTCCTCATTCTTATTAAGCCTAGTTTTATGGCTCTCGCCAGCTGCAAGGCTCAGAGAATTACCCCCACATTCAGCGAGGGGACGCCAATACGGAAAGGGCAAGATGCTTTCCAGGAACTGGGAGCTCAAATAAAAGAGCTCATGAACGATCTTAGTGGGCGGAACAACATCGCCCACGCTGTCCTAGCTAGCGGTGGCCACAGGGGACCCTAAAAAGGATGTCGCGGTGGTTGCAAAACGGTCAGAGGAGGCCCTAGGAACTCCGGAAGATCGCCAGCGCCGGCCGTAGGGTGCGGGGGAAGGAGACGTAACTCCGGCAAAGGCCCACGAAGAAAAGTCAGAAGTCGCCACAAAGAAAAGACGAAAAACGGGTAGAGAGAGCGTCCAGTCCCGGCTCTGGTGAGGTCACCGTGCCATGCCGAGGTAGTGGCTTTACGGTTCGTACCAGTCTGGACTCAAACTTCATGCGAAAGGGTTGGTGAGTTTAGTCAGCAGGAATATGACACTACCGCCAGGGTGCGAACCTCCAGTGTTGTCTCCTGTCCTAGGCATGGGCCGTCGACAGGCGGTCCCACACATTCCTTGCTGCTATACCAATTAAAGATTCTCACCATCGAAGAAAAAACACAGGTAGACAGCTAGACAGGTACAGGTGTAGGGCTATCTGGTCTGGTGTGGCTGGCTTGCCTGGTCCATCTGGTCTGGTCTGCCAGATGTATCTAGTCCGGTGTAGTTTTTATCTTCTCTAACTTTTTTTATTTAAGTTTAAAGTTATCAACAACACACAGCCCACTCCTTGCCTCATCTAAACTCCTACCTGCGCGTGGCGAGCTCTGATTAGCCACCCATACAGCTAGATAGCTATACAGATAAGACAGCTATAGAGGTAGACAGCTGGACAGCTGCAGGTTCCTCTGGTCGGATCTGCCTGGTCTATGTGGTCCGGTCTGCCTGGTGTAGCGGTTCTGGTCTGCCTGGTCTATCTGGTCCGGTCTGCCTGCTGTATCGTGTCTGGTCCGCCTGGCCTACCTGGTCCGGTGTGCCTGGTCTATCCGGTCTGGTCTATTTACTATTTTTTTATTAATTTAGTAATTTACTAAATATAGGAGATTAAAACACAGAGTGTCGGGCAGCCTTAAGTTTGTAGCTTTAATCGTACAGCCTGCTTGGGTTTAATTCTTTGAGTTGTTTCTTGATGTAAATTTAGAACACACTAACATCTAGATGCAATGAAATCGACCCATTTCTTAAACGACTCATAATCGGTGATGAAAAACTGTACCGCCCACTCGACAACTGGAAGGATTATGCCAGGCAATTGAACGCAAACGGTCCGAATTGAATAATAGGGAACGTGTTGTCTTCCTTCATCACAACTTCAGGACACACACTTATCTGATGACCCGTCAAAAATTTGTAGTGGTTAGGAAGTTTTGGTGCATCCCCCATATAGTCCAACACTAGCATATCTGACTATGATTTGCTCCGAACTCTGCAGAACTCCATCAATGGAATTAAGCTGAGTTAAAAAGAAACCTGTGAAAACTGCTTGATTCAGTTTTTCATCCAGAAACCACAGAAGTTCTTCACCGATGGAATCATGACTCTACCCGAAAAATGACGAAACTATGTCGCTAATAATGGAGCATGTTTGGTTTGAATAAATTTATTTTCATGCTGTAAGAAAAGCAGTTCGGGTTTACTAAAAAAACGCCAGACCTAATATAATTGATGGTGTAGGCGGCATACATACTCCATTTGGCATTCTCTATTATACTATAGACTGATAGAATTATGGAAACATCAAAGGTAGTAAGGAACAATTGCGTTAAAGGGTTTTTATTGCGTAATATGTTAGTTGGAGCACCTAAATATGATAATATCACAAAGTGCCCCCTTTGTGAGGGGTGCGTTTTTGAAGGCCGACCTGAAGTACCTCTTATTCAGTTTTTTCAAAATAACTCAAAATCAAAGTAAAATTCAAGATTTTTACAACAATAATTTTTTGTAGAGAATGAAATTTTCGATCGAAATATGGTACAAACAAATTTTTTCTCATTTTTTGAACCGCAAATGTTTAAAAAACAAAGTCAAAAATTTTCGAAAAATCGCGATATCCTCAAGTAACTCTCGAACTGTTATTTTTCCAGCGAGAGTTTTAAGATGTCTCTGTGATCAGTAATTTGTGATGTGGTTTGACGTCTTCTATCGGAAAACTCACTGCTCGCAGCGAGCGATACTATTGAAATATATTGCAAGTAGTATCACAGACTGTAGTATTATGAATATTGACTAATAATAGAGTCATTCTAAAATTAAAAATGTAAAATTAAATAACATTATCAGAAAAATAAGGTAAAAATATTTTCCATTTAAGACTAAATTTTCGAAGAATCTGTGTCTAATTCGAAAACTGTATTGCCTCATTGGCTGCCTAATTTTTGGATGTGTACCCATTGATACGAAAGAAATTTATGATACAAATATGACAATTGAGACATTCATGTTCCGACTAAAAGTATGGACGTTGTACGACCCGGGAATAAGAGTATATTCATTTGAAATTCTAATAATATAGGAGTTTTAGGTAAGAAGAATAAAGTTTTCAGTTGAACAAAACTTTCTTTCGTTTTAGTAGAAATAAAAAAGCATCCAGGTATAACGACGATTTGAGAAGCGGGAAATGATCAGCCCACGCCTTCTGGGTCCTTTCAAGTAGAATAGTCAGGCACAGTTTGAAATCCAACAAAAATGAAATATTTTCCCAGAAAATTATTAACGTAGAGATTTCAAATCAAGGCGACGGTTAGCTTCAATGGAACGGAAAAGTTTTTTTAACTTTATTTTTTTTTATTCCGGTGTTTTATATATACATACATACATACATATATACTTTTGCGGTAAGGGCTGGACGCAGGAGGGAAAACTCAAAAATCCACCGCCACCTTCTCCACATCTCATTTATCTTGAGCTTTCATAAACAGAACACACTTCAGCGTCCCCGAAAAAACAGGACGTGTACCCAGGGATCTTTTTTTTAGTATCTGAGGAGAGCCATTTACTGCTTTGTCATTCCCACCACGTCCTGGATTTCATTTACAATGACGACTCGGCTTTGACGTACTTTATACAGAGAAGGAGAGACTGTGATTCCCTTAATGCCTGCGAATGTGTCAAAAACATCCGCTATACTGACAGGAAAAAGTTCGTCTCTAGAATTTTGCAATTTATTAAATAATTCTGCGAAATTATTATCAAGGACGGTTTATTAGAACGGTTTTATCCAAGTTTATCTTTTTCTGAGCATGTCCTCATCTTCCGGATCTCTCGAATATATACGGAGGGGTTGGCTCTGATTGGAGATTATCTGTTTTCGGAAAAAAAATCTCCTCCTAAGGACACAAAAATGAAAGAAGACAAAAAGTTTTCCTGAGACGTTGTCCTAGGTGACAAGGTTCTAGTATGTCCTTCAGCTTGTTATAATCAAGAGGTCAGATGAAAAAAAATTTATATAAAGGTTCTCATCGCTGTATTAAAATTACCTTCTAAGAACTTTTTCTTTAAGGATAATATTTCTTGCCCAAGGATTTTATGGAATTGAAGAAAAATGTTTGAATTTATTTTTAGTTTTGTATCGCCGTTTTTATGGCGAAATTTTTTCCAATATAACTTTTAAATTTCAAAGAATAAAATCTGTCAACAACATGAAAAACGCTTTATCTTTTCACCGCACTGCACAAATAAAAATTATTTTTATAAATCATCTTTCCTGCAGGGAGAAATTTTTTTAAAATTCCAATCCCATAACGACTATTCCTTAAAAGTTGCATATTTTTTTTAAAATCTATCAGAAAAGTTTTTTTTTATTTTGCTAAGCATCCTTAAAGGATTCTCAACAAAGTGAAAGCATTAGTGAGCCATTCTCGTAACAGAGTATACCGCAACAATGATATCCCTTCAAAGCCATGGATATCACAATCCTCCTTTGAGCTCCTTCCTGGGTTGAATATATCTATCTTCGTATAAAGAGCTTTTATTATTTCCTTTGAATGGAGTTTAGGATAATCCTTCTGCATTCACCCTGGCACTATTACACGTACCCCTGCCAGATAAGGATCTGATTACTCATTTATTTTACCTATTCTGGGGCATTTGTTGGTCCAACGAAATTGGATTGGATACTGCCCAAACGTAATAGGCTTCTGGGTCTACCCATTTGTGCTCAAGATAGATATGTGATTGAGATCATTCAGTTTCAGCTTAATGCCTTTGAGTAATTGTTTAGAGTATTTGAGCGTCCCTTTATTACCGGAAGTTCGGCATGATGTTAAAAACCGAAAATCTTTATTGAATTGCGCAGCTTATTCTCAGTGGAGTTTTTACTTCTTTGTTTTATTATAGTAGGATATAAGCAAACACCAAAATGGGTTTAAACTTAGAAAAGTGTGAAGCTTAGGAATCATAAATTGCAGTATCAGTGGATCGTCAATCATGTCATGATTCAATGTCTCGTAGTATCATAAGCTTGGATAGCTTAAAAGGTTAAAAGTTATGAACCTTGTGTTTGAGCCCTTAAATATTATAAGATAGGGCAAAAACCTGACTGAGCAAGGTTACACCTTCATCGAGTTGTATTATTAACTTCCCAGTTTATAGGAAATTTATTGTAATCGGTCCGAAAATCGAAATCGAAATTTTCAACGGATTTTCATGTTTCAAGGTTCAATAGCATTTTAAGCAAAATTTTTAGAAGAAGTATGTGTGTTTATGTCTATGCGTACGTATGTGGTCATTTTTTCCTGGACGATTTGGGGCGAACCAAAAAAGATATCGACTTGGTGTATATCGTTGAGGTGCCATTCGCAGCGTATTAAAAGAAATATGATCTGAAAATAATTTCATAAAAATCGGTCGAACCGTTTTTTTGTTTGAACGAAGTTCATGATTTTTGTACCTGCATGATACCGCGCGGACGAAAAATTATGTAGACTTCGTTGAGGTGCCGATAGAAGCACATTAACGAAAACATGTTCTGTAAAAAATTTCATAACATTCGGTCAAGCCGTTATTTTATAAATAAGAAAACTTCGACTAAGGGTCACAAGCACTTTCAATTTATTGGTTTTTCTAATATCTAATAAACTCGTTGAAATCAAACCCATTCTAAATGAAATTACATTTTCTGGATTCAGCAGAGTGATAGCTTTCCATCAAGCGATCACTTGTCAAAATCCGAGCACTCTTTAAAAACGGTGCAAAAATTAAGTTACTCTTTACAAACGTACGAATTTTTCCTACTTTTAGATCAGCACTTTTATGGCGGAGAGAGAATCGTTTTAAACGTCCTACAGGTTCTGGAAATTGAACTTCATCCCGGAATTTCCAGCAGTTACGAAACATTTGGCCTTTTCGGTCAAGTCTGACAAGTCCTTTACATTGAATAGTTTTGCTAATACATATCTCCTGAAATCGTTCGAATTTCCAAATGAAGTCATTTGCTTCCAAGTTTATCGTTATTTGAACTAGCTGAATAAATTTCGCATAAATTTGTTTCAAACCGAGAAAGGAAAACAAAAATATACTTGTGCCGGCACGCAGCCCCACAATCAAATGGAAGTATACTCGTATCAATAAGCTACGAATACAATTCCTTGACTTTTGGAAGTTGGGGTTTATAGGAAATAACTAGGGAAAATATGGCGGGAAGAACCTTACCTGCTGTGGTGACGGCTGGAACCAGAGAGAGCGAAAATTTCATCCAGCAAGATTTTTGTTCAGTTGCGAACTTGACTAACGGTGTAAACCGGTTTGCTTGGTAACAACCGAAGTGGGGAACTTTCATTTGTGTGTATGTGATTGATTTTGTGTTTACTTAGTATGACCACCTTCAAATTTCAATTGAGTGGAATTTTGAGTGAAAATTTTTTTCTTTCAAATGGGTTTGAAATTTTATACGTAAAGCTAATTTTTATGAACATAATAACAAACAGGTATTATGTAGGGAAAATTGATCCGGTTGAAGTAAGCAGCGGTTTTTTCAAGCATGCCCATGTAAGAGTACTTCAGGTTGCTCAGTTTTTTCAGCTGTTATGTCTGCGTATGTTGTTGACCGTTGTCCATATTATTTATTGTTTTTATTGTTATTATTCTTCTTTGTTGACTGACTCCTTAATTTCATGCTCTTATGATGCTGTCAAAAGAAAATAATAATTATGGTGCCCGACTGTGGCATGGTGATCGATTTCCCAACACTAGCTACTCTCAGGATTACTTTGGCACCAGTTCTGATACTAGCCAATTTCCCCCTACTACTAAAACTATATTACCATTTTCTAAGTAGACAATTTATTAATATTATAATATTTAAAATTACAAGATTTTTGCTATTAGGTATGGTGCCAGGTGTATGAATTTGGTGTGATTTTTTCTTACAATTTGTTGTTATTATGGTTAATTTATTATTAAAATATCCATTCATAATATTCAACATTCATCATACTGGGAAATTGATCGTGTGGATCGAAAGGGTCAAACCCACAACCCAACAGGTTTTTTTTGAATTTGCTACTGTCCTTATTTATCTAGTTATAGTATGTATAAAGCAGTTCCGTGAGTGACTGACAGACAACGCACAGACAAAAACGCTGTAAGAAAGTTTTTTTTGAAATTATATCCCGAAAAGGATAAATTGAAACACTCAAATATTGTGGTGTGGAAAATCGGATCTCCATGTGCAATTTAAGGCAAGTACGCATTGAGCGCTCGGCGTTGCGTTTAGCGAGCGTTGGTAGTGTACACACCAAGCTTTTAGCTCGGCGTTTAACGAGCGTTAGCAGTATCAAAATCTTCGCCTTCTATTTTTTTATTTTCCTGTAAATACGTTTCTTCTGTATGAAAGCGCGCGTTAACAAGATAGCGCCGCATGTATATCAAAGCGCCCGGCAAACGCCAGTGAAACGCGCGTTCTTACGAAAATCTCGAAGCGCGCGCTTCACGGGCGCTTGGTTAAAAGCGCGCGTTTGCATGTGTACATCTTATAGGAACTCTTTGATTCTTAAAACGCTCATTTCAAAAGCGCGCGCTTCGAAAGGCCCAATGTGTACTTAGGCCTTAGAGAGTTATATTTTTTTGAGGTAGGGAACCAAGGAAATGGCTGATGAGGTGCGTAGACCGATTTATCTTGTAAATAACTGGAAAAAGTTTTCTATCATGTCGTGTGATATCGAGCTGGAAAAATTGGGAGCGCTGCACAGAGGAGCAAGTTTTGAGCTCTGCTAAATATGTATGCTCCCAAGGGAGCATTAGTGAAGTTTTCAAAAATTATTTAGAACGAAGAAAACGGGCGATCATCTCGGTGAGAATAAAGGGCGATATTAGCATTTTCAATAAACCGGTTCTCATTCGATACGGAGGACAAGCAGCATTGGACGTGGTAGTATACTTAGTTCAGTTCAATTCAAATAAGTGGCTTCGCCGGCTCAAGTTCAGTTCATGTTCAGTTCGTGCTTGAAATTTTTGTTGTGTTTTCGCCAGAAGTCAGAAATGTAAAAGCCCACTGGAATGCCATTCCACTATTCCAGTTTATTAGTCTTGTTCAGAATAAACAATTTAATCCTGAGAAAATGATAGGTGCCGGAAAGGTGTGATTCAAATAAAAGATAACTTTCGATAACCCAAATTATTCTTAAATTTTCTACTAATAATTAATTTCTTTATAATTCTGATTTTAATATAATTCAATATAATTTATAATTCTTTAATTCAGTATTTATTTATGTCCTTAAATTTAATTCAATAAGTATGTATTAAATTGCTTGGCAGATTTATCAGATAGCCAGAAATATTGCCGTATATATGTCAGATTGCCTCGTTTGTTGACGCTGATATTTAAGATCTTGCCCTGGATTTTGACTGAGGTGCTTTTATACTTGTTCACGAGACTGACGCGCTGCGTTGCCTTGGTTGGAGCTTCTTTGAATACTGCGGTGAATGGTATATGCACTAAAACGTCTTGGAATGGTATATGCACTGAAACGTCGATCTGAAGTGATCTGGTTTGATGTTGACTGTGCGTCGGTATTTATTTTGTTTCGAACAATAAAACTGGTGCGGAACTTGGGTTTCGAAGTATATAATTTGGCTTATGTAGTCACTCGAACAGCTGATCGTCTCTTTTTTTCTTCATATGTCAAATGGATTTGTTGTCGTCTGTTGGTGAGTTTGCTTCCTTCCATTTTATTAGTTAATAACTAATTTTATTTATTTCAGGGATATTTTGAGGTTGGTGAAATATTCGGGAGCCGGAGTCCCGGTTTAGTGTTGAGAGGTAATTATTTTTGTGGAATGTGTTTACACTATTCCGATTGTTTTTCTTTTTCAGCTTTGTGATTTTGCTGACAGGATTTCAAACATCTTCTGTCTCCTGTGCCAACTTCTTCAGTATATTGGCCCCCTTTTTTTAGATGTTTATTTAAAGAAGAAATAGTCTACAGTCGCTGAGCCATTTTTTTATTGATTAGTAACAAGCTGAAATTTCGTGAGAAGCTTCCTTTTGAGGAGACGCTCAACTTTTGTTCTTGCGAAAATTGTCGATAGTGGTTCCTATTGAAACGCGTGGACGTTAAAGATGTCGGTGATGGTGATGGCAAAAATTTTATTAGTAACTATTTGTTTGTTAGTTAAATCAAGAGATAATGTAATAAAGAACTCAAAAAAGTTTGTATTACAAATTGATGGTCCAACCGAAGGGTTGCCCACCTCCAAAATGTACAAATAACTAGCTCATATATAACTACTAGCAACAAGCTGATTTTTTCACTGTTGGTTAGTACTTGGCGGTACATTAAGATGGTCATATTGTGCTACAAATTCAGTGGTCCGATTTCCCAGACCCACGCTCTACACAATTGCAGATTTGTAGTATTCTTGGCGAAGTATTAAACAATAAAGAAGTAGTATAGCTAGGCCAGCTCTAGGACGGGCCTATCTCACATTTGCGATTCCCCTCACTTTTGGAATTTCGTAACATCAGCCTATAAGAATAACGTTCATGTGTTTGCTGGGACGAAAGCTTTTTGTGTGGGTTGGATAATTTTTGTGTCTTCGCTAGGTTGAAAGCTTTTTAGGGGGAATTTTGAAGAGGTAGAACTTTTTGTCGTTTACACTTGCTCATAATCTGTTCGGTTCTGGAGCATTAAACAAACGGCAAAGGAAATTTTCTTACAAAGCAAAAGTCATCGTCATTTTATTGCCTTAGAAATTTGTCAACTGTTAATTTAAAAAATACATGTTGAGAAAAAGAAAATTTCAAATTTTCCTTTGTGCTGGACACTGTTCTCGATAATTATTATCGACGACAAGAGTTTGCATGGAAGCTGTTCCAGAAAAGAACTGAACAGATTAAAAAAACGAAACTATAATTTGCTTATGGCACTTTTTTTGGTCAGGTTAATATATTTATAAAAAAACAAAAAACAGACTTGATTGAAAACTTACATCCAACGAAAACAGCTTAACAAAAACACTAATCTAAGAAGTGACCACCAATTTAACCAAAAAGCAAAGCCCTTAATGGAAGTTCGATAGAGATCCAAATTTCAACGAAGCAATTTCGTAAGCAGAACATGTGATATACAATATACAGATAGACAGTTATATAGACCAGGCAGAACAGACCAGATAGTCCTGGCAGACCAAAGAGACCCGAAACACAAGACACACGAGAATTTCGAAAATATTCTCTCCACCTTTCTTTTATCCTATTATGGTCTGCTAATAGGCTCCATCTATGTCTCTGCAGAAGGCCGTTCTTGGCTGAAGTTTATTGCTGATCTGGCGTGCTCCTTTGTACGCTTGTCTAATTCTCCCTTCTTCTAAGTCTTCCTGTAGGACCCTCTTGTTTAGATATTCTCTCTTCCTCTTTCTGCAAAGCTTGTCTTCACCAATACTTCTTTTAAGCTTGAAGACTTCCATCCCTGTTCTAGTGCATACGGTGGCTCTGGTTTCTTTCTTCTATTGCAGACCTACAGTCCTGATCGAGTCAGTCAATTCTCGTATGGCTGGAGACCCAGTCAAGTGTTTCTTCTGCTACCCCCTTTATATTGATTGCTTCAACTTGAACTCCTCTTCTTTTCCAATTTTGTCCCCAAGCTTCATTTTAATATCGTTTGATGTTGTATAATTTGTCTTTCTCCTAATCCGTCTTATCTTATGTTGGAGCAGGACCGTTTTCGATACTAATTTTATTTAGTCTTGTTTTCATGCGAAGCGTGCACACTCTGTTACTTACTGGCTTGAAGTCCAGACTCAGTGATTTGATTTTCTTTTCCACAATGAATGCTACTCCCAACACTTTTCTGCCACTGGAGAGTACCGTGTGGGTTTTACTAGAGGAATCTATTAGAGAATATATTAGAGACCTTTTTATGTGCATAAGAAATCAAAGTTTAGATTGCTTGGGTGAGTCTGGTCTGGTTGCTCTAGATATCTCTAAAGCCTTGGCCACGATACCGGCGGCGAGCGGAGCATAGTTCGGCAAATAGCTAATTTTTTGGACAAACGATAATTCCCAAGCCTAGAATTAATGAAACTTAAAAAATTTTTTTTAAACTATTCGGTATAAAATTGCCTTTAATTCTATCGAGCCCGAATTTTGAAATTTCAAAATTAAAGATGGCTAATCCAATATGGCGGACATAAATTTTGTAAGTAAATTAGCGGCGATTCTGAGTTTTATTTTGTATTCTTTTATATGGAAAACGCTCGAATCCGTCACGATACGAGCGGGGAGCGTTGAGAGGTAGAGCGGCAATACTAAAGGGCCGCTCTACCCCCCCTAGCCGCTAATTCGAGACATTAAATTTTCTGGTGCCGCTCGCCGCTCACCGCTTGCCGCTTGCCGCTAGTATCGTGGCCAAGGCTTAAGGCTTTTAATCGAGTATTTCTTCCGGCTCTGTTGACAAAACTACAGTCTTCAAATCACTTTATTTTCACTATTTTTTTACGCGTTAACAACTGCGCATGGGGGGTTGAATTTTTTTAAAAATGGTGTCTCTGTTGTGTCTATATGATAGCTAGAATGTTTGAAACCTCGTGCAAACAACCACGGCTGAAAGCTATAAATTAAGCAAACAACTGTTAACTATCAAAAGGTATAGGCTTTTATTAAAAAACTTCATTATCACAAAAAAACAATCGATTAAATCCGGGAAAATACTTAATTCGAGTTAATAGTTTTCCGAATAAAGTCATGGAAGTAAGAGATCCTTGCATGGGCATCAGGATATCCCATAGCACACGGCCTTCCCCAATTGACCAAAGCAACAAGTTTTCCGTTGTGGATAAGTGGACCGCCGGAATCGCCGTGGCATGCTCCTTCTCCAGATTGATTTAGAGTGCAAACATGTCCATAGTCAACATTGGGGCTGTTTCCATGAAGTTCCTTGCATTTTTCATGTGGCACATACTTAACATCAAGGGTCTGCAGGATTGTCGGCGAAGCTCCACCAACGGTCAAGGATCCCCATCCAGTCAATGTTAGGACAGCTCCTTCCTGAAGTTGGTTGTGGTCCGGCTCAATGGGCTGCGTGAATTCGTTGAATTCAATTTCCGATGATAGACGAACCAAAGCGATATCGTTATGGAAGGCTGGACGATCGTGTTGGCTATGAACTACGATCAAGTCGGTATCGTAATACTTTCCACCATTTTTAAGGTCCTGTGTTCCGGTTAGAACCTTAAAGCTTCCTGGGCTCCTTCCTCTAACGCAATGTGCGGCTGTCACGATCCATTTCTTGTGGATTATTGATCCACCACAGAAGTGATACGATGTTTGAAGTGATACCTGATATGGGGCTGCACCGGGCTCTGCGTCCTTTCCACCGACTACTCTGCCACTGGTTACCCTCTGCGGGGGATAAAGCACATCGGAGAAAGCAGCACAGGTGCTGGCTAAGAATAAAACACTGACTATAAACTTCATATCTAGCTCTCAATAATTGAACTGCTTGAATGTAATTTTGTTGCGGCTTTTATAGCACCTCGATTGGTCTGTTATTTTAATCTAGCCATGGATTAGGGATTAAGAATTGTGATAAGTGATAATAATGCATTAATTTTGTTTTACTGCTGAAATGTAACACAACAACTGTAATTGATTGTGAAATCTCTATCAAAATTTTTATCATCGGCTAACTTAAATGTTTTGTTGTTGTTTGGAAAATTAAGATTATTTAGTTAGGCTAGAAAATGTTTTGCTTTCATTTAATAGTCGTAGAAATAACATCCAGCATGCAGTTAGGGCAAATTTTAGATTTAGGTAAACGTAAGTAATAGGTTCATTTTCAAGTCTATCAGAATCCAAAACTGTTGATAAATTTTTTTATTACGGGCGTTTTTTAGAAACTTAAACAAATCCGGCGAATATTCTTCAATGGAAGGATTTTGGTGGTTACGTTTGTGTTTCCCTTTTAGACAAGCAAATTGTATATAACAACAACAAAATGGATCAGGGCCGTAGCCAGAAATTTGGTTCGGGGGGGCCTGGACGTAGTTAAAAATCTTCGATAGGGGGGGGGGGGGCCGGTTACATGGATAATTCTATTATTGAAGTAGAATTAATTAAAGTGAAAAACAGCTTGCTTTTTGTCAATCAAAGGACGTTGATCAAAGTAAAAAATTCAAAATTTCAATTTTCGATATTCCTTTGCAGTCACCATTTTGAGAACCTCATTCGGATCAACACCTAAGTCCCCATGGATTGACAGTACGGCGAGTCCATTGAGTCTCTCACTGCCCGTTGAGTTTCGTATGTAAGTTTTGATTCTCTTCAATGTCGAAAATGACCCCTCTACACTTGCCGTTGTGACCGGAAAAGTCGTCAAAACTGTTAAAAGATATTTGATTGTTCCAAAACCTCGGCATCTATCTCGAGTTCTGATAATTTTTCAGACCACAATTTATATTCAGCTCTTACAGCGGATTCTGATTCTCGATCATTGAAGTATGGAGCAAGATGATCCGAGTAATCTACTTTTTCATTTGCGGTAAATCCAGGGAGAAGTATCTGTAAGCTAGAAAGGATATCATTAAGAAATTTGTCAAATTCTGAATCAGCGTATCGAGCCAAGGAATAAAAATAGCAGAACGAAAGCACGCTTCAACAGAGTCTGTTTGATAATTAAAACGAGCTGTTTGCTTCAACGTTGATTCTCTTTTAGTTGCCTCTGCTTTAAATTCTATCAAATATACAGCCACTGGTAGCGATAATATTTCACCACGATTTCTAAAAATGCTATTACCTTGCTTGCTGCCTATTTTAACTCACATATTCAACGCGTGCTTCACGGCTTCGAAGTTTCCCAGTTTGTGGAAGCATGCATTAATTACTCCCATACCCAAGTGCCCCTCTCCTGCTGTTCCATCGGATTTTCGGCCCATTAGTATTCTACCCTTCCTGGCAAAGGTTTTTGAAAAACTGATAGCGACTCAAATCCTTGACTACTGTGAACAACTTCAATTTATAAGTGAATGGCAATCTGGCTTCCGCAAACATCACAGCTGTGAAACAGCGCTCCTCAAAGACACAAATGATATTCGCAATTCTCTTGATGAACGTCACATTTGTTGTCTGTTGCTACTTGATTTTTCTAAAGCTTTTGATAGCGTCAATCACTCTTTGCTCTTACAAAACCTCTCCTCCCAAGTCTCTTTGTCTTCAACTGCTCTTAGACTTTTGCATAGCTTTTTAACAAACCGCTCGCAAAAAGTTAAACTCGGCGACTCTAGTTCCACTAATTATTTACTTAGCTCAGGAGTTCCTCAAGGTTCTATTCTTGGGCCACTTTTGTTTAGCGTTTTTATTAATGATCTTCCTCCAGTAATAAAGCATTCTAAGGTTCATATGTATGCAGATGATGTGCAGCTTTATTTCTCTGCGCCAAAAGATCAAATCCATAATTGTGTGGAGAAGATTGCGGCTGACTTGCACAGAGTTTCAAGCTGGTCAACACTAAATTTACTACAGCTAAATCCATCGAAGTCACATTGTAGTTTTTTCACTCACTCTGACATTTCTCAATCCGACCTCCCAGAAATTTCCTTAAATGGGGCTCCTCTTGTTCGCGTTTTTAAAGTCAGAAATCTTGGAGTTGTCCTGAATAGTAGTACGACCTGCTGCGCCCACGTCAATTTCATTATTGGCAAAATATATGGGCTAATTTCGAAACTTAAGGCGGCTACAGACGTAACTGCATGCTTGACAAGCACGCATGTTGAATATTTTTGTGCAAGCGTGCTTGAGCGTGTGTATGAGATTTTTTGCGCAAACATGATGATTGAACACCAGCTTGAAGATTGGTCGAATCTGCATGCTTGAACAATCACTTTCCGAACAAAATTATTTAAGGATAAACTGCGGCTATTCAAGCATGATTGCGTCGTGTGGAGGCTACAGAGAAGTTGTGCGAGAATGCGCAAAAAGATTAAACATTCGTGCATGTCAAGCATGCAGTTACGTGTGTATATCCGCCTTTAGATATCACTGTGGTTTACTAAAAAGGGCTGTCCGTTTGTATTTGGTGAAAGCCTTACTTTTGCCTCTCTTAATGCAGGGCCTCTCCATTTTCCCCTCTCTTGATTCCTCCTGCGCTCGAAAGCTCGAAGTAGTCTTTAACGATTGTGTACGCATTATACTGTTATATTTGAATTTGCTTGTTTCTTTTTCTTTTTTTTATTAGCTAATTTTCTAATACGTAACTTTCTTTTTTTTTTATATACATACTAGTTGGGACCCGGCGCGTCTATGCTGCTCCCAAAAGCCAATAGTAGTAATCAGGTGATATGAATTTTAATATACAGTAGGAGAGTTTGAAAAATGCAATTTTTTGGTATTTTTGATTCCAAATAACAAAATGTGAAACTATTGGGGATCTGACATTTTGCTGCACCCAACGTTTAAACATTTAAAATCAATCCAAACCTTCAAAATTCAACTCTTCTTAACCATTAACGAAAAACCAACTATTCCTATAAAAGTTGGAGTCATTACATTCAAAATACATTTATTTGAACTATGACCAAAATTGTCTGTGTATTCTGTATTCTGAACGTTAAAAGATTTAAAATTAATGCAAATAGCAGCATCCAGCACTGGAAATTCGAGGGCCATTTTCTATAGCTTTTTTTAATTTAAATCTAGAAGTCTTCAATAACAAAATTTTTGGAGAACAACAAAATAAAATCGAAAAATGAAAGAAATATTTTATAGTTGGAAAAAGCAATGCCAAAAAACCAACTTTTATTTTCTCTTATATTGCGAAATTGTGTTCGTCAAAACATGTGAAATTAATTCAAATATTGAAAATCAAACTATTCGCAATATCTAAGGAAAGAGCCAATACTTATTTCTGTAAAATTTGGAGAGATTAGATTCAATATGCTTTCATATTAAGTGTGACCAAAATTACCTATGTATGTATTCTTTTACAAAACTTGCTGGTAAACTATGTTTTTGGTTTTGTTTTCCGGTGCGTAAATAAACAAAGATGAAGCCTTTCCGACTCACTGCACCCAACCTTAAGACATTTAAAATTAATCCAAATCTTCAAAATTCAACTCTTCAACAAATATTTATAACCATTAACGAAAAACCAATTATTCCTATAAAAGTGCGAGAGTTTGGATATTGGTTTGTTTGTCTAATTCTGCGAAGTATGTCTTCAGTCATGCCGTTCTTGTATTTTTCCCACAAAACCGATGGTTCTGTTGGGTATCATGTCGTCAATATAATTGCGAACAGTTGACGAATGTTATACGGCGTGGATGCAAATGCTGCATCAGTAAGTGTCAGATCCCAGTGATTGTCGTCTTCCAGCAATTGCAACTCCCGACATGCATCTTGAAATGTATTGAATATTTGACCATTGACTGTTGGTAAAAATTCGAAAGACGTTGGTCCTGGAACATTCAACAACAACAAACGCAAAGAGAAACATTCACGTTGTTTTGGATGTATTGTGTAAAGTCGTCTCAATGTGTTTGCTTTCAATACGCGTGCGATAGTTGGATGTGGTTCGCCTTGTCTACGTGGCTTCCATTTTTTACATGATTTGTTCCATGGATAATAGCGAGGGACGTCGGTATATAAAAATGTTGTTGCGAATGTCCGAAAATATCAGGTTTTTGGCATAGTGTGCAAAATTCAGTAAGTTTAGTTTTTGGTGGCTGGAAAGCTCGTTGGAGAGCATTTTCTTCTGTGAAATATACACTTTGGCCGTTTTCAAGATGTACCGCAATCTGAGGCATAATGCAAAAACTCGACATTTATATATATTATTTATATATTTTCGCACCAATTAAGAGCTTTTACGCATTTTTCGGTGGAAGTATATAAAGAACAATGGATGCTGGTATTTTACAGGTTTCCCAATGTTCACAAATATTTTTATTTTGTATATAAATTATATGTTTCTTAACTGGTGTGTTTTTGCGGGCTCCTGTAGTTATAGTATACAGTCCATAGTACATAGTATATAGTACACAGTACACTGTGACTGTACATACTGTACACACTGTACACTCAGTACACTCAATACACTAATTCATACGTTGTCACTCGTAAAAATCGGAGTGCTTTTTTAAAGCTAACGGTTTTTTATATGTACATGACAGTTAAAATTAAATATTTTTTCGCCCCGCCAACTTAAATATAATCAGTGAAACGTTCAAATTCTCTATATTTCGAGAACAGCTTCACTTATCTGGACCAAAACTATCCTATCTCTCAATCCGGAACCAACCCTACAAATTCGCATTTTTTTATTTAAATCTGTTGGGCGGTTTCGGAGATTAGCGTGTACAAACATTGTGACATGTAGTTTTTTTATATATTAAGATATAGTTTTGTTTTTTTTTTATTTTATACTTCATATCTTAATGCTTTGTTTTTTTTATTTAACATTGTCACCGTAGCTTTATGTATCATTTTTTTTAATTAATGCACTTAAAACAAGATTTTTATCTTTGTACATACGCTTGCAAATAAATAATAATAATAACGTGAGTCTCTGAACTTTGAGTTCCATATCGAATGCGTCTTTCGCGAGTTTTTCAGCTGCTCTAAAAATTTCGCCGAATGCATTTTTACGTTCTTCTTGAAGCATGTCGACAATTTCGTGAACATGCCTTACTGCTGATGCCAAATCACATGATTTTTCTTGCAGTCGAACTGACAAAGGAAGCGTGAAACTGAAAAGTCTGTCACAAACCAAGAGACTGAGGCTGAACTAGCTTTTCTAAGCTACTGCAAGTAAGCACACAGGTGTTTTTGAGATGATACAAGATATCCGAGAAAGGACCCCGCACTTTTCCTATGGAAAATGGCTTTCGGTTAATTTTCTTGAGATTTTGCAGATTGATAGTTCTCAACATGTAGATTAAAAGTCTCAATGGGCACATGGCCCCATAACCCCGTGGCTAGAGGGTATACAGATTTCTGAATGTAAAATAATTTATTACAAGAATTCAAAATTTACAATACTATGTCGCAGAGTTTCGGGGGCCCTACCACTGGTTACAGCCCTGAAATGGATTCTTCATCATGAATTTCACCTGTACACCAGTTTCGCACATAATCCGAGCAAAATCATACCAAAATGAAATAAAATCCGATCTAATTTCGCCTTTATGCATTTTCCGTAATATATTCTATTCAATTTACATGCATTATCCGTAACTATGCACCTTTTGCAGCTTAATCTCCCCCCTTTCTTCCATCTCTTTGTTGTGGAGGTTTACTTTAAAATCCAACATCGTGCACAAGACTCGCATTAATAAGCTAAAATATTTACTATCGGGAAACCCACTAAACCGCTGGGATTATTAATTCCACCTTGTGGCTACGTTTATCATAAAGTATCTTTTATAGCTCGAAGACAGCGGTACGAGCGTTATAAGCATTAAAATTAAGAATTAACCAGATAATCTCTAAATTGTAAGGTAACACAAGGCTAATAATTTTGTTTAACACCAGCGGAATTAGCATGCACAAGACGCAAAATAACTAAAATATTTATCGATCCTTTGAACAGTTTAGATTTAACCAATAATAAGTTTGCTTCTATAATTCAGATGCATGTGTGCGTGTATGAAATTTCCCGAAGGAAATCTTCCGAAAATAACGTTTCATACTTCCACTTAAAATTCTCATAAAAGCCAAGGAAATATAAAATGAGCTTCACCGTTACGTTTTAGTTTTGTTTTCCGCCAGAGGGAATACGAATAGCTTCTCGCACTCACAACTCCTCCAACAAGTTCGCACATATATTTTCCAGGTGAATTAAACTTATCAACAACAAATGCATCAACACTTCCGCAGTAGGTATACCAGAGATGAATCTCTGGCTTACCTTGATTAATTTCGTTTACCTTTGTAAATGCATTATTAGTAAAGCTACAAACATTTGGAAGCACTTTAGGGACCAGAATACTGATTCTAGTTGTACGAAGAGGGAAATTTGATCCTAATCAATAAATTCCCGGACCGTAATTGCAGTCCTGCGCCCCCGTTTATGAGACGTCTCCTGAGTCGAACATGGAATTAAATGGTTCATATAACCCGGAATGGTCCATTTATATCTCCCAACGTATCCACCTGTGAAATAATGTTTTCCGCCCGATAATTTTCATAGCAATGAGACGATGCGTATGGAGAACACTCCGCAAATGCAGGATATACCAGCTGAGGTCAACACTTCTACATAACGAGAATTTGCACAAGTGATTTCATTTCATTAGGTCTAATGGCGGCTGGTCGGGCTCCGAACAGGACTGTAACATTGAATAAAGTCTTAATAACAAAATATTACTAAGTTATAGCCGACATAGTCCTGAACGGCAGAATGGAACGAGGAGCCCCACTCGGTGAATATCCCCGGGACCCAACAACACCCCCGATTTGCGGTTTTTGGGCAAAGGGACGAATAAGTGACCACAAAGTACGGGCGAATTATTTCGGTCTCAAGGATAACTGAATTGAACCGAAATGTTGTAGAGCGTTCAAGGGGACGGCGCGGCAGCATAGGCGGAGGAGCGCTGGCAACCTACCACCCGCATCTGGTGTATAATAATTCGATTATTACGGTCCTTGTCAGATGTGGTTTTGGAGTGTAATAGAGTAAACCTAATTTAGATCTGAATTAGACCTCTTGAACTTTAGAGTGGATGCACAATTTGCGGTGATTTGACGCGTTTAAATTTATATCAGATTGACGACCGACGGCCGGGAAAATTTCAGATGCCATCCCTTGACAAATTGCCGGATTTATGAAATCTATTTTAAAATGCAATAGGATACTTTTGTCAAAGTCTGCAAAGTCCTGTGGCATTTTTAACCACTTAAGTGCACACTTTAAATAACATATAGTGGAGTCGGACAAGCATCAAATTTGAGTGAAAAAGGAATTGTTTCCAGTCTCAAAATTTTTTTCTTTAATATCTTAGTTACATCGAATACTATACGAAATGGACATTTTCTACCACTGGCAACCGCCGCTACGTAAGTTATGGGACATTTTGTGAAAAATCTACCATTTTGATCGTTCTTTCTAAATGCAGATGAGAATTTCTCGGTATGTGTAGGTCCAAAGAAATCGGAAAAAATTTAGGCTGTTCATTATGATATTACCTCTCAGCGGTTACAAAATGAAATTTTAATCTGCATACATAACCTCAAAAAAAATTAAAAACTGAAGAAACTGCTAAATTTTGGTTTTTAGTTATAACTTCGAATGTTTTGAGTAAAATTTGATGAAATTTTCAGAAATTGTACTTTATAATGTGAGCAATAAACTGGTTGAAATTTCAAGTCGAAATTTTTAATACAAGTCTCAAAAATTAATCTCAAATTTGAAAATTGATTGGCCAATAACTTTGGTGCATCGCAACGTATGAGGTTAATTTTTTTTAAGTGTAGGTTTTTTATGCACTTTATGATGGTGAAAGAAAAAAATTTTTTAAACAGTGAAAAAAAATCGAATCGAAAATCGTGAATTTTTGTACTTTTTCGTCAATTTTCTCGAAAAATTCCACTTTTTTTTGATAAAACTAAATTATTTTTTGGCATATGTCAAAAATGACTTATTAATACCATAAAAAGAGTTTTATCAGCGGCGCTTGCCAGTGGTAGAAAATGTCCATTTCGTATGGTATACGATGTAACTAACATATTAAGAAAAGAAAAATTGAGACTGGAAACAATCATTTATGTTTTGCTTGTCTGACTCCACTAATATGGCAAGTGTGAAACGAAAAGTTTTCAGGCTATGAAGGTAAACATTTTTCTGAATATTGATGACTTTATGGAGCACTATTGCCGGGACTATGACAAACTTCTAGAAATGGAGCTACGGTAACAGCTTACCCAGAGAACCTAGTGATTAATGCTCTCAGAAATGCTTCCAACCATTACCAGTGAAATCATGGTGAGATGTCTGAGCAGAGTTAGCAGCTAGACAGTGTACTCCGCTGTGGTAGTGAACCCGGGCAAAACTTATCTAATACTATTCTATGGGGAAAATAAAATTCCCACCTTTTGACCTTTTGCTGGGTGTGGGGGGTGATATGGCAAATTCAGCTAGGGGTGGTTTGGGGAGGGTTCAAGTGGTACAAAATGTCTCCCACTAGTATTTAACGGTTATTTAGCCCTAACAGAACCTACATATGCAGCTGCAGACTTTTTTTTTAATTTTAATCCCTTTTTAGCCCCCCCCCACCTTTCTCACGATGGGTCCACTTCCCGAAAAAAGTCATATTATAAAAAATTCTCGAAATTACTTGAAAAGCTTATATACCAGGCGGCAGAAAGTTATGACGACATGGTTTTTCAAGCGTCAGCTCTCCTACTAATCCTGCACCCTTCATTTTATTCGATAATAAATTGCTATTCCCGAACAACCGTCCGATGCTCCAATGACCAAAAGGTCGGAGGAACCCAGAGAAAGACGTGCTGCAGAAGTTTGATCTTCGGATATTCACAGATATGAGCAACACAACCTCCCCAGGCAGAAGCGCGCATACGACGTCACAATCCTAGTATCAAAGTATTAAAAACACAAATTTCGTATTTTTTAATAGAAATTGCTACGAATTATTTCTGTAGCAAATATGTAAAATAACAAGAAGAAAATTTATCTCAAGCTTTTAAACATTTTTAAGAGCTTTTTACCCCAACATGCGCTAAATGTCACGGAGTTTGAAAAGATCTATACTCGACCTGTTTCAGTTGCGAGTTTTTCTACCTAAACTAAATGTTAGTTTCAGGGACTGGAATATCGATATCGAAACAGTGAAAAAAGTTTTCCAGATGTACCTACCGGCTATTCATTAACGATAGTGAATCAACTGTTATAAATGAATACCGACTCTGGATGGCCAAATGGAAAAGAGAATGTGAAAACAATTCCGCCATACCAGAGGTGGTAGCTTATCTCATTGAAGCGAGCAAGATTTGTACCCTAACTTGAAAATTTTCTTACAAATACTGGCAACTTTCCCGGTCAGCGTAGCTGCCGCAGAGAGATCTATTTCTACTCTTCGCAGAATAAAATCTTGGTTTCGTGCCTCAATGGCACAGGAAAGATTATCCGGGCTGGCTCACCTAAATATACACAAAGTTGTGAACCTGGTTATCGATGAAATTATCAACGTTTTCGCGAAAAAGAAACGTAAGCTTGAATTTGTAATTTAAGTAAGCACCTACATAAAACTATTTAATGTAACATGTATACTAGCGGTTAATTTAATTTGATATCCTTTGAAGTTGTAAAAATTTCATCAAAATCGGTTCAGTAGTTTAGAGTCTAAATATGAGATTGAGATGTGCAAACAAACACACATTTACAAACTAACATGGCTTTGTCCACGTGGAACTATACACTGTACATAATCTTGGTCAGGGCGTCATATATTTTGTAAACATCTCCTTTGTAGGAATGCACTATATCGATCATGAGCGAGTTCATACTCCGACTCGCACTTGGCCGATTTTCGGATGGCTGTGACCACAACCTTTTTTGAGGGCTGGATCCGCCCCTGCTCTCGTGTGAGTTCCCGGACAAAGGATACATATGTAAAACGAGAAAGTCTACTTCCTAGCCAAGCAGCGAACCTCAGCCTTGGGTTTGGAGATCGAGATGACAGAGTGAAAATGCTATTTTTGACTACCACCTTCTGCTAAGTAGCTGTGTGTAAGTAACTAAACCTGAATTATCTCTAGGGCGAGTTTGTCTACTTACAACTTGCATCCTTCATCGAACCAGTCGTTTCGATCTCTACGACTTCTGCCTAAGATGGCGTCATCAGTACTAATGACGGTATTTTTAAAGCGTGTCCAAGTCTCGTCGACGCCCAACATCCCGTCTAAAAGCGATGGCCCAATGCCGACGGCGCGTTATACGCGGCAGGGGCTTCATGCGCGGTGACGTCCGTTGAAGGTTCATTCATAGCGTCAGGACGTCAAAAAGGTTGCTTTGATTTAAATTCATGTATGGATTTTGGTCTTTATAAAGTTTTAATTTCCAAAGTCGTGAATGGGACAGCTCTATTTCAATTACACACTATCAAATATCGACGTCAAAGCGGGTCAACGCTTTGACGCCCGTAAACGCGAATAAAGTCGTGATTGGGCCACCGCCTTAAACGACTTAAGCGGCCCACACACTTTCAGTTTAACTGCGCAGTTTATCACGTGTGACGTCATGTCTGAACGATAAACTGTGTGAATGTGCAGTTTTTAACTATTTCCACTCAGTCCTCAGACTTGAGCTTCTAGACCCTATTTTGCTCCGGTGAAGTGTGAAGGTCAGACAGTTATTCGTTCAGTTCTCTTAGTTCGGTCAATTTTTGCCATTATTAAAAAGATGTAATCAAATGAACAAAACTGATGAGACTGAGCAAAAAAACCGTACAGCGAACTGACGAGCCCACACACTGTCAGTTCAGTTTATTGTACAGTTTTTTACACAGTTGATTTGCGCAGTTAAAACTGAGAGTGTGTGGGCCGCTTTACCTTCGTGCAGTGAGCGCGACTTCCAACACGTGGCCGTACGTGTTTCTGGTGATTTCATGCGTAGCGCAACTTTGTTGATTCAAACCCTAAATCGCTGATAAAAAGCTTTTCTGCGTTGTAATGCGGTCTCGGAGCACCAAACCAGATCCATAGTACAATAATTACAAGGTAAGCTCATAAGGGTCCCGTGACGTCACTCAAATCTTAACTCACAAGGGAAAAAAGCTAATGTAAAAGGCGTAAAACCTTTTCAAAATGGAAAAAGAGCCTTTCCTTATGAGCCTACATTGGATTATTGTACCATGATTCCAGTCGAAGTTGGTATGTTCATACCGTGATCAGGCCCGAAAGGTGGCGGCGGTCTATCAACACATGGTCTATTTGGTTGCGAGTGGCTCCATCAGGGGATATCCAGGTGGCTTTCAGGCACCATGGTTCTCGGAGCACGCGCTTTCTTTGGCGAGGGGTGCGGGGACACTCCGGGCGCTTCCCTTGCCCGAAAAAAGCTCGTGCTCCCAGAACCATAGTCCCTCGTGCACGAATGGCCTTTGGAAGTCTTTACGCGCACATCTGGTGCTTCCAGCGACCAAGTTGGGTGCTTTCAGTAATGCATACCAGCATGCACAAAATGCGTAAGTTGGACCTGCATCCACTTGCGAAAAAATCATTTGCCCATGCATGCAAATATGCATTAGTGAACTTGTTTCGCCATAGTGAAAGTTAAATTAATAATATTCATCACTATTTATATTTACCGCACGCTATCAATATTCTCCTCATCCATTTTATGTTGTCAACCAATACTTTGACATTTTACATCGAAGTGTCTTCTTCTTCTTTGAAACTTGTTCGCAGGCCTATCGAAAAACTTGCAAAGCCTCAGCACCTTTGCTTCGCAGGTTTGCATTATGATGAAGTCTGTGCAAACGCATGCTTGCTTTAATTAAACTAATAGTCCAGGATTGATAGAAAAAAATTGAAATAAATCTACCCTGCGATTTTGGGACGCTATAATTAAGAGAAAAATCGTAGGAATTCAATGAATGTGTTTTGGAAAAAATCGGTCCAGGAGAACACGTGGAAAAAAGCTAATAATGGTAGCGGAAACACGTTTTTCAACGTTTTAGGTGCGAAAAAATTTTGTTTTTGGAAAGCAAAAAATAGTACGTAATAGCGCTTAAAAATACGAAAATTATGAGTTTTGGACAATTGAAATCGGTCAACAGGTTTTTGCAAAAAAAAAAAAATAAAAACCGCGAAATATGGCCATTTTTTGACATTTAATTACACGGACTGTAATTATCGTAGAACCTTGTTTCAGGGCTGAAATTGTGGGTTCTGTTAGTGCCTACCTCCAATAAAAATTTCATGCAAAAATAATTATAGATTTTCGCGTAAATCTCAAAAATGTAAAAACAGCCGTTTCAGGAAAAAAGTTTGAACAAGGCCCACGGTGGTGCTAGAGTTATTTTGAAAAGCCTTATTTATTCTCGAAGAGTTGCTCTACCAACCCATTTTCATGAAAAGTTTGTGAGGTTCGATTTACTACCTCATAAATGCGTTCGAAAACAGGCACTTTTCTTGATTTTCAGAAAAAAACACCTTTCGGCGAAGGGGAAGTGGAATATGGGTGGATTTCTATTCAGTGGATTTCGAGATATCAACAATTTTTTCCTGTCAGGCATATATGAAAACGCTCGAAAATTTCCATCGCAGGAAGCTCGGCCGGCAGAAAGCTTGCCCACACCAGATTACACTTCCCCTACGCCTAAAGGTGTTTTTTCTGAAAAACAAGAAAAGTGGCTGTCCAAAACTCATAATTTTCGTCTTTTTAAGCGCTATTACGTACTATTTTTTGTTTTCCAAAAACAAAATTTTTTCGCACCTAAAACGTTGAAAAACGTGTTTTCGCTACCATTATTAGCTTTTTTCCACCTGTTCTCCTGGACCGATTTTTTCCAAAACACATTCATTAAATTCCTACGATTTTTCTCTTAATTATAGCGTCGAAAAATCACAGGGTAGATTTATTTCAACTTTTGAATACTTTTCCGCTATCTCTCCTGGACTATAATGCAAAAGCAAATATGCGCAAACTGCATTACTGAAAGCACCCGTTATTTTACTGCCATCTGTATATTTTATTTTCTATTGTCATTTATGTTCTCGTGCAAGCTTTGAGTGATTAGTGCCTGTAAACGAGCTCCTGGCCTACTTTGGAATTCAGATCTCCCAAGATGCTCGGTAACTACTTACATGCAGTAAGCTACTTCAATGCCCAATGTAAACTAGAACATGTCCAATTTGGTTATGCTATCTGTCATCTGGTTATATTCTGGTATATTCTTATGGTTAAACCAGGTGCTAGCTACTGTCAAACTTTTTGAATTGGCGAATTCAGCCATTCTGTTCCCGTTATTGTTTGATTTTTCCCGCAGCGAAAACTTTCCAGAGTAGGGGTAAAAGTACGGTTCCTTACCCACTTTTACGTTAAAGTAGTATAATACGACTTTCATGTCCTAAGAAGGACTGTATGACTGTAAGTCACTCTAAGGGCCTCCGCACACGAGTCGACTGATTCGCAATGCAAGTTTGCAACTGGTTTCACAATAATGACGTTCGCAACCAGTTTGCAAGCAAAAAGAGACCCTTGTCCACACACGAGCGCAACTGATTTTTGATCAATCGGTGTTCTGTGCCCACAAAGTTTTTAGTCACAAACATGTCAAATAGTTCATACGAAGTGCAACCACGCAACTGAAATCGCTTGCGACCGGCAAGAGCAGTCGCACGCGACCAGTTGCAAACAAGTTCCAAATCGGTCTCGTTTCTGTCGACCCGTGTGTAGATTCCCACTTCCGTAGACGAGCAAGGTCACAAAACAGTTGCATATGCAACAGGGATTGCAAATAGTCGACTCGTGTGCGGAGTGCATAAGAGTTTCATAGAAGTCATCCTTTTCTTTTGTCTGATTTTTCTTCTGTAGGCGCGTGCACAGCGATGAATGTTATGTTACGAAATCTGGATTTGATTCTTAGGGTCGCGATCCGATCGTTAAGCGGGGTGAAGTCTATTATATTGTTGAGTAGAGGTTTAAGTACACAGAAACCTACCCCAAAGTTTCTTCTGTAGTCATTATTGCCGCTGTAGAATATGGCAATGTCTCTTCGTTCTAGGACTCCTTTTCCAGTCCAACTTAGTTCTTGTAGTCCTGCGATGAGTATTCTATTTCGTTTAAGCTCATCTATCATTTCTGCCATTGCTCCACGCCTATTTTATATAATATTTTCACATTCCATGTGGAAAATTTTATATCGTTATTCCGTAAATCATTGGTCCTAGGACTTTGCTGAAATCTTTGCGGTAAATCCTGACTGTTCCGAGGCTGATTCCATAACAAGATTATAGTTTTCCGAGGAAAGGCTGTCAGCCTTTCGCCCAACCCCCAAACTGGAGGACCAGTCCGTTGTTTGCTTCATGTTGAGGCCCGCAACACTCGCCTTTCACCCACCTCTGTCTGTTACTTTTATATAGAAAAGAGCATCCAGAGGCACCCGCTGTAAAGTCAACATTTTCGAGGAGGTGGAGGTAGGATTCAGTAGCATGGCTATAGATCTTAGATCGTTTTATCCATTTGCGTCTCTCAGGATTTATCTCTTTGGTGTACCGGTACCACCAAAGATCCCTGAGACCGTTGCTACCATTTGAACCCCGGATCGTATCCACCTCCCCTCCTTACAGCAATCTCGTCTTCATCGAATAAGCAAACTTCCGGGTCCTTTCTACCTTTTCTAGGAGTTTCTAAAAGGTTCTACTAAGGCACTGATTTTGGAATTTCATGGTTGACAATGTTTATATTCTGAGAATGTGGGACCAGCCTTTACACTATGTTTTTACCGGAATTGCGGATGTATTTGTTTCTAGTTTATTTAGAAATATTTAAAGGCATTTATGTTTTAATATTTTAGTCTAGTCAAATGGTAGTTTTGACGTAACATAATTGCGGAAGTTTTTTTCTCAACGGTTCTTTATGTTTTTTGGGGTGCTGAATCCGAATTTCAAGTTTGCTGCCTTTTAGGAGGTCGGCTTCACAACGAAAAACGCAAAAAACCTCAAATTTTTCCCACCTTTTTCAGTATTTCGCTTATATCTCGAAAACTATGCGTTTTTCGAACATGACTACTATATACAAAATTAAAGATGACAAAATTTCCTACAAAATGTATTAGTCAACTTTGATTTTCTGATGTGCAGTTTTGGCGCAAAGCGGGCTGAAAAACAGTGATATTTGGGACTTTCTGCAAAAACGTAAAAAACGCCCACTTCCACCCCCACAACATGAAAAATAATACACCTTATGGACAAAAACCCTTATACCACGTGAAAATACATTAAATTTCCTACAAGACACTATCTAATATTCAATTTTCACATCAGGGGGAGAGAGCAAAGCGAAAATTACGAAAAATTTCTTCTGCGACCAAAGTATGTTTGATGAAAACATAAACAAATTATAATTAAAACATACATACTAAGTACATTTTTTTTACGTGGGAGTGGTGAGAATCTACATCGGTCTAGCAGCAGGGAAGGTATGCGACCGCCTATCTAAGGCTTCCATGCCTACGACAGGATACACCGCTGGGGATAGTGTCAGATTCCTACTGACTAAACTCACCCACCGTTTTTTGCATGACGTTCAAGTCCAAACCGGTAAGAGCCGTAAAGGCATTACTTCAGGCTGGCGTCATCAGCATGACCCTTAAAAACCCTTATGCAGCAAAATAATACATGACTAACTTCTGTCGCCTCAGAGGCTTCAAGCTACTGACAGAAACAGGCGCAAACGCCGTGCGGGCAATGACAGAGAGAATAGAAGTAGTGTATTCAAATGCGCACTAACGAAATGCTGTTTTACGCTACGCACACACCGCGCAAGTTGCTTTACTTTCTACTCTTTGCGCGTTGCCGCCGCATAGTGTCAAGAGATGTTTGTGTTTTGAGTCGTGTTTTGATGGTGATGGGCGTATGTTTGGAGTCGTGTGTTGGTGTTGGGTGGGATAGCAAATTTGTTGGATTTTATATTTAATGAAAATCTTTATTTTTCAAAATTATGGTAATTAAATTAGCACCTAAAACAAAGACAAGTCCTGTAGGATAGAAAAATTTTATGTAAATCATTCAGGTTTTTCAATTTTTTTCCTATCACGTTCACTTGTCACTTTGATTTCGTTGTTGTGTTCAAAGTCGGAGCGCGCCGCCGACACCGCAACATCATGTCAGTGAAAAGTCGCCACATACCGGGAAGCCAATGTCCGCACCGCCTTTGCGCCTGTTTCTGTCAGTAGCTTCAGGCAGTGATTTTGCAAGGAGCTCGTCCAGGTCGTCTTCCTCTTCTATATCGAAATTATCGTCCATGTTGAAGCACGACCCTTCACATTGAAGGCACAGTTTCATGCAGAACAGTCATGCTTGCCTACACCCACACCGACTTAAGCAATCCGTCTTGCATTTGCAAGATATAAGCTCTAGAAGCTTCTCAGGAGCCGGTGGTTTCAGTATGGTAATGGGAACCAACCCATTTTTTGTCAACTTTCACCCCCACTACTCTGGATCCAAGATGTTTCCGATCCATTGCTGCACCTGATGGTAAACTCTGAAGGCGTGTTGTTGAGCAGTAGCTTTATGGGGACATTTGTTTGCTGATTCGTTCTAGGCTGATATCACGTATTGCTTACACCTCAGCGTGTTTAGTGTTGTAAAGAGCAAGTAAAAATTGCTCAGCAGCGACTGTTATTTTCTTTCAATGGGCTGAACGATCAGCGAATTTAGTAGTGAAAGTAACTATAGTTGTTGAATAACGCGGACATAGAGTGGCAGAGGAAATATAAATTGGGCTGAGTTTGGAGACCCATCATTTTGGCCAGAAGATCAACATTTTCCCCTCACAATTGCGATACTCTTGTGAGCGATTCTACTTTCATTTGCATTTTGTCATCCGCTGGTGATTAGTCTATCCTTGTAATTGGCATACGATAGAAAAATTACTTGTGAAACTCTTGGTGTCATGGTGCTGCTAAATTGTATCTCCACGGATAGCTTTTCGGTGGATCTCCTCAAGGGCTCTATGGATCCGAGTACCCATCGAACACAATAATCATGTGCATTCGGTAGCTTGCTTCGATCTTAACTGTATAAAAGTTGCTCAACATCGAATTGGATCGTTGGAGAAAAGTCTACGGACTCCATTATCACCGTACCAAGAGCTCGAAAAGCTAACGTCTGTCCTCCGATCGCCGTGGCATTGGCGTAGCCTGTCATATTATTTTCAGTGCTGTTGACTGCGTAGATGATAGCTCAGAATGTTGTTTGGTAAGGTACTTCTTTGATTACCTCCTGCATAACAACAATCCATCTAGAATTTCCTGGAAGTTTTTTAAATTTGCTGTACAGCTACAGCAGGAATAGCACTGATGGAACGATGGTCTTATGCCCCAGTTACACGAATGACAAAAAATGACAATTGTCATAAGCTCTGGTCATAATTAATGGCATTGTTGTTGTTTATTTTTTATGACAGAAATAATGACACAAATTATGACCGTGTATGACGATAATGACAAACTATGACAGAAAAAATGGCAAGTGTGTCATTCGTGTAACAGCACCATTAGTATAAGGGATGATGCGGCTAAGCCAACTTCGTTTTTCTTTTCAAAATGTTTCAGTGGTGTAGCTCTTAAGCTTCCAATGATTTCTGCGATCGTGGTACATCGTTCAGCCGTGCAACATTTTGACCCCAACAGCATTTTTTGGAGTGACACATCGGATTCCCCCATTTTGTGGAATGTGTTTCGTCCGAGTTTGAATGTTGAGATCGGCGTTGTCATAGACCCTTTGGCAAGCTTGTTGGTTAACAATCAAGGAAGGGCACATAATTGACGACACTTCAAATCGAGGTGCTTCATTGTACCATGGAAGATAGGACATCTATCAATTTGCGAGAACTGTATGTAGATCGGGGCATGGGGGTTCATTTGGGCGCAGAAGGCATTTTTTTGTAATTTTCGTTTGCTCCCTCCCCCTGATGTGAAAATTGAATATTAGAGACGTGTCTTGTAGGAAATTTAATGTACTTTCACGTGGTATAAGGGTTTTTGTCCATAAGGTGTATTATTTTTCATGTTGTGGGGGTGGAAGTGGGCGTTTTTTACGTTTTTGCACAAAGGCCCAAAAATCACTGTTTTTCAGCCCGCTTTGCGCCAAAAATGCACATCAGAAAATCAAAGTTGACTAATACATTTTGTAGGAAATTTTGTCACGCATAGTTTTCGAGATATAAGCGAAATACTGAAAAAGGTGGGAAAAATTTGAGGTTTTTTGCGTTTTTCGTTGTGAAGCCGACCTCCTACAAGGCAGCAAACTTGAAATTCGGATTCAGCACCCCAAAAAACATAAAGAACCGTTGAGAAAAAAACTTCCGCAATTATGTTAGGAAACCATCAGTTTTGTACACCAATTGACTGGACTATTTAAGGTATATTAAATTTTACCTTGCTGGATACCGTTTGAGACACAGCCGTAACGCCTACTGTTAATCTGCGGTGGCCGACCAAGCCTGAACATAAACTCTACTATCGCTGACTGATACATGACGTGGGTAAAAATGGTTTTCTAAATTTACTGGACTAATCCTCGGTACAACGTAGAGCATCAGATCATATCAAATTTTCCTCTTACGGATTTACAGATAGCACCATTTGAGTGAAAGTTATTTAGTACTTTCAGAAATAACTCTGTTCAAAAAATCTTACAAATATTCCACATAATTTCCTAAAACTCTTATACGATTTGTTCACTTAATAAACTTTTAACATCCCATAATAATAAATTTAATATTTTCCGCTCATCTCGTGCTCAATTTTCATTTTCGTATACTGCCAAAATTCCAATGACCCTTAACCCTTTTCACTCAAAGCCCTGCGTTCAATTTGATGGAAACTGAGAGAGCCCATTCTACTTTAAACTGACTTTATCACACTTGCCTCCAATAACTACAAAAGCCGAAACGAAAAAATAGCCCCTGTCCACTCAGCCATTAAAGCCAAAGCTCCTCCTTTAAAGGATTGATCAATCCCAATTTGTTGTTTGAAATTTCTGACTGAGTTAACCTTTAGGTCAACGAGTAGGGGTGGCTCGTCCTATCTCTAAAAAATATTTGATACCCTTTTCCATTTCGCTCAACAAATCTCAGTCTTCTGAACAATTTTTCAATAAACTCCTTTTCAGTGTGTGTCAGCACAGTGGTCGGTCGAGTGTAAAATTTATTTACTGAATTATGGATGTTGTGTCGTCCTTGAAGTTTCTGTCATACAAAGCGAAAATTTTCGGGTGGTTTTTCTATTTCAAGGATGAAATAAAGGGTTTAATCGAAACTTTTTAACACTAACAAATAATCGTCATCGATGATCCACTTTCAGCTAGGATCGGCCGTTTAAGTTTGTGGGTAATATTGTAAAGTTTTTAATCACCACTTGTGGACCTCTAGCAAATTTTCACTATTTCCAATTTTGAAAAAGCTTCAACCACAGCTGGCAAGATTCACTGAAATTATAAGAAATAGACATTTTTTAAACACCGAACTACGTAGAATCGATATAATATCAAATAAAATTAAACAAAAACACACCTTAATGATTCTACTCGCAATTTATTGGAATATAAAAAAAAAAAAAAAAAATATTTCATATTCTCAATAATAAAAACTCGAATGCATTTCGATTTGATTTACAAATCATCATCAGCAATCACGACTGAAGTAACTAAAATTTTTTGCGTTGATCCATAGTAGGCATTAAACGATTTGAAACGGTCCGGTGTTATAGGAGAGAGAACAACACCGACTCGATGTTGCCATTGTCCAAATTAACGGTGTTATTGGTTTTGTGGATATAGGCACTTTCATAGGCATCGAGTCTTCTCTCGTCACGCACGCTTCTTATCAACTTTACGTTGTCAATAGAAATATTCAAATGCATTTTCTCTATGGCGTGAGCTGCAAATGCCGATTTTGTTACTTGCCTCTGTGTTACACACTTCTCATGTTCGCTGAATCTTTTCCTAATTGAACGTCTCGTTTGACCAATGTAGACAGAATCACATTCGTTACAGTCAATCCGGTAAATGCCCGATTTTTCTAGTGCGTCTTTTTTGTCTTTTGTGCTACCAAGCAAATCACCTAGTTTATTATCACCTTTGAAAACTAATGTCATATTTTGTTCGTTGAAAGCAGATTTCAACTTATTGGTAATTTGTGGAACATAAGAGATCGACACTTTCATTTTTACTGGTTTATCCAAACATGATATTAGAGTTGTCAAATTCTTCCTTTTTGCACTCATGGAGTGTTTTTTAATGATTTGATCTATCATATCTGTTGGATATCCATTAACTTTGGCTACTGACTTGATGTAATCGTATTCATTTTTGTAATGTTCGATCGAGAGTGGAAGCGTACACAAGCGGTGAGCCATTGAATGAAAAGCTGCTTTTTTGTATTGAAATGGGCAAAAAGAATCACTGGTTATAACCCGCATTGTACTTGTTGGCTTATGATAAATTGCGAATTCGAGTGAATGGTCTTGTTTTTTAATCACTTGGATATCTAAGAACGCCAATTTATTGTTAGATTCAGTTTCACAAGTGAATTTTATTGTTGGGAATTGTGAATTCAGAACATTTAGAGTTTCATTTAATTTATTAGAGGCAATCACTGCAAAAACGTCGTCAACATATCTATACCAAACTCTAGGTAACAAACCTTTTTCTTCCAATTGATTCTCTAAAACAGCCATGAAACATTCACTTATTAAAGGCGACCAAGGATTGCCCATATTTGTACCTTTCTCAACATGATAAAATTTATTTCTGAATTGAAAGAAATTTTGTTTCATACAAAGTTTTGCTATGTCGCTATATATTTGTATTTTGTCATTGGAAATATCTAAATCATTTAAATATTTGTCGAATTCATGTAAAGCATGAATTACATGAATTCGACAAATATTTAAATGATTTAGATATTTCCAATGACAAAATACAAATATATAGCGACATAGCAAAACTTTGTATGAAACAAAATTTCTTTCAATTCAGAAATAAATTTTATCATGTTGAGAAAGGTACAAATATGGGCAATCCTTTGTCGCCTTTAATAAGTGAATGTTTCATGGCTGTTTTAGAGAATCAATTGGAAGAAAAAGGTTTGTTACCTAGAGTTTGGTATAGATATGTTGACGACGTTTTTGCAGTGATTGCCTCTAATAAATTAAATGAAACTCTAAATGTTCTGAATTCACAATTCCCAACAATAAAATTCACTTGTGAAACTGAATCTAACAATAAATTGGCGTTCTTAGATATCCAAGTGATTAAAAAACAAGACCATTCACTCGAATTCGCAATTTATCATAAGCCAACAAGTACAATGCGGGTTATAACCAGTGATTCTTTTTGCCCATTTCAATACAAAAAAGCAGCTTTTCATTCAATGGCTCACCGCTTGTGTACGCTTCCACTCTCGATCGAACATTACAAAAATGAATACGATTACATCAAGTCAGTAGCCAAAGTTAATGGATATCCAACAGATATGATAGATCAAATCATTAAAAAACACTCCATGAGTGCAAAAAGGAAGAATTTGACAACTCTAATATCATGTTTGGATAAACCAGTAAAAATGAAAGTGTCGATCTCTTATGTTCCACAAATTACCAATAAGTTGAAATCTGCTTTCAACGAACAAAATATGACATTAGTTTTCAAAGGTGATAATAAACTAGGTGATTTGCTTGGTAGCACAAAAGACAAAAAAGACGCACTAGAAAAATCGGGCATTTACCGGATTGACTGTAACGAATGTGATTCTGTCTACATTGGTCAAACGAGACGTTCAATTAGGAAAAGATTCAGCGAACATGAGAAGTGTGTAACACAGAGGCAAGTAACAAAATCGGCATTTGCAGCTCACGCCATAGAGAAAATGCATTTGAATATTTCTATTGACAACGTAAAGTTGATAAGAAGCGTGCGTGACGAGAGAAGACTCGATGCCTATGAAAGTGCCTATATCCACAAAACCAATAACACCGTTAATTTGGACAATGGCAACATCGAGTCGGTGTTGTTCTCTCTCCTATAACACCGGACCGTTTCAAATCGTTTAATGCCTACTATGGATCAACGCAAAAAATTTTAGTTACTTCAGTCGTGATTGCTGATGATGATTTGTAAATCAAATCGAAATGCATTCGAGTTTTTATTATTGAGAATATGAAATATTTTTTTTTTTTTTTTATATTCCAATAAATTGCGAGTAGAATCATTAAGGTGTGTTTTTGTTTAATTTTATTTGATATAAGAAATAGGCCTCAATGCTATCACCCGCCCAGTTTATAATCTTTCCAACGACCAGCAAGACGAGACAAGTAACTCGTTTTGACGCATTGATTTCGACATGATTCTTGTGGACCCTGTAGCCTAGGGGCTAAGGCGCCCGATTACCATCCCAGAGGTTCGTGGTTCGAACCCACTCCACGGCATTTCACTTCCTCTTTCCATTGCCCCCGACCTAGATAATTTTCCTTCTTTCTTGTCTTCTCTCTGTAGGCATCTTCTATTCGATGGTCGAAGTTAACGTTCTGTCGTGGTTATTTTGGATGGGAGTCAGTGGAAGTGCTATCCGTCTTCATGAATACAAGGCCTGAGTTATGCTTGAGTAGTACTATCAAAGGCGTTAGATAAGGAGAAAGTAGTGTCACCATTGAAGTTGTGGAGTGAGTTGGATGGAGTAGGAAGTTGAGCAATTATTTCAAATTACACATCAACCCATTGACGACTTGATGGGCAAGAGGAACAGCATGAGGATTAAAACTAAAAAACAACGGGAAACAAACAAAATGGTTCCTTTTGTAAGGTCTGTGTATTTTTTTGGAAAGAAAGTTTGAGGTGTATGATAAAGCCCATGATATTCTCTATGAAAAGCAATAATACTTTTCACGTAGGACTTCTAGGGGATTTGTAATAAACTAAAAACCAATATCCTTAAAACGATGCTACCAAATCCACCTGCTGGATCTCGCATAAATGAAATCTATTTCCTATTATTATTGAAGCATCAAATTCGAGCCCCCCCCTCATCCAAGACCTCCGGCACGAAAGCTCACTTAAGACACAAACCAACCACCCAAGCGTGAAAGCTCACCTAAGACACAAACCCACCACCCAACGGCGAAAGCTCACCCCAGACACCTCGAAGTTCGCAACCGGTCACACCCAAAACTCACAACTTGGGCACTTTTCTATTGTCAGCTTTTTGGAAGATTGCCAGAAACGAAAATGCTATGAGATTTTATAGCCACGAAAATCTCAAAGTTTAACCGTGAAGATACAAGAGAATCTACTCAGGGTTTTCCCTAAAGTACCACAGGGTGAACTCGACACAGACACCCTTTTTTAAAAGGGAGTGGTTGTTAAGGCGCAAGAAATGTATGATCGCTTGTAAGGTCCATGCCTCAGAAAGGAGATACAGCTGGGGGTTCGCTTATAGTGGTGTGAGATTCCAACTGACAACTCACCGGCCCTTTTGCAGGATGTTTGAGTCCAGACCAGTGCGAGCCTTAAAGGCATTACTTCGGCCTGGCGTAATTAAGGCAACCCTTAAAAGAGCTCTTCGGAGGTGCTCACCCCAACCGGAACAGTAGCCACAGATCAGCAACCCACCCTTTTGTTTGTGGGAAAGGTGACTTCGACGAAGCTCGCTTCGTATGGTACACGGATGGCTCCAAACTGAGGCAGGAGTTGGTTCAGGGATCAGACAGAATGTGGCAGAGCTTTATTTTGGCTAAACTCGCTACTATCTTTCAAGCAGATCTATAAATACCCGCATAACCATATTCTAAACTAGTTTGCGACTGCCATCGGTCTTGTTCCTGGATTATTAGGTCGAAAAATGAGTTTTGAGTCGTTCATGTGCGCACATGAGCATAAACTCATTTTTCTACTCATGTGCGCACAAAAAATAATTCAAGTGCCCACAGCGCACGTGCGTGAGTAATAAGGACAATTGTCATTTCGTGTCGCACATGAATCGAAAAATGACAGTTGACTCGTTCATGTGCGCACGTGAGTGTGCGATTCCGAGCTCTGCCCAGTAGGACTTGTAAGCTTACAGAAGTACTGAAATGAGCCCTCACTAGTAAGGGGTAGGCCTTACCATACCCCTTACAGAAGTAATTATTTTTACACACGATGTCATAGGAGGTAAGGCCTTACTTTTTACTACATCGATGAGCTCTTATATAACGCATTACAAGAGAAGGCAGATGGTAAGGGGTAATCCAGAATTCGACCCAACGAAGTTAGAAATTTTCCCGATGACTCATCTGTTTTCGTATTTTTGTAATGGTATTTGAGTCATCGGGCAAATTTCCAACTTCTTTTCGGTCTAATTCTGGATTACCCCTTACCATCTGCCTTCTCTTGTAATGCGTTATATAAGGGCTCTTCTAACACCTAAGAAAATATGAGTACCCCTTACCAGATGACTACTTATATCAGTGCTCCATCGGTAAGTGCTACCTAGAATTCCTACTGGGTTTGCGCCTACTTCACGATATACTGCACCAACGTAAACCTGCATACCTTAAGACTGGAGTACAATGATTCCGCTCCGTACAGTTTCGTAAAAATGTCAAAAGTCGGATTGTAAGAATTTTCATTGGAAGTGTTCGTGGAAACGGAAGGGTGACTACAATGGACGGTTCGGAACGGTGCGGAATGGGAAAGATGAGCAAATTCCATCTTTTTACGAAAAAGTCGGAAGACATAACCTCATTTGGTGGTCGGTAATTTAAAACATAAATGTGAACGACGAAAAATTAATTGAATTAGTAAAAAATATCTGGAAATTTTTGATAAAAAAAATTAATTCTATTTGGACACAACATTTTATTTATTTCTGCACTCATTTCTTTTAAACTTGATAGTTGTCAAAAACGGTATGAAGAGGTTGTATTGTAGCCAGTTATCTAACTCCACGGGACGGTACGCTTACGGTGCGGTTCGGAACGGAATCATTGTACTCCAGCCTTTAATCAGTTCGTTCAGTTATCACAATCGCTCAGAAACAACAATTTGATTATTCCGCGTTTCCAAACACTAATTTGGCAGCGTTCTTTCTTTGTCACCGCAGCTCTGTTATGGAACTCCCTCCCAGTCGGTTTACAACGTATCGATTGAATGAACAATGAACAGAGGCAGGACGAATTAAAGCATGAATATTATAACTTTTTTTTGCATTATACTGTTATATTTGAGGCTATCAGCGCAAAGGTGGTGTAACCCACAATTTAATCTGGTTGCGTTGCGGTTTTGGTGTAATATACATTCCTTACATTATAAACCTTCGATACAATAGTGGAGAAAGCTACTTTTTGCCTTCCAAAAACATAACTGTACATAACATAACTGTTGGACAGAACAAATATAGCGAAGTAATAGAGAAAAAAGGGTGTAAGCTGACTACACCGGTGGTTTACATCGTCTGGGGTTACACCACTTTTGCACTGATAGCCTCATTTGAACTTGTTTTTTTTTCTTTTTCTTTTTTTATTAGCTATTTTATAATTAATTATCTTTAATACATCACACTTTTGTTTTTTTTATTACTTACATTTTTTTTTATTTCATATCTTTATACTTTTTTTTCATTTAACTTTGTCACCGTACTTTTATGTATTTTTTTTTAATTAATGTACTTAAAATAAGATCTTTATCTTTGTATATACGTTTGCAAATCTTCTGTATTAATAAAAGAAAGTTTCTGTATGTACGTATGCTGTATGTATGTGTGCGCTATAGCCGTAGGACTTGTAAGCTTACAGAAGTACTGAAATAAGCCTTACCATACCCCTTACAGAAGCACTTGTTTTTACACACGATGTCATAGGAGGTAAGGCCGATATCATACCCGATGACTCATTTGTTTTCGTATTTTTGTAATGGTATTTGAGTCATCGGGCAAATTTCTAACTTCGTTGGGTCTAATTCTGGATTACCCCTTACCATCTGCCTTCTATTGTAATGCGTTATATAAGGGCTCTTCTAACACCTAAGAAAATATGAGTACCCCTTACCAGAAGACTACTTATATCAGTGCTCCATCGCTAAGGCTACCTAGAATTCCTACTGGGGCGGGCGTACCAGTCATCACAGAGCTTCGAAATTTTGCACGAAGATCCGCTGGGGTCTTCCCTGAAACACCTCGAAGCCCTGGGGTTTTTTGAGGTAGCAAATAAAGAATGTTTGATCATAACTTATAAATTCAAAATGGCTGCACCAATATGGCCGATGAGTTTGCCAATGGTATTCCGATTCCAATGAAAATCGGTATCTGGGGATTTTAAGGTAACAAATAAAGAATTTATGATCAAAACTAACAAATTTAAAATTTCGGGGTCAATCTGGGGTCGAATTTTAACAAATAAGTGTCATTTCTCGGTCAGCTGTTTGCTTAAGAGTTGGGAAATCGAAAAATCTTCACATCCTAGCTCCAAATGGAAGAACATTGACCATTGTGTATCCTGGTCATTTCCTCTATTGTGGTGAAGTTTGCCACATTTCTTAAATTTCCCCTAACCAGTATAGAAACAGTAAAAACGGTATAAATAGGTTTTCAAATTAATATGAAGAACATCTCTATAAAATTCAATAAAAAAACGCTGTACGGGACAGTTCTACCGGTCAGACGCACAGTGGGCTCGAACTCGGCAAAACGCGCGCATACGCATTTACGGACGCAGAGATCATATTAAAATTGCTATACAAACACTTCTTTATGTTTTTGAGGTCGCTGATTTGGAATTTGAGGTCACAAACGTGTTTTAACCAATTATAGGTGGCGCCACCGTCGATTTTTTATATTAATTTAAATATATTGTGCTGTTTGATGTGGTTATATAGGTTTTTGAGGTCGCTGATTCCAAATATGAGGTCAAAAACGTGTTTTGGACAATTATAGGTGGCGCCACCGTCGATTTTTATATTAAACCAAGTAGAAAGTGCTATTTTATGTGATTATATGGGTTTTTGAGGTCGCTGATTTTAAATTTGAGGTCAATAACAAATTTTGAACAATTATAGGTGTCGCCACTGTCGAGTTCTGTTGAATTTTATTACTCGAAGCAATTTGGTATGTTTCTACAGGTTTTTCGAACTATATTCATTCTAAATTTTAAAGAAAAACAACAATATAGTAAAAATATTTTTTTTTATTCTATATCCAGCAATATTTAATAAATAATTAACTGTTCGATCTATAAATTAACAAGTAAGAAGACAAAATATTAACGTTCAAAGTGTACTTTTTGAATCATTTTAGAGTTTAAACAGTAATTCTAAAATTTCAGTTAAAATAGTGAAAATTGTACTTTCATTAGTACCTACAAGACTTGCTTTATATTTCCTCCTCACTATCTATCACTACAAAACATCAATTAACAACAATATAAAATAAGAAAACCATAATGTAACCTGTTTTCTCCATTTTTTAGATGTACAACTTCAAATTTTAACTATTAGACACTTCTTCGACAACTCGGTGCGAAAAAAGTTGATGCTAACTTCCTCTGAATGCATATACAAACTTAAACTTTGAGAGCCACAGCACTGGCATTTAAAAAACAAGGGATGAGACTGTGAACACTACTTACCGACAGATGGTAACTTAGTAGATGAAAAATCATATATGGTGCAATAAAAAAGCATTTCAATACGTATATATTTTCCTTTTAACACGTTGGAATATTTTATTTTACCAGAAACAAAAAGTATGAATATTTGATTTTCGGTATTTTATAAAAATGAAAATGTTTGGACCTCCACCAAGGCCAATCTTGCAGGTCTTTGCAGCTGGAAATTTCATGACATATTTTTGAATGTTAGAACTTTTTTTTCGTACAAATCTCATCGCTGCACTCCACTGCACAAAAAAGTTCTGATCTTTTTAATTGTAAAAAAACATTTTTCTTTACAATAATCCGTTTAATGCAGCCAATTATATCCATGCAAACATTGGCTCATGAAACTTTATGGAATTATAAAGCAAAGATAGACCTTTATTTTCCTCAAAAAATCATTACCGCACATCATTGCATACAAAAGATACAGTATTTTTTCGAATTTTCAAAAATAAGAAAAAACGAAAAAAATTAAAAACTGTTAATTTTGCACATCACACCATAGTCAAATGACCTTGATGTGACATTTTCTGATCTTCATAATAACTGATCTTAAAGAATTCGACATTAGAACCCGAAAAAATCGAAAGTAAGTTTTTTACTGTATGCGCGCCTTTTGCCGAGATCGAGCCCACTGTGAGACGCCTGCAAGGATGATTTTCGGGAAACAGATTACGCTGCCAGGTGATTTAAAGTTAGGAATCGCTACGACCCGAGGGCGAACGTACTATGAATGATGTCATCCATCGCATCCAAAAAGGTTCGATTGGTAAGAACGGGACCTGTAGGAACCCTTGTTCGTGACGAACACTAAGTAAGAAGGGGGCAGTGTAACGGCTAACCGAAAAGAGAAAGTTAAAATTGCAATTCACTGGGATGTTTCATGCTCAGAGGCACGTCTCAATTTAGTCCGGTTGTTCTAACTGAACCGCCAAGAAAAGAAGTGAGCAACACATGTGTGCAAGAAGTTTTGTTTTGAAATTAAAATTGTTAAAAAGAAACAAATTGTTTCAATTAATCCCTGACAAATCCAAGAACGCTCAAGAAGAAATATTACAATATTTTTTATAGGTAATTCTAAATTTGTGTATGGTATCCAAAATCATTTTTTCCAGATTTTTTGTTGTTTTCATTATACTTTTCTCCTACCGCGGACAGTGCACAGATAAACTTTTTTTATTTAAAGGCGTTGCAACGCACGCGGGTTTTTTTACTAGTAAATAATAACAATAACTGGAAATATTCCTTGTAGATTTCGTGATTGGCTGTGTGTATATAATACCCGGGACAGACTAGCATCATTAATGACGAATATGACGTCAGAATGACGTAGACCCATAAAAAAGATATGGAAGTAAAATGGAGTCTACGTCATTCTGACGTCATATTCGTCATTAATGATGCTAGTCTGTCCCGGGTATTACTGCTGAGATTTCTTAAGAAATGTGCGATGTGTAGGTATATTACCGAAATAATGGCATCATTTTTCCCGCAACATAAGACTACATCCCACCTTTTGGCGTACATACCAGGCAAGAGATTGGTTTATTAATATAATAACTCAGTTGTGGAACAACCTTCTTCAGTCAGTATTGCCGAACTCGTAAAACATCCTAGAGTAATAATCCTTCAAGTGCCTCCAAACCCCTCTTAACTGTCCTCTGTTCATCTTTTTGAATTAAGCTTTACTACTAGACCTGGCACCATGAGTTGTGTGACATGACGGACACGTAGTACAAAAGAAGAGTGTACAAGTACAGTCTTCTCTAGGCACATCCAGTTGGGTAATGCGTTACACATTACAAACGATCCTCCGAGCTAAGTTTACTACTAAGCATGGCACCATGACGTCAACGACATGACGGACGGGTAGTACAAAGGATGACACCTGAGTTTAGGCTCAAACGCGGAACCACCGTTGTGGGCACGATGGGCATCCCCACAACCCTAATAGACTTGTGACGTCACACTTTCACGGTCTATTGAAATTGATAGGCTGATGATATTATATCCTATGCCTTAATAAAATAAAAAAATATGCGTGTGCTTAAGACCACACTTTAGAAGTAAAACTTTTTTACGCAACAAATGCCGCGATTATTAAAATATTAACCAGCTAACAATATGCGATTGATATGGTGGAGGTCTGTCGGATATTTAGTAGGTACGCTTTCAGAAAAGTAAGGCCAACGACAGAAACATGAAGTATGGTGACGAGCCTACCGAGGGATTTGATACTGGTCTAAAAATCGCGAAAAACTCCATCAAGTGAGGTTCTATATGTCGTGGTACTTTTGGGTCTGTTTAGACGCTTCGCTCCCAAGAACGTTCCTCACAAACTTTGTGGATGAAGGGAAAAGTGGATAGTACGTCTCATCACCCGCTTTCCCCTTCATCCACAAAGTTCGGACCTAGTATCTAATGAAAAAATAATATTGAAATCGCCACTCAAAATCTTGGGGATTTCGTTGAAGTTTTGACCTAGTAAAATTGAACCTTCAGAAGTGGAGATTTTCATGTATGAATTACATTATTTTGCGTAAAGTTTTATGCGGCGATACATAAATAACTACCATCAAATTGATCGGTCCTTTTTCTGCCACAGATCTGCCTACACACATTTCATGGTGATTTATCGTGAATAAGCTATGGCGTTTTTGTATATCTGTATGAGGTGGTAAAACATTAGCGGAGTCCTCATCATATTCTTCATTTTTCATCCAAGCTTTTGATAAAAGTAATACATTAATTCTCTTAAAACTTCGTCATCTAAATCTTGTACGTGCGCAAACCCCTAACCTATCCCTAACATATCCTTCAAATCAAGCTTACTACTAGAAATTGTACCATGACTTGAACGACATGACGGACTAGTAGTACAAAGGGTGATTCCTAAGCTTGATTTTACCACATAAAAAAAATGCGAACACACGCTCCCGCTACAGGCATGGCATGCACGCTCCCGCTACATGCATAAACATTTATAAATGCATCCGCATCGGCATAGACGGTTCCAAACGCGGGTGTTGTTTTACCAAGGAGTCCCCAACTATGCACTAACGACGTCCAATGCCGCTTGACCTATGCAATCGAACGAGAACCGGTCTACTGAGTATGCTATGGGTACCCTTTATGGTCGCGAAGATAATTGCCCGTTTTCTTCATCCTATACAATTTTTTAAAGCCCCAATTTTAAAGGGAGAAAAAAGAAATGTAAAAAAAATTTAATTCTGATCTAAGGGTAGTTTTACTCCCTTAAGGGTTTTTTTCTGTTCTTACAAATATTGGCAGCTCTCCCGGTCAGCGTAGCTACCGCAGAGAGATCGTGTTCTACTCTTCGCCGAGTAAAATGTTGGTTGCTTGCCTCAATGGCACAGGAAAGATTATCCGGGGTAGCTCTCCTAAATATACACAAAAATGTGAACTTGGATATCGATGAAATTATCAACGTTTTCGAGAAAAAGAAAAGTAAGCTTGAATTTGTAATTTAAGTAAGCACCTAAATAAAACTATTTAATGTAACATGTATACTAGCGGTTAGTTTAATTTGATATCCTTTGAAGTTGTAAAAATTTCATCAAAATCGGTTCAGTAGTTTAGAGTCTAAATATGACATTGTGATGTGCAAACAAACACACATTTACAAACTAACATTCTACAGGTTAATTAATTTACCTACTAGTGTTTGCCGCACGGCTTTGCCTACGTGGAACTATACACTGCACAAAATCTTGGTCAGGTCGTCGTATATTTTGTAAACATCTCCTTTGTAGGAATGCACTATATCGATCATGAGCGAGTTCATACTCCGACTCGCACTTGGCCGATTTTCGGGTCGCTGTGACCACAACCTTTTTTGAGGGCTGGATCCGCCCCTGTTTAGGCTTCCGCTTTCGTGAGTTCCAGACCTAAAGCAGATCTGCGGTCAGGGAAGCGGGAAGCACCAGCATGGTAGTAGTACGTTGTTGTAAGTCTAAACAACAAGGCACTAGGCACACTGCTGAACCGGCTCAAGCGGTCTGGCCTACAAATATGAGGTATATTGGTTTAATACACAAAGCCAAGCGAGTGGCCGCTTTTCTTTCGGACCCAATACTTCATTAAAAGAAGAAGATAAGTACAGTCAAAAAAACACAAAGTTCGCGATTTAAAGTTCAGTAAATTTGCAGTCATAATTTTTTTAAAGGGTTCAATTTGACCTATGTTTTTGGGTTTTCCAATATTTTTTTGCTTCCTGAATTTCGATAGTTATAATTTAAATAAAAAGTGACTAAACAAAAATATTATTTAAAGTTTTTTAACTATAAAAAATTGCCCTGATAGATCTTAACATACTTTTCTGCACTAAACTAAATCACTGCCTTCCAGCTTCATTCAGTTATTCTTAATCCTTTCTGCAATATATTAAAATCGCAAAAGTATAATCTTAAATTATTTTACAAGGCCTTTAAATACCGACATTCGAAGCAACTAAGTGAACGAAGGTATATGGAAATCTTTGCATACTCCAGTTGAGCATGGTTCAAACTGATGTAAATTTGGAAATAATAGCATCATTCCGCCTCCCTATATTCAGCATCTTCCAGCAATTGCAAATGGTGGTGGCAACAATGAGCCCTGATTACTCCTCACAAGAAGAAGCAGTAACCGAGCTAAGCCCTAACCTAAGTTTCAACTCACAACAGTTATCGCAGAAAATTAAACAATTAGTACGATGTAAGTATATGGGGGGAATATCTATAGTAAGTGGAGTTCCAGGGCCTGTTCTACTAATTGCCAGAACGTACAAATGATTTAGTTGATAAGAGACGTAGACTATACCTATCCATCCATCCGCACTTGCCTCCATTTATATTCAGGGTAGGATGCTGCCTGGCGAAACTTAAATAAGCTTCCCCTACAGGAGCACACCATGAGATAGAATAGCGTCGGAACTGCTTCATTCAAGGATGCCGGATCCAGAAAGGAATGTGATTAAGTCATTATATTATTACTCGTACGTTGCTCCATCTAGATCTCAGGGACGTCGTTATTCAAGCAGAGATAATCCCAGAAATTTAACACTGTAAACTATCTTCATGATATTGAATTATGCGAAACTTTAATGTGCACGAATAAACTTTTTAACTGTGCCCAGTTTTCGAGAGAGAGTTTTCAAAGTTCCTACTCCTTTTTTTGTCCTTTATCGCTGTGAGTTCCTGGAAAGGTTATTTTATGGTGGACGTGGGTGAAACTTAGTTTGGGCCGTAATTGATTCAATTTTTATTGTTTTTCAGCTTTTAGAATATCGTTAAAGCGATTTCAGAACCCATATCAAAGCTTTGTACGTTCGTAAGTAGATTGGCAGAGATGATGGGGAGCACCACTTCACATTCCCCAATCGTTTGCGACTGGTTGCCGTAAACAAAAACAAATATGTTAAAAAAAGAAAGTCGATCGATGATACAAAAAGGGTAGTTTCATTTCTGCTTGTGCTGATAACAATCTGTGGGTGGAGGGATAGTCCCCGTCAAATCTGTCATCAAGCATCGATCGCAAATGGATACAACCAGAGACACATGGAATTCTGATGTACACGGATGTTAAACTAACCGAATATATTGTGTTTGGCACTCCCACGTCTACAGGTGGAAAAAGTAGGACGGAATTGATTTTGATCATAAAAAATAAGTGGGATTAAGAAGATTTCGCCCTACTTTCTGCGAACATTACTATTTTTGAGAAGCTATCAATATTGAGGAAATAGTTTGAATACTTATGAATAAGGCAACATTCATGTTTGAATGTAAAAAAAATTAAGATTTTAACGCAACATGTTAACTAACATTCGACAGAAATTTTACTTAGATGAACATTTGTAAACTGCTTTCCTTTATTTGCAAGAAGTACAAAATCTTGGAGAAGGACATAGGCTATTTTCTGTCGCAAAAAAAGGCTTGAAGGGGTTAAAATAGAGGATCAAGGTTTGTATGGGAGTCCATCATTATTGCGTAGAAAATTATGCCACCCACCATTCGAAACCGGTCAACTTCAAATTTTGCAGATATGCGTAGTTTCTTGACAATGCAATGTGACCATTTTGTAAAAAAATAAAGATGGCGGTTCCAAGATGACGGCCGTTTTTTACATTTTTCTTCCTCGATATATCAAATGAAACGGTATGACAGGTAGAATACAATTAGCGGTGTAGCATCATTCAAAATTCAAAATGGCGGCCAACACAAAATGGCCGAAGACATATAATAGACTAAAAATAGAAAATATACCCGATCAACTTCAAATGTTGCAGATATGCGTAGTTTGCTTGACAATGCAATGTGAGCATTTTGTCAAAGACGGCGGTTTCAATATGGCGGCCGATTTTTGCATTTGTGTTCCCCGACATGGATATCAAAAGAAAGGGTATGACAGGTAGAACACAATTAGCAGTGTGCCGTCATTCCAAATTTTAAATGGCGCCCAAAACAAAATGGCGGAAGACATAAAATAGACTTGAAAGTAGAAAATATAACCGATCATATTCTAACTTTGCACATACGCATAGTTCGCCTGACCATTTAATAAAGAAATCAAGATGGCAGTTCCAAAATGAAGGCCTATTTTTACAATTGTATTCCAAATTCAAAATGGCGGATTACCTTTTTCTTCACAGCCCTCTCAGTATGTGTATCAAATGAAAGGATGTGACAATTATAATACACTAATTTGTATGACGTCATTTTAAATCTAATATGGCTGCCACCACAAAATGGCGGAAGACATATCATATACTAAAAAGTAGAAAATAAAGTGTATGTTATATATTTTATCAAATCAATATAAATAAATATATGTCTTCATTTACTTCCTTTGCCTATTGTATATATATTTTAAGACAATCGTTTTTCAGGAGTAAACTCCAGTCACCCATTGGAGCTGACACGCACTTTCTTTCTTTATAGGGAACTCTAAATTTTTATATGTATCCATTAAAAATCTTTCCTAACGCGACGGACTGTGGACACATAATCTTTTGTTATTTAAAGGCGTTGGTTGTAACGCACGCGGGTTTTTGCTAGTTGTTTATAAATAAGAATGAAATGTTTGATATTATTGGAAAAAAAATAGTTTTAGAGATTTTTTTTTGTATTTTAACATATTATTTGAATGGGGGGTATCAGCTTGGAGTAAAATGAACTCAAATATAATAGGATATATCATCAGGAGGTTGTATGATATCTGATTGTTGTAGTTAAGTATTTTGCACATTCTCCAGATTTGCTTGTTCTCTTCTTTAGCGCCTCTACAAATAGAATCCGGTTCTGGAGTCTCGAAACTTTTCTCTCCACCAGTCCCGCTGAGCCGATGTTATCCAGTTTGGAAATAAAACACTTTCAAAAGATGAGATTTGCAGTGAAAGGACTATGCTCCGGAGTGGATTCGAATCACGGACCTCTAGGGTGGTAATCGGTCACCTTAGAATCTGTGCTACCAAGGCCGGCTTGGACCATTTAGAGATTATGTTTAGCAGGGCCGGCTTTAGGTATTTTGGCGCCCCGTGCAAGATATTTTTATGCGCCCTTAATTTTTTAAAGACATTTCTTTTAGGTAGATTACACTGGTCAATCCTCCTTTAAATAAAATTGGATATGACGGTTTTAACGTGCTGAATCTAAATCTGGTTTCAATTTTTGCTGGCACGTCTAGATTTAAGTTATTTAGTTTTTTTTTTGTAAATTTCTCATAATTCAGAATTTTTGTACTACTTTCATCTATTTAAGTCTTGCGTATAAACTAGTTCGAAATGATAGAAAGAGACAAATATTGGCTGCCGAAAAAATGTTGCAAAAGCTGCTCAAGAACTTTAACGGGTTGGATCGCAGGAAGTTATAAGACCATGCCATTTGCAACGCAGATAATTTGGAGTGAACCAGAAAACCATAGAAACGATTGTTACTTTTGTATGACTATGACGCTAGGATTCACGAGGACCAGTTCCTCCAAGCAATGATGCTTTACCTCCAGGGCCTCGTAACAGTAAAGAAATGGTGGATAATGAAAACGTCTTTTTCAACAGAGTCATTCGAACAACTTCTTCAAGCCAATGAAAAGAACGTCATCTCAGACATTGATTTGAATGATCTTGTTCGAAATTTAGGTCTCTCAAAATCGAAGGTTTAACTTCTTATATTGCTTCAGAATGGTAATATATGCCCTTCAGTCCCGACAGGATTCATAGCATACTCGTGGAACATTTGTGCTGATTTAAAAGTTATAGCAACGTTAACTAAAATGCTGCAGATATACTAAGTTTTGTTGTTTTTTATGTGAATGGGGCATTCGCGCAAGAGGTAAACCCTACGTAGTAAAAACTGGCCAAGAAGTGCGAGTTCAACCCCTGGAGTTAAAAATGTACCTGAAGAGCCTTTAGTGAAAAATGAAAAAATCTTTAAAATTCAAAATCTTGGTACAATATCAGATGAACACGGTGAAAGGTTTCATCAAGACATATTGCACATAGAGAGACGATACATCGAAAAAAGGTCAGAAGAAATGCTTCCAGATTTTTGTTGAGAGATTCGCCGCGAAACTCCAATGGAAAATATGAAAAGAAAGAAAACTACAAAGTGAAATTCTATTATTATACAAGAAGCTACATTGTTTTGATGATTTTAGTGTTTTAAAATTGATAGTAATATTACAATAAGTGTGTTGTAAATCAGTATATTTCATATCGCGATTTGTAATTATGTTACTGTGCGAATTTACATTATTTTACAGTGTATAATAAAGCGCCCTTGTCGGCTGTCTTTTACGTTTTTCAAACACAAGCTTTGTTTATCTAGTATGCACGTTCGGCATTGTGTCTTGTATTGTGGAGGCGTAATAATTTAATATCTAAATAAATGAACACATTACTGGATCTCGACGGTAGTGGCAGCGCCCTCTTAGACTTGGCGCCCTAGGACCGTCGCCCGGGTTCGCCCCCCCTAAAGCCGGTACTGATGTTTAGTGCCTTTATAGCCGCTTGGATAACCGTTCACAAAATTCAGAGTTCAACTAGCAGTTCTGTTTGGTAGCCAGTAATAGAATGGCATTATAAGTCATAGAGAGAACGGCATCATGTAACCTTCTCAGGGCTGTGTAGGCTGTCCGCTGCCATATACAGATCATGTACATCATAGAAGAAGATTAACCGACTACCATCCAAGAGGTGCATGGTTCTATTCCACTCCTTGGCATGGAAATTATTTTTTCTACTTGCCCCACCTAGATAACGTTTCACCAAATTACTGCTGTGTAAAGCCTGCGCAAACTTCGGTGCCTTATCTTTATTACTGAGCCTCCAAATCAGCTATGGATACCCATGACCCCATGTCCATAAGCTTAATGCTAGACCAAGTTCGACTAAATCTGATGCTTGTTCTATCGGTAGCATTAAGTCCGTCTTTTCCAGGTTAACGGATAGTTAAATCTCGTTAATTGTGGGAGAAAGTTTCCGGATAGTAGGATCACCAAGTTATCCGCATACGCCACTGCATTTGCTTTGCTATATCCACCTGCAACCTTAGGACCTTCGCTAAGCCTAGTCGATTTGCCAAGATAGTAGAGGGAAATTGTCATATGATAGCGATGTAGTTGGGAAGTTGGTTTTTTGTGTTTTTTTCTTTACGTATGTTAAGATAAAGCGAAAAAAAAAATTTCTGCAAAATCGGTCCTGTGCTGCACGAGAAAATTGCATAAATGTCCATTTTTGATGCATGTTGAGTACATTGCTACACTATTTTTTTAATTTCTCCAGTTCTGTTGGTCGTAGAACAATAAAAAAAATTGGAAAATACTCGTAAATGAATAGACTATCGAACTGATTCGGTATAAATACTTTAAAAATGAATCCTAACCACAAAAAACCAAAATGTATGTAATTTTGTTTTACTTTACTAAAAATGCAATAAATAAAGGGACAATAGTGTGATTTTGATAAAAATTGGAGAAAATATGTATTTTGATGCTACAAATACGTGGTTGAAATTTCGTTTTCACGGCAACGATTGGCACTTCTAGAAAAATATTAAAATTGCCGCCATTATGCCAAATCATCGTAAGGTAAATTTTTTTTTAAATTGTAGGTTTTTTTATGTACTTTCATGTGAGCATACGCAATACTTCGTTACTTTATTTAAAATACCCATTTTCGGACTTTGAAAAAGCCATTTGCTAACTATGAGAGGCTACTTGCTAACTATGCAAAAAAAGGCAAAAAATTGAAAATTTAACTTTTTTAGTTAGAGTTAGGACCCTAGTCAGGGTCTCCCCAAGGAACGCCATTTGAAGTTTTATTAAGTTTAATTAAATATTTGAGCTCCAAAGGTTAATTGAATTGTCAAGAAATTTTTAAAGGTGTTTTATAACATTGTCGTTTTATTATTGCATTTTATTATTATTATTTTTTTTTATTGCACCTAATGCTGAAATCACAGCTGTCCAAGAAATGGACGACTTACACAAACCTTTAACCTAACCATTATGACTTATATTAAGCTCTCATGCAACGTACCATTTAATGGTTTGAACTTTATGATCAGCAAAATTATGTTACACATCGTTACCTTCGGGCACTGGGCAATTGTAAAAACATTTTAAAAGATGAATTCTTCGAAGTTCTTAAAACAAAATTTAATGTCTGCCAAAAAGATATTCCTATGTAGCATATATTCTTATTATAGCAGCGTATTCCCAATCTCCAAGCAAGTATCCCCGTTGGGTTTTCTTAAGAGATACAAATTCTTCCTTTACAACCGCAGGAATGTAGCCGCCTGGCTCCACTATAATAGCTCACTCGGCTCATTCCTATACCGCATGCTTCAGTCGTACAAGATTCAGGAGTTCAAACGCAAAGTTCATCGCCACCTTTTAAAGTACCCAACAGACTCCATCTGACTCATCTATCATTCCCTAACTTTCGGGCTAAGCTTACTACCAGACATTGTACCATGACTACAAGACAGACTGGCAGTCAAAGGATGCTTCCTTTAGGTGTAGGGCTGCCTCCAGTGCGAGTTTTGTTGCCACCAATCGTTTACTTTAGGTTTATTGGTTGTTTGATCGGCGTCCTCTTGAATTTAGGAAGCTTATTAGTGTTCTGATCTCCGGTCTGGAGATCGCTTTTAGATCTTCCAGAATGTAGGCTACACAGGAAGTTCGTCTGCGAAAATACGTGGGGGTCTGTTAAGGAGGCCTATTGTTTTTCTTTGTTGTTAGTGGACCAAGTCGACCTAGAGATAGTACAGCTTTCCAGTGCTCCCCACTTTTGGCTGGCTAGCAGCAGGTGGTAGTCAGAAATTGTGTTTTTGACTTTGTCTATCCAGTGCCGGATTTACCTATGACGGGGCCCCAAGCAACCTTAGGTTTTCGGGGCCCTCATTCTAAAATTAACCCCCCCTTCCCGCCCCAATATTTTAAAATAATAAATAACTAGTTAATTTTGCAAAATCAATGTATTATTCAGTTTACTTATAATTTACTAACTAAATTACAATTTTTTCCTACTTTTCTCAGTCGCAAATTGATGAATGACATCATCAAAGTCAAGTTTTTGAAGCTTGTCTTTTTCGATAAACAGTAAGCCAAAATCACTTACTTTTTCTTGGCACATCGATGAGCGTAAATAATTTTTGACGCGCTTCAATGCGCTGAACGATCTCTCCTCTGTACTATTAGTTATCGGTAGTGTAAGGAATAGCCTGATGAGACATTCAACAGTTGGAAACGCTGAAAACAATTCATCCTTGAAAATGATTTGGTACAATTCAACGAATGTTTTCCGAGGCTCGTTTCCGTATACCTGTTTCACATATAGTAGATGTGAAAATTTTGAATTTCAGTCACAATTTTCATGTTAACATCATTTCTGCCGTTCTGCCAACTATGAAAAACTACTTGCCAACTATGAAAAAAAGGCAAAAAATTGAAAAATTGAAATTTTTTAGTTTTTTCAAAGTCCTAAAATAGACATTTTAAATAAAGTAACGAAGTATTGCGTATGCTCACAAGAAAGTACATAAAAAAACCTACAATGTAAAAAAATTTTTTTACCGTACGATGATTTCGCATTAAAAGTCGGCAATTTTAAACTTTTTTCGAAATCTGCCAATTGTTGCCGTAAAAATCGAAATTTTTTTTTGAAATTTCAACCACGTATTTATAGCATCAAAGTACATCTTTTCTTCATTTCTTTCATTTTTAGTAAAATAAAACAAAATTTCATACATTTTGGTTTTTTGGGTTAGGATTCATTTTTAAAGTATTTATACCGAATCAGTTCGATAGTCTATTCATTCACGAGTATTTTCCAATTTTCGTAATTTTTCTACGACCAACAGAACTGGAGAAATTAAAAAAATAGTGTAGCAATGCACTCAAAATGCATCAAAAATGGACATTTATGCTATTTTCTCGTGCAGCACAGGACCGATTTTGCAGAAATTTTTTTTACGCTTTATCGAAAAGAAAAAACAAAAAAATCCAACTTACCAACTACATCATAACTTCGCTTTTTTTTGTTTAATTTCCCTCTACTACTTTGAATATTTCCTTTATTTGATGCGGTTTCATGTATTTTGAGAACTTTGATCGCGTTTTTCTCGAAACGACCTTTTTGCCGATAGGTCTTTTCCCGTTTGCACGGCAGATTTGGATAGTCTTCTATCAGTCTTTCTAAAATCTCTGTGATTTCCTTCTTCGACGCATTTAAATTGACAAGAAAAGAGTATTTAGCCGCGATATCAGTGTATGCCGTAGCACGTTGTCGCAAGTTGGTTGTCAAATAATCGATCATCGGAAGAAACGATTTTATCCGAAAACTATCACGCGGAGACAAATTTTCAAGCGCATCTGGAGCAGGCCCGTCGTTAATTGTGTCTTTCTGCGTCTTGTTCTTTGCGTGCTCGCTTTATAATCAGAACCAGGAACAAGCTTCTTCGCTTTGGCTTCGATATCCGAAATGTTATCACGATAATTCTCGACGAACGTAATTAACGCAGTGTACAAGTTCGCCCATGTTTCAAGAGAAATCGACAGATTTTGTAAAGTAGCTGATACTTTTTCAAATTCGTGATGGACTGATCCCCAAAAAATCATCGTGAGAACGAATTCAAGATTCTCCATAATCTTTACTAAACTTGATCCTTGGTTTCGAGTATCACCGTCGAGATAACGATCATCTGCGATCTTTTGTAAAGTTTCAGCTATTTTATCATAGTTCGTCGAAACGGCTGACAACAGTTTACATGGATTTTTTCATTTTGCATTTTTTATTTTTTTTTTCAAATTTCCGAACGTGTTTTCAAAATTTTTCAATATTTGAGGCCCCTGTCCAAGCGGGGCCCCAAGCAATTGCTTCCTTTGCTTCCTGGTAAATCCGCCACTGTGTCTATCGGGTTGCCGACCATCTGGCTCTCCGAGCCCCGAAGAGAGACTCTCTGCTTAGCTCGGTAGTCAGCCTTCTCGTTCCCCTCTGTGTTCCTATGTCCAGGAATCCAGACGAGAGTCACGTTGTGCTTTCTACCAAGCCTATTTAGCTCAGCTCTGCATCGTTCCACCAGCTTGGAACGCATATATAATGAAGCTTTCATAGAGGCTATGAAAATTCCAACCCTACATCCTGGTATAGGGTCAAAGTTTGTTGTCTGGCAGGGCTTCAGGATCGCCTGCACTTCCGCTTGAAAGATACTAGCGTGCCCCGCGAGGTGGCAGGGCACTCTGCAAATCTCAGCTTTTGGAAGTGTGTTATTTTAAAACGCTAAAAGTGTGTTATTGTTACGTCACCCATTTGATTAATATTATAGTCACTTTTTGCACACTTTAAGCGTGTTTAAATAACATAATTGCAAAAGCTGGGATGTGCAGTGCAGTGAGCTGTTAGTGGTCTCTAGATAAACCCCTGTCCCCCTGACATCTTGGAGCCGTCGTTAAATAATCGTATGTCGAACTTCCTTAGGACGACTCCGTTTCCCAACTTTCTTCTTGAGGGTATTTCGACGCGAAAGGCCTTGCTGTAGGTAAAAATAATTTTCTAAAAGCATTCACGCGCCCGCATCCAGCACGCGGAGCGAACGAATGCGCATGCCACACGGTTGTATACGCTCCCGCCACAGGCATTCACAGGCGTGTGCGCCACCACCACAGGCACGAAAATTCAAAAATTCGCCTGCCAGACCTATGTTCGCTCCTGCTACAGACATGAACATTTATACATGAATGCATCCGCATTGGCCAAAAGCGAGTGTTGTTTTACCAAGTAGTCCCCCCACTAAGGACTAACCACGTCTAATGCTGCTTGACCTACGCAATCGAATGTGAATCAGTCTACTGGTATGGTCAGCAAATTGCCCATTTTCTTCGTCATACAATTTTGCTCCCTTTAGTATGAACGTACCCTACTTTGCCTGGGTGCCATACAGGCGATTTGACACTGTGCGTGCGTGCTTGTGTCAGGCTAGATGCGGGCGAGTCTTATTTTTAATCAGGCGTATCGTGCCTGTTCCTAGATGCGGTTACTCGGGTCAACCTTGGAGAAGGTAGTCCGTGGTTGTAGCGATCTTACCCTTTGGTAGCAGGTTCAAGATGTCCGTATGGTTTGAGGTCCAGACTCGGATTCCCTCAGTCCGAGGGTAATACACGAGGCTAGGTGTTTGAGGTGAAGGTCGGGGAAGAAGGTGCCATAGAACATCAATGGTGTTGGTGGGGAATGTTCTTATGGCCCTTTTTGCTGCTATTTTTCCCGTCCTTTGGACCCTTCCCAACTTTATGTCATTATAATTCCTGCTCGGCGCTGACCATCATACTAGGGTACCCGTACCATACGTTAGAATTGGGAGTACCATGTCTGTGTATATCCACAGGACCATATTATACATCATCTCTTATAGAAGGTCTTTTTACAGGCGTAGAAGGCTATGCTACCAAGCTAAGACTTGACATAAAAAAAGTTGTATCGCTATTACTATTGCGACTGTTCTACTGAAATTAACGCCCTTGTGCTGACACGGCAATATCTTCCACACAATACAGGGCTGGGCAAAGAAAGACTATGAGGGCCTGCAGTCTTTTTTCGCGCACACTTCGGTCTAGAAGTTCGTTTATAAATAGAACAACGCGACTATGGAACAGCCTTCCACAGTCAGTATTTCAGTCAGTATATTTTAAGTAGTCTCAAATCTTATGTCATCACCATCAGGAGGCTCACAGCGTATCGTTGGCCTTGGCTTTCTCCATCTTTCGCCTCCATGATTGCCAACCTTAGGCTCGTCTTTTCCAGTTTATTATTCCTAACTGTCTTAAGTCTTCCTCGACGTCGCGTCGTCTATAAATCTTTTCTTATGGCGTTCTGCTCTCCGTTTTCTTTGACATGACCAATCAATCGTAGTCTGTTTATTTTAATCACTTTCAAATTATATGTAATGACTGTAAATATTCCACATCGAACATATCTATCCTTAGTTTCACTACTAGAACCATTATTAAAATTTTTAAATTACTACAAACAATGACCAGACTACAACGATTATTCTTTACTGCTTTGTATCCATCTAACTAATCTGAAGGGCTAAAACATGGCAGAATGTTATTCCTATAAATCAAGAGAACACCCTTCATGCAAATATCAAGATTCGATTTTCCGCAAACCCCAAGATGTAATCAAACTCGCATGCTGTGTTGTACCCGACAAAAGTAAATTAGTTAGGCAGATGGGTGCATGTCAAACTGCAGGCCAAACCCCAGTTCAACCCATAATTCAGCCAGTGCAAGCAAGCTCCACCAACTAAGCCGAGCGCTGAGCTATGTACGAGTATATGAATAATATTTGATTTTCTGATGGCATACATCTAGTTGATCCATAGCTTTCTTGTAAACCCCTGCATCCTGTGCACTCCGGCATCCAGCACCTGCGATGGGACTAAGCTAAACAAGATAACAAAAACTAAATTTGTGTCGTACCTCTTCTGTCTAGAGCCTCCTCCTAGAAGTTAATTTCCTGTTATAAACTTCCTCAGGTGTACAGGAAGTGGTTGTTTGCACCCACATTTGTTTAGGCCAAGCTGCCAACAGATCCGCCACACCCCCGCAAGACTTTGATCCAAAAACTATGAGCGCTGTGTAATGGGAGCTGGATATAAATCATACACAGTGCGGAATTGATTTATTTAAACAGGATTAAAACCCCCCGAAAATTATCCTTTCGAAATGGGAGCGCTCCAACGAAGTTTGAAACAACATTCCGGAATAGAGCGGGGCTTTGCGGCAAAGCCTTCTAGCAGCTCTCGGCCTGATCTTTTCAATTTGAGATTTCGAGGGCTGCAAATAAAATTAAATGATCAACGGAGAAAAAAGTGTAACCAAATGAAAAGGAGATCCGCCAATTTAAGTGATTTCCGGGCTTCTGCCTAACGCGAGCCCATCTCGCAAGTTATTGGCACAAACAACTCAGAAGGATATCTGTTAAGGGTAAGTGAATTTTGAAGGCGCCGAAGAAATGTACTGGAATGTTCGATGGATGGGCTCTGGTGATTTTATTTCCCATCTTGAGAGGACTAAAGGCCAATCAGATTACCATGAGTAATGGATTTCCAACTAGATGGGAAAAGCTAACAATTTCAACATGCGGAATAGATATGGAGTAGTGAAGTGCTGTCCTTGCAAACAGAGAGGGCTCTTTCAATTCGCCTCCACCAAACGTAAAAAGTGGGACAGCTTGAGTTATGTAATTTATCTTATGGTGATTTTATTCCATTTTATCCACTTATTTATTTATGTAATATAGCTCTGGATAAAATTTCTGATATTATTATATCGGGCAAAGCATGTTTATTTTGTGCAATATCTAATCGCTAACGACTAAACACAATTTGCTATTTTAATGGACTTTTACTAATGCAAACATTTTTATTTGAGACTTCTTTAAATATTAACTCAGGGTATTTACATATGTACGTCAAAATTATTTGGACAGATATTTTCTTCTAGTAGGAGGCGAATTGTTGGAATGCAACAATTTCATTTATTTAATTTATTCTAATGAAAATTTTAAAAATACATTTCTCAGAAGTAGGACTACAAGGCAAGGGAAGCGTGCGTCCGCGCGACTTGTGTTTTTCACTTAAATCGTGAATTTAAAATTCAGGTAAAGAAAATAAAACAACCGTCAGGAATTAACAGAAGAAACACTATCGAAAACTTTTCCCAATCTTCACAACAACAAACAATAAAATTTCAACTTTATTTTGATATATAGAAAAAAAGCTTTATTTGATAAAACGAATTTAAGTACCTTCCGAGATGGTGGTTTATTACTAACTAGCAAAAAAACCCGCGTGCGTTGCAACGCCCTTAAATAAAAAAAGTTTATGTGTGTACTGCCCACGGTAGGAAAAAAGTGAAAGAAACAACAAATCTGGAAAAAATGATTTTGGATACCTTTTATATGGTTAATTTCTATTGACAGCTGTCATTAGTCAAAACCGGTTTTTGATATGATATTCGTATTCAGCGGTATCGAAAACCTAAGGATACCAAGTTTCACCTTGAACCGATGGAAATCAAGTGCCCACCCGAGTAAAAATAAATGATGGCCTTAGAACGGGCAAATGTCGACTGTGATTGAAACATAGTCCCCGGCCAACTGGCGGTTAACAAAAGGCTCGTTGCAGGACAGTACGGCCGTACAGAGGGCGATTGGCGGTGAAACAACGGCCTTACAGTTCCAATATGGCCATACGACGGTGGTACGGCGGCCGTATGGTTGCTATTACGGGTATACGACGGTGGTACAGTGGCAGCAACGTGGATATTCGCCCTCCTATAAGAAAATATATTTCACTGCAATTAAATGTTTGATTTTTTTTCGGTTGTGTTTTTTTTTCAAGCCGTTAAATAACAAAATTTCCCACTAAAATATAAATCAACACGGACCACACACTTCACGTACAACAAACCGACGACTGGCGAGCTCGTTTCTCTTGTGCATCGATATCTTTAGGTAGGATCGAAAGAACCATTGTACATAACGAAAATGATAAAGTTCCCATAAAACACATTCAACAATACATTTGGTGCAGATTCTTTTTTTGGCTCAAATTTCCCGTCGAATGCCCGTTTCTACAGCTCACTACTTGGCCTTTTAAATCTTTTGGTCAAATTTGGCCGTCGTAAGGCCGTATGTGCTCCCATTAAAAATGGTTAAAAACTCTACGGCCATCATATGCCCCTTAAAAAGCCAAGCGGCCTGTGTTCGCCCTTTATAAGGCCGTTTTTTATTTTTACTCGGGCAACGCTTGGTTGAACCTAAAAAAATGAAAACCCATGTTAAATTCCATTTAAAATTCAACCTGCGTGGGGGACGGGTTATTATTTTCTTTTTCTCTTTTCGGTTAGCCGTTACACTGTCCCCATCTCACTTAGTGTTCGTTCCGAACACAGCTTCCGTCCCGTTCTTACCGATCGAACTTTTTGCATGCGATGGATGGCATTGTTTAATCTCGTGATGGTAGTGGAGGGGGTAGTTTTCTTTGTAATTTTGGCGATTAACCTTTAATTGCCCGAGTAAAAATAAAAAACGGCCTTATAAAGGGCGAACACCGGCCGCTTGGCTTTTTAAGGGGCATATGATGGCCGTAGAGTTTTTAACCATTTTTAATGGGAGCACATACGGCCTTACGACGGCCAAATTTGACCAACAGATTTAAAAGGCCAAGTACTGAGCTGCATAAACTGGCATTCGACGGGAAATTTGAGCCAAAAAAAGAATCTGCACCAAATGTATTGTTGAATGTGTTTTATGGGAACTTCATCATTTTCGTTATGTACAATGGTTCTTTCGATCCTACCTAAAGATATCGATGCACAAGAGAAACGAGCTCGCCAGTCGTCGGTTTGTTGTACGTGAAGTGTGTGGTCCGTGTTGATTTATATTTTAGTGGGAAATTTTGTTATTTAACGGCTTGAAAAAAAAACACAACCGAAAAAAAATCAAACATTTAATTGCAGTGATATATATTTTCTTATAGGAGGGCGAATATCCACGTTGCTGCCACTGTACCACCGTCGTATACCCGTAATAGCAACCATACGGCCGCCGTACCACCGTCGTATGGCCATATTGGAACTGTAAGGCCGTTGTTTCACCGCCAATCGCCCCCTGTACGGCCGTACTGTCCTGCAACGAGCCTTCTGTTAACCGCCAGGTGGCCGAGGACTATGTTTCAATCACAGTCGGCATTTGCCCGTTCTAAGGCCATCATTTATTTTTACTCGGGTAGTCGAGGATTTTATAGGTACACTCGATCGCGTGGCAAACTTCATGCCAATAGGGGAAATGACCAAGATACACTATGTTCAATGTGCTTCCATTTGGAGCTGGGATGTGAAGATTCAGATTTCCCAACTCTTGAACAAGCTACATACAGCTGACAGGGATATGACACTTATTTGTTAAAATTCGTCCGCCATATTGGCCCCGAAATTTTAAATTTATTAGTTTTGATCATAAATTCGTTATTTGCTACCTTAAAAACCCCTAGATATCCACTTTTATTGGAATCGGAATACAATTGGAAAATTTCGTCCGCGGCCATTTTGAATTTATAAGTTCATCATAAATTCGTTATTTGCTACCTTAAAACCCCCAGATACCGATTTTCATGGAAATCGGAACACAATTGGCAAATTTGGGTGGCCTTTTTGAATTTCGGTCATATTTCGGCGGCCATTTTGAATTTATAAGTTCTGATCAAACATTCGTTATTTACTACCTCAAAAAACCCCAGATACCGATTTTCTTTGGAATTGGAAACAATTGACAAATTCGTCGGCAATATTGGCGCGGCCATTTTTCATTTATAAATTTTGACCACAAATTCGTTATTAGCGATCTTAAAAACCCCTAGATACCCAATTTCATTGAAATCGGAACACAATTTGCAAATTCACATTTGAGTAGCCATTTTGAATTTCGGTCATTTTTCAGCGGCCATTTTGAATTTCGAAAATCGGGCTTCGAGGTGTTTCTTGGGAGACCCCCACGGACCTTCGTCCAAAATTTCGAAGCTCTGCAATGACTGGTGCGGCCGCTATAGCGCACACATACATACATACATACGTACATACATACATACAGACTTTCTTTTATTAATATAAGAAGAAGACTACTTGTGCATAATTTTATAAAGACATTTCTTACCTCTAAATTTAATAATAATAAAGATCATAAAAATGGCATCTAAGCATTCCGTAAATTCCATTCTCGACTAACGAAAATGTTTCTCACGATTTTCTTGAAGCTTTTTAATCTTATCTTTTGACGGTGTCATTTTCCGTCTGGAGAAAATTCCTGATGCCCTTTACCAGGCCATAGATTTTGGTCTGGATGGTATTTCATAGGCATCCGGTGCGCAAAAAAAGTTCGTGGTCCCAGAATAGTCCGGGAGCCAGTGACCGATTTTGGTCTCATACCAAATTTCTATCCAAGAACTTTCGCTGCATCAGCTGATAGGGTTTCCCTCGGTGTACCGCCGACTGCCGACTGTTTTTATTCAAAGAAATATGTCAACTCTCATCTGATCAATTATCAGCCGGAATGAAATCACTAAAACCATTATTTTTTTTACTTGTTTGGGGGCTGCCGTTGCCCCACCCACGAATGGTGCGCCAGCTGATGTTCACAATGCTTTATTGTACACCTGAATTGAGCATTCCACGAAGTTTCAGTCGAAATGAAATGACTGACAAAAATCTGTCACTGGCTCCCGGACTAGAACCATGATTCCTAGTGTAGGAATGGCCTAATGCGAACTCTTTTGCTTTCTGGTGAATCCGGTCTGGTTGCTCTAAATAATACAGGATAGGGAAGGGGAGGGAAAAAATATTGAAAGAAGGGAGTCGAATTTTAGCAGTAGCCGGTCCTGGCTCACCTTTTATATATGCCTTTATCATAGTGTGTATCGTGACTTCACTAGGATGAAAGCTTTTTACAGGGATAATTTTGATAAGGTTCTTCGCTAGGATGAAAAGTTTTAGTAGGAGAAATTTTTACGGAGGTAGGTAGGTAGAAGCGGCAGTCCCGTCCAAGTCGTAGGCTGGGACTCAATTGGCGCTAAAGTGCGCCGTTTCGTAGCAGCACTCGTGAAAAACTTTTGCGAGAAAGCAGTAGTGAGTAAGGGATTTAGATCCATCCCGTCAAATCTAGGTACCGGATCAAATCTCCGATTTTAAGTTTCGAAACATTCTCCTTTCAGAAGAGGCTTCCAAATACAACGTGTCTGATATTGGCCAGAGCTGGGCATTCGCAAAGAACATGTTCAGTTGTCTCATTGGCCGTTCCTCTCCGCAGCTGCGGCAGTGGGTGTTATGCGGAATTCTCAATCTGGCTGCATGTTGCCCAATTGGCCACTGTCCCGTTATTATTGAAACGATTCTGGCAATATCCTTGCGTTGCATCACCAAAAGGTCTCGCGATCTTTGTTTGTTATAACAAGGCCAAGTCTTTCTAGAGTTGACACATGGTGATAGGCTTCTCCATCTGAAGCCAGCTACTGAGAGAAAGTACATGGAGATGTCCCTCTTTAGAACTCAGAGAGGCTTCTGTACATTATCGACCGGTGTGCCTGCGAGAATGGTCCCCAGTCTGGCCAATTCATCTGCCTTTTCGTTGCCCTCGACGTTCCCGTGACCCGGAACCCACTGCAGAGTGACCCTGTACCTCCGGGCCAGGAAATAGAGCTCGTTGTAGCAGTTGTCGACAAGCTTGGAAGTTATACGGCCGAGCCTAATGCCTTGATGGCCGCTTGGTTATCTGATAAGTGCCAACTCCACAATCTCACTATTCTGTGGATGAATTTTCCGGATACTAATATCAACATGTCGTCGGTATAGGCAACTGCCTTTATTCTGCAGCTTTCTAGTGTCTTTAGGATCTCGTCCATTGCCATGAGCCAAAGCAGAGGCGAGAGGTCCCCACCCTGAGGTGTACCTCCGCACGTCGACTTTATGACTCTGCTATTTCCCCATCTGCTATGGATGATTCAAGCTTCCAGTATGCGAAGGATCCATTCGCTGACTCCAATGTGGATCCCGGGTACCACCAGGGCCTCCCGGATGGCTTCGGTGCTGATGTTGTTAAAAGCGCCTTCTATATCTAGGAAGGCTTCAAGAGCAAACAGTTTGTATTCTAGGGAGTATTCCATGGTGCGCGTTACTTCGTGAAGAACAGTGTCCACCGATCTGCCTTTACAATATGCATGCTGAGATGAAGCCATCGGGGCCTCTTTTACGGAGTCACGGAGGTATACATATGTATAGTATGCGTTCTAGGGTCTTTAGGACAAACGATGACAAGCTTATTGGTACCCGCGTCTGCCGATCTTTGGGATGGAAATCACCTTGACCCGCCTCCAGGAGTGAGGCACGTACCTGTAGTGTAGGCAATATCTGTGGATTAAGACAAGCCATGGGCCAATAATGTCATGCGTCTTTTGGAGCATAATTGGCATTATGTTGTCCATGCCTGGAGACTTGTACAGGGAGAAACTATGCATCGCCTAACGCACCTTTTCCAGGGTAACCGCTTGGCAGGTTTCCTCCCACCGCACTACCGCTTCCATTAGAGGCTCTGTGCTCCTGCTGAGGACGACTTCTTGACCTTTAATTCCCTTAGTTCATCGTTTCTCAACCTGGTCGGCATTACGTATAAGGGGGGTCGCAGTAATAACTTCTTCTTCTTCGATGGCTCTACAGTCCAATTCCAGGCTTGCCAGCTTCCAGACGTCTCTCTTCGCCTCCAGTTTCTTGTATTGAGCAGTTTTGCTGCATCAGCCTGAACATTGTCTTCCCACCTTGAACTGGTCTTTTCCCATCTGGTAGTAGATACAGGGCTTTTTTTGGACCCATTCTTTGCACATGGCCGGCCCAACGTAAAGGCAGTAGCTTGGCATGTGTTGATAGTTTGCACTCTTTGTGAAAGTCGTACAATTCGTGATTGTAGCATATTCTCCATGCATTGTCTTCATTGTTTGGAACTTGGTGTTATTTTGAAAATTTTTATAAGTGTTGACTCACTTTTGACGTATATCCTTCGGAGAACCTTCCTCTCAAATATGTACATCTTGTCTGCGGAGTTTTGGGAGATACTCCATGTTTTACACCTTACTGTAGGTATGATCGTTTTGTAGATTCTTATTTTCGTTTTTCTGTGGATGTCTCTGGATTTCATTTCGGGCAGTAGTGACAAGTATGTTCTATTTGCGGCTTTTATTCTTCTTTGCATGTCTATCGTTTCATCGTTGTCTTCGCTGACTGTGGACCACAGGTATTTAAATTGGTTTAACCGTTCGAAGTTATATTCCCCTAGGTGGTGTTGTGGTTTTCTTCTTCTGTCCACCCTCGTAGAAATGTAATAACAACCGTATAAAATCCAAGAATTAATTTTACGACCGATGTTGACGGAAGAGAATGGAGCCCGATCAAAAATGTTTGTTTTTCCTGTCGTCTCCATCAGACTCAATTTTTGGTTTCTTACATAAAAAATCGCTTCAAATGTGTAGATTTTTATTTTTCAACCAAAATTATAGTCGCAGGATTTTTTACTTATTTTTTTGGCTTATTTGGCCCGACCTGGCGTCCTTCGTTGGCGCTTTTTCCTATTCCCCTTATTTTTGGATAGGTTTTTTATAAGTTTTCGAAACTATTTTTTCCTTAATCATTAAAAGTTAGCTTTAGATCAGCTCTCAAATTCCATTTACCTTTTACCGTTATTCAATCCAAAATACGTCATACGTCAATATCGATATGAAGCTTCAATGCCATTGGAAAACATTAGGCGAAGATGAAAAAACTTCCAATGGTATCGGTGAGTGTTAATAGTGTATCTATCATTAGCTGACGTCGGCCTCTGTAGAAATGACCCTTATATTCTCAATTAAATAAATTGCTATAAGGTTATTTACTATATAATGAATTTGCATTTTATTTAACTGAAATATATTTGTATAGAAAAAAAATCTTATCTTTTCTTAAATAAACAAGAAATTCCCATCATCATAGAAGTGAGCCATTTAAAGGAAGAATGCTTTTTTTTATTCTTTAAAAGGTTTAAAATATGGGAGAATCCTGCCAAAACATAAACAGACTCACCCCATAAAAAAGGGATAAGTCACTAACAAAAAGCAATCGTCCGTATCTAAAAAGGGATCAGGGCCATCCTTCTCCTTCACAACATAACTTTGACAACATGGCAGGGCAGAGATGGGATGTTATTTGCTCCTTCAAGGAGTACGAAATCTGAAACTATGGTAAACCGACCACAATTTTTCGTCGTAAAATAACCTTCAAAGTTTTCATTGTCATAAAGCTAAGCTCTAAGTTAATTTAATCAGAAGAATTTTTTTTTTATTTTTATTTAAGAAAAAAGAAAACAATTCTCGATTTTTGTACAAAAGATCGCTGGACTGTTTCTTATCAATGCCAGTTTTGCCTCCCACTCCTTTTCAGGATTAAATATTGGCTTGTAAGACACACTAGTCACACACCCATATGCTTCTCTCTCTCTCTCTTTTTGTATATGGTAGAAAAATAATTTTTCCAGGCCATAAAGCTCGAAATCCTATTGACGCAACCGAAAGGAGAAGGGCTGGGTCCTGTGTATCCTTTCAGTATCAGAGGCTATCTTCCAGGGCCTTAAAAGTTCACTCTGTATTCACTGGAAACTCGTCCTCGGTAAGTAATTTCGGGTCATAATCCCTGAAATGGGGAAGGTTCAAGATCGTCGCATAACATCAGGAATGCTGGGCATCACTTGTACCTTTTGTCCCATCATCCTGGGCCCCAGGGACAGCTCTTATTGATGATTTACATGATGAAACGTGCTAATAAATATCCTCCTCGTTCCTCGTCCTTTGGTAAATCTTGGCCGTGGCACAAAAATTGATTCGATACTCATATATGAAATTAGAATACCATCACTGTGGTGTGTGCGTGGATCCCTGCAGACAGAAAATAATTTGTCATACATAGAAAAAAAAGCGCAAAAGAAGAAGAAGACGGAAGTTTTTCCTGCTTTCTTCCTATCAATGGGGCCATGGGACTTGGAAGACCTAGATAAGATGTGATCAAAGAGCTCCAAAAGGTACGTGGCCAGCCTGTAAGCCTGATTCAATTTGCTCCCGGAGCAAGATTCCTGCCCAATAGGGACAGACAATGGACCCGTATCAAAAAGTCCTATAATTTAAGATGAAGGACTAGATAAGAAGTTTTATTTTCAATTTTCCTTAATATGATGATGTTAGCAATTTGGTGTTTCAACTTGCGGAAACTCGATAGCGTGGATAGCCCCATCCAGGCCCGACATGAAAGGATGAGCCTAGCAATTACGGATAATGGATGCTGCCCTGATTGATTGATTTCATTTGGGACTGCTAAATTGGCCGTGCCTGAAAAACTTGCTTTCAAATAAATTATTTACAGTTTGAAGGTTTCGCTCCTATCAAGGATGTTGTTTTTGATTTTATTTTATTTTGAAAAGGGAAGCTGCTCTTACTTTCAATATTTTATCTGTTTATTCATCAATATTGAAGGTGAATAAAAATCTAGATTTTAGGCATTTATGTATAAGAAAATGGACTTTCGGAAAATTTACTCAATTAATGATTTGTAAAAGGATTGTAAGGATTTTGTTAAATTAATCTTCCATAAATTTTTTTTCATTTTTTCGTTCTATTGCAAGATTTATTTCAACACATTCTTAATTTGTGGTTTGTTTGCCAAGCAGCCTTCTTAATAACGACCCAGTAGCGGGGGAGAATATGCATTGTCCTTGTAATGAAACACATACACAGGCGCGGATCTAGATTTTTGTTTTGGGGGGCGTCACGGAATTAAAAGTGGCGGAAAAAAATGCCTACTCCTAAAAAAACCAAATTAACAAAACGAAAAAAACTAATCGAATTTTCTGGTGGATTAAATACAAGCGTGCCCTACGAAAACGTACCCTAAAAGCCCAACTATAATGCACGTAAGAAACGCACGTCAGCCGACGTGCGTAAATATCAAACCTTCGTCAAACGTATAATGGTTTGTGTATACGGAAAGTTTTCACAAGTTTAAAATTATTAAAATGAATAAATATTATTCATTGGCTATTAAGACTTGGCTATAAATCTTTGCATATTAAAAATAATCGTGTTTATTTTCAATTATAATAAACTTCTCGTCAAAATCACACCCATAAATTTGAAGCACAATATTTTCCATACTCTTTCTTGTTTAAAACCCACAAAACGACAACAAAAAAAATCAGCTGTCATCAATTTTACTGCAAATTCTCACAAAACGTACGTTGAGCGCGGTTCATTTCGCATTTTTACGTTTCACGAAACTTAACGAAACAAAATATGACCGACGTACGTCCAAAATGGCCGAACCCATTAATTTCCATGAGAGCGCCCAGATGACGTGCGTTTCTTACGTGCATTATAGTTGGGCCTTAATGTGTTTTTGATGAAGACGCGCCCTTTCTTGTGAGTGCAGCTAACTTCAGAGTAGTGCAGTAAAAAAGCACTTTAATTTGCACAGTCTGGTAACAGCAAGATTATGATTTTATCCTATTACAAGAAGTATTACTACGTATACATGATGAGTTAAATAGTTGAGTTGAGGTTTAGTTTAATTTTCGGCAATCGACAAAATTCAACAAAAATCACAAACAAAACACAGAGATGCTTCTGTCAACTAAATTCTCTAACTACTCAACTACTGAACGCGCGTCTATATGCATAATTTCGACTCAACCCCTGTAGCAGAGATGAGTCAAGTTCAGTCGACCCTAACTCAACTCAACTCGCGTCTACATTTAGTTGCACTCGGGTTCAACCTGAGTTCAACTCATCATGTATACGTACTATATATTTCTAAGTTTTAGACCTGTAAAAACTTGTGCTACTTTTTTTATAAACAACTAGTTGGGACCCGGCGCGCCTATGTTGCTCCCATAAGCCAATAGTAGTAATCAGGTGATATGATTCAATTGAAATTGACATATGAAACAAATTTTTTATAGTTGGAAAATATTATTACATCCTGAAAGAAAAAAAAATAAAAGGATTATATCTACTAATTTCAGATTTAGAAATGGACTTTTGACGGTGATGGACATTATATGCTTGCAGTCACGTACTGAGGGGTGTGACTTCAGACGAATATTGTCCATTACCAGACATGTAATAAAATGCAGAAAAATTACATGTCTTGCAATTGCTTGGCCCCTGGGTTCTCATCTGCAATGTCACTGACTCAGGTTTTATTTGTTTTCCCGTATTGCAGAATCCTAAACTTATACCAAAAAATTCAGAGGTGATGGGTTTCTTTCCTTCTTATCCGTTATACATAAATCATCCCACATTTCAGTTTCTCCTTACCATCTTTCCAAAAAAAACTTTGTTGATCAATTCTGAACCGATTGCTTAGAGAGCTTCAGGACGCACTATATTCAATGGTTTTCCATTTGTAGCTAAAATGTCAAGATTTTCCGATTTTCCAACTCTTGAACAACCTACATACAGCTAACCGGGAAATGTGACACTTATTTGGCAAAATTCTTCCGCCATATAGGCCCCACAATTTTGAATTTATAAGTTTTGATCATAATTTCGTTATTTACTACCTTAAAAACTCCCATATACCGATTTTAATTGGAATCGGAATACAATTCGCAAACTCGTCGGACATATTGGTGCGGCCATTTTAAATTTAAATTTTGATCATAAAGTCGTTATTTGCTATCTTAAAAAACCCCAGATACCGATTTTAATTGGAATCGGAACACAATTTGCAAATTCGTCAGAAATTTTGAATTTATAAGTTTTGACCAGAAATTCGTTATTTGCGACCTTAAAAACTCATAGATACCCACTTTCATTGGAATCGGTACAAAAGTAACAAAACTCGTCCGCCATATTGACGCGGCCATTTTGAATTTATAAGTTCTGATCATAAATTCCTTATTTGCTACCTTAAAAAAACTCAGATACCGATTTTCATGGGAATCGGAACGCAATTTGCAAACTCGTTGGCCATATTGTCGCGGCCATTTTGAATTTATAAGTTTTGACCAAATATACGTTATTTGCGACCTAAAAAACCCCTAGATACACACTTTCATTGGAATCGGAATAAAATTGGCAAATTCAACCATATTTCTGCGGCAATTTTGAATTTTGGTCATATTTCGGCGGCCATTTTGAATTTCGAAAATCGGGCGTAGAGGTGCATCATAGGAGACCTCCACGGACCTTCATGCAAAAATTCAAATCTCTGCGATGATTTTCAACGAAGCTCTCCATGACAGCGCCATCTAGGAGTGACTTTAGAAAGTAATAAAATAGCCTATTTTCTAAGTTTGATTGTAAATAGCACATGGTTAAAATTTCATTAAGATCGGTTGCACGGTGTAGGAGCCTATAGCGAACATACATACATACACATTCATTTTTATATAGATTAAAGTTTTTTTACCGCGTTTGTCGAGCTTAAAATGTGAATTACTCCTGTTGTACAAGTCGGATCGGGCAAACCAGTCTCTTGTTGTAATTGCCAAAATCAACATTCATTTTTTTAAATTAAAGGTCCCAGAATTCTCTACCGATAAAAAATTTTAAATTTTTTTCCAAAATGGACGAAAAAATGCAATTGTTATTATTTAAGTTATAAACAAATAAAAAAAAAGTCACCAAAATTACTTTAAATTTCTTTTTTTTTAATTGCATTCGAATGGTGGCATCGAGACACAAATTTTCACTTTAGACTTAATTGCATAAAATGGCGGGCATTTCAAATTTTAGATAACAAATGCAATTTTGGCCAACGGGTTCAGTATTTTGACACCAATTTTCAGGGCACTAAAATGAACAAAATACTTTTTTTTTCTTTTTTTCAGTTTTGTAGGTTCTGTATGTACTTCAGAGACTTGAAACCAACGAAGATTTAATGGCAACGAAGATACTGGTATTTAGTTTGCCGCCATCCGACTTATTGAACCGGAGTAATTCACATTTTAAGCTCGAAAAGCGTGGTAAAAAAAACTTTAATTGTTTATAAAAAAAAGTAGCACAAGTTTTTCGAGGTCCAAAACTTAGGAATATCCTCCTGGTTTTACCCCAAACAGGATAAAATCATAATCTGGCTGTATGCAGACTATACCTATCTCTTCATTTTTTGGCCTTTTTTACTGCACTAGAGTTTGCAAATCAAAACATAATAGAAAGAGTATAGATCAATCAATCTTTTTTTAAGGTCCTTTTTTTAATTTGCAAAAAAGTTTGGTCGGTTTTGGTCGTTTGGTTATTTCTTGTTTTTGTTTTTTTAGTTGGGTCAGTTTTCTTTTTTAAAGAACGAACGCTTTTGGGGGGGTCTTGACCCCCCCCCCTTAAACCCGCGCCTGCACATACAGAGTATCCTGAACCTTGTGAACGTATTGTCCAGCAGGCTTTGATATGACTTGAAGCTTCTTCTTTCTTCCTTTTTTCAGTATTGGCTCTATCGAGCACCGCTGTCGCAAAGTAGGTAGCCCTTATAAGGCATCCCGCCGGCTTAACCGGTTAATAATAGCCGTGCTCCTTTTCATTTTTTACTAGTATTTACTTGGAACTACTCCTGCTCTCACAGAGGTTTATATAGGTGTTACTCTAATCAACAAATTTTGCGTTCCTGTTATTTTCTACTCCGGAGTACTTAAAAGTAGAAAAGGAACACAGCTAATAGGGTCCCAAAGTTCCGCTTAGGTCTTCACCTAGCGGGCGGTGAAACTCCTTCCTCACCTAGTAGTCTGGTATTGCTTGCGCCTGCGTCACAGCCTTTGCCCGCTGGTTAGCGGAATTCACTTGTTTCAGGAGGCATAACACTCCGACGATGCTGTCATCTGCTAACCCGGATGGTTGTGGCTCAGCTTAAAAAATTCTAATGAAATCCCGCTGGCCCTGATAGTTAACTCATACAACATCCAAGAGTTCAAACGCGATGCTCCAGACTACCTTTAGCCTAGCGTAACCTTTTCATGCGCTTTATATTAGATTTACCTGTATCTTGTAGGTATCTTGTATCTTGTATGTAAACAAATCTTGCAACTTCCATATAACCGATCAATTTCAAATTTTGCACATATGTATAGTTCGCCATTTTGTAAAAAAATCAAGATGCCGGCCGAATTTTGCCATTATGCCTGATCCCCGGCAGAACTCGTGAGCATCGCTTTAAAATCCTCTGTACGGTGCGTAAACTTGCATTTACTCCGACATATGTTGTCACCCTTGGTCTCCCTGGTATCGGCTTCCTTCCGCAATTTTCGATGCCCTTACCTAATCTAACAGTGATTTGCCTGCCTGTGATTTAGTGATCTTCTTCTTTAAACGTTTTGTTCGATCGTTTAGACCAGTTATAAAATTTAAGTTTATTGTTTTTTTGCCAATGGTCTAAGACTTCTAAGACTATAGAAATAGACTCCATCACTCACGCCACACTCGTTTAGCGCAGCGCACAGTGGTTCCAAATCCCGAAAAGGTGGCCAAAATATGTAGACATTATTCAAATTGTATGAAATTACGTACAAATAGTATTTTGAGGTCGCTGATTACGAATCTTCACTCAAAATAAAAAAAACAAAATGGCGGATCCAATATGGCGGACAAAATTTTTATAAAGTGGTAAGATTTTTATGAAATTTGGTATGAAGAGTATTTCGAGTCTGCTGATTACGAAGGGCTACTCAAAAGTTAAAAAACAAAATGGCGGATCCAATATGGCAGACAAAGTTTTTATAAAATGGGCAGAATTTTATGAAATTTTATTTAAATTAAACAAATCGGGGCAAATAGGGGCAACTTTTGAAACTTCCAAATTATAGAGAAAGGTGCAAGAGTGGGACGTGGGACTTTTGAGTAATGTAATTTTAAACACTGACGTTTACAACGGGAAGTTATAAAAAACTTGTTTTGAATGGTACATTACTAAAATAGTTAAGAAAATTGATTGTCAATATGAAATAACGTTTAAAAGTGCTTACTTTCCTTAGCAGAAGCCATTTCAAACGATTCCAGGTCAAAATAAAAAAAAAATTCGAAAAACAAATAGCGCCACGTCAAAGAGCGGAAAATTTTAAAAAAAAATTCTAGTATAACTTATTTTAAAAAAATTTGTATTATTATTATAAAAAATTATTAAAAATAAGAAGCAAATTCGAAAAATCTAAGCTGCCAAAAAGCTGAATTCAATTATTCTAGCGAGGCGTTCGGGGAAAAACTAAAGTATCCTTGCCTAAAATGTACGCAAAAATAAAAATGAAAAACGCATTTTAAAGAGGACACTCTGCTTTCTAAGAAAGCCATTAGTTTTTAATCTTTTGTTTTTTTTTCTCATAGAAAACTTGGACGGAAGCTATAATTTGTAAAATTCTAACTGATGTTTACAAAATTGAAGATATATATTAATAGAGGCGTAAAAAAAAAATCCTTGTACATTCATCATCATTAGACATTTATTTTTGATGTAAAAAAAATTAAAATGATAAACATTGGGTGCCTTCCATTTAGACACAGAAAGACAATTGTGCTCGACACAGCGGCTCGCTCTGTGTCGTTCTGTGTAAGCCCAAATGGAACACATAAGTTCTTGAAAAATCCGCCACGGCGCACTTTCTTCGTTTTTATTTTGACGTAATAACGTCTTATAAATCGATGCGGTTGGAAGGCATTCACGAAAAAGTTGTAACGAAGCCACTAACGTCCAGTAACGTTACGCCGCTCGCGCAACATTCGAGAAAGAGGCTCACGTTCTTAGCGTCGGAGCAAAAGAAAGAAAGCGTCTCAATGGGGGGTGCTACACACGAGACTAATTCGGACGGGTGAGGGTTTCAAATGACGAATTTGTGGTTAAAATTTGAAAATTCAAAATGGCGGACTAATTTTGGCAATTGTGTTCCGATTGTACTGAAAATCAGTATCGGGGGCCTTTAAGTGTTCTAAATAACGAATTTGTGGTTAAAATTTGAAAATTCAAAATGGCGGACTAATTTTGGCAATTGTGTTCCGATTGTACTGAAAATCAGTATCGGGGGGTTTAAGGGCTCCAAATGACGAATTTGTGGTTAAAATTTGAAAATTCAAAATGGCGGACGACAGCGTAGATCGTAGAGAAAAACCGGCGAAAAAAATAAAACTGAAAAAATAAATAAAACGAAATATCTCAGTGATTTATGAATTTAAAAGTGTAATCTTCATTTAATCCTTTCTTCCAAAAAACTTATAACACAAAAAAGACCTTATCACGTAAAAACTTCGCCCGTATACGGTCTTTACAGGAACCCATATTTTTTTGTTTAACAAGTAAATCGTAAATTTTATGTTGCTAATTTTTTTAAATTAATTAACCGACATCTTATAATTTCTGGGAATCTTAAAAACAATATTGTTGTAATTATAAATTAACGATCGAATTTCAATTGGCGAGGGCTGGTAGCGTTGACTTAGTTGTGCCCAGCTGTGTCTAGCTGTGTCGTTGATGGAACACTTCTATGTCGGACACAGTGTAGTACTGTGTTTCTCTGTGTCTAAATGGAAGGCACCCATTGTCTCTGTTTAATAAAATCTATGTTTTAAAATATTCATTTTTTCTTACAGCATTCATTCGACGCCATTTTGATTTTCAAAAACAGCCGGCACTAGACGATAGAAGTGAAAGACTGGCGTCGGCCCGGGCGCTTCTTTCTTCTTCATCATATTCTGTGTGTCGGCTGTTTTTGAAAATAAAAATGGCGTCGAATGAATGCTGCAAGAAGAAATGAAAACTTGAAGAAAGAAGGAATGCTTACCGGAATGCTGTCATACAAAACTTGAGAGAAATAGAAGATAGCCCAACATCAACGACAAATTGGGAATAATTAAAAGCAACATAAACAAGAAAGAATGGTATATGGGGAAGAAGATAGATACAATAGCGAATTGTGCCAAACTTTTGACGTCCCAGAACTCTATTTTTTTACAGACTAGCTGGTCAGGAGGGGACAGCTGTATCCCAAAACGGCTCATGGTAAATCCCGGCCCATAAAATAAGGAAAATTAGCGCGCAAGTGGGATTGTGATTGAGAATATAAATGAGACGGTTATTTGCATTTTTAAACAAACAAAGTGATTTTCCCTTGTGGGGACTTGAGACTCTCCATGCGCATCGTAACAGCGATTTTGAGTTTCCCTTATTTTATGGCGCGGGGTCTAGCAGAATGGAGTAGACCAGTAGCAGACCCAGGAGGAGATGGATAAACTCTGTGACGACTGACGCAGAAGCAATGCGCAACATCCAGAGCTGATGACATGCTGCAAGGGACCGTCAAACTTGCAGAAATGCCCTAGAGAAGGCCAAGGCTCGATTTAGGCTGTGGCATTATTGGATGGATGGATGATAGGTTCACAGGAGTTTCTAAAGCTATTGGAAGAGGATGAAGAATGAGGAATGAACAAACGCAGTTCTGTCTGTATACCTCCGACTGACCTCTAGTTCCCAGAACCATGGTCCCTCGTCTAAGAATGGCCTTAGAACTACGAAAGCACAAATCGCAGTCGTGGCCTAAAAAAGGGAATAAGAACCAACAAATTGGCTTTCTCATAGTGCCAGACAATCCTTTTGGAGACTGTGTTGTGTAGCGCTGACTAGGCAGTGGTCCAAGTTGCCAAGCGGTGAGTCAACTTCGATGGAATACCGTGTTGGATGAGATATAAGAAATAGGCTAAGGGTTGGGCTCTTTGATTCACAACGTCAGGGACTCTCGTAGGACAATAGTATTGGATGGGAGTGAGGTGCAGTAAAACCGCTTCGTTGGCAGTTCATTCATTCTTCTCTCTGCTATTTTTTCAACTAGAGTTTGCTGTCCGACATTGCACTCAATAACAGAACCATTAACAGTGAATAGGGACTAACTTCTGAGATCCAGTGTTTCACAAAAAAAAATTACGGTAGGTACCAACCTCCCATTCTTCTTACCATCGTGTAGGCATTTTTTGTCATATTATTTCTTTATGGGAACTCCGAGCACTCCTATTCATTATTGTAGTTTTGCTTAACTGCCCTGATTTATATTTCTCGTAGTCTCGGTTTTTCTTCCTTAATGACTTTTCCTGTCCCTTGGCGCTGCTACGTACTTTTGGTGATTTCTTCTTGGCCTTCTTGATCCTCAAACCATTGCCTTCTTCTTACTTTGTTTTTACCACCAAATACATTTTTATTTGTTTCTGTATTTTTTATCGAATCCCACATCAGATTCAAATTATTCTTCGTTTCCAGACCCCTTGTTATTCCTTTTATAGTAACTTTCTTCCATACTCTTTCCTTGTTTATTTACTTCTTAATTTTTCTATGTATGACTTTCCCTGATGTATGTTGTTCATTCTATATCGCCGAAAATACTGAAATATATTTTTGTTTTTATAACCGATAAAGGCTATTACTTTGTTACGAAGAGTGGAGTAAGGAGTATAATACACCCATTCAGTGCCATATTAAGGCACCAGCTAGCTAAGCAATTGCTTAGGGGCCCCGGTCAACGGGGTCCCCAAACTTCCAAAAAAAAAGAATAAAAATTTAATTTTTTTAAACAAAAAATTAATTTTTAAAAAAAAAAATGTGGACATTTTTGTTTTAGCCTCGACACACGGCAATTAAAATATAACGGCCAGTATACTGGGAATTTCGGAACACCGCCAAAATCTCTAGAAATATACCACCCTTTAGGAATTGATTTAGTGCAACTTAATACATTTTTTTACATTTTTAATGGTTGTCTGCCTGCAATTTAAAAATTTGGTCGCCTCGCGGTGTGGCTGAATTAAAGTGTGTGCGTCATGTGTATTATATGTGTTAAATTTGCGCTTGGCCTAGTTCGGTTTCTGCAGCCGGCTGGGTCGGTCGCGTCTTGCCCTTGCCGCGGATGGCCCTAAGCTCGGGCAAGTTGTGAAATTCATCATGGTGGATAGCGTGTAAAGAAGATATTTTAAATTCTAATCTATTCTTCGGGTCAACCCAACGCTTTGTTTGATCAGAATATTATCAATGAATAAGAAGAAGAAACGAATGACTACATACACAGCTAATATCCGTCGAATCTATGGACTACCGAAGGCTCATAAAGAGGCCGTGCCGTTAAGACCTATATGTGCATCAACTACTGTGCCGTGCTAGGAGTCCAAATACATAGTCAGGATCCTGAATAAATTGACAGGAAACTCCAAATTTAATGTCCAGAACGCCAAACATTTCATCGAGGTGCTCTCCCCATTTAACCTGGTGTCATGGTGTCATTTGATGTCGTTTCTCTTTTCACCAATGATATTGGAGATCATTGATAAGAAGTGGAATGACATTAAACAACATACAAAGATTAAGAAATCCTTGTTTATGGATATACTTAGGTTCTGCATCATCGAGAACAACTATTTAGAATTTGAAACGAGAATATACCAACAAAAGCAAGATGTTCCTATGGGTAACCCGGCATCACCAATAGTAGCGGACATAGCAATGGAGGCCTTATTGGAGGACGTTATGGCGAAGCTGACGCCAAAACCCAAAATAGTCACCAAGTATGTCGACGACTTATTTGCGATTATAAAAGCTAGTGAGATTAAAAGAACACTCACCGCATTAAACTCTTTCCACCCGAGAATACAATTTACCGTTGAGGTTGAGAAAAAGGGAGAACTGCCGTACCTTGACGTCAAAGCATTCAGGGACAATGGTACAATCATTTTTGATTGGTACAAGAAGCCTACATCTTCGGGCCGGCTCATTAACTTCCACTTAAAACAACCCAAGACGGTAATATTCAACACTGCGCAGAACTTCATCAATAGAGTACTTGATAATAGCGACATTAACTTCCATCGTAAAAATCCAGGCATCATCCGAGACATCCTGTACTCCAATTCCTTCCCCACTAATGACACCAATAGCATGATTAGAAAGTACTATAGAAATACCGCCGATCGTCCCTTAGATGTTCCACCACCTTCATTGGTAACTTACCGAATTGCATTATACATTCCTTCACTTTCCAATTCCAGAGAGACCATAAGAATTGCGTTTAGATCGGTTAACACAATTAAATCGTTACTATTTACCAACATCAAAGGGAAACTGGATAACTTGGATAAGTCGGACACAGTTTACAAGATTGTTTGTTCAGGGGGTAGAGGGACGGCCTGCCCAGCTGTATATGTTGGGACTTCTAAACAAAAACTGCGCAAACGTCTCTCGGGTCATCGCTCCGGCATCAACAATGGAGGTTCCCAAAAAACTGCTCTTGCTCTCCATTGCTTAGAAAATGACCATGAGCTTGACCTCAACAATGTTACTGTTTTGGAAGTTGAGAGAAATTATAGCAAGAGATTACTGCTGGAGATGCTACATCTCAACAATATGGAGAATGCAGTTAACCGACGATCTGACTACGATAACCTCAGCCATGAATATAAGCAGCTGCAGGGCCGGCGGTTGATGTGGGTTCAATGGGTAGTTTTACCCACTCGAAAAATTCCGAGTGGGTAAAATACCTACTCGAACTTCGAAAGAACAGGGGAAAAATGTTTGAGCTGTGAGAGTTCAAATATACATGCTTGTTCAGTTCAATTTAGCGTTGAATTCCTGGAGCCCTACAGAGCGCAAACTCTGAGCTCGCAGTTCATAGCTCAGTGTCTATATCACCGAGATAGTCTCTGTTTGTAAACCAAAATATATACCTTGAGCCTGGGAGAGCGATTGCCATCAAGTTTTGCTACAGATTCAGAACAGAATAGATATATATCTGTGGTGAAGAAAGATGGGTAGATTCGTGATAAGGTTGAAAAGAAAAAACGAGTTGAGTGTGGATGATGCCATCAGGCAGCAGAATAATGAAGAAGATTCATTTCATACTTTTTTAGTACTTTTCCACCTGAGCTTATGTCGAAAAGTACCAAATAAGGCCAATTTTAACACCAAAATTGCTTAAAACTTCAAAAGTAAAGGCCGTAGCAAAAAAATTGTTGGGACATTATTCATAGGAAATTGTCCAAGCTTACCAATTTTGGAAAACAAATATATTAGTTAACTACGTATTTTTTGGATAAAAAGGTAATTGAATAAGAAATTTTAGTGAAAAAAAAAACCAAAATTTTGACGGCTCATAACTCTGGAAGTTGGTAGGGTGGAACCTTGACTTTTACAGTTTTAGATAGGTGGGGGTATTCTACGTACATTACTACCTTATTGTAGGGTTACAAAAATATAGGGTGATATGTAAACCTCTACCAAAAAAATTTAAAAACGCCGTTGTTCGTCTCTACCACCTATCCACAGCCGGTCGCTTTGTTAACTTAACGGAAAAACCCTGTATATATCCCTCCCGGCTGTTGGAAATAGTGACTATCACCTTGCCACAGTAGGACACCATAACTATTGTTTATTCCAGCATTAAAACAACATTGATGAGAAGATGGAAAAAATTCACCAACATAACAATGGAAAAACATCAGCCAACATAATAATGGAAAACATCAGCAACAGAAAAAGAACAATAACAACACCAGACGCAACAACTAACCAGCTGTAAGATTTTCTATGTAGCGATGTACAACATTGATAATCCTCAACATCATTAAGTAAGAATTATTGTTATAACAATATTCAAAATCAAAAATCAGAATTAATATTAATTTAAGATGCAAATGTAAATTTCACTCGAATTCCACTCAATAATCCACTCAAACGAAATTTAAATCTGGCTACACTAAAATCGACCAAACTTACACCGTATACACACGGACAACTGTATCCCCACTTCGGTTGTTATCAACAAAACCAGTTTATACCGTTATTTTAAAGATCAAGTGAATAAAAATATTTGCTCGGCTGATTTTCGCTCTCTTGTGATCCAGCAGCTCCACAAAGCAGGTAACTTTATCCCATTACTAATTCCACTCCCTATTCATATATTTTAGTTGTGTCTTGTTGAGTCGAGACAAGGCATAACTATACCTTTTCAAGTTCAAATTGAGACTAAACAAATTCTAATTGAGACTAAACAATTTCAAAATGGGACTAAACGATTTCAAATTGGGACCTAACAATTTCAAAATGGGAGTAAACAATGTCAAAATGAGAATTAAACAATTTCAGTGAAAATAAATTCTTACTTTATTGGAAGAAATATAAAGTATTATATATAAATTACAAATCAATGAAAAAACAGTCATATCTATCATATTGTTGGGGTCTATATAGTATAAATTTTTAAATATGAGCGACATGTCGGATACAATCAAGAATATCAATTTTCGATATGTTTTCTCAAATTTTAATTGTTGTAGACGAAATTCAAATTTGATCTGTTTTCACCAGCATCTGAATATTTGAATCAGTTTTGACACCAGCCTCTTGTTTTTGGAGGTGCTCTCCAATCTTCGTCATTACTATGCAAAACACAGATTTGCTTCTTTATATTATCAGCTTCATTTTTTTTTATGTAAGACATTTTTAGGGATAAACTAATAATGACAATTTATTGAAGACGCTTTTAATAATGACAGACAATAGAATGTGTTGGTCAAGCATCGTTAACAGTCAACTAAGTAAACAAATCTCAATATTAACGAATAAAGATCAAAGTATTTATTTATTTTCACGGAAAGTTTTTAATTCTCATTTTGAAATTGTTTAGTTCCATTTTGAAATTGTTTAGTCCCATTTTGATATTGTTTAGTCTCAATTAGAAATTGTTTAGTCTCAATTAGAAGTTGTTTAGTCCCAATTTGAACTTGAAAAGGTATAGTTATTAATTCAAATCCTATCTTGTATATTGTTATACAAGATATATAATACTTATATATTAGTTATATCTTGTAGAGTCGATACAAGATATAACGACATACTAACCTTGTTTGTATCTTGTTGTATCAATACAAGATATAAACCCGTATTTACTAAATCATAGTAAGACCTTATAGCATTGTATAAGGTGTTACCACTTTAATATTGGTGTATCCTGTAGTGTCGATACAGGATATAACGCCATATTAACCTTGTTTATATCTTGTTGAGTCGATACAAGATATAAACACTCTACTAACTTACAGCAAGACCTTGTAGCATTGTACAAGGTATTGCTACTTTATCACTAGTTATATCTTGTAGTGTCGATACAAGATATAACTTGTTACTAACTTTGTTTGTATCTTGTTGCGTCGATACAAGATACAAACACTTTACTAACTTACAGCAGTACCTTGTATCATTGTGCAAGGGATCGCTACATACTCATTAGTTATATCTTGTAGTGTCGATACAAGATATAACTTGTTACTAACCTCATTTATATCTTGTTGCGTCGATACAAGATATAAAGCCTTTTACTAACATATGGTAACATTACATATGGTGTTACTACAATACCAATTATTCATTGCACATTCCTTCAAAGTTATCCCTTTCCCTCACGTTAACCTGCTGTTGATAGAATCAGGTGAGTACAAGTTTTTGGTCACTTATTTGTTCTCCTTCATATTAAATTATATTATTTTATTGTGGCATGGTGAAGTTCGAGTGAAATTAATTGAACTATTCATTAACAAATCCAATTACTTTGTTGCATACTTCACTTGAAATGCGAATGAATTTAATTAAAAGTTAAGCTGTTTATTTTATTACATCTTTATTTTGACGTAAATATTCTCTTGTGTTAATCAATTATATGGAAATAATATATTTGTGCCCAGCAAACATTATGATTTGAGATCGAATCGAAAACGAATCATTAAGATGAACTACAATTGCGATCTCGAAGCCGGTTTCGAATTGAAATCTAAGTAAAAAAGAACGAAAAGGCCCGCTAGGTCGAATCGCAAAAGCGATTAGAGTTTCTTTCGTTTTTTCGAAATGAGATCGTGAAGGTATATAGGGGTCTTTATATATTTGAGGTTTCTCCGAAAATATGAATCGATATAGAATCGTTTTAGCAAGTTAGTTTACGTCTGTTGACATCATGGAAATGGTTGTTTTAAAAGAATTAAATTTCTACTATCAACTGCATAATTCAGTTATTTACTTTTTTAACGCAAATTATGCAGTCAATTGCAGAAATTGAATTCTTCTAAAATAACAATTTCCATGATGTCCACAGACGTAAATTAACTTCCTGAAACGATTCTCCCTGATCCTGAAAAGAAGGGAAAGTTATGAAAATAAAAATCGTGCAATTGAAATACGCATATGACATTTAACTCTTTACGGCCAGAATTTCAACATGTTGCACAGAGATTTATTGTGTTTTAAATTAAACAAATGGTACATTTTTGTAAACAAAGAATTATACTAATTTTGGCATGCAGGACTTTGCGCGTCTCAAAACTGAATAAAGCGAATGGTGAAATGCACTACTTTTTCGATAAAACGAAAAATTCTCGAAACCTTTTCATGACGAATTTTACTTTTAGTACTTACGCAGTTCTCTTCGCAAAAACTAAATATTATCGTAACTTTATTTCCAAACTATTTCTTTCTCGCTCTCTTCCTCTTCGAGAATTTTTCGAAATACGCTAAACTTCGAGATGATGTTTGCTGGGTGAATTAAAAGAAAATAAATTGAATTATATTAAAAGAGTCAGCGAATTTAAGTTTGTGCTAGTTACATCCTTACCTTTGTTGGCCACTGAGCATTGGGATTGTGGGGCTGCGTGCCGGGAAATAAAAAACAGAGCGAAATAAGTTATCCGAATTTAAAACACGGCCAACTATGTATATCCCCTCCCGGCCAACTACCCACTCGGGCTGAATTCCAACCGCCGGCTCTGAGCAGCTGATTGTGGGGTGCTACACGGAAACTCAAGAAGTACGAAAAACCCGGTTTTATAGGAAAGACACGAAGGAGTGGAGAGAAAGAAGGACGCACATGACGAAACTTTAACGAAAGAATTTTCACCCAAAAATTTCCGGGGTGAAAACTAACTCATACGCACATTTCTTTCTCTTCTCCCTTTTCAGATGTAAACAATGACCGCGGTATACACACACAATCAAAGCTTTCATGTAGGGTAAAGAATTATTCTAAGCCGAAGACAGCCTCGTGTAGCATTAAATAACGAGAATCAAATCTGATTTCGGACGGCTTCTCGAGTCTCCGTGTAGCACCACCCATTGGGATGAAAACATACTAGTGACTAAGCTTCTACTGATTTGTATATTGGTTCACCCGTCGCAAGTGATTTTTGTTATTTTTTATAAGTGCTGTTTGATTATTTGTATTGTAAGTGTTGTGACATTTTTTATATATTTTTGTATATTGACGATGAATTTTCCTGTTTTAAATATTGCTGAAGTTCACGGGCTCTTGCTCTATTATAGTCAATACCAGATTTTTTAGCTAAAATCCTCCAACGACTTTTTAATCTCCCAATTTGTCCTCATTTGCTGATAATATTCTCCAAGTCGCCTTTGAACGAAATAAATTATGTACCGAGCCGAGATTATTATCTAATATTACCTTAACTATTTAAAATAAATTCTTTTGCGCCTTCTGAGCCTCTGCTTACGTTTTGTTAAATATATTTTTAAAAAATTATTGAACCTCTCCATGTATACATTTATTGTTTATTATTTATTATATACTTATAATATCTCAAAATCTTTTTAAAAAGAGGGCCCCGAAATTTCAATTGCTTAGGGCCCCGCAAGTTGTTAATCCGGCCCTGTAGCCATTTCATTTTTAAATTCAAGCGTTAACATTTGCGGTAATTTAGGAAATTCGCCTAAAATATTGCAGAAGTTATCTCAAATTCTAAAATTGGCTAGAACTGACGGTGAAAATAAACATCGTTCTTTTTTACATATTTTAAAACCTCGTCAGTGAAATTGTGTTGCGAAATTAATAAAGCAAAAACCCATGCATAATTTCTTATGTTGATGATACCGCGTAGGTTCACGTTTTGAGAAAGTTGAAGGACATCTATTTCCAGCTTGTAATTATTTAAAACTTTTTTACGGCAGGACATGAATATTGAATTTAATTCGTCTGGATAGGTAAGATCATTTATTCACTCGCTGACAAGACAATTACTTCCAGAATTGCTGGAAGCCCGTAAAAATAGCATACATCAACAATAAGTTCCAATACGCATTGCTCAGGATATTCCACAGAGCAATTAGAAGTTGCAAATAACTTTGTCTATTGAAGGTTTAATTAATGCGAAAGGCCGCAGAGGAGGAGGATACTTTTCAACTTCGTATTCCACCTTACGCAATCACGTCAGTGTTCTTAATAATTAAAAAAAAGTTTTTCTTATTCCTAGCCAAGCAAGTGTCTTCTTATCCGTTATAAAAATACTCTATGAGTCCCTCTAACAGCAGCATCCCTTTATAACCCCCCTGTGTCTACTAGACTCCACTCGTGGTAGCACACCGATAGCAGACAAGGGTTATTCAACGGGGAACGTTTTCCATTAATAAATGATATCCTGGCATGGACTGCGCAGGATGAACTGAACGAACACACTTTTATTCATTTATTTAAGGCTAAGCCAATCTGAAGATTAATTAGCTGCCCAGATAATGTGTAATTTATTTCTAAGGAAAGGTCTCTTAATTTATCTTAAGGTTATTGTTTTAGGGAAATTCCTGCGAAAAGGACACTCAAAGTAATTAAGTGCGGAAAAGTCGACTAGCCTTTTTTTTAAAAGCAACGTGAATGAAAAGATTCCTTTTGATGGCTATCTGAGTGTCGATAGATGACTACATTATTTGACGTTGGCGTTTTCGTGAATGTCAGCGATCCTGATACAAACACCGCAGAAGCATTACTAGAGGAATGAATAACCGTCCTTGGAACAAAAAGGAAGCGCGGTGGCTAAAGTTTTTTAAGTACAAAAAGGGGTTGGGTTCGTCCTTTTTTCAATAAAGTAAATAATGTTTGAATAGAGCTTCTTGGGAGCAAAAAATTATATATAGGGACATCATTAGCAGGCACTGAAGACTTAATTAGTGAGAATATTTTTGATTTATTGCAAGGGCGGCGAACAGTTCAGTTTATAATGTCTTTGAAATCAAGGGAACTTGGAAAATAGACAATAACTTACGAAGGTCTTGCCTAAATCAGTCTTTGAAACTTTTTGAGGTATGCTTTTCACCAATTGTTAACAAGTTTACAGAGTTCTTGCTGTTTTCCTTGACATTTTTCTTATTTCTCACACACGCGATTTCCATTGAAGTCGATTTACCTCGTGGCAGCTAGGAATGCTACCAAGTCCATGTTCTTCTGACTCTGCAGTCCAGTTTGAGCAGTCAGTCACCGGCGAGATAATGGGAGCAATATGTAGTGTATGTAAATAAGCGCGTGTAGGGACACCGAATCGGTGAAGAGTAGTCGATTAAATACTCATGAGTAGATGTAGAATCGAAAGAAAAGAAAACTACTCAATGAGTACTTTTTACTCGTTCAAAAGTACTCGATTCCTTGAGAATAGATGACATTTTCCTTTTTGAGATTTTTGCGAACTGCGTTAGCGTATGTATACTCGATTTTCGGCTGCGACAGATTACAAATACTTATGAACATCCCGAGTTAAAATAATTTAGTCCCGAGTAAGAATAATTTAGTTGGTTAATTTTCTTACTAGCACGCACGCGACCGCTGCTAGCGCGCATAGCGAACAAATAGGAACGCCACAAAAGTATGCACGCATCCGCCACAGGGACGCACGCTCTCGCCACAGGTACGAAAATCTAAAAATTTGTTCGCTAGAGGCACCCACTGGCACGAAAATCTAAAAATTCAGGCATGAACAATTATAAATACATCGAATACAATCGAACGAGAACCTTTTTACTGTGTATGCTATTGGCACCCTTTATGGTCACCAAGTTAGTTGCCTCTTTTCTTCGTCCTCTACAATTTTTTAAAGCAATACAGGTGATTTCGTGCATCCCTGTGGCGGAAGCGTGGACCCCTGTGGCGGGAGCGTGGATCCCTGTGGCAGGAGTGTGCGTGCTAGTTTTGTTCCCGAGTAAAAATAAAACTCGCCCGCCACAGGGATCCACGCTCCCGCCACAGGGATGCCCGAAATCGCCTGTATTGCTTTAAAAAATTGTAGAGGACGAAGAAAACCCTAGTAAAAATGTGCCGTGCGCATTTGTTCTCTATGCGTGGTAGCTGTGGGGCCGTGCGTGCTAGTGCGTACCTGATGCAGGCTAGCTGCGGGCGAGTTTTATTTTTACTCGGGGTGGGATAATTTTTTGAAAATTGGCACACATAAAGAACACATACGCCTGCCACACAGGTTATGCACGCTCCCGCTACAGACATGAAAATCTAGAAATGCGCCCGCCAGAAGTATGTACGCGTCCGTTACAGATATAAATGTATTTGTAATCGACCCTTCCAAACGCGAGTGCCGTTTTACCAAGCTGTCCTCCAACTAAGCACTAACAACGCCCAATGCTGTTTGACCTGCACAATCGTACGAAAACCGGTCTACTGAGTATGATTAATGGCACCTTTGGTCGCCAAGATAATTTCTCGTTTTTTGGCCCTAAGCAACTTCTTAAAGGTCAAATTTTACTCCTTTAGTCTAGAAAAAGTGTCAGTGTACCATGCTTCGTTTAGAGACTATTCGGTGAGCCTTTTACTGAATGGTATTCACGTGGAAAAGTAGAATTTTTATTCAGGCGTACCGTGCGTCCGTGCATGTTTCAGGCTAACAACGGGCGAATCTGATTTTTTCTCGGGAGGAGATATAAATTCAGAAAATCTATAAAAGATCGTTTACATTCCAAAATGCAAATTGGAGCTCTCTGCGATAAAGAAATTTGTATGTATATGTCTTTGTCTGGAATCCACGTTCGTGCAACAGAGAGAGAAGCATACAAATTTCAGAGGTATAAAAGAATGCTAACTTGCATTTCCACTTTGCGTTTGGGATTTAGAAGATCTCTAAACTATCCTTAATTGAGCCAGAAAAATACATAATATGTGTAAAGCGTTTATATGAAAATTATTTACGGCTGAGATAATCTTGCAGTTAGCTTGAATTGGGCCTTGAATGCGAATTGTACTCACTACTGGAGATATAAGTAATGATATGAGTAAAACTACTCGGTCGAAGTATCGAATACTGATATGAGTAGAATCGAAATCCAAATACTCATATGAGTTAAAAATCGAGTACCGATTCCGTATCGCTAGGCGACGTTCGAGAGCGTCAAGGCGATCTTTTAAATTGTTTATTGAATCAAAAAATTCCTTAATGCTTAAGTCAGATTTATTGATCGAGATACATATCATCAATTTTTTTCGAGATTTTTGATTCGAGAGAAACATGAAGCTCTTCAACAATTTCACCCGTTTCCGTTTCCTTTTCAGAGGACGTCCGCGCAGAGCCTCAGGTATTTAGAAGTTAGCAGACAAAGAACAACGTGGAGGAGAACCCTATTAGCAGAGGCTGCACCACCTGGAGATCCTGGAAGGAACTGAGAGCTGGCGCACAAAACAGAGTCCCCGCCCTATGTCCTACGATGGATTAAAAGAACGAAAGAAGAACACATCATCACTATAGGTTTAAATTGTTTGTATTGGTTGTTTAGCTTTTGTAAAAATTTCTTGTCATTTAAGTTTTTCTTTTTGGAATACTAGAGCTCAGGGAAAGCCCTTTGCACTGTCGACAATCTATTTCGTTTTTCGTATAGAGTGCAATGTCGAACAGCAAGCTCTAATCGATAGATAGAGAAGGGAAAGAGAGAAGTGAAAGAACTGCCACAACCACCTACTCCCAACCATTTCTATCGCGACTTGGGCATCGGGGCAACGAGTGTTTTGCTGATTCTTCTATTTTTCTCATTTCTTCCTCCAAATACTGCCTTTTTTTCGTGCATTCTCTTCTCAGTTGGTCTCTTTTCTCTAAACTCTTCTTCAGAAATTTTTGTTCTGTGGTATGCTCTGTTTTTTCTATTACCGCCTGAAACCAATCTACTCTTCGTCCTTGTTGCACGAAACCTAGAACTTCCTTTGCTGTTCCTTTATTGTTCTTTTTATATCGTTCTATTAACAGCCGACCTTTATTATTTTCATTTATTCTTCCGTTCAGTGGGTTCTCATATTCAGCCCTAATTAGCTCGTCCTTCAATCCTTCCACATTATATTCTCTGTCTCTGGTTCCTCTTCTTCTTTTATTTGTACACATCTTGCCTCTCAATTTGGTTCCTATTAAGAAGTGGTCAGAGTCTGTATTTACTCCGCGGCAGGCGCGGATCTAGAATTTTGTTTTGGGGGGGTCACGGAATTAAAAGTGGCGGAAAAAACTTTTTCTGGTGGATTAAAAACAAACGTGCCCTACGAAAACGTTCCCTAATGTGTTTTTGATGAAGACGCGCCCTTTCTTGTGAGTGCAGCTAACTTCAGAGTTTGCAAATCAAAACATATAGAAAGAGTATAGACAGTGGCGTATTTTAAGATTTGGCGCCCTGGGCCTATAAGATTTGCCGCAAACGTAGGTAATTTTTTATTCTTTTTAGTATAGAAAACGAAAGTTCTACACTGCAGTAACAAGAATTTTCCCAGGCTCAAGTAACCCAATACCTACTGAGATACCTAATGCTATTTCAGTATATGGAAATGCTTCCTTCAAATCCTTGTGCTTAAGAGGTAGGTTGACTTTCCTTAAAACCTTTTTTAACGTGACGCCAAGAATTGTTTTAAAAGAACACATTCTTCTTGCAGATCATCCGCAAGATCAATGGCATAATTTTTGGAGTTTTATGGGGTTAACTCTAATTTCCCCATCAGGCATTGTATCCAATTTGCATAAGAATACAAAATTGCCAGTTACTGCGTCATATGAAAATTTTAGCCTCCAAAGCTCGTTCAACACTTGGTAGCATATAGGGAAAAAGGTATTAATCTTAGGTCGCCTTTTGGTCCTATCAACATGGTATAGTTTCTTTTCTTCTTCTTTCTCTTGTGATCGCTTCTGAATTCTTCTGAGCATTTTTTCTTACCAGCCTGCTCAGAAGAATCAAAAGATTCCTGTTTGTTCTCTTTGAAAGTGGTAAGTAACCCGTAGAATCTTGAAACTAACTCTACGTCTGCGTCGAAACCTTTAGAATTTTGAAAACTATATAAGCTTTTTGGTGGCCCGCGTCACTTTTTACAGCTTCAAGAGCCGTTATTATTTCGTTCCAATTTTTGTTTAGGCTGGCAGAGGTATTGTCCCTAGCTGACCATCGCGTATATCAAAAATTTTCCGGTTACATTTCCAGGATTGTAGTAATTTTGTACGTTCCGTTGATGCTGAAAAAAAGACGTATAAATTTTGCAGCATATCCAAAAAGATTATTAAAGGCTTCCAAAGCTGTTTACGCAAGCCGCCTCGCGCAACATACCGCCCCGGGCCATAGCTCCTATGGCACTAGGGTAAATACGCCACTGAGTATAGGTCAATCTGTTGTTGATCTTGAAGGTCATTTTTTTAAAGTCGTTTTTTTTAATTTGAATCGGTTCTGGTCGTTTGGTTATTTTTTGTTTTTGATTTTTTAGTTGGGTAAATTTAGTTTTTTAAGCAAGGAGCGCTTTTGGAGGGGGAGGGGGGGTCTTGACCCCCCCCCTGAATCCGCGCTTGCTCCGCGGTATAATCGTCCAACACATAGGATAGATGGCGTGTGTCTATAAGGACATGAAGTACTGCTGGGTCCATCTGGCGACTTCTAGGTTGCTTTTTGAATATCCTAATATGACCATTATTTGCGCCATAGCGAAGCTTATTAGTCTTAACCTAGTACCATTGTGATGTTCATGTAAGCTAAATCTGATTGACAGCTGAAATGCTGTTTACCGTCCTCTTTTTGCACACACATAGACACCAACCATACACATTTTTATAGTAAACTTCTTCTTCTTCTTCTTTAACAGCTCTACAACCGGGATCCGGTCCTGGCCTCTCGCAACTGTTCTCTCCACCGGTCCCGATTCTGAGCCGAGCGTCCTGGTCCACGCCATCCTTCCAGCGGAGGTTGGGTCTCCCCCGCTGTCGCACCCCATAAGTCTTACCGCAGAGAACTTTCCGAGCAGGCTCATCTTCACTCATACGAGCTAGATGTCCTGCCCACCGGAGTCTACCGAGCTTTATTTTCTTCACAACATCTATGTCGCGATAGCGCTCGTAGATCTCGTCATTGTAGAGTCTCCGGAATCGTCCTTCCTCACATACGGGGCCAACAATCCTCCGAAGTATTTTCCTCTCGAACACCGCCAAGAGGTTAGAGTGCTTTTTGCTAAGCACCCACGTTTCGGATGCATATGTGAGGACCGGCAAGACCATCGTCTTATATAGTAAAAGTTTAGACGTTATGGTTAGATGCTTGGATTTGAAGAACCTTGACAGGCTATAGCAGGTTTTGTTGGCTTTTAGCAGTCGTGCGCGTATTTCAGGTTCCATGCTATTGTCGGCTGCTACTATTGACCCAAGGTAGGTAAATGATTTTACCACATCAAACTCGTGTTCCTCTACCTTGATTGTGGGACCAATGTTAGGTGTTCTTGCAGACGAGGCCACCATATACTTTGTTTTGCTTTCGTTGATGTGCAGTCCCAGATTTTCTGCCGCGCGCTCAATCTGGATGAAAGCTTCTTGTACAGCTGTTGATGTTCTTCCAATGATGTCAATGTCGTATGCATAAGCCAGTAATTGGGTGGACTTGTGAAGGATTGTGCCCCTTGATGTCACGCCCGAATCTCGGATCACTTTCTCCAACGCCAGGTTGAAAAGGAGGCAGGCCAGACCGCCCCCTTGTCGGAGTCCATTATAGATGTTGATTGGTCTGGACAGTGTTCCGGATACCTTTACTTGGCTTGTCACATTGGTCATGGTCAACCTACATAGTCTTGTCAGCTTATTAGGAATGCCAAATTCTCTCATGGCTTTGTAGAGTTCTACTCTGGCTATGCTATCATAGGCGGCTTTAAAGTCTATGAAGAGGTGTTGGATTGAGTTTTGAAACTCTAGACATTTTTCCATAGCCTGCCTCAAAGTGAAAATCTGATCGGTTGTTGATTTGCCTGGGCTGAAGCCACACTGGTATTGGCCTACGATATTTCTAGCGTATGGGGCCACCCTTTTTTGTAGGATGGCGGAGAATATCTTATACGCGGTACTCAACAACGTTATACTACGATAATTGCTGCACGTTGTGATATCTCCTTTTTTATGTACCGGGCAGAGGATGCCTTTTCTCCAGTCTTCTGGCATCGCTTCCTGCTCCCATACTTGCACAATTAATTCATGAATCGCTTGGTGTAATGTAGGCCCTCCATATTTAACCAGCTCCGCAGGGATGCCGTCTGCACCCGAGGCCTTGTTGTTTTTGAGCTGGGTGATGGCACTGCTAATTTCTGCTAAGCTTGGTGGTGACAACATAGCATTATCGTCAGATATTGGTGGAGCCTCCAAATCCTCAGTTAGCTCGCCATTTAGCAATTCATGAAAGTGCTCTTCCCATCGCTCCAAGATGCCTTGAGGATCGGTGATCAGATTCCCTTCTTTGTCCTTGCAGTATGTGCAACGAGGTGTGAATTGCGTCATACCGCGTACTCTTCGGTAGAACTCCCGCGCCTGGTGCGGCCGTCGCTCTCTGTACTGTTCTAGTTCACAAACGAGATTTTTCTCCCAGGCTTCCTGTGAATTCTCTTTTCTTCTTTTCTGAGCTCTTTATATTTCTCTTCGCGTGCTCGTGTTCTCTGAGACTGCTGCATTGCTCGATGCGCAGCATTCTTACGTTCAATTGCCAGCTTGCATTCATTATCGAACCAGTCGTTCCGATCTCTACGACTTCTGCCTAAGATGGAATCAGCAGTACTAATGACAGTATTTTTAAGGCGGGTTTTATAGTAAACTAGGCAGTCTTTAATCAAATCAATTCTTTTCGATTTATCAAGTTTCTGTAAATAAATATCAAAAATGAAAATGATTATGTAATATCCTCCATAATGTGACCATACTTATTGATGAAAATCTTTTTTGCTTTAGTTATTTTGAAACGTCAGATGCATTTCAAAGCTACCATAAACTTATGAAAGCATTGATGTGATCTGAATTTGAAACCGACATAAAGTTATTGTATAAATTGCAACTGGAAGGGAATCCATCACAACTCCTGATAAAATCCATTCCCCTTGATAATAGCACATAGATCATCTATCCCTTGTTCTTTCTATCAATATATTAAGGGAATATCAAAAAATTCCTTACAAACATTTACGGATCTCCCTCTAAAAGCCGGAATGTCTTACCTTACGTTCGACGACATTGCCTGAAAGTCAAACTTAGATCTCCCAAACGATTCTTTACCTCTTTTTGCACTAAATCAGGCATTGAAAAAATTTGATTTCAATAAAGGACAAAAATACCCAACCCCTAAAGGGATTTCCTTTAATGCTTGAGGGAAGTACGCAAATCGAATGTCATACATTCGTACTTATATATCAGGATTGAAGGATTTCCAGAACATAGCTTTGTCGTTTTCTAAGCTAAGGTAGGTCTCTTTCCCTGATGCTGGCATGTTCGTTCTGCTCAGAGTGTCACGTAAAAATGCCAAAGACGACAGGTGGGAAACCTGACGTGTGTCCTTTGAATCGTTGATGATAGATATTCTGTTTGAGAAATCAACTGGAAAACGAGTTTGCTATTTTTGCATTTAGCAGCCAATGATATGCCGTGTGCCCCCAGTCAACTGAAGGATTCTGAACGTGTATTGGATTTGCTTTGGTATCCGAAAATCGCAAGCCAAATAGATTCCACATAAATAGATAAATTTTGAATTTATCTACCAGTAACGTTTTAAATTGATGCTGTTTTCCGGAACATTACTAAGCCATGTATCAATGATATCTGCATTTGCCTATAGACTTTCCTCATCCCTGAAATCGCGTCGTACTCGCTTAGAGCTAAACTTTCATAACGCTAAATCTATGCAAATATTTTATCTTCGTTATTCGAGCAATTTATTCCTTGTGCGCAATCCATTGATCTAACGGCAAACTTTCTTACAGATTTCAGCTTATTAATAAGGACAACCTGAGAGAAGTTTCCCTACGGAAGGTATCTATCACAATGGCATTACGCTACTTAACTTTGTTGGTTCACACTAAGTTTATGATGAAAAATATCCTGGAGCAGCCTGCGAGTAGCAACAAGCTGCCATAACTTTCCTCAAAAAATGCCGCACTCTCTCCTCGTATTTTAGGGGGTGTGAGAGTTTATAACTTGAAAATTAGGTACTTAAAAAATCAGAACCAAGGCTTTTATGTGCCCATTTGAACCGAGGTTATTTTGTTTCTTGGAGAAAGAAAAAATATTGCATACCTAAGGCTTTAGGTGGAAAAATCAATAGTATATTTCTTACGATAAATTTTTCGGTGCGGCCACTTAAGGCAAGCTGGATTACTTTATGTAATGAGGAAAAATGTTTGCTTATTCTACTTTTTGAATAAACACCTTTGAAGGTTAGCAATTGTGAAGATTTTTTTAACAAATATTAGTGTTTTCTACATTGAATTGGTATAGCAACTTCACGCCGACTAACGACGAATACTTTGATGTTTGGTGGAAGAACTTCTTAGACTAACTCGTTTAGTTTTCGTTTTTCCTCAACTGCCCTATATGACCATGAGTTGTCATGTTGTATTATGATATTAAAAAAAACAATTCAATTATCCGCATTAATTACCCACATTACACGTTGAATGATTTTTCAAAAGTCGGCAGTTTACAAAGTAAGAGCCGTTTTGAATCTCAATCGATACGCAGTTGGTGACGTGAACGTGTTTTTTATATTCTTAATGTGACAGAAGCTCAAAATTCGCCTAGTCTGTCATGTAGCTTGTCACGTCATGGTGCAATATGTAGAAGTAAGCTTACTTCGAGGGTTAGCACATGTATGAGGTTATGAAGAGTCAGGAAGAAGCTCAAGTCGATGGCGTGCCTGTGTTTGAACTCTTGAATGTTGTATGAGTTCGGAAATAATAATAATAGTTCAGTCAAATTAAACATTGAGCGATGCATCAAATCTGGTATTTTTGCTTGTTTAATATGTTGTTTATAATGGAAAGGCAATATCAAATCCAAGTTTTCGATCTCGGCGGACGACCGGGTCATTGTCAATAAAAAATGAAGAAAATCTCAATATTTTAGGCCTTTTTTCAGTTGTCGATTTTGATCTGAAAGGACTGGTTTTTCATCAAAGATTATTATATTCATTTTTGAAGTAGGTTAAATTTGGAACAATTTGAGACCAGAACGGTTTTTATAAGACCAACAGTTTCGGAGATACAGCTTTTCAAACTTTGGCCAAATTTTCAAGTTACACGATTTTTAGCAAAATTTTATTTTCAGTACTATGCACGTTTCTGAAGGCCTACATATTGTTTGAAAACCCTCTGCCACCCTCTCAGTGGACTCTCCTGGGGTCTCACGGGACTCCAAAGTGACCCCCTCAACCACTTGAACAAAAAATGAGATTATTTGTATTTTTATTTACAGGCATGGGAGTAGTCTTGTGTATATCACCCTTTCGAAAAGCTTGCCCATAGTGTTGAGAAGACATATCGGCCTTGGAATTAACATTGCCTTTCCATTATAAACAACATATTAAACAAGCAAAAACACCTGATTTGATGCAGCATTCACGCCCTTTTATGTATAATTTGACTGTACTAATAATATTTATTTGTAGTGAATCAACTAAAATGATATATTAGAAATCAATAATGTGACCTGTCCACTAGATTGCAAGTAACGGAGTTTCTCCTCTCAAACAAATATCGAAGTAACCGAGGAGAATTTTTTTATTGGGTAAAAATAATTTTTGCTTTAAGAAATTAAAAATAACATGGTATAAAAGTGGTATAAAAGGGCAAAGTAGTACTATCGTTAAAAAGTAGGTAACTTTGGATGGCTGCGTCTCAGTCAATTTTTATCGAAAATTCTTTAATTGGACACCATTTTAACGGAAATTACGTCAGCTGTCTTTTTTGTTGATTACCGCCTATACCTAAATCTACCCAGAAAAAAGTTATGCATAAAAATGTTAAAAAAACGAAAAAATTTTCGGTTTTTTTTAAAAGAGTTTTTTGACTTATTTCGGTGAAAAAATTGTTGTTTACTTAAAAATATGGTTATTCGATAGGAAATTCGATTCTCTACAAAAAATCTTATTATGTTTTTTTTATAAAAATGCATAGTTTTTGAGTTATTATTGAAAAACTAAACAATGGACCAATCTTCTCCGTTCTCAAAAGTTCAAGCCTAGATTTAATAGCACTTTTGGATTTATCTTTTTTAATGTGCAATCGAACATATAAAACAATAAAATACCTTTAACTTTAGTTCCTTATTTAAATACATAGTCAATAGCCTAGACAAGAAAGATAGAAGGCTAATGGAAATCAGAGGGTTGCCAAGGGGGAAACTGTTTTTGGAATAGGTACCACCAGCGGTAGCTTCCATTGTAATGAAAATTGGGAACACGTAAGACAGTAGTTGAAGATATGCGTGAGCACATTTGATACAAACGGTGCGATGATTTTTAAGAATTTAAGTGGAACATCATCAGAGCCAATCGCCTCATATTTTTTTGAGTACAGACTGCATCGGAGGTAGAGGAAAAGAATATATTCAGGGATATCGGGATCTGACTCTGCCTTTTGGTAATTTTGACAAAAAGCTCCAAAATTTCGGAGGTTACTCCATAGCTTCTTCGGAGGAAAACTTGTGTCCAGCAGGTTACTAAAATAGTAGCGTTTAGCTGAACGAATTAAAGATACTGCCCCGAATACTGACTGCGAAAGATTGTTTCACGATCATCTTGTTCTCAGGTTGGGTTGTTCTATTTAGGAATGAATTCCAAGTCCGTGGCGTGCGCGGCTGCTATAAGATTGTTGTTGAAGTACGAGAGCGTTTGGGTTGAACAATCACTATGATAGTAGCAATAAAAGTAGCAGGGCTGCTACATTCCTAGGGCGCTCAAAGGATCGAACATAGCGCAAATGGTGACCGATAATTTTGTGGGCTCTGTTTTGTACTCTATCTAGCGATATTAGGGCACTTTTGGAACGCCTCACGTAATTAATGGACGCTCCCTTACAGCTTAGATCGATCTGAGGGAGGAGTTTGCACTTTTTAAGCCAGGCACTGAGATGTTTTTTTGGCGATTTGAAATAAGTGTACATTCCATCTCAGGTCTTTAGTGAATGTCACGCCTAGAATGTTGCGCTGGGTCAGCTACTTGATTAGTAGGTAAGCAAGAACAGTTGGGTTTCCCCCTCATATTTGCCTTTCCCGTCGCCATCGGATACCAGCACTTTTGCAATTTCACATCAGCTTTTAAGAATAAGGTCCGTGTCCTCGCTATGATGAAAGCTTTTTGGTCTCTCTTCCTCCTCAGATACCTTCACTTTTGAAATTTCACGTAAGCTTCTAAGAATAAGGTTCATGTCTTTGCTGGAACAATGGAAGACTAGAGCTCAGGGAAAGCCCTTTGTAATGTATGGAAATTTTGATTGGGGATAGTGTTGGTATCTTGGGCGAAACGGAAAGGAAAATATGCGGGGGCGAACCCCTCTTGGGTTAGTGGACGGTGTAAAACTAAGTAGATAAAGCTTTGCACCGTCCACTAACACGGATGAGTTGCAAGTGTTGTTGAAACTAAGACAGTACTTCGATTTGGAAAAATTAATTCGATACGATATTTACGGCCCCAATCTAGAATGAATTCAATGTCTCTGTGGATTCAGTTCAGAGGTTGGCAAAAAAGAGCGATTGGGACAAACTAGTTGGCTGTTTAGCTCGTTAGCAAACCAGAAACCCGGTGATAATCGTTCTCATACACTTGGGATTTCCACTTTTATATTGGCTTCACTGTAAAAGGTGTAACACACTGAAGTGTGTTTTTTAACACACAAAATGTGTTGCTTAACACACCAAAGTGTGTTATTCAACACACCTAGCTGTGTTGTCAGGAAAAAGTGTGTTGTTTTAACACACTTTATCTTGCAATTGACACGCTCTTCCGTGTTAAAATTACAACACACTTTTTGGTGTGTTAAAAATAGGTAGTGAATTATGACCTGAAATCTAAACAACACACTTAAGTGTGTTGAAACAACACATTTTTGGGGTAACAACACACTTTTGGAGTAACAACACACTTTTGAGCTATGAAAATAGAGCACACTTTTTGGTGTGTAGAATTTAAATAGCTTTGATGAGGAGATGAAAAAACAAATTAATAAATACTATAATACGATAATTACGAAAACATTAATAGGAGAAATGTAAGTTTAATTAAATTTGTTCATAATGTTAAAGCTTCTGCCACGATACGAGCGGCGAGCGGCGTGCGGCTAGCGGTGAGCGGCAGAGCGGCGATTCAGAGTTTTATTTTGTATTGTTTTATATGGAAAACGCTCGAATCCGGTCACGATACGCGCGGGGATCGTTGAGAGGTAGAGCGGCAATACTAAAGTTCCGCTCTACTGCCGCTCACCGCTAATTCGAGACATTAAAGCCCGGGTCACACCGAACGCGGCACGGCGCGGGGCGGTGCGACACGGTGTAGCGCAAGAAGGCGCGGTAAGGCGTCTGATTCACACCGGACACGGCGCGGCGCGACGTATTCCCAATTACAGACCTTGTTTTTATTCAAGAAATAACAATGAAATGTGATATTCACCGATGGCGGCGACGGCAAAATTTGGTTTTGAGTAATCACGAATTATGCCGCGCGACGGAATTTATCCTTGCCGTCCCGCGCCGCTTTTGGTGTGAATCACAGATTCATTTTTCGTGTAGAAATCGGCCTTAAAGCCCGGGTCAAACCGAACACTGCGCGGCGCGGTGCGGTGCGACACGGTGTAGCACAAGAAGGCACGGTAAGGCGTCTGATTCACATCGGACGGGGCGCGACGCGACATATTCTCCATACAGACCTTGTTTTCATTCAAGAAATAATAATGAAATGTGATAATCACCGCTGGCGGCGACGGCAAAATTTGGTTTCGAGTAATCACGAATTTTGCCGCGACGGAATTTATCCTTGCCGTCCCGCGCCGCTTCTGGTGTGAATAACAGATTCATTTTTCGTGTAGAAAACGCTTAACGGCATTCGCGCCGCGCCGCGCCGCGTTCGGTGTGACCGGGCCTTAAATTTTTCTGGTGCCGCTCGCCGCTCACTTTTCGCCGCTCGTATCGTGGCCGAGGCTTTAAGAACTCTGAAAAATTAAAATAAGAAAAAAAACTTAGATTACTGCTTTGTTAGTTTTAGTTTAACTTAAATCTTGTTTTAGTTATTTAACATTATATAATTTAATATAAAATGTTGATTATAAATTTATTGAATTACACGCTTTGTAGTTTGTTATTCAGAACCACTACCAAGCGTGTACCCAGCCCCCTTAATTGAAAGTATTTGAAAAAGTACTTCCAGTAGTCATTCTGCAGAAACAGTTGAGTACTTTCACCACAGAAGAAAAAAGAGATTACATTTACACGGCGATGGTGTAGGCGAGAAATGCCTTCCTTTTCCACCTACATAGGTGTTCAAGAAGTACTTACACCACATTCGTTACTGAACTGATATATTAGAAGTAATTCTATTCTTAATGTTTCAAATTTTGGGAGAAAAAATAAAGTGGTTTATAAATTTTCTGGAAATTATATTGGAACAAAATCAAAATAAAAATTAGTCTAAGATACGTAGAACAACGACCTTCACCGATCGAGTAACCGAATGAAATTTTTTTTCATGATAAATAATATGCTAACAAAAGTAACGGTGATGGGTTTATGCTCTACAACTTTGCTCTTTTGATATTTTCACCAAAATGCATAGTTTCTCCTCAAAATAGAGAAAAAGGCGGAAAAGGGCGAAAAAACGCCTATTAAATATAGCCTTGAACATATTTCGTTAGGCAACCCATCACCGTTACTTTTGTTAGCATATTATTTATCATGAAAAAAAATTTCATTCGGTTCCTCGATCGGTGAAGGTCGTTGTTCTACGTATCCTGTACTAAATCATTGAAGTTCACATCACAAACATCAATATTAAATAAAAAGATCCACATTACATATAATAACAATGATTATTAAAATTATAACTTAATTAATGTTGTTGCTCCTGTTTTTGGCCAAGAATTTTTGTTTTGAAATAATTACCTTTACAGACATATTGTGCTTTCGCTGCTTCTGCAAAAAACACAAGTTAGGAATTTACATTAAGAATAATTATGACTTACCTTTAAATTACTTTATTTATTGAAGCAAAATCACACTTTGTAATTAACACGCTTCTCGTCATGTCACAAAGTTATTTGAAGGAAAAACGTGTTAAACTACAACACACTTTAAGGTGTGCAGAAATAACAGACTTAGGTGTGTTGTTTCAACACACTTAGGAGTGTTGTTTCAACACACTTAGGCGTGTTGTCTCAACCCACTTAGGTGTGTTGCTTTAACACACTTGGGTGTGTTGCTTCGACACAATTCACGGAAAAACGTGTTAAAACAACACGCTTTAAAGTGTGTTAAGAAAATAACACACTTTAAAGTGGATTAAAAATGACTACAAGAAAACAACACACTTAGGTGTGTTGTTTCAACACACTTTGCATTTGCAGTGTTCTTTCCATAGGCTTGTCATACTCGGTACCTTTAGCTGTTTCTGGTTTACTGAAGAGCAAGGTCATCATCCTAAGCAGATAGCGTCGCCAGAGTGACTATGTGACGGACATTTCAAAGTTTAGGGTCTATTGTAAGGGCCGTTGAGCCTAAGAAATCCCAGAAGGGAGAATGGGGGCACGTGAAGGTTTCAAAGATCAAATCTTATTGCATGAGCATACAAGGCTACCCTGGCTTTTCCCTAAGATACCACAAAGTAGACTCCTATAATACACGAATAAACGCAAGAACAAGTACATCATGTGCAGGGGTATGCTTTACCGGGATGCATCTACGAAAACTTAAGGAGGGTCTACCTTAGCAAGAGGATCTTGTTTCTTTTCAACAGACAAGCAGCAATGATAAAGTTCGATACGACGATAAGGTCCTGTACCACTATACCTAGATTAGTTTCGGACCCCCCTAGACGATCGGACTCTGGTGAAATGCTCCGACCACTCTGAAGACTCTGGTAAAATACTCCGACCACTCTGAAAATCTACACCTAGTTTGGTGAACTCCAAGCGGTTTTTCACGGGCTGTTTAGCAATGCAACTATGACGCCACGATACTAGCTGGCTTGGTTACCGGATAAATTATCACCAACGGAGTATCGGAAGGGCGGAAGGCCCATCTGCAGGCTCTGCTTCGAAGAGAACGAGTTTGTCTGTCACTCCACTGCCTTGCTTCACCATAGCAAGGGAAAGGTCTCGTTGTTAGGTGCAACCTTGATTGAGTAGTGCGAACGCAGGCTATTGGACCTGTTCAAGCGGTCTGGAATACAACATGAAGGGAAAGAAGATGAAGGAGGTTTTACATGTGTCAGGAACTAAATAGTGTCACGAGGACTGCCTTCCCTGTTGCCCGCTGAGAATTGTCTACGGCTCGCCCAGTCAGGATTGCCTAGATCAACGTTTGGCGCGATAAGTGTATATGCAGAAATATATAAGCTGGTGACATATTCAAGCGTACATGCGTTGCATTCGTTGACAGATAATATAGAAGTGTGTGTATTCAAATACGACCTGACGGAATATTCCGTGAATGTTCCGCATGCCACGCAAATGTCGGGCTACTTTCAACTTTTTCTGCATTGCCGCATTCGACATAGGACACACAAGCATACACAACAAACACATGCGACTCGTTACTTAGATTTTTGGGCTATCTGTGAAAGCCGGGACGGAACGCAACCATGCAGTTATGTGTCAGTGGAAAATCTCCGCATATCAGGGACCCGCTGAATGCAATGCATGTACGCTTGTATATGTCACCAGCTATATTCAGCGAAAATGGATTTGAATTTTGTTTTAGATGAAGTTTCCGGTGCCATGGATTGAAATGTCATGCGAATTTTATGGCGCGATCTGATGGAAAGTGGAAGTGGCATTTCTAAATGGGGAAGCTGTTTACACGTTTTTTACGTTGTTTGATCGCAAAAGATTCATTCTGTAAATTATTTCAAAGGCCTCTAAAGTACACTCCTTTTCAAAGGAATTAAGAACAATCATAAATATTCAGCAAAGTTCGAAAATTGAAAACGATTGAAGCCAATCAAGTGGAAAGAAACATTTCTCGACGTAAAATTACTTTCTCAGATAGTTTGAAATAGGTTAAGATATAAATCGTATCGGAATTATCTCGAACTATCGGAAAGAAGGTTGCCCTCAAGGAATAAGTTAACCATCTAATTTCTTGGCCGTCTTCTTATCGAACTTCAAAACCCCGCCGGAAAGTACTCAGCAGAAACTTTGATCCATCTCCTGCAGCTGGAATTAGAGCGAGCCAATTGAATTCCTTTCTTACCGGATGAAACTTGAAAGTTTTTTCTTCCGCATCGAAATATGTTTTATGCATGTCTGAATTCTGGACGTCAACTGAGGGAATTCCAATTTGAAGATTAATTCGCCAAAAGACCAAGAGACAGGACTGCAAGGCTAGCAAGAAGCACCCTCGAAATTTTTATGAGAAAGTTTCGTATTGACCAAAAGTTTCGGTCATGACTTTCGATCCGGGAAATTTAGTTCATTAGCAGGATTTTCACAGACCAATTACCAAATATAAGATGATTTCTATTCAGCATGCGTGATATCAGTAATATTAATGGGAAGATACACGGCCGCAGACGATTCCGCATATGTGTACTAATTTGTTGGGATAAGTTTTATTGTTGTTTGTGATAAGTCTCTCCACTTGGCCCCGGGAAATTTCAATTACATCATTCAAATAAACCCGAACCATCTTGTTATAAATCAGGAATGAAATATGACAACGCATTCGATCTCTAGAACGAAGCAATAACTCACTTGCGGTATACAAGTTTCAGGTGAGTTTCAAGGTAAACTCTTATTCAGCCAGGCAACGAGCGGGCTATAGGCCTCCCATATTAATGCGAATCCATGAATCTACATGATAGTCTCTTTTGTATCTCTTCGTTCCGAAAGTAGAAAAGGTCCAGGGTATCGCAATAAAATTCATTTTGTGGAAAATTTCTTGTCATAGGTTGGAAGGTAAAATGTCACAATGGACTTTTATCCAATTTGGCTAATGTATGAGAATTTTTGGGGTTTTATATATTCAGTGTATAGTGGCCATGGTCTTTTCGGTCAGGTTTAAGTTATTTGGCATTTAACTGTAAATAAATTATAATTTTGAAGGGATTTTTGGTCAACTTTTATCTATAAATTTATGTTGGAAAGAAACCGCTTTTTAATGTTTCCTTTCTTGGATTAAGGATCGTTTTGCAATACTAACACAAGTGCCCCGGTCAATGTGAAGTCTATTATTAAAGTAATCAAGGGCAATACTGCTTCAGTTATTTTTTTGTTAGACCTAAGCTCAATAACAAGCTTACTTACTACCAGACCGTCATGACGTTAGCTTCGCCATGGTGCAATCTCTAGTAGTACGCTTAGCTCGAAGGCTAGAATATGTAAAAGTAATCTGGGGGAATTTGAAAGAAATGGCAACGCACATTGCATTTTAACTCTTGGAAGTTCTAGGAATTCTAACAGACTGGTTGGTAAAACCGGTAGGCCCGTTCAAGAACGGAGAACAGGGTCATTCGTAAGGCTTAAAAGGTAGCCGCACTCGTGAAAATACTTTTACCTATAGGCATGGGTCAGTGACTCCAACATGTCACATTCAGGTACCGGACCATATCTCCCATCTTTATCTTCGAAACCTCTCCCAAGTCTTATTAGAATAGGTTTCCAAATGCACGGTGCCTGAAACTGTAGGGGAAAGGGGGTACCCCCGGCCAACATTTTGTACTTGATATTTTGACTATATTTATTAAAGGTGCTGATAGACGATGAGAATATTCTCATGCAAATGTTCTCGCAAGAACAAAAATTCGTTCTCATACACGTGTAAATAGGCATGAGAATACGTCATTGTTCTCATGGAGGTATTCTCAAGCGTTCTCATGAGAATCGTTTTCTCATATGTGGAAATAGGTGGCGTGAGAATATTCCCATTAAAAAGCGTGAGAATGCATTCTTTCCAACATGTCGGAAAGAACGAATGTTCTCATGCGATCTCATTTGATTTTCAAGTGCTTTGTTGTGGAAAAAATCAAACAAATATTACAAAGGCCAACGATGAAAAAACTTTTTTATGGTTTTGCCTGATTCTTATGTTTTTCGGTGTGCTGAGTCCGAAAACAATAGCAAAAAAGTCGTATCACCCACCATTTTTTCACATTTATTGAATATACGAAATATGAGAAATTCAACTATCCTGCTCACGATTGGATGATGTGGAGATTCGAAAGTAATTTGCATGCTCCTTGGACAACCAAAGGGGTTTACTAAGTTTCCATGTTTTATATGTGAGTGGGACAGCAGAGCAAGGGATCAACACTGGTCCACAAAACAATGGCCTGCAAGGAAAATCTTAACACCTGCAGAGAAGAACATTTTGCATAAAACTTGAATAAATCAAAAAAAGGTCCTTCTGTCACCTCTTCACATTAAATTGGGTTTAATAAACAGTTCGTAAAAGCCTTGCCTAAAGATGGTGAATAGAGCCGATTTGCCCCATTGTAAATAGAATCAAGGTCATATTTTTAAAGAACTGTGCGTGATACAAAAAAACTCACACAAAATCCCAACATTAATTTTCGTCTTTTTGACATGGCGATGAAAATACAAATGAACAACTCCACCATGAGAACGATATTTATTCTTGCGGGAACAAATACCATTCCTCGTGTAAACAGCCATGAGAATTATCATGAGTATACCAAAATTTACGTTGAGAATATTCTCATCGTCTATCAGCACCTAGAGAAAAACAAAGAATACTACTAGAAAATAATCAATATTATATTTATTTATGATAAATATTGAAAACTTGAACAAAACTATTATAAATTTCTAATTAAAGCCACTTTAAATACTATAAAAATTTTGGTGTCTTTTTAAGATCGCGGGTAGCTCCGGCCTCCTACGTATTTAGTGTCCAAATCGTTATTTGGCGACACATAATTGCTTAAAAAGCAGATTAATTAAACATTCATATATAAACTTAATTTATTCATAATAGAATAGTATAGAAATATGTAAACAATCGAATAAATAAGGCTGCCGAAATAATTGATGACACGCCGTCGCAGTTTGCCAAAACCAAAAAGCACTCAATCACGTCCGAACGCATCGTTCAGTCGACTTCAACTGGTAGCGTTTCTGGAAGGCTCGTTAATGCACACAGAGATCACACTACCCCCTTTCCCCTAATGAAAATATTGGTTTGTATCTCTGGCTTGTTCGGTCACAGCTACGGTGATGTATGGGATCATCAATCTGAAAATGTCGTTCAGAGTTAGCCCTGCTTGTTGTAGTTAGGCCAAGTCTTTCTAGTCCTGGCACATGGTGTTAAACTCCGTCACCTAGAGCCTCCCATTAAAAGAGAATATTCTCATGGGTGTTTACACGAGGTATGATATATTTTCCCGCATATGTATCGTTCTCATGGTGGCAGTTCTCATGAGAATATTCTTTCAAACTTTCAAAAAATTTACTTTTTGATGTTATAAAAAGAGCCTGACAAATTGGTGTCAAAATATTGAACCCGTTGGCCAAAATTGCATTTGTTATCTAAAATTTGGAATGCCCGCTATTTTATGCCATTAACTCTAAAATGAAAATTTCATTTTTCAAAATGTAGGTCTTGATGCCACCTTTCGAAAATTCTTTTTAATGTAGTTTTGGTTTCTTTGGCGGCGAAGAAGTAGTCTCTCCATCTTTGGAGCTGCTCCTCGTCGCTGCACAGCAGCCTTCCATCCGCACTCTTTACGGCATGTTTTTTAGTAGAGTGCTTTCCCGAGAGCTGTTTTGTAATTTGGTACAGCACCTTACTGTTGCCTGTGTTTGCCGCGTTTTCCGTTTTCTCTGCGAGCTCATTTATCTGCCGCCTTTTATCACGTTTACGTCACCCATAAAAACAATGATGTCTCCCCTTGAAATAGAGCGAAAAACCTCATTCAGTCGCATAAAGAACTCGTCTTTGATGTCATCGTCTGCGTCTTCATTTGGAGCGTAGCATTGGACTATCGTAGTACTTCTTAGTCTGGTACGTGCATCGGGCCATCTCGTCTCGCTGAGTCCCATGACCTTGATTTTATAGCGGCTCATCTTGTTGAGGACTTCATCCAGCCGTCCATCAGCAAGCAGCGTTCTCACATTCCATGATCCGATTCGTGCCCTGGTTCGAGAAGCAAAGGTCGTCGTCGTGTTGCCCATCCGGTTCCGAGGCATTTTTTGCCGATTCGTAGCAATTATGTGTTTTGTGGGAGCGGGTTGCTAACCCTCAGCCCAACCGACTTAGAACTCTGTTTTGTGGCGCAGAGAACTCGCCATTCGACCGTCTCCCGTTAGCTCCTTCCGAACAAGTACCCCAGGGGCACCGCGGGGAGGTAACAGCTAAGGTAGCTCCAATTTTCAGAAAGTTAGCGACGACGTTCGGAAAAAGTGTCTCGTCACAAAAATTTAAATCATCGATGAATGTGTGCGGGCGTTCTTCTGCTGAAGCCCAGCGTTGCCTCCATAATCTAACCTTTTTCGATGATGAATTTAGTTAACACTGTTAAAACTTGACCATTGTTGCATCAACAGTTGCAGAAATAGTATCTGAAGGTTTTTCGTAAGACACCTTGCCATCTCCGTTGCCATTTTTCGAACCAAGTTTTAGCAATTTATTGGGAATGATATAATGGACAATGTTTTTTTGGGTTTTACGAATTTGTCGCCAGCTGACTTGCGAAAGTATTCTTCTGCTGAATTAGATTCGTAATTTCCTCGATTCTTTTGACGTCCAACGACCCTGGGCCTTTCTATTTTTACTCCGATACCATCAGCTATTTCTGTCGCACGATGGACTGATATAGCCAGACGAAAAGACTGATGTGGGCAGATACTTGCTCGACGATAGACTGACTGTTGCTTAATGATTCGATATGCACAGTCGAATAAATCATACGAATAGATTTTAGTCCGGGGAAATTAGCAAAAAAACCGCACGAAAGGAGACAAAATTCGGAAATGGCTGGAAATTTGTCCACAGTTTCCTTGGGACTTTCTAAGAAAACAATTTCGGAATCACAAAAAAAAACATGGCCGCCGGAAATATAGCGGTCTTCCGGTGTTTTCTTTGTATGTCGGTTTCTATAAACAAAACAAAACAAAACATCACTCAAAAACTGGGTTTTCGAAAAAAAATTTTGATCAGTCAATACGAAATGATATTGCCTACAAAAAGTCCTTTTGTCATTTTTTCGAAAATTTAACCCTTTCGAAGTTATTCAAGGTCAAAGTTTCAAAAAATGAGTTTTTGGCCAAAAAATGACTCAGGAACTGATTTTAAAAAAATTATTTTTTTTGTTCTATTTATACAAAAGATTATTGCCTACGCTAATGACACCCTTGCCATTTTTTCGAAAACTTTTCGAAAAATTTTGCAAAAATCAATTGTTAGTGATTTTTTAGCCGAAAAGTGATTTTTGGAAATTTTGACTTTGAATAACTTCGAAAGGGTTAAGTTTTCGAAAAAATGACAAGAGGGCTTTTTGTAGGCAATAACGTTTCGTATTGACTGATCAAAATTTTTTTCGAAAAAAACCAGTTTTTGAGTGATGTTTTGGCCAAAAAGTGATATTTGATTACTTTGTCCTTGAATAACTTTAAAATGGTTAATCGGGTCAACATGTTTGTAAGAACTAAAGTAGTAGAGAATTTCATTGTCAACATTTAGGGCCTTTGTACGGAACCCCGTACAACCGTACGACCTATAGAAACCAAGATACAAGGAAAACACCGGCATACCGCTATATTTCCGACGGCCATGTTTTTTTGTGATTCCGAAATTGTTTTCTAAAAAAGTCCCAAGGAAGCTGTGGTCCAATTTTCAGCCATTTTTGAATTTTGTCTCCTTTAAATGTTAATTTCTCCGGACTATTTATGATGCCGCAGATTTTTTTACTATTGTAAGGAATGTCAGCAGTAGGGCTGTTTCCTGTTAAAACGCGTCTACGTGAAAATGTCTTCGAACATTAGGATTGTCCGCGGTATACCTGGAAAGCACTGAATAATATTATCTGAGTCTCTTCGCTAGTCTGTGCAAAGGACCCTTAGGGTCTCTTAATTGACCCGAGATCTTGCGTCGCACCTTTTGCTAGAGCTTTGTGAAGTTTTGTTGAATTTCGAATGTGTTCGATGGCCTTGTAGAAATTCCACCAGTTATTTTTTTTCGCTCGTCTAATCGCCCTGTTATAGATGGTTGAGGTTGAATTTGTTCATTGTACTACAGAAGCAGGGAGTGCCAGCATCGATATTTTCAACTGGATAACGTCTGAACCACTACTGATTATAATTTTCCTCTAAATTTTCTGGATGATTATAAAACGCTGCTCTATACTAGACGTTTATAAGGAGTGAAAAAATAACAATTTGAGCAATAAACCAGGAAGAAATTTCGATTTCTCAAATCAACGCCGTTAATTGGACGTGAATCATGCCCAATTCTGTCCCACTTTTGTAACTAAATTCTTAGCAATAAAACTTAAAGGTATTGCCCATACTTAACTCATCATAAAAATCAATCTTATGAAAAAATTATGCAATTAAAATAAAATATATGCAAAGAAGCTTATGCTTAACCTGCACACAGCGGAATAAGTTACAGTTGAATCTCCTTTCATACGTAACCGGTTTCTTTTATTCAGCAGTTTCCTTTTCATTGCCGTAAAAAATGTTTGTCCTATCCTTCCTCAAGTAACTTTCACTTCCACAAAAATTGCCTCTAGATAGGAGCATAAGAAAGAAAAGCATTATATTATCCAAAAATCCAAGACCCGTTCAGGAGGCTAACATATCTGTATATATGGGCCAAGTCAGTCTCGTACCAATAACGCCAAGCCCAGAAGCTACCCATATCCTTGCATATGTAATCTCATAACTCTCAGGAATAACTGATGATGCCACGTGAACACTTGAGTAGAAAATTCTTGTGAAAAAAAAATGGCCGAAGAAAATTTATTGAGCCACGCAATGTATAAAAATGATTTATACGCATCCATAGTCTCAGGATCGGGACCAGGTTGAGAGCAGGATTAAACTACTTAAAATGCTACGTGCAATGAATCTGGCATGAGCATCCTTTTCTGGATGTCTGATAAATTAAATGGGTCGTCCTGATAATACGTCTATCTTAAGGCAATGGAAGGAAACGGAAGTTTAATATTACAAAGGAAATTCGCAGGTAAAGTGGATTACGAGAAATTTATGATCAGAAGCAAAAGGACTGAATACGATTAGTTACTGAAGGAGAAATGCTTTCAGTTCCTTCGTTGTATTCGCTCAAAATTCACATATGCGTAATAGTTCTTATCTTGTTTGAAAAAAACGTAAAAATTTAATTGTATGCATGAACGCAGGTGTATTTTCACAAGAGATATTTAGCATTTTCGAGGGTCGTTCAATAAGTCCTTTGCAAAATATGGAAAAACAAATTATTTTTGGTAGATTTTTTTATTTTTCAACGTTATTTCCTTTTAGGTCGAAACATTTATTCTCCAACTTTTTCAAGTGAACCAAAAGGTAGGATTTCGGAAGGTTCTTAAAACAGGCATCAGCTTGGAAAATTACCTCCTTGTTCAACGTGAATCTTTCTCCGCCGAGGCTTTTCTTCAAGTTTGGAAATAAATAAAAGGACAAATCTGGTGAATACGGTGAATATTGTAATGAATTGGAACGTTAATTTCAAAATGTTCGCTATCGAAACTGCGCAGGTTTATTCCGGCTTAATTGCATTACTTACAGAATTTTTTTATTTTCCAAATGAGGACGTTTTTAACTTCCCAGTAGGAAGTTATTGTAATCGGTCCGAAAATCGGATTCGAAATTTTCAATGTATTTACACGTTTCAAGGTCCCAATAGCATTTTAAGCAAAAATTTGAGAAGAAATATGTGTGTGTGTGCGTACGTACATATGTGGTCATTTTTTCCTGCACGATTTCGCGCGCACCAAAAAAGATGTCGACTTCGTTGAGATGCCGGTTCGAAGCGTGTTCAAGGAAATATGATCTGAAAAGATTTTCATAAAAATCGGTCGAGCCGTTTTTTGTTTGAGCGAACTTCGTGATTTTTGTACCTGCCCAATATCGCCCAAACCAATTATGATACCGACTTCGTTGAGGTGCCGATCGAAGTGTATTAACTAAGATATGATCTGAAAAATTATCACAATATTCGGTCAAGGCGTTTTTTGTGTTTAAATGAAGAGACTTCGGCAAGTGTGCCAAGTAACTTAAATTAATTAATTTTGCTACTGTCTAATATACTCGTTGGAATGAAACCCGTTCCAAATGAGGTTAACTTTTACGCATTCAGCCGAGCAATAGCTTCCCACGAAATTTTCATTTGTCCATTTTCTGCCATACATCTGCCTACACACACTTCACAAATAGGTGACTTATCGTGACTAAGTATTTTGTAACGTAACGTCCGCATGAGTTGTTAAAGAATTAGCAGAGTGGTCATTATTTTGGTAGATCGTAACTCCAATAGCTGTAACTTTAGGTCGCTTAAATTTTACAATATACTTGTTAAATAAGTTTTGGAATAACAACATATTCTTCATTTTTCATCCAAGTGTCAGTATTAAAATTAATACATTAATTTTGTTTACAACTTCTTTATCCTAATCTTGTAAATACGCACATATCATTTGACAACCTAGCGAAAGTATTGACAAACAAATGTGACAAATATTAGGTATTATATATTATATATTGATTATTGTTTATTTATTATTAAAATATCCATTGATAATATTCCACATTCATAATACTGGGAAGTTGATCTTGTGGACCAAAAGAGTCAAAACCACATCCCAACTAGTTTATTTTCCAAATGAAGACTTTTTTTATTTTTTCGCTCAACCGGTGCAATACTAATTCCGCGTACATCCCAAAAAATTCGTGGCCATCAACCTTTCGGTCAATTTCATCATCTTAACATTCGGAGCCAAGTTTTTTATAAACCCACTGCTTCGACAGTCCTTTTGTCTCTGTGGTGGAGCAGTGTATCCATGTTTCGTCCCCAACTATAAATCAACGCAAAACCTCGGTACCGAGTTTTTTTTGACTCCGAAATTTTCATGCAAAATTTAACACACTGTCCCTTTGATTTCCCAATGACCTCAACTGTTGCACGCACTTTGATTCATCGATCCTTCAAAACCGTGTCATGGATGTTGTCAATCATTTTCGAGATATTCACATCACGAACGATGCTCATCATTTGCGCTAACTAAAGAAAATTACTTACTGGTAAAAAAAGACAAAAAGTTAGAAAACAAAAACAATTTTACCGACCGGCCGATGCCCGATGTCAGAAATCCGCAGCCAAGGCACCCAGTAGCACCATAGAGCTTATTCAGCCACCCAAGACACACTGGTGCCATAAAGCTTATTCAACAAAGTGATGACGTGGCATTTAGCAGACTGCCTGGTATGCCTCCCACTTTGCCTACTTAATACCAACCTATGGCGGTATGCTTCGAGTGACTCTTATTCTGGTATCGGATCATAACACCTAACTTCGAAATCTCTGCCTTGTAAGAAGAGGTATCCGATTCTAGTCAGAGTTGAACAACTGCACTGCAAACCCAAGTGTGTGATTTTAAAACGCATTTCGCGTGTAAAATCATGTAGTCACTTTTTACGCCTTCAAAATTTAACACACTTAATGCGTGTGTTTAAAACACACCAAATATGTATTGCTTTAAAGCTTTTGAGTGAAGCTTTTTTAGCGTCGTTTTGCGGGGAGTAAACTTAGAAAAATCGTCACCGTAAGCTTAAAATTTTTGATGTAAACTGCAACGACTTGTCTCGATGCCCTTCTGTTACCGACTGACTGTAAAGAGAGGTCATTGAGTATTTAAATAACGAATTACAACTGTCTAACTTTCCTTTAAGTTATCCTCTCATGCATCTTAATTTAGTGAAGTGTGTGAAATGACACTTAATGTGTGACTTTTACACGTTTAAGACGTAAAACGATAAAACGTTACAATTTCTTTAGCGTGTAAAAAATATTATACGCATTATTTTAACACGGTTTATTCCTAAATCGCTTTATTTTAACACGATTAGCCGAATTTACACGCTTATGAAGTGTGTAGTGTGTTAAAATCATACGGAAAAAATATTCTGGGGTTTGCAGTGCGATGTTCGATTAACTTTCTGGTTTGTTCCTCCTTACGGTTATTGCCAATTCTCCATCTGTCGCATGTTTCCCAATCGACATGTTTGCTATGATGATCAGCACACTTCTGGCAATGTCCTTGGGCCGTCAATAGGTCAAGTGATCTTTGCTTGTTGTAGCCAGGCGAAATCTTTCTTGTCTTAGTGCATTATATCAAAAACCTTCACCATGCTTGTGATTGAAAGCAAGTGCATGGTGAAATATGGGCAGAACTGCGGTCATTCTGCAGTATTCAGCAATTGGAAGTCTATAGCTGAATATTGCAGAAAGTATGAAAATGTCCTATCTCTTCGTCACAACTAGCGACTACAGTACATTCTCCATAGGTGTGCCTGCAAGACTAAGTCTGGCCAATTCATCTGACTTAACGTTGCACTAGATCAGTGATTCCCAAAGTGTTCTATATGGACCCCTGGGAGTCTATGGGATGATCCAGGGGTCCGTGGTAATTAAAAATTATTTTGGGAGTGTGCGAAGAACCAACGGCGGGTCAGCGAAAAAGATCCAAGGTTTTCATATAAAAAATTACAAAAGTTTAAAATAGTCCAGTAAATCTGTCGAAAATATCGCATTTTTTTGCAAAAACTATTAACAGGCTACAAAGGTATGTAAAAAATTGAAAATTTTCCGTAGAATTCAATGAACTATTTTTAAAATAAATGACGCGCTTGCGTCCTTTTGAAAAAGGCGGCCAAAGTTGGCGAAAAACAGTTTTTTACGTTTAAAAAAGAAACGGCGTTGTACAAAAAAGAGTTAAATGGCAAATTTGTGTAACTCTTTAATACGGATCGAGCTGCCCTGGTCCGGTCTCAAAAAATTGCGAAATGAATTAGTAATTGCAAAAAAACCGCTAAAAATCGCAATTTTTGGAAATACTTGTAGCTCCGTGAAAAGAATATATTTTTTAACGAACCACGGTGAAAGCGTACTCCAAGATAAGTCGAATAAGAACGTTTTTACAGATTTGCCAAATATTGCAAGCTTTTTGCAAGAACCGAAAAAAACGCGTTTTTTTCAATGTCCAATAGCTCATACAGGGCATCATATTTTTATACCTGACCGGTACCAAAATTTTCTTTAACAATTGCGCTTACATGTGCAATTAATGCGCATATCACAAAATGACCCCTAATATGCGCAAAATCAGTCAGAACATGGATTTCTTTTTATACCCCAAAAAACCATGAATATCTCTGTGCTTTTTAATTACATTGGAATGCCATCATTGCCAATCGATAGCTGACATTTTTCTACAAATTTACAAAAAGAAATTTTTGCCCTCCGACCTTCTGTAGCCGAGATAATTTTTTTTTTGAAAAAAATCGTGTGGCGCCATCTTTTAAGATAAGTTGCTGAAATTTGCAGGGGTTAGTGTTGAATACTTATATTTTCAATAAAAAATTTCCGCAACTTGACCAGCCGTTGCTTAGCATTGTAAAATCAATTAAACTCTGAGCTCGATGCTGCGTCGCGCATTATCTAGCGCTAAAGTCCAGTCAAAATAGATGAACAAAGCCCAAACTGGTTCACAATTCAGAAGTTGCTGAAAATTGAGTTCTTACAAGTATCATAAAATTATAATGAATATAATTAATAGAGCAAGATCCCAGGGCCGCTAGAACTTACTTATTTTCTCAGAAACCAAAAATATGGGATTAAGTAGTGTAAGTACATATATAGAGAGTATGCGTACCTGCTAGCTTGGGCCGACGGCCAATTAGCAGGCACTCGGTGGTAAAGGTAAGTAAACATAGTATTCACATTTCTTAAAGTTTCAGTGCTGATTTTTACGTATGTTTTAGGGAATATAGTTAGAAATTAATAATCAATACTGCCAGACACTTTCCGTCGGCGGTAACTTTTGAATGGGCCCTTTTACAGATAGAGGGGTTGGGGTGTAAAAAGCGGTTAAAATTGAAAAAAAATGTCTGTCTCTGCGTATGTAGGCTCTCTTAGGGCTAAATAACCGGTAAATACTAGTGGCAGAAATTTTTGACCGTCGGTCCAGCCGTTCTCAAGTGATGCGCTTACCAACGAACAGCATCGACAACAGCGCTACTTATTGAACCCAAAAATATGCTATCTTTCAATCAGGGTTCGGATTCCGTAAGCGAGAATCGTTTTCCTGTGCACACAACAAAACTTAATTCAAATTCACAGCGGTTTGCACTTCACCCGTTCACCCGTTTCCGCAATCGACTGTACATTTTGCTATAATGAATAAGTTCATTTTGAAAGCTTAGTGCGCGATTTGAAATTATTCAGTTGCTAAGAAATTATTTGTCACTTTTTCGTTTCCATCACTTCGTACTCACGAACGTTTCAATTTTCCCTCCTGTGAGCACGCACTCTGTTAAAAAAAATCATGGCCACGCTTGCGGAATCAAAAACATGGCCGTAAGCCCGTATGGCCTAGCACACAGTAATTTTGACGCTTGCGGAATCCGTCCCCTGGAACCAACCATACACATTCACAAAATTTCATTGAAATCGGTTGTGCGGTTTCAGAGATTACCTTGTACGAACATATTTAGATTATATTTTAATTATTTTTAATTATATCTTTAATACATTCGAAATTTTGAGACCGAACTTTTCTTTTCATGATTTCCTTTCAGTTGCCTGAGGTTTTAACTAGAAATTGCTGACGGAGGATTTTGATCCTAAGTGAAACACAGAACTATCGAAAGTGGTTATGGCACCCAACTACCATCTTAGAGGTCCATTGTTTAAGTGTACCTACTGCGCGTTCTTTACCTATCCCACCGCTGCCACCATTTGTTGACGTCCATTTTCTTAAGACGGAGAGGACATAGGTTGTCTTCGTACTACAAATTTTTCTTTAATTGAAAACACGAAAGAATAAGAAAATTGGTAATTGATCTTGTAGTTTACAACACTGCAACGTTGTCGCGTTCTAGTGTGAAAAGCCTAAGCGCGTTCGGTTAAAGCTCACAATAATAGCTTACATGTTACTCCGAAGATTGGCTACAACATCCCCATTCCATGATGGACCAGTCCAGACACTTTAGGAAGACCAGAAAATATAAAAAAGGTCGTGCAAGTAATTCAATAAATACGCATGCACAAATTCTTTCAACTACTCAAAATAAAATGATGGACTCTGAAAGCTGCAACAAGAACAAAACACATATACTGGAATCACCTATGGACTCGGAGTTGCTAAGATTTTGTCCGATTCAAGTCCGAGCAAAGTCCCTACAATGATTTCATTACGTATAAAAAACTTTTTCCTCTGCAGGCAATATGATTATCCTGCTGTTCATATATGGACAAAGGACTTGGAAGTTCACCACAGGCGTACTACACGTAAGAGCACGAAATTTTTCTTTGAGGATGAAAGAACAAGGCATAAAGGCATTCTGTGAAACAACATGAAAACACACAGAACAATTCGCCGAATTGTCCTCCAAACCTACCTTTGGGATATGCAATAGAAAAACTATTCAAACTTTATTAAATTCCATAATTTTATTACGAATCCAAGAAATTAAAAGCCGATGATATTTGCTTGTTTTTTAGTTTATTTCACACCAAAATGAATGACAGTTTTTATAATTTTCCAGGTATACTATTTCGTATTTTCATTTAATTAACAAAATAGTATTCCCAGCACTAAATTTCTTTCGGGAAATATATTTTAACTGAAATTAAGTAAATATAAAATGAAATTGATTAAGTCAAAAGAATAATTCGATTACGTTTCATGGGCTTGTGGTAAATTATTCAAAAACTCTTTTTTTTCGTGCAGTTAGTGCGAGTGAAAATGCGGTAGATTGGGCCACAGTTCACAGCCCTGGGCATATATATTATCCAGACTGTTTTCCAATTAGCGTATGCTGAATTTTTAATATGAATTTAACCGGAAATCCATTCCCGCCATCAACACCATCGTACTGATATACCAGATACGGAGTTTTCGTAAACTGAGAGTGCATTTGGGTGTTTGTTCCGGGTGCGTACAGAATTAACACTTCCAAATTAGAATATTCTTTGCCATGAATGGAATAAATTATTGAGTTTATAAATATATAATTATGAATAAACCGACGAATCCATGGTGTAAGGATTTTAAAATGCAGTAAACAATATCCTCGTAAGCTTTAAAAGTTTAACAGGAATTAAGGAGATTAAATTACTTTTATAGTTTTTAGTTGAAAAAAAGATTTTGTTTGGCTTTGTATTTTTAATTCTTTGCAATTTAAACTCAGTAAGTTGCTAGATTGTTATAACTACTCCAGAAAACAGAACACAAAGATTCTATGGCCAATAAATCCCAAAATTCCTTAGACAAATGCTGGACAATATCTCTAAAAGCAACGTAACATTGCCGATCTTGGTATGGGTTAAGGCACCCGACTACCATCCCAGAGGGCAGTGGTTCGAATCCACCCAACGGAATGGTCCTTCATCATTCTATTTCTCCCACCTACTAGTGTTGACCCGGACTTACACGAGGCAGTACATTTGTCCTTTACACGATGTTAATTGTAGTAAGGCCTCAGTTTTTTTAAATGTCCCGGTTCAAAAATAATGTCCTACTGGTATATAAGCGTGTGTCGAGATAAATGAAGCGAGGTGTAATTGTAAATTATGTTTTATTTTATATTATTATATTTATAACAGCTTATATGAGAGCTAAATGAAAGTCTTCCTACATTAACAACGTTTATTCGATTCTACTGTATGAATAATGTAATAGTTTACAATATGGAAGAGCACAAGTGTAATATTAATATAAGTGTTCTCAACATTTAAAAATAAAAATATAAAGTTATGACCACAATGACAATAATGAAAACTATTGAATGATAAAGGTTAATACATTTCAACACCCCCTCTCAAGCAAAAGTTTTCATGAAATTTTTAATTCAATTATTATTATTATTCAATTAATTTTTGATATTCCAAGACTTTTTATACACTTCTGTACTTTCGTAGCCGGAAGGGCTTTCGTTAATATATCCGCTGGCATAATTTCTGTTGGCATGTATCGCAACTTCACCTTGCCTCTTGTTACCATTTCTCGGATGTAGTTGTACCTTATGTCAATATGTTTCGTTCGGTTGTGGAAACTTGAGTTTTTGGCAATCATCTGTGCCCCTTGGTTGTCGTTGTGTATGACTATTTTGTATTCGGAGTACCCTAGTTCCTTTATGAAACCTTGAAGGTATGTTGCTTCCTTCGCTGCATCTGACAATGAGATATACTCGGCTTCGGTGCTTGATAAGGCAACTGTACGTTGCTTTCTTGAGCACCATGTTATTGCACTATCGGCCATTACGAACGAAAAACCTGTGAAGGATCTACGATCGTCTAGAGATGCACCCCAGTCAGCGTCTGTGTAACAAACCAGCTCCTTTTTAGTCTGTGTGAATAATAGTCCGTAGTCCATCGTACCCTTTAGGTAGAGTAATACTCTTTTCGCTGCTACCCTATGTTTCCTAGAATGACAGGTATTAAATTGACTTAAAAAACTTACCGCAAAGGATATGTCAGGGCGAGTGGACACTGCTAAGTACATAAGTGACCCGATCAAATTTTGATAAGGAAAATTTGATTCTTCTTCGTTTTCGTCTTCTTCATCTTTATCGTTTTCTCGATGTAGCTTAATGCCTTGTTCTAATGGTGTAGTCGTTGGTTTACAATATTCCATACCAAACCTTTTTAAAATCTCCCTGGTATACTTTAACTGAGACATGGTTATTTGTTTATTGTCATCACTTTGTCTAAATTCAATGCCTAAACAGTGATGAATTCGCCCGAGATCCTTCATCTCGAATTTTTGTTTCAACTTCTCTTTTATTTTGTTCATTAGAGTTACATTATTAGAAGTGATCACAATATCGTCAACGTATATGGCTATTACAGCGGTGTCTTCAGCTTGATGTAAGAGATAAACACAAGGATCAAAATTACTCCTTTTCATTCCCAATTCATCTAATACGCTGGTTAATTTCTTATACCACTCTCGTCCAGATTGGCGTAGTCCGTATAAAGATTTCTTCAAAAGACATACTTTCGGTTTGTTTTCCTTTAGTTGTAATGTCCACGATTTCGCTATCTTTTTGTCCTTATTGTTCATCTTTGGGGATTTAATAATTTCTTCCAAATTTTCTTCTAAATTTTCCGGGACTTCCATGAAAATTTCCTCCTGCAATTCTCCGTTTAAGTAAGCTGTCGTCACGTCCATTTGATGAACTTCCCATTCTCTTTCGACTGCTGTTGCAATGATAAGTCGAATTGAACTCACTCGTACGACTGGTGCATAAGTTTCGTGGTAATTTACACCTTGTATTTGACTAAATCCTCTTGCTACCAATCGGACTTTTCTACGTTGAATTTTCCCTTGGGGATCATATTTCGTGGCAAAAACTAGCTTACAGCTAACTACCTTTTGGTTTAATTGTCTATCTACAATTTTCCATGTCTCATTTCTCACATGAGACATGTATTCCTCCTTGAGCGCTTCCTTCCAATCATAGGAGTTATTACTTTCCATTGCTTCTTGTAATGTAGAAGGATTTTCAATACCCATTACTAAACCCGCACATTCATAAGTTGGCGATTGTTGAGGGGATTCGTAATTATCTTCATCCGAATCATCTGACACTTCGGCAACAACGCTTGGATTTTCCTTTGGGTGAGGGGTTATACTTTTTCGTGTTTGATGATAGCTCCGCCTCCTTGAGTTTGAAGACAGATGATAAATTTTTCTGGGTCTTCCTAATTTTCCAGTGCGTAACAATTTCGGTCTACCTCTTTTTCTTATACCTTTTGTCCCTGTTATACGATTATTTTCTTGGCTGACAATATCTTCTTTCATCATTTATCCCTTTTGTGTAGGGTAATTTCAAGATCAGTTTTTATGTGGCCATTTTGGTTATGACAATTGTTTTCTCCTGAGTGATTATCTGTTTGTATATCTTGATCACTCATGTTTTCATCGGCAAATTCCTCAAATTGGGCTCTGAACGCATAATTGTGACCAAACTTAACGTCATTGCTAATGATTATTTTATGTTTTGCTGGACACCAAAGACGGTATGCCTTGGATTCGTTCGAGTAGCCGACAAAGATGCATTCGGCTGACTTCGGTTCAAATTTTCCCTTGTTCGAGGATTTATCTAAAACGAAAGCTTTAGTGCCAAATATATTAAAGTGACTAACCCTTGGTATCTTCCCAGTCCAAAGCTGATGAGGTGTATTTCCGTTTAATGCTTGCGTTATACATCTATTTTTGACGTAATTTGCAGTATTAATGGCTTCTGCCCATAATGCTGGAGGGGCATTTGCTTGTAGTAACATGCTCCGCGCTGCTTCCAGTAAAGTACGGTTTTTTCTCTCCGCTATACCGTTTTGTTCCGGCGTATATGGTGCTGTTAGTCTTCTTTTTATTCCCTGGTTCTTCAAGTATTCATCGAAGGTGTTATTCCTATATTCAAGGCCATTATCTGTCTGTAGGAATTTTATTTTCTTCCCTGTGTAATTTTCGGCAAATAATTTATATTCTTTAAAGGTTGCAAACACGTCACTCTTCTTGTTTATCATGAATACTTCACACCATCTCGATTTGTCATCGATAAACGTCACAAAGTATTTTGCTCCCCCGAGGGAAGGAACTCTCATCGGGCCGCAGACGTCACTATGTACGATCTCTAAAAGTTTACTGGTTCTTATTTCATGTCTGCTTGGATAGTGCGATCGTGCGTGTTTTGCTTTGATACAGATTTCACATAGTGGTGCCCTTTCACTAAGGTTAAGGTCCATTCCAATGACCTTTCGTTTTCGTGTGCAAACTTTTGGTGCCACTTTTCAACTGAGGATTCCACAGGTGTTACGTTAGCCGACATTTCATGCGTGTCAGCTCTGAGGAAATATAAATCTCCTCTTCTATCTGCAATAGCCACAGTTTCTCCATTTTCTTTTCTTATTTCAGCACCCTTCCGAGTAAATTCTACATGTAGCCCTTTATCGGTGATTTTTGCCACTGACAATAAGTTTGTGCGTAGTTCAGGGACGTACATTACATTTTCCAGTTTGACCTTTTTCATGTTGTTCTCACTAGCTAGCTGCATTTTAAGATTTCCTATCCCTTGTATACTTGTGATTTCACCATTTGCAAATTTTAGTTTTTTCTTTATCTTACTCATATTGTCTAAAATTTTTGCGTTTGCTGTCATGTGCGACGTACAGCCACTGTCTAGGCACCAGCTTCTATCATCATGTTTGTCACCAAGTGAACTCTTTAACACTATCTCTTCCTTGGATTCTATGCATGCTTTTGATGATTCAAATTTTCTAGATTTTTGACGTTCTTTCCAACACTCATTTGCCTTGTGTCCATATCGTCTGCAGTTATGACATTGATACTTAAATTTCTTTGGCTTGAAGGGTACTTTATTTGCATTTACTTGTGAAGATTTGTTTTCTTTCCAATGGACGTACATCGCATTCTGGCTGTCACCATCTTTCTCTTGTCGAGAATCATATTCTTCGATTATTTTTATTTTTAATATTTCAGGCTTTGGTAATTGGTCACGAGACTCTATGGCGCACCTAAAGTTTTCTAGACTTTCCGGGAGGCTATATAAAAGCATTATTGATAGTAAATCGTCATTAATTTCAATTTCCATATCCTTCAGCTTATCCACTGCATCGAAAAAATCTGAGATATGTTTGCGTGCATCTTGACCATCTGTCATCTTATGTAAGATTAGTTTCTTTAGTAAAGACGCTTTTCTAGCTGGACCTTTGGATTGGTAAATTTCTCGCAATTTTAACCAAACTTCATGGGCCGTTTCGCAGTTCTTAATTTGTTTCAATTCAGTAGGATTTATGACTAATATTAGATCCGCTCTTGCTTTTCTGTCTGACTCTACCCAATGTTTGATATCCGCTTCATTTTCGAGATTTCCAGCGATCTGCTTCGGTTTTTGCATTTCGCCGTTTACATAACCCCAAGTATCATTTTTTATTAAGAGCGCCTCCACTTGTAACTTCCATGTGTCGTAATTGTCCTTTCCAAGTGGTTCAATCCTCGTGGTTATGTTGCTCATTTTTATTATGGTTATCACTTAATTTGAAAAAAAATTTTAATACCTTTCAAACTGGGCCCATAACCTGTTTTATTTTATATTATTATATTTATAACAGCTTATATGAGAGCTAAATGAAAGTCTTCCTACATTCTTTCATAACAACGTTTATTCGATTCTACTGTATGAATAATGTAATAGTTTACAATATGGAAGAGCACAAGTGTAATATTAATATAAGTGTTCTCAACATTTAAAAATAAAAATATAAAGTTATGACCACAATGACAATAATGAAAACTATTGAATGATAAAGGTTAATACATTTCAACAAATTACTTAGTGGAAAGACATTTCTTCCTTCTTTTGCGTCAGTAGAATATATCCCATTTAAACTGAGCCGTGGTGAGATTGTAAATACGAACTGGAAGAAGAGACAATTCTTATATTTTCAAGGGTGTGAAGCGACAATTCTTACCTCATAGTACAAGTAAAATAGTAAAAATACCCGAAATGATTGGGTACAGACTGAAATTTGGCAGAGAGCTTTCTTTAAGGGTTATAAATAAGGGATTTTAAAGTCTACCGTTTTCCTCCCCCGGAAACCCACTTTTTAAGTAAATTTTAAAAAGATACAAATTGTATTTCGTAAACACCCTGTACCTTAGTGGATAGTGGGGATAGAACCCCTCTCTAAAACAATTTTTTTTCCCAAAACATCCAGGAATCACCCCTGAGAATATTACCCACATAGTCCAATAACCGTGACGTGGAACTGGTAGACAAATTCTGTTACCTCGGTAGTATTATTACCGAAAACGGCGGTACAGAAGAAGATGTCAGTTCCAGAATAAATAAAGCAAGAAGCGCATATGCATGCCTGTTTCACATATGGAGATCAACAGAGATCTCAATTAACACCAAATTGCGGCTGTTCAACTCCAAAGTTAAGGCAGTTCTTTTGTACGGTTGCGAAACATGGAAAGTCACCCAATTCATCACAGGGCGCCTACAAGTTTTCATCAACAGATGCCTACGTCGTATCCTAAAAATCCGCTGGCAAGATAGAATTTCAAATGAAGAACTATGGCGCCGTGCCGGCCAAGAAAGGATAGACGACCAAATCAGGCGAAGGAAATGGAATTGGATTGGCCACACCTTGCGACGCGAAGACGATAATCTAGCCAAACAGGCCCTTGACTGGAATCCGCAAGGATCCCGTCGAGTCGGAAGACCTAGAACAACGTGGAGGAGAACCCTATTATCAGAGACCGCAACAACCGGGAGATCCTGGTCAGAGCTGAGAGCTGTCGCGCAAAACAGAGTCCGCTGGAGGGCAGCTGTTTCCGCCCTATGTCCCATGAGGGATTAAAGGAGCAATTAGTTAGTCCAACAACGGATTCATTGAACATATACAAGTCGCGAATGAGAGCATGAGTAATTTAAATCTTTAAAACGGCGATAACTCATGATAACTCGTACGTGAAAATGTATAATATCTTTTTTTGTAGATAATCGTATAATGTACAAACTTCGTGAACACTCTTTTATTACAAGACTTACCGTTTAAGATGTGTTTGCAAAAAACTGATATTTTGAACCCAAAAAGGTTTCCGGGGGTAGAAAATCGGTAGACTTTATAAGAACCCTAAAGGAAGCTCTCTGCCAAATTTCAGCCTGTACCCAATCATTTCCGCTATTTCGCTTTTTTGGCTTAATTTACCTGTACTTTCGTTATACAAACGAATTCAAACAAAAAGAAATCAAATATACTCGAATAAAACCACGAAGAAGCTTTTAACGAGCTAAAAACCAAACTGCAAAACTGCACCTTGCTCGCACATTCGAACACGACCGCTAAACTAAGCGCATGGGTAGACGCATCCAGGGACGCCGTGGGAGGTGTTATGCAGCAGTCTAACGGTAACCACGAAAAAAGATATTCCGCCTTTGACCGCGAATTACTAACTCTTCACCTAACTATTAAACACTATAGATATTTTTTCGAGGGCAAGGATTTCTCTGTATACACAGATCAAGCCCCTCACAACTGCTATAGCATCAAAAACCGATAAATCTCCTCGGAAAACCAATCACTTGTACATTTCAGAATTTAGTAATGATATCAGATTTTTCAAAGGTTCAAGAGCTCATATCGACGCTATTGAAAATCCCGAAAAAATAGATGTTGAGATCTTAAGTCAAGAGTACCAAACCGACGAGAAAAAGCCTCGCTTTGAAGAAAATACACATATTCCTCGATAATGTGAATTAGTCCATGGAAATGGTACTTTAACATTGCAAAAATGCAGGACAAGATTTTTTTCTTGGGTTGTGTGGGGGGGGGGGGGTCGGTGTTAGCTTAAATCTGAGTTTTCGAGTTCCCCACCCCCCCCCCCATTTGGCCGCCATCTTGGAAAAGGTGTGCAAATGGTTTTTCCACTATATCTCCGTAACAGTACATCTTACAGAAAATTTATAAAGAGACTTTTTGTTCAGAATTAAATTATCTACAATTTATTCTTTAAGCGTTTTGTCGTAAATTGAAGAATTAAGAAGTTATAAGCCTTAGAACACAAAAATTAGTCACAATATTTTCTTTTAAAGGCTATAACTTTTTTTCCTTCAATTTTAACAAAAAAAAAAATAACAAGTTTTTTGTAGAGGGTTTCATAACGAATAATTTCCATTCATTCTTTTTTTAATTTCATTCACTACGAAGGGTTCACAGCGCCCCAAAGGTATCAAAGTGACAGATTTTCTGAATAATTTTGAACGATTTTACCTCCTCCTCTCCCTAGAATTTCTCAAAAACAGATAGCAAGTAATAATAATGTATGAATGACTTTCCGTTTGAAGAAATGCCGATGTTTGAGTAATGCAATAAAATTATTTATTACGGTTTTTTATGATTGTTATGGTATGTTTTACAAGGTACGAGATGGTTTAAAATGAAATTCTTTGAATAATAACATGTATCAGTTTCTTCAATTTTTGAAAATAATTTAGTTTCTCCAATTTGCACACCTTTTCCAAGATGGCGGCGAACTCGAAAACTCAAATTTAAGCTAACACCGACCCCCCTACACAACCCAAGAAAAAATCTTGTCCTGCATTTTTGCAATGTTAAAGTACCATTTCCATGGACTAAATATCTGGTGCGAGACGACAACCGGCACCAAAACATTCACATAGACATAGTTGGCCCACTTCCTCCTTCTAATGGACACACGTATTTGCTAACGATTAAGGGCCGTTTCTCAGGATGGGCCGAAGCCATGCCAATTAGAAACATTGAAAGCAAAACCGTTTGCAACGCTTTCCTCCACAACTGGGTTGCACTTTTCGGCATATGCCAAACCTTGACAACAGACCAAGGCACTCAGTTTGAGTCCGCCTTGTTCAAGGAGCTATCAGGGATTTTAGGGTGCCATCGAATTAGAACCACCACCTACCACCCGCAGTCCAACGGAATGGTAGAGATTTCACCGACAGCTTAAAGTAGTCGTCTGCGCGTCCCTTCAGCCAAAAAATTGGTACAACAACTTATCATGGATTCTGTTCCACGCTAGGCCTTTCCCCGGCACAATTGCTCTACGGACAATCCCTTCTTAAAAGTAGGCCATATTGAATCTGCCATTTTGATTTTTTAAATTTAGACCTCGGATTCGTGTTCAGCGACCTCGGAAACGCCGTGTATAGATTTTGGGTCAATTTCGTTAGATATTTTCCGAGATTTTTAATTTGTTGATTAATGGTGATTAATTAATTCTTCATTAACATTAGCCATTTGTTAAATTAATAATGGATAAAAACATTTGCATACTCCCAGACCATAATAACACTTGCTCAATAATTGTTTCAGAAAACCTTCCAAGAAAAAATTAGGTCATTGGGTTCTACTTCAAAAAAGTGGGTACTTCTATACTAAATCATGCTAATTTGACACGATTCTAACTAAAGCTAAAGTGCCTGTTTAGACGGTTCGCTTTGTCTCTCCTTTTGAGGCGCCCCAAAGCGAAAGTTTGTTTAGACGGTTCGCTTTGAGTCCAGTCGCTTTTAAGACAGGTGGAATAAACGGAACGAGAACTAGGGTGGGCCAAAAAAAGGAATATTTCTTTTTAAGTGATATTTGAAAAATTATAAGAATGGGAGTTAAAACAAATGCTCATGAGAACCTGGCAAATGAGATTTAAGGGTGCCTCATTGTTGTTAAAACAATTTTAAATTAACTAAAATTGTTTTAATTTTTTTAAAATAAATGTTTAAAATTTTCCCGACAGAAAAACAAAAAAAAACAATATTAGACTATACAAATTTCTTCCTTCTATCTCTGACTTATCCCGACTGATTACAAGTGTTTTTTTAAATTGTGCAAAAAACTAAAAAAATGCTTACAATAGAAAAAATAAATTTGGTTTCATACCAACTGACTTAATCAAATTTCCAAAATAATTACTTCTTAACACTCATCGAGCTTTTAGATTTTCCATAAGAATAACATGGAGAAAACTCCACGTTCTGTTAGTTGTTGCATATGTAGCTTTTCTAAAAAAAAGTTTTACGAAGATGCAGAGAATCGTATGCTCTACAAAAAAGTCTTTGTAATGATTTCGCCACTTTCAATTGTTTACATGTTATACGCAATTAAAATTGATTTCTTTTAACTTTAAATTTAAAATGGTTTTTTTAATGTAGTGCTTTTATTTTAATATTGCTTTTTTTGGCCCACCCTAGAGAACATATGCTAAAACACTGTTCTCCCTAATAAAAAACACGTCTGCCCATCACTGCGGCTGAAATGAAAATAAAATGGAACACAAAAATGATACAAAATGAAATGGAAACAGACAACTGTCAGAAAAAGCGAACGTTAAGCCTGAACTACATTGAAAAGCAGTGCTGTGCTGTGCAGTGCAGTGAAGTTTAGACTTCTTGTAACTGAATGCGTCAATTCACATTATTTTCACAGCACTGCACTGCACTGCACAGCACTGCTTTGCTTAGGCTAATTTCTAAAAAACTGCTTCGCACTGCTTCTGTTCACACATGAAGTTAGGTTTTCATTCAAAATGGATGAGGAGAAACTCATAGAATTAGTGCGAAGCAAAGAATTTTTATACAATACAATTGTAAAAACGTTGTATTAATAAATACTTATAAAAGATGACCAAATGTCTTTATCAAATGTCAAAACACTGCTCTTGCAATGTGTTTCACCTTCCGTTCCACAGCGACGCACTGCACTGCACAGCACTGCACTGCTTTTCAATGTATTTCTGGCTTTACTGTGTTTCCATGAGCCAGTGTAGAGTTTTCGTTAAGTAAACAGAAAGCTTTTTCCCTCAAGATCACTCGATGCTGTTTCCATGACGGTTCTGGGTTAAAGTGACAGATAATTAATTTTACATTGCGTCGCCGTTGGTATATGTGCAGTAAAGGATACTGAAACACACATATACAAAACCCGGCTTAATCGGACTGGCTTCGTTGAGTTTACTTGGATTTAACGACACTTTACTCAATCCCCGTTTCCATGGGCGCTTAATCTGAGTAAACTCAGGATAAACTCTGCATGGAAACACAGTACGTGAGTCGGGTGAGTCGTCTTAAAATCGAGACGCACTTCCTTCCCACCCGAATCCTCTTCCCATCTACAAGTTTCGTGTTGAAAGGTCGCGGAAGCGAACCGTGTAAACAGGCACAAATATTTCTTTATTGTGCTAAAGACACCTTTTAGTCTAGAGATCAAATCACGAGATTTTATTGCTTTTCTCGCTAAGCAACATAATTTTCGAGGAAAATAAATCTTTACCCAGAAAATTATTAAAACAACGATCAAATTTTTGGATTTGGTCGTCAGTCTGAAAGAAACCTAAAAATATTTTGTTCCATTTTTCTATAAAATATCCAAAACAACTTTCAATTTCTTAAAATTAATTATTGTACAGCGCAGCGCCCAGGTTTCAGGCTTCATTACTTCCAATGCAAATAAAAACCTCACACTTTCTTGGAATGCTGCCCTTCAAGGTCACAATTAAAAATTCTTTGTAAGCAACCTTATTTTTTTGTTACTGCATAATGAATGTCTTTCTTAGAACTATATTCGGCTTCAAATGCTTAAAAAATTCCACAAATTACGCAGGATTTTGTAGGTAGTCATTAGTGGGTGCTACTTTTGAAGCTTTAATTTTTTGATGAAATTTTTTCGAGAATGGACTACTTTATTTTCGCCATAGATCTGCTGAACTTTGGCATTTCATGTAAAAGAACATTTCTTTATGGATTTTTTTTCCTTAAAATACCAACAAATTTTATGTTTTTTCTTAAAATTATTCAAAACCCAACTATGGAGAAAATATATTTTTCAGAATTAAAAAACAATTTTTCCTTCAATTAATTTGAATCAAACCTTCATTTGTTTTCTATGCAACAGTCCTAATATTAACAACGAAGACTAACTTTATTTGATACCATTTCAAAGTCGACTGTGGAACAATCTCTCGCAGTCCGAGCTCCTACAACATCAAAGAGTTCAAACGCAAAGTTCATCGCCACCTTCTTCAACACCCCTGACCCCTCATCATAACCGTTAACCTATTCCGCCCCATACTAAGCTTATTGCTAGACATTGCACTATGACGTGACAAACGTCATTACGGACTGGTAGTACTAATGGTGATTCCCGAGCTTAGCACCGCCATATAAACATTTTTTTTATTCCTATCCTCCCAGTCGTACGTAAGCGCGTTGTTGTGGGTGATATGAACATCCATAATGTTAATTGGCTGTAGTGTTGGGTAGGACCCGATTTTAAAATGAGTTTAAAAGAGGTGCCCCTTTTTTTTGAGCCAGTACAATATCATACTTCAAATGAGGCGAGGTGCCATTGTAATGCCAAAATTATAAAAACAAGCAAATAAAAGAAAGAAGGAAAATAAGTAACGATGAAATGCTTTTTCACGAGTTTGATTCTAATATGCATTAAACTGGCTCAGAGTAAGAGTATATTTATATTTTACAAACTCGTCTCACCTCAAGATTGAAATTTTACTGCCGTAAAAAAAGTAAGAAATGTTTCTCCAGTACGAAATTTACAACTTCATGTTGCCTAATTGCAAATTGGAAATTTTATTACCCCAAAGAAGTAAGAGAAAAGAAACACGCCACTACATATTTACAACCCATCTCGTCTCATTCCAAGTTGAATTTAACTGCAGTAACTTAAAAGTAAGAAAGAAAGAAACCATATCTCTCCCCTAATTAAATTCCACCTCGCCTCATTTCCTCATATATGTTAAAAATCGCGAATGAATTTATCTCGATACACGCTTATACAAAAAGTAGTAGTACATTATTTTTGAACCGGGACATTTAAAAAAATTGAGACCTCAGTACAATTTACTATCGTGTAAGGCACAAATGTATTGCCTCGTGTAAGTTCCGCTCAACTCTAATTGGCTGACCTACTCAAATGGCACCAGTATTTCTGACAAGCGCGTCGAGCTTTTTACAAACACTAATAGTAGCCGTGTTTTTTAATGAACTATATAGTTCTTCCCCATACAAATCTGAAAACCCAGGTTTTATCGAGGTCTTTATCCAGGTTTTGGGAAATTTCGATATTTCCCTTTCTTTTCGGAATGTACCATACTTACCGGCTGTAGGAAAAACGTCATTTAAAATAAAAACAACAGGGAAGTCACGAGAGCAAATTTGTAGGCATGAGTTAACAAAAATCATTTATTTTTTAGAAACTTATTTATTATTTTCTAGAGGGGAATTCGTGTAACAGTTGTTAACTGACACGCAACTTCGGTTTAATTTTAATATATTTAAAGCACTGGAGATGGCGCTTACTATAATTTCCCTTGTCGTTTTTGTAATGAACTCGATCGAAGAACTATATAGTTCATTAAAAAACTCCGCTTTCTTATGTATTATATATCATATTGTAGATCAACCTACCATTCTCTGATATTACAAGTCAAAAACAAACCAGTTGGACCTATTTCTTACTTTGCATCACAACTTCGCATCGTAGATTATGACCTACATACTTCCCGACAACTAGAACCACTTGCTGGTGAGTGATAATTTTTCATGCCGATCCTCTAACATCATTTCAGCCGCTTCCCAACAACTCTCTCCTCTGACTGCCACTTGGCTGCCAAAGAAGGTAAAAGTGCATTTGTCAATGTTCAAATATAGCATACTCTCAACTTAAAAAACAGAAGCTTGGCTGCTCTTCTGAGCCTGGACTCTTACACCAGATCCCGGCACCCACTCACACCTGCCCTGGAGCTATTAGTAAAGTATACGAGTTCAGCCTACATAGTCTTGGCAAAATTTAGAATTAACTATGATGTATTTAGCAAAAAGGGGCCTTAATTTTTTTGAGATTTTCGTAGAAAGCAAAACCAAGGCCAATTTATAATTATCAGGTAAACTACACTATCCATCACTCGTCCATCACATCGACCTTGGAACCGCTTTTTTAGGCAAGAGGTCGCCGCGAAGTTGTACTTTTTCCTCACTTGTGAACCCTAAAATTTTTCAGTCTCACCATCCATCACACTAGTACAAGCATAACTTCGTTTTCGTGGGTGTTCGAAAATTTTGAATAATTCCTCTTCTCATTCATGTTTTGACAGTTGGTGGATAATTATAACTGTAATTATAAAAAAAACACAAAATTGGAATCCTCTCTGACGTTTGAATGACACTTTGCCCTTTGCGAATGACTTGCTTCGTACACAACTACATAAACATTACAATCGTTACACAAAAAAGATGCAGCAAAGTGAGTCCACTGTGTAATATCGGATTCATATTCAAATCGGTTTGATGTGATGGACGAATGATGGATAGTTTAGTTTACCTTATACTCAAAGCCTCAAATTCTTCTTTACCCGTAACTGCTTTGCCACCGCAGTATATGACCCACTCACTCATGAGTGACGAAGTTTATATGTGTCTCAAAGGGCTTGACGTCAATGAATCCAGTTATCCCGCAATTTACCCGTCATAGTCCTTAGGGAATGTGACTCAGCTTTGACTACATCTGCTTACATCTGTGCCTACGGCTCTACGCAAAGTCACAATAGGCAAACTCCCACACTATCAGAACGATCGACCGAACAGTCCCTAGATCCCAGTTCAGTGATCTAGATTTCCAGAATCTCAGCTTCGCTCCTGACGTACGGTTGCTAACAGCTGCTCCTGACGTACGGCTGCGTTGTTGAAATGGGTTGTGGGTTGGTATGTCACTCGCGAAATTCTAAAAATTAATTTACTAAGTATAATTATTTACTAACGGCAATTGTATTTAGGGCCTGTGTGAATTCTATGACTAAAATTTAGTGTCGATAATACAGTATTTAGTCTTTTGGCGAGTAGACTAAATTTTTCGACAGTTGACTAAATTGTTGTTATGGTTACAGTTTAAATATTTGAATAACTGATAGAATTTAGTCATCAAAAGAATTCACACAGCAATTCCCTACATTATCCACAAAAACTGCAAAATTTAGTTTAGTCATCAATTTAGTCACTATTCGCACAGGCCCTTAGTGTTACATTAGCCTTAAAGTTAATATCAATAGTACAAATAAAAAAATTAATAAAAACTGTTTTTTTAATAACTTAAAGTCAGAATCGATTAAAAATCGATAGCATTGTAAATGTTACGGAATAGGAGCCGCATACCCGCCACCAAGCATAGCAACCAACTAAAATTCGGTATTTAGTTGACAGAACTAGATTTTGAACATATGGTTCAACTGGATTTGTTGACCTTTATCGTACCCCGCGGCATCTCAACATCATCTGGCCCCTAAACGGGATTCACTGTGCAAAATTTATCTAATGTGGACTTGGTACGTGCATATCATCACAAATCGGGTCAAAATATAAAACTGAAAAAGACTGAAAAGGGACTGAAAACTGCATTTTAGGCGGAATTCTGTCCGAAATAAGGCGGAAATTATTATTTACACTGAAAACTGATATCAGTTACCCTTCATGAGTATAAAAAAAACTAAAAAGTACGCTTTGATTTCAAAATGAACTAAAAAGTAAAAATTAATTTTGAATGTAAAGTTTTCATTGCTCCAGCCAGAATATGGAAACAACCTACCTTTCGAAATGTAAAAAAGCGTGGGACTCTTTACCTATATTCATATTTTATAAATTAACACCGGAACTTTTCGCCACCGCCCCACGCTTTTTTACATTTCGAAAGGTAGGTTGTTTCCATATTCTGGCTGGAGCAATAAAAACTTTACATTCAAAATTATTTTTTACTTTTTAGTTCATTTTAAAATAAAAGCGTATTTTTTAGTTTTTTTAAACTATATTTTTTATTTTCTATTTTTTAGTCTATTATATGTGTTCCGCCATTTTGTAGTGACCGCCATATTAGATTTACAATGACGACACACAGCTTACTGTACTATACTCGTCTTACATTTTCATTAGATACCCATACCGTGCGCGTTATAAATAAAAAGGTAAGCCGCTATTTTGTGTTGGCCGCCATTTTGAATTTGGAATGACGCCACGGAGCTAATAGTATTCTAATTGCCAAACCCTTTCATTTGATACCCATACCGACTGGGTTGTAAAGAAAAAGTAGGCCGCCATTTTTTTTTTGGCCGCCATTTTGAATTTTGAATGGCGCCACACAGCTAATTGTATTCTACTTGTCATGCCCTTTCATTTGACACCCATGTCGGAGGGTCGGGGAACACAATAGCAAAAATCAGCCGCCATCTTGGAACCGCCATCTTGATTTTCTTACAAAATGGTCAGATTGCATTGTCAAGCGATCTATGCGTTAGTGCAAAGTTTGAAGTTGATCGGTTATATGGAAGTAGGTCAAAATCAAGTTGCAAGATTTGTTAACATAGAACATACATACATCCATACTTACATGTAGGAAGTGAAAGACCTAGTGGAAGATATAATGCTTTTATTTTATTTTATATAAATGTTTAACTTATTTGTTTGCGATCCTTTCGCTACAACGGCTGGCTTAGCAATAAATATTATTTCCAATGTAGTTTTCTGTTTCCGTTTCGTGCTGTTTCCCTTCGTTCCATTAGGGAAGGATCGGAACCCTTGCCTAACCGGAACCCACATTCGGCCGTCCTGACTCTAGCATTCGTCCTCGGATGCTTCACCCGAACTGCTATCGTCCCTCTCCGAGCTAGCATCTCGTACTTGTGGATATGGTTTCATCAGATCTGCTGCGGTTGACGTTTGTTTTGGCCCCTCTCCTTCTCCTATTTTCTCAACATTGTATCTGTTCGCTCTTTTTACCTTTGTTACCGCGTAAGGTCCTAAAAACTTCGGGTATAATTTAAGTCCTGAGCCAAACTGCGTACGCTTTATCGCTACTAACTCTCCAACCTTATACTTTCTCGCATCTTTTCTGCTTTTATTGAACTGCCTTTTGTTTTCTATTTGTATTTTGTGAATGTTTTCTTTTGCTTTGCTTCTTAGTTGCTCTCGATTTTCTACTAGTTCCTCTACTAATTCTTCTTCAATTATTTTTTGCAGACTTTCGTTTCCGTTTATCTTCATTTTTATACCTGTCAGCAATTCAAATGGCGAATATTTTGTGCTTCTGCTTTTACTGCTATTCAGCGTCTGTTGCGATATTCCTATATACTTAAACCACTTTTGCGGATCTTCGACTGTCATTTTGGATAAGACTGAAATGAGATTTCGGTTAATTCTTTCTACTTGTCCATTTCCTCTTGGGACCCCTGTTGTGATGGTGATGTGTTGTATGTTTCTTTCTGTACAATACCCTTTAAAGACTGCTGCTGTAAATGCTCCTCCTTTATCGGATATTATTCTAACGGGGTGGCCGAATATCGTACTTTGTGATTCAAGCTTTTGTATCACTTCCGCTGTATTTGTTGTTTTTGTGCGATACAGCCACACAAATTTCGTAAAAGCGTCGACTATGACTAAAATATGCTTATATTGCTTTTGTGTCGACGGCAACGGTCCTATATGGTCTATGTGGTAGGTATGCAACGGCCTTTCCAGTTTGTCGATGGGATTTAGAAATCCTTCTGCTTTTCCTTCCTTCCTTTGCGCTACTATGCATGCTACGCAATTCTGCAGCACCCTTTTTATGGCTTTTTGGCTGTTTTTCACGTAATATTCCTGGTCAAATATTTGCCTTACTCTTTCCGCGTTCAAATGTCCTCTTTCGTGTATTTCTCTGATAATTTCATTTTGCATTTTCTTTGGCAAAGCAAGTAAGTGATCTCCGTTTTTATATTTGTACAACAAATTGTTTCTGATTATAAAGTCATCGTGTGGTTCCTTCTCAGCTGCTTTTCTTAACACACTGTATAATTCATCTTCATCTTGCGCTTTTCTTATCTGATGAAGTATATCTGATTTTATCAGCAATGTTGTAGGATACCGGCTTAGTGCATCAGCGTGCTTCATCTGCGTTGCCCTGCGATGATTGGTGCAGCATTCATACTCATTTATTATTAGCGCCCAACGTGCTATTCTAGGGCATAAGTCCTTTTTTTTCATGGTTAGCTCTACCGCTTGACAGTCCGTGAAAACTGAAAATTTCAAACCTAATAAATAATGACGCCATCGTTTTAGTGCTCTTACTATAGCTAGCACTTCTAGCTCATAACTACAGTATTTTTCTTCATCTCTAGTTGTTTTGAAGCTGTAATACTGCACAGGATGTAATTGGCCATCCTCTGAATCTTTTTGCAGTAGAATTGCTCCACCACCTATAGCGCATGCATCTGTGTGTACTTCTGTCGTTGCAGCTGGATTGTAGATCTTTAACACTGGTTCCTGTGTCAGCTTTTCTTTTAAAATTTCGAAGGATCTCTGCTGATCATGGCCGAAGTAGAATTTTTCTTTTTTCCTTGTGAGGTCGCTTAGAGGTTTTGCCAATTTGGCGAAGTCTTTGATAAATCTTCTAAAGTAGCCTGTGAGGCCTAAAAAAGCTTGAATATCCTTCAAGTTTCTTGGCGTTGGAAAATGCTGTACGGCTTTGGTTTTGTCTTTTGCTGGCTTTAATGACCCGTTCTTGATGATGTACCCTAAAAAGTTTATTTCTGTCTTCATGAATTGGCATTTTTTCCACTGAAACTGTAAGCCATTCATGCTTGCCACTCTTAATACCTCTTTAATTTTTTCCAAATTTTCCGCTTCTGTTGCCGAGGGAATGATTATATCATCCATGTAGACAGCTATTACGTTTTGGTGTATTAAATCTTTTAAAACTGTGTTCACATACCTTTGAAATATTGAAGGCGAGTTACAGAATCCAAAAGGAACTCTTCTAAACTCATATTGCCCAAACGGCGTTATGAAAGCTAAGAACTTTCGGCTTTCTGGTTCGATGCTTACATGGAAGAATCCGTTTTTCAAATCCATTGTTGAAAATACTTTGCTATTATACAGCTGGTCTACAACATCTTCTATAAGAGGCAGAGGGTATCTATCCTTGACTACTTTTTTATTTAACTCACGGTAGTCTATGCATATTCGCGCTGATCCATCCTTTTTCTTCACTACTACTATCGGACTTGCGTATTCCGAGTTGCTTTCCTCGATGATCTCATCTCTTAACCATTCCTGGATCTGCTTTTGTACAACCTCTTTTTCACCTGGTGACAATCTTCTTGGTGGTCGGTGGACTGGCGTTTTGTCGTGTAATTGCACCTTCAATGTAATACATGAATTTTTCGGCTTTTCTGCTTTATATGCCCTTAATAGTTTTATAAGGGTTACTGCTTTTTGTTTGTCTTCTATATTTTCCACTGCTTGTAACATGTCGTCGTTGGGGAAAGTATTGATGGTATTTATTTTTTGCAATGGCATGTCATATGATTCTGCTTCTTCTTTTTTCTTTAGCTTGACTTCTCCGTTAATGATGGTTAAACTTGCTTCTGTAATAATGTTTTTCCCTATGATCATGTCCGTGGGTAGCCAACTATTCGGTGCGACATGACATTCAGTAAAGTACTCTTCTTTGTCTATAAAAATCGAAGTGTAAAAGCATTTTGTCGTTTTGATTTCCCTGTTTTCTCCAAATCCCTGTACTCGGCTGCCTTCTTTGTGTTGTTTCAACTCGGCATTAATGTTGTTGTACATTTCCTCACTTATTATTGTTATATCACTGCCTGTATCTACTAGCGCAATTATATCCGCGTTATCTATACTCGCTTTTACGTGCATCCCTGGCAAGCTGTTTTTCCCTGCTGTATAAGTTATTTGATTGCACCTTCTTTCGTTTGCCGTGTTCTCTTTTCCATATCGTTTGCAATCTTTGCCTTTATGTCCGAATGTGTTACACTTAAAGCATTTATAACCTTTGTCACGGTCTGGGCATTGGACGACAGCGTGCTCCGTCGATCCACATGCGAAACAGTGAGACGGTTTTCGTGTTTGCTCGCGGTTCAATGGGTTAGCTTCTTTTTTCGGAACGAAGAATGTGCTTGTCGGCTTGCTTTTAATACATTGTTTAATATGTTCATATACCTGTATTTTTTCCTTCAATTGCTTTATTGTGGTTGCTTCGTACAAAATTGCTTTATTTGCCGGATGGTCAGGTATGCCATTTACTATGTATTCTATTTGGGATTTTTCATCTATTGTTCCTCTGTTTCCTATTGCTATCATCCTGTAGATATATTCTTGGTAAGACTCTGTTACGCTTTTTTTCGTCGATCTTAATACATTATGTAGTTTGCTACTATGTATTTCTGCGGGGAATTCCTCCTGTAGTTTTAACTTTAATGTGTTCCAGCTTTTTATGTCTAAACTTGCTTCGACGAACAGCCTAGCTGGCCCTTCCAAAAGCTTTCTTCCATACATATATCGCTGTACGTCATTCCAATTGCAAAGCGTTGCAGTGTCCTCCAGGTCTTTGGTCCACTTCTCGACGTTCGTTTTTGCACTGCCATCAAATTTTTCTAAAGCATCTTCCACGTCCTTAAAAGAAAACGCTGCCATACTTACTTTTTCTGTACCGTTGATATTATTATTTACACTTGTTGTAGCTTCGGTGTTATTGGTTATATCTGCTTCTGCGTCTGTAATGTCTGCTTGATCTGCTTCGTCTTCTGTATCTATTATGCTGGAGCTGCTTTCGTACATAGACCCTTCCGTATTACCTTTCTGCTTCGCTTCTTCTTCCAATGCGGCTTGTACTCTTTTTATTAATTCTTCTTTTCTAGCGTGTACAGGTTTACCTCGGCTTCGTAGTAATTCCTGCAACTCTTTTACTTTCAGTCGTTTTAAAGATTCTACTTCCGCGCTATTCATAAACGTACTCGCACCCGGACTTTACAATAATTATTAATAAATTTTATTTAATATATTTATTTTACAACTTTTTTTTTTATGTGTGTTTTCACTTCAATCAAATCGTTTTATATTTTGACACTATATTTTAACTTGGTATTAAACCAAAAACGTATTTGCCTGAAAATTTATTGCAAACTAAACCGCTTACTCCATTTTAATAAATTTTTCTTTTAACGTCAAATAATTATTTAATTTTAAATTGTTCTATTTAAATTTAAATTGTGTTGTCTTTTAATTTCTTGCTTCTTTTTTCAATTGCTTGCTTTATTTTAGGAAACTCCGTCAGCCTCCGTTTTCTTTCTTCGCAAAATTTTTTTCTTTTTGAAAATTATAGGAGAATTACGTAACTCCTTGTGAAAATTTTTCTTCCTAAGCTTCTAATTTTCTTTGGTTGAGCCCCCAATTGTAGGAAGTGAAAGACCTAGTGGAAGATATAATGCTTTTATTTTATTTTATATAAATGTTTAACTTATTTGTTTGCGATCCTTTCGCTACAACGGCTGGCTTAGCAATAAATATTATTTCCAATGTAGTTTTCTGTTTCCGTTTCGTGCTGTTTCCCTTCGTTCCATTAGGGAAGGATCGGAACCCTTGCCTAACCGGAACCCACATACATACATACAAACATCTGGTAAAGCTAATATAAAACTAATACAAACATTCATAAAAAACATACATACATGGTGAAGCTAATATAAAGCGTATAAAAAGACTGAAAAGAGGCCGAGACAAGGCGGAAGTTTTTATCATTTTTAGATTTGGAGTATTCTTAGGAGGGGCTCTACATTTCTTGGACTTTTAGAAATTTAGAAATTTTTTTTAGAAATTGTTTAATAATTGTTAGTCCATTCATCCAAATGTTTAAATGTTTCCGTCTAAACTCCGCCTGATGTCCATTCACACTCTTCAGTCGAAATTACCTATCATTTTCAATGCATTTTCAGTTCAGTCTCCTGTTCACTACCTCAGTCTAGTTTCCGTTAGTTTTCCGACTGTTCTTCAACATTGAAAAAATTAGTAATTTTTCAGTCTGTTTTCAATTTTATATTTTCACCCGGGAATCGCCCAAACCTTTCAGAGGTTCATATACTAAGTTACTACAGACCTTTATGTCTACCTGGACTACAGTACAACAGAAGATGAGCACCTCTCTTACCTCGAAGAGCTCTTGTAACGTCTCGATGACTTTAGTTTGATCATTAATCTAGAGAAATTCGATTTTGGTGCACAAGAAATTGTTTCCAAGCCATCGTATCACAATGGGTTCAGGCTATCGTTAATCTTGCACCTCCAACTTCTATCAAACCGATTCAGAAGTTCTTGGGAATGGTGAATTTTTATCATCGATTCATTCCCAATTTAGCTGTTGGTGCCGATTAACGAGTATTTGAGATACCTCTCAGCTGCTAGCGTGCCAACAAATATTTACCTGGCCAGGAGAATGTCAACCAGCATTGCCAAGGTAAAAACCCTCATGGCAGAAGCAACTCTACTAAATAATTAAATCGAGAATGCAAAATACAGTCTAGCGACTGTCGTCTCTGATTATGCAATGGGAAAGGTACTGGACCAACATCGGTGGCAACCTCTAGCTTTTTACTCCAAAAAGCTGTCCCAACAGAACAGAAGTACTCTCCATTTGATCGCGAACTTCTCGCCATCTATGCTGCGATAAGACATTTCCGTTAGCACGTTGAAGGACGTGGTATACACTGACCAAAATCCACTAGTCCGTACTCTTCACACAAAGACCAAACTATCCCCTAGACAGCCCAGACATTTGGGTATCCTACCCCACTCTCGTGGATATGCCTACAATACTACATAGATTCACAAGATGGCCGGAAGCATACCTAATTCGGGACATCATTGGAGTAGGCGCCCTGCTCTCTTAACTAAGTTCAAACCATATGTTATGGACTCAATTCAGAAGAAGTGGATTAAGAGTTTTTTTTCTATCCGTTCAATCAATCGTTGCTACCCCGTGGAGCAATTCTAGTACCCAGTCTTTTCCTAATCTTTATAAATGATCTGCCCTCAATCCACCTGAACCGACTTCACAATTTCGCTGACAGCGATATTCTACAATACGCATTTGAAATCATTACATAAACACGTGTCAAATCTAGACTTTTAGATCGTGATCTTTTGTACAACTCTAATAACAAGGACATTGCAATTATTCTTAATTGGGACCAGATGATCTGGTTATATCTCTAGACACTAAGTTTGCAAATAATTTGACTAAGGTTGGAACTCCAACAGTTATCCGAAACAACCCTCCTTCTTCTTCGGGGCTTGGAATTGGCAGGATATCTTGGTGGAACGTCCGGCTGTTACCCATGCTATTGCACAAAGGAGAAAGGAAAAATGGAACAGAATCTAGCACTTAGTCCTGCTTAGATAAATAATGTATAATAACCAATTAATTGCGATTTTCCTGGTTTTTTCCGTTTTCCAATTTCCACCCCCAATTTGGCCTTAAGCGAAACATTTACAATCGCGAAAAAGTGTTTTATCTGTGTAATAACCGATTAATAAAAATCAATCACCGTCAAATCTTCAATTCCAATGAGTCTGTAATCGAGATTCATGATGTGGCGTATTCGCCGCGTATTTCTCGCTATTTTATCCTTCCTAGAAGGGAAACCTTTTTCAAACATTTTTCAATTCAATTACATCGTTGAGTGGGTTTTCTTTTAAATCAATTTAGTGCCCCGGGACTACAGTGCAAAAGGGAGCCCTTGTGATTGGCATTCTGATGGTTTGCAAGCCTTTTAAGTGATTCTATATCCTTCCACGTCCACGCTAATTAAAACGCTGAAGTTTCACAGTAGCTGCCTTTCGCATGGGTCTTCAGGAGATTTTTTTAAAACTTTTTCCCGTCAGTAGAAAGACTGATGTTTATCAAGTGGAAAATTACTTGCGTTTATCCAGTTGTATAGGTTTAATTTATATCACACATCCTCGAATTTCGGCACGAGGAATGAATTTTAATCGGTTTTTGATGACGTGATCCTGGGCGCGCTCCGCCCTCAAGCTTTTATGTACCAGTATTTCGCTCGATCCACCATAGAAGAGCATAAATTTTCAAGACACCCTGTTAAATTTTCAGATAATGAAAATTGCATTTTCAACAGAGTGACATTTAGCCACAAGATTTTTGTGTCGAAACTTTCTAAGAGAGAGAGGTTAAGGATGGTGGTGCTCACCCCGTAACCTCAGCACACCAAAGGGGTTGCAGGGGTTTTCTAGCAGTGCTCTAAGTGAAAATACCTTGAGAATATAGCCTTGCACTGGGATCGTAAAAACATTTGTGAGTTGTTGCTGCACCTTCCTCTGCTTTGTTGCACTAAAATTTTCATTAAAGTTGAAGGGTGAACTTATGCTGAAGTATGTGAAAATAAACACATGTCGAGCTAGAAAAAGCAAAGACACATGCCGGGACTTCGCTCTTCACTTTATTTGCGCGAATGTTAGTGAAAGGAGTCGTATGTGTGGCTTCACTGCGGCAGCTGAGTTATAAATCTCAAGTGACTTTCCTTTAGAAAATAATTCGCCACCTCAGAATGCCGCCGCCTAAGTGATTCAGGGGAAAGTGTGCTTGTGATTTTCTTGCTGTATTAAGTTTAATTAATCGCCCAGAAGCTGCTATATTGAAAAACTTTTCCTGAAAAATTATCCTGGAAAAACAGAATACTCCGTTTTTTGTGTGTATTGAAATAATTAAAAGTTTACTCGAGGTGAAAAGTGTTATGTTTGTTCATATATCACAAAATTTCCACCGTTGCCTGTATTTAAAATTATAGAGTTTGTGGAAACAGCAGCAAACTTCTTCCTTTGACGAGGTAATGAGCGTCCATAAGTATGAGCAGCCATTTGAACCTATTGTACTATCAACAGCCCCTGTACCTCAGATTTAAAGGCAAACCCGTTTGAACAAGTCCTGGCCTAGAAATTTGTCGGTTAATTTAGACTGTTCCAGCAAAGCTCCGCCAAACTCCTTCTTTCTTTCTCCTTCTCCTATTCCCAGCTACTACTCCCTAGCTTTTATGCCGAGAGTCAGTGAAATAGAACTTGAAGATCAGGCTCATCCCCCTCGCCTTGATGGGCTTCACAGAAAAAATCCCTTGGAGATCACCGGACCACCATTCAACCTTGTGGCGGCCCCAAGCACCGGTTCTGGACCGATGAATAAAATACCAGGGCCCTGTCTGAGACTTGGATCTCCTGAAGACAAAGGGGACCCGATTCAGAATACCCAAGATACCAAGGTCGCATTGGTAGTCCCTAACTGACTGAGATTTGCTCCTACTGATTGCCGATTGGGCACCAAAGAAGATAAAAATCCATTTGTTAGTGTGTAGGTAGGCAAAAGGCGGAACCAAGGACTTTACTCAATTCGCGATGTAAGGGCAGGGTTTTGTAACCGCATTTGTGAAAAAACCTTTAGGTAGGCATAGGTTAGTGTGGTTGGCGCGACTTTAGATCCAGACTGTCATATTCAGGTTACGAAACATACCTCCTATTTTAAGCTTCGAAAGCCCTATAAGCAAGGTTTCCTAGTGCACGGTGCGTGATCCTAGTCAGAGTCGGACAACTACAAAGAAAATGTTCGATTATCTCTTTGGTTTGTTCCTTCCAACATGTTCCCTAATCGGCCAGTGTCCTATTATGATCGACACGACGTCCTTTTCGGCATAATCAGGAAATCCCTTGTTCTCTATGATGTTCCAAATCTTGGTGTGTGTGTAACAGCAGCTACCTGATGTTCCCCACAAACTGGAATTACAAAGTACTTTAAGTAGGCCGGGGAACATTTCCAGCCTATACATATCTTCTATTGCTACTTTAATCCCTCGTGGGACTTAAGACCGAACATTTGCCCTCCAGCGGACTCTGTTTTGTGCGACAGCTCTCAGCTTCGTCCAGGATCTCCCAGTTGTTGTGGTTCTCCTCCACGTTGTTGGGAATTTATTGTTGTATAGACCTTTTATCAATTCTTTTATTTTGTCAGGCAATCTACGTTGACGCATAAAGCTCCTATTAACCGAGTCGAACGCTATGATTATTCAGTAGACTGCTCCACTATGATTCTAAAGGTGTTAATGTGAGCGATGCTTTTTGAATCCAGCCTGCTGTCTTCTAAGCGTTTGGTCTATTGCCTCTCTTACCCACGTATAGAACCACGTCATAACTCGTGACAAGCTGGCTGTGTTCTCATACATCTCTGGTGAGAATCTGGATATCGAACTCAAGTTTGAAATTCAGTTTGAATATCATATAGTCGAACGGCCATTCTACCATTTCCAGTGGTAAAACACAGTATATTGCTATGTCCATACGTCTTCTTCACTTTGCAGCCGGTTTCCCCTAGCTCCAGAGCCGTGCAGTGGTAGGATTAGATCGAGAATCAACTTTATTGTTTCAGAGCGGTTGCATACAGACCCCCGTAACTCTAAGACATGGCGTTCATTGGGCTGGGCCTAGTCTGGGTTTGCTATATTCCTTTGCAAGAACAGACCACCACACGGCAGGTGTAGGTCAAGTTAGGTGGACAGAGGCAAAATTAGTGCTTTGCTTAAAGCCATCCTGCGGAGTTTGAGAAGATTATCAGTTCCCGAACTCTAGTAAACACATTTCTTTTTGAAGTAAAACTTCTTCAGGCGCGCCTTAGCCTAAAAAATTTCCATGAGAGAGAATTGCCATTTCCATGAGAGTGGCGATTGAAAAATCGTCAGAGCTTTCGTATAACGCTAGGAAATGGTAAGGACGGGGCACAAGAGGCGAAGAAACTCGAGGCTGTGTGTTTGCACGGCAAACAAAATTATAAATATGCCGCACGCGGCAAAGCCATTCGTGCTGACGAATTATAAATAATTAGTGGGTCACCGCAACCACGCAACAAGTCAATAACTTATTGACTTGTTGTGATGATTAATAAATAAAAATTTAATTGTCAAAAAATGATTATTTAGCATATTGTTAAACGATATAAATTAAGTTGTTGAGAATTAAAAATCAGTTATCCAAGTAACTCCGAGTAGTATTGTATTACAAACAAAAAACTGCTACTAAATTGATTAGGTTGTGCAGTCCTAATCTCCTACATAACAAAATACAGTCCAGCTCATACCAGTGAGCTATACATTGGTCCTTCGAGCCTTTTAAGAACCAAGAAACCTACGCACAACTCGCATCGCGAGCTTAAAAATTAATTAAGTACCAAATCACCAAGTCTGCAATACCAAAATGGAGCTATTTTCGGAATTAGCAGAGGAACAAAGGCAGCTAGGGGAGGACATCAGCCGTGCCCTTTCAAATATGAGGAAAGACAGCATTGTGAGGAAAGATAAAGCCTATATAGAGAGAAGACTAGCGGAATTCGACAGTTCCTGGAAAAAATTCCAAGAAAACCACAACCACCTGGAAGAATTGGACAGACCATCGGAGCAGTATTTCACTCAGAATTTTTATATTCAAGTGAAAAGTAAATACGATGAGGCTAAGGAACTACTGAGAGAGTATCAACAAAAACTGAACGAGCAGCCGGTCGAGACCGCAGCAAACACCACAGGAACAAAGTTCAACATAAAATTGAACGATGACTTAGAGGAGAAGACATTGCGTCTCAAGAAACAGAGTGTCAAAATGAGCAATATTAGAAGAATACTTGATGAAGTAGCAGAGAGAGGCCAAGCGAAAACAAAGACGTACTGTGAATTTAAAATCAAGCAGTTAACAACGCAATGGGACGCTATACAGGAATTGCACGAAGAAATCTTGACGTTTGCAGAAGAGGGAGAGCTGTCGCATCAGTACTTCAAGGAGGAGCAATATGAAACCCTTGAAGAAATATACCAAGAAACCATGATAGAACTACAAGATGTGATAGAAGAAAACAGTCAGAGGGAGGATGCGGTAAAGACGAAACTACCCCAAATAAAAATTCCTAACTTTGACGGAGACTATAAGGCCTGGAAATACTTTGAAAATATATTCTGCAGACTAATCCACAACAACAAGCGTTTAGGTAATGCTGAGAAAATGCATTACTTGCAAACATCGCTGACTGGAGAGGCGCACAAACTTATCCAACACTTGGCAAGCAGCGAATCTAGTTATGAAGCAGCATGGAGCCTAGTAACAAGCAGGTTTAATAATAAACGGAAAATATTTTCCACCTTTTCAGATGCAATTCTGGATCAACCAGCATTAATTACCGATTCTGCCAAAGCAATAAAACAATTGCATGACCTGATAAAAGAATGCCTACATGGAATTAATAGCCTACAGCTAGAAACCCCACCCTGGGAACCCTTCATAGCACATATTATACGAAGAAAGATGGATCCAGAGACGTATAAAGCGTACGAGCAATCATTGAACGAGCCTCGAGAGATACCGCAATTAGAGGACATACTGAAGTTCCTGGAAACTAAATTTCAAGCACTAGAAGTAATTGCAGAGCCTAGGAAGAAAACTGAAAGCAGCCGCATCGTAAACCATGTACAGTCACGAGGTAACCACCAAATAAAGAGTTATCACACTAGTACTACAAAGTGCCGATACTGTAATGGGCAGCACAGTATATACGTATGTCAAAAATTCAAAGCATTGAAATTAGCAGACAAGCTCAACTTCGTACGGCAGAGTAAAACATGTTCCAACTGTTTGAACCATGGCACGAACGACCCCTGTCACAGTCAAAGTCGATGCAACATCTGTAAGCAGCAACACCACACATTAATTCACCAAGAGGCAAGAAATCCTACAGCAAAACAAGAAGATGTACCAAGAGTAATGTCATCACACCTCACTACCTCTCAATGCACAGTTGATTCACACGTTGTAAGGAAATCTTGTAATGTAATACTGGCAACAGCACTAGTACGAGCCAAAACCATCAGGAACAGCTATGAGTATCTAAGAGTATTGGTAGATCCCGGGTCACAGGCCACCCTCATAACGGAGAATGCGGCACAAACACTAGGAGTTCCAAGAGTGAAAATATATTCAGAGATTACAGGCACGAACGAGTGCCCGGCTGGGACATCCCACAGCAAAATTCTAGTGGAACTCATTCCGAGATTTCCTTCCCACTTCAAACTGCAGTGTGAAGCTCTAATACTTCCATCAGTGACGAGCGACCAACCACAAAAGTATATCGTTAGCGAAGAGCGTACCAATTGGAGTAATCTCATCCTTGCAGACCCAACATACGATACCCCTGGACCAGTTGACATGATATTGGGCGCAGACGTATTTGGAGACATCCTAATGAACAGCATTAGAAAAACTAAAGGTGGAACGTTAACTCAAAAAACTGAATTTGGCTGGATACTGTCTGGACCAATTCCTCAGAGCGAAGCAACCAGAAAAATTACATCCATGATTTCAAGGGTAGATGTCGATTCACAGCTTCGAAAGTTTTGGGAAATTGAAGAAACAGCATTGAGACCACCTGTGTCTGAAGAAAACAGAACGTGTGAAGAACAATTTGATCAAACAGTTAAACGAAATCCCAATGGCACGTATACAGTACAAATTCCATTCAAGCAGACAGAGGGATTAGGAGAATCAAAACCAGTTGCAATAGCACGACTATATCAAATGGAAAAGCGGTTCTCAAAAAACAAAACGTTGCGGGATGAATACAACAAATTTATGGAAGAATACTTACAGCTGGGACATATGGTACTCATTGATACCAAAGAACTTCAGAACAAAACTCCTAATGTATACTACATGCCTCATCAAGCAGTCATCAAAGAGGAAAGCACAACCACCAAACTAAGGGTTGTATTCGACGCCTCTACCAAAACAAGCACCAAGCTAAGCTTAAACGATTTAATGCACAGCGGCCCCAGACTACAACAAGATCTACAAGATATCTTACTAAGATGGAGAAAACATCAATATGTATTCAGCGCCGATATAGAGAAGATGTACAGGCAAATAAAGGTTGCACCGGAACATCAACACTACCAACGAATTGTATGGCGATTTTCAACGGAAGATAGCATTCAAGAATTTAAACTAACAACCGTGACATACGGAACAAAATCAGCACCATACCTAGCCATAAAAACATTGCAAAAATTAGCACGCGATGAAGAAAAAAATCATCCAGAAGCAGCAAAGATAATTCTCAATGATTTTTACGTGGACGACATGATGTCTGGAACATCTTCAATTCAGGAAGCAAGGAGGTTACAAGGAGAGTTGATCCAAACGTTAAAAGAAGGAGGATTTAACCTTAGAAAATGGAGAAGCAACCACAGTGAACTAATTGATAATCTACCAAAACAACTTAGGGATCAAGGCTCCATTGAAATAAAAGATGACGAGGCTGTAAAATCCTTGGGTATATACTGGACACCAATAGCAGACAAATTCCACTTTAAGGTAAAATTAAATGCATCATCAGAAGTACCTACCAAACGGACAATCTTATCAGAGATTGCCAGACTATTTGACCCACTCGGTTGGTTGGCACCTATAACAGTGAGAGCCAAAATGTTAATTCAAGAGTTATGGGCAAAAGGATACAACTGGGATCAAACATTGGAAGAAGAACTAGCCACTAGATGGATGAACATCAGGAATGAACTACGAAAACTTGAAGAAATTAACATACCACGTTGGATACAGTACACGCCCGCATGCAAAACAGTTGAACTACATGGCTTTTGCGATGCATCCGAAAAAGCTTATGGTGCAGTCGTATACAGTAAAACTACGTTAGATTCGGAGCAAGTACACATAACACTACTTGTAGCGAAGTCTAAGGTAGCACCACTAAATAAAGTAACTTTACCAAGATTGGAACTTTGCGGAGCTGTCTTACTATCTAAACTAATACGACGAACAAAAGAGGCACTGGACATTAAGAATGTGAGGGAATACGCCTGGACGGATTCGATGATAACATTAGCATGGATCCATGGAAAATCAAATAAATGGGAAACTTTCATTGCAAACCGAGTGTCAGAAGTTCACAAAAATCTGGAGCCTACAAGTTGGCGCCATGTGCGTTCCGAAGATAACCCTGCTGATCTAGTATCGAGAGGGGCCACTCCGCAATATTTGAAGAATGCAGAGCTTTGGTGGACTGGTCCATCGTGGTTAAAGATGACTGAAGACAAATGGTCAACACAAAAAATTAACAAGAATATTACAACAGGAGCTAAGTTAGACAAGATAGCGGTCCATGCAACTCAAATTGCTGAAGGGTTCGAGTTACTTAGCCGTTTTTCATCATTTAAGAAACTTACACGTGTGCTGGCTTACTGCAAAAGATTCATCGCGAAATGCAGGAAGGACAGAACAAACAATACAAATTTATCAGTAAAGGAATTAGATAAAGCACACCAGCAACTTCTACAGATGACACAAAAAACGGAGTTCGCTGCAGAAATAAAGCAGCTGGAAGCAAAAAAACCACTTAACACAAAAAGTTCAATTCTTTCATTAAATCCATTTCTGGACGAGAATGGTATTCTAAGAGTGGGTGGAAGAATCCAGAATTCTCGTATTCCGTATAATCAAAAACATCCCGTCATAATACCTCACAAACACCACATAACTAAACTATTGATACTTGAAGCTCATGCAGCGACACTACATGGAGGAAATGAAGTCACACATGCCTATATCAGAAGAAGATACTTCATAATCAATGGAAAAAGCAAAATACGACAAATATTGAACAAATGCGTTACTTGCTGCAGGCACAAAGGACAAACAGTGACACAAATTATGGGTGAACTCCCGGCCGCACGAGTAACACCAGCGAAACCATTTTCGCACACGGGACTAGATTACGCAGGGCCTATTCAGATAAGAATGTCCAAAGGAAGAGGAAGCAAATCCCACAAGGGGTACATAGCAGTTTTTGTATGTCTAGTTACAAAGGCCATTCACATCGAAGCGGTAACAGACATGACCACGGAGGCATTCTTAGCAGCATTTAGAAGATTCACATCCAGAAGAGGTCTTGTCTCAAACATATACAGTGATAACGGAACAACGTTCGTAGGAGCACAAAAAGTACTGGATAAGGATCTTCGCCATGCCATCAGAAACATAACCACAGTGGTGGGAAGCCTTGCGACCGAGGGTATACAATGGCATTTTATTCCGCCGGCAGCTCCTCACTTCGGAGGAATCTGGGAGGCTGGAGTCAAATCTATCAAATCCCACTTGAAAAAGGTAATAGGTAACGCTACGCTAACATTCGAGGAAATGTCGACGCTACTGTGCCAAATCGAAGCATGTTTAAATTCACGCCCGTTATACCCACTACCGAGCGACCCTAGTTCAATTCTTACTATAACACCTGGACATTTTTTGGTTGGGCAAGAATTAATAGGACCACCAGGACCAACCATAGACAGCACCATGACCACATTGAGCCGCTGGAAACTAGTACAGAAGATGACGCAAGACTTCTGGAAGGTATGGCAAAGTGAATACCTTTCCCGACTCCAACAAAGAACAAAATGGAAATCAGGAGCAAGGCTGATCGAAGTCGGGCAAATTGTTCTCGTAAAAGATGAAAACTGCGCTCCAACGAGATGGCCATTAGCACGAATAATCGAGACACATCCAGGCAAAGATGGAGTCGTACGAGTGGTAACCCTACGTGTTAAAGAAAACTCAACAATAAAGCGTCCAGTAACCAAAATATGTGTGTTACCGGTTGAAGATGACAACATGACCAATATAGATGATACAACACCAACAGAGCTAAAAAAGTGCGCCATGGCATATGTCACTGCAACCAGTGCACCTCAAACTGGCATAGAGAGACGCCTTCATACGGACAAGAAGACGACACATAAGTCAACCTGGAGCATGGGTAAAGTGGTCTTAGCTACACTCGCTATACTAAGCTCAATCCAACCAGGACATACACATTACACAATCAAATACCCACAGCCTGGGTTGTTTATCGAACAAATTGGACACGCCAAACTAAAAAGAGGTACGATCAAGATCGAGATACACATTCCAATCAACACAACAGCAGACACTAGTAGAGTAAATAATATAATAACCAAGATGGAACAGACCTGCAGTGAGGCAAAACGATTTGAAGACAACACTCATTGCCGCACTCTACTTGAACATTTATTAGAACGAAAAGCAACAATCCTAACTGAAATTCAAGCAGTAGACCAAAGGCGGAAGCGGAGAAATAAAAGAGGCCTTGTTGGACACCTATTGCAAGCCTTCTTTGGAGTAAATGATGAGGTCTACACTGACATTGAACACATTCAGCATAATCAAGAAATGTTGAGGCAAGCGGCTAATCATCAAGCAAACATAATGGTATCTACAATGACAAGGATGAATGACACAGAAGTCCGCATGGGTAGGCAATTCGATCTAGTCACAGACAAATTGAACAGAGTAATCTCCGAGGTAAACAAGATTGAAGGATGGTATGACAAGATTGACAGTAATAAGGTCAGCACACAAATACTAGCAGCTTACCAGATTGCCAACGATATCTTAGAAGACTTAAAACAGCATTACGTAAAAATACTACAAGCAGTTTATGGTAAAGGAAACGTTATGGACTTCATAACTCCAAGCAAATTGGCAGAAATTACAAATCAAGCAGCACTCAAAATGCCATCCAATCTAAGAATCATTCCAGAACCAGGGACTGATATGGAAATATCCATAGCCGATACAGATGTTAAGGTGTTTGGATTTCTCCATATAACGGATGCTGATACATTTGAATTGATTAAGGCAACACCAATTCCTCAGCGCATAAGTAACAATACCTACGTCACGCCACAAATATCATCAGCAATTCTGGCGATCGAGTATAATAATCAAAGATATTTCGAAATTACCGAAGAAGAAATGAGAAATTGCGTGTCTTTAGAAAAATACTCCAAATTATGCACACCCGCAGTTGTAAGTGACCTAGTGCAAAATCCAAATTGTATCATCGATGAAATATACCAACGACACAACAAGCAGGAGTGCCCACTAAGCCAACTGAAAATTCACTCCGTCATGTGGAAACATCTCTTTTTGGCGAACACCTGGCTATTTATCGCCGACTCACCAACAGCGGCCGCCATTAAATGCAACGGGCAACGGGAAGATGTTACCTTGAATGGCGTCGGAATCCTGCAGACAACTCAGGACTGTGTGATTGAAACAACGAAGAATATACTTTTTCCTGAAGTTCGTAACAAAGTCATTATTCAATCAACATTTCTAAAGCCGATGAACTTCAACATGACCGGTATATACAACCTTACCGGGTTACATAACAAACCAGTAATTTTAGACCCGATTCTAAAGACATCCGACACATTCAGCAGCGTCATCCACGATCCAGCGGGCCTACAAGTTCAGCCATCAACATGGAAAACAATCGGACACCACACCGCCACAACAGCAGGATCTGTCCTGCTCACCATAGCGATCATCGCAATTGTATGGAAATGCCGGCCAAGGCACCGTTGGAGTCTGAAACAACACCACATAACCACTGGCGATCTGCAAGAGGACATCAACAGTTCACACAGCATACAAGAATCCGCAGAAAATCTGAGCCGTCCTAACCCAGCCCCGCGAACTACAGCCTCGGCTGGGCAAAATGTTTGCACGGCAAACAAAATTATAAATATGCCGCACGCGGCAAAGCCATTCGTGCTGACGAATTATAAATAATTAGTGGGTCACCGCAACCACGCAACAAGTCAATAACTTATTGACTTGTTGTGATGATTAATAAATAAAAATTTAATTGTCAAAAAATGATTATTTAGCATATTGTTAAACGATATAAATTAAGTTGTTGAGAATTAAAAATCAGTTATCCAAGTAACTCCGAGTAGTATTGTATTACAAACAAAAAACTGCTACTAAATTGATTAGGTTGTGCAGTCCTAATCTCCTACATAACAAAATACAGTCCAGCTCATACCAGTGAGCTATACACTGTGTGTGCAACACTTCACATAACCCAGCGGGAAAAATTGGGAGTGCTCCTCAGGGGAGCTAATTTGGACCGCTGCCGAATATGCTCCCGAGGGAGCATTACTGGAGTTTTCAGAAATTTTATAGAACGAAGAAAACGGGCGATAATCTTGTTGATTATAAACATAAGCATACTCAATAGACCAGTTCTCGTTCGATACGGAGGACAAGCAGCATTGGATGTGGTTAGTATACTTAGTTGGGGGACCGCTTTGGTAAAACTACACTCGCGCTTGGAAAGGAAAAAGCAATTGGAATATATGAACAAAAGTAACAACTTTTCGGCACCGGAGCTTATTCGCATATCCACAGGCCTCCATGAATAGCTCTACTGTAGATATTTAAAAAAGCTCTGTAATGCTCCTTTTTGTCTCCAACCAAATCGTTGCAGGAGTGCTCTTATGGGAGCTCAAAAGGAGTGCTAGCCTAGGCGGACATCTAATGTTAAAAATATATGAAGTGGGAGCGAAAAGGGAGCACTCCATGCCTCCAAGAAATGTCTTTGGAGCACTCAATTTCCCGCTGGGAAAATCTGCCTTTACTGCATATATCTTCTGGCATATGTTTGCTAAGTTGTCTCCCAGACTTTGCTTTATCTCATTATACGGATACAAATTCACCATTAGAGGTGAATTATTTCAGATTTTTATCGAGGCTCGGGGCTTAAGAATATCGAAAGGGGGGGAGGTGTCAATTAAATACGTGAGGTGTTTTTGTTTTAAATTGGCATCCATCTCCCATTGGTGAGATTTGATGGACCTCCCGCGGTGGTGTAAAAAAAACGCCGTTATGAAAATCGTTCCCTATATGTTTTTTCGGTCGCTGATTACGAAAATCGAGGTCTCGCGGTAGTAAAATATGGGTGTCACCCAATTTTAAGGGGTTTCCGCCATAATTTCAATAATAATCAAAAATAATCTTTTTTCAATATTTATATGCGAAGGTGGTTGATTTATACCAAATCAATCCAAATTTAATGATAAGGGATAATACTGAAGGGTTAAAACCATCCCTACATCTGTTATGTGCAAGAATTTGCACTTAAGTTGTGGGCTTTTATCCTGTTTTAAAAACACTAAATACAATGAGTAAAACGCACAAAAATGATCTTGGTTAATTAAAGACTTTTATTGATAACTCCGAGATGTGTACTCGGTAAGGTTCAAACTGGTAATGATATAATGATCTTATTCTAAATCTTAGGAACTTAAATCTTAACTCGATATAATTTGCAACGTAAGATAAATCTTAAGTCTAAGAAATTCTTATCTCTAATTCAGAAGAAGTTAAAGATGAAATTTGATATGTCGCGGCGGAAGTTTATGGCGATAACAAAGGATGAGTTGTGTAGTGCGAATGCAATAATAAAGAATGTGCTGTGTGCACATAACACCTCCCCCCTTACTCGAAGGATTAGTAATTAATCCGAAGTGGAAAATCCATAGGTGACATCGCTCCTTGAAGAATTTAAGGATCGCCTGCTACTTATCCTTTGAACTCTAGGTACTTGTCGCATGGGTAGCTCGATTTGTTCACTATCCTCTGCGTCGGAAGGTCGAGTTGTTGGAGTTGATGTAAGACTATTACCTTCGGTATTAAAGCAATGATTATAAACAGCAACCAGGCAGCCTGATGGTCTCCTAGGTTGATCACGATTCGGCCAACACAATAATTTTATGCATGTATATAATCCAATATAAGAGAAGAGTTTGTGAAGGATGAATATGCCCATGAACATGGCTATAACTTTTATAGTTAGAACGTACCAGTACTGATGTCGTACAATATGAGGTTTATTTAGAAGGTCATCGATGTGATCGCCAAGGATGTCCAATCGATGTGAAGCTTGTTTGAGGTCGTCCAGTCGTACGTTGGTAAGATGGATTGGAGAAAGATAAGCGTTATTGTTGGATTTAGACGAGTTTTTCTTTTGACAGCAATCATCTTCGAGTATATTGATTTCAGGTATGATGTTGTGATAGTTTATCGTTATTTTCTTGCCAGCAATTAGTTGGTTGAGTTTTGAATATGCTCTACATCCGTCTTCAAGGGTTAATATTCCAGTATTTTGGATGATTCGGTCGTATACTTCTACTTCAGGACAGTCTATTGTAAGTCTGTCTGGACTGCTTAAAACGAAAATCCATTGATTATATTTTAAAGGATGCCACACTTCGATATTGCCTTTCACCATATGAGTTTTACAGTCTTCGGGAATTTTGTTTTTGGTTGATGTTAAAAGTGTAGTTTCGCATGTAGGTTTTTCCAGTGTTGAATAGATTTCGTGAATTTCGCAGATCATGTCATCTTCAGATAAATTTTCACATTGCTTGAAGTCTCGCAGGTTTACGTACTGTAACTTATTATTTGAAATTGCGATAGAAGGATATAGAGGGTCTATAAAGGCATAAACATCGGAATCTTGTGGAATTGGAAGTGGAAATAATTTATAAACATTAAATATATTATTTTTAGTTAAAGGGGTTTGAATTATAAAAACTAACCTATCATTTTGGTAATATACTCTTAATCTAGATTATTCTAGCAACTTATAGGCAATTGTTCATTCATTTCATTTACAAGGTAAGTTAATTTATTCATATGATCAGTAACAACAAGTGATCCCTCTAAAACAGTTTCAGAGTGAATAGTATTCTTTATGAATTTATTAATTGTATTTATATTTTCATTGAAAATCCTTTCATTCTCTTTAAGAGAGTTAATTGATTCGTTAAAGTTAGAAATAGTGCTTTTAACTACTTGAATCTGTTCTTTCATGAGGTTTTGAATATTCTTGTCGTCTTCTTCGACTTTCTTAATAGCATCGTTATAATATTGTGCATCGTCGACATCAGGGGTTCCGAATAACCAATTTAGTGCATAGCTTCCGGCATTGAAAATTCCACGTTTATTTCTACGATGATTGATTAAATGTGCAAGGGTTTCTTCCTTTTGACGTAGCTTTGGTATTTGTATAGCTAAGAAATCAAGAGTCTGCGCGCAATGGAAAGCATATGTTTTTAACGCATTACCGTGGCATAGATGAAGTGATTTTTCGTAAATGTTTTCAATTAAAGAGAGTTTCGTATTATAAAAGGATACGTTTGTATATGTAATGATTTGCCAGAAATCAGAGTAAAATCTTACGTGTCCCAAATGTTCGTAGAAAAGTCCACTGCCTTTAGTTACGGGCTCTATTTTGAAGTGTTCCGCTTTAATTAGGGTAATGAGGCACCTGTAACGAGATAGGCGAGTTTTAAGCGATTTTTATGAACCGTAGTTTGTTTGCCTTTGCATTGAATAGTAACATTTTGATTATTATGAAGTTTAATTATTTTATACGGTCCTTTAAAGTTTGGAGCAAGTTTTTTAGATAGGCCTACTTTTGTTTGGGTATCTTCCAAATAAACGTAGTCATTTACCTTGAAGCTAGGAGTATTAATGTTCCGATCATGGTTGATCTTTGATCTTTGTTTAGCGTCGAGTAAATTCTCTCTTGCTATTTGATGAGTTCGGTTTAGTCTATATTTTAGTTGGTCATGGTAAGATTCATAAGTGTATTTGAATTCCGGGGTTGAAGTGATAGAAGTAGGTAAAAGCGGTTTATGTCCGAACAAAAGCTCGTAAGGACTGAATTTAGTAGACGCATGTACGTGTGCGTTGTAAGAGAACATGGCGAGTGGAATATATTTATCCCAATCAGTTTGTTTGTCGTTTATATAATGTTTCAAATAGTCTTTTAGAGTGGAATGAGATCGTTCTAGCGCTCCATTCGATTGAGGATGATATGCAGTAGTAAAGTAATGTTTTATTTGAAATAATTTGGTGAGATTTTTAATAAGGTCCGATGTGAAATCTGAGCCTTGATCCGTAAGAATGTTTTTAGGGATTCCGAACATAGTTATAAAGTTTACAAGACCATTGGCTACAGATTCAGCACAGTGGTTGGCTAATGGTATAGCATAAGAGAATTTGGTTAGGTCGTCTTGCATTGTGAGGATGTATTTAAATCCGTTTTCGGACAATGGAAGGGGTCCTACAATATCAAGAGCTAGTTTTTCGAATGGTTGGTTACTTGTGCTCGTAATTTCCATGGGCGCTTTATAAGTTTTACGAAGAGTTTTATTTGTTTGGCATGAAACACACTGTTTGATGTGTAGTTTTACGTCATTTCGCATCTTATGCCATTTATAATTTCGTTTGATACGTTTCATCATTCTGTGAAATCCACAATGACCCGAGATTGGAGAGTCGTGGTATTCCTTCAGAATTAAGGGAATTTGCTCTTTCGCTGGGTGAACGATAACATTTTTATGAATCGTTATTTTAATTTTAGAATTTCTAAATACAAACAGTATTATGTCTTTGCATTTTTGATAGTTAAATTGATTAAAATCATCAACAGGGTTAGCTATTGAGATGGATTTTATGTTATCTTTTTCCAATTGAATGCGTAGATTTTGCATGGTATAAAAGAAATCAGCATATAAGGGTTTGTCATAAAAGTTTTGTTTAAGAAAGCAGTGATAATAAGTTTGTTGATTATTATTCTTGGTTTTGTAATTAGAATAAAGCTCGTGAGGTACATTTTTAATTACTTCAAAATCAGTAGATTTGGATAATATTTCGTCAGTATATTTATTTTCTTCACTGAGATCTATGGCTGTTATATATGCTATAGGGTCCTTAGAATTCAATATATGTTCATTAGTTTCGCTAAAATCATATATTTTTGGACTTAAAGAATTATAGTAAAATTTTACGTAATCGTTGAAGGTTTCTTTGGTTTCGATGTATGAAATAATAACTTCATTTTCTTGTGGAATTCGAGAAAGACAATCCGCATTAGTATTTACGCGGCCTGGTTTGTACATAACTTCATAATCGTATTCTTCCAGTTTTAGTCTCCATCTGACTAACTTCGAACCAGGGTCGTTAATGTTGAAAAGCCAGATTAATGGTCTATGATCGGTGATGATTTTAAAATGTCGTCCGTATAAGTACGGTCTAAAGTGGTTAGTAGCCCAAACAACGGCTAAAAGTTCTCGCTCGGTAGTACTGTAATTTGATTCGGCTCTATTAAGTGTTCTACTAGCGAAAGCTATCGGCAAGTCGGAACCAACACTACCCTGACTTAGAACGGCTCCGATCGCAAAATTCGATGCGTCGGTTGTAAGAATAAATTCTTTGGAAAAGTCTGGATATTGCAATATCGGTTCAGAGATGAGTTTTTGTTTTAAAATGTTAAAAGATTTTTCTTGTTCTTCTTTCCAAACGAATGGTATATTTTTCTTGAGAAGATTTGTTAAAGGTTTGGTGATTAGAGAGAAATTTTCGATGAAACGCCGATAATAACCGACAAGGCCTAAGAAAGATTTAATTTCTTTAGGGTTACGTGGATTTGGGTACTTCAAGATAACTTGGATTTTATCTGGATTTGGTTTTACTCCGGTACTAGTAATGATATGTCCCAAATAGGCAACTTCAGTACGCATGAACTCACACTTGTCCGGTTGCAATTTTAGGTTATGTGACCGAATTCTTTTGAAAATATCCCTGAGTTTTGTTTCGTGGACTTGAATGTTGGGAGCGTAAATGACTATATCGTCAAGATATACGAAACAATGAAGACCTTGGATACCAGTTAAAACAGCATCCATTAGTCTCTGGAACCTAGCGGGTGCATTTTTTAGTCCAAATGGCATTCGAACGAATTCGAAGTGCCCAGTCGGAGCAGAAAATGCAGTTTTTTGACAATCCTCTGCCTTCATCTCAATCTGATGGAAGCCTGAAGCTAGATCCAATGTAGTGAAGTATGCAGAATGACTTAATTGGTCAAGAATATCAGAAATATTGGGGAGCGGATATGCGTCTCCAACTGTTACTTCATTGAGTTTCCTGTAATCTACTACGACGCGCCATTTCTGTTTCCCAGAGGCGTCCAATTTCTTTTTTACGACCCATAGAGGAGCTGACCAAGGTGATACAGAGGGTTTAATAATTCCTTGATGAAGCATTTTAGCTATTTGAGAGTTTACTTCCTCTTTATGAATTTGGGGATAGCGGTAAGTTTTCGCAGCGATTGGTGCGGAGTTATTAGTAATGATTTCGTGTTTTATTGCCGAGGTTGAAGAGAGGATGTCTCCCTTCAAATAAAATATGTCATTGTATTCTTTACATACTTTAAGTAGTGATTCCCTTTCTTCGGAATTTAAGTGAGATATTCGAAGATTTTGCATGAGTTCGTTTATTCGATTTGATTCATTTGCAATAGGAAGAGTTTGAGAATTAGTAGTGAATATAGATTTTGAATTTGTAGAATTAGAATTTGAAATAGTAGGTTTATGATTTGAGATTGATTTTGATTTGGCAGCTGATTCAGCTGATGTAATAGATTTAAAATGCTGTGTAGTAGCATCTAATGTTTGATACCGATCAGATTCCGTTGGATTGAGGCTGATGAATTCAGTTGGAATAGGATCTAGTTTTAATTGGATTTGGTTTAATTCAAACTTTTCTTCCGTTGTATTTAAAATAGATGCAAGAGCTTTTGAATTAGAATTTACTTTAGTGAAAGCCCTACAAAGATAAATACCTTTTCCTATGGAAATGTCGGGAATTGTTCCTTCTTTTATAGAGGGATTAAGAACCTTTACTTCGATTAAAGTTTCAGTTCTAGGTTCTAGGGATTGTATATAATTATGATTAGGGTTGGAAATGAGTGGAGTTGAGCTGTATTTTATTCTTAGAGCTAGTATTTCATAATCAATGATAGCTTTATTTGGTTTAAGAAAATCGGCTCCTAATATTCCATCGAGGGGAATATTCGAATTTTCATTTATAACGTGGAAGCAGTGATTAAAAGATGTATTTCTATTGAAATTTAAATTTAAGTCGGTCCATCCAATAGTTTTAATTGAATGATTCGGGCTAATTCCGTTTATATGGATTTGCCAATTTTTATTTATTGCCGTTTTTCGAGCAAGAGAATTCGCTTTGATAACTGATACGTTAGCTCCCGTATCGATGAGGAGTTTGAGGTTTAATGTTTTTGATTCAGTGCAAGATATAGAAATATAGGAGGACGTTTTTTCAGTAAAGAGAAGAATTTTGTATTGGTTACCATTATTTAAAGAGAATTTTCCACCAGGGCAACCTCTGCTGGTCTTGGACTCATGTTTTTTGAATTATGAAAGTATTGTTTTTTACGACTATTGTTGTATTGTCGTTTCCTACATTCTGTAATTAAATGACCCTTTGATTTGCAGTAATTACACACTTTAATTTGTTGACTATTTTCAGGCTCGTGGTTAGAGCGTTGAGTTGTGTGATTAGAACGTTGGGTTGTGTGATTAGAACGTTGGGTTGTGTGATTAGAACGTTGGGTTGTGTGATTACCAGTTTGAATGACCCTTACTAGATTACCGGGCTTGTGAGGAGTTTTCATGTTATAAGTGTGATTAGTAGAATTGTTTCTTGAATGGTACATGTTTTGTACCTGCTCTTCGGCAATTGCAATTGAAATAGCTTCGTTTAAGGTTTTCAATTCACGAACGCGGAGAACATTACTTATGTGCGGCAGTGAAAAGTATATAAAACGATTGAGCGCAATTTCACTTAGGAGTTCTAATCTACCTTCAAGTGATGTTTCGCTTGGATTTTGCTGTTGAGTGGCATTGATGGTCCTCTTCAAACAAGTTTCTACTCTAAAGACAAACTGAGTCACTGATTCGTTAATGTTTTGTTTCAGGTTAGTAAGTTCGCACAACAATTGGGAATAATGTTTCCGATCCTGGTACATAGTTTTGAGGAAATTTTTTAATTCGTCCCAGGTTTGAAAGGTCCTATTTATGCAAGCTGCCTTAGCTTTGCCCGATATTTGCGAAATTATGTAGTCTAATAGAACGTATTTTTGATTCGTGGCGGCCAAACCGAATGCTTTATTGCAATCTGCAATAAAAGCGCATAATTCGTCACGTGATCCATCGAATGGTTTTATAAACCGAATTAAAAATGTAATAGGAAGACCGTCAGATTCAGCTAAATTAATAATTTCACTGTCTTCAGTTTCAGCTTCTTGATTTGGCTGCATTTGTTCGTCCATTTTGTTACGATGTTTATAATTTTATTATATGAGTGGATATATTTATGCACTTGAATTTCAAAGCACACTTACGAATCAATTCAACAACAATATTCAATTTAGTCAAAAGCAACTTTCTGTGGTTTCATAAAATTTCACAGTTTGAATGAATTCTTAAATTATCACAAAACGTAATGAAGAAAGTATAAGTTTTAATGGTGATTCAATTATCACAAAATTTAGTAAAAGTATAAGATTTAAAAGTGTAAGTTTTATGGTGATTCATAAAATTTTTACAATTCGAATGGATTTTCAATTATCACGAAATATCACAAAATTTAAAAGTATAAGATTTATGTTGATTCGTAAAATTTTCACAATTCGAATGATTCTTCAATTATCACAAATTTCACAAAATTTAAAAGGTATAAGATTTAAAAGTATAAGATTTATGTTGATTTATAAGATTATACATATATATAAAAATTATTTTACCAACTATAAAATACAAAATTTCATTTGGGAAATTAGGAAAGAAAAAGGATATCGCAATTACTCACAGTATTATTGTTTTCATCTTCTAAGGATCTGCAACTTTTAATTTAACTTCTAATTTCACTTCTGACACCAATTTTTTGTTATGTGCAAGAATTTGCACTTAAGTTGTGGGCTTTTATCCTGTTTTAAAAACACTAAATACAATGAGTAAAACGCACAAAAATGATCTTGGTTAATTAAAGACTTTTATTGATAACTCCGAGATGTGTACTCGGTAAGGTTCAAACTGGTAATGATATAATGATCTTATTCTAAATCTTAGGAACTTAAATCTTAACTCGATATAATTTGCAACGTAAGATAAATCTTAAGTCTAAGAAATTCTTATCTCTAATTCAGAAGAAGTTAAAGATGAAATTTGATATGTCGCGGCGGAAGTTTATGGCGATAACAAAGGATGAGTTGTGTAGTGCGAATGCAATAATAAAGAATGTGCTGTGTGCACATAACACATCGACTGAAAATATAAAAGTTTGTACAAATTTTTTTTCCAACTTTATGCTTCAAATTCGATTGAATGCGTATTGTCGGGCAAAAATAAATAATTTTCAATTCTTAAGGGGTTAAAACTACCCCTACAATTTAAAAAATCAACTTTCAATAAAGAAAAATTAGTTTTTTGCTCTTTGCTTGAAATTTGGTTAAATAGGTATTATCAGCCAAAAAAAATTATTTTCAACCCTAGTTTAGTTCATCTATCCTACATTAAAGTTGGATTTGAAAAAAGTTTGAAATTTTTTTGCATTTCTTTTTGTATCCTTTAAAATTGGCTCCCAAAAAATTTTATAGGTCGAAGAAAACGGACAATTAGCTTGGTGACCATAAAGGGTGCCAATACCAAACTCAGTAGACCGGCTCTAGTTTGATTGCGTAGGTAAAGCAGCATTGGACTGCTTTGTAAAAAAAACACTCACGTTTTGAATGGTCTATGCCGATGCGGATGCATTTAATGTTCATGCCTGTAGCGGGAGCGTGCATACTTCTAGCAGGCTAATTTTTAGATTTTCGTCCCTGGGGCGATAGCATGCATGCCTCGGCGGGAGTGTGCATACCCGTGTGGCATGCGTATTTGTTCACTATGCATGCTAGGTGCGGCGCGTCCATGCTTTTAAAAAAATTAACCAACTAAATTATTTTTACTCGGGTTTGAATAGACCAGGATTATCAATACTTTCGCTAAATTGTCAAAGTATACCTACGAACGTACAAGATTTCGATGACGAAGTTGTAAAAAAATTAATGTATTACTACTTTTACCAGAAACTTGGCTGAAAAATGAAGAATATGATGAGGACTCCGCTAATGTTTTAACATCTCATACGGACTTGAAGTTATTAGCAAGTTTGATGTTAAAATTTGCCTTATTTAGTGGTTATTTGGTACTTTTTGGCAAAGCTTAGGTGAAAAAGTAGTAAAAAAGAGCCAATTTCAGCATTAAAATTGCTAATAACTTCAAAACTAAAGGCCCTAGCGTAAAAATTATTAATAGGAAATTAGAAACATTATTAATAGGAAATTGTCCAAGCTTTCCAATTTTGCAAAAAAAAATATTACTTAACGGGGCATTTTTTGGAGAAAAAGGTGGGTTTAGTTGAAATTTTAGTTTAAAAAAATGTTGACGACTCATTGCTCTGGAAGTTGATAGGGTAGAACCTTGATCTTGACGGTTTTAGGTTGGTGGGGGTATTCTGCGTACCCTGATACCTTATTCATGAAAATAAGTCATAGGGTTACAAATACAGGGTGATATGCAAAACTCTACCATAAAATTTCAAAACGCCCTAGCGGCTAAACCGTTACGATTTCCCTCCCCCACCCATACAATTTTTTGTTCGTCTATCCATAACCTATCCACAGCCGGCCGCTTTGACCCTACTCATGGGACACCCTGTAACTCAGACACAGACCTTCCACTATATCTATTGCATATTACTAGCTGTTTGATATTTTAATAATTGCGGCAGTTATTGGGCAAAAAAAGTTTTACTTCTAAAGTGTGGTCTTAAGCACACTCATATTTTTTACATTAAGTTATCAGATTTTAAGAGAAAACCTTGCTAGAAAGCTTTTCTAACCCTTTCTGGACAAATATACTTGTTTCTTTCCCTAGCGTTTTAGAGTAACCAAAATCACTGGACCGCCACTGAAATTCAGAAACTCCTGCTTGCACGACAGTATTTTTCCCGCCACACAAGACTAGCGCGCTCAGCTCACCCCCATTCCCTACAGCCCCCCTTTCGCGCACAATATTGTCTAGAAATTCGTTTATGAATAGAATAACTCGACTGTGGAATAATCTCCCGCAGTCAGTATTTCCGAACTCGTACAACATCTTGTTCAAACGTAAAGTTCATCGACATTTCCTTGATCACCCTCCAGAGCCCCTCTAATCTTTCCTACTCTCCTCTATTCTTCAAACCAAACTTACTACTAGACATTGCACCATGACGTGAACGACATGACGGTTGTGATGAGCAAACGCAAGAACAAGACAAGACTAATATAGTCTTGGTCTTGTCTTGTTCTTGCTCAGTCAGTCTTGTTCTTGGTCTTGTTCTTGCAAACATAGCTCAGTCTTGGTCCTGTTCTTGTTCTTGCAAACATAGCTATGTCTTGGTCTTGGCCTTGGTCTAAGACAAGACAAAACTGCAAGACCAAGGCTATTTTCGCTCATCAAGTATGTATTGTATGTATTTTTATAAATTGGTTATTAAAAAAAGAAACGTAGGAATCTTCATTTTTGTATGGTTTTCTTTTTAAATCCTGAAAGATATAACAGAAGAAGGACTCATTTCCTAGAAACCAGTAATTGAAGGAAAGTAACAGAGCACCCAATTGATTAAAAAAAGACTTGACGGTGTAAAACATCGACCTAAATCATTTCGCTTTGAAATGCAGAAATATTGATTGTGAATCTCGTTGACGCACAATGCATGCAAAGTCATTATGTACAAATGTGAATAATTGCTTTTACAATTATCATACTAAAAAGTAAATATACAATACACACATATTTTATTCCAGAACCTAGCTGCCTACCGTACACTGCTTGGGTTTGGCTAGAGCCGGGCATTTACACAGTTTTTCTCTTTCGTTTTTCTCTCGGCAACTATTGCAGTAGACGTTGTGGCGGTATCCAGATTAACAGCGTGGTGCCCTATGGGCCAATGTTCCGAGATGAATGCAGTAGTTTTGACTATATCACTTCGGGATCTGTTTAGGTGACCCATTGTTCGTCGAGATAATCCAGGTCTCCAGTGCGCTTCACCTTTGGCCGGCTGTCTAGCTAGTCAAAAAAAGTGTTTTTGACCCAGTTGGCTGACTATCTCAAACTCTGATACTCGGAGAGGCTCCCTGCTTAGCTAAGTAGTCGACTTGCTATCAGGTCGAAGATTTATCTTCTTTCGGCACTAAATACAATGTTATTCGTATTATACTAAAAAATGCAAAAAAAATATTTCTGTTGATTAGAATCTCAACGTTGGAACTAAAACATTAAAGCGTAACTGCGGCTATAAGTGCCCTAAATTCTGTTTGAACATGCACAGCTCATATGATATATTTGGATGTGCAGAAGTATCGTCCAAACGAATTCTATGCAAGTACCCCAAATAAATTCACTTTATTAAATGCTAAGCACAAATATTTCAGTTCAATTATTCCATTATCGAATTTCAATGAAATGCACATTTCTGAACTGTGTCTGCTGGGAAATAAAATATTCCCCACGTTCGATAAGCTCATACGCGTGCGATTCAATTTTGTAAACAAAAATATTAAAACCTTATTTACAACCCGTCTGTTATCTGCTGATAATCTTCAACTTTTACAAAAATAAACTTGGGAATACACTTGAACCAATTCACCGATGCAAGTCATCAAAGCAAACCCAAACCCAAATTACTTTTAATTCCTTTTCTGAATAATTTTATCTTTCTTGTAATCCATGCAGAATATGTGACAAGAGCATTGCGCTACTGGTTTTTTCAGAAATAAAGTTAAGGCCATTTTAGATAAGATTTTTTTGTGGAAGGTGTGCTTGATAAAATTTTCAAGTACCTGTAAATTGGGAAATTTTAATTTGGTGATAATGAACATTTTATTGCACCCAATAAAAGTGAAGTGGAATAGTTTAGGGATTACCATTTTTAAATATAGTATTAGATTGTCACAGAAATTTTTCGTTTAAGCAATCAGATAAGATATAAACAATAATTTGTAGTTTAAGAGAATTTATTGGAGAAAGAGTAAGATCCGCTTTTATCCACCTGTTCGGAAGCCTCACAATATTTTCCGATTAATTCTAATGTATTTTCCGATTAATTCAAGTGTATTTTTAAAACATTATTCAATTAATTCTTTTACCGCATATAGAGATTTCCAATGAAAATTTTTTAGGTAAAAACTGGTTCTGGTTTAGATATTTTTTATTTTCTTTTTCCAATTTTATGTCTGTAGAATTGTTACACTCAATACCGTCTTTACCATGTCACGGGGGCCCCGAAAGGCCGATATATCCGTTTACTATACACAATTTTATTCAATATAACCCGAAAAAAGGTTTTGAGTAAATCAGGCCGTTGTTAGCGACTTTCTAGCAACACTAAGCCAATAAGATTGCCAAGTTTGACACAGAACGTAGCATTGCCATGTAGGAAATATGTAATTCCGTATTTCGAAACAGTCTAAACTTTTTGTCGGGTTCAACTAAGAATTACAGTCAATTACCAAGTTTATAGCAGCAAAACTAAATCGATTTAACTCAAGATTACGCCAAAATTTCGAATTAACGTATAAACGGGTATTTAATATCAAAGATTCTCACATTCTTAGAACTTTGGCTTAAGCCGAAAAATTTCGGTTTAAGCCCTAATTCGAACTAAACGGGATAGTACGGGTTTATACAACAAAAAATTTTGTATGATCCATAATTCGAATTATTTTTGGAGTAGCTATAAACTTGGTAAATATTTCTAAATAAATATCAGATACCAGATCACTTTTTTTATTTTTTTTCTAAACAGTGAACATTTAATTAACAATAAAAAAGTCCTTTTCCACGATTAAAATTATTAATTTTTATTTTAATTTAGCATCTAGTTTTTAAAATTTAATTTTCGCGATTTTTTCTTTAGCTAGAGCCAGAATATTTCCGAATGCAAACATAAAAAAAAAAATAAACTACACCATCTAGCGATCACCTATACAAACCACTCCGATTCCAAAGCCAGCTTTCACAGTATGTTAAATTTCAATACGGACAACAAGTGGCGTGATTTAGTTTTGTTTAATAGAAATTATGAAAGATAATAGATTTTGACGTGTTCGTTTATAGATCATTTCATTATGTCGAAAAGAATATATTAAATTAGAAAAAACTTTTCCAAATCTTGAAGTGGCTACTTTGTTTAATGGTTACTAATTGTAGTGGAGAGCGCTCATTTTTAGAGCTAAAGAACAAAAAATGTTACAAGAACGACTAACTAATTTCTCAATTATGTGCATAGAAAGTGATATCCTTCAAAAATAGACTTTGAGCATATAATAGAAGATTTTGCTAAACAGAAATCCCAGAAAAACCATTATTGCAATCGTAATCAATTCAAACCAGCAGCATACTTATTTAATTAATAACATATGTATATTTGAATGAACAAAAGACCAGCGGACACAGAGGCACGGGACGTCCAAAAACTAGATATACGTATAGCGTAGAAGAAGGCCTACGAGCCCTAGGTGTAAGAAATTGGGGTAAATCTGTACTATAACCCGACCCACCACCGATTTTTTTAAAATTTTTTTCTTTATGTATTTTGGTCTGTAGAACTCATTTTTCAAAAAATAAATCATCCCTCGCTTACCGTTTTCGAGTAATGAATTTTTAAAGTGGCACAAAGTCGGTTAGTACGAAAGTGTTAATCGCCATATTGAAAATCCTCCCAAAAATTTTTTTTTAATTATATGTTCTAAAGCAGCGGTGTCCAACAGAAATTCATTTGTAGCCACAATCGCTATTTTTAAATAATTTCATTCGCCACATTAAAAATAAATATAAAAAATATGTTATATGAATTTTTTTTATCAAATTCATTACATATATTGTATCATTGTAGTTCACAAGTTATTATTAAGATAAAAAAGTAAATTCTTAATGTGATGTTTGGCAATTTTTTTCTTGCACCATTCCATTCAAATCTGGTATAAAACCCACGTTAACTGCACATTTTAGTTCTGCCTCCAAATTTTTTGTTAATAATATTGGACCGATACTTTGATTTATTACTATAAGAAATAGTAATGGTGAAAGTAGACATCCTTGTCGTACTCCTGAGCTCACCTCAAATCTGTCGGATAATTTTCCATTATGGAGAACTCTGCATTTGGAATTGTTGTATAGAGCTTTTATCAATTCTATTATTTTGTCCGGCAGTCCACGTTTCCGTAGAGCTCGCCATATAAAGCTCCTATTGACCGAGTCGAACGCTTTCTCATAGTCTACGAAAGCAAGGTAAAGGGGGGATCGGAATTCAGTAGACTGCTCCACTATGATTCTCAAGGTGTTAATGTGGTCTATGCAGGAGCGGCCTTTTCTGAATCCAGCCTGCTGTCTTCTAAGCGTTCGATCTACTGCCTCTCTTATCCTTGATAGTAATATGTGGGACAAGATTTTGCCCACAGTAGATAATAGACAGATGCCTCTCCAGTTGTCACATATTGTTAGGTCCCCCTTTTTTGGTATTTTGACTATGATACCTTCCGTCCAATCCTCCGGAAAGGTACAGGTGTTCCATGCTATTTCCAGGATTGGCTGTAGCGCATCTGCTATGAGGCTTGAGTCGGCTTTCAACAATTCTGGCGGGATGCCATCTTTTCCAGCTGCTTTACCATTGGCCATTGCATGAATTGCGGTTACTATTTCAGTCTTGGATGGGGCACGAGTGGTGATTCTTATTAGCTGTGCATTGTTGTTGTTGTTTTCCTGAGGTTCCTGTGTAAATGAACCATTCAGGGCGGCGAAGAAGTAATCTCTCCATCTTTGGAGTTGCTCCTCGTCGCTGCACAGCAGCCTTCCATCCGCACTCTTTACGGCATGCTTTTTAGTAGAGTGCTTTCCCGAGAGCTGTTTAGTGATTTGGTACAGCACTTTACTGTTGCCTGTGTTTGCCGCGTTTTCCGCTTTCTCTGCGAGCTCATTTATCTGCCGCCTTTTATCACGCCGGACACTTCTCTTTACCTCCCGGTGCAATTGGGAGTATTCCCGTTCAAGTTGTTGTCGTTTTTCCGGGTCGCTTGTAGAGTTCACGTTATTTTTGAGGGCCCTTCTGCGTTCAATTTTTTGCCAGGTTGTGTCCGAGATCCAGTGTTGCTGGTTTCTTTGGACATAACCAATGCTTGTTTCCGCTGCTGTTATTATAGCGCCCTTTGTTGTGCTCCACAGCTCTTCAATATTTGCGTCGTCAGAAACGGTTTGCTGGTTTAATATTTCTTGCAGTTTGCCAGCAATTTGCTGGCAAGATAGAATTTCGAATGAGGAACTATGGCGCCGTGCCGGCCAAGAAAGGATAGACGACCAAATCAGGCGAAGGAAATGGAATTGGATTGGCCACACCTTGCGACGCGAAAACGAGAATCTAGCTAAACAGGCCCTCGACTGGAATCCGCAAGGAACCCGTCGAGTCGGAAGACCTAGAACAACGTGGAGGAGAACTCTATTAGCAGAGGCCGCAACAACCGGGAGATCCTGGTCAGAGGTGAGAGCTGTCGCGCAAAACAGAGGCCGCTGGAGGGCAACTGTTTCCGCCCTATGTCCCATGAGGGATTAAAGGAGCAATTAGTTAGTTAGATACTTTGATTTTATGAAATTTACAGCTGAAAAAGTGGACTCGCATACCCATGTTGTTCCATACTCAACAGCTTTACAATACCTCAGTCCAGAGCCAAAAACTAATTTGACTTTAATAGGCGAGCCCACATTAATAAAACTAACTCTTCGTTTCTAGGATAATCGTTCTGGCTTTGAAGCAAAAGCATATCTGATTCAAAGTTACGTCGGTCCAAACTTAGCATATTCGCGATATCTTGAGATAACTGGTCAAAATGGAAAGGATCTTGTATGAGTTGGAAGAGCGGTATGAATTTTTCAATATCAACAAAACGGCCTTCAAATTTTCTTTGCAGTGTCTATTAAAATTATAATCTTCTTTATATTTTTCATATTAACGAAATGCGTGAAATCAAGATTTTCCATGTGTATTACAAAAAGTTTTAACTTATGCCTCGGCTTCACCGTCCTGAGTTCAATAATATTCAGTTCAATCCATATAAGTGGCTTCACCGGCTAAAGTCCAGTTCAGTAATGCGAAAGCTCCCTTTAATGGCATTCCACTAATCCAGTTGATTACCCTCTTTTGAGTGAACTTTTACTTTCAAGCTTGATTTCAAGTTCTGTTGGGCGAAATCAGGCTTTAGTTTTCCTGACTTAAAAATGTGAAGATGTATGCGAACTCAGGCAAAAATTGAAGCTCAGTACACTAATTTGCTCGAACTTGCGCAGTTCGGCCGGTGAAACCGGGGTATTAGAATAATTGAATTTGGTTTAGAAACTAGCTAATTTTTTTATTATACTCGAAGAAATATGACATTTTTTGCTAAAAATATTTCAGTGTTGCATTCGCCACATTAACATAGTCTATTCGCCACATGTGGCGAGTGGCGATGGTGTTGGACACCGCTGTTCTAAAGGGTAAATTATATTAAATAAAATAAATATTTAATACTAGTATGCAGTACTTACCAAAAACAGAACACTTATTTTTCTTCGAAAACCCAATTGAAATACATGTCGGAAGTATAACTGCAAATCATTCTATATGCTCTTCTAAAATTAGGAATTCCCCAGGCGAATCTTAGCATTGGTACACATGCACAAGGATTCAGGAAAATCGTGTAATTAGCACTGGAGTCGATCGTGAAATTACAAATCATCCTATATGTTCTTCTAAAACAAAAGGTGCAATAGAAAAATTAAGTACGCCTTTTATCATGGAATATGGGACGGCCCTTTTAAGATTTCCCTTTTACATTTTCGGGGGCTCTGCCTCCATAAACCCCTTTTTAGATTACCTTTTTCGATTTTGGGGGGCTCTGCTTCCCATACCCCCCGTTTAAGATTTCCCAACTGTTTTCAATATTATCACTTATTTGCTAACCGCCTTTTCACAACTTTAAAAATTCATTACTCGAAAACGGTAAGCGAGCGACGATTTATTTTTTGAAAAATGAGTTCTACAGGCCAAAATACATATATAAAAAAAATTTCAAAAAAATAGGAGGTGGGTCGGGTTATAGTACAGTTTAACCCTGTGGAGCTATTTATGATGGTATATTTGATTTGTATCAATTAACCATAATAAATATAAGATCATAGCAGAAAAATGTTTGTATCATTCACTTTCTTTACTTTCCAAAAGGGCCCCAAATTCTTGTGTGCCCAAGGGCCCCGCCATGGCCTAAGACGGCCTTGGTTACACTGGGCTCTCAAACACTCACTCACTCATCGGCTGCACCAAGAAACCTCTACAACGTTCTCTATAACTTTCATCCTTCTCGCTCCAGCCCTAAACCGGATCAGAGGATGGCATTTTAAATTATTGGGTACATTAATACTATAGAATCTTTAGTGTAACATTATCCTTGTTTTCCTACAAACATTTATATTATTTTGCTCTTTATAATTTGAATTTATTTTTCTCTTGTGATTTTTCAATTTAAGAATAAAACAAAAGGGCGACGAATATTTTTAATTAGGAAAAATGGACAAAGTATTCCTCAAACAATTAACAACGATACTAGGAAATCAGCAAACATTGTTAGTTATCTGTGATAGCAAGCCAAAAGGAATTGCAGAGCGCAGGGAGCAAATAATAATGAACAAAGGCGCAAAATAGTACCAGCATTTCCGCAGTTTAATCCCAGGAAAAATAAAGTAGAAGTTTTTACAAACCAGTTAGGCGGGGTTTACATCTGCAATTTATTCGCCGAATTTACTACTGGAATAAATCTTTCATAGTTCAAAAGCGTTTTCATCTCGACAAAAAATTACGTACATTTATTCCTAGAACAATAGCTCAAAAATATTCGTGAATAAACTCACCGAATATAATTCAGAATAGTTTACATTATAAATAAAATTCTATGTAAAAATTGCAGAAGCGTTTACATATAGCGAAAATGTCCTTGTGTATTTTGCAACGAATAAAATTCAATGTGAATAGATGCTACTGTAACAATTGGTTTACACTATTATTCGAATATATTCAACTTACGAAAGTGTGCGTACACAACACACTCAACACTCAACACAATTTCGTACTTTACACAAGTGATTTTTACTTTAATTTTTTTTTACCTCCCTTAACTTCCGAGAAGAACGAAGTCGCGAATAAAAAAACGAAAACGTGTTTGTAGCCCAGGGAAATTAGCAAAAAAACGCACGAAAGGACAACAGTACATAATCTGATTTTAACCAGCTCGGGCTTAAAATTGTACTTCCTAATCACGTCTTTTGTTCTTTATACAGGGGTCCTAATATCACTAATGAAGCCTCATTAGCATTTGAGGCTATCTCCGAACGTATCTCCGAACTCCTGCGAGTAATTTCAACGTTCACAATGGAAATTGGCTTAATTACTCGAATGACATCAGTGTTTCTGGCAGAAATGCCAATCTCTTTAGGCTGAGAACCTGCACCACGCTAGCGCTGAAAAGCAAGGGGCTGACCTGCCTGATCTTTTCCTTACCTCCTACCCACCAGAATACTCCTTCAAAATTGATTCTCAACTCGGACCACTGATTCGCCTTTTCCTTAATTCCCTTTTGGCTAATTCGTTTTTTCCAATCTGCAGATTGGGATCTGTTTCCAGACCCACGATATCAGTTTTGTCGCTCTCTGCATTACCAAAATATATTGGCTGGAATGCGCATTACAAATTCCTTAACAAACAGTGGCGTATTTACCCTTGGACTCCGAGGGGCGGCGCAATACACTGAGAAAAATAATTTTTATAAAACCAATATTTTCTTGATATAACAAATGTAGACCAACTTTCGTTAATTGTGAGATTTGTTCAAAATAATGCAGAGCCAGTTGAAGAACTATTCCTCTGCTTTCTGCCAAACACTGGTCACAAACAGAAAACATGTTGCTGGCCGTTACGGACACCTTCAAAATACCGATTATCGACATTAACAATTGCAGAGTTCAATCATATGACAGATGCGTGATGCGGAGCTAAATGTTGCCAAGAGGCTACAAAATTTTGCGGATTGCTGCACAAGCTATGCGTCTTTTTTTCAGCATCAACGGAACGTACTGCAATCTTTTTTGACAAGGCCTGAAAATATAACTGTGCCTAGCCTTAAAAGGCCTGTGCTAGCCTTAAAAAATACCAGCTCCTCTTGAAGCTATAATAAGTGACTATTGGCTCAATTTTTCACAAATTTTCTAGAAACGACTATATTATCTAAATTTTGGGGATCTATACTAAAACAATTTAATATAGTTTCCAAAATTCTGCCAAGTGTCGACACAGAGACGTAGAGTTAATTTCCAGGCTTTTCGAGTACATCCACTTATCACTTTCATAGAAAACAAACGGGAAATTTTTTGATGCTTAGGAGAGTTTTATAAGACAAAATCTACTGAAGAATTCAGAAGCATTTACAAAGGGAAGAAGGGTTGTGAGGGAGAAGTATTTTTTTTTATATATAAGCATATTTATTTCTACGTTATTGTACAACAAAAGCTTACAGGCTATGCTTAAGCCTATTTTTTTCCCTATCTAACTTAACTAACTTACTGGCCCTCCGCGGGCGCTCTAAGCTAAACCCTATCTAACTTAATTACTTATATTTAGTTTGCCTTTCGGCCTCTTTATTTATTTAAATAGTATCTACTACATACTTAATTCTGAACTTAAAGCTAAGAAAATTTTCTTAAAACTTAGCTAACTTAATCTATTTTATAAAAATTAACCTAGATGTTAAACACCTACAAACTACCTACCCTAAGCTACGACTAAACCCTAGAAAATAACCTAGTCGGACGACAGTCACCAGAGACTCAGGCGCCAGGATCTGGTGGCTCTCGCCCGAGCTTTGTCGCCCGCGAGAGCTGAGGCTTTACAATAGCCTGAGAGCTCGCGGGCGGCGTCATTCAAGGCTACCCCTAGCTACACCTAACCTTAAAACTACCTACCTATCTTATAGCTAAACTTATTACAATGGTAATCTTATGACTATGCCTAATTCCCCTACTGGGATCCTAATACTACTTAGGCTAACGCCTGCATTCACACATCACATTATCACACACATTAGCCGGCTTCATCCTATTGATTCTTTCAGCCACCAGTACTTTGTACTGGCTCTGAAAGCCTCCTCTCTATCTAAAGGGCCGACTCGCGTGCTGAATCGCAGGAGGTCTGCGTTCAGCCCATCGGTTCGCTCGTGTAACACACGTTTATCCCGCGCCCGACGATAAACGTGGTATATTAAAGGTACTCCCTCCGTGTTTTGTATCAAACCTAATGAATCTAGCCACGGGAATGCTTCTGGTGGTACATATCCTGTCTGTCTTGTCATGTTATAATAGTCTGGTTTGGGGTAATAAGCCCCAAAAATGAGAGGATTGCCGCTCTCTGTCGCTCTTACAACGTGATTTCGGATCAATCTGATTATGAAATTGTCTATCCTCATGGTTGCTGATTTTCCGTATAGGATATCATTGGCATGGAATTTTTTGAAACTCGACTCAGGTGTTCTATACATGCTTAAGCATGCCCTTAAGCATTGTCTTTCGAACACCCTCATCTATTGTTACTATAACATGACCATTTCAGGGTTAATGCCTTTTTGCTAATATGCGACCAATTGTTGGACGAGTTGCGGAGACCAAAATCTTCTTATGACACAGTAGCCGCCAATTTTGCAGTCTTATGCAAATTGGATACAAGTAGGGATTCGGAAACGGTACTCGATCCTTTACTTATGTGAGTATTTGGCTTCGATTCTACCCATATCACTACACTCTACTTATAGGGTAGAATCGAGTACCGAGTACTATTTGTAATTCAAATCAGAATTCAAGCTGATTGCAAAATCTCAGTGGTGACTATTTTTCATATAAACGCTTTACACATATATGTTTTTTCTGCCTCAAATTAAGGAGACTTTAGGGCCGTTTACATTCCAAACGCAAAGTGTAAACGCAAATTTGGATTTCTTTTATCGCATAGAAGTTTGTATGCTTCGCTCTCTATTCACCAACTTAGAATCCACGTTCATGTAACAGAGAGAAAAGCATACAAATTGCTGTGGGATAAAAGCTCCAATTTACGTTTCCACTTTGGAATGGTGGGAGTTTAGCAATAGAAGAAAAATTAACCGTTGAGTTCCGGGCGGTACTGTGTGAAAATCAAGAGAAAATTCGATTGAACGGATTTTCCGACGCTTTCCCGGCCTTAACTCGGGACAAACGTCGAAATTGGAAAAATGTCAAGAGAAAAAAATAAAGCTCTGAAAATTCTCGACAAAAAAGGTCCTATAAGGTTTTTCCGGAAAACCTCACGTTTGATCGGAAAATGGAGGGTAAAGGAAAAAATTATGAAAAATTATTTCGAATTTATATCGTTTTCTTTATGCAGGGTGTCCCACCTAAAGTTACAAAGTGGCCGGCTGTGGATAGGTTTTGGATAGACGAACAAAAAATCGTATGGGAGGGGAGGGAAATCGTAACGGGTTAGCCGCTAGGGTGTTTTGAAATTTTTTTTGTAGAGGTTTACATATTACCCTGTTTTGTTGTAACCCTATGACCTACTTTCATGAATAAGGTAGCAGCATACGCAGAATACTCCCACCTACCTAAAACTGCAAAAGCGAAGCTTCTACCCGACCAACTTCCAGAGTTATGGGTAATCCATTGATCTTGCGGATGATCTACAAGAAGAATGTGTTCTTTTAAAACAATTCTGGAGTCACATGAAAACAAAATGAATTTAAGGCAACTCAACCAATTTATTAAGCAGAAGGAATTGAAGGAAAAATTTCCATATACAATTATAAATAGCATTACGTATGCTCCTCTGCACTGCAGTAAAGAATCTTCGTTTTCCGTACTCTAGCCAACCTTAATAGTGACTTAACAACATCTGTAAATTATGGTGTCATTGACGAATTTTTCAACCAATTAGTGGATCGCAAAAAATGTAAATATTTAATAAATTATGTTTATTTTTTTGTAAGGCTTTTTTCCATTATTAAAATATTTTTGCTTTTTTTGTTAATTTATGGGGCGGCAAATCTTATAGGCCCAGCGCGCCAAATTTTAAAATACGTCACTGTTAACAAGCATCCCAGCGCCAGGGATTTGAACAAGGTGAAAAACCACGCTCTCAAACTTGACTTAAGCCAACGTAAGAATGTAGCAGCTGTTGCAAAATTTTACCACTTTTACCACAATGGCTGTTCCTGAAATACATAAGCTTCTGCCTAATTGTACCAAAGTGCCCAATTTGGATGCGGCCAGTAAAACTCCGTATACAACTACATTTAAACGTCCTGTGCGTGAGCCCCCTTTCAAATGCTCTAGCTCATCCCAATTTCTTAGAATTTTTACGACTTTTTATGGTTTTGTGATTTTCAACTTTTTTCTCAGAATTTCTAATAGTTTTTTAGTGGTTGGCGTTTTAAAAATTTTAAATAACCATAGAAAACGGACGAAATCCTCTGAAAAATGGTTGAAAACGCAAAATTGAAAAACTTCGGAAAACCCTCAACTGAAATATTCTGCGACACCTAAAAAACTATTGAAAAGTCGTCTTGTTGAAACTTCAGAAAACCCCGAGGACTAAAAAACTATTAGAAACTCTGAGAAAAAAGTTGAAAATTACAAAACCATAAAAGTCGTCAAAATTCTGAGAAACTCGGCTGAGCTCGAGCATTTGAAAGAGGGCTCACGCACAGGGCGTTTAAATGTAGTTGTATGCTGAGTTTTACTGGCGGCATCCAAATTGGGCACTCTGAATTGTACGAACAACTTTTATTCAAAAATTTTTTTCATACAACCTATCATTCACAAGTTATAGTGTAATACAGCGCTGCATGTACAGCGCAGTGGTGCTAACGGTAAATTTCTCGGTCCTATTCGGAATTTCTCCGGCGGTGTTGTATTGGCATAGTTTTAACAAAAGGGCCAATTCAGTCAGCTGCCCTACTTATCAAGTGAAAGAATAAAAATACATTTTTTATCTGCACCTTCCCTGCCTTTATACTTTGTAAAAGCGTAATATTGGAATTTTCATACTTTAACAAGCTGCAGCTCTGAAACGGTAAGTTGTATGAAAAAAATGTTTATATAAAAATTATTTGTAAAATTGTAAGGAACAAGTTTTCCATTTGGATCGTGGCTGAAAAATGAAAATTTAAGGGCAAAAAAGTTGAAAAACCCTTTTTTTGGCACTTTAGCGCCACCTACTGCGCACATTTTTTGTTTTACAACATTGCACCACTGACATTAATTGTAGATAACAATGCCCTCTACATTTTTTGTTGAATAAATTTTTCTGTAACATGCATAGTTTTCGAGAAAAATGCATTTCAAAATTTTTTTGGGTTTTCTCAAAAACCCAAATAGGTAGCAGGTGGCCATGCCCAAGTAAGCTTCCTTACATCATTCTCTAACGACTCACCTAAATTTCATCCAATTGGTTTTTTTTTGTACCATTCCTATTTTTTTTCGCCAGATTGACTGAACTAATTCACGAATATATGGCGTAAACCTACGCTTGAAAAAATAAAGACGAAGATAGTGCTCTATTTGTTGTTATATGCTTACTGATCAAGATCATTGTTATTTCCTCTCTGTTTTGGCATGTAGCTAAAGGCCCACCATATCAATTGTGCTAGCTGCTCTGAACTCTTTCCTTGATTTGTTATGCAAAACACAAGATTCTAAAGATTTGTTGGAAAACCACGGACTCAAATTAGTTTTCCCGGAAAAACTACAGAAATAAAATAATAAAAATGTTTACTTTTAATCGAATCATTTACAAATTAATTTAACAAATTTTGGTTTACCACAAACACCACACATTTCAGCAATAAAAATCGTTGTGTCTGTGTTTCAACAGAGGCAATCTAAGCTTAACTTTTCTATTCTTAATTACCACAAAATGATCGACTAAGTACCAGGTGATAAGAGCTGCCCCAAAAATCATGCACATTATCTTACTACTATTCTTTTTGCCTATTGCTTGAGGGAAACCAGAACCGAGAAGTCCCGCACCGGCACCAACCTTTTTGCCAATGTCGGTAAATCCTCCAAGTCCGCCAGATTCTCCAGATCCAATCGATCCTCCCGATCCCCCAGAACCGGTATATCCTCCAAGTCCTCCAAGACCCGAAGTGATTCCCTGCCAAAAAGGAGTTTCTCCATCACCAAATTTGGAGTCAGCTAAGGCGAATAGGATCATTGCGCTTTTAAATTTTCAAGTTGGTTTCACAACAAATTTACTGATTTTCTTAAGAGTATTAAATTCACAAATTTTCAACTTGATCTCATATTTGTTTAAAACTTTTTATTTAAATTTGAAAATTTTTCTGGCCTGCTTCAATTATAAAAAGGGTGACGTTGCTGCCGAATTCAAACATATTCAATACCAATACAGGCGCTGGAAAGAGAGTGTCTAAATTATGAATAAAGTTGTTTTAAGGCATCCATTAGACGATAAGTTTTGTTGTCAGTTTTTCCATAGTTTTGCCTATGACTGACGGAAATCCTAACGTCTAAGGTGATGACTGACGTAATTCTCCGTATATTTTGATTTCCATTAATCATGACTGATGGAATTGATTGCCGCTTGCATGAACGTGTAATGTTTGTTTAGGTAGGTTCATCATCAATTTAAAATCAGTGCTGCTAATCAAATTAGGGGTCAAGATCTTCACCAACCTCTATGAGGATTTGAACGTACTTCCTGCTTCTGAGGAGGAGAATCTTTTTAATAATACTACCCATCATTCCGCGTGGATCGTGGAGCTCAGTTCCACTATAACTAATTATCTCGCCTCCTATAACAATTCTGTAGCCTACGGTTTTAAGAATGCTGATAATGTTAGTATCAGCACTGAATTATCCCTTTTTAACTGGGAGGATCTACTTGATGGTGACGATATTGACGAGTTAGTTACAAGATTCTACGATGTTATCTTCAACACCATTGGCAGATTCGTACCCAAAATCAAAAAAAGGGATAAATTGACGGAGCCATGGCTTGACAAAAACATTCGTTCTCTTCGTAATAGGAGAAATAAATTGTACCGCGTAGTGAAAAATAACAACAATGTTAGTGCTGAGCAGAAATCTGAATACGCCAGGTTAGCCTCAGAATTTAGTCATAGGTTACGGGAGGCCTATACTAACTATGTAAAGACTGTCGGTGAAAATATCATTCGTAATCAAAAAAAATTCTTTGACTTCGTTAATTTAAAGCGAAAAACATCAGGTTACCCGACAACAATGGCGAATGGCATCACACACTCTTCACTCCACCAAGAAATTTCCAACATGTTTGCGGACAGGTTCAGTGAAATCTTCTGCCCCACTTCTTCTACTGCGCACACTAACCCAAGAGAGCATTCAGAAACTGCGGTCCTTTTAGACAATATATCTTTGTCGGCCGAAGATATAATGACCGGTCTAAAAGACCTGGAGGTCAATAAAGGACACGGTCCGGACTGTCTGCCTTCAAGCTTTTTGCAGAGCCACGCCCAACACATTCTTTTCCCTCTTCACCTAATTTTTAACAAGTCCCTATCTATCGGTAAATTTCCCTCGGTATGGAAGAAATCCTACCTCACACCAATCTTTAAATCAGGTGATAAACATGCGGTGTACAACTATCCGTTATCCCTAAACTATTTGAAAAACTTATCTATGACAAGATTGCCCCTCTAATTGTTCCAAACCTAAACGATCAGCAACATGGTTTCAGAAAAGATCGTTCCACCACATCCAATCTTATGATACTGACCTCCGAATTACTATGCGGCATGGAACAAGGCCACCAGTTTGACGCTGTTTACACTGATTTTAGCAAGGCATTTGATCGAGTAGACTACCATATTTTATTTACGAAATTATTAAGATTTGGGATATCCGGCCCCCTTTTGGATTAGATAACTTCTTACCTTAACGGGAGAACTCAGGTGGTAAGATTTCAGGGTTTCCTTTCAAAAGAAATCAATGTAACCTCAGGTGTACCCCAGGGCAGCCACCTAGGACCACTGCTATTCAACATATTCATTTCCGATCTATCTGAAAAATTAAATGGCATTCCGCACCTCTTTTACGCCGATGATTTAAAAATCTATAGTGCTATAAAGTCCCAAGCTGATGTATCCTTTTACAGTCGAAACTTAATGCACTACAAGACTGGTGTACCACTAATAATCTTCTTCTCAATTCCAGTAAGTGTCACGTAATTACCTTCTCCAGGAAAAGAAACAAACTGCTGCAGTATTATTATCTCAATGACAAAGCCTTGGATCGTGTCGATCACATTGTTGATTTAGGCATTGTCCTCGACAGCAAGTTAAATTTTAACTTACACTATGACAATATAACTGCCAGATCCAACAAGCTGTTGGACTTTATTAAGAGAAGAGCTAAGGAATTCGACAATTTATGGGTTACTAAAGCTCTGTTTTGCGCATTAGTCCGGCCTATACTTGAATATGCGTGCCAGATCTGGGATCCCCTATTTCAAATATGTCTAAACCGAATAGAATCAGCCCAAAAGAGGTTCCTTCTTTTCGCGCTTAGGAACCTTCAAAATCCTTCGGATTTTCACAACCTTCCTCACTATACGGACAGACTCAAAATCCTTGATCTCTTGCCTCTATCCCTTAGGCGTAAATTGCTCATATCTTGTTTTACCCTGGATGTCCTGAACAATAACCTCAACGTGCAATTCTTGTCGGACACCATCAAATTTAACGATACTCGACAAACAAGACATTCTAAATTACTTAAAGAGTACCCGCATCGCACTGAATATGCTAGAAACGAACCCATTAACAGGTGCTGTATTACCTTCAATACCTACGCGGCCTGTTTCTCTCCCTCAATTAACAAAATTACCTACAAAAGAAAACTAACTTCCCTGCTGTCCTCCTGATTGTACTAACATGATAGACCTAGACCTTAGTTTAATACGATGTTAAATACTCACTGATGTTCTTTTACATTAATTAATTTTGTATTTAATTGTAATTAGTAATTAAGTGCCTTGCTTGGCAATAAATAAATAAATAAATAAATAAAAGATCACAATGAATGAGCACGCTCACAAATAACTAGTAAGAAGCAATTTTGGGAATATTACACTATCCACTCTTTTCGTAAAGGGTGAAGATACATAATAAAGGTTTAGTTTAAAATGTTAATTTGAGGACTGATCTAACATCCTAGCAAAAGAATTTGTTGTGAAGGAAACAAAGCCGATCCACAAATATAATCATCCTTTGCTTTACTCGGCTCTAGATCACCGACTGAAATTCCAAAAGATCCAATCCCAGAAGATGGTGTGTACCGAATTTAAAATCAATGATGAACGATCAGTTAGTCTATACAAAGTAACCGATGTCGTAACTACTCTTTAATTCGATACTATTGCTATAAAGTTGATTGGTGAAGAAATAGTGAACACCAACGAGAGTTCAAGTTCTCAACACTGCGGATCTGGATTGAATCCAAATATATGATTCAACTGGCGACCCTCGTCATCAATGTTCCCTCTAAATTTTTCACTTACTACGCGGTACAAAATTTATGCGAGCAAAAATATTCAAAATGTATGTAAAAGAGTGCAAGTGGGGGAAGGTCCTGTGCCTGTGTTTGAAATGAAATGTTTTTTTAATAATACTCTTGAAAATTACATTTTAAAGCATTTTAATAACCCACAAACAAAAAAAGGATTTTTACATTACTGTTCATATCTTTGTTTATATTCTTTCTTTATTAGAGCAAGATCTACTATGATTGAACGACGAACTATAAAACAAGAGAAGTATAAAAACAGGGGCTAGTCATATGTTTCGCTCGGTGACTTTACCAACTACGTGACTACAACAGCTTTCCTCGAGAGACCACTAGATTCGAATTTTAAAACCAGCAGAAAGCCACTAAAATATTTTACTCGTCACCAAAAGTAACTAGAATATTCCACTAAATGTAAAGTTCTTCAAACTTAATGTTTGAAAGGCGCTATTTAAGCGGAAATAAGCAAACTAATTCAAATAAAAAAATTAATGACTCCACTAAATGCTATAAAATATCAATATTTTAATAACAGAATCAGCATTATTGCTTTGACCAATTATCATTAGTCGGCACTCTAAGGGTATACACGGCTCTAATAAGGCATCTTGCCGGCTGGTTAATCGGGGTACCAAAGTTCTCCTAAGGTCTTTACCTGACCTGGACGGCACACCTCTTTGTAGCCAGGTTAGCGAGATTCACCATTTTCGGGAGGCGTAAGACTCCAACGAAGCTATCTCCCGCTAACCTCGACGGTTGCCTTTGAACTCATACAACCAAAAGTTCAAACGCCAGGTTACCGTCACCTCCTTATGCATCCCTAGACTTCCTTTAAACTTATCCTATCTTTTTTCTATTCTTTGAACTAAGCTTCCTACTAGGCATTGCACCATAACGTGAACGACGTTAATATAAAGGGTGTAACCTGAGTGAATCATTAGGTCAGTAGGAATTGATGTCTTGTTAAGGCTTAGTCAGTGCATGGCCAAAACTAATTTTGTATTCCTGTGTACTTTCCTCTTACCCATTAGATACGATTTTTTCCCACTAAAGGCAAGTCTTAACCACCAGATCTAGTGTTAAGACCACTAAGATGGTAACGCTGCACTGCAAGCACGGACGCTATGCTGTATACAAAACTTACACAACAACGAACTACCCTTTACTTTTTTTGTGAAAATTTTTAGATGTAAATCTTTTATAAAAAGAAATAAAAAAATGGTGAACAAGCCCATTGTGCGCAGAATTCAAAAACGGCTGCGCAACTCTCGAAAAATTAGTGCGCAGCTTAGAGGGAACATTGCTCGTCATCCCCAGTTGCTTCTCCACTTCATTTGGTAAAAAATGGACCTTGGGGTTTGCACTGGCTGTATACAGCAGTGATTAGACCAGTGCTGACATAATGCTTTGCCGTGTAGTAGTTCGGTCTGACAAAACAATATAACATATCCATGGTTGCTGGGTCGAGAAGACATAATACCCAGTACACAGCAATACCCTGTGTTCTCTCTGGACTATTTTATGAGTTGTTATCAGTAGGACAAATTCGGGACATGAAGTGCTTCAGAAAACCTTACTTGGTTGGATCATATGTGGTGGTGGAAGCTGGAAAACTACTCGATGAATGGTTGCTGTAGGAGTATCACATTAGGATGAAAATTACTGCTTTGAGGTAGTGATGAGCAAAACTAGTCTTGCAGTCTTGCCTGGCCTTGCACATTTAGCAAGACCAAAGCAAACCAAGAAAAGACAGGACGAGACAAGGCTGCAAGATCAAAAGAGCAAAACTTTCTGGTCTGGTATGCGTATAGGAGCTTATGGCACATGTGTCTATATTATGGTTTCATGGACACGACTTCTTGTGCCTTACAGAAAAAATGTGGCCAGGAGTGAGCTATCGGTTTGAAGACAAAACTACCCGAAAAACGCAAATCTGTAGTTGGTTTGTTTTTAAGCGCTACGGACAACTGAAGTCCGAAATTGCTGATAGTACGAAATTGCGTTCGATGCTCCCGGATCAAGCCCAACATAATGGGACAATTCAGCTAGAGTTCAGCCCAGCCCCTTTAGAGTAAAACCCATAAAAGAAGAAAACAAGTGTCCCATTCGCTCTGATTATTTGAAAGGGCAGCTTTTTCACTCAAACAACCAGAGCGAATGGGAAGCTCGTTTTCTTCTTTTATGGTTTTTCCTATACCAAACCGGATTAGACTTTTGCGGCCGCACCATGCTCCAACAAAGTCTTATATATGTATTCTTCTTCTTCTTTAACGGCTCTACCACCGGGATCCGGTCCTGGCTTCTCTCAACTGTTCTCTCCACCGGTCCCGATTCTGCATGGTCCTTGTCGGGTTGGAAGTCTTCCCATTCCTCTCTGGTAGCGATGCGGACGAATACAAGTCCCAACGAACGTTTGATAAACCAACAAATGCTTATGGACGTATCTCCGAACGCCAACGAACGTTCGGTAGCCAACGCCGAATATCGTTCGTTGGCCTTCGTTTGGCCGGTGTGTACGCGGCTTAAGATGTTGTACGAGTTCGGAAATACCGACTGCGGGAGATTATTCCACAGTCGAGTTTTTCTAAACGAACTTCTAGACCGTATTGTGCGCGAAAGGGGGCTGTATGGTATGGGGTGAGCCATACGGGCTAGTCTTGTGTTGCGGGAATAATATTGCCGTGAAGCAGGAGGTTCTGAATTTCAGTGGCAGTCCAGTGGTTTTGGTTACCCTAAAACGCTAGGGAAAGAAACAACAAGTATATTTGTCCTGAAAGGGTTAGAAAATCTTTCTAGCAAGGTTTTCTCTTAAAATCTGATAACATAATGTATACAAAGTTCAAAGGAACGTCATAGTCACAGAAGTTTAGCAAATTGGTAATTACTTTTTACATTTATTGAAGTTTCTAATGCTCACCTTTCACAACACATTAAATTTTTTATAGTATTATCACAGCATTATTCATAATTATCAAAGGAATAATCACAACTATTAATTGATAAAATTCGTTTAATTATGACTAATAATATTTTTACGCCATTACATGTTTTCCATAATTCATTAATTATTATTATACCCCTAAATTCCTAATTCCCTTATAACCCAATAATCGCTTCCGTAACACAAATGTACCATGACCAATCCATTAGTGTTAACCACCTAATAAAGTGGTTACATAACCTTCGAAAATCTGAAAATAAAGTGCGAATGTCGATCGACAAAATTATATAACAAAATCCCCTTTGATGGGATAATCTCGGATTTATTTGCTAACTAACATTCTGGATTTAATAGCGTTTTACGCGGTACACTACGTAACAAGCCCTGCAATTATATGAACTAAGGATTTCTATTTTGTAGGAAACGAATAGGAGAATTTTAAATAGACGCGCCCGCACCTTTCAGGTCGAACCGGAAGCATTTCATTAAGGTATTCCTCGAAGTAAGCAGACATAAAGTCACACGGCTTCCCTCATATATATAGCATCGTCAACAAGGATTTTTATAACTAAATGCTCTGTTGCGCCCAGCGCTGGCTTTATCCTTAAATTACAGCCCCACCGGTGTGGTGCAGGAGGTTTGTTGAATGGCTGTAACCACCCACTTGAAATAAAATGAAACGTTTTACTTGAAACTCTTTTATCTCTGTCAAGTTTGCAGACAGCCCTTCAACATGTTTCTCTAGCTCATAAAGGGAAAGGAAAATGCATAGTGGCAATCCAACTCTAGACAGGAATATTGCAGGCATCCAGAAAAGCCATTGTGCTAGTGACAGAGCATAAAAGACCAACATCAGCAACCTATTCTGTTCGAAATGGCGGAATAACTTTAAGTAACAACTTCACCAAGTGTAATCCTCATCAGATAAGTCTTAAAGTTTTTCGGCAAACTGAGCAGGATTCTGTCGATTCCTTTATTATTAAAAAATTTTTACTTTAATTTTTCACTAAAGCCGCAAAAGTTCCTCCTTATGTTAAACAAGAATGGTTGAAAAAAAAGTTCAAAGAAAAATGTTAGAATTATTAATGTTGGTGAATTCAGGTGGGCAACCATAATTTCTCCGGTATGAAGTTTTGAAAGGAAAAGTTCCGGCATTCTGGAGCTTCAAAAAACCGCCTGCTTTTGATAGGGTGGCGAAAAAAAGAGAGGAGAACTAATTATAAGGGTTTAAAGTTGCCAGTGACCTCTTTTTTTTCGTTAGCACAGAATTATCGCAGTTTAAGTACTCGGTTTTGCCCCAGTTTTATTATGAACTTTAAAAGAGATTAGCAAAGTGCTTTCGTTAAGCTAGATTTTATTATCTTTCACAGTGTTTAATGTAGAAAACTTATTTTAACTAATAATAATTTATTACAGTTTTACAAGTAATTCTAAAGTGCAGTTACACAACCAAGATTCTCCAAAACAAACTTTATGAAAAACAATTTTAAAGTACCGCGCCAATTCTTAAAGAGATAAGAACGATTTTCCAGACTTAGCTCAACTATCTAAACTGCAATTCCAGCCAGAATCGATAGTTTTATATTGAAATCGGTCAGTTAAGAATGAAGCTAGTGATCAGTGCATTGTTCTTGGTAAGCAGCTGCTTTGCCATATCGGATATCTTATATCCACCACAAATAAGAGGACGCATTGTTGGCGGCATTAACGCGAAGCCAGGAGCAGCACCATACCAAATTTCACTACAAGGAAGCTACGGACATTCATGTGGAGGATCAATTATCGACAGGAAATGGATTGTAACAGCAGCTCATTGCGTCATTGGGCGTCATCCGCAAGACCTAAAAATTCTAACAGGCACACAAGATTTAAACAGAGGAGGCAAGTTCTACTACGCTGATCTTATCATTACCCACAGTCGATACAACTTACCATACTACTACAATGACATCGCCCTTATTCGTCTAAACACATCGATTGCATTCAACAATCTTACTCAACCGATTGACTATTCTTGCGAGCAGCTACCAGATGGAGCAAAACTGACATTGACTGGATGGGGTCGTCTCTCTGCTGGAGGCTACGCGCCATCTCAACTTCAAGTCTTGAATGTGAGCTACGTGCCATTTGAAGAGTGCAGACAGCTGCATGGAAACGTACCATATGTTGATTATGGACACGTCTGCACCTTTAACAAAGCTGGTGAAGGTGCATGCAATGGTGATTCTGGCGGACCGTTAATTTATAAGGGGAAGCTTGTTGCCCTAGTCAATTGGGGACGACCGTGTGCCTTGGGTTATCCAGATGCTCATGCAAGGATTTCGTACTATCATGATTTTATACGAACAACATTGAGCTCAAATTAAAATAACTATTTCAGAAATTAATTTGTTTTGTAGTTTTATTTGTTCAGTTAAGAATTTTCGTTTCGTTAGACCAAATACCAAAATCTCTCCTATATTAGGTCTGCTGTTTTCTTTAAAATAACCAAATTACATTTTTTCACTTTTCTTTTAAAATTCAATACAAAATATAATTTTGTTCGTAAGTTAAAAATATTCCCAGGGTTCTGGAAGCTTATCCAATCAGTTGTAGAAGAAGGCCCCGCTTTTCGAAGCGAGATAGTCTGCCACTGCCATTTGGCCACCCTCAAAATTTTCGTACTCATTTCCATGGAACTTTCGCAGCAATTAAAAAAGGTGGTAGTCGGATTGTGCAATATCAGGAGAATATAGGTGCAGATGTATAGTTTCCCAACCCAACTCTCCAATTGTTTGTGCGGTTTTCCATTACCAGTCGTCATCAAGCGGTCCAAAACGGCGCTCTTTTGTAACGAGCAGGTTTCGATGAACATATGGAAATTCTATCTATTAAGTGTTTTGCTCGCTTAATTCATCTGGCACCCAAAAAGAGAGTTTTGACGCAAAGTAAGCGTTTAAATGTGATCCAAGGCAATTGTATGATGAATTTCAAGCTTGAAGGTTACATTTACGGAAGTTGTCCAGAACATACTACGTAGCACCTCGTCATCGAAATTTGATGAACTTCCTAATGTGGGTTTAAGTAAATTCACCAGGTTTAGCAAGATACTCTCTAAGGAGCCCTACCAACCACCTTACGTCAGGCACGGAGAAAGCCCTCTCGAGCTTCTCCTAAATACCCACTTGCCAGGTTGCAAAGAAGTGGTTCCAGATATGGGCCTAAGGTTGCCAGCGGAGAGAATAGTATCATGGGGGAAAGCGTGAACCATCGATACTAAGTCGTTACTAAGGGCCTGTGCGAATAGTGACTAAATTGATGACTCAACTAAATTTTGGAGTTTTTGTGGATAATGTAGGGAATTGCTGTGTGAATTCTTTTGATGACTAAATTCTGTCAGCTATTCAAATATTTAAATTGTAACCATAACAACAATTTATTCAACTGTCGAAAAATTTGGTCTACTACTCGCCAAAAACTAAATACTGTAATATCGACACTAAATTTTAGTCATAGAATTCACACAGGCCCTAATAACATGCAGTTCAATTACCAGAGCAAAATCCTATACTCTGTCAAAAGCCTTGGAGCAATCTAGAGCAACCAGTCCGAACTCACCAATTCTAGTGGCGTAGCGTAGTAGGGGCGGCAAAATTTCACAATAAATGATAATAATAGATATCTTGTAAATATTATTTTTGTCACACCTATGATTCGAACCGATCGAATGAGCACGGAATTTTTCATAACTTATACTGTGACGAAATCGGGGAATCGCCTTTCCTTAAATGAATGTATAATAATGACGTCTTGCTCATTGTAGCGACTGGCAACACCGTCTTTACTGACTTGCAGGGATTCCCCGTATTTTAATTTGTGCTTGGATTGTTTATGAATAATATTCAACAAGAATGACTTCTATCATATAAAGAATAGTGTTCAATATTGTACGAAGGTCGTCTGAAAATTAAGTTCCACTAAACCCGTGTAGTTGGCAGGAAAAGTCTGGGAGTCTCAGGAAATCGCGTGCAGTGGCAGTACTGTTAAATTTCTATGCCCGTGCGTCGATGGATCCGACAGTCAGGCTTCAGCCACTATGGAGTGGAGACTCCACTCGCTCCTACCGCCAACACACGAAATAAATCGAAAGTTCTGGAATCCGCAGGAAAATGGCAAACTTTCTTTTGAGATTCCAAAGGGGTGTTGTTGATAAATTACCTGCCCGTGGGACCACGATCACAGCTGCCCGCTTTTGTGGGGTGTTGCAAGAACTCAGAAAGGCGATCCAAAACAAAAGGAGAGGAAGTTGGCAAAAAACCGCTCTGCTGAATCCAGAAAAAATACTTCATTTGGAACGAGTTTTATTCCAACGAGTTTATTAGATATTAGAAAAACTAATCAATTTAAGGTGCTTCTGACCCTTAGCCCAAGTCTTTCCATTTATTCAAAAAAAAAGGCTTGACCGAATGCTATGAAATTTTTTTCAGAGCATGTTTTCGTTAATATTCGCCGATTGGCACCTCAACGAAGTCGTTATCATATTTGATACGCGCGATATTGGGCAGATACAAAAATAACGAACTTCGGTCAAACAAAAAAACGGCTCGACCGATTTTTTATGAAAATATTTTCAGATTATAACTTCGGTAATACGCATTGATCGGCAGCTCAATGAAGTCAATATCATTTTTGGTTAGCGCGATATCGTGCAGATACAAAAATCACTTACGTCGTCTAAACAAAGAAACCGCTCGACCAAATTTTATGAAAATATTTTCAGATTGTAACTTCGGTAATACGCTACGATCAGGACCGTTCGGTATCATTGTTGGAACGCACGAAATCGTGCAGGTATAAAAATCACTTACGTCATTTAAACAAAAGAACGACTCGACCGTATTTTATGAAAACCTTTTCAGATCATATTTTAGTTAATACGCTTCGATCGACACCTCAACGAAGTCGATATCTTGTTTGGTTCGCGCGAGATCGTGCAGGAGAACATAACCTCATACGTACGCACACACACCCACACATACAAACACACGAATACTTTTTCTCAAATTTTTACTTAAAATGCTATTGGGACCTTGAAAAATGAAAATACGTTGAAAATTACGATTTCGATTTTCGGACCGATTACCATTACTTCCCTATAAACTGGGAAGTAAATAAGGGGGCGGCAACATTTTCTTCTGCCCACCCACGCTACGCCACTGACAATTCCACGCGCTCCGGCCTAGATGATCTGTTAGGTGCGCAAGATGGTCGCCGGTAGACAATTTATGTGTCTTTGATTCTATTTTATATATTCCCTAAGCTTATTGCCCCAATGGTTTTGGCCAGTAAACATATCTCTTTTCAGTACGGGCTCAATAAGCGCAATTTGCAGGAATCTGAGAAAAACTTCATACAATCAGCATGTAAAGGTCAAGCATTCTTAACACTGCATATGGAACAAAGCAAGTAAGGGTCTGATTAGGTTGGAGCTGCGATAAACGAGTAGATCAGCGGTACTAGCAGATAATACAAAAAAGGCTTTCACTAGATCTGCTTATATTGGAGCAACGCGGTGATTCAAGCTTTGATCGCGACCAACGACAAGATAAAGCTGCGATAAAGCTCGGGTTACTTTTTTCGTCTAGTATCACGAGGGATGTTGAATCCATGCACCGTACTAACTGTATAACTTAGAACTGACAGAGATTTGGAACTAGGTGCCATAATAACTTATATTCAGCTCAAAAAGGACTATCCAACGACGTATTACACATAGCTATTGGATGTAGGTACCAAAATTTTGCATCATCCTTTGGTAGAAGTGGATAAGCTTCGTCACCTAACATAACATACGGTAATGTAATATTAGAATTCGGCAGAGCACGGTCATTAGGAATTTCGAGTTGTGCCGTTCATCAATTTAAAAAACAATACTGAAGATCTAAATGTTCCCCCGCCACTCTGTTGTCCATATCAATGCCTACCTCAATGTTGATAAATTTATAATTTGTAACAACAAATCCTTGTAACACAATGGAAAAATAACGTTTGTAGTTAAAGGACATTGAACCGGACTTAGAAAGGTGTGGCGAACTACTGTACAAATAATGTACTGGAACCAGCTAACTACTGTGCGAGTAGTGTAAATGGGATTACCCACAGCCCGGCTCAGGAAGTAGGCTGGTACAGGATTTTTTGCCTATATGAACGGCGTAAAATTTATTGTCAGTAAGTTCTCATTTGTAAAGCAAATATAAATGTTATAAAATAAAGATACTGTAAATAATTAATTCGCGGATCTGGAAGTTAGGACAGGACTGGTGGAAGAATGAGGCAATTCCAAATGGCAAATAATTCTGATATGACTGCTTTATTCTCAGCTCAAAAGTGAACACCCCATCTGCAGAGCTCTTGGCATTTATCGCAGCTCCAACATAATCAGACGCTAACGTTACCTATAAAATTCCAACCTTTCCGTTGGAAATTTTATTTCCTAATTTCAAGAAAACCTTCATATTGCATGCTTGTTGTGTATAAAAAAGCTGGTTATGTGAAAGACTAGAGCTCAGAAGTAAGCCCCTGGTTCTATCATTGAGGTAATGTCCGACAGAGCTCGTCGGAAAAATAGTGGAAAGAAGAATTAAAGAACTGCGATTTTATTCCACCGGCTCCAAATTTTCTTCGTTTATTATGCTTTAATACGATAGTGGGAAAAAACCAAGTAATTCCTGTAAATAGGGAAGACATGAAAAATGAACGTTATGTACGTGGGACAAGTGGAAAGACAAAGTAATCGAACCCCAGACCTCTGTGATGGTAGGTACTCGGGCGCGATAGTTCCGTATAACGCCGCATTGTTAGGACAATGCGAGTAATTCCACAAATTAATCTATTTTGTTAACAGACCTCATATTAGGGATGGGCGATATTAGAAAAACATGGATATTGACATCGATGTCAACATCGGTAAGTAAACATCGATGTCCGATAAACATCAATAAAAAAACATCGATGTTTAAAAACATCGAAGTTTTGGTGCTAAAATCAAACATTTTTAAAATTCTCTATGGAGTGGATGGAACCAGTTTCAACTCGACCTCCGTTTATGACTGGGTTGAACTGGGTTGAACCTAGTCATAAACGGGGTAAGTATGAATAAAAAAAACGTATTTAACCATAGACTACAGATAAACTGAACGGTAGCAAGTTTGTTTTCTTTTATAACCTTGAATCAAAAATATATATTAGTGACATCTGGCATAAAAATTAAGAACTACTTCGCCAAGTTCGAAATGTGCATTGATAGGTTAAGCTTAGTACGGTGATCGGGCAAAATTTTACCTCGTCATTTTTATCATTTTTCAGGCAAAATTTTCCCAAGTGTAGACTGGTGGAGAATAGTGGAAAGTTTTTTCTTTACCTAATTTGTCTTTTCATTATAAAACAAATAAATATTCCTTTTCCATTTTAAACAAATTTTAACTGCTGCCGACTTTTTAATCCAACTGTCCAACTTTTTGACAACAAAAAATGACCAGATAATTTCTAGAGGCAAAAATTTGACAAGTAAAAGTCTCCACAATTAGAAAATCCATCTACTACACCTTTTCCAATTGTAATTCAGAAAGTATCAATTATAATTCAGAAAGTATCAATTGTAATTCGGAAAGTATCAATTGTAATTCAGAAAAATTCAACATTCATCCAATTGCAGCAATTTCTGCAACAGGAATTTTTTGTATGGAACGCAGAAGCTGCCTGAGCTATTAGCACCTCCAGCCTCCAAGTAGATCAGTCTTTGTTTCATAACACCAGGACCTGTAACGCTGGGTATTCTAATATTATCTTTGATCAAAGAGTTTCGATAGGATTAGCATTTTCGAATATGGCCCTAGCCACAGCAGAGACGCCACCGTTCCATTAATAACTGTTTCTAGGTTTGAATGGCAAGGTGCGTTTTCTGAAACAATTACCAAATCTTCCAGTTCATTTCCAATATCTTACCAGTGTTGTATCAATGAGATGAATGTTGAAATTTTCTGAATTACAATTGATATTTTCTAAATTACAATTGATACTTTCTGAATTACAATTGACTAATCTGAATTACAATTGACGCTTTCTGAATTACAATTGGAAAAGGTGTAGAAAATCTTGAAAGTATGCTTATTGTGGCAAAATTTTTGCCCGAACGGCGTACTGCTTTGCGCTGTCAAAATTTTGCCGTGCTTGAGGCAAAATTTTGCCAAGGTTTTTTACATGCATTTTAAAGGTATGGCAAAATTTTGCCTTTGGTGCGTGGTCCATATGGCTGCAAGGCCGAGACCAGAAGTAACCTTATAAAGTTCGCTAGTCTTGAACTAGTAAATTCAAGACGACAACAACAACAACAAAATTTTTGCCTGATCATCGTACTAAGCTTTAACATTTTAAAAGTCGTTTGGAAATTTTACTTTAATGAAGGCTTGTATAAGCTCAATTTAATTTTTACAACAAACAAATGTGGAAACATCGATTTTAGATGTTCTTGTTCCCATCATCGATGGATCGATGTTTTATAGGACTCAATATCGATGTTAAAATATCGATGTTTTCACGCTCAACATCGATGTTTCGATAACATCGTTGAATATTGACCATTCCTACCTCATATATTTGTTATAAAAATGAGATAAAATTTAGGTAAGGGCTCAAAAATAAATGCCACAATTTGGAAAGTCCACATCATAGGGCAACTACTAGATGAAACTTCACTCTGATCTGCTGTTTCAGGCCTGAAACAAATTCAGGGTAGCAAGCACCAAGCCGCAAGTACCAAGCATCAAATGTAAGTTTAAAACAACGTAAACTTTATGACAGCTTTCACATTCGCGGTAGCAAGCATCATTTGATACCAGTAACAACCCAGCGGGGAAGAAGAGCGCTTCCACACGGCAGTTAATGCGCTTCTTTGGAAGCATGGAGTGCTTGCCTGTTCCATTCCACTTCATTGCAATTTTACATGGGGATGTCATCAGAAAGATGCGCTTCCCCTTTCTTTCCTTAAACGCGCTTCTGAAGCTTGTGAAATGGATGTAGCGGGAAGCACTTGCGATTATGGTTCTGTTTGGATATGCGAAGCTTTTAAGCTTTTTTTTAATTAAAGAGGAAGGAAAAGAGCTGAAGAGAGAGTAAATATTTCATACTTAAAAACAGAGCATTTTTGAGCATTAGACATAAAGAACATTTTGATATTCACACAAAAATTTCCAGTTATGCTCCTTCACAAATCACTACTCATTAGTTGCTCAGACCTATGAAAACTGAAATCAAAGCAAATCCACAGGGAATTATCATGTACCAAGAGAATTCGCAGCTTGCATCAAACCTACTTCCGATACGAAATACTCGAGAAGCGCATCACTAAAGCTTCCAGTGGAAGCACTTGCTTTATTTCCCGCTGGGAAATGAAGCTTGGTACCCACACTGAGAAAAAAACAAAAATTGTACCAAGTCCGCCAAGGAATTGGAGTAAGTTCAGTTTCACGAAATGAATAATGCTTTATACCAATCTTAAGTATGCTAAAGCAAAAAAATGCGTTTTTTGAGTCAATTCCGCGGCGGAGTTCCTATTGAAAACTTTACGCAGTTGAATTTATTGCTGTTGGTTTGAGGAAAGGGCATTTATTTTTTCAATTAATAAAATGTATTATTTGTTTAAATTTTAGTCTGTAGCTGACACAATAATTTATGCATACTAAGATCTAGCTAAAAGAAACAACTCGTCATAAAAACTGGACCGTTTTTTTATTATCGGGACTGTCACTGTCGCCGCCTGATTACCTGTAGAGGTAGACGTTTTTTTGGTTGTTTGCTATTTGTAACTACCCCTAATATAATCAACAGTGGCTGTGTGCAACTTTTTTTCTTCAATATGTTAGTTGACTCCGTGCAAAGATCGCGAAGACAGGTTCGAGTGGAATTTCCAATCAGTGAAGTGAAAAATTAAACAGTGAAACAGTGGATTATTATTGTGAAGATGGACGATTGATGTGTCTGCTTGTGTGTAGAATTTGCAACATGTGGAAACTTTTTTTTATTTGCGTAGACAAATTTTGATGATGGCTGGTGGGCAAACTTGGGATATTTAATTAAATGGAATTTGAAGGGTTTGTCAATTCGTTTAAAGGTAGATATATTTTTTTAATGCCATAGACTTTTAAAATACAATTTACAATTATATTTTAAATATTAATTTGTTATATACAAATATTTTGTTTTAGATCAAAAAATTACTATAGATCCTATAAAGCTGCTAACTGGACTCACAATGAGCCGGTTTAGACGGTGCGCTTCAGCGCATGTGCCTCACGAACTTTGTGGATAAAGGGAGAAGTGGGGTGGTACCTCTCTTCATTCCCACTCCCCCCTTCATCACCAAACGTTCGTGAGGCACATGCGCTGGAGCGCACCGTCTAAAACAGCTCAATAGCAACTCTTATTCCCGTAATCGGTTATAAGATTGATTTCATCGCCAAGTGGACAAGGTCAGCTTCGAAAAGTTAACCATATACACAAATCGTAAGTTACTTTGCACAATATACACATTTTTTGATTTAAAATGAATATTTTTTTTGAATGTTTGATTTATTTTAAAGGTAAATGAAAGCAGAAATGGTGAAGGTTCAGATGAAAATCTATCATCAAAGTTGATCTCCTTTCAAGAAAATCATCACCAGGAAAGCTTGAAGGTCAAAGCACCTTATTTTTTAAAAAAAACTTTTGTATATAATATTTCCGTAAATAGTTTTTTCAAAGAAAGTTTATTATAAAATATAAAAATGAAATAGTAATTTATTGTCTTCTGTTATTTATTTGCATAAAAAAATTTTCATTCACATAAATCTATTAATAAAGTACTTTTAGTGATTATAGTAATAGAAAATTTCGATTTATCGAATCCCGCTCGAAATAGAACCTATCGAGAGATATCATTTGATGGACCGCAGATTTTATCGACTCAAACATTTTTAACATCCCTTCAAAAGTATTTTAATTTGAATGAAATTTCTTCAAAATTAATCGAAATATAAAAAATACTCAAATCAAATGCTCAGCGACGTTTCTTAATCATCTATTGTACTTCATGCAATTGCGTATAACGTAAAATCAACGGGGGTATGTTATTTAACGAATTCCGGCGGGTTTCTCCCAATTCCTTACGGAATTGACACAATTGCGTTGTCAACTACGCCAGGAAGTTGAGTTAACCCCTATGCTGATTTCGCCGTATCCAATTCCGTAGCGGAGTTGGCTTAAGCGAGAATGATTTGAATGCACATCTCCTTTTTCTCAGTGAAGTTTGGAAAATTTTAAATTTTGCTCCTTGTTGCCTTAGTTATGCCAACAGAAAAATGTTATTTTCATAGCTCTCAAAGTGTCGACAGGTTGTGTTTACTTTATAGCAAATAATTTTTATATGAATGTATTATTATTAAAAATGGAAGAAAAAATAATAGAGAAAACTCTGACAAAAAAATCACTTGTACCTTCTTCGGGTTCATTAAGTTCTCTTGCCTTCTGTTATTTATTACGAAATCAATCATAACCATAAATTGCATTGCAGACCAAAAGCAATATTTCACATTTGTCTTCAAAATCCATATTGTTTTCTTGTTAGTAGTGACAATTTATAAATACGTTAAGTTGCCAATACTGTACTCGCGGCTTGGAACTCTGAATGTGGAATTTCGGTATCAGATGCTTGGTACTTGCGACTTGGTACTTGCGGCTTAGTGCTTGCTGCTCTGAATGTGTTTCACGCCTCATGAAATAAAGTTTTTATAAATGGACACTACTAAAAAGAGTACGCAAACAATATTTCTTGCCAATACAATTCGTGGTAATAGAAGCAAATCAAATTTTATATATAGGGAAAAAGAGAAGTGACTTGGCATTTGGATATCAAAAGACAAGTTTGCTTTATCCCAACCACGGCCGCTATTCAGAAAAATAGTAATTACCTGCTAATGAAAAATTTACGACGGATTTGTTAAAGTTTATTAAAAACAAAAAAATTTATCTACATTTTTGTATTATACTAGAATTCAAAATGAATGGATTGCCCATTACCTAATTTGCTCTAATTTCAGGCTGCATGGCATTTCTGCGACTATTAAATGAAAGCAAAACATGTTCTATACTAACTAAATAATCTTAATTTTCCGAACAAAAACAAAACATATAAGTTAGCCGATAATGAAAATTTTGATAGAGGCTTCACAATCAATTGCAAAAGCATTAAATCTCGCAAGTAAAACAAATTAAATGCATTATAATCACTTATCACAATTCTTAATCCCTAATCCATGGCTAGATTAAAATTACAGACCAATCGAGGTGCTATAAAAGCCGCAACAAAATTACATTCAAACAGTTCAATTATTGAGAGCTAAATATGAAGTTTATAGTCAGTGTTTTATTCCTAGCCAGCACCTGTGCTGCTTTCTCCGATGTGCTTTATCCCCCGCAGAGGGTAACCAGTGGCAGAGTAGTCGGTGGAAAGGACGCAGAGCCCGGTGCAGCCCCATATCAGGTATCACTTCAAACATCGTATCACTTCTGTGGTGGATCAATAATCCACAAGAAATGGATCGTGACAGCCGCACATTGCGTTAGAGGGAGCAACCCAGGAAGCTTCAAGGTTCTAACCGGAACACAGGACCTTAACAATGGTGGAAAGTATTACGATACCGACTTGATCGTAGTTCATAGCCAACACGATCGTCCAGCCTTCCATAACGATATCGCTTTGGTTCGTCTGTCGTCGGAAATTGAATTCAACGAATTCACGCAGCCCATTGAGCCGGACCACAACCAACTTCAGGAAGGAGCTGTCCTAACATTGACTGGATGGGGATCCTTGACCGTTGGTGGAGCTTCGCCGACAATCCTGCAGACCCTTGATGTTAAATATGTGCCACATGAAAAATGCAAGGAGCTTCATGGAAACAGCCCCAATGTTGACTATGGACATGTTTGCACTCTAAATCAATCTGGAGAAGGAGCGTGTCACGGCGATTCTGGCGGTCCACTTATCCACAACGGAAAACTGGTTGCTTTGGTCAATTGGGGAAGGCCGTGTGCTATGGGATATCCTGATGCCCATGCAAGGATCTCTTACTTCCATGATTTTATTCGGAAAACTATTAACTCAAATTAAGTAGTTTCCCGGATTTAATCGTTTGTTTTTTGGTGATAATGAAGTTTTTTAATAAAGAGAGTATAAGTTTTGATCGTTAAAATTTGTTTGTTTAATTTCTAACTTTCAGTGGTGGTGTTTGAACTAGGTTTCAAACATTTTCAAATATAGAAGTTTCTGTTGTTAATCTATTAATTAATATTATGTATTAAAGTGAAATTCCATTCCCTCTCCAACTCAACTCGAAATCTTCGGAACTATAAAGCCTTCAATTTGAAAGGAAGGCTCCTTATACCACTATTAATTTTTGAAGGAATGTAAATTTGTATGGAAGTTCCGTTTATTTTAAAGTATCCTTCTTTACTCTTGGGAGCATAGGGCTTCCACAGAGCTGCTCCATAGGGCTCTGTTTTAAGCTATCCTCTTGGTTTCAATCCAGGTTGTGTCAAATATTTTTTTTGTTTTAATAATTCATTTTTGACATATGCCAAAAATAATTTGGTTTTATCAAAAAAAAAGTGGAATTTTTCAAGAAAATTGACAAAAAAATACATTCACGATTTTCTATTCGATTTTTTTTCACTTTTTTCAAGTTTAATAAATTTTTTTCTTTCACCATCATAAAGTGAATAAAAAAAGCTATACTTAAAGTAAAAACGAACCTCATAGGTTGCGATGCACAAAAGTTATTGGCCAATCAATTTTCAAATTTGAGGTTAATTTTTGAGAGTTGTATTAAAAATTTCGACTTATAATTTTAACCAGTAATTGCTCATATTATAAAGTATAATTTCTGAAAATTTCATCAAATTTTACTTAAAACATCCGAAGTTATAGCCAAAAAACCAAAATTTAGCAGTTTCTTCAGTTTTTAATTTTTTATGAGGTAATGTGTGCAGATTAAAATTTCATTTTGTAACCGCTGAGAGGTAATATCATAATGTACAGCCTAAATTTGTTCCGATTTCTTTGGACCTACACATACCGAGAAATTCTGATCTATATTTAGAAAGCACGACCAAAATGGCAGATTTTCCACAAAATGGCCCATAACTTACGTAGCTGAGTTGCCTTGCCAGTGGTAGAAAATGTCCATTTTGTATAGTATTCGATGTAAATTTTTTTGAGACTGGAAACAATTCCTTTTTCACTCAAATTTGATGCTTGTCCGACTCCACTATAATACAATACGTAAAGATTTATTGACGAAAACTTGTATTTTGTTTGTATCCGCTTGGTTTATGAGCCTATGGTTTTGATGCCGTAAAGCAGAGGTCGCCAAAGTACGGCCCGCGGGCCATATCCGGCCCGTTATAGCAACCCATCCGGCCCCCGAGCTAAATTGCGAAAGTAATACAAATATTTAAAAAAAAAAATGTTAAAGCATTACTAAATCCAAATTTAATTTTTTCTAATATTATTATTAAATTTTCTAATATTAAAAATTTTTATATACTTCCTTTTTTGTGAAAGTTTTTATTTTTAAAAGTATATACATATTACATATTTCTACTATCTATAAAAAATTTAAATTGTAAATCCTGTATATATAACGACACTAAAAACTCTTATTGAAACTCATATTTTCAAATAAAATAACGGTATTTTATTTGAAAATATGAAAATCTCATTATCTCAGTAATTTAAGTAGGCCATGAAGTTATTTACTATGTTTAGTTTTTTTTTCGTACATGTTAGTCTTTGTTAAATCGTAAATAGTGAAAGTTTGTTTTTGCGTGATAATAAAAATTTAAATATATTTGTACCAATGTCGTCAACGTCATCCAAGATAAGAAAAATTGATAGCGAGTGTCGAATGTTTAACGAAAAATGGACAATAAAATATTTTGTTGTACAATTTAAAGACAAAATAATGTGTCTTATTTGCAAAGAAACAATTGCAGTTTTTAAAGAATATAATGTGAATAGGCATTACACTTCGAAGCATTCTGAGAAGTACTTAAAATATGATGGGGAATTACGTAAAAAAGAAGTTGAAACTCTCAAAAAAACACTTTCAAATCAGCAAAATATATTTAAACAAATGTCGAATCAAAATATATCTTCAGTACGAGCAAGTTATCATGTTGCTAAGTATATTGCTGACGCAGGGCGGCCATTCACAGACGGGGAATTTGTGAAGAAATGTGTATTGAAAATAGCAGAAGAAGTATGTCCAGAAAAATTGAGTGCATTTAAAAATGTAAGTTTATCTGCAAACACAATAATGAGAAGAATTGAAGATATTGGTACCAGCGTTTTTTCGCAGCTAAAAGAAAAAGCAAAGAAATTTATATTTTTTTCAATTGCACTCGATGAAAGTACAGATGTATCCGATACCGCTCAGCTTCTTATTTTTATTCGAGGAATAAATGATGCTTTTCAGATAACTGAAGAATTAGCTGCTCTCAAGAGTCTTAAGGGAACAACCACTGGAGAGGATATTTTTCTTAAAGTTTCCGAAATAATGACAGAACTACAATTAAATTATAAACAGTTGATGTGTGTAACTACAGATGGTGCAAAAAATATGATTGGAGCAAATATAGGTCTCATTGGACGGATTAATAAGGAGTGTGAAACACTGGGGATAAAAAAACCTATGCACCTACATTGTGTTATACATCAGCAAGCTTTGTGTGGAAAAATATTAAATGTAAAATCTATTATGTCAGTGGTTATTTCAACCATAAATTTTATTCGGAGACATGGTTTGAATCATCGTCAATTCCAAGAATTTCTAACATCAATTAATGCTGAACATGGCGACGTTCTTTATCATAGCGAACTTCGCTGGTTGAGTAGAGGGAAAGTACTAAAACGTTTTTTTGAACTTCGTCATGAAATTGACATTTTTATGAACGAAAAACAAAAGCATATTGCTGAATTATCAGATGATGCATGGTTATGTAAATTAGCTTTTTTAACCGATATTACTGCACATATAAACGATCTGAATTATAAGCTCCAAGGTAAAGGAAAATTAGCATATTCATTATTTTACGATGTAAAATCTTTTGAAGTTAAATTGGAATTATTTAGAAACCAGCTCGTCAATAAAAATATAGTACATTTTCAGTGCTGCTCAAAATTGTTGGAGACTCAGCAATATACAAATGTTTTCCCTTATGTAGAATTTGAAAAATCAATAGAATCACTGCAAAATGAATTTATTGTTAGATTTAGTGACTTTAAAAAAAGCGAAAACAAATTTAATTTATTTCGAAATCCATTTGAAGTAGATGTGAATACTGTTGAAGAAAATATGCAACTGGAACTGATTGATTTGCAGAGTAACGACATTCTGAAGGATGTACATAAGGAAGGAAATTTGATTGAATTCTACCAAAATTTAGATGCCACTATATTTCCAAATATTAAAAAATTTGCAAGTGAGCACATATCAATATTTGGAAGCACATATATTTGCGAACAAACATTTTCTCGTATGAAATATATTAAAAGTCAATTTCGTGAGAGATTGACTGATTCTCATTTGGCGGAAATTCTGAGGATATCAGTTTCTAATGAACATATAAACATTAATAATATTGTAAATGCAACTAAATCCCAGTTGCATAATTCTCATTAATGCCTTTTTTTTAATTACTTTTTCAATAAAAATAAAAAAAATATAAATTATTAGTGTTATAAATTTATTTACAAAATCTTGCATACGAAAACTTTTTTTCTTCTATTAGTGCTTTTTATTTTTGGCCCAGTTCATATTTTTTAAAACTCTATTTGGCCCTTCGTTCAAAAACTTTGGCGACCACTGCCGTAAAGTAATATCGTATAACATTATGATCATTTGGATTAATTTTCTTGATACGGTCTTAGTCCAGTAGAAATAGGGTTCGAACACAAAAAAAAATTCGTTACAGCAATGTGACAACGGGATATTGTCAAACAAGCTACTGTAAAAGCGGGAAAAATAAATCGAACCGATAGCTGCTATCCGGGAAGGAATGAGGGGGTTTTTAGGGGTTGAAAAAAGTTTTTTGCGATTTCTGGCTAAACTGTGCATCCTATCGAAAAGAGTTAAATGAAAAAGTTGTAGGAAATAAAAAGATCTACCATTTTTACCCTAACAGCAAAACTAAGTTAAATCGATTTTTAAAATTTCAATGGTTCTTTAAATTTTGCAGCCTCTAAAATTTTTCCGCCCCTAAAATTTTGCAGCGTAAATCCACCACTGACTCTGGTCCGTTGTCTTGTTTCTTCAGTCCATATTGATTGCCGTTCACTGATCTCTCTCTGTTGGTTTCGCATGTTTTCAAAATATGGTACCTTAATTGTAACTATTGTTAAAACATTAATTTATATAGCACTACACGTTTTTTCGTTAATAAAAAAAAACTATAGTTCGGATCAACAAAAGTTAAATATAAAAGTGGTAGAGTTCATCGTACTTTGGGATTTCTCGGAAAATTATGCCTTTGTTATTCAAAATTCTGTTCTAGGTATACCCTGGAATACCGATAAGGCGTGTAGTGCTATATAAATTAATGTTTTAACAATAGTTACAATTAAGGTACCATATTTTGAAAACATGTTTTTTATGTAAAATTTAATGGAGAATACGATAAAAATATGAAAAACTTGCTACGAGGTTTGGGCCGTTGTAAAAAATTGATTTAAACAATTAAATTGTTAATAACAATTTGAACTTGTTAATAATTATTATTTAAAATATTTTTTTCTCAAGATTCAGTTCTTTAGCTTTAAATTGAAAAAGAAAAGAAGTTTGTAGCTCAAATAGAACCGGAGTTATACATTTATAAAAATGAGTCTCCAAGCCAAAAAACTCGCTTTTCTCAAATTTTCAATCACTTGTATTTATCGAAAATATGTGGGAAAAAAGTCCTCGGACACGTATCTCTTATTTTTCGATATAGAATCCGTGAAAAAAGTTTCAGCCAAATCGGAGATGTGTCGGTCGAAAATGTGTTCGGTTTGTAAAAGAATATATATATAACTTTAAAACTGAACTGCCATACAAATTCACATTCCTTATTTCTCCTCCTAACTAGTTGAATTTCCAAACACATTTCATTAAGAGATTCCTATGTCGCCTTTCTACCTGTCTACCTTTCAAATTCCAAGTTTCTAGTTCAGCTAGTGAGGGAATGGTACTCCACTTTTATACATACATATATAATTTAATAGATTAACAACAGAAACTTCTGTATTTGAAAATGTTTGAAACCTAGTTCACCACTGAAAGTTAGAAATTAAACAAACAAATTTTAACGATCAAAACTTATACTCTCTTTATTAAAAAACTTCATTATCACCAAAAAACAAACGATTAAATCCGGGAAACTACTTAATTTGAGTTAATAGTTTTCCGAATAAAATCATGGAAGTAAGAGATCCTTGCATGGGCATCAGGATATCCCATAGCACACGGCCTTCCCCAATTGACCAAAGCAACCAGTTTTCCGTTGTGGATAAGTGGACCGCCAGAATCGCCGTGACACGCTCCTTCTCCAGATTGATTTAGAGTGCAAACATGTCCATAGTCAACATTGGGGCTGTTTCCATGAAGCTCCTTGCATTTTTCATGTGGCACATATTTAACATCAAGGGTCTGCAGGATTGTTGGCGAAGCTCCACCAACGGTCAAGGATCCCCATCCAGTCAATGTTAGGACAGCTCCGTCCTGAAGTTGGTTGTGGTCCGGCTCAATGGGCTGCGTGAATTCGTTGAATTCAATTTCCGACGACAGACGAACCAAAGCGATATCGTTATGGAAGGCTGGACGATCGTGTTGGCTATGAACTACGATCAAGTCGGTATCGTAATACTTTCCACCATTTTTAAGGTCCTGGGTTCCGGTTAGAACCTTAAAGCTTCTTGGGCTCCTTCCTCTAACGCAATGTGCGGCTGTCACGATCCATTTCTTGTGGATTATTGATCCACCACAGAAGTGATACGATGTTTGAAGTGATACCTGATATGGAGCTGCACCGGGCTCTGCGTCCTTTCCACCGACTACTCTGCCACTGGTTACCCTCTGCGGGGGATAAAGCACATCGGAGAAAGCAGCACAGGTGCTGGCTAGGAATAAAACACTGACTATAAACTTCATATTTAGCTCTCAATAATTGAACTGCTTGAATGTAATTTTGTTGCGGCTTTTATAGCACCTCGATTGGTCTGTTATTTTAATCTAGCCATGGATTAGGGATTAAGAACTGTGATAAGTGATTGTAATGCATTTAATTTGTTTTACTGGCGAAATGTTATGCTTTTGCAATTGATTGTGAAATCTCTATCAAAATTTTCATTATCGGCTAACTTAAATGTTTTGTTTTTGTTCGGAAAAATAAAATTATTTAGTTTTGCTTTTTTGTAACAATTGTACAAATGACATCTATCGTGCAATTTGAGATTATCTTAACGTTGATAGGGCATAGGGCAATACATAGTTCCTCTCGGATATTTTAAGCCACTTAAACAAACTCGGGTATACAATTTATCAACAGAAGGATATTAGTATCTTTCTGAGTAGCGGGCGAGGCTGGGATAGAATAGGTACGTTTGTCTTTCTCTTTTGATATGAAAATGCAAAGTTACTCGACTTTTTCTCTATATGTATGAAATTTAATTTGCTTCTATTTCCACGAAGGGTAATGGCAAGAAATATTGTTTGTATCCCACTTTTTTAGTAGTATCCATTTATGAAAAGCGTTCCTTTCTTCATTATAGTTGCATGGGCCACAAGCGTAACTCCTCAGGTTAATTAAGCTGTTAAATTCCTAGATTCTCCAATTTTTAATTAAGATATCAATCTTTTCTTATGAAACAGAAGAAAAGAGTGAAGTTTCATCTAGTAGTTGCCCTATGATTTGGACTTTCCCAGTAGGTATGGGGGATTTATTTTTGAGCCGTTCTCTAAATTTTGTCTCATTTTTATTTTTTTATATTTTTATATTATATTTTTAACTATGTAAAAAAATCTTGATAATTAAATTTGACCCACTTCCCGGTTTCCGATTGGGCTGAAATTTTTGCATGCACGTTAAGTTTGGATGACAATGCAATCTAACCACTTTGTAAAAAAAAATTTTGGGAGAATTTTGGAATTGTGTTCCCCGACCCCGCGACATAGGTATCAATTGAAATGGTATGACAAGTAGAATACAATTAGCTGTGTGGCTCCATTCCCAATTCAAAATGGCGACCAAGACAAAATGACGGATTACCTTTTTCTTTACAACCCGTTCCCTATGGGTATCAAATGAAAGGGTATGACGAATAGTATACAGTAATAACGTCATTTTAAATCTAATATGGCGACCGCCACACAATAGACATATAATAGACTAAAAAGTAGAAAATAAAAATAAATAGTTTAAAAAATGTAAAAATATACGCTTTAATTTTATAATGAACTAAAAAGTAAAAAATAATTTTGAATGCAAAGTCTTTATTGTTTCAGCCACTATATGGGAACAGCCTACCTTTAGAAATCAAGCTCAGAATTAAATAATGAAGTTATTGGTAAAAATTATAAATATAACTTACTTAAATGTAAAAAATTGTGGGGTGTTAACAAAAAGTTCCAGTATTAATAAAATAAGAATATAGGTAAAGAGCGCCCCACGGTTTTTTTACATTTAAGTAAGTTATATTTATAATTTTTACCAATAACTTCATTAATTTAATTCTGAGCTTGATTTCTAAGGTAGGCTGTTCCCATATAGTGGTTGAAACAATAAAGACTTTACATTCAAAATTATGTTTTACTTTTTAGTTCATTTTAAAATTTAAGCGTATTTTTTTAGTTTTTTTAAACTATTTATTTTTATAACAATTATGAGATCTGTTAACAAAATAGATTAATTTGTAAAATTACACTGGTCCTTACTTACTTCTAAACCTTTCATCAAATGATGATTTAGCTCTTCTAATGAAGTTACAGGAATTTCTTAGCCTAATAAGTTTACGACGAAGTGACTCTCTCAACAAACACCTGTACGCTTTAAAGGCGGCTTTTTTTGTTTTTATCGCGTTCAAGGCAGAAGCAAATTGGCGCGGCGGAGGTGGCGGCGTCCGCCCGCCAGAAAGATTCCCATACATTCAATTTCTCCGCGCGCCACCTACGCCGCGCCAATCTGTTTCTGCCTTCATACACTGCCCATTAAACCATCTATTTCGACAAGACGTTATTGACTTGGTTGAATGACGTATGAATAAACGCATTTCCGCCTGAATAACATTGGTGATACAGAGAGAGACAGAGTTGACATAGGCATGACGGAAACACTACTCCCAGTCAGTGGCTTGACAAAAGCGAATAATCCCCAGCCAGTTGGCTGTTTAGCGCTGCCTACGCAGGGGTCCGGGAGCGCCATGGTTAACTATGGTAAACTTATGTCATTCAAAAACTCCGTGGTTAACTACAACATAACCTCGAGTATAAATTTTTGGCGTTAAAAAACCCCCGTGGTTAACCACGGTGTAGTTAAATTTTTACGCTGCACGGGAGCATGGTTAGCGATAGTTAAGAAGAAGAATAATAACAACTCTCTGACAGTTGTTATAATGGTAAACACATGAACAAATCAAAGGGGGATTTGTAAGAGTATTGCAAATAAATAATTAATGTACACATACAAATTTTGATTTTCATTAACTTGTTAACCACGGTGCGTTCCAAAACCTCGATGGTTAAACATAAACTTTCGGGGTTAAGTGAAGTGATGCAGGATAACCACAGCTTACCTCGTGGTTTACCATAGTAAGGTTTTTGAACGCGCTCCGCGTGTCCCAAACTATAGTCAACATCAACAGAGTATCGTGTAGGGTTAAGAAATAGGTCAAGGAGATGGGATTCTTTGCATGTAACATCAGGTACCGTAGTTGGAATGTTAACAATTTGATGTAAGTTATTAATGGGTGGTCAGCCACCAACGAGATAGGGGCGGGGGCAACATGTAGTGTATTTAAATATTTAAATATGCACGTGCCGTAACTATCTTGAACTGGTGGAAGTGCGATCATAACCTCCTCGTGGTGGCCACTGGAAGCTGTCCTGAAAGGGATGGACTAATATGATCGGGCCTACCAAGGCAAGATGTAAAGTTATCGTGTCGAGGGCTGCATGGCAGTGGATAGGTTTTACACTGTCACTTAACGATCTCCTCTGGGCACCACCGGGCGCACCCAGTTGTATAATGCCTTATACCTGTTGTGTATTGTACCATGCGTTGTTTTAATAATACACTTTTTGTTTTATGTTTTTTTATATTTTATTTAAAATTGTATGTTATTAAGTAAACTATTTAAATCTACACTATTGACTATATATATATATATATATATATATGTGTGTGTTTTATTGTGTTTTTTGTTAGCGCTCACGTTTCGTGTCTCACGTTTTTTGAGGAACCTTCGAACAGTGAGAAATGGAGATGCCGGAAATTGGCTAGATCACTGAACTTTGGAGTTGAGTGATCGAGGGGGTGTTCGGACCGATCGTTTTGATCGTTCCGGAAGTTGTTGTGTGACATTGCGTAAAGTTTAGTAATTTAACTTTACGCGGTCACCACATACCTGTGACAGACAGCTAGTATACGAACCATAGTTTTCTTCTACTAGATATAGTGACAGACAGCGATAGTATTCATAGCTGTCAAAGTTAAAAGTTTTTGCGGAACGTGAAGGCAATTAAAACGCAAACTAAATTGTTTTTACCAATGACAACCAATTTGCTGCCAAATAAATGGAAATATAAGTTTCCTTTAATTTCCGCAGCTGGAAATTGGCGCTGAAGCTACTTCCAAACGTAGTATGTCATGGAGTAGTAGATTTCGAAACCATGATAATACCAGGGTTGTGCCTAGTACAACCGTGGTTTTTGAGTACAGATTCATAGTTTCCTCGGTAACCATGGTTTCGATACTACCAGTCTGTCACGGGTATTATTCTGATATGGAGCCTCTGGCAGGATGGACCTTATTTTTCCTACCATACTCATGGAACTTTTGTGGACCAATTTATCTGGAGAGGGCCAAGGGAAAGAGGGCCGAAGTGGAATTGGGGAGCCCCACGGAGCACAACTGAGCCCCGCTTTCGTGAACTCTTTCCCTACATACCAAAGACAGGGCGGTGGCCTGGAACCCGGGTAGCCAAGAAGCAGACCTAGACAGCCGCCGCTCTGCCCAAAGTTTTTGGACCCGCCAGAAAATTGGCAGCTCCAGCTCCTATATAATCAAGGGAAACACTCCCATCATCATAAATTAATAAATTAAAAAATAAGCGTGGAATCGCAATTAGCCTCCTACTGGGACAGCAAGCAGACCCAGGCGGCCGGCGTTCTGCCCTAAGGTTGTGGTCCACTAAAAGGGGCAAGGAGGGCCGGAGTGAATTGGGGAGCCTACGGAGCATACCCGAGTTCGCTTTCGTGAACTCCTTCCGAGAACACACCTAGTGATGTGCGATTCTGTATCGATTTTAGAAAAACAACGATAGTTCCGTCGAAGAAAATCGGAATTTTCCGATTCTTTTCCAGTCAATACGATTTTAAATAATCGATTCTTACTTTTCACCACATAGCCGTCATTCGATTGACCCAACAATGGTATAATATTACAAACTACAGTATATATAGTTTATGTGCAGGACCGAACTTGTCCAAAAAAACAAGCAAGTACAAAATAACCGCATAAACAAGGACGTTACCGGTTCATTTTCGGTCGTTTTTGTCTTGATTTTGGGGACTAGACCATAAACCATCAGAAATAGAAAATATCGCGCGATGGAACGCAGAGGGGCCTCGGTAGTCTAGGGAGTAAGGCGCCTGGCTACCATCCCAGAGGTCCCGGGTTCGAATCCCGGTAGCACCACGGTCCTTCGCCTTTCCCACCTACATATGTTAAAAGGTTATGTAAAAACAAAGAAATGTTTTAAATCCAATTTATTTTTAATGTGTGGAGTATATACAAAACGTAACTAAACAGCAACAAGATTGCTCGAAAATTTATTTTTATTTAATATCAGAAATATAAGACTGGTTCACCATAAAACGATAAATTAATATACAGCGCGGCAGCACGTTGCTTCAGCATCAAAAGACGAAACGAGAAGAAGAAGGCAGTAAAAAGCATGCATCAAGTTAAATGAAATGTGGAGAGTGGACTTTGAACTTTACTGTGTGCGCTGCCGCTGTGCATGTATAAAAATTGCGCCAGTTTTAACACTCCCTCTCGCAATTTTGATGATGCCTTAAATAATTACTATGCAAGGCCGTATTGTTCTCTGAAACATATGAACTTATCTTTACTGAGTGCTTTGGTTAATGGATCAGCCAATTGCCCTTGAGTTGAAATGAATCGAACATCAATTTCCCCATCCTCTTGCTTATCACATGTGTAAAAAAATTGAACTTCAACATGTTTGGTTCTTTTCGACGAATCAGGATTCTTTACGATTGTGATGGCTCTTTGGTTGTCACACATAACTGCTGTTGCTTCAGTTTGTTCATGTTTTAAATCCTTCAGCAATCGTCTCAAGCATACAGTGCCCTTTGTTGCAGCACAAAGTGCTATGAATTCAGCCTCTGTAGTCGATGTTGCAGTGATAGTTTGCTTCTTTGAACTCCAAGCAATTGGACCTCCATTTAGAAAACACACCCATCCAGTTGTACTTCGTCTCCTGTCCAAGTCTCCTGCCCAATCAGCATCGCAATAAACACTCAATCTCGAGTCGTTTGTATCACACCTAAAAGTTACTCCAAGATCTACAGTTCCCTTCAGGTATGTCAGTACTTTCTTTACTCCAAACCAGTGTACTTCATTCGGCTGCTCCATGTATCTGCTTAATATACCTACTATATATGCTATATCTGGCCGTGTGCATATCATTAAATACATTAAAGATCCTATCGCCTCTCTATAAGGAAAACGTTTACAATCTTTAACATTATTGTCACTTTTAGTAAATCTCATACTAGGATCAGAAGGCGTGGACGTAGGTATACAATCAAAATGATTAAAACGTTTCAAAACTTTTTCCGTATAGATCTTCTGATGAATTTTTATTCTATTTTGATCCCGTTCGATTTGCATTCCAACGAAAAATTCTGCTATTTTATAAGTTATATCAAATTCTTTGTGTAATTTCTTTAACAAAACTTCAATGGTTGACTCATTGCTTCCACAAATTAGACCATCATCAACGTACAGCGCTAAAAATAGTTTCTGTTGGTTGATAGAATACGTAAAAATACAGGGATCTGAACGTGATTGTTCAAAATTTAATTTAAGGAGAAAGCTTACAATTCTTTTGTTCCATTCTCGTGAGGATTGCTTGAGTCCATATAAACTTCGTTTTAATTTACACACTCTGTTGTCTATTTCAAAACCATAGGGTTGCTCCATGAAGATCTCTTCTGACACTTCACCGTGTAAAAAGGCTGTCTTGACATCGAATTGATAAATCATCTGATTGAATGCTGCAGCGATTGATATTAATGCTCGTACCGACTCGTACCGAACTACTGGTGCAAACGTTTCTCCATAGTCTACACCTTTCCTTTGAGAACAACCTCTTGCAACAAGTCTCGCTTTATATTTTTCAATTTGTCCATTGCCATCAAATTTTCTCTTGAATACCCAGCGATTGCTAATAATATTTAGACCTTTTGATCTTGGAACTAACTCCCAGGTATCATTCTTTATCAACGAATCAAGTTCATCATGAATTGCATCTAACCAACTAGCTGAATCATCTGCTGCTAATGCCTCTTCTAGATTAACTGGCTCCACTTGTGCCATGAAGACTTCAGCTACTGTGGCTTCCGCGCTGTTCCCACTTTCTTGTCTTTCTTTGGGATTTTTCCTTAAAGCATAAGGTGATCTGCTCAGTGGCAATCTAGGATTTTTGGCTTTCTTTGGTGTCTTTTCCATATTATCTGCCTTCTCATTTTCATCTGCTGATTCAAAGACATCGTCGATATCATTGTTTTCTGATATTGTTTCCTGATCTTGATTGACTTCATGTACCACGATATGAGGTTCATTTGGATATTCATTAAAGATTACATCTCTCCTAATCATAATACTTCTTTTTATAGGATCAAACACTCGGTAGGCTTTATTCCCTTCGCTGTAGCCTATCATTAGGCACTTTATTGAATTGACTTCCCATTTTGTGCGCTGTTCTTTAGGTACATGAACATAGCATTCGCTACCAAAAATTCTCAAATGTTTTACGGATGGTTTAGAGCCATACCATTTTTCAAAGGGCGTCACACCATCAACGTTTGCTGTGCGATTCTTTAAGTAGACGGCTGTATTGCTTGCTTCTGCCCATAAGTATTCTGGCAAATTACGAGCGTGTAGCATTGCCTTTGCGCATTCAAGAATTGTCCTATTCTGACGCTCAATGAAACCATTTTGCTCAGGAGCTCGAGGAGTAGATATTTCATGTTTTATACCTTTTGAAACCAAAAATTGCCTGACGTCGTCATTGCAGAATTCTAAGCCTCCATCACTTCTAAGTTTCAAAATTTTATGTCCATCTGCCTGCACCTCAGCATAGAATTGCATTATGTTACGTAATACATCAGTCTTGCCTTTTAAGAAAAATATGTGACAATATCTGGAAAAATCATCTTTTAATAACATAAAATAATTAGCTCCACCTATAGATGGAGTTCGCATTTTACCGCATAAGTCAACATGTATGATCTCACCCGGAAGTTTGGATCGCCTCACTCCTGATGTAGGAAACGGAAGTCTATGTTGTTTTCCATAAATACACCCATGACAAAAAGATGGTTTCTCACTTACATCCTTTATTTTGAGGTCATTGACTAATTCTTTTCTATGCATTTCTCTTAAGGTTTCAATATTGACGTGACCTAAACGCTCATGCCACAACATTAAATCTGACGTCACTAAATTTGAATACGCTATATTCACTGACTTCAAATTCATCTTGAACAATTCATTCTCCTTAATACCGTCTGCAATCTTCCTTCCTTGTTTTTCAAAAATAACTCTATCACCATCATCCTCGAAAATAACTCTTATTCCTCTCTTCGTAATTTTTCGGACCGAGATTAGGTTCTTCTCCAAGTTGGGGACATGCAATACCCCTTTAAGTGTATGAATTAGAGGTGGTCCTTGGTGATTTATTACCTGTACATCAATATCTCCAGCACCAGTCACATGAATGCGTTGCCCATTACCAACTCGAACCGTGCATGTTTTGTCAGTGAATGGTACAAAATTTTTAAAGTACTCCCTCTGGAATGACATGTGTTCGGTCGCTCCAGAATCAGCTAACCAGGAGTCCTTAATTTTATCAGAGCTCTCAGCTCTCTCAGTAATAAGTAGTTCAGGATTGTCTGCGAATCGGGAACTAGACTGAACACCACTATTGCCTGACGCTCCTTCCTTTTGTGCAATTAGGGATTCATTTCCATTGGCAGCTAAACGATCTTTATTTTTCTTACGGCATTCACGGGCCCAATGTCCTTGAATTCCACAATAGTTACATTTGCCTTTCCTCTTAGGTGCTCTATATTTGTTCCTACGGTTGTCAACAGTATAAGCAGCTTCAGACGATTTGACTTCACTACTAATAGACCTTGCTTTGATTAATGCCTCTTCATTCACCAAATGATCTGTAAGTTTTTCAATTGTCTGGTCAGCTCGCGATACAGCATACCATGCTGTTCTAACATTATCATATTTTGAGGGAAGACTCCCGATAATTTTTGCGATAATCATAGGCTCCTTTTGCTCGAGGTTCATATCTTTCAGCCTTTGTGCAAGAGATACTACCTTTGCAACGTAATCAGCCATGGGCTCATCAGCTTCCATTTTGCAGTTTATAAAACGTTCCAAGAGAACTTGGGCAGATTGTTCACTTTTCTCAGAATGAACTGTCTTCAATCTTGACCACATTTGGGCAGCCGTTGTACAATCTGTCAAATACTTTAACTGCTCTAGTTCCAGTCCTCGCATTATGAAAGCTTGTGCTTCTGCATCCTTGTCGTCCCAATGATTAGCGTCAACAGCAGGGCGTGCCACCGTGCCTAATATATACGGTTTCAGTTTATTTTCCGTCATGTAAATTTCCATTTGTCTGCGCCATAAGTGATAATCTCTGCCATTAAAGCGATGTATGTGATATATCCTAGATTCTGACATTTTTATTTCACTAGTATTCCCTTTATAATCAAGAAAAATCGACCAGATGTCATTTAATTCACAGTCCTCAGTATCACTGTTTTTAACCTCTTCCATAAAACAAAAAAAATTACAAAGGAATTGGAAATCAGAAAATTTTACCACGCGTCTGGGCCCATAACCTGTTAAAAGGTTATGTAAAAACAAAGAAATGTTTTAAATCCAATTTATTTTTAATGTGTGGAGTATATACAAAACGTAACTAAACAGCAACAAGATTGCTCGAAAATTTATTTTTATTTAATATCAGAAATATAAGACTGGTTCACCATAAAACGATAAATTAATATACAGCGCGGCAGCACGTTGCTTCAGCATCAAAAGACGAAACGAGAAGAAGAAGGCAGTAAAAAGCATGCATCAAGTTAAATGAAATGTGGAGAGTGGACTTTGAACTTTACTGTGTGCGCTGCCGCTGTGCATGTATAAAAATTGCGCCAGTTTTAACAACTTTCATTCTTTCTTCTTCCCTCTTTACATTCCTGATTCCTCTTATCATAGCCTTCCGCTAATCCATCCCCGCTCCACCAGCGCATGTCATTGGTTGGTTGATGGGATTGAACTCGTTTCAGCAGGCATAACACTCCAGCGAGTTGTTTCTCGATGCCCCGATGCTAGAGTCGCGATAGTAATGGTTGGGAGTTAGTGGAATAAAATAATAATATCGTGGCTTGGTTGTGGCAGTTCCTTCCTTCACCTCTCTCCCCCTTCACTATCTTCCGAATAGAGCTTGCTGTCTTACATTGCACTCTATACGAAAAATAGATTGTCGACAGTAAAAAGGGCTTCCCCTGAGCTCTCAGTCTTTCACATAAAAAAAAGTTAATGAAACATTCTTTGTTTTTTATATTTAATAAAATTTTTGTTTTTTATATTTAATAAAATTTTTGTTTGAATTAATTCAATATTTTTTAAAATATTCTACACGTTTTTTATAAAATCGATTTTTAAGCAAATGTATCGAAAAATCGATTTCATTAAAATCACAAATCGATTCAGAAGATCGATTTTAAATTTTGAAAATCGCCCATCACTAAACAGACCGAAGGCAGGACTGCGGACGGGAAAGTTATTAATGTCTGCAAAGAGCTCAGCGTCCTTGCCAGAAACACTGGTACCATTCGAGTAATTTTAGCAATTTTGCAATTTTCATTGTGAACGTTAAAATCGCAACCAAGATCTCACACTCCGGGTGTAAGTATACGTTCGGAGATAGCAGAAAATGGTAATGAGGAGGTTTCAGTACTAATATTAGTATACTTCTGTTCACTAAATGGATCCAAAAAAGAACGTGGTTTGCAAGTAATATTTTAACACCAAAATACTTAAAGGCGATGATGTACTTTGCTACGTCTTTCATTAATATATATGGCATATTCCTCTATGATAGGAGAAATTGTGCATTTAGTGTATACAAATACCTGATAACGATCTAAGTTGTCATTAGTTAAAATTTGGGTTTCACTTATCTTGGAAATTGGGGCAGAATATTTATAAAGATGGCACATCACGGTAAGGAAGCCCACAAATATTACAAAAATCAAAACAATTTGTTTTGTATTGTGGCCTCGCAAGGACAAGGTTGTAAACCTCAATTGCAACCGGCAGAACCAGCGTCATAACCATTGCGTCTAATGGAAAGCACCTTTCTGGAGTGTTTTGCTTCCTAAAACGAGGAGAGTGCCATCAACCGACCGCCACTGGCGCTGTAATGGGAGTGCGGGAAGGAAGTAAAAAGTCGGTTAAATCCGTTCTTGTTTTGGGTGCTGATGACACCTTCACTTGTTTGATAAAACACAACACAACATTTTATTTTTATTTGCTTTATTTTTTTTGTTTTTGCAAAAGCTGCTTAATAGCCTTATGACACTGGCTTCATCGTAGGCTGAAAATGCTGCCTTGGCTAGGCTGAAACCTGAAAGAAAAAATTCAAAGGAGATTTCCCCATATGTAAGAGTGAGAGGAATATACTCAAACTTTTCTTGGCTGGATTTTAAGTGTTATAAAAAGTCTAGAAAACTGTTATAAAAAGCATAGGAAAAGAATGAGATTCATGTTCTTTTTTTCTATGCTTTTTATAACAGTTTGCTGCATCTCTAGACTTTTTATAACAGTGAGTGAATGCCAATAAATTGAAGTAATTATAAATATTATTTAAGTAATTATAAATTATTTCAGTGACAATAAATATAATTGAAGAGCAAATGTTTAGAATTGGGGCTCCGATGTAAAATAGCTCCAAAAAATTTTGAGGTGTTTACGGTGATATTTTAATAGCCCAATAGTAATTTCAAGGCGTGGGAGACAAATTTTTCTTATTACAACGGGCGGGGTTTGCAAATTCGGGGAGTCTATGATTTGCGGGTGTCGCAGTTTGACGATAAACTATCTATTATAAACTCTACTTGATCGTCTGTCCGAGTTAGTTTTTCATTTTTCATATTTTTTTCCATTTCGTACGGACAAAAAGCAACAACTCACAATTTATAACTCACGACTGAATTTGTTATGACCCGTCCAGAGGTGCCACAAGACTGGATTCCGATTGTTTTTAAATTGAGGAGCTTATTATCAAAAGGTGACATGTCCTCCATTCATTTTTTTTACGGCAATGAGCAAAAACTGTGCATAAACTTAGTCCTAAAAGATATTTATTTTTAAAAAATATGACGACACACATAAAGTATTTTATTATTTTATTGTGCAAAAATCATAGAAATACATTAACTGGTTATTGTGAAAAAAACAAAAACAAAATGGACATGTACCTTTTTGTAATATTCCATAATGGACATGTCACTTTCTGATTTAATGGTATGGTGGACATGTACCTTTTTGAAATCATAGATACTATTTTAATATTTTGAATTATAAAATAAACTTAACATTTTATTTTAAACTAAAATATATTTCTTATGAACTTAATTTAACATTGACAATCTACACATGTCAGTGGCGTAGATAGGGGGGGGGGATCAAGGGGATCAATCCCCCCCCATGAGCCTACAAAATTTATAATAGAATTGAATAAAACTCTTCGTATCTACGTATTTAAGTATACATGAAACTTCTTAAGCACCAGCACCTCTTTTGGCATTATGTAATGTGCAATTTTGTTTTTGCGTAATTATAGTTTAGTTTTTAGTTTTTGTGACGGCTGTGCATTTAACTGTTGTATAATTTCCGCGCTTCGAGCAGGCCGACCAATCAAGAGCCACGAAAAGGCTTACTATAATTGTTGACACATCTTGAGCACATCTAAAGTAAATACAATGAGCCAAGAGTGGCACCTCGGTTCCTAAATACTCAAAATTTTAACGTTATAATAAATCAAGAAATTTAATCGTTTTTCCAATTTTTGGTGAAATAACTAGTAGCTATGATCATATTTTATTCAATATTTAATATTTCGAATATTTTTTAATGTAGTAGAGTATCAAAATGTGAGCTTCCTAAAAAATAGGACTAACTTTTGGCTTTGATTGTCAATTTAATTCCTTCTAAATAATTTGAAGTTTATAAAAATTGCCGTGTCAGTAAAAATATTAAAGTTCAAGAAAAGATTCTACGGGCAAAATTATGAAAAACTTTAAGTTATAAGTTCGGGGAAGCTTTGACTTCATAGGTTGTTCTAACTCGATACAATTTTATCGAGCACAATACACAGTACACTCACTGTCTCTGGTGAATCAACAATTCGAAGACGTTCCTTGGAACTAATTTACTCTAGTTTATAATTGACGAATGTCTGTTCAAAAGGGCGTATTTCCGTTTTCAACTTTTTTTTATTTTAAAATTATTTTGAAAATATGGCATAAAAGTCCATCGAATGAGCCTAAAAACTTAATCAAATGGAGCGTACTTCCAAATTCCAAAAAATTAGGAATCCAATCAAAAAGTAAAGTACGGTAATCCGCCATTTTTTTGGTGGCCATATTGGATATATTGAGTATACTATATTATGATCGGATAACCGGAACCCCCTCAGCAAAAGAAGGTTTACTTCAAAATACGATCTGAATTTTCGTTTCATATAATTGTGACTGTAAGCGAAAGAAGACCCAATTATAACACTGCTTAACAGTGTGACTGTTACATGGAATATTTTACATCACTCTAAACTAATTTTTGACGCTGATTTCAAATATATTATCAGTTTTTTAATATCAGCTTTAGTTAATGAATTACAAGGAAGTGTGTTTTTTTTAGAAAAAATACTCTCACCGTACTAAAATATTTTATTTAAAAAAAAACTATAAACTCCTATCCTATCTAAAAATGTAAAAGTGAAGGTTCTACCCTACCACCTTCCAGAGTAATGAGTCATCAAATTCAAAATTTTGTGTTTTTTAATAAAACTATCAACTTCAACTACCTTTTCCCCCAAAAATACGTAGTTAGTCAATATTTTTTTTCCAAAATTGGAAAGCACGGATAATTTCCTATAAATAATATCCAACAATTTTTGTGTTGCGGCCTTTATTTTTGAAGATATGTATTAGCAAATTTTGATCTTAAAGTTGGCTTTATTTGGTAGTTTGGTACTTTGGTATTAGAGCCCTAACACAATAGAACATTTAATTTTTGCTCAGAGTTATACTAAGAGTGGATAGGTGGACATAAAAATCTTGCTAAAAGGATTTTTGCTTTTGACAGAACCCCAAAAAACTTCACTGCAAGTATTTCCAAAAATTCTATTCAAAAAGGCTTATTTCTTGAAGTGTCTAATCAAAAGGTCGTATTTCTCACAATCCCGATCAAAAAGGCCTATTTCTAAATAAATTAAAAAAAATATAGTTTTAATGTGTATTTTTTTAAATAAAAAATCCATTATTGTAGTCTTAACCTTCACATGAATGTGCATTTAAATATATTTTAGCATTTTATTTATAGAAACCGGATTTTTTTTCGATTTCTGTAAAGTTTGTTTATGATGGAAATACGCCCTTTTGAACAGAGACTCCTCAATTCTCAAATTTATTCCAGTTTATAATTGCAAAGGTGTGTTAAAATTGTTTTGTTTATTATCTCGGAATGAAGAAATTTTTACTGCTAATAAAACTATTCGGCAAGTCTTGAGACGGTAAAAACCATAGAAATGCAGAATCATCTGCAGAAACACCCCGTTCGGATGCATTAAATTCTGAAAATCCTATCAATCAAAATATACTAAGTCATATCCCCTCCCATCGCAAAAAGCTACCTACGCCACTGACACATGTATCCCGATGTCTTCTTCCAAACAATCGCCACCCATTTTCATCATTTCCTTCAATTTCTTCGTTTACATGATTTTCGAAAATAATCTTCTTGTACCAACTTAAATCATCATTATGCATCCAATCTGGTCCAAATTGCTTGCTCAAAAGATTGATAACATCTTTTTTCTTGTTTGCATTTATCATTCTGTTGAGTGGTAACTCCTTCAAATTCCTCGAACAACTCTGGCCCCTTTTCAACAGATTCTCCCATTTTCCCCGGATTCAAACATATAATTTTCAATCCTTTTACTAAGCACTGGGTGCCACTTCTTCCAGGGGCTTTCTTTATATGAATTCGTTTTAAATTCTGGATTCCAACCACCTTTTTAAAGTTTTTCTCTAAATTTTTAATCTATATATATAAAAGTCTATGTTTGTGTGTTTGTGTGTTTGTGGGTTTGTTGTTTATGGACTCCTAAGCTGTTCAACCGATCGCCACAAAAATTTTACCACATGAGCTTGATACTATGGAGAGTGTTTATACGCTATCAGCTTTACTCTACCTACCCTTAAAGGGGTGATATGGGTGGAATAGGTTGTATGGGAAATTATTTTTTTTTTGCATTTGTGTTCCCCGACCCCGCGACATGGGTATCAAATGAAAGGGTGTGACAGGTAGAATACAATTAGCGATGTAACGTCATTCCAAATTCAAAATGGCGGCCAACACAAAATGGCGGAAGACATATAATAGACTTAAAAGTAGAAAATACAACCGATCAACTTCAAATTTGGCCCGTATACGTAGTTTCCTTGACAATGCAGTGCGGCCATTTTGTAAAAAATCAAGATGGCGGTTCCAAGATGGCGGCCGAATTTTTGCATTTGTATTCCCCGACCCCCGACATGGGTATCAAATGAAAGGGTATGACACTTAGAGCACAATTAGCTGTATGGCGTCATTCCAAATTCTAAATAGGGGCCAACACCAAATTGCGGAAGAGATATTATAATAGATTAAAAAGTAGAAAATATAACCGATCAGCAAAAAAATCAAGTTGGTGGTTCCAAAATGGCGGCCGTTTTTTGCAACTGTGTTCTACGACCCACCGACATGGGTATCAAATGGAAGGGAATGACAGGTAGGATACAATTAGTTGTTTAGCGTCATCCTAAATTCAAAATGGCGGATTACCTTTTTCTTCACAACCCCCTCAGTATGAGTATCAAATGAAAGGGCATGACGATTATAATACAGTAATCTGTGTAACGTCATTTTAAATCTAATATGGCGACCACCAAAAAATGGCAGCGGACATATAATAGACTAAACAGTAACAAATAAAATTTACGTTATATACATATTTTATCAAATCAATATAAAATATGGGTTCATGTACTTCCTTTGCCTATTGTATATATGGGTAATTCCATGCGTTACGGACGGGACATTTGTACGATGATTTTTTTTCTAATATTTACTAAGCAAGTACTAAGTATGTAATTGTGCATGTAAATGTCAGTTCAAAATTTAAGCAACAAACTATGAATATAAATTAACATTTGTAACTATTATAAAACCTAAGATAATAAATTTGAAAGTGCGTTACGGACGGGAGACAAATGAAAGTAAGTTTTGAGAATTGTTAACATACATATTTCTGAAACACTGCGAAGTGTGTTCATTCTCTGAATGACACCCATATAATTATTTTTGGATACATATTTAGAGATCGGTTTATGTGAAGGGAAAGTGTAACCCTTTAACTATTTCAACGTAAAAAAATTGTATAAATTTCACGTCCTTAACGCATGGAATGACCGATATTTTAAGACAGTAGTTTTTCAAGAGTAAGCTCTGGTCACGCGTCGCAGCTGACACGCACTTTCTTTTTTTATAGGTAACTCTAAATTTTTATATGTATGCATCCAAAATCAATTTTTGGAGATTTGTTCTTTTTTCCATAATGCCTTTTTCCTACCCCGGATTGTGCACATATAATCTTTTTTATTTAAAGGCGTTGCAACGCACGCGGGGTTTTTGCTAGTATCTAATAACCGGAATCTATCTTCTCCTAATGTTATAACTTCTCCATGTTCTGAATAAATTTGGTGGTATTCCTCTTTATTAGTAATAATTGCATGTTTTCTTAAACTTTTCTCCACCCTGCCGAACACCCTATCACAGGGGAGAAATAAGTGGCCTCGTACAGGAAAGGTTATTTTAATTTGTTGGAGTGATGTCGGGGATTTCTTAGATAGCCAATAAATTAGAGCATGTACGATGAAAGAATTCTTGTTTTGCCCCCCACACCCATCACAAAACAACCTTATTGTTTTGATGGATTCAGGTATATCTAATGAGCTAAGAAAAGACAACAATGCAGACCCTATTTCTGTAGCACCCCTACCAGCTTGGTCCTCCGTCCAGGTGTAAAATATAGGATTCTTTGAGTCAGGACGAACCACACAAAAATTATAGAAGCTAATCTGTCTGGCGTAAAACGATTCCTGTATTGGGGCCTTTGGTAGGTGTTGTATTTGCTGCAGATCAAATGCATAAGTTATACTGTTTGGTTCGTTTTCTTTTAATGCTTTATAGAAAGCATTGCTTCTCAATTTATGGATCCATTTCTCGGAAATGAGTTTCTGCTTTTCTTGCGCATTTTACTCCTTTCGAATTTTATTTGCTAGTAAGGTGCAAAGTTGGCATATATCTGATGCTGGAAAACTGAAACCAATATTAAAATTAGTGACAAAAATATGTCGAAACATGCCTTCTTTAACCTGCAATTCCTGTGATACTGAGTTATTGTATATTTTGTGTAATTTGGCAATATTTAATTCACAGGAAAGATAGATCCGCTTAGAATTCATTCGGCTATAATGACTCTCTTTTGCTGGCAATCTTCCAATAAACTAAATAACCGATGTCCTCTTTAATTCAAATTTTTGTTTTTTCCTATCGCCTCCTCTCTTTTCTTTTGGGACTTTCCCCTCAAATAGAGCTTCTGCTAATGTTAAAAGGCGCTTTCTGCCGATTGAGAGGGCCTTCATAAAAAATAATTTGCATACCTGAATCCTTTTTTTCTTACCAGCAATCAAAAAGTAAGAAACGCTGAACTTTTTCGGTTTCGGCTTTTCGGCTTGGTTCCTAGATCTTCGGCGTTGCGGTAAATACGGTGCAATCAAGCGACTTAGGTACATATTTTGTTTCACATAATCTTTATACGTGTATAAATATTTCCGGTTTCTTATGATGTCGTTTTCTGATAATTTCAAACAATGCAGTTTATTGGACTGTCTTGGTCAATGTACTGTCTATGAAATATAAATTAAATGTTATAATTTTGTTACAAAAGTTATAATAACATAGCAAAGTCAGTGGCGGATACAAGGGGGGAAATGAGGGACATTTCCCCCCCCCCCTAACGCAAAGAAGATTTATGGATTACTTTAGTTCTGAAAAAAAATGTCCAGTGAACTGGAACTGGGAAATTTACCTCTATATAGAGGGTGTACCCACTAAAGTTGCAAAGCGGCCGCCTGTGGATAGGTTTTGGATAGACGAACAAAAATCGTTGATGGGATTGGGGAAAACGTAAAAATTGGCTTTATTTGGTGCACTTTTAGTACTATTTAACATGTTCACATTGGCTTATGTCGAAAAGTATCAAATAAAGCCAATTTTAAAATCAAAATTTGCTAATTCTTCAAAAGTAAAGGCCGTAGCATAAAAATTGACCAGACGTGTCATTCATAGGAAATACTCCAAGCTTTCTAATTTTGGAATAAAAACTATAGGTTAACTACGTTTTTCTTGGAGAAAAATGTACTTGAAATTGAAATTTAAGTTAAAAAAACCAAAATTTCGACTCATAACTCCAAAAGTTGGTAAGATAGAGAACCATCGGTTTTACCATCATAGATAGGGTTTCTCCGTTCATTGGTACCTATTCATGGAAATAGGTTATACGGTTACAAAAAAACAGGGTGCAAAACTCTACCAAAAAAATTTCTAAACACCCTAGCGGCTAAACCGTTACGATTCCCCAACCCATACCAGTTCTTGTACGTCTCTCCAAAACCTATCCACAGACTAATGATGAGCAAACGCAAAAACAAGACAAGACTGATATAGTCTTGGTCTTGGTCTTGCATAGTAAGTCCTGGTCTTGGCCATGCGAACATAGGGTTTGGTCTTGCAAGCATAGCTAAGTCTTGGTCGCCTTGCTAAATGTGCAAGACCAAGACAAGACTGCAAGAACAAGGCGATTTTTGCTCATCACTACCACAGACGGCCGCTTTGTAACTTTAATGGGTACACCCTGTATAATCATAAAAATTACTCTTTATTTTTAACGAAAAACATAATCTTGAAAAAATGTCACCCAATTTTGCAATACTCTGTGAGCTATTTCATTAACATATTCCCTACGGTTAGAGTTGAACAGGATTTATGCGAGGCAGTACATTTGTCCATCACACGACCGTAAATTGTACTGAGGCCTAATTTTTTTTAAATGTCCCACTTCAAAAATAAAGTCCGACTACTCTTGGTATGAGCGTTTAAACCTGCATCATTATCTACCGAAGCCCAACTCACGAATCACAAGGAAAACAGGAATACATTCATTTTAACCCGTCCATTTCATTGATGCAACAATTTTCGTTTAAATTGGTAACAATAGGGTTAAATAGAACACATCGATTCACAGTCAGGAATGAAACGCAGGTGTACACAGTTTTTTTTATATCCAGTGAAAATAGTCATTCAATTGCGGCATAGGTAAACCGAGAATAGCTGAAAATTGGAACAGCCCTTAAAAAATCATAAATGAAATGTCGAATTTCCCCAAAGATCGGTGGGGAGCAAAAAACATTATTCAACAGGTCAAAAACTCAGTTTTTTACAAATAGCTTTTAAACGCTAAGTCCTATCATAAAATACTTTTTACAAAGTTTGTAGGTTATGCGATTATCTACAAAAAAAGATATTATACATTTTCCCGTACGAATTGCCATTTATGAGATATCGCCGGTTTGAAGATTTAAAATGCTCATATGCTCTCAGAGGTAGCCCTAATAAGGCATCCCGCCAGCTTAACCGGTTAATAATAGGGTATCAAAGTTCCGCTTAGGTATGATCTTCATCTAGCGGATGGTCCAGCTCCTTATTCACCAAGTAGTGTGGTACTTCTTGCGTCACAGCTTTTCTGGGCTGGCTAGCGGGATTCACTTGTTTCAGAAGGCAAACACTCGTACGAGGTTGTCTCCAGCTAAATTCGAAGGTTGTGGCTCAGCCGGCTGCTTAACAAAAATGAACTCATACAACATCCAAAGGCTCACTGCCTCTTGCTCATGCATCCTCCAGACTATCCTTAACCTATCATATCCTTTTTATATCTTCGAGCTAAGCTTACTAACTGCCCGAGTAAAAATAATTTAGTTGGTTAATTTTCCTACTAGCACGCTTCCCGCCACAAGCACGAAAATCTAAAAATTTGTTCCTTAGAGGAATCCACTCTCCGGCCACAGCCATGCACTCTCCCGCCACCGGAACGAATATCTAAAAATTCAGGTATGAACAATTTATAAGTGCATCCACATCGGCATAGACCATTCCAAACGCGAGTGTTGTTTTACCAAGCAGTCCCCCAGCTAAGCACTAACCACTTCCAATGCTGCTTGACCTACGCAATCAAACTAGAACCGTTCTACTGAGTGTGCTATTGGCACCCTTTATGGTCACCAAGATAATTGCCCTTTTTTTCGTCCTCGACAATTTTTTAAAGCAATATAAGCAATATAAGCAATGCCTGTGGCGGGAGTGTGAATGCGAGTTTTATTCCCGAGTAAAAATCCCGCACCTATTTATATAATTTTTAACTGTACACCGAATACTATTTCAGATAACATCATTTCCAGATTTTGAGTAAAATTTCATTTCCCCCCCCCCAAGAATTGTTTCTGGATCCGCCACTGGCAAACTTGTGAATACATACTGTCTTTGTCGTTTTTGAACAAGACTTAAGGCCCGTCCTCACTACGCGGACTTAGAATCCACGCGCTTTTGGTCGTACGGCCAGCCAAAAGCGCGCGTGATCTTTTAATTCTCTGAATTATGAGTGAGAAAAAATCAACTCTCATTTGAAACGGCGCACAGTGTGTAATTTTGCAAATCTGGGAAGACAAAATTCGTATTGTAATTACACACTAGTATTGTTTATTTATTTGGACTCATATGACAATACAGACACAAAAGGAGCTTATTAGGCAAATTTTTATTACAAAAAATCAAACAAAGTTCAATAACCACTACATACTTAGGTAATATTTTGTTTTCACTAAAACTGGAAAGAAATTGGCAAACAACGCATTTCTATGTAAAATAAATTCGTAACTATTGAGTGATTAGTGCTATTAACATAGGAAAACTTTTAATACTTTTATTTAATGAGAGCTATCGCTCTAGTCTGACGTGTCTTCACCTTCGGATGAGAACTCGGACAGGTTGATGAAATCTTGTTCTTCTGCTCTTGGCCTATCAACCTCCAATAAATTCATCAGATCTTCATTCATTTGCCTACATTTTCTTTTTGAGGATACTCGAAAAGAAGCTATATAGGGATCCGATGTGATGAGGAGTCTGTTCAGGAGGTCTGTGTTTGTGTCCGTTCTTGAAGTTTTCCTAGTAAAAAGTTCTCGGTACTGTCGGTTGTGTTTATTCCGAGCTTCTTGTGCCTCTTCTGAGTACTGCCCAATCGGCAGAATGCATGTCTCCATTATTTGTCTGCCATGAAACAAAATTTTATGAAGGGTTACAGGCATTGGATACCAGCTGTAATGTTGTAGGTACAAATGTAGAGTTTCTCTTGTGAAGTTTTCAAATCTATCCAAATTTACTTTTTCTTTACTGTTAATGCATTCGAGAATAACTCCTAACCGCCTAATCAAATCAAAGTTCACGCCAGTAATCTCTGCAGCCTTCTCCGGGTTTCTAAAAAATCGTCGAGCAGAGTTTCCGTCGTTAGTGTTGCCAGCCTGTTGTTTAGGCATGTCAAGTAAAAGGCCTAGCTCACTCCTAAATCTCTCTTGGATCTCTTTCTTTTTTCTAGAAACTTTTTCTTTGTTTTCAGGGCCCTTGGCCTGCCATGTTTTAATTTCCAGCCTGTAGGAAATGTGAAGAATGCATTCCAGAAGCCTTATCCAGGCGTGCAAAGGCGATATTCCAAAAGAAAGAAATTCTTTGTTAACTTCTTTTCTAGAAATGATGTTTAAATCATTCATTTCTTTGGGTTTAGCCCTACACAAATAACATGTCTGTGTTGAAGAACATGATGAAACTGCGTTGCATACTTTGCCATCCACCATACAAAACACCAAAATTGATTTTACATTGATGTCGGATTCATCAATAGAAATTCTAGTAGGAATAAGATTATTGGTCTGATGCTTGATGTTTTCAACTTCTGTGACAATCAAATTGGGGGTTTCTTTCGCGAAGTGAAATCTGATAGGGCGACAGTACTTTGTGGACGATGGGAGAGGGTTTTTCCAAATCACATTTCTGTGTTCGTCCGGGCCACAGTACATTTCTAAGGGTACCATAGAAATACAAAATAGGCTTTCATCGCTACGATTTTCTTGAGACTCAGAAAACCTCTTTTTGTAACGCTTCTGTTCAGATCCATCGCATCCCCACTTGATAATAATGTTCAAATTAGGATACTCTAGAATATGAATTTTATTCTTCACTTCTTCAATTTTACACAGGCGAGATACGGTGTGATCAATCACTGCCTGAAGAGGAATTTCCGCTGTAGTTTCAGTTATAACAATACCTTCCGGATAACACTGCTTCTTGGCCTGCTTAACACGATAATATGGAGGATATAATTTACAGTTAAGGTTTTGGGCCTGATCTCGAATTTCTAGATACTGACGAGTAGACAAATTAGTATCTACTATCAATGCAAGCGCTTGTTCCAGGGATAATGACGCTGGCTTTTGTTGCACTGATAACCGAGCCTTTTTAATAGCCGTGCCCCTATTCGGAGATGCACTAGATAATTCCTTAACGATAGCGGCGGAGTCTCTCTTGCCCTCTTGTCGTAACTTCATTTCTGTAGCCAAACTAAGCTCTTCGCTGCTGACTAACTCCACAAGGTGTTGCACTTTTAATAGTTTTGTTTTATGGCTACAGTCACTGAAATGCTTTTTTGGTCTGCCGGGCCCTCCAGTGGCAACCTGTGCTGTACTTGTACCAGCTTGAAAAACATCTTTATCAAAAGTAATGTTTTCTTGAATCCATGATGAATTCATATCAATAAAACGTTGTCGGTGCCGTCCTATCTTTTCCCATTTGCAACTAACCTTTTGGCAAAAGTTTTTCAATTTACTTTTTATATAATTTACAGAATTTTCCGACTGTCCTACGTCTTCCAACTCATTCAAAACAAATGCCATCAAAGCGTCTAACTTCGACGATTTTGGATTTTCAACCCATATATCGAAGAGCACTCTCCGAGGAATAGAATGCGTCATTCTACAAAAAAGATATTTTAATTAATTAATTCGCAAATTTTCGCAGGATTTTCTTTGTGACTTATATTTTACAAGGTTTCAACTATAAAACAAATATAATTATAAAGCGGAACTCGGCGAAACTATTAGTTAAAACCATCATTACACGTTACAGAATGATAAAAATTCTAAGCTAATGTACTTACTTTTTAAATAGTCGCCTTTGGTCGAAAAATAAACTATTAGCGAACACTATTTCCAGTTACTATAAGAAATAAACTTAACAAATTACTATCGGTACACAGTTGTGGTGGAACATGCGGCTTTGCTTTGGTCCCGCGAACTGGCAGCAAAATAGAGAAAAAGTCAAAGGAGTGACCTGCGAATTCACGTTAACGCATGTTACAGCGCTCACTATCACGAGCTGTGTTGGTATTTGGAGAATATGGTATTGGGTGCATAGACGTTAGACGTTTTACTACTAAAGTAGAAAGAGAAATTATACTTTATGCATACTTGAAAAATTTATTTTTTTCCAGCTAATTCTTTAAAATTACACACTGTGCGGCGTACGCGCTTTTGAAAAGCTCATAGTGTGTAGACGCACAATGTACCTTTTTAACCACAGCCTTTTGTCCGCGTTGTTTGGCCGCACGATCTTTACCATGGACAAAGTCGTAAAAAAGTCGTAAAAAAGTCACAAAACTCTATATGAAAAAAAAGGCAAAAGCGCGTACGACCCAAGACCGTGTAGTGTGGTCCCACCATTATGGTGGGACCACACTACACGGTCTTGGGTCGTACGCGCTTTTGCCTTTTTGAAGTGAAAACTTCTATAGGCACGTTGGGCACTTTTTGGCCTGGGGAAAAAACTAAAAACCCGCGTCACGCGCACTTTTTGTGTGCCATCACGCGCACGTACCATCCACTAGAGAAAAATGTTTCCTTTGGGGGTTTTAGTTTTAATTATGTAGTATGGATTATATATTATATATTAAATATTATATATTAAATATTATATATTAAATATTATATATTGAATATTATATATTTAATATTATATATTAAGTATTGTGTATTATGGACTATGTAGTGTACTACGTACTATGAGCTATGTACTAATTATTATGTATTAATTATTATGTTCTATGTGCTATGTATTATGAATTATGTAGTATGTACTATGTACTATGCACTATGTACTATGCACTATGTACTATGCACTATGTATTATGTACTATGTACTACACACTATTTACTATGTACTGTATATTATGCACTATTTACTATGTACTATATACTATATACTATGTACTATGTATTATGTTCTATGTACTATGTACAATGCATTATGTATTATATACTATGTAATATTTACTATGCACTATGTACTGTATATTATGCTTATTTACTATGTACTATATACTATGTATTATGTACTATGCACTATTTACAATGTATGCACTATGTACTATCCACTATGTACTATGGCCATAGAAATCCACACATTTGAAAATTAGTATGTGGGTATAAAGTTTAATCGTGCATTTCCGAAGCTTGGTTTAGCCTTCCACGCGACTCATCGGATACCAAAAATGTATGTACATCGTTCATTATATTTGTAGGAAGTGAGTAACTACTTTTGACTGCATTAAATTAGTTATCCTAAATTGATGTTAAAATGTCTGTATCCATCAATCCTTCTCATGTAAGTATAGTTATAATAAATATAAAAATATAGGTATATATTATGTATATATATATTAAGATTCAGTCGCTTGCGAGCTCTTGTATTGAGCAGTGCTATCGTTTGCGGTTTTTTTTTTCCTACTTTGCGCCAGTTCCAGTGATTTCAATTAATCTTGTTTTTTTTTTTTCTTTTGATTGTGTAAATTCATTCATTGTATGACTGGGATTTAATCGTTTTTTTTGTGGACCGTTTTCACAGCTTTTTTTTTCTTTTGTTTTTTTTTTCTTGCTTGTTGTAAAGGATAAGTATTTTTTGAATATAAGTTTTTTCTCATAATTTTTGGGGCATAGTCTCCAATATGGGGCCAGACCCCGGTGGGTCTAACCGTTACGCCCTTTTGGCTGATAATTATTTATCCATCCCTAAAAAAAGGTCGAAACGTGCTCTCACAACAACTTTTGCGTCACCCTCCACCATTCTTGATTTCCCGCCCTTACCTGTTCAACAGCACTCAAATCCTGCAAAGTTTATAACAATTCAATCGAGCAAACCTGAAAAAACTTTGAGGGACGAAAATGCTTTCATCCTTAAACTGGCTGTCGATGCCATCAGCAAGCAATATTCCAAGTTTTCATGGTTACATGATGGATCTCTGCTCCTACTTTGCGATAATCAGCAGATTGCTGAGAAATTCATTGCTACAAAAGTATTGCCTGGTCCCATACCAGTCAATATAGCGTTTCACCAGAAATTGAACCAGACGAGAGGCACCATTTACTGTCGCTCCATAGCACATCTCACTCCTATAGAGATAGTTGACGGACTATCTAAATATAACGTAACTGACGTCAGAATCCATACGAGGAAGAATGGGGATATAGACACTCCTACTGGCCTCATTTTCCTCACTTTTGACCGCCTAACACTGCCTGAAAAAATTGAAATTGGGTTCGAATTGGTCAAAGTCCGTGAGTTCATCCCGAATCCCATGCGTTGTCGCAAATGCCAACGTATTGGCCACACCGCTTTACGATGCTCCGGTAATGAATTGTGCGCCTCATGCGGTTACCCTCCTCACCAAGGCAACTTCACTAGAACCTTCTGCATCAATTGTGAAGCAGACTCCCACACGTCTCAAGCAAGCGATTGCCCAAAATACAAGGAAGCCAAGGAGGTTCTTAAAATCCAGACCAAACAGAAGTGCTCCAGATATGAGGCTAGAAAGCATTATTTCGAGCAGCTAAAGCTCACGTCTACCGACCCAAATATTTCCTACTCGTCTGCTCTTTCAACCTCTCCCCCTACAATGTCTAAATTACCAAATCTTTCATCCCCCTCTTCTCTTTCAACCGCTTCACTAGTTTTACCGCACTCATCTTCTAAGTCTATTTCACCTTCGCAAAGCATAACCCAACCTCCCGTTGCGCACTCTAACATTTCACCAAACACAATTACACTTACTGACAACTCACCCCTCTTACCCAGCAATTGCTCCCCCTCGATTACAACAAGTACTCAATCAAACACGATTTTTGCTAACTTTGTCGAACCTACACTACCTGCAGGAAACACATCTCAAAAAAGTACAGACAGTCAAATAATGGAAACTGCTTCTTCGCTTTCTGAATCCGATTCCGCAGCCTCCGCTGTACCTTCAAAAGCTAAACCACGCCAAAAGAAGAAACAGCAAACCAAGGGGAAAATTAACTCTAAAGCCTCACTAAAAGATTTACTTAAAACCGTCAGTTAAGTTTTCTTACACTCAGCTTTAATTTTTTCAGCCGTAGACTCTTTTCTTTCTCTTCTCTTTTCTTTTGCTATTAAACATGATCTCAATAAAAAATCTTATATGTCTTCAATGGAATATTCGCGGCTTTTACAATAACCTTGCAAACTTACATATCTTATTAGAATTTTACAAACCTCACATAGTCTTGCTACAGGAAACGAAATTGTTACTTGGTGGAGGGCCGTCCCGCGTTGGCCAGTATAATTGCTATCACCACAATAAGATCTATCCAAATAGGAAAAGTGGCGTTTCCATACTTGTTCACAAATCCATATCTCACACTCACGTACCTCTACGCTCAGATCTTGTGACGAACTCCGTTCTTATCCACTCATGCCCCCCTACAGCCTTTGTCAATGTATATCTAGAAATAGATGAAAACGTCTACCTTACGGACCTCCAAGATCTTTACGATCAACTGCCGAGATGTTTTATTATCGGCGGTGATTTCAACGCCCACAGCCCTTGCTGGGGTAGCCCTTCCTGCGACACCAGAGGTCAAGTAATCGAAGACTTTCTTTCCAATAATCAAGACCTAGTCCTCCTAAACAATGGCTCTGTCACCCATCTATCCACCCACAACACCCTAACATCCATTGATCTTACTTTTTGCTCTTCCAACATATCCCCGTATCTTAACTGGGTAACTCACTCCAGCCTCGAGGGCAGTGACCACTTCCCCATCGTTATCCGCTCGAACATTTGTCTTGCCAGTACAAAACACGTTCCCTACTTTCTTTTGAAAAAAGCCAAGTGGGACCTTTTCTCGGCAACTATTACTGATCTGTCGGCAGCCTGTCCATGCTCGGAGAATGTCAACCAGGAAGCGGCTAAACTTAGGAAAATTCTACGTGGTGCTGCATCTGCTTCCATCCCTGCCAGCCATCCCAAATCCACATCCCAACCTAATTGGATGACGCGCGAAATTCTCTCCTTGATAAAGATCAAAAACAGATCCTGGCAACTTTGCCGTCGTCATCCCTCTCAGTCTAACTTCCTGAGATTTCGTAGAGATTCAGCCATCTTAAAAAGAACGATTAAAAAAGCAAAAACGGACTCATGGATCTCCTTTGTGAATTCCATAGACGTCCAGACTAATCTTAAAGAGGCCTGGGCAAAGGTACGTGCTGTTTCCGTAGGGCCATCCGTCAGGCTCATATCGAACATTCACTCAGGCGGTGTAAGTTTTACCAACTCTCCCGACATTGCTGAAGAATTTGCCAGAGTTTGGACGAGTTACTCAGCAGACAGCAACTTCACCACTGAGCACAAGCGACGTAAAGAGAATATACCTTCCGATATGCAGCAATATTCTGGTGACACAGGCGTTACACTCAGTCATCCCATTACCTTAAGCGAATTTAAAGATGCCTTAAATTCCTTCAAGGGTACAACTCCCGGGCTCGATAAGATATCCTACGATCTAATCAGGAAATCTCCCATTTCATTCCAACTTCGTCTCCTCAACCTATATAACCAAATCCTTGCGAAAAAATCCTTCCCTTGTGCCTGGAAACACGCCATCCTTATCCCCATTCCCAAAGTAGCTGTTACTTCTTTGTGTGTCAACAACTTCCGGCCCATATCCTTGATTTCTTGTCTATCAAAAATATTAGAAAAAATACTCTCAAGTAGAATAAACGCTGTATTATCCAAATTTTTCTCTAAATCACAACATGCATACATTCCTCAAAAAGGCACGCACACCCTTCTACATCTCCTAGAAGCGGACGCCACCGATAGTTTGGCTCGACGCAAGCACGCCTCGGTCCTTTCCCTTGATCTGGAAAAGGCTTACGACAGACTGAGTGCCCCTTTCCTCGCTAACCAACTCGCCAAGTTAGGGGTTGATAAAAGCTTCATTCTTCTCATCGTCGACTTTCTGAGCCACAGGACCATTCAAGTACGAGTTAATGGCTTCCTTTCGTCGATTATGCCGCTACAGAATGGAACTCCACAAGGTTCTCCGCTTTCATGTGCTCTGTTTAATCTGTACACCATCTCCCTTTGTTCCAATTTAAACAAAATTAATAAGATCACATCATTCCTTTATGCTGACAATCTTCTAGTCTTCAGCTCAGGAAACCCCAACTCGGTTTCGAGAAACTTAACCCTTGCACTGAAAACGGCGCTAAACTGGGCTTCTTCTGCCGAAGCAATTTTTTCCAAGAGCAAAACTGAGTTACTCCACATATGTAGAAAAAAGAACTGCAGCCCACCCATCATCTCCGTCAAAGATTACTCTATCACTTCCACGAATGAATTGAAAATTTTAGGCCTCTTTATCACGAAGAATCTTAAATGGAACAAGCACATTAAAACAGTAACTAACAAAATGAATAAAATCAATAATATGGTGAAATGTTTAGCTTCTCGTAAGAACGGCCTGTCAATTTCCCCGCTCTTACACATCTGTAAATCCCTCATCTTGGGCACTGCTGGTTACTGCCTCTCAATATATGGTAACTCTCCAGCTTCTGTTCTCCGCCCACTTCAAACCTCCATCAACAATATCTTAAGATCTGCTACTGGCGCCCTTCGTTCTACCCCCTCGATTCCCTGCTAATTGAAACAGGGTTCACCCATATCTCTGTGAGAACCCGTAAGCTTCAAGTTAAACTCCTTTCCCAACACATCATAGACCCTTCCGCGCCTTTGTATCGCCGACTTCGCGCTTATATGAATACCAACTCCAAAAGTAGCTCAGCTCTCCGACGTTGCACTCTGCTTATAGCCAGTAAATCTGATCAAAAGGTTTCTTTCGCTGTTGCAAAGGTAACAGACGAAGAGGTGTCCCTGTTGCAATCAGGTCTTTTGACCCAGCACACTTCCCCCCAAGTTGCCGAAATTTTCGCTATTTACCAGGCAGTCAAAAATCTGCAAAACACCTCCCTCAACCACCTCATTTTTACTGACTCCTTGTCTTCTATACTAGCCATCAGAAACAGAAACAATAAATCCTACCTTCCCTCTATCATCCGCTGTCTAATTGTTAAAAACAGACACATCAAAATTTGCTGGATCCCAGGACATGTTGGCATAAAAGGCAACGAAGCTGCTGATACCTTAGCAAAAAGCGTCCCTGTCTCCGATAATCACCTCACCATTCCTCCCTCTGAATCCTGTTTTCGCCGATACGCGCAAAGGACTTTTCACACCGAAGCTTCTCTAACGTGGAATAGTTCCTCGTCCTTCTTACGCCTTCATATGCCTCTACCTTTTCCTCCAAATTACAACCCAGATCTTCACAGATCTAAAGCGGTAATTATCTGTAGGATCAGACTCGGTCACACTTTATTCTCCCATGGACATTTTTTTACCAAAACCTCACCCCGCACATGCAGTTACTGTCCCAACGAGCCAACTCTAACGGTCCGACATGTACTAACAGAATGCCTTAAAACTGCAGACATCGTTGGTCATTTCCCCGTCCTCTCATCCTTACGGGACCCTGGTCAGAATAACCCCAATCCTCTTTTTGAACTACTAAGATCGCTAGATATCATTAACTCTATTTAAAAATATGAATTCCTCAGCGCCTTTTGGACTACTAGTCTGTGTGCGCCTTTTTGGTCGGTTGCGCCGGTAGGCCTTCCTGCCTCTTTTTAAATAAATAAATAATAAATATTAAGATTGATTTGGAAATATAGGCCGGCCATAGAAGTTTTCACTTCCAACGTGTGGTCCTACGCACACTCATATTTTTTTTTCATATAGAATTTTATGACTTTTTTACGACTTTTTTACGACTTTGTCCATGGTAAAGGTCGTGCGGCACAACAACGCGGACAAAAGGCTGTGCTTAAAAAGGTACATTGTGCGTCCACACACTATGAGCTTTTCAAAAGCGCGTACGCCGTTTCAAATGAGAATTGATTTTTTCTCACTCATGATTCAGAAAACTAAAAGATCACGCGCGCTTTTGGCTGGCCGTACGACCAAAAGCGCGTGGATTCTAAGTCCGCGTAGTGAGGACGGGCCTTAACTATTGCTTCATTCATATTGCATTTGTCACGTCCACAAATCGCCACACAAACGAACCTTACAATGATGGCTTTTTCAAACTGGTGAATTCATCGCGCGATTTGGCCACAGTTTTATTGCTTTTCTTGGTAAGCGGGGAAGAAAATTAAGCGAGAAAATAGGTTGTTTGGACATGTGTCGAATTAGAAAAAAATATACGAATTTACGATATACGGGATATGGTGCGATTAAACTAGTTTTGAAACAAAAATTGTGAATTTTACCAAGGTTAATCGATCCTTCTTAAAAAAAATCGATTTGGCTTCAGTTTTATTGCTTTTCTTGGTAAGTGGGGAAGAAAATTTAGAGAAGAAAATCGGTTGTTTGGACATGTGTAGAATTTGAAAAAAAATATACGAATTTACGGTCTATTATATACGGGATATGGTGCGATTTTAAACTTGTTTTCAAACAAAAACTATGTATTTTATCGATACTTGTTAAAAAAAATTGATGTATGGACATGTCACCTTTTGATAATAACCTCCTCAATTATGCATGACCAGGAATTAAAAAAGTGACCTGTGATCCCTGCAAGTTTTTGTATTGAAAGTAATAAACAAAAATCACACTTGCAGAAGTAAACAGAGCCATTAAAATCTTGATGTATTAAAGGATTTAATTATGGGGAACCCAAAGGTGGTAAAGAAGGACTCAGGCCAAAAACAGATTTTTTATTGAGAAAGTAGCAAATTGAAAGGAAGGGAACAAAGAATCTTAATATATGTACCTGAGGCTGACGATGTTTAATTTTAAATACAATAAATTTAAATTAATTTAATTTTAATCACAATAAATTTAAATATTTCAAATATTTCCCAACGGATTTCTTCTGAATCCACTCACAACTATCTGTTATAATAATCAGACAATCGTACTTACTCTCACTCACTATATCTGTCATACAGTATAACAAATTTCGTCATTTTCAGCCTAGCCAAGGCAGCATTTTCAGCCTACGAAAAAGCCAGTGTCATAAGGCTATAAATGGCTCACGACAGCACACTGTTCTGGCTTAGCCCAAACTATGACAATTGACTACTTTACATTAAGTAATAAGTATACTTCTCATAGTCGGGTAACCTACATATTACCAAATACTTATCAATTTGTATCCGATTTTTGAAACAACAACGAACTTCAAGTCACTCCTAATTGAAAAACTTCTACCATTTTTATGTCCTTGGAAACTAGACTGAGAGAACTTCCCATTCCGAGCAATTGCAGTGTGGATTGCAAGGTAAAATCTCAACAGTAATAAAATTCGCATAAAACTGCTGTGAATAAAACTCGGATGTGGACAAATACTTACCTGAAGATTAATGTCACGGTGCTATTGCAGGGGGACTTTGACACTAGGAACACTTACATCTACTTAACTGGCCCCAGGCATGTCTGTTGGTATATTTAATGTCTTGTTGTGTAGCCCAGGCTAAGGTTGTAAATAACTCGCTAACATAAACTGAAAGGGAAATAGTTGCTGTGCCCAGTCCTTTTAGTGGGGAAGATAGTTTCAACCTCTAGGTAAACTTGAGACCCGAGCAAATTTATTTTCGGGTGCTGTGGGTGGCACGAAGCCGTGGCAGCAGCCTTAAAGTTAATTTGCAATTTCACCGGCTATTTCTCTATTTCCAGATGTCCTCAGCAGTCCTTTTGCAGGATATACGGAAGCAATTTAAGTCCATTTTCTGGATATAGGCCTCGACTAGCTTATACTATGGGGCCCAGCTCCTAATCCTAATTGCTTCACATTTTCTTCTGGGCCATAACTTTTAATGACCAGAAGCCGGTTACCGTTGTACCAGATTTAAAGAGCCGAATCGCTTTACATCAAGAAAGATAGTCGAGGTCGGGCACATTTGACAGTATCCGAATTTTTGCTGTTTTTCAGAAACCATCGTGTGTCCAATTAGGTTAATTACCTAAATAGGTCCCCTCCTGATCTTTCTTAATATATACGACATCCTGTTAGAGGACGAAGGGCCTTCTAGGTGCTGCTGGAAATTGTCCCATTAATTTGTAATAGGAAAGATAAACAGTTAAAAGAGAATATGTTAAATCACAGTAGATTGTCATTACAAACTTAACGCAGGACATTTCACTAGGATTACAGCCGGGCTGTAGAAGGATTTCGGTTATGTTCAGAGTTTTCGTATCATTATGTATTCAATTAGAACCTACACGAAGTTTTCGGTGAACATAGGGCCATATTCCATGTCGAGCAAGTTAAATCACATGATCCCAACGTGATTTTGTCTTAAATAGTTTTGGTCGAAATGTTTAGCCGAAGTTTAATGAAATTCTGCCAAAAAGATGGAGTTTCAACTTCTATATTATTGACATGGGTAACCACGCAGGAAATCTGCTACTACAAGAAGGAGCTTCACATCATCAGATTTTGATGGCAATGCCCTCAGGAATCCACTTTGCAATCGATTTTATTTAAAAAATTTATTATTTTCCGGGCTGTACGAAGTTTGATTTACATGTAATGTACGACAAGGGCGGGATTTATATGTAACCTAGAACTGTACCCACTCGTAGCTCGATGGCAGAACATTGTGGTAGTAAAGAGAAGATCGTAAATTCAAATCCCCGGTGGCGTTTGTACTCTGAATTTTACTAGGACTTGTGAACATTAATTTTTTTGCGACTTTGGATAGCAACCTTTGGTTCAGTGAAGATATCATGTTCAAGAGAAAACATTTGTATGTATCCTTTAAAATTAAGGATTTAAAATAAAAATTTGATCATTTCACATGATGTTTTCATAAAAGTTTCGGATATTTTTAAAAGAGGAAGACTGGAATTTTATTTTTATTCTGCAACTTCTGTTGCGTGTCTTATTTTCCGTTTTGCGAACATAATAAAAGGTCATCCGATGGGATAATAAAGGGTCATCCAAAAAACGCGCCCACATGGTTTTTTTTAATAAAACACAAACTGTTTGTTAACTGTCCAGTTTATAGGGAAGCTATTCAGTTCAGTGTAGGGACTCCGCTTTAACTCGATTCTGTTTCGATTCCATTCTTTTTACATTGACATACAACAGCTAATTTCGAAAACCGAAAGCTGGTTAACACAATGTCATGAGAAAACATATTTGTCACTCCAGCGGAATTCCCGACGATGTTACTAATTCGGATGGAATTTTTTCTCTTTCGGATGGAATTTTTTCTACACTTTCATTTGATACCCATACCGAGGGTGTTGTAAAGAAAAAGGTAAACCGCCATTTTGTGTTGACCGCCATTTTGAGTTTTGAATGACGCCACATAGCTAATTGTATTGTACTTGTCATACCCTTTCATTTGATACCCATGTCGGGGGTCGGGGAACACAATTGCAAAACTCGGCCGCCATCTTGACACCGCCATCTTGACACCGCCATCTTGATTTTTTTACAAAATGGTCAGATTGCATTGTCACGCGAACTATACATAATGTGAAAAATTTGATCGGTTATACGGAAGTGGGTCAAAATCAAGTTGCAAGATTTGGGCCTGGTCAAAAACGCAGAACTGCGGTCATTCTGCAGTATTCAGCAATTGGAAGTCTGTAGCTGAATATTGCAGAATGACCGCAGTTCTGCGTTTATGACCAGGCCCTTTGTCTGCACTTATATGAATGCACTTTTCGATGCAGCAATGCAATTTCAAAAAAGTACAACGCCAAACTATGTTACAAAGTTTCTAGACGAGTTAATGAAGTGAATGCAAAAAACCCCATCTCAATCCGGTTTACTGCACAAAAAATTTAAGGTTGGGGCTATTTTTGTGTTATATTTCTTGCCTATGATTGCAATGCACATAGTTTGCCTATGATTGCAATTGACCCGAAAATCGTAATCGTGTATGTGTGTGCGTACGTACGTGGTGCGCTAACCAAAAAAGATATTGACTTCGTTTAGGTGTCGTTCGAAGCGTATTAACCAAAATATGACCTGAAAAGATTTTCATAAAATTCGGTCAAGGCGTTTTCTGTTTATGATTTTGTGCCTGCACGATATACGATATATAGACTTCTTTGAGGTGATCGAAGAATATGTATTAACGAAAACATGCTCTGAAAAAAATTTCATAACATTCGGTAGAGCCCTTTTTTGTTTAAATCAAAAGCCTTCGGCTCTCTTTAAAAGCCGTGTAAAAATTACGTTACCCTTTACAAACATCACGATTTTTCCAAACTTTAGATCAGCACTTTTTTGATGTTTTCCACGTCCTACAGTTTCTGCAAATTGGAGTTCACCCTGAGTGAAAAATCACCAAAAAATCGGCAGGTAAAATTTTTTGCTTCCTTTTCATTAATTGTTATTGATTTGTACAAGATAAGCATTAATTTTTATAGAAATAAATAATACATTAACTTAGGCTGAGCTGCCAATTATTTCTCCTATTTTCATCGCGAATCCTCGTATATAAGTGTGATCCTTGCTTTTCGTAGAAATTTCTAAATATCTTCCTGTATCATAGTGCAAACAACAACAGGAATTATAAGTAAGAGAACAAGTGTTACAACAGAAGTGTAGGATGCGGAAATGGATAATTTCCTAAGTGTCACGTATATCTTATAAATAATACTGTTAATATGATTACTCCACGTTAAAGTTTGATTAAAAATAATTCCAAGATTTTTAACAGAGTTTTTATAAGGAATAGCTACGTTGTTCAGATATACTTCAGGGAGTGTGGACAAATCAAGTGGATTTTTATTAAAAACGATTGCATTGGGCTTAGATGGATTGAGATCTAAGTCGTTTTCAAAGGCCCATTTAAAGGTATTCTTTAAGTCTATGTTCATAGATCGAGCACTTTCTTCAAGTTGGTTTTTGGGCTTACTAATATATAACTGCACGTCGTCAGCATATAAATGATATCGGCAAAAGGTCAGAGAACTGGTCAGATCATTAATAAACATTAAAAAGAATAAAGGCCCAAGAATGGATCCTTGGGGAACACCACTGAAAATATTGACAAAGTCGACGGTCTGTAAGATAAGATTTTATGAGCTTACAGGCATGGTTAGAAAAGTTAAACAGAGATTTCATTTTATTTATTAACATAATATGGTTAACTCTGTCAAACGCCTTGGAGAAATCCAATAACACCAGCAAAGTGAGTTTATCGTCTACCATCGCCTGCCGAATATCTTCAGAATATTTGAGCAGCGCAGAGCTGCAACTATGTTTAGCACGAAATCCAGATTGATAAGGTGATAGAAAATTATTTTCCTCAATGTATTCCGAAATCTGTTCGTGCATGAGTTTTTCGAACACTTTGGCAAGGAACGGAAGAATGGAAATAGGACGAAAGTTCTGCTTACTTGACTTTTTAGGTATGGGAAAAATAAATTAAATAAATGAGTTAGATATGGCAATATTATTGGTAAGATCATCTTTATGAATTTAGGATTAATACCGTCAAGCCCCATGGAGTCAGATTTAAGACTTAACACTGCCACACATACTTGTTGCTGGGAAATATTAATAAACGAAAACCCATGAAAAGGATCACTATGAGTGAGACAAGTGTAATTAGGACTCCCATCAGGTCCATTAGCACACCGGTTTCCATGGGAATGAGCGAACTCAAGATTGAGCTCATTTAGGTCCCTGCCTATATCATTGGTTTCCGATTACGCAAGATGCGATAAAATTCCCAGCAAACAGAGATTCGAAAACGCCTCCATCGTTTATAAGCTGAGTTGCGTTGCAATATTAGGTTATCAATACGTGTTGTAAACCAGGGGCAGCTAAAATTAATTTTGCTTCTATTCTTTAATGGTCAAATTTATCGAGGAGGTATAAACTACTAAGTACTAAACTTTCTAGAAAATTGACTTTATCGTCTAAATTCAAAATTGAATAAATGTAATCCCAGTTCAATTCAGCAGCTTCCGCGAACAAGGTATAAGTGCTTGATCTGCTTTCCTGATTACCAAGATTATAGATTATAAAAATCAAATCATGTCTGGAAAAGCAAGGAAGAGATATTTGGTTATTAAATTGTACTGATTTGCGTTCATTCACAATAAAAAGGTCCAGAAGTGAGGATGAAGTTTTCGTGAAGAGGGTCGGAATGGAATTCATAACGGCTAAATCAAAGAACCGTAATAAGTCTTTAAACTGATTAGTTGTTGAACAGTCAGCAAGATAATTCACATTAAAATCGCCACCGATTATTATGTGAGTGTACTGGTGTCCTACTTCCGCAATAACTACCTCTAAGGGATCCAAATTAGATGTAGAGGGCGGTTTATATACTGTACCAAGCAGACATTTTTGATTATTGAAGTAAGCCTCAACAAACATATGTATATTCAATTACTAAGTTCACCTCAGATTGAGCCACTAATTTAGCATGAATCGAATTATTTACAAATATGGCAACGCCACCACCAATCCTGGCAACATGATCGTTTCTAAATACTTGAACCCTTTTAGACTAATTAAGGTATCAGGAATATAATTCCTTAACCAGGTCTCGGAAACACAGATTACATCGAGAGAAATATTATTGAAAATATACCTAAACTCATCGATCTTGGGGAGAATACTCTGCGCATTAAAGTGACAGTGATTTTGACAAATGAGCAAGATTTAGTTAGGATATTCTCTACCATTTATTTCAAATCAGTTTTCCATTCGATATGCAAAAAGCAGCTCTTTTTCGGGCATCCTGCATAACTTTGGCCAGTATTTCGGGGGTTATAGCAGCTATTTCGGCTCGTATGTTAGCTTTGAGTTCGTCAATGGTCTTCGGCTTGCTGGCATAAACTTTACTCTTTAAGTTTGGTTTCGTTAAAACCGGAGAACGAGGAGGCCACTCCAAATCACAATTTTTCAACACAACGTGTCTCGGTACTTGCGCTGCAAGAACTTCATCGTAGCGGCTGTGTAATGGCAAGGTGCGGCCCTCTTGTTGAAAATAGAAGTTCGTCAGACCATTTTCACGCATTTTCGGACATACAAAGTGCGCCAATATCCAACGATAGCGTGCGCCGTCGAGGATTTCTCGAACTTGGTAGTGGGGTTTCATGAATGACGTGTGGTTCCCCAAATTCGACAGTTTTGTTTATTGACTCCGCCAGAGAGTGTCCGTCATGAAAATGTTGTCCCAAATATCTGGCTGGGCAGCGATCATTCTTGCGACGGCATTTCCATATTGCAAGCAACGTGGCTTGTCAGTTGGCAATATTCGGTTACACTTTGTATGGAAAGAGATGAAGATCTAGCTTCATAATCCTCCATAGAGTCGTTCCTCTCCCGTTTAACTCTTGAGACCGGCGGCGATACGACACATTTAGATTATCGGTAACAGTCTCTCTTACCGCTTTAACAACTTCATTGGAGAGTCGCAGACGCGGTCGAATGGGACGCTGGCGAGTGGCTACAGACCCGTACTCAAGAAATTCTTCACCAAACTACGAATTGTGGCGTCTGAAGGTGCCGAATTTCTCCCATATTTTTTAGTGCGGTCAATTGGTGTCAATTGGCTCATAGCTAAAATGGTAGGTACTGAATGACATTTCAGAATCGTGTAAATTTGTCGAAGTCGGTTAAAAAATGTCAGTTACTCAATGTTGAAATACCGAAGGTCTATATGGCGATGAGATGTGTAATAAAAAAGATAATAAAATTGAATTAGAAATTAAAAAAATTAGTCAACAAAGTCAAAAATATATAATCATCCGCGCCCCCCTTTGAGCTATAAGCGCCCCCTTGGGGTCACGCCCCCAGTTTGGAAACCGCTGCTCTAGAAGGTTTCTATTCCCTACTGGGTTGTTTTTGTGTCGCCTTTCGTTCATCGTTGGTTTATTGTATACATGATGCGTGTGCTAATTAATTATTGGTAATCTATTGAGCGTTGTGCTTGATGTTTGTCTTCTTTTTGTTTATCGTCGCCGATCATTTAAATTTTTACGTTCATCGCCAAAAAGGCCTTGTCTTTTGGCGGATGTCGTCGCCCATTTAAATTAAGATGCCGCCCCTTGCCGTCGGCACGGCATATTTATAAAATACATATATTGTACAAATTTTTCGCTCGCTTCGCTCGTCAAGTTGCCGCCCTTCCCAAGTGCCGCCCAGTGCAAATGCACAGTCTGCCCATATGGGTGCGGCGCGACACTGTGCGCCGGGCTAAATCTTTCCACGATGAAATATGAAACACTACTGTACAAAATTACCATGACAGTTTGACACAATTTGATCTTCATAAAATCCTTATTGAAAAAAGTACCTCAGTTTTTGTTATGATTTGTATTTTACTAACTCAACTCGACTCCATAAATGCAGATACATAAGTTTTTGTTATAGAAATCTTAATATTTTTAAATTTTTTCAAAACTTACAAATGCTCCTTTTGCGCAAAATATTTTGTATTAAAATACCTTTCTTTTTCCTAACTATTTAAAAGCGAGTTTAAATTATTTGATGAGGATCTATTTGCGACCTCTTTAGTCTTTGTCTTATCCATTAACGTAATTCCAGTCACCAAGGGCCTCCTTAAAAGCAACAATTCTGGAAACTTCTTCTAGAGAAGCAAGATAAACGCAAAAAAAGAAACAGGCTAGAAAACCCAATTTTTTCCAAAAAAAGAAAAAGTGTCGGGGAATGTGTCACTTTCTTACCAAAAGTCCCATGAATAAAATTACAAAAGAAGACTTTAAGTCCTAACGAACAGGTTGCCCATCATGAATAATTTACGTTAATTCATAAAATTCGATATCGGGACCAGTGCTGACCCTGTATTCCAGGGAGTATGGGCCCAGCCCTGCAATTGGGACGCGTGTCAATGTGAGTTTGCCACTGTGCGTGGATGCGTGTGTATGCGAGTAATAGACAGGGGGTAGGGTAACCTAAAACCTTACAGGACCCCACTACACTGAAACATAAAAAGGATGAAGCCAAAAGATGGTGGGAAGCTTTTGCATAAGTAATGCCGTAATTCTTAGGAATCAGTAATCAGTTTATTTTAGTACTTTAAGAATGCTTAAGAGCCACCCTGTGTGAGGGTAGACAAGAAAAATACCCGCTGCAGGAAAAGCTGTTGTATCCGTAATGGAAAACTTTCAAGCAAGCAAAAAAAAGAGAGAAAAAATTTGCCTAATCATTTCAAAATGGAAGGAAGAATATTGAAGGATGGTGACGTGATGGCATGGGGAAAGGGATTTCCGAGCTGGTGAAATGGGTTTGATTTTTAATTTGATTGATTCGAAGAAGATTTTCATGTTGTTTATTCCATAGGGCATGACGATACCATAATAACAGCAGCAACAACGACAAAAACAACAATAACAATATACAGAAAAAAAATAGAACAAACCTTTTATACCTTCATATACAACACAGATTTATTAGCATACTGGGAAAGGCAAGGATCCTCATCAGAATGGAATGAATCTGTGCTACAGGCGAATTAATTTCATTTTTGTTTACTTTCTTAGATATTGGAAAAATATGTTCAGATAAATATCTGCTTTTCACTTTTTATTTGCTTGTTTGAGCCCTGTTCAACAAGCTAAGGAAATTAGGGTTTCAGAGGAATTCTAATGTTTATAATAACGAATATTGAGAAATTCCCCACTTTAATGGATTTGTAGCAAAAATAAAGTTTTATTTTGGTATCACTAGGATTCTAAGTAGTTGAATTTCATAAGAACTTATTGAAAGCATAATGCCATATAAATTAATATGATTTTCTTATTTTTCTGCTTCTTAAATAGTCCTTTATACAAAGTTCTACGCTTATTTTTCCTTTTGATTTACCGTTTAATATCTGGACTAGGATTCTTTCTTCAGAGTGTCCTACAGCAATATTATATTTTTACATGGTATTTTTACTTTTTGAGGCAGCGTTGGAAGCCTAAGGGTTCAGACATCCAGCTTTCATCCCAGAGGTTGGGGTTCGATTCCTCGCAGTGGCATGGTTCATGTAGGTTTCCCATATCTAAATAACATTTTGTTACGTCCCGTTTTCCACGTAAGCCTCGGCCGCGCTCAGCGTGGGGTGTGGTCCTACAAATAACCAAGAAAACCCAAGTTAACCCTAATGGGTGCCACGTGGTTTTGAGGTTCACGAACCTTACAGTACGTGGAGCTTGAACCCAATATTACTAACCGCACACCTGATCACCTTTACCAGTGGCGGATACAAGGGGGGAAATGAGGGACATTCCCCCCCCCCCCCAAGAGCAAAGAAGATTTATGGATTACTTTATTTCTGAAAAAAAATGTCCAGTGAAAGAAATTGAATTAGGAAATTTACCTCTATATAGAGGGTGTACCCACTAAAGTTGCAAAGCGGCCGGCTGTAGATAGGTTTCGGATAGACGAATAAAAATCGTTGTAGGGGTTGGGGAAACGTAAAAATTGGCTTTATTTGGTGCACTTTTAGTACTATCTAACATTTTCACATTGGCTAATCGAAAAGTATCAAATAAAGCCAATTTTAAAATCAAAATTTGCTAATATCTTCAAAAGTAAAGGCCGTAGCATAAAAATTGACCAGACGTGTTATTCATAGGAAATACTCCAAGCTTTCTAATTTTGGAATAAAAAGTATAGGTTAACTACGTTTTTTTGGACAAAAATGTACTTGAAATTGAAATATAAGTTAAAAAACCCAAAATTTCGACTCATAACTCCAAAAGTTAAATAAGAAGATAGAGAACCATCGGTTTTACCATCATAGATAGGGTTTCTCCGTTCATTGGTGCCTTATTCATGGAAATAGGTTATACGGTTACAAAAAACCGGGATGTAACACTCTACCAAAAAAAATTCTAAACACCCTAGCGGCTAAACCGTTAGGATTCCCCAACCCATACCAGTTCTTGTACGTCTATCCAAAACCTATCCACAGACTAATGAAGAGCAAACGCAAGAACAAGACAAGACTGATATAGTCTTGGTCTTGGCCATGCGAACATAGCTAAATCTTGGTCTTGGTTTTGGTCTTGCAAGCATAGCTAAGTCTTGGTCGTCTTGCTAAATGTGCAAGAACAAGACGATTTTTTCTCATCACTACCACAGACGGCCGCTTTGTAACTTGAATCCCTGCAACACCCTGTATAATCATAAAAATTACTCTTTACTTTTAACGAAAAAAATAACCTTGAAAAAATGCCTCCCAATTTTGCAATACTCTGTGAGCTATTTCATTAACACATTCCCTACGGTTAGAGTTGAACAGGATTTATGCGAGGCAGTACATTTGTCCATCACACGACCGTAAATTGTACTGAGGCCTCAATTTTTTTAAATGTCCCACTTCAAAAATAAAACCCGACTACTCTTGGTATGAGCGTTTAAACCTGCATCATTATCTACCGAAGCCCAACTCACGAATCTCAAGGAAAACAGGAACACATTCATTTTAACCCGTCCATTGCATTGATGCAACAATTTTCGTATAATTTGGTAACAATAGGGTTAAATAGAACGCGCAGGTGTACACAGTTTTTTTTATACCCAGTGAAAATAGTCATTCAATTGCGGCATAAACCGAGAATAGCTGAAAATTGGAACAGCCCTTAAAAAATCATAAATGAAATTTCGAATTTCCCCAAAGATCGGTGGGGAGCAAAAAACATTATTCAAAGGGTCAAAAACTCAGTTTTTCGCAAATAGCTCTTAAACGCTAAGTCGAATCATAAAATACTTTTTACAAAGTTTGTAGGTTATGCGATTATCTACAAAAAAAGATATTATACATTTTCCCGAACGAATTGCCATTTATGAGATATCGCCGTTTTGAAGATTTAAAATACTCATATGCCCTCAGACGTAGTCCTAATAAGGCATCCGGCCAGCTTAACCGATTAAAAATAGGGTATCAAAGCTACACTTAGGTATGATCTTCACCTAGCGGATGATCCTTATTCACCAAGTAGTGTGGTACTTCTTGCGTCACAGCTTTTCTGGGCTGGCTAGCGGGATTCACTTGTTTCAGAAGGCAAACACTCGTACAAGGTTGTCTCCAGCTAAATTCGAAGGTTTTGGCTCAGCAGGCTGCTTAACAAATATGAACTCATACAACATCCAAAGGCTCACTGCCTCTTGCTCTTACATCCTCCAGACTATCCTTAACCTATCATATCCTTTTTATATCTTCGAGCTAAGCTTACTATCTACCCGAGTAAAAATAATTTAGTTGGTTAATTTTCCTACTAGCACGCTTCCCGCCCAGGGCCGGCGCTTGGTTTTTTAGCGCCCGGTGCAGTATGCCATATTGCGCCCCCTTCAATTTTTTTTCAAAGTTTAAATTTTTTTTAAATCTTAATTTCTGAATTTGCGTCCCGTCCAATTGCGCCCGATGCAAGTGCACCATTTGCACCTATGAAAGCGCCGCCCCTGCCAGCGTCCAATCAGGATTTTTTTCGCAATCTTGTTGTTGTGCTGGGTTTGCTTGCCCTTTCACTTCACAAACTTCTCCCACTAATGCTTTTCTTTAAGCTTCGTACTACTTAAGCTTCTGGAAGATGGCCTTCAGTGCCACTGCCACCATTCTCCATACATTCTCAAACCTCGTCATCCAGGATTTTTCATTGAACTTCTCTAGCCGTTTCCAGCACAGTTCTGGGCTCCAAAAATCTATGGACCTATACACTCCAATCTCCATAATAGAGGTCTCTGTGTGGTTCTCCAAACCTTCATATTGTCTCTAGCCGAATTATTGATCTATAATAGTACGACTTGGACGAACTAGGAACTACAAATCAAGAACTACGGCACCGTACGACGAAATCATGCGAATGAAATGGATTGGATGGATTGGCCATACATTGCGAAGGACAATGGGAAAAGATACAAACACTCTTTGCAATTCCTTTAATATATGAAAAGGAAGGCACGGAACACATTTTAAATTTTTTTTCGAAGTTTTAAATTATTATTTTTTAAATTTTAATTTCTGAAATTGCGCCCTATCCAATTGCGCCCGGTGCAAGTGCACCATTTGCACCTATGAAAGCGCCGCCCCTGTTCCCGCCACAAGCACGAAAATCTAAAAATTTGTTCCTTGGGGGCATCCATAAATTACGTGAAGTGATTTTGGCGATTTTTCGACCCCCCTCCCCCCTTGGTGAGATGTCGTGAGATTTGGCTCGACCCCCTCCCCCCCCCTCAATCTCACGTGAGATTTTTAAAATTTTAAAAAATTTGTAGGATTTACACTATTATGCGTATTTTTAGTGTAAATACCTTAATCTGTGCTTGATTGCGTTGGATTTATTTAAAAAAATATAATTTGTGTTGAAGAACAGTACCACAAAATCATAACAGCACCAACTCGGCATGCACCCAATATAAACTAAAATACCTGTGGATTACCATTTAGCAGGTGATTCTGCCTATCCTTTGGAAACCAACCTCATGGTGCCTTACAGGGATAATGATTTCTTAACAAGAGAACAGAAAAATTTCAATTCTAGTTTGAGCTCAACTCGTGTATTTGTAGAGTAAGCATATGGAATATAAAAAAAATTTAGAATTTTACAATATATTGACATACGAAGGTTGACTTTGGCATCCACTGATTCGTTTTTAGAGAGTAACGACTTGACTGTTTGAATAGTAATGGTAGAGCCATTTATGACTCTGGAGATATACAAACTTCGGAGCATTCTTCTATAGATGTCATCGTTAGGTAAAATCCTGTGACTGAAAGACCCAGGGGGGTTATCCTGGAATGAGATTCGAAAGTCATGAAATTCGGAAATAAGAAAATGGTATCCTCCACCAATGCGATTTCAAATTAAATTTGTCCGCCTGTTATCGGATTTCAGTCCACGAGTAAAGCCATTGCCGCATGCGCTGCATTTATTTGTTTGTTTTAAAATATTCTAAAAACTCTTTAAATATTCCTGAAACAATTTATTGTTCGCATCAAAATGGCAAATTAAGTTAATAAATGAAGTTGGTTGGCTGAAAATAATTTCTTTTCGAAGATTTATCAGGCATCGCTACTAGCTTCCGTTTGCTTCCTACTTTCGTATCGCCTTAGAAAAGCGGCGTCTGAAGTCACAGCCAGCTTCTCAAATTGACGTTTGAGCCGCCTGTACATCAGGATACAGATTCAAGAAGTGCGGATCTGTTAGACTTCCATTCTTCACAAAATCTTTCTTGGCCTCTAGTAGGTATGTCAGAGCAGATGGTCGTCGATTCAAAATTCGAGTCCTGTAAGATGCTTAGATAACTAATTATGTCGCCTGGGGCAAATGTATGCTTTTTGTAGTGACAATGCACCGCAGATAGCATGTGTTCTGACTGATGTGAAAAGAGCCGATTCCTAATATAATCTCTATGATTGCAGTAGGATTGGGTACATTAGGCACTTGAGATACTTAGGTGGGCATTAGGTTCCAGGTTTTTCAATTGGGCTTCTAGGCCTTTTTGTTTTGTTTAAGCTTAGACCCCCACACTAGTTCATCCTAGGGTCGCAATTTGTCTAAAATTGGTCGTATAAGCCAATGCATACATTACTTTCGCAGTTTTTCCCAGACCATTGTATAAAATGATAAGAATTTTTCATGACGTCTAACACTCTTCATTCCCAGATATTTAAATTATTTTCTTTACTTTTTTTGGATGTTCCATTTGGATGGTATTTAAAACAGTGAACAAATACAGTGTAAACGCCAGTGCAAAATTTGTATACCCAATTGCTATTGAGTCGAAATATAGTAATAGTATCACGTATACTTTTTATGTAATGAATTCATTATTCCTTCTCTATTTGCAATATGTTTTGATAAAACCTTTCACCATGTTCATCTGATACTGCACCAAGATTTTCGTGAATGAAATCTAAGTGCGGTCCAAAAAGACGATTTTAAAGATTTTCTCATTTACAGATATTGTACTTAAAATTGAAAAAAACAAAAAGATATTAGGAAATATTGCAAAAAAAAATTACAGAAAAATCGAAAAATACCCATTTTGAGGGCTAAAACCCCTTAAAAAATTGGCTTCTCGGGGTAGAAAATCGGTAGAGTTTATAATCCCTTATTAAGAAGCCTAAAAAGAAGCTCTCTGCCAATTTTCAGCCTGTACCTATGTAATTATTTCCGCTATATCGCTTTTTTCGGCTTAATTTACCTGTACTATTAATTTAACCTAGTTTTCTCGCGATTTTACACTGTTTCTTGCGGAAAAAAAATTACGTGATATTTGCCGAGACCCCCTCCCTCCCCCACGTGGGATTTTGTGAGATTCGGCTCGACCCCTTCCCCCCTAAACACCTCACGTAATTTATGGACGCCCCCTTAGAGGAATCCACTCTCCGGCCACAGCCATGCACGCTCCCGCCACCAGCACGAATATCTAAAAATTCAGGCATGAACAATTTATAAGTGCATCCGCATCGGCATAGACCATTCCAAACGCGAGTGTTGTTTTACTAAGCAGTCCCCCAGCTAACCACTTCCAATGCTGCTTGACGTAAGCAATCGAACGAGAACCGTTCTACTGAGTATGCTATTGGCACCCTTTATGGTCACCAAGATAATTGCCCTTTTTTTTGTCCTCGACAATTTTGTAAAGCAATGCAGGCGATTTCGTGCATGCCTGTGGCGGGAGTGTACATGCGAGTTTTATTCCCGAGTAAAAATAAAATTTGCCCGCACCTATGTATATAATTTTTAACTGTACACCGAATACTATTTCAGATAATATCATTTCCAGATTTTGAGTAGCTCTGTGGCGTCATTCCAAATTCAAAATGGCGGCCAACGCAAAATGGTGGATTACCTTTTTCTTTGCAAGCCATTCGGTATGGGTATTAAATGAAAGGGTATGAGAAGTAGAATATTATTAGCTCTGTGTGGAGTCATTCCAAATTCAAAATTCATATCACCTGATTACTACTATTGGTTTATGGGTGCAGCATAGGCGCACCGGGTCCCAGCTAGTATATAGTAAAAGTGAAAGTTTCTCTGTCTGTAAATGTTCAATAGACTCCGAAACCGCTCACCCGATTGGCATGAATTTTTGTATAAAAAGGTTTTCGGGTACGGCGGGTGTTCCTACGTTGTCTATTTTGCTCTATCTCGAACACTTCGGATAGGAGTGGTGTACCGATATCTGTAAAATTGGAACTTTTGTATGGGAGGTACTCTTCGAATTACCGCTAAAGAGCTCAGATCCATTTTATTTTAGTTTTTTCCGAAAAAAAATACGATTCGCAAAGTTTCAGATCGATCGGAGGTGATTTACGGGTAGTTGCCGTACAAATTCAAAAATAATCGTACGACAAAATCATGCAACGTCAAAGAAAATAGCGGAAATAGCAATTTGATTTTGGCGTCGATTCGAATGCAGAATGAGATTGACCTCGCAGTAACATCATCGGGAATATCATCAACTCTACTTGATGGTAGACGTACAGCAATCAAGCTCCCATTGAATTTGAACCAAATAGAAACAACTGCAAGCATCAGCAAAAACTCCGGTATTGCCACAGTAGTTAATACGTGCAAAATTATAATTTGGGATGAATGCACCATGGTCCATAAAAAATCGCTCGAAGCGAATCGAGATTTTCGAGGAAAAAACCAACCTATGCGAAGCGCTCTGATACTACTTGCAGGGCATTTTCGCTCAACTTTGCCTGTTATACCTAGATCAACGCCTGCAGATGATCTTAACGCATGCTTGAAAGCATCATATATGGAACAGTCCATTTGCTACAAGATGCCTCTGCCCAAACATTTTCCAAACAACTTTTGGACATTGGGAATGGCGAAATTCTAATCGATAGCAGAACAAAAGAGATTTCGTTTCCGCAAAACTTTTTTCAAATGCAGGATTTGTTTGCCATCGGCAATAAGCTCAGACACTATCTCCTATTCGATCGCTGAAGCCAGCCTTCGGTAATATTGGATTTGACTATTGGAATCAGCTGAAGTGGCGGTAGTATTGGATCGGAACTGGTAAAGTTAAATCTCGTCTTGCCGTTGGGAGCTGTTTTACTTCTTCCTGCCTGTACTTCATCAACATCAACTGAGATTTTCAATATTTCGAATATAGGATTACTTTAAGCCGTGCCGTAACTTTTAAAATGCTTAAAGAATATTGGAACAGTGGAAGAGTATATTCTGTAACAAGTTTGGAATGATGCACATTCGCCTTCGGCTCGGGTGCCAAACTTCCACTTGTGCGGAATATGCCATTCAAAACGTGTTGCAGACTATAATATTTCTACGCCTCTAATAATAGTTTTTATTGATATTTTGTAAATAAAAACGTATGTACCTAATGTAAGGCTAATGGGCGCATCCATCGCACTCAGCGAAAAAGCCGCTTAGCTGAACAGCACAGCGTAAAAAGAAACTCAGCTGTGGGTGTCGGCTGAATGGGATAGCTGAGTTAGAACTTATTTTGACAGCTAAATTTTTTTTCTTTTTTATATAACGTCAATTCACTACCGCTGAGTTACTTAGCATAAAATATTTACGCTGAAAAATTTGCCAGCCGCTGAGCTAAGCTGCTTAGTTCAGCTAGCCATCCAACGAGCTCAGCACATAGCCGCTGTTCAGCACGATTTATTCCTAAAACGCAACATTTTAACACGATTAGCCTTATTTATACGCTTATGAAGTGTGTAGTGTGTTAGGTTCACACGTAAAAAATATTCTGGGGCTTGCAGTGACTGCCCCAATCTTGTTTAAAGGTTTTTGACGAGTGCGTTTACAAATTTGTGTCTTTTCAACAGCAACTATTTTCTCATCCTTAGTCCGCGAATTGCCACCTTTACGTACCTTCCTGATAATTGAAAAAAGTGATAAGAGTTCTACAAAGGCATAAATCCACAAAAACATGTTCAATTTGTCATATAGCGATAAATAAGAAGTGTTTCATGTATTTTCACAAACGACTAAATTTTATTATTAGGCCAGTCAGTGTGGACAATCAATTAACAATAATTCCAAAAGTTTTGAAACTTTCATGTAAGGTCGGGAAGAGCATAAAAACAAACCATAAAATTTTGCAGCCTTGGCCGAGGTCCGGAACATTATTAAAATTGCAAGAAATGAAATTCTGCAATATTGTCGCGGAGAAAATTCTAAAAGTTCTGCAAACTTGCAGTAGTGTTAAATGCTTTATTTCATATCTCGTATCAGATTTGCAACCAATTTAAAGCTACGGAACATTCTTTTATTAAAAAGTTATTAAATAACGTTTTTGCAAATAAACTTACAGACAAAATTCCAAAAGTCTTGCAAACTCGAGAGCTGCATCGGAACAATGTCCCGAACAATTGCATAAATTTGGCAACCTTTTGAGTTGTGCGGAACATGTTTATTTATAATATTTATCATTTGTGGTCATTGGATTGTTGGAAAAAGTCGAACAACTGTCCAATATATTATTAAAAGGTGTGAAGAAAGTGGTAGAATAGCAAGCAAGCCAAAAAACAGTACCAGAAAAGTATTTCCCAACAATCTCTGCCATTTCTCTGTGACTTTTGACCGCCTTATAATGAGAGACTACTAAAGAACGAATTGCAATACTCGGTTGTTTGGGCTGAGTTCGTAAATGCAAATTTATGCTTTGCATATTTGCAGGCAGTTCAAGAATGCATGAACGCAGCTGCAGACAGTTCAGAAAGGCATAAGATTACAGAATGATGCGCATATATTGATGCATACGCGCAGTTTTCAAGAAACACATGCGCCCTGACTTTGAAAGCTCTTCTTGTCAAATTGTTTTGTTGTTTGTTGACTCGTGTCTTTCGATTAGAAATTAAAACTTTTGTTAAAAATGGATGGAACAGAGAAGTAAGTAGTTAAAAATTACAAGTAAATTATAAATGTATTATTTTAAATTCTACAGAGACAAATTTCCGTGGACTTTTAATGAAACAAAACTGTTGCTTTCCACTCGTTTAAACCATGAATCCGAGTTTGCATCGGGAAAAAGGAAAAAGTCCTCTCTTTGGCACATTATTTTAAAAGAAATAAAAGATGTTAACGAGAAATTCCCATTCACAACAGAAGAAATAACAAGAAAATTCAACAATTTACTTGTTACTTATAAAAGAATTAAAGAAAGGAACAAGGAATCGGGCAGAGAATCTACAAAATGGGAGCATTTTGAAACTTTTGACAGGGTATATGGCGTAAAGCACTTCGTAAATCCTCCTAACAATATTCAAATAGCAACTCTGCGAGACGATACAGAAGAAAATCTTTGTTCCGAAGATGATGATGAATATCCTACACAACAGCAAAATAAAAAGCGAAGACAGGGCCCCGCAGAAAAAAAGAATGAAATTTTGGAATTTTTCAAAAACGAGTCGACTGAAGAAGAGCGGCGACACCAGGAAATGCTAAGAGTGGAAAAGGATAGAATTGAAGTTCTAAGTGGTATTAAAGACATTTTAGAGCGGATGATATGACAACAATAACTTTTTTGGTGTGTGCCATATATATAATGTTTAGTTTTTATTTACAAAACGTGAATTGTTAGTTCTGTTTCTAAAGAAGTCTGTAATAATTTTGTTGAATTAGAAAAGCTATATTTTGAATCTCACAAGATGAATGTGATAATTTATTTATTTTCTGTTAAATTATGCAATAAATACTGAACTGATTTTTTTTTATTTCAAATGTTTTATTTATATTGCTATATATTATCATCTACAAGTACTAAGCTGATATTAAGGTGGCTATAGCTTCTCTTTTTTCTTTCGCTAGTACAGATGTACTTTCTTGTGTTGTTTCAAAGTCCTCAATTTCACTTCTGAACTCCTCCATATTCTCATTAGCTGCAAGAGTCCCCTCACATCTTAAAATGTGATTATGCAGAGCAACACAAGTAACTACAATAAACTTTACTTCTTCTCATTTGTGCGTTTCAATATATTTTTATATCCGAAATTTCTTTTTTAATATCCCGAATGCTTGTTCGATACATACTCTTGTAGAGTTTAAGCACATGTTAAATTTTGTTTGCTTGCTGTTTAAATAGTCATTATCGCGAAAAGGCACCATCAGATAAGTTTCTAGGGGGTATGCCGAATCTCCTAGAAGATGAGCCTCTCCAGGGAAAATTACTTTTCCTCTTGGAAGTCCTTTTCCCAAAGGACTATTGCGCCACGCTGCTGCATCGTGACTCCGACCTGGCAAGCCGAAGTAAATATCAGTGAAAACTAAGTTGGCATTGCAAACTGCCTAAAAATTATTATGTACATAAATGTATACATTATTATTTGTAATATTTTATTATCCAATGCCTTACTTGTAGCACTAAAGAATGGCCTCCTTTTCGATTATAGTAGCTGCTATCCACCTTGAGCGCAGGAATATTTATATGGGTGCCATCAATGCAACCCACTATGGAAACGGATATTTTCTTAACGTTTGAGACTCTTCCATTATTTCGGTAAATTCTGTTGCTGTTGAAGGCCATTTAATAAATTGGTTTCTTTGCTTAGTTATTAGTCTTGTAATTCGACTAACAATAGCATGGCATGTTCCTTTTGCAATATTAAATCGATCACTTAAATCTCTATAGCTGCAACCATTTGCTAATTTCCATATGGTTATGTAAAGGGCTTCTTTAAGATGTACACTTGGTCTACCAACTGATGCATTTCTCCAGTATGGCATGAGTGTCATGAGAAGTTGCTGAAAGTATTATTTTTTAATGGTGGTTTATAAATTATTGCCTTAGGTACCTTGAAAGTGGATTTGTACATTCTAAAGTGCGTTTGAAATATGTCATCTGGAAATTGTTTAATTACTTTAAAAAACGCCAAATTTTTTGGTATTCGACGTTTCACATTTAATAAATTAAACATTTATTGTATTTTTAAACCTTTATACCGTCGCCTTTTCTTTTTTGCTTGAGTGTTTTCGATTAAAGTACTAATTAAGAAATTAAATATTACATTTTTCGCCATTGTTTTAAAAACTGCAACAACTCGTTCATAAACTGCCGTTTTATGCTTTGCAATCATACGCTTTTCATGTTACAACTGCAGTGTTGCCACTGCTTTTTCTGTCAAATGCAAAGCATATTTTGCTTTTACGAACTCACCCTTGGTATCGTATGGAGGTGTATGGCGGCAAATGGCACTGGCAACCTTGAGTTCATCCGAGGAACAGTGGATGCAATGGTTTAGCTTGATATTCTAAAAAGAAATGTGCACCAGAGTGCGCAACTTCTAAGTATTACTGCTGGGTTTGCATTCTATCAGTATAATGGCCCTAAGCATACCTCAGACGTTGAACGCTATTGGCTGATATACAATTGTAAAACAGTTTTCCCCGTTCCTCCTCAATCCCTAACTTCAATGTTAATAGAATTTATGGGATACACCGGGCAGGAGCATTCGTAAGACAATATTACCTCGCAGAAAGACCTTGAAAATGTACTCAAGCAGGAATGGGCTAGAATTAATCCTAAGTATACTAAAAATTAGTAAATTCAATGCCGAACAGGCTTCTAGCAGTAATTACAGCATAAGGAGGACCAACTTTCTTAGTATTGAGTGTTACGGACGACATTTCTTAGTATTGACTGTTATGGACGATTTTCATTGTGAGATAGAAATATGACCTTTCCGGAAATTTGAATTTTTCCCGTTTTTGTTATTGATTAATTTCATAATTTTTCGTTATTATTTTGAAGAAAATAAATGAAAAACTTAGTTATGTAAATTCTTATTTGGATTTGTTGAGAGCTAGATGAAAAAAACTACTTAATTCCTCTTACTCGTAAGGTGGACGATTTTCACTGTGAGCCACTGTATACTAAGTCAAAATCCAAATTCGTACATCCCCAATCAGCAATTCAAGCAATACTATATACAAATAAAACGATCAGTAAACAAGTGAATCCTTAATGAACGTGTTGGCATTTCTAAAAATAGTCTACAACTCATCGAGAGGAGCTTGTTTAACAAATCAACCGCATCAGCAGGAACAAGCATTAACATTTTCTGGCCATCTTGGTGTGTTCGAAAAGTTTTTTTTTTGGAACAAACTAAAAACAAAAAAAAACTTCCAATCGAGGCTTTAACCGCAATTGTATCTTCAATTTATCAGATAAGTGTCCTCTTCCGAAGGAAAGTAGCCACTTAAAGCAATAACGATTACGAAAATTATTTTTTTCCTCATGCTCATCGTAAACTGATGATTACAATCAATTGTGTGCTGTTCCGCATCGGTGAAGCCTTGTGGTTTTCGCATTACGTACCTTGTTGACATACCTCAAGAGTTTATCAACTTGAGATAAATCTGCACCTTTCCCCATTGACTGCTCTGTTGGATGTTACATGGACCCATTGATTTTCCGCCCCAGCTCATCTGGAGGTGTAATGTCTCTTTGAACGGTATTCATTGCCAGTAATTTTTCAACTCCCCCCATTCGCGCTATACTGGTATCCTTTTGCTGTCATTGTCATTTACCTCAGCTGTAGCAACATCCTTTCACGTATACCATCTTGTTTTATGTGGAGCTATTTATCAAACGTCAATATCTGATACAGATGGGATATCTCTGTACCTGGGTGTCACTGGAGCCATTCGTCCTGCCGTATTTTCTCGTCTCGATATCTTTGCTGCTATTCATTTAGCGCGACTCTCGATTTAATTCAAATTATCTGATCCTGAGCTCACGTCGTTGGTAGGTAGTAGGGACAGAAAGGTATAGATAGGTGCACGGCCTCATCTGAGAGTCCGAACGGTTATAACGATCGGAATCAATCGAATTTCGTCTTGTATCAGCAAATGTACAAATTTGCTCTTCCAGTGTCCATGGGGCGGTGCTATCGAATCGGTCCAAGTTGATTTTAAATCAAGTGCCTGCCCCTTGAGCCCTGAGCTAACAAAATTTGCCCCAAAACCGTTAGCCTGTAAGACCCGGAAATCGATAGAATGAATTGCTACCAGTACTACAGCCAGCCTAGTGCTATTTGCCATCGCACCCCAATTTCCTATCGTTGATGATAAACCCTTGGCAAAATTGTTAGAGATTGATAAATATCTTCGATTCCGGTCGGGTATTAGCGTTTGTGATTATGCGGTTGTACACAGGACACAGGAGCAGGAGTGCAGATGAAGTTGGCCCAAATTGATTTCGATTATGTTCCTTGCACCATTTTGGCTAAATTGATACTTGAGTTGTTGTTGGAATTGGCAGGGGTTCAAGGTTATCCCCAGCAATCATTAGGGCCAAGGGTCTACAGCACTCTGCCCTTTACTCCTTTTTATTCATGGCCAGCAGCACGGAACGGACACTTGATGGAGGCTCCTTATTGGAGCTCTTTCGCTCATAAAAAAACTGCTGATATCTCATAATTTTACTCAATTTATTCGTTAGCATTTCCTACAACAAAGATGCTAAATACGGTTTTTGTATTTAAAAACGGAAAGGGGCGCCCTTTCACTGCTGAATTTCTTAGGCATTTTCCCTTTTTTTGTTTCCAAATGAACGCTTACGTAGCTTGGCATTTCAGAATGAAAAGAAAAGGGTCGCCAATCAAGGTGACATGAAAAGGGAGAAACTGACACATTTTTTTTATTTTTTTTCGCACCTCCTTTCTCTTGCAGTTCATGCAATTTAAAGGTGTCCACCGTTCGGTAGTATATTTTATACTATACCGAGCCCAGCAAATATACTTTGTTTTTAATTTTCCTTATTCAGGGTTGCTCTGGTTACTGGGGCTATTTCTGTGTAAATTAACGAGGGAAAAAATTCTCCTGAAAATTAAGAGATAAAAAAATTTTTCTTAAAAAAGGACTTTGCTCCACTTTCTGGGTTTCTCCGTTGGAAATAAAGAATAATTATAAATCCAAACAGTTGATAGTTTTTAAAACTGCGCACTTAGTGTTTTTTAAAAAGGAAACGAAAAATGCAGGCTCTTAAAAAAATAGAGTTAAAACACATTAATTACTTGTAGCCATGAAATTTTAGGTTGTTGCAACAATGAGTGTTCCTCAAATAGGGGATTTTGAAGACTATTCAAGCGCATTAAATGTCAGGGTTGGTAATTCTCGTAATAAGGTTACTACTACACAAATTATTGCAAACTTATTTTCCTTTCTCGGTTTTTATAGTCGATTATGGCGGTTTGAAACCTGCTATTACGAATCTGCACTAGGTTTCCTATCACATCAGGATTTTTCACAATACAAAATTTTGATAATTCCTAAATAATTGTGGAAAGTTAGTGAAAAAAAGTCTTAATAAGAAAATAAGCGTGTTGTGTGTAGTTGTGTTTTTATTTATATACATACACTTAAGAATAAGTATTTTATCTACTATATAAAACTGAATGTTTGTCTGTCTGTCTGTCTGTCTGTACGCAATAGGCTCCTACACCGTGTAACCGATCTTAATGAAATTTTAACCATATGCTATTTACATTAAAGGGAAGAACATAGGCTATTCTATTACTTTCTAAAGCTACTCCTAGATGGCGCTGTCATGAAGAGCTTTGTTGAAAGTCATCACAGAGCTTTGAATTTTTGCATGAAGGTCGGTGGGGTCTCCTATGATGCACCTCGTAGCCCGATTTTCGAAATTCAAAATGGCCGCCGAAATATGACCGAAATTCAAAATTGCCGCAGAAATATGGTTGAATTTGCCAATTTTATTCCGATTCCAATGAAAGTGGGTATCTAGGGGTTTTTAAGGTCGCAAATAACAAACTTGTGGTCAAAACTTATAAATTCAAAATGGCCGACGAATTTGCAAATTGTGTTCCGATTCCAATGAAAATCTGTATCTGAGGTTTTTTAAGGTAGCAAATAACGACTTTATGATCAAAATTTAAATTCAAAATGGCCGCGCCAATATGGCCGACGAGTTTGCGAATTGTATTCCGATTCCAATTAAAATCGGTATATGGGAATTTTTAAGGTAGTAAATAACGAATTCATGATCAAAACTTATTCAAAATTGTGGGGCCAATATGGCGGAAGAATTTTGCCAAATAAGTGTCAAATATGGTAAACAAATAAAACCTGAGTCAGTGACATTGCAGATGAGAACCCAGGGGCCAAGCAATTGCAAGACATGTAATTTGTAGCGTATAATGTCCATCACCGTCAAAAGTCCATTTCTAAATATGAAATTAGTAGATATAATCCTTTAATTTTTTTTTCTTTCAGGATGTAATAATATTTGTCGATTATTGAGTGTTTAATTTAACTAAAAGTCCATACGAAAAAAGATTATAGCATGGATAACACTGTGGATATGACATATTTTCTTGAAATTATACTATGTGTCTAATAGTTGCCTTATTTTAAAATAGTCTTTCACTAATATTTATTTTTGGTGGGTAGTTATATTTTTAAGGATATTCGTGTGTGTTTATTTTACCAGAAAGAACCATAACTTTATTACGGGCCACGCCGACAAAAAATATTGTCTGCCCCAGAGCTTTACAATAATAGGTAATCTTGGTCACACTGCAAATAAATGCATTTCGAATCCAATGTCTCGAACTTTTATAGGAATAGTTGGTTTTTCGTTACTGGTTAAGAAGAGTTGAATTTTGAAGGTTTGGATTGATTTTAAATGTTTAAACGTTGGGTGCAGCAAGGCGCACCGGGTCCCAGCTATCCAAAATACAGAAAATAAGTGGTTCATGGAGACACTTCATCTGTGTATGAAAATTCATATCTCGAAAAATGCCATGTCAATGGATGGTTTTTATTGTCTTGATCAAAATGTCAGATCCCTAATAGTTTCACATTTTGTTATTTGAAATCAAAAATACCAAAAAATTGCATTTTTCAAACTCTCCTATTGTATATTAAAATTCATATCACCTGATTACTACTATTGGTTTATGGGTGCAGCATAGGCGCACCGGGTCCCAGCTAGTAACATTGTAAAGACTTGTGACACATTATTTTTTTATGGAAGCTTCGATTTCCCTGTGAGACTTGTTTTACGCTTTAAAAGCCAGCAGTATGCTGCCACCACGCCACGAAATATTTGTTAGATACAAAATGGACATTCTGGCTATACAGGAGATGCGATGGAACGGGCAAGGAATAAATGACAAAAAGAAACTATATGTTATAGTTGCCACATATAATGAGTTGAGAACATATAATGGGAATAGGAATTATAGTTGGAAATAAATGCAAGCATTTGGTAATAGATTTTAAAGCTATTAATCCAAGGAGCTGCTATCTACGGATAAAAGGAAATTTGTTCAACTATAGCATTATCAATGTACACTCGCCTACTGAGGATCAATCAGAGCCAGAGAAAGACGAATTTTTACGATAAAGTAGAAAAAAGTAGAATCAGCTTATCTTAGCTGCCCATGACACAATATTAAAATAATCTTAGGTGACTTAAATGTTAAGATTGGCCCCACAATAGGTCTATTCATTTTACACGACGAAAGTAATGACAATGGTGTAGGCTGCTCGCACACTGCATCAGAACTTGTACGAATTTGTGCGAATTCTGATGAAATTGATTGAATTTCAAATTCTGATGCAGTGTGCTAGCAGCCTAAGGCTTATAAACTTCGCAGTATCTTAAAACATGGTCGTATGTACTTATTTCCAGCATAACAGAATACATAGGATAACATGACTCTCACCAGATAACCAGTTCGATCATGCCCTCATTGGGGCATGCGACACGTGTCGAGCTTACTGCAGTCGTTGAACGAGTTTTAGGGAAAGGGTGAAGAGGCGCTTGGAGGGGAAATCAACGCTTCTGGATTCTTTTTCTCGCATTGATTTCACGGACATACTTGCATTGACCACCAAACGGGTGGGAAATTTTAAATTGTAAAGAAGCAGTTATTCGTATTATGTTTGGCGAAAATACACATACGAGGTGTGGCTATTAAATAAAGAGACCAAGGCGATTGCGGGTGAACTGAACCAGGCGCGGATCTACAATTTTGTTTTGGGGGGTCACGGAATTAAAAGTGGCGGGAAAAAATGTCTACTCCTAAAAAAACAAAAAAAATATGAATGTGCTTAAAACCACACTTTAGAAGTAAAACTTTTTTTCCCAAAAACTGCCGCAATTATTAAAATATTTACCAGCTAGTAATATGCAATAGATGTAGTGGAAGGTCTGTCGGATATATAGTACGCTCTCAGAAAAGTCAGGCCAACGGCAGATGCAGGAAGTTTAGTGACGAGCCTACTGAGTCACTTGATACAAGTACAATAAATTGGAAATATCAATATTTAGGAATCCCTATTTACATTAAAACCTAAAAACGAAGCAAAGGTTTTATGATAACTAAAATATTTTCGATTGAAACTGGTGTAAAAATCGCGTAAAAACTGCAGATTCCATATGTCTGGGGACTTTTGTCAATATTGGGTCTGTTTAGACTTTTCGCTCCCACGAACGTTTCTCACGAACTTTGTGGATGAAGGGAAAAATTAATATTGAAATCGCCACTCAAAATCATGGGGATTTCGTTTCGACCTAGTAAAACTGAACCTTCAGAAGGGGAGATTGTCTATTGCCATGTATGAATTCTATTATTTCGAGTAAAGTTCTATGCGGCGATACATAGATAACTACCATCAAATTCATTTGTCTCTTTTCTGCCATAGATTTGCCTACACACATTTCATGGTGATTTATCGTGACTAAGCTATAGCGATTTTGGTATGTCCGTGTGAGATGGTAAAACATTGGCGGAGTCTTCATCATATTCTTCACGCTCCCGCTACATGCCAGAACATTTATAAATACATCCGCATTGGCATAGACCATTCCAAACGCGGGTGTGGTTTTACCAATTAGTCCCCCAACTAAGCAATAATAACGTCCAATTCTGCTTGATCTACGCAAACGAATGAGAACCTGTCTACTGAGTATGCTATTGGTACCCTTTTCTTCGTCTTATTCAATTTTTTAAAGCCCCAATTTTAAAGGGAACAAAAAGAAATGCAAAAAAAATTCCACCTTTTTTCAAGTTCAAGTTTAATCTTGATGACCATATCAATATACAGTTTGAGAATGTTATTGAGGAAATATAATAGCACCATGGTAAAATACATTTGTTGTAATAATTAGGTATTATCAACCAATAAACTTGAAATACCTTTTTTTTAGTAAAATAATATTTTTTTCAAAAAATCGAAAAAAAACTATGTTCGAGTGGACATATTTCGGTCAATTTATAAAAATTGACTTTTTAAATGACCCATTGACCGATTCCTGCAATAAAAACTCGTGAACGTGTTAGTTCCTTTCTGTATGACATAATCAATAGCCTATAAGGTTAATTATAGAAACAAGAGTCAGCCACCAAAATCGTGGTGGGGGTGGTCGAGTGAAAATGTACATATTGTCACGACCAACCCCACTACTAGGTACTTACGCAGCTGACGCTTAGATCATCAAATTACTATCAGAAAGGAATAATTTCCAAAAGGCATCAATTGGCATGAAATGACCATAGCTCACTTGCAACGGTCACTCCGGGACTACTTTCGTATTAGTCCGGGATGTACAATTTTCTTATGTTGAATTTTTTTATGCAAAACATCAAATTGCGAACAATAACGATCAGCATTGACCGTGTTATTTTCTTTCAGCAACTGATGGTGCACTATACCCTTGCGGTCTCACCAACAACACAACTAAGGATCGCGACAGAATTTTCCCTTATACCAACCTAATAGTATCAACTATGTAATTACAAAGCAACTTCATTGTTTCGTTGTTATTTTTACTACCCTATAACGCATGTCTTTTACTGTCCTATAACTCGTAACATAAGAAGGGGCTCTTTCATTTTTCTCTTCTTTTTTTTGGGGAGGTAGTGGGTCTAAAGGTATCACCGCCATTCGCTTGGCCTATTTGTACTCCACCCCTCTATCTCATATTTGTAGGCCAGACCGCTTGAACAGATTCAGCAGCCTGCCTATTGGCTTGTCAATTACACCTAAATGTTCGAGCGGGGCCTCGACGAACAACAAAGACCCCTCAAGATGAGAGACCATTAGTTTGCGAGTTCTCAGCATAGAGTCGATCCAGCCACAGAAGTGCCCTAGATATAGTATCACAGGATGTATTGTCGAAGACAACCTGGATATTGAGGAACACCGCCAGCGCAACTCCTTTGTTTCGTGCTACTTTTTCTAGTTTGAGCTCCAGATTGTGCAGTGCTGTCTCAGCGGCAATTTTCGATAATTTTCTCCATTGTCTTCAGGGCAAAAGACGAGAGACTTACCGGCATGAAAGATTTAGATCCGAACGTCCTTGCTTGGGTATAAAATTTACGTAGACATTCCTCCAGGCAGATGGTATATAACCAGGAAGCCCTGAATATTCTTCATAGTACGGCAGTGATTAGATCGCAGCCCTCATGTAGCAGAATTGGATAAATACCGCCTGCTCCAGGGCACTTGTATGGTTTGAACGATCTAGTCACCTCCCCACGGCTTTGATCACTCTAGAAAATTGGGCTGTTAGAGCTGTTTTAGACGGTGCCCTCCAGCGCATGTGCCTCACGAACGTTTGGTGATGAAGGGATGAGTTGGGATGAAGAGAGGTACCACCCCACTTCTCCCTTTATCCACAAAGTTCGTGAGGCACATGCGCTGAAGCGCACCGTCTAAACCGGCTCTTAGATGCCAAGCATAAGTTGCATTCTCATTTGAAGAAATGTTTATGCCTTTTAGTTCTTACTTACGGATGGGGCCTAATATTAATCTGCAGGCACTTTCCATTTTGTCTTCCAACTGTTATTGGGTCTCCTCTACCAAGGTGTCAGCGTCAGGGGATGTCTTGGTCGCCCTCTGACCGGCGCTGGTGCTTATATGTCTATTGCTGTTAGGGTAACGGACGTTTCTTCTTCCTATATTACTATTGCAAGTTGTTACAACTGTGTTTTGTCATTGTAGACATTGACCTCGTTTCCACCTGAATCACAGTCAAGTCATTCACCAAACCCTAATAATTGCTACATTTGTTTCTTGTTTTTGTATAGTTATTACATTTGATGTCCATGTACATTTCAATAAAACCAAATTTTCTGATTGAAGTTATTCCGTAAACCACATAAAAGTAATCATCGTAAATGTTAAAAGCTATCTGCGCTATCTTCGTGAAAATATATTCGTAACACAGAAATGCAGTCACAATTTTAATATTTTCAATTCAGATATTGAACAAATAAAATGGCATGTACAAAGTGTATCATATCTGATTAGGTTAACAAAACTCAAAAAAAATACTGTCATACATACAAACAAACATTGCTGATGCTATAATCGCATTAAATTGAACGTGCTGCAGTAAAATGTATCACTATAGTTCACGTATTCCCAGTGACATTGGATATTTCTAAATTGGACACAATGTCCCCATTGGAAAAATCCTGAATAATGGAAAATCATTAGTTTCACATGTAGCTGGCGTGAAGTGCCAAATATCAGAAGGACATACCAAAAAAGGAAACCGTCCATTCATGTTTTAGTTCCTTAAAACCTCTATCGATTTTCTTAAAGTTTAATGGGCAACCCACGTGCCCAGGGCCCCAAAGAATGTAAACCTTGCCATTTCGGATGGTTCGGAAAAAAATCCTTCAGTGCGATGTGATGGGGGTCATAGTTTTAGATGGGTAACCATTTTTTTTACTTATCTATTTTTCAGAATCAAAAGTTTTTTTATTATTTATAAAACAAACACTTTTTCATCCATAAAATTAAGTTCAGCCTCGAAATCTTTGTTGTTTCTGTTATTGAATATTTTTTTTAATTTAAACGAAAGCAACATAACAAAAACAATTTCAAGTAATATGTTTTTCCTTCGGTTTTGTTTCATTCATTCGTTTTTTCCTTGGGTGTAGATGTTTCTGTTCACCAACTTTCTTTTGTTTTTGCAGTGGAAAAATTTACATAAAAGCTAATAAAAAATTCCACACGCCAACTTCTTGTTTCAGCAACAAGTTCTTATCCTGTGTGTCATTGTAGCCATCCAAAGTTCAACGCCTCGATTGCAGTATTGTTAAGTAATCGCCTTCAACAAACAAGGAAATTGGTGCTCGGCTCCTCAACTCCAATGGTAATAAAAAATTGATGCGAGAAATTACAGGAAAGGAAGCCTGATTTAGGTGCGTAGGCACTTCTTCCTCAGCGCGACACATCCAGCCCTAACCACACCCATACCCATTCCGCTACAATTGCGAACGCCACGCATCCTTCTCCAACGCCCCAACCGAAAGCTTCATATTCGGCCTTGGAGTACGTAAGTCCTTGTGGCTGCAATTAAAGCTATCGTGATAAAATCGAAACCCTGAGGATTCTCGCATCCTACCGCAAAGCGGTGCGAAATTTCATCCCTTCTGATGGGTTCGACGTTTGATCCTTGCTGATCATCGATGCATGAAATTTTTTGATTGAATTATTGTAGAAGGGATGGTTATCGAAGGGTTCGACGCCATATGACATCAGCTCGGCAATCACTCAACTCCCTCCCCTTCTCATCCATCCACGAATTTCGCACTTCTTGATAAAAAAAAAGTGTTGGAGAGAAGAGAAGGAGTCCCGAATCCTGCATCCTGGAGCCCCAATCTCTGTTGCTGTGGGATAGGGCCAGAGATAGAGGATAGAGATGTAAAAGCTTTTAATTTAAGGAAGCTGTAAGGATACGTGAGCGAAAGAGAGTTTCGTTAAGTTTCAGGATGTGGAAAATAAGAGGGGAAACAGTTTCACTTTTTTCGTGGCCTTGCGCAGTTTATCAAGGAATTATGAATGGAGTTTCCGGATATTCTTAAAAGGACATTGCCGTAGATGTATTTTCGGTGTTAGGCGGAATGATTACCTGCAATTGCTTTTACTTTTCTGTGATGGATATTTTTAACTCTCAGTCGTCCCTTCGTTTTTCCTAATTGGTGTTTTGGTGAGAAAATTACCCAATGAAAACAATAAAAAAGCATTTTTTGAATTTTTTTTTGCTGATTTAAAAGTAATACAATAAATTATTCTCTCCACTTCTAACAGAAATCATCAAACAGTGATTGGAAACATTGTCTTCTTCCATGTCCATGTATTCGAGTCCTACAAACTAGTTTCATTAATTTATTCTTTGAGGGCGCATCTTAGAGGGCACTGCGACCTATTTGTTTGGTCTTCCAGGTTGAAGGCCATCATACACACGCGATCCATCCATCCAAATGGCTCACGGCCACGCCAAAACCTTACCACGTGTAGGGAAACTTGCATGTGTTAGTGGCCTAGAGCTACACCATTTATGTACAATAACTCTCATGGCTACAAGGTGCTAATTTTGAAGCTGTGCCAATGGACCGGCGCGGCGCCATAATGAAGCGCTCATGTATGGTGGCCTTAAGGCTTTAGCCTGAACCAAATATGCCGTGTCGTACCGTAACCGTACGTACCCTAACGAACGAACATATGCAAGTTCATTAAGTCAATTTAGGTCTGTGCCTTATGAACACTCATGCTCGTACGTTAGGATACGTACGGTTACGGTACGGCACGTCATATTTAGTTCAGGCTTTTTGATGTAGCCTAAAATTACTCAATCTCCTCCTTGCTGTAGCCTCACAGTCGCAGATCAAGTGCTCCGCAGTTTCGGGAGCTGCCCCGCAGAACCGACAGCTACAATCAACCACCAGTCTTATTTTGCTTGAGCGATAGTCCAATAATTAGGTACTTTTTCTTTACGAAAAATACCGCACGCGATTTTTTTTTACCAAATGATTTTATTTTTTTTTATAAGCTTAAATTCAAAATGGCGTCATCCCCACGCTCTTGCTAAACTTACGCGTTTAATTCTATATCTCAGAAACTATGCATTTTACGACAAAAATTTATATTATCTTTTATGTAGATAAATAAATGATTTAACTTTTTTGTTTAGGATTTTTTTTTCTAAAGCCAATATCTACGGAGAAATAGTGCTTCAAACTTTATATATTTCTTTCTTTGCACTATATTTCGTTAATTGTTAACTTTACATGAAAAAATACTTCGTAAGACTTAAAGAACACACGATTATCTATAATTTTTGTTATTATCATTTTTTACGTAGGGCTAATATTGCACGAATTATGGCGCTTTAAGTGTCGGAAAACGTAAATTCAAAAGTAGTTTTTGCCAATATCTTTTTAATTACACGTTTTATTGCAAAACTGATTGTAACTTTTTTGTGCGCAATTTCATTGCCCACATTTTTTGTTATAACTTTTTTCTGTAAAGTTGATTCTTATGGATTTATTACACCTTAAACGCTTATAAAGAATGGTTTTTACAAATATCTCGTGAACTATTCATTTACAAACGAAAAGTTAAACCAACAAATTTGTTTGTTATAAAATTCTGCAGAAATTTTACTTTAAACATTTTGTTCTACCATTAATACTTTAGCCGCTATTCAGAGCCGAACGTTTCGTATAACGCATAAATGTTCATACATAATTAAGAAATTTCTTTGGCGCACAAACTCTTTTCCACGCCACTCTGGGAGTTTTTGGCGTGTTTTTTTATTGTGGTCCCCCCAGTAGGCTTAATCCACAAAAAAATGAAACAATGATGCTATAACATGTTATTCAGATTCAGTCTCATATATTTCGACGATGTCGGTTGACAATCGGATCAAGTGAAATATACAGGGTGTTTTGCACTAAGTGGCTAATCCGTTAGGGGGTGATTCCTGGTTGTATTTGGAAAAAAAAATTGTTCTAGAGAATGGGGCTATCGGCCCTATCCACTGAGATACAGGGTGTTTAAGAAAAGACGTTTGACAATTTTTTACTTTACTTAAACACTAATTACTCCCCAATTATTTATTGTAGACAGTACCGGCTTTAGGGGGGGGCGAACCCGGGCGACCGCCCTAGGGCGCCAAGTCTAAGAGGGCGCCGCACAGTGGTTCCAAGCGATACAATGCCCGCTCAAAACCCGAAAAAGTAAGAATAAAAATTTGAAAAAATTCACTGTTGGGTTTTTGGGGTCGCTGATTTCGAATTCGATATCAAAATTATAAAATTCAAAATGGCGGTCCGAAAATGGCGGACATTTTGAGAAAATAATTACGTTATCGGTCCGAAAATTTCCACTATTGGGTTTTTGGGGTCGCTAATTACGAATTCAATATTAAAATTATGAAATTCAAAATGGCGGATCCAAAATGGCGGACATTTTGAAAAAATAATGATGTTACCGGTCCGAAAATTTCCACTATTTGGTTTTCGGGGTCGCTGATTGCGAATTCGATATCAAAATTATGAAATTCAAAATGGTGAACCCATAATGTCGGACATTTTGGAAAAATAATTACTTTATCGGTCCCCAAATTTGCACCATTGGGTTTTCGGGTCGATGATTACGAATTTGATATTAAATTAATGACATAAAATTCCGAAATGAAGACAAATTTTATAGAAATTGTAAATGTTTATTCTAATACATATATGAATGTTAAATGTAACAGTTACATTAATTATAAATTAAAATTCCTTTTTCATTAAAAGCGTTCATTAAAAATCGTAATCGATCTGTGATGGATCCGCGGCAGATGTCGCAGTTTCTGTGTACGGTAAACTAATATTTTCAACATTGACTTCCATTGGTAGTAGAAGATCTATTACCTCAGAGGGTAATGGAGCACTATTTTTGATTTTCAATTTTTGAAAATTTGTTATGACCGGGTCCGAGGATGCAAGAAGCCGATGAAAAACGTCGAACATAGTTTTCTCTCGCGTACATTTTCTAGCAAAATTTTCACGGTACCGACGAATGTCTTTATTTCTTGCTTCTTGAGCGTCCTCGGAAAGCTGTCCGATTGGCAAGGCACCCGCTTCTATTATTGCGTAACCATGAATCAAAACGACATGTACCGATGTTGGCATCGGGTACCAGGAATACAGCTCGACATATCGTTTCGCGACGTCTAAGCAATAAATCCTGAACTTGTCGAGATTCACAGCAAAACCGCTCGACATTGTCTGCAAAATTACTTTGCAACTTGCTATGAATTGCTCGTCCAAGTTCAACATTTTTGCTGTTAAGGCAACGTCCTCGAAAAAACGTCGAGCTGTATTTCCGTCATTCGTACTGCCAAATCCTTGCTTAGGCATATCAATATTCAAACCTAAAGCAGCTTTAAATTGCTTTTGGATTTCTTCTTTACGATCACTTACTGCCTTCTTTTCATCGACTGATCGTGCCTGCCATTTACTCTCTCCGTCATTTAATTTATATCCTATATGAAGCATCCATTCCATAAACCTTATCCACGCGTGTAAGGAAGAAATACCAAAATTCAATTTAGAGCTGTCACATTCTGTTTGTTGAACCAATTGCAAGTTGTTGAAGTTTTTCGACGTAAAATTACATAAATAACACCTTTGCGCTGATTTTGTGTCAGTAATAGCATTTCTGACCTTTCCATCTATCATTGTAAACGATAGTTCATATTGTACAGCAATGTTACTATTCTCTATTACTGTAGTGAATGTGACGAGAGATCCTATTTGTTTATCAACGTAATTTTTTTCGTCAACGGTTGACTGCACGGTTTCTTTCAAAAATTGCAATCTCAACGGTCTGCAGTAACGCGGTGAAGAAGGCCTTGGGTTTTTCCAAACGACAATCTCAGATTTTCCGTCTGTAGCTAGCATTTGCAGCGGAACTACGGACGTAAAAAATACGTGAGCGTCCGAGCTATCGCTGTCATTAAATTTTTGTTTATATTGCTGCGACGATGAACCATCACATCCCCACTTGACAATTAGTCTCATAGTATTAGTTTTGAAGGAGGTTTCGAGCGTCTTAACGACATTAGATTGCAGTTGAAGCAATCGAGCTGTGGTATGATCGAGTAGAGCCTGCAATGATACTTCCGCGCTTATTTCCGTTATGGTTATTGAACCCTCCGGTGGGTAACAACGAGATTTAGCAGCTAATATTTTATGATAGCTCGGATAAACCGAGTCGTGTCTGTTTTCATTCGTCATTTCCCTGAGTAAATTGTATGTTTCTTTCGTCATTTTACCGGTTATTATTAAGTTCAACGCCTTATCTGCACTAATTTCTGCAAGTACTGGCTTAGAAGATTCTGCGACTGCTGACTGATATCGAGCGGCTCGCGTTGGAGAAGTTGTAATATTTTTAAGGACGTTTGCTGCAGCGTTGGACCCGGAAGCGCGAAGATTCATTTGCGTTGCGAATATCAATGCACTTGTACTTGTTGCCCTCCGAAATTCATTGACTTTTCGGCGCTTACTCTGTTCGCTGCATGATGAAAAGTCTACAGAGGGTCTACCACCTTTGTTGGCTTGATATCCTGATGAGCTGGAACCTGGAGCTGCTACATCCTTGCTCTTGAAATCATTCTAAAACAAATCACAATAACGTCAGCTTGAAAGTGGAAAATACATTAAAATAAAACATTTCAATCATATAAGAAATAGAAAAATAGACAAACCGTCATAATTACGTCCTTGTCAAGCCATTCTTTATTATTGGCATTAAAGCGCTCCAGAAACCTGCGGCTACCCTCCCATTTTTTCTTTCTTTGCGATACAAGATGCCTTAAAAATGTCTTTCGATCGATTGACATTCTGAAAGGATAACCTTCCGTTTCGCTGACTTTTTTTTCAAGAGCTTCAACTTGTTTCTCAAATGTTGAGCTCCATTCATCTTTCATTGCCTCCAATATTTGTCTCCGTTTCCAAATAATTTGGTTGCATGTATGCCCTGTTGAAATTTGAAAAGTTGTATATATTAGTCACAGTGCGTAACGTGCGCGACAACGTGCATTTTACACTAAAATTATTATTATTTTTAAATGGGGCAATTTCGAGCACCCAATTTTTGTGGTTTTCATTAATAGATAGTTCCACGAACATGTCCCTGCTAATTTCAGCGTTTGAATGTGCTTGCATTTTTTTGTTTCTCTAAAAATGTATTTTGAAAAAAGCGAAAAAATATGAAAATCACGACTAACGTTAGCATAACGTTTCATAAATAACAACAAACATTTTTGAACATTGAACTATACAAAATGTTTCTACATACCTTTATTAACATTTTCCATTTTGGAAAATTGAAATCGGACACTTGCTTATAAAGATATGCACTATTTTGTGGAGCACTTTGAAATTAGACAGCGAAGCGTCGCGCGCGTGTTTCTCCGAGAGGCACTTTTCGACTGGCCGTAAGAAAACAGGTATAGAATATTTTCACCCCAGCCTGTGCGATCTGAATACCCCCAACAATCCTCTACAAGAAACCATTCCAAAAACATCGATATTCCGACTTTTATTTTTGGGGTTTTGAGCGGGCATTGGGTCGCTTGGAACCACTGTGCGCCGCCACTACATACTAGATAAACAAAGCTTGTGTTTGAAAAACGTAAAAGACAGCCGACAAGGGCGCTTTATTATACACTGTAAAATAATGTAAATTCGCACAGTAAAATTACAAATCGCGATATGAAATATACTGATTTACAACACACTTATTGTAATATTACTATCAATTTTAAAACACTAAAATCATCAAAACAATGTAGCTTCTTGTATAATAATAGAATTTCACTTTGTAGTTTTCTTTCTTTTCATATTTTCCATTGGAGTTTCGCGGCGAATCTCTCAACAAAAATCTGGAAGCATTTCTTCTGACCTTTTTTCGATGTATCGTCTCTCTATGTGCAATATGTCTTGATGAAACCTTTCACCGTGTTCATCTGATATTGTACCAAGATTTTGAATTTTAAAGATTTTTTCATTTTTCACTAAAGGCTCTTCAGGTACATTTTTAACTCCAGGGGTTGAACTCGCACTTCTTGGCCAGTTTTTACTACGTAGGGTTTACCTCTTGCGCGAATGCCCCATTCACATAAAAAACAACAAAACTTAGTATATCTGCAGCATTTTAGTTAACGTTGCTATAACTTTTAAATCAGCACAAATGTTCCACGAGTATGCTATGAATACTGTCGGACTGAAGGGCATATATTACCATTCTGAAGCAATATAAGAAGTTAAACCTTCGATTTTGAGAGACCTAAATTTCGAACAAGATCATTCAAATCAATGTCTAAGGAGATGGCGTTCTTTTCATTGGCTTGAAGAAGTTGTTCGAATGACTCTGTTGAAAAAGGACGTTTTCATTATCCACCATTTCTTTACTGTTACGAGGCCCTGGAGGTAAAGCATCATTGCTTCGAGGAACTGGTCCTCGTGAATCCTAGCGTCATAGTCATACAAAAGTAACAATCGTTTCTATGGTTTTCTGGTTCACTCCAAATTATCTGCGTTGCAAATGGCATGGTCTTATAACTTCCTGCGATCCAACCCGTTAAAGTTCTTGAGCAAGTTTTGCAACATTTTTTCGACAGCCTATATTGGTCTCTTTCTATCATTTCGAACTAGTTTATACGCACTACTTAAATAGATGAAAGTAGTACAAAAAATTCTGAATTCTGAGAAATTTACAAAAAAAAACTAAATAACTATAAATCCAGCAAAAATAACTAATGCCAGCAAAAATTGAAACCAGATTTAGATTCAGCACGTTAAAACCGTCATATCCAATTTTATTTAAAGGAGGATTGACCAGTCTCCGTAGATATTGACTTTAGAAAAAAAAAATTTAAAAAAAAAATATTAAACCACTTATTTATCTACAAAAAAGATAATAGATTTTTGTCGTAAAATGCATAGTTTCTGAGATATAGAATTAAACGCGTTTCCCTTCACTGTAAGTTTAGCAAGAGGATGGGGATGACGCCATTTTGAATTTAAGCCTATAAAAATATATAAAATCATTTGGTAAAAAAAATCGCGTGCGGTATTTTTCGCATTACGAAGGCCTTTTTTTCTATCTATTTATTGGACTACAGTGGTCCGTCAGGAGCTCGATAAATAATTTTAGCATGAAATTTAAAAGTTGAATGAATGAATTTTTTAGCTTTCTTTAAGAGCGTTCCCTTGTGACATTGAAACCTGAAAATAGAAAAATAATTAAATTTACGAACTATTTCACGGAATAATTATCTTGTGATGACGATCTCCAACCACAAATAAAAATTCAGCAAACAAAATCCAAACCGTCCAATGCAGCTCCAATCATTCCTGAAACCATAAACAAATTTAAAACAAAGAAGTAAATTCCACAAAAATACAAACCTGATAACACTAAAAAATGGAAGCTCCGCCCCAGCACTAGTTACCCAATTCCTAAAATACATAAAAATAAATTAAAAACAAAAATATAAAAATTGCATCTTACCTTTTTGCTTGCTGGCGACTAAAACAGCTGACAGAACTGTCAGCTTCCAAATACCAATACATAGACGAGAACACTATTCACAATGGAGATCAGGGATTCTAAATTCCCCACCAGGTTCCACTGATCCATTGTGATGCTGCAAATAATTATCGGAGAGTGTTGATCAGAAAATTCAAATCACATTTCTAAGCGTATCGAGCTAGAGGAAATCCAGCAAAGGATAAGTGATCTCAACCCTGAATTCCCTGATTGCATCTAACGTATCGAGTTGATGTAAATTCCCTGATTGCATCAAATTATAATCTAAGGACTTTGAACTTTTAGCTACTCCACGAACCAAGTGACAACTATACAGAAGAGAGATTCTCGCGGCAAGGAGTTGGAATAAATATCATTTACACCATCAGTTCAGTTGTTCGTTCAATCTCAGTTTCACTTCAACTGTTAGTTCAGTTAATTTTGTGCTGTTGCTAGACGATCAGTTCCATATTAGTTCAGTTGTTAGTTTTGTGTTTAGTTGTCATTTTTGAAACTTGCTCTTCGTAGAGTTTTCGTTGTGATCATGGATGAAGATTGCCTTATTGCTGTAGCGATATGTTTATCACTAATTAAGCCTAGGAAAAAAAGATCAGAGTGGAGTCAGTCGTCAGTTACTTCTCATTTGAACTGTTAACTGACTTGGACTCGATGAGATTCCTCAGCCTCGGTTCAGTATTTTCTTCAGTTTTTCCAGTCCACATGTCAGTTTAACTGACAGTTGAACTGAAACTGAGACTGATCGGACAACTTAACCGATGGTGTAGAACACCCTTTAACATTGGAATTACTGAAATGCCGAAATTTGTTTTTCCAAATTCTCAAGTTGTAGCCATCCACGGAGTCTTCGAATAGGCGTTCAAGCCCATTTAAAGAGCGCCTTCGTCTTTGTCTAGCTATGTCTAAGCAGCTGGTTGACCCAATTCCTGATGCTATACGTGGCAGCTGGCTAAGCTACAGAAAATTTCCGCGACGTTGTTGTTCCTGTTGAGGGATTTCAGACATAGGAGACATGAAATGACACCCTGTAGGATTTAATGACTAACAGGGCAGCTTGAATGTCCGAGAAAGTAACGATGTTAGAGCTATTTGGAGCTCTATTAATACATGTTAGGGCAAACACCTGGATGGCGAGTACCTCAACTTTAAAAACAGGGCCATTGAGTTTTTGGCCCTATACGGTTCTTTGAGAACCGATGGGGGTAATCCACAAGGTCTCGTGGCTTAAAGGAGAATAGTACCGGAAACGCAGCTCCCCAGGACCTCTATCTTCACTATTAGGTGGAACGGAGGAAAGTTTAGTAGGACTTCCATAGCCGCAGTCAGACAGCTGCTTTTAGCTCCCGCGATAATGAGGCAAGCCAGCCTTTGCTTAATCACCGCACCCTTGTGTGCGCTATGTACATTATGATAGAGCGACTTGCATGGTGCGATCATGACCGCCGCTGACCGTCAAGGCGATATCTTCTGCATAATTCTGTGCTTTAAAGCCCCTGTTATTCATGCCGACAAGAAGTTCGCCGATTACTATTGATCATAGAAAAGGTGATAGCACGCTACCTTGAGGACAGCCTTTGTTACTACCGTAACAAACTCGCCATTCATTTCAGCTGTTATCAATCTGCTGTTGAAAAGCGACGTGATTCATTTCGCAGTGTGGGGTTTAAAGACCTGTTTTATTGCAGCTTCATTGACCGTGTCAAAGTTTTCAAACGCACCTTCGATATCTGCAAAAGTGTAAATAGAGTAATTTCCATGCCTCGGAGAGACCTCTCGATATATCTCACTAGCACGTAAATAGCAGTCTCTCTGTAGATCTGCCGGGTTCGTAGGAAAATTGCCAGTAGTGAAATGGGTTGGCTATAAGACCCTCCGTAATATGCTTGTCTAAAACCTTCTCTGTGGTTTTCAGGAGGGTGGAGAGACTGATGGGTCGATAGGATTTTTCTTCATTATACGATCTACCACCCTAGTCTCTCCCCAGCACCTCGGAACATGGGCCGACCCCATAGTCCATGGAAATGGTACTTTAACATTGCAAAAATGCAGGACAAGATTTTTTTCTTGGGTTGTGTAGGGGGGGTCGGTGTTAGCTTAAATTTGAGTTTTCGAGTTCCCCAACCCCCCCAATTGGCCGCCATCTTGGAAAAGGTGTGCAAATGGTTTTTCCACTATATCTCCGTAACAGTACATCTTACAGAAAATTTATAAACAGACTTTTTGTTTAGAATTAAATTATCTATAATTTATTCTTTAAGCGTTTTGTCGTAAATTGAAGAATTAAGAAGTTATAAGCCTTAGAACACAAAAATTAGTCACAATATTTTCTTTTAAAGGCTATAACTTTTTTTCCTTCAATTTTAACAAAAAAAATAATAACAAGTTTTTTGTAGAGGGTTTCATAACGAATAATTTCCATTCATTCTTTTTTTAATTTTGTTCACTACGAAGGGTTCACAGCGCCCCGAAAGTATCAAAGTGACAGATTTTCTGAATAATTTTTTACGATTTTACCTCCTCCTCTCCCTAATTTCTCAAAAACAGGTAGCAAGTAATAATAATGTATGAATGACTTTCCGTTTGAAGAAATGCCGATGTTTGAGTTATGCAATAAAATTATTTATTACGGTTTTTTATTATTGTTATGGTATGTTTTACAAGGTACGAGATGATTTAAAATGAAATTCTTATTAGTTTCTTTAATTTTTGAAAATAATTTGTGTGATGAATGAATGACTTTACGTTCTTAGAAATGCCGATGTTTGAGTAATGCAATAAAATTATTTATTACGGTTTTTTAATTTAATTAATATTTTCAATTTTGGTAGATAGCACAACTGAATAACACGTACACTTTTATAAAATTGAAAATTTTACTAAGATCAAACTGAAATAACAATTTTGAAATTACACTAAAATAATTCATAATTTTCCCACAAAATGAATACGTCCGTATTTTGCTAGATAATTAGCATAACCGAATGACGCACTATTTTTTGCAGCCCTAACACAAATTATTTTCAAAAATTAAAGAAACTAATACATGTTATTATTCAAAGAATTTCATTTTAAACCATCTCGTACCTTGTAAAACATACTATAACAATAATAAAAAACCGTAATAAATAATTTTATTGCATTACTCAAACATCGGCATTTCTTCAAACGGAAAGTCATTCATACATTATTATTACTTGCTACCTGTTTTTGAGAAATTAGGGAGAGGAGGAGGTAAAATCGTAAAAAATTATTCAGAAAATCTGTCACTTTGATACTTTCGGGGCGCTGTGAACCCTTCGTAGTGAACAAAAGTAAAAAAAGAATGAATGGAAATTATTCGTTATGAAACCCTCTACAAAAAACTTGTTATTATTTTTTTTGTTAAAATTGAAGGAAAAAAAGTTATAGCCTTTAAAAGAAAATATTGTGACTAATTTTTGTGTTCTAAGGCTTATAACTTCTTAATTCTTCAATTTACGACAAAACGCTTAAAGAATAAATTGTAGATAATTTAATTCTAAACAAAAAGTCTGTTTATAAATTTTCTGTAAGATGTACTGTTACGGAGATATAGTGGAAAAACCATTTGCACACCTTTTCCAAGATGGCGGCCAAATGGGGGGGTTGGGGAACTCGAAAACTCAAATTTAAGCTAACACCGACCCCCCCTACACAACCCAAGAAAAAAATCTTGTCCTGCATTTTTGCAATGTTAAAGTACCATTTCCATGGACTACCAGCGCAAAGTTACGTACCCCGTGTTCTTTTAATGAACTGGATTTTGAGAGCTTTTGAGGAGCTTTTGAGTTCCCATACAAAATCGAAGAACCAGAAGACCCAGATAAATCCTGGGTTTTCGATTTTGTATGGGAACTCGAAAGCTCTCAAAACCCAGTTCATTAAAAGAACACGGGGGTAATGTCAGCAGGATTGGTGGAAACTATTCCAAGCCCCTTTGAAGGGAAGCCGAGAATATCTGGTATTTCCCTGCAGACTTTAAGGTATAGTTGAGCCGGAGTTACACGAGGCAGTACATTTGTCCCTTACACGATGGTAAATTGTACTGAGGCCGGAATTTTTTAAAATGTCCCGATTTTTTTGAGGCAGTGAAATTTCCAACATGAAATAAGGTGAGGCGAAATTGTAAAATATAAATAAACATTGTAAAGACATAGCTTTCTTACCTACTCGGAGGCAGTTTAATGCAAATTAGAATCAAAATCGTAAAAGAGCTCTTCATTGGCGTTTATTTTCTTTCTTTCTTCAATTTGCTTGTTTTTGTCATTTTGGCATTACAATGGCACCTCGACTCGTTTGAAGTATGACATTGTACTCCCTAGTAAAAATAAAAACCGGCCTTACAAAGGGCGAACACCGGCCGCTTGGCTTTTTAAGGACGTAGAGTTGGACGTAGAGTTTTTAATTATTTTTAATGGGAGCACATACGGCCTTACGACGGCCAAATTTGACCAAAAGATTTAAAAGGCCAAGTACTGAGCTGTAGAAACGGGCTTTCGACGGGAAATTTGAGGCAAAAAAAGAATCTGCACCAAATATATTGTTAAATGTGTTTTATGGGAACTTCGTCATTTTCGTTATGTACAATTAGTGTTTCTTCTCGAGAATTCTTTCTCGAGAATTTCTCGAGAAATAAAACTATTTTTATATTCTCATTTCTCGAGAAATTGAATGTTGTTTCCGCGAGAAATTTATGACTATTTTTTAATCAATTTCTTAAATTTTTTACTCTTTTCTCATATCCATACATCTTTTTTTACTTGCATACATACTAACTTAGTTGGAATATATTTGTTTTGTGCGGCCCTTTTTTATATACATTCTTTTAATGCAGGTTTATGCGTGTTCGTGTTAAGCCGGCTCTACACGATGCCATTACCACCCTCCAAATGTGCTGTCAAATGGAAGAAAAATAAGATATGTGACATTTTAACATCAAAATTTGCTAATAGAGTAAAAACCATAAAAGAAGACAACGAGTGTCCCATTCGCTCTGGTTGTTTGAAAGCGCAGCTTTGCAGAACTGAAACAACCAGAGCTAATGGAAAGCTGTTGGTTGTCTTCTTTTATGGTTTTTCCTCTACCTTCAACAGTAAATGCCGTAACACAAAAATTGTCCGGACATTATTCATAGGAACTTGTCCAAGCTTTTTAGTTTTGGAAAAAAAAATATTGGGTAACTACGTATTTTTTGGAGAAAAGGGTAGTTAAAGTTGATGTTTTTGTTAAAAAAACAAAATTTTGACATTGATGGCTCATTACGCTGGAAGTTGGTAGGATAGAACCTTCACTTTTACAGTTTTAGATAGGTTGGAGTATTCGGCGTAAAAAAGTGCATTTTTAAGCTAGGCTCTTGGTTCTCGAGAATCTGGCAATAATTGGAAAAAACCCGTTTTGCTTATACCTCGACTATACGGTTCTTTGGAAAAATAAATGAGTGTCATTTTCGTTTTCAGCGACCTCAAATTAGACTGAAAAACACTTTTCCTATTAGGTACCCCCGCAATTAAGAAAAAATTGTAAACTAGTGTTATCAAATGCAACATTAGATGCGTTAGATTTTTTAGAAAACTACTTCAAATCACATTAAAGTTTGTTTTGTAATCTTTATATTTATACTTATTATTTTCTTATTACTTAATTCCTACAAAGATTTATTTTGTGTTATGAATAAAATGGAATTTTAATTTTTATTTCATGAACTTTTTACAAATTCACAATATTTCTCGAGAAATGAGAATTCTCGAGAACTAAAATTTATTTTTCTCTTTTCTCGAGAAAGAGAAACTGCCGAGAAATATTAAACACTATGTACAATGGTTCTTTCGATTTATCCTACTTAAAGATATCGATGCACAAGAGAAACGAGCTCGCCAGTCGTCGGTTTGTTGTACGTGAAGTGTGTGGTGCGTGTTGATTTATATTTTAGTGGGAAATTTTGTTATTTAACGGCTTGAAAAAAACACAACCGAAAAAAAATCAAACATTTAATTGCAGTGAAATATATTTTCTTATACACTGTAAAAAAAATATGTAAAATCACAGTCCAAATGTATATACTAATTTACTACACAATTATTGTAATTTTACTATAAATTTTGTAATTTCACATAAAGAAATTGAAAATCTCCAATACTGCATGACGGAAATGTTGATTACATGAATGTGACGCATATTTTACACAATGTTGTGTATTTTTCTAAATCGTTTATGTAGGAAAATTACAATATTTCTTAGTATATTTATCAATGTTATGTACTAAAAAATCTTTATACTTTATACACTTTATTCTGTAATTTTACAGTAAGAGGCGTAATTTTAGAACATAAATTTTCAGTAAAATTACAAGTTGGTTATTGGAATGTAAGGTTTAAATTTTTCCTCTCATAGATATAATTCACAGGTAACAATTGAATACTAAGCATATATACCCGATTGTTCTTAAGTGACTTTGGTCAGGGTCTGGGCAGTTCTTGTAACAGCCAAGAAATTTTTGATAATTTTTGATGCTTAGGGCTATTATCTACGGTGGGAAAAATCTTGTCCCATATATTACTATCTAGGATAAGAGAGGCAGAAGATCGAACGCTTAGAAGACAGCAGGTTGGAATCAGAAAGGGCCGCTCCTGCATAGACCATATTAACACCTTGAGAATCATAGTGGAACAGTCTACTGAATTCCGATCCCCCCTTTACCTTGCTTTCGTAGGCTATGAGAAAGCGTTCGACTCGGTTAATAGGAGCTTTATATGGCGAGCTCTACGGAAACGTGGACTGCCGGACAAAATAATAGAATTGATAAAAGCTCTATACAACAATTCCAAATGCAGAGTTCTCCATAATGGAAAATTATCCGACAGCTTTGAGGTGAGCTCAGGAGTACGACAAGGATGCCTACTTTCACCATTACTATTTCTTATAGTAATAAATGACATTCTTGTCAGCGCTCTAGATAGAAGAACAGGTGGCATACAATGGGGATTGTTAGACCGCCTTAAGGACCTCGACTACGCGGATGATATCTGTTTGCTGGCCCACCGACACCAGGACCTCAAAAACATGGTAAATAATTTGGCAACAGAAAGTAGCTCGGCGGGCTTAAGGTTAAATCCGACTAAAACAAAAGAAATGCGGATAAATGCAAACACCCTTGAACGAACAGCGCTAAATAACCGCGACGTGGAACTAGTAGATAAATTCTGTTACCTCGGTAGTATTATTACCGAAAACGGCGGTACAGAAGAAGACGTCAGTTCCAGAATAAATAAAGCAAGAAGCGCATATGCATGCCTGTTTCACATATGGAGATCGACGGAGATCTCAATTAACGCCAAATTGCGGCTGTTCAACTCCAACGTTAAGGCAGTTCTTTTGTACGGTTGCGAAACATGGAAAGTCACCCAATTCGTCACAGGGCGCCTACAAGTTTTCATCAACAGATGCCTACGTCGTATCCTAAAAATCCGCTGGCAAGATAGAATTTCAAATGAAGAACTATGGCGCTTTCATTGCGAATCGGTCCTTGCGTGGTGAGCAAAATGCTATTTTTATGTATAGGGAGAGGGCATACACAAAATTTTTGAAAATTTACAAAACTATGAAGTGAAAGCCCCAATACTGATTGTATTTTTACATCCCAAAAATAATGTATATTTACTACACAGTTGGTAAAAATACGTAAAGTATAATTGGAATATCCCTAATAATATATATTGCAAATTTACAAAACTGCTTGTGAATAAAACTTTCAGTATTTTTTTACAGTGTAGGAGGGCGAATATCCACGTTGCTGCCACTGTACCACCGTCGTATACCCGTAATAGCAACCATACGGCCGCCGTACCACCTTCGTATGGCCGTTATTGGAACTGTAAGGCCGTTGTATCACCGTCAGTCGTCCCCTGTACGGCCGTACTGTCCTGCAACGAGCCTTCTGTTAACCGCCAGATGGCCGAGAACTATGTTTCAATCACAGTCGGTATTTGCCCTTTCTAAGGCCATCTTTTATTTTTACTCGGGCTGGCTCAAAAGAAAAAAGAGGCACCTCTTACAAACTCATTTTATAATCTACTTGAAGGCCCCTTCGATCTTACCCAAAATATCATATCCTTAGATAAGATTGTGTAACCTCGTGGAGGCTGGAAGCTTGTCTATTTCTTCGCAGAAGGCTTTCCATGAGCTTTGTTTGGATAAATCTATTCAACTCTTTATTGCAATCCGTAAGGGCTTTCTTGTAGAGGTCCCAGTTACCCGAGAATTTAGCCTTATTGAAAAGCTTCCTCTTCCTGCAGAGATCATTGTTCCACCACGCAACCCTTCGGTTGCTGCTTCGTTATTTCACAAAACAGCTGCTTTCTAAGGCTGTCACGATCGTTTTCTGCAGGTTGCAGACATAAGGTCCACATCCATATCATAGCAATCCTGCAGCTTTGACAGGCGTCGGCTACGAAATAGAAATTATATTGATTCGGTCGTCGCCATCGTGGTGGGCTGCAAAATGAGCACCTTCATATAAAGCGGTGTATTCTATTCGTTTTTGACAGTCGCGGTGTAACGCGATTCGTCGGTCGCTTTTAGCATGTTTACAGCATGCAGGCGGGGATTTTCGTTTTCCGGTGATTAGTATTAGCTCAGTTTTGCCTGGGTTGACTGCGAGGCAGCAGCCTGCTATCCAACTGCTGACTCTGCTCAGGCATCCTTCCATGAGTAGACTGATCACAGTTGGAAACATTTCTGACACAATTATCACTATCGTCCACTCATGCTAATACCTTATTTCCACTTCTTACTTTTGTAGTATTCTATTTATTATTACTAACCACTGTAAGGAGATTACCACTTCTCCTTGTGGTGTACCTCTGTTACTACCTTTGTTCCCAAATCTGCTTAAATGAACCTTGCTTCGTTTAAGCGTTTAGGGCTATGAGAGCTTCTTGAGTCGATTCGATACATACGTTGATAAAGATGCCTTCTTTGTCTAAAAAGAGTTCCAGGGCGTATTATTTAAAATATGGTCCTTCGATAGTTCCTACCACGTCATGCAAAGCTGTCTCAGTAGATCTTTCTCTGAGATAGTGGGCAGTAGTCACATGTACCGATTGGTGGATGTGGGAGCCGATGACACTTTCCAATGTCGAACTAAGTTTACTACTAGACATTTCTCCATGACGACACCAATGACATGACGGATTGCGAGTACAAAGGATAATCTCCTAGCTTACGACTGGCAAATAACAAAAATAAGAACCCATAAACTTTTTTAAGAATACATAAAACGATCGCATGGAATGCATCACCTCGAAGGCAGCCAATCAATAACGATTCAGTGCTGTCTGTTATATTTTTATATATAGGATGTAATAATGCCGTCTACTAAACTGAAACGCAGTCAAATTTCGGTGTACTTGGAATACCAGAAGTGTGCTAGACCGAAAAATTGCTATAAATTCCTAAGTAATTGAATTTTCGCGAGTAATCCGCCTATGTACATTTCCCCAAAGCCCCGAAAGCAATTTGTGCCCTCGTTTATGTTCTTTCGCATTTGATGAGTAATAAACCTTCAATTCGAAATCATTTAGAGAGCTTAAAAACTGGACGCATTCCCTATTGCCGTAAAAAACAAGAAAAAATATGTAATTAAAAAGTTAACTACAACAATTTTGTGCTCGATGAAAATTTTGTAACTCGCAAATTTTTATGCAGTCTCAACACTGAGCAATTTCGTAGCACGGCGAAATATTTCTTAAAATTGCAACTTAGTACACGAAAACGGGCGGACATTACAGTTTTCCATTTCCAACACATTAAGTGTTCATTTTTAATAAAGCAAACAGGAATTGCTCCTTGAGAAAAATAAGAGTGAAAATAAAAAAAAATTGAAGGAAGTCGTAGCAAACGCATACACAATGAGCGGATACGTGAGGTTCTATTAACATTTTAAATTTTATAGGAGCCTGTGCCATTTCTAATTCGTTTAGAATAGCCCCGAGAGCTGTTTCACTTTGGAAAGGACTTCAACCAGGACGTTTCGTTTCGTTTTCTTTTGTTGTAAAGTCCTTTCTGGCCTCTTATGTAAAATAGGCTCCGGTGATATGAACGGAAACTGGCAATAACGTTCGCATTTGTATTCAAATTAGGAGTTCACTTGAGTACTTGGGTTCCTCCTTTTTGAGTACACCCAACCAGTCGAAGGAGCCAAGACTCTGGGCTAACTAAATATTTAAGGGTACTGCTGTTTTATTGAATTATTTTCAAGTTTTCCATTTGGCTTCCGCTCCCAGTCTAGGTAGTTGAAATTTTATCCTACATTATCCCCAAGAGGACACTTGTGGACACGTGGCCCTGGGATTTTGAATTAACTTACATTAAAGCCCTGGGATTTCAATTATTACACTAAATGGAGGCTCCTCGGGGGATAATGCAAAGCAACCAAAACAGTCAGGACTACCAGAACAAATAAGGATAATTATTATTAAAATCCTTCCACCAAACTGATAAGGCCGGATATCGTCCAGGCTTTTGTTCCCATGATCTTGATGAGTGCCAGTTCAAACATTTTGATAAGTGTCCATTAGAAGTAGATTTCGGCAAACAGTTTAATGGCCCCAAGGGGCTGACCCTTTCTATTTTAGGGGCCAAATTCATTAATGAAATGTCCTTCAACCCCGAGGAACACGTTCGTCCCAAGACAATCTCATTCAGACATTTTCATTTAAACGAAGAAGGAAAAAATGCTAAAGTTACTCAAGAAAAACTGCCTCTTACCCCATCTGTACCATATAATGTCACCCTAAGGATTCGGACATTGAGGTGAGCTTACTCCTTCGGAAGCTTTACCTGAATCCGTAATTTTACCATCGAGTAGCCGAGCAGCTGCGTTCACCAAGGTCCTTGCAAATTGGGTATTGAAACTTTACAGACAGTCTCGCAAGGCAACAGATTACCTCCATGAGTCAAATAAAGCTCCTTATGTAAATTTTTCGATGGACTGCCTTGGGGCAAAGATGGGAAAACTTTTATCATACACCTTCGCAAATGATGAGATAAAAGGGACTTGCTTCTGGATACTGCGGTTAAGCTAAAAGATCAAAGGACCATAAATCCATGTGAAAAGTTGTTTGAACGAAAATAGAAAACATGGCATAAATTCTCATCAGGCGACGGGAAATCGTTATCATCTTCACGTACTGTGATGAATATACGTATTAAATGTCAAATTATTATTTAAACAGGTGTAAAATTGGCTTCCAGCAAAAAGAAGATTTTATTCCGGAATTAGAATAACGAATTCATAGGATGAGTTGGGAGTAGTGGCGTAGCGTAGCACGGGCTGTAGGGGCGGCCCGCCCCGGACGGTACCTTTAGGGGGCGGCAAAATTTCACAATAAATAATAATAATATCTTGTAAATATTATTTTTGTCGCACCTACGATACGGACCGATCGAAATAAGCACGGCATTTTTTATTACTTTTACTGTGACGGAATCGGGGAATCCCCTTTCTTTAATTGAATGTATAATAATGACATCTTGCTCATTGTAGCGACCGGCAACACCGTCTGTACTAGCTTGCAGGGATTCCCCGTATTTTATTTTGTGCTGGGACTGTTTATGACTACACTGCAAACCCAAGTGTGTGATTTTAAAACGCATTTCACCAGTCGCAGTCACCTGTTACGCGTTTAAAATGTGTTAATATTTAACACGCGAAAAGTGTGTAAATTTAAAACACTTAATGCGTGGGTTTTTAACACACCAAATATGTATTACTTTGGAGCTTTTTTAGCGGCGTTTTGCGGGGAGTAAACCTAGAAAAATCGTCACCGTAAGCTTAAAATTTTTGATGCAAACTGACTGACTTGTCTCGACGCCTTTCTGTTACCGACTGACTGTCAAGAGAGGTCGTGGACCTCTCTGGTCATTGAGTATTTAAATACTGTCATATCTTTAATTTAAGTTATCCTCTCATGTGTGTTAATTTAGTGAAGTGTGTGAAATGACGCATAATGTTTGATTTTCACATGTTTAAGACGTAAAACGATAAAACGTTACAATTTATTTAGCGTGTAAAAAATATTATACACTGCACGTGTGTGATTTTTACACGTACATATGTCTTTCTATCCGCATTATTTTAACATAGTTTATTCCTAAAACGCAATATTTTAACACGATTAGCCGAATTTACACGCTTATGAAGTGTGTTGTGTGTTAAATTCACACAGAAAAAATATTCTGGGGTTTGCAGTGTAATATTCAACGAGAATGACTTCTATCATATAAAGAATAGTGTTCAATATTGTACGAGGGTCGTCTCAAAATTAAGTTCCACTATTTTTTTAAATCCGTGTCGTTGGCGGGAAAAGTCTGGGAGTCTCAGGGAATTTGCGTCTGGGTGTAGTGGCAGCACTGTACAATTTCTATGCGCGTGCTTCGATCGATCCGACAGTCAGGCTTCAGCCACTATGGATACTCCACTCGCTCCTACCGCCAAAACACCAAATAAAGCGAAAGTTGTGGAATCCGCGGGAAAATGGTAAACTTTCTTTTGAGATTCCAAAGGGGTGTTGTTGATAAATTACCTGCCCCGTGGGACCACGATCACAGCTGCCCGCTTTTGTGGGGTGTTGCAACAACTCAGAAAGGCGATCCAAAACAAAAGGAGAGGAAATTGACAAAAAACCGTCCTATCGCATCGGCTGAATCCACAAAAAAATTTCATAACAAAAAAGGGTTGAACGAATGTTATGAAATTTTTTTCAGAGCATGTTTTCGTTAATATGCGCCGATCGGCACCTCAACAAAGTCCGTATCATATTTGGTACTCGCGATATTGGGCGGTACAAAAATCACGAACTTCGTTCAAACAAAAAAATCGGCTCGACCGATTTTTATGAAAATCTTTTCAGATTATACCTTCGGTAATACGCGTATCATTGTTGGTTTGCGCGAAATCGTGCAGGCACAAAAATCACTTACGTCGTCTAAACAAAGAAACGACTTGACCGAATTTTATGAAAATCTTTTCAGATCATATATATTTCAGTTAATACGGTTCGATCAGCACCTCAACGAAGTCGGTATCTTTTTTTGGTTCGCACAAGATCGTGCAGGAAAAAATAACCACACACACACGCATACTTCTTCTCAAAGTTTTGCTTAAAATGCTATTAGGAAGTTGAAAAATGAAAATTGAGTTGAAAATTACGATTTCGATTTTCGGACCGATTACAATAACTTCCCTATAAACTGGGAAGTTAATAAGAGGGCGGCAAAATCTTCTTCCGCCCCGGGGCGGCTGACACCCACGCTACGCCACTGGTTGAGAATGATTTCAAAAAATGTATATTCATAAGGAAAGCCCATGATTTGAAAAATTGGATAATTATCTTTGGTTGAAATTAAAAAGCAAAATACTATTACAAACAGGGCCGGATTTAAGCATAGGCAACATAGGCGCTCGCCTAGGGGCCCGCACCACAAAGGGGCCCGCAATACACAAAAAAATATTTTATGCAGTCCAACAGGCGGAGGCGAAGGCGCATAGATTATGTTTCTACTGAAAATAGAAATTGTTTTTCAAAATATTACAACTCACGCTATTTCAAACTATGCAAGAAGTTGCGATTTCGCCTAGCTAGGGGCGCAAACTTCCTTTCAACTCAGTAATATTGAACGAATAAATATTTAAAATTTATGAAAAAAAGGAAAAAGCGTGTAGAGTAAAAACCATAAAAGAAGACAACGAGTGTCCCATTCGCTCTCGTTGTTCGAAAGCGCGGCTTTTTCACTCAAACAACCAGAGCTAATGGAAAGCTGATTGTCTTCTTTCTTCCTCTATGAGCCATTGAGTCGCTCGTGTATTTGCGCAAATTTGTGTTCTAACCTTCACTAGAGAGCTTCTAAAGCGCAACGACGGCGCGAAGTAGTTGTAGTTCAGCTCCCCGGAGTGTAGAGTATAGGTGGTCCTAGTTTCGCTTGTCTAAACAAATCAGAAAGAAAATCTCTTGTTCTCTTGTAGTGGATAGCTGTATGAAATTTCAACAATCCAATCAGAATTAGACTTCTCCAAGCTTTATATTGGATTTTTTTTATGTGGAATACTAGAGCTCAGGGAAAGCCCTTTGTACTGTCGACAATCTATTTTCTTCGTATAGAGTGCAATGTCGAACAGCAAGCTCTAGTCGATTGTTATACAGGATTGTTACAAAAGGTACGTTACAGTTCTGTTTATACAGCAGTCTGCAATAGCCTCAAAAGATAGAGAATGTTGTCGATGACTGCCAGATTACAGATTCACGGGCGTATTTGTAAAGTTTCCTTCCCGTTTTCCTACGAATTTAAGCAGAGTGCGTATCTAGTAGAATATGGCCCCTATGCTGAAAGTCGAGTCTGCTTCGTGATAAGTCGTTTGAGTTGAGGAAAGTGAGTCGAATTATGACTTTCAGCACAAGGGTCAGAAAGTGGAAGTGCTAATAGGGTTATCGACCCTGTGTTGGAAATCGTAATTCGACTGAAACGTTAATTTCTTCTCATTTTGATTCCAACATTACCAGAGTACTATAATATAAAGATACTTTGCCCTGCTAGCAGAATTCTTCAATTTTCAATCATATCTTCGTAATCTTGACCGACACGGCCAAACATAAATTGGTTCAGAGTTTTAGATCATTATTTTCTTTTCACCTTGTTTCATTTTTCCTGCTTTACAGAAGCAAAATTCCAAGAGGCTTGTTTGTTTCATACCACAGAGTGCTCTTGAAATATTCCTAGCTTGGTTATCCGAGCAGAATGATCGCGGTTGAAGGGGAATTTAACAGAGTTAATAAAAATACAGCCAAACTTAACATAACCTGCTCGAGTGAACGGAATCGTTCCAATTGTCCAAAACTCGTATTGTTTCGCCAGGTGTGATGATGCTGTAGCCTTTTTTTGTGTCTGAAGATGACCCTGACAATGCCCAGCCGCAGGTGCCCGAACTTCCTGTAGATGACGTCTCCCGGTCTATACCACAGTTCTTTTTATTACGCAAATCCCCTTATTAATAGACGAACTGGTTATTCATCGGAATGATTGCTCTTTACCTGATTAGCTCTGGCAATCAATTTCTGAGGTGATAAAGAAGTTAACGATTTGCAATTTTTTTGAGGGCGGCCCACACCACAGCTTCCGCCTAGGGGCCTCCAGATCCTTAATGCGGCCCTGATTAGAAAAGGTCTGCTTCGTAAGGCTATAAATGAAGTTCAGGTAACCTTTATACTCAAAACATCTAGCTTTTCGATAAAGTTGTTGCAAGGAAAAGCAACGGTATAAAAGAATTTGTTACTAGATGTGACTTTGGCGACCATGGTAACCTCTTCTATCTTGTCCGCCATCTCAGCTAAGTTACCTATCTTGGTCCATCTCAGTTGCCAAAATCGCCTGAGTTCGCGGGGGAAATGTTGCAGAATGTTTGCAGAGATGCCATCGGTTGGCAGCTCCCTGGTTTAGCAAATTGGCTGCCTCCCTTCTAAGCAGATGTCTCTTATCATTTTCTGCAATTGTCTTTCTTCAGAGTTCTGGGGCCAGTTCACGCAATTCGACGTCGACTGAAAACGACACGAAGCGCGTTCAAAAACCTTACTATGGTTAACCATAGGAGTTTTTGAACGACAAAAGTTTAGCATAGTTAAGGCTCAAACAGATTGGCCCGTCGGAGGTGGCGGCGTCCGCCAGCCAGAGAGCTTCCCATACATTTAATTTCTCCGCAGGCGGCGCGAAGAAATTAAATGTATGGGAAACTCTCTGGCGGGCGGACGCCGCCACTTCCGGCGGGCCAATCTGTTTGGGCCTTAACCATAGTAACGTTTTTGAAAGTTTTTGATCCGTGTCGTTTTCAATCGACGACGTCGAATTGCGTGAACTAGCCCCAGATTAGCGGCAAGGTTGTGCTTCTTAAGCTCCGCATATTTTGCTGTTACAGGAGGGTTGCGAATGATGTGACGGACTTCCGTTAAGATGTCCGTGTCGAAATTCCCTACCAAGGTGCATCTATTTTACGAACTACTCTTATTGGAAATTAAGCTGGCAATTCACGTTTCGACCTCTGCTCCATCATGACACTTCTTTCAAATCATACTCCTGGACTGGTGTGCCTGATTTAAAAATTGCATCGGTGATTGTGCCGTGTAAAATGACTACACAGGGTGTCCCGTGACAGCTTGTCAAGCGGCTAATGGTAGATAGTAGACAAAAAAGGATCGACAAAAAGCACAAAAATGTAGTTTCATGATAAAGAATAAAAACTTATTGAAACAACGGCCTATTTCCACAAATAGGGTATCTTTGTTATCGTAAGATATTGGTATGATTACTACAATCTTAATCAATATTAATTTATTAGTATGGTTAACAAAAGCACTTAAAGTAAGCATAATCTTAAAGTAAGCATAACTTGTATGGGATTTCTGCACCAGTGTCCAGTTCCCTGTAGATATAGTATTCATCTAATTGTTATACAGTGTTAGTTCAAGTGGTTTTAATCTTTTGAGCCGTCTTATTTCGTTGGTAGTATCCAATAATTGTATAGCCTCAACGTTGGTGTGGACAAGAAGTCTCTTCTCGTGTTTAATGGCATATTCGCGAATGACATCCTCTATCCATTTTATTTCTCGGTTTTCTCGTGAAGTCCGCGACCTGATAAGACAGCGCGAGTTCATGTACAGACGTTATCGTAGGACTAGGATCTCCAGTTTCCTTAATGAATACAGGAAGCTTCGCAACCTCATCAACTATAAGGTTAAATCCGCTAAACGTGAGTGTTATTCCCGCAAGCTTAATCCTACTTTAAACACCAAACAACTCTGGTCTAATCTTCGTTCGCTAGGCATTCATTCTTCTGTGCCTATCCCTTTTAATGTTGATGAAAACCTTATCAACATGTCTTTTATCCAACATCCTCCTGAACCTACCTCCTCTGTCCTTTCTAATTTTCTCCCGTTAGATTCTCTTAGTTCTGATGGCTTTAGTTTCCGTTGCGTCCACTCAGTTGAAGTCCTAGAAATATTGCTGCCCATTTCCTCTAACAGTGTTGGCTATGGTGGAATTTGTCCCCGTTTTCTCAAGCTTCTCTCTCCCCTAATCGTGGTAACTATAACGCATATTTTCAATTACTGCCTGTCAACTTCCCAAGTTCCCTTGCTCTGGAAAAAAGCCCTAGTATTCCTTTCCCTAAAAAAACCTCTCCCTATAACATATCTGATTTTCGTCCTACAAGTATTCTTCCTTTCCTTGCCAAAGGTTTTGAGAAAATTCTTTTTATCTAAGTTCTGCGATATCTCGAATCTAATAACTTCCTTCTAAATTTCAATCTGGTTTCCGTAAATCCCATAGTTGTGAAACTGCTGTATTAAAGGTAACGACTGATCTGCTATCCAAACTTAGCAAACTCTACCACTTTTCGTCTTCCGCTACTCGGCTTTTTTCTTCTCTTCTTTCTAATAGGCTCCAATGTATTCGCCACAACAGCGTTGTATCATCCTTCCTTCCTATGCCCTTGGGAGTGCCACAAGGTTCAACTCTTGATCCTCTGTTATCAATCGCTGTTGCTTTCATCTGTAAGCTGATGATCTCCAGCTGTATACTTCATGCCCCCCTAATAGGATTGATTCCTCAACTCAATAATATCTTATCTCGAATAAATGAATGAAGCTCCTCCAATTTCCTTAAACTAAATCCAAATAAATCCCAAGTACTCCTTCTTAGTCGTTGTCCTTTGTCCATTGACATTATGCCACCTATTTCTCTAAATAATGTTCCTCTTCCTGTTGTCGACTGTGTCAATAATCTTGGCATTGCCATTAATTCCAAACTATCTTGCTGCAAACATGTCTCTCTTATGCTCTCCAAGATCTATGGCACATTACGAAAACTATGGCTGAATGGTAGTCTTCTATTGTCGTATATTCGGCTAAAGCTTTTCAAATCTCTAATTCTCCCACATTTTCTCTATGGGTCTCTTGTTTACATATACTTCGATGCGTCTTGCCGTCAGCGCCTCAATATGGCATTTAATGATTGTTTAAGGTTTATTTTTCACTCACGAAGATCAGATTATGTGGCAGCTGTGCGAAATTCCTTACTAGGTTGTGACCTCTTTCGTTTTGTAGATGTCATGGCATTGGTCCTCTTGCATAAACTTCTTTACACCAAAAGTCCTTATTACCTCTCCGAGTTCCTTTTTCCTTTGCAGTCCTTGAGATCGATTAAATTTCTCATTCCTGCCCACTGTTCCTTAATGGATAGTCGTTCGTTCTTTGTGCATTCGTTTAGGCTTCTCCCTAATTTCGTTCGAAGAATAAGCACAGTCAAGACTTTTAGAACGCAAGCATCCCATCTTCCTCTTCTTCTCATTAGTACTTTCACTTTCTCTGTCTTTTTGCTTCTCTATCAAGTAGATCCCGTAGCCCTGTAGATCCCTTTAGCTCCCGAGAGGGGTAAAACAGGATACGGACTTGTCTAGTAGTGAGTCGCCTGCGATTTGCAACATGTTTGCCTCATTCTTTCGTCAATCTTTCTCACCTTCTGACTTTCAGCCTAATGACAATAATTTCCGCCACATATTTACTAACCGTGAGGCTAATATTTTACCTCTCTCAAATACCAGTGCTGATATTGTCAAACATATAAACGAACTCCCATTTAACTTCACCTCTGGCCCGATGGTATTCCTCCTGCTGTCCTTAAGTCCTGTGCAGAGGTTCTCCAGTCTCCTCTGAAAACCCTCTTTCATAAATGCGTTGACAAAGGGTACTTCCCTACTCTTTGGAAGAATTCGTTCATAATCCCTAGTCACAAGAGTGGTAGCAAGAACGAAATATCGAATTATAGACCAATTGCAAAGTTGTCTGTCAATCCGAAACTCTTTGAATCGATTATCTATTCTGCAATCGCGCCTATATGCAAGAGGTTGGTATCAACAAACCAACATGGCTTTCTTGCAGCTCGTTCCACTACCACCAATCTTCTTGAGTTCACTTCTCATGCTGTCGAGGGCTTCTTTTCCGGTTGCCAGACTGATTGCGTTTACACTGATTTTAGTAAGGCATTTGACAAGCTCTCCCACTCCATTATACTTCTTAAATTGAGGATGTTAGGCTTTCCACGAGCCCTTCTAGCATGGATCCAGTCTTACTTAGCTGACAGGACCTACCAAGTTCTTTGTCGTGGATCCAAATCGGTAACCATTGAAGCGTCTTCCGGTGTCCCTCAAGGAAGTCATCTTGGTCCCCTGCTCTTTATTCTATCAATTGATGACATTGTTCCCTTGCTAAGACACTGTAGAATCTTGATTTACGCTGATGACATCAAATTGTATCGCCACATAAAGAGTATCGAGGATTGCAAACTTTTGCAAGCTGACCTTGACACCTTTTACTCTTGGTGTGTGAACAACAACCTGGTTCTCAATATTAGTAAATGTGAAACCATGACTTTCGGGAGAGGTCGTAGTCTTATAATTTTTAACTACACCTTTTCTAACGAGAGTGTCCGTCGTGTTAATTTTGTAAAAGATCTCGGGATTAGATTTGATAGTAAACTCGATTTTTCTGCTCACTATATTGCTTCCAAAGGTAGTTTAGTCCTGGGTTTCATAAAAAGGTGGCTAAAAACCTCTATATCTCTCTTGTCAGGCTATTAATCGAGTATGGGTCCCAGGTTTGGTCTCCTCACTACTCTTCGCACGTTGGAAGAATTGAGTCAGTTCAAAGGAGGTTCGTTCGATTCGCACTGAGTCATCTTCCTTGGGATAACCCATTAGTTCTTCCACCATATGAATCCCGACTTAAGTTACTCAACTTAAGCTCTCTTTGCAGGCGTCGTGAGATGGCCGATGTTGTATTTATTCATCAGCTCCTTAATGGAAAGGTCGACTCAGGTTTTCTGAGTCGCCGTGCTTCGTTTAGAGAGAGTGGATACAATTTGAGAGGGCCACCTCTCTTACACACCAACTCCTCTAACTCGAATAACGGCAGATTCGAGCCTGTTAATCGCATGTTCATTAATGTGAATAAAAAATATTAATGTTTTTAGCGTGAGCATTAGTAAGGACGTCCTTAAAAGGATTCTTTTCAATCTCACTTGACTAACTTTTTTTGCACGCTTCTTTGTGTATTGCATTTATTTCTGTTTTAATTGAATGTGCAATCTCTGGGGGTCACATCTCGCATATAAAAATGTGCGAGGCGTGACCTTTTCGGGATTGCATATTCAATTTATATGTCAATAAATCTAAATATAAAAAAAAAATTATAATAATCTACTTTTTCTCTTTACATGTTCCTTACTCGAACACTGTTCCTGTTCCTTCTTTTGTTTTTTTTTCTTCTTCTTAGTTTAGTACGATTAGACTAGTTTATATATTAAAATTTACCAATGAATTATTGTACTCTAAAAGATGTGTCTTGTGTACTTCCGTACTTTATATAAATAAATAAATAAATATTTACAAATCAGTACGTATTTCTTTATTAGTCACATAGCGGTAAACGTTGGTTCGAAGAAATTTGTTTTGGCATACAACCATATCGGCTTGAACATAGACTGGTAGATTAGTCTTTTACAATACAGGTTCATTTTGGAGTGATGTCCAATTAGCCAGTACATTTGACGTTGTTTTAGTCGATTCTATTCAGTTTTTTGTCTCACGTGATGTTTCCAGTTCAGTCTTGAATCTAAATGGAGACCAAGGTATTTTGCAGATTCTGCCCGGGGTACTTGCACCCCATTGAGGTATGTGTGTAAGCCGTTGTTTTTGCGACGCAGCGTAAATGTCACATGGACTGATTTAACATCAATAAACTTGATTTTCCAATCTGCTGTCCATTTGCTAACATGATTCAAAGCTCGTTGGAATTTTTCCACTGCTTTTGGTTGGGATACGTCTGTTGACATAATTGCGCTGTCATCAGCGAATGTACCAATAAACGTGTTATCTGTTGTTGGTATATCCGCAGTATAGAGCAGATATTGGAATGGCCCCAATACGCTTCCCTGCGGAACTCCCGCTAGTATCGGACAAGATGCTTGCTTCTCCATGGATGACCCTGAACTTGCAATCAGATAGGTATGATTCAAGCAATTGGCAGTCATTTTGTGGTAGGAGTTTGCTCATCTTGAATATCCATCCTTCGTGCCAAACCCTGTCAAAGGCCTGAGCTACATCTAGAAATACGGCAGGGCAATATTTCTTTTCTTCTAACGCTTGCTCTATGACAGTAGTGATTCGATGGATTTGATCTATTGTGGAGTGATTATTTCTGAATCCAAATTGAAAATCAGGCTTTAGACGTTTTAGTAACAATTTCTCAAACAGTTTAGAAATGATGGGAAGCAATGAAATTGGTCTATATGATGTTACTTCTCCATCAGGTTTGTCTGGTTTCTTCAGCATAATTATTTGGGCCGTTTTAAAACAGTTGGGCACATATTTCAGGCATCAAATAAGTATGTGATCATGATGATTACTTTGCGTGGAAGTTCTTTGAATAGACTAGGTGATATTCCATTGATTCCTGCAGTTTTTTTGGGTTAAGATTTCTGTCGATCACTTCGGCAACCTCCATTGGTGTAATCCTTTTGAAAACTAGATTTGGTTGATAAGTAGGTGTTATATCAATATTGGATTGTATGTTATGAGGTTGGAACACTGTTGCAAGATGTTGGGCAAAGAGTTCAGATTTTTCATTGTCTGGTCGAATCCATCTGCCTTGAGCATTTCTTAGCGGTGGTATTCGAGTTACTTAAAAAATTCGTGGAACACTCCAAGACTCCAGATGCCTTGGTTTTTTTTTCTATTTACCATTTAAAAATAAGTGTCACTCACTGATCTGTTTTTAGTATTTGGAAACACTAAAAACAGATCAATGAGTTATACTTATTTTTGAATGGTAAATAGCATGGTCGGACACTGGTCGGCTTGATTATAGGGAATCATGAGGTGACCTGCAGTCCACGGCCTGTCAGGCGGATGCCTCAAATCCTCGTCCCTCAGTCAGACTGATTAATGTGTGGCTTTCATAGGGCCGCGCCTGCCTACCTAGCTTAAAAGGCCATTGCTTGACGGCAGCCTGTAAGTGATTTGAGGGCCTTTAGAGCTCTTTTTCGTACTCTGTCTTGTTTCTTTTTTCCCATTTTTTCTTTATGACACTTTATTCTGTTATTTGATTGAGTGTTGTTCCTTACAATCCCATAAATGACAATTGCCCCCACTAAACCCAAATCTTAAATATTTGATATTAAAGAAATTTTTAACAACATGATACAATATACTTAAAGAAGAGATAAATATTTAATTCACGCACCTACAAATCCGATTACTACTACAATACAAAATGACATAATACTCAACTCTTTCAAACAAAACAGAATTTTATTGATCATTAATATTTCATGAATTGATTGACCGTCAATACTTTGATATGTCTGGCTTGTATAACTTGACATGAATTGCTATTGAATTCCAAATGGACAGTCTGAATTGGTTCAGTCTGAATGAATCCATTCCGTGACAGCTTGTATGTTGTAATGTTTTCGTGCTCAACTTCTAAATAAACGAACACAGCAGGAGCATGAACCTTTATTGTTAAACTGACACTATGCAGTCCTGGCTTCAAGCAATTTATTGATGCTACTTCAAGCTTTAATAAAAAATTCATTTACGTTTTGTTCAATGGTAATAATAATAAATTAAACTGAAACCTCTATTTTTGGATCAATCATTCCAACAGCCTTTTTTATAAAATCGGGGAAAAAGTATGTTGTTGAAAGTAACGTGCCATCATCCCACAATGTAAATTCAAAAAAGCAATTATTTTTGTTGAAAGGGCCTACAAGGAAATCACTTAGTTTCAAGGTTTTTTTCAATCCAGCTGTATTTGGTTCCTATAAAAAATATGATTTTTAAAACTGATTCCTTTTTGTTAATCTGTTTGAAATTTTACTATTTTGGCTGGAAGCTTTACTTCTTTTTTCGGGAATAGTTCTGACCAAAGATAAATTTTCAGTATGATATCCACGGTTAAAGTTTCACCATCAGTTGTATCTCTTGCTACGTAGATATCAACAGTGTTATCTTCGGAACTTTTATTCAAATGGGCGAATATACTAATTGGCGATAGAAAATCTTTTGCCCAATATTGTAAAATCTACAAAGGAAGAAGGTTATTTATGAATCCTTCCGTTAAAGAACATTTTACTTTATAGTTTCCATTAAAATCAATACTCGACCAAGATGGTGCAATCCACACGTCATTTAGCTGCCAGTATAGTGCACCCATGGTATTATGAGTTGTATTTCTTTCCCGTCGATAGACTTCCGTTTCGATTTTGGTAGCCATAGCCTGAGATAGTTGACTGAAGTAAACAAATGATTCCAAATATTCAGAAGAATCCGTAAGTGGTAGAGGTAAATGTCGTAGTATAAGCCCTGTAATAGGAACACTACCCAACGGATGATGTTGCCGATGGTTGATTAATTGTTCAATGTCATCTTTTTCCCCTAATACTCGTTTCCAAGCAGATAACGATGGTAAACTTTGAAATCCATATTCCGATGCAAAACGTGGATTTTGATATATATGCGGACTCCATCCGTCCTTTAGATAATCATAGAAGTGGACTAAAATAATTTAGAAGTACAAACTAATATTGGGAAATGATTAATATTATTATTTTTAACTTACTATCACCATAATTAGGATCTTGAGGATTCTTGGATATATAACCATCTTCCTTACTTTTTTTACCATTTGAAGGGGAAGACATAAGTGTTTCTGGGCGTGTTTCATGAGCTACAATCTCCAACGCCTTATATACTGTGTCGACATATAATTTTCGATATTCTTCAGCAAATCTCTGATATTCTCCATTTGTTCCATACCTAAAAACATTTCAAAATATTATGTGTGAATATTCAATCATACGAATGCAATAAAATACCAATTTTGAACCAATGCAGCTTCATTTTCATTATTAGCAGCAAATATCGCAATACTAGGATGATAAGCAATTCGCTTTGCATTCTGGACAACCTCTTCACGAACTGATCTAAAATTATAATTATAACAAATCTGATTATTTTTATTTTATTTTATATATATGTACTCTAAAAATTCTGGATAAACTGGATACATAGCACAAGCAAACATCATGTCATGCCAAATTAAAATCCCTAAGTAATCTGCCATATCGTAAAAGTAGTCCGATTCATAAACTCCACCACCCCAAAGCCGGATCATGTTCATGTTAGCATCCTTTGCAGATTCTAATAGATGGCGTACTATAAGCAAATAATTAAAACAGTTGAAGTCGATTTTGCAATAATAAAATTAACGTACTTCGATTTGGATCTTGGCCAAGTTCTGGAAGGATGTGAGACGGTATGTAATTTGATCCTTTCATAAACATCGCGACTCCATTAACCTTAAAGTAAAAACTGTCGCCGGTATCTAAAATATAAAAAAAAAATTTTGCAGTGTTTATAAAAATTACAAAATTTCGAGATATAAGGAGTTCTATTAAAACGTGCCATTTTGAATTTCGGAAGAAACACTTTTTCAAACAAAATGTTGGCAGGACATGTCGATGATAAAAACTGCCTTGCCAGATCACTGTTAGGCATGTCGATTCATTCCAAAAAAGATCGATCTTCGATTCTTTGGTTGGAAAAATCCTCTTTCACCATCTTCTCTACAAACGTCGTTTTCAGCGTGTAGAAGACCCCAATGTGAATCGGGTCCGATTTTAGGGGTTTGTGAATCGATTCATTGAATCGATTCAGTGTTTGCGACCGATCTAAAAAAATCTATTATTTCCCTCGAAAAGATCGATTTTTCGATTAATCGATTTTAAATCGACATGCCTAATCACTGTCGTGCCTTAGAGAAATATCCACGGAATTAGAAGAAGGAGCGAAACATAAGGGCTACAAATAAATGCAGATAAGAGCAAGATTCTAATTCAGTCGAGGGTGGAAAGAAGAAGAAACCGCAACACCACCCCCGGGGGAATATAACTTCGAACGGGTAAACCAGTTTAACTACTCTGGGTCCACAGTCAGCGAAGACGTGCAAAGAAGAATAGACGATAGACGTGCAAAGAAGAATAAATGCCGCAAATAGAAATAGACTACTGTCAGTCATGAAATCCAGAGACATCCACAGAAACCACGGTCAAGGTGGGAAGAGAATGTTAAGGATGAGGCAGCAAAACTCCTCAACATCAGAAACTGGAGGCAAGCTGCGGAGCAGAGAGACGTCTGAAGGAAGAAGCTGATGAAGGCCAAGGCTCGAATTGGGCTGTAGAACCATCGAAGAAGAATAAGTCATCCAGTTCGGTATCCCTAAACTCTGGGCATCCTGGTCTACGCCATATTTCCAGCGGAGGGAGGTTGGGTCTCCCTCCCTGTCACACCCCATTGATCTTACCGCAGAGAACTTTCCGAGCAGGTTCATCTTCACTCATACCAGCTAGATGTCCTGCCCAGCCGAGCCAACGGAGCTTTATTTTCTTCACAAGATCTATGTGGCGATAGCTCTCGCAGATCTCGTCGTTCTACAGTCTCCGGAATCGTCCTCCGTCACATAAAGAGCCAACAATTTTCCGAAGGACGTTCCTCTCGAACACGACTACGAAGTTATAGTGTTTTTTGCTAAGCACCCAAATCTCGTGAGTATCGGTAAGACCATCGTATTGTGCAGCAGCAGTTTGGATGGTATGGTGAGGTACTTGGATTTGAAGAGCCCTGGCTGATATTACTACTTCAAATTCGCGCTCCTCTATTTTATTGTGGGACCAATGTTAGGTATTCTTGCAGACGCACCACCGTGTACTTTGTTTTGCTTTCGTTGGTGTCCCGGCTTTAGTGCCGCCCGCTCAATCTGGGTGAAAACTTCGTGTACAGCTCTTGATGTTCTTTCAATGATGTCAATGTCGTCTGCTGTAATTGGATGTACTTGTGGAGGATTGTGTCCTTTACTTTCAACCCTAAATATCAGATTACTTTCTCCAACGCCAGGCTGAAAAGAGCCAGGCCAGACCGTCCCCTTTCGGAGTCCGTTATATATGTTGATTGGTCTGGACAGTAGTCCTGATCTACACAGTCGTGTCAGCATATTGGGGAAGCCGAATTGTCTCATGGATTTGCAGAGCTCTACTCTCGTTTTGCTTTCATAGAGAGGTCTTGAGTTAAGTTTTGAAATTCTAGACATTTTTCCATCGGCTGCCTCAAAGTGAATCTCTGGCTGTAATATTCAAGTCCTAAATACGGCTGTCCTCGAATACAATTCATTGAAGAGTGCTCACACTCATTGTTGGTAACACAATTGCTTACACCATCGACGCTTTCAGAATGTAGCAGCCCTGACAAAACTTCATCATTACTATTATAACGATTATTCCACATAATCGTTTAACTCGTTTCCTCTGCCTACAACCTCCTTTTGCGTACGCTACAGAGCAGGAATTCGTTCCTAAATATAACAACTCAACTGGGGAACGATCTTCCACAATCATTATTTCCGAACTCCAACAACATCCAACAGTTCAAATGCAAGGTTTATCGCCATCTCCTCCGACATCCCCCTAGCTCTTCATAACCCTAAACCTGTCTTAATTTTCGAACTAAGCTTACTACTAGACATTGCACCATGACATGACAGACTTGAAAAAAAAAGGTAATTCCTGAGGCTAAAGCCGAAAACACTTTTGTGTTGTGGTGTGTCGTGGCGCTCTGTGCCCAATCATAAACGCCAAATCGGGACGCGCCACACCACAACACACCATAATAATGTAATCAGCCCCATATAAAATATATGAATTAGATCCACGACACAGAGCGCCACGACACACCACAACACAAAAGTGTGTTTTCGGCTTAAGAATTACTTAAAAAAAGTTAATAGAACTATGCGATATAAGCTTCTAAAACGACAACTTAAATAATTTGAAAACGTTATTCGCGAGAAACACGGAATGCTGAGAAAATACTTGGAATACATTTTTATCTTACAACAAAGAATATGAATGAGGTACGCAGTTCCTTAGGATTTAGAACATAGTACAGATGGTTTGTGAAAAAACACAGATATATCCAAAAGTTGTCAGAATATTTAAAACATGAATCCTTCGTCGGGACAGATAAATATTAAATGAAGCTTCTGGATGGCGCATTAACCGTTTTGTTTCAATATATTTCTTCAAAGTAATTTAAATAATAATACTAACCACCAATGGGATTTTGAATAAGCTCTATAGTCCGGAATCCAATTCGAATTGATTTTTGCGACACTGAATACGATCGTGGATTTCTACCAGATGCGAGCCATCCGTTCCAAGTAAAATGAAGATGGTACAGCTTTTGTTCTCCATATCCATTAGGCCACCATAGACGCACTTTTTCCTACGAAATTATTATTTTAAATAATATATTTCAAAATAAAATAATATATTTCAAAAAAGACTTAATACAAAAAACTAATATATTCTCTTGCCTCTGGTACGCTTAGTGCAAAATGAATGACATGATCGTTCGGAATCGGCGTTTTATCAAAAAGTAAATTTTTTGGATTCTCTAAAATATCTCTGAAATAAAAAAGTTCCATTAATTTTTATGTTCATTTTTTCAATTTTAATCATCAAACATATTTTTTGATGCCACTTACAAGGCATGTATCGTCAACTCTCCGTAAATATCCTGAGATAATCCTGTTTCTAGGAACACACGAATATCCAATTCCCATTTCTTTTCCTTTTCGTTCCTGGAAATTGCGACATCAACATCGCGAATAATGGCAATATCGTAAATTTCTAATATAACTGGCTTCCTGAAAGTAGGAGTCAAATGAAAAAATTTAAAAATTTAAACAATCGCAATTTTATAACCAAATCCCCATCGAAGGAGCAGCCGGTCCCCAATCCCAGGAGAAGCTTGCCTGCATCTTGCGTAAAAAGTTCATGTGATTTTCGCCGTGATAACGATCCGGCGGGTGAGCAGGTGGAGTGAAATTATTATTCGCAGCAAGAGTCTGGGCTGCATAAATTGGTGAAGTTATGGACACCTCCAGGAAGTTTTCACCTTTCTAGTTTAATCTTGGATCAGTGGCATTTTACGAAAACTTCATTTTATTCGCGGGTGACATACCTTATTGAGCAGGTCCTTGATGTTATACGAGTACCGAACGAACATATTATTGGTGGTCCCGACTAGCTGATTGTTGAGCCTAATACTGGCTACAGTATCGATTCCGTAGAATGTCAGGTAAACAAACGCAATTTTCTCATAGCCATCAGGTGCTGCAAAAAAATGAAATAAGTTTTTAAACTAAATCTACTTTACGTTTACTATTTACAATCAAAAATCTGAGAATAGGTCCAGTTGTCTTGGGCGATCCACCTCATGTTGACGTCATTGTACGAAAGTAGAACTTCTTCAGGATTTTTCGTGTTAAAGGCACTGTAAACTCCCGACGGCAACTCCACATTCTGAATTATTATTGCTAAAAATAAAAAACATGTTTAGATATTTATAAAAGACAAAAACTTTTTATTTTAGCGTTGCACAGCAGTAGTTGTGTGTAACCACAACTCCGACTACTACCCAGCCACATCGGTGGATTGAGTAAATTATTTTTTTCTGTGTAATTGAGCTAAGGGGTCACCCTTTGTACCACCAGTCCGTCACATCGCCCAAGTCATGGTGCAATGTAAGCTTAATTCGAAAATAGATAGTCGAAACAATATATGTAATAGAGAAGTCTAGAGGGGCCTGGCGGAGAAGACGGCAAACACTGCGTTTGAACTGTCGTACGAGTTCGGAAATGCTAACTGCGGAAGATGGTTCCACAGGCTAGTTGGTCGACTTATGAACGAATCTCTTGACTACTCTATGTGCGGAGAAAGTTACGATGTAAGCTGTAAGAATGAGGCGTATTGCGAACGCAGCAGATTTTTAATTTTAGTAAAAGAGTCGGCGTGGTAATATCGCTAAGCAACTAACGACGGTAGTAGGGAACACATCCTCAAAAGCATAACAAGTCAAGATGTACCCAATTGTACATATAATGCTTATCCTGATACGGAACCTCTGCCAGAATGGACCCACTCTCTCCTGCCATACTCGTGGGACTTTTATGGACCAAAATATATCAAAACAAGAACATCACCTTTTGGGTCCCTAAAGACGAGTGTTACGAAGAATGGCGATCCAAAACCAGCCGATTGGGGTGACTTTTTGGCATGTAATGGGTAGGAAGGTGGAGCAACTCTTACAACTCTTACCCTAAGTATTGACGAGAAGTCGGTTCATTCAGATAAAAGAGCAGGGCATATCGCTATTTTACGGCTGCGGCCGAATTAAAGGTCAAGGCGAATGGCATGAAAAAGAAGACTACTGCTGGCCACAACAGCAAATAGAACCCAAGGATACGTATGGTAAAGGGCAACCTGCAACACATTAGGGCTGCCTCGTCGGTCCACTGAAGCGGGCTGGCGACGACGTGGTTCTTATACAGGAGCCATGGGTAAGCCATGGGTAAGCAATTCAGTGCTTGCGGGTAGCCGGCTCGAGCATTGCATGCGGTGAAATGGGCGCGACCCTCGGACCTGTGCCGTTTACAATAAAAACATTAACTGCTTTCCTCTCATAGGTAAAACGTCGAGAAACCTGGCAGTGGTGGTGGGATCAAAAGCATGATTAATTTATGCTCAAGATACCTCCCTCCTACGACTCCGGGATGAGTGGCCAGCGGGATATCTATCACGTCACATCTCCTCCGGACCCGTGCAGCAGGTCTCAAGCAAGTCATTGACAGCGTATTGAAGGGTTCCATGCAGTCAATTAAATCTACGATGCATATGGAACTATCCGCGTACTTCCTTACGAAGTCCGTCAATGCTGCTTGCAGCAATAACTGCCCTGTTCCTATTAAGGCGCGCAATAGGAAAACTCTATGAGCTCTCCAAGATGAAATCCGCCACGCGGAAACTATTAAACGCAATCAAGAAAAGCAATTGGGAGAGTTATAAAAGTTCACTAACCACCTATACTTGGGCGATTATACGAAATAGTTGGAGGAATCCCTGTAAGGGCATCGAAGACCTTTGAGACTCAGCTAAACTCCACAAAACTTTAGCAAAAAGTACGTCAGGAGATCTCGGGTCAATTAAGAGAACCAAATGTCTCCTTCACACAGACTAAGGAAGAAACCTTGATAATATTACTTCAAGTACACTTCGCAGACACAGCCATTTATTCCAATGAAAACGCAACTTATGCTTGGCAGCTAACAGCCCCACTTTCTAGAGTGACCAAAGATGGCTAGCCAGAAGCAACCCCGTTGTAAAGGTAAAACCCCAATTGCTTGGCTTGGCTTGCTTGAACTTGGTGAGCTTTTCAGGTACCACGTGCCAAAGCAAAACAAGCCCAACAAGCCAAAGTAAAACAAACCCAAATACCCCAAACCCAGTTACTTGACAGTTTGCTTTTCACGAGCACAGGACATAGAAATAGTACACGAGGTAAGAGGTTTGAATTTTACGGAATTTTTCTTTTGGAATGGGCATTATTGTTTCACAGAAAGAACAAAGGATCGTATGGAAATTGTATCTGTAAAAAAAGGAGAATAAAATTTGAAATATTGTGTAGAGTGATAAAGAAGCATTAACTGTTTAAACATTTACGAGAAATTTGTTAAAATGGGATATAGAAATAGTTGTTTCAAATTAATTTTGAACTCTTATTTATAGTTAATGTTATTCCCAAAAAAATAATTTCTTTATGAAATAAATTTTCTCAAACCTCTACATACATTTATATCTCTAAGCAAAATAAATATTAAACAAACACGAAAGCATACAAAGCATCAAAAAATTGAACATTGGTCATTTCGAGCTTTGCTCTGCTCTGCTTCGGCTTTGCTTTGGCTTTGCCGCTTTGTCATTTGGTTTTGTCCCATAACAAAGCACTTGTTTATTTGATATGTCAAAGCAAAGCAAAGCACTAAAGCAAGCCAAGCCTACATTGGGGTTTCACCCTTAGAATAGAGAAGATAAGGAACCGAAAATAGCGTACATGTATACGGATTGGAGGGAAGCACTTAAATTAAAGAACCTCTCCCTCTAAAAGAAAAGAAACAACCGTATGTTCATAGGTTTCATGCAGTTCCCGGACAGAGGCGTACCGAAATTCGTTCGCGTTTGCTCCAAACATTTTCAGCCAAGTGATGTGCAGTGTTGGAACTTCTGCTACAATTGTAGTAGATTTACTACATTTTAACTCTCAGAAAATTCTGCTACATTTATTTCCCATTTGCTACACTTCCACCACAAAAGTTTTCATAAAGTTTCATTGAGTCAAAATTTCTTAAACGGGCCACTAAAAATCGACCATTAGATTTTAATATATTAACATTAACATATTTTGGTAGCTTTATAGGTTAAAAGTAATGAGCGATTGAAAAATTCGAGTAATTTTTTTTTAAATTGCAATATATCAGCGAATAATTACTGAATTTCAATGAAAATTGGATTGTATGTTAAGGAATAGTAGAGGAACAAGAAAAAAAATAATTCACGTAAAAAAAATATAATTTGTTTATAAATATTTAATTTTACAATAAACAAATGGTAATTTAACTAACTTCTCGGTGTTGTAGGAGAAAATTTTTTTACATAAAATATTCGTTAAAATATCCACTAAATGCCTGCACAAAAAAATTTAAGTGCTCTCTTACCAGAAAAAAGATCTGAACGATTTAATATGCTAGACAGCGGCAGAGGCATCAATCCTTCTTTCAATCCTCTCATTTTCAATCGAATATTGCTGTGTGTTTTGCACACACAAACATATAGGAGAAAAAGATATTACTTGAAAAATGTGAAAATGAAAATGTTGCTAACTTCTGGATCAATTTAAGCCATGTTAAAAATGGGATAAATGAAGAAATTTACAAGGAATTAGCAGATTATATGTTAGACTTGTGCACTTGTTAGCGCAGCTGCGGAGAGGAAGTTATCTGACCTCTAATTAATAAAAGATTATAAAGAAATTTATTACAAACGGAGACTATCAATAACTTAATGCTCTGCAAAGAATTAATTAAAGATGAATGTATTTTTGAGCCCACACAAGATTTACTTATGCAGCTAAATTCACATTTTGCGACGGTAACTACAAATGAAAAATTAATTATATCGCTGGAATATATAAATTTCCGTTAGTTCCAAAAAAGTGCATTTACTTGAACATTTTGAAAAGTGCGCTTTTTGTTTCTTATATTGAATTATTTATTTTTACAAAATACTGTTTGTTATGAAAAAAAAGAGTATATTTCTGTTAAAAATGATGAATTTATGTTTATTTATATTTTTGTTAATAAAAACCCTTACTTCACTACATTTATTTTTAATCTACTACATTTTTTTTTACTGATTTACTACATTCCTTCCCTTCACAAGTTCCAACACTGGTGATGTGTTCTCATTTGGATGGTTGCTGAGAAACGCAACCCCCTCCCGGTTTTTGACTAAATGTGATACCGACACTGCCCGGGAACTGCACAACTACTATGGGAGTGCTGTGAATATGTGTTGCCGAAATGCTTCCCCGATTTTAATTAATTGCGCTTCCTTCTCTTCTCTATTCTAAGGTTTCACCTTAACTTACAATCCCTCTCCCAAAAAGCTTTAGAAAAATAAATATTCAACCATCAGACCAAAGAGAGATGATTCTCTCTTTGAAAGCTTCACTTCAAAGCTTTAAAGCTTCCTACCCCGACGAGCTTTCCAGCTATAAAAGAAACCGCCAAATTCTCACCAGGCCAAATTCAGTCTTTCACCAGACTCTTTCAGGAGGGATCATCTTCTCCGGTCCTAGACCGTGTCGAGGTGTACGATCGGGCACGGTCAAACCACACAGCACACATACAAACCACTACCGAATATCTATGGAATATTACCCAGGCCTTGTCGAGTTGTTCGATCTGACAATGTTCCTGGCAGCATTTCCTTTACCGCCTCGAGGTATACGATCAAGCACGGTCAGACCACACACAGAGCACATATCGAACACTACCCAATACCCGTGGAATGTTTCCCAGACCTTGTCGAGGTATATGATCCAACAAGTGTTCCTGGCAACATTTCCTATACCGTGTCGAGGCATGACCCGCCCGAACACCCCATTATACACATATTCCCGTAGACTAACTATAACCAGCGAGCAATAATAATAAGAGTGATGAGCTAGAACAAATTTTTAAAAATGTTTCAATGCCCTTGAGATCAGCTGAAAAAATTGCAATGGGAGTGAAAAAGTCAAAATATCAAAGAAGTAATATCTATGATAAAAGGAGGCAGAATTACTTTCACACTACACGCAATGTTCGTGAAAGAAAGATAAAAAATGAAGGGGAAGTGCCTTCCTCGCCTTGCAAGATTCCCGCCTTTTTCAACGGACAATACAAGTGGAAATCCATTTCTAATATTGTGTACCAACACGAAATTTTACGCTTACATACAATCCGTGCAAACCCAATTTACATGTGCTCTGTTCCATTGTTGCTTCCATTTGAATGTAAACATTCGAATAGGGGAAACAAGGAACATCTTCCGTTTCTTTCATATTCTTGTGTTTTTTGCATAAAATGTATATCCATCGCGCGTTTGTTAATATTTTTTTGGACTTTCACTCTTGTTATTATTGTTCGCTGCTATAACACACATTTCGAGAGAAGTAATAAGTAGGTATAGTTGCTTAGCCATACCAGTACGAAACATGTATCCAGAGATAACAAGTAGGTAGTTGCTTAGCGATACCCGTAAGAAACATGTAGTCGGGGGTAATAAGTAGTTACTTAGATTTAGAGATTCAAATTGTTATTAAATAAGGATTTTGAATGAATAAAGGGAATAAATTTTTGTAAAAAGGTGTTTGTTCTCACAAAACCCTAGACACCTCAAGAGCTCCCGGCAACCCTCCCTTAAAAAAGGGAGTTTAGAGAACCACCGAACGAAGCACCATTACACCATGTACAATTACGAAGCTGTTAGATCATTACAGAGGCGATTAGATCATTCAAACCATTCAAGTCCCCTAGAATAGACGCGATGTATACCATTCTGCTACAGAAAGGCTGCAACCTAATCATTCCCTTGCTATGCAAAATATTCAGGGCTCCCTTCGCACGTGGTTATATCCCATCTGTCTGAAGGAATGTCAACATAACATTTGTACCCAAGCTAGGACGTTCGGATTACACCTTGGCTAAATCTTTTGCCTTAAAGATAATGGAGAAAATTGTTGACAGGGTGATGAGGGAAACTTATCTTCAGAGCCAACTACTAAACTTCTACCAGCATGAGTACCAGACGGGCAAGTCCGCTGAGACAGCACTGCACGAGTCTAGTGGTCAAGCTGGAATGCGAATCGAGGGAGACTTCGACAATACATCGCTTGAAACTGTAGGTAGGGCTCTAAATAAACGAAGTCTAAGTAGCACTTTCTGCAACTGGATCGACTCTGTGCTGAGAACTCGCAAACTGGGGCCGTATTTGGTTTCTCGAGTCGATATCGACTTCTGTCGATAATTAAAAATTGGCATTTGGCGAGACGATATCGACAACCTTCTCGTCTCGATAAAGACGTTTGACGTTTATTAAAAGGCTCAATTTATGCATACATAAACTTTTAACAGTTTCTTTTTTAATTAAATATACGTGGTTTGGTGCACTTGGAGTAATATGACACAATTTGATGGTTTTCTATGGCAGCGCTTATCTGTCGATTTGGTCGTGATTTCAAATATGAAACTTGGAGAAAATCGAGAAGCTTTTTCTGTCGAGTCGATCCATCGACTCGAGAAACCAAATACGGCCCCTGGTCTCACATCTTGAGTAGTCTATGGAGGGCACTATAGCAAAAGGATGTCCACAAGTAGGAATTTTATCTTCAATCCTGTGGTGCCTTGTTGTAGATAAATTCCTATAGCTAACCAACTGCCGAATCTTTTTCGCGCCAGGTTACGCAGACGCAGACGTACACTGCGGGGACTTGTAGAACCCACCCTCGTTGGCAGAACTATATGTATTTCACATCAAGGCAAATACTTGGAAGTGACGCTAGATGCCAACCCCAACGGAAACCATCACATGGATACTCTGAAGAGCCAGGGGTCTGACATTGCATTCATCGGTCCGGAACCGACTTTTAGGGCACCCACCAGCTTGCTGAAGAGGCCCCTTGCAGATCGGGCTCTGATGAAACATAACGAACGATGGAGATTCTAAAAGGTTCCCAATTCTAAAAGGTTCCTTCCTGCACCGTATCCTAATGCTAACGCAACGTTGGGGCGCATTAGAAATCATGGCAGGACAATAATTGTTGGCATGATTACTAAATTACCACTTATGGAGGATAGGAAAGGCGGAGGATACCGCTTGCAGGCTTTGCCTTGGGGAGGGGAGTCTGGCCTTTATGTTGTCATGTTCTCTGTAAGTGGCCCGCGATAGTGAGTAGCAGGATCTCTTTGATCGACGAGACCCTCCTCAAACATTTAAGTCTAAGCGACAAGCAACTTGGCAGACTGCTGAACCTGAGCGATCGGGGGGTTATCCTGGAATGCGATTCGAAAGTCATAAAATTCGGAAATAAGAAAAGGGTATCCGCCAATGCGAATTCGAATTAAATTTGTCCGTCTGCCATCGAATTTTAATCCGTGAGTAAAGCCATTGACGGATGCACTGAATTTATTTGTTTGTTTTAAAATTTTCTAAAAACTCTTGAAATATTCTTGAAACAATTGTTCGCATTAAAATGTCAAATTAAGTCGATAAATGAAGTTGGTTGGGTGAAAATAATTTCTTTTCGAATATTTATCAGGCAATAATTTCAATTCGATGCGATCGCACTCAACGATGCAAAAACTAAATCGCATCAAAACTGGCTTTCGTGTTCTTCTCACTTTCGAATCGCATTCCAGGATAGCCCCTGGCCTAAAACTATGAGGTATAGGGGTGTAGTACAATAGACCAAGCGAGTGGTCGCGGTACTTTGGACGTGGTACCTCAACCAAAGAAAAAATATCTATTATCTAGTATAGTTTCGCCGAAAATTTGCACCTCACCGATATGTTAAATTATTTACTTATAACATACAGACAGAATAAATATTTCTTGGATTTCATATCAAGCAGTCAAAAACAAACTACTTATAAAATATGGTTACACCAATTCAGACAAACATCAAAACAAACGTATAAAAGTTACAAAAACTAAACATTTTTTTCGGTATTGTACTCTATTTCGTGTTTTTTATTTACCTTCTTTTTATAACTTTAATAACCCTTTTATACACAAAAGAGGTTTGAGTGATTTTTGCTGTCATTCATCACAATTAACTAATAGCTATGATACCAGTTACTAACAGCGGATACCTAATTAGGTTATTACAGCCAAATATGACCTCAATTTGCGCTTAAAAATTTACGATGTTTTACAAAAAAAGCTTTCAGTAAAGATTTAATGGCATTTATTACTACAGCACTCAATTATAATAATAGTATTATTATCAAGGGTTGTTTTTATTGCTAAGAAACTTGGATTGCCATAGATTTAAATTGTCTATCAAATTTCATTACCAGCTGTAACCTCCAAAAGTATTGACCGTACATTGTGGAATAGTCGTAAGAGAAAGAGGTTTTTTTGATCGTTAGCACAGAAAAATTAAAACCCATGCATCTACAGATAATATTTTGATTTGTATTTATTAATAATGAAAATTAAATACAAAAATGGTTTAAAAATTTGAAAACTTCAAAATAACAAACGTCGAGGTTGCTTGGAAAAATCAGCGAGTATTGATACAAGTCAATTTTTGCTCAAAACGGAACTCTGGCTAGCGGGAAGTTGTAGGATATGGTATCTTCAAAAACTCACCATTGCCGCATCACTGCGGAATTTAGCAATTGGAAGTCTGCAGCTGCATTTCTTCCCCACACAAAAACATGTTTTTTGGAATGCTGTATCCGAATCTTAGGTTTGCTAGCAAAATTTCGGCAAAAACCAACTTTTCCAACTCCAATATTCTAATTTATTATTAAATGCTTTTAATTCGTGAATTCGTAGGAGTTAGAAACGTGGTGTGGCACCTGCAATGATATGGCGATTGAACAAACTCTAACGCCGGGCGCCCACTAAAGTGGTGTGGCAGTGACATGGCAGTGGCGTGGCGGTCTAATGGCAAGTGGAAAAATTTATTTCCGTATAATCAAATGAAGTAGCGCACATAGAAGTGGAGTGGCGATGGTGTGGCATCTGGCAAGTGGTGTGGCATCACTTGATTGCCACTATTCTCCGACAAGTTTAATTTTTGAGTGGTAAGTAGCAATGGATGGCACTTCTCGTTAGCAATAAGATGATGTTGAATCACTTACGCGATACGCTGCTTCCCATTTCGATGCGCCCTTAATAATTTTAGCACCACTTTGTTTCACATCGCAACGTGTTGCACAAACTTTAGTTGCGTTTATGTTATCGTGGAGAAAACATGCCTGAAGCTGCGGGTTTGGCAATTATAATTGCAAGTTTTGCAGTAAGTCACTTTAAAACGCACCAACATCACCATACACGAGGAAACAGCGTTTGATTTTCATCAAACAGTTGCGCAACACATCAAACCGCCCCATACACGGGGAAAATGTTTGCACAACGGGCTGCGTTGCGCAAATTGTTCGACCGTGTATGGGCCCCTTTAGCCTATTCTTTCGTGTATGGGCACGGACATGAAACTACCCTGCAAACAATTTCTCGGCTTTTCTCGGAGGCTCGCTTTCTCGAACCATTCTCGATTCGAAAACTGCTTGCGAAAGGTACGAGAAAAGCTTCAAAACCCACCATAAAAGCTTTCCTAGTACATTGGTTTCGATATCTTGCTCCGCTTTTATTGCCTTCGAATTCGTTTACGAGTCGTTTACGAGCCCGAGTTCGAAGCAAGCTCTCGCTTTTGCGTGTCGTTCTCGAATCGTTTCCGAATGGAAATGTTTGCAGGGTAACCTGGCGATTTGAGATACAGGCAATACGTTGTAGAAAAGTAAAACCAACATTGCCTCACTACCCCCACCAAAGCCACTGTAAGCAACATCCACTGAAAGTTTACTTTCAGGTGCGGTAGTGGTTATCTGGTCGAACTACACTCCACGAGCAACAAAGAGACCCGAACAAGTGGGGGTGGAAAATAACCAGTGCCAACCACTTTGATCCCTGCACCGGACTCAATACTACGGAACATTTTTTGTTTATGTAAAAAATGCTGCCAACGCAATTTTTAAAGCCGGAAGGCAGGTCTCCATTAATCCCCGATCTGCACATCGTACGAAAGGCTGTGTGATAAGATCCAGGCCTCTGGAAGACAGAATTGATATAGAAGAAGAATAGGTCGAAAAAAGGACCGACTGAATGCCCACAGATCCATTCTTCAGATTTTTATGACAAACTGGCACAAAAAAAATATATGACTACGACTCTGATCATAATCATAGTTCCGCCTTTATTAAATTTTTATTCTTGATAACAAATATTTACATCTATTCTTTCAGTTCAAAAGCAGTAACAGTCTCGAACCAATCTTCAATGTCAACTACGAGTATATCAGAATGAAATTCAGGAAACAGGAAGTATAGACAACAAACATAGTATTATTTGGCACATTAAACGTTATTTGAAAAGCCGTCTAATTTACTAAATGCAATTTGGGAAAATTAGAGGAGACGTCTTAATCCCTTGTTTACGATTCACTTTACTAAGATCTTCAGCTTTTGTCTAATCCTAATGAATTCAAACTGAACACTATAAGCTGCTTAATTGAATCATGATCCATGAATTATTATTGAGTTATTATAGAAGTATACGATAGATACAAATATCTACAACATGCAAATTGTATAATTCCATTGCAGATAAATACCTTTGGCATATGAAAATTATTAGTAACACTCAAACTTACATCCATTCTCGTTCTCCAAATGCCACTTTTTAGTCAGTTCGACCTCCCACACTGGAGCACATAACGCAAACTTAACACAAACTATTAAAACAGCACAAAAACTTGGAATTATCATAATCAAAAATATTCTTGCGAAAATATTCTCAATAAAATTAAGGAATTTCTCTGACTACTTGACTGCCGCCATTCATTGGAACACATGAAATCAACTGAAAGCCCACTGAACTGAAATTGAGGAGAAATTCTACCATGAACGTTCGCAATGATAAAGAAAAACGGAATGGGAAAAAATATAACAAAAGTTCGCCCCCGCGACTATCGTGGTTCTGCTGTGTACGAGAAGAGGGATGGGGCAGGCTATTCAGCGATAAGTGACTAACTGATTGGACGCTACTTTCTCAATAATTATCAGACACCATCGTGCAGTACTATCGCGGCTTGGATCGCAACTCATGTTTGGAGAATTGGACAAAAACGACGTCTAGATAAGCAGAAACACTCCGAATATTATCATAATGCAGATAAACACCCTTTTCCAATATTGGTGAATTAAGGTTGTATTTATGTCCGCTTGATGATATCGGAAATATTTGTTCAGGTCTTGTTTACTCGATGGAGGAGAATTTTTGCAAAACATATTCTTCCAATTGAGAGATTAAAAACTTTCGTTTTAACTTTCAAGTATGACAGAGTTATCTTAGGTGGACGGTGGGAATACCTAGTTTGAAATAGAAGAGAGTTATCACTAGTGCCAAATATTCCATTGTATTTTTATGAAAGTGTCGATAACTAATCAAATGGCCACAATCGAAAATTCTAAATGCATACTTGCAATTTTTATAAATACATATCACATTAATATTTTTTTTTAAAAGTCATCCCAAATGTGAACCAAGATTAAAAATGAAATGTGTAGAGCCATGATGCTTATCGGTTAAGAACTTCTGTGCTTTCTGGTTGCAAAACTGAACCAAGTCGCTTTCACAGGCTTTGTTTTGATTCCATTGAGGGAGTTCTGCAGTGATCGGAACAAATGGTAGTCAGACTTTGCTACGTCTGGACTATACGGTGGATCATCCCAACCATCTTATATTAAACGAAGGGACGGGACAGCATATGGACATAGTCCCAAGCAAAGCTCAGCAACTTCTCTACCACACCACTTTCACGACTGCCAATATTCCTCTCCTAACAGGGGCGCAGAGCTACTAGCGGAAGCTGCAGTGCCGTGGGAGGAAACCTGTCACCCTGGAAAAGGTGCGGTGGGCTATGCACAGTTCTCCCAGTACAAGTCACCAGGAGTGGACAGCATAATGATAATCCAATAATAATGATAATCTCCAAAAGACCGTTGAAATTATTGGTCCATGCCTTCTTTTGTCAATCTAAGCTTGTGGCTTGTCGTCTACACAGACCCTAGAACGCATACTAGACCTATATCTCCTCCAACGAAGGCGGCAACGGCCAGCATTCGAGCAATACAGGGAAGCGAAAAATGGGCTTAAAATTGCTATCCGGAACAATAAAGCTCAGCACTGTGCATGGAAGCATGCATCGAGGCATGCTTACAGGGTAATGATGTCAAAATGTAAGCGCTCCCTAACCATCACCTGCCCTGTAATGCAGCAACGCATGGTGCGGACTCTGGGGGCCATATTTGGTTTCTCGAGTCGATATCGACATCTGTCGATAAATAAAAATTGGCATTTGGCAATACGATATCGACGACGTTATCGTCTCTTTACGTGTCGATAAAGACGTTTGACGTTTATTAAAAAGCTCAAATTATGCATACAATAAACTTTTAATAATTTCTATTTTAATTAAATATACGTGGTTTGCTGCACTTGGAGTAATATCACACAATTTGATGGTTTTATATGGCAGCGCTTATCTGTCGATTTGGTCGAAATACCAAATATGAAACTTAGAGGAAATCGAGAAGCTTTTTTTGTCGGGTCGATCCATCGACTCGAGAAACCAAATACGGCCCCTGGTCCCACATAACGAAAACACGGACAACCTACCTGGGCCCTTATTCTCTCTTACAATATGTATTGTGATATTTTTTAACGAAACTGACGAAACCGTATTTTCTATTACAATATTGGCATCAATTTTACTTGAAAATCTAACAATATTGTCAAATTTTTACTCGAAAGCTGTTTCATTTTCGAATCGGATTTAACAATATTGTAATAGAGAATAGGGCCCCTGTAGTAAACGTGGATGACACAGATATCCCAGAAGTAAGGGAGGAAGAAATTGCGGACGCCGCGAAAAGGATAGCCGTTGGAAAAACTCCTGGGCTGGACGGAACAGAGCGATGCAGTTGGCAGCCAGTATAGCACCAGGTGGCTTCGCTCAAGTATTCATAGCGTGTCTGAGGGAAGGAGGGTTCCCTGAGTAATAGAAGCGTCAAAAGCTTAAGGTCATCCCGAAGACGGTGAACCCCGGGGAACCGTCGGCCTACAGCCGCAGCTCTTTCTAGCGATATGAAGGCTTCTTTCATCATTACGGTGGATCTGGCTAGTATTACAATATCGTCAACGTATGTCAATAGTTGTACCGACTTGTTGAAAATACTGTCCGCGGTATTAATTCCTGTATTTCATCAGTTTTCCATAGCTGCGATAAATAGTAAGCACGACAGCGCATCTCCTGGTCTTGATCCTACTATGATATTGAATGTTTCTGACTGCTCTCCTTCAATTCTTATTCTGTATATTATCTCTTTCATTGTTATTGTACTCTATGGCCCTTATTCTCTATTACAATATTGTGATATTTTTTAACGAAACTGACGAAATCGTATTCTCTATTACAATATTGGCATCAATTTTACTTGAAAGTCTAACAATATTGTCAAATTTTTACTCGAAAGCTGTTTCGTTTTCGAATCGGATTTAACAATATTGTAATAGAGAATAGGGCCCCATAGCTTTATATAAATTCGTAACGTTTTATATTTCCATATGCATTCCTGAAGCCTATGAATAGCGAATGTATGTTTATTTTAAATTAATTTGCCTTCTCTAGGACCTGCCTAAGGGTATGGGTCTCTAGTAGATCTTCCTGGGTGGAAGCCGCTTTGATAATTTCGCATACCTGCGTAAAGCTTCAGTTTAACGTATAAAATATTTGATAATATCTTATATGCTGCGTTCAATCAAGTTATACCTCTATAATTACGGCAGTTTAGCTGGTCTCCCTTTTTACTTATACTTATAAGGCACACAATGCTTTCGCTCCATTCCGATGGTATTTGTATCTCGGTCCAAATTAGCGTTACAATATCACGCAGACTTAATTTTACGTTTTCACCTCTTGCTTTAATAGCTCTGCTACAAAGTTATCTTTGCCCGGAGATTAGTTGTTAATTTTTTCACAGCGTTCTATAGGTCTTCTAATTTAGGCATGTTTCCCGCTAGTGCATCTGCTAGTTCCACGTTTTGCTTCTCATCTAGGGCCAGCAATTCTTTGAAGTGTTCACACCATCTAGTTAGAACTAGTTCTTTGGTACTCAAGATCTCCCTATTCTTATTTTACACATTGCTATTCTAGACTTGAAACCGTCTCGTACTCATTTACTTTTTTATGTAATTTCCTAACTTCGTTTTCGTTATTCGCTTCTTCTATTTTTACCATATCGTTTTCCCAGTACACCTTTCTCATCGCTTTGGGCACTGTTTGCCTACCTTCTTTCTTGTTTGCATGTCTGCATGTTATACCTTGATATGCTACATTCTTTTCCTGCGTTACTCGTGCACAATCGTGGTCAAACCATTCATTTCTTCGTTCACGGAATTTGGATTCTAGAGCGTTTGATGACGATTCTTTGATTACGATTTTCAAGTTATTCCATTTAACTCCTATGTCTTCGGCGTTACCACTATTTCCATTTGTCACTCTTCTATTTATAAGGGCGCTTTCGAAAACGCAGGACTGCAGTCATTTGCAAGTATTCAGCCATTATAAGTCTGTAGCTGAATACTTGCAAATGACTGCAGTTCTGTGTTTTCGAAATCGCCCTCTTCTACACATTCTTCTTGTTTTTTTTCTCCTTATAAATATTCTTTTCCCTTTCGATATTCTCCTTCTGATTCTCGTCCAAATCAATGGTGAGAGTCGAGACCAGTTAGTTAAAGAAAATCGAACGGAATCGACCGCTGATCTTTCGATAGATCACCACCAAAAAAGTGGTACGCAAGTGTCTGCTGGATACATTTGAAGAATCTTTTGCGCAAAAGGATTGTTTGCTCGAAGGGCCGCTAGAAAGTTTCCTAACATCCAGACATGCTCGAGCAAGAGTTTTGTGGTTTAGAGCCCACAGAAATTCGACTCTGCAGGACTGGAAACGAGTGCTTTTAACAGGTGAAAGTTCATGACAAAATGTACGTGGTCTTAATTTTTACGCCGCACTGTATGTCTTTGCGGTAAAATCACGTGTCTGCGTTCACCTTATTATTCATCATCGCAAAACTAATCAGTCGCATACTGTTTTCATTTGTGTCCTCATGTAGACTGTAGTCATGTCTATAGTTTTTGCAGTACATTACTTCACCTTTTTTGAGAATTGTTGAAGCCGGCATCTTTCTGTTTCTCCATAGTTTGCAAACGAGACTTTCGATGGCATGGCATAGTTTCTTCCCACTATTTTTTAAGGTTAGGCTAGAGACATGATTTTATACTGTAGGCACAATGTTTTCTGGGTCATCGGAACTTCTGTTGTCTGTTTCTTGCTGTATTAGAATTCTGCCTTAGATCAGGGAGATGACCTAGCCAAAAAAGCAACCTGTTTCTCGGATGTGCGTAGAATAAGGCTTGTCACACTACTGCACTTATATACCGAGTATAGGACAAGCCAAACCGTTTATTAATACCGATACATGTAGATACTGCTAACGACAGAACACGTCCTTCCTAATTGTGCTGCACTAAAGAAACGCGGAGAAATCTGCACACAAGCAAAGCACGATTGACGCCTAAAGAAGTGTGAACCACAAATCGAAGACCTATCCTACGACTTACTAGCAGCCTAAACAAACGATCCACTAGTACTAGTTGGCGGAGACCTCCTTCCCGAAATACTATGCAATTCACAACCGTAGGTCAAATCAAATTTAAACCAAAAGAAAATTTCAACTCTAATACTTTAAGAAGAAATTTAGATTACTGCATACTTGATTACTACAAATAAAACAACAAAATTTTAATGAGTTTTTAGTAATTTATTTTTTCATTAACAAATAAAAAGTTGTCTTTAAATAAAAATTAATAATAAATCACCTTTAAATATAATGTAGTACAGTTTTTGTAGTATACCTTAAAAAAATCTTCAATCTTAATTTATAATAAATCCTTCTTTTGACTTTTTCCTTCGTTTTATACATATTTAATGTGTGTATCTTTCAATATTTGGTATAATTTTAGCTTTTCCTCTTTTACTATTTCATCTCGCATTCCTTTTATATACAATGAAGTTATATTTTCCAAATAAATATAAATTTTTGTTTCCATTTTGTTCTAGTAATTTTATAATTAAGAATTAAAAAAAAAATATTTAGCCAATCATTAACATTAAATAAAATAAAGGAAAAAACATGCACATATTTGCCTAATCCTTTTACAACTTAGAAATTTAATTGTGAATATATTGTTTTAGTTTTCTTTTTTCTTATTTTGTTGTTTTTTGTGTAACATTTTACGTCCTTTTTGTTCATAATTTTTGTTATTACAAATTAATTCTTCCTTTAATAATGATATTTAGTAGCTTTTTTATTATTGTAAATTTTTAGCGAATAACGAACGAGCAATTAATGACTTCTTTTGTTTTGTTTGATGACTTTTTTTTTCAAGGAAGATATTTTGTCCGTTTTCATGACTGCCTTGTGGTGTGTACTGCGTCTATTTTTTTATTTTTGTTTTGTATAATACAAGAGTCTAAGGTTTCACTTTAATCTTAAATCACATAAATTTTAATAAAGCCATGTCATGATGGCCTTTTATCATTCATTACAAATTAACGCTATGATGTTGATTATTTTGAAAATTTGCTATGACTTATCGGGCACGGGTTGTGGCTCTGTAAATTAAATTAAATTATTTAGTTATTTTATGTGAAATGTTAAATAGAAATAATTAATAGAAATATCACCTAGGAGATGGCACCCTTTTTTTCGGTGTATTATTTGGTCTGTTCGGCGTTCTTGGCCTGGCTGTTGGCGATTGAGTTGTTGTTGCTGTTGTCGTTGCTGCTGTTGCAACTGGTGCAGGGACGCTATATCTTTTCGGCGGAACAATCCGACTTGGTGATCGTTGATTTTTTGAATCATTTGCTGTCCTGAGATCAGAATTAGTTTTTTGCTTTACATTTTTCCTATTGGACCAAAAAAAATGAAGTAAAATATAAAAAAAATTAAAAAATAAACAAAATACAACTAAAAATAGGAAGCACGTAATCGGAAAGCTTGTGAAGCGGTCAAATTCGGAAAACACAACATTCGTATTAACCTTATTTCACACATTCATTTCATTTACAACTATACAACTATAAATATAAATTTTCAAAATATCTGTGTTAAATTCAGGGGTTTTCTGCAGGTCTATATATAAGACTTTTATGTACAGGATCTGTTACTGGGATGTCACGAGGGAACGTGCAGATTACAATCGCACAGGCAGAGCCAGCGAATGGAACGACGAGAAATAGAAAGAAGCTATATATGCCAGAAATATACGAGTATGTATAGAGACAAAATATAAATAGAGAGACCGACGAGGAGCAAGAAGCTGTAATACGAGGAAACGAGAACAGCAAAAAAACATTTGTAGGGAGAAGAAAAGACAATTTCTTAACAACTACATTCTGATGGCAGAGGAAAACTTTTCCCAAAACCAAAGACCGGAAACATATAAGGAAGTAACCTTCTTCAAAAAAGCTTTAAACCTTCCCCCGATATATGTACGTATAACAAAAGAAGGCACTATAGTCGCAGCCGAAGACATAAAAAAAAAGTGGAAGGAAGTTTTTAGTGAGCTGCTGTACCCAAATGCAAGGCCCCACTTTTATCAAAACCCCGTCTACAACATAATGATGACACAAGAGACACAAAAGTACCAATTCAGGAAGAAGTACAAAGTGCCATACCATCCTTAAAAAACAATAAATCCCCAAGAATTGATAACATCCCAGCAGACTTGATCAAGCAAGTAGGTGAATCGCTGTCAGCAGCTATACCCGAACTACTATGCTGCATGTGGAGAAAAGAAAAAATGCCTGATGATTGGAAGCAAAGTATTATCTGCCATATACAGAAGATTGGTAACAAACTCAGCTGTGCAAACTACAATCGCATATCTCTTTTAAGCACAGTATATAAAATAATGACAAACACAATTAAAGCTAGACTGGAACCCTTTGCAGAAGCAGCAATAAGTGAATACGTAGATGGATTTAGAAGAAGAATGTCAACAATGGACGAACTATTTTCAGTACTGCAGGTCTTTCGAAAATGCTGGGAACACAACATTGAGGTGTATCAACTTTTCATCGACTTCAAGCAAGCATACGACAGCATCGATAGCGAAAAATTGAATGCGATAATGCTAGTCCAAAACATCCCCTTAAAGATAGTGAAGTTAACGAAAGTGGCAATGGAAAATACACGGTGTACAGTCAGAAAACAAAGAGAACTAACGGAGGTCTTCCCAGGCAAGCAAGGATTAAAGCAGGGCGATGGGTTAGTACCTATGCTATTTCATCTTTGCCTAGAAGGAGTGATCCGCAAAGTAAACATTGACGTGAACGCAACCCTGCTTAACAAATCAAAAGAGTTGGCAGGATAGGACGATGGCGTAAGTTGTGATCTGGACTATCATACCTCAGAAAAATATTCACGGGATTAGAAGGTGGGACTAAACATATAGGACTACAAATAAATGCACACAAGAGAAACATTCTAATTCAAACGAGGGAGGAAAGAAGAAGGAGAAACCACAACATTACCCGGGGGGATATAACGAGTAAACCAATTTAGCTACCTGGGGTCCACAGTCAGAGAAGACATTATAATTGATTTGGCCTGTTATATCTGCAAATGATCGTATAACCCACGCTTTTATCGATCAAGGCGTTAAGGTGAACCAGAAATTGTTGGCAAGATGTTGCTTGATACGCTGATCCCTGTCACTCAGACAATTCGGTGCCAACCGATGGTCATTCAAGAAAGACTCGGTACGGGTCAATGGAAACAACAAAGCTGTCTTAACGATTGCCGACTTATGTCTGAGTTAATCAACAGAGAGACTGAATTCATTGTTGACGGGGACTGCACGAGCCAATGCCTCCAAAACGAAGTACTGTCTTATATCCAGCAAAACCTGCAACCCCTCCCCCTTTCAGTGAATGGTTTAAAAGTAATGGCTGACCCAACCCTTAACATTAACTGATGGAATAAACACATATTCCAAATCGCCAAAAGATCATTTTAGTACCTGGAATTTCCTGAGAGTAGCGAAATCCTCCTGGTTAATATATAAATCCTACATTCGGCCTCTCGAGAAAAAGGTCAACACATCGGTGAACAAAGACCCAAAAACTAATACTAGCCTATGTAGTCGAGATAGACATCACTGAAGAAGACCAAGGGCTGTAAAAGAAGCCTTCAACCAAATTGAACTTGTGAAACGAAAGTTGGGGCTGTACATCAATGAAAGTCAAATAAAATACATGGTAGCCCAGTCTGAGAGAAGCCTAAGGCTCCGACCCGATCAGCAGCACCCCTGAGTAGTACGAGCGAAGACAGATAACTTGTATCTACTTGGGTAGTCCTTTCCAGTTTGTTTTGCGGGATGCCACAATATTTAAAAACAGAATGGCCAGAGGAAAGACACACAAACAGAAAAAAAACAAATATTTATACTATATAAGACAAATAATGTTCTGCCAGAAAGCATAAAGTTATTTGTTTTAAAAACTAAAAATTAATTACCCAAACAAACCAAATTCTTTTAAAAACTTAACAAAATTTAAGCTTTATCTTATTAAAAAAAATAGAACCGAATCAAAAGAAACTAGGTACTTACTTTGTAGCTGGGTAGCTCACTGGTCTTGGTATTCTTGATCTCTGAGCACCTGCAGATGTTGGTGTAGACCCACCACTCTTAGTCTCTTTCTCTCTAGCCAAATCTTTTAACATCATGCTGGAGTCCTTACTCAATAGCTCCCATTGGATTTGCAGCCGCTTGAATCTGTTACTTGAAATTTTCTCCAATTTCTCTTTTTCAGCAGCTGACAATTCCTTCTTTTCATTCAGTCTCAAGTTATTATTTACACGCAACGCAGCCATAGAAATATTTGGCGAATTGGGCGGCGTCGAAAATTTCTGTGGATGACCTGAATGTAAATAATTGTGATTACCTGGAGCAGGCTGATTGAATGAGACTTTCTTAAGACTTAAAGCTCGACTAACTTCATTTTTCAACTTAGCAGGATCATACTGTACTGGAATATTATCTGCAGACTCTAAAATATTAGCAATTTCTGCATAATATTTTAATTCTGATTTAGGAACGGTTGACAGGAAGTTTTCAGCCCTCGCACGTGCATTCAAATCGTGTTCCTTACGAATTTTCTTTTCCATTACATTAAGCTCCATCATAAAGTTCACATCTGTCTTATTAACTTTCGAATTTTTACTTTCCAAATGTTCATAATACTGTCGTGCTTTATTTTCCTCCAATTCGGCCAAATAATCTTCAATAATATCATGATCTTCAGACATGTAATACGGTTCTTGTAAGCTTCGTCGCTTCTCAAGATTTTTAACATTATTCCCTGAATTATCCTCTTCAAACATGCTATTACGTTTCGTTCTAGTTGCTCGCAAATTTCTTCGAAGAATACTTCGAGGTGTTCTACCACTAGGTGGAGGCCTGTCAACTACTTCGCCCTCCATGCGATTCTCATATTTATAAACATACATATTTTTCATAGGGTCTCCAGTTGGATTTGGTTGCGATCCTGCAGCCGGATCAAAATCGGAGTCTGTTAGCAAAGTAGAAGAGCCTCGATAGCCAGAACTAGGAGGTTGACTAGAGCCCGAGCTCGATGTACAAGTTTGAAAATATGTGGCACAATCGCAAAGATTTGTCTTAGCATTCCTACGCAGAGGCGGAGTCATACAGAACAATGGCTTTTGAGAACACTCAGGATCTAATTCTACATCAGCTTCTGGAATGTGCTTTAGTCGCCTCCGATACTCAACTGGAAGCAATGTAACTAATGATTTCCAATCGGTGATATGAGAGTATTCTACATGCTTCAGCGCTTCTTCATCCTCGTGACTAGTGAAGGAGGTTGGTCTTTTCTTCTTGGCTGTAGTATTTCTGTAGTTAAATGGCGATAAAATTACATCTGATACGTTATTTTTGACAAAACCTAAGTCCGGAAGCGCATAGTTTGGATAAATAACATATACAGGTGCTCGTTTCTCTTCACCAAGCTTATTCAGCTTCGCCAGAAAAGAGGGCGGTATAAATCTAAGCCTATCCTTCAACAGCATCGAAGTTTGTATCGATCGAGTCATCATTTCGACAGGTATTTTAATTCGATTATGAGAATTATTGTTGCAGAAAACCTGTGTAAGATTTTCTGATGTTCGACTAGCTTCTGACAGACTTTTATTTGTATTACTATCACGGTCTAAGGAGTTATTGTTATTATTGTTATTCTGTACAGTTAAGTGGTATACTTGAGGATTTTTTAGCTGCTGATTGCGTATATTCATGTTATTTTCCTTTATGTAATTTCTATGAGTGGGGGATTCGAAAACATCGCGATACAAATCATTTCGTGCCTTTTTTGGCGTACTATTTGTCGTATTTGATTCCTTTTCAGTTCTATTTTGATCACATATATCTAAACTATCTAACTGGTAACTTGAATCTACTGCATCTCCTTCCTCTTCGTGACGGCTCAATGCAGATCCCTTTCCTGAGTCATTCATGCTTTTCTTACGAATTCGCTGCTCTAGAGAAGAACTGGCATCGCTTGGCCAACATCCAGAAGAAACATCCATACACGTATCACTTGAGCTACTTTTTTGCTTTATGAATAATTTCACCAAATTAAATGCTGGCTGATTTTGTTTTGATGATTCTGTACTATGCATATTAGAATTGTGTACAGGACTTTCACTTCCTGATGTTGATATTGGCATCTGGCACATTGGAAGAAGATTGCGAGATTTACACGATTCCACCTTAAAAAAGAATAGTTTAATTATGTTTTGTTTGTGTTATAATACCATGTATATAAAAAAGAATACATACCGTTGAAGTGCTTATAGCCTGCGATACATTAAGCTGACGACTGTTTTCTCTCTTTAATCGCAAGTTAGGGAGACTAGAACTTTTTCGTACTATGCAGTGCGGTGCATGGCGAGTTACATTCACGGAAGTATTGTTATTCCCCGATGGATACCTAAAATTATTATTTTCAAATATTAAAACAGTTAAGTATATCGATCATAGTCTAGAAATATTTCAATAATGTGAATTTCACGGATAATACGAATGTACAGCGGACAGTAGGAGATAAGAGAGAAATCGATGCACCAATATTAATCACTGATCAAGTTCGGTAAAAACAAACACAAGCGCAGATGTGGGGAATGGGTTAAATATTTAAATGGATGGGTTGGCTGAACAGACAAGAGAAGAGACGATACCAAGACAAACATTGACCTGCAGACTCACGACTGCCTTTTCTCGCAATATAAAAGAGACATTTCGACTAAATAGACGATTAGCAAATGAAACTATAAACTGAGAAATCGAACTTTTAAAAGTAATGTCCTCTTATTTTCATTATACACATAGTTGCGGCACTTGGAAGATTAACACCCCCTTAACTAACAGCGTATAGATTATTATTAATAAATGCCTAAAAAGGATACATACATAAATTTACTGACCGATTTATATTTTTAAAAAAAGTTATGACAAAGGTCAAACATTAAACCAATTAGTATCTTAGTCTTAGTCAAAATGCGAAAATAAAACTGAAAATGGCCCTACTTTGAAGAAACGCGACAAGGTAGAGAACCACTGAATTGACATCCGCACGGATATCACACAAAAAAGCAGACGAAAGAATACGTTGAAAGGGATGGTTATAAGGAAGTGTATAGGAATTAACAAAATGAGGGTGAAAATTAAAAATATAGCTCCCAATCGAATCCAAAACGTATGGTTGATCAACCGTCTATATTCCGTCGCGGAATAATTTTGACAAGATGATGACGATGAATTGAAATAAAAACATAATATGATTTTGTGTCTAATTTGAACGTTCTTTAGAGGTTAAAATCTAAATGATATTCCTAGGCAGAACTACGCAATCCAAAAAGATAGACCAAATAACACTTTGATGAGAAACAAAGCATAAAAAGTTTTTAACTAATTACAATGTGATTAACACTGGAATAGGGATATCGCTTCACTTCTATATTGCGAAAGTATATCCCAACACCTACTCGTATATCATTTTTAAGGCAAATATGCGAAGTAAGACTTGTAAAGTCCGTATGACAAATTTTTTTTTTGTCGACATGTTCTCCAGCCGCATTATTATTCCTTAATAAAATTTCCTTCCTTCTCTACCGTCGCTTATACACCATAGCGAGAAAATTGGCTCTTCTTCGATCAGTGTTATTACATATACTATAGGATTAGTCTTTCATTCGTCGCTCTTTTATTATAGTCCAGGAGCCCATGACATCAAAAGTACCGTCTGCGTATTTAAAAAATTCTCGTTAAAATTAGCTGTAGAAAATTATACAAATAAAATGAGAGCCGGGTACGAAGTATTCTTGCCGGAAGTATTTTTATTTTAATTATAATCAAAAAACAATCATGTTCCATGAAATTGATTTCAATTAGAGCACTTTTTAGGAAAGTTTATGTTTTTTCAGAAAAAACTTAGTATGACAACTTCTACTCTGCCGGAGAACAGTTTTATACCGCTATGGCGACACTTTTGTTGCCACGGGCTCTGCGCTAACCGTGTACTTTTGCTAACAGACAATCCACTCTATGATAGAATCGTCGACCCTGCAACCTGTGCTATATAACGCGATATTCACTAATAAGTAAAGAGTGTTCTACAGGAAAGTATACAGTAGAACACTCGGAGTAATATCCCTAAATATGCAGTGTTTGGCTTTGAGATGAAGAGGGCAGAAAATTCCAGGCTCGTTAAAAATCATACGAAAATACTATTCTATGAAAATTCAAAAGCCATGAAAATGAGCGGTAGAATTTTACTTTCAATTTAAAGGACTTGTGAACGTGATATCTGGACAATAAATGAAAAAGGTAAAGAACGATGTCGCTGAGTAGAACTCAAATCTGCCTCTTACGAATGATAGCCAACCCTTTAAGCCCTAACCGAACAACAATGCTCTTTTATGAAATATTTTTAGTGCGGCTTTCAATTTCAAATAATCTGCTAGCTTGTTTTTAACGCATATAGTTCCACAAGTTTCTGTGCTGCAGTAGGGTATTAGTACTATAAACGCAGTAAGGTTATAAAATATATATTCGACGGATTTAAATATCCCTGGATACACTTTCACCTGACATGGGAAATCCGAGTTCCTAAATTATAATTTTAACGTTATATAAAAATGAAAGAGCAAGGATCATTTACCATTTATAATGATTTATGAAGGCTTTCTAAGGTTTCAAATAAAATTGCTGATAAATTTGTAATTTCCCAGAATTTTAAAACATATTCTGACTGTGATCTTCAAACATTTTCTTCTTCGTAAATGGCACTACAGTTCTTAAAGGACTCTTGAAGTCTCTTCTTCTTGTGGTTTATAGTGACCTGTGGGCCAAAGTTGACATAGCCCTAGGTAATATTCGTCGTGGCTACGTTTTTCAGTTTATTGCCGTTGCAACATACTCCACCTCAGGTTAGCGTTATAGGAAAGTTACTGCGTTGGATGTGGCTTCGGGGTCACAACGGAAGACTAGCTTTAGTCTGCCGAGTCGATAGTTACTGACTTGGTTGTACCGTTTAATTTGACGACGAAGGGTTCTTGTACTCGTTTGATTACCTGGTAGGGTGCCTCGTATGTAGGTTCGAAATGTTTTCGAATACGATCGACCGATAGTCGTCGTCTTCCAGTTGGCATGTAAACATCCATCTGAAATGCTTGTCGAGGATATTTTGCCATTAGGTTCTGCTTATGTGAACGAAGGCAAGTGCGAAATTCGACGATTAGCAGATCAAACTATAAACTTAATAGTACTATTATAGATACTGAAGACAGACTTAAGAAATCGAACGTTTAAAAGCAATGTCCTCTTAGGCTGGCCGCACATTGGATGCGTTTTCGTACGAATTTGTCTCGTACGAATACGTACGAATACGCACGAACAATCCCGATACTCCAAGTACTATGGTGCCACGCACACTAGGTGCGAGCTTGTCGTACGTGTACGTGCGTATACTTCCGACGTCCGCAATCAATCCCAGCATGCTCGGATTTTTTATGCGGTCGTACGTTAAAAATACAATATGGATATAGAAAAATTTATTAATTTTATGTGTGGAAACAAAGTTTATAGTTTCACGCAAGGCATGGGGAGAAATATCAGAAGAAATAAAAATACCTGGTAAGTTAATTTATTACGTTTATTCAAGGTTAAAACTAGTCGTTCTTCAGGAGATACATATGGTCTTGCGGAAGTTACTGTATTTAGTCAGATTAGATCGTATGGTGCTTAGAATATATTCGATTCAAAGGTTTCTTTATTCATGTGTAGATAACCATGAAATAGCCCGGGCTCATTACTATATTTAAGTCCGCCATAATATGATGGAGTTCGCCATAGTCATCTCTTTTTAAATAAATTTCACGCACCCATTCGGTTCTACGATGGCTATTGCGTTGCCGCCGCAGTCTTCGAATCAGCGAAGAATTATCTAGCAGATATAAATTATTCCTTACTACGATGTCACAGGCCACAGGTGACAGTCACTACTGGCATTTCAACGGAGAAAAACGCAACCAATGTGCGCGCTCAGTTCGGACGTCCAATAACGTACGTTTACGTACGATACAAATTCGTATCCAATGTGCGGCCGACCTTAGGCTGGCCACACATTGGATGCGTTTTCGCACGAATTTGTCTTGTACGAACACGTACGAATACGCACGAACAATCCAGATATTCCGAGTACTATGGTACCTCGCACATTAGGTGCGAGCTAGTGGTACGTATACTTCCGCCGTCCGAAATCAATCCCAGCTTGCTCGGATTTTTTATGCGGTCGTACGTTAAAAATACAATATGGATATAGAAAAATTTGTCTGAGGACTGAATGAAAATAGTTCAAAACGCACAGTTCACACAATTTATCGCTCAGACTTGACGTCACACGTGATAAACAGCACAGTTAAACTGAAAGTGTACGGGCCGCTTTATATGTACAACTGTCTTTATTACATTATAAATTTGCTTGTACTTTGCGTTTGGTCGCCGAAATATCAACCATTTTGAATCAAGAAAGTGCTATTGTTGGAAATGAATTAATAAAAAGCAGGATTAGTGAATTTTGTCCATGACCTTAATAAGTTTTATGGAAGGCCTGTAAAATACAATAAAGAAAAAAGAAAAGAAATAAGCAAAAATGTGCTTTTTACTTTAAAATTGTATCAGAAAAATGAAATGTTAGGGAGAGGTAGAAGATAAGCGGAACCCAACGCAAATACTAACATATAAAGCTCGTTTAGCTTCGTTGATTGAATAATATATTAGACAAGAAATTGCTGTGAAGGGTGAATGGAATTAAAAAGAAGTAATAAGTATGCAGGAAATGTGGAAAAACACAGAATCATCAAGCCTACGATTAAATGAAACTACAGAAAAGTAGTACAAATTCAGTTCTTGATAGCGTTCTCCACAAACAACTATAGTTTGTAGTAAACAGCACTTCTCATTTTAAGCGTACATTGATAATAAAGCGTACTCAATAGCGACAAACGGAAGCTGTAACATTACTATTTCAAAAACGACTGAAAGAAGAAATAAGCAAAAATATACCAAAGAACAGACTAGCCTTTGAACCTCTTATTCCCTATTATCGGCTTACTAGCATTCAAAACATAAATGCAATTGGCTTGTAAATAATATGTGATAATATGTGTGTCTTTAACAAATATTTAATTGAGAACCATATGGTTTCCGGCGATTTTAGCTGATTACTTTCAACCATGCGGTGTGCACTGAGAAGAGTTAAACAAAACTCCAGACAAAAACAATCTATACAAGTTATCTCTATTAAATACACACCCTTGGGAAAATTACAATAAATTAATTATGTACATGCATAATACATATATTGCCGACAAACAGATATAAACCCTAGTTTTTCATTGGTTATGTTTAATTGAAACCAATTCTACTTAATCTTTGCAATCAATCAATCAATTATTTCATAAAGATTCTAGACCTTATATTTCTAATTAATAGCAAGACCCTATAATTTTGAAGGGTGAAAAATGCAGTTATCTAACAACACACACATTTATGTATGTAGATAAGTTAATTTAGAAATTATTATATACATACATATTTCTTCTCTGCATAAAAATTACATAATGCACTTAATGTTGTTTCCAAGCAGCACAAAACGCTATCATTTAAGCTTACGTTGTTAGTATCAAGTTGCAAATGAATAAATTGCTATCAATTGAAACGACCCCAACAAACCATTCAAATAGGAAATGTCAAACACCTTTTATCATGTGAACTATGCAAGATTCATGTGTCCGCATTAATCTTCTCATATAATGACTTACCTTTGCAATTGCGATGTGCTACTTTTCTTAAGCTTACTCCACGTCGTAAAGGCATGATCGGATCGAGACATAGATACTTCAAGTGACTTCCTCTTTACAATATCATCCAAATTACTGTGCAAGTTTATGATATTTTGCTTGTTCTTAACCGTTGGATCACTCGGTTCAGCTAAAATATGAAATAACCCTTATATAAGTTTGTAAAATTTAATTTAAAAAATTGTTACCATAATAACTTTCATCAGAGTACAATGCACTGCCTTCGAAAGCAATTGTGTAGTTGTCCTTGTTCGCTTTGCATGTTAGAATAATGTCACCATCTTCTGGATACGACTCTAAATCTAGCGAGTCTACACTAATGTGAGATTCTTTAACAGGTGAAAAAAGCAGTTCTGATTTACAAATGGAGCTATCGATTTCATTTTGCTCCTGGTTGTGTTTCTCCTTACAGAATGTCGGAATGTGAGTTAACAGCGAATGAATATCTTCAGCCCGAAAACTCTCCATATCAACTTCAGCCAAGTTTGCATCAATGTTTTTGGCAAGATCTTCATAATATGAAAGCTCCCCAATACCATTGTAGGACTCAGATAGTGACGATAGAACGCTCTGGTGAGATACACCATCCCGATAACCATAGTCCAAGAACCATTGATAATCTGAATTGTCATGCGTGAAATCATGCGAAGAAGCAATAGAACAATTTAAATGCCCGAAAGGATGATGTGGCGGATTACTGTTATAATCCGATTCAGGACTTGACAAAACATTAGCCATTGTCCTGTTGTTGTTATAATTCAGGCTTGTCTGTTCATTCAATATAATACTTCGTAGTGCGTTATTGTAACGATCCAAATTGTTCAGGACAATCTGGACATTCTTTTTAAGATTTTCTTCAGTTAGTTCATCATCGAAGAGTCCAAATGAATTTTTATTATAATTGGTGTAAGATTGATAGTTGTTATAGTTGTTAAAGCCATGATTATTGTAAGCTGTGTTTGGACTCGTTAGCGGTCGTTTTTGATTATGGTAATGGTGATGAGGAGAATTGTGATTAAGCTGAGGCAGACGTGATTTTTGATTTTCGTTTGTTGGGTATTCTGTCATGCCACGATTAGGTTTGATTCCTACAAAAAAAAAAGAAAATTGATTAATTATATTGTTTTACTTATTCTTATTATAAATATTTTAAAAATCTGATCTCAAAATCCATTTCTACCTAAAAAAATGTTTTGGAAAGGCAATTTAATAAATAATTATTGATTTTCTCGAATCGGGGGCTGACATAGTTCAATAAATGTCTCTTTAAAACTCAGTTAATGAAACTTGGCAAGAAGCAGAAGTTCAAATGAGGAGCAAGCATGCAAAACGCGATAAATCCACTTAAACTAGTTTTGAGTAAATCGCAAAAATGTTATAACTACAGGTCCGTTTCAAATAGAAGTATTTTTGTAAACCAATGTTGTAGAAGGGGTTGAGGTAATATTACTACTAATTTTTGAAAAAAATGTGTGTGGCCGTTTGGGTGATATACGCACCTTTGTTTTGGATTTATCCCGTTTTGATTGAATGAAATGGATTTCATCAAGGTAATGATATTTAAAGTTTCGTGAATTATATGTGAATTTTTGTTTTGGACTCCACATTCATCGCAAAATAATCGTCCCTTTTTTGTACCCTCTAGGTCTAAAGAATCTAAGTGGGTTAAAAGTGTTGAACCTATCTGTACAGACGCTCGTCCAGCTTGGTCTTCGGACCACGTGTAGAACGTGGGATTTCGGGATTGCATGTTATATTTTACTGGTAATTGTCAAGAATCATGTTCCATTAGTGATGTACTCGCAAGTACTTACGAGGAGAATATTGCTGCCATCTAGTAAGCTAAGGGTTTAATATGTTTTGCTCGAGTTCGACTTTCCTTTTGGATTTAACCCGTTATGCTTGATTTGCGAGTTTTTAAACGAGAATTTCACTAGGTTTTAACGCGTTTAGCTCGATTCTGATATCGCCATTGGATTTATCTCAGCCCAAATATATAAAAACTGCATCAAACTCCCAAAATGTCAAAAATGGATTTAACCCGTTTTGCGTGCTTGCTCCTCAAATAGACTCCAAAGGATCAATCGTATCTAAGGGAATTGTAAAGTGATCTTGTGATTTTTCTCCTTTACTTTTTCTTGCATTAATGTTTCGTACTAATATAAAAAATTTATGTTTTTTCAGTTTGCAAATCTGTCAAATTTATAGAGACTAACCTAGGCGTCCGACTACCATCCCAGAGGTCCATGGATTGATTCAACGCAAAACCACGGCCCTTCTTTTTTCCACTCTTCCCACCTAGATAGTGTTCCGCCTCTTTTCTGCACAATTATCTATCCTGAATTCTACCATAGTCTATGAGCAAAATGAGGGAGGAAGCCTGTTCGGTCTGTCTGTTCGATCATCGAAGTCAGCTTTCTATCGCCATAGTATTGGATAGGAGCGGTGGAGTAAAACCGCGTTTCAGGCAGTTTTTTTCTACTATCACACGAGGTTGGTTTGCTAAATAACTGTGACATTAAAGAATACAATTGCCAGGAAATTTTGAATTTAGAAAATATATGGTTAAGAGTTCCATGTGTTTGATTTAGCCAATAAGTTGAATGTGAAAACAGTTCAAATCGCAGCTTAACTAATGTTTGCTTAACGGCTGGATCCAGCGGTTCGGCGGTTTCTGTATTGCGGCTGCCTTTAGCCAGATCTAACCGTGATGTATATTATTCTCCGGTAATTTCTTAATTATCCCTTTAAATCCCAAATCACTGACGCCATAACCTGTACAGCTACAGAACCTTTTTTTAAAGTCGGTTACCCATATGCAGTTTTTAGTTTTGACTCCTGCCCTTATTGGAATATAGTGGTATATTTAAGCGTTGTCCATTGCCACAAATCCATCCAAAAACTCCACAGGGTACTTGGCAAACACTTGAAATATTTCTGCTGTTGTTCGTATGCAAATTCACTTGTGATCTATGGTGAGTAAACATGGCATCCTGTTTGTGCAAAGTTTATTCATGTACAATGCAGCTGCTTAGTTCAGATATGTGTTCTCTACAAATTCGCAAGTTTTCACTCATAGGACGGCTAAAATAAAATCATACATACTCAAAGAAAAACAGTTTCGTAGGAAAAACATAGATCACATAATATAGATTAAATCCTCTCATAAATTCCTCTTACTTTGAAACATTTCTGTTTATGCAAACAACGAATTATTGACAGAATGACTTGTAAAACACAAAGTTTTTATCCATTTACGGAAAACTTTGTGATTACTTATACATGACGATAACGATGACTCTATCTACTACTAACAAACAAAGTTACTTATTAAACTACTTATCATGACTCTCCAAAACTATTAATGTTCTGCTTACATCAAAAAAAGGTAACAGGGTCTCTGCTGCCCAGTAGAACTTATTTTTACATTACAGATACATTTTTAAATGATAAAAGACGATTTTTAACAAAAAAAAATCCACTGACGACCTTATAACATGACTTTTAGAATACTTCAGAAAGATGTAGGCATCCCTTCGAGAAATTTAATATAGTTGCTCTATATATTTCCAAAGATTTCGACAGACACTTGGCATCTGTTGGCCAAATTTCGGGCTATTGGCTTCGATCCAAATATCCAGGTTTCCTAGCCGCCTGTTAAATCAAGGCGTCGAACCAAATTCCGAGACGTCTGCCCATGTTTCCCAGGGCCTAATCCGGAACAATTCGCCATCCATTTTCTTAACGAAAACGTTCTTAGGCGTTCGTTCTTCCTTTAAATGAGGGATTAGATCCACAAGTGCCCTGGCGGTAAATTGGGCTTATTGCATCATTGACAGCCCCTATACATTCGGTTTGTGGGCCAGATCGCTTCATAAAGCACAACATGCTGGTTAGATTTTTGTCGTTTAGACCAAGTACAAGATGGCACAAATCAATAAGATCTTAAGCCACGTGCGCGACAAAGCCCGTGAAGACTCACTCTCGTCGATGCAAACCCTACAGTTTGGGTTTTCCATTTGACTGTTGGAAAGGATAACAATGCGCTTATTAGCGCACTCCCTTCATTAGTTTAGGTAGAAGCATCCCAAAATAGTATACACCTCTGCTTGAAATACGGTATTCAATGTGCCTAAGCAAATGTTCTGCTAAACGTCCCAGAGCCCAGCACATCCACATCTGCCTGCTTCGGAGCGGTCCCTGTACCATACGAGAACCACCCTGTGACATCTTAAGGGTCGAGGATAGCCTATGTTGCATGTTGAAAGAAGAGAGCTTGTCTTCCATAAATCCTTATGGAATGCTTTATCTCATTTCGTATACGAGCAGAGCTTTCCTTGAAACTTGTTTAATTTGATAGCAAAACTGTTAGGCCCGATATGGTATCAAAATCTGAAGCTTTGCTCGCAATCCACCAGTTGTGGGGGTGATACCGTGGCCCTACACGACCACCCGAGTAAAAATAAAAACCGGCCTTACGAAGAGCGAAAACCGGCCGCTTGGCTTTTTAAGGGGCGGGCATATGATGGACGTAGCGTTTTTAACTATTTTTAATGGGAGCAAATACGGCCTTACGACGGCCAAATTTGACCAATTTGATTTAAAAGGCCTGAGCTGTAGAAACGGGCATTCGACGGGAAATTTGAGCCAAAAAAAGAATCTGCACCAAATGTATTGTTGAATGTGTTTTATGGGAACTTCATCATTTTCGTTATGTACAATGGTTCTTTCGATTTATCCTACTTAAAGATATCGATGCACAAGAGAAACGAGCTCGCCAGTCGTCGGTTTGTTGTACGTGATGTGTGGTGCGTGTTGATTTATATTTTAGTACCACCACCGTAAGGCCGTTATTGGAACTGCAAGGCCGTTGTATCACCGTCAGTCGTCCCCTGTACGGCCGTACTGTCCTGCAACGAGCCTTCTGTTAACCGCCAGATGGCCGAGGACTATGTTTCAATCACAGTCGGTATTTGCCCGTTCTAAGGTCATCATTTATTTTTACTCGGGCAGTTAGATATCCCAGCAACAGCTTAAGGTCCGCACTGTTTAAAGTGTTAACGCCGCCTCTTAAGGCAAGTTCAAGTCTTAATAATTTCTTTAGCCTGTCTAAGACCTGGGACTATTCTCAATATGTTAGGTTCAGTCTCTTAACCAAACCTTTATCAGACACTTGGAGGTGGAGCATGAGCTGCCACAGAAGAATTCTGGGTCCTGGACCAGCGTCTCAGACCCTTCTCTCGCGAGCTTGTCAGCAACCTCATTGCGCCCCATACCCCAATGTCCGGGGATGTAGCAGAGCGAGACCCAATTTTCTATGGGCAGGCTCCTTAGTACGTTAAAGCACCTTGCAACTATTTTGGAAGAAAACTTTCACGTTGAGAGAGTCTTGATGGCAGCTTTACTCAAATATATAGAGTTTATCCTTCTAGCTCAGAAGGTACACTTCTCAGCTGGGCTGAGAAACGGGCCGCACTTATGTGCAGGGATCGAACCGGCCGAGAGCACCCAAAAAGGTATAAGAAGAGAAACACCACTGTCCGAAAGGATTTTATGTTGGCGCCTTTCAAACCTTTCTCAAGGTTGAACCGAGCGCAGGTCTCAATGGCGTTTTGTCGGAAGTCGTGTGATAGCTGGAAACCAAATAAAGTGCCTGCTACAAGTGCCTTAACTAGGTATTTCCTGTTTCACTGGAAACCACGATCAGAAACGAAAATTTTGATCACCAATTTGCTCTAGGAGTTCATCTACAATAAGGCACCATGGGATGCCTTCCAGATTATTGTGCTACATTCCCTTCCGTCACAGTCAACGGTTTAGAACAAATGAGCTTTTTTAATATCATTAATATATGCCTGCCCAACGATCAGTGATTGAACCAACACATATTTAAAGTCGTACAACATTAACTTCGGTGCCCGGAAGATATGCACCACTCACAGCCATTGGCCCAATTTTAAATCTAGAAATGGTACATTCGGCCTGATGTGGCAAAAAAATTAGCCAAACCGTTTCGAACTTCCTGATGGTGGCGTCATTTGTTTAGCTGCAGTATGAGTCATGATAGCAGCATGGAACTGAAAACAACCATCGCTACCATAGTGACTTCAACCTAAATCGATGCAAGATCATTGCAAGCACTTATATAAATCACACTTAATAATATGAACACTCTTACTGTTTGATTGAAAGAGAACGACTTATAAAATGCTTTTCAAAATTGTTTTGGGAATTTTGAGAAACGTAAACTTTGTCATCTAAATCTTACATGTCTGGACTTTCATTACGTTGTTTTTCTGGAATTTAACTCTTGTACTATATGTACATAGGCTATTTGAATATATTTCATGTCAACTATGTTCATGCTTTTTCTGCAATGTTGAATGAAAAATGTTCCATTCATCTGCATACTCGTACAACTCATAAACAATTATTTCAAGCCATAAAACAAAATTACACCCAACTTCCTAAAAATATCAACGAAACTAAAGGGATATAATTAGCAAAATCTGTTTGCCATATGTGAGAATTTTCAAATTTAGTAACGCTTTAAAAATTTTCGAAGAATGACTATTCCAAATTTTTCAGAAGCTCAGTCACTGAGTTATTGAACTCAAGATGTTTCTTGAGCATCTCGAGACAGCACATAGCATGGAAAGCTGTGACCTGCAGGAGGAAATCCACATTGAAGCTATGCCACGAACAAAAACTTCATTAAGCCTACTGGGAGCATAAGATATTGACTTTGGAGCCACTTAATCAAGATGCAAGTCTGTCGAAAGGGATGGCGGGCGGGATAGAGCTGGGGAGATTGTTAATTTTAAAATGACATGTGATGAAGAACATATGGCCATGCCCTAAATACATAATTTCCAGTTAACAATTAAAGATGAAACTGAAAGTGTTCCAATGGATTCAAATACAAAACTGCCGGGGGGCAATGCTACATGGATAATTACTGGTGGAGTTCATGCCCTTCGATCCGGATAATCAATTTTATTACCACAGATTAACTTGAATAAAGACTTGCATTGTTTCCGTTTGAAAGGGTTAGAAGAGCTTAGCGAAGTATTGAGTTTTTTGTTTTGAATATTATTAAGTACACATTCGATCGAAGTTTGGTTCTAAAATGACAAGAATTAATGTTGGGATCCAAAAGGGTTATTTTATATTTTAACAGGCGTCATTGAAGACCCATTCACAAGACCCAAATTGGAATATTTTTTGCAGCTATAATGAAATATAAAATATTGCATAAACGATACTTCGCAGTTCAGTGGGTATAACAAATTTATAACAATGTCCATTTGTTACAATGGCGTAATCTGTCTGTCTAAGGATTCCATGATGATGCTTCAGTAGCACCAGCAGATTGGATTGATATTTTACAATATTTTGTTATTTTTAAAAAAGAGATAACAAATTTAAAGACGGTTGAATATTAAATTAGTCGGTGGTACTGAAACAAGATTTAATAATTGGGCCGCCAAAAAGTTCTTATGAATATCAGTGGATATCTTGATCTAAAAATATTGCTACTTATGTGACACTTTAATTCAGACTTAATGCTTGCAACAGGTATGATGTAAAGAAAAACTTGGGCGAAATGAATACCAAAGTAGATCGGAAGCCTATATACAGGCAGTACGTCTGTACCAACAGCTTGCTTGAAAAAGGCATTGAGTAAGAACTTGATCAATACTAGCATTAGATTTATAGACTAACCCGATATGTCGGGTCTTCCGCAAACAAATAGACCAAATGTTTAGAGTTGCCCATCATTGGACTCGATGACGGCATAAACGTACAGAGGTGGCAACTTTAATTCGGATCATTATATTGTTGGTATCTTTTCCAAAAAAGCACACTACAAAGCTGGAAAGCGTTGCATCCTAGAATCACGTGCAGAAGTGCTCTAGGTAACGAAACGCCCAAGAACACCTACGGCCATGGATTATGGCCTTCCGCACACTTGTCCATAACATCAAAACCAAAACCGGTTTTATAGGCAAGGGGTCGCAGGGAAGACAACTTTTCTTCCATAATTTTCATTTTTGTTCACCCAAACATTTTCTGGTTTCACCGTCCATTACACTAACACAAGCATATTTTCGTTCTCAGTAAAGCTGCTTCGCTGTGCTTGCACCCCACACTACTACATAGGCATTACAATCGTTACACGAAAATGATGGAGAAAAGTGAGTTCCGAGTGTATTATTGAACTCATATTAAAGCCTATAGCCCGCCCTCATTAATATCTGATGATGATTTCACACTGCCGCCACAAAGTTAGCGTAGTCATAAAGCGCTTCAAAAGCAACAATGTCTCGCGTTCAGATGCAAAGCTCCGAGAGGACTTAAGTACACTTACGGGCCATTGAGTAATTGTGAAAGTATGGGAGCAGGAAACGATGGCAGACTACTGGATTAGAAAGATAGTCTTTGCTGTCCTACAAACAACCCAATTTGGTAGAAACATCATAGGTTAATAGGGTTTCATCCCACACAAATCAACAACTGATCAGATTTTCACCCTGAGCCAGACATGGAAATATGTGTACAGTTACAGAAACAACTTACGTGCTACCATCCCAGAAGACTGTCTAACCCAATCAACATTGATAATGGACTGCGAAAATCGGATGATCTACTTTGCCACATCTTCAACGAAGCGTCGGCGAAAACGATCCGAGATTCAGGTGTGGCGTCAAGAGACACAAGGCTCCACAAGTCCACCTAAAATACCAGCTTACGCAGGCGACATAGACATTATTGGAAGAAGATCAAAAGCTTTACAAGACCCTTTTCACCCAGATTAAACTTACGGAACCAAAACTGGGACTGCATAGTACATGAAAGCGTCGTCCTCGAGACGATCTAATATTGGCCCAATAATCAAGATTTAGAAATATGAATTTGAAGTAGGAACCAAAAATATGCGAAGGAACCTGTTTCTAAAAGACAACAAAATATGTTATTGCCTGTCAAGTCTCTTAAAATATACATTTAATCTTAACATCTAACTCCTGATGAATAAAACGATGATCTTATTGGTACAATACCAAGACTTGGGTCCTTCCCAAAATCCACTTTTAGTAATGTTTGAGAGGAAGAATTATTACCTCCTTATTTGAGAGAGGGTGACACTCTACAATAATGTCATCTAGGAGCACTATTGTGACATAGATGTTGTGAGAGGTAGGTCCGGTGAGAAGGGCATTTGACTCGGAGAAGACTTTATTCGGAAAATCTTTTGCGGTAATATTTATGGGATGCAACAATAATGTTCCAAACCTCCGGCATCCTAACCAGGATTCCGCGAACTTAGGTTAAGTTAGGTGTAGAGCTGCCTCCAGTGTAATCGGAGGTCCAATTAGCGCTCTGGGGCGCCGTTGTGTTGTCGCAACTCGTGTACCTAAGGTTCAGTGGTTGTTTGGTGTGATTCCTGTGGAATTTAGGAAGCTTATTAGTGATCTGATCTTCAGTCTGGGGATCTCTTTTAAATCTTCGAGAACGTTACTGCCTGGGGTGCCGACGGTCTCCGAGTCTCGAAAACAGACTCCTTGCTTGGCTAAGTAGTCAGCTTTCTTGTTTCCATCCATGTTCTTATGTCCGGGAGCCCTTACGAGTCGCATGTGCTTTCTACCATGCCTATCTAGCTCAACTCTGCAACACACCACTATATTGCAGCGCATCATTACTGAATCCAGAGCTTTTATGGAGGCTTGGATAACAATGAAAATTCCAATGCTACGACCTTGCGCAGGTTCCAAATTCATTGTCTGGCAGACTTTTCGGTTGAAAGATACTAGCATGAAACGGGAGGTGCCAGGACGATAAACTGTTAATGGTTTCAGCGGAGCAGGTGCAAGTGAACATCAAGGTTGGCCCATTGCTGCCGTCCTTCCCAACTTTATGACATTGTAGGTCCTGCCCAGCGCTGGCCACCATACTAGCGAACCATACGTGAAAATCGGGCGTACTTCGGCTGTGTACATCCACAGGACCATCTTTGGGTGGAGACCAAATCTGCCGTCCAAAGGGGAAAAGACCTATCTGCAAAAAGCTCGTTTCGAGAAAAACGCGATCATATGAATATATGAATATATCATATGATAAATATGAATATTTTATATCAATGCATACAAAGCCATTTGGACCTATAATGCATATAGGTCATTTGTCCTTTGCACGGCAGAAATGTCTTTTTATAGACGTAGAAGGCTATGCAGATTTTTTTACCGTTTCCTCGATATTCGACTTGCAGTTGCATTTTGGGTGCCATATTCTCGAGCCTTGGCCTCCTCTAATCTTTTCCTACAGCCGTCTATAGATTTCTGGCTGACGTTCTCCAGTTCGATATATGGAAAAGTCTCTCCGCATCTGCTACAACCGCCAACCGTCCTCCTTTTCCTCCGTCTGACCTGCCTACAATGTTGATGTCATCGGCATACCCGATCTCCAGAGCGCATTTGTTTACCAGAGCGTGTAATTTTGTTTAATTGACGTTTTTCTAATAACTGCTTCCAAGATTAGGTTGAATAGCTTAGGCGCCAGCCCATAACCTTGTTTGAGCCCTTGATAAACTTGGAAGCATCTGTTAGAGTGTTGTGAACTCCTACTTGAGTGTATGTATGTGTCGAGATGGGTTAATTGTAACAAACGTACTAGTTCAGCTGGCACACCTAATTCAAATAGAATCTGAAGTAACTTCTTTCTCTGAATGGAGTCGTATGCTTTCTTGAAGTTTACAAAGATCTGGTTTATGTTAACATTCCTCTCCCAGAATATTTCTAGGATTGGTTTTAGTAGGAAAAGTATTAGATCTAAAAATTTCACCCTGGAGGATAAAGAAAAGGTATATCGATCCCACCTGGGTAGGTTGTATTCTACGTAGTATTGTATTTTCCCCGTAAATAGCAGTTTTGCCTGGGTTGACAACCAGATCGCAGCATGCTGCCAACTTTATTTAGGCATCCTTGCATAAATTTCACTAATTACGGTTGGAACCATTATTGACAAGATTAACTCTAAGTCATCTGCGTATGCTACTGTCTTGGCTCCACTTCTGTCTAGCCTTTATAAAATGCCATATGTTATCGTTACTAACCACGGTAAAGGGGAGAACATGCCTTATTTTGGTGTACCTCTGGTGACATATTTCATTACCGTCTTGGATCTAAAAATTCACTTAGGTTATTCAAGAGCTTAACATAGCCGTCAGCCATTGCCTAATGCTTGCTTTAACGTTTAGGGCTATGAGAGCTTCTCGAACCGATTCAGTACGTACGTTGTTAAAGGCGCATTCTATATCTAGGAAGACTGCCAGGATTAATTGTTTCGCAGATAACTTAGCGATGGCAAATAAGAAATAAGGACCGATGAAGTGAGCAGTGTCAGAAGTCTGGATTGATCCCAATTGTAGTGCCGATTAAATAAATGAATAACTTTACATTCCAATACTAATTAATATAAAATCTTTCAAGGGGTGTCTGAAAAAAATTTCAATCATCCCACAAGTAGATTGCAACTGTAAAGGCAAATATGATGCGTTATTGTTTCTGAAGGAGTGAATTTAATATATGTATGTATATGATCATAATCAGTTTCACAACAAAACCACTAAGAAAGAAGTTTGATAAGCTAATCGAAATTCTTGACTAGTGTACTCATTTCAAAAACTGAGTCAAGTAGCATTGTCAAAGAAAAAATAAAGCTCAAAAAGAAAATTTATCAAGAGGATGTAGGATCTGCTTTCTTTTGTGTATCAGAGAAATGCTTTATGCACTGAGTTCCTGAGGGTCCATTATATTAGGTTTAGTGCCGATTAATCTATCAAAATTTTAAACTTAAATGTATTTATTACCAATACTGATTTTTACTTAATTTTTTTTTCGATTAGTACAAAACATATTCACACATTAGTAAGCAAAATAGTACAAAAACTATGCTACTACAACGAGATATAATAAAAAACAAAATACCTCTCCCACAATTATTATTATTATATCCACAATATTTAGGATTTATTTGCGAATATTCCTGCTGCAGCTGCCGATGATATTGTTGATATTGATTGCGTTGTTGTTGACGCTGCATTTGTCGCTGCATAGTTAATAGTTGCTGCTGTTGCTGTTGATAATATTTTAATTGTTGATATTGTTGAGCAGTTAAATGTTGCCCATTAACTAATTGTACATGATTCTCTTTCGAGGCAACAGCACATCGGCGTGCCCGATTTATTGATGACATATCAACTAACTTCATTAGACACACAAGTAATAATACCAACATTAGATTATAAATAAAAGCATGAGTTTTTTTGTAACACTATTTTAACATTTATAATATTAAGAATATTTTTTTTGTTATTATTTTATCTTATTTAGAGAGTTTATGAGAAAGTTTATTCTTTTTTTTTATAGTTTATTCATTTTTTGTTTGTTTTTTATATTAATTAAGATTAATTTTTGTAGGTTTTGTTTGATCATATTCACTGTTGTTGAGATTTTGTTTTAGAAATTTTTTTTATAAAGTTGTTAATTGCTTGATAATTCTTTTTTGTTTAATAAATTTGTTTCTTAAGAAATTTATTAAAAATAAAAAGAATTATTAAGTATTTAACACAAAAACCGCAAAATAATAAGTAATTTAATTAAGTACGTACATCACAAATCCTGGGGGCTATGTTGTACCAGACAACAGGTCACCTCCCAACAAGTGAGGGTTACAGAAAAGTTCAAAGTACGAAAGCTACAAACAAATTAAACTACAAAAAAAAAATTGAATTCGTTAAATTTTGGCGCCCTACCAAATTTTATTTGGGCGTAGGACTTTTCTGACCTTCACTTTACTTACAACTCAATATTTTTTTTTTGAAATAGAATTTATTTTTGAATATTTGAATTTAAAAGAATCTTAACTTATGACATTTGAAAACAGTAGACAGTTTGGAGTTTTAAGAAGATACAAATACACGAGAAAAAAAAACACGATAACACTTTCAACATGTAATTATGCAACACATATTTTTTTCTCCATTGAAAACGGAGAAATGTTCATTAATTATTTTTTGGTTTTAAACTAAAAATAGAGCACATTATTCACAAGTATATGAGGCCATATAGCGAATTCTATTCAAAATGGCAGAAATTATTTCTGATTATTCACTACTCATTCTACTAATCAACTGTCGCGCACACATAACAAAAAATCGTTCTTATCTTATCGCTAATTAAAGCTGATTAACCCGCCCTTAGTAAGAATTGATATTATTTTTCAACGATAAAGAATGCACCAGCGGCCATTTGTAAAGTATTTCCGTAATATAATTTATATTTAGTGCTCCGAAACAACACATTTAATCCAGAACAAGTCCAAGACTGCAGAGGATGGTATGTATATGATCTCTTTTTTGATCCGCAGAAAAAGATGCTGTATACGTACGAAACGAACAAACGAACGAACGATACGATGAGACGATGAGCGAAAAAACTTGAGCTCGACGGGAGTCTGTCGAACCAGGGGGACGGATGAATCGAGTAGCTTTGCCCACACCCCGGTGAATAATGTAAATAAAATCGCTATAAAATTCTCTGTTCCTTTTCTCGAGCAATACATTTATATATGCGGGATGTTCACGCAATTATAAATGTGCTTTATAAAAACTGAACGGATTTTATACACACTACCACCACATATTAAGAATCTTGAATTGATGCCAATTGGTGGTAATTGAAAATAGCCTCCTGTTCTGCCACCATTCGGCGGCGGCTCGAGTTCACTTTTCGCTAGATATTTTGTTATCAACAAGAGTTGAGGAACGTGACTCAATTCAAATTCGTTTGAAGCTTCCACATGCCAGACATTGTGGATAGTATTCAACCCGTTCGACCTCGCAAGTGCGGACTCAGCCATGGAAGCCAGTTAGATAGTGTGTAAAGTAAAAAAAATTAATGACACTATCAGCAATTTATCATAAGATTCCCTACAGGGGAAAATGCAATACAAGAAGACAAGGTAATTATTGGAAAACGTTCGCCGCGCTTGTTACTTAACCTGTTTTCGATTAGGAAACTTTTTTCTCAAATAAAAAAAAATACTTTCGTCTATCAGGAAAAGAAAGCGGAAACAAGTTCAGATACGAGTATTTAATGATCTCGACACAACAAGAAAATCCAGTGTTGATGGAAACTCTTAGGGAAGTGATAAACAGTGTATCTCATGAAAGTAAACAGAAGATATTTTTCAGCGAAAGAAAACTGATCAATAACCAATCTGGCTCTCTGATAAGCAAATATTTGTGGAATCAAAATTTCCATTCTTCTTTTTTTGTTGTTGTTGTTTGTTCTACTTTAAAACAATCAATAGAAACACGTGCCATAAAAAGACACTGCTTCCTATATAATATAGACAATCTCCTTTTATTATTATTCTTTGTTCGACCAAGAAAAAAAAATTGGCAAAAAGATTGTCGATTTAACAAAAGCCAACAAGCATCATCATCATCCTACCCAAAAAGTCCTTCAGAAGAGGAGATAAGAACAACTCGATAAATTGGATTAAGATTGAATGAGAGTGTCTCTTATAACTAGCGCAACCATGAAAACGTAGCATTGTACAGGGTAAAAAAAATAATATAAAAAAAGAATTACATGGACCCCCTTTAATGGAGAAACTCTTAGCAGAACGTGTTAATGTATTTGATAAATTTATAACCTCCTAAATCTGTCTTTTTTTGGTACTACAGTAGCAAAGAAGAAAATTACGTAATGAAAATATCGATTTTTAGGGTTCAAGTCCAACACGAAGGAATTTCATTTAGGTGCAAGAAAAAAGAAAGTTTCTGAAACAAAAGAAGGTGAGAGCGGTGGCCTTTATTATCGCACGTAACGCTAGGTACCTAGATTGTCAAGTCCGATAAGAGTGTAATAAATTAATGGTGATTTTGTAGCAGGTCACCCTGAAAAGGACGCACTTTTCACAAATTATACAGTTTTAAGCATTTTCGCATGAATAACAACAAATGACGTACCTACGTACTTGTGGCTGTTTTCATGTGGAGGAGGTTGAGAAGCATAGTATGTCAAAGTCAATTGCTTTTGGTATGGCCTTTAAAATATGTCGAGATGCTTAAATATTGCGCTTTCGAAAAGCTCATTTGATTTAATAAATAAAAAATAAAATAATACATTTAATTTACGAAAAATTACCCGACGGATAAAGACTACCAACCCTGCTAGCCCAGTAGGGTCACTCATATGACTAGGTAGAGTGATGCGCGAAAGGGGACCACTATTGTCGCTGTTTGATGTCCGAAGGAAAAGACGAAGGCTTTGAGGCTTGCAAGTGAAAATATAATTGCCGGGTGAACATTGTCCACGTACGATTCCAGAAAAGACCAGGCGGAGGCTATGGCGATACTTCTGCCGGAAGTGTAACTAATTGAGGATGACCACAGCAATGGAATCCTCGTTAGTTGGGTGGTAATCTATAGCAGAGTGGTTTCTGCAATGACATGAGGCTTTGGTCACGGTATACAGAAAGGAGGTAATGTAAAAGAGACTGACAGCTTCGAATATCGTAGAAAATGGTCGCCGAGTGACGTCAGCACCAATGCAGAAACAACAACAACAATTTCGATTTTATATGGGAAGAGGTCGCCGAGTGACGTTGCATTAAAACGATATTCAGTCTTTTACATTACCTTGTTTCTGTATACCGTGGTTTTGGTGAGATGAAGCTGAATATTGCCCTCATTCAATAGCCGTAGATCTACAAAGGTAAGATTCCAAAGATTATTCTCGAGTTTTACTCTGTAGGTTCCATGGGCGAATCAAAGAGTGAGAACTTGTGCGATCCTTCAACCACTAGGGAATTGAAAATGCTGATGACAAGTTGCTTTAAGAAAAGCACAGGGCTGAGATAGTTGGTTTGAAAGCCAATATATTCAATACGGTGTAGGTCAGCACCAACGATTTGGTAAATCTGGTCTGGTTGCTAAAATATCTCTAAGGCCTTCGATCGAGTATGGCACCCCGCTCTGATGATTAAACTGTAAGCAATTGGTGGTATTGGCTCTGTTCTAAAGAACTGGATTGAGAATTTTCTTTCTAACCGTTCAATCAAGGTAGTATTGGATGGCATCGAACCTAAACCCCACACCATCTCCGCAGGTGTTCCCCAAGGCTAAAGTCTATCACCAGCTCTTTTCCTAGTTCTTATAAATTACCTGTTCTCAATCCCCTCCAAATCACTTCACAGCTTTGCTAAAGACAATACGGGGACAATAAACCCTGCGTATCGGTGAAGAGCATACTGTGCATTAGGGATGTTACGAATGTTCGCATTCGCATTCGCTTATGTGAATGATTCGCATCATTTTAAACATTCGCATCGACATTCGCATCAAGTAATGCGAATGTTTTGCGAATGCGAATGTGTGTAGGTCGCGTCGTGGCTCGTGGAAAACAAAATTAAAATACGACAAATTGACAGATCTGGCTCGCAATTATCTGTTCGCTCCACCGGCCAGGGCCAGCGTTCCGAATGAGCAATTGCTTAGTGCAGCCGCCCTTATATATGAGCCTCTTAAGAACTCCTTTCACAAGAAGCCGCCGGCAGGCCGTAGCCTTTTAGGCCAGGTCAGCAGGTAACGCCCGATGAAGGCCATACATTACTCAGTCTGACTGACGGATGAGGACTTGAGGCATACGTCTGACAGGCCGTGGACTGCAGGCGATCTCATGATTCCCTACATGCACACAGGCGAAGACGACAGTTTAGCGTAGCAGGTCGTTAAATCAAGTGCAAAAAAGTTCAACGCCTCAACGAAAATTTCAGATTTTCCGGCACGGACTGACGATAACTACACACACAAAGATTTTTGTCAGCAATGCAAGTTGACGGTGTGGCTGAGTGTCTGATTATACTTGCGAGAAACCTTCAGGCCATGGCCTGCCGGCGGACTGTATATGAAGGGGGGTCTTTAGAAATCGTCTCATGAAATATAATATTCCTCTTTTGAACATTGTTTATTAAATACGAGAAGAAAGAATACCATTACTGTATTAACCCTGGTCTATTGTTCTAATATTTTTTCATATCCTATTGTAAGTAAAAAAAAAATGAGGACTTAATTTAATTAAATTTTTTAATGCTATTCCTAAACATTCGTATTCGCATTCGCACATTCGCATTCCGAACATTCGCGTTCGCATTCGCATTCGCGAATGTGTAAAATATGACATTCGTAACATCCCTACTGTGCATACCATACTACGTCTGAGGAAAGCCGTGTATGTCACAGCAGGAATGACCTCCATCGATATTCTGGCGGCGAAGAGTAGGAACTTGTACGACCCGGAATATGCAAAGGGGGAACCTAGGCAGTGCGATTCTGGCGTGGCGGCCATCGCATCATGGCAGAGGAAGTGAGACGGATCTACTAAGGGCCGATAGACCCATAGGCTCGTATCAGATATGGAGAAGTGGGTTATGATGAGAGAACACGAGGAAGTGAGTTACTACCTCACAAAGCTCCTGAGTGGACATGGAGGTTATAGACTATAGAGCATACCTTCACCGCTTCAGATTGGGCGATTCACTGTTCTGCCCAGAATGTCCGGACGATGAAGAGGACGCGGAGCATATTCTATTTAAATGCCCGAGGCTTGCGGAACACAGGACACCATGGTCCAGATGGTGAGGTCGGAGGATGTGTGGGAGTGGTGCTGAAAGCCAGAGAAGCAGAGAAAGGAAAAGAAATGCAAAGAGGGATGGTAGCTAGAAATCTGACCCAATCGCGTGACGCAAAGGCGTAAGCCGGGGAGAATGAGAGGTAAGAAGGATGTGGTTCTTTTCTTAGACCAAACCGAGAGGCAGGAGTTTCTCGGTAGAATGCTGTCCATCCTCCGACGCACCTACGGGCACTTAGGTAGTTAGTAAACTGGGTAGCAGCTTCCCCGAAGTCACCTTTGCTGCAAAGAAAGCAGAGTTCTAGTCAGCACCTTCTAGTGACAATTTTAAAGGTCGCATTGTTGACCCCAGGCCGAAGTAACGCCTTTACAGCTTGCACCAGTCTGGATTCAAACGTCATGAAAAGGATTAGTAAGTTTAGTTACCAGGAATCTGACACTACCGTCTGGGTGGGGACTCCCAGCGGTACCTCTTGCCTCCTGTTAGACAGGCGATCCCAGACATTCCCTGCTGCGCGACCGATGTAAGATTATTACCACTTCCACGTAAAAACCCCTACCAGCCTTCCACGACGTAGCATCGAATCGATTCAAAAACCTCTCTTAACCCTATTCGTAGAAGGGAACCTTTAGGCAATGGCTGGTGGCTATGCTAAGCTCGAGAATAATCCAAGCAGATTTAGGAACCAAAGTGGCAACTAAATACGACAACAGAGGTACACCACAAGGGCAAGTGGACTCTCCCTTATTGTGGTTATTAACTATCAACAGAACACTGAAAAATCTAGATAGAATTGGAGCTAAGGTAGTAGCACATACAAGCGACCTAGTGATAATGGCGTCTAGCCCAGTCACTTTATACAAAAAAAAGGCCGAACTTCTAAAAAAAATCCAACTGGAGATGTTCCAGCGGGATTCTTTTTATTTTGGGGTCACAAATAATTTCCCAAAAGTCCATAAAGCCAACTGACCGGCCACTCGAGTTACGGAGGGTCAAAGGTCACAAAAATCAGTTTTTCTCAAATATCTCGTAAATTATCGGTGATACGAAAATTTTGGCTAAGTAAAATTTGTTCCTGAGATAAATCTGCATAAAAATGTCCTACACAAAATTTACGTAGAACCAATAGTTTTCGAGAAATCTGGGTGACAAGCTCTGGAGCAACGCATACCCCATGTATGCTTATAGCAGCGTAATGAATGAGATCCCAGACGCTATCAGATTACAACCCCATGAAAATTTTAACAGTTTAAGCTCTCTTCGGTGCATATAAAAGGTGGGCCATCTGCTAGTTTCTTTTTGAAATTGTTATTAAAACTACACCATTCAATATTTTTCAATGAATGTTCCTTTATTGAAGAGAGTATATCTTCCGATTATTTATGTAAAACAATTTCACCCAAACGGCTGCAGCGGCTGGCTTGACAGTGACCCATTCTGTTAACAAAATTTTGTTTGTGGCCTTATTTCACGAATAGCTCGGCGGATGTTTTCCTCAAGTGGGTCAACTGTTAGTAGATCGTTGGAGTAACAACGGTACTTAACATTTACCTATAAAAAAAGTCCATCGAATAAATGTAATTTAGCCAAAATTAACGTAAAACAGATAATTTACGAGATATTTAAGAAAAACCGATTTTTGTGACCTTTAGCCCTCCGTAACTTGAGTAGCCGGTCAGTTGGCTTTATGGACTTTTGAGTAATTATTTGTGACCCCAAAATAAAGTGAATCCCGCTGTAAAATCTCCAGTTGGATTTTTTTAGAGGTTCATGTATAAAGTGACTGGGCTAGTCAGGATTGCTTCCAACTGCGATCAGTGAAATCATGAAAGATAGATAGGCTCGGCAAAAGGCATAACGTTAGTCTGCCGAGTTCTCAGAAATAGCCACAAAGATGGAAACCAGAAATCAGATTAAGTAGCCAAGCAATTGCAACCTGCTGCAGGCCAGCCAAAAGTGGAGCGCACTGGAGACCTGTATCATCTGAAGGACGACTTGGCCTACTTACAACAAAGGAAGAGCAATGGGCCTTCTAAACAGACATCCAAGATATATTGCTAGAATTACGATAATCATCACGAACATGTCCCCAGACTGCGAAGCTGGGTATCCCACACAACGTCTTTCTTTTCTTGTGAAAATTCCCGGCTCTGGCCAAAGCAAGACAGTGCACACTAGGCTGCTGGGTTCTGAAAGACTTCCAGACTAGAGGTCGGGCTACTGATAACCTTCCCAAACTCCATAAGAGGGCCTTACTGAAAACAATCGGTTCAACAATCACCAAACCTGAGGCTCACCAATTTGTGGCATCAAAACGGCGCGCCAAAGAGCTAATTGGGACTCTGTTCCACTGGAGGCAGCCCTGCACCTAACAATACTCGAATTTGTAAATATATCTATCGTTTAAAGTACAAATATAAATCGTCAATTATTACACCCATAAAGTCACCATTAAATGTCGATTTGCATTTGCAAATCCTACCAAGTACATCTGTATACATTCCAGCTACATCAACATCACTACAAAAACATTATCATCAACAACATAATGATACAAATGACTGATAACAAAAAAGGGAAATTTTATCTTAGCTTAGATAAGATAATGATCATATAATATTGACGTAATGACGGTATGACTCAATCTCTTCATTCCCCTTTCTTATCTGCGGCTGACGAAAGACTTATTGACATATGAACCCCGACCGACATTCCATAACTTTGTGGGAAATATGTGAGAGTATTTTTATTTTACTGAGTCATGTCGAGATAAAGTTACACATGCATTCAGAATATTGATAAGAGTAGGTGAAATTTTAAACGATAATCAAAACAATATAAACTGAGGTTTTTCTTAGTAAAAATAATACAGAAATGCATTCAACCAGTTTAAGTCGATTCGTTTGTTATTTGTTGGACATGATTCGATATTATTGTTATGATTTAACCGATTTATTATTTTATTTAAAAAAATATTTAGAAACAATTTTTCTTCATAAAAAGTAAAGCTCTAGCCACAACATAAATGTCATACGGCGACTTTTAAAATAAATTAAAATCACATTTTTTCTACTCTAAATACGAAAACAGATAAAACCTCATTCGTCGAGAATTTAGAAATTTACACTAAATGTTATTTTTAAAAAAGAAAATCCGGTGAAAGGTGGGAGACTTGGCAACAAAACATATTTTGAGGTGAAATATGTGAATATTTGTCAAAGAGATTCCTTGAAAATTGATTTTAAAAAGATTATTTTCTAAATGTAAGCATTGTTGAGAGATTGTATTGAAAATGAACATAAAGTAAAAAACATGATAAATTTATGATAAAAAATGACTTATTTGACGAAAATGACTGGTTTTTATTACTTGGAAAGAGATAGACAATTTTTGAACATTGCATTTTTATTCTGCTTCGGCGAGTTGAAATCGAAGGATTCGGAATTCTGTTGCATCAACCCATTCACAGCCAGGCAATTTTAGATAGTCTTGCTTTGGTCGCGCAGATTGCATTCTACAGAAAGCACGAAATTTCACAAAATGTAATATTAATTATTGGTTTATAACTGCAAACCCTAAAAGATATCTCGTTACTGGTGCTACTCAATGAAATACGTATTGTGATGATTTATACAACGATGCCATCTATTAGTCAAAGTAATATGTACCGATTTATGTGTTGCGCTATCTATTGGAGATATAGTGGACTGTGATTTGTGGAAAGTGTGGAATGTATAGTAATTCGAATACTCAGAAAAGTCTCGAATGTGCCAGTAATATAGGGCTCTCCCAAATGTGGAGAAAAGATCTAGAAATTGGATAAGGAAAGGGCTTGGTTATGCAAGTACAGGTGGACATTGGAGTCAATATTTTATTAGAAAAAGCAATGAAAATGTTCTAAGTGATCAAAATGGCCTAAAGCGAAAAGTTGTAATTCAGTAGTGAATTGAAAAGGATATATAGGAGTATTAGTGAGAGATAACACTGGTTAACAGCATTTTTGTTGCATGGAATATTTTACATCATTCTAAGCTAATTCTTGACGCTGATTTCAAATATATTATCAGTTTTTTTATATCAGCTTTAGTTTATGAATTATAACGAGGGATGTTTTTTTTAGAAAAAATACTCTCACCGTACTAAATTATTTTATTTAAAAAAAATACAAACTGCATTGCACGCAGAATACTCCCACCTATCTAAAACTGTGAAGGTGAAGGTTCTACCCTACCAACTTCCAGAGATATGAGCCATCAAAGTCAAAATTTTGCTTTTTTTAACAAAAATATCAACTTCAACTACCTTTTTCCCCAAAAATACATAGTTAGTCAATATTTTTTTTCCAAAATTGGAAAGCATGGACAATTTCCTATAAATAATGTTGAGAGAATTTTTGTGTTATGGCCTTTATTTTTGAAGATATTAGCAAATTTTGATGTTAAAGTTGGCTTTATTTGGTACTTTTCGTCATAAGCTTATGTGAAAATTGTACCAAATGAAACCAATAAAACTCGAGCTGATACAATAAAACTGAGTGTAGATTCGAAATCAGTGACCTCAAATTAGTAAAAAAACATTAAAATATTTTATGCAACAAAAAAAAAGTTTGATTTTGTAAACTAGTGTAATAAATTGCAAAGTGATAATTATGAACTTTAAAAAATGTGTTTGTAGTCATTGAATTGTATTGAAGGTATTGGATCATCCCCAGTATTCTAAAAGTAGTCACAAGGCAATCATAGGTGTGTGGTGAGCCCCAACTTGAGACAATTTGGTACTCTAATTTTGTACTTGTAATCTTAAAAATCCGCAAACAGTCTCAACGCCTCTCAAAATTATGACTTGTACATAGCAGGTCACAAGAGTATAAAGAGCAAGTTTCTAGCATATTTTAATAATTTCTCACAGACTCGACACACAGCCAACGTCAATGAGACATACACTCTGCCTTAGCGCATCAATATTTTCTGGCGTATGTTGGCTACTTGATCACCCAGACTTTGCTTTATCTCATTACTAGCAAAAACCCGTGTGCGTTGCAAAAGATTATGTAGGAAAAAGTTATAATGAAAAAAAGAACAATTCTGCAAAAATTGATTTTGGATACATATAAAAATTTAGAATTGCCTACAAAAAAATAAAGTGCGTGTCAGTTGCGACGGGTGATTGGAGTTTACTCCTGAAAAACGATTGTCTTAAAATATATACAATAGGCAAAGGAAGTAAATGAAGCCATATTTCTATTGATTTGATAAAATATATTACATACATTTTATTTTCTACATTTTAGTCTATTATATGTGTTCCGCCATTTTGTGGTGACCGTCATATTAAATTTGACGTCATACAGATTACTGTAATATAATCGTCACACCCTTTCATTTGATACCCATAGTATCCATTCCATTTTCCATTTTGAATTTGGAAAGACGCCACACAACTATGTAATTGTATGCTACCTGTCATGCCCTTCCATTTGATACCCATGTGGGGGGCTCAGGGAACACAATTGCAAAAATGGGCCTCCGTTTTGGAACCGCCATCTTATTTTTTTTACTAAATGGCCGGATAGCATTGTCAGGCGAACTATGCGTATGTGCAAAATTTGAAGTTGATCGGTTATATTTTCTACTTTTTAATCTATTTTATATCTTCCGCCATTTTGTGTTGGCCGCCATTTTGAATTTGGAATGACGCTACACCGCTAATTGTAGTCTACCTGTTATATCCTTTCATTTGATACCTACGCCGGGGGTCGCGGAAGACAAATTCAAAAATCGGCCGCCATCTTGGAACCGCCATCTTCATTTTTGTACAAAATGGATAACCACAAATGGTGGGTGGCTTTAATAATTTTCTACACAATAATGATTTTCATCCCCTAATTCAACCCTTCAAGCCTTTATTTCGGGAGAAAAAGTAGCCTATGTCCTTCTCCAAGGTCTAATTTATCTCTGTACCAAATTTGATCAATGGAAGAGCCAAATTATTTCAAATGAAAAACTATGGCTCCTGGACTACTGGATTTTTTTGCGGGTACGGTGCTGCATAGCTCTCCTTTATAAAGCTGGTAATAGGCCAATCATACACGAGGAACCATGCTTCTGCAGCTAAAAGTTTTGCTGCAGATTGAAGCAGCTTTTGTATTTTGTTTAATCTACATTTTTTTAACTACAAGAATTTTCCACTGTTTTGAAGTTTTTTCATTATTTTACCAACGCCAAAACATTAATTTCTTATTTGTGCTCGTTCGAAACTCCCCACTTATTGCATCTCTACACGCCAAAAAAGCTTTTGTTGCAGAAGCATGATCCTCGCGTATGCATGGCCATAAGCGGTTCTATAGTCTACAAAAAGAAGATCATCTAAGTGAAAAGATCTATGCTTTCTTCCCACCATTTAACAAGTGTCTCATTGGAAATATCTGGTTTGTTGTCAAGCTATTCTTCTTAAATGCTGCTTGATAATTTTCTTCTTTGTCTTCCATAGATGATTTCAGTTTACTTAACAAAATATGTGAAAGTACTTTGAAAGCTGTGTTCAACAGTATGATTTGTCCTTAGAGGCTTGACCTCACACAAACCTACCCCAAGTTCTTTCTGTAATGACGATAGTAGTATTACCAGTCTAAGACTGACTTCTCGATTCAATTCTCGAATTGTTTTCCAAGAAGTTTTCAACCATTAGCTCGATTGCCTACTGGGACCGTCTTCGAATATGTATGTCCCCTCGGGGTATTGGTAATCTAGTTCTACTTATCACTAGACATCTGGTTTGTAGAGTTCATAATTACTATAGTTATATAAATTTTGTTGTCTAGTTTTAAGATTGCAACACCCTTCCCACCTGCCCTTATTGAACATAATGGTTTACGGCAAAATCATGTCAACTATCTTTAAATTATTATTACTTAGCGAATTATTATTAACTTAACCTGCGAGTTATGACCTAAATACTCCCACACCAAAATCTGTTTACAGAAATTTAAAAATTCAGTCTTCAAACTTCTAATTAAAATCCATTTAGCTCGTTCCAAAGCTCCGCGCCATTAATATTATAACTTAATTTTAGATTAGAAAATGATTTTCCGATTATTAAATTAGAAAAAGCTAAATTAAATTCTCCTTAGTTCTACGGGAAGTAAAAATACATCTTAGAAAAATTATACCAGGATCATTGCCCTTAAAACACTTCTCCAGGTGATTGCAAAAACCTTGGCTAATTAGCCTTAAATTTTATGAGGTAGTTAGAAAGGAAACTTTGCGATTAAAACAAGCTGAAAAAAAGCAATCTTGAGAGAATTATAGCACCACAATAATTAGGAATTTTGTTACGAAGGAAATTGAAGAATATAACATGAAATTAGGTCCTTGAAGCCAAAGTAATTAATATTCTAGGCTACGCAACAAGGATTGATTGAATTACATAAAATATTCTAAAGAAAGCCCGCATAAAATCAAGTAATAAATACAGGATCAGGACTGGAGGTATTCGCACCACAATTGGGTGGCGTAGTTGGTAATACATATACTGGATGCTCTTTAAAACTTTATGGGGTTTAAGATGAAAAAATTTGTTATATCCAACGAAAATATATGTATTTGTTTTAATATATAGTTTTATTTTCGAAATTTCGAGTGCATACAAATTTTTGTTGTTTTGGCGTGGCGTGATCGGATGGAGCGCTCGTGTATTGGGCCCTTTTTATAACCTAACTTTTCAAGTAGCGTGCATGAAATCTGAAAAATCTTGCAAGCAGTTTCTTACGAATGAGCTTACAGGGTGGCGCAATTGAGCTGTCAACCAACTTGAGACGCTGTATCTATAACACTGTTGATGACAGATTTGTTTATGAGATGGCACTTCATTATATTGTTTATGCTGTTATGACACTCACTTTTTTCAGCATTTACTTTTTAAGTATGAAAAGACAAGGACATCTTGGTATGAACGAGATGGCGGCTTTGCATTTTCGTGCAGTTTCAATTTTGACTATTAAATTTGCACTCGTATTTAATAAATGCTTTTTCATAGTTAGCAAAAACATAATATTATCATATTCACCGCACTTACTTATGCTGTTATGACACTTACTTTTTTTTCAGACGAATCTTACACTTTTTAGCAAGTTTAGAATGGGACGAAAATTCCTTACGGAGATTTGGTACAAGTGCGAAGAATTAGCCATATGCTTAAAATTGAAGCTAATCTACGCGAAAAAGTTCAGCTAACTCGAAAAGTGCCAGAAAAAATATGAACTTTTCATACTTTTTAGCGATCTTAATCTTAATTTTTGACATTTCAGACTTCATTGTTGATAGTATTGAAAATTAGTGATTAATTAATAAAATGAAATTTAAATAAATATGCGAATATGATAATATTACGTTGCTATTAGATACGAAAAAGTATTTATTATTTGAAATTAGCTAATTATACAATTGAAACTGTATGAAAATGCAAAGCCGCCTTCTCGCTCACATCAAGATGTCCTTGTCTTTTCATACTTAAAAAGTCGGCACTGAAAAAAAGTAAGTGTCATAACAGCATTACAAGTTTTCTTTTCAATTTCACTTAATAACCACGAACTTTTAATTTTGTCAAAAAAAAAGTCTGAAATGTCAAAAATTAAAATGAAGATCCCGAAAAAGTATGAAAAGTTCAAACTTTTTCTGGCACTTTTCGAGTTAGCTGAGCTCTTTCGCGTCGATTTGCTTCAATTTTAGCATATTTCTAATCCTTCGCACTTATGCCAAATCTCCGTAAAGAATTTTTGTCTCTTTCTAAACTTACTAAAAAGTGTAAAGGTGAAACCCCAATGTAGGCTTGGCTTGCTTGAACTTGGTGAGCTTTTCAGGTACCACGTGCCAAAGCCCAAATACACGCTTTGCTTTAGTTACTTTACAGTTTGCTTTTCATGAGCACAGGAAATATAAATAGTACACGAAAGAGGTAAGAGGTATGAATTTTGCGGAATTTTTCCTTTGGAATGGACATTATTGTTTCATAAAAAGAACAAAGGATCGAATGTAAATATCTATTGTTGTGTAGAGTGATAAAGAAGCACAAATGGTTTATGGCATTAACTGTTCAAACATTTACGAGAAATTTGTTAAAATGGGATATAGAAATAGTTGTCTCAGATTAATTTTGAACTCTTAAATATTTATAGTTAAGGGGTTAGTCTACTGTTAAAATGCGAAAAATGAGCTTTTTTTTAAACTGCTGTATAAAAAAAACGACAAAAGATAGCGACTTGAAATTTTATATGCTCGTTTATTAAACTTAAAAGTTTACATTTTTATTGTTAAACAAAATTAAAAAAAACAAAATGGCGGCCATCCCAGGCATTCACTGTAGCACTGCCTGATGAAAATAAAAATATCGCGGGGTAAGATCCTGACAAAAATATAAACCTGCAATCACAACACAAAAAATATTCTATTAGTTTTAAGTACAATCAACGCCCCTGACCTCATTTAAGGTGAAAATATAAGTTTTTTTGTGATTTGGCACACATTTGCACATAGCTGCGTTGATTTTGGTCTTGTTTTTATTTGAAAAAGTGCTGCCAAATCGCCAAAAATTTATTTTTTGCTCTAAATTGAGGTCAGGGGCGTTGATTGTACTCAAACCTAATAGAATAGTTTTTTTGTTGTGATTACAGATTTATATTTTTGTCAGGATCTTACCCCGCGATATTTTTATTTTCATCAGGCAGTGCTACAGTGAATGCCTGGGATGGCCGCCATTTTGTTTTTTTTAATTTTTTTTAACAATAAAAATGTAAACTTTTAAGTTTAATAAACGAGCATATAAAATTTCAAGTCGCTATCTTTTGTCGTTTTTTTTATACAGCAGTTTAAAAAAAAGCTCATTTTTCGCATTTTAACAGTAGACTAACCCCTTAATGTTACCCCCAAAAAAATAATTTCTTTATGAAATAAATTTTCTCAAACCTCTACATACATTTATTTCTCTAAGCAAAATAAATATTAAAAGAACGCGAAAGCATACAAAGCATCAAAAAATTGAACATTGGTCATTTCGAGCTTTGCTTTGCTTTGGCCTTGCCGCTTTGTCATTTGGTTTTTTCCCATAACAAAGCACTGGTTTATTCGATATGTCAAAGGAAAGCAAAGCACTAAAACAAGCCAAGCCTAGATTGGGGTTTCACCTTAAGATTCGTCTGAAAAAAGTAAGTGTCATAACAGCATTAAAAGCGTGTAGAATAATTTAATGTTTTTTTTTGTGAGAAATAAGTTTTAAGCGATGGAGTTTAAACGTAATAGTGTAACTGCTCTGTAATTGGTTGGAGGGTCGTAAAAAGCAGATGTTACTGAGCTCAGCATTTGAATGATAGTAAAAAATTTTGCACGTCATACCATAAAAAGATGCAATGAGAGCGGCAGCATAGCGGAAAAGGACAGCAACATTTTCAGAAATGATGCGAAAAGTTCGAAAGGGACTCGAACGAAATCCGCGCCGTTGTGGCAGAAAATTGGCTGCTGAGCTGAACATATCAGCGCTATGCATGCAATAAATATTGCAAAATGAGATCGCACTAAAACGGAAAGCGCCAAGAAAGTGATTTGTTTGGGCGGAAGTGCTGAACTACCGAATTTGATTTTCTCTGATGAGCCCCCTTTCCTAATTGAACAACATGTGAATAAACAAAACGATTGAGTTTACTTGAGGTCTTTTGAAAAATAACACCTTCGAGTAGCCACCAGAAAGCAGGCACCGGGGGTCGCCGTAACCGCCGATGGTCAGTTTCCGCTCTTATTTTTAGCCCGCGTTTTTTTTATGTGAAAGAGTCTATCCAAGCTTAGGTGTCACCCTTTATACTACCAGTCCGTCATGTCTTTTACGTCAGGGTGCAATGTCTAGTAGTAAGCTTAGATCGAAGATAGAAAGAGGATATGATAGGTTAAAGGCAGTCCGGAGGATGCACGAGGAGGAGGCAGTGAGCCTTGCGTTTGAACTCTTGGATGTTGTAAGAGTTCAGTTTTTTTAGCAGCCGGCTGAGCCACAACAGTCGGGGTTAGCAGGAGACGGCCTCGTCGGAGTGTTATGCCTTCTGAAACAAGAGAATCCCGTTGACGAGTCGACAAAGGCTGTGACGCAGACAGTACCAGACTATCAGGTGAACAAAGAGGTGCACCTTCCGCGGTGTCAGGAAAAACGCGGCCATATACGATGAAACTATGTTAGACGCAGGTATTGAAGCCTTGGACACACAAACACTCCGTGGCAGACCGTGGACGTTCCAGCAAGACTCAACACCATCTCATAAAGCGCGCGTCAACCAAGAATGGCTATAAAACGATCTTCCACACTTGATTTCTCCGACATAATGCCTGGCGAATTCTCCGAATGTAAATCATATGGACTGCGCCATCCTTCCAGCGGAGGTTGAGTCTCCCTCGCTGTCGCACCCCATAGGTCTTACCGCAAAGAACTTTCCGAGCAGGCGCATCTTCGCTCATACGAGCTAGCTGCCCTGGGGCCTTATTCTCTATTACAATATTGTCAAATTTTTTCACGAAGCTGACGAAATCGTATTCTCTATTACAATATTGGCATCAATTTTACTTGAAAGTCTAACAATATTGTCAAATTTTTACTCGAAAGCTGTTTCGTTTTCGGATCGAATTTAACAATATTGTAATAGAGAATGGGGCCCCTGCTCACCGGAGTCTACTGAGCTTTATTTTCTTCACAACATCTATGTCGCGATAACGCTCGTAGATCTCGTCGTTGTAGTCTCCGGAATCGTCCTTCCTCACACAAGCGGCAACAATCCTCCGAAGAGCAAACGTGAGAACAAAGTTGGTTGGTTTTTTCAGTATGCAGGGATTGTCCACCATGAATTTATTCCTAAAGTCCAACAGTAAACCAGTGATAGTATCTGCTAGTGAAATTACCAGTATTTGTTTGCTATAGGATAAACTAAGCTTAGGACTCACCTTCTTTATTGATAAAGTTTCTTTGCGTCATCTACATTCCTACGGTGGCTGAATGAGTAAGGACGAGTAAATTGTCATCACCGATAAGTTAGAGAGCGCGGTTTTGCAACTTGTCTAGTCACACGGCGATTTTCGAGCGACAAAACCAGATAAATAAGTTGCATTTAAGGCACGGTCGAATGCGTGAATTATAGATTGTAGCCTGGGCTGCGGGTTGAAGGAGGAACTTGCATCTCTTAAAAAATCCTAGCCATTTTTTTTTTTTTTTATGTGGAAGACTAGAGCTCAGGGAAAGCCCTTTATACTGCCGAAAATCTATTTTCTTCATATAGAGTGCAATGTCGAACAGCAAGCTCTAGTCGATAGATAGTGAAGGGAAAGAGAGAAGTAGGAAGGAACTGCCACAACCACCTAACCCCAACCATTTCTATCGCGACTCTGGCATCGGGGCATCTGTTTGGTGGAGCGGGGTAGTGCTAGCGGAAGGCTATGACAGGAGGAATGTAAAGAGGGAAGAGAAAGAAGGTGGGAAAGGCGAAGGACCGTGGGGCTCTGCCGGGATTCGAACCCGGGACCTCTGAGATGCTTTGTTGGCAATTTGGATTATGTGATCATTCCATCAACGATCCTTATCAAAGTTCGCATGTTAAGGAATAGGTCAGCTGCCAGATTCAAACTGCCCGCTGAGATAGAAGAGGGTTTTATTCGATATGAAACAGAACTTCTTTTTGGTACGATTCTTACAGTCCTAGTTAAGAATGAGTTCGATATCCTCGTTGATAGCTTACGATCAACAGACAAGGTTTAGCAGGTAAGAGTAACGCAGGTCATTTATTAAGACTAGGAAAAGAGTGGAGTCATAGATTTAAGCCCTGCGTGACACATACAGATATAGTGTGAGGCTTCAATAGCAACACACTCTGTACAATTACTTGGATATGCAGATTAATAGCGTGGGCAGGTTCTTTCGGCAGCAAAAGAAGCTTATGTCGATCTAAAAGAGGCGGCAACGGACTTAGGCCTGAGCATCAATGAAGAAAAAACAAAAGTGATGTAATAGTCCAGAGCTGGAGGATTTAGAATGGAAAAAAATATAACTATCGACGAACACAAACTAGAAGAAGTAGTCGATAAAACAATATATCTTGCGTCTACAGTACTAGTAGATACTAGACGAATACTACTGACAGGGGCGGTTTCAGAGGGGGGTAATTGGGTAATTACTTCCCCTAAGAATTTTCGTTCGCTTATTTATTTTTATTCTTAAAAAATACCAATATTTCAAACAAACAAGTTAAGTTATGGTAAATCTAGTCGGCGATCTATGACGGTGAATTTTTCCAAAACTGCTGGAGAGTCGTGGAAGAGATCGATACCCGAGACTCCCGTTAATATGGCACGCTATGGCTGATTTCACACGAGCGTACACACGACACGACAAGAGTCCGCTGCAAAGTGGTTTATGAAGAAGAGGGTGAGAGAAGACGAAGGGGAGGGCACACAAATTTGAACGATATTTTCAGCAAATTTTTGATCGAACACTTTGACAGCTCCTGCATTGTTGTTGTTTTTTTCTGAAATTCCCTTTTGCTCGCAAAGAGAATGTGTGACTTCGGAAACGTCAAAAACTGCAGCAGCTATGCGGTCCTACTGCAAATAAACTTGCAGTGAATTCGGAAACTCAGTTCGAGTCATGTAAGTGCAGCGTCAAATGCTTGTTTCACACGGTACGACGGCCAACCAACAGAAATCGTACGGAAACATTATTTTTAGAGAAGAGGGTGAGAGAGGACGATGGGGAGGGAAGGTTTTCCCATCCAACTTTCTCACACGATTTTCGATACGACTTTTTGAGAGCGGTGTGGTTGTTGTTTTTTCTTTCTGGGAGAAAAGAGAGAAAAATAGCAGAAGGGAGAATTAAGATTAAAAACAACAACAATAAGCCAAAGCATTCTAATGTACAGTTGGTTGGAAAAATTGGCCGGTGTGAAAGCCCGTACGATTTTTCGTCAAATTTCAAAAGAGAATGGACGATGACAGCAGATTTTGTTGGACTCGTGTGGTATACGGAAAGCAGTAGTCAATATTTTAAAAGAAATAATGGAGAGAGTTTTTCAGTCATTAATTATGAATTTACAAGTGAAATGAGTAACTCTTATTTCTATTTAAAAGAATACGTTAAATCTTAAATAAATGAAACGAAGCTAGAAGAACATTATTATATCCCTTAAAGCAACTTCCCATAACGCGCGGGCTAGAATTAAAAAAAAATCTGCCGCTACGTATGTAGGTTCTATTAGGGCTAAATAACCGTTAAAAACTAGTGGCAGAAATGATTATTGACTATTTTCTGGGGTGTGGGGGTGGAATGGCAACTTCAGCTAGATGTGGCTTGGGGAGGGTGCAAATGATATTTATGGAATCAAAAAAGTTTTTTCGCCCTGGAAACGCCCCTGACTACTGACTAATAGAACTTTGAAACACAAAAACAAATACGGCACTCAAGATGTATCCCAAAACGGCTCATGGTAGCAGAAACTTCGGGAAATAGTCCACTAGGCAGGCCCAGGAGGAGATGGATCGAGTCTGTGTCGGATGACTCATAGGCAATGCTCAACATCCGGAATTGAAGACATGCAAGGAACCGTCAAACTTGGAGAAATGCCCTAGGGGAGGCCAAGGCTTTATTTAGTTTGTAGCGACATTGGATCAATGGATTAGCAATTAAACTTGTGAAAATTTGAGTCTGATTTTTAGTTTTTACAAATAACTATAAATATAAATTACTTGAAAATAGACAACTTACGCTTTCAATATCCTTGAGCTTTCCCCCAGAGCTGGAGCCGGTCATAATATTGACCGCGATAAATTTTCCCAATCTTCCCAATTAAAGCAACAATTTCAATGGATAATTGTTTTAGCTCATTTGAAATTTATTTTCATTTTTTCGTCCAGTATATTAAGCAAAGAATTTATATTTAAACCAATGGAAGTATGATCTCATAGCAGATTCACTTGATCGCACCGACGAACGCAACGTCGACGTCGTTCTCACCCTCGCATTCTTCGACTTAAGCAGTTCCGCCATACTCGGATTAAAATGAATCGAAATGAATTTTTTTCGGGTTGTGTGTTTCTTCATCTTTTTTGTCTGCGACTGTGTCTTTAGAGAAGTTTTTGATTCCATAAAAATTCCTGACACTCAATTTTTAAGGTCATAAAATGGGCCCTCAAGAAATTAAAAGAGCACGAAAAAATCTTTGGCGGCACAATAAAAACGTGTGAATGTAAAACGCCAGCAGCCTGAGAAATCAGGAAGGAAGATGCATATAGGGTGGCGTTGGGCCCAGGACATGTTGCAGGAGGAGAATGGTTTTGTTAATTAATACAAAATGCACGTGGTGAAGCAACAACAACCGCCACAAAAAAAAACTAATTATAGCGCTGATGGTGTCTAGTCGTTATGGTGCACATTAAAATGATTAAGGGCACAAAACTCGTAAATCAGTCCAATCGCACTAACGCCTTTGAGCCGAGGTGACAAATAGAATTAAGTAAAAATAACTTACTGCTTTTATGATCGTGTGATAAATAAAATAAAAAGAAGTGTTAACTATTCCCCCCTCTTTTATGCCCTCTCACACATCCACAGTTTATAAGTTATTTGCCATTTTTATAGTTCAGTTTTGGCGCCAAGGAAGTCGTTTTTAGTCGTTCTTTTGCGCAATTTTCACTTTCACTTTCATTGAAGAATTCTTTAAGTTCGAGCGGTTTTTCTTTGGTTCTATTAAACACTCCGTAGAACGAATCTTGGTTTGATTGTCTCCACTGGCAATTAGCCACTGTTTAAAATGATTAAAAATAGTATTGCGGCATCAAAGCGGATGTGGGAATCATTATCTAATTTGAGTAACACGAAAATTTCGTACCAATTGAAGGTCACGGGCGCGCATGGGGTCTAACCGGTTGGCGCCTTAGACACATCCAAGTAATGTTCTTAAGATACCATTACCTTGGAATTGGGGGAGTTTCCTAATTAATATTTTATGTTAACGATTTTTTTGAGTAATTTTTTGGCAAATTTCAGGCGTAATTGTGCCTTTTTTATGTGGAAGACTAGAGCTCAGAGGTAAAGCACTTTGTGCCCTCATTCAGCGCAATGTCGCAAAGTCAGTGTAGGTAGAAAAATAGTAAAAAGAAAATTAAAGAACTGAAAATGCGGAATTTTTTTTAAATAGCATCCAATACCACCGCCACAAAACGCTGCCTTCGGTGAGCGAACAGAAGATGCTTATTATGCTTACAGGCGATGGCAGCAGAAAAGCGAAGGAACTGCCGCAACGAAAGAATATAAGAAAAAAGCAAAACTATGCAGATAGGATAAAATGAAAGATGAAGGGTCATGCTGCGGAATGGAATCGAATCCTGGTTGGTAGACGGGCCGGGCGGCTGAACCTAGGGTACTGTTACCGACATAACCGTATGACTGCCTCGATATAGTTGGACTGAGAGTAGATCATTTAGGATTAGAAATAAAACAGGTGACAGAATTGACCCCTGCGGGACCCCGGCAGAGATGAGGTGGGGTTTGGATTTGACGACATGCAATATCACCTCGATTGAACGGTCGGAAATAAAAATTTTAATCCAGTTCTGTAAAGCTGCGTCCATATCAAAGGGCTTCGAGATATCTGGGGCAATCCCGAATTGATTCACTGAATCGACCAAAACTATTGTTGAGGTGTTCTGTAATGGTTGATCCACACGGCAAGGTCTTTTGACTGTGAAGTTTGAATGAAACGGCCCACAGAATGTCTATGTGGACATGCCAACGGAATGTCTCTGGAGGCTTTTACGATAAAATTCTATGAATTTTATAGACAGAAGTCCCTTTCTATCGTGTGGACCAACCAAAAAGAACACTTAAAGACCAATTTTGCTTGAAGCCGTACTGTTTGTCATTTAAATTTTAGGAAGAATAAAAATAATTTCTATTCGTCGGTAGTTGAAGGGGTTGCTGGGGGGCTGAACAGAGAGATAGGATAGGCTAAAACGTTCCGCCAAGGTTTAGCTAAAGGTGAATCGCATTTCTTTAGTATGATAGGGGTATATTGACGGGTCCAGTGGATTCGATACTTGAGGCACTTGTTTGTATATATCTCGTGAGTTCTCAAGATGACCCTGACTCGGAGTGAAAGACTTGGGGAAGGAGTTGCAGTGACGGATAGGGAAGAATTCGAGGCGAACAGAGAGGCCTATTCTGAACTCCGCTGGAATCGGTTCCGCTGGAATTTTCTTACAATCGTATGCTGCCAATGTATGAAAATTCCAGCGAAGTTCAGAATAGGCCTATAGTAAGTCGGCCTGGGATTTTCTGTATGTCCTTCCTTTTAAGGGTAAAAGACAGAGTACTGGAAGTGGTAAAATTCTTCTTGATGGAACAAACTCACCAAGAATCAGAAGTTTTTGCTGCTAGCGGTTGAATTAGAGAATTTACTTCTAGACAATTAGTCTTCCAGAGAATTAACCTTCCCATAACACCAGCTGGTTTGGTTGCGGTGGGAAATGAATATGGAAAGTAAAGGCAGACTAGACAGTAGTTCGAATTATCAAGAGAAGATAAGTAAGAAATAGTTCAAGGGCTTCTTGACCTCTCTTCTCACGGCCTCTTTTCACACGCTGCCGTTTGAGTAACTAAGACAGATTATATTGGAACTTTGAAATCACCAGCAACAATGATTGCACACTTCATATTGGATGGGAGGATTAAAACCCAGAAATTTGCTCGGAAGTTAAATCAAATGCTAAAGAAGAGGGCTCGTTACTAATGTTAAGACTACTGTAGAGGTGCAGAAGAAAAATGATGTGTTTTCGAAAGGTGGTATTAAGTCAGAGGTGGTTATAATCAGAAGATATATTATAATATCGATACCCTCATTCTAATGCCACGTATGAGCATTTTTAGGGAAATTTTTTTTGTGAAAGATACTATAAAATATAATAACGGTAAGTACTGCAGAAGATCTAAAAAGCAGTTTTTTGCCTTTCCTAAAATATTTTGAACTTTTTTCGTACGTGGTATTCGAATGCGGGTATCGACATATTTTATGGTAAGCCACGTCACTCCTAACATAGATGGCAATGTCCCTAAGGTTTTGTTCCGTGATACCTGATATTCACCATGAGGGGTTTTTAGGTTAAACGTTTTAAAAAATTCCCGCCTAAAATTGTAACTTTTTCGAAATAATGACATGAATTTCGTAGCTTTAACTAAGAAATTATATCATCAATATTCTTCTAAAAAACCATGATTTTTAGCATGGCTAGTTACACTTATAATAATCAAATTAAAAGTAAAAAATATGTGAAACCCGGTAGCTAACAGGGCCTTAGGGGGCATCCATAAATTACGTGAGGTGATTTTGGCGATTTTTCGACTCCCTTCCCCCCTTGGTGAGATGTCGTGAGATTTGGCTTGATTGCGTTGGATTTATGACTCTGGAGATATACAAACTTCGGAGCTTTCTTCTATAGATGTTATCTTTGGGTAAAAAACCTGTGACTGAATGACCCACTGGGGTTATCCTGGAATGCGATTCGAAAGTCATGAAATTCGGAAATAAGACAATGGTATCCTCCACCAATGCGAATTCGAATTAAATTTGTCCGCCTGTTATCGGATTTCAGTCAGCGAGTAAAGCCATTGCCGCATGCGCTGCATTTATATGCTTAGATAACTAATTATGTCGCCTGGTGCAAATGTCTGCTTTTTGTAGTGACAATGCCCCGCAGATAACATGTGTTCTGACTGATGTGAAAAGAGCCGATTCTTAATATAATCTCTATGATTGCAGTAGGATTGGGTACATTATGCAGTTGAGATACTTAGGAGGGCATTAGGTTCCAGGTTTTTCAATTGGGCTTCTAGGCCTTTTTGTTTTGTTTAAGCTCCACACTAGTTCATCGTAGGGTCGCAATCTGTCCAAAAATGGTCGTATAAGTCAATGCATACATTACTTTCGCAGTTTTTCCCAGACCATTGTATACAATGATAAGAATTTTTCTTCGCGTCATATACTCTTCATTCCCAGATATTTAAATTATTTTCTTTACTTTTTTTTGGATGTTCCAGTTGGATGGTATTTAAAACAGTGAACAAATACAGTGTAAACGGCAGTGCAAAATTTTTATACCCAATTGCTATTGAGTCGAAATATAGTAATAGTATCACGTATACTTTTTATGTAATGGATCCATTATTCCTTCTCTATTTGCAATATGTATTGATAAAACCTTTCACCATGTTCATCTGATACTGCACCAAGATTTTCGTGAATAAAATCTAATTGCGGGTCCAAAAAGACGATTTTAAAGATTTTCTCATTTACAGATATTGTACTTAAAATTGAAAAAAACAAAAAGATATTAAGAAATATTGCAAAAAAAATTACAGAAAAATCGAAAAATACCCATTTTGAGGGCTAAAACCCCCTAAAAAGTGGGCTTCTCGGGGTAGAAAATCAGTAGACTTTATAACCCCTTATTAAGAAGCCTAAAAAGAAGTTCTCTGCAAATTTTCAGCCTGTACCTAATTATTTCCGCTATATCGCTTTTTTCGGCTTAATTTACCTGTACTATTAATTTAACCCAGTTTTCTCGCGATTTTACACTGTTTCTTACGGAAAAAAAATTACGTGATATTTGCGGAGACCCTCCCCCTCCCCCACGTGAGATTTGGTGAGATTCGGCTCGACCCCCTCCCCCCTAAACACCTCACGTAATTTATGGACGCCCCTTAGCATGAAGAAATATGTACCACCATGCTTAATAGTTTTTTAACCAAATTTATGAAGGTTCGAAGAATGGCCTGTTTTACATCACCAGGACCATTGACATCTCATCGATAGCAACGCTGGAAACTCTACTAAATTAATACCACCTTTACTTCGGGAGTTCACTTGGGCAATTGGGGTAAAGGGGCTATTTGTAAAAAAATATATGAGTATAAGCAATTTTTTCCCACATATTTCACTGTAATTCAAAAAGTAGGTTAAGGTTCTTTTTCCTGATTTAGTTGGCATCTTCAAAAGTTACTTAAAAATTCTTGGAACATTCCAGGATTTCAACTGTCTTGGTTTTTCTCTTATTTACCATTAACTGATCTGGTTTTAGTATTTTGAAATATTTAATCTGACAGTCTTTCCTCCTCTACCAGTACCAAAAAAACTCTAGCACTGTTTATTGAAGGTAAAGAAGCGTTTTTGAAGTTCAAGTATCATTAGGCAATGGTTTTTAAGGGCCTTTAATATGTACTTCTAAGAAGTAAGGGAGCATCTCCAACTTGGGAGAGCGATGCTCAAAAAGTACCTTATGTTTTGGGTATAAAAAGCAAGTGGAGAATATTACCTTATTTATTTTGATATAGTGCAATTGCAATAACGGTAACATCAACTTTTCGAATTTGTTAGTGTGAGATTACGTATTATTTGTTTTTTTTGTTTTGCGTCCATTTACAATGACTTCGATAAATTGATGCAATTCCAACTCGGTATTTGGCGGACATTCATTTTATTTATGGATTCACCAGTCGACATTCTTGAGCTGTAAATATCAGCGAAGATTTCCAGCACGACCAGCAATTGACCCCCGAGAATTTCAGATAAGAGGTATTCAAAAATAACCACATGAACGCGCTCAGTTGTTAATGGTAGATATGGAAGATGTCTTAGAAGAAATTAACACAATAAACACTAATCCAGGTAATACGGTAGAATATGTAATAGAATGCAATCAAGGTAGAATAATTACTACAGAATAAGGAGCGAGAAAGGATATTTTAAATGAAATTAAAAAGCTAGAAGATTCACAGGTCAACGATAACAAATTTTTTTTTCAGTCCCTATTTTAATGATGATTTTCTAAGCCGTTATACCAAAAAATAACTAAAGCCATCGTTGACTCTTGAAAAACTTCGTTTTGTACCGTTAACAATGATCAATACATATTTAAGCTTTTGTATGAGCAAAAAGTATTGTTAAGCTCCTTATATGAGGGAGGACGATTTGAGACTCTAGAATGAGGAGATCTACGAGTGCTGTTAGTATAGCCATGTCAGTTCTGGCACAGTAAAGTCACCGGTTTTAGTATCGGGTGTGAATGTGGGCTTAGCTTGAAGCTTGGGTTTTGGTTTGTTCTTGGCTTGAAGCTTGAACAACAACAACCTTTGTGGTGAGTTTTGGGTGGACTTAAAAGCTACTTGTGCTGAGCTGATAAATTTCTCTTGGCCCAGTTAAGAAGTGTACCTTCTGAATTAGAAGGGTTAACTGTATTGCATGATTGCATGTTAATAGAGATATCTTGAGCTTTGATATTCTGGACTACAACCGATAATGTCACTGCTTCAGAGCCGACAAAGCTATACAACTGGAAGCAAGTCGTTAAAGCTTTCCGTCAAGATTCTGAAGCTTTTCAATATTTAAAGAATTTCTATTCTAGTTTATCGGAAGCAAAAGTAAAAGCTGGTATGTATTTAAGTCGGACCAGAAATAAAGAAAATCAAGGCCAGCAATAAAGAAAAAGTGAAAATCGCAAAAACAATCTATAGCGTAAAGTCACCGATATCCGACCTCTGAACTTCTTTCTCATTTAATTGTTCTAATGTAAGAACAATATTGAACAAAACCAATTTTCAAACACGGCTTCTAAAATCAAAATGTCTCTAGAATTCAAAAAAAAACTTGCCATTATTCTCTTTAAATTGGAAATATTTTTAAAAAAATGTTATAAATGAAGGTCTCCCAGAAGGTCGCATGAACGTTATTCCGACCACCAAACCCCTAATTTTCTATTACCGACCACTACTAACCCCATTTCCGACCAGATCAAAACGACCACAAAATTGAACTTATTTGTGGATAACTAATTGTTTAAAATTTTATAATGGTTATAATAACCGAAAAGAATGTAATTTATACAAAAAAAAATGCAAAACCGCTAAAAAATACCACCTGAAGAGTTTCCAGATCGATAATATCGAAGCTTAATTTCAACCCAAGTTTAGATTTCGAGATCCCCACCACATAAGAATGGAAAAACTTCCAGCTGGACTAGATGTAGGGCGTAATGCTATACATAGATTGCTCCAAATTAGGGTTGCGTATACACGCTGGAACTCTTCCTCGTTAAACCACTAAAAGAAGAACCGTGTGCCTAAAGCTGAGAACAAGCAGAGACATCCCTAGAATCGAGTCGACCGTAACAGGACGTTGACCGATTGGGGATATTTTTTTATGTAGGAAAATCAAACTAAAGGAAGCTCCCTTTATACTACCGGTCTGTCATGTGGTCCAGGTCATGGTGCAAGGGAGGTCTGCGGGTGTTGGAGCAGGTACGAGTTCGGGAAAACTGATTGTGGGGGATTATTTCACAGCCAAATTATTTTATTTATAAACGAACTTCTAGACGTCGATGAGCGCGAAAAAGGGGATTGCAGGGTATGAGAATGACGCGAGTGGGGGCTAGTCTTGTGTTGCGGGAGAAGTATTGCCGTGCAAGCAAGAAAGAGGGCGGAAATTTCAGTGGAACAGTCGCAAAGGTAATAGCGATACAACTTTGACAAGGCTGCTACATTCCTGTGCTGCCTTAGAGAGTCAAAGGAGATTCACATGCGGCCAGATAGAGAATCCCAAGTCGTAGTTGTAAAAATGGATAAGCCAGAGAGCCCACCGATCATTTGCTTTGCAGTTGTCCGTACAAACCTTTTCTTAAATGACTTGGTACTGATTTCGAGCTTAAAATGGAAGATACAGTCAGTGCCACAATTATTTGCACACCCGAAATCTCACAGGGAAAAATGGAAAGAAAGGCTAAAAATTCCTAAAATTTTCATTATTTTAAATTCAGTTTTATTTTACTGATTCTTCATTATTAAAGCTAACTTAAGACAAACAACAACAAAAAAAATAAGTACAGCAAAGCACAAAAACAAAGAAAAAGAAAGTGTTCAAAATTATTTGCACATGTATTCTAGGTGCCTTTAAGCATTAGTTAAATTTATATTAAGATAGATGGTAAGGAAATAAATGCTTTTTTAAAACTAAAACTAAACATGTTATGATGCCAAGGCACTTATTGGATTGATTAACGGGCACTGCGTCCAAATTATACCTTACCGAGGATATGAAGATCGGAGGACCCAACCTGTAGGCTTTGCCTTGAGGAGGATGAGTCCTCCCTTCATGTTCTCTGTGAGTGCTAAGCAAAAGCGGGAACAGGGTCTCGTTCGACGAACCTGTTCAAGCGGTCTAGCCTACAAATATGAGGTATAGGGGGTAGTACAATAGGACAATATGGCTGCAGTACCTTTGGACCCAGTACCTCACTAAAAAAAAGGGGGTTATTGGCGGCCTTTCCCCATTATGTCTAAAGAAGTGTTTTTAAACTTGCCAGGTGCGACAATCGCTAGATGGTCGGCATGCCGAGGAGTTAGTCCTCTGAAGAAAGAATCCACAGTTATGTTTTACAGAAGAGAAGTAGCCTTGTGGGCATCCTATTCCCCTCTTGCTCAAAGTCGCGAGTCTTCGTGTCTAAATACGGCTTACCCTTTTGCTCTGGATGTTTTCCCCCCACCTAATTATCATGGGGCAGAACTCAGGCCTCATCAGCGCATTCTTAAGTTTACTGAACTGCCATTTTAAAGAAGGGACCTAGTCTTTGCTATACTTTCGGTATACACTGGGCTCCTAGGCTCTTCTCACCAGTTGGGTGGTTTAAGGTTAGGGGATGTTGTATGAGTTAATTTTTTTAAGCAGGATAATAGGGTATATATACATAAACGATGTTCCTATAGGTCTTGTTATCTATATATCCCACTATACGTATAGAATGCGTCGATGAAGTTTCTCACGCCAATTTCTCGAAATCGATTGACTCTACGTAAATTTTGTCTAGGACCTTTTTAATGCGAATTTAACTGACTTTTCTCACCTTCCGTAACTTTTGTAGTCGCCCAATTGGCTTTATGGAGTCATAGTCATAGTCTGCATTTTAAATTTGTCATTTTCGAAGTCAAGCACTGTCCCGGGAAACTACTAGCCTTCATTCTTCGAAATTTTCGCGCCATCACATCTTATAAAATTTTCTGTCGATATTTGTTTGAAATAAAAAATACTGATTTTAGTCCTAGACACTATTTTGAATATGCTTCAAGATTTCCAGTCCACATGGTTGTAGGTCGGAAATGCATTAATAAACAAAATCCCATCTTCTCCCTAATACGGACCAGGGGTCGGTAATATGCCTAAGTTCATAATTCCGATGTCACATTTCCGACCATAATATTTTATTGTTTTTTGGGGAAAGAATCTAAGAAACTAATAATTTGTACCGAATATTATCAAAGTTTAAGATGGATAAGTACCAAAAAATAAAACGAATATAGCTCAAAGCTTAAAAATAATTTAAAAATTGCTTAAAACCAGAACTTCAAATTTAAGGATTTCTACATGATTTTTATTGGTGAATAGATTTTTCACTACCAATCATTCCAATAAATTAAAACTTATTTGCTCTTTTCAATATTTTAACATCAATTATGTAATTATATGTTCTAAAAAATCTTAATTCGATTACATGTCCCAAACAATAATTATTAACAAAAATAAAAAGTGGGCAGAATTAGGAGGGTGGTCGCAGCTCGGCAACTTTACGTTAAATATAAAATTTACCGCCATATTTTAAATTGCGACCAGTCATAAGTCACAAGCTATTGGGACTCGTGATTGTTATTGGTGGTTTGTGACTATTTTTATGACTATCAGATATTATGGTATTGTAAGCATCCAGTCACAAGAAGAATGACATAAATCTAACGGTGAATTTCTTTTCGTGTAAGGAGATAAAGCAAAGTCTGGACGACAACGTAGCCAACGTTCACCAGAAAATATTGATGCAGTGAATCAGAGTGTATGTGAACGTTCGAGCATCTCTTATCGACGATGTATGCTGTCGAGGCTTTGAAAATGTGAAAAATATACCAGAAACCTGCTCTTTATACTCTTGTGACCTACTATTTGTACAGTCACAAATTTTAATAGACATTGCGACTGTTTACCGTTTGTCAAAATTGTGACTGCAAAATACCACCACAAACTTGTGATTGTGTTGTGACTGCTTTTAAAATATGGGTATAAATATTTCCAGCTCCTGCATAAAATCTGTTAAATCTAACCCATAAAATAGATGCATGTAAACAAAATACAAGCTTTTGTCAACAAATACGTATTAAATGTCAAATTGTTTGACCTAAAAAAATAACAAACAGATAACAGACAATTCCATCGACAAAACAACAATTAGTAAACAGAAAGATAAAGAGAAAATGGACATGGGTAGAACATACACCACGAAAACAGAAACAATAACAGAAAGAGAATGAAATCTACAAGGAAACAGTAGTGTTGGCAGCCCTAAAAACAGCTGGAGAAGAACAGGACAGGACCATTAAAAATCATTAAAAAAACTGAATTGGAACTGAAAGAATAACTCAAAACAATGTCCAATGGAGAACCTTTGTTGAAGTCCTATTCTTCCAGGAGTGATGAAGAAGGATAAAATTAATAATAATCTTTCACATATAATTTACATGTTAAAAATTGAAATAAAAAATGACCAGAAAACTCGAATTAATTAAGTGTAATTTAATATACAAAAAAACATGTACGTATATTTTGAAACACCCTGTGCTATTAATGTAGGTGATACACCACATAATTTTTTTTATTATTATCAAGAGCCTACGATAAAACCTAAATATTTGTTATACATAAATATAAATAATATCTTCTAACAATGCCCATTCGAAAAGCGATAATAAATTATTTTTTATAAGATAATCTAAATCGAAAATGAACAATTCGTAGGATTACTGATAACATATTAACGCAAGAATAAAAATAATCTTTATGTTTGTTATTTCTAAAAATCGTTGATTTATATGGTGATATGTGCCTTTTGATGTACTATATAAATTGCTTATTAAGTTAAACAGTCGATTATGTAGTGAGTAATTGTAAATAATACAATGAAGCAAGATAAGGTAGATAAACACTTGGTATTATCTGCCGATTTCATAATAATAAGTTACTGTTTTCAAAATTCAATTTAGTAAAAAAAATTTAAAATATTTTTTAACGATAACATCAAGTTCTATTTTAAGAAAGATATTTGTGATAAAAACAGAAAGAATTTAATTTTTGAATATTAAAACATTACTCAATACGGTTGTAAAACTACACTTTCACAAACCAATCTTCACATCAAACCTCTTCTATCTATTGAATATCCAAAAATACACCTTCAAACAAAAACACTTGCTTAGTCACTATACACTACAAGAACTTTTGCACTAAAAATCGCAAATCCTATAAACAAGCTCCAATTTAACCGGTTGTAAAAAAAACAACCACAAACAAAAACAATTCACTTGCACTTCTCACAAACCAAAATGTCAAGGAGTCAAGCTAATAATAAGAAAAACAGTCCATGACTAGTCTGTACCAACTCAACGTCTTGGCGCACTTGCCGCGATTCCTTTTGATTGAAATAACTGAGAGCGATCGCGGCTCTGCCCCGGTAAGTCACTAACAAATCAAAAATAAAATGAACAAAACCATAAAAAGCCGTCATTCCATGTTATATTTTAGTGCCGGAGATAAATTTGTCAAAAAGTCTCCTGCGCAGCGAAGACATCACCGATTCAAGAAGATCTTACGTCTTAAAGAAAACTATAAAAGCAAAAAGCCCCAAAGCACACAAATAAAGAGTCTCGCTAGGCCTGCAAGCGGTTCATCACCGACAAGTGTCTCGGAACACACTGGTGCTGCTGCTATAACTTCTACGCGAGACGAAAAGGTAATGAAAATTCCACAAGGATGATGATGCCAAGTACCAGAATCTCGCCCTTTATCCACCGAATACACTACACTTTCTTATACAGAGTTTTATGGATAAATAGATCATGAGATGCCTCATGCCTCCCTCTTTTGACGAGGGAAGATGGTGGTTCTCGGTGTGCTCTATCTCAATTTTCGTGAGGCAAATCATTATGGGGTAGCAAATTACATTACTGATAAATACGAGGGGATTGTGCCAGAGAGAGAAGGGAAGAAAGGCCGGAGTGTGAACCCACATCCTTTTACAACCCGGATGAATAATGGGGCATTACCCGAAAAGAACGGGAATTTTTATTGAACTCGAAAGCTTCTCTTCGATATTATAAAAGCTGTGCTAACATTTTGGCCAGTCCAGGGATTCAGGACCGAGCACTTTTGGGGGGTGGCACGAACCGTCAAGACGTATGCATGCGTCTCTGGGGAAGCTTAGGCCCATTAATTTTATTATCTAGCTGCCAGTTTAAAGTCTAGCATGCATTGGCATTCATATCATAACATTGATTTATTGCTAGTAATAACATTTCCACCATGTTGTTCTTGGCTTGTTGTTCCTTGACGAAAGGGACGTAACCAAGGTGCATGTATGGGGCGACGTTTGTGAAAGTTGTACAAGCAGTTTTGTGAATGAGAAGGGCGTTCCTTCATTGAAATATAACCAAACAAAACTCTTGCATTCACTTCTTATTAAGAATTAATATATTTCAAATCAGGAAATTTATCCAAGCGAACTACGAAGGGTCCATTCTAATTGATTAAGAGTCTGACCCTTATCCGAGATGTTAATCCGCTTGAGATGCTTATTTACAACATACAAGCAATCTGTATTATAGAAAACGCAAACAAGATGAATTAAGATAGAGAGTAAAGAGGGATGAGAGTTTCCTGCAGATTATTTCTTGTCATTTTATTCAGAAATAATAGTCAGTCAACATGTCCGTTACAGATACCATGCAAACTATTGATTTTGATAGTACTTGCAATTTTCATTACAAAAGAAACGAATTGTTAAACAATACCAGTAAAGTACACAAATAGTAAAAAAAAGCGGGTGTCTGTATCGCCGATACGGAAAAATGACGTGAATACAATGTTCTGAAAGAAATCGTTTTGTTTTTTTTGGTATCAAAAATTTAGGAAATAAACAATAAAAAAATTGAAAAACTTTGTTGATCAATTCTGAACCGATTACTTAAAGAGCTTCAGGATACATTATGTTCAATGTTCTCCCATTTGGAGCTAGGATGTAAAGATTTTCAGTTTTTCCAACTCTTGAACAACCTACATACAGCTGACCGGGAAATGACACTTATTTTGCAAAATTCGTCCGCTATATTGGCCCCGCAATTTGGAATTTATAAGTTGTGATCATAGATTCGTTATTTGCTACCTTAAAAACCCCCTTATACCGATTTTCATTGGAATCGGAATACAATAAGCAAACTTTACGACTTTAAAGAACCCTACATACCCACTTTCATTAAAGTCGGAACACAATTGGAAAATACAACGATATTTGGGCGGCCATTTTGAATTTGGGTCATATTTCGGCAGCCATTTTGAAAGTAAACAATAAATATTCTTTGATTCTTCATCTACGTCATGGTATATTTCTTTTTTCGATATAAACAATAGTTTTTAAGCTTCAATTCAAAACTGTATGCCATAACTCCGTTATCATCGGTTTTTTGTCATAGAGCACGTATTCACGGCAAAAAAAATCGCCGTGTAAACCTCAAAAAAAGCATTTCACACTACCAAGCCAGTCACATCATCGATCTTCTCGTAATGTAAGTCATCATTCAGTAATCTGGAACAAGGGAGTATGGAGAACAGGCAATGATTTTAATTACTTATGTTTTTTAATTACTTCTGCAGCTTGATTTAAAGGCGTTTTCCCTAATCACAATTGTTTTTATTACGTTTCCACATATATTGATTCACAAGGCCCATTAGAGTAAAAACCATAAAAGAAGAAAACGAGTGTCCCATTCGCTCTGGTTGTTTGAAAGCGCTGCTTTTTCACTCAAACAACCAGAGGGAATGGAAAGCTCGTTTTCTTCTTTTATGATTTTTCCTCTATAGACGAGGACGTATGCTTTTAGACTCAAAAGCTTCTCTGAAAGCTTACAGAAAATTTAAGACATTGCATGATAGAAAAGCAGATTTAGTGTATTTGTGCGATTTTATGTTTACGTTTTTCTTCAAATTCCCGTATGTTCGTGCTGTGACTAATCGGACTGCTGGAAGTGCGACCATAGCCCAGCGGGAAATGGAGCGCTGAAATATCAATGATAGAACGCTCCTTAAGAAGCTTGGGGCGCTCCCCTTCCCATACCAGTTCTATATCTTTCTTACCATTGCATGTCCGCAGAAGGAAGCACTCCTTTAAGTGCTGGTGTAGAAGCGTTTTTGCATCAGTCAAAAAAAGAGAAAAAGGCTTTCTAATCCTCTACTTTATAGAGCTCGTGGATATGTAAAGGACAACCCCGATGTCAAAAAGCTTTATGTTTTTATTCGCCTTTTGCAATTGACCTTTGGGGGCGTCCATAAATTACGTGAGGTGATTTTGGCGATTTTTCGACCCCCCCTCCCCCCTTGGTGAGATGTCGTGAGATTTGGCTCTACCCCCTCCCCCCCCTCAATCTCACGTGAGATTTTTAAAATTTTAAAAAATTTGTAGGATTTACACTATTATGCGTATTTTTAGTGTAAATACCTTAATCTGTGCTTGATTGCGTTGGATTTATTTAAAAAAATATAATTTGTGTTGAAGAACAGTACCACAAAATCATAACAGCACCAACTCGGCATGCACCCAATATAAACTACAATACCTGTGGATTACCATTTAGCAGGTGATTCTGCCTATCCTTTGGAAACCAACCTCAGGGTGCCTTACAGGGATAATGATTTCTTAACAAGAGAACAGAAAAATTTCAATTCTAGTTTGAGCTCAACTCGTGTATTTGTAGAGCAAGCATATGGAATATAAAAAAAATTTAGAATTTTACAATATATTGAATACGAAGGTTGACTTTGGCATCCACTGATTCGTTTTTAGAGAGTAACGACTTGACTGTTTGAATAGTAATGGTAGAGCCATTTAGGGGCCATCCATAAATTACGTCACACGTTAAGGGGGAGGGAGGGGGTCGACGAAGTGTGACATAGTGTGACAAGGGGTGGGAGGGGTGCTAAATTTCGTGACGTCACAATTCAAAATCTAATATATCTAAGAACAGTAATACCTCGCTTTACACGAGGGACACGTTCGAAAAAAACTCGCGTTAAGTGAAATTCGCGTATATAGGGGGTTGCGTTTAAACATAGCCAAAAGTTAGTACAAAATGCAAATCAATTCGATTCGTCCGAAGACCGGCCAAAAAATCGATCAATTGATTCTTGGAAATTTTTCGGGAAGTTTCCGAAATATGACAAGGGTGTCATTAGGGTAGGCAATAATCTTTTGTATAAATAGAACAAAAATAATTTTGCAAAAATCAGTTTCTGAGTCATTTTTTGGCCAAAAACTGAATTTTTGAGACTTTGACCTTGAATAACTTCGAAAGGGTTAAGTTTTCGAAAAAATGACAAGAGGGCTTTTTTGTAGACAATAACGTTTCGTATTGACTGATCAAAAACTTTTTCGAAAAAAGCAGTTTTTGAGTGATTTTTTGGCTAAAAAGTGATTTTTGATAAGTTTGACCTTGAATAACTATAAAAGGGTTAATCGGGTCTACATGTTTATAAGAACTAAGGTTGTAGAGAGTTTCGTTGCCAACATTTTGGGCTCTCGTACTAGGTTGTGCGATCTATAGAAACCGAGATACCAGGAAAACACGGGAAAAACGCGATATCTCCGGCGGTCATGTTTTATTTTTTGTGATTCCGAAATGGTTTTCTTAAAAAGTCCCAAGCAAGCTGCGGACCAATTTTCAGCCATTTTGGAATTTTGCCTCCTTTCGTGCGCTTTTTTTGCTAATGTCCCCGGATTATAATATAATTATTGGTTTTTTGTTTTGTTAATTTTTTGAAAAGTGTGATGTTGATTTTATTAAAAAATAATTTAAATAGAAATAAAACTAATTTCGGAACTGCTGTTTTAATTTAATAATTTCTAGATGTAAAATTGCAAAATATGTGACATCACACTAGGGAGGGGGGAGTCTCACAAATGTGACCAGTTGTGACAAGGACGGGGGAGGGGTCAAAAAATCATGAAATTCGTGTGACGTAATTTATGGATGGCCCCTTACGACTCTGGAGATATACAAACTTCGGAGCATTCTTCTATAGATGTCATCTTTGGGTAAAAAACCTGTGACTGAATGACCCGGGGGGTTATCCTGGAATGCGATTCGAAAGTCATGAAATTCGGAAATAAGAAAATGGTATCCTCCACCAATGCGAATTCGAATTAAATTTGTCCGCCTGTTATCGGATTTCAGTCCGCGAGTAAAGCCATTGCCGCATGCGCTACATTTATTTGTTTGTTTTAAAATATTCTAAAAACTCTTTAAATATTCTTGAAACAATTTATTGTTCGCATCAAAATGTCAAATTAAGTTAATAAATGAAGTTGGTTGGCTGAAAATAATTTCTTTTCGAAGATTTATCAGGCATCGCTACCAGCTTCCGTTTGCTTCCTACTTTCGTATCGCCTTAGAAAAGCGGAGTCTGAAGTCGCAGCCAGCTTCTCAAATTGACGTTTAAGCCGCCTGTACATCAGGATACAGATTCAAGAATTGCGGATCTGTTAGACTTCCATTCTTCACAACTCTCGATAATGATAACAAAATGTTTTCAAAATCTATCTTGGCCTCTAGTAGGTATGTCAGAGCAGATGGTCGTCGATTCAAAATTCGAGTCCTGTAAGATGCTTAGATAACTAATTATGTCGCCTGGTGCAAATGTCTGCTTTTTGTAGTGACAATGCACCGCAGATAGCATGTGTTCTGACTGATGTGAAAAGAGCCGATTCTTAATATAATCTCTATGATTGCAGTAGGATTGGGTACATTATGCACTTGAGATACTTAGGAGGACATTAGGTTCCAGGTTTTTCAATTGGGCTTCTAGGCCTTTTTGTTTTGTTTAAGCTTAGACCCCCACGCTAGTTCATCGTAGGGTCGCAGTCTGTCCAAAAATGCTCGTATATACTTTCGCAGTTTTTCCCAGACCATTGTATAAAATGATAAGAATTTTTCAACTCGTCATACACTCTTCATTCCCAGATATTTAAATTATTTTCTTTACTTTTTTTTGGATGTTCCAGTCGAATGGTATTTAAAACAGTGAACAAATACAGTGTAAACGGCAGTGCAAAATTTTTATACCCAATTGCTATTGAGTCGAAATATAGTAATAGTATCACGTATACTTTTTATGTAATGGATTCATTATTCCTTCTCTATTTGCAATATGTATTGATAAAAGCTTTCACCATGTTCATCTGATACTGCACCAAGATTTTCGTGAATGAAATCTAAGTGCGGGTCCAAAAAGACGATTTTAAAGATTTTCTCATTTACAGATATTGTACTTAAAATTGAAAAAAAGAAAAAGATATTAAGAAATATTGCAAAAAAAATTACAGAAAAATATAAAAATACCCATTTTGAGGGCTAAAACCCCCTAAAAAGTGGGCTTTTCGGGGTAGAAAATCGGTAGACTTTATAACCCCTTATTAAGAAGCCTAAAAAGAAGCTCTCTGCCAATTTTCAGTCTGTACCTAATTATTTCCGCTATATCGCTTTTTTCGGCTTAATTTACCTGTACTATTAATTTAACCCAGTTTTCTCGCGATTTTACACTGTTTCTTGCGGAAAAAATTACGTGAGATTTGCGGAGACCCTCCCCTCCCCCACGTGAGATTTGGTGAGATTCGGCTCGACCCCCTCCCCCCCCCTAAACACCTCACGTAATTTATGGACGCCCCCTTCGTCCTTCCAGCGGTTTTACCAAGCGGTCCCCCAACTAAGTACAAAACAATTCAATGCTGCTTAACTTCCGTAATTAAATGAGACCCGATTCATTGAGTATGCTTATGGCAACGTTTATGGTCACCTAGATAATTGCCCGTTTTCTTCGTCCTGTATAATTTTTTAAACTCCAGTATTGCTCTCTTCGGAGCTCCACATTTTTCCCGACTTATACGATATGGTCGCTGGTAAATGTCCTAAAGGCCAGGCTAGTATGAGCAGACTATGAAGCAAATCCTTCAAAACCTACTAAGTTAAAATGGCAATGTAATAGTGCCAAGGACTGCATAACCAATACCTTTGGGCATGAGGTGCACCTAGTTGTACAAACTCCTTATCCTAATATGGAAATTCTTATGAACCATTTATATAAAAATAGAAATGATGTTGAAGAGAGTTGTGAGTCTAATGCTATCATCATCAACTTACAGCTAGAAAACCATCTGCTAAGAGGAACTTATCCAATACAGATGTTACTACTTCAACAGAGGCCACAACTGGAAAATATGTTGAAGTGCTGCTATGGTATAACCGTGCAACTTACCAAGAAGAGGAGGCCGCTATATGGTGCTAACAAAGGAAGAGAGCAGGGCAAGAAAAATTGAAAGGAAATCGATAAAAAAGAAAGAGACAACATCAGCTCTAGTTTTGCCATGTGCTGCCAAGCAAACCCAAGGCAGGCTCGTTCTAAGGAACAGACCCGGCTTTTTTGCCCTGTTCGGGGGTGATTGTGGTGCAATACCATCACCGATACGCTAACAATGCGGTATCGTCCAGAAAGCTCTCCACAGAAGAACAAAAACCAACTTCCCTGAGGACAAACTGTCGGAGGAACAATCTTCCTTAGTTTTGCGACTCCCTTGTGGCTAAATCATACAAAAACTTCGAAAGCAGTTCAGCCTTATTTGTGAGAGTAAGGTATCATCCTGCGCGTTGAGCGAAAGGACTTTCCAAAGGACGACCACTGTCGTTTAATACTACAGTAAGAGAATTTGTTTTTGGATTAATAACGTTGGTAAAGAACAAGAGCTGATTCCGCAACTTGGCAATCCAAAACTGGTCAATCTTAGCAACCTCTTGGCAGGTGTTGAGAAGGAAAGTTACCCAGCACGGTCAAAACGCAACAAGAAATACATAAGATTCTCGGTGGTACGGTGCAATTTGCAACACAATAACGCTTCCTCGACAGTCCTATGCAGAACGCTGGCTCGCAAGACGAGCGCGTCCTGACTCGAACTTTCAAGTCTGATCTACACATTACTAGGTAAACTGCTGAGCCTGTTAAAACGATCTGAACCTCAAATCTGAGCGGTAATGGTTTAGCAGAATAGACCGCAGTACATTTGAACTTAATACATCATCAAAAAAGAGAATAAGGCCAATACGAGACCCTTAGGCGGTGGATAATGTGGGTATGGTGGGTAGCTAAAATACCCACCCGGAATTTGAGAGTAATTGTGCGTGTGACATGAAGAATTCCTTCCCATATTCGCCGAATCTCACACAATAAAGAAGACACGTTGTGTTATCCTGGACACCTAGTCATACCAGTCACAGCGCTGAGCCATAGTGCTCGAAACGATGGAGGTATTTTCTAAATCCTCTATACCCACTCAAGAAAGGCGTGAGGGCCTAATTCACTTCTCCACACTCCCTCGTAACCCATATACCCACGTTTGGAATAAGCCTAAGGATCCACCGACTCTTAACAGACTGGTTCCATTTGCCATTACGTTAGAGACTCGCAGTGCGTCATCTGCCACCGCACTGAATTTGTCTCCCCTGTAACATATTTGGGATCATAGAGACGCATGCCTTCTCTCGCTAATATCTCTTTGGGAATAATTTTCCTGCTATCATGCACGCCGCATAGTTGGATATGGTCCTGTATGCGTAGCACGCGCGAAGGACGCTTATGCGTGCGGTGATTGATATAATAGAAGTTCGTGCATTCAAATGCAAACTGACATATAGTTACGTAAACGGAACGTACGCAACGCAAACTTTGGTCTACTTCCAACTTTTCTGCATTGTCGCATTCGCCATAGCCTCAAATACCCAATCACAAGCACATACAACAGACAAATGTACTCGTGGCTTAGATTTTTTGGTTATTTGTAAGAGACTAGACGGAACCCAAGCACGCAAGTGTCTGTCAGCAATAATTCGCCGCATACACCGCACGCACTTGTCTGTTTCCAGCTTTAGTCTGTATGCGGCCATCAATTTTCTGCTATTAGCCTTCTTGTCCAACGCTGCTGCACACACTGACACTGGTAAAGCTAGACTGAGCTAACTACCCTGGATCGGTCTAGGGCTCCTACTTTGGGCAGCATTCTTGGGAATGCTGCAGAAAAAGTGGAAGCTTTATCCACCATTAAGCCTCTTGGTCAATCATCTAACTTTGGGAGGACTGTGAGTGAATGATCTGTTCCCATACCTTGATCCTTACGGACAATTGGTTTCCCAGGTTGCTGATCAGAACAGTTAAAGTTTTGTTCGCGGCAAACGGCAAACCAGCGCTTTCAGGCCTAGCTTCGTTCGCGCATAATTCGATCTCATCGAGGCGTAGCTTAAACACATCATTATACATTGTGATCCACAGGAGAGGTGCCAGGACATCACATATTGTTCTGTACACCGTCGGATCATCTTCCGATTCACAATGATGTGACCTACCTTCTTTCCTTTTCAGCAAAGATTTTTGTTATCAAATAACAGTTTCGGAGAAGGGGGTGTGTTTGTCTGACTACCCACCCGGCCCCAACACGATCCGCCGGCACTGATGAGACCTATAGCTGCAAGAATTATTCTAAAGCTCCAAAGTCTAGAAATAACAAGTCTTTCATCTTCATACAAAATTTTCACCCCGTTAGTTGTGTGTGTGCATATACGAACATCACTGCTGAGCACAACTCAACGCATACATCGTGAACGCGGCGAGACAAGGCCAGATTCTCTCTCTTCGATAAAGAGAGAACAGAAAAGGAAGGAAAATTGAATCAGCTGTTTTCTTCATAAATCGAATCAATTGCACCAATACATCAAGTTTAACTCCATATAAAATCATAAAATCTTCCTCCCGCTAGTTGTGTGGTGCGAGCGTGAATAAAAATTTTGCATTCCCTCTCTGATAGCCTGACGCTGACGATAGACGATACGATTTAGTTAAAACTATGAAGCTAGGTTTCCCAAGTAAACTAAGCCTACTATTTCTGTGGCTCCTGTATAGAACAGTTATTAGGTACTAGACATAACGTCTCAACTTCATGAAGCAGTAGAAGGAATGGATGAGTCCAAGAGTCATGGCTAAATCTGGTGTAAAAAACCACGGCCCTCTATACCACAACAAGCTCCACCAAGCATATATTGTCAAATTGGTTATATAAGACTCTTTAAGCAAGCACAGTACTAATTAATGTTCCGACAACAAATTTTCTCAAGACTCCCTCTTACTCAGAGAAAATGAATTCCATTCAGGACTTGGCGAGTTCCTGTGTCCTTTTTTTGGGGATTCCTAGAACATTTTCAAAATTTTGCAAATAAAAGGTGCAAAAGTGGTTGATGATTAATTAACGCTGGTTCGTTAAGGGGTGATTCCTGGGTATGTTTCAATCAACGTATGACTAGCAAACGCGGAATAAAGTTTGTAAACAATTATTTCTTTTTCTGGGATCTCCGCTCCCCTGGAGAGTCCTTGGATCGTTGTGGTTTAAGCAGCACACCAGATATTCCCGTCATGAGACAGTTCTCCTTAGGCCATTCGTACACGAGGGCTATGGTTCTGGGAGCACGAGCTTTTTTGGGCAAGGGAGGCGCGCGGGGACACGCCTTTTCTTGCCCGAAAAAAAGCTCGTGCTCCCAGAACCATGATCCCTCGTGTATGAACAGCCTAAGAAAATATTCGAACTTGTGCTGCCAATTTTTTGTTCGATCCAGAAACTTTGGACAGAGCGGCGGCAGCCTGGGTCTACTTCTTGGAGATTCCCGAGTTCCTGATCGTCATCCTGCCTTCGGTCTGTTGGAAAGGGGTTTGCAAATGCGAGTATCGTGGGGCTCCCAAATTCCACTCCAGAATCCTGTTCGGAGCATCATCACTTGAAGGTTGTAGTAGAAGATTGGAAATGAGAGGTGGGAGGCGGCATCGACACCGATTCGACCGGTCACCCTCCCGGACTATTTTAGACCAATACACTAGCTGTTCTGTGATATTCCGCGATCGGATAGAATAAGAGGATTGTAGTTCTCCATCGCTCTAGCAATAAGATCTCTCGTCAACTGGATTATAAAATTGTCGATCCTATTTAACACATGACTTATCCTGTAGAACAAACTAAAGCATATTCTTGAGCATTATCTTTCAAAAAACCCGAAGCTTTTTCATATATGAAGGGGATATGATGAACCATACAACCATAGGTCAAGCCTGGTCTAACCAATATTTGGTATAAAATAACCGTGGCCCGTAAGCTTAAGTGTCGGCTACAAAAAAAACTATTTTTGTCATGTCAAGCGCCTTGTTTGCTTTTGCAAGAGCAACACTACTTACATTTCTATTGAAATATAAGTATTGGTCCAGCCAAAGCGGATAGTGTTTCGTTTCTGATTTGGTTTCTAATGCTTGCCCAGAATAATTTGAAATTCGGAAGGATTTCCAGTGAACCACTATAACCAGTATGCTAATGGCATGTGTTGGCATAAATCCTGAAATAATAACGTTACTTAATTTATTATAACTATATCCTGAAAAAATCTATATTAATTGGTTTTTTTTAACAAACACCTAGCGCTGTCTTGGAAGGTTTTGCTGTTAAGTATCCTAAAAACGAACTTATTTCAGTGCATTTCTGTATTCGAACTTTCTACCTGTAGCCCAAGAGAAAAAACTTTCAGTTATCATAAAAATGGAAAGTATCTTTGTTAAAACCAGATAAACAGTACGATGGTAGATGATTACACGCTATTTCTGAATTTACACACTAATAATTATAAATCCACTCAAATATAAGAAATATTATGTGCTTGTGACTAGCAAATGCATTCCGTCGAATTTTTTTAATTAATAAGTTTACAATTCAGATCACACTAGATTAAACTTGAACTAATCTACAGAATCTACACAAACATAATTTCGAAAGAATCGGTCACATTCATAAATAATATTTGCCAATACATTTTTTAGGGAAAATATAACGAATCTGAAAGTAACTATTAAAAATGAAACTAGATACATTTGTAGACTAACATTTCACTGTCATAAATATTATTCATAGTATCAAACACACTAAATGATTACTAAAAAAACAAATGCCTACCGTTTATTGCATGGATTCAATGCTTTAAAAGCATTTTAGCCGATAAGTGGCAATACATCTACAAGGCTAAATCTATGGATGCTACTCAATATCCAAATAAAGCCTTGCCTGAAAGAGAAAAAAAAATTGATTAATTGATTGGATTTAATATGTTTAGTTGAAATATCAGATAAATTGTCTTAATTTATTTTATTTTAATTTAAATTATTCCCATTGAAGAAAACTCATTTCATTATAGAATCCCCCGCTATTAAAACTAAAGCTTGTAATCTATTCCGTTTAGAGATCGTAAACTGAAGTTCAAACCTTAAAAAAATCCCGTTGAAAATTGAAAATATAAAAAAATGTTTCTAACAAAAGTTTGATATTTCTCTTCGGAGAATAAGAATCCGTGAAAAAAATGGGGGTTACCATTATTCACACCCACTCCTGCGACGGGGTGAGGAGGGGGGGGGGGTGAATAACGTCAAACCATATTTTTTCTCAAGGATTATGATTCTCCGTAGAGAAATATTAAACTTTTGTTAGAAACATTTTTTTATCCGAAGCTTCCCGGACCCGCCAATGAACGATTTTTGGGGATAATTTTGATGGTTTTTGGGGGGTGCAGGGGGCTTCGGATAAAAAAATTGTTCAGGCAAAAGTTTCATATTTCCCTGCGGAGAATCAGAATCTGTGAAAAAAATGGGGGTTACCATTTGAAATTTTAGTTTCACCCCCACCCCATGCTAGGGGTTAGTGGGTGGGTGTGAGATTTGTGTGCAAACGATTCCACCCTCCAAATTGAGAAACTTACCCTCGAAACTTTTTTCACGATCACCTACCCTTCAGGAAATATCGGACCCTTGCCGGACTTTTAACGCACCCTGTATTTCTTAAAAATCCGGACTTTTTTTAAACCAATTCCTTAACCATTTCATTCTTTTAATTGCATATTATCGTTTCCATATACTTTTATATGTGGGCACCCAGGGCCGAAGTGCCTAGGGTCGGTGAGCATTCCCCTTTGGCAGCTACCGTGAAGCCCAAAAATGCACAATTTGGTACCCCTAAAAAATCTAATAAATACATTACTCACACATTTCCAACAGACGTACGTAATTTTTTCAAAGAGCTTGGATATACACATACTATATTTAATGTTCTAGCATTTAGAGCTAAGATGTGAAGATTTTCGGCTTTACCAACTCTTCAACAACCCACATATATCTGCGCGTGGGAGACGCATGGCTTTATGAGATCGAGTCCAACAACTTTCAGCGATTGATTCGCTTTTATTTTATCCCATATACTGGCTTGAGCAATAAAAACTTAACATTCAAAATTATTTTTTACTTTTTAGTTCATTTTAAAATAAAAGCGTATATTTCAGATTTTTTAAACTATATATTTTATTTTCTACTTTTTAGTCCATTAGCCAAGGCGCGCACTGAAGTGGGGTGGCGGTGAAGTGGCTTTGGCCTGGTGATTAAGTTGCAAGAGGTGTGCCAGAGAACTGGCATCGAAGTGGTTTAATGCGCACCGAAGTGGCAGGCACCACTTCGCTACATCGATTTAATACATGATATTTTCAATCAAAATGTGGTCGTCGGACGATGAAGATGCTGTTGCATATGTGCAAATTATTAACCTTAACAATAAAAAAAACAATAAAGGAAAAAGGTTATTGGGTCCACCCACTGTGGCAAGAAAATGCAAAATACGGCATTTATAATGTTTATAAAGGTGATTTACACCTGGAAGAAAATAAGTTTAAACTTCTTTGTAGAATGAACAAGGCCACATTTTGTAAATTACTAGAAAAATTGCGACCTATGCCCTCGTATACGTGTTTTTCCCAAAAAAAAAATTAAAACCCAAGTTGGCCGTGAAATGGCATGCTACTTCAAAATTAAACTTGTCGGAGACTAGTGGCAACCAAATGGGTTCCAGTCCACTTGCAAAACACCACTCGATCTCGATGCGCGCTGCCTCAATTGATTATGATTAAAATATTTCACTATCCACGCCACCGCCACGCCAATTTCTCATCACCGTGCGCGCCTTGCCTTATATGTCTTCCGCAATTTTGTGGTGACCGCCATATTAGATTTAAAATGACGTCACACAGCTTACTGTACTATACTCGTCATACACTTTTATTTGATACCCGTACCGAGGGCGTGTTAAGAAAAAGAAACCGCCATTTTGTGTTGCCCGCCATTTTGAATTTGGAATGACGCCACACAGATAATAGTATTCTACTTCTAACACCCTTTCTCTTGATACCCTTACCGAGTGGCTTGTAAAGAAAGAGGTAATCCGCCATTTTGTGTTGGGCGCCATTCTGAATTTGGAATAACGCCACACAGCTAATTCTACTCTATTTGTCATACCCTTTTATTTGATACCCATGCCGGGGGCGTGGAACACAATTGCAAAATTCGGCCGCCATCTGGGAACCGCCATCTTAACTTTTTTTTACAAAATGGTCCGATTGCATTGTCACGCTAAAATTTCAAGTTGATAGGTTATATTTTCTACTTGCCATTTGGAATTTGGAATGACGGCACACAGCTAATTATATTCTACTCGCAATACCTTTTCATTTGATACCCATATCGAGGATCGGGAAACACAATTCAAAATTCGGCTGCCATCTTGAAACCGCCATCTTGATTCTTTTTACAAAAATGTCATATTGCATTGTCACGCGAAGTATGTATATAGGCAAAATTTGGGGTTGATCGGTTACATGACAGTGGGTCAAAATCAAGTTGCAAGAGGCGTAGAACGTAAAAAATGGTGAAACTAATTACTAAAATAATTAATAAAAAAAAAACTAATGAAAATATCGAAAAAAGGAAACTTTTAGTCACCTGTTTGGGTATCCATGCATCTACAAAAAAAATCAGATTTCTATCTCTTCTAGTTTGGCTCCAACGCTTGACGGTACGCAGACAGACAGACACACCCTTTTTTTATTAATATAGATAGATAACTACCAATGTACGAATGTTGCATGGTTTTCCATTCATAGCTTTGCTTTGGGCAGCAATTGGTTCTCTTCTATTTTGGTAGTTTCCTAGTGACGCATGCGCAGCTGGAGTAAGCAAACGCGTACTGCACATCTAAAGAAGTTAGTTCGACGAACTGTCGTGTGCGATTCGTATGGTCCATTGTAGGTATAACTATAGTGTAAGCGAACTAATACTTCACAAATCATAGGCAGATGAAGAGGATTGTATTGTCTTGGACCGTTGCATTACCCCGGACGAAGTCGAGTAGGAGGAGCAGGAGAGTTCGTAAAACAGATTCTGCAAACACCTCTTACGCTGCATTCCATTGTCATTTTGTTAGCCAAACTGATTCTGAAGAAAAATAAATTGGCTTTCTGGTAAAGAATCTCAAATAGATGCACAATTGTCGACAGGGATGCACCTCCTTGCAAAGACTATTTATAGGCCAAAAAAAACTTTACATGAAGTGATCGACAGAATGACCACAACAATGTGGCTATACTGGTCACTACTGATCTTACATTTGATCGTCAGTCTTCCCAACTACTTGACCCGTTGATATCCGAGAATATCAAGAGCCAAGTTGTACACTGACAAGGCCGTCAATTGGGACTTAGGTCCCTTAAGACGGCGATATATTACGTTTAGCGAAAAATTAACGAAAACTAGAATGTGGTGTGGTGTCTTATCAAGTATGGTCAATGTGTTTTCGTATTAGAGCGCTCGAAACGCAGGGAATGCCGTATGTTCTTTAACGTCTATTATAGTTCCGGCTTAAGGCTTTAAGTAAATTTATAAGTTTTACCAACAGTGAAACTAATCTGATCGTAGCAAGTCATGCTGCTATTCAGTACCACCACAGCTTTATCGACTCAAACAAGAAGAACCGCGTTTAATGTGATAGCAGAGAAGTCAGGACGAGCAGTAGCAGAGTGAGAGATACAAATACCCTACGACTTCAAAGCATTTAGTAGCAGCGGTAATAGGTATGATTAAAGCAGGGAAACTTTGATACCGTGAGGCAGGAAATGAGAATATGGGTTAATATAGGCAATAGACGAGGTATAAGCATTTAAGGACCTAGGCGAAATGTAATCAGCCTCTAGCTATCCACACTTTGGGTGCTCTTGCTCACTTTAGAACAAAACGCAATCGAAGGAACATTTCCAATGCCCTGTTGGAAATGTTAGAGAAACTCGAATCGGATTTTCTGCGTCAACTGTAGATGAAACTTGTATCCAGCACCAAACTCCTAGGGGCCTATTCTTCTATTCTGATTAGTTTATGTCGCATACGACTTGCGAACGGTTGTTGTCGTATACTTCAAATATTTTGTGTTCTTGAATGCCATGCGAAACGCAATTTTCGCATACGAAACATCAAACAGTCTGTGACAACATCGCAATTTATGAATTAAATTGAAAAAAGATTTTACAGAAACCGGAAAATTTATAGATTCATACTCGCCCACCAAAGGCAGCTGATGACACTTTTTAAAAAATTATGGCGCCAAGCCTGTTGCTTCGTTACATGCTTTCTTTATAATTTTGCAAAACATCAAAAATTGATCTAGGTACAATGCTATAATCTATGACCACTTCCTCAACTTTTTTAAATATCAGGGTGTTAAAAAAACTTTTCCTACCCATTATAATAAAACAAAACTGGTTATTTTTCCAAACTGTGTCTTATCCACAAAAAGCTAGTTCCAATCCGTGCTTAATTCCGTATATTTCCAAAACAGGTCTTATCCAACCCAACTGGGTGGTGGAACTGTTGTGCTTTTCCAGATCGAATCTTTTCCTGCGAAATTTAGCCAACCACACTGATATTAAAGGTCGATTCGCACTATACGGAAAGTCAACGTCACGTCACGGAACAGCAACGGCACGTCAATTTTGCTGTCTATTGTCTTATTCCGATTTGCTAATTTAAATTGTATTATTCGGAATGCCAAATTTAATAATAACAAGTTAGCAACGATCGCATTAATTTTGGACGAGGAAGAAGAAAATTTAAATTTAGCATCAAAATAAAAAAAATGGGTACAAAAGATATTTACTAGAAGAAAATAAGAAGGAGAATACCACACGCTCTGGAATTGGATAACGATGAAAGAAATTTGTATAAATATTTGAAAATGTCGAAATATCAGTTTCATATCTTTATGAGTGTTGTCAATATACTTTTTCTGCGACAAATCATACAGCTCCTCATATCGCCGAACCTTTCAATCAAACTTTCAACTTCCATGAGAAATTAGTTTGAATAAAAACAGATAAATACTTGAAAAATTCGGAATGCTTCCGTAACTACGTTCACATTCAACAGAATTTAAAAAAACTAAAAAATACGTTTTTATTTTAAAATGAATTAAAAAGTAAAAAATAATTTTGAACGTAAAGTTTTTATTGCTCTAGTCAGTATATGGAAACTACCTACCTTTCGAAATGTAAAGAGTCCCACGCTTTTTTACATTTCGAAAGGTAGGTAGTTTCCATATACTGGCTAGAGCAATAAAAACTTTACGTTCAAAATTATTTTTTACTTTTTAATTCATTTTAAAATAAAAGCGTATTTTTTAGTTTTTTTAAACTATATTTTTTATTTTCTACTTTTTAGTCTATTATATGTCTTCCGCCATTTTGTAATGAAATCCATAATAGATTTAAAATGACGTCATACAGCTTACTGTACTATATTTGTCATACACTTTCATTTAATAACCATACCGAGGGCGTTGTAAAGAAAAAGATAAACCGCCATTTTGTGTTGGCCGAAATTTTGAATTTGGAATGACGCCATACAACTAATAGTATTCCATTTGTCACACCCTTTCATTTGATACCCATACCGAGGGGGTTGCACAGAAAAAGGTAATCCGCCATTTTGGGTTGGCCGTCATTTTGAATTTGAATGATAGTATTCTACTTGTCATTTCCTTTCATTTCATACCCATATCGATGGGTTGTAAGTAAAGTAAAAGTAGTCGGCCATTTTGTGCACAATTGCAAAATTCGGCCGCCATCTTGGAACCGCCATCTTGATTTTTTTACAAAATGGTCAGAATGCATTGTCACTATACATATGTGCAAAATTTCAATTTGATCCGTTACATGAAAGTGGGTCAAAAACAAGTTGCAAGATTTGTTTACATGAAACATACAACATACAACATACCACATACAACATACAACATACAACATACAACATACAACATACAACATACAACATACAACATACAGGTCAAGCTAATATGAAGCGTATAATAAATCAGTCACGTCAAGGCACATCACGTCATAATATAGTTTCAAACTAATCTTTACGTGCCGTTACATTGACGGTCCGTGACATTGTCTATATATGTGAAAGCGTAGTGTAAAACTCATTGAAGAATATTTTGACGTGCCGTTGCCGCTCCGTGACGTTGACGTTCCGTATAGTGCGAATCGACCTTAAAGTTTTGTTTTCTTTGTTTTTAATCTGTGGTGGCAGCACTCAATTCTTGTTGGGATGACATCTAAATTGTTACTTTCTTTTGAGCCACGACATGTTAAACAGCTAGTATTTTACTTTCCTGTAACCGGCCATTTATTTCTACCTGCAGATAGGGTTTTTTATGAATTGAGAAAGTAGTAAGGACAAAAACAGAAATAATTAATCCAGAAGAGTACTATTCTATTGTTGAGGACCATGGTACCGTAATTAAATTTGGAGATGAAGACCATCCAATTTTAGAGTGGAATTCCGAAGTTGGAAAAGTACAAAAGTTACCTGGGAACTGGCATTTTAAGTTTAAACAATGTAAGAGGATTTTTCTAAAGTGTATTAAAAATGCAAAAATACGAATAAGATCATGATTCGCGTTGAAAACAACTGTAGAGCAAATGTAGGCAGCTTCGAAAATGTAGTGAAGAGAGGGGGCACAACTTTCCCCAAATGGAACCAGAAATTATTCCAAAGGGTACCTACAAACCTAAACAATCCAAATAACGGATATGAATCAACTCTTGGTAAAACACTTTGGCAGTGCTTGGACACTGTATCCTGCTTGTCGTATTACAATGATGCTGCTTCTACCCCAGTTGTTACTGTTCCAAACGTAATTCACGTTAGGAAACAGGATCAAGAAGAACGTGATGAAAATGATTGCGAATATGAGCCAGATATAAACAATTTAATACTCTCCTAAATTATATTTATTTCATTGTTTTACTTTAACCTTTTTTAACTAATTTTTAAATCTTTGGTCACAATGAATGACTTTTCCATAGTATTTTGAATACATTTTCTTACTTCGTTTTGTAATTTTGTTTTAAAAAACGTGTATTTTCCGATGTTTTGAAAAATAGAATAACAAGTTTTTCGTTTTTTCCAAATTGTGTCTTATCCAACAATGGTTATTCTAAAGCTTGTCTTCTCCTAGGTATGGTTGCCTTATCCAGTTTTAAAATTAACAAGTTAAATAATTTAACAAAGATACATTTAAACAACCGTTGTATTTGACATCTCTTTCAAAATATTTCCCAAGCATATAACATATTATATACAGGAAAATATGAAAACCAGTTTTTCCTTATATCTGAAAAAGTAAGGAAAGTGGAAAAGACACTTTTTGGAACTATAGGACTCAATTAGGGTTTGCAGCCCCGGAATCCCGGGATTACAAAATCCCGGGATCCCGGTGTTTCTTCAAATTCTGAAATCCCGGGATTATTAAATAGCTAATCCCGGGATTTAATTTTTGCCCGAATTATATTTTGAAATTTTTTTTGTCATTAAAATTTTCTAAGAATTGAATTCTCAGAAAATTCATATTTTTTTTATGAAATATGTACGTTATAATTCACTCCACTTCCCGATATCCGGTGTGCTCCAACTTGTCACACACCTTTGGTTCTGAAGACAATACAATATAGTATATTTAATTTTATGGTACATCCAATATGACGGCCACCATAAAATGGTGGATTACCTTTTTCTTTACAACTCCCGAGACGGGTATCAAATGAAAGAGTATGACGAGTAGAATGCAGTAAGCTATGCGACGTCATTTTAAATCCAATATGGTCAAAACATTTTATTACATTATCTTGCAATCTTTCGCACTCCCCTTCGGGTTCCGGTTCTGCTAAATTCGTACAGCTTGAATCTGTGTGCATCACCGGTTATCGCGAAGTGGTCGAAAAATTGATCGTAAGATTTGCCCCACACGGAGAACGAAGTTAATATAAAGCTTGAAAAAACAAGGAAGCTATTGCATTTTGCAACTAAGCTTTATGAAAAAATCGAAAAACATCACGTCGTTCAATTAACAATACTTACATTGTAATGCTTGTAAATAAGTTTCTATAAATCTTAATTTTTTTTTTTGAATTTATTACATTAAATGAATAGGTTTGAAAATGATACAGTCCAACTTTTAGCTTACAATGTGCATTTGTTAATTAACAATTGGACAAAATGCAATAAGTTAAATATCTCGAGTTCATGTTAACAAAAATTAACTTTATTTTTATAAATTAAAGGTCCAAAAGCTCTCTACCAGATTTGATAAAACATTTTTAATTTATTTTTCAAAATGGCCGAAAAAATGCAATTGTTGTTATTTGAGTTATCCACAAATGTAAAAAAAAGTAACTATAATTACATTAAAAAAATTTGAAAGCAGGCGTCGATATCTATATTTTGAAAACAAAAATTTTCATTTTGACTTAATGGTATAAAATGGCGGGAATTTCAAATTTCAGATAACAAAGGCAATTTTGGGCAATTGGTTCAATAACACCAACTTTTCAGGGTCTTTTTATAACATCAAAAAATATATTTTCTGAAAGTTTGATGCAGATTGGTCCAGTTTGTAGGTTATGGATTTATTGGCAATTTTATTACGAAGAGACTGCTTTTTATTTTGCCGCGATCCAACTTACAGAACCAGAGGGATTCACATTTTAAGCTCGAAAAACGCGGTAAAAAAAACTTTAATTGTTTATAACAAAAGTAGCACGAGGTTCGCGAGGTTCAAAACTTAGGAATATACTCCTGGTGATACCCCAAACAGGATAAAATCATAATCTTGCTGTTACCAGACTGTGCAAATTAAAATGCTTTTTTTACTGCACTATATGTAATTTCAACTATGCTAATGTGTAAGTTTTTTTTTAAATAGTCCAATCCTAATCCCGGTACCAATCTCGGGATCCCGGGATTTGAATAATGTAATCCCGAAATCCCGGGGTTGAAAATATAACACGGGATTGCCAACCCTAGACTCAATTGTCCGTGATACCTTTCAGAATGGCAAATAAAAAAAATATTACCGCAACTTTACGTTGCTTATTAACTGGCATAATTTCGCAAACGACTTGCAAAGTCGCTTCGGGGTATATGCGCCCGACATGAACTCACATGATTTCTGAGAGAGATTTGTCGCATACGCAATTCAAGAATACAAAAAGCAAAATTTGTTTTGACAAATGTCACATTCGACATGTATCACTCGAAATTCAAGCATACATCCCCTGAGACGTACAGTCAAAACAGTGACGATTGCATGTAGTCCATGAAAATGGTACTTTAACATTGCAAAAATGCAGGACAAGATTTTTTTCTTGGGTTGTGAAGGGGGGTCGGTGTTAGCTTAAATTTGAGTTTTCGAGTTCCCCACCCCCCCCCCCCCATTTGGCCGACATCTTCGAAAAGGTGTACAAATGGTTTTTCCACTATATCTCCGTAACAGTACATCTTACAGAAAATTTATAAGGAAACTTTTTGTTTAGAATTAAATTATCTACAATTTATTTTTTAAGCGTTTTGTCTTAAATTGAAGAATTAAGAAGTTATAAGCCTTAGAACACAAAAATTAGTCACAATATTTTCTTTTAAAGGCTATAACTTTTTTCCTTCAATTTTAACAAAAAAAAAATAACAAGTTTTTTGTAGAGGGTTTCATAACGAATAATTTCCATTCATTCTTTTTTTAATTTCATTCACTACGAAGGGTTCACAGCGCACATAGGTCCAGAACAATATTAAAACCGCGCATTAGGTAAAATTTTGAATGTCGTTCAAAAATGTTGTCGTTGCTTTTTTTATATGTTTATACCTCCAACTCGAAGAATCTGAAGGATTTTAGTGTTTTGTTTACGATTCACTTTAGTAAAATTATTATAAATAAAGTGGTTAAATCAATTCTCCCATTTAAACATAATGTAAAATTTAAAATGAGTATAACTTTCGATTGGGATGCTTTGGGATACTATTGAAATGTGGATTGCAAAGATCTAACATAACACTTTCGAATAAAATTAAATCCAGCCGCTCCTACTCGCACATTTTTTTATTGTGACAATTTGAATATACGGTAAAAATGCCGAAAAAATAATTTGGATATTTATAACGATTCGTTGGTTCACTTCATCCAAGTTATAATAATTGCCTGGAACATAGCGTATATAAGGTGTTGGAGGTCGCTGATCACAAATTTGCTGTCAAATTCGAGTTTTGATATATGACAGCTGTCAAAAACGCTGTCAAGAAAAAAAGAAAAGTTGCGTTTTTTGACTTTTTTTTTTTAAATTCCTTGAAAAACAACTTATTAAGGGTTTTCAAGGTCGCTGATCACGAATTTAATGTCAAATTTGAGTTTTGACATGAAGCTGACAGCTGTCTAAAATGCTTTTGAAAAAATGAAATATTGCAGTTTTTGAAAATGTTATTTGCAATATTGCTCGAACTATCGTGTGCTTCAGTGTTTCTACTCATCCTTTGACTTATGAAACCAATGAACAAAACATAGCCGATTTGTATACATATATATTTAATCACATATACATTTATATTTTTTATAATTATTCATATTATTTTTTTTGTGAAACGAATAAACAGCAAAATTTATTGGCTGTTTCAAAAACTTATAATGCACACCCCTACGCGAACATTATTGCGGAAGAATTCTCGGAAAAAACGAGAACGTCCACATTGTTTATTTATTATTATTGTTTCTATGATCATCATAATTTTTATTACTATTATCATTATGACTATTGTGATTATTATCACTATCATGAACCTTATAATTCTTCTCAGTATTATTTTTGTGAACGTAACGATAAAATTATTTGTATTACTTTCTTGTATGAGTTGACAATCAATTGTTTTATTTTCTAAAGAAAATATAGTATTTAAAACTTGTGTGAGATCTATTTTATTGCACCTTAAATGAAAACAAATTACGATGTTCAATAAAAAACCAATCTCAAAAACTCTTTAATAGAAAAAGTAACTAATTTTAAAATAATATATTCTTGATACATTGATAATAGATTGTGTCACTTTATTTATAATGGATCAACTAGAAATACAAACTTATTTTTGATGTCAAAATCCGATTTCACAACCCTTCGAGACAACATTTTCATTTCAAATTACTTTCTTGTTGTTTTCGCGATCGCGATCTATGAGTTGATAAAACTCATTTTCAACATCAAATTCGGATTCAGCGACCCAAAAAACCCCTAGAGACGACATTTTCATTGCAAATCACTTTATTATGTTGTTTTCGCGATCACAGCGCCATCTATGAGTTGACAAAACTCATTTTCAACCTCAAATTCGGATTCAGCGACCCAAAAAACCCATAGAGACAACATTTTCATTGCAAATTACTTTATTATGTTGTTTTTGCGATCGCAGCGCCATCTATGACTTGACAAAACTTTTTTTTAACGTCAAATTCGGATTCAGCGACCCAAAAAACCTATACTAACCTATTTGCCGTAATAAATAATTTTATTGCATTACTCAAACATCGGCATTTCTTCAAACGGAAAGTCATTCATACATTATTATTACTTGCTACCTGTTTTTGGGAAATTCTAGGGAGAGGAGGAGGTAAAATCGTAAAAAATTATTCAGAAAATCTCTCACTTTGATACCTTCGGGGCGCTGTGAACCCTTCGTAGTGAATGAAATTAAAAAAAGAATGAATGGAAATTATTCGTTATGAAACCCTCTACAAAAAACTTGTTATTTTTTTTTTTGTTAAAATTGAAGGAAAAAAAGTTATAGCCTTTAAAAAAAAAATATTGTGACTAATTTTTGTGTTCTAAGGCTTATAACTTCTTAATTCTTCAATTTAAGACAAAACGCTTAAACCATAAATTGTAGATAATTTAATTCTAAACAAAAAGTCTCTTTATAAATTTTCTGTAAGATGTACTGTTACGGAGATATAGTGGAAAAACCATTTGCACACCTTTTCCAAGATGGCGGCCAAATGGGGGTGGGGAACTCGAAAACTGAAATTTAAGCTAACACCGACCCCCCCCCCTACACAACCCAAGAAAAAAATCTTGTCCTGCATTTTTGCAATGTTAAGCCTCGCGCAGACTAGGGCGGGCCGCATCGCATAACAAAAATCTTTCCACATAATTTTCGTACTGGCGGATCGCTTACTAGGCGTATTTCTGCGTATTTCTGATGCGCTGCGGTGCGGCCCGCCCTAGTCTGCGCGAGCCTTAAAAGTACCATTTCCATGGACTAATGGTTCGAAAAGCTGTAGCCAGAAATTTAAAAAAAAACTTAGCATTTGAAGAGAAAGAAAATGCCGTTCCATCAAAACAACGTACCTGCTCATACTTTTAGGGCTGTCATGGCCTAAATTCACAAATTGCACATTGAATTGGTTGACCAACCATCGTATCCACCAGATCTGAAACCAGTGATTCCTCTTCTCTAAGCTGCTAGTTTGGGGCTTGGAGGTCAGAGATTTTTATTGCAACACCCCAATTACTTTTTGAAAGGGTTAAAGAGGTTAGGGACAAGTTTTTTAACTTAAAAGAGGCTATTTTGAATACACTTGACAGAAAAAATACTTGTTTCTACGTTAAACTAAAAACTTCTCAGACTACCATCGCACTGTCCACTATGACGCTACATCGATAATCTTTTTTCAAATGTTTATTTACACAAAGTAATGTGGTGGTCTTTCATCAGCGGAATAGGGGGAATAACATGTAGCATAACATGCACGTGCCGTAACTATTCCGGACTGATGGAAGTGCGATCATAACCTCCTAGCGGTGGCCACTGGTAACTATCCTATGAGAGAGGATAGGCTAACATGATCGGGCTAGTCCCTTCCAAGTAAGGTTGGCGTGAGGCTAATAACCTCACCCGTAAAAAACAAACATTACGGAACGAGCAACATGCCTCGGATACTGGAAAAAACGACGACGACCACGGCAACGAAAAAGGCAAAATGATTTAAGAATTTTCTCATGGAACGTACGAACTCTGTACAGAACTCGAGCTGTACAACATCTGGCCGATACCCTGTCAACATATAAAGCTGACATTACCGCCATTCAGGAGATGCGATGGACAGGGAATGGTGTTTTGCAAAAACCTGATTATGACGTATATTACAGCTGTCATACGAAACACCATGTGCTCGGGGTAGGTTTTATGGTCAGCAAAAGGATGAAGCCTACCATTATCGGCTTTAAAGCAATAAACGAAAGGCTATGTACCCTTCGTGTGCGAGGCAAATTTAAGAACATCAGCCTCATAAACGTTCACGCACCTACAGAAGAGTCCCCGGACGATGAAAAAGAAGAATTCTTCGAAGTAGTTGAACGGGAACTTAATGCCTGCCCCAGATATGATGTAAAAATCATATTGGGAGACCTGAACGCTAAAGTAGGCCGGGAGCCCGTATACAGGCAATATGTCGGCACCCACAGCTTGCATGAGAACACTAATGACAATGGGCAGCGAGTTATAGAGATGGCAGCAAGTAAGAACTTGGTCGTTGCAAGTACCAGATTTGCGCGTAAAGATATCCATAAAGCCACCTGGATATCTCCTGATGGGGCGACTCGCAATCAAATAGACCATGTGTTGATAGACCGCTGCCACCTTTCGGGTCTGATGACGGTACGAACGTACCGAGGTGCCAACTTCGACTCAGATCACTATCTTGTTGGTGTGGTGCTCCGAGAGCGCATTACAACGCTGAAAAGCTTTGTATCCGCTGATCAGGCTCGAATCAACACAGCTGCACTCCGCAACGAAATGGCCAGAAACAGCTACGGTCAGGCGTTAGAACTCGCGCTCAGAAGAGCAAGTCCTGGGGATGAGATACCGGGCGTCGATGAGAGCTGGACCCGCCTTAAAAATACTGTCATTAGTACTGCTGATTCCATCTTAGGCAGAAGTCGTAGAGATCGGAACGACTGGTTCGATAATGAATGCAAGCTGGCAACTGAACGTAAGAATGCTGCGTATCGAGCAATGCAGCAGTCTCAGAGAACACGAGCACGCGAAGAGAAATATAAAGAGCTCAGAAAAGAAGAAAAGAGAATTCACAAACGAAAAAAGGAAGCCTGGGAGAAAAATCTCGTTTGTGAACTAGAACAGTACAGAGAGCGACGGCCGCACCAGGCGCGGGAGTTCTACCGAAGAGTACGCGGGATGACGCAATTCACACCTCGTTGCACATACTGCAAGGACAAAGAAGGGAATCTGATCACCGATCCTCAAGGCATCTTGGAGCGATGGGAAGAGCACTTTCATGAATTGCTAAATGGCGAGCTAACTGAGGATTTGGAGGCTCCACCAATATCTGACGATAATGCTACGCTGTCACCACCAAGCTTAGCAGAAGTTAGCAGTGCCATCACCCGGCTCAAAAACAACAAGGCCTCGGGTGCAGACGGCATCCCTGCGGAGCTGGTTAAATATGGAGGGCCTACATTACACCAAGCGATTCATGAATTAATTGTGCAAGTATGGGAGCAGGAAGCGATGCCAGAAGACTGGAGAAAAGGCATCCTCTGCCCGGTACATAAAAAAGGAGATATCACAACGTGCAGCAATTATCGTGGTATAACGTTGTTGAGTACCGCGTATAAGATATTCTCCGCCATCCTACAAAACAGGATGGCCCCATACGCTAGAAATATCGTAGGCCAATACCAGTGTGGCTTCAGCCCAGGCAAATCAACAACCGATCAGATTTTCACTTTGAGGCAGGCTATGGAAAAATGTCTAGAGTTTCAAAACTCAATCCAACACCTCTTCATAGACTTTAAAGCCGCCTATGATAGCATAGCCAGAGTAGAACTCTACAAAGCCATGATAGAATTCGGCATTCCCAATAAGCTGACAAGACTATGTAGGTTGACCATGACCAATGTGACAAGCCAAGTAAAGGTATCCGGAACACTGTCCAGACCAATTAACATCTATAATGGACTCCGACAAGGGGACGGTCTGGCCTGCCTCCTTTTCAACCTGGCGTTGGAGAAAGTCATCCGAGATTCGGGCGTGACATCAAGGGGCACAATCCTTCACAAGTCCACCCAATTACTGGCTTATGCAGACGACATTGACATCATTGGAAGAACATCAACAGCTGTACAAGAAGCTTTCATCCAGATTGAGCGCGCGGCAGGAAATCTGGGACTGCACATCAACGAAAGCAAAACAAAGTACATGGTGGCCTCGTCTGCAAGAACACCTAACATTGGTCCCACAATCAAGGTAGAGGAACACGAGTTTGATGTGGTAAAATCATTTACCTACCTTGGGTCAATAGTAGCAGCCGACAATAGCATGGAACCTGAAATACGCGCACGACTGCTAAAAGCCAACAAAGCCTACTATAGCCTGTCAAGGCTCTTCAAATCCAAGCATCTAACCATAACGTCTAAACTTTTACTATATAAGACGATGGTCTTGCCGGTCCTCACATATGGATCCGAAACGTGGGTGCTCAGCAAAAAGCACTCTAACCTCTTGGCGGTGTTCGAGAGGAAAATACTTCGGAGGATTGTTGGCCCCGTATGTGAGGAAGGACGATTCCGGAGACTCTACAATGACGAGATCTACGAGCGCTATCGCGACATAGATGTTGTGAAGAAAATAAAGCTCGGTAGACTCCGGTGGGCAGGACATCTAGCTCGTATGAGTGAAGATGAGCCTGCTCGGAAAGTTCTCTGCGGTAAGACTTATGGGGTGCGACAGCGAGGGAGACCCAACCTCCGCTGGAAGGATGGCGTAGACCAGGACGCTCAGAGCATAGGGATGCCAAACTGGATGACATCGGCTCAGAATCGGGACCGGTGGAGAGAACAGTTGCGAGAGGCCAGGACCGGATCCCGGTTGTAGAGCCGTTAAAGAAGAAGAAGAATGTAAATAAACGAAGGCCTCGAATTCCAAAATAACACTTAATTGTAAAAAGCTCTTGAACCTGAAAAAAATCTTCGAACTTCATAAATTATTTTCAGAGAACGAAAATGGAGCAGTAAAGAATGTGTGGTAAACGCCCTGTACATATCAAATCCTGCATAAAGTATTGAAATAGCACCGAAAACTAAATCCAGATCCACAGCACATGTTTACTTTACTTATTTATCTTTTTCGGTGCACTAAAGCACCCAGAGATAATTTCAAATGTGATATTTTTATTATTTTTATCTTCGATACTGATTTTATCCCAGTCAGAGGCGCCAATGCAAGTGCTTCCTTCATCTCCAAAGAAGTGCCCAAAGAAAGGAATTAAATCCCAGCTTCGAAGATGGACTCAGGTTCAATTGAGTAATTTTATTTTTGGATGCACTTTTGCCATATTTATGGCCCTAAAACTATGTCCGAGGCATCTAGCCGAGGGCTTGGCAGCATGTTGTTGGTAAATTTATTCGTACTCTTGAGACCATCATAAATTGACGTTTTTCAGTTGCCAACAGAGAGTGCATCTCCTAATGAGCTGATATTAGCCTAAATCACCATGTGGTTTCTGTACGTGACAGTGAGTCATTTTCTAAATTGAACGCGGCAATGAAAATTATGTCGAAGGTGATTATGAAGAAACAAACAAAAAAAACAAAGAAAAATTTTTGTTTTGCTTTTCTTTATATTTATTGCTATTTTACGAGTCATGCTGAATTTTTGATACATTTACATCAACAACAAAAAAAATTATATAAAAACATGCTTTTTCACTAGGGGTCGGCATTATTGATGGGTGCGTGTCGTATCGCCAGTTGTACGTAGTAAAAACAAATGAATTTTGATAAGCTTCCATGAAATACAAAAGGGGTGAAAGTTGAATTTGTTGTATATGCGAATTCACAATTCAGTGGTGTTTATCGATTTTCTTCAACACATAGCGAAAAAGAGCACAAAAAAGGAAATTGCTAACCCACAAAATTATGATTATGGAATACATAGTTGGGAAAGTCTGCACATAATAACGATTTTTATCCTTTTGTTATATTTATCTTTTCCGTGACATTTATTTTTGTGGTTAGTTGAATTATTTACAATTTTATTTACAAAACGAAGTAAAATTTTCTTCATAATCCTGGAGTTAAAAGTTGAAAATTTATTTACGGATCCTGAATAATAAATGTCCTGTCGTCAAACGATTTAAATTTAAATGAATTTCGCCTTGGTAATTATATGAAAAGTTTCATTTAGGTCATAAGGGAAAGTTTTAAATTGAATCAATTACAGTTGATGTGAAATATTTTGGAAACAAGTTAATTATATAATGGCATTGAAGGTTTGGGAGTAATTAATCTCTTTAGCTCTGAGAATCAATGTATGCTTACGATGCTATCAACGATGTTTTTACATTCAAGTAGAAAGCAAAACGAGATATCTATTTTAATATAATTGGGGAGTCTGTCTGCGATTTCAAAATAATTATCATTTTCTAAGCTCAAAAAATCAAAAAATAAGCGGAAAAAATCATCGGTTATGTCCAAAGGAACCAGCAAAACTGGATCTCGGACACAATCTGACAAAAAATAGAACGCAGGCCCTAAAAAATAACGTGAACTCTACAAGCTACCTGGACAAACGTCTTCAGCTTGAACGGGAATACTCCCAATTATACCTGAAGGTAAAGAGAAGTTTCTGGGGTGACAAAACGCGAGAGATTATTTCTTCGCCGCCACAATGGTTCTTTTTCACAAGACCTGCAGAAAACAGCAACAATGTACAGCCCATAAGAATCACTACTCGTACCCTATCCAAGACTGAAATACTAACCGCAATTCATGCAATGGCCAATGGTAAAGCAGCTGGAAAATACGGCACCCCGCCAGAATTGTTGAAAGCCGACTCAAGCGTCATAGCAGATGCGCTACATCCAATCCTGGAACCATCATGGAACGCCTGTACCTTTCCGGAGGATAGTCATAGTTAAAATACCATATTTACTTAACAATATGTGACAACTGGAGAGGGATCTGTCTATTATCTACTCTCTAAAAATAAACCAGTGAAAATTTTACTAGTTCAACCAGTAAACAATAATTTCACTGGAAAACCAGTTAATTCGAGTCTGTTTGCTGATTGAACCAGTGAAAAGTTCTCTCTAAAAATGAATTAGTAAAAATTTCACTGGTTCAACCAGTGAATTTTAATTTCACTGGTTTATCCAGTGAAAAAATATATGTGACTCACATTCTAGGCAATTATCTTCATGACTGTAAAGGGTTCCATTTGGCATACTCAATAAACCGGCTGTCGTTTGTTTACGGCGGGCAAGCAGCATTTCGTTGCTTAGATATGGGGATGGGGGCCCGCTTGCGAAAACGACACTCGTGCTAGGAAAAAGCTTTTTTCTTTTTTTACGTGAATTTCACTGTATCAACCAGTGAAACTTCATTGTTTCCTATTAGAGCTAGTGGCCTCGACAACAAACCCATTTGAATAAAGCTGGAAATTTTCAAAATGTTAGTTTAGGTCCTCCCAAGGAAGAAATGACCAGTATGGCTAAACCGGGGCGGGGCGGTGGGGTGAGCGCCCTTAAATTTTTGAAAATGGCGTAAAAATGAAAATTTTTACTCATTTGAATAAAGCTCAAATTTTCAGGAAAGATAGGTCGTACTATCCTAATAACGAGAATAAAACAGCCATACCGCTGCGGCGGTGGAAAAAAGGGGCCATACCGGGTCAAAGGTTACAGTTTTGGGGAAAATTGTATTCGTTAGTCCACTCAAAACGTGCTTATGGGTGTCGAAACATAATACCGTTTTGAAGCTCTTTTCCTATATGTTTTTTGGAAAATCGGGGTCCCGCAGCCCTAAAATATCGGCGTCACCCTTAAAAATGCAAAAACATCCCTCTGGGGTTTTTTCGGGATAATTTCAATAATAATCAAAAATAATCCAACGAAATTCACTTTTTTCAATATTTATTTGCGAAGGTGATTGATTTACACCAAATCAAGCCAAATTTTATTAAGGGGGATAATCCTAAAGGGTTAAAACCATCCCCAAACCGACTGAAATTAAAATAAGGTAAAAAATTGGTTTTCCAACTTCATGCTTTCATTTCGATTGAATGCTTATTGTTAGGCAAAAAAATTACTTTGAACCGTTAAGGGGCTAAAACTACCTTTCGAAATGTAAAAAAGTGTGGGGCGCTCGTTCCGGTGTTAATTTATAAAATATGAATACAGGTAAAGAGTCCCACGCTTTTTACATTTCGAAAGGTAGGCTGTTTCCATATACACGAAAACCTCGATTTGCGTCGAGAGAAAGACGACGCAAACCAAAACGACGCAAATCGAAATTAGTTTCCTTATTATGAATATTTCTACAAGTTCTTTGTTAATTAACCAGAATAGTATATTTCATGAAAAAATCCAAGTTTTATTAATAAAAACATGTTATATGTATTGCAACAAGAAGTTTAATGCATAATAAGTTAAGGGAAATCCCCTTTATATAAAATTTAGCAAAGCAAATAGAAATATTAACGACGCAACTCTGAAACCACGAAAATTCATGAACGACGCAACTTCGAAAACGACGCAAATAGGAACGACGCAAACCGAGGTTTTGGTGTACTGGCTGGAGCAATGAAAACTTTGCATTCAAAAGTATTTTTTACTTTTTAGTTCATTTTAAAATAAAAGCGTATTTTTTAGTTTTTTTAAACTATATTTTTTTAAGCACTTTTAAGCGTTTTAAAAGTGTCGACAATGTTAATCAAATGGGTGACGTCAAAATAAAACGTTTTAAGCGTTTTGAAATAAAACACTTTTAAAAGCTCAGATTTGCAGTGTACAATAATACCCTTCTATAACTCTGGCTAGCACATACATTTCTTATATAGCAAGCTCTAAGCGTTTTGACCTTAGCATTTATTGATTGGTCTTGGAAGAGACCACACTGGTATTAAGCTGTGATGTTTTGCAAGAGAATATCTTATATTACAATGTACAGCAAGGCACCATAGAAGGATAGATATGTTCCTGCGGACATCCTCTCCAATTACAAGTTCTCAATTAAGACGAGATTCATTCAGAAGAGTCGTCGCCTAGACCTCGCTTCTAATACCTAGGAACAGATTTTTAAGAACCTTCTAGGAATTTGTATAGCGTAAACAGCCGAATCGTCTTCCTAATAGCTTCATCGCGCATTTGGCATTGGCTTCTTATTAGGCAGCTTTTCTCGCACCACAAAGTGTGACTAACAGCTGCCGAGAAGAGACCGCGATCGCTTTTGCATAAATAGTTGTACCTAGAAAGCGTACTTGAAGCGTCTCCTGAAGTGATTTATTCGAATATTTTTTGGAAACTTGCCTCGCACATATTTGATTGATAGTCAGGCAATAAAGCAGTGCTGCGTAACAGTAGACTTTTCCAGAGGACCAAAAAAGCTTTTGCCTATACCTGTCTCAATGGAACTTACATGCAGGATAGGAGAGTTCTGGGGCTCTAGGCACCCATAATCGACTACGTAAGGAAGTTTGTACCCATAAAATTGTGCGTAGACCACGATAGCCCAGACATATTGCAAGAGCCTCTACAGAAGCAATGATATCCAGGATTATGAGTAGTAACCTAACAAATAAAAGAAAAATAGCAAGACCAATGTAGCCTAGTGGTCAAGACGCCTGCCTAGCAATCTAGAGGCACGCGGTTAGAATCCACTTCGCTCTTACATTCTTCTCTACACTATTTTTCCGATCAGAGCTTGTTACCCGACATTGCAGCTAATGATAAGAACGTCGACAGTACAAAGGGACTTCACCTCTAAGCGTTAATCTTTCACATAAAAAAAGAAATATATGGATAGCTGAGGTTCTCTACGAAAAGTAAAGGAGATCACCCAGCCGCTATATATTTTTGGGCTAATTCTGAAAGTGACGGCCAACAAAAATAAACTAATTATTTCAATAGATTACAACAAAATATCACACCAAAGTTCTAAGTGAAGTATCCGAGGTAATATTCAACCTTAAAAGTCTGTGAAACGAAATGTGGTAATGTTGTAGAGTTCAGCACGCTGATAAAGAGTATAATACATGTTGGGAGCGGAAAACATATCTTCACATAGTTTTCGGGCATTAAAAAATATAAAAAAAGAGGTGATTTTTATTCTCACGATATTGCAGTGCTTTAAAAATGTATTTAAAAAACCGTTTTTTATACATTTTTAAAGCACTGCAATGTCAGTAAGTATAAAAATGATCACTCCCCACCCCCTTTGGCACATTTCAACGCCAACTTTGGTAATACTACTATTATAATCTATATATATATAGGAGAAAAACACTCACTCACTTGGTCATTACCATATCACCGGAACTATTAGACCTACAGACTTGCGTGCATGTTTCTTTTGTTAAGTAGAGATCCTGTAAGAAAGGGTTTTGCAAAAATCGACTCCTGGGGGGGGGGCCGTAAAAGATATAAAATAACAGTTTTTCAACTATAACTTTTACAGACTTGAAATTTTACATAATTATCGCAGAGCTTTGAATTTTTGCATGAAGGTCCGTGGAGGTCTCTTATCATGCGATTTCGAAGCCCGATTTTCGAAATTCAAAAAGGCCGCCGAAATACGACCGAAATTCAAAATTGCCACAGAAATATAGTTGAATTTGCATATTTTATTCCGATTCCAATGAAAGTAGGTATCTAGGCGTTTTTAAGATCGCAAATAACGAATTTGTGGTCAAAACTTATAAATTCAAAATGGCCGACGAATTTGGAAATTGTGTTCCGAATCCAATGAAAATCTGTATCTGAGGTTTTGTAAGGAAGCAAATAACGACTTTAGGATCATAATTTAAATTCAAAATGGCCGCACCAATATGGCCGATAAGTTTGCGAATTGTATTCCGATTCGAATTAAAATCGGTATATGGGAGTTTTTAGGGTAGTAAATAACGAATTTATGATCAAAACTTATTCAAAATTGTGGGGCCAATATGGCGGAAGAATTTTGCCAAATAAGTGTCATTTCCCGGTTAGCTGTATGTAGGTTGTTCAAGAGTTGGAAAATCGGATAATCTTGACATTCTAGCTACAAATGGAAAAACATTGAACATAGTGTATCCTGAAGTTCTCTAAGCAATCGGTTTAGAATTGATCAACAAGGTTTTTTTTGGAAAGATGGTAAGGAGAAACGGAAATGTGGGATGATTTATGTATAATGGATAAGAAGGAAGGAAACCCGTCACCTCTGAATTTTTAGGTATAAGTCTAGGATTCTGCAATACGGGAAGAGGCTGGCATCTGGGTAAACAAATAAAACCTGAGTCAATGACATTGCAGATGAGAACTCAGGGGCCAAGCAATTGCAGATTTATGTTAAATGTTTTAACGTTCGTGGTTTTAACAAAACACGTATAGGTAATTTTGGTCACACTTCAAATAAATGGATTTTGAATCTAATGTCTCGAACGTTTATAGGAATACTTGGTTTTTCGTTATTGGTTATAAAGAATTTAATTTTGAAGATCATATAATTAAACGGCAAGCATTTATTTTGTGGCACCATTTTACAGAGTTTAAACTCTCCAACAATATTGAAAACTGTTTCAGCGTGTAGCCCTGAGCTCAAAGAAGTGCAGAATCGCAATTTTATTTATGCACAAAATAACGCTAAACATTAGAAAATAATTGTAGAATTAATTCCCTTATGAAACGTATGGCATCTGTTACATTTAATTCGAATATATGAACGCAATTTTGCAATATATGACATTAAGAGATAATAAAAGTTGGATTTTTGGCATTGCTTTTTCCAACTACAAAAAATGTTTCATTTTTCAATTTAGTTTTATTGTTCTCGAAAAATTTTGTTATTGCAGACTTCTAGATTTAAATTAAAAAAGCTATAGAAGATGGCCCTCGAATTTGAAGTGCTGGATGCTGCTATTTTAGATCTTCTAACGTTCATGGTTTTAACAGAATACACAGGCAATTTTGGTCATAGTTCAAATAAATTTATTTTGAATCTAATGACTCTTACAGGAATAGTTGGTTTTTCGTTAATGGTTAAGAAGAGTTAAATTTTGAATGTTTAAACGTTGGGTGCAGCGAGGCGGACCGGGTCCCAACTATCCAAAATACAGAAAATAAGCCGTTCATTGAGACACTTCATCTGTGTATGAAAATTCATACCTCGAAAAATGCTATTTTTTTTTATGTGGAAGACTAGAGCTCAGGGAAAGCCCTTTGTACTGTCGACAATCTATTTTCTTCGTATAGAGTGCAATGTCGAACAGCAAGCTCTAGTCGATAGATAGTGAGGGGGAAGAGAGAAGTAGGAAGGAACTGCCACAACCACCTAACCCCAACCATTTCTATCGCGACTCTAGCATCGGGACAATGAGAAACAACTCGCTGGAGTGTTATGCCTACTGAAACAAGTTTAATCCCATCAACCAACCGATGACATGCGCTTGGTGGAGCGGGGCAGTGCTAGCGGAAGGCTATGACAGGAGGGAAGGTGGGAAAGGCGAAGGACCGTGGGGCTCTGCCGGGACTCGAACCCGGGACCTCTGGGATAGTAGCCAGGCGCCTTACTCCCTAGACTACCGAGGCCCCCTATGTCAATGGATGGTTTTTATTGTGTCGATCAAAATGTCAGATCCCTAATCGTTTCACATTTTATTATTTGGAATCAAAAATACCAAAAAATTGCCTTTTTCCAGCTCCCCTACTGTATATTAAAATTCATATCACCTGATTACTACTATTGGCTTATGAGAGCAGCATAGGCGCACCGGGTCCCAGCTAGTACTTTATAATACTAAGCAGAATAATATTTTTGAGGTTAAATATAATCTCAGAGAATTGACTTAGAACTTTGGTGTAGTAATAAAAAATGTTTATAATGCTTAGCTCTATTGAAATAATAACTTTATTTTTGTTGGCGGGCACTTTCAGAATTAGCCCAATCTGGTTGATCTCCTTTGGAGAGAACTAACAAAACACTACTGGAAAAAGGGACTTCAAACATTCAGTCTTAGAAGGAGCGAAATTTAAGAAGAAGAAAGTCCGTAGATAGTTCCGCATCCATCAATATTTTAATTGACAGTATGAAGCCCTTCAACACACTGCCCATTTCGTCGTAAACGTGTGTCTAGGAAATCATATTCCAAGAGGTTCTAGCTTGACCGGTTTTTCGATCAGCAGTCTCGGAGAACCAGTAGTGGTTTCCTATCGTCGTTAGGAGCATCTCCCTCTATTCAAGTACCCTCCCAATCCACAGCTTGGTGACAGTACCTACTAGCCATTGGCTACTAACTTTGTGCCACAGGTTATCTTTATAATTCCACTTACCACGTTTACTCTTAAAAATTGAAGTGAACAATCGCCTTCAAGGATTTTTGTCCACCTAACGCAAGATGGATTCACAAACTAAGTAGAATTGCTCCTCTGTCAATTTTCGGCCAAAGAAGTAGGAAGATACCACTCCTAAATTGTTCTGTTGTGAAAGGCCTTGGGGCTCCTCTTCTACACTCTTGTTCGTTATTTGACGAATCTGACGAAGCAAGAACGTTTGTTAGTTTGAGTAAAAACTTGAAATGATTAAATTATTTTCTAAGAGACCTAATATCAAGTATTAAAAATACATATAACATTATACAACGCCCAATATCAAGTGATACATGTTAACAATACATATAAATGATCGCAGATCGTGTGCTCGTTATTCAAGTTACTTTATTATTATTATTACATATTACTCATCATCAAACAATGGCGATATCTTTACCACCATAAAATTTGATTTGAGGCAAGAGAAGTAACAAAAAAAAATTATTGTTTTTGCGATATAGTGACTAGCGAATTATGTGAGTAATCCCCTGCTGCTTTGCATAATAAAAAAACAATATCTCCAAATTGTGTTCTCATTCAATAACAACAAAACATCTAGGCATAAAAAACACAAGTGTTTCCAGCATAAACATAAACATACAGGTCCTAACAATCACCTTACCACATGTAAATTCTAGTAAGTCACCTAGTCTCGCTTGAGCTTCGTAAAAAGCGTCAAAGGGTCACCACGTGTTTACAGTAGTCCACCTAAGGAAAGTTTTCTTTATATTGTCTATAAACCAAGGTTGAAAAAAATGCATTTTTGCAACTATAGAAAATGGAAACCACTTTTTTGTTACGCCGTCAAGTCAAGTATGGAAATCAACTTAATTTCATCTAGAAACCCGAAATGTGTCCAGGTCTTGTGATTTGTTCACTTCCAATCCATTTAATGAGATCCGGTTTTCAGCTCTAGACTGACTTTCTTATTTTAAGAGCGTTTGGGGCACGGTCGTCAGTGCGAATTTCCGATCAATTTATGAAAGTCTTGGGCATGGAATTGATTGAGACAGGTAAGAAGGTTTTGCAGGTGTTGCAAGTGCGATGCGGTAACAAACGGTTAAATAATTGTAAAGTATAAATCAATAGGAATTAGTTGGTTTGCTTTAAAAAGAATTCGTGTTGTGCTTTGTTTAACCCTTTTGGTTGGAGTTAAAATTGATTAATTATTTTTTAAAAAAAATAATTTAATAACGCTTTTCTACGTCGAAAAGTTCAGCTCATTACATGTTACCAACGAGAAATGATTAGTTGCATTGAACAGGAATATCAGGTGCAGCTTCGAGGTAACTAGAAAATTTAAATATCACCGACGGTCAGTTAAATGCAATTGTATACAACTAAAATAATCTTTCTGAACTTTTAATTCAAGTTTTTATAAACCTGTGATTGTGGCAATAATTAGAAGACGGAAGTTTTCTTTCCGTAATTGCACCAATAAAAATTCACGCATAGGCCTCCGCAAACGAGACCATAACTATGAGTGGTAAAACTCGTTTGACTACACTACTTAAAATACGCACGAGGCGTAATATGATGTGTAGTATTTTGAATGTTTACAAGAAATTTTAAACTGAAACTAAGTTTTTCTTAATATTAGGGCACTTTACTCGCTTTGATTGACGATTGACTGTCGAATAAGATAAAACTCTGCTTGTTAACGTCAAAACCAAAACGGCGTACACGTCTGCTTAAAATATTGTAGCTGGAGGTGTGCAGTTAAACGCTCCACTAAATCAGATACTTTCATCTCAAATCCCGGTAGCCACACCTGCGCGGCTTCCGCGTCCACACGAGCCCCTTCTGTGGTACTTTAGATAGAACCCAGGATAACTCGATCCGACTGCGGTTATGGAGGCCCTACTGAACCACCTTCCGCTCCACCTAGTAGTGAAAAAGGAGGATCTGGCGGGGGCTGCGTCTACGGGGGGCTATTCTCCTTTAAGCCAGGAGACCTTCTGGATCATTCATCGATCCTCAAGGAGCTAAACCTGGAGCCAATGAGATCATTGTCCGATACCATTCCTGCCACTCTTGACTTTGACAAACCGTTTACGACGATTATTCAAAGTAGGTCCGAGTGACAACATGGCAGGTCCCTCTTTAGAGGAAGCACGGCCTTTTGGTATACGGACGGTTCCAAACCCGATAAAGTGGTAGGGCTGGCGATATATGGCCCAAGGAGCAAAATATTCATGGCTCTGGGCACTACCCCCACTGTTTTTCAGGCTGAGGTACTCGCCATCCAGGTGTGTGCTCAGACTTGTATTAATAGAGCTCCAAATAGCTCTAACATTGTTATTTTCTCGGACGGTCAAGTTGCCCTATTGGCCATTAAACCTCACAGGGTGTCATCAAAGACTGTCCTGAATTGTCTCCTATCTCTGAAATCCCTCAGCAGGAACGACAGTGTCACGCTGATGTGGATTCCGCGCCACGAAGGTCACATTGGTAATGAAATTGCCGACATGCTGGCTAGAGTAGGGGCAAACTCATCACCTATCGGCCTATCAACTTTTAAATCTCAGGAGGTGGGAGCTAAAAATAATAACAGAGCTCCTGACGGGCCACTGTTCGGTTAACTACCATCTAAACAGAATAGGACTGCTAGCTAGAAGCAGGCGACACAGACAGAGCAGCACAGTTTCTGTGTTTCATGCTTTTTAAGGGGGAACCGCGAATTGCAACGCAGAGCAGTCGACACGAATACTGCACCAGGCGCAGCTGTCACGACACTTGTGGATGGGGCACAGAAACTGTGTGCTATGTGCCGCGTAAGGACTTTTTTTTAAAAAATGGAAGAAAAATTAATCGATTTTAATAAATTATCAAATTCCTCATCCGAATCTGAGTTAGAGCTTAATAAATTTAGATATACCTCCATTTCAAAATTACTTTCGTCAAACTGTCGATCCAAACTGCTCCCCAATGTGCTTAGACAACTGTGTAAAGCCGGTTTTTTTCTGTGCTGCCCTGCTCTGCGCTTACTGCGTGACACAGCTCAATGTGCGCCTTAGCTTAGACTAGAGCGAGGAAGAGATTGAGCCTCCTCCATCACGACTTCCCTACTCAGAGGGTTTTTGGTTATATTAAAAGCCTAAACCTAGATGGTTTTTAAAGACAAAATAAAATAGATGGCAGTGCCCGCCAAGGCGCCCCTCAACAAGAAATAGAAATAGAACTCTGTTTTATGTTCACGGAAGGAATCTTTCGAGATTTTTGGGCGAATACAATCTGGTAGCATTCCCCTATCTTGAATCTTTTTCACATTCCATTCTTTCAAGAATATTTTTTATTATGATAGGCTCGGCTTAGGAATCACCTTTTGTGTACGACAAGGAGAGCTGAAGCAAGAGGGAGTGAGCTAAGTGGGCTAGTCTTGTGTTGCGGAAATAATATTGCCATGCAGAAAGAAGAGCGTTGAGTAGTAAAACAGTCGCATTTTACCAGGCTTTTACTACGGTGGCCCAAAAAATCTACGAAGGACAAATTGTGCCATCTTCAATGAGTTTGAGGCACATTGTCCAACCACGCCAAGGCCCCAGGCGAACTAGATTTATCCTACTTCAAGCTGGGCCGACTTCTAAATTACAGGCCAAAACTGCCGGTTGTAGAAGCAAGTTTCAACTTTGCCGAAATCCGAGGACTAGGATGTTTGTTTAGTAAAAAAAAAGCGTGGAATCGCAATTAGCCTCCTGCTGGAACAACAAGCAGCCCTAGACCGCCGCACAGTGGTCAAAAATCCCAAAAAGCTGGCCAAAAGTCAAAAAATGTTTTAATTAAGACAAAACTTGGTACCCGGGGGTTTTTGGGGTCGCTGATTACGAATCTGATGTTTAAATTTCAAAAAACAAAATGGCGGATCCAGTATAAAGTATGTATGTAGAAAAAAAGTGACTCAAGCTAAAACTTTTTATCGTCGTTTTATAACTGTTAACTAAAAATTCCAAATAGAACTGCAGAAAATCAGTAGCGTAAAGTCACCGATATCCGACCTCTGAACTTCTTTCTCATTTAATTGTTTTAATGTAAGAACAATATTGAGCAAAATCAATTTTCGAACACGGCTTCTAAAATCAAAATGTCTCTAGAATTCAAAAATAAACTTGCCATTACTCTCTTTAAATTGGAAATATTTTTAAAAAAATGTTATAAATGAAGGTCTCCCAGAAGGTCGCATGGACGTTATTCCGACCACCAAACTCCTCGTTAAACCACTAAAAGAACAACCGTGTGCCTAAAGCTGACGGTGTCTTCCAGTCTGAATAGCAATCTTCAAAGCTTAGTTATACAAAAGAACCCAAGGCTAGGAACCAGAACAATACTGTTATGTGATAGCCAAGTGACTATCAAGACACTTGGTGTGGTCTATATGGTACAAGTTGATTGATGATCTGCCAAAAGAAGCTTTCTCTCTTGGGTAGGAGGTACACATCATCCTGCAGTGGGTGTCAGGGCACAGGAATATTGAGGGTAACGAAAAGCCAGATGAATTAACCAGACTAAGAGCAAATCACCATGGACTTCATTGCAATGGTAGGTTCCAGGTGGATGAGTTTGACATCATAGGTGAAGACTAGGGAAACTTGACCTAACTTCTACAAGCAGAGAACAAGCAATTTCCTTATGATGCAGCGGAACGACATCCCTAGAATCGAGTCGACCGTAACAGGACGTTGACCGAATGGGGAAATTTTTTTATGTAGGAAAACCAAACTAAAGGAAGCTCCCTTTATACTACCGGTCTGTCATGTGGTCCACGTCATGGTGCAAGGGAGGTCTGCGGGTGTTGGAGCAGGTACGAGTTCGGGAAAACTGATTGTGCGGGATTATTTCACAGCCAAATTATTTTATTTATAAACGAACTTCTAGACGTTAATGAGCGCGAAAAAGGGGATTGCAGGGTATGAGAATGACGCGAGTGGGGGCTAGTCTTGTGTTGCGAGAGAAGTATTGCCGTGCAAGCAAGAGGGCGGAAATTTCAGTGGAACAGTCGCAATGGTAATAGCGATACAACTTTGACAAGGCTGCTACATTCCTGTGTTGCCTTAGAGAGTCAAAGGAGATTAACATGCGGCCAGATAGAGAATCCCACGTCGTAGTTGTAAAAATGAATAAGCCAGAGAGCCCACCGATCATTTGCTTTGCAGTTGTCCGTACAAACCTTTTCTTAAATGACTTGGTACTGATTTCGAGCTTAAAATGGAAGATACAGTCAGTGCCACAATTATTTGCACACCCGAAATCTCACAGGGAAAAATGGAACGAAAGGCTAAAAATTCCTCAACTTTTCATTATTTTAAATTCAGTTTTATTTTACTGATTCTTCATTATTAAAGCTAACTTAAGACAAACAACAACAAAAAAAAGTACAGCAAAGCACAAAAACTAAGAAAAAGAAAGTGTTCAAAATTATTTGCACATGTATTCTAGGTGCCTTTAAGCATTAGTTAAATTTATATTAAGATAGATGGTAACGAAATAAATGCTTTTTTAAAACTAAAACTAAGCATGTTATGATGCCAAGGCACTTATTGGATTGATTAACGGGCACTGCGTCCAAATTATACCTTACCGACGATATGAAGGGCGGAGGACCCAACCTGTAGGCTTTGCCTTGAGGAGGATGAGTCCTACGCGGGAACAGGGTCTCGTTCGACGAACCTGTTCAAGCGGTCTAGCCTACAAATACGAGGTATAGGGAGTAGTGCAATAGGACAATATGGCTGCGGTAACTTGGACCCAGTACCTCACTAAAAAAAGAAGGTTATTGGCGGCCTTTCCCCATTATGTCTATAGAAGTGTTTTTAAACTTGCCAGGTGCGACAATCGCTAGATGGTCGGCATGCCGAGGAGTTAGTCCTCTGAAGAAAGAATCCACAGTTATGTTTTACAGAAGAGAAGTGGCCTTGTGGGCATCCTATTCCCCTCTTGCTCTAAGTCGCGAGTCTTCGTGTCTAAATACGTTTTACCCTTTTGCTCTGGATGTTCTCCCCCCACCTAATTATCATGGGGCAGAACTCAGGCCTCATCTATAGGAGATATGAGGGTATATGTACATAAACGATGTTCCTATATATACCTAGGTCTTGTTATCTATATATCCCACTATACGTATGGAATGCGTCGATGAAGTTTCTCACACCAATTTCTCGAAATCTATTGACTCTACGTAAATTTTGTCTAGGACGTTTTTTATGCGAATTTAAGTGACTTTTCTCACCTTCCGTAACTTTTGTAGTCGCCCAATTGGCTTTATGGAGTCATAGTCATAGTCTGCATTTTAAATTTGTCATTTTCGAAGTCAAGCACTGTCCCGGGAAACTACTAGCCTTCATTCTTCGAAATTTTCGCGCCATCACATCTTATAAAATTTTCTGTCGATATTTGTTTGAAATAAAAAATACTGATTTTAGTCCTAGACACTATTTTGAATATGCTTCAAGATTTCCAGTCCACATTGGTTTTAGGTCGGAAATGCATTAATAAACAAAATCCCATCTTCTCCCTAATACGGACCAGGGGTCGGTAATATGCCTAAGTTCATAATTCCGATGTAACATTTGCGACCATAATATTTTATTGTTTTTTGGGGAAAGAATCATAGGAATTAATAATTTGTACCGAATTTTATCAAAGTTTAAGATGGATAAGTACCAAAAAATAAAACAAATATAGTTCAAAGCTTAAAAATAATTTAAAAATTGCTTAAAACCAGAACTTCAAATTTAAGGATTTCTACATGATTTTTATTGGTGAATAGGTTTTTCACTATCAATCATTCCAATAAATTAAAACCATGCGAGTTAGCTATTTGCTCTTTTCAATATTTTAACATGAATTATGTAAATATTTGTTCTAACAGACCTTAACTCGATTACATGCCCCAAAAAATAAATATTAACAAAAATAAAGAGTCAGAATTAGGAGAGTAGTCGTAGCTCGCTAACTTTACGTTATTTATCTAATAATGAGACGTTAATCTTATATTTGAACAAATTTGTTATTCATATTTTTTATTTACCCATTAAAAATAAAACATTTTCAAATCTATTCGAAAAATTTATTTTTTTGCAAAAATACAAAGTGAAAAATAAAAAATAGTAAGTATATATTAAACTAATCAGATGAATCTTCCGAATCATAATCAGTTGATTCTGCTGTAGAAGTGTCAGAGTCATCAGTTTTTATCTCAATAGGTGGCGGAATTATAACTGCCCTGCTTCTGGAGACAATGATTTTAATTTCTTTTGGGGCAATTTTCTTAAGCTTGAAACAAATGTATCTGATGCTAACAACAGACGTAAAAAAACATCTTCCATGGCATTTGTACGAGAACATTTTCGCGCGAAATCTTCTCGGAATTGTTTAATGCATTTGTTGAAAGACGTGCCTCTTCAGACATTTGTCGTATGGGCAATAGTGAGGAAGATATTATTTGTGTGCAGTATACCATTAAGATTTTATGCAATGTACTAGTTGGCATATAATATCAGGGATATAACTCTACGAATTTACTAGCTGTTTGTAAGGTATATTGTTGAACGTTACTGGAACTAATTTCATTGCCACTCGAAATTGCTTGCATTGCAATATAACAGGAAATCGTTTGATTAAATTTTCGTCTACTACTGTAATAGAGGCAGAAACAAAATCACAAAATCGTGCAAAAAAATTGTAGGCGCAGCTATGCGCAGCTGATTTTTGTTTACTTCATTGAACAATAGGATAAGCTACAATATGAAAAAGGTTTCGTAGCAGAATACGACGGAATAAATAACTTTTTCTCTAAATGTTTGAAATTTTAATTGGTAATTTTACGTTTAATTTCATCAAAGTCACTTATATATTACCTTTGACTTTATTGATGATATAGGTTATGTAAAAAATGTTAAATATTCTACTTACTGGCACTAGAAGGCTCCATTTTACAAAATAAAAATTGCGCACTGTAGAACTTTTGGTGTGATTCTGAAGTGACCACTACTTTTCTTCTCTTGGGCGCGGCAGATAATACTTGAGGCAAGGTCGACATTAGCACTGAATTGTCGACTCAGGGTGAACGATCGACCTTTTTGGACTATCGTTTGACAAACTTGAAATACCGACCTAGGCAACTTAATATTTTTAATTCCCCAGATTTAAACTTTATTTTTCGACTTTTGGTCAGCTTTTTGGGATTTTTGACCACTGTGCGCCGTCGTTCTGCCCTAAGTTTCTGGACTCACTAAAGGTCAAGTGGACTAACAGTCAAGTAGAAACGACAAGCCACTAGGCAGACTGCTGAACTAGTTCCAACGTTCTGGCCAATAAATATGAGGTACAGGGGTGTAATACAATAGGTCAACCGAATGGCCGTGGTACTTTTGGACCCAATATCTAAAAAAAAGATGTTTTTAACGAATTGGAATATGTCATGCTTATGTAGATCCCATGTCAAGAGATGTATCATCCAGTAGATCCAATCCGAATAATAGTGGAGCATTTGGGATTCGACAGTACTTCTAGGATGTTAATTGGACATCATGTCTTTTAATGCTATATGATCAAGAAGGTATTTGAAAACTAAAATGCATAACTCCGAAGAAAGCAATTCACAAATCAAATTTAATTTAAGCCTTTACACTCGAATGTCGATAATGCCGATATGGCGCCTTCATATATTCATTATAATTTGTGTATCATGCGTAGGTAATGGGCGGAATTACCAACTTCTATTTGAAAGTAAGCGAAAAAGGATTTCAAATATTCTTATACCAAGTAAGTAATAATTGCAGGTAAACAACTACAGTAGAAGAAATTAAAAAATATTTGCTTTAATTTGTTGTAACATTGGGGGCTTCATGAAATTCTTTTTTTCTGGTGTTTACCATCTTTTTCAACATAACCCTCTAAACTCGTGGCCTTCTAAAGAGGCATCAGGAGCTCCACAGCCTATTGTTGGTCTTAGCTTCCTCCAGCGTTCGCCTCCATGATTTCTGGGCCGAAGTTAATACACAGAAACTCAAATATAAATACTGAAGGCTTACTAATTTTTCTAAACCACTGGCTGAGACCTGTCTATGCGAGACAACAACGTCAGCTCTACCGTTATCCGTATCTCCAGGATCATAAAATCAGGTGTGCGTTTATTCATTCTCCATTATACCAAATCTTTACGGCCTAGGTCGAATAGGTGGTTTACTCTGAAACGCATGAACGCAATAAAACGCGCCTTTAGACTTTAAAAAAATTTAAGGTTCAAGGACCAGATGTAGGTACGCAAGTAGAAAAAGTATAAACATAGCCTCTTCACTTCACTCCCATAGCCCTAGGGATAATCGCCTTGGTTACGATCAATGACAGAAAAAATCATAGAAACCCGCCTTGTCAGTCTTTGCGTGATCAGTGTACATAAAAAGAGAGTTCTCTCCGTATTCGCCTTATCTCCTACGAAACCCTGCAACATCTTCTCCGTGGACAGTGTAAAACTATGGCTAACCCAATCCGTAACATCGTAGGCGTGATATTAACGAAGGATCTGCGATACTCGCCCTAGTGTCATAGCAATTACTCCATTGATTCTGTATTTATCTACAGTTTTTGTCTAGAGTTCCCCCTTTTCACCAGCACTACAGCCAACCGTAGAACAATCTTTTGCAGTCAGTATTTCCAAACTCCTACAAAACTCAAAAATCCGAAGTCAGAGTTCATCGCCATCTTCTTCTTCAACGTCTTCCTGGCTCCTTATTTAAACCTATTCCATACTTCGAGCTAAGCTTACTACTACAGATTGCACCATGACGTTACCAACGCGGACTTTCTTTACTATATTTAGTTTTGAAATGAAATTTGGACAGTGATCTCAAGTGCATTATGGAATTTACCGTAGAATATCTTGCTACAATAGCATTGCTCTTAGACGAGGACGAAAAGCATTAAAAAGAGAGTGGGTTCATCCCATGTGGACTTTTCCGGAAGTGGAAGGAGAGTTCGCAAGTTTATATAGTGGATTAGTGGACCACGAAACTAAATTTTACGAGATGAGCAAAAACGCATTTAGTGATTTGCTAAAAAAAGTCGAGAAGTTGATCCACACGCGTCTACACATATGTAGTTAGTAGGAGGATGAAATACATTTGGGCATTCAAGAAACCTTACGTCAAAGCAATCTTTACATTTATTACTTATACTCATAATGTACTTTGTTGGAAAATATTGTTTATATTTCGAATAAAAAAGTCCTACAAAACATCGCACAAAAAAAACTGCACAGAAACAGGTTTGAATGTATTTCAAATAAACTTTACCTAAATTTTTGTTGAATCCTTACAAAATTTTCCGTTGAATTTAAAAAACATTTGTTTCACGTCCGGGATAAATCAAAAAATATCGGTAGCAACATACTGGTACTGGGGGTACTGAGAACGTCGGTGCCCCACTGCGTCGGATGTGTGGGAACATGCCGCGTTTTTCCCAATTTGTTTCCATGGAATAACATTGTGCCGATCTTTTTTTCACTGATGCCCCCTGTACTGCGCCGTCACGTCACGGATATGTGTGGATCGACCATTACCCTGAAAATAGTGGCTAAATTGTTGGTTTTTATACGATTGTAATTCATGGTTACGTTCATGGTACTACAAAGAGTGCTTTCTGAGCTTGAAACTGCCACATAAAAAAGAACCTACCTCCTCGATCTTCTTCTTACTTATCCCCATCGAATCTTCGTACTTATCCCCGCTCGAAACACTGCCTAGTCATCACTTTGCACATTGTTTAACGAAAGAATGATGAGAATCTTACATCGATCTAGCAGCACGGAATGGGGGAACTGGAAGCCCCAGTTGGCCAGGATCACCATGGCAGTAATACGTTGTTCAACTCGACTCTGCTCGAACAGTGAAGTCCCACTAGGCAGACTGCTGAGCTTGATCAAGCGGTCTGGCCTACAATATGAGGTATAGCGTTGTAGTACAATAGGCCAAGCTAATGGCCGAGGTACTTTTGGACCCAATGCCTCAACAAAAGAAAAGAAAATACTTTCGTGATAAAGCGTTGGCTTGGCCCGGGACCCCTATATATTAAGCAGCATCCTCACGAGTGCTGCGCTGATTCCTCGAGCCTTTTCGCCGTGACCGTCAAGATCCCAATCATCCCTCCCAGATACCTAAGTCACCCAATTTTACCACTGGTCACCCAATTTTACCACTATGGTCTGCACCTTTTCCGCTTGTTTTGTGCTCAGCTAGCAATAGACCAGTGTTCTCGAGCCACGTCTTTATCTCACATATCGGCTCGTTTGCAAATATTTTGATTTCGTTGAGTCGCCTTCACACTACCGCGACCGCGATGTTATCGGCGAGTGGCGTAGCGCCAGTATTTTATCATACATGCAGATCCACCGGAGAGGGCCTAGGACGAAAACTGGGGGACTCGACTGTACTCCCTTACACTTACACCCTCGTCTGACTTGCAGTGCAGTTTCTGGCATTATGAGAAGCACAATTGGATGTGACTTATTCGTTTCTTCAAACTACTGGGAAATCTCTCATTACGCAGTTAAAACGCCAAATCAGCTGCTCCGTATTACAAAAGAGACTTGTTCTATCTTACCACCGTTTATTATTTTCTATCCATCTAGATCTAGAGCTATTCAATTTCATTCAAAAATACGAGCAAAAAACTTTTTTCAACCACCCATTATCATAAATAACAAAAACCATTCGAGAAGATTTATGCAACATAATGAGGAATGTATTTCACTTTCTTATGGAAAAAGTTGCCTTTTACACAGAAAACATATAAGCAATTACTTTTTGAGTAACCAAATCACAACCATTTACCAAATTCCCCGTCATTAATTTAAATCTTCCGACATTTCCTAAAAATCACCGATATTTCCTAAAGTTTCATAGTTTTCGCATTTATATGTAATTAACACATTTCTAGCGATAATATCAAGTAATTTTATGTTAATTCATTTTTGATTAGAGCTGGAATGTATAAAATAAACAAAATGTGTATTATTAATACCGAAAAGATTCGTCTTGCCTTAAATACAGCCACATTTACCGCAGTCAGTAAGTCGATATTGAGAGTACAACAACAATTATACTTGTACGATATATTTTGTGTTTGAACAAATCAGCTGCTGTTATCAACAAAAAAATAAAACTAAAAACAAAATAGAAGTCAAATCTATTCAAATATTATATCGAGCTGAAAAGGCACTAAGTAAGTTAAATGACCATTGAAGTGTCTGATATTGATTAAACTAAAATGTTGCCCCCAAAAAGCCGCCGTTTTGTGCTTTTTTACGCGCACTTAACACAAAAATATCATATATTGATTGAAACGCGAAAAGAGAGTCTGTGCAAAATATAGCATTTGCTAAAAAGGATATTATATTGTTTGTGGTTGAAATGAGTCCTTTTTTAGCGCTGGCAAAATACCAAAGCTTTATTAGCTTCGTAGCTTTATGCGTCTTTTCTAGCGTTTTAAAAATGAAAGGAAAGTTCAAAATCCTTTTAAGTTTTGATATAACAATAGTAAATAGCGAAAATACCTGCTACTGTAGTAGAAAACTATTACCTTTCAACGACAACAATAACCGTTAATGGTAGTTATTTCCTGCTTTGTGGGCGATAATTTTAGATTTTTCGGAAATGTCAAAGGTTAAAAGCGGATCATTTCATTTTGCACGGTACTAATTAGAAGGAAAGAAAACTACTTTTGGAAACAATGTTTTATTTATATATTTAGATATAGATTTTATGCATCGACACATACAAAGCCTTTCTCTAGAAGAAAAAAGGAAAAGAAAAAATCGTTGCAGATGTACACACAAAAGCTACGAAAGAGTAACTTTTACGGACAAAAGACCAGAATGAAAATATTTTATTTACGCAATACAAAAGTCGATCTGGGGATATCAGAGTTCGGTCTACATATGGTGTGTAATATAGAATACATAACTTATGGATGCTGAGAATGTTTACAGCCTGGCAGGATATCAAGCAACACCCATTCCAAATTTTCTAAAGAAAAATCTTAAGGCCAAAACGATTCCCGAATCGATTTTTCCCTAACTTACGTCACATAAATGCTACAAGGGCTCGTCCAGCACAGAGTGTCATATAACTTCTGCTAAATATTTTGCCCATTTTCTAATCTTACCTTTGGGTATTGTTATCCTTTAGCAAATAATTGCCCTTAGAATCCCCTTATCAGCAGGGGATTATATATTTTATACACAAGTCACTGAAAATCACTGCATTGAAATCATATCACACTCATTTTGACAAGCTATACATAGCCGTCAAATTTCTTATCACTTAAAAAATTTCAAGAAGAATTTCTTCACCGGAAACACCCCCAAAAAAATAGGCCGACTTTGTTAGTGAGCTCGCATACACTTTAAGGGGCAGTTTTCTGGACAAATTGCCTTTAATTACGTTTACAATCCGCCAGGAATGACTCACATTTCGATTGACACACTAATCAAGGGCTCTCAAGGGTTTGCTTTGCGATTCCTTCCGACTTTTTTTTATATATATACAATATTCTAAGGAAACACCGCAGCTACGTCGGTACACAGACGTAGAGTGGAGGTAATCAATTCACTTTAGAACACATATCGCGTGCACAGCAAACTAAAAAAGCAGAGGCAGCGCTATTAGAGAACACAGAACGAGCTTCAAGGAAGCAGCAGCAGCAGGAAAAACTACGCTCCGAATCTTTAATAAGTCAAAAAAAAAATTCGCGATTTTTGTTTTTGTTTTGTCGAAATATCGTCCGGGAATATCGTCTTTTCGGTATCCAAATTCTCAAGCTATATTCAGCAGCATAAGATCGAGATTAAGCATAAAACCAACACAGCCAAAAGCACGCTGGAAAAGCATACTCGATTTTTTATGTGGAATTGGAAGCTCTTGAAAACCTTGATGATTGTCGTGTGTGTTGGTGTGAACGAGGTTGAAAGTGATTCACCCCCAACTTAAGCGTAATAAAACAGTGGCGCCCTTGAATTGTTTGAATTTTCGTAGTGAAATTCGGTTGGATATAAACAATATGATAATGGTTGATAAAAAAAGAGTGTAAACAAGTGAATCGGTCATTTCGAAAAGGGGTCATCTCCAAAATTATAACTTTTTACATTTTTGCCAGTATATAAATCTTTAGGTAAAGACTGACATTCTTCATGAAAATGGGAAATCCGTACGAAGGATTTGATTGCGCGGCTAAAATGGAGTATTTTTCTTTTTATTTTTTTTAACCATATTGGATTCATTTTCTTATTGTTTTGTGATGATTAATTGTTTATTAGATGTTAAGTAATCATAACATAATATATTTTATATTCAAAAAAAATAACGTTTTTAAGAAAAATCGTTTTCTTTTGAAAATTTTCATGCGTACGTACACTTTTTGCACTCACTGTAAGTACATTTTATTTTTGGCAGGCATCGATGTTTTCAAAATGAAAGAAGAAACGTAACGCAAGCCCTGCATTCCCTCCCATTACTTTCTGATTAGTTTCTATCATGACGAACCTGGGGTGATAGTTTGTAAGCCATACATCGATAATGTAATGGAAGAACGATTTCTCCTATTAAAGACCCTTAAAAACAATAGTGCACATCCTGTAAATAACCCAGCTTATCAGAGAAAAATCCAATCAATTATAAAAAAATTGAAGATATAAAAAAACTTCAACAATATATTCCAGACTTTCAAACCATTTTACGATGAGATCTGTGAATAGCCCACCACCAACGCACAGTGGGCCAGAATGTATCCAAAAGCGCGCATGGAAAAAAAGTTCAAAGTCCACCTAACGGTAGTGTCAGTTTAATTTCAGTATCTTGAGGCATGTAGCAACAATGATTAGGGCGCGAAACTTTCATTTAAAACGTTGCATTGGCCTCATTTCGTTCTGAAAATATAAGTGGAACGAAATGACCCATTTGATTTACATGGTAAATTTGAAAATCGAATAACTTCCAAGAGGGATCGAGAGGGATTGTGCGGTTTCCGCCAAAATTTTAGTTTAATATCGTACTTTTAGGTTTGCAAATTTTAGCTGCAACAACTTGCACATTTCCGAGAATTAACAAATTGAATGAAGCAGAAAATGTGAAATGTTGACCTTGAATTTCTAATCAGCGACCCAAAAAACCTTTATATTCATATAAAATATTACAAAATAACCGACTAAATATATCAAAATGTAAATGATTTACACATTTTTGACGGTGGCGCCACCTACAAATGGTGGAAACTCATTTTTGACCTTGAATTCGGAATCAGTGACCCAAAAAACCTATATAATCTTATAAAACATTGTAACATAACAATTTTACATATTTTTCGACGGTGGCGCCACCTTCGAATGGTCAAAACTCATTTTTGACCTTAAATTCGGAATTAGTGACCCAAATAACCTTACGAAACATCGGAATATAACCGATTTTACGCATTTTCCGACGGTAGCGCCACCTACAAATGGTCAAAACTCATTTTTGACCGTGAATTCGAATTCAGCGACCCAAAAAACTATAAGATACATTTTTTATTTTAAGGAATCAAAATTTATCTTTGTGCAAGATCTCATGCGCGCTTTTAATACCATTCTGGCCCACTGTGCAACGCTGATCTTTCTTTATGCAAACCCAATTCATTTTGAAAAGGGTCATCTCCGTGATAGAAAAATATTTATTGTAAACACTAAATTTTCTAACTAAATTTATTGTAAACATAAAATTTTCTTTTCTCTTCCTTCTTAAAGAAAAAACAAGTTTGTATTTTGTTTTTAAAACACGGTTAACGAGGTTTTTTGCTTCGCCTGTAAAATTATACACTAGAGTTGACTCCTTTTCAAAATGACCGATTCAATTGTTACATGAAGCAGGAGTTATATTGGCAGCTGAAATTGGCACCCTTCTGCGCTGTAGGAATTGCGCAACTTCCTTAATGGTACGTCCACACGACGCAAAGCATTTGCGCAAATCTTGCTTTGTTGTGGCTCTTTTATGGCTTTTTTACCGCTTTTTTATGACCACGAAAAACAAACCCAAGTTTTTTTCTCAAGGCCCCCATACACGGTCAAATTGGATGTACATCCAGATTTTCATCAAACCTAGTCCAATAAATAGGTACTTTTTCTTTGCGAAAAATACCGCACGCCATTTTTTTTACCAAATGATTTTATATATTTTTATAAGATTAAATCCAAAATGGCGTCATCACCACCCTCTTGGTAAACTTACAGTGAAGAAAAACGCGTTTAATCCTATATCTCAAAAACTTTTACGACAAAAATGTATATTATCTTTTTTGTAGATAAATAAGTGATTTAACTTTCTTGTTTGGAACTTTTTTGTGTAAAGTCCATATCTACGGAGAAATAGTGCTTCAAACTTCATATATCACTTTCTGTGCACTATATTTCGTTAATGATTAATTCTACATGAAAAATTCTTCGTGAGACTTATAGAACACACGATTATCTATAATTTTTGTTCTTATCATTTTTTACGTAGGGCTAATATTGCACCAATTAAACGCTTTAAGTGTCGAAAAACGTAGATTCAAAAGTAGTTTTTTCCCAATATACAGGGCGTATGCCGCTAAGTTTACAAAGCGGCCGGCTGTGGATAGGTTTTGGATAGACGAACAAAAAATCGTATGGAAGGGGGGCGGTATATCGTAACGGTTTAGCATCTAGGGCGTTTTGAAGTTTTTTTGGTAGAGGTTTACATATCACCCTATGAGCTATCTAAAACTGTAAAAGTCAAGGGTCTACCCTATCAACTTCCAGAGCAATGAGTCATCAAAATCAAAATTTTGTTTTTTTAACTAAAATTTCAACTTAAACCACCTTTTTCTCCAAAAAATACGTAGTTAACTAATTTTTTTTTAAATAGATGGATAGATTAAACATGCGTGCTTGTCAAGCATGCAGTTACGTGTGTAGCCGCCTTTACGACTGCTTTACGACGTCATTAAGCTCGCGCCTCTGAAAAATTACATAAAATTCAATGGAACTCAGTTTGCGCAAACTTCTTTGCATCGTGTGGAATCTAATTTAAGTTTGGGGAAAAAGTTAATAGCGTTTTTTAGTGGATATCATGTACCTGCATCAACTGGATATTCTGTACCTTGAACCAGTTCCTGGGGATCGTGTTGAGCCCCGGATGGGTAGTCAGACAAACACTCACTCGTTGTGAATCGAAAGATGGGACATGTGGAGCTCCGCAGAGATCTGTCCTGATCCTCTCCTGTGGATCAGAAAGTATAATGATATGTTGAGGATGTGCCCACCAGAAGAAGCAGTTGCAATCGGGTTCGCGGATGACATCGGGTTAGTGGTCGTAGGGCAACGCTTCGATGAGATCGAATTGTGCGCGAACGAAGCGATATGGGACATTAATGCTGTAAACATGCTAAGGGGGCGGCGAAACGATTTTCTTCAGCCACGGCGAAAGCAGCGACGAAATTCATTGTGTGCACACACTGAGCGACGGCGGCACAGGTAACAACATCCACAGCCGAATATGCTACACACCCACACGGGAATAGCAACACAAACCCATGCACAGCACCCATGCAACTTTGACAGGCGACGGCTACGAAATAGAAATTAGATTGAACCGGTCGTTGCGCTCGGCGATATCGTCGTTGCAGTGGTCTACAAAATGTGCACCTTCATATAAAGTCGTGTATTCAATTAGTTTTTGACAGTCGCTGTGTAAAGCGATTCAAGCGATTCGTCGGTCGCCGTTAGCATGTTTACAGCATAAAGCCCGGGCCACACATATCCGCACCGAATGACGGCCGTGTGTTGGATAACACACGGAGAAAAAGTAAACAAGTAAAATCTTACCAGTCAGTCTCCACTTTTCCGCGCCTCCGTGTCCGCACCGCGTCAAATTTTACTTGTTTAATTTCCCTCCGTGTATTGCCCAACACACGGCCGTCATGCGGTGCGGATATGTGTGGCCCGAGCTTAAAGCGTGGCTAGAAAGCGCTGGTTTGACGCTTGCTGAGTACAAAACTGACGCTGTGCTGATCAGCAAACGGAGAAAACCAATGTCCGAAAGGATCAAGGTCTGGGAATAGATCTTTCACTCACGGGCGGGCTGTGGCTTTGGGTACTTAGGGAGTAACCGGAGGCTAAATTTTAAAGCACACTTGGAGGGCATGGCGGATAAAGCGTCCGCTATTTGTGCAGCACTTCAAAGACTGCAGCACCTCCAGTCCGTAACGGAGTGGCAAAGGAAGTGGGACGAGTTAGCTAAGGGTCGGTGAACTCACAGACTTATGCCAAACGTGGAGGGATGGGTGGCGAAGTGAGTTACGACCTCACTCAGTTCTTTAGTGGACATGGAGAATATAGGAAATACCGCCATCGTTTCGAGCATGATGACTCGCCGCTGTGCCCGGCATATCCACGAATCCAGGATAACGCAGAGCACGTCTTTTATTGTGAGTATCGACGAATATAGAACGGAACTAGAAACAATTGCCAAGGCGCCACTAACATCGAAATACATCCTAGGTTACATGATGAAGAACGGGTATGCCTGGAGGAAGAACCCAAAGGAAAGATAGAAAGGCACAGAAACGCGAGGAGCAAGCTAGATAAAAGCTAACCCACCGTCGCGACGCTATGATAACAAAACCAGTCACGAGGAGAGAGTAGAATACCAGGAGCTGGTTCTAGTGGGTTCGAGTCGAACGTAATCGTCAGGCAGGCACTTGTCGGTAGTCATGAGTAGCTTTTCACGTCTCAACCCACGAAAATGAAAAAAAGTGATTGAACTCGAGGAATTTTAATAGAATAACAATAGATAAAAGCAAAGTACGAAATTAACTCGGCGTATGTTTATAAATAAGAATCATGACCATTATTGACATAATCTTCTAGGACTGTCCTACTGGATTTTGTATAAATTGAGTTTAACAAAACTTGAAGGGAGCTATTTAATAACTGTACAATTTGAAAAATAAAAATTTCATGTCACTCGGTTACTCTCAAATTCTAGGTGGGTGTTTTACCCAGCTGCTACCCACCATACCCAGATTATTCGCCGGCTATGCCTTCAACGTGAGATCACTTTACAGGGCAGGAGCACTTGGAACACTATTGAAAATATCTGATAGATATAAAATGGACACTCTCCTGCCTAGAAGAGATGCGTTGGAATGGGCAAAAGGAAACACTAGGGGCTTATTCTGAGAGTCGAATCACTGACATGACATTTCTCGATTGATTTTCACCTCAATTTCGGAGAGAGTGGAAACGCAGTTAACAACCTTCATTCCACTCTGGGAATGCCCCATGCAACTGACGGTTGACAATTTTGAATGAGAGATGTCTCTAAGTCGACTCGGGGGATACCATTCCTTGAGTGTCACTTCACTTGCAATGTCACATGACTCTCAGAATAAGGCCCTATATATTACAGTTGCCATCCAAGAGAACATACAATGGGAACAGCATTTAAAGTTGGAAATAAGTGCAAGCATTTGGTAATAGATTTTAAACAGTAGCATTTGGTAATAGATTTTAAACTGAGCACTAACCAAGTCCAAAACTGCTTGACTTTCGCAATCGAACGAGAACCGGTCTATTGAATATGATAATGCCCGCCTTTATGGTCCCCAAAATAATTGTCCGTTTTCTTCGTCCTATACAATTTCTTAAAACTGCAATTTTGCTCCCTTTAGTCAAAAAAAGTATGAGCGTGCGTACCGTGCTTCGTTTGGACTACTCCGTGCGTACTCAAGAGTACCGTGCCTGTTTTGGATGCCATACAGGTGCGTGTCTGTTTCAGGCTAAGAACAGGCGAATCTTATTTTTACTCAGGCATAACATACTGTAGGTAGAACATGAAGTTTGACAATTCTTTTCTAATATTTTCGAAAATCAATTATACCGCGACTTTTGCCTACGTTTAAACTCACTTGGAATCTAAATTTATGTTGGACCCCCCCCCACCAATATTTTTGTAGTTGTTGCGCCAATGAAATTCACCCACTAGGAGAAAATAGAGGCAGAGGAAGACGAATTCTGTGATAACGTAGAATAAGTTTATCTTAGCAGCCCACGAAACGACATTAAGATAATCTTAGGTGACTTAAATGCTAAGATTAGAAAAGAACGCATATTCACGATAGGTCCATACAGCTTACATGACAAAAGTGATGACAATAGCACAAGACTTATAAACTTCGCTGCAGCCTCAAACATAGTCATAAAAAGAACTTATTTCCAGCATAACAGAATACATAGGATGGCATGGTTCTCATCCGTAATCGAACTTGTAGTCAGATCGATCATGCTTTTAGTGGTAGTTCGAGGATATTAGATGTCAAAACGCACAGAGGAGCCAATGGTGACTACGATCACTTCATGGTCAAATACAGGATCAGAGCAAGAGTATCTAATGTCAAAAAACTTAACATAGCAATTCTAAAAAACGAAGAAAAAATAAGCGAACTTGAAATCAAGTTAAACGCAGCATTTAATTCGATTAACAACCGTGATCCGTATAATATTGAAATTTTCAATGAGACCTAGTCGAGGTGTAAAGATGTATGATGTATGAAGTTCTAGGTAAAGCACACAGACAAAAGAGGACATAAAAGAAAGGAAAACGAATAGAAAATTGCAAGAAGAAAGAACTAGAAACTAGCGAGGAAGAAATTTACAGTTTTACAAGAAAATAAGAGAGGGTAAAAAAGAATTTAAACCTAAAACATCAGCTTGCAGAGACATGCAGTAAATTCTTGCATTTCAGTAAATTCTTGGATCAACATGAAGAAGAACATAGCGGACACACATTTGATAATAACGAAAGCACCAGGAATGCTGAAGCATTACCAGAACCTACCGTACAGGAAGTAGACTAGCACCAAGAATAGGTACTAAACCAGCGGAAATAATTAAAAAATGTAGTAATACAAGATTGTACAATACATTTGAAAGAACTACCTGACGAATGGAGTATTAGGAATTATCTGTCCTCTAGGCACAAAAAAGTGGACCAACTTGACTGTCCAAACTACAGAGGAATTACGCTAGTGAAGGTAGCATAAAAAATATCCTCATTGGGCCAACGAACACGGCGCATAGTTATGGCACATAAAACCGGTTTTATTGAAGAGAGAGGGAAGGGAAGGAAAGCACTTAACGAAATAATTTTTACGCAAAACCAAAAGCGTGAAAACTAACCCATGCAAATTATATGTATTTCTTCTTATGTCAAATCTTCTTCTTTCTGAGCTCAGCATTTTCCCACTGAAATTCTTTAATCATTCGTATTTTGTTCATCAACCTGTTCAAGTGGTCTGAAAATTTTGTTTTTTTTGTGAGCATATTGGAAAAGTGATATTAAGGACTTTTTATTTATTATTTCTATTTGTCAACGAAATGACAGCTCTATGACAAGTAATTTTTATATGCACAAATACATTTAAAATTTCCTGTAAAAATTCAAGTTACTACACAAGATGCTATTACCCCGTCTGCGTTCCGAGGAGTGTAGAAAAACCGGTTTTGTATGCCATAATTATGATCTCGTGTGCGTTGACCCTTTTAAGCTATCAGGAGCGCAAAAGTGGTGTAAGAGCATGGGCTTGCTAAACCATCTCGAGGAAGTAATGAATCTTCTAAGTTGCGGAATTCCAATCTTCGAAATTTCCGCAGCGTGTTTAGAAAGGGTTCACTAAATGTGGATAGTCTCCTTCTGCTTAGGGCTGGGCAGTGACCGATTTTTACAGCTTCTCAAGACTAAGCGGATCGCATGCGTCCCTATCAGACAGTGCCCGGTCAGCACTCCCACTATAGCTGAGGGGTCTTGTCTCCCGATGCTCATTAGTGAAGTGGTCCGCCTGAGATCATAAGAGGGCCAGGTTAATTTGGTCAAGGTGCATTTATTAAGATCGTCCAATGCTTCCTCGCTTGTTGCATTGTGTGCTGTTTGCATCGTAGTTTAAAAGTGGCCCAAGGCATACCAACCCTTTCCTTTCCTGGAAGGAGAGTGGCGGTCGTGCCTTTCCTAGCCAGCTTTACAATTTCCCTCTATATTTCGGTGACCGGGCACCCATACGAGGAGGGTGCTGAACTGCTGAGCTCGTTAAGAGATCTGCGACATTCAGACATAGTTCTAGAGCTGTTTGTGCAAGATGGCAGGGCTTTCAGAGCCGCCTGACTATGTGAGAAGATGTAGATAGTCCGATTCATATCGCCTTGCTGGTTGATTAATAGAACAGCTTCATGTATGGTTAGAACCTCCGCTTGGTAGTAGTCGGAAGGAGACTTCAATCCCAAGCTCGAGCTTAGAGCCATCAGTAAAGAAGTTTATGGCACCCTGAAAACTGTGTGGTCTATTTCTCCATTCACGACGTGAAGGGATGTGCACTCCGTAGTTCCTCGTGAAGGTAATTCCGGGTATGCAGAAGTCGGATTTTGTGGGGACGATAACAGAGTTCAGCACCTTCGTGTGCTCTCCCCTGATTTCGGTCCAAAATCCAGATTCTTTTATTCTAAGGGCTGCGGTGGTTGCGCTTTCCCTTGCCACAAGATTCAAAGGAGGGAGGTATAACACAATATTTAGGGCATCTGTAGGTGTGGAGCGAAGTGCTCCTGTTATGCATAACTCCGCACATCTTTGTACTTTCTGTAATTTATATAGCACGGTGGACTTACTCTAGGTTGGCCACTATATTAAGACCCCGTATAGGAGTATTGGGTGTACGATCGCTGTGTGGATCCATCGTACTATTTTAGGGAAGAAGCCTCATTTCTTCCCAATGGAATTTTTGCAAGCGAAACGCGCTATGTTCGCTTTCTTAATGCGCTCATCTGTGTTTTCATTCCAGAGGAGTTTCTGGTCCAGGACTACTCCCAGATATTTGGCATTGTTGCTAAATTTGAGCCTAACATTGTTAACCCGGAGGGTGTTAAAGGTGGGGTTTTATACCTCCTTGTGAAGAGGACCAGTTAAAGGGTTTGTAACGCCGCCTCCAGAGTGAGTGGGTCGAGTCAGTGGCGTAGGTAGCTTTTTGCGATGGGAGGGGATATGACAGTATATTTTGATTGATCGGATTTTCACAACTTAATGCATCAGAACGGGGTCTTTTCGCGGTTGTTTCTGACGATAATTCTGCATTTCTATGGTTTTCACCGTCTCAAGACTTGCCTAATGGTTTTATTGGCAGTAAAAATTTCTTCATTCCGAGATAATAAACAAAACAATTTCAACACACTTTTGCAATTATAAACTAGAATAAATTTGACAGTTGAGGAGTGTCTGTTCAAAAGGGCGTATTTCCATCATAAACAAACTTTACAGAAATCGAAAAAAACTGCCTGTTCCTCTAAATAAAATGCTAAAATTGTATTTAAATGCACATTCATGCACTATATTTTTTGTAATTATTTGTTTAGAAATATGCCCTTTTGATCGGGATTTTGAGAAATACGACCTTTTGATTAGTTACTTCAAGAAATAAGCCTTTTTGAATAGAATTTTTGGAAATACTTGCAGTGAAGTTTTTTGGGGCTCTGTCAAAAGCAAAAATCCTTTTAGCACGATTTTTATGTCCACCTATCCACTCCTAGTAAAACTTTGAGCCAAAATTAAATGTGTTATTGTGTTAGGGCTCTAATACCAAAGTGCCAAAGTACCAAACTACAAAATAAAGCCAACTTTAATATCAAAATTTGCTAATATCTTAAAAAATAAAGACCGTAACACAAAAATTGTTGGACATTATTTATAGGAAATTGTCCGTGCTTTCCAATTTTGGAAAAAAAATATTGACTAACTACTTATTTTTGGGGGAAAAGGTAGTTAAAGTTGATAGTTTTGTTAAAAAAACAAAATTTTGACTTTGATGACTCATTACTCTGGAAGGTGGTAGGGTAGAATCTTCACTTTTACATTTTTAGATAGGTGGGAGTATTCTGCGTGCAGTGCGGATTGTAGTTTTTTTTAAATAAAATATTTTATACGGTGAGAGTATTTTTCTAAAAAAACACACTTCCTTATAATTCATTAACTAAAGCTGATATAAAAAACTAATAATATATTTGAAATCAGCGTCAAAAATTAGTTTAGAATGATGTAAAATATTCCATGCAACAGTCATGCTGTTGAGCAGTGTTATAATTGGGCCTTCTTTCGCTTACAGTCACAATTATATATGAAACGAAAATTCAGATCGTATTTTGAGGTAAACCTTCTTTTGCTGAGGGGTTTCCGGTTATTCGATCATACTGAAATTTTGCACACAGCTTCAGTTGCGATGACAATATAATATAGTATACTCAATAGATCCAATATGGCCACCAAAAAAATGGCGGATTACCGTTTGCTTCCCAAGATGCAGAAATACGCCCTTTTAATTAGAATCCTAATTTTTTGGAATTTTTTATATGGAAAGTACGCTCCATTTGAATAAGGTTTTAGGCTCATTCGATGGACTTTTATGCCATATTTTCAAAATAATTTTAAAATAAAAAAAAGTTGAAAACGGAAAAACTAGAGTAAATTAATGTTAACGCTCCAAGGAACGCCTTCGAATTATTGATTCGCCAGAGAGTGTGCTGTGTGTTGTGCTCGATAAAATTGTATCGAGTTAGAACAATCTATGAAGTGCAAAGCTTCCGCGAACTTATATATTAAAGTTTATCATAATTTTGCTCGTAGAATCTTTTCTTGAACTTTAATATTTTTACTGACTCGGCAATTTTTATAAACTTCAAAATATTAAGCAGGAATTAAATTGACAATCAAAGCCAAACTTTAGTCCTATTTTTTAGGAAGCTTATATTCTGATACTCGACTACATTGAAAAATATTCGAAATATTAAATATTGAATAAAATATGCTCATAGCTAATAGTTATTTCACCCAAAATTGGAAAAACGATTGATATTATTTTATATATTATTGATTTATTATAACGTTAAAATTTTGAGTATTTAGGAACCGAGGTGTCGCTATTGGCTCATTGTATTTACTTTACATGTGCTCGATGTGTCCACAATAGTGTTGGGTAGGACATGATTATAAAATGAGTTTGTAAGAGGTGCCTCTTTTTTCTTTTGAGCCAGTACAATGTCATACTTCAAATGAGGCGAGGTGCTATTGTAATGCCAAAATGACAAAAAACAAGCAGATTAAAAAAAAGAAAAAAATAAATAACAATGAAGTGCATTTTTACAAGTTTAATTCTAATATTCATTAAACTGCCTTAGAGTAAGTAAAAAATATATGCCTCCACAATGTACAGCCACGGACAACTAATTAGAAACAGTTTCATAAAAATTGCATTATACATTTTTTATGTTTTTCTTATCCTGTTAGGAATTATTATATTGTTATTGATTTCCTTCTATCATTATATATTTAAAAAAAATTCTGGGAATTCTTTAATTTGATTGCTACATAAAAACTGTATAAATGCAATTTTATGAAACTGTTTCTAATTAGTTGTCCGCGGCCATATATTTATATTTTGCAATCCCACCTCGCCTAATTTCAAGTTGGAAATTCTGCTAGAAGTAAGGAATGTGTCTCCAGCACAAAATATCACTCCCTCAAAAAATGCAAGAATTATCTCTTCAGGACAAAACCTCACTCCTCGAAAAATGTTAGAATTGTCGCTTCATGATAAAACCTCACTCCCTCAAAAAATGTAAGAATTGTCTCTTCATGACAAAACCTCACTCCCTCAAAAAATGTAAGAATTGTCTCTTCATGACAAAACCTCACTCCCTCGAAAAATGTAAGAATTGTCTCTTCATGACAAAACCTCACTCCCTCAAAAAATGTAAGAATTGTCTCTTCATGACAAAACCTCACTCCCTCGAAAAATGTAAGAATTATCTCTTCATGACAAAACCTCACTCCCTCGAAAAATATAAGAATTGTCTCTTCAGGGCAAAACCTCACTCCCTCGAAAAATGTAAGAAATGTCTCTCCATCCAGTTCGTATTTACAATCTCACCACGGCTGTTTAAAGTGGATATTTTACTGCCGCAAAAGCAGTGAGAAATGTCTCTCCAGTTCGTGTTTACAATCTCACCTCGCCGCAGTTCCAATTTGAAATTTTACTGTCGCAAAAGAAATAAGAAAGTGTCTCTCCCGTTCGTGTGTTCAATCTCACCTCGCCGCAGTTCAAATTGGATATTTTACCGCCGCAAAAGAAGGAAGAAATCTCCACTAAGTAATTTACAATCACACCTCGCTTCTTTTATCTCGATACACGTTCATATACAAGTAGGACATTATTTTTGAACCGGGACATTTAAAAAAACTGAGGCCTCAGTACAATTTACATCGTGTAAGGGACAAATGTACTGCCTCGTGTAAGTCCGGCTCAACACTAGTCCACAATTATAGTGAGGGTCCTTTTCGTGGCTCTTGATTGGTCGGCCTGCTCGAAACGCGGAAATTAGACAATACTTAAATGCACAGCCGTCACAAAAACATATCTAGATGATTTTTATATACATAATTGCGCAAAAACAAAATTGCACATTACATAATTCCAAAAGAGGTGCTGGTGCTTAAGAAATTTCATGTATACTTAAATACGTAGATACGAAGACTTTTATTCAATTCTACTATAATTTTCGTTGGCTCATGGGGGGGGATTGATCCCCTTGATCCCCCCCCTATATACGCCACTGGGTCGAGTGACAAACAGGGTACGAATTCAGAACAACGTATCGGTGCCCTTTGAAGCGAACATACTCCTCAGACAAGGAGACTCACTATCCTGTTGATTATTTAACATTTTATTGGAAATGCGGCCGGAGAGATATGTATTGACAGCCACGAGATATATTCTTGAAGATTCTTCTTCTTCCAGTGATGATGATGATGAACGCTTGTGACAGCTCACTATCGCTTGTCCCGATCTTTGTCGCTTCCGATTGTCGAACCTGACCTATTTTTCATCACCTATTATGAAATGTTTCAGAAATGGGTAGATTTCATTGCGTTTAAGCAATGCTTCGCAAATAATTAATATGATCTATCGTATTTTTTGTGCTCTACTTATGAGAAGAAACCCATACGTCAAGCTTCTTTTTTATGGAGCTTTGTGTAAATAGTTCAAAACAGTTTTGTGATCAATGCCTAGTTCCATACCAATATCAACACTGATGACATGCCTGATTTGCTGAAATTTTTCAAGAATTCCATCAGTTTTTCAGTGATTGGAAGAGGGAGACGATGGAAGTCTACTACGCTTAGGAAAAGTTAGCAAAGACATAAACCGGCGACGAACATGAATTTGAAGCAATATAATCCTTCATCTACCTTGGGTATAATACCAGCTAACATGCGCCCAAAATATCCGCACGATAGGTAAAAGCCAACAAAGCCTATCATAGTCTGTTAAGGTTCTTCAAATTCAAACATCTAACCATGATATCGAAACAGCTACTGTATCAGATAATAGTTTTACCAGACATCACATACTGATCCGAGATTTAAATGGTTAACAAATAGCGTTCTGTTATCTTGTTAGCCCGGACAGTCTACTTTGATGATATCGGCAAACGGTATTACGCCATATATGTCACCAAGTCGCTAAAACTCGGCAGGCAAGGAACTTAGTCGGAAAGTCTTTTGCTTTAAAGTTTATGAGATGCGGCAGCGGAATAGATAATACCGCCGCTAGAAAGATGTTTGTAGACGAAGATGTCCAGAGCTTTGGGTTGCCAAAATTGGATGACATCTGCCGGAAATCGAGACGAATAGAATAAGCAGTTGCGAGAGGCTGTTTCGGGTCCCGGTTCAAAAGCTGAATAAATAAGTAAGTAAGAATTGACAGATGATTTGTTATGGACAGTTCTAAGCGAAGTTTGTAATGAGCCTGTGTTTTGCGCAGTTATATTACTGATACAAGGAGCAAGATACAACATATTAACCAGTTAGAGTAAAAGAGTTAGGTTAATTGTGGTTTATTACATACCTATAAAAGCAACATAACTGAAATGGCAATTGGGCCAATATTTTCCGAGTTTCTAACTAATTTGTTCAACAATATAAAAAAAGTATAATATAATGCTTTAACAAAAACTGAGGATTCTTTAAAAAAATCCTCCGCCACTGCCTTCCGTTGAAACCAGCATAACGTTACTACATGCGTACGATTTGGATCAATATTAATATCAAGGAGAAATAAATGGAAATGCATCGCGCCCCTTGTAAAATGAGTTCTCATCTCATTGCTCAAGTATAGGCAGGATTTAACCATTCAAAAACAACCCCAATATCACAGTCATGCGCCCTTTACGGAACACTCCAATAAGAACATGTCACATCTATCACATTACCCATACCCCGACAAATTGTTAGGGGAAAATTGTCAGTATGAAGGTTCACCACTTTACTTGCCCCATTCTAATATAAAATAACCATCAGGGTTGAACTTCGAGCCAAGAACAATTCCCATATATCACACTGATGTTTCGTACCCTTAACGTTTCTACATATTTTTCCCTTTTTTTACATTTTATACTCATCCGAGAATCCTACAGTTTATTTTGAACAAACTTTTATACGCTATCCTCTATTAGGGATGGAAGTGGAAACATATGTTTATTATACAATTCGGATTCGGTGAAAAAATTCTTTCTTCATTGATGTTTACTTAATTACCGAAGAATTCCTGTTGGAATTCTGTTTTATAATCCTCTGTGTATTTACGTAAATGAAGCTACTGAAAAATTAACCCACATACTTTTAGGCCATTAAATGAGACAGGAGTGAAACATACCTTCTAAGTTGGGTGATATCTTTTTATCAACAACGACTTTTTGAATATCTTTTAGAAAATTAGAAGTTTGCTTGTTTGAAGATTAATCTTGATTCCTTAAATATTAATCAACGGGAGAGACACTTGTTGATTTCATTAACACATTTAAATGATTCTTATTTCTTAAGAGTTGAAATGTTTCTTTCTGAACGATGACTGCTGTCTAAATATGAATATGGTTTAAACTATATTTGATTCATAAAAAGTCTAAATAAACTTCTTCTTCGTCTTAGATCCGTTAGCTGGCGGTCCGAGCGGGACGTCCCCGCAACGGATACGCTGCTGTCGGTGCCGCTGGGTCTCGAACTCCATTCACGATTCGTTTCCATTCTTGACGATATTTGGCGATGTCGATGCAACTTTCTTTTCCTCAACCAACGATCCTAAATATTGGAACATCGGAACCTGTTCGATTTGGGTTCCAACGAGGTGAACCCTGGCTTTCGAGCCGTCCGTTGTGAGCACTTTGGTCTTTTCCGCGGGAAATGTCGTATAACATGTCCATTGCTTCGGCATGTCGGCGAAGACGGCGCTATCGTCGGCGAATATCAAGTCGTTTACGAAGTTATTGTCGTCATAGCGAACTCCGCGTCGTCCATCAAATGCTTCACGCATAATCGCGTCGATCACAACGTTGAACCGAAGTGGCGAAGCGACGTTTCCTTGCCGGACACCTGTTTGTATCGGAAATTCCTCAGATAAATCGCTTCGAATTCGAACGCTGCTGGTGGAGCCATCGTTAGCCATCAATAAACTGTGATATCACAGATGAAATTAAAATTAAGAAATGATAAAACCCAATCTCTAAATATGTTACTCGGGACATGAAAAACAAACCAGGGATGTACATTTGATTAAAAAAGTTATTCGGCAGGTTAACAACGCTTATTTTCCAGATCACTGAAAAATCAGAACCGACTTCAGAATAAGAGGAAAGAGACACGTAAAATCATATGTAGCCATATTTTGCTGCTTCGTTACAAGAGCGGTCTTAAAGTGGTCATAGACCTTACAACGATGACATTTTTCTGGGAGCACTAAAGCGGTTCATTGTTCGTCGAGATTATTGCAAGGACATACATATACTGGGACAACGCTACCAATTTTGTTGGTGCCAGCTAAAGAAATAACAAAGGTATAACCTTCTATTTAACTCGCCCCCCCCCCCAAAAAAACCCTCCCTACGAACCGCACATTTCTGCGGCTTGTGGGAAGTAGCGGTAAAATCAGCCAAACAGCTGATGCAACATCATATCAGCTCAGCCGCTCTTACTTATGAGGAACTAGAGACGCTTGCTAAAGAAATTGACTCTAGGACACTGAATCCGATGTCTTCAAACTCAAACGACCCAAGTGCCCTAAAACCAGGTCACTTGCTAATTGGTGAATCCCCAACCAACATTGTGGATCCTCAAGCAGCCTTACCAGGGGCAGGATTCCGCAAGCGTGAACACGACTGTGTGCACGAAGAAACAAAGGAAATTCCTTTGTTTCGTCGTGCACACAGTCGTATTTACGCTTGCGGAATCCGGCCCAGGTAGAAACTGATAACTCAGCTTAATAGTGGAAACATATAGGGACGCGACGTGACGCGACGTTACGCGAAGAGACGCGACGCCGTTTTTCAACCAAACACATTGAAGCCGGATTTTTTTGGCGTTAAAATTTGATTTGCATGTGTATATTATATTCTTATTATTGGAATAAAGTATTTTATGTTTATGAAAGGGAAATCATGGAACAATTCATGTTGTATTTAGTTTTCTTCAACTTCAATTAATTATATTTCGAGCCAACAGGACGTTTGACGTTTATTTTCGCGTTGAAAGAGGCATTGAGAGCTTGGCGTTGCATGGCGTCGCGTTACATTGTACTCATTATATAGATTTTGATATATTTCAATGTTTCTTCGCGTAGCGTAGCGTCGTAGATAATCAACGGAATACCTGCACGAACTATAACAGCGGCATAAATGGAAGAGGACCTGCCAGAATGTGGGACCTAGAACAATGATCGTACTACAGGAGGAAAATGTTCCTCCATTAAAATGGCCTTTGGACATCCAATAGAGACCAGAAATGAAAGCCATGTTGAGGTCGTCGGCCCGCCATCAGCAGCCACGAGACAAGGACACCCAAGACAAAATATAAAGACAGACAAGCAAACGCCACGTAAAAAACATAAGAGGCCTAGGCCCTCTAATCACCACTGATCTGCTTACTCTGCTAGTGCTCCCAAGGGCTCCCAAGTGCAAAATAATCGATTCAATTCACAGCCAACCCTTTACTTCGAAAACTTCGGGCAAGCCAGCATCTTATCCAATAAATGGGAGCTCGTAGTCTGTTACAACTTGTTACACATATGCCATCAGCTACACATATGTCACTCCAGCCACAGGAATGCACGCTCCCGCCACAGGGATGCACGAAAATATCTGTATTGCTTTACAAAGTTGTAATTAAAAGGGGCAATTATCTTGGTGACCATAAAGGGTGCCAATAGCATACTCAGTAGAAAGGTTCTCGTTCGATTGCGTAGGTCAAGCAGCATTGGAAGCGGTTAGTGTTTCGCTGGGGGACTGCTTGATAAAACAACACTCGCGTTTGGAATGGTTTTTGCCGATGCGGATGCATTTATAAATTTTCATGCCAGTGGATGCCTCTAGCTTGTTCGCTATGCGCGTTAGCTGCGGCGCGTGCGTGCTAGTAAGAAAATTAACCAAATAAATTATTTTTACTCGGGTCTGAAGAAAGAATGCTAGCCAGGATTTTCAATGGCAGGCCACAAGGAAAAAGAAGAGAGGGACTGGGGGGCCTCGGTGGTCTAGGGAGTAAGGCGCCTGGCTACTATCCCAGAGGTCCCGGGTTCGAGTCCCGGCAGAGCCCCACGGTCCTTCGCCTTTCCCACCTTCCCTCCTGTCATAGCACTACTCCGCTCCACCAAGCGCATGTCATCGGTTGGTTGATGGGATTCAACTTGTTTCAGGAGGCATAACACTCCAGCGAATTGTTTCTCATTGCCCCGATGCCAGAGTCGCGATAGAAATGGTTGGGGTTAGGTGGTTGTGGCAGTTCCTTCCTACTTCTCTCTTCCCCTTCATTATCTATCGACTAGAGCTTGCTGTTCGACATTGCACTCTATACGAAGAAAATAGATTGTCGACAGTACAAAGGGCTTTCCCTGAGCTCTAGTCTTCCACATAAAAAAAAAAAAAAAAAAACCATGGGTGGATACGAAAACTTTATATAAGAAACTGAGGATAGCTAGCAAGGCGTAGAGACAACTCGAAGAAGAGTCTTGAGGAACCCCGAGTCCTGCAAGAACTGTAGCGCCATTTAAGAAGAGGAAGAGTGAAGAATAAACAAAACCCATTCCCGCCCTTATGATTTTGGGGACATACAAAGACCGACAGAATTCGCGTTGACACCACGGAAACACAAATCCCAGTCAGTGGGTTAGATAAAACGAATAAGCCCCAACCAGTTGGCTTTTCCATAGTGCCAGACAGTTCTCTGGAAGTTCTACATGCTATAACAAAACGGTCGGCAATGCCACGGAGCATCTTCTGATTTCCAGTTTTACAAATTATCAAGATCTATAAAAAAATTGGAGTGGTATAACAAAAGTCGTAAATTACAAAATATACGACAAATTAAACTTCAGCTACTTGTTTGTGCCTAGATCCATTGCCAGAAATAGAATCATGCATAATCATATCTCAAATATATCTTGTCACAAATTAACAATGTCCCAGATAGGAGACAAGTGTATTTGACCAGAACATAAATAATGTATTTATGGTGATTTTAAAAATCCGATTGCCTTTCCAATATATATAAACATAAAATAATGTTAATTTGATCCAGATTTACTTTAAATGGACTTGCAATAAAATATTACTCATTCGCATTAAAAGATATACACAAAAAAAACTGGATGTTTGCCATAAATGCGAAATTCAACACAGTAGGTTGGTCCAATGTGTATCAAGTAACGAACTTGACTACGGACTCTTGATTCCAGTAATTTTAACTCCAGTAACTTTTTTTTCGTTAATTTTTAATTATTTTCATCAAGGTAAATAACATTTAACCTACTAAGATTTCATAATGTGCAAAATATACGCCCATATTAACTCCGCGATATAGTAATTATCAGCGTTATTTTTTGTTCCTTCCCCGACTCTTTAATTTCACATTTTTTCTCTACAATTTGTGGGTTGCTGCACAATGGTTGAAACGCTTTAATTTTTAATGTGGGTAGTTTAAATACGACGCTGTAAAAGTCATCGTTACCACAGTTGGGAATATCAAACATAACAAAAGTGCGATATTGTTTCTATATGTTATTAAAGTTGATGAGTAACATGTTTTTTTGTCGTTTCTTAGTTCGATCTATCTGCGTTTAAAAATAGTAATTCTGAATTATTTATGGTCATTTCCTATTAGATTATTGGGGTTTTTTCAGCAATGCATCTACGCATATCCATGTTATTAACAATAATAAAAGAGAAAAGCGTCGAAAAATAAATTATTGAATGCCTCTCCTATTTCTTAGATGACATACCCATACCCCAACAGTTATATGCCCGATTTTCTTTGTGATAAAAGAAGATTTATTTTGCGTAATTTTTAAAAGATGTAGAAGAAATACATATTTGTTGTATTTAAGGTGAGAGAACGCCCACATGTATTTTAGAGAAACTGAAATTTGTTACTTGCAATATGAAAAATCTCAAGGGGCGCCCGATCGACCACACTGCAATAAATCTACCTTGAAATTGGGGCAATTATTAAGTAAGAATTCTGAGAAGATATTCTGAAGGAATTTTCCTGCCAAACATATTTCCCATAGGAAATAAATATTAACTTTTACTTAATGAATTTATGCAATACAAGAAAAAAACTGGAGACGACAAGTCCAGGAAACCAATTTCACTATCAAATTTATCCAATGAAAGAAGAAATCGAACTTACATGGATGTGGTTCATAACAGTTCTCCAAGGCATAATCCATCAGGGTCCACTGTTCATATTTTACAAAAATAAAATACACTGTAGAATATCGCAAATGGCACAAAATATATAACGAGAAACCCGCACAATTTTTGTTATTTTTGGAAAATGTTTTTATTTTTCCTTTCAATTAAGAAAACACCACACCACCGCACATACGACGAAACGCGACGACAAAAATCGAACAACAAGGCAAATGTCAAAAAGTATTTATCATGACTACCAACCTGCTGGAGTCGAAATTTGACAGGGTTTTGGGCATAGTGTTGACATATGTGTTCTTTCTCGTGTATTTTAACAATTTTGCCAGGAATTACTTTTTAATAAAACCTTTTTTCAATTATATAAAATATTTTAACAGAAGCTTAATTAGACACTGTAAAAGAATAGGCAACGACCATCTAGGTTTGTTTTCAATTATTTCATTTAATGCTTAAAAGGTAGCGCAAAGCTGTCAAAGTCCATGTGAACACAAAGTTACAAATTTGTTTACAAATAAAAAGGAATCCAATTACTAAAATGCCACCTAAAAAAGGTGGATATTCTGTGGAAAAAATATTAGATAAAAGAGTGACTGCAGCGGGAAAAATTGAGTACCTTCTAAAGTGGCAAGGATATACAGAGTAATTATTTCATTATTTATTATTTTGTTTTTTCTATTCTGCTAATCTTGATTAAATTTCATTCAGTGCAGTTATAATTTTATAAGTAGATATGTATCCAATTCTACAGTCCTTGTATAAATACGTTCCCTTGAATTCTCTTCCAGTCGGTAAGAACCGGAATCCAGGGCAGGCCTCTTGCAACTGTTCTGCCCGGTGGTCCCAATTCTGAGAGTTTGGCATCCTTAAGATCTAAGCGTCCTGGGGTGGTATCACGTAAGTTGTTTCAATCGACCTCCATACAAAAATTCAAGTGCTACAAAATTTTTTGTATGAATAGGTCGATTGAAACAACTTCGTGCTTCCACCCCTGGTCTCACCATTCTTCCCGCGGAAGCCGGGTTTCCTTCGCTATCGTACCATACAAACTTTCCGATCTGGTTCGTTTACGCTCATACGAGCTAAATTTTATATTTATTTATTTATTAGTATTTTATAATACTCGAATACATCACCAGAAAAAAATTATAGCTAATTTAATCTAGTTACAGTTTTTATTTATACTTTTATTTTCACATACTCGTTACAATTCTTTTTAAAAATCGCTAAGTTTGTTTCAGATTTAATGTCAATTGGTACTTCATTAAACAATTGGAGACCCTTATGAAATATTGTGTTCTGCGTATGTACCGATCTTGGCAAATTTAGCCTAAAATCATTTTCATTTTTGTTAAAGTGTACGCTTGCACATCTCCCACGTATTTGATCTCCTTTACTACTAAGTACTCTGGGGCCGCTCCTCTTTTTATCTTAAAAATAGCAATGAGTGCATTTAGCTCCAGTCTTTGTTTACCGCTTAACCATTTAAGGGTATTAAACATGACCCTGACTGGTGTAAACCTATTGCATCTCAAGATACTTCGCATTGCCTTGTTTTGCAGTTTTTGAAGACTTTCCAGGTTACTCGCATTGCAGGATGTAAACAATATTGTCGAACATTATCCAAAGTGGGGTTTTATCATAGTATTGTAGACGGTAATTGCGGTCAAGGTATCCATTTTATTTCTGATCCTTTTAAAAAAACCTATCTTTTTGCCAATGTTATTAGGGCTACTCTACCACAGCTTAATTTTTTCACAACATCTATGTCACCATAGCGCTCGTAGATCTCGTCGTTGTAGTCTCCGAAATCGTCATCCCTCACACGAAGTGCAAAAAATTCTCCAAAGGACTTTCCTCTCGAAGACGGCTAAGAGGTTAGAGGGCTTTTTGTTAAGCAGCCATGTCTCCGATGTGATATGTGAGTTCCCGTAAGACCATTGTCTTGAACACCAACAGTTTGAATGTTTTAATTAGATGTTTGGATTTGAAGAGCTTTGTCAGACTATAGTAGGTGATTTTTTATAGCGATATGTTTACCGCTTTGTAAGTGGATGAACTTGTGCTAAGGAATGGATGTAGAAAAACTGGGAGAATGCTGATTTAATATACTAATTAAACGCTCGAGTTACTTGATTGGAAATAACTAATGTTCTTCTTTATATACAAACAAACTTATTGCAAAGTAAGGGTTAAAATTGACTTCTAGAAATGCCGATTCTGCAAAATAAGCGATAATATTCGGGCTTCAATTGATTTAAAAATTTTACTTATGGAAATCGCTGATTTTGCAGAATAGGTAGTACATAAAAAATGAACATGAATTTTTCGACAGGAAATTAAGTTCAAACGAGTTCTAATAATGACGGCTGCTACTATTGACCCAAGATAGGTACATCATGGCTACGTAGAGTTCTACTCTGACTAAGTTATCATAAGCGGCCTTAAAGTCTATGAAGAAGTGTTGGAATGAATTTTGAAACTGTCTGCTTCAGTATTAAAATCTGATCAGTTGTTGATTTGACTGGGCTGAAGCCATACTGATATTGGCCTATCATGTTTCTAGCATATGGGGCCATCCTTTTTGTAGGATAGCGGTGAATTGCTTATACGCGGTACTCAACAAAATTATACTGCCACAATTAGTGCACGCTGTGATATCTCCTTTATTCTCATCAACCACACAAAACTTTCTAAAAGTGAACACTACCCTAGCGGATTCTTTATTAGGGCATCGTAACTAATTTTTTCTTAATCCAAATTCGTAATGTATTCCTTTTGTGTTCTCCATTGTACGTCTTCTTAAAATATCTATAATAGCACGGTCCTTATCTACAACTAAGAGTCTAAACTACTTTTTTTTACTTTATTCTAGCAATGATAACACCTGGGAACCAGAAGAACACTTAAGTTGCCCAAATTTAATACAAGAATTTGAAGAAGCACGCGGAAAACAACTCCAACAATTCCATCGAAAAAAACGTTTGAAAGAAAAGAACTCAAAGTTAGAAATTGAAAAACCTCGTGGATATTGTAGAGGATTACCAGTTGAGAAGATCGTAGGTGCTACTGATTGTACGGGAGAAGCAAATTTCTTAATAAAATGGAAAAATTGTGACGAATTAGATCTTATACCAGCGTCTGAGGTAAACGAAAGAGATCCTGAAATTGTTATAGCCTTCTATGAAGAACGATGTCCACTTAATAAAAAGGCTAAGCAAAGGGCAATTCCACTCGTTGATGTTTTGGAAAAGCAAAAAAAGGAATCGAGAAAATAGTTACATTTTTTATAGTTTATATTAGATATATAAATACACTGCCATTGCATTAGTCTTTAATCATTTGCACTTCAACGATGGGCAATCACTATTCTAATTTACGCTTGTTACAAACTAATTTTTTACTTACCATCCTATTTTTTTACAGCAAAGAGGTTATACAGCCAGCGGGAAATGGAGTGCTCCAATAGCTTCCATCTTTCCCTCTCTCGATTCTTCTTGCGCCCATAAATTTGAAGTAGCGTTTAATGATTGTGTACGTTTTGTTTTTAATTTACGCCGTTCTGACCACATTTCACCCTACTCGAACTCCGTTTTGGGCTGCTCCCTAAGTGACTATCGTGAGTATAGGCTTCTACGACTGCTTCACGATATCCTACACGAGCGCAAACCTCCATACCTTAACCGGTTTGTGCAGCTTTCGCAATCCCTCAGAAATAATAATTTAATAATTCCGCGTTTTCGGACGTTAATTGGTCAGCGTTCTTTCTTTGTCTTCGTACCGCTAGAAATCGTAAACTGGAGAAAATCTTTAGAGGAGGCCGTCATTTTCAAAAAATATGTAATAAATTTGCATCGGTCCCAATATTGTCCAAAAATTTACTTTACCTTCATTTCACGCAGCGCATTATAGCAAGAACTAAGTTTTGCTTATATACTTTGACGATTGCCTTCTAAAATATGATACAACACGAAATTATAGATTTTAACGTTAAAATGTTATATTTCTGAACAAATGCACAACTACATAAACTATTAAATTTGAGTCTTATTGTTTTTTTCTTCAAAAATGCTGCAGAGTACAAAGGCGTAAATTGGTAAATATGCAGAATAACTCCACCTCCGACTTTGATGAAATTTTTAGGCAACCCCAAAAAAAATCGGAGGTGGGGGAGTTATTCTGGATATTTACCCGTAAATTACCCTTAACTGCAGCAAAATAAAGAAGATGAACAAACTAATAAGGCCAAATCTACATAGCTTTCTTATACTAATTTCTCGTAAGCGCTAACACATATTCTATGCAGTATCGTCTTTATCAGCTAAAAGAATCATTATCTAAATTAATTTTACCGAAATATCCAGTTCTAAAAGACTTAATCATAAATTGCGCAGCATAAAGAACATCCGGCATTATCATCATTGTGCCATCATAGTTCTTAATTTGTTTAGTTCTATTGAACTTTCTTGCACCACAAACCAAAACTTCCGTCACCTGATCTGTTGGCTTGTCCATGCCCATTAAATCCATATACTCGAATCTTTTATTCTTATTTAACCAGTACAGTAGATAGTCTGCAATTATGTCCTCTCCCACAAGATGATCTGGTAAGCAACCACAAAGAGCTAATCGCATTCCCATTTCATCATCTCTTATCCTCGGAGTTAAAATTCCAGGAGTGTCTACCATGTAAATTAAAGGATCATCGGAAATCTTGATTTTATTTAACACACTCCTTGTGATCCCAGCAACAGCGCCAACAGCAGATGCTTTCTTCTTTTTGAGATGTTTATTTCTTAGGTTATTTACAAGAGATGACTTACCAACGTTTGGAACTCCAATAACCATTACACAAAAGTCCTTTTCGTCGGATCTATTGAATCTATCAGAATTCGTTATTAAGTCTTTGGCTAAAGGTATTAATTTTCTTACGCCACTGCACTTTGGATCTTTGCAATTTGTGTATAAAACATGATCAACTCCTTCGTTTTGTTTGATAATATCACCAACTTTAGAAAATGTTGTAGCATCTGCTAAATCCTTCTTATTTAAAGCTAAAATATGAGGCTTTAGGCCGCTCACTGTATGCTTAAAGTCTGGATTCCTGCCTGAGAGTGGGATTCGCGCGTCGTGAACTTCTATAATGCAATCAATTGATTTTAACTTCTGCTGCATCTGTTTTAACCCTTTTCCCATATGACCAGGAAACCAATGGATTACTTCTCGTGTTGCTAATTTAAATGATTTACGAAAATTCTGAGCCATTTCTTCACTTTGTTATTAAGAATTGCGAGGTTATGTTTATTTTTAAATTAGAAGCATTATGAGCTTTTACATTTGTAGTAATATTTTAAATCAACAACAGTTTAACATCATTTAAAATAATTATTATACATTTCTCAAAAATTTATACAAACCATCTTTTCTTTTTAGTAATTATTTTATAAATTTTTCTTTATTAAACTGTTTTTGCCGGTATTTTACATAAACCCATCATAAAGGCCCAACTATAATGCACGTAAGAAACGCACGTCATCTGGGCGCTCTCATGGAAATTAATGTGTTCGGCCATATTGGACGTACGTCGGTCATATTTTGTTTCGTTAAGTTTCGTTAAACGTAAAAATGCGAAAAGAACCGCGCTTAACGTACGTTTTGTGAGAATTTGTAGTTAAATTGGTGACAGCTGATTTTTTTGTTGTTGTTTTGTGGGTTTTAAACAAGAAAGAGTATGGAAAATGTTGTGCTTCAAATTTATGGGAGTGATTTTGATGAAAAATTTATTATAATTGAAAATAAATATGATTATTTTTAATATGCAAAGATTAATAGACAAGTTTTAATAGTCAATGAATCATATTTATGCATTTTACTAATTTTAAACTTGTGAAAACTTTCCGTATACACAAACCATTATACGTTTGACGAAAGTTTGATATTTACGCACGTCGGCCGACGTGCGTTTCTTACGTGCATTATAGTTGGGCCTTAAGCCTCACAATACGAAAGCAGCATAAATTTGGTACTGTCAAAAAATTCAAGTGACAATCAAATTGAAGCAAACTTCATGCTAAATGACTAGGAGGTTTTGTTGAAGTTGGATGTCTCAGCGATTTTAGTGAAAATTTTTGTGTAAAACAATGGTATGAAATGAATATTAAATTAATTTTAAATAATTTCCAAACAGTTTAGTCAATATTCAATAATATTTTGCAAAGTTTTCGCCAGACTTCTTTTGTTAAAATAATTATATATTTCTGTCTAACCTAACTTGTTTTCAAATAAATTATTTTTTTGCTCATAAATTTTCTTTTTAGGGTCAAAATCAATCAGGTCAGGGGGGTGGAGGTGATAAAAAGGATGACAAAGATAAGAAAAAGAAATATGAGCCACCAATTCCTACACGCGTTGGTAAAAAGAAGCGCCGCGCAAAGGGACCCGATGCCGCAATGAAATTGCCTCAAGTTACACCACATACAAGATGTAGACTTAAGCTTTTGAAATTAGAACGTATTAAGGATTACCTATTAATGGAAGAGGAATTTATAAGAAATCAAGAAAGACTAAAGCCACAAGATGAAAAGAACGAAGAAGAAAGATCCAAGGTAGATGATTTACGTGGAACACCAATGTCAGTCGGAAATCTCGAAGAAATCATTGATGATAATCATGCAATTGTTTCAACTTCTGTTGGAAGTGAGCATTATGTGAGTATACTATCATTTGTGGATAAAGATCAACTAGAGCCTGGCTGCTCTGTTCTGTTAAATCATAAAGTTCATGCCGTTGTTGGTGTCTTAAGTGATGATACTGACCCAATGGTGACTGTTATGAAACTTGAGAAAGCACCACAAGAAACGTACGCCGATATTGGTGGCTTAGATACGCAAATTCAAGAAATAAAAGAATCCGTCGAGCTGCCACTAACGCATCCAGAATATTATGAAGAGATGGGCATTAAACCGCCAAAAGGTGTAATCTTGTATGGCCCACCTGGCACAGGAAAAACCTTGCTGGCAAAAGCTGTCGCTAATCAAACTTCAGCAACATTTTTAAGAGTAGTTGGGTCTGAACTTATACAAAAGTATTTGGGTGATGGACCAAAACTAGTTCGCGAATTGTTTCGAGTAGCCGAAGAGCACGCTCCTTCCATAGTTTTTATTGATGAGATTGATGCTGTTGGTACGAAACGTTACGATTCCAACTCGGGCGGAGAGAGGGAAATTCAACGAACTATGCTTGAGCTCTTGAATCAACTGGACGGCTTTGATTCAAGAGGAGATGTTAAGGCAAGAAGTCTTCAAGTAAATTATGAACATCTCAAATGAATTCGATATTTTTTTTCAGGTTATTATGGCAACAAATCGTATTGAAACTCTTGATCCAGCCTTAATTAGGCCTGGGCGTATTGATCGTAAGATAGAATTCCCTCTGCCAGATGAAAAGACAAAAAGGAGGATATTCACTATACACACGTCTCGTATGACTTTAGCGGAAGACGTCAATCTCAATGAATTGATCATGGCTAAGGATGATTTGTCCGGAGCTGATATTAAAGCTATTTGTACAGAAGGTGGACTAATGGCCCTACGAGAACGTCGAATGAAAGTAACAAATGAAGATTTTAAAAAATCGAAGGAAAGTGTTCTTTACAGAAAGAAGGAAGGTACTCCAGAAGGTCTTTATCTTTAAATTAATTAAAATGACTTGCTTTCATATGATTAATGTATTTCACTTAATAAAAACTTTACTAATTAATTCGAAATTTTCATCAAAATGTTTTATTTTCCGCTCGACATACTCGTTTTGTATTTTCGATATTTCCTGGACTGGTTTCTCTGCGTTTGTGTTCATTTGAAAGTGGACTCGACTTTTAGCTGCAGGAATATTTTTTGATTGGAATTTTGTGACTTCGTCTACTAGGCCTTCTTTACTGTCTTGAAAATTATTAACGACATTACTAAAAGCCTGCCACTTAGATAATTCAAACCCAGTTTTAAGGCCATCCGCATACCCGCGATCGAACCCTGCTTGAAACATCGAATCTCTCCCATGAGTTATCCCATCAGAATAGCCAACCTAAAAGATTAAAATTGTCAGTTTTGACATTTAGTCAAGCCAAATGTGATTTGATGGTTGGAGAATAAACAACCGCGGGTTTTCTTCGCTTATTTACCTTAGATAGTGCTGAAGATATTTTATTAAAACTTGTAGCAGATACTTCCTCGAAATCAGAATCATCGGAGTGCAAAGCCGACATTTTATAAAGGTGATATTAACAATTGCAATTACAAGTGCGCGGCTCAGAAGGCAAAACTCGATTTGCAATATTCCAGCTGTTTTCGGATATTCGAATTTAAGTCTGCTTTCCACTGTAATTCACTACGGAGTTGGTCAACCAGATAAAATTTCGTAATTTAAATAAGTAACGTATCGGAAAATAGATTGTTATTTTTAATTATAATAAGATTAGTTAATCTTTATTAAATAGTTGCGTTGTTTGTTAACAATACAAAAAATTCTGTATGTGCAACATTAGCCCAATCCCTTAGTCCGCTAGTTGTGAAAAGGTGAGTAAAGGCTCCCATACACGGTCAAATTGGATGTACATCCAGATTTTCATCAAACCCATGCCCGCAACGAGTTTTGATCTGCCGACCGGCTCAATCGCACTTCGATGTACATCCAATTTGACCGTATATGGGGGCCTTTACTGCTACTGAAGCAGAAGCCCCCATTCCATAAAAGGCGTACTTAATTTTTCTATTGCACCTTTTGTTTAAGAAGATCATATAGGTTCGACACCAGTGCTAATTTCACAATTTTCCTGAATCTTTGCGCCTGACTACCACCCCAGAGGTCCCGGGTTCGAATCCTGGCAGCACCACGGTCCTTCGCCTTTCCCACCTTCTTTCTTCTTCCCTCCTTACATTCCTCATTCTCCCTGTCATAGCCTTCCGCTAGCACTGCCCTTCTCCACCAGCGCATGTCATCGGTTGGTTGATGGGATTCAGCTCGTTTCAGGAGGCATAACACTCCAGCGAGTTGTTTCTCGTTGCCCCGATGCCAGAGTCGCGATAAGAAATGGTTGGGAGTAGGTGGTTGTGGCAGTTCCTACTTCTCTCTTTCCCTTCACTATCTATCGACTAGAGCTTGCTGTTCGACATTGCACTCTATACGAAGAAAATTGATTATCGACAGTACAAAGGGCTTTCCCTGATCTCTAGTCTTCCACATAAAAAAAAATGTATACAAATGCTAAACTTCTTCTGAGGATTGCTAATTTAACATACGACCCTCCGGCTCTAAAATAAGTGTTTTCAATATGGCGGTTATCACTTTTCTGCTAACCGAATTTACACAACTTTAAAAATTCATTACTCGAAAACGGTAAGCGAGCGACGATTTATTTTTCGACAAATTAATTTTGCGGACCAAAATACTGTAAAAAAAAATCGGTGGTACTAGTATACTGTAGATTTACCCTTATTTAGGCATAGTAAAAAGTAAACTGTAATAAAAGTGAATTTAGGCCGTGTGCGAAACCGTCTAATTGCTTGCTAATTCTAGTACTTTTTCATTTAGTAAATTTTCGAGCTTGCTAATTCTTCTTCTTTTGCCAAATATTTGAAATATTAGGTTTGTTCCCGTACTTTCTTCATTCTGCCACTTACTGCAAGTTGCTTATTGAGAGGTGGGGATGAAGTACAGAAAGTACAGGAACATGTTTCTGCAGGTTTCTGCTGTTTTAACACGGGAATGACAGTTCTAACATTGCCATATTTCAAATATCTAAGCTGCAGCAGGTTACAGCAGCTCGTAGCTACTGCAGGTTTCTGCTTCTTACTGCAGAGTGGGGAAATGAGTATGGCGGCTGCAGTAAAAGTACGGGAACAGAATTCTGTTAAGTAATTCGAAGCAACTGACAGATTCTGTACTTTCTGCAGGTACGGGAACAGACCTATTTACATTTATGCAGTGGTTGCTACTGGTAACGGTTTTAATAAAAACGTAACATTTTGCCGTACATGAGCAACAGTTTTGCAAAAAATATTAGTGCCATCATTTCATCATTATCTAATTGTCCGTGACTTTCCCTCCTTTTAAAAAATCTTAAATAAATAATATTTCAAATACTACTTTTATAATTAAACGTCAAGTACATGTCAACGTCAAAATTTTAGCAAGCAATTCCAGTTTTGGTTTCGCACAGCACTGGAATTAGACTGGGAAGCTTCCAAAAAATCTGGAAGTTTAGCAAGCAATTAGCCGGTTTCGCACAGGGCCTTAGTAATTTAATTTCATTAAGGCCTAGTATACATTGGGCGTTTTGAAGGGCGCGCTTTTGAAAGAGTTCCTATTAGGTGTACACATGCAAACGCGCACTTTTTACCAAGCGCCCGTGAAGCGCGCTCTTCGAGATTTTCGTTAGAGCGCGCGTTTCACGGCCTCGTTGAGATACATACACCGCTATCTTGTACATTCTAGCGCGCGTTTTGATACCGATTTATTTTTAGATGAAATCCACAACAGACCCGCTATTTGGAAAGTCCGGAATATAAAAATATAATATTACTGTAGACCGCCTCCGAACGCTTGGTGTGTACACTACCAATGCCCACTAAACGCAACGCTGAGCGCTCAATGTGTACTTGCCTTAAGGCGATGGCCCAATGCCGACGGCGCGTTATACGCGGCAGGTGCTTCATGCGCGTTAACGTCCGTTGAAGGTTCCTTCATAGCGTCAAGGCGTCAAAAAGGTTGCTTTGATTTAAATTCATGTATGGGTTTTTGTCTTTATAAAGTTTTAATTTCGACAGTTTGACAGTTTTGCAATTTTCAACGCCTGCCAACGCGCGAAAAGTTGAAAGTTGGTCGACTTTTGCCGTCGCTTGACGCCGCAAAGTCGTGAATGGGACAGCTCGATTTGAATTACACACAATCAAATATCGACGTCAAAGCGCGTCAACGCTTTGACGCGCGTAAACGCGAATAAAGTCGTGATTGGGCTATCGCCTTTAAGTGCTGTAACAGTAAGACCCTGAATATATTTGCGCCAACGCTGGAAAGTGTGCTTTCCGATTTTCCGTTTTGTGTTTTGGTTTGACAATTGTTATAATTGCGGCGATTGCTGGATTTACACGACCGGACACTGAATAGAAAAAACTTATTTGTAATCGTCAATTCTCTTTTGAACTCCGATGGAATGTCGCATGAGTATATTCTCAGGCGAACTCTTAACGATCGAACAAACCAACGAACTAGCCAAAACCGATTGGCTTTTTGTTGTTGCCTTTTGAAATTCTTGTTCTAGCAGTAACAACAACGCAGGAACTGTCAAAATGTTCGTTCCGCTGTCCTTTGAAAATGTATATTCAAATTGTCCGCTCTCCCCATCATTCTCTCTCACCCTCTTGCTCATAAACCCAGCTCGTTCGTTCCTTTTGTCCGTTCGGTGCCCGGTCGTATAAATCGGCCCATATGAAATATAATAGTTCTGGCAAAAAATGAAATAGTGTCTTTTTTTGGTATATCACGATTTTTTGGTCGTTAAAACAAAAAATTATGTTTTTATTTGTAACGGACACAATTGGGAAATTAACGGTCAAAACTTAAGACGGATTAACAGAGGCATGGGAGGGCTCGGACTGATGGCGACAAATCTAACCTTTAACCTGTAGCATGTTGTAGAAGTTCGGAAGTACTGACTGAAGATTGTGGAATTTTGTTTAAATAGTATTTTTTACTACGTTATCTCAATTTCCATTTCAGTTTTCAGAAGCATAAAAGGTTCTATAAAGAATTGTAGAATGGCTACACCAGAGGAAATGGGCGTTCAACTTTTTGCAGTGATTCAAGCAAATACGAATGGTGTAACTAACGACGATTTAGTGAAGCAATTGCCGAATTCAACAGCTGAGCAGAGGGTGATAGCACTTAACAAGCTTCTTCAGCAAGGTTTCGTGGATATTCTACAAAAGGGGGATAAATTAATTTATAAAGCAAAGGATCCTCAAAAAAGTTCTGTACCAAAAGGAGCAGATAATGAAGAAAAAATAGTCTATAGCATTGTAGAAGATGGTGGAAATAAGGGGATATGGATTCGAGATATTCGAATTCGATCAAATCTTAACATGACACAACTGAATAAAATTTTAAAAAACTTAGAAAATAAAAAGCTAATCAAAGCTGTTAAATCCGTAAATGTGAGTATCTATAATAATATTCTATTATAAATATTACAATACAAATGCTGTAAACGCACTTATATTCTTTCTAGGCCAGCAAAAAGAAAGTGTATATGCTCTATAATCTTGAGCCAGATAGGTCAGTTACTGGTGGTGCTTGGTATCAAGATCAAGACTTCGAGGCTGAGTTTGTTGATGTACTAAACCAACAATGCTTGCGATATTTACAACTTATTCGAGACGATGCGAAGGAAAAACGTGATGGTCCTCTCGCAATGAAACAAATGTCAACTTGCAATGTCGGAGATGTTTTAAAGTTTATATCTGATTTAGGCATTAGTAAGGTATATCGCTATATTTTGTTTTTGATATGGAACATAAGAACATACTTTTATTCAAGGTGAGCTTAGATGAAGACGATCTGGAAACAATTTTGAAGACAGTTGTTTATGATGGTAAAGCAGAGCGTGTTTTGTTACCTAATGGATCCTATGTCTATCGTGCTGTAGAATCACCATTATCTCCACCCGGTTTAGTTCAAATGCCATGTGGAATATGTCCTGTTATCAAAAACTGCGCAAACATTGGTGAAGTTACTCCTACCGTTTGCCAATATATGGCTGATTGGTTGGATTAATGTAAATAAAATGAATTGAAACTAGATATTTTCTTTTTATAAAGTTTATGTTCAGTTAGTGTAATCAGCGGTATTTTTAAAATATAGAACCAACCAATGATATTTGTAACTTTCTCGTCAGTGACGTTCTAGTCTAGTTCAATGGTTGTTTGAGGTTATTGTCCTATACTATACTATAATTTCTTTTGTGTAAAGATTTTAAATCAGTAAAGAAATTGAAAATGGAACGCGAGAATAGGCAGCGTTGCAAATGGCTTACCTTGACATATTCTGAGTGTATATTATTTTTCTCCTTTACATAATAAAATACAACAAAAATAAGGTGGAACATGTAAAACTCTTTCTACGAATAGTTCATGGTGTATTGGTCAATGCAAATTCTTAAAAAAATTAATACTAATAGTTGTAAGTTCGAAATATACAGATCAGATTAAAATTCTGCAGAGCCATGGGAGAATTCTTCATCATCAGGAGCTCCACAGTCTATTGTTGGCCTTGGCTTCCTCCAGCGTTCACCTCCATGATTAACGATCTCTGGCCCGTATTTTCCAGTTTCTTATTTCTAACTGTCTTAAGTCTTCCTCGGGGTCGTCTATATATCTTTTCTCCGTTGTCCTGGCGGTACTTTCGCTAGCACTATCTTTTCCGGGATCCGTTCCGCACATCGTTCGACATGACCAATTCAACGTAGTCTGTTTATTTTGATCAATTTGTCAATGTTGGGAATTTTACTGATTTCATACTCGGAGTTGTATCTTTTCCTCCAAATGGCATCTACCTGTTTTCCTTTGTAAATCGAACGAAGGATTTTCCTTTCCTGGACGAAGCCGACGAATTCGTGACAAGTGTTTTAGAGTGGGAAATTCGGAGCAAATTATTTTATTTTATTATTTAATTTACGTTAAATTACGTTAGCGAATATTTTCCTAGTAATATTTATTTTGCCTATGTTAATAGCTGCGTTCTTTTTACACCGTAATCCGGATCAGATCATTACCTTTCAAGTAAACCAACAACAACAACTTGATCCAGCAAAAATTTGGATCAAAATCTATGATCCAAAAGTAGCTCAGGTTGCGACCATATCGGAGACACATCTCATTGGAAATTCCAGTTGTTTTTTAATTTTGAAAGTTGCTTCTTCTGGTAAATTTAGTTTTGTGGCGTGGTATTTCTGCAAAATTTGACGTTCGAACATTGTTTATAAAATTATTGGCGGAAAACCTTAATTCAGGTGAGTATTTTATAAAAAATTGATTTTAAAAGGAATATAAATAATTTTAAAAGGAATATATTTGTAGAAAAATGGAAAAAAGCAGAAGAATTTGGACCAAGGAGGAAACCACGGCCTTTTTAAATGCATATTCTGCAAGGAAAGCAGAATTTCTACATACAAAAAAGAAAAAACTGGCCATGGCAAATGTCTTAGAGGACTTAATTTCACAGGGAGTATTAGTAAGTTTAATTTTTATTTACATATTGATTTTTATGTACATTATGAGTGATTGTGATATTTGGTTTCAAAATTTTCAATTTTAATTTTCGTTAATAAGTTTGGTAACGTGAAATAGATTTGATTCATATTTCTTGTGGCCTCTATCCTCCTTGTAAATTGAATTCGAGATCCGTTCTAAGATCTTCTTTTTTCATCATTCCTCTTGCATCTGATTTTATTTCCAATTGTCTGATTAAGTCTTTCATTTAAACCATTAGAAAATGGTGCATTTACTGCTGTGAAAATTAGTTGTATACATATAGTATGTTAAGTCATCTAATTCTTCATATGTTTTCTAGCTTTGATATTCATTTTTCCCAGTGGAACTCCGTTGATATTTAGGAATTTAGTTTACCAAGTTCAAGGAATTCAAAATCACTTAGGGAAATATAATGTACTTTCCTTACATATAGTATATTTAGGAAAACATATTTAAACTATTCTTTCTTACAGACACAGGCAACAACGGTAGAAATGCTCCAGGTTAAATTAAAAAACCTGTTGAGAGCATTTAAAAGTGGAGTGGACAACAACAAGAGAACGGGTGCAGGGCCTTGTAATGTGCCGTACGAGGACTTGATGCAGGAAATATTTGGAGAACGTCCTATTATTTCCAACAACCACACATTAGATTTGTCTGGGCAACCGGTAGAACCTTTGCCGGTTTCAGTGTCATTGGATTTGTGTGGGCAGCAAGTAGAACCTTTGCCGGTTTCAGCGACTATAGATTTGTGTGGGCAAGAAATACAACCGGCGCCAATTGCTGCATTAAGTCCGGTTCAGGAAGAAAGCACCAAAAAGGACACCAGAACAAAAAAGGCAAAAAAAAGCAATAAAGAAAAGAAAGAAATATTTTTTGAAAAAAAACTAAAATTGTACGAAATTTATTTGCAGAAGAAATTGGACAAAAGAGAAGAAGATTCAAAGGCTAAAGAGAGACGCCATCAAGAAAAAATGGCTTTATTTACCAATTATTAGTTTTATTATAAATTTATTTTGTTTCTTTTTTATTATGTAGGAAGAATTTCTATTTATGTTTATGTATATGAATTGTTTTTTATTTATTTATTTTTACGTTTATTTTAGTTATATTTTGAATTTATTTTGTTTGTTTTTTATTAGGTAGGAAGAATTTCTATTTATGTTTATTTATGTAAATAAATTGTTTTTCATTTATTTATTTTAACGTTTATTTTAATATTTATTTTACATTGTGAAATTATTTTATTTTACAACTTATGTTGTATACAGAATAATGTCTGGCAAAATAAGACAATATATATTCTCCATATAAATAATTTCCTATATTCATTGAAAAATCACAACTTTTCATTACGGTAAAATGATTTATGCCACTTTTTAGTTTAGAAAAGTTACAGTGGCGGTAATTTACTAAAATTTATGAACTAAACAATTCAAAGTAAAGAATTAACAATTTCTGTATTTTGGATCTTAGATAAAAATATTACAAAGTAAAATATCCAACAAAAATAAATTATCTTCAATCATAGAAAAACAAAAAAACAATCTTAAATCAAAGTTAAAACCAATAAAAAGCTGGATCTGTAGCCGACACGTGAAGCCTTATATTTTCTCCTCCACCTTCTAGTCTAAAGCAACATCCTTGAATTGCTCATACGGAAATAAAATAAAAAAATATAATTAAAAACTGTTAATGACCCTCTATACTACAATTTACCTAAAGTTAATGATAAAACATAAAAATAGCTATACCGCATCGTTGCTCTCCATTAGGAACATCGTTGTTATATCAGGAACAGGAAATCCACTTCAATTTCTTGTATGTAATTTTTTTTCAGCAAGCATTTCAGTACCGGAAAAAATTAAACAATATTAAGTAATGTTTCAATATTATGATATTCCAATAAAATTGTACCTGACCTTTTCTGTAGGCTTTTTTGGCATTCATATTTGATTTGTTCTTCCTCTTCTGTATCACTACCTGGCTCTTGTTATATTTTAACAAATAATCTTCCGATAAATCTCGACTATAATAATAAAAAAAGAAAACCAAATGTTAAACTAAAACATAAAATCCATTGTACAAAAATACTTGTACCCAAAATAAGAATCTGGAACTACATAATTGTAGTTAATGTCATCAAAATTGCGCACCACTAATAACATTTTTAGTTATCATTTCGTTGATCAATCTGTCCCTTCTATTGATATTAGTTACCTCCTGATGAGAGTTATCGCTTACTTCAATAACAGATTCATTTAATTCTTCATCTACATCGAATTCATCCTGATTGGCAACACATATGTTGTGTAAAACACACGCAGCTACTACCAAATTAACCACCATATTTATGCGGATTTGTTCAGTAAAATGTAATATTCTTCTGAAGCGAATTTTTAGGAGACCAAAAGCGTTTTCAATTATAACTCTCCCCGATGAATGTAACCTGTTGAATTCCCTTTGAGTCGTAGTTAAGTGTCCATTATCTTTGAATGGTGGTATTAACCAATCCAAGCATGAGTAGGCCGAATCTCCTAGCAAGAAGGTATTGTTTGGAAAAGTTTCGTTTACATTTTCTAAGGCCTTCCGATACAAGGAACTTCTTCGAAGGACGCGACTGTCGTGAAGGCTTCCGGGCTCGCCACAATAAACGTTTATAAATTTTTTCTCCGAATCCACAACTGCTTGAAGAACTACGCTGTAATAACGTTTTCTATTGAAGTAGCTTTCTTTGTCTGTAGAAGGTGCTTTAATCTTTATATGGGAACCATCTATACATCCTAGAACTCCTGGAATTTTACAATTCCTTTCAAAAACATTAGAATTCCGCGCTAGGTGCTGTCCTTCGGGCCATTTTATAAATTCATGGCTAATTTTAATTAGCCAGGAAGAAACCCGTTCGACAATTCGCCAAGTACATGATTTAGTGATGCCGAACAAATTCCCAACTTCACGAAAAGAATTTGTGTTGGCCATGTACCATAAAAAAATATAAATTTCATTTTCTGCTCCAACTTTTGTTCGCCCTCTGTTCCGCGCGTTGCTGAAAAACTCCGTTCCCTCATATCGATCTGCAACAAAATTTTTTTAAATAAATAAGAACACCTTGCATTTTTGATATCACTAACCAATCAGCATCTGGACAGTTGACCGATTTAATCGTAAATGCTTTTTAAAATCGGTATCACTGTATAGATGGATAGTATTTAAAAAGTTTGATACTTTATAGTGCTTTTCATAATATAATTCTTCCGATGAAGAATCGCTTGAATCGTCCTCACTCGAAAAGTCACTTGAAGATACATCATCCTCGGAATCTGACCAAAGCATCTATAAATTTAAATTGATATAAATAAAGAGTAGCAAATACAATTAAAACTATATTTATTTTTACAAACCTCGATAGCTTCTTCTACGTTTATGTCCATTTTCATCAAGGAACCCAACTTATTGCTAACCAAAAGGGCTAATAAACAAACTTAAAAAAAGTAATTTTATTTCAATTTCTATTGCTTTTCTTACTTTATAAATATGTATGATTTCCGCTCACAGTCTTGTGCACTTTCACTTCAGTCTTGTACTTCTAATTTAAGTCTTGTACTTTTAATTTATTAGTAATATTTCACTTTTTATATCACTTTTCACTTCGCTTTCAACTGTTTCAGACAAATAAATGCGCGGTAAAACGAAAACGTCAAATCTAACTAAAAAATAACATGTGACAGTTCAACACTGACACTTCAAATTCAGAATTAAAACTTCGAAAAATAAAATTTCTTCCATGATCCAAGTCCGTTCTTTTATGCACGGCTGATCTGATCCGGATCACGGGGTAAAAAGAACGCGGCTAATAATGCTTTCGATTTGTTAAATTTGTTCATATCTTCGACTATTTAGCAAAGGTTTAAACCAAATTACGTGGCCAATCAGGTTTAATCTGTATAAATCACGTAGTGTCAAATTTTTGTCTGCGTTTGCCTGTCAATTCCCATAAACATTAAAAAAAATTATAAAAAAATTTAAGATTTATGTAAAGAATTAATACTAATTTTATAAAATCATGGGTCTATGCAAATGCCCGAAACGACAAGTAACTAATCAATTTTGCTTCGAGCATCGAGTGAATGTCTGCGAACATTGCATGGTGACAAGTCATCCGAAGGTAAAATAATAAAAAAATATAAAGGATATTCATAATCTACTGGAGTATATTAATTGAAATAATTAATTTAAATAGTGCATAGTGCAATCGTATCTTCAGTGGCTGAAAGATAGTGATTATGTATCAACATGTACCTTATGCGGATTGTCCCTGGAAGATGGGGAATGTATTCGTTTAATTTGCTACCGTAAGTTTATAAATCATTAGAATATTTGGCTTCAATACAAATCTTAATTGATTTCAATAGATGTCTTTCATTGGTCCTGCTTAAATGCTAGGCAATCGGCACTTCCGGCAAACACGGCTCCTGGGGGCCACACCTGTCCAATTTGTGCTAACCCCATATTTCCTCCAACTAACCTGATTTCTCCTGTTGCCGACGTTTTGAAAAGTCGATTTGGTCAAGTAAATTGGGGTAGAAATGAGCTGGGCCTACCTTTAGTAAGTACTCTCTACTTAATTAAATAATTGTTCTATAACTCTTTATATCATATCAGCTTTCCGAAGAAAAAGTGGAGAATGTTAAAACGTCTGCTTCGACAGTATCAAACAGCATGCATATAAATGGTAGTCATTCAGAAAGGAATAAGGCGAACGGTTCATTTTTTAATAACAATAATCAAATTGCAAGTCCACATTCCGTTGTTATGATGGATTCATTTAATCCACCGTCGACAGACTTACATGGTAAACTAATTTAATTTTATTGTTATTTACACAGAAGTAAACAAAATTGTTGTAGCAAGTAGTCGGCGACCACTTTTACCAAGGCAACCTCCTATAGGTGGAATAGATCGTGATGATAATAAGTATAAAAGGCGAACTCCAGCCGAAATATTTTCTAGGTGGTCAAGACGATTTTATGCTCCATCATCCAGACCTCCATGGCGGCGTACTTGGTTTTTAGTGCTGACTGGATGTTTAATTTTTGTTGTAATAATATATTTAATGGCAACATTCGGAAGAGGATCGTCGATAAATGACTATCAGTGGGAAATGCATAATAATCCGAATGCGAAAATTGACTAGCTGAAATTTTGAGTTTTAGGTGGGAAAAAGTCACAAAGTAATAATATTTCGTTTCTTTATTTATCCTTTTATTTACATTTGTGATATGAAGCATCGTGCAGTTTTTTTTAATAGATTTGTGATTACAATATGTACGAAATTCATTATTTGAAAGCAAACATAAAATATGCAAACTATTATTTGTATCATATTTCCAGATAAAACATATAATATTACAAATAAACGACCTTATTTTTAAACGCATTTTAGTTGTGAATATTAACTTGCGGATTTTCGCTAAAGGGCATTTAAGGCACTATAGTGGTCCCCATAGATATTCTTGCATCGGAGGGCAAGACCTTGTACGACAGGGAATTTACAAGTGGGTCGTAGAAAGTGCGGCGGACTCGAGCGCCAGTCCATCGAAGCATGGCAGAGGATATGGGACGAGACTACTAAGGGCCGATGAACCCATAGATTCATACTAGTGGAGAAGTGGGTTATGAGAGAACATGGGGAAGTGAGTTACTACCTCATGCAACTCTTGAGTGGGCATGGATATTGTAAGGCATACCTTCACTGCTTCAGGGGCCGTATTTGGTTTCTCGAGTCGATGGATCGACTCGACAAAAAAAGCTTCTCGATTTTCTCGCATTTTCATATTAGGCATTACGACCAAATCGACAGACAAGCGCTGCCGTACAAAACCATCAAATTGTGTGATATTACTCCAAGTGCAGCAAACTATGTAAATTTAATTAAAATATAAATTGTTAAAAGTTTATGGTATGCATAAATTTAGCTTTTAATAAACGTCAAACGTCTTTATCGACACGTAAAGAGACGAAAACGTCGATATCGTGTTGCTAAATGCCAATTATATCGACTCGAGAAACCAAATACGGCCCCTGGTTGGCTGATTCGTTGTTCTGGCTACAATGTCCGGACGATAAGGTGGACGAAGTGCATGCCCTCTTTAAATTCCGAGGTTTGCGGAGCACGGGACTGTGTTGGAAGCAGTCGCTGAGGTGCAGCTTACCTCTCTGGACCATATGATAAAGTCTAAGGAAGTGTAGAGAATTATGGAAGGGGTGTTAAAGGCCATTCACCAGAAGCTTAAGCATACGAAGCCCAAAGAAACAGAGAAAGGCAAAGAAATGCAAGAAGAGGTAGCAGCTAGATAGATACCGGCTCTGGTAAGCACATTCGAGGGAACGCCCGAGGGTCATGCGGGGCCGTAATTGGCTTCTCGATTTTCTCTAAGTTTCATATTGGCATTACGACCAAATCGACAGATAAGCGCTGGTAGAGAAAACCAACAAATTGTGTCATATTAGTATTAACCCTTATCAATAACTTAGTGCCTAAATTTTGTATTGTCAACTACATTACAGTAGTCCCTTGGTCTAGTATCTAGTACTTTATGTTAAAACTCTGTAAAATACCACTCATGTTATTGATTGAATAATCTGTTTGAGTTTGAGTTGTGTCATATTACTCCCAGTGCAGCAAACCACTTATACAGGCAGCCTTATTATGGTTGTCACTTTCGGTGACAAATGGCTAAGTGAGACAAAAATGCTAACTGAAATTTCTCATCTCGCTGAATTTACTGTCCACAATATGGAAAGTGACAATAACAGTGACATTTCTCGCTATGGTGAGGTGACAACCACAATAAGGCTGAAGAGCATTTTTGTCTCACTTCGCCATTTGTCGCCGAAAGTGACAACCATAATAAGGCTGAGGGTGTATCCGTTAAGTTTACAAAGCGCCCGGCTGTGGATAAGTTATGGATAGACGAACAAAAAATCATATGGGTGGGAAAATCGTAACGGTTTAGCCGCTAGGGCGTTTTGAATTTTTTTAGGGTTTTACATATCACCCTGGGGCCGTATTTGGTTTCCCGAGTCGATATCGACTTCTGTCGATAAATAAAAATTGGTATTTGGCAACACGATATCGACAACGTTATCGTTTCTTTACGTTTATTAAAAAGCTCAATTTATGCATACAATAAACTTTTAACAATTGCTATTTTAATTTAATATACGCGGTTTGCTGCACTTCGAGTAATATCACACAATTTGATGGTTTTGTGTAGCAGCGCTTATCTGTCGATTTGGTCGAAATGCCAAATATGAAACTTAGAGAAAATCGAGAACCTTTTTTTGTCGAGTCGATCCATCGACTCGAGAAACCAAATACGGCCCCTGTATTTTTGCAACCCTATGATCTATTTTCATGAATAAGGTATCGGTGTACGAGTAATACTCCCACCTATCTAAAACTGTAAAAGTCAATTCGCTCAATTCGCTGAGGTGAGAGAACCGAATCGCAAGTTTATGTATGGATCCGGTGTTCTGAAGATTCGACAGAACTTTTTTGAGTTGACTCTTTTGAACCGGCTCTGGGAGTCGGATCTTTTGAAAGATGCAGATCCGGTGAGTCGGCTCTCGTAAAAGACCCGTTTTACCCATCTCTAATTCTCACCACTCGCTAGTAAAAAAGGGCAACTTGACTGTCCGAGAAAATAATGATGTTAGAGCTATTTGGAGCCTATTAATACAAGATGGCACAATTCATTAAAACAACGTAATAAATGTATAAAAATTATGTACGGGCCTCATTAGGTCATAATATTGTATTAGCATTTGTAACGGTCATTATTGGACTTTTGGAACCGCTGTAACTTTTTTATTTGATTCACTAGAGTAATGCTGCCATAGAATAAAATGACGAGATTATTCGGATCTTAATTTTAAGATAGGTAGGACAGTGCTACAACACTGGGCTCACGATCCATATAAAGTTGCCTATTATTCTTTAGCTCTTTAATAAACTTCAAACGTATTTATCGACACGTAAAAAGACGATAACGTTGTCGATATCGTGTTGCCAAATCCAAATTTTTATTTATCGACTCAAGAAACCAAATACAACCCCTAGTCTGGTTTGGAACCGTCTGTATACCAAAAGGCCGTGCTTCATATAAAGAGGAGTCTGCCGTGATGACATTCTGATCGACTTCCGACTATCGTCATAAATGATTTGTCGACGTCCAGAGTGGCGAATGGCATCGAACAATGAAAACATAGGGCCTGATCATGGCTGGCGAGCCGCTTGTCGTTGTAATTTTTCGTATCATAGTTGGCGGATGCAGCGACATGACAGTAGTTTGCGACAAAACCTTATCATGATTGTCGCTTGAAATGTTTGATCATTTCTTATAATTAAAAAAATTTAAAATTTCCTTATTTATTCAATCTATTTAAAAAATATTTATGTATAAAAAACACCTTTTCTCAAACTGAATTTTTGTCACGTACCAAAACCAAGCGCCTGAAATACTCTTGACAGTCGTGAAAAACGCAACTTTGTCTCTTAAAACGCCAACTGTGACACGCCTGAATGCATTCTTCCCGACAAATGTCAGTTTTTTCAAGAACTATGATTCCGTTTTACAGTCGCCGTACCTTTTCTCACTTCAAGCGCCAACCATGATCTGGCTCTTTGCCTGACTTCCTTGAGAATCGATAGGTGATTCACTAGGTCTTCTGGCTTAAATGAAAATAGCCCAGTAGACGGAGCGCACGCGCCCCGGCCTTCTTTAGTGGCGCGCGTGAGTCGGAAAAAACCCCGAAAAGGGTAACTACTTTGAGCCGGAACAAGACTACCTCCCCCTCCCGTTTTCGAGGATTCTGAACACGATGGCGTTGTTAGAATTTCTATTTTCGGTTGCGCAACCCCTCAAAACGGCCAAAAACCACCCCCAAGAGGGGTTAAAAGCGCTTTACATGGTTTCCTTGTAAAAGAAACACTTTCCTCCCGTTTTCGAGGGTGCTGAACACGGTGGTGGTGTTGGATATCGGTTCCGACCCCTCCACCGGCCATTACTCTCCCCCAAAATGAGTAATTTTTTTTTGTAATATTAGCGCCAAAATATATTTATCCCGTTTTCGGGGGTGCAGAGCACGGTGGCGCGGTTAGAATTTTTCTTTGCGGTTAAAATAGTAAATTAACTGAAATACTGTAACAATTTGTTTAAGGGTAATTGAAGAAGAAAGAACGACCATTTTAACCAAGAAGAAAAATACGATTAATTCTCCCGTGCTCAGCATACTCGAAAACGGGGTAAATATATTTTGGCGCTGATATTATAAAAAAAAATTTACCCAATTTGGGGAAGAGTATTGGCCGGTGGAGGGGTTGGTGGGGGGTCGGAACCGATACCCAACACCACCACCGTTCTCAGCACCCTCGAAAACGGGGGAAAGTGCTTTTTTTACAAGGAAACCGTGTAAAGCGCGTTTAACCCCTCTTGGGGGTGATTTTTGGTCGTTCTGAGGGGTTGCGCAACCAAAAATAGAAATTCTACAACGCCATCGTGTTCAGAATCCTCGAAAACGGGAGGGGGAGGTAGTCTTGTTCCGGCTCAAAGTAGTTACATATTCGTCCGACTCACATACGCCACTACTTCTCCAGTACTGTAGGATAGGCGCTGTTAGCTCCGGTGATACCGAGACATACTATACTATAATATCTTCTCCCCGATTTAGGGATAAGACAATAAGATTGGTAGCATATCTTCCAAGCCCTTCTGAAAGTTTTGCGGAGCACACGGCTGTGCTGGAAGCAGCCACCGAGTTGCACTTAACACCGGGGAACCTCCTGGACCAGATAATGAGGTCGGAGGATGTGTGGAGTATGAAGGTCATCCATCAGAGTCTTAAGCAATACGAAGCCCACAGAGAAAGGCAAAGAAATGCCAGAGGAGATAGCAGCTAAATAGCTGATCCAGTCCCGTGACGCAATGGAGTAAACCGGTCAAGCCGAAAGAATGAGAGTTAAGAAGGAGTTTTTTCTTTTCTTAGGCTAGGCTAGAGACCCAAAGAACCGAGAGGCAGGTGCTTCTCGGTAGAGTCCTGTCCACCCACCGATGACCTTTCGAGCGGTTACGTAGTTAATGAATTGGGTGGCGAGCTTCGTCGAAATCATCTTTCCTACAAAGAAAGCATAGACGGTAGGGCGCTGATCCGAAAGTCCCACTGCCCCGGCTCTGGTGAGCACCCTTGAGGGACTCCTTGGGTCACGTCGATGACGTCAGGCCGAAGTAATGCCTTTATGGCTCGTACCGGTTTGGACCCAAACGTCATGGAAAAGGGTTGGTGAGTTTAGTCAGTAAGAATGTGATACTACCCGGTCTCCTGTCTTAGGCATTGGCCTTAGGCAGGCGGTCGGAGACATTACCTGTCGCTAGACCGATGTAACACCACTCCCTCGTAAAAAAAGCCCCTCTGAAGGAGAGCCGGGAACATTCTGTGAAAATCCTGTTTACGTGGCCTTTGTTCCTATTGTAGGACCGTTCTGATCCAATGTAAGGTCCTAAGGACGATTTAGGATCAGTTACAAGAGAACTCACGAAATGAGTACTTATTAATAGCTCCATGGTGTCTCTGGTGTTCTCCGTAAAGGACCCCTCAGGAGTCTTGTGGGAGACAATGCCATTTGAGTGATCCTTGGACAAGATATATGTAACCTCATGGAAGCTGGTTGGTTATTTCTTCGCAGAAGGCTTTCCATAACCTTGGTTAGGATATTCTCAAATCTTGGGCTTGGCCTTGGTCACTCCTTGCCTAATCATATTGAGAAAGTAAGGCTCGTGCCCGCTATTGATAATCGGATTAAGATCACCTTTATTAAAACTTAGCACCAAAGATTCTGTTAGATTATGTATTAACTTTGATATTGTGGTCGGGCTGTGAAATACTTGCATTAGAGTAATAATGATGTCGCGCTTTTTAGAATTTTGAATAATATTAGGAGCACAAGTAATCTGTAATAACTGCTGCTGTTAAACTACATACTCGTAATTCTTGGCTCAACAATTTAATGTGAAGACAAAAAATTACTGATCTCAAAAGGATTTTGCTTAAGACACTAAGAACTAAGAAGAATGCGTATAAATTTAATCGAGACTAGCATGCCAAAATATAGTAAATTTGCATACCTAGAAGTTTTTTTTTTATTTTCCAAAGGCATTTTTCTTCCAATTTACTTACTTAAAATTCCCGTCATGGTGTCTTTGGTCGCCTCAACCACAAGATCTAATCACTTTTAATCTGCTTCAGACAATTTTCGTAACTTCGATAAAGTAGCCAACTATCGCCTTAAGTATTTACAATTTAAATCAAGAACGATAACAGAAGAAAAACAAAATATGCGTCCACGTGAATATCTCTTCCTTCACACATACTTAGGACAAGGAATGGCCAGGTTAGGAGGAATCAAATGACGGGACAGTAAGATGAAAAAAACGATCTCAACCCAAGAATGTAAGCTGATCCTCAGTGCTGAACCGGACTGCAAAGGGGAAGTAGGTTCTGGAATTTAAAGAATTTTCTGATAAGCTTGAGATATTTTGTACCTTTTATTGCATTTTTTGTTGTTGTACTTTCTTTGGAATTAATTTGAATAAAGTGAAGAGTATGAAGAGAAATTGGCTTACATTTTTTAAATATATTTGGCCAAGCAATTTTGTAAGAATAATCGCTAGCAAGAACTTGATGAAAGTTTCACCAAAAAATTTAGTTTTAATCACGGGTTGTGATTCTGGACTAGGGTAAGAAGTGAGAGTTTAAACATAATTCTTGATCTCAAATTATTTTGTTTCAATTAAAGTTTTAATATTGCTCTTCTATGCCACTCACTGAACATGACTGTAATTTCCGGATGTCTTAACATAAACTCTGATGGCGCAAAAATACTTCAGAATATTGAAGATAAGAAAAGAATGATCACAATCGAATTGAACCTTTTGAAAAGAGACACCATTCGCGATGCTGGAGATTTACTACGAAAAATGCTAACCAATGAAAGTGAATATATTCTTACAGCTTTAGTTAATAACGCCGGTGTGATGTGCTTTGGAGAATTTGAATGGCAGACAAATAGTTTATTTGAAAGTCAAGTAGAAGTGAACCTTATAGGGCCGATGAGGCTTACAAAAGAGATTCTTCCGGTATTAAGATCGCATAAAGGACGAATAATTAATGTAACTAGTCATTGTGGGCTTCAGGTAAGAACATATTTCTTTTAACTACATTATTTCTAATAAGAATATTAATAGAGTCTCCCGGGGCTAGCACCATATGCTGCTTCTAAGGCTGGACTTAAATCTTGGAATGATGCACTTCGTATGGAGTTGAAGAAGTACGACGTTCAAGTAATTAATTTCATTCCGGGATCTTTTGTAATGTCTAGTAATATATCAGCGAAACAACAAGAATTTGCTAAGGAAATGCGAAAATCTTTCGATCAAGAACAGATACAATTTTATGGTGGATATTTCGACGAGTATAACAATTATCTTAATATTATTTCCGGCTATAAAGAACCATCAGTTATTGATGATAAGAAACTCTTAGACAAATTTAAACATGCGTTGCTAGAAGAATCTCCAAGTGCCATTTACAAGCACGAACCTTTCAGGTATTATATATAATTAAATAATGATATATCTTAATTATGTGTGTCATTTTTAGATATACAATATATCACACACTTTTCCGCATCTGTCCTACATTCGTTACTGATTGGCTTGTTACAAAATTTGTTTGTATGCCTAAATATAAAAACTGAGATTACTTTCAAATCAATACAACAGGTTCCCTAATTTAATTAAAAATTTTAATTATATTATATTTGCATAAGGCAATTTTTCAAATTAAGTTTTTATAAAACGAATAAATTTGAATGAAACTATAGGATGTTTCAAAACAGACGACTAGAAGTTTTTTTAATTAAAGACATATTAATACGACTATTCCCTTTTATTTCAATTGTGCATGAATCATTCCTTCATAGTATCTGCCACGTTCATTGTATCCTTCAAATGACAATCACGAAAATGTTTACAAGCATCGATTCATAATTTTCTAAAATATTTACAATTATTAAGCACGTATATTTCATTAATTTTTGCTTGAGGCTTTTATTTGTTTAAGGTTTTTTTTAATGTTCAAATAGCTCCAAAGAAAATGAGGAATAAAATCTTATGATATTTGGGAACCAATTGTTAGCCCCTATTCCTATAGTCACCTCACCTCACATTTTTTGTCACGTCACTTTTAAAGTGGTATTCTCAGAGTCGAGTGACAAGAAAAAAGTGAGTGATATAAAATGTGACAAAACTAGTTGAAAGATGGCAACTCAGTACCCTTGTGCTGAAAGTCGAGTCGCCACGACGCGACAAGTAGTTTAAGTTGAAGAAAGTGACGTTTCAGTCGAATCACGACTTTCAGCACAGGGGCTTTAATTCAACTTAGCATTTCCACTCTAGGCCTCTGTGCTGAAAGTCGTTATTCGACTGAAACGTCACTTTCTTCAACTCAAACGACTTGTCACGAAACACGACTCGACTTTCAGCACAGAGGCCTCAGTTCAACAAAAAGTAATTTAGAAAGGCAATTTATCCCAAAATTCTAAAGTAATTTAGAAATATGAGCTTTGTGGAAATGTAGTTTCATAGCGATAAGAGGGAGAGGGAAAATTTAAGGCTTATAGCAAGAAAACGAGGGATAAATCAAATGCTTTGGAGCTGCCTGTTTGCCGTAAGCGAACATTTCATTTTTTTTAACAATTTAATGTAGATTTATTTCTTTTCAGATTTAGACAATGGCCTCGATTCCCAGATTCGGCGGATCGGACACTCCCGCCGCAACTGAGGATTTGTGATACGCAACAATTTTTCCGCGGATATGGAACGTCAAATTTGCCTAAGCAAATCCGATATCGCGTATTTCAGAATCGCGTGAATGTTCACTCTGAATTTTTTCGGTAATTAAATCCGCATTCAATCCGCGACTGCGGTTTTGAATTTGCGACTGGATTTGAGAATCGCAAAATGTCAAATCCGCACTCACTTCCGATCCGCCAGATCTGGGAATCGAGGCTAATATTTCAGAATCTCCAAGGAACTGTTCGTATTTTTTCGTGAGATTTTAGAGCGCAATATGAAAAAAAACTTTATTTCTTTAGACTTATGAAGAGATAGTGGCCCTCAACTATACAGCATCGGTGAACATTCTGTCCAATTTCTTGTAAACTCTGCTTTACTTTGGCTACATTTTACGACGCCCTTCGTAACTCCTGGTTTTTCTCCATAAAGGAAACAATACAATCAAATTATCTCTTGCTTGTTATTTTAACTCGAGAATATAAGAATGATTTTGACAATTATACAACTATAAATGACTTCGGAAATGCCACACACTCTCACTTTTGTGACAATTGTGACTCAGGTGACTACGAGAATACGAAAACTGGTTTGTCACATTTTCCAATGCGTGACGTGACTATGGAAATAGCGGCCGATGTCGCCACCTTTTCAAATTAAGTGGACATTGAATTTCGTATGTAAAAAGCCCCGATTTTTATGCTTTAAGTAGGTTTGTCTTCTTAAAAATAAACATCAGAAATATCAATTCCATCACTATTCCATCCACATTAAACAGTATTTTTTGGTCCCATCATAGGAATTGCGCCTGTGCTACGGGCATGTGTACGGGCTGCTAGAGGTGCGATCGTAAGGCAGGCCGTATACCAAAGCTAGCGACCTACGCCGGCCGCTAGCAACCAGCTTTGCTACACCTGTTACATTTCTGCTTAAACCGCTTAAACGAAAATTGAGTTCTGTGATCGTTGTCATTTATTCCAGTATCGAGGTATGTTTCTCGTTCCGTAATAATTTTTTTTCCAGGTGAGATTATTAGCCTCACGCAAACGAGTTTAGTCAGTAGAGCGGGGTGTCATACTCTGTCAAAAGCCTTGGAAATATCCAGAGATGAATCTCTTGGTTGAGATGCTTCGTCAAGCATCCAAGAAGGTTTCCATAGATCTTTTCGGTCTGAACCAATACTGCCTGTCGTGCAGGTTTTGGTTGGATTCAAGATAGTCAGCTCTCTATTGATTACTGTCTTCATAATTTTGAAGAGAAGAGACGCAATCCCTTTCGGAAGGGGCTGAACGCTAGATTGCAAGAGTTAGGGCAAAAAGTTTGCGAAGAGGTTTAGTCAAAGGAGAGGCGCATTTCTTGAGTACCATAGGCGGAATTTTGGGACTAGTGGATTGATTAATGTCAAGCTCTTTGAGAAATATATACCCATCGCGAGTACTGTAGAAAACTCCGCCCATTAAGTAAGCGTTGTTACTCGAGAACGGGGGTGGTATTAGCAGTTTCCGGTAAAGAAGTATTTGAGGTGAACAGAGATGCCCGTTCTTTTTGGAACTATGTTGATTGGGATAAAATATAGGTATGGGAAATTAGCACTTTTGAACCTGAGGAGTAATTCGAAAGGTTCGTGAAAAAGGGCGTAATCGTACGCAAAAGGAACAGCGGATCAAATATCCCAAAAATGGGTGATCAGTCATCACTGCTCAGCAAGAATTAGATGATATAAACCTTGCTGAACTCTATATAATGATTTATGAAATTGTAGCTCTAGTTAAATTGGACAGATTTCAACCAATGTTAGATCATACGATAGGAGATTCCGCTGGCAGCAGAGATCAACATCATCATCATCAGGAGCTCCACAGCCTATTATTGGCCTTGGCTTCCTCCAGCGTTCGCCTCCATGATTCTCGATCTCTGGCCCGACTTTTCCAGTTTCTTACTCCCAACTGTCTCAAGTCTTCCTCGGCGTCATCAATATATCTTTTCTTAGGCCGACCTGGTCTCCTTTTACCTGACGGTACTTTCCCCAGCACTATCTTTGTCGGGTTCCGTTCCGCACCTCGATGGACGTGACCAATTCATCGTATTTGGGGTGGTAGCACGTAAGTTGTTTCAATCGACTTCTCCATACAAAAATTCAGAATTTTTGTATGAAGAGGTCGATTGAAACAACTTACGTGCTTCCACCCCTGTTTATTTTGATCACTTTGACAATGTTTGGAATCTTGCTGATTTCATACAACTCTGAGTTGTATCTTCTTCTCCAAATGCCATCAACCTGTATTCCTTTGTAGATCGAACGAAGAATTCTCCTTTCAAATCTTCCTACCAATGCTTCGTCTGCGTTTTTCAATGTCCACACTTCCGAAGCATATAGTAGGACAGGCCTTATTAGTGTCGTGTAAAGTGCCAGTTTTGTCTTCCTTGATATATTTCCAGACGTCAGGTGCCTGCGTAGGCCAAAGTAGCATTTATTAGCCAGTAGTATTCGTCTTCTGATTTCGGCCGATGTATCATTACCTTTTGTTTTAATCGTGCCGAGGTACACAAACTCATCTACTGCTTCTATATTGTTGGTGTCTATCGTTATGTTTTGTCTGCTACTTCTGGCGTTTTTTGTGTACATATACTTTATTTTGTGCTCGTTTATTTCCAACCCGATTTTTTTGGCGGCTTGCTCAAGTGCTACAAAGGTCCCCTTCGTGCTCTCAAATGATCTTCCAAGGATAGCAATATCGTCGGCAAAGGCTAATATTTGCACTGACCTATCAAAGATGCACCCTGATGTGTTAATCGATGCATCTCTTACTGCTTTTTCAGCAGCAGAGATACTGAGACAAAATACTTACTATATACGCTTTGCGAAGGAGTACATATCGTTATAGTATGTCGTTGGCAGACTTAGAGAGAAGCTTTGATGCTCAGCGATATTTGAGCCCCTGAGTGATCTAGAATTGTCAAAATTATCTCAATCTACGACCAAGGTGAATATCGAATACTTAATAATGAAAAACTCGTGGAGGTTTTTAATATCTCCATTGTTGTTCAATCTTGTCCTCGACGAAATGATGAATAAGAATAAAGCTAACACCAAGCAATTGGGCATTCAGTTGCTAGGAAACATAAACCTCTAAGTCTTTTATTACGGTGGATATCGTCTTACTTTCGCTTAGACTCTCAGATATGGTAAAGAGGTTAGAAACACCAAAACGGCGTGTTGCTGAAGTAGAAAGTAGCAGTGCACACCCTGTGTGTATCAGTCGGAGGTGATCGGAGATGTAACGAGATTGCGTATCCCGGCAGTACGTTTAGTCCTTCAGGGAGAACAGAAACCGATGTAAGCAATAAGCTTCACAAATCTACACAAACATTTGGACAGTAAGGCAAAGTGTAGAAATCATCAGTAATATCACGTACAATAAAATTAAGAATATTTCGAGTTTGTATCAAATCCGTTCTACTATACGGATGCGAAATATGGAAATTAAAAGATTCTACAGAATATAAATATCAAGTATTCAATGAAAGTACCTGCAGAATATTTTGGCCACAAACAACCAGCAACGTAGTGCTGCTTAATCGTTGTGGTCAGAGCAGGTGGGCATGGATCGGTTACATTAATCTGCAAATCGGATCGGATCTGTTACATCTTACTGCAAAAAAATCCACAAAAGAACAACTTGCCTGAAATCCTGCCAGGTAAGAGCCACAAGAAAAGACAAAGAATTCAATAAAACCTGGAGTGAAACGAGAGCTCAAAACAGGATCAGATGGCGTGCTTAGCTTGTTGAGACCTTGGGTGCTGTCAATAATGCACGTTGCGCGAGCAATTGACTGTTGCTTTTGCACACAAGTCAATAAATCAAAACGGTTTTCGTCAGTTGTTCAATAATGCAGTGGCGCTTGCACTTACGGTGATCGCGGGTGTAGAGTCAAATAAGCATTGCACAGTGCATTATTGACAGCGCCCCTTATATTTCCTTCCGGAGCCAGTTTGGCATCTTCGTACACACTACAATTTCTATCTGGACTTGCAGCTTCAATATTTTGTTAAATATCTTTATTTCCAAGCTCAATCAGAAATAATTTTTTGAAGAACAAGTGATCTTCTAGTAGAATATCTTTTGAGACAACATTAGCAAAAGGTTGTGTTTTATAAAGAAAATTTCAAATGTGTGACAGGTAACATCATGTGAACTATCAGTTCGTCAGCTCAATGGCCATTTCATAATGAACTATCATTTCGTCATATCAACGAAAGAGTCTGTTAAGGATAGAATGTAATAAATGGGGTCTTAGAAGGGATGAAGCCGGGAAAAATCGATGAATTTTGTTTATATTCATTTATAAGTTCGGAAATACCGATTATTTGAGGCTTTTCTACAAATGTGTATTGGCAAACATAACGTAGCCGAAAGAACTATTAGTTTCTTTTGAAGAATTCCAAACACCGAGATGCTTGGTATTTGAGACTACGTGATTGCTCTGTAATTCCTAAACTTTAATACGCAAATTTAATACATTAAAGCCTTTTTTATGTAAAAGACTAGCGGTCAGAGGTACAGCCTCTTTGTACTGTCGACGGTTATATCTTCCTGCTTCTAAAGAGTTAAATTTAAACGTAGACTCTGCAATATTTTCCAGTGCCAGTATATTTGCGAACCTAAAAATAAAATAAAGTTTAGTTTATGCCAATTGGGGTTATTCATCGTGTCGATGGCTCAGACTTGTCTCTCAACAGCAATGAAACTTGTAAATAAAATATAGTGCCACTGAGAAGTTCAATGTCTTTAAGATTATTGCTACCAATCGTTGTTAACCGAGCCATTGAGAGAGAAATCAAAATTCTCAACCTTGTTTCCCTGTATATAATCCATATATTCGCTTAAATTTCATAATTCAAATTTATTTCAAAGCATTAGCATAGAACGCTCAACAAGAATTAATAGAAATTAAAATTTCAACTACTTTTTATCTCATAACTTTTAATTACAACATAATTACAAATTTCGAAATTAATATGTAATAATAAAAAATACATAACGAACAAAATATTCCTTATAAAACAGCGACAAGTAAAAAATGTTTACTCAAAATGTTCACTTAAAACTAGACGAAAAGAAGAAAAGTTTCCACTTTTTCTCTCTACTTTAAATATCACAACGCCTTCTATTACTTTAGTTACATACTCTTACACTTCTCATATTAACGCTTCTCATAAATAATAAAGGTGTAAAATCTTATTTATATATTAAAGAAACAATGAAAAATAATACAAGAGAAGAGAACAGTACAATTGCTTGAAGGTTCAACTTTATACTATTATAAACTAACTAGCTTGGATGGTTCACTAGTGGGCGTCGTTAGTTCGAGGGGATGTTTGTTCTGCGATGAGCAAGTTGGCATAAGAGGGGCGGCGACTGGCGTAAGTCCGGTACCTCCATCCATCAAGCTGTCAAAATTGAACATAACACCGCTCGAGGGGGTAGTTATTGGGACACCAGCGATATCTGAAATATTTTTGTTAAGGCCTAAGGCTTGTGATGGCGTGATTGTGAGGGGCACATTCAAAGAGCTGGGGCGATTTGGCTTACATGTGTTTGGCGGGGGCGTCGTAGTTATTGTTGGAGTGTTCAAGAGACATGATGCTATTGTTGTTGAAATAGTGGAAACATTTGGTAATGGCGGAACAACTGGGTTGTTCGAAGTAAGCATTATGCGTTTGGGTGATGGCGGCCCGTCCAGGGAGTCAATCGAATCCAATGGCTCAGATTTAATACATTTGGTTTCATACTCTTCAGCAAGCGTTACAACGGGCTTCCGTTCAAGGGGTGTAAGGCGTCCTTCGCCATTTAACCGACAATGTGCCTTGTGTGCCTCAAAACACAGCTTCAAGTCCTCCTTCAGCATATTCAATTCATCTATCTTCTTCTGCAAACCTTCCTTCTCCTTCTCCAATTGGGTTACCTTCTCAATAAGCTCATTCGTTTGATCAACTCGACGTTTGCGACATCGGGCTGCGGCCTGCTTGTTACGTTCTCGGCGTACTCTACGCTTCTCCTCTTCTTCAGGTGTTAAATTTGATGGCTTTGTTGGACGTCTGCCACCCAAATTTCGCCGTGATGGCGTTGTTTTTTGTTCTGCTGATGTCGCTACTATTGCAGTACTTGTCGCAATCGGTAGCGATGGGCTGCCATTTGGATTTATTATGGTAGCAACACTTGCTAAAATATGAAAACAATAAATAAGTATGTTGAAATTTATTATTAATAAACATTTCTTTACTTACAGTTATCTGTTGTTGCCATTGAATTATCTTCGTAAGTTATTGGTGTATGCCAAGAGCTCTGTGAGCCAGATTCAGAGGAGCCCATGCTATTGTTGTCGTTGCTATCAACAAGATTGAATGGTGCAAGTGGTGGTACAAAGCCAGCTTGATAAGGTGCAGAAACTGGCGGATCACTTGTCAACTCGATAAAAGTCTGCTCGATATTGCGTAGTGTCGTTGGTGTGAGAGTTGACGTTGTTAATGTCGGCACTCCACTCTGGATACCATCCAGGGAAACGAGCTGCAAAAAATAATAATAGATAAAGTTCGATTAGTGGAAAAATTATTTACAATGCGAATTGAGTTATAAATTTTTTTTGTTATTGTAGTTAGTTAATGCGTAATAAATGACGCCCTGAAATTGCGTAGAATTATTTCGACGACAGTTTGTAGTGTAATGTGGTTGAAAAAAACTATGTTTACTTTTATCAAGAGCAAACAATATTTGAGTTGTGACGATGGAATTTTTTTTGTCTAGGTTAAATTCCATTTGAATTAGAAATATCGCATTTATAGATTTTTATATTTGCAATTAATATTAGAGATAAAGTCTGCTTAAAATATAAGAATATTAATACGAGGTTTTTCATTATATCAAAATAAAACGTATTAGTACCTTAATGACCATAGATAACATTTTATATTGGAAATGTTAAGGCGATTATAAGGAAGAAAAGATGAACACGTTTAGATACTCAAGTTTATAGAAGCAATTTTTGTTAAATGTAAAAAGTAGCTTTCTTCGTCCTTTCCAAAATCGGAAAAGACACACCCTTAACGTTTTTAAGCCAGACATAGATCGCTATCCTAATATTATATGTTAATCATGAGCAATCTAGACAATAATTTATAGCCCAATAAAATATACCAAGAATAATGTGTTATCAAACTGAACTACACAACTTTGTAATGGGACAATGTTGGGAGTAAATGGTTACCATGTTGGTTTTTTTCTTAGTTTCCGCGTCATAAATAGTTAACAGTTTAAATATTTGATTTTTATTTATTATTACACTTGTATAACCTTCGAATTTGTTAGTCTCTCTATAACAAAAATTATATAGCTAGGAATAGCAATACTTATCTCAACTAAGATACCAAGATAAAAATGACCTACTGTCGGACTGTCAAGGAGGTGTACCATCCCCTGAAATCGTGTATAACTGATAAAGTTCAGCAGACCATTGCTTTGTTTCACATAATGCATTTCGTTTTGTGTCAAAACTTATATAAAGTAACATTAATTCAATAAAAAAATGCATCGTAAACATACATCTTTAGCTAAAAGAATGAGTAAAACATTTCTCCACGATAGTACTGCAGTGTTTAAACACTGCGAGTTTGTAAAAATTAGAAGCTTTAACTCAGTACACATGTCCTTTGAATATTGTATCATTGTACTCCCTCCCATTATGTTTGATTCCTCAACAGAGTCCCGTTCCATCACCTTCACTATTTTTCATCTAAGTTATTATTCCTCTTGTCTAAAAACCTTGTGCCTCGCTTCATTTGCAACGAAACTGTCTCGCATTTGATCACCGAAGTCAAACAGCTTTTATCGCGGTAGTACTTACATGGGCATAAGGTACAAAAAGGACATGAGCGATTTCATATTTCTTCGCTTTTCAATCTCTACTAATATCTAATATGACCAAAACATTTTGGTAATAGAAGAGGAGATTCATCCCTAATCTTACACAAGAAAGAAATCGGATTAAAACCTATTTAGAAAGTTATTTCCTTTTATTTCGAACTTCGGATTTTTCACGACCATCTTAACACGAAATAAATTAGCGCAAGATGAATTCTTTTTTCATCAGTTCAAAGGAAGTGATGAACTGAATGTTTTAGTGAATTTTTGGATCATTGCCAGGCGGAAATAAGCCAAAAACTGCCGAGAGCATTGTTGGTGGTGATAAAACTATTGTTTAATATTGTACAAAGGATGTTAATGCAGCGAACCGACCAAAATTTAAAAGAAAAGTGATATGATATTTAAAATTGAACGCAACGTCTTTTTTGTATTATTTCTTTCAAAGTAGATCGCTGATTGGATCTATTTGATACAAGACTAAAATCAACAGATCCTTCTAAATCACCACCTGTTATAAAAGGAATATGAAAGTTATGCTGCTAGTTGATCTAAGGATGGTGGTAGATGAAACTTGCATGGGTTAGTACTCTCGCAGGACAACAATAAAACAATATGATCGCAAGACATCAGAAGTTTTCGCTATCAAAAGGCTGCTTTATAGCAACTAAGATTGCTGGTAGAACTACCTACCAACCTTAGCCTACCTCGAAATATTGAGTGCATACAAATTGTTGTTGTTTTGGTGTGGCGTGGTCGGATGGAGCGCTCGTGTATTGCGCCCTTAAGACGGTAAGTAAATTGCCGTCTAAAATATTGGAATAAATTGAGCTAGAACACTTAAGAATATTTAAAAAAGATGATGAGTTTCATCGCTGTCCATGTCGGAAACTCGCATGGGTTGCGTAACAATTTATTAAAGATTTATAGTGTCCTACTTCGAAGTGGTTTAGAAAAGCCATATTCTTAAGACCAAAATTCGTGTAATGGAATAAATCTCCAGGTAACAGGCCTCGAAGCGAACATGGTCCTCTGCGTCGTAAGGCAATAGCCGTCGTTTGTGCAATTGATTTCTTCGGGATCTATTTCAAAAACCTCAAAAACATTTACTAGAAAACGAAATTCGAAAAATTTTATTTATCTGTGAAAACGACTACCAGGCGTATATCGTTTGTCATGTCATGGTGCTATGTCTAGTAGTAAGCTTAGTACGGGAGATAGAATAGGTTTAGGGTTATGAGGGTTCGGGAGTGTGTTGAGGAAGGTAGCGGCGAACACTGCGTTTGAACTCTTCGATGTTGTAGGAGTTCGGAAATACTGACTGCGATCGATTGTTCCTCAGTCGAGTTGTTCTATTTAGAAACGAATTACTAGTTTGTAGAGTGCGTGAAAGGGAAAGGGACGGTGAAAGGAAGCTGCAGGTGAAGGGAATGAGTCGTGTGGGCTAATCTGGTATTGCGAGTATAAGATTGATGTGGAGGTAGGAGGGTGTTGATTTCGATGGAACAATGGCTATGAAAGTAGCGGTAAAATTTTGTCAACGCCGCTACATTCCTACAGTGGCTTAAAGGGTCGATGGTGGAGCAAACGGCATCGCCAGCGATAAGTTGGAGGGACATTTTTTGTACTTTATCCACGCCACGTGGTTTTCGAAACGCCGCACCGAATGAGAGAGTTGTATTCGAGAAGAGGCCGAATGTAAATTACAGCACCGGCCAAGAGCTGGGGGAGGAACTTGCACTAGCACTAGATGCTTATTTGGCAATTTGGAATGGATGGATGGATGGATGGATGGATGGACGCTTAATATGTTAAGGGATGGGTCGGCCATTAGTTCAACTCGATCCATTGACACGGAGAGGTGTTGCACTGTTTAATGGAAATAAACTAGTACTTGGTTTTGGAGGCTTTGAATTCGACACGATTCTTGTCCTTGTTTATTGAGTTGTACCTTAGTTCGTTCGCGATGGCCAAGGCAGGATCTCATGGATGCTTTTCTTGCATTATCGCAGCGGTATGAGTAACGCAGAGTACAGTTTTCAAATTTTCGATAATAAATATGTCGTATATGTCAATCAAGACGCTACAAATACTTAATAATGAAAGAAATGTGAAAGGCGGAAAGTACACTTTCTTTTAATCTATATCTTAAAAGACTGCGTCAAAAAACATAAATTGTGTAGAGCTACGAACTGAAAAAAAAAATTAACTTTAAACTTATTTTTTTTAAATTTTTTTTGTTCTGTGAAAATTTAAATTTGTGAACATCACATTTATGTCATTGGAAGATTACTTAACGTGTTCTTGGCACAAGCTTAGATAAAAGTGAATATTTCTGTAATTTTTTTAATAGAAAATATCTTACAAAACGTGTTTACTTGTTAGATTCTATTTCGTTTGAAAAAAAAATATATAATTTATTAACTACAGTTTTTTTGTTTATTTAATTTTTTTATACTTGTAAGTGGTTTCAATTATACTTGGTAATAAGGATAATTGTGCATTTTTGTTGTTGTTATGATAAAAGCTTGTTCAAGTCAATTAAAAATACCTGTTGCATAAAAAGCTCGGTCGCTAGAAAATTAGCGATTTCACAAGCATCCATTCTGTCGCTGATTTATATTTAACAGGAAAAAAAATAAATAAAGAAACAAAACTTTCTCGTGCTCTTCAATTACACACGCACACACGGACACTCGCTTTTAATTAAAATATAGTACTTATATAAATAAATAAATAATTTCTTAAAAGAACCGCGAACTAAAAATATATTTAAATATATATTTTATTTTATTTATTATTATTATTTTTCTTTTAATATCACAAATTAATAATCGATATAATAAAAAGTTCGTTTTCTTTTTATATTTTTTTATATTCAATTTAAATATTTTTCGTTAATGTTTTTATAATGTCCAACAAATCGCGTTTTTAGCCAACAAAATAAAAAATGTTTAGGGGATTTTTTTTTAAAAAAATTAAATATTATTTAAAAAAAAACACCAACACACTCGCGTAAATATTATAATGTGCTTTGTCAAATTTCTGGTGGTTGTAGTGGACTAAAGTAGAATTTTCGTAATATTTTATTAAAATACGCGTGTTTACTTTCAAGTTGTTCACTTTTGGCGATTTTTGGTAAATACGTTTGGTAACGGTTAAAATTAATTAAAAAATTCATAATTTGTTATTATTATGTTTAAGTTTTTTTTACGTTTTTTCTCTTGTTCTTTTAAATATTTCTTTTTATCTTAATTTGTTCTTTTAAATACATAAATTTTTTTCTAGTCTATTTTTTTAGATCTATTTTTAAATTTTATTACAGCGCACTTGGAAATTTCTCTTTTTTTTCGTTCTTATTTCTTCTTCATAGGAGAGTATTATAAATACACTTTTTTGCGTTATTTTTTTTTTCAAATGTATTTGTTATAAAATTCGTGCATTAAGTCGATTTTTTAATTTATGTTGATAGAATTGATTAATTCCTTTTGTTTCTTTTATATATTATTACGAAATATTGTGTTATACTGGTTTTAATTATATTTTATTTATTTTTCTTTTTATTATTTATAATTCGTTCGTTCGTGCGCACATGTTGATGCGCTTAAAGCTACAGAGGCTCGATTTCGACTGAGAAAATTTTTGAGCTACAAGATTTTCTTTCTCAATTTAAAACCAATGTGTCCAGAGATGTTTTATTCTTTTCTTAGATTATTTTTGCCAACAAAATTTTTTTTATACGGAAATACATATATTTACAGAGTGGAACAACCTTTTTTTAATTAACAAGCAAATAAACTATATTTTTTAAATGGGTAATTTCTCTACACAAAATTATGGTTTTTGTTTACTGTTGAGATATAAATAAATTCGTGTTCAGAAAGAAATTTTTTGTACACGAATTCAACGACTATTTTATTTTCAAAAAAGATAAATATTGGATTTATGTATTGGCTATTTTGGTTCACCTTTCTGATAATAGACCAATCATTTTTAGAGAAAAAAGCACACACAATAAGTAAGAAAAACGTCATTTAAAAGAACAATTGAAATTTAAAAAATGTCATACCATAAGCGCAAAAGTAAGGAAGGTGATAGTACCATTTGAAGGGTAGTTATGGAGGATATTCATTCAATGCCTTGCTTTTCCTAATGCTAGCAACATTTTCAACCCCATGCAGTTTGAGGGGATGGGTGGAAGAAGCTTCCCCTTCTATCATACAATATCAAGATCTATCGCTTCACCAAATATCGATATTGAGCTCCTAGAAACCTTCTATCCGACCTAAGAAGCGACTCTCCTGTTACTTCTATTCCATTTTATAAGTTTGTTTCCATATATGTGAGATATAACAGGTTTTTTACCTACAGTATTTTCTGGGTTGAAACGACGGAGCCTTTATGGCATGGTATGCATAATTCGCTATACCGAAACGTAACTTTAAATGGCCAGAAACTGAAGCCCGCGATCTTGAAGACGTTGGGTTCGAACAAAACGATACTACTAGCCTCGCAGCCAGTGAAACCTTTCTTTCGATAAGCTGGCTACTATTCAGGAATTGGAAGCCAACATTACTCGTGATATTGGCCAAATACGGGCGCTTTCAAAAATTTAGCCGCCTGCAGCAGTCGGAGCAGTCAACTTTTCAAATATTCAGCTGAAGTTAAAATTTGAAAGCAAACAGAGCAAGCATTTGAATTTGTTTGCATTGACTGCTCCGATTGCTGCAGTTGCATGGCCGTAGCCACGGGGGCGCGAAAGGGCGCGCAGCGCCCTTTACAGTAAGGACTTCTAATTACAATGAGAAAAAAATTATTTTGTCAAACCGTAAGAATTTCTGGAAACGTTAGCATTTATTTTAAATAATCATTTGATTTAAACATAGATTTAAATTTTCTTCCGAAATAAATATTTCTTCTACGTCAAGAGTTTATTTGTGGCTAAGCATTATTTTGTTAAATATTCTCAAATTGACCTGAATTGTACTCATTATTTTCGTTCTCACTTTCAGAAAATGTTTAGTATAAAACCAGCCTCAAGTTAATAAAAACACGATATATTTGCATCTTTTATTTTTCCGAACTGTTGTTATTTCGGGCGCCAATAATTGTGCGATGAGCGCCCTTAGATATTCGGAGCTGGCTACGGCCTTGTGCAGTTGGCTGAATTTTTGAAAGCGCCCTACCACTCGAAATGCTCGAACGCGTCATCGAAAATTGGAACTTTAGAAAGGTTGAAAGTATACGAAAAAAGTTATCAAAATTCAAGATCGTACATTGATACATGTTCTTTTCGCGAAAATTAGGTTGTCATAATCGCTAAGGGAAATAACTGTACGTTGTATTGTGGAAAAGCTTCAGATCAATTTTACTCTACATGTCAGAGCCACCACTACGTGATGGAAATGCTCGTACAGCAGGAAACATTGCAGCTACTATGAGCCCACAATTGAATTTGCCCGTTTTCGATGTTATCAAGAATTGATACTCCACAATGACCACCAGACTTGGGTTTACATCCATTGTTTTGACTTATGAACTGAAGCCATTTGACCATTGATTACACCGTGTCTAATTAAGAATCTACAAAATGATACTGAATTTGATTATAAAATCCTTTTCAGAAATGAAATACACTTTTGGATGAATAACGTCTTTTATTAGGAAATTGTGAGACACTGGAATGATACTATTCACTCGTCGTCGAACAAAAGCCGTTGCATCTACGAAAAGTATCAGAATGGTGTGAGCTTTATTTTTATTAAAATTAAGAAAGAAATACTATTGGAGTCAATGGAGACCGTCACCGATAAATGATAACAGTTTATTTTCCCCCAAAAATAGAATGGAATTGATTTAGACATTATCTTTTATCAGTAAGATGACGCGACATTAGTCGCGATATATCTGATGACTTGTTAAAAATAAAATTCGAATAAATTCTAAACAGTCATCACGTGATCTTAAAAACTTAAAAAATTACAATATTTTTTAGGGCTGTAAATATCAACTTGGATTTTAAATATCATGTAATACCTTTATCAGTAATCCAACTTTTGAAATGTCTCGGCCGAATGCAGTTATCTTATGCCAATGTTGAATTTTATTTGGGATAATGAAGGTTGGTTAATTTGATAACATCACGAATTAGGATTATCCTCGTTGATGTTTACTACTCTTTCTAAGACGATCACTTCCTCATTGGAGCCATATAGTATCTTTTCGGCGACCAGTTTTTGAGATTTAAGAACAGGGCTAAATTTGGACAATACGGTTGAAGGGATGATATTCGAAGTGCAATTCGTGCAATTTTGCTATTGTTGCGAATAACTTGTGGCAAGGTACATTGTCTTGGTGAAAGAGCACTTTTTCTTCGTTATTTGGGGCAATTTTTCGCGTTTTCCTTCTTTAAACGCACTAATAATTACTAGGTATCATTCAGTATTGATCATTTTTTGCCTTTCAAATAGCTGATCTATGGATGGCCAAATTGCCCTATGCCCCAGGTTAGAGGGGGTCCCGAAAACATACATATTGAACCCCCATGTTCTTTTGCTTCACTGAAAAGGGCCCCAATAATATTTTAAGCCCAGGTCCCGCGAGGTTATGTGGCGCGCCTAATTATACCATGAGCATTCCAAACCAATACCATGAGCATTCCGGACGCCATAGCCTTTCAGCCGACTTTTGGGTTTTTGCGTTTTTTGCTGCTTTGGACGGCTTTCCCGGTTGCTGTGCACTCAGCTGACTGCCAATTTGACTTTGGTGATTGATCTATGATTCATTCATTAGAGCAAACGCAGTACCCACATCGAACAGAGCTTTTTGATAGACAAATGTTCATGCAAAATAAGAAATACACTGCCTTCTGATATCTTTAAGGTATCAGCTATCTTAGGCAAATTCACTTCCTTCCGCCTTCTAAAACGATTTTTTTTGTTCTGGAACAACTGCCGAATTCGGGCGACCAGAGAGAGTGTTCAGCATCATCGGTGTTTGTGCGACCGCTTTAAAATCAGCAAACCACTTCTCTACCAATTTTCCCTCGATGGAGCAGATTCCGAACGGAATTTTTTGACATAAAGCAATGCTTTATCAAACACGAAATTCAGATTTTTCCATTGCTTTCGTTTGAAGGTTGGTACTATCTAAAAATCATATGGATTTGCCAATAGTGGCGCCATCTATATATCATCCTATGATCATCAAGAAATTGAAGTGAGCCGATTTAGCCATCAGAAAAAGTATTGTATTACGGTACGGCGAGGTACTTGTGCCTTTGACTGTACGAAAAAAACTTTTAACACTGCAATGCTTTGGTACATCTGCTGCTTTACCAAGCCCTACTCGTACAACCCTAGGACTACCATTTCGACAAATCACTTCAATACACCTTAGTACGTAAATAATTTATTTTCAAGACTGAAAACTACTACAAAAGTTGTATAAACGAGGATTTTTGCAGTTAAAGGGCATGGGGTGTCCTACATTAAAGCTCCCATACACAATGGTTCCATCTATCCAAATGGCACCGGGCCATTGGGGAGGGGAGAGTTGGATGAACTCGTGGCCTAGAGCTATAGCATTTATGTACTGTGTGTAATTTTTAAGCCGGCCCAAAGGACTGGCCAATAATGTAGCGCTCCTGTACGGAGCATTTTAACTAAATGTATTTTTGAATATAAAATTTTTTTTGTTGTTATCAAAAAAAACAAAAAATAATCAGAAGGTAACAAAAGCCTATGCCATCTAAGCTGCAACTGCTTTTGGCAAGTTATCAAACTTATTATGGTTAACCTCATCGGGGCATAAATCACAAGCTCTACTCTTGAAAGAGAAAAAAACAATTTTGCAGACACGTTAGTGGATTGTTAAAACTCTAATGTGTTTTCTGACATATTTTACAAATAAAATGTTTGTTTTAGTAACTAGTATTTCAGAATTTGAATATTCCGTCATATCTATAATAACATCTAACACGTTGCTCAATATTACGAGTACGTGGCTATATTTGGTAAATTTGAACGAACCCAATTGTATGAAGACTTGCGCAGGTGCGTAGGAGTAAATTGGATGATGAATTTTTGTTAAAAATAATACACAATAATTTAACTAAATATATATAATATCTAAATTGCGGTCCTTTTTTCAGCTCATAGCCGATAAATTAAAAAAGATTTTTGGCTTTATTTTATAAAAATCAAATTTGTGTCTCAAAAAAAATGTTTTAAACCCCAGTACCACCAGATTCAAATCTAAAAATAAACTATGAGAGAATATTACGGAAAATACTCTTTGCTGGCATCGAAAATTCAGGTAAAAATGTAGGTGGTACAATATCCGATGATATTGCTTGCCAAAAATTGATTAAAATTTATTTAAAATGAAGAGGGAAAAAATTAAGCCAAATTCAACCAACGGACAAAAATTCAACCAAGTCGCCAAGTGCAAATTAACAATAATCAAGTTAAATATTGCGATGATACGATAAAAAAAGTGGTTTGGATTGAATTTTTTTCACACAAAAAGAAATAATAATGATTTCATAACAAATAAATTTTTATAAAAAAACAAATTTTTTTTTTATTAAGTTTCATTTGAAATATTTCTTTTAGGTGAATCCTTGTTGAACGCTTGCCAAAAAGCAAATCTTTTTTATTTCTTGAATTGTTTCACTTAGAGGCACAATTTATTTTGCTTGTTACTTGGGTACTTTTCAGAAAAGAACAAGGGAAAAGAGGAAATAGAAAATATTTTTTTTTGTTGTTGAAACTGTTGTACGACTATTTTAGATATATACAAAATTATTTTCGTAAATTTTATTTATCTTTTCACATCGCGTAAGTATTAAGGATTTGTGTTTAGCATGGAGTTTATGGTTTCCTTGCCATAATTTTTTTACAGAAGAGGAGATGAAGAAGCAAAAGACAAATTTCAAGAGCATTACGATCGTGATTCTTGTACTATAAATGTTCTAAACATCTAAACATTGAAAATTTTCCGTTGTTTTTTTGATGTTAATAAAAACCATCACAGGAAATTTTTCCGTAATTCTGTAATCCTTTCAAAAAGTAATAATTTGCTTAATAGAATATCGATTCTGATACTTCTTATCTTGTAGTAGTGTTCACGGAGGAAGGGAGATTAAAGTCTACTAGTAAAATTATTTAGTGTGCATAGAGGATGTTAACCTGAACTGTGGTGTTGCCAAGATGCAATGTATACTTTGAGCTTTGCAGTAGACTCGCATGTGTGGCTCAAGTTTTAGAAGTAATCATTTAAGATTGAATTGGATTATAAAGTTTTGTACATAAGTGTCAATTAAAATGGCTTAGGAAGGGAATGAAAAAGGTCATTTTTTTGGAATATCTACAAGTATGTAGTTCCAAGCGCTTATCGAAAACAAATTTTTATCGAATCATATTATTTTTACTAGTAGGGCGCTGATGCTAACTTTTTAAGAGCCAAATAACGATTTGCCGCTTCATCATATATCTGTAATAAAAGATGAGAACGATAAAATCATGCTACAGTCTAATAAATAGAAATTGCTTTACAAGTGTTCACCGAGTTTTTTCAGCAAAATCATTGTTGGCAATTTTAATCCAGAAGATGAAGAACGTTACGAGTCGCTCATTAACTACCCATACCAATCGTATCCAAGCCATGTTAGAAACAAACCCATGATATACTGTTCAACAAGCACACGGGAACAGCCGAGTATAATAATCTAACCAATTTGGTATACGTCGATTTTATTGATCTCAAATGTTTTTTTGGATGTGTTTACAAATATGTAGGGCTCCTAGTCCGATGCTTGTCAAACAGTCGAACGAATGTCAAATCGAAAAATAACAGTTCGATTCTCGATTGTAGTGAACCTATTCGATTATAATCGAGACACTTCACGAGATGGTCGAAGGTTTGCTCCGAGCGAAGCAATTTTAGAGCTTTAAAAAATTGTATAAGACAAAGAGTACGGGCAATTATCTTGATGACCATAGTGCCATTAGCATACTCAATAGACCGATTCTCGTTCAACTAAGAAGGTCCAGCAGCATTCGATGTGGTTAGTATTTAGTTAGGGGACCGCTCGGAAAACGATAGTCGACCCTCGCGTTTGGAAGGGCGAAAAAGCAATTGCAAAAGGTAAATAAAAATATAAAAGCTTTTTCAGACCTTATTCACATATGCCGCCAAGAATTCTTTATAAAAAATCTTTTTCCTACGTTTGTGACTACTTCGATAAAAGTAGTGCTAAGCTCTACGGACATGCAATGTTAAAAAAGATATAAACTAGTATGTTAAGGGGAGCGCTCCAAGCTTTGTAAAGACCTTGTTCGATTACGCATTTAGTTCAATTTTTTAAGTCTTCTGCTTAATACAGCTGATTTAATTTTTATAATAAACCGCCTGAAGAAAAGAAAGAGAAGACGCCCCACATAGTGTGGCGAGTCAATAGAGTGAAGTTCGGCAAAATTGGTTTGAAAATGAACATTGGGATTACGAATTCCACGAGAAACTGTGCCAATATATCCAAGGCTTTGGGCACAGTATGGAACTCTGACCCAACTCCAAGCTTTCGGTATAAACTTAGTTAACTGAATTGAAAGGTTTCTTCCTGGCCGTTCAAACAAGGTAGTATTGGATGTAAACAGCACAGAATGTCGGTCGATGTACCCTAGCGGTCAATTTTATCATGCACTCGTTTCTTAATCTTAACTAATGATTTGTATTCAGTCCTCTTCAACGCACTTCACTTCTTCGCTGATGACGGTACACTGGGATGCCCCAGTCAACTCATGTGTAATTTAACCAACATTGGAGGCTTGTTTTCTATCTCTAATAAAACCTGTACCGACGTTCCCTCTATCTCAGTGAACGGTATCTAACGACTAACCCATACATAACTCTAACCATCATAGGCATAACAAACATCCTAATTGCTGAGATTTTTAAAAGATGATCGATTCTTTGTTCAGCCAGCAGCCCAGGCTACAACTCCCTCAAATAACCCTGCCTGGAGTACAACTCGTTTACTTGGTCCAGCGCCTGTTATGGTTGGTATACTCGTAAACCCTCTGCTAATCATACCAACAATTTTGCTATGCCCGTATGACTTTTCTTGCCAATACCCATTTTATTTGAGTGTGACCTCGCTACAAGAGGCTAGGTATTTAGTGTGTAGGTCAAGTAAAAGAAGGCAGAGGATGGCATTTAACGCGTCCCTTGAGATTGTGCGCAATGCTCCTGTGATGCATATGCATGGCACTCTCTGGACCCTGCCTAGATTGGTACAGTTGAACTACTTCCGTAATGCTAGCCACCATAATACTATTGATCCATATGTGAGGATAGGACGTACGTGGTATGCACATCCATAGCACCATTCTTGCCTTAATTTCGAGCTATATAGGCTCTCCTGACTCTTTCAGTTCATACTATCATGTAAATGTTTAGTGGTGTCGCACAGCTTTATTACTTACATAAAGGTGGGCACTAAAGATATTTGTCGCTTGAGAAAAGAAAGACAAGCATTATTGAAGAAAGATAATACACAAAACTGATATGAAAGTGTAGATTTGTTTTATTACATTTCTTTAATTTCTACATTCATCATTTCAAGACTTCAGTAAAATGATTTAGCATTTATAAACTATGTCTCTAGAAATTGAAGCTGTGTTAAAATGGAGTTACATAGAATGTAAGCTTGAATCGTGAATCGAAGTGACGGTGCTAGATGCGTGCTGTTTCACGAGGAGTTAAGTTGAGCATATCACAGCTCACATTGGTAAATGTTCTTTAGTCTAATTACCTCACATTTCCTTAAAAACTAAAAACATCGGTCAAGCATCTCATTATTTATTTTCGTTTTAAATGTCAATCAAAAAATGAATTTCTGAAATTCTTTCGCATATAAAAACAAAATTGTAATTCCCCTTCAAAATAGATTTGTTATAGAAAAATTTCCTCAATTATTTTTTCCTTGACAGGATCCAAAGTCAATGGATTTTAAGTGCTGAAAATATATTTTACTACATCGGCGCCAAGTGCAAATTTTCAGCAACAAAAAAATAAAATGACGCAAATAGCGCTAAAGCAAAACAACAACTTTTCAAACACAAATTTTTACCCAGCGTGTTGTTGTGCATATTTTTTCTGTTAAATACATTTTGGTAAAATATTTACTTTCAATCGTGAGAGAAAAAAACAACTTCATAGAAACATTTTTCCTTATCTCCACGAAAGTACAAAGAAATTTTTGTTTCCTTCTCATTTTCACAATTTCCAGCAGTCAATAAGCCTCGAAAGAAAATCACTCAACAGCCTCGTTGCTGTCTTGAAGCTGCTAATTGATAAATGTGTTTGATGTCTGCTTATTTTTATTTTCTTGCATGAAATGCGACACACTTCCTTTAAAAAAAATGTTTTTGTTGTACTTGGGTTTGTTTTATTTATTTCTTATCTAAAAGGAAGGGTCTAGTCTGTACAGGCCCCGAACGGTCTGTCTCGCTAATGAATATCTTATCGCATTCTAGCTGCCTGCACACTGACCGTTCTTTAAGTGGAAATCAAATGGAAAAATATTACACTTTTGTTGTTTTCATATAAACAGACAAATGATAACAGCGGAAAACAAAGAAAAAATGTTTAATTCCTTTAAAAAAACGTGACTTCTGATAGTTCATCTTTAGATTTATTGTGAATGGGGCAAGACAGGCAGAGGCACATTGTACATAGAGTTATAAAAGGCATTATCATCACTAATACTAGCAAAACAAATTTGGCTGTTGACGACTAGTTGTAAAAATTAAACAAAAAAAGCGCCGGATATTTACTTTTTCTTTGAACAGTGCAGAACTTTGCGAACTTATCAAATATTGACTTTAAAGGGTGCGATGATAAAATCGAAGGCTTTAAGACTAGAAATTTAGTTTATTTGTCGTATTATCGGAGTTTTTGCTAGATAAGACTTTGTATGAGCTGTGATTAGAAAGACGCAAAAACTGGAACTTGAAGTTTGAGACAAATTTTGCTTATTTTAGGTTTTTGAAACTGACGAAATTCCGCTAGGCGTTTTCAAGGTTTTTGAGAAATCAAGAATAGTATAAATTTTTGGAAACGAATTTTCTTTAGCGAGGGTATGTTGAAACGCAACGCAAATGCGACACCAAATGCGCGTGCTCTACTTCATTTGATCTATGTTGAGCTCGTATCATTTTACTTATGAAGTCGATTTTAATGGAGGCATATGTGCCTCCAATGTTTTGTTAGGGGAGAAACGCACCATAAAAGAAAGGATTTCCAAGTCCCCACAAGCGAACAACGTCGCTCTGATGGTTTAAAAAGGTAAATTACCGGCTCACTTATAATCTCAACATGCACGCTAATTTCCCTTCTTTTATGGTGTGGACTCGTCGCTTATTATGCTTTCAGGTTTAAATTTTTTGTAAAGAGAGAAGGTAAGGAATAATGAATATTATATAGATGGGACAAGTGGAAAGACGAAAGACAACCTTGTCGCGGAGTTAATTCGAACCACTGCGGTCCTAGTTGACCGCCTTAACCCCTGAGCTAGCGAAGCCGAATGTATGCTTTGTCGAGTGGATAAGGCGTTAAGGCCGAAATCCAACCGATTTGGCTTTAAAGCGAGCCTATCAAAGCTTTTCTTGAAAGTCAAGGCCGGCCACAGAATTCTGAGAACACGATGAAGCCTTGAGCTTTTAATTCAAACGGTGCCTCTGTCGTCTTTATATTCCAACTTTTCCGGAATTTCGAACGGCGCTGGCTTTGTCGAGTCTGAATTTGGGAATCAAACCCTTTGGCTTGTCAGGGGTCAAATGAAACGCGTTTTGAACATTGTCTCTCGCTCAAGCGTTACCGTTCAAATGTAAGACCTTTGCTGTTGAAGAGTCGAAACATAACCCAACTGACTTTAAAGCCAATCTATCAATTCTTCCATTAATACTTGCTTCGGGTCTCGTCAATGGGACATCCAAACCACAATGCCAGTCTGAAAGCAGAATATGAACAATCCGAAAAATTAACCAGAACCTCGATCGACTTCAAATTTCAACATATCAGAAATCCTACCGCAGCAAACTCTACTGAATAGGCAAAACGCACCGTTTTGATTGTTCGAGATACTGGTTTTCAATAGCAAAGTCTACGTAAGCTTGTGCAAGCTGGTTGCAGCGTGAGTATTTGAATTTTGCCGGAATCGATTGTCATAACTTGAGACTGGCGGACGAGAATACGAAAAAATCAGAACTGCGACTCACCAAGCCTTTATGACTTTGTTGTCTATTACTATCGAATGAATGAAAATGCAAAAGGTAGTTGTCATGCCTTAATGCTTATGATATCGCCATGTAAAAGCTTCAATGGTATTATGCAAACAATATACGTAATATACACGAATTTGAGTATGAATACAACAAATCTACAATTTGGACATTACAATGCGGCATTATAAATAAAGGGTCATCCAAAAAATGCGCCCCGTTGGCAAAACTTTCCAAGATGTTGGCAAAATTTTTCCAAGCTGTTTTTTTAATTAAAAGTATGATTTATTACAATTAGACGTGGAGCAGAATATCATTCAAATGTCCGACCAGACTGCGTCTGCAAGCATCAATTCAAATATCGAAATTTTTAATTACTTTTCGACATTACAACTTGAATGTTGTTCTTTAGTGATCATTAATTGTTTGTGACTTGTTTGCATAAACTCGACTATTCAAAAACCTCAACAAAAAATCTAATGGTGTTAGATCGCATGAACTTGGAGGCCAATTGAAATGTGCATTTCGTGAAATCACACCGAAAAAAATCATAATAAGTTTGAATAATGTAAACGCGCTGTTACAATGTATATTTGTCGGTGGTTAAAATTGTACTACCTTCTACTAAAACAAAATGGCTTATGTCATTTGGAGAGACGTCACGTGTCACATTTGGATGACCCTTTATTGCATTTAAAGAAAACTTAACGGAAACTAGTACATATGTACATGTGATGTAAGTTTATTATGGTCGATAGTTCATTTTCACATTAGAGCGCTCGAAACACACGGGATTGGCGTACGTTATTTAACGTCTATTATAGCTCAGGCTTATGTCTGGCAAGTATACTATACGGAATTGATTCCGAACGCCTTTTATTTCCTACTGATCGTATCCAGTTAGTTTACATAATAAAAAGAACTTACGCAACTATTTAAAAATAATGGCTACGCTAGAAAAATGACAAAAGAGTATCGATTAAAACCAATTTGCATTCAAAATTAAAAATCAGAAACATTATTTACGAGGTTACATTGAATTGGAGAAAAGGAGGTCTTTTAAATCAAAAAAAAATTCAAAAAAAATGTGCATTAACTGACATACGTCACAACAACATACTGCATCAAGCTCAACAAAGACACGTCAGACTAGAGACGCCAAATAACACAAAAGCCATTGACACGAAACATTTAAGAAAAATTCATTTCTATAATTAATAGACCTCTTGACATATTTGAGCAAGAATAGTAGCGCGCATGTATGCCTCACATATTTCATGTGGCATTATTTTCACCACCAGTTTTCATGTTCAGCATTTGGCTTTTGTTGCTATCCAATAAATCTTCGCAGTTGTTGTTGCTGCTGTTATATTGCAAAATTTTCGCTTGCAATTCATTTGCTGGCCCCCAGCTGGTATCCACTTTCTGTAATTTAATAAAAACAAAAATTTTCTAGACCAAAGTCTATTGAGATATTGTGTGGAACATTTTACAACAAAAAAAAAACTAAATAAAATAAAACTCCCGAATAAGCGATCACGTCCCAATAAAATAAAATAAAATAAAATGAAACGCGAAAACATAACACACGTGTTCCGTTCCGTTTATTTGGCGCGAATTTCTTTGTTCCTTAAAAGAGCGCCTTGCATGTGGTCGGCGGTAATAATTTGCAGCTTTCATTTACTTCATTTTGAGCCAGTTCCGTGGCGCTGTGTCTTGCCGACTGTGTATATCCTACTTACGTGTGTGAGTTCAATGCTACTCCTCTGGAAAACTTTTAAAACTTTTATTGTCCGCTAATAAAAAGAGATACTTTTCGTTTTTGTTGTTTTATTTTTTTTTTTATTTAAAAAAAATTGTCGAGACAAAGCGACGGCAAACGGATATATTGTGACGTAGGCAACGACTGCCTTTATGTCTTACTTTCTGCAGCGCAAAAGAGGTGAAAAACCTTCATGCAACGAAGAAAAAATCCCCGCTAATTGCAACACTTTAAAAAAATTCCAAAAATGGTGTTATGTAGGCGGTCAGCAATCAAGTGCTTCTGTTGTTTATTCGTTAAGATAAGCGCTCACGGCTTGCTTAAGTGAATCTATCTGCGCAGAAAAGAGTTGCTTTTGTTGTGTTGCAGCGCGTTTACACGTGCGACGCGCCAAATTCCAATTTGAATACTTTTAGCCACTACTAAAGCATTAACAGCATTTTTTTGCAGCAATAAAAACTGCACGACGACGTTCAACGAAGAAACTTTTACCTTAATATAAAATTAACTCAGGGATCCATAAAACTTCAATCATTCATGACTCACAAATAATACAATAAAAAAAGAAAATTTCAGCTGAATTCTTTTCTTTAATTTTTTTCTGCCTTGTTTAATTTTCTCGGCGATTTGTTTTTGCATGTGTGTTTGCGAAATTTTAAAGGTAAGAATTTCTGTTGTCTCGGCTGTGAGTGATCCACCACGCATTGGTTACCTGATTCAGGTGTGGCGCTTTTTGATGGAAACGCGACACATTTACATTTTTTAATAAATTTTTGTCGTGACGTATTTGAAGCGAAATTTTGTTGTGGGTTAAAATTGTGATTTTTGTTCATATATAACTAACCGTTTTGATGAAAAAATTTACATTGATACGAAATACACGGTAGCAACAAAAACCGCGTTTCTATTTTTGTAATAAGTGTGTTTTTTTTCACGTTATGCAATTTCTAGTTTTCGAAAAAAATGGATTGACTGCAAAAAGAGGTGTAAATAAACAAATCGTGTCACAACATATATATAACTAGCAACGGTTGTGTTACATAAAATTTTGATTGTAATTTTTTTTTAAATTCCGGTAGTCCCTGTGATCGTTATACATAATCTTTTCATATAAAGCTAAAATTTCCAAAACGCTACTAGATAGTTGTGCCAGGCACATTGGCGAAAGTCAGTTGAAATATACACGGAATACAAAATACGTCAGTTCTTCAATAAATACGGCAAATGACATCAATTTTCAATAGAAGTCAAGAAATAAACAGCAACACAAATTTAGAAGTTTAAATTCTTAAGTATGGTTTTTGATGTGGAAAACTAAGCTAAAGAATCACTATTCATACTACCAGTCAGTCAATAGTTAGGTTAGTTCGAACGGTAGTACAGGAGATATGATATGTTAAGAGGGGCCTGGATTTGTTGAAAGAGGAGACGATGAACCTTGCCAATGAATTTTTAGATGTTGTAGGATGTACGAGAGCGACGAACGAGTTAGTCTTGTGTTGCAAGAAGAAAAACGGGTAGAGGTACGAAATTTCCCAAGGCTTCTACATATCTACTGCGGTTAAATACATGTAATGGGGAGCAAATAGCGCAATATCCGTTATTTTATGTGAAAGACTAAGGTAAAACTCTCTATTGTTGACGATTCTATCAATGTCGAACGGTCAATCGGATAGATGCCGCAAACACCTGCACGCTGAAATATTTCACCGACTTCCATCCACGTCGATTGGTTATAAGCGATGACAGGAGAGAGGGAAGATAAGAAATATCTAGGTGAGACAAGTGGAAAGTTCGGGATCGTTCACTGTATGAAATCGAACCACGGAACTGTACAATGGGAGTCAGATCCCTTAGACTTAGACCATATTATAGGCCTGTAGCGCACCCTCATTTCAACCGCCGAAGTGATGAAGTTGGGGTAACTGGTTGAAACTAATTGCAATCGATAGAGGATGGAAAATGCATCTTCAGTTGATTTTGGCCGAAATTTGGACATTGCCAACATATATATAAAAACTAAAAAAACTGCCTTTTTCGTATGCGCTGTTTGAATGAAATTTACACTTAATCTCGCCATATCTCAGTTAATTTGGCGAAATGGCGAATTTTGTTTCTTTATAAATCACAGGCACTTAGATGCTTGTTCTGCCATTTGAGATATGTGGCCATGGTCATGGCATCGCAGATTCTAGTTTAATGTTATCCCTAGGATGTTAAGAGATATATCAGCCGTTAGTACCACACTATCCTCTGAAATGGAAGAGATGGCATTGCAGGTTTTATTAGATCTACAGCCAAAAAAATATCGCAATTCTCAGCGATTACTTGTCATTTCAGAAACATTAAACATCAGTTGAAAATTTCGCGGAATATACTATTTATATTATAAATATGTAAATTTAAAATTTTGAGAATTGTTTGCTGTGATGGTTGTAGATAATTTATTCGCTAAACGGTCAATGATTACGGATGTTATTTTCATAATATCTAGTCATAAATAATCAACAATAAGTGGAGCGGAACAAATTAAAAAAAATGTTCCAACACATGGTTTAATAGCTGCAAGGAAAATAATTTGAATGCCGAGTACTAGTCTCATTTAGGAATATAAGATTTATTAATAATATTTATAACACCAGTTACATTCAAAATACATATTTAACAGCTGATAAATTTGCCGAACTTGTAGAACTACGTCCATACAACCCAGAAGCATTTAAAACACAATGAAAAACTTTTAAGGCTAGCAACAATAGGTGGAAAATTAATTGTGTCTAATCGTCTTGGATATCAGTTTTGTTATTTTAACATTAAATCACAGACATAAAAATTCAGGAATGGTCAAACAACATGAAGACGAAAGACATTTCGAAAGACCTCTTATCGTTTACATCGGCTTCCGGTATGCAGCAGTCAAGTGAGTTTTCTCCTTCGAGATGAACTATAGGTCCTATATTTATTTTAGTTGCTTCATCCTTTAGCTAACGAAAAGCATGACAGGAATGGTATGTTTTATGATTACTATAAATCAGGAAATATTACACTTACGGCTAGGGTTTTTTTTAACAGTAAAAACGTTTCAGTACTGACATGGGCGAATATACGGCGGAACAGTGCATAAATATTATAGAAACTTATTACGACAATTGCAGTGTTTTAAACAATACCTATTGTAACGTTCGTGATAATTTTTGTCAACATAATCGACCAAATAAGTCGGCAATTCAAAGGTTAGTTAAAAAAATTAATTAATTGATTCTGTTGGTGATCTAGCAGATGAGGCTGGCCAAAACGTGCTCGTTTGAATGCATATATGTATTGCTTCTGTGCGCGAAGAATGAGCCATCCACATCAAATCGACATCGTTCCTAATGACTATCAAATAACATTGTGCAATATTTTGATGTGCGCAATTTTATTGACGGTCTGTGGGTGATATTGAAACATTGTCTGGGGCAAAGAAGGAAACCGTCAATATTTTGCTCAATATTATTGCATAATATTATTGATAGTCTAAGGGCCATTTGAAGGCCTAATTTTGGATCAATATTGAATAAAGTTTTGCATTTATAAATGAAGTACAAGATACAGTTAACATAAGAACTGGGAGAAAGATATGATTTGCAACGCATAAACTTTGCTGAATTGATGCTAGAATAAGGCACGGATTCTCACGGAAAATTATATTTAGTGGTAAGGTGCATTGCACTTTGGATGGATATTTTAATACACAAAATTGTGCTACAACCAACGAAGCAATTCAACAACTAAAACGGTTCTTCCAAAAAATGTTAGTTTGGTGTGGATTTTAGGGTCAAGGGTGGTTATTCTCGTTGGCGAGTGACGTGACTACGAGGGACGCGGTGGAATGAAACTGTCGATACCTACAAACTTATCGAGGGAAATATCACTTCACACACCATCTTGCGACAATTAGAATACGACGTTTGTGGATCTAGTCGCCAGGAGTCTCTTAGATTGACAATGAGAATACCAAATTAAGGTCGAAGTGACATCTGTCACTAAAGAAGTCATCGGTTATTTCTTCGAAAATAAAGCTGGCGTCGACACTATTATTAATACCAAACTAAATAATGAAGGTATTACCTAAATTTTATAATCAGGGGTGGTAGTATGTTAGTTGTTCCAATCGACCTCTTCATACAAAAATTCAAGTGTTACAAAAATTGTTGTATGAAGAAATAGGTCGATTGAAACAACTTACGTGCTACCACCTCAGAACTGGAAGAAATTGATATTTCTAATGTTTATTTTCAACAAAACGGAAGTAGGAGCAACTCAATTTATGAAAATTTCCCTACGAAATTCAATTGCATCTTAATTTCAGGAAGTGGTGACATCATTTGCCTTAATATATCGTTTTCTTTGAACATATTTCAAAAGCAAAATTTACAGCAATAAACCAGAGAAGCAACTACAAAACCCTAAGTACAACATTCGAGCCGAAATTAATGAAATACATAAATGCGATTATTTGTGAAAATTTCATCCAAAACTATGGACTCTACGATTTGTAAACGTCTACGCGAGGGTATAATTTTAACGAAATTATCTTCCACATAATAATTACCATGAATCATACTCTAACAATTGAATTAAAAATTCCCAGGAAAATGACAATTAGTTTGTGTTTAACTTAAGAAAAAAATAGACATCTAGGCGCCTGTTTTGAAACGTCCTACATTAGAAAATAAAACATGATTCTCGTGGTCAATTATGATATTTTTATTATAGATTAAATACTGCTAAACTATCTACCCTCCGCCAGGCACATTTTCGGGCTTCATGAGTCTGACCAGACCCGATATACATTTTCATCAATGTGTATGTAAAATATTGAGTTTTTTGTAACGTATTTATATACCATGCATGTATGTATTTTGTATTTTTTTTCTTCTCAGTGGTTTTCGTATGTTTTAAACATGTAAAAATTAAAAAAAATCGTGGAATGTAAAAAAAAAATTTCTTATGGCTTATTTGCTTTTCAAGTAATTATTACATGAAATACTGTATGAATACATTCTACTCAGTCTCAAACACAGTCAACTGAATGCTGTTGGCATACGGAATTAGAGCATATCGTACAAAAGAAGCGAGGTTTATGGCGCGTTTTTGGACTTCCTTGGGAACACATTTTACAATACTTCTTCTTTTGTAATGTATCAGGATTGCTGTGAAATCAGTGATCAATTGGTCCATGCAATCGATGTCTGCTTTATTTTCACTATAATAGAAAATTGTTATGGGTTTCATTGCTGGGCCTTGACACGATTTTGTATAGTGCATAGTAGAAAGTAAGTTTATGCACTTCTTCTTTTTTAGCACGTATTGAAACCAAATTGTCGTGAAATCCAAACAGGACGATGAGGATACTTTCTCATTTCATCTTTTATTGGATATGTAATGGTAACAACGAATGTGAAGAAATTATCGGCGATAACTGTACTACGGTCCAAGAAATAGGTGGATAGACGACGTGCTAGCAGATATACGGAAATTTCGTATAACAAATTGGAGAGAGCTAGCAAGACGTAGAGATGACTGGAAGAGAAGACTTCGAGAGGCCCGAGTCCTGCAAGGACTGTAGCGCCATTCAAGAAGAACTGTACTACGGATGTTACGAATGTTCGGATTCGCTTATGCGAATGATTCGCCTCCAAGCACAAAACGCCGCTGGCAAGCCGTATCCTTTTAAGCCAGGTCAGTAGGTACCGCCCGATGAAGGCCATACATAACTCAGTCTGAATGAGGGATGAGGACTGGAGGCATCCGTCTGACAGGCCGTGGACTGAAGGTGACCTCATGACTCCCTACATACACACAGGCGAAGACGACAGTTTAGTGTAGCAGGGTTGTTAATTCAAGTGCAAAAATGTTAATGGCCTCAATGAAAATTTTAGACTGAATAGAAGAAGTTCACATCTTCAGGCACGGACTGCCGATAAATATCCATATACATTAAGATTTTTGTCAGCCCCATCCAGTTGACGGTATGGGTGAGTGTGGTTATACTTGGCCTCAAGGCGAGAAACCTTCAGGCCATGGCCTGCCGGCGGCCTGAATAGGAATAGGACCTTTAGAAATCGCCTCATGCAAACATTCCTCTGTTGAAATTTGACTATTAAATACGAGAAGAAAGAATGCCATTGCTGTATATAACACTGGTGTATTGTTCTAATATTTTTTCATATCCTATTGTAAGTAAATAAAAAAATGAAGCCTTAATTTAATTAAATTTTTTTAATGCTATTCCTAAACATTCGCATACGCATGCCGAACATTTGCGAATGTGAAAAATATCACATTCGTAACATCCCTAAACTGTCCGGCGGCTGTTAGTGTTTGGTCTTGCCAGTTCAGCTCCTTCTTTTCTACCTGTGTATAAATTTCTTTCCAATATATATTTTGTTTTAGAATCGCAAGCCGACCAAATTGTTAAACCATATTTCGCTGGTTGTGATGGTATGTATTGAGTGAACTTAAGGTACTTTTCATTATATGATTTGTCATATGACTTTACTGTCAATGAAGTCAAACCTAGCATAAAATGTCAAATGACATTTGTTTTTGACATGTCATACCACTTATCTGTCAAAATTTGCTTTGAATATTTCTGTTTTGACTTGTTAAAATTAAGTGTGAACACAATACGAAGTCAGATGGACTATCAACTGGTAATTTTGACAGTAAAGTCATATGACAAATCACACAATGTAAAGGTAACTTTAGTCTTTGCACGGTGTTCGTCCATCATCAAAAAGAATAAATCGTGTTAATGCAAGGAATATTTTAAGAAACATAGCTGCTCTGAATTTGAGTAGGCCATTTGTACTACGATATCTGTATCTGACATCTGCACGTCTACTTTTTGCATGAAGTTGTGTTGAACACCGGCAGGCAAAAGTATTACAATAAATCAGGGTTTCGAACCCGAACCGAACCCGAACCCTGAACCCGCTCCGGTTCAAGATTTTTTTTTAAAATATGTGAACCTGACCCCGAACCCGAACCCAATCAAAAATTCGGTTCAGGTTCAATTTTTAATGGCAATTATTATCTAAGTGTGAGGCGCCCGCTTAGAAATTCAAATTTCATATTTCCCAGAATTTCTAAAGAAATTTTTCTTTAGAATTCTGGGAACAGAAAAAAAATTATGCACCTCTATTGTTTGAAGCTGCACCAGGCCATATTAGCTGTTCCAGCCACTCAAGTCAGTGTTGAGAGGGCTTTTTCTGCACTGAAGTTTGTTTTAGCTCCACAAAGGGTGCATTTCTCCGAAGAATCATTCAGAAATAGTACTCTATTTGTGCGTTTGAATGTAATTTTTTTCTAAAAGAAATAAAAATAACATTTTAAAATAAACAGTATGTGAAATTGATTTTTGTTTTTGTGTAAAAAGGTTGAACTCGAACCTGAACCCGAACCCACTAAATTTCAATGTATTGAACCCGAACCCGTACCCGCACCAAAAATTTAGAGGGTTCGAAACCCTGCAATAAATGCATCTAATTCGCTTTCGATTACATCCTTCCATACTTTTTGTTTTCTATCGGGATTAGCCACATTCCATTTTTGAAATGAATCATTTTCATAACATAAAGTTTGGTGTGAAAAAGTTCTTGAATACTTCAATTGGAATAGAATTGTGTTCTTTGGGTCTACCTCGAAGACGTATAACATTGTATACTGCATTTCCTTCAGTTTTTTTTCCAAATTGTACCGTCTTTACCCACAGAAACAATCTTCAGCTGCACTTTGTTATTGAGTTTCAGACTGCATTTCCTCTTTGTCATCATCACTGGCTAATATTTCATTTGAATCGATGGCCATTTCGCTCTCAATATCAGATGCATCGTCTTCGTTTGGCATACAATGATTATCATTGTCATCGTTATCGTCAGCGAATGGATCGATTTCTTCGTCCTCTGCAGCAGCTTTTTCACGTTCTGAAACCGCGATATATAAATCACTACGCACCCGTTGTCGTGTATTATAAATAAGTTCCACTTCTTCACTCAATTCCACTTCATTATTCATTTTGAACAAGCAAACAATCATAACAATTATATTTTATTAGCAAACACGATGACAGTTAGAATGGAAATTTTCAAATAGAAAGTAATAAAAACAACGAAAAATTGCATTATCTTTCCTATAAAATGTATACGGACACTCATGCGAATACGATGTGTACATCACAGCACCCTTACAATTATCCTTGGATAGGTTTTTTCGTCCTGATATTTTCAAAGATCGATATCTAATAAAATATTAGGAAGGTACACGAAATTTCAAGTTGCTAGCTCAATTAGAAAAATACTTAAATTCATTGCAGTACGATTTTTTTTAAAAAAAAACTTTTCAAGAAACACGTGACACATGAATTTGGATTAACGATGTAAACAAAAAAAAAATGGAAATGACAGAAGAAAATCTCGATTGATAGAACTACACATAAATTTTTGAATTAGTTTCTGGATAATATTTTATGTTCTTAAACATGAATTTAGAAAAATTTGTAAGAAAATTGCTATTAGTGATATAAGACAGCATATAAAATTTTTTTAATTCATAACCGTAATATATAATTAAAGTCATTTAAATATTAAAAACCAAATAATTATTTATTATCTTTCAATGCAATCAATAATCATACTGTCGTAACAGAAAGCCACAAAAAAATAAAATTCTTTTAGATAAATCTTTATATTTTTTGTGCTGTTGTTAAAGTTAAATAACATCATAACATAAAATCAATAAAAATAATACATATATACATAAATGTACACGATAAATTGAAAATTAGGTCAATGCGCCTCAAATCCACACTCAATATCAAACTTGGACCGCTTCCTCCAAAAAAAATTGAAGAAAAAAAACGAAAAAAAGAAAAGAGAAAAATGATACTGCAAAATTTTCTAAGAAAAATCTTCAAGGTCAAAATGTACGTATGTATGCATATACAAAAAAACATTTTTTATACGTTTTTATCTTTTGTGACATTATCAGTAAAGAGAAAAAAAAATTGATAGATTATCTTTTTCTATATATTTTTTTTTCTGGAAAAATCTTTCACAACGAGGACTATAATTTTTCCTACATTTTTTTTCGATAGAAAAATTTATTTATATTATTACTTTTTGATGTAATAAGCTCGTCTCTAGACTACTCAAGAAAATCAAGGAAAAATTAAATTAACAATATTTTTTTTATCGTAATATATGTACATCGTAAATGTGACGCCAAATGTTAAGTAGAAAAAGAAAAAAAACTCCAAGCTTTCGCCGAAACAAAAAAATATTTTATCGTCGACGGGGAGTGGAGAGAGGAAAAAAATAACATGCAAGATAAGAAGAAAATAATGGATTCCAAGAAATTGGTGAAAGGGAAGAGAAATGCGGCTTTATTTTGTTGGGGGCCAAACCATACACAAAACTGCCAGAAAATTATTGTTTTTCGAAATATAACACAAGAAAAAAAAATAACAGAGAAACAAAAATTCCCGATTTTATTACGAAATTCGAGGATTTTATCCATTAGCATTAAATTTAATTTCGCATAAAATTTTTTTTTGTTGGCACAAATTACTCTACAAATACTAATTACTATTTTTTGTGTTGATTTTTTTAAGGTTATTTTTAAAAAAATATAAAAAGAGTATAAGAACTAAAAAATTTCATATAAATGATAACTCAGGCAGTTTGTATAGATAAAATTCTGTTATCATAATCAAAAAAAAAACTCATGACAGAATATATAAACGTTATTACACTACAATGTCAGGGTATATAAACATAAATTCGAATCACTTTACACGATTTGAAAAACATTGCTTTTATTAAATTAAAATCAATGCCATAAAACAATTACTTTCTACACATTAAATTATAAATAATAGTAATAATTAACTAAAAATTTAATTCTTACCATTTTTGATACCGGTGTTAACGGCATTATATTTGTATTATACGTGCTATTTAAGAACACGTCATTAAATATATGGTTATCCAGTTTATCCAGCGTCATTAATGCTAGATTTATTTTATTTTTTTGTTTCAACTTAAATTGTGTCAAATTATTAAAAAAAAATTATATGCCAATAATAAAACTGATAAAGGCAATAATAATAATCACTGACTCAGAATGAAAGACTTGTTTCAAGTTATTATATAACGCGCACAGTTTGAAACGTGTGTAGCAAAAAAAATAAATTGATTAAAATTTAATAATGATTAAAAAACACTTGTTGATAACACCAAGAATCATTTCAATGAAATGACAAATTTCCCACCACAAAACACAAGAAAACAATATAATAATTCAGAAAGAAAAAAAAATGGTAAGGGAAACAAATTTAATATTTTTTTTTTGCAATCAAAATGACGAAATAAGTAATAATAATTTTTTCAAAATCCACGGGTCAAATAATACAAAGTCATTCACTATGATGGACTTTTTTTTTTCTTAAAGCACACAGAACACACTTTGCGCTCTTTAAATGTATAAAAAAAAACACACAAAAATTACTCCGCAAAACACTTTGGAAATTCTCGAGCCTTCTTAGTATCGTCACTAACCGAACTGAACTGGTGGACTGACCGTATGCGTCATCAATTCAGTAGTTTTATATCAGCGGCATGTTGAAATACTAGCAGAGGTGAGGGGATTTACTGAGAATCGCTAGCCAGTACAGCCAAGCAAAACAGACTTGTGTGCTAGCCTCTACCTACACCACACTGTTAAAAAAGACTGCTATACGCGTGATATAGCCGCAAGTACCCCAGATTGGAAAATACTTAACGGAAAGAGCTTTCACACTGCACTGTGAAATTTTGTATAGTGTACAATCAATTTTCTGCATAGTATAGTTCATATATAAAATCTGTTATATATGTACATATATTTGTATAACTGATTTCAACTATATCCCACATGACTCTCGGGGCAATATGTTGACAGCTATACTCCTCCAAGATTCCTCCATACACATTCGAAGTTGACAATCCGCACGACTCTTTGCGAGTAAAAGATTAAGCTTTTGAGAAAAATACCGCATATCTGTGTATACGTACGTAGTATATCGCAGCATTTGCGAAAGCTTAAGAAACATCGAGGCCTGGAAGATTACATATCGTGATTGGACTTGTTCGTTCGGTGGTGATAAAATCATAATGGGGCGCTCTCTGAATGGATTTTTGGTTTGCTGATTTGCATTAGCAATAATACTCGGCCGATCCATGGTCAAAAGACGCGCGGCTATGACGGTGACGGTTAATTAACAACCACATCGGGAATGTTGTTAATATACCTTGTAGCTTTATAGAATATGCAGCTTATAAGATGGAAATATGTCTCTTTAGTGCAGTGTACTACACAATAATCGTAGTTTCACATTGTTGGTTTGTTGGAATCTCTTTAAGTTAGGTGTAAATTGAATGAGAAGATAGAATAAAGTTAGGAACGAAGGTTCAGGTGATACGAGATTTGCTTCTGAAATGTGCATGTGTTATGAGCTATATTTGTGAACTTATATGAAAAAGTGGTAACGTTAGAAAAAATAGGTCTGTTCCAATAGAAAACCTGTCCTGTCGTAGCCTGCGAAAAGTTACTTGATTGGTGGGGGAAAATTTAGTCAAAACCCCGAAAAGTGAAGGAACGCTTTCTGGGATGTTTCGTGCAAATCAAGAAGGCCATAACCTAAAAATCACTTGTGTCTTCAAAATAATGACATAAAACTATTGAAATTAATAAATTATTTATGAAATTATTCAAAATCTTGTAGTAAGGCACCAATCGAAGAAATTATTTTCAGCACATCGTAATCATTTTGGTTTGACATGACAAGTAACAGCTGTTTTGACATGTTGAAAACGTCGTAAGATTTCACTCCACCTAAAAATCTCCTGCGGTTTCTTGGTCGAGGGGAAGTAAATATTTCCCCGCTTTTCCGAGCATGAGATTCTATTGGAACAGGAATTGGGTGATTTCTTGGTCCCGCGGGATCCCGCATTCTCTATTGGAACAGACCTAATGCTTGAAACTCTTTAATCAATAGTTATTTATAAGAATAATTTGGAGATTTGTAAAGTAATTCACTAAAAAATAATTTCTTCAGGTGTGCTTTTTTGTAATAAACTAAGATTAGGAATTAACCTTTGTACTAGTAGTCCGCCATATCGCCCAGGTTATGATGTATTGTATAATAGTAACCTTTGGTTTTTGCGTGGTCAGTCGCCAGCGAGATAGAGGGGAGCAACATGTAGTGTAAATACGCGAGTGCAGTAACTATCTCGGGCTGATGGAAGTGCGATCTGGCGGAAACTAGAAGCTGTTCTGAAAATGATGGACTAATATGATCGGGCCAACTAAGCCAAAATGTAAAGTTATCGTGTCAAGGATGCAAGTTACACTATCCATCATTTCGTTTATTACCCCCCTACACAAACCGATTTTTTAGGCAACGGGTCGCAGCGAAGTATGCAAATTACACGCATGGCATATACTTCCCTGCGACCCCTTGCCTAAAAAATCGGTTTGTGTATGGGGGTAATAAACGAAATGATGGATAGTGTGACTTGCATCAAGGGATGCATGACAGTGAGTAGATTTTAGGCTCTCGTTTAAAGATCTCCTCTAGGCACCGGGCACCGCCAGTTGTATAATGCCTTATCCTGATATCGAGGCTCTACCGCGGCGATGAAGACGTCCATCGAACTTCTCGTGGAATAATAAAAACGAAGAGCATCGAAGGGTGTCCCTAAAGACAAAACGGCGCAGCCAGCGAAGATGGCAACAGCCAGAATTCGAGAAACTCCTTATGAAATACAGGAAGGCGAGGAGAGGTTTTAAAAATGCCATCCGAAAGGGTAAAGCGGCCCACACACTCTCAGTAGCTCTGTTCGCGTACTTTTCTGACTACCAGTTTTCTGGCTCAAAATTACGCCAAGAGAGGGGGAAATTGTATCAAAAATATGAAAAGCAAAAAAAACGCTTCTCGGACGATTTCTGGCCAACAAGAAGAAGAACGGAATAAACTCGTACTCAACTTTGACAAATGACAACTGAAAATAGATTCTGCCACATCGCCTGAGCTAAAACTTCTGGCACTTTCTGGCAGTAGGGGAAGTAAAAATTTCACCGCTTTTTGTAGCCCGAAAAAGTAAACGAACAGAAATCTGGTGGTTTCGAGCGCTTTCTGGCGCCCCAGGGATCCCGCAGGCGAGTACTCGAATAGACTTAGTATTTACTGCGCAGTTGAACTGTCCCAGTTGGGAACAGAATGCATTCAGAATGGATTCAGAATTGATTCCAGTACATTGGAAGTGATTTCACTTTAGATTCCAAGACATGTGATTCGTTCAGAAGCCAAAACGGTTAAGCCCATGGGCATGGGCATGGACTTAACCGCATTGGCTTCAGAGCGACTCATGTAGAGAACCGATTCTTTTTGCATTGGGATGTCATAGGAGAATCGGTTCGGAATTGATTCCTTAGAATTGATTGGAAATTTTTTTACGCTTAGCAACGAACTGGGAATATATTCGATTCCCTTCTGCATTCCCCAGAATCAGAAAAGGAATCAATTGGTTCCTTCGGAATGCATTCCGAATCAATTCTTCTGGAATGGGTTCTTCTTTTCCCAACTGGGGTGTAAAAAAACTGTACAATAAACTGAACTGAAAGTGTGTGGGTTCGTCAGTTCGTCGTACGGTTTTTTGCTCAGTCTCGTCAGTTTTGTTCATTTGAGTACACCTATTTCACCCCGAAGCCGGGTAAGCCCCAATGGAACCCATCAATTTACAGACCATTATGTCTTCTAAACACCTTAGGCAAGCTTTTCGAAATGGTGATAAAAAACAGATTACCCCCAAGCGCCGAGAGAGAAGGTGGCTTGTAGGAAAGGAAATTCGGTTTCAGATAGGCTTGATCGACAACGAATGCTGTCAATATGATGACTAGCTTAGCAAGGGAATCGTTGGATTTGAATAAGAATTACGCATTGTTAACTCTTCACGTAAACAATGCTTTCAACACCGTGAAGTGAAGCAAGATCGTCGAGGCTTTGATAAAGCTGGATACACCGAAGTATTTAGTGAGCATTGTGACAAAACTCCTTGTAAGTAGACTGCGTGTCAGACGAGGGAGTAAAGGAGTACAGGACACCTTGCGAAGTCCCCGAAGGCTCCGTCCTAGGCTCTCTTCTGCGGATCATCATATATGATGAAGTACTGGTGCTACGCCTCCCGCGAGAAGGGATCACTATTGCATAGGATTCGACGAAATCCAGCGGTCGCATTACAGAAGTTGTTTCAAGTAATCTGTTTCGAATTTTCCATTGAATTTTTCCATTTAAAACTCGTAATAAATGAGTTCAAACGACTTCTGTAATCCCACCCCAGATATTCGCGAAAGAAATGATATAGGAGATAAACACGTTTAATTCGAGCTGAGCAGAAAACGGAAGTAGTGCTAATCAGCAAGCGGAAAAAGGTGGCAGACCATAGCGGTGAAAGTAGGTGATGAACTGGTCACTGGCTGGCTCTAAGCCTATACTTAGGTATTTGCACTTGGCTGGCTTAGCTTCCGCCATCAGCGCAACACTCGCGAGTGGGCATGGAGGTTATAGGGCATAACTTCACCGCTTCCGGTTGGACCATCGATGATGGGAAGGCAGGACATTCTTTGAATTTTGCTTAAATTAGTTATGAAACTTTTAAGCGCCGTTCTATGCCACCAAATTAAAGTCCCGTAAGTTACCATGGGCCTAAGATGGTGCTGTACATATGTATATGTATTCAGTACATTACTGCATATAGCGTCACTCCTACATATTTGGCTTGATCTTGAAAGCCTATAGTTCTGCCTGCGTATGTGTGTTCTATAAGTCGGGTATACGGAACCAGAATCGCTTTATAGGGATTGACGTTTAGTCTTACGCTGGTGCACCAGCTGGAGACCAAATCAAGTGCCTGCTGCTGCCGCCTTGACATTGTATCTTCTATTTCATCTGTGGCAACGATGAAAACATCATCTGTGTAACCTTGGGCGAAAAAGTTGTCCTCCAGGGACCTTTCAAGAATAGAGCGTCGAGTTAACCCAGTCACGAAAAGTGCTTCTTAGCTTAGGTCTACTAGAGCCATACCTTATATTATCAAAAGATGTATTGTCGAAGACTCTCTCAATATTGAGGAAGGCCGCCAGCGTAACTCCTTTGTTCAGTGCTACGCATTCCAGCTTGAGCACCGGATTGTGCAGTGTTGTCTCAATGGATTTGCTCGACTGGTACGTATTCTGTCGATGACAGCTGAGGTTTTTTTGTTGGTTTTGTTAAAAGAAAACAAAAGTATTGTAAAATTTACAAGTATGAACATATTTGAAAATAGCTTTGATAACATTATGTCCATTAATGTCGCTCTTAGGTTTGATGAAGATTTAATATTTAGAATTAACGTTTTACAGTCACTACCCTGATAAAATTCAAAATAATGTTCAAACTCTAATTTTCTCGCAAATTGTCATAAATAATTTGTCTTAGGTATTAAAATTTGTAGGTACCAATTAATTTGCTAACAGATACACAGTCCTAAATCAGAGTGCATACATACGTCGACATGTTCGCAAATACTCATGACATATGCATACAATGGAACATTCCACCCTTAATATCACGAGAAAAAATTATGTCCTCTAATCTTGGTATTACCACTTTATCCATGCAAAAACATTTCATTCTTTTACTTGGGGAGATATTAATGACAGACAGATTCATTGGCCCCGAACACCCCGACCAAAGGACCATCGGAGCGCTTTTATAATACTCGACTGCGGGTCTTTGCTATGCTTATCTGCAGAATTTCTTGTACAGATTTTTATACGCAACAACAAAGCTCAATGACCTTGAGGTCAACTCCTTCTTTTTAGGATGTGAAACAAAAAGTTAAGATTTTTATAAAATCCTATTAAAATTGAAATTCAGTGATGGTGAAGAGTTATATATGAAAGGCCACAGATTTAAGGTGCAGGAGGACTTGTAAAATTTGGTTTTGTTTAATATTTTAAAGATTGAAGGTAAGGGCGTCATGTAACGGTTTTTTAAAGAAAGTATCCTAAATCTTTCTAATTAGAACATCAAACTGCTACGGTATAAGACGATGTTCTTACCGGTACTCACATTGTATATGCATCCGAGTATTTAAAAACACTCTAACCTCTTCTTAGCGGTGTTCGAAAGGAAAGTCCTTCGGAGAATTGTTGGCCTCCTATATGAGGGAGGCCGATTCAGGACACTGCACAGCGACGGGATCTACGAGCACTATCGCCACGTAGATGGTGTGAATAAAGCTCGGTAGGCTCCGGTGAGCAGGGTATCTAGCTTGAATGAGCGCAGATGAACCTGCTCGGAAAGTTTGTTGCGGTAGGATCTATAGGGAGACCTAGCTTCCGCTGGAAGGATGGCGTAGAGCAGAACACCCAGAGCTTAGGTATGCCAAACTGGATGACATCGGCTAAGAATCGGGACAAAACAGTTGCCAGAGGCCAGGACCGGATCCCGCTTGTAAAGCTGTTAAAGTAAGTTAGTAAGTCATCGGTGTAACTATACAAAACCTCACAAAAAAACCCAGTGTGATCCTTCTCGCATTCTTATTCATGTTCAACGAAACTCAACAAAACAATCATATGAGCGACGTACCTGCATTGTGGACGTCAGCATGTATTTCCATAAGAGGGCACCACAAATGACGCGCGCTTTTACGTGCACTATAGCTACCGCTTGAATTTATAATAAGCCTATTACCATTGTTTTTTTTAATGTTTTTTACAAATGCATATCCAAAAAAGGAATGCAAACGCAATAACCCAAAATCACTAGCATTCCTACAATCTGTTGGAGAAATATATATGTCTTCAGTTGGATGTGTTATTTTTAAATAATGGAAAAGTATCGAATATGGTAAATAGGAAAACGAAAAAAGGAGATTAAAGAAAAAATTCCATACTTTCATGATTGATTCCCTAGACCTGCAGAACTTAAACGATGGAAAAAAAAGGAATGAAAAATAAATGAAAGACGAATGGCGAATTACTAAATAAATAAAACAAACATTGAATTGCAAATAAAAATTAAAAAAATTGTTTTTCACTTTCAGGAATATTACGCGATACCTTCTCGTATGCGCGTCGACCAAAATAAGAACACAACCAAACTTGCAGCCTAAAATCTGGGTTTCGATCATTTTTAGTTAGTTGTAAACACTCGCGTGAATTAAGCTCGGATTTTTAAATAATTTTACGCTTAACCTTTTTCTCCTTCATAGTTTACAATACGCAAAACTTGTTACTCACTGATAAAAAATTGTCTTGATTCCAGCAATTCGATAGTCTTCGTTTCGTTGTCTTGCTGCAAAAGTATTTCTTCGTTCAATACTTATATTTTTCGACCAAGATATTTTTTTCTCGAACTAAGTTTAACTAAGTTTAATTTTTTACTCAAGAAACTAAATTCTTAATTCATCGAACTTTTTTCATTTGCAGGACTTTCAAGTTCTAAAAATGTATCACAACTATTAAGACCGATTTTAGAACTTGAATTTTTTTCAATTATAATATCATTTTTTTAACTTCAAGTCAACTTTTGTTTTTATCCAAGACAATAAAACCAAGACTATGAGTATTGCTTATCGCGAGACAATTTTGTTTTCGTTATATCCAAAACATGAGTTGCTTGGTTCAAGAAAAACTGCTTTAAGCCAAGAAATTTTTTTTATCAGTGTACTGCACACCACAAAAAATAAAAATTACTTGACAACTTTTGGGGTAAAAAATAATAGACGATGACACTACACAAAATGTGTCGTCGTCTATGGGTCAAACAGAAACACTTTCTTTTAATTTTTGTAGTTCCATAGAAGAAAATTTAGGTAAGATTAAAAGTAATTCGAACTCCTGTCCAAATCGAGAAAAATATCATATTTCTACAAAGGTCAAGGTGTAGTAAGAGTCGATTTTTGTTGGAAAGCTCGTACATGTAGTAATGGATATATGTAAGTATCAAAAGAGTTACTAGAAAAAATAATTGAGAAATAATTGCTATGAAAGGTCGTGTACGTACATCCTTCGTAAACTTTGCCGCTGGCTCGTTTTTGAGGTGCTGGGGCGATTCTCATCTATATTATTGCTACACGGTTTGACAGTTGACAATTCCAGTTTCAGTATAAAAATAAGTTAGTACTTTGGTTAAGTTTTGGAGATTTTATAACAAGTAGAAAATGGAAGACTGTGCCTTTTCGTCACACTTTGCTATTGCACTTCCGTAAAAGGAAGCGCAGGCGTGAGGAGTGTTTCATAAAGTTTATGATGATAAAATCAATCATTACCAACATCGGTTCATAAAATTATGTATATGTGATTTTGATTTTAATAACCCCTGGATCCGTCGATATTCATGACCACAAAATAAAGACATGAATCGAGTCGTCAAATCAACATACGAAAACTGCAGAAACATTGAATATCTATCATTCAAGCATCTCCGAGCGGGTTTGAGATTTGGGTTCGTTATAAACTAGACCAGCGTCTCAGATCTCTCCCTCGCGAGCGTGTCTTCAGCTTCATTGCAGGGCGAGACTCTATTTTTCCTGAACAAGCTCTGGAGTACGTCAAAGTACCCGGTAACTATTTTGGAAGAAAACTTCCACGTTGACAGTACCTTGATGGGAGCTTGACTGTTCGAAAAAATTTTAATATTAGCGCCTTTTAAACCTTTCCATGCTCCATCTATGATCCATCGGTAAACCAGTAGAGGTTTCTTGTACTCCCAGGAAGGATAAGTTCGTCCCACTCAGAGCGATCCGGAATAATCGCCATGACTTTCCTCTGGAACCGCAGAAGCGACAAATTGAAATGTTTAGGACGCCTTTAAAGGGCCCAATACACGAGCGCTCCATCCGTCCAAATTACACCACGTCATGCCAAAACAACAATTTGTATGCACTCGAAACCCACAGCCAAAGTTGTGGAGGTTCATTTGATTTGAAACCCCCAGCCTTTTCATCGTCTTCAAAAGAAAAAAAGAGGTTAACCTGATAGGTCTATACGATTTAGATAGCTCCAGGGGTCTATTGCCCTGTTTAGGGATAAAAACCACCACGACTTTCCTCCAACGGTTGGAATATATCCCCAGTTGAAGCTGGCTCTAAAGAGATATACCAGGTTATCGAGAATCAAAGCGAGGCACTTCTGAACGAGTGTCAGGAAAATTCCATCTTCTCTCGGGGATTTGTAGAATTGAAAAGAGACCACTGCCCATTTAACCTTGCTCCGGTGGAAGCTTTTCCAAGAAAGGCTCCGGAAACATTACTCTCGAATGGTCCTATGACTATACCCAGAATCCAGGGGATCAGAGGTCTGGAGGATTGACCCTGGAAAATGCTTGTTGAGCAGGCCCCTCAATGTCTCTTCATGGTTAGACGTCTATGAGCCATTCTCCTTTTTAAGAAGGCCCACTTTGTTGAAGAAGTCTTTGGAGAGAAGATTTTGGGGTCTTGTTGCATCTGTTAGAGTAGTCTGCTCATAATACTTCCTCCAGGCAATCCTTTTGGATCGTCGCAACTCTTTTTGTAGGCTGAACCTATATTCTTCCCATTGCCCAACATGTTTCGCCCCATTGAACAATCTCCTAAACTTTCCTACGCATTGAAGCTAGTGTGTCGTTCCACCAGGGCACTTTACGCGACGATTGGGAGGAAGGGACAGTGTTGCTGTCATGTTAGGAGGCGGCGACTCGAATCCATGGTCCATACACAATGACACAAACTGCATGTAAAAACTTGTACCCAAGTACAGACCAGTCAAATGTGACAAGAATTCCTATTTAAGCTTTTGACTGTGTAAGGGCGTTCTACGGAACTTACGAGAATTTGTCTTTTCCTTTGCAAACCAGTTTGAACTGAGATGTGCTTTAACTATTAAGACAACATCGCATAGCAGAATTGAGGTGGTCAAGAGGTTTTCATACGCGTTCACAATAAATTGAAATACAACCTTGAATTTGTTGAAATGCCAGGACGGTCTACTACAAACCACATTTCCACCATAAGAATTTTGCCACAAAATTATGGGAATTCAACATCGATATTCACGTAGTATTTATAGACTTTAAGCAAGCATATAGCAGCGTGAAGCGTGAGGAGCTATTTAAAGGTATGGAATGCCGGAATTCCGGTTTCCAAAACACCGGATCGAAATAACAAAAGCTACAATCAAGATAGTACGATCAGCGAGTAATAAGTACGATGCTGTGTGAGAGTTGGACGATACCTTTGAGAAAGAGCCGGTTTAGACGGTGCGCTCCAGCGCATGTGCCGCACGAACTTTGTGGATAAAGGGAGAAGTGGGGTGGTACCTCTCTTCATTCGCACCCGTTCCTTCATCTACGAACGTTCGTAAGGCGCATGCGCTGGAGCGCACCGTCTAAAACAGGTCAAAGTTTCACATCACAAAGGAGCCTGGTGACGCGCTGCCATGCCTCCCATTTAACATATTGTTGGAGAAGATGGTAGGAGCCGCTGATCGGCTCGAGTGGTGGCCATGACGGGCTTGGCTTGAAGGCTTGAGTGCTCGAAATTGTTCAGTCGTAGTCTATCAGTTGCTCATGAAATCAAGCTCTTTTCAAGTCTGGAATTCACCAGGAGCAACTTTATCGTCTTTACAAGAAGATATCAAAGTGTGTGTGTAATGCTTCTGTTCTTCTTCTTTTTCCCTTTTATAAAATTGTGCATTAATTAGTTTTCACGGCAAAAACACTTCCCCTTTCCGTTTTGCTCCTCTCGCCTAAAAAACGGTTTTACAACACGTAAATGTACCTTTACCTGTATATGATTTGTCATATGACTTGACTGTCAATGAAGTCAAACCTAAATACAAAATGTCAAACGACATTTGTTTTTGACATGTCATACGACTGTCTGTCAAAATTTGCATTGAATATTTCTGTTTTGACTTGTCAAAATTAAGTGTGAACACAATACGAAATCAGATAGACTATCAAATCGTAATTTTGACAGTAAAGTCATATGACAAATCACATAATAGGTCTGTTCCAATAGAGAATGCGGGATCCCGCGGGACCAAGAAATCACCCAATTTCTGTTCCAATAGAATCTCATGCTCGGAAAAGCGGGAAAATTTTTACTTCCCCTCGACCAAGAAACCGCAGGAGATTTTTATGTGGAGTGAAATCTTATGACGTTTTCAACATGTTAAAACAGCTGTTACTTGTCATGTCAAACCAAAATGATTACGATGTGCTGAAAATAATTTCGTCATTTGGTGCCTTACTACAAGATTTTGAATAGTTTCATAAATAATTTATTAATTTCAATAGTTTTATGTCATTATTTTGAAGACACAAGTGATTTTTAGGTTATGGTCTTCTTGATTTGCACGAAACAACCCAGAAAGCGTTCCTTCACTTTTCGGGATTTTGACTAAATTTTCCTCCACCAATCAAGTAACTTTTCGCAGACTACGACAGGACAGGTTTTCTATTGGAACAGACCTAATGTAAAGGTACCTTAAGGAATACTCGTGGATATTCCCACAATGAATAAGCTCAATAAGTACGGGATTAACATCATCACTGGCGTGCACACGGGTATGGCAGGTATGGCAGCTGCCATACCAAACAAATTATCGGCGCCTCAACAACTCCCTCCAAAAAAATAAAAATTATTCAAAAAAAAATTTTTTTTTCCTAATTTTAATTTTTTCAACAATTTTTTTTTTAATTTGTTAATATTATTTTAAAAACTACATTGAATTATTTTCATATATTTATTTTAACTTGATGACACTGTCATTATTTGATTTGTTTCTAAAAATGAAAAATCTTATGCTCATCTCTGTATTTTCAAGCTTACGCAATATGTATCGCGCTGTTTAAAATTGAGTTCATGAATTGAGGATCGAGTTACTCATATTGCGTGCCTGCGATAAAAAGCGAGGAAAATGTTTATATGAAACTCTAGCTTACTAAGAAAGACATCGTAAATTAGGGCCAAATATTAGATTATGTCTATCATCATATATTTTTAATGTTTTAATTATTATTATTATTGTTATCGTTATTATTAATAATAATGTGACACCCCAAAAAATGCTGCCATACCAAAGAGGAGCCCCTGTGCACGCCACTGAACATCATGAATCTATATATAGATTTAAGTACGTCAATAATGGCATGCTTAATTTCGGCAGCGGTACGAACTCAACAAATATAAATCTAGGTACTTCAATATTCTGCTAACAAATGCTATAAATAATGGTACATATTATACCCTCTTTTACAATTAGTGCCTAGCTACTCTTTAATTTTCCTACATCACACCTGAATAAAATAATTTATTATTAAAGTGAACACCGTTGTTCCAATATGTGTTGTTATAAATACTGCTTTCGATGGCGTTCTGAACATATATTATTTATGTGTCGACTAAATGACGACAGCTGCAACAGCCATCCACAAGAAAAGATTTTATATTTGCATTGGCTTAAAGCAAGACACCTACAACAGAGCCTCGGATAGGATTGACCACACAACGAAGACCCGGATATCGTATTAAGGACCATGATTTACGAATTTTTTCTTGGAATGTAAGGACACTGTATCAACCTGGCAGACTAAAAGTTCTACTAAACGAATTAGATAAATATAAAAGCGACCTGACAGCAGTGCAAGAGGTGAGATGGATTGGAAAGGGGATCCTAGAGAAGAAAACGCACAATATATTTTATAGCTGTAACGAGAAGAATCATACTTTTGGGACGGCATTTATTGTAAGAAAACAAATTAAACATCTAGTAATGGGGTTTGACGCTATAAATGAAAGAATATGTAGAATACGTATAAGATTCTTTAATTACTCCATAATAAATATACATGCCCCGATTGAAGATGCGCTAGAAGAAGCGAAAGATGCATTCTATGAAACCTTAGATAGGACGCTAAGAAACTGTCCTAGACATGATGTAAAGATTGTCATAGGAGATGCAAATGCAAAAATTGGCCATGAAAGTGCATACCGACCAACAATAGGAGCATTTAGTCTACACGACGAAACAAATGAAAACGGTATGAGACTGATCAGTTTTGCAATGATGAATAATATGGTGATCGCAGACACAAGATTCCAGCGAAAAGATATACATAAGGTAACCTGGAGATCTCCAGATGGAAGAACGCAAAACTCAATTGATCATATACTTATAGAAGCGCGTCACTGTTCAGAAGTACTAGATGTCAGATCATATCGTGGTGCAAACATCGACTCCGACCATTATATGATTGGGACGAGAATCAGAAGCAGAATATCGACACTAAACGAAAGAAGAAACCGCAGGGAAAGAAAATTTAACGTGAAATTATTAAAAGAAGAAGCAAAACAAGAAGAATATGTGGAAGAAATAAATAGAAGAGTGATAAATGCAAATAATCACAACGCCGAAGACATAGAAGTTAAATGGAATAACTTGAAGACCCTAATCAAAGAATCAGCATCAAATACTCTAGGATACGAACCCCGTGAAAGCAGAAATGAATGGTTCGACAATGAGTGTACCCGTGTAACACAGGAAAAGAATATAGCATATCAAGTAATGATACAGAAACACAGAACGAGAAATGCAGTTGAGACATACAAAGAAAAAAGGAGACAGGAGAAAAGAGTGCACAAAGCGAAGAAAAAGGAGTACTGGGAAAACGAAATGTTGAAAATAGAAGAAGCGAACAACCGAAACGATGTCAGGAAACTATATAAAAAAGTAAAGGAGCAACGAGTCGGTTTCAAGCCCAGAATAACCATGTGCAAAAATAAGGATGGAGAGATCTTAAGTACCAAAGAATCAGTTCTAATTAGATGGCGTGAACACTTTCAAGAACTGCTAGCTCGAGATGAGGAGCAACCCCTTACAGAAAACATGGAACTAGCAGAAGAACTAGCGGGAGACATGCCTACATTAGAAGACGTACAAGACGCAGTGAAAAAGCTAAAAAACAACAAATCTCCGGGCAAAGATAACATCGTAGCAGAGCTATTGAAACAAGGAGGTGAAAACGTAATATTAAGCCTGCATGAAATCGTAACACTAATATGGACCCAGAAACGAATACCATCGGAATGGAGCGAGGGCATTGTGTGCCCTATACACAAAAAAGGAGATCAGCTAAACTGCCGTAATTATAGAGGTATCACGCTATTGAACGTAGCATATAAAGTATTATCAAATATTTTATACGTTAAACTGCAGCCTTACGCAGAAGCAGCTCTGGGAAACTATCAAAGCGGTTTCCGCCCCGGAAGATCCACCACAGACCATATTTTCACCCTTAGGCAGGTCCTGGAAAAGGCAAATGAATTTAATATTACCATACATTCGCTATTCATAGACTTCAGAAACGCGTATGATAAAATAAAACGTGAAGAATTATATAAAGCTATGGAGTATTTAAGATTTCCCAAACACCTCGTAGATTTGACCAAAATGACAATGAAAGAGGTTATATGCAGAATAAGAATTGAAGGAGAGCTGTCAGAACCATTCAACGCCACAGTAGGACTAAGACAAGGAGATGCCCTGTCGTGCTTACTATTTAACGTAGCTATGGAAAAAGTGATAAGAGACGCAGGAATTAACACCGCGGGCAGTATTTTCAACAAGTCGGTACAACTGTTGGCATACGCTGACGACATCGTAATACTAGCCAGATCCAGCATAGCAATGAAAGAAGCCTTCATATTGCTAGAAAGAGCAGCAAAGAAATTCGGACTAGCAATTAATGAAGAGAAAACGAAATATATGTGCATCTCTAAAAGACGGAATGATCGCCAGAATATGACCATTGATACATATAACATCGAAAGTGTAAAAGAATTTATATACTTAGGGACGCTAATTTCAAAAGATAACGACACGACGGCAGAAGTCATAAGGAGATTGGCGCTGGGAAATAGATGCTATTTTGGGCTACGTAAACACTTCTTAACAAGGAACATATCAAGGAGGACTAAAGTTAAACTATACAGAACCCTTATAAGGCCAATACTACTGTATGGATCCGAAACCTGGACACTAAGAAGTAATGAAGAACACCTCCTGGGGTGCTTTGAAAGAAAAATCCTGCGCACAATATATGGAGGAGTAAATGAAAATGGTGTTTGGAGGAGAAGATACAATCACGAATTGTATCAGTTGTATAAAGATCCGAACATCATAAAAACTATAAAAATTAGCAGAATTCGATGGGCAGGACATGTTGAACGTAGCAGTGATGACAGCATAACAAAAATTATTATGAACAAGAGACCAGACGGACACAGAGGCACAGGACGTCCAAAAAAGAGATATACAGATAGCGTAGAGGAGGATCTACGAACCCTAGGTATAAGAAATTGGAGACCCCAAGCCAGGGACCGACAGTTCTGGAGGAGGATGTTGCAGGAAGCCAAGGCCAATAACAGGCTGTGGAGCTATTTATGATGATGATGATTGGCTTAAAGCCTCGCAAAGTCGCGATGGCTTTAAAAACAAATATTACAAAACCCAAAGAAGAATAAAATTGCGTCAACGTCATACTTTCTGTACTGTACATTTAAGAATCGCAAGGCATATGAATGCATGACACATAAAATATACTAATATATATTAAAATATTTTAGTTAATGTAACTAATAATGTTTATCTACTAAATTCGATTAGGCTTAGATGGATCTTCAATATTTTCCACAACCTTATCTGTTAAATCGATCATAAACCAAGTCTCCTTCTAGTCTGGAAACTAATCTAAAAAGTATTAGGTAATCCTACAAGTGCAGGTAATATTGATTTATATCGCACTTAAAATGAACGATTTTTGTGTGCTTAAAACATCACAAAGTGTGAGTCACGTACATTAACCATAAAATAAAAACTATAATAAATCTGTAAATGAACACAAGACAAAATCGTTTCCCCCTTTATTATTGTAAAAGCCGAACACAATCGCCAGCAGTCCTTGAACATTAACCTTCGCTCATTAAATCCTTGTAAAAGGAAATGTCGCGAATGTTATTATTATTGTTTTTTTTTACAATTCCACACCGAGCAGGTAGAGAAGTCCAAAGTCCTTCAGCGTCATAAATCACAATTTCAAATCAAACAGCAAACCACTGATAACACATGGCTAAATACCACTCTGAGATGGTATAATTACTGCAAGGAGCCACCAATAAAAAAGAGCTCCCTAATAGATATTAGGTTGCAGGTAGGCGAAAAAACAGCATACAAGTGGCAAAATAGCGAGCGTGTGTCCCAACATGTTTTAACTTGCTTCGTCAAAAATGCACAACGTCATGTTGTTGCCGCTGCGAGATATTTCAAAACAGCCTGGCATACCTGGAATTCACACATGTAAAACGTGCGCGTTAATCTGGCTGACGTCACTTCAGGTTACTTCCGATTCAAGAAAGGTAACATCTACTATATTTGCAGGTATAACAGCTTCAGATGGGGAAATATAAAAGTTTATGTTTTTTTTTGCTAGAGGACAAAGATTGAGAGTTAGGTTTGATCTGTTGTAATAGTGATGCTGAGGAGCTTCAAAGCTTCCAATAAAATGCCGGAAGTGTATCTGATATCGCTAGCAAAGGTGATAGTATCTCTAAGTGAGCGGCTGTTATGTGAAGCTTTTACCAAACTGGTCTACCTGATCAGCGTCTGGTCTTCAGATTATGCAAAAATTTCTTGATACACGAGGATTTTCCACGAACTTGTGAATGGCACCTTCTTGGACGACCTGAAACACGTTCGTGGGGAATTTTCTTCTGCATGGGGCCCCCGGGATATACTTTTTTCTTGGTACCACAGTCTTGTATCCATATATTTTGTAGGTCTTCGTAAATTGTTTGGTTTTTTCTGCGTTTTGTGCGTGAGTCATCACTGACTGCTTGTAGTTTTCTTGGAATTTGGAAAATATTTCAAGCGAACTCGCTTCACCTGTGCCTGCTTTCTTGCTAGAGGTATTAATGTAGGAGAACCTTTCGATGTTTGTTTGTTATTTTCATGCAGATTATATATAGTAGTAAAAGCACTAAGCAGATTTGTATGAATGAGAAGCTAGTAATTCGATATGGAAGCCGGTAAGCACAGGTGGGTGTATTGATTTGATTTCCATCTAATCATGAATTTTTGATAATGGCATTTCTTTAGAACTGAAACAGGAAATATAATTTGTTAACGTCAGCGATAAAATTAATTAATTTTTTTTTGACTTTAAGTTAAGTGTTTTTTATTTTGTTTAAACCTTAACAAATTGTGCCACAATAACACATTATTTGAATGATTTCTATTGCGAATTTTTATTTTGTAAATTAAAAATATAACATGGTCAGCAATCTTACTACAATTACGGCGAGCTGTGTCTATAGAAAGGTTAGTTAGGTTAGGTGTAAGGCTGCGGTTACGCTGGCTGAAAGTTGGTGATAGTTCAGCTGGTGCCAGCTGTTACAAGAAAATTAAACAAAGTAACTGATCCAGAGTGGTTACGCTAAAGCTTGCAAGCATTCACACTATCATGGACATTCATGACAGCGGGATAGAAAATCAACTTTTTTTAGTTAGCTGGCACCAGTTTAGTAGATTCAAAAATGGTTTTGGGTCTTATCCTGTGCTGTAGTATTCATAAAGTCGATCTTCATCTTGCCTCAAATGTGTAAATTATGGAACTCGCCGTGTTGTGATCGTTTTTTAAAAATAGAATGAACAGCAAATTCTCTACTTTTACATAACAGCTTTTACTTAAAATAACTAGTTTATGTTAAAAATAACATGTCTTCAAATGACTCGTTTATTATGAAAAATTGCTAAGTATTGCTTAATAAATCATTGAAAAGTTTGTACCAAAAAACGATACCAACAGACCTAATCGATCCTATGTGAGTACATAACTCTCACGATCTGTTTTGCGGCATAAACACTAAACAGTGATTGCTTGGATTGTAACAGCTGGCACCAGCTGAACTATCACGAACTATCAGCCAGCGTAACCGCAGCCTAAAGCTGCCTCCAGTGCGACCGGAGCCGTAATTAGCGCGTTGGCGCGCCGTTTTGGTTTGGTGGAATCCAGGAAGCTTCAGTCATCTGATCTCCATTCTGGAGATCGCTTTTAAGACTTTTAGAACGTAATTCCCTAGTGTGCATGCGCTGGCTGGCTTTAGCTATAGTCGGGCATTTACACAGCTACGGCAGCAGACGTTGTAGGGGATGCCCAGCTTGCCAGCGTGATCTCCTATGGGCCGTGATTCCGGCAATGCCTCATCTTCTTCTTCTTCTTTAAATGGTCCAAGGCACACTATCTCTAGGTGACGGTCTCCAGTGTTCTCCATTTTTGGCTGGCTAGCAGCAGGTGGTAGTCAAAAATTGCTTTTTTGATTCCGCCTATTTGGCTGCCGACCATTTCTGTCTCCAAGCCCCGGAGGGAGACTCCCTGCTTACCTATGTTATCGAATTTCTCGATGTCAGTTATAGATGCCAGGACAGTGAACTGTTAGTTGTCTCTAGATTAACCTCTACCCCGACGCCCTCTGACGTATTGGAGCCGTCGGTGAATATCCGAATATTGAACTTCCTCAAGACGTTCCGTTTCTCTACTCTCTTCTTGAGAGTATTTCGACAGAGAAGGCCTGGCTGAAGTCCGGGTAGCAGGTTCAAGATGTTGCTATATCCGTAGGGTTTTGAGGTCCGGCCCCGGATTCGCTGTCTGAAGGCACTACACGAGGCTAGGTGTTTGATGTGAAGACCGGGCAGATTATGTGCAATATAACATCAAAGGCGTTCTTGGGGCATTTGTTCTGTTATTGTTGCCGTCTTCTGGACCCTTCCCAACTTTATGACATTATAGGTCCTGCTCATCCCTGGCCACTATACTAGCGAACCATATGTGAGAATTGGGCGTACCACGGCTGTGTACATCTACAGGACCATCTTTGGCTTAAGACTACTTCTCTTGCCGAAGGTTTTTTACAGGCGTAGACGTTTATGCAAGCTCCCTTTACCTTTTCCTCGATGTTCAACTTCCAATTGAGTTTCGAGTCCAGTATTAGGTCCCGAAATTTCACCCAGGAGGATAAAGTGAGGGTGCGCCCATCCAACCTGAGGAGGTTGAAGATTGGAATTTTCGTTTTCGCTGTAAATAGCATTAGCTCAGTTTTGATCAGGTTTACTACCAGACCGCAGCCTGCTGCCCAGCTGCCAACTTTGCATGATTTCAGTAATCTCTTTGAAGGGGAGAAGCTATTAATGGCCCAGAGGACCGTATTCTTTGTAATAACAGCGGAAATCTCCTCCCAGGAGTGTTCTGCCCATTACCTGATGCTTTGACGTCATTTTCGACCTTGCATCAAGGAAAGTGTGTGTTCATTAGTAGCTCTATAGACTCCATCTGCGATTCCGTCCAAGCTTCTTTCTCCTTTTTTATAAAGGATGAACTGAAGTGTTTTTTCGAGAGGATCCTGCATAGTTGGCAGAGTCTTCCAGACTCTCGATAGATTGACAATACCCCGGTATCTTTCTTGACTGAGGCAGTGGCTCCTCCTCCAATGTAACATTACATTAATATATGTCATACCTTTCGGGATTCTTCTTGGTGGTAGCACAGCGCATATTTCAACAGGTACTTCTCAAAGAAGTGGCGAAAAATACGATCACAATCTATTCTCGTTATTGTCTAGACTCTAGAGTAACGAAAGATAAGAATGAAATATAAGCTTATGTGCTGCAAAGCCACAAATTGCGTAGCAACTTATAAAGAAAAAGGACGAAATAAAAAACGTACGCTTAAAAGAAAGATTGGCTGGAGGAAAAAATTGCAGAGACAAATGAAGTCGGGAAAAATAACGAAATGAGAAAGTTAACAAGCAACGTAAAAAGTTTAAACCCAGAGTATCGGCGTGTAAGAACAAAAACTGTAATATCCTGGTAACGGTAAGAAGTCTTTGAAAGATAAGAAGAGTATGAGCTACTGGAGAGAGGCGACGAAAATGAAAGTGATGTGAACGAATGGAAACACACTACCCGGTAATGATATTTATATTGGTACTGCTAATGAAAGTGAGGTTCCGACAATAGACGACGTAAAAGAAGCTATGACGAACATTAAAAAAAATAATGCTCCTGGAAAAGGTAACACAGCAACTGAGATGTGGAAATATGGGGCCCAAAAATTGAGGGATGGCTTACACAGCTTGTAGAGGAGATCAATTAGTATGTAAGAACGATAGCCGTATAACACTCCTCAAATCAACGTATAAAATACTTTCCACTATATTATACGCGTATATGTAGCTATCAATGTGGCTTTCTGCTCGGAAGGTCCACCACGAACCACATTTCCACCAAAAACCATGGGAATTCAACATCAATATTCACGTATTATTTATAGACTTTGAGCAAGCATATAGCAACGTGAAGAGTGAGGAGCTATTTAAAGCTAGGGAATGCTTCCGGTTTCCAAAACACCGGATCGTAGCCCATCAGTCATGTCATGAATTCAAGCTCACTTCAAGCTAATATGACGCTTCAAGTATCAGAGCATATACGCGCTGGAGATCTTAAGATTTTCAAACTTTCGAACACTCAAGTTGTCAGGGAAACGACACAGGCAATGGCCTACGCTTAGCCCTAATAGGGTAGGTATCTTGCAAGGGTGGAAGGTGCCTTTATCAAACTGGAAACAGCTTGAAAAAGAATGGGAATACTCATCAACGAAGCAAAAACTAAGTATCTTTGCAGTTAAAAAAAAACAACAAATAATATTGAAAAGGTTAAAGAATTTACTTATCCATATCCTGGATCGCTAGGGCTCATGCTAAAATTTCTATAAATCGATGGGAAAAGAAATTTCCGGTCGACCGAAGAAGCGATACATATGGACTTCGTTTTGAGGAGGATTGCTAAGTTAGGCGCATATACGTAATTGGAGGGCATTAGCCACGAACCAAACGGCATGGAGAGAAAATCTAGAGGAAATCAAGGCCAATAATATGCCGTAGCGCTACAAAAAAATCTATTGTCCGATAATGCATGCTTTCTAATATTTCTACCTATGAAATAATGACTGTAATCACAGCATTATGTATATTCCAGGAGACATTTCTAAAAGATCTTTAGATAATCTGTAGCTGATTGTTTTCTTCTTTAAACAATAAAATAATAAGTCAACCTATTATAAGATTCAAAGAAAATGAAATTTTCAAAACCACAAGCAAACATCTGAAAAAAAATTTTCTCTCATATCGAAAACCAAGTTGAACAATTTTTCAACCCACTGTATCCCAATGTCAGCTGTCAAATAGGTCTTAGATAATTTTACGGAACTCATTCCATGTTTTTGCCTTTTGTTGCGGAATTAACGAAAAATTATTATTCAAATCAATTTGAATAAACTTTTTGCATGCTTTTTAAATGTATTCATAGTAAATTTTGTAAAAACCTGCAACTTATATCAACTTACGATAATATTTCTCGTCCCGATATCAGAAGAGTTTTGGCTATTTTCACTGTTAAATGATGCATCAGAAACGTTATCAGAAAGTTCAACTTTCATTTTCACAACAAATTGCTTGAGTTTTTAATTTCAACAATAAATAAAAAAAGAGATTTTTTAAGTTTTATTGCACTTTAAAGCAAGCAAGCACGTTGACAAACCACACCCTAGTTTACACACTATTTGCTCGTGCAGTTTGAATATCACGTGATTTGTAGTAAATCCCTAGAAATTCCCGGTAATTTAACTAAAATTTTGCGAAATTATAAACACGATTTTTTTGTTGTGCAAAATTCGCGCAATCCAAGAAGATATCTTCTACAAAAATTATTTGACACAAAGCGTCTGGAACTTTGGCTCGAAGGCCCACACACAAACTTAACAACTTGACGGGACTATTTCGTCTGATGACTCATCGGGTTTTACACTATAGCGAAAGCCCTGCCGTCGACGTCCGCCAAGGGGAATTGTTATTTATATAGATGTGTGTGTGTGCATGCTATATGCGATAGCGTAGGTGGGCTGCTGCATACGCATGTGTTGGTTGGTGCGCCGTGGTGTGTACGAATTGACCACAAATCGATTAAGGCCCAACAATATTACTGGGCTTTCATTAATGCCTAAATGACATTGCGAAATTCCAGTTGGAGTTGGTCCACATATTGGAATTTCCGTTTTGTGGATTTTCAGTGAAAAAGGAACTGAGGTGATTTTTTTCATTTTATTTTGTTTTAAATTCGTTATTTTTGTTTAAAATTCTCGTTTATTTTTGTTTATAACAGAGAATTTCCCCTCCTTATTTGTTTATAAATTTATTAACAAGATTTTTAACGTTTGGTTTTAGTACGGCTGCGCTGAAAAGCTCTTTTAACAGCAGGTTTTCTATATTATTTTTGTTGTGTTTTCACTCAACACTAGCACTATAATGTGTAAAGTAAACCGCTCTTGCTGTTTTTTGTTGTTAAATGAGAAATACAGAGAAAAACGTTATAAACAATATCGCGAGTACATCGCCATCGACGTCATCACTATTTACTCTGTTTGGCTCCAAAAGCATCTGATGATTTCATCACTAGTTCTGAGAATTTTGTGGTACGTGTCTCTGTTTAAAAACAAAATAATAGTAAGAAAGCCAGGCACCAAAAGCACCGCCGGAATGCTAGCGCTGCTAGCTTTTTTGTTGTAATTGCTCAATTGGCATCGCGTGAATAGAATTATAAACAATCTTGCAACAATAGCATGATTAGCGCCTAGAATTTGGATTATTTTAGTTAGTAAGAAGCATAGTTTAGACTTTGTGGTAGGTGTTAAGCAGCTTAATTATGACAACAAAAAAAAATTGGTTGTGAAGTTTTGAGTCGCAAATTGTCCCACTATTGGAGGTTTTGAGTAGGAGGAAGAGGGAACTAAAAATGCAATACTTGCGTAACCTTATATGGGCATAGAATGTTTCGTTAACAATTCTGAGAAACGCTTCACCTGTTTTTGTGGCGTTGAAAGTAACTCCTCAAATCTAATTAACAATTTTTAACAGCTTCTATATAGCAAGGTAACTTTGAGACAACGTCCTCCTCGCTTTACTCCTCCTTCAAATATTAACTAGTGTTCTTTTAGATTTCCGTGCTTTCTTCTTATAGAACACTAGCTTTCACCCGCGTAGTTTTTGCGGAGACGTAAAGTTTTTTTCGAGTTTACTAAAAAATATGTTGGACGATGAATGAAGGATAACAACAGAAAAGAAAAATACATAACACTCGAAACGCAGAAGATGAATACATACAGAGTTAGATGAAGAAAAGAACTAGCTGGGTTTGACCCTTTAAGTCCACACGAGCAACTTTTCCCGGTATGATGAATGTTAAATATTATGAATGGATATTTTAACAACAAATGAACAATAATAATAACAAAGAAAAGGAGCTATTTAAATCATTAAACCAAAAAGTGCAGATCTAAAGGATTAAAATATCGCGAAGTTTGTAAAGGTTAACGTTATTTTTGCACGGTTTTTAAAGAGTGGTCGGATTTTGACGAGTGATATCTTGTTGGGAAGCTATCACTCTGCTGAAAAAAGCTCAGAAAAGTTAACTTCATTTGGAACGGGGTTCATTACAACGAGTAAGGGAGAAATAAGGCAATTCTACAAAAAAATAAGCGAGGGTAGAATTTAAACCTTAGACATCAGCTTGCAGAGACATGCATGGAAATATTTTAAGCGAGACAGGGCAAGAGATGATATAACTAAGCTTAAAAATAATAAAGTCACCAAGTATAGACAATATACCAGCAGAAATATTTGAAATAATGTAATACAATAAAAACATGTATTGCCACGAAGGATGGATCCTTGTCCCACGGCATGAAGAGAAATGCTGGAGGAAGCCATAGCCAATGATGATTATGCGTCCACATGTATTTTACCATCTTGCGCATCAACAACTACATGACGAATGGAACATAGGAGCAATGTGTCTTCTACACAAAAATGACACCACTTTGACTGTTCAAACTACAGAAGAATTACTAAACTGAACGTAAAAAATTTACGAAGCAAAGGTGGAACTGAACTTTCCAGATCAATTAATCCAGCTCACTAACATTTCATTGAGCTGAGTGATAAACAGAGTAAGAATTCAGAGCAACGTATTCGTGACCTTTGAAACGAACAGAGGCCTCAGGCAATGAGATTCAATATTCTGCTTACTACTTAACGTTGTATTAGAAAAATCTGTTCGAAACCCGAAGGGCAAATTCTAAACAAGTCTGTTCAGCTAACGGAATTTATGCAGATGGCATAGTCATCATAGACAGGACAATGGCTGCCTCAAAGGAAGCCTATGTGGCGCAGGTTTGTGGAAGTTAGTAGAGAAAATTTCTCCGCGGGACCACAGACGCAGTAAATGAAGAGGGTGTTTAGAGAAGAAGATACACCCAGGAGTTGTTCCAAATATATACTGACATAAACTAAAGCATGTGATCTTGATGCCTACACTGAATAGGACCTGAAATGAGAATGCCCGAATAAGCGCCCCCAAAAATCCTGTTCCTCCAAGCGCCAGAGGGAAGAAGGTCACAAAGAAGAGATATAAAGACGACAAAGGACTTACGCACGATGGGCATTACCAACTGGAAAAGCAAGACGAAAGACCGAGAACGTTGGAAAAAATTTTTTGAGAAGGGCAAGGGTCTGTACTGCCAATGATGATGAAAAAAATATGTTACAACTTAAATACTTACATAATTAATGAAAGAAATGAACAAAAACACAAAAGAAATGAAGAAATTCATATGTATATACAACAATATAAAAAAGTGCAATACACAGTGCCGGGCTTCATCTGGATTGCATATGGTATTTACGGAAAAATACGTTGTTGAGTGACCATATGCCCATTGAGAATACACAACACACTTGATCATTTCTCGGCGCCATTCTAGATCTTTCTCACAATCATGAATCTTCTGTTGAGTTAATATCTGCATATCGTCATAAATGTCACTTATCAAAGTTTCCGTGCCTGTTGCAACCTTTTTTTTAGTTATTGGGTCCAAAAGTACCGCGGCCATTCGGTTGACCACTCCGGCCCTCCTTGCCTTGACCCTTTAAGGCCCGTCCTCACTACGCGGACTTAGAATCCACGCGCTTTTGGTCGTACGGCCAGCCAAAAGCGCGCGTGATCTTTTAATTTTCTGAGTCATGAGTGAGAAAAAATCAATTCTCATTTGAAACGGCGTACGCGCTTTTGAAAAGCTCATAGTGTGTGGACGCACAATGTACCTTTTTAACCACAGCCTTTTGTCCGCGTTGTTTGGCCGCACGGCCTTTACCATGGACAAAGTCGTAAAAAAGTCGTAAAAAAGTCATAAAACTCTATATGAAAAAAAAGGCAAAAGCGCGTACGGCCCAAGACCGCGTAGTGTGGCCACACCATTAGTGAGTCCAGAACCTTAGGGCAGAACGGCGGCGGTCTGGGTCTGCTTGTTGTCCCAGTAGGAGGCTAATTGCGAATCCACGCTTTTTTTTAATTTATTTTTTTTCCTTCTTTTGGAGTCCCTGCTCCCCTGGATGATGGGAGTGTTCCCCCTGGATTATATGAGAGCTGGTGCTGCCAATTTTCTGGCGGGTCCAAAAACTTTGGGCAGAGCGGTGGCTGTCTAGGGCTGCTTGTTGGCTACCCGCGCTCCAGGCCACCGTCCTGTCTTTGGTCTGTAGGGAAGGAGTTCACGAAAGCGGGGCTCTAGTGTGCTCCGTGGCGGTCCCCAATTCCACATCGGCCCTTCTTGCCTTGGCCGTCTCCAGATTAATTGGTCCACAAAAGTAGAAAAAGTAAGGTCCATCCTAACAGAGCCTCCATATTAGAATAAGGCATTATACAACTGGATGCGCCCGGTGCCCACAGGAGATCATTAAATGATAGTGCAAAACCTACCCACTGCCATGCAGCCCTCGACACAATAACTTTACGTCTTGGCTTGGTAGGCCCGATCATATTAGCCCATCCCTTTCAGGACAGCTTCCAGTGGCCACCACGAGGAGGTTATGATCGTACTTCCACCAGTGCAAGATAGTTACGTCACGTGCGTATTTAAATATTTAAATATACTACATGTTGCTCCCCTATCTCGCTGGTGACTGACCAACTCTGTTAAAACCTTACAAAGAGCAGTCGGTATGTCAATTTCATGATTATCATTAATCTCAGAACTTTTCCCATCTCCTATATTGTGGAAAATAGTTCTAAATTCTGAGTTTCCTGATTGCGCTCTTATATTTGCTATAGATACGAACTTCAATCTAATTGTAGACCTCAAAGACCTCTATTTAACTATCCAGGGTTGTCTAATTAAAGATTGATCGCACTATAGGCAACCCTATGCACGGACCAAAAAAAGGGATGTAGTACGATAAAGATTTACTTAGGCAAACATAAATATTAGATAGAGCTCTTTGAGGTATACAATTGGAATGATAAAGAAAGTTCTCAATCGCCTCCCTCCGACTATCGGTTTAAGTTTTTGATTCAATCCTACAATATAGTCGGATCAAAGTGAAAAAGCGGCCTAAAACACGCCGAATAAAATACTGAATATTCCCGTAAAATTCCCATCGCAATCGTATTAGCCGTTTCCGGGATTAGCGGGGACAGACATACAGACAGTTAAACCTTTTAAAAATACTTGAATTTCTTTTAATATTTTATTTAAGCTTAGAAAATGACAATTATTTTCAAATCACAGACAGACACTCCAATTTTATTAATATTATAGATTACGGCCAACTTAATGTCCCAATGTGCTACCGCAGAAACTTTATTCAATTATCAATTCCAAGCTTCTCAGTTTGAAATCATAAACTTTCCTTAGAAAATTAATGAAATCATCTAATTTAAATAATTCGGCGAAGATATTTGCAATGGAAGTCGTAAATAAGCAAAGATTTTACATTAATTTTCAATAATCTACTTTTTTTACGAGTTAATAAAAACTCTTCATGTTTTATTGATTGGATTACCAACGGCTGATTCAACGCTTTCGATTATGGCAGGATATTCACAAACTGCTTTCCTTTAGGAAAAAACTAAATCAAGTTTTTATACGTTTAATAAAAAAAAATAGTATTTTTTAGCAATCTTAAAATAAACCGGAAAATGTTATCGACTATTAGTTTGGCGAAAAAAGGATTGTGTTGTTCTGCAATCGTTAGACCGATAGTCTTGAAATGTAACTAACTTCGTATTCTGCATTTTATAATGTAATTTTGTTTTTTGTGTGTGGTTTTTCTTTTTACTGTTTTCCGTTGTCAAGCTTTCTCCCTCTACTTAACTTGATGCTGTTTCGGTGATAATTCTTGGAACACAGACCAACCCAACTGGCTTCTTGTAGTTTGCTTGAATTCACTAAAACGTTTTAGAACTTTGCAATGTGCAGAAAACTGTGTGTGATGAAAAGAGATATCTATCATCTTGCACTTCCTTTCAACAGCAGGCTCTAGTTGGAAGAAGTAAAATTGAAGAAAAATCTGGCCTAACTTCAGCAACCAGCTATTATCCGACCTCTTGATGATGCCGGTAAGAACCTCTTCTTACAGGGTTTAAGATCCGAACCTTAAAATAAGAGTCTATATAATGACCAAACCAGTCAAAATCTGTCAAAAGGGAACTCTCTTCTTGGATGAATTGACCAGACTAGGAGACTATCTTGTAGGCACAGTAGTGGTTAATACACAGAATCCGTGTGTGTGATGAAGAGATACATCACCACGTGTTTTCTTTTAATAGCAAGCTCTAAATGGAGGAGATTACAAACTAGTAAAACCTGGCCATACTACAAAAAGCGAAGATCATGCGACCTCCTGATAATGCTGCAGAAAAAATTCGCGAGAATCGTGTCGCCAGGAACACTGGACACTATCCGATTGGGTAACATGTGCCTAGATCGAGAATTCCATGCAACGAGCCAGAGCGACAGCCGAACATTTTCATCAGTGGCGTGTCGTGCTTTGAATTGTGGGGGATGCAATCTGGCAAAATTAGTGGGTAAATATATAGCAAAGTGTTACCCACCTCCGATTTTTTTGAAATTTTTTTTTTATATGTATTTTGGCCTGTAGAATCCATTTTTCGAAAAATAAATTGGCGCTCATTTACCGTTTTCAAGTTATTAATTTTTAAAGTTGGGAAAATTCGGTTAGCAGAAAAGTGATAACCGCCATATTGAAAACACTTATTTAACTGGCGGAGGGGGTATGGGTAGTAAAACCCTCCAAAATTATAATGGGTACTTGTAAGAGGAGGGGGTATGGGGGGCGGCAGCCCCCCAAAATCCAAAAATTTAACCTTAAAACGGGGGGTATGGGGGGCGGTAGCCCCCCAAAATCGAAAACTTATACCCTAAAACGGGGGGTATGGGGGGCGGTAGCCCCCCAAAAACGGGGGGATGGGGGGCAGAGCCCCCATTCCATAAAAAGAGTACTTAATTTTTCTATTGCACCTTTTCTTTTAGCAGAACATACAATATGATTTGCAGTTTTACTTGCAACATTAGTGTTACTTTCACGATTTTGTTGGATCCTTGCGCAGGTAGACCAATGCTAAGATTCAACTGAGGAGCTCCTAATTTTAGAAGAGCCAAAAGGAGGTTTAGTTGTTTTACTTCCAACATTACATGCGCAAGGATCCACCAAAATCGTGAAATGAACACTAATGTTGGAAGTAAAACAACTAAACCTCCTTTTGGCTCTTCTAAAATTAGGAGCTCCTCAGGCGAATCTTAGCATTGGTCTACCTGCGCAAGGATCCAGCAAAATCGTGAAATTAGCACTGGTGTCGAACGTTCAACAAATCATCCTATATGTTCTTCTAAAACAAAAGGTGCAATTGGAAAATTAAGTACACTTTTTATGGAATGGGGGCTCTGCCCCCCATCCCCCCGTTTGGGGGGCTCCGCCCCCCATACCCCCCTTTTAAGATTTCCTCTTTCGATTTTGGGGGGCTCCGCCCCCCATACCCCCCTTTTTGAATTTAGCTTTTCGATTTTGGGGGGCTCCGCCCCCCATACCCCCCTTTTTGAATTTAGCTTTTCGATTTTGGGGGGCTCCGCCCCCCATACCCCCCGTTCTAAGGTTAACGTATCAATAATCACCCGATGAACCCCCTTCGGGTTCTAAATAAGTGTTTTCAATATGGCGGTTATCACTTTTCTGCAAACCGATTTTACACAACTATAAAAATTTATTACTCGAAAACGGTAAGCGAGCGACAATTTATTTTTCGAAAAATGGATTCTACAGGCCAAAATACATATAAAAAAAAAATTTGAAAAAAATCGGAGGTGGGTAACACTTTGCTATATATTTACCGAGAAAATAAGTCTTCCATTGAAATCGCAGCGAGTGTGAGTTACTTTTGAAAGTTTTCGCTTTAAAAATAAGTCGAGAATAGCGGTTCGTTTAGTTGAGAGACTAAAGAAATTTGAGAAACCTGTGATTGACTGAAAGAAGCTTAACGAATTTTGTCACATGATTTCGATAAAACAATATTTAAGCATTGGGCAAAGCAGTGTAGGTACAAAAAGAGAATTTGGAAGTTTCTTTGACTCTAAGTTCAGCCGCCATAACTGAAGCCCCCTCATAGCAATTTTAACTTGGAACCACATGCGAAATTCTGCATAATATGAGCTACATGTTCATTCAAACGAACTACTTTTCTATCATCGGAAATATTTTTAAAACTAATGAATGTTTCTTTCGTGCCACCAGAGGAAGAAATGTATCTCAGAGTGGTTGACAACATAGATCGACAGGATGTATCCGTGGTTTTATCACAAATAATGGCGACAAACTCAGAATTTTGGATTTCAGAAGTAACTTTAAGTTTTAGTAAGAGTGCAGGAAATAGCCATTATTAAATCATTGTGAGACGCTATATTCTCGCCTACCAGCGAAGGGCTAGCAACTCTTCCTGGCATTAACCTTTTGCTATGGAACCTACGGCAGAGCCTCGGAATGGACAGATTTCACGGAGACGGCCCGGCAAACGTACAAAGGCCAACGATTTGAACTTATTTTCATGGAATGTAAGAACACTATACCAACCCGGTAAGTTAAAAATTCTCCTAGACGAATTGATGAAATACAGAGTGGACGTAGCGGCCATTCAGGAGATGAGATGGACTGGACAGGGAATATTCGAAAAAAGAACACATAACATATTTTATAGCTGCAAAGAGACTACATACTAGGTACAGCATTCATTGTTCGGAAGGAAATAAAGCACCTTGTCATAGGATTTGAAGCCATAAATGAAAAAATGTGCAAGATTCGTTTAAGGGGCAAATTCTTCAATTATTCAGTTATAAATGTACACGCTCCAACAGAAGGGAGCCCGGAAGAAGAAAAGGAGATGTTCTACGACTCTTATATCCAGCACCAAATTCCAGAATAAGGATATTCAAAAAGCAACCTGGAAGTCGCCAGATGGAGTAACCAACAACGCAATCGATCATGTCCTTATAGACGCGCGCCACCAGTCCAATGTGCTTGATGTGAGAGTATACCGCGGCGAAAATGTAGACTCTGACCACTTCTTAATGGGAACGAAAATTAGGGCCAGGATATCGACAATAAAAACAAGAAGAGGAAACAGAGACAGAAAATACAACGTGGCAGGATTGCAGGAAGATCAAACTAGGGCTGATTTTGAGAACCTGCTCAACGTAAGAATAAATGAAATTGGTCAAAACACACATGAAAACTTGAACGACCAATGGAATGACATAAAAAGAGCAGTGAGAGGATCAGCAGAAGATATTCTAGGTTTCGTTCAACAAGAACGAAGAGTAGAATGGTTTGACGAAGAATGCGCCCAGGTGACAATGGAGAAAAACCGAGCTTACCAAGTCATGCTAAGTAGGCACAGAACAAGAAACTCTGAAGAGGAGAATAAAGAAAAGAGGCGAGCTGAGAAGAGAATGCACAAAGCGAAAAAAAGGCAGTATTGGGAAGAACAAATGAAAAAAATAGAAGAATCAGCAAGCTTAAATGATGCAAGAAACTTCTACAAAAAGGTAAACCAACAACGGAAAGAATTTAAGCCTAGAGTGACAATGTGCAAGGATAAAAGTGGGGAGATATTAAGTAATAAGGACGAAGTATTGGCTAGATGGGCAGAGCATTTCGAGGAACTACTACTAATGAACCCAGAGCAGGAGCACATTGGTACCCGAAATGTGCAGAACATGAACGCGGACGATGAGAATGACAGCACAGCAGCCCCCACCATAGAGGAAGTACGCCTGGCATTGCGAGCACTAAAAAATAATAAGGCATCAGGGTCTGACAGCATACCTGCAGAACTTATTAAGCAAGGCGGAGAGGAAACTATCCAAAAACTACATGAAGTAATAGTGGAAATCTGGAGACGGAAAGAAATGCTTGATGAGTGTAACGAGGGCATAGTGTGTCCCTTACACAAAAAAGGAGACCCTCTATCTTGCAACAACTATAGAGGAATAACGCTATTGAACACAACGTACAAAGTATTTTCACGTGTACTCTATATTAGACTACGACCATACGTGGAAATAATATCAGGAGAGTATTAATGCGGTTTTCGTCCTGGAAGATCCACAACCGACCAGCTATTTGTACTCAGAGAAACCCTAGAAAAAGCTGTTGAATTTAACATAAACATCCACATGTTATTCATCGACTACAAATATGCTTACGATAGTGTGAACCGTAATGAATTATTTGATGCTATGGAGCAGCTCGGAATACCTAATCACCTAGTAGAACTGACGAAAATTTCGATGAAAGATGCAAGGTGTAGAGTCAGAATAGATGATGAACTATCCCCACCCCTCAGAACAAATAGAGGATTAAGGCAAGGCGACGCACTATCCTGCTTGTTATTCAACGTGGCCCTAGAAAAAGCAGTAAGAGATGCATCGATTAACACATCAGGGTGCATCTTCGATAGGTCAGTGCAAATATTAGCCTTTGCCGACGATATAGCTATCCTTGGAAGATCATTTGAGAGCATGAAGGAGACCTTTGTAGCACTTGAGCAAGCCGCAAAAAAAATCGGGTTGGAAATAAACGAGCACAAAACAAAGTATATGTACACAAAAAACGCCAGAAGTAGCAGACAGAACATAACGATAGACACCTACAATATAGAAGCAGTAGATGAGTTTGTGTACGTCGGCACGATTATAACAAAAGGTAATGATACATCGGCCGAAATCAGAAGACGAATAGCACTGGCTAATAAATACTACTTTGGTCTACGCAGGCACCTGATGTCTAGAAATATATCAAGGAAGACGAAACTGGCACTTTACACGACACTAATAAGGCCTGTCCTACTATATGGTTCGGAAGTGTGGACATTGAAAAACGCAGACGAAGCATTGGTAGGAAGATTTGAAAGGAGAATTCTTCGTTCGATCTACAAAGGAATACAGGTTGATGGCATGTGGAGAAGAAGATACAACTCAGAGTTGTATGAAATCAGCAAGATTCCAAACATTGTCAAAGTGATCAAAATAAACAGACTGCGATGGATTGGTCACGTCCAACGAGGTGCGGAACGGAACCCGACAAAGATAGTGCTGGGGAAAGTACCGTCAGGAAAACGCAGACCCGGCCGGCCTAAGAAAAGATATATAGATGACGTCGAAGAAGACTTGAGGCAGTTGGGAATAAGAAACTGGAAAAGTCGAGCCAGAGATCGAGAATCATGGAGGCGAATGCTGGAGGAAGCCAAGGCCAACAATAGGCTGTGGAGCTCCTGATGATGATGAAATCATTTTGAATATTGTTTGATAGATAATCCAGAAGATACTGAAGCTGATTTTTAAGTTCTGAATTATGTTTGGCCAAAAGTGAAATTAATTCAACATAATTTTCCCGATTAATAGAATCTTGACCATCGCGGTGTCCACGAAAGGCGTGCTCCTGACATGCCAAGTGGCAAACAACATCTATAGCAATTTTAATAATTTTCCGGTTCTTTTTAACTAACTCATTGTTCTCATAATTGAAGATTTATAATGAGTGTTTACTAGATTTTCTATCCTTTGGCCTGTACCAAATTTAGGAAGAGCTAAAACCGATTTTATATGCTCGGACGATTTTTGACCATGCCTATCAACGGTTTCATGAAAATTATTTAAATCATTAAATCCCGAAGACCGCCAAACGTTCTTTTCAGTTGAAAATAAAATGCAAGGCCAACAAAAATTTTTTTGCTTATTTTGACAACAGGTAAGCCAATTCGCGCTATGTTATAATTTAATAGAAAAATGCCTAGTGCATGCTTTATCTTCACTTAAAATATGTAATATGTATTGGTTTCGGTCTACCATTTTCAATTATGGATTTCTTTTCCGTACATGAACGCGAGCCAAAGTATTGCTGCAAAAAATCGTCCATTATGCAAAAATCCTTACCATCAACATTACATTATCTTTAATAAAGCAAAAACAAACTAAAAAAACTAACATAAATAATAATATATAAATATTTTTCAATTTATCCAATTTTCTTTTCAAACATACTTTTTTACAACTACTTGCACTATTTTTAACTTAGCAGGCAAAACAATTTTTTATTTATTTTAATTAATTAATTAATTACTCCAAAAATTCTGCTTTTTACTATTTTCTACAATTAGACAGAGCGGTGAAGCTGACAGCCTAGCATCTGTGCTCATCCCGAAACCGGATAAACCGTCAGGGGATCCGTCGACCTACAGACCAATATGTTTTCCAAACACCATGGGGCAATAGGGTGGGTAAAAAAACTTTTTTTTAAATAATGGATTCCAATAGCGATAATATGTTGTCATTTGGGACTGATAGGACGTGTTTCAAATATTATTGCAATCGGTATAGTATAACTGCCTCCGGATTAGGTTTAAAGTTACGAAATTTTTAATAAATTAACGCATTTTTCATTTCAATGTAGCTGTGTTAATTCCTCTTGATTTTCGCAGAACCCGTGAACGAGTCTATGGTTAGGTTAGTGTGATGGCCTTGAGAACAAAAATTTTGTGGTCCACAAGGGAGGAAATAGCACATTCTTCCCTGCAACTCCTTACCTTAAAAAACGGTTCACTATTGGAAGTGACGAAGGAAAAAATGATCGTGTAATTTATGATACACGCAAATGTATGTAAGTGTATGCGTGTTTTTAGGAAAACAATTGTATGCAAGACTTGGTTGTGTGCGTTAACTTAACTTCGCAGCGGGAAATGGAGTGCTTTAATAGCCATTTTTGAGCACTCCTTAAAAAGCTTACAGCGCTCCCGTTCTCATTCCTGTTCCATATACTTTTTAATATATGTTATCCGGTATCGAAAAGCTGTTATTTTGTTTATCTTTTGCAATTGCCTTTTCCTTTCCAAGCGCGAGTATGGTTTTACCAAAGCAGGCCCCTAACTAAATACTAACCACGTCCAAAGCTGCTTGTCCTCCGTATTGAACGAGAGCCGGTCCATTGACTATGCTAATGTCACCTTTTATAGTCATCAAGACAATCGCCCGTTTTCTTCGTTCTATAAAATTTAAGAAAACTCCAGTAATGCTCCCTTGGAAGCATATTTAACAGTGCTCAAAAAAGCTCCCCTGAGCAGCGCCCCCTATTTTACCCACTGGGTTGGAGCTAACTCCAATGCAAACACGGTTCCATTAAGGTTACGTTTCCAATGCTGCAGTGGAGCACAGCGAATTTAAGCTTCTTCTCGTGCCCTTATTGCAGGCAGAATGAAGAAAAAGCTCCCACCAACTGTATTTGTACAGAATAGTATCAGCCGTTATATCTGGTGAATGTCCTGAAGATTTAAGGACCTTTAACATCCCAAACGGAAAGTGGAAACGCATATTGGAGCTCTTTTATCGCACAGAAATTTGTATGTATTTCTCTCTGTTGCACGAACGTGGATTCCAGACAGAGAGAAAAACATACAAATTTCTGTGCGATAAAAGAGCTCCAATTTGCGTATCTAGTTTGCGCTTGGGATGTAAAAGGGCCTTTAGTTCACAAATAGCCTGGGAAAATGTCTCATGCCAGATGTCTCACGTGCGCTAACAGAATTCTTTGTCTCTACATTGCAACATCAGATCCATCTGATAAGCTTGATCATTTAGCAACTTATGTTGTCAAAGTATACGCTCCAACATGGTTTGACATTAAAAGCCACCCAAGTTGCAAAGATGGAGGAAGACATTTGTGGCAATCAATCTCGAGGTTTAGTTACTTATCAACAGAGCTGAAGGCTGCTATTGATCCGGTAGTACAACGCAACAGTTACTTCGCCCATTCTGAAAATCTACTCCTAGCAATGTTATCAGACTCTGAACAGCAAGAGAATTGGCTCTGCGACGTATTCTAAAAGCACCCAGTGAAAAAACACAAAAGTTAAGGCTATTTCAGGTTCCAGATGCAAATATGGATGCAAAAGTTTATTACGATCTTATTAACTGGCAACTAATGGTTACAAAACCATCGATCCTGAAGCAAATCTCTAACGAAGAACTTGAATCTCTTATTGCTCGAGGAGAAGGCAACAAAATAGCTTTTTTGCGTATACCTTGTCTTACTCAGGCAGTTGAGAGGTCCGTCAAAACTGTTGCTGAAGCTTCAGGAAGTCTGTACACAAAATCAGCGCGTGAAGGTGTCATTAAAGCAAAGATTGAGTCTCCAAGCGCAATTCGGATGTTAAGCCCGGTATGCAAGGCTCAAGAAATTTCTTTGCCTATCTTAAACCTATGTAAAAAAAATGGTCAAGAAATGGTTCAGAAATATTTTCGTGAGCGATTTCTGTAACCGGTATGCTAGAGTCAAGAAATTCACACCAGAAATATAGTGTTTTTTAGTGACACGCAGATGTCGCTTATGATAAAATTTTAGTTTTTCCTCCAGAAATAAGTGCCGATTCATTTATTTCCTTAAGAAATCTTAACGGTTCATGAGGTCTTGATGTCTCAGGTGGGTTTGGAAATTGAAAGTAACTGTCAGCAATGGAAAAAATTACATATTGTTGTTTTTTATTCAGATTATTTAAATTCTTTTTTAATTCTTTACTAATTAAAACAATTTCAATAATTCTAAGCTATCATAAAACAATTTATTTAATGTCTGCAATGAAAATAAGTAACTGTCAAAATTTCTGAACTGCTGTCATTTTTTCTTAGGGAAATAAATGCAGAAGTTTTCTTGAGCAAATTTCTTGAGCCTTGCATACCGGGCTTTAATCAGAGTTGCATATTAATAACTCTTGACGCGAAAGATGCTTTCAACATCGCGAAATGGAGCAAGATCGTCGAGGCGATGATAAAGCTAAAGTATCTAATACGCATTGGAACAAAATTCTTTGAAGCACAGATAAGTACTTGTAGGTAGTTTACTACCAAAGACCCAAAGAACGGAGAGGCAGGAGCTTGTGAGTAGATTGCTGTCCACTTTCCGACGTATCTGCGGGCACTTCTGTAGCAAGTGAATTCCGTAGCGAGCTTCGCGGAAGTCACCTTTCCCTCAAAGAAAGTAGAGACGGTAGGTCGCTGATACGTAAGCCCCACTATTCCGACTTTGGTGAGCACCTTCCAGGGTTTTTACGAGGGTCGCACTGGGTTTTTATGAGGCAGCACTGTTAAATTTCTATGAGCGTCGACCGATCCGGCAGTCAGGCTTCAACCACTATGGAGACTCCACTTGCTGCTACCGCCAAAACACCAAATAAAGTGAAAGTTGTGAAATCGTTCAAACGTTCTTTTGGGATTTCAAACGTTCTTTTGGGATTTCAAAGGGGTGTTGTTGATCAATTACCTGCCCCATGGGACCACGATCACAGCTGCACGCTTTGGTGGGGTGTTGCAACAATTCATAAAGGCGATCCTAAACATTTGGTGTTTTGGCGGTAGGAGCAAACGGAGTATCCATAGTGGCTGAAGCTTGACTGTCGGATCGATCGACGCACGCGCATAGAAATTTTACAGTGCTGCCACTACACCCAGACGCGAATTACCTGAGACTCCCAGACTTTTTCGCCAAACACACGTATTTAAAAAAAATGGTGGAATTTACTTTTGAGGCGACCGGACCCTCGTATTAAGGGTCACATTGATGACGTCTGGCCGAAGTATGCCTCTACGGCTTGTAGTGATCTGAACTGAAAATCATGAACAAGGGTTGGTTAGTTTAATCAATAGGAATCTGACACTACCATCTGGGGGGGGGGTCACATGGGCCTTAGACAGCCAGTCAAACACATTTCTTGGTTCTAGACCGCTGTAAGATTCTCAACACTCCCTCGTAAAACGAGCAGGGGCCATCGCTTGGAGGTTAAGATCATACTTCTTCCGCCACCGCATGCACAATAGTTACGAAACGTGCATATTTTTATAAACTACATGTTATTCCCCGTATTCAGCCGATGGCTGCTATTTCACTCCGCAGCCAGTAACCTTAAGCTCCTGAGCTAAAAACTGCAATTTCCAAACAAAAAAACTATGCTTGCCTCTCCTAAAAACTAGGGCTCCATTTGAAAATTCCGCTGCTACCATAAAGTAGCATCAAACATCACAAATTATAACTTAATAAACAACCAGACGATGCTACTAAATAGCGACATTCTCATTTTTAATCTGCATCACAGTGATGTAGTGGCGACACCCCTTTCGTTGATTTCGTGCAAGCAGAGACGTGTTCCGCTCTGGAATCTGCGCGGCCACATGACTCAGGCCAGCTATTATGGCGCTGATAAGCTCAATGTTTGCATATACGCCAAAAAAAATATATGTGTGATAGCACAGCTGAAAAATTATTGTGTCCCCGACTTCTTGGAAAATTATTTTCGTCTGGGTTTTTCGCACTGCCGTAATTGATTAAAATAGAGCTTCTTTAAGCGTCCCATGAGAGCCCCAATGCGAAGCGCCAGCTGAGCTTATCGTGATTCCTCTTGTTGAGTGATTTGAATGCAAATTAAATACAACCTCGCCTAGGCGACATTCGTTGGCTAATTTGTTTAGTTTCAGGTCAGGAGAGAAGTGCTGCCGTGAAAAATAAACGAAAGCTTCCAAGAAAAGTTTATAAATAACAATTGAAGATTATTTGGTGAATTGGTTTAATGAGAATTAATCGCAAAGTTGATAGAAATTTATTTTTCTGCGGCATTTCCGGCCTTTTTTATTGGCGGCCATTTTTTGTCTTTTTCTTTTCTTAAAAATTAATTATAAATTTTAAATACTTTGATTTTGGTGGAAATTTATAGAAATCAAAAATAAACTTACGCATTCTGGTATTTCCGTAAGTAAAATATCAGAATTGACAATGAAAACTGAATCAAAAACGATTGTAAAATGTTCTTAGTATTTTGATAAGGTACGATACTGCCATGACGCCTTGGACGATATGACGTCGTTACCAGTCACGTCCTTTCAACTGACTAAACAACTTTGATATCTCGATTGCGTACTATCTTCGATGACTAGATAGATACTATCCGTGGTAAATACATATATCCGACTAGTTTGTTGACATTTTTAATAAAAACATTTCTCTGGAAATGTTTTGAAAGTATTGTTTTTATGATTTGATAAAAATAATTTAAACGGAAATACTTAAAAATATTAACATTGGTCTACTAAACCTCCTTTTCCGTTTTAATAGCAATCAATGTTTTATCAAATCAGGTCATAGATAAACTGCAATGTTTTTTATCTTTGTTTTTGTTTTCAGTAATACTACTGATTATTCTCTCTAAATAATATCAAATAATTTTATAATTCATTTAAGTTATGATATTTCTTTGTTCTAGGTCTGGACTTAAGAAACCGATCGACTTATTATAACGGGTGATCCACTGTAGGTACTTTTTTCAGCAGGGATTTTAAGACAGACTGCGCGTCGAATGTCGAACTGTCATAGCATTTTTGTTCAGTATGCTTTGACATTTAATCATGGAAAGACTTATCCCGGCACAGCGTCACCGTTTCAGTGTTTGGGCTGCACAGTGGTTCAGAATCCCGAAAACCTGGTCAAAAGTCTTTTTAGCATGTAAAAGTAGTTTTTTGTATATGAAACTTCGTACTTGGGGGTTTTTAAGGCCGCTGATTAAGGATCCGCTATCAATTTTCAAAAAAACAAAATGGCGGTTACAAAATGGCGGACGGTTTTGCTTAATAATCAGCCAAATTTCATGAAACTCATTATATGAGGGTTTTCGAGAGCGCTGATCCTCAATAGTACTAAATGTATCTTTTAAATTGTTCTTTACGAGAAAGAAAATATCTTTTCTTTGTAAAAAATGTCTGGCTTCAGAGTTCCTGAAAAATTATATTAACTTATTATGAATATGAAGAAAAATTGCATTGTATATTTTTCAGCTAGGTACAGCTAGTTTCTTTTTTATTTTAAGCAGAAATGTATACTGGACGCTGGGCGCCCACATAAATTTATTGCAACTTCCCTGGTTAACAGCTAACGTAATTTGCAATAAAGGTTTCGTTTAGTGACGTTATAAAATTATACTCACTTTCCATGTCTTACTGTTGCATAAAAAACAAAAATTCCACAGAACTTTGAATGCGGAGTACTTTTTCTTACTTAGCAGAGGCGAAATTTCAGTCGCGAGACGCCCACTTTCAGAATGAAATATAACGGATTCCTGGAAAATCTATTTACTTTTAAAAGTTCCAAATGATGCTAAGGGCTTAACTACAAATATTTGGCGGGTCAAAAGTCCCTAAAAAAATATACTTGATTTTGGAACTTTTGACCAGGTTTTTGGGATTCTGAACCACTGTGTGCTGTTGAAAAGGCCATTTCTGGCTTAATGGCTACGTCAATAAGCGAAATTGCCATATTTGGGCTGAAGTGCAACCCGAAGAGGTGTAAGAGCTGCCATTACATTCAGGCAAAACAACGGTTTGGTGTAGTTTCTGGGCTGGTGGACTCGACGGCGTAATTTTTTTTAAAATTGAGACTGGTTGGAACCTAACCGTGAATGGCCAGAAATTGAAGCCAGTGATTTTGACGACATTTGGTTCCAACAACGCCACTTGCAACGCAGCCCGCGAAGCCATGGCTTTATTGCGAGAAGAGTGAGCATAGTTAACTTCATGCTCCTGACCAATGAATTGGCGGCCGAGATCATGTGATATCACACCTCTAGACTTTTTCCTTTAGCGTTACTTAGAGTCCAAAGTTTACATGAAATACGATTGAGCTACGATTGAGAAATTGGAAGGCAACATTACTCGAGTCATCGAAAATTGGGACTTCAGAATGGACCATGTTAGTCGCAGTTGCTTTATATTGTAAAACATTTTCTTTATGCAGAAGTATGCTTACAACATTAGATTACATTCTTTGAAGGGGCGTCTTTGCAGGCACTGTGACCATAGCCGGCGGATATTGTGGGTACGGTGGGTAGCAGTACCCACCCGGAAAGTTTCGGCTGGGTAAAATTCCCAAGTTTTTCGGTATTAGGGCGTCTCGGTCTTTCCCCTAGTTCCACCTTATATTCGCCGAATCTCACGCAATAAAAGAAGACGTTCTCTGCTTTATTCTAGATACGGTATTTCCTATATCCCCATATTCACTCAAGCACTGCGTTAGGTCGTAATTCACTTCCTCACGTTCCCTCGTAACCCATCTCTCCATATAGACTCGTCCCAACCACGCCACATTGTTGGACGATACCCTGTATGCGCAGCGTACAGAGGGCACTTTGTCTGTATGCGGTTTTCCATTTTCCAAGCGTACTTAAAAATTTAGCTTCCGGTCGATCGTCACGGTACCTTAGGACTAGCTGTCAGTGAATGATATGCCCCCATACCCTGTTCCTTACGGACACTGGTTTTCTCCGTTTGCTGATCAGCCCAGCTTCAGTTTTTTGCTCAGCAAGGGTCGGACTAGCACTTTCAGGCCACGCTTTAATCCCCCAGATTGCTCCATTCGTGCACAATTCCATCTCATCGAAGTCCAAAGTTATCCGCTCCTTTTGAGAGGTGTAGTCTCAACACATCATTATACATTGTGATTCACAGGAAAGAGCCCAGGTAGGATCCCTGCAGAACTCGGTCCTGTACACCGTCGGCCCATCTTCCAATTTACAATGAAGTTACCTTCTTTCCTTTTTAGGTAAAATACTATAACTTTTTACGGCTTAACGGATTCGTAAGACTAATTAAGGAGTAGACCTTTTAAATGTTCACACAAAACTTATTTATTAACACAATTCAATGCCAAAACACAATTTTTGAAGTTCACTATTATCACCTGCAACAACTATTATCAGTTTGTCTGACTACCCATTCGGGCCCACTGACTGTGGCCTACTTGGTCTATTGTGCCAACCCTTCATTAAAAACCCTCAATACGAAGGCTTTTGATATAGCCTAAAATTGATTTAGGATTCACATCGCAAATCTCCCTAGGATACTCAAACTCCTCCTCGCTGTAGCCTCACAATACTTCAAGCTAAGCCTACTACTAAACATTGCACCATGAGAACTGAACGACATGACAGACCTGAAGAGCAAAGGGTGATTCGTAAGCTTGGTTTTTCCAAATAAACAAAATCGCACAGCGAGTGGTCCGCAAGCTCTTTTCTGCTTAAATAATAACTAAGCGAACAGTGGCCCGTGAGGAGCTCTGGTGTTTCTTTTTAGCTCCCACCTGTTGAAATTTAAACGTTTGCCCGCTTTAGCTTTGTCGATTTGATGGAATCTTTTAGCTTGACGGGCACCCGGTCTTTGTGCAGAGTGAAGAAATAGCCGGTCGACCCAATTCTTGATGGCTGAGCATAAGTGGCAGCTGGCTAAGCTGCAGAAAGGTTCCAGACCAAGAGTTTGCCCCTACTCTTGTCAGGACATTCGGATGGCATTACTGATATGGCCTTCGTGATTTGAGATCCACATCTGTTGTTTCTGTTGAGCGATTTTAGAAATAGGAGAGAATCCAGAGTACGCTTTGAAGACACCCTGTAGGATTTAATGGCTAGCAGGGCAGCTTGACTGTCCGAGAAAATAACGATTTTAGTGCCAGGGCGGAGGGATTAGTGTCAAGGGCCATGGATATATTGCACCTTGGGCCATATACGCCCAGTCCTACCGTGCCGTACTGCCATTCTGATCGACCTCTGATAATCATCATAAATGGTTTGTCGAAGTCCACGAAGGACGGAATGATATCAGACAAAGGAACCATTGTCTTCTTGATTTAATTCCGTGAGGATAGAAAGGTCATCCACAAGGTCTCCTGGCTTAAAGGAGAATATCTTAGTCACAGCATCCCGCCAGCCCCACATGCTTCACTACCAAGAGGAGTGGAGGGAGGTTCAGTAAGGCTTCCATGGCCGCAGTCGGACAGGTGCTTTTAGCTCCCGTGATAGGTAAGTATAAGCCTAGGAATCTTTCTTTGTATACTACTAGTGCGTGATGTTCTTCGTCTCGTCATGGTACTATGTCTAGTAGTAAACTTAGTTCGAAAAGGTAGGTTACCGATGATCCTTGCCTTTGAACTCGGGAATACTGCTGGTGAGATGTTGTTCCACAATTATTGTGTTGTTCCAATAATGAACGAATTCCCTGAATGGGCGTATATTATTAGGCCGAACAAATCGAGCTAATCGGGAGCTTCGGTTTTGGTAAAACAGCGACTAGTTACTAGGTAATAGACAAACAAAACACGAGAAGCATACAAGGAAGTAAACTTCTTCAAGAAAGGCTTCAACCCGTCCTCCGGTATGTGTAGAACAAAAGAAGGCACTATAGTCACAGGCAGCGAAGATGTAAAGAAAAGGAGGAAGGAATTTTTCAGCGAGCTGCTGAACGAAAATGAAAGCATCATACGTGTACCAGAACCCCGTCTACAACATAACGATGACACCAGAGAAACAAATGTACCAACCATGGAAGAAGTACAAAGTGCCATAAGAGCCTTAAAAAACAACAAATCTCCAGGAATTGACAACATCCCAGCAGAGCTGATAAAACAAGGAGGCGAACCGCTTTCAGCAGCTATACACGAACTACTATGCTGCATATGGAGGAATGAAAACATGCCTGCAGAATGGGAGCAAAGCATTATCTGCCCAATACACAAGAAAGGGGACAAATTCAATTGTGCAAACTATAGAGGCATATCTCTTCTAAGCACGGAATACAAACTGATGACAAACATTATCAAAGCCAGACTGGAACCTTAAGCAGAAGCCGCAATAAGAGAGTACCAAGCTGGATTCCGAAGAAATAGGTCTACAATGGACCAGCTCTTTTCAATAAGGCAGGTCCCCCGAAAATGCTGGGAATACAACAATGACGTGTATCAACTTTTCATCGATTTCAAACAAGCATACGACAGCATCGACAGGGAAAAAATGTATGCGACTATGTTGGACCTAAACATCCCCCTAAAAATAGTTAAGTTAACAAAAATGACAATGGATAACACAAGGTGTGCAGTCAGAATAAAGGAGAATTGACGGAATCCTTCCCAGTCAAGCAAGGCCTAAAGCAGGGCGATGGGTTGGCACCCATGCTATTTAATCTCTGCCTAGAAGGAGTAATTCGCAAAGTACACATTGATGCGAACGCAACCCTGCTTAACAAATCAAAACAGTTGGCAGGATATGCCGATCACATAAACTGCCTTGCCAGATCACTGTTATACCTTAGAGAAATCTTCACAGAATTAGACGATGAAGCTAAACATATAGGGCTGCAATTAAACGCAGACAAGAGCAAGATTCTAATTCAGTCGAGGGTGGAAAGAAGAAGAAGAAACCACAACACCACCTGGGGAGAATATAACTTTGAACGGGTAAATCAATTTAACTACCTGGGGTCCACAGTCAGCGAAGACAACGATGAGACGATAGACGTGCAAAGAAGAATAAACGCCGCAAATAGAACATACTTCTCACTACTGCCAGTAATGAAATCCAGACATCCACAGAAAAACGAAAATAAGAATCTACAAAACGATCATACGTACAGTAGCTACGTATGGGTGTGAAGCATGGAGTTTCTCCCAAAAGTCCGCAGATAAGATGGATATATTTGAGGGGAAGGTTCTCCGAAGGATATACGGCCCAACCAATGAAGATAACGCATGGAGAATACGCTACAGTCACGAATTGTACGATCTATACAAAGAGTGTAAACTTTCAACACATGCCAAGCTACTGCGCTTACGTTGGGCCGACCATGTTCAAAGAATGGATGACTCAAGGATACCAAAGAAAGCCCTATATTTACTACCAGATGGCAAAAGACCAGTTGGCAAACCACGGTCAAGGTGGGAAGACAGTGTTAAGGCTCATGCAGCAATACTCCTAAACATCAGAAACTGGAGGCAAGCTGCGCAACAGAGAGAGGTCTGGAGGAAGAAGCTAATGGAGGCCAAGGCTCGAATTGGGCTGTAGAGCCATCGAAGAAGAAGAAGATTTTTGTTATGGCATCTACATTCCTATGATGCTCGATCAGTTTAATGACCGACTGTTTTTTGGTACGTTGTTCAAACGTCCAAAAAATACGAGATAAAGCCGAATGTAGGGTTTCTAAATTACAATAGTGGCTGAAATTCGCTTCATTGAAGATCCTCACCACACGGGTATGCACGCTCCCATGCACAAAATGCAGGAAAATCTAAAAATGCGCCCGCCAGAGATATGCACGCTTCCGATATATGCATGAAAATGTAAAAATGCACCCGCTAGAGGTATGCACGCCCCTGTTATAATTACGAATGTATTCGTAACTAACCATTCCAAACGCGAGTGCGAGTTTCTTCGTCCTATGCAATTTTTTAAAGCCACAATTTTGCTCCATTTAGTCTAAAAAAGTGTAAGCGCACTGTGCTTCGTTTGGACTATTCCGTTCGGGCCTGTAGCGGGCTGCATTTGGAAAAGTAGAATTTTTACTCAGGCGTTTTGACGTTGGGCGTGTCTGTTTCAGGCTAAGAACAGCGAGTTTGATTTTTAGTCGGATGGGATATAAATTCAAACCTACCGTTTACACCGCAAAACACAAATTGGAGCTCCTTTATCGACAGAAATTTGTACGTATTTCTCTCTGCCTGGAATCCACGTTCGTGGCACAGACAGTAAAGCATACAAACGTCTGTGCTATAAAAGAGCTCCAAATTGCGTTTGGGATGTATTTTTCTGCTTCAATTAAGGAGAGTTTAAGGCCTTTAAACGTCCCTAAATTCTCCTTAATTAAGGGGGAAATATATATATGTGTAAAGCGTTTATATGGAAATTATTTACAACTAAGATAAACTTGCAGTTAGCTTGAATTCGGCCTTGAATGCAAATTGTACTCAGTACTCGATATGAGTAAAAGTAGTCAGACAAAAGTATCCAATACTGATATGAGTAGAGTCGAAAGCCAAACACTCATATGAGTAAAGAATCGAGTACCGATTCCGTATCCCTACTGACTATATATACGCATACAATCGAATTTGAAGCATAATTGAAAAAAAAATTGCAGTTGATTTAGGAGTGGTTTTAACGCTTTAGGATCATCCCTTATCATAAAGTTTGGCTTGATTTAGTATAAATCAACCACTTTCGCAAATAAATATTGAAAAAAGTATTACATATTCATTATTATTGAAATGATCGCGACAAACCCTTAAAAAGGGGTGTTTTTTGCATTTTTAAGGGTGACGCCCATATTTTAGGGCTTCGTGATCAGCGTGATCAGCGACCCATGAAACAGGCAAGGTTCGATTTTCTTAACGGTGTTATGTTGGAACACCAACATACCCCCTCCCCCGTTTTGAATGGACTAAAAGCAAGAAGCGCATATTCATGCCTGTCTCGCATATGGAGATCAACGGAGGTCCTCAACTTGAACCAAATTGCGGTTATTCAACTCCAACGTTAAGGCAGTTCTTTTATATGGTTGCGAATCATGGAAAGTGAACCAATTCGTATTAAATTGCATTAAAATTTTCATCAACGATGCTTCCTTCATATCCTAAAAATCTGCTGGGAAAATAGAATTAGAAATGAAGAAAAATGGAGCCATTTCGGTCAAGAAAGAAAAGATGACGAAATCAGACGAAGAAAATTGAAAATTGATTGGCTAAAATCTTAAAGAAGAATCTAGTTAAACAGGCTCTTGACTGGAATCCGCAAGGAACCCGTCGAGTTGGAAAAGCTAAAACAACATGTGGGAGAACCTTATCAGCAGAGGCAACAACAACTGAGAGATCTAGGACGGAGCTTAGAGCGGTTGCACAAAACAGATTCCGCTGGAGGGTAACTATTTCCGCTCTATGTCCTAAAAGGGACTACCAGCAATTTCTTATATTTTACACTAATTGATGTTTAAGTACGTTCAAACATCTTGGATTACGAATAAAGATAATCCTTAGTTCGAGATCTTGAATCTTGAAAATCTTGGTTGATGTGTCCATCTCTGAATCGTTTGTATTTTGAAAATTAAGCTTACCAAATCTGCCGAAGTATTTCCGGATACGATTTGGCAATTTTACAATAATATGACTTACAAGTGGAACTGACAAAATCTGAATAAACTTTTTCGACGAAGTTTTATGTTGTCTATCCGAAATCATTTTAATAATGAAGAACAAAACTAAAAATGCGAAAGGATCAGGAAATTAGTTAACATAAAATAATTACAAGAATAAGTTTCAAGTACAAGGGGCTATTACGGTAAACGCGTCATACCAGACTTAACATTCCCTTTCTCTTAAAGCGTAGTAGGGTAGTTCAGTTCATTACTCACAATATTTAATAAGCGTCTAGTTCCTTTCTTTTCTTTTTTTAAGAAAACCATTTGCAGCAAATATTGTAGGTGCTGATGTTGATATTACACATACTATAGTGACTACTAAAAATCAGGTTAGACGGTACAAAGGAGGGGGGGAGCATTACGTAATAATCCACAATCCTCCTTTACTACAAATTTGCACAAAACTAAGATGTGAACATTTCAATTTATGAATCAACATCTTCATCTTGCGAATAAGAAAAAAAACAAAAAAAAAACAGTAAAATTAAGATAGCATATATATATTTTTTCCTATATTTTTTTCTATGTAGAGGTAAAAATTATAAGACAATGAGTCACATGGGTCAAATAAACAGCACGTTTGTAATTTAATATTATATTAAAACTTCACTAAAAATGTCTTCTCAAAGTATGGCGGCGTTTTGTATATTTTCTGACTTTATAAAATCGTAACATTTGCACTTTATAGAAACAAAAAAAGGGCAGATTTTTGTACATAAAATTTGCGACACGTTTATGATTAACGATATAACTATTTAGGTTATGTGAAACCTTGAAATTTAAGAAACCACAAGAAATTGGGTCATACATATTAACATCATATATTTTGTTTTAAAAAAAAATGTAATTTAATTCATCGGTTAATATTTATTTAGTAGTACAAAAAAACAGGATAATAAACTCCTTACCCTATTGCTGTGATGATATTGATATTGCATTTGAAATCTGTTTACAGTCAATGACTGAGGTGGAGGCAGAGGAGGAAGTTCATTCATATCTGCAAATCGTCCAGCATCGTAGCCGTTGTAGTAATAGTTATTAGTCATTTTTCTTAAGCACACCCTTATAACACACCTATATAATCCCACTTTTAAATGCTTCTAGTAATGCAAGTATTTTTTTTTATTGTTAACGCATTCAAATCAAACGCAAAACGATGCACCAAGATCACACTTCGATCGCGCGATGACTATTTTCACACTTTGAAAGAGACTCCGAAAAAATAAAACCAAAATACGAAATTCGCGCGCGAATCACACACAATAATTGATGATACCTTATCACGGCCGCGGCTAAAATTGGAGTGTTAAGAAAGTGAAAAATGTGTGTATATTTTTTTTGTCAAAACCCGGCTTGATTTAAAACACAGCTTTCGGCTCAACAAACACTTGGCGAGCATCCGGAAATTGTTGAAATTCCTATTCCTGGCCGCGCCAATTGTTACAAATTCACGGTGACTCACCACGCTCGTCGTAGCTGATACTGGATGACAGGCCGTGACGTAGTGAACTTTGCTTCTTACCTCGTGTGCAAGTCCATTGGGGCTCTTCTAAATAAGCCGGTTTAAGCCTTGTGCTCTAGGCAGCCCAGCGGCTCAAAGCTCACAAGGAACACAAACAGAAGTGACCCGCGGCGCATGCGGCTATAGTTTAGTTGACGCGATCATGGGTTGACGATGATGGTGGAACACCGCAAATGTAACGTGCTTGCGCTAGCGTGCGTCTCGATTTTCATTATAGTATATTTTTTCTTGTTTTTTCTGTTGGTGCTGGTTGGACTAACTAAGTCTGGATTGATAACCTGAAATTGATCGACAGCCCCGTGTAAGTGGTGAAATGTTAATTTTGTTGGTGTTGAAATGGATTTTACCCCATTCAGGGGAGAGCTGACGATTAAATGGCGATTCATTTTCTCGGAACTAGATGCGAATTCGTTGAACGTCAGACGTAATACGAAAATGATATAGTATTATTAGAGCTTAATCGTGATTCCGCCTTCCGTTTCTGTCTTCTGATTTATTCAACAGCACTCAACAACAACAATAGTAAATAATACTAAACTTGGAAAGAGAATTCAATTGACTTTAATTGCATTTTCATTGCCTTTGGAGCATTTCGAAATTCTCAGGTGCTTCAAAGCCGACGACGACGCTTGAATATCGCTAGTTAGTAAGAGAATTTGTTATTCTTTTTCTGAATTGTTTTAGAATTTTTTTATAAGCGACGATTATGGTATATAATAGAATTGAAGACCTTGCAATACATCACACAAATTGCAAAAAAAAAATATTGCATTTTCTTGAACACTTCAATCATTGCCGTTGTGGTGTATAGATAGTATCATTGATGTTAATTGCATAAATGTAAATTTATAATTTAAAATAATAATTTGTGGGATTTTTTTTATTAAATTAATTAAACTAATTAAATTGTCTATGAAATGCTTACTTATATAAAGAGCATCAGTTCAGTATTTTGCGCATAATTAATTATAATGTCGATTTTCCTGGAATGCTATTTATCATTTCATAATTATTCTGCAAAATTGTTTTTTTTACAAACAATATAAATTATATATTCGAATGTATTTTTCTTATCCAAAACTGATAAAACTACTTTTTTTTTTACAATATTATAAGTGATCGAGGTCAAAACTTAAATAGAAAACGAAAACAAAAATTTGTTTTCTTTTTTAAAAATTGGTAACATCCACTCTAGACCTGTTATGTTATTAATGGTGGTTATATAACACACGAAAACAAGAGGAAAATGTGAATGTTTGTTTATATATGGCGAAGTGATTGAAAAACCACGGTGGTGTCAAGTAAATTTACAATATTTTCATTCGTTATACTCTGGAAGACAATGCAAAATACTCGAAATATAATGATTATAATTTTGTATTTTCCTATAGATAACTAAAACAAAATTGCGAACTTGCATATTAATTAAAAATACGACAGTAATTCAAGTACCACCAACAAAACTATAAATTCTGTCGAACGTTTGCAATACTCGCACTAATACAGCAGGGTGATAGGGCCGAAGTGGATTTAGGGAGCCCCACGGAGCACCCTCGACCGCGCTTTCGTGAACTCCTTCCCAACAGCCCGAGGGGAGGACTGCTGTCAGGAACTCAGGAAGCCCCAGGGGATCACTATAGCAGTAGTACGTTGTTCAACGAGACCCTCCTCGAACAGCCAGGTCTGAGCAACAAGCCAGTAGGCAGACTGCTGAAACCTATTCAAGCGGTCTGGCCCACAAATATGAGGTTATCTTCATCAATAGCTGCACAGCCTGTTATTGGCTTTGGGTTCCTGCAACATCCTCCTCCAGAACTGTCGGTCGCTTGCTTGAAGTTTCAAATTTCTTATACCTAGGGTTCGTAGATCCTTTTCTACGCTATCTGTATATCTTTTTTTGGGCGCCCCGTGCCTCGGTGTTCATAGTAATAGTTATGCTGTCATCACTGCTACGTTCAACATGTCCTGCCAAACGAATTCTGTTAATTTTTATAGTTTTTATGACGTTTGGATCTTCATACAACTGATACAGTTCGCGATTGTATCTTCTCCTCCAAACACCGTTTTCGTTGACTCCTCCATATCAAGGGTGTAACCGTTAAGTTTACTGTTGATAGGATTTGGTTAGAAGAATCGGAACGGTTCAGCCGGTATGGTAAGTTTTTGGCTAGAGTTTTACATATCACCCTGTATTTTTGTAACCCTTTTCATGAATAATGTGTCAATGTACCCAGAATACTCTCACCTATCTAAAATTGTCAAAGTGACGGTTCCACCCTACCAACTTCCAGAGTTATGAATCGTCAAATTCAAAATTTTGGTTTTTTAACTAAAATATCATCTAAAACTGCATTTTTCTCCAACAAATACGTAGTTAACCAATATTTTGTTTTCCAAAATTAGAAAGCTTGGTATATTTTCTATGAATAATGTCCAGACAATTTTTATGCGACGGCCTTTACTTTTGAAGTTATAAGCAATTTTGGTGTTAAAATTTGCCTTATTTGGTGCTTTTTTAGTACTTTTTCACCTAAGCTTTGTGGAAAAGTACCAAATAACGCCAATTTTCACATCCAAATTGTTTATATTTTCAAAAGTAAAGGCATTCCGCTACAGGTTCTAGTTTTTGTTTCACAACTATTGTGAAGGTTTTGTGGCTGCTTAAGATGTTTGTGCCAGTGTAATTACTAAATGGCCATCTAACGTGAAAAAAGTTAGGAAAGTCATAAAGCGGCTCAAGAAGGGCAAGGTGTCGGGTGCCGCTTGCATCTTAACGACGCTGATTAAATATGGACAAATATCTCTTTTTGTATAGACTTTAAAACCTCATATGATAGCTTAAACACAGACAGTAGTATGATGTTACGAACTCAGGAGAGAAATTGGCATCCCAAATGACAATGTAGTTTGGCCTGACAAATTTGACAAGCCGGCAAGGAGCGATATGCGGAATACTACTCAGATCAATTTGCATCTACAGAACTCGACAAGGGGATAGTCTGGAAGCCTCCTTTTCAATTTTGTGTTGGAGAAAGTGATTCGTGACTCAGGTGTTGCACTGATAAAAAAATTGTCTTGATTCCAGCAATTCGATAGTCTTCGTTTCGTTGTCTTGAGTAGAAAAATTTTTCAGTCTTAACATGAGAATGCTATCTCAGAGTAAGACACTGAAAATTCTTGAGTCAAGAAAAAGTATTTCTTCGCTCAATAATTATATTTTTCGACCAAGATATTTCTTTCTCGAACTAAGATTGTTTAATTTTTTACTCAAAAAACTAAATTTTTAATTCATCGGACTTTTTTCTTTTACCGGACTTTTAAGCTCTAAAAATGTATCGCAACTATTAAGACCGATTTTAGAACTTGAATTTTTGTCAATTATAATATCATCGGTTTCGTAATTTTTTTTAACTTCAAGTCAACTTTTGTCTTCATCCAAGACAATAAAACCAAGACTATGAATATTGCTTATCCCGAGACAATTTTGTTTTCGTTATATCCAAAACATAAGTTGCTTGGTTCAAGAAAAAGTGCTTTAAGCCAAGAAATTTTTTTTATCAGTGTGTATTTTCCGCAAATTCGAGCAAATCCTGGCATACGCAGACGAAATGGATGACTTTAGTCTTATATATTTCTTTACGGACACATTTAGGGAACATTGTTATATCGTATATCACCTCTCCGAGTATAATCTTCTTACCATATCTCCGTTCCTACTATACTTTATAGCAAGCTGGAGCGACCACCTTGCCAGTGAATTCTTCTTTTCCCGACAACTCTGCGCCAAGTATTTTGGAGTTTGTCCTCCAGGTATAAAAAAGGTGATTCCAAGAACCCTTCCAACTATCGCCCAATTGCGATAACTTCTATTCGCTCTGAAAGTCTAAACCAATGGAGGCAATAATCGAAAAAGCTTACAAAGAATCTAGAATCCAAACTAAACCTTAATGACAAGCAGTATTGTTTTAGGTAGAAAAGGTCCAGTAAATACCTTTTAATGTGTCTTACAAAACACATCAACTAAAGTACACATCTTCCTCAAGTCCATTCAAGCTACGGTTTAGAGTAAATATTGATTGCATCATGTCGCGACCTGAGCAACGACGCTAGCTGCGGTTAGTGATTCTTGAGCTGAGCTGAACTGCCAAATAACAAATGCTCCAAATGAGGTAGCGATTGAGTCAATTCATTGAGCCGTGTATCTACCTCTCTTCTTCTTTTTTCTTCTTCTTTAACGGCTCTACAACCGGGATCCGGTCCTGGCCTCTCGCAACTGTTCTCTCCATCGGTCCCGATTCTGAGCCGATGTCATCCAGTTATCTACCTTAGAAAGCTAAAAACTCATTACAATAATTACCATATAATAATAAAGATGTATACGTATATAAAATGCAGTTCGCAGGAATTTATTCAGTTTCTAAACTTAATATTATTGGCATATCACGATTAACAGCAATTTGTTACTAATATTAACAGAATAATTCGAAGGTTACCTTTTAAGGATTGTATCGCACTTAAAATTATCGTACTACCATTTCGTTGGGGTTTTTGTTATATATTTTTAGTGTTGCCTTTTAATTTATGTAAAGTTTTAACCGCAATTTAATTGAATATGGCTTTACCAGTTGCAAATAGAAATAAAAGTTCCCCCCAAAATCCCCAGACACTGTTGTATACGTGCTCAATCAAGTAGCTGAAATCGTTTGGATTTATTGAAACAAGCAAATAATGCGTCATTTAATATTTTGTATACATTCTAGAACATTGAACTGAGCAGTAGACGTAAAGTTGGGACTTGTTGTTAACAACAGTGACTGCAAAATACGTTACAAATCCGCGACCATTGTAACATATTCCAAAATTATCTCTCCTTAAATTTGACAGTGTATCTATGCGAACATCTACATAAGAAGTGAAATTCTTCCATATGGTTTTGGCGCTTGTATTACTGACTGAATAACTGGTAACAAATTTACATTTTTCTAATATTCGGCGGCATCATGTGATTTTTTCTTTATGCTTTGACATCTTCTTTGTGATTTTCGCACTTAGGAGAGTTCTAATATAACCTAATGTTGGAACTGACTAATGCCAGTTGTCTGGATACATTCTAGTGAAACGACATCTACCATTTGCCAATTACATCAATAACTGTGTGACTATTATAAATGTATAAAATAACATTTGCTTTGTATTAGTACTAATTTATACAACAACAATAGCACTTCTGTTTCTGGTAAAGATGATATGCTCTTTTTGCAAATATTAAAGCACCATGCCAATCCCTGGCGAACTACAATCAGGCAATGAGGTGTCACGACCCAGCTGTCTGAGAAAATGCCGAAAAAGAAAGTCTGATCGAGCATGGAGCTCAGAAGAGTTCAGAAAATGGTCTTCATCCCAGAGACCTGGTCTCAAAAGTTGGATTTTTACGTAGTGCAGCGCGAACGATGGCGGAGAAGCTGGATGAAACTAACAAGCTCATTTTCCAGGTAGCTATTCGAAATGGAGGATGTACTGAAATGAGAATCGGAAGAGAGACACTTTCTCTCTACCTAACATCGGGCTTGGCAGAATATTCGGCGCTTTCCTCCAATGCGGCAAAGAAGTCATTTTTCGACAGTGTGCAGAGAAACCAAGGTGACCAATGACACGATATATCGTCTTTCTCTGACGGACACCTTTGAAGGACGATCAGAACGAGGGTTGGAGGTGAATTCTCCTGTCGATTTGAAATTATTTATAACCTTCTGGACTGACGAATATTGTCTTCCCACTATTTTTACTGTATTTCTGTAGCTGTTCACATCTTTCCATAATTTTATTATAATTTTTCGTTTATTTACACTAATTTCTTTCTTTTTATCTCCCATGGCAAAAAATAACCTTTATTTATAATGCAAGCTTATCATTCCCTTTTGCAAGAATAACTAGTAATGAATAATAATTGCAATAGCATCCTAAAAGAGCGCATTTGAACCGATTTATTTCGGGGAATCCCATAATTGTAGATGTGAACGCAGACCTTTTCTAGCAAGTGTAAGTATCTTTGGAAATGAGAAGGTCTTGCCTGTTTGGCAAAGCAGGTGTAGGCTTTTCCTACTCTGCCATTGGTAAAGGGCTGGTAAGGGTCGTATCGAGAAATGTGTCGCAAAGGAAGACCAGAAAAGAAAGGATGTTGTGATCATATATAGGCCTACTTAGTTGGTCATTGGGCGATCCACCGTTCTATTTAAAATGCCCGGACGATAAGGAGCACACGGAGCACAGGACGGTGCTGGAAACAGTCGCTGAGGTGCAGCTTATATCTGAGCACATCCTGGACCATATGATAAGGTAAGGGGATATGTGGAGAATGACGGCAGATTGTTTAGTCACGATGTCACAGTGGTCCAACGACGAGAATTTTCAAAGAAACAGGGTCCGATTTCTCCATTCGTCTATAGAGTGGCGCAAACGGTCACTTTTAAGGAGCCATACACGGTCGAACAATTTGCGCAAAGCAGCCCGTTGTGCAAACATTTTCTGCGTGTAAGGGGCGGTCTGATGTGTTGTGTTGATGAAAATCAAACGCGTTTGAAAATTTTTGTGCAACGGGCTGCGTTGCGCAAGTTGTTCCCTTCATATGGTGATGTTGGGGCATTTTAAAGTCACGTTCTGCAAAACTTGCAATTATAATTGCCAAACACGCAGCTACAGACATGTTTTCTCCACGAAAACATAAACATAGCTGAAGTTTGAGCAACTCGTTGCGTAGTGTATGGACAATCACATATTTTTTGGCAAACAGAAATTTGCGCAAATTATTCGCTCGTGTATGGGCCCCTTCAGACTGTGCAAGACTTGTTGGTGCATTGCTTGTTGGTGGTTTTGCTTGTTGACAACCAATTCAAACATACAGTTCGAAATTGAGTTAACATGATTAAGCAATCCGCACACATGCCGCGCCGAATTAAATCGCTCTCCCACTCCTCCGCGCAATGATTTTACAAATATTCGAATTTCAAATCCTAAATCTTCCTTGTATAACTTCTATAACTTCTATCTCCGCCGTAATGAAAACGTCATTTTTCCGCCAACGTGAAATATTTGCTCTCTCTACAATAACTATAATACAATAATTTAATTTTCCAAATAAATATCTCACCATTACCTAAACCTTATTGTTAATTTATGACATCTGGTAACGGAACAAGTTGTTCAACAGGAACAATATATCAAAAGAGCACCGGATATCCTACTACATCTCTACCGTTAACCGTCTAGGTGCCTACAAAAAAATCTACGCCATTTTACATATTCATACATTTCCGACTCTGTTCCGAATTTACCTGGCATCTACTACAAAAACCCAATCAGCTGTCAGAATTTTCGTGTAATCCAAAATGACGTTTAGAATTTCGAGTTTCATTTTCGGGAATTTGATCAACATTCTCCGCTGACAAGGAAAATTTTATTCATTTTCTGCGTACGTCAGAGAAAAAAATTAATACCGCTACAATTTCATAACATAATTGTGCAAATAATACGATTTTAATCATAAGAAATGTAAAGTAAGAAAAGAAACTGCAAAAGAAGTTAAGAAGTCAGTCAACTCATGTGTACATCTGTGAGCAGTTGTCGAACGACAAAAAAACTGCGACTTCTGGAATTGTTTACGTGAAAAGTTATAAAATTTGCCTCAAAAATATTTACCAGACGGGCAAAACACATGATGTGGTCGTTCTTTTCGCGCGACTCATCTAAAGAGTTTCCATATGAAATTGGTGAGCAAGTGCCTGGCTTTGAGACACGCTCAATTTGGAGCTTGCACAAGGCGAAAAGAAAGAACACCAATGATGAAGTCTCGGTTTTTGTGTATGATATTAAGAGCGGATCGGATGCAAAGTTTGAACTAGCAAAAGCAGCTTTGAAAAGATTGAAAACACTGAGACATCCTAGTATTTTACAATTCCTGGATAGCCTTGAGACAGATAAGGTGCTGTATGTAGCTACTGAAGCTGTAGAGCCCTTAGGGACTCATATATCCAAATTAGCGAGTGATGGACCTCAGAAGGATTTGTACCTCGCCTGGGGAATATTTCAAATTACGGTAATTTGATTCTGTCGTATAAAAATGTTTTGAGTATAATAATCTTGTTACAGAGAGCTCTATCTTTTCTTAATAACGATGGTAATTTGCGACACAACAATGTTTGTGTATGGTCAGTATTTGTTAATTCTTCCGGCGAATGGAAACTTGGTAGTCTGGAGTATGTATCAACTGTTGATGGTAATCCAATGCCTCCGGTTAAAATTCCTCCAGCTTTAGAAGTTTATGATCCACCTGAAAGGAATGACCCTGTCAAACTAAAATCAACTACCAAATGGTAACTTCTTTTTACCTTCAACGTTGCCCTTTTACGCATTACAAATCGATAATTTTATGCACAGCTCAACAGATATGTGGGGACTCGGGTGTTTAGTATGGGAAGCTTTCAACGGCCCTTTAAAAGTGCGAAGTAATCTCAAGGACTTAGATGCGATTCCAAAATCACTCACTCCACTTTATTGTGAATTAGTTGGAGCCTCACCTCCGAGTCGACCTAATCCTGCTGATATAATAACGCGGTGCAGGAAACCTGGTGGATTCTTTAAAAACGACTTAGTCGATTCTTTGCTCTTTCTAGAGGAAATTCAAATAAAGGATAAAGCAGAGAAAAATCGATTTTTTAGTGGTTTGGTTTTGCATTTAGATAACTTTCCCGAAAATGTGTGCAAGTAAGAATTAATATTTAAAATCTTCCCCCTTAAGTTTCTAATCAATTTGTTTTATAGGCACAAAATACTTCCACAGCTGATTACAGCGTATGAATATGGTGATGCTGGGTCGGCGGTGTTAGCTCCTATGTTTAAGGTATGCTTTAAAAACAAAATAAATTTGTAGAGAAAGAAAACAGTTAATTTCACTTGCAGTTAGGACGATTATTAGATGAAGCTGAATATCAAAAACGAATAGTACCTTGCGTTGTTAAACTATTTGCTTCCACAGATCGTGTAACACGATCTAGGCTACTGCAGCAGTTAGAATTATTTATTGCACACCTTCAGCCGCAGGTTGTGAATGAACAAATTTTTCCACAAGTTGCACACGGATTTTTAGATACAAATCCAACAATTAGAGAACAAACTGTTAAGGTATACCGTAACAAGATTATACAATTTGTTATTTATTTTATTATGTGTAATTTAGTCCATAATTCACTTGGCTCCAAAATTAAACTATAACAATCTCAATGTTGAAGTTTTAAGGCATTTCGCTCGGTTGCAAGCCAGAGATGATCAAGGGGGTATAAGAACTAATACAACAGTTTGCTTAGGTAAAATTGCTCCTCATTTGCATCCACAGGTTAGCCTTGTTAGTATTGAAATTTGTAAATTAGATAATTTTAAAAATGCTTACAGGTGAGACAAAGAGTCTTAGTATCAGCATTTATCAGAGCCATGCGTGATCCGTTTCCGCCGGCCAGAGTCGCTGGAATATTAGCGCTTGCTGCAACGCAACAATATTTCTTGTTAAGGTACAAAAAAATCCATCATTGCTTTTCTTAATCTGTGTAAAAAATTATTTTTTTTATAAATTAGTGAAGTAGCAAATCGTGTTTTGCCTGCTTTATGTTCATTAACTGTCGATCCTGAAAAATCTGTACGAGATCCAGCATTTAAAACAATCCGAGGTTTCTTAGGGAAACTGGAGAAAGTTTCGGACGATCCTAGCTTAAGAGAGACAATGGGTATAAACTAATTTGATTAAAATTAAAAACAGTTTAATGTATTAACAATGCAAAATAAATACACAGAGGCAGACGTGCATACAGCTACACCATCTTTAGGGAACGCTGCAGCAACTTGGGCTGGCTGGGCCGTAACTGCGGTGACTGCTAAATTTTATAGAAGTCAAAGTGATTCATCTAGACCAAGACCTCCATTAACTGGACGGAATTTATCTAAACCAGCATCATTAGGTTTTTATTTTAGAATAAAAGATTTGAGTAAAAATGTAGATTTTGTTCCGCGTTTAGAGCAACCATCAAGTAGTAGTTTATCAACAACAACATCGAGTGTTACATCAATGACATCCCTAGAGCATGAAAGTAATGATACATCAGCTTCAGCTAGTGATTATGGAGCGGATAATTGGGATAATGAAAATTGGGGTGAAATGGATGTAAGAATTTCAAAGTGTGATTGAACAGTTGAAATAAAATTACAAATTTCATTCTAGACTTCACAAGATCCTAGCAGTCCTCTCGCTGGAACATCAAATAATGGACAGCTAAGTGCTGCTGGTGGTCTTGCAGATATCAGAGATGGATGGGATAATGAGGAGTGGGGCAGTTTGGAAGAAGAACCAGTGAGTAAAAATTATTTATTATTTTACAATTTCAAATAACTTAGAGAAAGAATTTGAATGCAGAAATATGAAGCACAACAACTTCTAATGTTCTAGTGCCAATAAAAAATAGCAGACTCTGTTTAATGTGTTGACCATAATATAAGCAATGAAAAACTTGGGAAAGCTACTGCCATATGCTTGGTTATGTAGGATTCGAACCCATTAAACCCACCTACTGGTCTTCCTACACTCCCCCCAGACGGACATTGCAGCAAACCATTGCGGCGCTGGATCAGCTTTTATCTAGCTGCTAATACTCCTGGCGTTTCTATGCCTTTCTTTCCTTCTTTCGGTTTCTTCCATCCTTAACTTGCCATGTATGACCTTCAGCGTTGTCTCCACTTTTCTCTATGCATCTTTAGATCTCAGCGAAGCTTGGACTGTGACCCAGGACATAAAAGAACGAGCCAACAGGTTTGAGAGAAAAGTTCTCAGCTGCATAATAGACCCAACGAGAGAGAATGGAACGTGAAGAAGGAGATACAACAGCAAGTTGTATGAAATTTTTGACGACCCACAACTCTTTAACTTTTATAAAAATGAACAGGCTAAGACTAGCCGGCCAGGTAATGGTAATCCGTATCCCAAAACGGCTTATGGTAGCAGAAATTCCAGGAAATAGACCCAGGAGGAAATGTGACGAAAAAAAATTTGAATTTTAAAACCTAAAATGACCTGCCGGTCATTCATTACCTACGGTCATCTACTCAGCCTAACTTGGTGGCCAAAGATTCAGATATTACTCGAAAAAGTAACTCGAATTGTCTCACAAAGTACCACAGGAGTGATGATATGCCTCCACTCCAGACAAAGAAAGAAAGAGCCAACAGTGCCATGAGATGTAGTGGAAAATAATTTTAAACCTAGAGATAAATAGATTGCCTCAATGAGTTTTATTTACTCAAAGAGTTGGAAGATAAATCCCGAGTGGTATACTCAAAGCAGCAGCTTGAGTTTGCGGACGTAGATGAAAACTGAGAGTAGCTCGAGTCATATCCCTTTCAGTAGCTGCGATCCATTGTGACTGGTAAACTACTCTAAACTGCTGCTAGCTACTCGCAACTACCCTTGCTCTTGTTTTTGGGCAGATTCATTTTACTGGTAATTGTCAAAAATCGTTTTCCATTGGTGATGTGCTCGCAACTACTTGCGAGTAGAAAAAATCGCCCAATGGATCGCAGCTAGTATTACAGGCAGAGGTATACCACATGAGACCTAGGTCTATGAATGTGTGAACTGAAAGGTTAATGACGCAGCTTTCTCTATAACTTCAAACAGTCAAGCAGGCCTAAAAATCAGTGAAATCAAAGCTTATAAAAGGAATGCATCGATTCCCTAAACGCCTTCGCATCTCCTTATAGTCAAGGAGATAGAGCCGAGTTTTGCAAACGATCTGTAACCCTTCCAATTTTGTTTTTAATATGTAAAGGGGATGTGGGGGAGCCATTTTCGACAATGGTGGGTAACCTCCTTGGTGCAGGGGCTGGGGGTGCGAGGGTGAAAGCGAAAATCTGCTCGTGATATGTAACCTTTCCACCTTTTCTAGCATGTGATCTAGATCACCTAAGAAATCGAAATCATGTCTTGCCAAAAGGCTGAAAAACAGACTGATATATCGATAATAATCGATATTTTACAAGCTTCATATTAACGTCGTTCTCTGTGAGGGGATAAATCTTGCGATCGATTTTTCGATATCCGGTGATGCTCAAATTTGGGACGCACCTTTGGTTCTGAAGACAAATTTTATGGTACATCCAATATAGCGGCCACCATAAAATAAGGGAGTACCCTTTCCTTTACTACGCCCCCGACATGGGTATCAAATGAAAGAGTATGACGAGTAGAATACAGTAAGCTATGTAATGTCATTTTAAATCCAATAGGGCGGCTATCACAAAATGGCGGATTACCTTTTTTTTACAACCCCTCCGACATTGGTATCAAATGAAAGAGTATGACGAATGGACTACAGTAAGCTATGTGATGTCGTTTTAAATCAAATATGGCGGCCACCACAAAATCGTGGATTACCTATTTCTTGATAACCCCCAGTATGAGTTTTGTATTTAGCGCATACGAAAACGGTGCAGTATTTACAAAAGAAACAACAGAAGAGGAAGCCGCTATCATGGATTCGGACGGATGCCAGCAAAGTAGCAGTACAGAACACAGATCAACAGACGTTGGATGTTGCATGGATGCGGATTCAGTGTCTGATGTACTCTGGATGATTCATTGAATTTGCAAAAGACACAAACAAATTTATAAAGCCCTTTTTTGGCATTGCTATAAACAAGCCTTGAGTAAATTGTCCGGACAACAAGACTTTTTACCAGACCTAAGCTCATGGTTCAAGATGATCTACTATAAGGTCAAAATAGGTCACACTGTTTACCCTGGTTCAAAATATCCACTTCTTACATAACGGATGCTTAGGTTTTTTAAATACTTAAAACTACTATAATAATATATGTATATTAAAAGTGGAAAACATGTATTCAAATGAGTATTTACTTTTTCAGAATGAAGAGCAGGAAGAACGTCAAGAAGAACAACGGCCTAATGATTTACCAAACATAAACACGAATTGCAATAATGTAAGTCCTGTAAATGAAGGAACAATCAATAATTCCAATGCCAACTGGAATAGCGACTCTTGGGCTGACGGCGAATTTGAACCAATAGATGAACCTTTAACTGGTATTATTTTCCAATCCGCTAATCCAAATGGACAGAGAATTTAATAAAAAAAATTATCTTTGTAGGTAATCCAAAATTAGACGAAGCTCGAAGAAAACGCGAAGAAAAGAAACTGCAACGACAACGTGAATTAGAAGCCCGACGTGCACAGCGAGGTCCAATGAAATTGGGCGCCAAAAAGCTTTAAAATTCAATCACTGATTTATATATAAATATATATAAAATAATTCTTATGTTTGTAAATTTTTATCCTTTTCTAGAATCAATTATCACAACTCTTAAAAACTAAAGATATGATATTTAGTGTAAAAAAGAATTATTTAAGATATAAATAACAAAGAAAAAATAAAGAAAAGCAGAATAAGTGTAAATTGACTCCAGCATTAACTGGCAACGTCTTTCGCATTTTTATGTTTGTATTAAATGTCGTCTTACGGTTGTCGTTGTGCGTATCTCGACGTCTTGTATATTTTAGGTGCGAATTTTAATATTAGCTTTTTTTTATATATTTTCAATCAAATAAATTTAAAAACCTTATCGATATTTTATTTTATTTGGCATAGTCTTGGGATAAAATTTTCATTAAATTTGCGTTCAATAAGTAACAATTTCTTAATTTAAGTTTATAGACTATTGAAAAATTGAGGAATAATAAAATAAACACAAAAAATAAATAAATTCCGTATAAGCGTACATATGTTTTAAGTTCTTATATTACAATGAATTTGTTGCAAGACTTTGCCATATTGTCATATCTTGCACTGAAAAATTATCTGTAAAAATATATATTTAAAAGAAAAAAAACAAAACAAAATTTTAAAACAAAACAAAAAAAAATCGAAACATTTTTAAGATGGCCTTTTCCATATTATTGTATAAAGTTAACCAAGAAAAAGAATATTCAGAGTATTATAAAAGAGAACAAAAAATCATCCCATTACGAATGAGTGCGATTAATTGTAATTTTAATATACATAAGATATAAAAAGAAATCGTAAATTTTTGCATGAAATTCGATGTAAGTCATTTTTCCTATAAATTAAAATCTAGGCAAAAGCAAAAAAAAAGATACTATAAAGGAGGTAAATCTCTTTTTCTACTTTTCATAAATGTGATGTCGAATTTTTGAATTCAATCCAAATGAAATATCCTATCAATAAAAGAAAATCATAAAGCAATGCACTGATGTTATAATTATGTTTTTTTTCATCTGTTTTATTTTATTTTTTTCTGCCACTGTCCTTTACTTTTTTTGTTTATTGTTGAATGAAGATGAGAAAAAAAGCAGCTGGACTTATGATTGTTCAAATTTTATTAAGACTGCGAATAAAAATTTTAAAAAGGTTATCCAAAAGTAGTTTTTTATAATAACGACGAATGAGAGAGAATGAAATGAGCGATGAATCGACAAATTATAATAATACATTCTTAAAAGACACGTGGCTCACCAGTCACACACCGCAGGCATTTATACGTTGATAAATGCTTTTGCACGATCGGGCACAGCCGTATGCGAGAACTGGTATGATCACTGGTTGTAGAGTAAGTCTCATATTGGGCATTTTCGAGAATTCACCATGGTAGCTACCGGTCGAACCAGAAGTTAATCCACCTGAGGCTCTGGTTACCTTATCGGTGAATATTCCAACATGGTGAGTGGTAACTTATGGTAAGTAATCAACTCTCGAACATGGTAGATTAATTTCTGGTTCGACCGGTAGCTACCATGGTGAATTCTCGAAAATGCCCATTTTTCCGAATGTCTATTTATTGTCATAGAAAACTATACATGCCTTCTTTGACCTGTCTTCAAGGTTGAGCTTTCAATTCAGCGTTGGGTCCAAAATAAAACCTAAATACCAAGGTGATTGAAAAAAGTTTAGTACTGCCCAGTGGTTGCACCTAGAGTGAAATCGGGGATTTTTGTTCTTTTGGTGAAAAGCAAAATTTGTCTTCGCCGCATTAATGGAGAGCCTACAGAGGTGTGTATGTGTGTATTAAGGCAACATGTCTCGGATACTGGAAAAAACGTCGACGACCACGGCAACGAAAAAGGAAAAATGATTAACAATTTTCTCATGGAACGTACGAACTCTGTACAGAACTCGAGCTGCACAACATCTAGCGGTTTTTAGGAGTAAAACACATAACCGACTCGACAAGTTACGCATTCCTCAGACTCGGTCCAACGAGGACCTACTGAGGGCTGCTGACATGGATCCGGAAGAAATCAGTCGCCTAGACGACAATTGTTGTATAGAGGACGAGCAGGAGAAGGTGGATTTTGGGGGGCCTACTACCAGGGAATCTATTCGGTGAACACCAGTGTTCGGGCGAATTTTGACCTTGAGAATATGGCCTTACATGACAGATTATCTAATGACATTGAAACTTGGAAATCCGAGAATCGATCAATCATCGAATTCAGTGAAGACTGCCCAGCGAATGACATTCCCGCGGCCCAACTAAATTCTACTTTCACTAGAAAAATCGATCTCCTGTTAATATTTCGTCATCTAAACAATAAGAAGTCGTCTGGAGTAGATGGTACTCCGAATATCGTAAAGCATTTGCCCCTGGTGGCTATAGACACATACACCACTTTGTTTAACAATGCCCATTTTCCAAGGCACTGGAAGGCGGCAGTGGTGTACCCAATACCCCAGAAGGGTAAAGATAAAAGTAATCCTGCTAATTTTCGGTCAATAAGTCTTCTTCCGAATATCAGCAAGGTGTTTGAAATAGTGATTAATAGATCATTATCCAAATGGGTTGAAGAAAAAAATATAATTCCCGATAACCAATTCGGATTCCGGGCAGAGCATGACACTATTCATGCCGTGTCGAAATTGGTATCAGACATACACTAGAACTTCATGAAAGGCCAGGGGCCGTATCTGGTTTCTCGAGTCGATGAAACAAAAAAAGTTTCTCGATTTTCTCTAAGGGCCTGTGCGAATAGTGACTAAATTGATGACTAAACTAAATTTTGTAGTTTTTGTGGATAATGTAGGGAATATCTGTGTGAATTCTGTCAGTTAAGGCTGGTACAGACTATGCCAGTATTTTAGTCGAGTGGCGAGTAATTTACTTACCTCTAAACGCCTTAAAACGTATTACTACTAACTAAACTAATTGCTCCTTTAATCCCTCATGGGACATAGGGCGGAAACAGTTCTGACCAGGATCTCCCACTTGTTGCGGCCTCTGCTAATAGGGTTCTCCTCCACGCTGTTCTAGGTCTTCCGACTCTACGGGTTCCTTGCGGATTCCAGTCGAGGGCCTGTTTGGCTAGATTCTCGTTTTCGCGTCGCAAGGTGTGGCCAATCCAATTCCATTTCCTTCGCCTGATTTGGTCGTCTATCTTTCTTGGCCGGCACGGCGCCATAGTTCTTCATTTGAATTTCTATCTTGCCAGCGGATTTTTAGGATACGACGTAGGCATTTGTTGATGAAAACTTGTAGGCGCCCTGTGATGAATTGGGTGACTTTCCATGTTTCGCAACCGTACAAAAGAACTGCTTTAACGTTGGAGTTGAACAGCCGCAATTTGGTGTTAATTGAGATCTCCGTTGATCTCCATATGTGAAACGGGCATGCATATGCGCTTCTTGCTTTATTTATTCTGGAACTGACGTCTTCTTCTGTACCGCCGTTTTTGGTAATAATGCTACCGAGGTAGCAGAATTTATCTACCAGTTCCACGTCGCGGTTCGTTATTTAGCGCTGTTCGTTCAAGGGTGTTTGCATTATCCGCATTTCTTTGGTTTTAGTCGGATTTAACCTTAAGCCTGCCGAGCTACTTTCTGTTGCCAAATTGTTTACCATGTTTTTGAGGTCCTGGTGTCTGTGGGCCAGCAAACAGATATCATCCGCGTAGTCGAGGTCCTTAAGGCGGTCTAACAATCCCCATTGTATGCCACCTGTTCTAGTATCTAGAGCGCTGACAAGGATGTCGCTTATTACTATAAGAAATAGTAATGGCGAAAGTAGGCATCCTTGCCGTACTCCTGAGCTCACTTCAAAGCTGTCGGATAGTTTTCCATTGTGAAGAACTCTGCATTTAGAATTGTTGTATAGAGCTTTTATCAATTCTATTATTTTATCCGGCAGTCCACGTTGCCGTAGAGCTCGCCATATAAAGCTCCTATTAATCGAGGGGGGATCGGAATTCAGTAGACTGCTCCACAATTATGCTCAAGGTGTTAATGTGGTCTACGCAGGAGCGGCCTTTTCTGAATCCAGCCTGCTGTTTTCTAAGCGTTCGATCTACTGCCTCTCTTATCCTTGATAGTAATATGTGGGACAAGATTTTGCCCACAGTAGATAATAGACAGATGCCTCTCCAGTTGTCACATATTGTTAGGTCCCCCTTTTTTGGTATTTTGTCTATGATACCTTCCGTCCAATCCTCCGGAAAGGTACAGGTGTTCCATGATATTTCCAGGATTGGCTGTAGCGCATCTGCTATGAGGCTTGAGTCGGCTTTCAACAATTCTGGCGGGATGCCGTCTTTTCCAGCTGCTTTACCATTAGCCATTGCATGAATTGCGGTTACTATTGGTCTTGGATGGGGCACGAGTGGTGATTCTTATTGGCTGTGCATTGTTGTTGTTGTTTTCCTGAGGTTCCTGTGTAAATGAACCATTCAGGGCGGCGAAGAAGTAATCTCTTCATCTTTGGAGTTGCTCCTCGTCGCTGCACAGCAGCCTTCCATCGGCACTCTTTACGGCATGCTTTTTAGTAGAGTGCTTTCCCGAGAGCTGTTTAGTGATTTGGTACAGCACCTTACTGTTGCCTGTGTTTGCCGCGTTTTCCGCTTTCTCTGCGAGCTCATTTATCTGCCGCCTTTTATCACGCCGGACACTTCTCTTTACCTCGCGGTGTAATTGGGAGTACTCCCGTTCAAGTTGTTGGCGTTTTTCCGGGTCGCTTGTAGAGTTCACGTTATTTTTGAGGGCCCTTCTGCGTTCAATTTTTTGCCAGGTTGTATCCGAGATCCAGTGTCGCTGGTTTCTTTGGACATAACCAATGCTTGTTTCCGCTGCTGTTATTATAGCGCCCTTTGTTGTGCCCCACAGCTCTTCAATATTTGTGTCGTCAGAAACGGCTTGCTGGTTTAAGATTTCTTGCAGTTTGCCAGCAAATTCTCGCTTTTTGGTGCTCTCACGCAGAAGGTCTACGTTAAACCGTCTACGGTTTATGGCAGCGCGTTGGACGTTTCTGATTGCGGCGATTTTTAGGCGGATAGTTGCTACTACCAAATGGTGGTCACTTCCAGTGTCTGCTCCCCTAAAGCTCCTGACATCCTCCAGAATAGTTCGCCATCTGCGACTGACGGCCACGTGATCTATCTGATTTCTCGTTCTACCATCGGGCGATACCCAGGTCTCCTTGTGTATCTTCTTGTGACAAAAGTAAGTTCCACTTACCATGAGTTGATGGGAACTACAAAAGTCAACGAAAAGTTTACCATTGTGTTTGGTATCTTGGCTGAGGCCTTGATTTCCAATTGTGTTTTCCAGGCCGGTGTTGGCCGACCTGTGCGTTTAAGTCACCCATAAAAACAATGATGTCTCCCCTTGGAATAGAGCGAAAAACCTCATTCAGTCGCATATAGAACTCGTCTTTGATGTCATCGTCTGCGTCCTCAGTTGGAGCGTAGCATTGGACTATCGTAGTACTTCTTAGTCTGGTACGTAGGCGCACGGTAATAATCCTCTCAGAAACTGGTGACCAGCTAATGAGGCTGGACCTGGCTTCCTTGGTGAGTATTACTCCAACGCCATTCCTACGGTTTTCAGTTTCGTTTCTCCCAGAATATAAGAAGGACTCACCGTTTGGGCAGATATGTTCCCCCGCATCGGGCCATCTGGTCTCGCTGAGTCCCATGACCTTGATTTTATAGCGGTTCATCTCGTTGAGGACTTCATCCAGCCGTCCATCAGCAAGCAGAGTTCTCATATTCCATGATCCGATTCGTGTCCTGTTTCGGAAAGCAAAGGTCGTCGTCGTGTTGTCCGTCCGGTTCCGAGGCAATGTTTGCCGATTCGTAGCAATTGTGTGTTTTATGGGAGCGGGTTGCTAACCCTCAGCCCAACCGACTTAAAACTCTGTTTTGTAGCGCAGAGAACTCGCCATTGGTCTCCGTTAGCTCCTTCCGAAGAAATACCCCAAGGGGCACCACGGGGAGGTGGGATTAGGACTTGCTAACAGAGCTGTGTTCGTCTGCAGTGACTCTTCTCGGGTTTTGGCAGACGTGACAAATCGGGTGCCACCACCTTCCGAGGTCTTTGTTAGCCGTTCGCCCCCCGTATTAGTAGCTAAAAAGTGTCAGAGCACAGTGCATTAGTAAGTAAAGTGTCAAAAAGAAAAGACGACAAGTTAGCAAAGTAGAAATTATTAAAGTAATCAATTTGCATGCCAAAGTCATGGCATCCTGCTGCTACTCGCCGGAAAAAATAGAACAGGAATAGATTGACTCGACTAAATGATTTTAGTAAATTACTCGCCTAAATTTGTTTGCCCATACTGGTTTACTTACTCACTCAACTAAAATACTGGCATAGTCTGTACCAGCCTTTATTCCAATATTTAAATTGTAACCATAACAACAATTTAGTCAACTGTCGAAAAATTTAGTCTGCTCGCCAAAAGACTAAATACTGTAATATCGACACTAAATTTTAGTCATAGAATTCACACAGGCTCTAGTTTTATATTTGGCATTACGACCAAATCGACAGATAAGCGCTGCCATACAAAACCATCAAATTGTGTGATATTACTCCAAGTGCAGCAAACCACGTATATTTAATTAAAATAGAAATTGCTAAAAGTTTATTGTATGCATAAATTTAGCTTTTTAATAAACGTCAAACGTCTTTATCGACACGTAAAGAGGCGATAACGTTGTCGATATCGTGTTACCAAATGCCAATTTTTATTTATCGACAGAAGTCGATATCGACTCGAGAAACCAAATACGGACCCAGTGTACCGGAGCATGCCTGATCGATTTTAAAAAGGCATTCGATACAGTATGGATCGAAGGTCTTCTCTGCAAATTGGTCAGGCACGACATGACCGGATCTCAGCTATACACGATTTATAACATGATTTCCAAGAAGAAGTTCGTCGTCAAAAGGGACAACTTCACATCAAGTAGGGTTTTTGACATTAAAAATTGTCTGCAACAGGGTGCGGTAAACTCGCCGCTCTTATTTAATATCTTCACGAGTGACCTAACAAGTTCACTCCGCTTCGCACTAGCGTACGCGGATGGCCTGATTGTGCACAGGACGGGGCCGAAGATTGGAGTGATCCAGACGCTCCTGCAACGTGACTTGGAAGTTGAAAATCCATTTTAGCAAATGCGAATCGATCCTTTTCCGGAATTCTCTAAACAGAGCTTCTAGCGATGTGCGGAGGAACTGGAAAACCCTCAAAATTTCGAATAATGCTGGGCAAGCATTAGAAAAGAAATTGGAAGTGAAATATCTTGGGCTTTGGCTGGACCAATACTTATGTATATTTCAATAGAAATGTAAGTGCTGCTCTTGCCAAGGCAAACAAGGCGTTTCACATGACCAAAAGGCTTTTTTATAGCAGACACATAAGCCCACGGGTCAAGGTGATCTGCTATCAAGCCTTGGTCAGACCAATTTTAACTTATGATTGCCCAGTATAGTTCAACATATCCCCTTTTTATATGGTAAAGCTTCGGGTTTTCGAAAGACTATGCTTAAGAGCGTGCATAAGCTTGTATCGAACACCCGAATCAGGCTTCACTAAGTTTCACGCCAACAATGTTCTCTATGATAAGGCATTTGTTAATAGGATCGACAACTTCATAATCAAGTTGATTCGAGGCCATATTGCTAGAGCGATGGAGAGCGACAATCCTTTCATTCGGGGAGCGTTCTACCCAAACGCAAGATACCACAAAACAGCGTGTGAACGCGGCTTTATGCCTCCAGAGGCATTTGTCTACCTGGATTCAAAAAGATTGGTCCAAGATAGATCGGGGGTGCCTCTATTCTACCACATGTATCGCAGGGCATCTGACAAGCGATATTTTTTTAGCGCACAAGATATGAATGCTCAGGATCTCTTGAGGTTCAGTACAAGAAATTCAGAGAGAGATAAAAGAGATGCCTCCAAGGCCAGCACTTTGTACTGGTGGTTGGAGGACGAATAATTGTTCCATATTCGCCCTAAAAACTCTAGACATAGACTATATAGTTTAGCATGTAATTTAGTTTTAATGATTAGCTTAGGGCTTAAATAGGATCTAGTTCTAGTTTTTACCTAGAATGTAATACATTTAGATTTAAGTATTAAGCTTAGATTAAGGTTGCGAGCTTCCATGAACTTTTGTTATTTTTCGCAACTCGAGCTCATGGAAGCTCGTCGCCTGGACGGGGGTCACCCGAGACATTTTATTCTCCGCTGCCCCCGCCCAGATAGTCTTTTTAGGGGTAAGTTAGGAGATTAAGCGAGCGTGAATTAATTGTGCAAGTATGGGAGCAGGAAGCAGGAGAAAAGGCCCGGTACATAAAAAAGGAGATATCACAACGTGCAGCAATTATCGTGGTATAAGGTTGTTGAGTACCGCGTTTAAGATATTCTCCGCTATCCTACAAAACAGGATGGCCCCATACGCTAGAAACATCATAGGCCAATACCAGTGTGGCTTCAGCCCAGGCAAATCAACAACTGATCAGATTTTCACTTTGAGCCAAGCTATGGAAAAATGCCTAGAGTTTCAAAACTTAATCCATCACCTCTTCATAGACTTTAAAGCCGCCTATGATAGCATAGCGAGAGTAGAACTCTACAAAGCTATGAGAGAATTCGGCATCTCCAACAAGCTGACAAGGCTAGTACAGGTATCCGGAACACTGTCCAGACCAACCAACATCCATAGCCGGCGGATAATGTGGGTATGGTCGGTAGCAGTACCCACCCAGAAAATTCCGGGTGAGTAAAATACCCACCCGGAATTTGAGAGTAACTGAACGTGCTACATGAAAAATGCCTCTTGTTCCGGCCCATATTCGCCGAAGACGTGCTTTGCGTTATCTTGGATACCAGTCACAGCGCTGAGCCATCTTGCTCGAAACGATGGAAGTATTTTCTAAATCCTGTATATCCACTCAAGAAAGGCGTGAGGACTGTGGGATTATTATTTAATTAGGAACACCGATATCCACTTCTATTCACACTTATTTATTCCTTGCATTTATACATTAACTTATTTGATTACAATTAGTAATTAATAAAGTAATTAATAAAAATCTTCATATACTTTTATGTTTAATTTTATATGTACTTAAATGTACTTAAATTTTATTGTTCGGAGTCACCACGCTGAGCTCGACTTCTAGACTGACTAACTTCTGGATTTTTCTATCGCCGGCAATTCCTTTTCCTTTTCTAGCCGCTGAGGCTGAGAGTGGGTGCGTTCCGCAATTTGCTGAACGGAAGTGTAGAGTTTCGGTACTCTACAAGGACGTAACTCACTTTCCCACACTCCCTCGTAACCTATCTATCTACCTTTGGAATATGTTTGAGGGTTCACCGACTCTTAACAGACTCGTTCCACTTGCCATTACGTTAGAGACTCAGGTGCGTTATCTGCCGCCGCACTGAATTTGCCTCCCCTGCAACATATTCTGGATCATAGATACACATGCTTTCTCTCGCTAGTATCTCTATGGGAATATAGAGATATGGTCCGCTTATGCTGGATAGGATACAGATACATGCCTTCGTTGATTCAAATCGTTCGTGGATTCAAATGTAAACGAACATATATTTACGTAAACGGAACGCACGCAACGCAAATTTGGTCTACTTCCAACTTTTTCGCATTGGTTCGAATACGCAAACACAAGCACACATAAAAGACACTGCACATGCATGTGGATTAGATTTGTTGGTTATTTGTAAGAGACTCGACGGAACCCAAGCACCCAAGTGTCGGTCAGAAAAAAATCGCCGCATACACCGCACGCACTGCATGCACGCACTTATCTATTTTCATCTTTAGTCTGTATGCGGCCCTCCATTTTCTGCTATTAGCCATCTTGTTCAACGCTGCTGCCCACACTGGCACTGTGTAAAGCTAGACTGAGCTAACCACCCTCACCATCAGAAGGCGACGGATCGGTCTAGGGCCCCCACTTTGGGCTGCATTATTGGAAATGCTGCAGAAACAGTCGAAGCTTTATCCGCCATGCTCTCCAAGTGTGTTTTAAAATTAAGCTTCTGGTCAATCATCTACCTTATGGCGGACTGTGAGTGAATGATCTTTTCCCATACCTTGATCCTTACGAACAATTGGTTTCCCACAGTTAAAGTTTTGTGCTCAGCAAACGGCAAACCAGCGCTTTCAGGTCACTTATTCGATCTCATAGAGGCGTAGCTTAAACATATCATTATACATTGTGATCCACAGGAGAGATCCCAGGACACCACATATTGGCCTCGATTCCCGAATCCGGCCGATAGGAAGTGAGTGCGGATTTGACATTTTGCGATTCCCTTATTCGCCGTGTTGGTGTAATCGTAAGTCTTAACGTATAGCTATGCCAACCTGTAAACGATTTCCGAGAACAAAATTAAGGAATCTCAACTTAAACATACGCCATTTTGGACATAAGTGTCAAATCCGCACTCACTTCCGATCCGCCGGATTTGGGAATCGAGGCCATTGTTTTGTACACCGTCAGCCCATCTTCCGATTCACAATGATGGGACCTACCTTCTTTCCTCTTTAGGAAAGATTGTTATCAAACAACAATTTCGGAGGAGGGGTGTGTTTATCTGACTACCCTCCCGGGCCCAACACGATCCGCCGGCACTGCCAACATCTATAATGAACTCCGACAAGGGGACGGCCTGGCCTGCCTCCTTTTCAACCTGGAGTTAGAGAAAGTGGTCCGAGATTCCGGCGTGACATCAAGGGCACAATCCTCCCCAAGTCCACCCAATTACTGGCTTACGCAGACGACATTGGCATCATTGAAAGAACATCAACAGCTGTACAAGAAGCATTCACCCAGATTGAGCGGGCGGCAGGAAATCTGGGACTGCACATCAACGAAAGCAAAACAAAGTACATGGTGGCCTCGTCTGCAAGAACACCTAACATTGGTGCCACAATCAAGGTAGAGGAACACGAGTTTGATGTGGCAAAATCACTTACCTACCTTGGGTCAATAGTAGCAGCCGACAATAGCATGGAACCTGGCCAAAAGCCAACAAAGCCTACTATAGTATGTCAAGGCTCTTCAAATCCAAGCATCTAACCATAACGTCTAAACTTTTACTATATAAGGTTCTCACATATGCATCCGAAACGTGGGTGCTTAGCAAAAAGCACTCTAACCTCTAAGCGGAGTTCGAGAGGAAAATACTTCGGAGGATTGTTGGCCCCTTATGTGAGGAAGGACGATTCCGGAGACTCCACAATGACGAGATCTACGAGCGCCATCGCGACGTAGATGTTGTAAAGAAAATAAAGTTCCACCGCAGTCTAGGTGGGCAGGTCATCTAGCTCGTATGAGTGAAGATGAGCCTGCTCGGAAAGTTCTCTGCGGTGGTGCGACAGCGAGGGAGACCCAACCTCCGCTGGAAGGATGGCCTAGACCAGGACGCTCAGAGCTTAGGGATGCCCAACTGTATGACAGTGTCTCGGGTGATTACTGGACGTTCCATAGAAAGCCTGTAGATTGATAAACGAGTTGGAAACACCCCTTTTGCCCATCTGCCGCTCATTTCTATCGAAGCTTTTATGCCCTAATATCCACTCGATCTACTGATTCCTATATAAGGTTTGATTTCACTATACATGAATTAATGTCATTTATGGCTGCTTGACCGTCTGACGTTATATAGAAAGCCATTCACGAAGGCACATCCTCAGCTTCAAATACTGAAGGAGATAAGTCTAGAGTTACTCCCACTCTGTGGATCTTTAGGTTTACAATTATTTGCAGATGCTAGCCAACGGGCGTTGCTGGCTACCTCTTTCTTTGCCTGGTATAAAAGATTGTTCCTAACGCCGCAGTTTGGCACGTATTTCTCGTTCCTATGATACTTAGTGAAATTATTCGAGTTATTTTTTCGAGAAGTCTCGGAATCTTTAGTCACCAATCTAAGGATGATTGCATACAATGCTCTGAAGGCTTTCTTGACAATACTTTCAGTATGTAAATTTCAGTTGAATTTCTTAGGGGTCGCTTTAGCCCTAGATATTTAACCTCTTCTGAAGAGTCCATCGTTTCCACATTCAGTACGAAGTTTCTGGTGAAAGTGGTGGCGATTTTCCATGGTTTTATGTTCGGTTCCTCATCTTGGCACCAAACATAAGGTTTTGAAAAAGGTTTTTGTAGGAAACTAGACATCATCAAATCGTTCTTAGCCCTTAATGATGAGCTCATCGGAGTATTCCTGTACATCTAAACCAGAGTATGACTTCAGGAGAAACTTGTCAATAATCAGTGATCATAGAAAATGAGACCACTTTTATGAAAAATTTTTTTTTGATTTTTGAAAACCAAATCATAACTTTACTGCTAGACATCGCGCCACGGAAAAACATGACGGATCTCAAGTACAAAGGGCGATCCTTGAGCAACAAATTTACGCGTTATACTATTGTTTAATATTTTTATTTTCAAACTTTAAATGTATATATACAATAAACAAATAAATCTTTTCGGTTTATTCAAATGAAATGTGCAAAAATGAGGGTAAAATATGATAATAAACATAAAACTAAATCCATACAAATTATGTACCAGCACTAATCATCAAAAATACGGCAAAACCACCATATTTTTTACTAGTCAAACAAAATAAGCAAAAACAATCCAGTGAGCGCCCATTCGGCTTTAAACAAAAAATGGCGAGAAAACCAATTAAATTGATATAAAAAGGACAATGCACACTGATAACGGATAGTTTTCATTATTCTATAGCTTTGACTTTGGAATAGCACTGGTGGCTAATTGTCAAGATGGACCTTCGAGGCCAACTGCTGTTAGTGTGGCACTTGTTAGATTAGTCGACACCTTAGGAGTTTCACCGTAACGAATAGTCATTGAATTAGAGTTTCCTGGTTCCATGACGTACCCTAGAGATTCATAGAAGGGTATTAGTTTATCCTTGCAATCCAAAGACATTTTGTAGCATCCTAAGTGATTGGCTAATAGTGTAACAGTAACAACAATTCTAGAATTAAATTTATATTAAAGGATTTTATAAGTGATATTTTTGTTTGCTCTTACAGTTTACCCAATTGTTTTCCTCTGTAGGTATTGTTCACAACCACATCTTCTAGTCTGCCACGCTATTTTTGTAATTATTGGTAACATTTTAAGGATATGAAAATATTTTTACTTACCACCCCGCAGTTATGGATAAATTTCCTTTCAATTATAAGCGATGCTGCACCGATAATGCTTCTACTTCTTGTATCTTCAATCACAGTCACATAGTAGTCTCCACTTGCTCGCATTTGAGCAAATCTGTCTGCAATTGCAATAAGAAAGAAGTTTAGTTTAATCTCAAATCATTATGGTACTTATTTTAATTGATTACTTACTTAAAAACTGAGATTTTGTGACATCTCCCACAGATGTAAGCTGTGAAAGTATAGTCAAGAATCCACGTTCATAGTCACCATCTTGCAGTGGACGAACTTTAAGCCATGGCTCGCCCGGTGCTACAACTGATATGAACGGATTAAATTTTGCTGGACTCTTGTGAAAATCGAGCTCCAATAGCAATTTGGGGTCGTAAAGCGACAATTCGCCCTGAAGAGGAAAATATAATTAATACACACACGTTCATTATCAAAATTTAGTTAAACAGAAATCAAGAAGTCCACGTACCACGGTGCGAATTACCATGATGCAAAGAGAATGAAAAGTTCCACGTCGATCTACAGGTGAATGTAAACTAAATGAAGCGATTCACTGAATAACAAACAGTGCTGAGGTGTACATGGTGTGGGCTATGAATTCTTAACAGGTATTCAGATAAGGCTCCATTAGTGGAGTGGGGATTAAGGAATGATGAACTAGACAAAGCAAGGCTGGTATTCCCTCAGCACCACCACTCTTGTACTGGACAAGAAGACTAAATGACCTTGCAGCCAACGGGAACTTGTTTTGGAATGTGTTTAAAAGGGGCAGGTATGGGTGACATTTGGAATTTTAGAGTCTGATAAAAGTGAAAGCGGAAATTAAAGCTTGCTCTTGTCATAAAAATTTTGCATTTATGCGGCTACAATTAAGAATATTTTGATGTTGGACTGGTATTTTATTGTAATTAGGCACACGAACCTATCTTTTAAGTTAATTGTTTTTAAAGCGAGAACTGATATCTGTAAATTATAGAAAAGGCGAAATTTATTTTTGTAAATAACAACTAAGCGGGACCGGGGCACACCATTCTCATAATTTTGTTCTCAGTAAATAGTTTGTAAAGATTAATATATTTTTGGTTTTTTTTTCTATACTGCTTGAAAATTCCCGGGTCATATATCCCGAGTACATCGTAAACGAGTAAAATTTCATTGAAATGGCTGCTGCGACTACCCAATCCTGTCCTTATTTATTTATACGAAAAACAAGTCATGCTTAAACTGAAGTTACAGAGGAAGAATATCAAGTGTTTCAAAACAGCCACTCAGTTTTTATAAATGAAACACAAACTAATTCGAATTTTAGTATGACAATTATGTTTTTAAGTGAAAGACTAGAGCTTAGTGAAAAACTGCTACGTGGTGTCGATAGTTCTACCATATCACAGAGTGCAATGTTGAAAGATTATTAACACCAATACGCTGTTTTACTCCAGCGGCTCCCATCGACAATACTACAGCGATTAAACAGGAGAAGATTTCCACGCTTATAATAATTACAGGTGATGATAGGCGAGTTGGAGGGGAAATCCTGTAAAGAATGAAGACCAAAAAGAAATAATGGTATATAGGTGGAACAATGAACGCCTAACCACTAAACTACCAAGGTCGTTCAAATAAACAAGCACTGATCTTACATTAATAGTTTTCGATGATATTTTCAAATAATTACTTTTATTTTATTAAATTCGGCTCGACTGTTATGCTTGTGGTCTCTAATGGGTTGTTTTTTGATTACGGACGCGTACGGCAACCTGTGCCTTCGTAAATTTCGACGTTTTATGTATTTTCTTCAAACGCCGTTTATTCAAGAGCGCAAACTACTAATCAGCCTCAAGATAACTCTTGGAATAGTGTTCTCCACTTCTTTAGTCCTTAACTGTTAACTGTTTTCCTATGTGGCAAAACCTGCGCCTCTCAAGTGCAGCACAATTGTAGACGATATGGTTTGCGATTTGTTTCCACCTAATAATATCTGCATATATCGGTATCAATTTTAGTCATATTCATCGGTGATATCTGAGAGGAGCATGTGCTGTGAGAAGGCGTGGTAAGACTCTGGGTTCGGGTTTAGTAAGCTTGACAATTATGACGGGGTCAATAGTTACCTGAAGAATTACAGGTATAAGAAGACTGTACGTACTAAGTAAGGAGTTTGTTAGAGGCAAAGGATATGATGATACCGAAGGCGCCCAGAAATGGCATCCGAATCTCAATTTTCGGTAATACATGTATTTTTCGTGATTCTTCTTCATGACTGTTAGCAATAAAATTATGAGTAGTTCAAAACACACATTCTGAGATAGTTGCAAAGAAACTTATGGCGGTGCGAATCTTTGTTCTCAAGTTTTGAATGTGCAAGGAAATATGTAATTTTTTTTTATATGAAAGAATCTTAACTTAGGTGTCACCCTTTAATACTACCAGTCAGTCATGTCGTTTACGTTATGGTGCAATGTCTAGTGGTAAGCTTAGCTCGAAGATAGAAAAAGGATATGATAGGTTAAGGGTAGTCTGGAGGATGCACGAGGAGGAGGCAGTGAGCCTTGCGTTTGAATTCTTGGATGTTGTATGAGTTCATTTTTTTAGCAGCCGGATGAGCCGCAACAGTCGCGGTTAGCAGGAGACGGCCTCGTAAGAGTGTTATGCCTCGTGAAACAAGAGAATCTCGCTAACCAGCCGACGAAGGCCGTGACGCAGAAAGTACCAGACTACCAGGTGAACAAAGAGGCGCACCGTTCGCTAGGTGAAAACTAGACCTAATTGAAGCTTTGGTACCCTAATATTAACCTGTTAAGCGAGTTTAATTAATAAAAAAGATTGCCATTACTCCAAACAAACATCGTATGCATCCAATATCGCATAGGCAGCAGCAGGTTGGGAATTGGCAAAAATGTAAGTTTAAACAATTTTTAAAGTTCAATAAAAATACTAATATATTTTTTGTAAATATACAAATAATTTTTTTTTAAATTTTAGGGAAAAGAAAACAATGCAGAAACAAATAATAAGTACTTTGAGAAAGTGAAAATACATATAATTATTTGTTTAAATTCTAAAGAAAAATACTTTATTTTGGGTTAAACATTTTAAATGTAAATACTTTAAATTAAATGGTAGATAAAGCGGATCTTAAATTTCAAATACTTTATTTGTTCATACTTATTTAAATCGTTACGGAATCCCACTGCAGAAGAAATTTGGTGCAATTTTCAACTTTCTGACAAATAGCTTTTGAACTAGATTTAAAGATTTCACAATTTGTCCAATTTTGCGATTTTCGATTTTTTGAAAATTTATAACTGAAAAATTAGAAGTCCCAAAAAACTTAGTATTTCTTAGTTTCCACCAGAAGAACAAATATAAAATAATTATAACTATCGGAGGTGTCGAGGTCCAAAGCATTGGTTGATTTGAAATGGAATGACCCCCCTTTAATTTGGACAATGGCAACATCGAGCCGGTGTTGTTCTCTCTCCTCCTATAACATCAGACCGTTCTAAATCGTGTTGTTTTAACTGCCTACTGTGTAGAATCAATAAGGTGTTTTACTTAAGGGGTAACACCACTGTAGGATTTTGAAAAACTGGAATTTTTTTTGGCTTGAAATATACTTCAGGGTCACAAAAACAATGTGCAGTTGGTCCTATAACAGAAAAATAATTTAGAAGGATAGGGGCCGTGTGCGAAACCGTCTAATTGCTTGCTAATTCTAGTACTTTTTCATTTAGTAAATTTTCGAGCTTGCTAATTCTTCTTCTTCTCTTGCTAAATATTTAAAATATTTACATTTATGCAGTGGTTGCTACTGGAAACGGTTTTAATAAAAACGTAATGCCGGATTCACACGTTTGTCAAGGCTTGGCAAGCGTTCGAAAATTGAAAAAGCTTTTTTAAAACAAACGTGTGGACGCATCACAAACGCTTGCCGCAAACTTCCTTTGCAAGCGTTCGCACGTTTGCTTTGGTTTGCCGAGAATCCACATACGACCGGATCGGCCACAAGCGTCGGCAAGCTTACACAATCCAAGCCAAACGCCTTATCCACACCTTTGAATTTGCGAATGCTTGCCAAGCCTTGGCAAACATGTGGATTCGGCATAACATTTTGCCGTACATGAACCACAATTATGCAAAAAATATTAGTGCCATCATTTCATCATTATTTCATTGTCCGTGACTTTCCCCTTTTAAAAAATCTTAAATAAATAATATTTCAAATACTACTTTTACAATTAAACGTCAAGTACATGTCAACCGGTAAAATTTTAACAAGCAATTCCAGTTTTGGTTTCGCACAGCACTGGAATTAGATTGGGAAGCTTCCAAAAAATCTGGAAGTTTAGCAAGCAATTAGCCGGTTTCGCACAGGGCCTTAATTTTGATTTTCCCGCGGCGACTCGGAGCACGCGTTGGTCGAATTTATTGCTTGTATATTGCTTTTACCTGTCGAAATAATAAGTGCTGCTATAGCAAAAAGGTTATTTGAGTTCCCAGGTATCCACCAGGGTGTGCTACACAATAATAAACGTGTTTTACATTACATCGCACAGTGAAGGTAAAATAAAATTTTCAAAGACTAGAATACTTTCAAAACTTTAAGCGTGATTATCTGGAAACCATGTTTTTCGAACTGGGTGGGCGGATTACTCGGAGACTATTGCATGGATCGGTTTGAAATTTTTACAGTAGCTTCACAATTGCATTCTTTACAAAAGTATGTACGTAGCCGTTTTTTGATTCGTTCTAAATTTTTTTTTATAAACAATTTACTGCTCATTTTTTTTTGCCGAAAAACACTTTTTTTTATAAGTGCGCCATTTTTACAAAAATCAGTAACGTACTTTTATGGGCAAGGTCAAATAGATTAGGAAATTATTTGGTTTTTTGTTCCAGGTCTTCAACTTTCGGAGGAATTCGTCCACCTTTGGAGACTCTTAACAAAAAGGCGATTTCGAAAAACGACTGTGGCGCCACCATTTTATAATAAAATGTCAATAAAAAAAATTTACACTTGAATACATGTTTGATAAATTCTCTGAAAAGAATTTCGATCCCTTTTTCCATACTTTTTAAATTAATTCCCAAAGTTTGGCCCCTTTTCGCACCTCTACAGTGGTGTTACCCCAATCTCATTTGATATAATATCGATTCTACGTAGTTCAGTGTGAAAAAATATCTTTAAAGGCACCTAGTTTAACTTGTTGAGAGCGTTAACTTAAGAAACTATGCAGAATTTTAAGACCAGTTGCAGAAAAGTGGATTTGTGAGGAGAGTTTTTGGAGAAGCAAATTGTGGTTAACGCTATCGAAAGCTTTTGAGAAGTCGAGCAATAATAGACAGCACACGCGATGTTCTACAAGGTAGGTTCGAATATAAGTCGTTTCATTAAGAAGAGCAGTTTCGCAGCTATGGTCCTTGCAGAAACCATTTTGCCACACGTTTAGATATTGAAGTTTTTCACCACATTCAAAAAATTTGAATTGTTAACAGCTTTTCCAGAACTTTTGCTAAAAATGGGAGTATACTAATAGATATATAGCCAGAGGGACTAACATAAGAAGGACACTTGGGAATGGGTGCAATTAAGGCGTGCTTTCAACGCGTAGGAAACTTTGATACAGTAACACGGTGGAGTTGGACTTGAAGATCTGAGTTAGAATAGGGAGCAAACAAGTTAGTTATCCGGATAAATACATATTTAGTTAATCCAGAAAGAAATATTATTTGGAAAAGATCTTTTCGTACTTTAATCTTTTTACTGCTGTACTGTTAATATTTCGTACAGATTTTTTTATAACAGAAGTTCAATATTTCATAATTTCTATTCATCAAATTTTAAAGTGTAGTTAAACACTTAAAAAACAAAATTTAATTTTTAAAAATTGGAAGTTACAAAAACGACTAGTTTCTATAATAGTGCTAGTGATAAGCAAGTACTAAACTAATTAATGTCGCGGAATTGACTTCGGCAATTAGCAAAATAAGATAAAAATCCTGTTATGATTATCTTTTTATCAGAGATAACATTAGAACGGAAATGATAGCATTTAATTATTAAATATTTGTAAAAAGGCAAAACTAATATTTAAATCTAAATGTTATAATATAGTATGGGTATTCATGAAACCCTCGTAAATCCCGTAAACCTAGTAAACCGTGTAGCTAATGTCAGATTAACATTAATGTGACATTAGTTACGCCGTTTACTACGTTTACGCGATTTACGAGGGTTTTCATGAATACCCCTAATATATGTAGATGTTTACATAAAATAAATAAAGATCGATCTTACCTTGCAATTATAATCACACATTTTGTCGCAACGATCAATTATTAATTAACTAAAATGTTTTCTACGGGTATTGTGAAAAAATAGGAACGACTTTGACTACGTGGTTCCCTACCTACGGGTTGCCTCAGTTCTAGCACTTAGTGCCAACAATATTACAAGTTTCCGCTTTTAACCTTGAATTGCTTTCACATTTCCACGCCGTGTATTACTAACAAACCCATTTTTTAGAATTCCAAAAACCCTGCACCCTTATCGCGGCAAACAAATATTTTTTGTTTATAACCTCAATGATTTTTTGCAAGTAAAAAGTTTTCGATTGCATTTTGCAAAAATCAGCTGATTATAAATTACTGTCAATTTTTTCCTTGGGGGGAAAATATGCAATTTGTTTCATCATTTTAAATTACTTTTTCTGATAACTAAATTTTTAAAGAATTATGATAAATATTATTTTTGGAAAGATAGTATTGATTATAAGAGATAATTTAGTTAATAGCTAGATACATTTTTGTCCATCCTGTTCTCTTTATGGTTAATTACTACGGTTAATTATGGTTGATGGAAAATAGAAATGTAAACAACAGCTGATTGTCAAAGTATCATATGGTATTTTGATGTGGTGAATTTTGTTGTATAATCGTGATAGCCGCCGGTTGATAGAAGTAAAAGAAAAAGAAATAAAATGCTTAATTTTACATAAAGTAAAATAGGAAATGTATTCGAATATACCAAAACTGAAAAAATTCACCCATCTACTGCAATCAAAACGTGCAATTATAGACATACTTGAGAAATCACGGACATGGAGTATAGCTAACCCTCAACAATTCTTGCAAACAAATCATCAAAATATTCATACTACTGCTGTACAAAAAACATTCTGGGAACGAGAAAAGAAGAGTGGATACACAACAAAACAGCCAGAGATTTCTACAAAGCAACAAATTTTAGATGGGTTGAAGGAATTAAAAGCAGAAATTTCTTTATGGAAAGATGAGATGAAGGAGAAGCTGGAAGGTGATCCTATACTGATATATCGCCCTGGTAAGCATACTATTAATTTAATTTTTAAATAAGTTTAATTCCCTCCTTTATTTTGTATTATAATATACTAGGAGAAACCGATGTAGCATTTAAATTCAAAGAAAAGGAGGACATTGACAAATGGGTGGTTACAACAGACAGTGACCACAAAGAAGGTCGAAGTTCTGCCAAATTTGAAATATCGAATAGCGGTAGCGGTCATTTTTATGGCTATGTGGATGCACAATACTTAAAAGATGGCAGAATTAAGCGAACGGGATATGCAAATATAAGAACAATGAGAGTCAGAGTAAGTATGGATATCGATGATTATTTATAGTCCCAACATATTTTATTTATTTTGTTTGATGTAACTCAGTTGGTAGTTTAAATCCCCACCCATAGTTCCTACTACTTGATGGGCTTTCGTCTGATTTCTGATAACATAGTAGCATGATATTTCTACTACTGGAAGATGTGAACGCCAAAATAGAAAAAGAACAGGAGTCATAGAAAAGCTTAGCCTACACAACGCTACCAATGACAATTGTAGTAGATTGGTCCGAGATTAAGCTCGAACTGAATGGTAGTAAGTTCTACAATGTTCCCACGCAAAAATATTCATTAAATAACGTTGCAGTCACCAGGCGAGGTAACAAAAAATCAAATTGACCACGTACTAATTGATAGAAAAGAGTTTACTGGATAACGACGTGCCGGGTAACGACCAAAAACGCAAAGAGGACAAATACAACCACTAAACGACATAGATAAACTAAAACTTGAAGAAATGTCGACCAAAATGCTATCGTACAAAACTTGAGAGAAGCAGAATACCTCAACATCAACGACAAATGGGAAAAATTAAAAGCAGTGTAAAGGGGGCAGCAGAAGAGATACTAGGCTGGGCCCCAGCCAGACTAGAATTTACCGGTTCCATTAGGACTGTAGATCCGCAATTGAAGAAAGAAATCAGAGACATCGGGAGTACATCGCAAGGCCCACAAGAGCAGGAGTTCTTATATAAGAACCTATTAACAGACCCTTATCCTTATAGCATAAAAGAAAAGTTTTGAGAATATTATCAAAATTTATTGATTCCGATCTCCCTAGTAAGGCCCACTGACGGAAACTTTAGTAATTCGTCTAGATAATGTTTCAATAGAATCACTGACACTCGAAGAATTCGATTATATGTCCAATATACAAGAGGAGATAAATTAACCTGTAAAAACTACAGAGGCATTTCACTTCTCAGCACCAGTTACAACACCTTCACAATTCTTGTGCAACAAACATTAGAACCTATAGCGGAAGGTCTTGTAGGAGTATATCAAGCTGGGTTTAGGGCAAATATGTTGACGGTCCAGTTTCTGGCGTTAAAGCGAATTCTGGAGAAAATCTGGAAAATAATGTAGATATATACCAGATATTTGTCGACTTTCAACAGGCATAGGACTATGAACAGAGAGAGGCTTTTCGGAACTAGGAGTCACCTTAAAGCTTGTACGATTGATCAAATGCGCAACGAATAGCTCACTGGCGAAAGTAAAGATCCAAAACGCAGTAACAGAAGAGTTTGAAGTACGACAAGGTCTAGACAAGGGGATGTACTGGCCCCGATGCTTTTCAACTTGGCCCTAGAATGAGTGATAAGGAAAACGTCTGTCCAGAGAATTGTATCAATAGCAACACAGTCTGTACTATTACTTGGATATGGAGATGACGTGAACAGCGTGGGAAAATCCTTTTTGGCAGCAAGAGAAGCTTATGTCGAAATAAAAGTGGGGCCAAATGTGAAGAAATATAACTATCGACGAACACACCCTACAAGTAGTCGATATAACAGTCTACAATTACAAAATAAAATTTGAAAGATAGATAAGTTTAAGCTTAGCCTTTCAGCTTAAACTTATCTATCTTTCAAATTTTATTTTGTAATTGTTAGTTAGTTTAAGCTATAGATTAATTAAGAGTGCCTGCCGAAGACCAGTAAGTTAGATACATCAGAATAGGCTAGAATAATTAACTTCAAGCATTAGGTAAATTTATATTAAGATACCCTACAAAACAGTAATACGACAAGTAATGTTTTATGGTAGCGAGGCTTGGGCTATGAACCAGGGCATATAGTAACGAGTCAACAGGTTTGAGAGAATAGTGCTCATATGCATAATAGGAAAAACGAGAGGATGAAATATGGCGTAGGGGATACAACAGGAAGTTGTATGCAATTTTTGACGACCCAAAATTAACATATTAAGACTACCCGGCCACGTAATCAGGATGGAGGACAACCGCATTTGATAAGGGCTCATGCTAGCAGAAATTTCGGGAAATAGACCAGCAGGCAGACCCAGGAGGAGATGGATAGACTCTGTAACGGCTGGCAATGCTCAATCCGGGACTGGAGACATGCTGCAAGGACCGCAAAACTTGGAGAAATGCCCTAGAAGAGGCCAAGGCACGATTTGATGTGTAGCACCATTGGATGGATGGATTAACAGAATTATAAAAAGAGCGGATAGATTTATGTCCTCGGGACACTGCCCGAAATGGTTTTTGGTTAAGATTCGACCACGTTCAATCCTACATTAATTACATGACCAGAAAAGAAAATCACAATATAGTTTCCCAGAACTGAGTCGATATCAACAGGTCAACAGAGCAGGATGCCATACTCTTCCCGAATTTGGGCCATACATTCAGCTTCTCATTGAATATAACTTGTTTATCTATGCTGGCGCTTTGAAACTCGCTAGACAAGATGCAGCTTGGAAATCTCGGTGATGGCACCTTTTGCTCCTCTGCTGACTATGACCATAGCGACTGCTTCACTGAAATTAACGCCTTCCTGCCTACACGGTAATAATTTTCCTGTTATACAAGACTTGGGCCGCTAGGCTCATCCTACAGCCTGTAGCTGCAGTCATACTTTTTACGCAATAAAGAAATTCATTTATAAAAGAAAAATTCGACTGTGGAACAATCTTCCACAGTCGCCATTTCCGAACTCGTACAACATGCTTGAGTTCAGACATAAGGTTAATCATCATCTAGACCCCGTAACCTATCCTGGTCTCTTTTATTCTTCAAATCTTAATCGACATTGCACCATGACCCAAGCTTCATAATGGACTGGTATTACAAAGGGTGATTTCTAAATTTAGTTAATCACATTAAAAACAAAACGTTACGCTTTCTTTTCATCTTTAAGTAAAGGTTCATTATTTATTTCGCCATTTCTTCTTAATCAGGGCTATTCTTGGTATGAAACATCTTTTTATAAACTAGTGATCAGAAGCAATGTTAGCAACAAGGTGTGCTCTTACTTTCATATCTGATTTGTGTGCCTGTCACCTATAATTGCCTGGCCTATTTGGCTACATGTTACTTGGTTTAGGAATATCAACTTTATGAACAACCCAATCGATTAGATTTCCAAAAATTTAAAAAATATCGCAAATTTATGTTCCAGAAATCATTTAAACGAGAAACAACATACAATTGGTCCCAATATAATACGATGATTATCAAAGTTCGCGGTGATGGACGTTCTTATTTAATTAATCTTCATACCGAAGGCTACTTTGATCTTTTATGGAACGATATATACCATTATGTATTGTATACAAGAGGTGGACCACACTGGCAAATAGCAAAGGTAAGAATCTGTGTATTTCCTTACAATATTTTTTATCTTACTGATATTTATTTTAGATACCCTTTTCAAAGTTTTTACTAGCATCAAAAGGACGAGTACAAGACAGACAAGGAGCAATTCCTCTTGATAACGTAACTCATGTGGGATTTTCAGTTGGCGCTAAGGCTGGCTGTGATGGTCCTTTTAGTCTAGAAATTGACTACATCGGCCTTGAGTATGATCCTAACCATAGAGAGGAATTTGCTTATGAAATGTATAAACAGCAAAAATACATTGTAGCGACATAATTTGTGTTTTTGATTAAATTAACTAAAAATTAGATAATATAACTTTTATTGTTGTTATAACATGAAAATTCTGTTTAATATTGAAAATCTCGATTTGCAAAAATATTTCTCTTAATTTTTTCGAGGCTTTTCTTTTAAACTTGACTACACTTTTTCTTAAAATACATAAAGTTAAAGCTATGATACAGTGTTATAAAATCTACTTCTTTTGGGGTTTTTTCAATATCTTGTATGTATTCTTGTTGGTTATGTAAGTCAATGCAGCAGCAGCTGTAGTACACCCGGCGAAATACCAAAGGCCATGTAATACCGGATGATCTGAAATATCGATTTTCATATTTTATTTACACATTGCAAAAACAGAGGTGCATTTTTACCAATATAATTCCAAACGGGTGCTCCTAAACTGAGGCCTATTGTTAAGAGTTGAACGGCAGTGTTAACTTTACTAATAAAGGTCGGTTCTAGTTGGGCTGTTACATGAGTAGCATCAAAATATCTGGACCAAGTTTTCTGAAAACAAATATTATTTTCGATAGTTCAATTTATACACTGTGTAAATTACTGGTGGTGGAAGACTAATATAACGAATGACAAAGCCAGCTGCTATTAAGAAAACGTCCCGAAAGAGTATCATGCCAGACAGCCAAACCGGAAGTAAATTGCAGTATCCCATAGATATAACAAGTGAACCAACTAGAAGTTTGTCCGCTAAAGGATCCAGAAACGATCCAAATTTAGTTGCTTGTGCTGGCCAATAACGTGCTATTTGTCCATCTAACTAAGAATTAACTTAATAATTATGTTCATCTTTTAAACTATCCTCAAAACAATTTACCATATCACTTATTCCAGCTGCGACCAGCAAGCAAACCGCAAGGTTGTAGTCTCCCTGGACAATAACGTAACCAATGTATGGTCCCAAAATTCCTCTACCAACAGTTAATACGTTCGGAATTGTTATGATATTTTCACGTTCAATAACTTCTTCCATTTTTTCACGAACCTTTCTCTTAACTTTGGTCTTAGTCCTTCGTATATCCTTAACCAAAACATTTTTCTTCTCAATTAAGTAATTACGCTTTCTTTCAAGGACGTTTTTAATTATATCCTGACTTTTAATTGATTTTATCTGAATTGGTTCTCGCTTAAACTCGGAATATAATCTTGCTGATAAATCGTCCGGCGTTTGTGACTTTTTATAGCAGCTTAAAGCCGCTACACTTCGATGCACTAGATAATCATGATTTATTAAGTATTTTTTTAATGCATCGCAAGTAAACAGCTTTCTGCAATTTAAATTAATTGTTGTTATCCACATTGTTGTTCAAACTAGAAATTAATCAGAGAAATTAGCAGATAGAACCTCGCACTAACTTAAATCATTTTACCTTTTATCTCCAATTAGCTTGTTCTTCACAAGGTTGGTTTTTTTTCTGAAGAACCATTTGATAAGTTAAATAAATTGCTTCATCTTGCTAATTATTTACCCGATGTTAAAACAAATTAAGATTAGAACCTCCGTGGGTCTCCATTTGACTTTCAGTTCTCAATTATTTGACATATGGTCAAGGTTCGCCTTATCAATGACAGCAAATATCACGTGCAGATGGCGTAAAGTTATATTTCCGCGTCGGAACGGTACAAACGGGTTATTGTTTTTTTTATTGTTATGTTTGTTTCTACTGTGTTCAAATGCAGGCTTCAGAACCGTTCTGAAAAAAAAGTTAACTGTGAGATTTAATGTTTTAGCTCAATTTATTCCAGTAAAACAGTTTTATGCATAAGTTTTATTATAGTGTAACTTCAACCTTAAATGTGTTTAGGTAGGTGAAGGAAAAACGTATCGTAGCGTGGGTTCAAGCTTGGGAATTCTTAGACGGTTGTACACCTAACCCCTGGGCTACCAGCTCGTTATGAAAAAAGTTAGTCTCCTTGGACAGCTCCAAAGAGAATAATAGCGATATTTTATATTGATAGAAGCGCGAAGACTATGCTGCACCCTAAGGGATTGCTTTGGAGTTTAAGTGATGGAGGTCAGATACATTTTTTACTTTTGAAATACATTTATTAACATACCATCTATCCTAATAATAATATAACTAAATGAAATATAAATTTAATACTAAGACCTTGAGGTAGCTCGCAACATTAACCTAAACTTACTTTTACAAAAGTAAAAACTAGAGCTATAATAGCAAAAAACCCGCTTGCGTTGCAACGCCTTTAAATAAAAAAAGTGTATGTGTGCACTGTCCGCGGTAGGAAAAAAGTATAATGAAAATAACAAAATATCCGGGAAACATTATTTTGGATACCATACAGAAATTTAGAGTTACCTATAAAAAATATTGTAATATTTCTTCTCGAGCGTTCTCGGATTCGTCAGGGATTAATTGGAGCAATTTGTTTCTTTTTAACAACTTTAATTTCAAAACAAAACTCCTTGCACACATGTGTTCCTCCTTCCTCTTCTTGGCGGTTCAGTTAGAACCAAGGGCGGTGGAGCATAATGATTGTGAGTGGGGAGCATGGGAACAGTTAACCGTTAAAATGTTAATCGGTCAATTTATTTATTTGAGAATTTCGGCGTGGATATGTGAGTAATAACGAAAACTTTATATGTATTTTTAAACGCGAGTGTCGTTTTACCAATGTGGTCCCCCAACCTAGTACTAATCATGTCTAATGCTGGTTGACCTTTGTTATCGAACCAGAACCGGTCTATTGAGCATGTTGAATAACACCCTTCATGCTCACCAACATAATTTCCTGAAATATGAAGCAAATGTAACAACAAAAACTAAAGTTTAGTATGAGTAAAGCTAAAGCTTAAAGGTATTAATTTAGAGCTTCTGAAAAAGCTTTCCGAATAGTAAGGCAGATGTTGGAATCGCCCCACTTCATTTGGTTTGCCTCATAGGACTCTTATGAGATACTGATAAGGCATACCTCACTTCAGTACCGCTGATTTTTTTATGTGTGGTGTTCATGAGAAGCCTTCTTTTGGCATGTCCTTTTGCCTCATGGGGTCCGCATGATGAACCTACGGGGAAATTCTTCTTTTGGCAAGCCCCTGAACCAATCCCCTTTTTAAATGCTAGTCGGATGGGCTTTAAAAAGCTTAGGTTATGCAGTTATAAGTTCTTAACAGCTCTAATATAATATCGTTTTCGTATGAAAAGCCTTGCTTGTGTGCGGCCCTTCGACCACGTTGTTTCGCCGCAGCGACCTAGACAGCTCTTCAACGTTCTGGGTTATTAGGTGTACATGAAATATTTTGGGTGTGGATTTCCCCACCCAAAGCGAAAGTGCGTGTGCACTTTTCCTTCCATCCCCATGCGCTCCGCCGCCCCTTTACGGTGAATTGGAATTTTTACTTTCTCTTTTCGGTTAGCCGTTACACTGTCCCCTTTTTACTTAGAATTTATAAGTTTTGATCAAACATTAGTTATTTGCTACCTCAAAAAAGCCCAGATACCGATTTTCATTGGAATTGGAACAGAATTGGCAAATTCGTCGGCCATATTGGCGCGGCCATTTTGAATTTATAAGTTTCGATCACAAATTCATAGCCCATATGTTATTCTGTATTCAGTAGTTTTTGCGTGAAAGAGTAACAAACATCCACACATACATCGATAGAAACTTTTGCGTTTATAATATTAGTAGGATACTATCCCTTTAGTAAGCTAATCTTTAAAACTAACATGAATGTAAAACTCATCATCAGAAGCTCCATAGTCTATTGTTGGCCTTGGATTCCTCCAGCGTTCTCCTCCATGTTTTTTCCAGTTTCTTATTCCTAAATGTCAAGTTTTCCTCGACTTCCTTTATAAACAGGGTGTATTGCATAAAGTTACAAAACGGCCGGCTGTAGATAGGTTTTGAATAGACGAAAAAAAAATCGTAATGGGGGGGGGGGGTGAAATCGTAACGGTTTAGTCGTTACGGCGTTTTGAAGTTTTTTGTTTAGAGTTTTAGATATCACCTTGTATTTTTGTAATTATTAATATTTATTTTATTTGTAATATTTTGCGCCATGGCGAAGTGGTGTTCGTGCAAACTAAACTTTCCGATTGTAGGCTGAAACGCTGCTTCCCGTCCTATTTTAGCATTGGCATCTCCAATCTTTATGTCATGACGAGGACAGGTTCTGTATACTCTCTCTAAAGCAGTGTTTTTCAACTGGGGTGCCACTGCGCCACGATTGGGGTGCCGCAAAGATCAGCCTCTTTCTTGGAAATTAACTTGAGTGTAGTTCAAGATAACTCATTGTCAGTTTTATTTTGATATGAGTTATGTAGAAAGCAAAGAAGCGATGGCAAATCGCGTTCGTCCAAAGCACATTGCTTGGCTTTTACATTCCCAGTACCGCCAACTAGCAAAAAAGTACGACGTGGGCACTTGTGTCTTGTATATATTTTAAGAAGCGTTGCATTGTGCTTTGAAAAGCGTGTGGTTTCACAAAATAGGTGACCCCTTGTCGGATCCCGTTGGGCGTGATATTCGTTTTCGCAAAAAAAATCATCTGGCCCATTAGCCCTCCCCGTCCCCCTATTCAGATTCTAGATCCGCCGCTGTGGCTAAAAAATGCCATCCGAAAGAGTAAAACGGAGTACTTTAAGAGCCTGGGCAAAGAAGTGGATAGTAACTCGTGGGGGTTGCTTACAGGATAGTGATGTCACCAATTAAGGGCAACCGTTACCTAACGATTACCTGCCCTGTATGGTCCCTGTTACCACAGAACGGAAACATGGATAACCTGCCTGCAGTAAACGTAGATGAAGCAGACACCCCAGAGGTAAGGGAGGAAGAAATTGTGGAAGCCGCGAAGATGATTGCCGTTGGAAAAGCCCCTGGGCCAGACGGCATACCGAACAGAGCGGTGAAGCTGGCAGCCAATGTGGCACCAGGTGAGTTCACCCAAGTACTCACAGCGTGCTTGAGGGAAGGACTATTCCCTGAGCAATAGAAGCACGAAAAGCTTGTGCACATCCCGAAGCCAGGTAAGCCTCCAGAGGACCCGTCGGCCTATAGGCCGATATGTCTTCTCAACACTATGGGCAAGCTTTTCGAAAGGGTGATCTTTTTTTTTTTTTTATGTGGAAGACTAGAGCTCAGGGAAAGCCCTTTGTACTGTCGACAATCTATTTTCTTTGTATAGAGTGCAATGTCAAACAGCAAGCTCTAGTCGATAGATAGTGAAGGGGAATACACAAGAATAATCCCAAACGGGGAGCGAGAAGGCGGTTTGTCGGAAAGGCAATTCGGTGTCAGGAAGGCTAGATCGACAACGGATGCTGTAAATATGGTGACTAGCCTTGCAAGGGGAGCAATGGATGTGAATAAGAGTTGCCCATTGATAACCCTTGACGTCAGACGAGGGAGTAAGGGAGTACAGGACAATTTGCGGAGTCCTCCAAGGCTCCGTTCTAGGGCCTCTCCTGTGGATCATCATGTATAGTAGGGGAGCTGGCACTTGAAAAAATCGTGTCGTCCCAACCTTCTGCCGTTTGGTATATAAGCTTTTGAAGTAATTTTAAGCATTTTTTATAATATGACATTTTTGCGGGAAGTGGACCCATTTCGAGTTAGGGGTTTTGGGGGGGGGGGGGGGGTAAAAAGGGGGTTAAAATTGAAAAAAAATTCTGCCGCTGCGTATGTAGGTTCTACTAGAGCTAAATAACCGTTAAATACTAGTGGCAGAAATTTTTGACTATTTGCTAGGGTGTGGGGAGAAAAATGGCAACTTCAGCTAGGGGTGGCTTGGGGAGGGTCAAAATGGTCAAAAATGTCTGCCACTAGTATTTAACGGTTATTTAGCCCTAAAAGAACCTACATACGAAGCGGCAGAAATCTTTTTCAATTTTAACCCCCTTTTTACCCCCCAAAACCCCTAACTCGAAATGGGTCCACTTCCGGCAAAAATGTCATATTATAAAAAATGCTTAAAATTACTTCAAAAGCTTATATACCAAACGGCAGAAGGTTGGGACGACACGATTTTTTCAAGTGCCAGCTCCCCTACTAGTATGATGAGGTACTGACGCTACGCCTCCCGCGAGAAGCGTTCGCTACTGTGTTCGACGATAATATCGTGCTCAGCTTGTCCATCGCAACATGGCAGAGGATGTGGGACGAGTCTACTAAGGGCCGGTGGACCCATAGACTCAGGGCCGCGGCTAGGCACTTTGCCGCCCAGTACACATCCGCCGATGCCGTCCCCTTTAAGGTCCGGTTACACGCAACGATCTGCTGGTGCCAAATGGCTTGCGCAAGTCAATTTGCCCAAGTGAATCGTTGCGTGTAAACGCAAATTTTTGGCTGGCGCAAGCCAAAAAGGTTGCCTTGTGCAAAATATATGTTCTTAGAAAATCGGCTTGAGGTTGGTGTTTTGGCATGAGCGTTTAAATGATGTTCAAGCCGCAGCTACAACCCTCAGCATGCCCTTGGGTGAATGGTGAAATTTTATGACGCTCCTCCGACCTTATCATAATCAATATAATATAATAATCGTGTCAAATTAGCGTCATTTAGTGTCATTTTCCCTCATTTTATTTTCACCAATTGACTTGCGCCAGTCAATTTGTACAAATAAATCGTTGCCTGTAAACCGATTAAAGTTCACTCAGTTTATTTGCACCAATTGACTTGCACCAGTCAATTTGCACAAGCAGATCGTTTCGTGTAACCGGACCTTTAAGGGCAAAATTTTTTTTCCCTCGCTTCGCTCGCGGGTTTTTTTGTTCTTTATAGGAATTAGTATATAAGAAATTGTTAATTAAATAAATTTTCTTTCTATTTGGCAAAGTCAACCAAGTCATTTATTCTTCTCTATTTAGTTCTTCTCGTACTTCAAAATCGAGAGGGATTGCGTTTCAATGTTGCAATTCAGACGTCACTCTCAACATTCATTTCATTTTGTTTCGCACACTGTAGAATTTTACGCTGCTCTCTGTTGGTGGAGCTCGCCAAAAGTTGCTATGCTCTAGCCAGCTACATGGCTGCAACATTGAAATATTTTGCTTGGATCGCTTTCGGCAACATGGAACAGGTTTCGCCTATTGGACTAGGCATTTTACTTATCTGTGCTTATATCTTTTTATTGGAATGAATTGTAATGCAAAAGGTGGTCGTTATGCCTTCGACCCTAGGGACTTCGCAATTAGTCGAAAAGATGTTTCGAAAGTATACATTACGCATTCTAGTGCACGGCCACAACGCAGCCTGCCTAGCCTAGCACTGCACCTAGCAAGAACAAAATTTGACCATCGCACACTAAACTTATATGGTGTTATGTGCAGTGCTAGGCTAGGCAGGCTGCGTTGTGGCCGTGCACTAAGGATAATGTACGGAATCGACTCTAGAAGGTTTCTATTCCCTACTGGGTTGTTTTTGTGTCGCCTTTCGTTCATCGTTTGTTTATTGTGTATATGTTGCGTGGGCTAATTAATTATTGGTAATCTATTGAGTGCTGTTCTTGATGTTTGTCTTCTTTTTGTTTATCGTCGCCGCTCATTTAAATTTTTGGCGCTCGTCGTTAAAAATGCCTTGTATTTTGGCGGCTGTCGTCGTTTATAAAATATATTGTAAAGACTTTTCGCTCGCCGTGCCGCCCAGTGCTAATGCACAGTCTGCACATATGGGTGCCGCGGCACTGCATAGACTCATACCAAATGTGTAGAAGTGGGTTATAAGGGAACATGGGGAAGTGAGTTTCTATCTCACGCAGTTCCTGAGTGGACATGGAGGTTATAGGGCAAACCTTCACCGCATCAGGTCGGACATGTCCTCTTTAAATGCCCGAGGTTTGCGGAGCACAGGACTGTGTTGGAAGCAGTTGCGGAAGTGCAGCTAATACCTGAGAACATCTTGTACAATATGATAAGGTCGGAGGATACGTGGAGAATGATGGAAGAGGTGCTAAAGGCCATCCACCATAAGCTTAAGCATTACGAAGCACAAAGAAACAGAGAAAGTCAAGAAATGCAAGGAGAGATAGCAGTTAGATAGCTAGACTGTTCCGGCTCTAGCGAGCACCTTTTGAGGGATCCTTTTTTAAGGGTCAAGCTGATGACGCCACGCTGAATTAATGCCTTTACGGCTCGTATTGGACTGGACTTGAACGTCATGCAAAAAAGTGTGGGAGAGTTTAGTCAGTAGATGTCTCCTGACGTAGGCATGGAAGCCTTAGTGCACGGCCACAACGCAGCCATCGTACCTAGCACTGCGCATAACACCATGTAGGTTTAGGCGTGAAACACATACAGAGCAGCAAGCTCCAAGCCGCAAGTACCAAGTCGCAAGTACCAAGCATATGATACAGAAAGAAGCCACATTCAGAGCTCCAAGCCGAGAGTATCATACAGTATTGGCAACTTAACATATTTATAAATTGTCACTGCTAACAAGAAAGCAATATGGATTTTGAAGACGAATGTGAATGTGAATATTGCTTTTGGTTTGCAATACAATTTTTATATATATGGCTATGATTGATTTCGTAATAAATAATAGAAGGCTTTGGGCAAGAGAAATTAATGAAATAACATTTTTCTGTTGGCATAACTACGGCATCAAGTAGCAAAATTTAAAATTTTCCAAACTTGGGTATCAAGCATCATTTGTTATTGGTATCAAATGATGCTTACTACCGCGAATGTGATAGCTGTCATAAAGTTTACGTTGTTTTAAACTTATATTTGATGCTTGGTTCTTGCGGCTTGGTGCTTGCTGCCCTGAATGTGTTTCAGGCCTTAGTAAGCGATGGTCAAATTCTGTTCTTGCTAGGTGCGATGTTCTAAGTGCGATGCAAACGGGGTAAATATATTTTGGCGCTGATATTACAAAAAAAATTTGCCCTTTTTGGGGGGAGAGTATTAGCCGATGGAAGAGTTGGTGGGTGTCGGAACCAATATCCAACACCACCACCGTGGTCAGTGTAGAGGCCCGCAAGTCCACTAACCCAAGTGTTTAACTATGTAGTGGGCATACGGCCACTAGCCAAAAATATATAAAATGCCGACTGCTATTTACGGTTATTATTTAATATTGGGCCCTATTCTGTAATTTTTCTTAAAATAATATTTTATGTTATGTTATGATGATAAAATTTCTTCTTCATAAAATAAAAATAAAATATTTTAAAAATTCGTATTCTGTCATGCTTTCTTAAAATTATTTTATGAAGTCTTTTATGAACACATAAAATAAAATATTTAGTACAATCTGCTATGGGTTCTATTACGTTTTGAACAGCTAATCGGTTGAAAATAAAAACAAATAAAATTATGAATGAAACTAGCAAAATCAAAGCGCGCCTTGTTTCAGTATCTGACAAAATACAATTTTCTTAATGCGTTTGTCATATTAATTTTTCATTTAATTCAAAATTCAATGAAAACTACTTTCTCGCAAATGTCAATTCCCGTCTGTTATTTTCATAAAATGGGTTAAAATACCTGTAAAATGTCCTGCTTAGATTATTTTATGTTATGAAGCGTAACAGGAAATATTTTATGTTATGATAAAATAAAATTTGTCGGACAGAATAGGATTTTAGAGAATTCTTTTAAGTTATGGCATAACTTAACATAAAATGATAAAATTTTACTGACAGAATAGGCCCCATTATACATTATATATACTCTTGGCGGTGGTTTTTGGCCGTTTTGAGGGGTTGCGCAACCGAAAATAGAAATTCTAACCACGCCATCATGTTTAGCATCTTCAAAACGGACAACAACAATTTCGATTTTATATGGGAAGAGGTCACTGGGCCTATTCACACAGTGCACATTCATGGCGTCTAAAACCGGTTTTATAGATGAGAGAGGGAAGGGAGCGGAAGAACTTAACGAAACATTTTTCACGCAAAAGCAAACGCGTGAAAACTAGCACACATATAAAAAGTTACTTCTATCTTGCATTCTTTAGCTCTGTTTTTCTCTAACAAGTAAATTTCATCTGCAATACATTTAAAGGTTCCTGTATAGCATTCAAATTTACTACACTCATTTACGCCCCGTCTGAGTTGCTAGGAGTTTAAAAAAACCGGTTTTACTCACCACAATTATGGCAGCGTGTGAATATGCCCACTGAGTGACGTCGCACTAAAACGATATTCAGTTTTTTACATTATCTTGTTTCTGTATACCGTGAATTTGCCCTTAAACGAAACTTGCACATTCTTTCATCTTTGGCTTCAAATCCTATGACGAAGTGCTTTATTTCCTACCGAACAATGAATGCTGTACCTAATATGTGGTCTCTTTCTTTGCAGCTATAATAGTATATTCTGTAACAAGTTTGGAATGATGCATATTTCGCACAAGTGGAAGTTTGGCGAGTGCGGAATATGCCCTGCAAATCGTGTTGCAGACTATATTTTTTCTACGCCTCTAATTTGTTTTTATTAATATTTTGTAAAGAAAACCTACCTTATGTAAAGCTAATGTCAATGTGGGGTGCTACACGGAGACTCAAGAAGTACGAAAACCCCGGTTTTATAGGAAAGAAACGAAGGAGTGGAGAGAAAGAAGGACGCACATGACGAAACTTTAACGAAAGAATTTTCACCCAAAAATTTCCCGGGGTGAAAACTAACTCATACGCACATTTCTTTCTCTTCTCCATTCTAAGATGTAAACAATGGGCATATTCACACGCTGCCATAATTGTGGTGAGTAAAACCGGTTTTATTAAACTCCTAGCAACTCAGACGGGGCGCAAATGAGTGTAGTAAATTTGAATGCTATACAGGAACCTCTAAATGTATTGCAGATAAAATTTACTTGTTAGAGAAAAACAGAGCTAAAATTTGCAAGAGATAGAAGTAACTTTTTATATGTGTGCTAGTTTTCAAGCGTTTGGTTTTGCGTGAAAAATGTTTCGTTAAGCTCTTCCGCTCCCTTCCCTCTCTCATCTATAAAACCGGTTTTAGGCGCCATGAATGTGCACTGTGTGAATAGGCCCAATGACCGCGGTATACACACACAATCAAAGCTTTCATGTAGGGTAAAGAATTATTCTAAGCCGAAGCCAGCCTCGTGTAGCATTAAATAACGAGACTCAACTCTGATTTCGGACGACTTCTCGAGTCTCCGTGTAGCACCACCCAATAATATAATGTATAAGGCACAGCAAGATATTTTAACGCTAAATAACATATTAGTAGGGAGTGTTCATTCATAACCATTTTGTAATTTAATAATTTGTTAATAGATGGCAGCCGCAAAATTTATTAAAAAAATGCTATTATTTTCTGGAATTTAATAATTGAATAGTTTATTTAAAGCAAAAATTTTATAGCGGAACATCATTGATTGCTTATTATTGAAACAATCCTTTTCTTTCTTTAATTAATAAATCTTTTTTTTTAATTAATAAATCATATTCTTGGATTACGACGAACAGATGTCGCCAATAGTAGTCATTCCATAACAAGTGATGGAGTGAATATTCCACACGGGTGTGGAACGCTGCTAATTCCGTAACTAAAAGTAATATCAGAATGCCTGTATTCTAACAGAGGCGTAGAAAAAATATTTTATGTGTTCTTTTTTCAAATACTCCCTGTCCAGTCCATATCATCTCCTGAATGGCCGCTACGTCCACTCTGTATTTCATCAATTCGTCTAGGAAAATTTTTTAAACTTACCGGGTTGGTATAGTGTTATTACATTCCATGAAAATAAGTTCAAATCGTTGGCCTTTGTACGTTTTCCGGGTCGCCTCCATGAAATCTGTCCATTCCAAAGGTTAATGCCAGGAAGAGTTGCTAGCTCCTTGCTAAGTAGGCGAGAATATAGCGTCTCACACTCGCTACCTTTGTCTACAGTTCAAAAATGGTGGCAGTCCACGGTATACAGAAACACGGTAATGTAAAAGACTGAATATCGTTTCAGTGCGACGTCACTCAGTGACCTCTTCCCATATAAAATCGAAATTGTTGTTGTTCTTTTTCTGCATTAGGTCACTGGGTGACGTCACATTTTTCTACGATATTCGCACGGTATACAGAAACAAGGTAATGTAAAAGACTGAATATCGTAGAATATCGTATTAGTGCGACGTCACTCGGCAAGTCTTCCCCATACAAAATCGAAATTGTTGTTGTTGTTTTCTGTATTAAACTTGCCGGGTGACGTCGCCTTTTTCTACGATATTCGCACTTACGATACGATATTTCGATATTCGAAGCTGTCAGTCTCTTTTTCATGACCTTCTTTCTGTATACCGTGCATGGAGAATATACAAGGAGACAAAACAGGAAATGGATGTGTAGAAGAATCTAAACTTCTAGTTCACCTTTGTCCGATGTACCCCGCATGAATTTGATAAAAATTCATTGGAAACATCAAAAATTGATTAATTACGAATAATCGCATTGATATAAAATCGAATTTAGAAGCTGGTAAACAGCTGTAAGCTGCTAAACGTAAAATATATTAGTAATAAACGAACTTTACCCTTAGAATAGAGAAGAGAAGGAAGCGCAATTAATTAAAATCGGGGAAGCATTTTGGCAACACATATTCACAGCACTCCCATAGTAGTTGTGCAGTTCCCGGACAGTGGCAGTATCACATTTAGTCAAAAACCGGGAGGGCATTGCGTTTCTCAGCAACCATCCAAATGAGAACACATCACTTGGCTGAAAATGTTTGGAGCAAACGCGAACGAATTTCGGTACGCCTCTGTCCGGGAACTGCATGAAACCTATGAACATACGGTTGTTTCTCTTCTTTTAGAGCGAGAGGTTCTTTAATTTAAGTGCTTCCCTCCAATCCGTATACATGTACGCTATTTTCGGTTCCTTATCTTCTCTATTCTAAGACTTTACCATGAACCGGATAAATACAATCGGCCATGTTTTTTGGGGTACATTTGACTGCAGCGCCCCAATAATCAAACGAAAATTGACAACACGGAGTTTTGTCTCCTTGTATAGCCTCCATGATACCGTGTTACATTACCTTCTTTCTGTATACCGTGGTGGCAGTCTACCTATCAAAATAAGTCCATGGAAACCTTAAACAAAGTGGCCATTTTTGTAGGGACAACAAAACCGTAAAGTAAACCAAAACAAACTCGTTAACTTTTACTAAATATTTATTTAAACTACATGTTCGTTACATGTGTTTTGTTCTTGCAAGAAACTCATTATTTTTTTTTGTTTTTTAAATAAATAAATTAAAGCAATTATAATTTTTAGATAACTTGGAAAACTTGAAGCAAAAAACTTTATTGAATAGCTTATAACTTGTTTTCAATGTATAAAATGGATGACTTTATAATTTTCTTTATGTATATGCTATATTGTTATGTACTTGAAGGAGAAAATTTTTTTATATTCATTTTTATATTTTTTTATATTCAGTAGCACTTTCTAGAGATTCTAATTATAAAGGAAAACTTCTAATTTTTTTCATTTTTTTCTTTTTAAATATAAAAAATTTAACAATAAAATTTTGAAATTTCATTTTTTATTTTTTTCACCTGGTATTTGTCCCTTTTTTCAATAATAGTTTAAAGAATTTTTTTTGTACAAACAATAAGGGAAAGTTGAATACTTTCTTATCTTAAAATTTAATATTGCTTTATTATTTTATTTATTTACTTTTTTGTTGGTCTGATATTTTTTTTCTGGTATAATTAATTTGTTAAAAAATATAAAGAGAGAGAAAGAGTGAATTTTTTTAAAGTTTTTTTTTAAGCAAAGTTCTTTTATTTTGTCTAGAATTTTTCTATCTTTATATTTTTTGTTTGTTTGTTAGCGAACTGCTTGTTACAGATTTAAAAATAATTTTAAAAATAATGGTTTTTAATTATTTTTTGTTTTTCGTTAAAATTTATTTATGTTTTTTTTGTATTAAGCTTAGCCTAAAGAGAATTGACTTAAATTCTAGGGTAGTATTTATCACTAATTATAATAATATTTATTTATTATTGTTCGTAGAAATATTTTAAACTTTTTCTAAGGCCAATTTTTTTGTCTAAAAGAAATTATTATGATATAACAATTTTTTTTGTTTTTTTTACTAAGCATTAAATTTATTATTTTGTTCTCACTTGTTGTTATAATTTTGTGCCTAATAATTGGGAGATTAATAATGTAAAGAATTTTTATTCGATCTTGATATATGACGTTGATCAACATCTTTAGTTTATATATAATATATTTTTTGTACATTTTCTATTTGAAAAGTTTTAAGAATTTTTAATTATTTTTTTCGATTTCAATATTCAGACCGTTTTTTGATAGTATGGTCATTTCCTTTAATTTAATTTTATTTCGTTCAAAAACAACTGCTTTTACACAACAATTTCCCCACTTTCAATTATGCTGATTGAAATTAACAAAATAAAACGGAAATAGAAATTTTCCACTGCAATTTTCTCTTTATTTCATTCAATTCAGATGCAACTCGTGCAATTAATCTTGAGTTCAATTGCTTTTTGGTTAATTAAATTTTAACATAAATGAGTTTTGCCAGCGTTTCATGCACATATATGTGTCTGTCTTAATGCTTCATGATCTAGGTCAACAATCTTAAATAGCATTTAATTTTAGTTACTTTGAACTGTTTATTTACTTAAGTCAAAATATTTTCACTACATTATAGAGCGATGCAGAACTTCTTCAATAATTCATTTTAATATTCTAATTTCCCTATGGAGTGTTTATTATGCAATCAATTGATATTGGAAGTTCAAATCATTCAATTAAGACAGTATATCCTTTAATGATGATATTTCTGTTCATCAACAAAAATCGATAGAATGCCTTTAATTGAAATTGCTTCATTAATACTGGAAACCTGGTTGTAGACATGTCCATGGCTAGAAATATCATTGATAAATCGGAAATTGTATCATGGATAATTATAAATCGAAGTGGAGACTATTTATATCCATGCATGAATCATTAAGATTTACTGAGAGGTTTTTCGTGTTGGCAAAGAATTATCGAAAACAAACCAAAAAAAATTACCGAACTTAAGAGCTAAATCAATCATAGGATTTGACTCGTTCAGATTTTTGATTTGCCCTTATTCCCTTTAATGTGTAAGTTTGGTTTTTTTTATGTAAAAGGACAAAGGTTAGGAGTCACCTTTTGTATGTACTACCAGTTCATTGCTTAGATCATTTTTTAATGTTTAGTAGTAGCAGTTTGGTGGGCAATCACCAGCCAGATGGGGGGAGCAACATGTAGTGTATGTAAATACGCACCTGCCGTAACTATCTCTGATTGGTGGAAGTGCGATCATAACCTCATCTTGGTGGTCACTGGAATCTGTCCTAAAAGGGATGGGCTAATGGTGCTGCATGACAGAGTGTAGTTTTGGCACTGTAGTTTAACGATCTCTTCTTGGTACCGGCCGCACCCAGTTCTATAATGCCTTATCTTGATATGGAGGCTCTGTGAGGATGGACCTTCTTCTTCCTACCATACTCATACGACTTTTATGGACCAATTACGCTTGAGAGGGCCATAGCAAGGAGGCTCGGAGTGGAATTGAGGAGCCCCACGGAGCATACCCGAGGCCCGCTTTCGAAAAAGCTTTTCCAACATATCGAAGGCAGGACTGCAGTCAGGAACCCTGGAAGCCACGGAACAGACCCAAACAGCCGCCGCTCTGCCAAAAGTTTCTAAACCTGCAGGAAAATTGGCAGCACCAGCTCCCATATTATCTAGCAAAACAGTCCGATGCCGGACCAATATAGTGTGCTGCTAAAACGGCAGCCGTCAGAGGATTCTCCAGGGAAGCAGAGATCCCAGAAGAAGAAAAGAGGGAGCCGCGAGGATCCTTATACCGGGATTAGTTTTCCGGGATCCGCCTCGGTGGCCTTGGGAGTAAGGCGCCTGGCTACCATACCAGAATTCCCGGGTTCGAATCCCGGCAGCACCACGGTCCTTCGCCTTTCCCGCTTTCCCCACCTACACAAGTTTCCCTCTTTATATTCCTGATTCCTCCTGTCACAGCCTTCCGCTAGCCCTTCTCCGCTCCTCCAGCGCATTTCATCGGTTGGTTGATGGGATCCAACTAGTTTCAGGAGGCATAACACTCCAGCGAGTTTTTATCGATGCCCCGATGCCAGAGTCGCTATAGTAAAAGCCGAAGTCCGGGTGCTGGCACTCAAAAAGTTGCCTGTGAAATCAAAACTTCGGCAGTTATATGGAATAATGTCCAATGAGAGCATAGCATCGATTCTCGAACGAGAGCATAGCATCGATTCTCGAACGAGAGTGCGGTGCTCGGAAATTTGATGCCGGTGCTCATATCAAAAAAGTTTTGATATTTTGCGCGGCACCGAGCATTTAAAAAGTTAAAGTTTTGTTTTTAAATGAGAAAATAGAGAAAAAATCACATGAAGACTTTTTCCGTATATGTTTTTTGGGTCGCTGATTACGAAAATCGGGGTCGCGCAGTCCTAAAATATGGGCGTCACCTTTAAAAATGCAAAAAAACTTGTTTGAAAATTTTTTTTTCTGCTTTTTGGTTGAAATTTGATTGAATAGGTGTTATCAGCCACTTTTAGGGTTGAAAATAATTTATTTCTGGCTGATAATACCTATTCAAGCAAAACGTAGACAAAAATTACTTATTTTCAACTTTATTTCGCGGTTCATTCGGTGCTGTCATTGGACGTGAGCCGGCACCGGATGCCAGCACCCACGGCACTTCACAGCATCGCATTTAGATGCCGTGCGATGCTCGGTGCTAGGTGCTCTCATTGGACTTCGGCCTTACTGGTTCGGAGTAGGTGGAATAAAAAATATCACGGCTGTGGCAGTTCCTTCCTTCACTTCTCTTTCTCCCTTCACTATCTTCCGACTAGAGCTTGCTGTTCGACATTGCACTCTACACAAAAAAATAGATTGTCGACAGTACAAAGGGCTTTCCCTGAGCTCTCTAGTCTTTCACATAAAAAAAGGCAGTGATCCTGAGCAGCTTTCCCGAAGGCAAATTGACGGAAGAGTAATGCTCCTCAATATGTGACTTCATCCTGGTAAGTAGTGGCACTATTCAGGACTTGCGGGTATCCGGCTACAGCATTCATTGCATGGAGTGATGTCGGCGGTGACCTTCAGACCTGCATCGTTTACAACAAAAACACTAACTGCTTTCCTCTCGTAGATAAAACGTCGAGAGACCTGGCAGTGGTGAAATAGAGATTAGCTTAGATTAGATTATGGGGTGGGGGGCGGCTGGCAGCAAGGGCAGGATTATTCAGCGTACCTCCCCTAGGACCTCAGTGACCCACCACCATCCAAGAATCTCAATGATATCGTGGGTCACTAATAAGACGGGTCTGCAGATCATCGTAGGATGTGATGCGAACGCTCACCATGACGACTGGGTTAGTAGTGGAGTGAACAAAAGGGGTGAATACGGTTTTGATTAACTCCTAAATACTAACCTGGACATATTAAACCACGGCACGGACCTACCTTCGACAATGTCAGAAGATGTGAAGTTATAGTCATCACGCCCACTCGACACGTTGCTAATTATGTGAGTAACTACCGGGTCCCAGACAAGCCGTCGTGCTTAGACCACAGATACATCCACTTTAGGGTGGATGAGTCTTTGGAAATAGTGACGGCATATAGGAATCCAAGATACACAAACTGAGTAGCCTTTCCCGGCGAACTTGGCAGCGTATTGAAGGGTTCCATGCACTCAATTGAACCTTATATTTGAACTCTATGGTGTTATACGGACTATGTATCCGCCGAATATCATTGGTTAACGTTTTGGCATGAAGAGTTGGATATGGCATTGGGCGTGAGAAATGGCGCGGCGACCGTAAAACGGAATCATAGTTCTCGAAAAAACTGACATTTGTCGGGAAAAACGCCTTCAGGCGTATCACAGTTGGCGTTTTAAGAGACAAAGTTGCGTTTTTCACGACTGTCAAGTAAGTATTTCAGCCGCTTGGTTTTGGTACGTGACAAAAATGCAGTCTGAGAAAAGGTGTTTTATTTTTTTTATATATTGATATATATAAATATTTTTTAAATAGACTGAATAAATAAGGAAATTTTAAATATTTTTAATTATAAGAAATGTTCAAACATTTTCAAGCGACAGCCATGATAACGGTCATGTTGCTGCATTCGCCAACTATGATACGAACAATGACAACGACAAACGGCGCTGTCCTTTTTTCGACTCGCCAAGCACGATAAGACCCGTTAGTTGGACTTTTTCCCCTGAAGCAGACAGAGGATTGGTGCTATAATTAAAGATGAGACAGTACAACGTTTTGTAACCGCTGAGTTCGACGCTCCAGGATGTTCCTGTTGACCTTCTCACCAGTAGATCTTTTGGTCTTAAGGCTGCTGATATTCATCGCCCCGATCGTGTGGGAGTTCTCTATTGTGCTTTGCGTCGGGCTGTGAAAACGATCACGAAAGGTTTTTGAACACGATCGACTCGTATGGAAATGTAGTTGGCGTCCTCCTAGTCTGCAAACATGTAGACATCCTTTTGAACGAGTTGTCGAGGGTGTGCTGCCTCTATGTTCTGCATATGAGAACGAAGGCGAGAGAGGGATTCTAATCCTTAAATCTTCATAAGTTATGATGGAAATGGAATTGGGAATTCTCAAGTTCTGACCGTATACGAGCTTGGCTGATGAGCATTGTAAGTCGGCCTTGATTGCCGTGTGGATGCCTAGCATGACAAAGGGCAAATCTTTACTCCAATGAATCGTGTTCTCCTGTGCCATTAAGGCCATCTTGTTTGTTTGCGGATTATAGGCGGTTGTCCGGATTCGATAAGTTCCTAGTAATTTGGCAACTTCATTGAACAGTTTCGATTCGTACTGAGTTCCTTGATCAGTTGTGATCTCAAGAGGTAAGCCGAATTGTGGGACGAATTCAGTGGCAATCTTTTTGCCACTTTTGAAACGGAAATGTCCCGATTTGGGTATGCTGGGTGGGTTTTACAGTTGTTTTGCGAAAAGACGTGACATGAGTCAATATCGACGAAGTGCCGCGATGGATAAGAAGTAGAAATATGTCAAAGAGGTGAACTCTTTGGCGTGGCACGTCAGGGTCTGTCGTGGGAAAAGCCAGAAAATCGACGTTTTTGCCAGAAAGACTGGAGTCATTTGAATATTCTAGATTTTAAAGCTGCTGTTGATTCTATTTCTAAGGGCCTAAAGGGCTGCATGGCAATACTCTTCCCGTAATTTAAGCATAGCTCACTCGGCTCACACACAAACCCTCCTTTTCGCGCACAAGTCTACAAGTTTATAAGTAAACCAACCCGACTATGGAACAATCTTCCACAGTCAGTGTTTCCGAACTCGTTTAGAGTTTAAACCTAAGGTCCATCAATAATTTCTCGATCACCCCGGAAAAACCACACCTAATCTATACTATCTTCTTCTATCGTTCAAACTGAACTTATTTCTTTACATTGCTTCATGACTTGAACGACATAACCGACTGATAGTATCTAAGTACAAAAAAGTGATTCCTAAGCTTAACTTTTTCACATAAATAAAGTGGTGATTAACGAGGAGACAACATCATACACATCAGTGAGACGAGCCGTGGTTTTGACGCTCTCTGATCACCCTCTGACATTTTGCCGTGGAGAAGACGACTATTTCATCAATATACCACAACCCGATGACACGAAGACCAAGGTTCTCTCAATAAGATTGTGTCTGCTGCTGATTAAGATCTATAGAGTAAAGGAGCGTGAAGGCAAAAAATGCCACTTATTGCCCTTTAGCAACTTTCTCAATCAATTCCTGGTTGAGGCTGAAAACTCAATTTTTTTGGTAACAATCAGAAAAAAGCTGAGAAGTGAGGAATATAATAATTACCTAAAAGGCGCTATGATAAGAACTGACGCCCAGTTGACAGAGCTTAGAAGAAAGGCTGTCACTACATACATGCGAGAACTCAAGCGCGATTACGTTTGTTCGCCATTTCGTATCGCCAGATTTGAAATTTGATTATTAGGTACATTTACCTGCAATTCTAAGGAGAAGAATCACAGAACTTTTGACTGAGGCTGCAAGAGAAGTTAAGACTAAAGTTCATTCAGAAAGTTATTAGAGCTTAAATGCTTTATACCAACTTAGACCTAGCCCTTAACAAGGCAGAGGCGCCTACACCACGACGTCATGACTTATTTTGAAGGAAACTCAGACAGATGAGGATGGATATCGTTGACGTATTATTACCTTCGCCTTTTGCAGGAGATTCGTGAAATGACTTTAGCAGAGAGAAGAGAAGAGTTTTTAATTTATAAGAGGGTAATAAATATTCGAAAGAATTGTCGTGCGACGACAGCTATAAATAGTTGCCGCTCAAGCGGCGTTTTCCTTTTGCATTTAGGTGGTCCTTATGCTTATGGTCTTCCTTATGCGCGGGAAACGGGCGTTGAGTTTAGTTTTCTTATCCTTATGGAAACGGAGGTTGAGTTTAGTTTTGTTAAATCTCAATAAATTCCATGAAAGAATAAAATAAAGAATATTCACAGTGGGTGTTACACTGTAAAAAATTTCTGTGGTAATTTTGCAAAAAAAATATTGGAAGTTTTATTCACAAGCAGTTTTGTAAATTTGCAATATATATTATTAGGAATATTCCTAATCTACTTTACGTGTTTTTACCAACTGTGTAGTAAATATACATTATTTGTGGAATGTAAAAATATAACCAGTATTGGAGCTTTCACTTCATAGTTTTGTAAATTTCCAAACTTTTGTGTATGCCCTCTCCCTATACATAAAAATAGCATTTTGCTCACCATGCAAGGACCGATTCGCAATAAAAGCTTCAAGGTGCAAGCGTCAAGCTGCAAGCTTTAAACTACAAGCTTCAGCTGAGTTTTGCTTTATTTGAGCACTGCAGCTTGAAGCTGTGAATGTGAATCATTGTACAAACCCTTTTATCCTAATTTTTGAAGCTTGAAGCTTGAAGCTTTAATTGTGAATCGGCCCTAAGCATCAAAAATTATCAAAAATTTCTTGGCTGTTACAAGAACTGCCCAGACCCTGACCAAAGTCAAAGGTCTGACCTTAACTTAAGAACAATCGGGTATATATGCTTAGGCCCATTTTACACGATGAAACACGAAACAAAAAGTTTCATGCAACTTTGCTCGGTTTGAAGGGGAGAGGAGAGAGAAGGCTGGAGGGAACACGTGTTCCCTCAAACCCTCTCTCTCCTCTCCCCTTCAAACCGAGCAAAGTTGCATGAAACTTTTTGTTTCGTGTTTCGTCGTGTAAAATAACCCTTAGTATTCCATTGTTACCTGTGAATTATATCTATGAGAGGGAGAATTTAAACCTTACATTCCAATGACCAATTTGTAATTTTACTGAAAATATAAGTTCTAAAATTACACCTCTTACTGTAAAATTACAGTACAAAGTTCAGTACATAACATTGATAAATAATACTAAGAAATATTGCAATTTTCCTACATAAACAATTTAGAAAAATACACAACCTTGTGTAAAATACAGGTCACATTCATGTAATCAACATTTACGTCATGCAGTATTGGAGGTTCTCAATTTCTTTATGTGAAATTACAAAATTTATAGTAAAATTACAATAATTGTGTAGTAAATTAGTATTTCATACCGCGATTTGTAATTTTATTATACATTTGGAGTGTGAATTTACATATTATTTTTACAGTGTAATTCAGTCCTTCTATGCGGTTGCAAGACATGGGAAGTATTTTAATTTGTTTGCAACGTTTCTGCACAATCAGATTTCAGTTAAGTTACCACAGTTGGGTCAGTTGCAAGATCCTCATTGTCCATTGAGACAAAAAGAAGGTTGGCCCAAGTTTTGTTAGATATGAAACAGAACTTCGTTTTGGAGGCGTTAAATTCAACAATTCATCAAGAATTGATTTGATATCTCGGTTGATTGAATTGGACATCAGTTCACGATAATGAAGACAAGGTCTGGTACGTGCTTGACTTATATTGTCGAAGGGGTGAGAGTAACGTGGAGGGGTTGCATTCGGTGCCATCCAATACTGCCTTGATTGAATGGCCAGAAAGAAAGCTGTTAATCTAGTTCCTTAGAACTAAGTCTATATCAATAGGTTGGAGTTTGGCCCACAGAGCAGGGTGCCATACTCGGCCAAAAACCTTGGAAATATCTAAAGCAACCAGGCCAGACTCGCCGAAGCGATGGATGCTTTGGTTGAGATGCTCGGTTAAACACACAAGGAGGTCGTCAGTAGACCTTTTTGGACTAAAGCCGTACTACCTTTCCTGTATAATTTGGTTAGACTCTATATACATATTCCATCAGATCAGCTTTTTATTAATTATTGTCTCCATAATTTCGAAGAGAATAGAAGTAATTGCAATTGGGCGGTAGCTAAGAGGGATTGTTGGATTTACTTTAATTGGAATGGTCTGAACATGAGCTAATTTCCAAGAGTCCGGATATACTACGGAGAAGTATGCTAGGGCAAAAGGTTTGGGCAGAGGTTTAGCCAAAGGTGAAGCACATTTCTTAAATACCATAACGGGGATATTGTGAGGGTCAGTGGATTTATTGACGTCAAGTTCTTTGAGACTCCTATATATAGTACCTCGAGAGTCCTGAAAAAAACTCCGTCCATTGAGTGGGTGGTATACTTGGGACCGGGTTGGTATAGCCGTTTCGGGTAAAAAAGAAGTTGAGGCGAACAGAGATGCCAGTAAATCAGCCTTGGATTTGCTTTCTGGTATAACCCCGCCCCCTCATAAAAAGAAAGTGTTGTGGAAGAGGTAAAATTCTTCTTGCTGGAAGTTCCCAAGAACCAGAAATTTTACTGCCTGCAGTGGTATCGCGAATCTTACTTCTCAACCTTGCGACGAATGATGACTTGACTTTCGTGATGATGGAATTACAGGAGTTTCTCAATTTGATATACTCACGACGAAGAGATTCATTTGGGAACGTCTGTACGGTCTATAGACGGATTCTTTGATTGCGTTCATAGATTCCTAATTGAACCATCTGTTCGGCCTAGGCTTTACAGATTTGGTAGAGTGAGAAATGAATAAAGCCACTAAGGAAACAAAAATCCCAGTCAGTGGCTTAAAAGAAGCGAATATTACCCAACCTATTGGCTTTGCCATAGTTCCAGACAATTCTGTTAGGAACTGTGTTGGCTGGGATAGCAGATGGATTTAGGAAATTAGCGCTGACTAGGCAAAGGTCAGAGTTGCCAAGGGAATGGTCTACTTCGAAGGAGTATACCGTGTCGGTTGGGAAGTAAGAAATAGAGCAAGGAGATGGGCTCTTTGACCTGCAACGTCATGGATTCTGACATAGGTCCGAGAAAAAGAAAAATATGATGTGACTACGGAGAATTAAGATGGTTAAAGGGTTAAGAGGGTCTACTACTGTACACCTTCCGCCACGTCATACCAAATATATACGGCTAATACCCTATGGGTGGAAAAGTTGTGCACTAAGCTATACTCTTCCACCTCAAGCTATACCCTAGCCGACACCAAAAAAAACGTAAGCGAAGAAGAATTGGATATATTCTACGACGTCATGCAAATAAAGTAAAAAAACAAGCTATTAACTGGAATTCTCAAGGAAGATCGGCCCTGAATGACATGGAGGAGAACTGGGATAGGAAATCTAAAAAAATCAATAAAACCTGAAGTGAAACGAAACCGATAGCTCCGAACACAGTAGGAAGGAACATTTAAGGGCAACTAAATTGCACATAAGAAACGCACGGCATCTGCGCGCTCTCATGGAAATTAATGGGTTCGGCTATATTGGACGTACGTCGGTCATAATATTTTGATTCGTTAAGTTTCGTTAAACGTAAAATGCGAAAAGAACCGCGCTCAGCGTACGTTTTGTGAGATGATTTGTAGTTACATCGATGAGAGCTGGTTTTTTGTTGTTGTTTTGTGGGTTTTAAAGAAGAAAGAGTATGGAAAATGTTGTGCCTCAAATTTATGGGATTATTACAATTATTTTTAATAGGCAAAGGTTAATAGCCAAGTTTTAATAGTCAATGAATAATATTAGGGGTGTTTTTTTAATCTGTTCCAGCACAGAACAGAACAGCTTCCATACAAAAGTCTTGTCCCCGATAATTATCAAGAACACTATCCAGCACAAAGGGAAATTTAAAATTTCCCTTTTCTCACATATGTTTTTTAACTTGACAGTTGACAAACAAAATAAAATGTTTTGTTTACTGAATAAAAAACGAGAAAAATTAATGGAGAGATAAATAAGACCGATCTTTAGGCAATATTAGAAGATATTAAAATGCCCAAAGCCGAAATTTATGTAAATAAAAATGAAAATTTCCCTTGCCGTTTTTTTAATGTTCCAGGACAGAATAAAATAGAACAGATTAAAAAAACACGGCAATTGATGCATTTCGAAAAAGTTCTTTTAGTAGTCACTTCAACCAAGAATCCATATGGGGACACCATCGAGTGAACTGGAAGGAAGAAGCTGCGAAAACTCAAAATTACCGAGTTTCCATGGGATTTGTGTGGTTGAGTAGAAATGACACTTCAACTCAACGACTTAACTCTATGCGTTTCCATTTCTGCCTTCCTTCTTACTCCATCAATTAATTTTATTATAGATTTTTCTTTAAAAGTATTTATTAAATATAAAGTCTCTTCTGACGTCCAAGCGAGGCGCGACATTTTCACTTTTTGTACCTTTGCCAGTACCGGTTTTAGTTGGCTGCATAAACTCAGTTCAACCTACCTATTTTCGTTGAGTTGAGCAGAGTTGAAAATCTTTAACGAAAACTCTTAACTGTGTCTGTTTCCATGACGTATAACTCGGGTTCAACTCTGGTTGAACTCTCATGGAAACTCAGTAAATGAGAACTCAACCACGATAAAAAGGCATTATTCTTTTCAGCTGTCATTTGTCTATCTATTCCTCAAACCATCCTGTTCTAAAAACCGTGGATCCTTAAATTTTCGTTCCCAGCAAAAAATTTAAAAATGCTTCACAATTCAGAATCATGTAGAAATAAAACATTTATTTTAAAATTGTTATATTCAATTATAAATTCAATTAGCTCAATTTGAATTCGTTAAATTGAAAATTTTATTAATCCAGCAAACAAATCTGAATAAGTCAGACATGAAATTACGTCCTCGTCAAACGTTTTATACCAAATATCTCCAAGTAGGCTTCCCATCATATCACAATATGCAAGAGTATATGATACAATTTATCTAAATATACGAGAACGAGTATGCTCGTGTGTACATTTGTAAAGAATCCTCTGGAAGATTTCACTGAACCAGTAAATCGGATCAAAGGAAATTAAGACAGCCGCCTATTTCAGAGACATGCATGTAGTTCTGGGGAAACGCTTTTGTGTCGATAAAGGAATCTAAATGAAAAACAGTAAGAATAACTCTTGAAGAAATTTCATGCATAAAATATGAAGATGAATTCTAATACACCCCCACAATAAAATGGTATCAAAAAGGGAGTGGAAAACTCAAGAATTTCGTGATTTTAATGAAGTAATGTTTTTATAATACGCTCCTTTTGGCTACGGAAATTTAATTTAACTCAAGCGACGAAGGCAGCTAGAATTGATATTTGCTTTTGTTAATCAAAAATTTGTAAATGTGAAATTTTCACGTTTTTCGAAAATGGATGACTGATTTGTAAAGATGGTTTTCGTACGTATTCGTATGTTTGTGTTATACCTTATGTATTCTGATGTGATTTAAAAAGGCGCTTATATCGATGAGAGATTATTTTTTGATGAGAAGTCGACGAGTAGGATTGTTTTCGAAAGGGGGCTTTATTTTTATTTTATGCCGTTGGATGAGTTTTGTTGGAATTTTATTTTAAATTTTAACACGTGCTAACACATTCAGCGAATGGGAGACTTGTATTTGCATTTTTTATTAATCAAAAGTAGGACGTGGGGTGATCACGCCCTTCGCCCATCCAAACAAAAGTCGTACTATCAATAAAACGTATACAGATGCAGTGGCTTTCTCATTCGAGTCAATCTTTGAACATAGCACATAAGAATAAATCGCTGGTAGCAGCATGTGCTGGTGAATACAGTCACTTTCATGAAACTCGTCCACCGTATAACCCATTTCTTCTTATTTTACAAGTAAATTACTGAGTTTCCATGAGAGTTCAACCAGAGTTGAACCCGAGTTATAAGTACGTCATGGAAACAGACACAGTTACAGCCTAAATTTAATATGACGTGCTGTACCGTAAGTAAAGTGAACGAATTTGAGCTTAGTTACGGCATTTTGACAGATAGTCCTAAATGAAAATGTAAAGTGACAAGTGACAAATGTAAAATGGTTTCCGTAAATGTAGATTTAAGCGATTTATTTGATTTATTAAGTTTTGGAAGTAGCTTGGAACAGCTTAGAAGTGCTCAGCAAAATAAAAGGAAACAATTAAACAGAAAAATTGCTTGGGGACTGATACCGCTTACGGATGCTAACGTTTTTTGCCCTTCTTACGGCAACGTACGTAACATTCAAGAATTTAACGAACATTCGGCCAGTTTATTAAGTCAATTTCGGTCGGTGCCATATGAACACTCATGTTCGTACATTAGGTTACGTACGGTTACGTTACGGTACGTCATATTAGGTTCAGGCTAAAACGTTGCTTTGATTATATACAGAAGTAAATTTCCTAGCCCAATTGCTTTCACTAGACATTTTTTTTCAGAACTGAAATAAACCATAAACCATAGAGTCCTTAAGGGGAGGGAAATGTCCCTAATCCGCTAATGAATCAAGACACTCTCAACTGTCTTCCTCAGTCGGTGTTTCCGAGCTCATATTATAACTTAGAGTTCAAACGTAAGGTTCATCGCCATCTACTCATACTAGGGGCGGCGGATTGTGGGTGGGGAGCACGTGATAACCGTTAAGTGAAAAGTTCGGATAATTTATTTACCTGTTGAGTTATATAATTTGGAATTCTTTGATTATGGGGTTATGCTCGATTAGCATTTTCGGTGGGGGGATGCAGATACGGGCCCTATGAGGTTATCTCCACTGCTTCATGTGGACCCTGTGTGGATTGCTCTACAGGACCAACACAGGGCATCTAAAGCCTTGCCTCATTCTCTCCTCGTCACAAGGAATGCTCCATTAGGCCCCTTTGAAGAGGCCGAAAAATTTAATAATTTCGTCGTGCATTTATTAGTAATAATTGCGCTGGTGTCGAAAACTTTATATTTTTAAACGCGAGTGTCGATTTAATAATGCGGTCCCCCAACCAAGAACTAATCCCGTCCAATGCTGCTTGACCTCTGTAATCGAACCAAAATCAGTCTAGTGAGTAGGCTGAATGACACCCTTCACGGTCACTAACATGACTGAAATATGAAACAATGCAACAACAAAGCTTTGTATGAGTAAAACTAAAGCTTAAGGGTATTACTTTAAAGCTTTCCGAATACGTAAGGCAGATGTTGGGATTGCCTCATTTCATTTGTAATGAGGTTTGATAAGGCATACCTCCCTTCAGTATCGCTGATTTTTTTTATACGGTGTTCATGAGGAAACTAAGGGGAAAACCCTCTTTCGGTATGCCCCTTATTTCCCCAATGGGGTCCTCATGAGGAGCCTATGGAGAAATGCTTCCTAGTCGGGTGGGGTTTTAAAAGGTTAAGGTTACTTATAGTTATAAGTTCTTAATAGCTTCGACCACGTTGCTTCCTCACCAACGACTGAGATGGTCCTCCAAAGTTCTGGGTTATTAGGTGTACATAAAATATTTTGGGTGTGGATTTTCCCTCCCAAAGCGAAAGTGCGTGGCACTTTTCCTTCCATCCCCACGCGCTCGGTCGCCCGTCACTCATACACCCTCCAGACTTCTAACCTATCCTTTCTCATCTATACTTCGAGCTCACTACTACACATTGCACAATGAATTGAACGACCTGACAGACTAGTAAGTACAAAGGGTGGCTCCGAAGCTTGGTCTTACCACAAAAAAAATTGCAAGTTTTTTCTCCAAAATATTTGCAGGGTGCTTTGACGTACTCCAGAACTTGGCCAGGAAAAATGGGGTCTCGCTTTGTTGGGTCCGACACTGGGGTACCGGGGCAATTAAGCTGCAGACAAGCTCGCGAAGGAGGGATCTGAGACGTTAGTCCAGGTCCCAGAACAATTCTGTTGAGATGCCGCTGTTGAGATGGACCTCCTCTAAGTACCTGATAGAGGACTGGCTTAGGGAACTGGATCGAACAAGACGGCGGGCGTTATACCTTTATAAGCTGTTGGTGGTGACTGGCCATGTAGGGCTACGGTATAACCTCCACAACCTAGGATGGTCTCAGGAGACAGAATGCCGATTCTTCATGGAAGGCGACGAGACTTTCACACATTTTCTGTGAATGCCCAGCTCTGCTCTGATGTGGCTAATGCCTGCACTACACATCGGAAGATGCCTCAGCCCTGGATACATCCGCCGATGTGTAGAGGGGGTTTTTGCTCGTCTCCGGACAATATTTAACATCCGGAGATACGTCTGTCCTGAATCCGTTCTTGACGGATTTTGAGCCAGACGTCAGAGCGAACGCAAGGCTTGTGTCCACACATCTGCCGACGCATCAGTGTTGTGCGCATTTTTTGAAGTGTATTGTTTTGAAGTGTATTGTTTTGAAAATGATTCACACTTAAGTAATAGCGATAAGTGCTAAATAAATAAATAGCAGCAGCCGCTACTGTCTCAACATCCATTTTTTGATGTCTTGCGTCTTCCGATGATCAACACAGACTGATTGATACGCGGACGTGTGGACGGCTCGCGGATTTATTCCCAGATGCGTCTGTGGATCATCTCCCGGATGTATCTTTCGATGTGTAGTGCAGGCATTAGAAGAAGAACGTTTAGCAGAGAGCTGCTGAGGCCCGCTAAAGTTCGGTCTTCTTCAATTAAAGATATTCTTGCGTTCGTCAGGAGGGGTGACGATCTTTTCCGTTAAGGGCCGTCCTTACTACGCGGACTTAGATCCCACGTGCTTTTGGCGGAAATTTTCATTTGTCTGGAAGTACAATGTACATTTTTAAGCACAGCCTTTTGTCCGCGCAGTTCGGCCCTACTACTTTTGCCATTAAAAAGGTCGTAAAAAAGTCATAAAACTCTATGTTAAAAAGGGCAAAAGCGCGTATGAGCTAAGTCCGCTTGGTGTGGATCCACCGTTAGTGAGGTACGCACCCAATAGGCCTAACTTGGCCGGGTTTTCACCATATAGGTTGCCCCAGTACTGACATAAAAAATCTGAGAGGGTACCCGACCATTTAGAGGTCGAGGTGTACCAAAGACACTGGCTTCCGACAACATAAATCCAAAACTTCATATATCACGTATGCATGAAACTGTTTTCTCTTGTAATCTTACATAAAATGAGCAAATGATCTATACTGCTAGTATCAGGGGTGTTTCCAGCCAACTCGGGGGGGGGGGGGGGGGGGTTAATTTTAGAAAAGAAAAAACTTAAATATTTTTTTATTCCATAAATACCATTTGCACCCTCCCCCAGCCACCCCTAGTTGAAGTTGCCATTTCACCAGCCCCCACCCCAGCAAATGGTCAAAAAAGTCTGGCACTAGTTCCCGGACACCGAACAGACAAAACGAACAAGCAAACTGGCCGTTATGGACAGAGGGTGAGAGAGGACGATGGAAAACCGGCCCCTCTCTCACTCTCTTTCCCATAAACCCCATTTTGTTCGTTCGTTTTGTCCGTTCGGTGTCCGGTCGTGTAAAACCGGGCCAAACGGCAGAGGGTTGGGACGGCACGATTTTTCCAAGTGCCAGCTCCCCTACTAAAAGGAAGATTATCCTCACTTCTCTTACGGCGCTTGAGCAGTTAACTTCATTTTGTTTACATAGGCTGTTTCTACACGAGGGTACACACGTCAGACAGAAGTCGTCTGCAATCGTCAATTCCCTTTTGGTGTTCGCTGAAAAATCGTATGAGCTTCTACACGAGGGAACAACTTGCAGACAACAAATCATACTGGCTTTGTTTTGTTTTACACATTCTCTTTGCGAGCAAAAGGGAATTTCAGAAAAAACAACAGCAATGCACAGGAGCTGTCAAAGTGTTCGATCAAAAATCTGTTGAAAATGTCGTTCAAATTCGTGTGCCCTATTAGCGGTAGTCTCGGGTATCGGTCCCTTTCACGACTCTCCAGCGGTTTTTGAAAAATTCACCGTCATACATCGCCGAATAGATTCACCATAATTTAACTTGTTTGTTTGAAATATTGGAAATTTTTATGAATAAAAATAAATAAGCGAACGAAAATTTCTTAATGGGGATAATTACTGAAACCGCCACTGGCTAATATTAATACCAAACACCCTGTATCTAGTATATCCTTTAATTTTTTTGCAATCACATAAAATATGCATAAATTGAGTAGCGAATAATGAGAAAATTGCAGCCACGAATTTATTTCCAATTTCGTTGCTTTCATTTAACAATTAACCTAAAAAATATTGTAAATTAAAATTAGACATTTACTAAATAAAAGATATTACAAATCGATTTACACACAAACAAATAAATTAACTTAACAAAGTTGTCCAGTGATTTGTAATCACATTTTGGTACATTTCCAATTATTAAAAAAAACATCTCATTTGTCCTGTTTCCAAATACTTAGAAAATACCACCCTATTTTATTTCCAATGTTCATTTACTAGTATCCCTCTTTCGCTTTGTTTTTTTAAATTTTTAAATTGACTCAACAGCTTTTATACAAAGCTTTAATATAAATAAATTAAAAGTAACAGCAGTTGCCAGTATTTACATTATTTTCATGTTAAAATGTTTTTTAAGAATTTATAATTAAATTTTTTTCGCTAATTTTTAAGAACGAGAGCAGTATGTATATATATATATTTTCTTCTTCTATTACCAAAATTAGGTATTGTTGTTGTTATTTCATTTTAAAATTTATTAAATTTATTTATTTATATTTTTGTCTAGCAAAAACCGTATATATATTTTAAATCTCTTATTCACTTCGTTATGTTTTTTTATATATATCGCATACATACATCGCTTGTATTTATAGTTCCCTATTATACAATTCTTATAATTTAGTACCACAGTCGAAGAGATCTTTTTTTATTTTTTAATAATAGATATAAACTATTACTTTGTTTTTTTTCTTCATCATTATTAATATTAATTATTATTTTTCATCGTTCACATAATTATGTTTTTTGTTACTGTTTTATCTTATTAATTTTTCGAACATTATTGTTATTTTTTTTGTTAAATAATTTCTTATTTTTTTCGTCCCCGTAATTTTATTAACAAATTATTTTCTGGAATTATTTTTTGTATTTATTTAATTTCAAATTTCTAATGCTAGATTTTTTATAAGGTCATAGCTCTGTGTGCGTATCTGTTGTCATGTCTATTGTTTCGGAAGAATTTGTTAAATTGCAGTTCGTTTTCGACATCCATTCGAAATCGCTTATTGTTGCCTGCACACGTTTATTAAAATTGAAAAAAGAAGAAGATAAAAATATTATTATCGTTAAGAAAATTTTCTTTTAAATTAAATAATTTTTGTTTTTTCTTTTGGATTCTTACATGATGCATTGAATAAACTGCTAAAACAACGAGTACGTGCATTATGTTATGTGAATTTAAATAAAGATCCACGCTGCCTGGAAACCATTTTTCTGGAATATGCATAGCACCTATTGCTCCACCGAATACAGAGACAGCATCCTGAAATTGAAGTATTTATATTTTTTTATTTCTTTTATTCTTTTTTTTGTTGATAATATGGTTTATTGAATGAATGTGATTTGCCGTGTAAATAGCTCCGCTTGAAAGATAGGTAGTATATTCAACAGGATTGCGCAACAGTCACGGGTTGACTTTCAATAAAGAGTATTGCTTTTTCCATTTTTAGTAATAATGTATACAAAAACTTAGTAAATTTACCAAAGAAATGGTAATCAAAAACGCCAACAGAGGTACGTCGCAAGGACTGCGATTAGTAACGATAAATAGCATACTATAAAAGGTAGACAGAAGCGGAGCTAAGGGAGTAGCATACGCGGATGACCCAGTGATAATGGTGTCAGGAAAGTTTCCAACCGTCATTAGTGAAATTTTGCAAGGATGACTAAATAAGTTAGGTGGCGGTTTGCAGTCAATCCGGGCAAAGCTGAGCTATTGCTATTCATGGGGAAAACGACAATTCCGACCGGTTCGAGGAGCACACCCTCACTTTATCCTTCAGGGTGAAATTTCTGGGTCTAATACTGAAGTCAAACCTCACCTGAAGCCGAACATCGAGGAAAAGGGTAAAGAAAACCTGCATAGCTTACTTTGTAAGTAAAAAGAACTTCCCCACGGGTCTCAATCAAAAGATGGTCCTGTCGGCATAGCCGCGATATTCTTTCGTATGGTTCGCTAGTAACGTGGCCAGCGCCAAGCAGCACCTAGAGAGGGGAGGAGAGACTTTTGATCTACATAAGGGTTTTACATTCAGAAATCAGTTATATCCGCCGATCCCCTTGGGGTGATTTAGGGGAAGGAGGGGTGAATGGAGTTTTGTGCCCATTTACTGTGTTTCCATGAGCCAGGGTAGAGTTTTCGTTAAGTAAACAGAAAGCTTTTTCTCTCAAGATCACTCGATGCTGTTTCCATGACGGTTCTGGGTTAAAGTGACAGATCATTAATTTTACATTGCGTCGCCGTTGGTATATGTGCAGTAAACGATACTGAAACACACACATATGCAAAACCCGGTTTAATCGGACTGGTTTCGTTAAGTTTACTTGGATTTAACGACACTTTACTCAATCCCCGTTTCCATGGGCGCTTAATCTGAGCAAACTCAGGATAAACTCTGCATGGAAACACAGTAATTGACTCTTTTGATTTATATGTTAGGAAATGTCAACTAACCAAATTTCAAGAAAATTAGCCGAAAGCCATTCTCCATAGAAAAAGTGAGGATCCTTTCGCAACATCAGATTTTAAGAATAAGGTGTGTGTCTCTGTGCTAGGACGAAAGCTTTTTGTAGGGGAGCTTTTAATTGGGGAAGCTTTGGTATCGTTTGCGCTCATTTGACTTGCTTTTATATATTTGTTTGGTTAATTACTCCGCGATTCTAGATGTTAGATCGCTGTTAGATCTAACAACTCGGCCCCAGATTTCGTATTACATTCTGCCTTGAATTTTTTTTAGTACAATACTGAACAAGCGAATGTTATAAACGTGACTTGTTTATAAAAAAAACCTATTAACAATAATGGCCATAGTATTACATGAAACTCAGCCCAACTTTTGGCAACTAAACTCAACTAAACTCAACTCAACTAAACTAAACTATCATTCTAACTCTTAGCAACTAAACTCAACTAAACTCAATTAAACTCAACCAAGCTCTACTGAACTCAACTAAACTCAACCAATCCCAACTAAACTCAGCTAAATTCAAGCCAACTCAACTAAACTCAACGCACACTATTTCGGAAAAGTATCTTGGCTCTTAAACCTTCGATTGTTACTCTTTCTTTCGTCAGAGAGTTTTACTGATTGATAATAATTATTGTTTCTCGTCAAAAATTTTATTTTTAGAATGTTAGATTCTCAGCTACTATTTCCCATAATTATAATTTTCCAAAGTTGTTAAATAGCTAAAACTTCGCAAACCTCTCGGTTGACTTTTGACCAGCTGTATCGCGGAAATAAAACGATATGGAGTTTCGACCAATATCTCGTTGGAAAGATATTTTCATTGCCGGTATTCCTGCCATTTACTACTTTTTCATATGAGCAACCGTTAACGAAACATTAAAAAAAAAATGGCGTTATCAGTTATTTCAGGCACGTCCAGTGCGAACTTTGGTGTTGGATATCTTGCAAACTATATAAGCGATAACGACTATTAAGGGCTCATTTTAAAGGTAATTACTAGGACTTTAAATTTGTTAGTGGGCATTAAGCCAAAAAAATAACATTTTGTGCTTTATTTGCAAAAAACTGCATTCAACCCTGACCACACGATCATGGTTGCACTTTGACCGGCCATTACTTTGAGCCAAATCAACTTACAGAGCTCGTTGAGAGCTCATTTTTTAGATAATTTTATTCTCCACAACTTTGAAATTGATCATTATCAGCTATCATTGCATACAAACGAGCTATTTAATATAGACAAGCTCTCCGTCTTTTTCAAGATGGCGGCTTTTCCCAAGCCACTGCGAGCCCACAAACTTGGTTTTATCATTGTCAGATGTACCCGAACAAATGCCAAGAAAAATTCTGTACCTCTTAAAAAGCAATTTCATTTACTAATTTGACTGGACTATCTCGGCAGGTGAGTTTCTATAATGCATGTATGGTAGAGAGCGTTCGACTCGGTTAATAGGAGCTTTATATGGCGAGCTCTACGGCAACGTGGACTGCCGAATAAAATAATAGAATTGATAAAAGCTCTGTACAACAATTCCAGATGCAGAGTTCTTCACAATGGAAAACTGTCCGACAGCTTTGAAGTGAGCTAAGGAGTACGGCAAGGATGCCTACTTTCGCCATGAAAACGATTTTTTGCGGTTTGCGGGGAAACATGACCTCCTAGTGGAAAATATGTACGTAATTCGAAAAATCAGGTGTTCGGTTTATCTTAATTTTAAGCGGTTTATTGGAAATAAAGTATCAAAATGTATAGACCATTTGAAACTAGACATTTCAATGGTCAAATGAGCACTTATTGAATATCAAAATTCGAAAAAACAACAATAAAGTTGTCCATGCAAGATAAGGGTATGTTTTTTCGAAAAATGTTAATTTCTGGGAAACTATCCGTTTTCCAAACAAAAAAAAATCATGCTTATTTAACGCAACACAAGGTATACTCTTAGAAATTTTCATGTAAATTGAATTATTTTTACGGGAGAAAAAAATTAAAAACTGAAAAATCGATTTTCCGCCATTTTCTTGGAACATTTGAGGTTATGCCAAAATATGTTAAATACAAAAGTTTTAGATCTTTTTATTATCTACAACTTTTATATTAAACATTTTTCACTAGGAGGTCATGTTTCACCGCAAACCGCAAAAAATCGTTTTCAACCCCTAAACAGAATCCCCATTGTTATATATAAGTTATACACACAAATACTTTCATTTTTATATATGTATTGAATTACTGATTACAGTTACTGATACTGAAATTATAAATCTCTGTAACTTGGTATAGTCAGTCCAATATTAAATCTTGTATGAATCAGATCGTGTCTTTTAATTGTTCAAAGTCCGAACATAACACCCATTTTACTATTTCCCTTTTTTTCGAGTTTAAAAATGTTTTTTTTTTTAGTTATAACCTTAACGACATTTCAGTTGTGGTCCCTCCCTGCTATTAATTTTTTTTTCCAAAAAACTATCGGCACTAGCCTAAGATGCCTACGTCGTATCCTAAAAATCCGCTGGCAAGATAGAATTTCAAATGAAGAACTATGGCGCCGTACAGGCCAAGAAAAGATAGACAACCAAATCAGTCGATGGAAATGGAATTAGATTGGCCACACCTTGCGACGCGAAGACGATAATCTAGCCAAACAGTCCCTTGACCGGAATCCGCAAGGATCCCGTCGAGTCGGAAGACCTAGAACAACGTGGAGGAGAACCCTATTATAAGAGGCCGCAACAACCGGGAGATCCTGGTCAGAGCTGAGAGCTGTCGCGCAAAACAGAGTCGGCTGGAGGGCAACTGTTTCCGCCATATGTCCCATGAGGGATTAAAGGAGAAATTAGTTAGTTAGTATGTATGGTAGGACTAGATTCAAGACAACCAACATTTTATACATGGCTTGAATCTGATTGTGCAGGTGTTCAGTGAAAGTGGGTTCAGTGTTGTATAATTTTCTCAATGAAGTAGATGTTCCTGCTAATGTAGAGGAATTTAGACTTTTCTGTGACGACTGTGCTGGCCAAAGCAAAAATAGCCACATACTACATATTCTTATGCATTGGCTATATTAAAGAAATTCAGGGTGCTATGTAAAACTCTAAAAAAAACTTCAAAACGCCCTAGCGGCTAAACCGTTACGATTTCCCCCACCCGTACGATTTTTTGTTCGTCTATGCATAACCTATCCACAGCCGGCCGCTTTGCTACTTTTCGTAGTACACCCTGTATACACTGAGAGACATTTTTAGTTACCACAACCAAAATATCACTAAATTTTTTAGTTAGCATCAAATAAATATATTTAGTTGTCGTTTTTAAAAAAAATGCTTCTCATGACCAGAAAAAATTGTTGAAGTAACAAATATTTCCACTATAGTCGTATAGTAACATGAACTAAATATTTACATATAATATTTTATTGTTACAGATACTAAAAAATAATATGCTGATAACTATATTTTTTAGTTGATGTACTCAATAAAATTTTAAAAACCGACTACAGAAAAAAACCAAATGCACAAAAAAGGATGAAATAATTGTTTGTAATTCTTTACAACGGATTTAGAAAAAGAGAAAAAAACAAAAAAAGTCGAATTGCCCCGTCCGGGGTTTGAACCCGCAACCCTTCCTCCCTAGATCAACTCCTGTTTTGTTTTGTTTTAGATCAACGCCTTTACCGATCCATCCACACGCCTCTTATACATTTTGCGACAATAAAATAATTTGTTCGCTGCCTTTGAAAATAATTCTATCCGTTCAAGATGTACTAATTTTACCAGTTTTTTATGCCTACCTTCGAACTCCTTTATCAGAATAAAAAAAATCGCACGGGGCCACCGTGCGAAGCTACCTTTTCAAACAAAAAAAGAAAAAAATATAAATTCTTACAATTAAACAAAAACGTACCTACAGTTACATAAGAATGAGATTTTTCCTTAATCTAATCTTAAACATACTCTGTGAAGCAGAAAAGCAGAAGGAAACCATGTCCAACTCAATATTTTTTGTTACACCAACAAATTTCTTTATTTCGTACCACAATAATACTCTAGTTGAAGTAACCATCAACCTATTGCTATGAAAACATAGTATCAGCTAATAAAATTTTTATTTAAACCTTTTTTGTTATCACAACTAATTTTTATTTGTTCGGGAGACTTTATTTATAGTATTGTGAAATATAAGAATTTGTTAGAACAACTATTTTACATTAACTAAAATTTCTACAGTAACATTAACAGAATAGGTTTTTCAGTGTAAACAAACACATTTGGTTGAAAATTTGCCTCGAACCAAAAAAGGTTAACAAAAAGAATAACCAGTGAATAAAAAGCAAGACATCCAAAACCCCAAACTATTGGTACTGACGCAGGTCTAAAGAACCGTGGCCAATCAAGGTAGTATTGGATGGTTTAAATCTTATAAACCCCACGCAAACTCTGCCGGTCTCCCCAAGGGTCAATTTTATCACTCATTCTTTTCGTAATCTTTCTAAATGATCTAATCTCAGTCCTCTCCAACTCACTTCACAGCTTTGCTGATTACGGTACTGTTTTTTTTATGTGAAGGACTAGAGCTCAGGGAAAGAGCACTTTGTACTTTGCGGTACTCTTACGTTTTTGATAATGGACAAGCACGTACCCAGACCTTGTTTCAATGATCGCGGATTTGTAGTATGTCTGACTTAATCAAGAGCGATATTGAACTCATTCTCGGTTGGGGTCACAAGAATCATGTCGAATTCAATGCGTACAAAAGGAAGTACTGTCTCATTTCCAATAAAACTTGCAGCGACTGCCCACATTTGTTAATGGACGACGTAGAACTGTTGGTTGAGCCATCTCTTAATATCTTATTCCACATCGCCAAATCAGCATCCTAGTGGCTGGGATTTTTGAGCGATGTAAATTCCTCCCCAAGCCAGCAGCAATTTTCGACCTCTGCTCGAATACAACTCTTTTATTTGGGGCGAGACTTGCTAGAGGAAAAGAAGGGCCCTTAAGGCCCAATTACAATGAACGGATGAGAGCGCTACAGAGTCGGATTGATCTGTCAAAGTGGTTTTCCGAGCATGCGTTTTCCATTTGAACGATTACAATGAACGGATACCAGCGCATTTGATCGGATCTGGGCGGATTCGTTTACGTTTGTTTAGAAATCGGCGGATTGGGCTGTCAGAATTTTTGTAAACAAGTCAAGTTAAATTTTGTTTTCTTTTTTTATATAATTTAAAATATATTTTCTGGCGAACAAAATTAATAGGAGAAGTAAAAGAATACGAATTATTTCATAATAAGGCGAAAAGTGGTTATAAACATACACAAAACACTTTGACGTTTAAACGCGAACAGATCCGTTCATTGTAATCAGTTCAGTTTCCTATCCGCTGCGGTGCGTTCTTTTGACATTTCAATCCGCGTAGATCCGTTCATTGTAATTGGGCCTTTAAACTTATCGCTGTCTACACCATTCGCTCCACCATCGACCTCTTCTGCCGCCGCGCCGTAGGAATAAAGCAGCCCCAAAAAACTAAAAAGGATAAATAACTTTCTAGTACATATGAGATTGCGAACTTTGAACTGATTTTTCTTTCGCGTTTGATTTAAACCTCGATCTCTTCAGAATCCTCGGTACTCGAGAAACAAGTTTAAAATTGCAATTCTACGAATCTAGTCCTATCAATTCGAAGTTAAACCAATTTCCACTTTTATTTGGGTTGAAGTGAAAATGCCAAATAAAACTTTAACTACGTTTCCCGATTCAATAGATCGCCACCTACAACATAACTTCCGGCGAAAAAATACGAGCAAAACTAAAAGTTTCCCACTAAATAAAATCAAAAAAAAACCTGAATTGGCTGAACGAACGAAGGAAGAATGAATGGACACTAGATGAAAAGTTACTTTAATACAGTAAAACTTACCTGAAGATAAACGTGTGTGATAGCAGCAGGATTCCCACCCACCTTCCGAAAAGTTCTGAGTACCGTCAAAATAACTCTCATGAGGAAGGGTAACGAGAAGCACAGGCGCCTCTGCCATGGTGAGGTTGCCGTCATCGCCTGCAGGTAAAGAAATATCACTTTAAACTCGTCATTAAAAATTGTGCACAGATGCATCTCATCTAAACAAATCCACATTTTGAAGTTAACTTTAAAGCATGCATATACATGTGTGGGCATACAAAGAAGATTGTGGAAGTGGAGTGGTTGGGTAAGGGGCGGGACAGATGTTGACCTCGTTAATAAGGACAGCGGGATGAGGAGGAAGCGCTATACTTAATTTATAATAGAGTGTGAAGCTTTTTAGGGTTTTTGATGGGCTCAACTCAGCTTAGGAGAGCTACTTACCTTATATAGACCCCACAGGCACAAAATAGAGTATGAAAGGATGATGAACCACTTCCATCTAGAACTAAAGCAGAATACTGTTGCCGTAACCATTGGTAACGCACCTGGAAAAATGATTTATAATTTAATGTGGAAAAATTAGTTAAAAACTTTAATTTTATAATCAGCAAAATTCATGGAAGGGATTTGGAACTTTATTTGACGTAGACCCATTTATGCACGACTTGTTCTTAACATTTTATTGGGATTTTAGAGTACATTAGTGCCAAATTAACATTCAATAAAACGAGTATATTTATTTTAATATTGTAAATTAGAGAATTCATTACATTTCGAGTAGATCTGACGTTCTTTTGCATTTTTCTCTTGCAAATTATGGATGCTGACGTACTGCTCATATTAAGGCACCCATTAGCGTCGATATTATTCATTATACCTGGGCACATATTAAGCTTCCTTTCGGCTACTTCAAAAAATTCTTCCGTTTCGTCTGGCGAAGACTATTCCGTAAGTGCATCCCACTTCTCACTCCCACTCACTGCTGGCAAGTAGCATATTCTTCCATATCCTCCTTGAGAGTAGTTCAATTTCGCGCATTTTTGGTGCGCTGTTAGCTGAAACTGTCCACACGAGCAGGGGCCTCAGAAGGGGATAACAGAGGAGCCACAAGACGTATTCTACCAAGATTCGTCTGACCAAAACCTATCAAGAACCGCGTTGTAAACTTAGTGTATACACATTGTATATAAAAAATCAATTGCCGTCTGAAGTGGCCGTTCCCAAAATTACCAATTTAGATTTTTTTCGATTTTTCAGTTCTTCCTTAAGTGTTTTTTCTATATTTTTTTAAAACCACCCCAGTACAGTATTGAGGCGAACAAAACAAATAAAAAATTATCAAATCGGTCGAACCATTTTCGAGTTTTTGCGAGACTAACGCACGGATAATTGATTTTTATATATAGATTTAAAAATACAAGTAAGGCACGTACATACGCACATAATCACTCAATAAGTTCGTTGGATGACTAATAAAAAAACAAGTCTTAGGCCGGGCGCACATTGAGAAGCAGGCGACACAGGAAGAGCAGCACAGTTTCTGTGTCTCATGCTTTTTAAGGGAGAACCGCGAATTGCAACGCAGAGCAGGTGACACGAATACTGCTCCAAGCGCAGGCTTCACGACACTTGTGGATGGGGCACAGAAACTGTGTGCTACGTGCCGCGTAAGGACTTTTTTTTTTAAAAATGGAAAAAAAAATTAATCGATTTTAATAAATTTTCAAATTCCTCATCCGAATATGGCTTAGAGCTAAATAAATTTAGATATTCCTCCATTTCAAAATTACTTTCGTCAAACTGTCTAACAAAACTGCTCCCCAATGTGCTTAGACAACTGTGTGAGGCCGTTTATTTTTCTGTGCTGCCCTGCTCTACGCTTATTGGGCCTATTCACACCATTGCAAAGGTGTGGTGAGTAAAACCGGTTTTATTCAACTCCTAGCAACTCACACGGGGCGTAAATTATGGATAGTAACTTTGAGTGCTATATAGGAACATTTAAATGTGTTGTAGATGGAATTTACTTGTTAGAGAAAAACAGAGCTAAAGAAAGCAAGAGATAGAAGTAACTTTTTATATGTGTGCTAGTTTTCACGCGTTTGCTTTTGCGTGAAAAATGTTTCGTTAAGTTCTTCCTCTCCCTTCCCACAGGGGCGTTTCCAGCCAACTGTCTTAGGGGGGTAATTTTAAAATAGAAAAAGTTAAATATTTTTTTTATTCCATAAATTCCATTTGCACCCTCCCCAAGCCACCGCGAGCTGAAGTTGCCATTTCACTACCCCCCCCCCCACAATGGTCAAAAATGTCTGCCACTAGTATTAAACGGTTATTTAGCCCTAATAGAACCTACATAAGCAGCAGCAGAATTTTTTTTTCAATTTTAGCCCCGTTTTAATCCCCCCTCCCCTCCCCCCGGAAACAATCAACTCGAAGTGGGTCCACTTCCCGTAAAAATGTCATATTATAAAAAATGCTTGAAATTACTTGAAAAGCTTATATACCAAACGGCAGAAGGTTGGGATCACGGTATACAGAAACAAGGTAATGTAAAAGAGACTGACAGCTTCGAATATCGTAGGAAAAGGTCTCCGAGTGACGTCAGCACTAATGCAGAAACAACAACAATAACTTCGATTTTATGTGGGAAGAGGTCGCCGAGTGACGTTGCCGTCTTACGATATACAGTCTTTTACATTACCTTGTTTCTGTATACAGGGTTGGGACGACACGATTTTTTCAAGTGCCAGCTCCCCTACTAAAAGGAAGAAAGTTATAACTTCTCTTACGGCGCTTGAGCAGCTAACTTCATTTTGTTTACATAGGCTGTTTCCACACGAGCGTACACACGACAGACAGCGTCGTCTGCAATCGTCAATTCTCTTTTGTCTTCGGTGAAAAATCGTATGAGCTTCTACATGAGGGAACAACTTGCAGGCAACAAATCATACTGTCTTTGTTGTTGTTTAAGACATTCTCTTTGCGAGCAAAAGGGAATTTCAGAAAAAAGCAACAACAATGCAAGAGCTGTCAAAGTGTTCGATCAAAAATCGGCTCGGGTCGGTCCCTTCCAGCAGTTTTGGAAAATTCATAGATCGCCGACTAGATTCACCATAACTTAACTTGTTTGTTTGAAATATTGGTAATTTTTAAGAATAAAAATAAATAAGCGAACGAAAATTCTTAGGGGGTAATTACCCAATTACCCCCCTCTGAAACCGCCCCTGCCTTCCCACCCTTATCTATAAAACCGGTTTTACTTGCCATGAATGTGCACTGTGTATAGGCTCATTGGAGCTACGTACACTAGTCATGATTACTATGCAGTAAAACCGAATGTTAAGAAGAGAGAGGTGAAGGGGCGGCATACTCACCCCGCCCCTTCACCTCTCTCTTCTTAAAAATCGGTTTTATTACATAGTAATCATGGCTGTCTACGTAGCCCCATTGTGTGACACAGCTCAATGTGCGCCTTAGCTTAGGCCGGGCGAACGCTGGTCCCAGCACAGCGCTGTAAGGCTATATCAGATCCCGCCTTTTGAGCAGCGGCAGAAGCAGAAGCCGAATTCTGCCTGGCGAATCAGATCCAAGCAAAGAAGCAGCAGGTGCAGAATTTTTATTTGATAGTAAATTCTTTGTAAATAATTCTTTAATAATAATAAATTCTTTGTAAAAAATCACACAACAATAAATTCTCAATTTTTCGCGTTCATTAGTCATTTAAAAACAACTTGCCATGTTTGAAATGTCAAAAAGTTCTGCAGCAAAATTAGGATTTGAGATGAAAAAGCAGCGGCAGAACCCGCTTCTGCTTTTCTTGACACGTGACCAGCGTAAGCCAATAAAAACAATTCTCTGCCGACGGTTCTGCTTTGCTGCTTTGGATCTGGCATTAAAGCCCCATTCAGATCCAACAGCAGCAGCGGCAGCAAACAGTTCCTATTGGCTAATGGTGGTCACATGACAACAAAAGAAGTAGCGATTGCTAGTAAAACTAAGCTTGCTGTCGCTGCTGCTGCATTTGAATGGGCCTTTAGGCATTACTAGCTGAAATTACCTGACGTTAGTTCGTCGGACTTAGCCGACGTCAATTTACGTAAATAATCCATGTGCCAAACTTCTATTGCAAATTTTTCGCATCTTCGAAATTCTAAAGTGTATAATAATTTATTTTCATTTATGTTTTTTATCACATTCCCTTTATCCAAGACCGGTTCTACACGTTCCATTTTCTGTTCAAGTTTGCGATGTTCAACACTTCATTCTCTTTCGCTCGTATGCAAAATTAGAAGAGTCATTTTCTTGAACATAGAATGGAAAGCAAGAAAAAGTTGAACAAAATTTTCTATTCAACTTTAGATCTTGCCTTCAACTTTTTTATGAGTGTGGGTATATGAGTAGAAGTATAGGTATAAACGTATAGCTGTGACAGCCAAACAATATCTTCTTCTTTACATCAATCACATTTGATATTTTGACATAAATGCATAAAATTCACATCAATCACATTTTATATAAAGTTGGCCTACTACGCTTCAACTCTAGTATCTACACCATCTGTTCAATTCAAGACCAAATTTCGAGCTAAAAAAAGTATTGAACATCGCAAAATTGAAGAGATAATTGAACGTGTAGAACCGCTCCAACATTTCTATTTTGTATTTATTTGTTAAAATTTTTTTTCATGAATAATACATATTCTTATTCTTCTTAGATAAAATTGAGCAATTTTTTGATTACTACATGGTGGCTTCGCTAAAATATATGAGAACCTAATATCACGACCAATTTTTTCATCTGTAAACAAAAATATTCCCCCACCAACCCCCTCGCCCACAAAGTAAAAGTTATTAATAATTTCCTTTAGGGATTTAATATTAGAAATTTAAATAGCCTATTTTATTTATATAGATTTAACAATGTCCCCTTCAAGAGTGATACATTCATTCCAAAACTTCTCTAACATTTATATGCCTTTCTTACAGACCGATTTGTCAAGCCTTTCAAAAAACAACCCTTCAAAAAACGATATATTGGAGCCAAATGCCTTAAGCATTTTTTGAGACTTCTGCCTTCTGATATCTGTGTCAGCTATATAACGCAACTTCACTATACGCTCTTCCAAAACAATTTTGTACACTCGTTTTTTTGCAACAACTGCCGAATTTGGGCAACCAAAGCGTTCAGTATCATAGTCCATTCAAAACGCGGTTTAGGGTGTTCCAACATAACACCGTTAAGAAAATCGAACCCTACGCTGATCACGAAAATCGGGGTCCGGCGGTCCTAAAATATGGGCGTCACCCTTAAACTCGCAAAAAACACCCCTTTTTAAGGGTTTTTTGCTATAATTTCAATAATAATGAAAAATTATCCGATAAAATGCACTTTTTCAATATTTATTTGCGAAGGTCGTTGATTTATACTAAATCAAGCTAAACTTTATGATAAGGGATGATCCTAAATGGTTAAAACTACCCCTAAATCGAAATAAAAAAACTTTTAAAAAGTTTTTTTTTCAAGTTTATGCTTCAAATTAGATTGTATGCGTATTGTCCGGTAGTACAGGATCCGCAGAACAACGACCTTCACCGATCGAGTAACCGAATGAAATTTTTTTTCATGATAAATAATATGCTAACAAAAGTAACGGTGATGGGTTGCCTAACGAAATATGTTCAAGGCTATATTTAATAAGCGTTTTTTCGCGACTTTCCGCCTTTTAACTATTTTGTTGAGAAACTATGCATTTTGGTGAGAATATCAAAAGATCAAAGTTGTAGAGAATAAAATTTTCTACAAATTTTGTCTTCACTGTTTTTTCGAATTCCGCATAGTATCGCCGCCAGCGGCCGTTTTGCGTCTTTTTTCAGATTCTGTTGAAAAATCAAAGCGTTCAAAGAAAAGCCGTTGAAAAACTGCAACTACCACTTTGATCTCATTTAATTTTTCATACAAATGCATAATTTTAGCTCAAAATCTAAAAAAAGGTGCAAAACGGCCGCTAGCGGCGAAACTATGCGGAATTTGAAAAAATAGTGAAGACAAAATTTGTAGAAAATTTTAATCTCTACAACTTTGCTCTTTTGATATTTTCACCAAAATGCATAGTTTCTCATCAAAATAGTTAAAAGGCGGAAAGTCGCGAAAAAACGCTTATTAAATATAGCCTTGAACATATTTCGTTAGGCAACCCATCACCGTTACTTTTGTTAGCATATTATTTATCATGAAAAAAAATTTCATTCGGTTACTCGATCGGTGAAGGTCGTTCTTCTACGTATCTTAGATTACGGCAAAAATAAATTATTTTCAACCCTTAAAGGTCGATTCACACACATCAGTCACGTCACGTCTCAGTCACTTTTTCGAATCAGAAATGTCGCCGTCAAGGCTCAGTCAAAATGATGACTGTATTCACATTATGTCCGTCAGTTTTTTTACTCCATTCAGTCATTTCTTCAGTCAGTCTTCGTAGCTTCGTAGTTGGTAACCCAAATGTATGAAAATAAACTACGAACTACGAAGCTACGAAGCCTACGAAGAAAGTGAAACTTGACATGAATACCCCTAATATCTAAATTTTCTAATATATTGTCCGTATTTAATTATTTTTATTAATAATCTTGTTTTTTCTTGTGTTTCTTGTTTTTTACAATTTTTTTCTAAATGCCATTCTTGAACGCAATATCCATATACTTTGGATATCGTAAATTACGGGTATTTACGAACTTTGGATATCGTAAATTACGGGTATTTACGAACCCCCTCAATTAATTTTTCGTCACCCATTTTTAGAAAGTCTTTCGAAAAAGCCGTCAGTCAAAAACAGAAAAAATCGTCGACGAGAAATCTAAAATTGACGGTTCGGTGACGGCGATGAGTTTGACTTGACTGATTCGGAGCGGCGGCAGCTCAGTGTAGACAGTTCCATTAACTTTCATATACCAAGTTTATAGCAGCAAAATTAAATCGATTTAACTCAAGATTACGCCAAAATTTCGAATTAACTTATAAACGGGTATTTAATATCGAAGATTCTCACAATTATGTTTATATAACTTTGGCTTAAGCCAAAAAATTTCTGTTAAGCCATAATTCGAATTATACGACCATTTATACGACAAAAAATTTTGGATGATCCATAATTCGAATTATTTTTGGAGTAGCTATAAACTAGGTAATAGATAGCATATTTTTTGTGACTGAGCTTCTCGTAACTGACGTGACTGAGACGTGACGTGACTGATGTGTGTGAATCGACCAAGGGGTTCAAACTACCGCCACAATTTGAAAAATCAACTTTAAATAAAAAAAAATTGCAAAAAATTTTTTTCCGCTTTTTGCTTCAAATTGGGTTTTATCAGACAAAAATTAAATATTTTCAACCCTTAAGGGGGTAAAACTACCCCTAGATTAAAGTTGAATTTTTTTACCTGTTTTTCGCTTGGAATTGGGTTGAATAGGTATTATCAGCCAAAAATTAATTATTTTTAACACTTAAGTTACCCCTAGACCCGGGTGAAAATAAGAGGCCGAAAAATAAGAGAACTTCGTCGTATTTTAGGTTCAAAAATTGAATGGTAAAAAGAGCCGAAAATACGCCGAAAAATAGCCGAGGTAGTGAACATAAGGCCGATAAAACGCCGAAATGACACCGAATATACGCCGACATGTGAATGACCATAAACCGAAAAAAGGCCGAAAAGACGCCGAAATATTTACCGAAAACAGGCCGAATAAACGCCGATGCATAAGTCCCATGAGGCCCACGCGTCAGCGTTTATTCGGCCTGTTTTCGGTGTCGAACCATCTAAGCAACAATAGGTTTGTTTATTAGTTTTCAGTACAGGACAGAGCAGAACAGAATAGAACAGCAAGCAATTAAACGTCAAACACTTTAGAACAATTTAGAACAGAAAATCTAATGAACGCTTTTTTGTACTTTTTTGTTCTACATTTTCTGTTCTCATAATTTCATATAAACATCTGTCAAAACTAAGAAAAAACAACAACAAAAAACTCTTGTCCAAAACTGTCCTGAAAAAAATCTAGAACCAAAAAGTAAAACTTAGAACACTTTAGAACAACTTAATGAACACCAAACTAGAACACTCCCGAACAAAAAATAACAAGTTTTAAAACTAATGAACGCGAAAGCCTGCACTTTTCTGTTCTAGGGTGATTTAGATCGTTCTAGGACTGACTAATAAACAAACCTAATATATCGGCGTCTTTTCGGCCTCTAATAATATTTCGGTGTCTTTTCGGCTTTAAATGTACTTTTAGGCTGTTTTTCGGCGTCTTTTCGGCCTTTTATTTTTACCCGGGGATTAAAGTTGAATTTGAAAAAATTTAAATTTTTTTTTTGCAGTTAAATTTTATTTTGGATGAAATATTATTAAAACATTTGGAAAATTTTATTGTAAGCCGTTTTTTAAAGGGGTTAAACTGGATGAATAGGTTCTCTAGGGCAAAAATAGAAAGGCTAAAAAATATCAAGGCGGAGAGGGTGGCGGCGAGCGTGCGGTGGAAGGGGCGCGGGCGGAGGTCTGAGGAGGGCTCCTCCGCCGCACCCGCTCACCTTTATACTCCCGCCCACCTTCCGCCACACTCCCGACGCCGCCAGCCCTCTTACCCCTGCCGCGTCTCCGCCCGCCTTCCTGCAACTGCGCTTCTTCCGCCACACGCCCACCGACGCCACCCCCTTTAAAAAAGGGGTTACAATAAAATTTTGCAAATGTTTTAATAATATTTCATCCAAAATAAAATTTCACTGCAAAAAAAAATTTAAATTTTTTCAAATTCAACTTTAATCTAAAAAATAAAATAATAGAAATTAAATTAATAAATCTAATCGAACAAATTGAAATATATTTCACGATCTAAAGTAATAATTTTACATAATTTTAAGTGTTAAAATTAATTAATTTTTGGCTGATAATACCTATTCAACCCAATTCCAAGCGAAAAACAGGTAAAAAAAATCAACTTTAATCTAGGGGTAGTTTGAACCCCTTAAGGGTTGAAAATAATTTATTTTTGCCGGACAATACGCATACAATCGAATTTGAAGCATAAACTTGAAAAAACAACTTTTTAAAAGTTTTTTTATTTTGTGTCGATTTAGGGGTAGTTTTAACCGTTTAGGATCATCCCTTATCATAAAGTTTAGCTTGATTTAGTATAAATCAACGACCTTCGCAAATAAATATTGAAAAAAGTGCATTTTATCGCATTATTTTTCATTATTATTGAAATTACCGCGAAAACCCCTTAAAAATGGGGTCTTTGCGATTTTAAGGGTGACGCCCATATGTTAGGACCGCCGGATTTTCGTGATCAGCGACCCAAAATCCTTGTAGGGTTCGATTTTCTTAACGGTGTTATGTTGGAACACCTCCCCCCCCCGAGTTTTGAATGGACTATCATCGGCGTTTGTGCGGACGCGTTTAAAATCAGCAAACCACATCTCTACCATTCGATGGAGCAGAGTCCGAATAACGCCTTTCAAGCCTTTGCTATGCTTGAACGGTATTTTTCGCAGTAAAAGACAATGTTGCATTTACACACGAAATTCAGATTTTTCCTTGGTTTGAAAATTACAAAGAAGCGTCATTAATACCCGGGACAGACTAGCACCATTAATGACGAATATGACGTCAGAATGACGTAGACTCCATTTTACTTCCATATCTTTTATATGGGTCTACGTCATTCTGACGTCATATTCGTCATTAATGGTGCTAGTCTGTCCCGGGTATAAATAAACTGTGACTTATGGTCGAAATGGTCGGAATGTCATGAAAGTTTGACACAATTCGTTTGAAGGTTGGTACTATCTAAAAATTATATGGATTTGACAATAGTGGCGCCATCTATAAGCCATCCGACGAACTTATTTAATGATGTAAAAGATACATGTTTTGATTTTATTCATTTTGTAACATCACTGTCAATTTCTGTAGAATAATCTTTATATAATATTGATAATATCTGTCCGGATAACTTAATAATGTAATTTTTGGTAGCTAATAGAAGAAGTGTAATGTATAACTTTAAAACCGTTTTTTTTACTGGAATACCCAGTTTTCGAATTGGATAATTTACTTTTAAAACCGGCTTTGAGTTACCGTTACTCGCGTTTTATAGAGGTAAGCTTTTGCATATAACTTATTACATTGGGTTTGTTATTCGCCAGAACATGGTACAGCTGTGTTTCCTTTGTTACGGGGCCTGATACAAAGGATGATTACTGAGTATAAAATTCAACATAAAAATCAGCGAGCAATCACGTGCTGTTGTCGAGCGCCGCCAGTTTAAAGCAGGTTTAAAGTTGTTAAAGAAATATACCAAACAATGAGTTGGGCCCTCCCACACAAAGCGCCCGCATACAAAGAATCGAAAACCCTTAAGTTTCAAAGTTTGGAAAGACGAAAGCAAAACTCGCCATAAAAAGTAAATAATATGCAATTAGAGTTAAGATTTAATTTCCCCAAGAATTTGAAGGCCATAAAACTAATTTTCGTAAATTATTTCTTAATTTTAAACAAAAACAACAAAGAAAAAACATTCCCTAATTTGGATGCGTGCCATTGTAACCTAAGATTTCCACACCCAAAAAAATATTATGGCGTAGACAAAATCAGAAAATCGATATTTTTCTTAGCAATTAAAATCGTTTGCTATCCCAAACAAAAACGTCATCCCCGGCATAAAGGATAAAGTTTTATCTTAGCCGTTATGGGAAGTGTCCGTCAGGGCAGATAACGAAGAACAAGCCTTATCCCAAATTATTTGCAAATTCCCGCCAGAATCCAAAATTAGACGACGGATGACAAAGTAAGGCGTACTCAAGGTAATTACAAGGAGAAACTTCTCGTAATAAATCAGATCACTGCTGCCGATAGAACGACTGGAAGGACTCCAAAATCAAGGATCGGCTCCTTTCTGCTGTTATCTGAAAACGTCATTCAATTCCTTCAGCACACTTGAGCAGGGACTTCCGTTTTTTATGTGTATTTGTGCACAATCACAATAAAAAATTCTTTCAATCAAAGTTTTCAACTTTTTTGATGTATTGATTGACAAGAGGGTCGCAGCCCCAGTGTAAGGTGCCAGCTGGGTGTGGGTGGGTAGGTAATTGAAGCACTGTCGAGCCTCCGCAGGCTTCATAGGCAGGAGCTTACTTAATAATTAAGGACGACACGCGTGAAAATAATTAACACCGGATTTAATTTAGATGTAGGCAACGGAAATAACTTTTTGAATTTTTTATGTTTTCAATGGGAAAGTTTGCAGTCGTTTATTATTGGATTGGGAAATTGTTAGCGAAAAAATAAGTATTTTTAATAAACGATGGCTTCGCGCCGATTTAAGGGGTGGTAAGGGATGATTGATTTTGGAACCTGAAATTATTTCAATTTTGTAATTTGTTTGTGCAAAATTCTAAATTCTAAGTCTGCAATACAATGTAGAAGGTCTTCTTGTTCTTAAATAGCGCTACAATGGAGGGTTGGTAGCACTGTAACTGACATCTGTGTATTTCATGCCAATATCTTCGGTAGTTAATGAGATTCCTTTCATTTTCATCTAAAAAAGTGCATCTTTCGATTCGTTGAGTGAAAATATTAAAAGTTGTCCTCTGAGGGGTTTTTGAGTTTTGGGAATAGCCAAAAGTCAGACGGAGCTATGTCAGGCAAGAATAATGTGTCGCATTTTTGGTCAAACAGTTTCGAATAATCAAGGCAGTGTGATAAAGTGCATTATCGTGATTCAAAAACCAAGAGTTTCCTGCCCATAATTGTGGCTGCATCTGGCGAATAACTTCACGAAAATAATATTTCGGAAAGATAGTAGAGAGAAAAGAAAGAATCAACAACGCCAACACTCATTCCACGACGGAATGCTGACTTCGGTGATTGAACGGGAAATGAAAAGATAAAGGATCACGCTGCAGAGTGGATTCAAACCACGGGCCTCTGTGATGGTAGTCGGGCGCCTTAAGCCCTAGGCTACCAAGGCCGGTGAAGCCAGCTGATTTTTTAACATAGATTGCCACCATTTTGAAGCCGCAATTGTGTTTTTCCAAACGGATTCGCAATAAGCGACCTCGAAGACCCCCGGCCACCAAATTTCAAAGAATTATCTCAATTCCCTCTAGTTTTGACCGTGTTTTTGGGGATTTGAACACCGCGTGAAATGGTCCAATACAGTTTTGATCAGTGATGGGACGACCAGAGCGTAGCTCACCTTCCACCATGTCCGAGCAGGACATTTAAGCACAAATTTTGCACAAGCGTCGCTTCCGCCACCGCCGCCGCGCCTATCTGTTTGTGCCTTTAATTACGTGAGGCGTTTGGGGCGGGGGAGGGTGTCGAACGGGAATCTCACCCAATCTCACGTAGGGGAGGGGTTCTCGACAAATATCGCGTAATTTTTTTTTCGCAAGAAACAGTGTAAAATTGCGAGAAAACTGGGTTAAATTAAGTAAAGCCTGTTTTCCACTAAGCTATGGCTAAATCCTACACAGAAAATATGTCGGGGTTATGCGAACGCTTCAAAGTAGCACAGTTGGAGCCCCTCGATTGTTTAGCCGCCACCGGCCAGCCAAACGAGCGATTCGACGAACGACAGTGACCCGAGGAAAGGCTCGACTTGCTGTGTTTACGCCCGTAAATGCGTGTTTTTAGTGGAAGTACTAGAGATTTTTAAAATTTAACAAATCGCACGTGAGAAAAGGGGGAGTGGTCGACCAAGTCTCTCGACATCTGACCTCAGGATTGGGGGGGGGTCGAAAAATCGCCAAAATTGCCTCACCTAATTAATGGACGGTTTTATATGTGGCTACTCTACATTCCCAAATTATGGACCGAATCGACCCAGGTGCACTGCGCAATGAAATGGCCAGAAACACCTACGGCCATATGTTAGAACTCGCCCTCAGTGAGCAAACAGTAAGTCCTGGAGACGAGTTGATGGGCGTCGACGAACGCCTTAACAATACTGCCATTAGGTAAGACAGATGTTATGACTACAAAATGCCCCGTGGAGACCCTTTCTGTCTTAACAGTTTAAATCGCAGGACAGATGAATCTTGCCCATTAGTCCATGGAAATGGTACTTTAACATTGCAAAAATGCAGGACAAGATTTTTTTCTTGGGTTGTGTAGGGGGGGGTCGGTGTTAGCTTAAATTTGAGTTTTCGAGTTCCCCACCCCCCCATTTGGCCGCCATCTTGGAAAAGGTGTGCAAATGGTTTTTCCACTATATCTCCGTAACAGTACATCTTACAGAAAATTTATAAACAGACTTTTTGTTTAGAATTAAATTATCTACAATTTATTCTTCAAGCGTTTTGTCGTAAATTGAAGAATTAAGAAGTTATAAGCCTTAGAACACAAAAATTAGTCACAATATTTTCTTTTTATGGCTATAACTTTTTTTCCTTCAATTTTAACAAAAAAAATAATAACAAGTTTTTTGTAGAGGGTTTCATAACGCATAATTTCCATTCATTCTTTTTTTAATTTTGTTCACTACGAAGGGTTCACAGCGCCCCGAAGGTATCAAAGTGACAGATTTTCTGAATAATTTTTTACGATTTTACCTCCTCCTCTCCCTAGAATTTCTCAAAAACAGGTAGCAAGTAATAATAATGTATGAATGACTTTCCGTTTGAAGAAATGCCGATGTTTGAGTAATGCAATAAAATTATTTATTACTGTTTTTTATTATTGTTATGGTATGTTTTACAAGGTACGAGATGGTTTAAAATGAAATTCTTTGAATAATAACATGTATTAGTTTCTCCAATTTTTGAAAATAATTTGTGTGATGAATGAATGACTTTACGTTCTAAGAAATGCCGATGTTTGAGTAATGCAATAAAATTATTTATTACGGTTTTTTAATTTAATTAATATTTTCAATTTTGGTAGATAGCACAACTGAATAACACGTACACTTTTATAAAATTGAAAATTTTACTAAGATCAAACTGAAATAACAATTTTGAAATTACACTAAAATAATTCAAAATTTTCCCACAAAATGAATACGTCCGTATTTTGCTAGATAATTAGCATAACTGAATGAAGCACTATTTTTTGCAGCCCTAACACAAATTATTTTCAAAAATTGGAGAAACTAATACATGTTATTATTCAAAGAATTTCATTTTAAACCATCTCGTACCTTGTAAAACATACCATAACAATAATAAAAAACCGTAATAAATAATTTTATTGCATTACTCAAACATCGGCATTTCTTCAAACGGAAAGTCATTCGTACATTATTATTACTTGATACCTGTTTTTGAGAAATTCTAGGGAGAAGAGGAGGTAAAATCGTAAAAAATTATTCAGAAAATCTGTCACTTTGATACCTTCGGGGCGCTGTGAACCCTTCGTAGTGAACAAAATTAAAAAAAGAATGAATGGAAATTATGCGTTATGAAACCCTCTACAAAAAACTTGTTATTATTTTTTTTGTTAAAATTGAAGGAAAAAAAGTTATAGCCTTAAAAAGAAAATATTGTGACTAATTTTTGTGTTCTAAGGCTTATAACTTCTTAATTCTTCAATTTACGACAAAACGCTTAAAGAATAAATTGTAGATAATTTAATTCTAAACAAAAAGTCTGTTTATAAATTTTCTGTAAGATGTACTGTTACGGAGATATAGTGGAAAAACCATTTTCACACCTTTTCCAAGATGGCGGCCAAATGGGGGGGGGGGTGGGGAACTCGAAAACTCAAATTTAAGCTAACACCGACCCCCCCTACACAACCCAAGAAAAAAATCTTGTCCTGCATTTTTGCAATGTTAAAGTACCATTTCCATGGACTACATATGCTTTGCCATTTCTGTCTAGACAGAAATTTGGATATTTTCAAATTGAAAATGGCGGACTTTAAACTACGAAAGGCGGAAGATGCAAAATTGTAATAATCTCAAAGCATTAATTTTCTTATTATTCATTTTGAACCTTTTGTAGGCTTTAAAAAAATGAAATGGCATGGCAATTTTAGCCCACCCTAAAAAATCAATCTGGCAAACAGACATAATTTTGACAGCTGTGTTAACAGAAAATATGTCCTGGGGAAACACAGCCTAAGAATACTGCGTACCGAGCAATGCAGAACACGCGAAGAGAAATACAAAGAGCTGAGAAAAGAAGAAGAGCTGAAAGTTGTCTAGCCGGAAAATGAAGTCTACGAGAAAAACCTCGTTTGTGCACTATACAGTACAGAGAGGGCCGCACCAGGGTTGGAAGTTCTACCGAAGATTCCGTGGTATGACGCCATTCAAAGCTATCCTTAAGGAATCTTGAAGCGATGGGTAGAGCAATTTCATGAATTGCTAAATAGCGACTTTACTGAAGAATTGGAGGCTCCACTAATAACTGATGATAATCCCACGCTGTCGTCATTAATCTTTGAATTAGTTGGCAGAGTCATCAAACGGTTCAAAAACAACAAGGCTAAAATTATATACAGTGTATTCTCGATTTGTAGTTTTTGTTAGCACATTAGCATTAGCTTTTAATTTTTATCTATTTGTCAGTAATTAAAATAATTTTGTTTCAATTGAACGTTTAAAATAAAATACATTTTTCTTTAATCCGGATTTAATTTGTAATCTTTGGAGCCAACAACTCTTTCTGCGAAACTCATTCTAATAGGTTATGGGCTACTCGCGTGGTAACAATTATTTCAATTAAATTTATCTTAAATTTTCAATTAGGAAGTTGGTGTATCGTAAGGAAGAAAGATATGACATCTGAAACGAAGTATACGCTTGGAAAATTGAATAATGCAAATTATTTCAATTGGCGGTACAAAATGAGAAAGGTGTTTGGAGCGTGATCAGAGATGAAAAACCGAATCAAGTGACAGACACATGGACTGGATATGATGAAAAGGCTCATTCGACAATAGCGTTATCAGTTGAAGACGATCAAATCCAACACATAAGGAACTGTACATCGGCAAAGGATTCATGGGACAAACTGCAGGAATTTCATGAAAAGGATTCTCCGAAGTTTGTTCTTTATGAGACAAATGATTACTCAACGCGTTAGTGATGATGGTGACGTTGAAGCTCACGTAGGAAAAATGAACGAATTATACCAAAGATTGTTAGCTTTCGATTAAGACATTAGACATTAGATTAGAGAGAGCTATGATCAGGGCCGGCCTTAACCATATAGGCGCCCCGGGCGAGTCATGCATTTGGCGCCCTTTTATATTTCATTATAATTAAAAAAAATTATTTTCAATGTACCATATTTATTATTGAACTAGCAGGACCCAGCCCTCGAAATTCGAGTGCCATTTTCTATATCTTTTTTGAATTTAAATGCGTCTTATTCGTGCTAGTGGTTTGAGAAATGGCTACGTACCAAGTTCCAATGGTACTTCAGACAATGGCTTGTTTGAAACCTGTTTGTCTATATGCTTCCAAATTAAGGCGATGGCCCAATGCCGACGGCGCGTTATATGCGGCAGGCACCTCATGCGCATTGACGTCCGTTGAAGGTTCATTCATAGCTTCAGGACTTCAAAAATGTTGTTTTGATTAAATTCATGTATGGATTTTTGTGTATGAACTTGTTATGACTGTCATTTTTTTAAATTTCAACGCCTGCCACCACGCGAAAAAGTTGAAAGTTGGTCTACTTTTGCCGTCGCTTGACGCCGCTGACGCCGCAAAGTCGTGAATGGGATAACTCGATTTGAATTACATACAACCAAATATCGACGTCAACGCTTTGACGCGGGTAAACGCGAATAAAGTCGATAATTCGGCAACCGCCTTAAGAGCAACAATTGTAAGGTCTGTTTAGACGCTTCGCTCCCACGAACGTTCCTCACCAACTTTGTTGATGAAGGGGGGAGCGGGGTGGTACCTCTCATCATTCCCACTTAACTCTTCATCAACAAAGCTCACGAGAAAAGCTCCTGAAAGCGAACTGTCTAAACAGCGGTCAAGTAAACCAAAGCATAACTGATTACGAACCATTCTGACGGTATCAATTCGACCTGCGCGTGTCACTTAAATTTTTCAGGGTGTATATTTTCAAATGATCTGTCAAAATTTTCCATCTATTTACCGATCCTGCAAATAAATTTAATAATTTTTGTAAAATTCCGAACAGAGTAACGGATTTAATGCATGATTTTGCCGCATATCACATAATACCAAATTATAACTATGGCATCCACATGGTATTAAAAAAGCTAGCGGCCTTATTAGTTTTTGAGTGATTTTTTGGCCGAAAAGTGATTTTTGGAAACTTTGACCTTGAATAACTTCGAAAGAGTGAAGTTTTCGAAAAAATGACACCAGGGCTTTTTGTAGGCAATAACGTTTCGTATTTTGTTTTTCGAAAAACCCAGTTTTTGAGTGAGTTTTTGGCCAAACGGTGATTTTTGATAACTTTGACTTTGAATAACTTTAAAAGGGTTAATCGGGTCCACATTTTTGTAAGAACAAAAGTTGTAGAGAATTTCGTTGTTAACATTTTGGGCCCTCGCACGAGGTTGTACGGCCTATAGGAATCGAGATACAAGGAAAACTCGGGAAAAACGGCGGCCATTTTTTATTTGTGATCCTGAAATTGTTTTCTTAAAAAGTCCCAAGGAAGCTGTGGACCAATTTTCAGCCATTTTGGAATTTTGTCTCCTTTCGTGCGTTTTTTTTGCTAATTTTCCCGGGCTACAGTGTGTCTCTCTTTCGCCTTACATAAGTAAGTGAGGGATACGATAAGATAAGCAACAAAATGAAAAGTCGTGGTAGATAAATTCTGAATACTCATACTCACTCCTACGAGATAAGTTCATAAAAGTTAAGACGCTGAGGTTGTTAGTTTTTCTTAATATCGATAGAGATAGGCATTCAAATTAAGTGGATAAGTTAAGCTGGCTCGCGCAGTTCCGTGTACACTGCGACGCCCTTCAGTTGTCGGCGCCCTTCAGTTTCCGGCGCCCCGGGCCACCGCCCCGGTCGCCCACCCCTAAAGCCGACACTGGCTATGATGGGATAATAACTGCATTAGAAGCTCGCAGTGAAGAATTAACGGCTTCAACAGTTTGTTCAAAGGTGATTGCAGAATACAGGCGTCGTAAAGAAAAGTGAAAAGAAACTAAAGAAGTTGCGTTACGTGTCAGTGCTCCAATTACTAAAAGGGAAATAAACTGTTATTTTTGCAAAGGTATAGGCCATTTGAAAAAGAATTGTGGAAAATACAAGGAATGGTTGAAAAAGAAAAGTGGTAAATTACAAAAGGCAAATTTAACGAAGTGTAATAGTAATGGTGCTATGACCGAGTTTCTATTCACAGCATCGAAGATTGATGGAGGATGGATTATAGATTCAGGAGCCATTCAAAACGTGTTACAGACTATACTTTTTCTACGCCTTTAATTAGTTTTTATTAATATTTTGTAAAGAAAAACGTACCTTCTGTAAAGCTAAAGTCAAAAATATAATGTATAAGGCACAGCAAGATATTTTAACGCTAAATAACATATTAGTAGGGAGTGTTCATTCATAACAATTTTGTAATTTAATAATTCCTTAATAGATGGCCGCCGTAAAATTTATTAAAAAAATGCTATTATTTTCTGCAATTTAATAATTGAATAGTTTATTTAAAGCTAAATGTTTCTAGCGGAACATCATTGATTGTTTATTATTGAAACAATCCTTTTCTTTCTTCAATTAATAAATCTTTTTTTCTTTAATTAAGAAATCATATTCTTGGATTATGACGAACAGATGTCGCCACTAGTAGTCATTCCATAACAAGTGATGGAATGAATATTCCACACGGGTGTGGAAAGCTGCTAATTCCGTAACTAAAAGTAATATCAGAATGAATGTATTCTAACAGAGGCGTAGAAAAAGAGTTTTATTGATTTCAATAAAAATCATCGTGAACAAGTATGTGTAGCAAAAGGTCAGCAAGTCATACCAATTGGTAAAGGAACGGTTTGCGTTGATTTTGTAACCAAATCAGGAGATACAAAAGCTATCAAAATTTTGGATGTGCTATATGTACCAAGGATAAAGGGAAATTTAATTTCCGTAAAGAAACTGGCCGATAACGGTTATACGGTGAATTTTTGTGAACGGAAATGTGAAATAAAGAAAGGTGATCAAGAGGTTGCATCAGGAGAAATTGCAGGCAACTTAAAACACCAAATAAAATTTTCACGGTTGGAAATTCCAATTCAAATTTGGACTTGAAGGATAATTCTATCCATAAGTGGCACAGTATACTAGGACATAGAGACATCGAAGTTGTCAAAACTTTGACGTCAGGTATACTCGTAGACAGTGTGCAATTCGCCAAGTGTAATGAAGATTGCAAAAACATTTTGAACTGTAAAGTATGTATACAAGGAAAAATGAACCGAATTAAATTTCCACAGAAATCAAAAAATCGTGCAACTGAAGTGCTGGGTTTGATACATTCGAATATCTGTGGAGCCATGCAAACAAGTACACCATCAGGGAAAAGGTATATGCTTACTTTTATCGACGACTTTTCAAGATATCCAGTAATTTATTTAATCGTGAATAAATCGGAAGTTTTTGAAAAGTTTAAGGATTTCGTGCAATTATGTTTAACGATGTTTGAAAGAAAACCAAAGGTAATTCGTACGGATAGAGGAGGTGAGTACATGGGTGTGCATTTTGTGAGATATTTACAGGAAAATCGTATCCACTTTCAAAGAACAGCACCATATACCCCACAACAAAATGTTGTTGCCGAAAGGAAGAATCGTACTCTTGTGGAAATGGCTAGGTACATGATAATAGATGCCGAGCTTGAATACTAGTTTTGGGGTGAAGGAATCACTATGGCAAATTACATACAGAATCGTTTACCGGCAAGAGATAGTGCGAGTTCGTAAACGCAGGACTGCAGTCATTCTGCATTATTCAGCAATTGGAAGTCTGTAGCTGAATTCTGCAGGATGACTGCAGTCCTGCGTTTACGAACTAGCACATATTGAGAAAACGTCGTATGAGAGTTGGTTTAAGAAAAAGCCAAGTGTTGGATATTTCAAACGTTTTGGATCGAAATGTTACACGCACGTACCAGTCGAAAGAAGACGAAAACTTGATCCAAAGGCAATTCAAACAATTCTCGTTGGATATGATATGGCTTCAAAGGCATACAGATGTTTCGCGCCATCAACAGGAAAAGTCATCGTGAGTCGAGATGTGAAGTTTATCCATAAAGATAGCAACTGGAAAATAGATCAACAAGAAGAGGAAAATGTTATTTCAATTCAACATACAGCAGAACAAGAATTTTTCAGCGCGGATGAAAGTAACGAAGCAGAACTTAACGATGCATTACCACAAACAGAAAATAATACAGGACCAGAAGTTGGTAATGAAAGAATAGCAGTTCGTCGATCTACACGATCAAATAAAGGTGTTCCACCCGAAAGGTTGATTCAAGTAATGAAAGCAGTTAATGAAGGTACAATTGAACCGAAAATTTACAATCAAGCAATTACATCGAATCAAAAGGACGAGTGGATCAAAGCTATGAAGAATGAAATGTTCTCATTGAAAGAAAATAATGCGTGGGAATTGGTAAAATTGCCGGATGACCATCGTGCAATCGGGTGCAAGTGGGTTTACAAAGTTAAAAGAGATGCCAGTGGAAAAATTCAACAGTTCAAGGCTCGATTAGTGGCACAAGGACTCTCACAAAAGTTCGGAACAGATTACGATCAAGTGTTCGCTCCAGTGGTAAGACAATCAACATTCAGAATTTTACTTACCATTGCGACGAATGAAAAAATGAAAGTAACTCATCTTGACGCAAAGTCAGCATTTCTCCACGGAAGATTAAATGAAACAATTTATATGAAGCAGCCACCGGGATTCAAAGTTGAGGAAAAGGAGGATAATGTTTGTCTATTGAGGAGGAGCATATACGGATTAAAACAATCAGCAAGGGTTTGGAATAAAGCAATCCATCAGGTGTTGGTTGATGCTGGATATACTCAGAGCAAAAATGATCCATGTCTTTACACTTTCGCAATAGGAGGTAAATTTTGCATATGTTTTGATTAACGTTGATGATTTGATCATTGCTAGTAAACACAATGAGCTTTCAGTGGAATGTGTACGAATCCTAGGTACAAAATTCAAGATCAAGAATCTCGGTGAAATTTGAGATTATCTTGGACTACAGATCAAAAGAAATTCTCAAGGTGGTTTCGCATTAAGGTACCTGACCACCTTGTAAATTTCAAAAAATCGATTTTTTTTTGCTTTTTCTAAATTCCTATACTTTTAAGAATCACCTCCAAAAAAATTCTTTTCAAAATTCGAAATCTAAAGCCGCCCATACACGACAAGCCATGCTGAACAACCTGGTGTGTAAATTTTGAGTAAGTGTGTGGCAAACAACACGGACAAAGTAGTCAACCAAGTTGATCAACATGTCTCGTCGTGTATGGGCGGCATAACAGTGTCAAAAAAGTGAAAGTGCAGATTAACAAAATGTAAGTGAAAAAAATTGCTTTTTTAAAAAATATTTAAAAAAAATAGCGAGTAAAAACTTTAAACGCGTTTTTCTCGAAACTACTTTTTTTCAAATGGCGGACAGATTATCTCCGAAACTACTCTGCCGATTTCAATGAATTTGGTCTTGTTTTGTTCGTTGAGATGTGTTGTATTCAAATTTACCACATTTTGCGAAAAAATATTAATTTTAACATTTTTTTTTTTGGAAAGAATAGTGAAAAACAGGGGTACTTTCTCAATTTTTTTTTCAAACATCCCCCATTTTTTTTTTTAGAATTTTGGCAAATTGTGGTAAATTGTCACGTAAGGGGCCTTTCTTTTGAAGATGCGGTTTTTTTTTTGTTTCTGATTTACCAATCCTGAGATAAGCTGTCCGCCATGGGACACAATTTTTTGGAGGCCTCGACTTTGGCGCCTCCTGGATAGTGGTTAAAAAATGAAATAAAAAAAATTTAATTAATTTTATATTCCATAAGATTCAAGTAAAACTTTAAAATAAAAATCATTGTAATATCTAATACAGGGCCTGAGAAAAAAATTCTTGAAAATGTAGTATTTTTTAGCCTCCTAAGGTGGTCAGGTACCTTAAATCAAACAGCGTACATCAATAAGATCCTGGGTGATTTTGGTGTAGCAGATTCAAAACCATCTCATGTGCCAATTAGCGTTTCATATGAAAAAGGTGAAGAATCAGAAAATTTAACCAACAACGAAAATTATCGACAGTTAATTGGTTGCTTGTTATATATTTCGGTGAATACTTGACCAAATATATCAGCAAGTGTATCAATTTTGGTACAAAAGGTTTCTAAACCAACGCCAGAAGCCTGGAATGAGCTGAAACGCGTCCTCAAATATTTAAAGGGCACTGCAGGTTTTTCATTATTGCTTGGCGGTGTTGAAAACAAAACTGATCTTATCGGATATGCGGCTGCAAATTGGGCCGAAAACAGGGTTGATCGAAAATCAAATAGTGGATACGTTTTGAAGTTATTTGACGGTGTGATTAGCTGGAGTTGCAAGAAACAAACATGCGTTTCTTCATCAACTGAGGCTGAATTTATCGCTTTATCTGAGGCGTGCAAAGAAGTATTATGGATCCGTCGATTATTGATGGATTTCAATAAAAAATGGACAAACCAACTACATTGTTCGAGGACAACCAAAGTTGCTTGAGGCTAATTGAGGAGGAGAAATTCTCGGGCAGATCAAAGCATATCGATGTACGATACTATTTCGTTAAAGACTACATTGATAAGCAAGTGGTCAAATGTGTTTATTGTCCGACTGAAGAAATGGTGGCAGATTTGTTAACGAAGCCTTTGTCAGCGACTCGCATCAAAATATTAAGAAAAGAATGCGGTGTGATGAAATCGGAATAAGGAGGAGTATTGACAGTGTATTCTCGATTTGTAGTTTTTGTTAGCACATTAGCATTGCCTTTTAATTTTTATCTATTTGTCAGTAATTAAAATAATTTTGTTTCAATTGAACGTTTAAAATAAAATACATTTTTCTATAATCCGGATTTAATTTGAAATCTTTGGAGCCAACAACTCTTTCTGCGAAACTCATTCTAATAAAAATATGCACCAAGGGATGCATGAATTAATTGTGCATGTATGGGAGCAGGAATCGATACTAGAAGTCTGCCAAAAAGGCATTCTGTGCCCGCGTTGCCCCAATCTAAACAAGGAAATATCACAGCGTGCAGCAATAATCGCGGTATAACGTTGTGTAAGATATTCTCGCCAGAAACATCATGGGCCAGTTTAACTCCAGACCAACAACTGATCAGATTCTTACCCTGGCAAGCTAAAGAAAAATGTCTAGGGTCTCAAAACTCAATCCAGGTCTGGTATATTTGGGGATTACATCCTCACTTTATTCTCCAGAGTGCCAGAGGTGTCTAATACAAATATTGGACCCAAAACTCAACTGAGAGAACTTGAGAACTTTCGCCACGAATGCCCTTCATGTTCTCTTGCACCTACTCGTCCCCACCTTCATATAAAACATCTAGCCTCATGTAGTGCCGTCAGACTGAGGGAATCCGATTGACCTACGCCAAGGACTTCTCCATCAAAATACCCTCACGAAGAGAGTGGAGAAACGGAGACATCCATGAGGATATTCCCTAACGGCTCCAAGACGTCAGAGGGCTTCGGGTGGGGCTTATCTAGAGACCACTAACAGTTCAGTGTCCTGGCATCTTCCGATGCCCGCTAGTATATTTCAAGGGGAAGTGCTGGTGATCCTGAAGGTCTGCCAGACCATCAAATTTGAACCTACACAAGGATCTAGCATTGAAATTTTCATAGATAACCTCTATAAAAGCTCCGGATTCAGTAATGATTCAAGCTAGTGCGTCTCGTCTGTTGTCAAAGCTTTAGCTCAAACCAGGTACCGCATACTAGGCAGTTACGTTCTGGAAGATTTAAAGAGATCTCCAGAAGAGATCTGGAGATCAGATCACTGATAAGCTTCCTAAATTCCATAGACTTTGGACATATGTCACAGCCGACCAAATAACCACTGAAACTAGGTACGAATTCATGATAGGGCCGCCGCACTGTGGGGCAAAACACGAAAAACCTGGCCAAAACCTCAAAAAAAAAATTCGAATTAAATGTTTTGTTCCAGTAAGTTGTCAACTTAAATGTCCGTGCTGTAGAAATCCATCGGAATAACCGTTAAAAGCTTTTACCCTAGGAGCCTGCGTCGATTCGAATACGCCACTCTTTGTGTCGCGAAAGCATTTGTTGTTTGATGGACGGTGAAAGTGGCACAGTTAAACACAAATTACTTCTTTGTAAATAATTTTTTTTACATAAATGAAAATGGATGTTGTTGCAGGAGGTATCTAGATTGATTCCAGATAAATATTTATTAATAATAGCAAAAATAGATTATTTGGTTAACAATAATTATTTATGTGAAATTTAACAATAAATTAGAACTTTTCAAACTACATAAGTTAGGAGAAAATTATATATCCCGCAATATCCTGTCTAATTTTTTATACAGTTTTGAAGCAAACCCTATAACGTTTCATTTTCTGAAAGCAATAGCTACGCATATTTGCGCCCCCTCCTGTATGTCACTACTCAAACAGTGGTGCTAGAAATGAAGTTAAGAATCCAGAATATAAATTAATAACAAAATGTTTTTAAAACATACAAAAGCGACCCCAAAAACTTTGATTTACAAAGGTTTTTGGGGCCGTTGATTACGAATTTTATAGTGAAATTGCAAAATTCAAAATGGCGGACAAAAATTGCATAATTTAACGAAATTTAATCAAACCAGTGTATAATGTGGTGGATTTTATATTTATGCCTATCTAATGGAATCCATTTTTTTCTATTGAAGGTTCTCAAGATAAACAAGTTCAGCTATCCAGCAACGACATTTTTGTGCTGATAAAAGATAATTTAAATATCGAACTAGCAAATGCTGTTACCCGTTTGCAAGAACATATATTGCAGATGGCTGGATTAGAAATTATGATTTCTTCCAACGATAAAGGAAATTTGAGCAGACTGCTTCATCAATTCAGGACCAAGTATATTGAAGCACAGCGAAAAGAAGACAGATTCTTATCAACAAATAAAGACTGGCTTTCAAGCACAATAGCTTTCCGGGTACCGGCAAATCCTTCAAAGACACCAAATAAAGTAGGTCGTCCTCAAACAGATTTCGAAAAAATAAGTGAAAGGTCGAAACGCAGACGAACTGAGAACATTCGTTGCCAGAAAAGTACGGCAGAATTGGCGTATGCTTTGCAGATGAATCTGCGAAGTAGCGGAAACTCTGATGCCGCGAGAGTTGTCAAAGACGTATCATTATCCGATTCGTCTTCGACTTCAGCAGGCACATATCGATCATCTTTGGAGTTTGTTCCGGAAAATCAACTGTCAGGTGATGCTGCCGTCTCTGTTCTGATAGAACAAAAATTGTCGAAATCCCAATACCAGGGGCTCCGAAATTTATGCCTACAAAACAAATGCAAATTACTTCCTTCTTACAAAGCAGTTCATCAAGCAAAACGGAAATGTTTTCCCAGCAAATACGATATGACCATAACAGAAAGCAAAGCAGAACTGAAATTACAATCATTACCAGATCATACAACCGAACGTATTTTGTTGATTAAAAAAGAAGTCATTCAGAGCTTGGATATAAATACAGTTCATAACTTCAATCTTATTTGCAAGTGGGGATGTGATGGCACTTCGCCATATTGGGTCCGCCATTTTGTTTTGTGGCATTTTAATTCAAGATTACTAATCGGTATGCTTATAAACCCGAATTAATTCATTTTTACTTATAAACACATTTTATATTAAAAATACAAACTTTTGATGTTTTTGTCCGCCATATTAGTCCGCCATTTTGTTTTGTGGCATTTTAATTCAAGATTATTATTTAGAATGCTCATAAACCTCTAAATATAAAATTTCAGTCGAATCGTACGACGCCTTCATATTATGACCAGCTTTTCGGGAGTTGGCCCCACTGTGCGCCGGTCGCACTAGGGTCGCCCTACACCTAATTTAACTTGACCAACAAGGATTATGTTGAAGTAAGCTATGATGTCACTCAGTTTTTAAGTGAACATGGAAGTTACAGAGCATATCTAAACCGAATCGGTCGCGGTACTACCCAAAATATACTGATCAAGAGAAGGTCATTGAAGACGTTGTTTTTCGCTGCCCATAATACACAGGGCTGAGCTGAGGATCTACTGATTGATTTTATTTCGGCTTCGCATAATCCCGTCAGATATTATTGGTTCGTTATTACTGATTTGGTCCCTTGAGTGCAAATATCCAAAGTCGTTTTTACACCGACAACGAATCCCTTTAAGAGAGAAATGTATTTGCCTTTCTTTTCAAGGCAGACAAATAATATTTAGCATGATTAATGTTGAAATCTGAAATGACTGGGAAATTAGTTTTAGCACACGCGATATATTCATAATACATACATATCATAAATCTTTTTACATATTTTTATCTTATTTTCTTTAAAGTAAGGTTAATTACATTTCACAATGCACGGAGACATCTATTGGCGGAAGTCAGATAGTTATTGGCCAACTCAGTATTTGAGGAATTGTAAATTTTTAGAAGTCGATCCATAAATATTTATCGACTATTGCCATGAACTGTTCACAACTGGTATGATTATAAATCATTGGTGCACAGTCTATGAAATATTAATGTCACAAAAACAAAAGAATTTTGAGTACTTTAGGGCTTGAAAAATATACACTCATGTCCTTGTACGTTGCTCACTATTGTATATAATAAAAACCGTATCCTTTTAAAATACCATTTAATTGCTCATAATAGTCACAGTGGTAATCATACTGCTAAAGACCATTTCTCAACTGAAATGTCAAGTCGTGAGCTTCAACTAAATACAAATTACACCACAACCCTAAACCCAAAATATGGAATTATTCAAAGCAGTGCGTGATAAATGTTAAAATTCTTCAAATATCTCTTACAAAGCAATGAATAACCAGAAGACGAGAAAACATTGCGTGCCAAAAGTAATTGTGGCAAATCCATTATTTTCCGAGGGAAACATGGCAAAACAGTAAAAACTATATTGATTTACTACCAATACTTTCTGCGGTTAAATGGCTCGTAGGCCAGTGACAAGAACAGATTGGCACCAAAACGAGCTTCATTCACCTTCATCAGTCAATAGATTTATCGCCTTAAAGTCTATTCGATATTCACCAACGAATTTTTAATGAAGATTCATTTCAATGGCCCAAATGGGGTGACATAGTATGAATGTCCCAAAATCCTTTCACGGCTAATCCGTAAAGACTGCTTCCTAAGTTCACAGTGGAACAAATGCCGGAGTTATGTTATATAATAAGCATTCAGCCATTGTCTTATCGCCTCTGTTAAGAAAACTTTCTCCGGGGAGTAACAAAACGTTGGAAGAAAGCGCATTTGTGCGGTATTTTCCCCTTATGTCACAAGAAAACGCTCTGTCGAAAGTGTACAATTGGCAGTGACGACAAATTAAGACGTTCCGAAATTGCAATGCTAGTGTTAACTATTTTGATAGTGGGTTTCCATAATTTATTTTAGCACTATGAACACGGACAACTAATTAGAAGGTTTAATAAAAGAACAAGCATTCACGCTAAGGAGCTTTTTTAGCAAAAGGTTAACTGATAAAGTTTGGCGAAATGGAGGTAAGTTCAACCCCTGTTGTCTTACATAGGAGTACAACCGAAGTTGTAATTTATTATATTAGGACTCTGCCACCCTCTCTGATGTCAAACGTTTTCTGAAATTGTTCGCAATATCTAATTTTCAAAGGCAACAGCTGGAAAATTTTGTAAAACTAAGCCAATGTCGATATATTCATACCTCTCGTATCGTAATTGACGAACTTCTTGCCGACCTGAATAACCGGGGTTCAAAGGACAGGCCTATGCAGATAATATCGTCATAAACGATCAGCGGCAGTCATGATGGCATCATCTCAGATCTCATGTAGCTGGTGTCGGAGTAAGAACTTGGATATTAACCCACAAAAAACTGTCATCGTACCATTCACTAATAGAATGAAGCTAAAATTTAAAGCTCCCGCTTTAGATTATAAAAAAATGATTTTCTCAAAGTAGGTTAAGGAGGAATACCGTTAACAGAGAGCCAAGGATTACCCTTACTCGTAGTCGGTGATATATTTAAAATGCTTAAACACTTAAATCCTGTAAAACGAGATTTTTGAGGTTTGACAATTTTTTTCTATTACTTTCGAAAATCACTGGGATTCTGTATATGGATCTCTCGCTCCTACTTCTATTTCAATGTAAAACTCACTCCAACATTGTTAAGGCCCGTCCTCACTACGCGGACTTAGAATCCACGCGCTTTTGGTCGTACGGCCAGCCAAAAGCGCGCGTGATCTTTTAATTTTCTGAGTCATGAGTGAGAAAAAATCAATTCTCATTTGAAACGGCGTACGCGCTTTTGAAAAGCTCATAGTGTGTGGACGCACAATGTACCTTTTTAACCACAGCCTTTTGTCCGCGTTGTTTGGCCGCACGGCCTTTACCATGGACAAAGTCGTAAAAAAGTCGTAAAAAAGTCATAAAACTCTATATGAAAAAAAAGGCAAAAGCGCGTACGACCCAAGACCGCGTAGTGTGGCCACACCATTAAGGCTTATTTTTATGCAAAATAAGAGCTTTCAGCGACGAAACTATTTCCTCACATCTCAAAATACGACATTGTTGTTTAAATTTAACAAAAAAGCTCTCAGATTATTAATCTTTGATCTTATGCGGAGTGAACTAAGTTGATGTTCAACTTTCAATTAAGGGTTGCCTTCGTTGATGTATACGGCCCTAAATATCTAGGTAAAATCCTGAATCAAAAGCTCTCCTGGAAACCCCAGATTAAGAGAATAACTGCCAACGCAATCACATTTGTAGGCAAACCCGGACCTCAAAGCGAGGTTAATGTTTTGGCTATACACGACGGTCATAAGGCAATCCTGGATGTACTGGTGTAATCACCGCTGAAAGTATTAGGCACGTAGTCCAACAAAGGATTTAGTGAACGTCTGATGACTATACAAGTCGCGAATGAGTACATACAAGTATTTTAACGGCCTGTTTCACCACTTGCTGATTAAGCTCCTGATAGCCTATTCAGAACTTATCTGCAAGATAAACTACAAATTTTGGCTTCACAGGTCTTGGATAGAAATATCTGGCAGATAAAATTGCTGGTAACTTATCAGCCGATTCTAGTGGCTGTTAAAAGTTTTATCTGGAAGATAATAAAAAAATGTTGCAAGTAGCGGGAATAGAGATAGTTTTAGAGCATTTTTTGGTATAATAATACTCCTCTTTAAGCATTTTTACCTTAACAGTCGTAGACTGCGGTCACAAAAGGGTTCCAGATGGATTTATTTGAATTCTTAGAAGACGAATTTGATGAATATTACGTACATACTACGCGACCTCGCAGGAATCGAGTAATTTGCCCAAATTATTTTGAATCACTCGATTTTAGGATTTGATTCCGGCTTACCAATTTGCCGGGGGTGTGTTTTCGAAATGGCAACTTCAGCTATGGTTAGCTTGGGGAGGGTGCAAATGTTCAAAAAAGTCTGCCACTAGTATTTAACGGTTATTAGATTATTAGTAGAACCTATATACGCAGCGACAAATTTTTTTTTCAATTTTAACCCCTTTTTTACCCCCCAACCCCTCTATCTACAAAAGAGTCCATTCTCCGGGCTAACGAGTGTGCATATGTTCTTAACTGCGTATCACACTATGTATATACGAAATATCAGCGTTAAGAAAAAGACGTAGGTCTGGCGGGCCTGCGCTCTCGAACTATTACTATACGACTATAGTGGAAATATTTGTCACTCCAACAATTTTTTCTGGTCATAAGAAGAATTTTTTTTAATAACGACAACTAAATATATTTATTTGATGCCGTATTTAACTAAAAATTTTTAGTAATATTGTGATTGTGGTAACTAAAAATGTCTTTCAGTGATTTGATTTTCAGTAACTTTGCAATTCCACCTATGCAACGATTGCTTATAACTCTCCGATATTTTTTAACTGGGACTCCAAATTAAATCGTGGACATAGTTGCCAGATTGCCTTGATCATGTCATAAACAAACTATTTTTAATGACTCCCGTATTAAGCAAAGATTGAGTGACCCTGCTAAATTAAGTGGCAGATATATTTATCTGCCAGTTAGTTTATCAGGGAGTTTGATGGGGAAACTGAAAAAACATATCAGCAACCTTTATCTGTTAGATACTGTTATAAGGCAGATAACTATCTGAAACTTTATCAGCAAGCGGTGAAACAGGCCCTAAATCTTTTAAATCACGATATATCATGAATGGCAATGCGTACGAGAAAATGAATAATACATTTTTTTTTTTTATAGATAATCGCATAATCTACAAAACTATAAGCGATATTTGCAAAACTATAAGCGATATTTGCAAAAACTGATATTTTGACCTTTTGGCTTTGAATAAAAATATTTGGGAGTTGGAACCGACCGATCGTGGGAGGATTCGACATTTTATTTAAAATGATATTTTTAAGGTCTCAACTTTCAGCAACTTCATTGAGCTTTTTTTCGTCTATTATGACTGGACTATAGCGCTAGATAATGCCCGTCACAGCATCGAGTTCCGAGTTTAATTGATTTTACAATGCTCAGCAAGGGCCGATCAAGTTCTGGGAATTTTTTATTGAAAAAATAAATATTCAGCAATCACCCCTGCAAATTTCAGCGCTTGGTCTTAAAAGATGGCCCACACGCCAGAAGGTCCGAGAGCAAATTTTTTTTTGGTAAATTTGTAGAAAAATGTCAGCTATCGATTGGCAATGGTGACATTCCAATGTAATTAAAAATCTCAAAGATATTCATGGATTTTTTGGGTTTAAAAAAAATTGATTTTTTGACAGATTTTTCGCATATTAGGGATCGTTTTGTAATATGTGCAATTATTACACATGTAAGCGCAACTGTTAAATGAAATTTTGGTATCGTTCGGGTATAAAAATATGATAGCCTGTATAAGCTATTGGACATTGAAAAAAAACGCGTTTTTTTCTAAAAAATGGATTTTTGCAATAAGCTTGCAAAATTTTGCAAATCTGTAGAAACGCTCTTATTCGACTTATCTTGGACTACGCTTTCACCGTGGTTCATTAAAAAATATCTTCTTTTCACGGAGATACGATTTTAGCGGTTTTTTTGGCAATAACTAATTAATTTTTTATAATTTTGCAATTTTTTGAGACCAGCTCGATCCGTATTAAAGTGTTAGGGGTCATCCATAAATTACGTGAGGCGTTTAGGGGGGAGGGGGTCGAGCCGAATCTCACCAAATCTCACGTGGGGGAGGGAGGGGGTCTCGGCAAATATTTTTTCCCGCAAGAAACAGTGTAAAATTGCGAGAAAACTAGGTTAAATTAATAGTACAGGTAAATTAAGCCGAAAAAAGCGACATAGCTGAAAGTTGGCAGAGACCTTCTTTTTAGGGTTCTTCATAAGGGGTTATGACATCTACCCATTTTCTACCCCGGGAAGCCCACTTTTTAGGGGGTTTTAGGGCTCAAAATTAGTACATATTTTTCTGCAATTTTTTTTGCAATATTTCTTAATATCTTTTTGTTTTCTTCAATTTTAAGTACAATATCTGTAAATGAGAATATCTTTAAAAACGTCTTTTCGGATCCGCACTTAGGTATCATTCACGAAAATCGTGGTGCAGTCTCAGATGAACATGGTGAAAAGTTTTATCAATACATATTGCACATAGAGAAGGAATAATGAATCCATTACATAAAAAGTATACTTGATGCTATTACTATATTTGGGCTCAACAGCAATTGGGTGTAAAAATTTAGACACTGCCGTTTACACTGTATTTGTTCACTGTTTCAAATACCATCCAACTGGAACATCCAAAAAAATTAATGAAAATATTTTAAATATCTGGGAATGAAGAATGTATCGCGTGTTGAAAAATTCTTATCATTTTATACAATGGCCTGGCAAAAACTGGGAATGTAACGTACGCATTGACTTATACGACCATTTTTAGACAGATTGCGACCCTGCGCTGAACAAGTGTGGTGGCCTAAGCTGGAACAAAAAAAGGCCCAGAAGCCCAATTGAAAAACCTGGAACCTGATGCCCTCCTAAGTATCTCAGTGCATAATGCACCTAATCCTACTGCAATCATAGATATTAGGAATCGGCTCTTTTCACATCAGTCAGAACACATGCTATCTAGTACAGGCTGTGCGGCGCAAAATTCCTTCAGATCGAAAAAAAATAACCTGGCTGGTTTTTCAACGAGATAATTTAGGTAAAAGTACTAGTTTTTTAAAAAAAATACTTTGGAAAAAACCGGTTTGTAGGAAGTTATCGAAAAAAATCGGAAAGGTGGGAAAACCGATATATCGGAAAAAAAACAGGGAAAAAAATATTTAATGGAAAAACAAAAAATAGGAGATTGTAGTGTGAGAAAAAACGAAAAAAATGATAGTTGTTTAAGTCAAATCCGTTAGAAACTTTACGAGAAAACACGCTTTTATGTCGAAAAAATCGCGATTTTTCGCCCTTCATTTTCTCAGCTTGTGTGACTCGTAGGAAATCCGTTTGGGGCTTAAATTATAGCTTTTAATACTGTTTCCTTGTAAAAAAATTTTCGTCGCAAAATAATATTAAGTTTCCGCACAATTTGCGAAAATGTAACAATAGGTGCTTCGGAAAAACCGTGCGCGATCGGTTAGAAAGCATCCTGCGACAATTTAAAAAAATACATTTTTTTCGTTAAGAGTTGCCCTACAACCTCTGCATAATTATAAATCTCCCAGATGCATGACAGAGCCGTGAAAACGCAAACAAAATCGAGCGATTTTTTCCGCGAGCGCTCTATTTAAGTATATTGACCTCGTTTCAATTATATACACTGCACATAGGCTTATGAATGCATACACATACATTACGTTTCTTCCATACAGGCTTTATAACGTACCGCAAAAGTGAAAATCAGAATGGGGAGTGAGGTTGAGAAATGCATTCTGTGCGACAATAACATCATGGATGAAGAATCTTCATCGATTGTACAACAGCAAGGGATTAAAAAATTTATTCAATCAAGCAAACAACGGAAGGATGGAATGCACATTCAGCTCTTGAAACATACGTTAGAGTTCGCAGCAGCTGCCACCGAGTGTGCGATTCCGATGCTGTCCTAAATAAATATCCTACTAGGAGCACTCGCGGAAAAAATCGCTCGATTTTGTTTGCGTTTTCACGGCTCTGTCATGCATCTGGGAGATTTATAATTATGCAGAGGTTGTAGGGCAACTCTTAACGAAAAAAATGTATTTTTTTAAATTGTCGCAGGATGCTTTCTAACCGATCGCGCACGGTTTTTCCGAAGCACCTATTGTTACATTTTCGCAAATTGTGCGGAAACTTAATATTATTTTGCGACGAAAATTTTTTTACAAGGAAACAGTATTAAAAGCCACACAAGCTGAGAAAATGAAGGGCGAAAAATCGCGATTTTTTCGACATAAAAGCGTGTTTTCTCGTAAAGTTTCTAACGGATTTGACTTAAACAACTATCATTTTTTTCGTTTTTTTCTCACACTACAACCTCCTATTTTTTGTTTTTCCATTAAAAATTGTTTTCCCTGTTTTTTTCCCGATATATCGGTTTTCCCACCTTTCCGATTTTTTTTCGATAACTTCCTACGAACCGATTTTTTTCAAAGTATTTTTTTTTAAAACTAGTACTTTTACCTAAATTATCCCGTTGAAAAACCAGCCAGGTTTTGTTTTTCGCTCTGACCTTTTTCAGCCTGTACTAATCTGCAGTGCATTGTCACTACAAAAAGCAGACATTTGCACCAGGCGACATTATTAGCCATCTAAGCATCTTACAAGATTCGAATTTTGAATCTGCTCTGACATACTAGAGTTTATTTTAAGTTTAAATTTGTTTTATTTATGTTAAAATTTTTATTTATTTATTTATTTTATTTATTTATTATTCATTAGTTCCATGGTAAGTACACAAGACTTTCATCTTTTAGAGTAACAACAAATTTAATATATATAAAAATTGGAATTTTAATAGTAGCTTAAACTAACCTTAACTAAATAATTTTAAAACCTAATTAGAATAATATCGGTGATCATAGAAGAAAGGAAGGTTAAATAAGCTAAACAAGAGAAAATTAAGAGGGGGAGAGAAAAATAGATGCTTGCTTTCTGAAAGCCGCGACTGTGCCTATTCTTTGCACCACGTTGCGAAGGCTATTCCAAAGTCTAATAGAGGCCAAGATAGATTTTGAAAACCTTTTGTTATGAATATCGAGAGCTGTGAAGAATGGAAGTCTAACAGATCCCCACTTCTTGAATCTACATCCCGGTGTACGGGCGCCTCAAACGCCAATTTGAGAAGCTGACTGTGACCTCAGACTCCGGCTCTCTACGGCCTGGGTCATTCAGTCACAGGTTTTTTACCCTAAAGTGCCATCTATAGAGGAGTGCTCCGAAGTTTGTTTTGTATATCTTCATCTTTACAATAATATTGTGATGTGATTGACTGTACATGCCATAATTACATGTTTTGCCAAAGTCAACCTTCGTATGTCAATATAATGTAAAACTTTTTTTTTAAATTTCATATGCTTGCTCTACAAATACACGAGTTGAGCTCAAACTTAGAATTAAAAATTTTCTGTTCTCTTGTTAAAAAACCATTATCCCTGTAAGGCATCATGAGATTGATTTCCAAAGGATAGGCAGAATCACCTGCTAAATGGTAATCGACAGGTATTGTAGTTTATATTGGGTGCATGCCGAGTTGGTGTTGGAATGATTTTGTGGTACTGTTCCTCAACACAAATTATGTTTTTTTAAATAAATCTAACGCAATCAAGCACAGATTAACGTATTTACACTACAAATACGCATAATAGTGTAAATACTAGAAATTTTTTAAAATTTGAATAATCTCACGTGGGATTGAGGGGGGAGAGGGTCGAGCCAAATCTCACGACATCTCACCAAGTGGGGAGGGGAGGGGGGTCGAAAAATCGCCAAAAACGCCTCACGTAATTTATGGATGCCCCCCAACCCAACTTTGCATTTAACTTTTTTTGTACAAGGCCAAGTTTTTTTTAAACGTATAAAACTGTTTTTCGCAAACTTTGGCCGCCATTTTGAAAAGGACGTCATTTGTTTTAAAAGTTCATTGAACACAATGACGGACGGACGGACAATTTCCAATTTTTTACATACCTTGGTACCAAACTAGTTTAAGAACGCAGAGATCAGCAATTGTTGAAATATTCGTAATTAAGCAAACTATGGGAAAGAGTTATGAATAAAGCATTGATATGCACATCCTCTTCATAGATTTTAAACAAGCATTTGATAGTATTAACAGAAGTATAGTCGCAAACCGGCTCATAGAGCAAATAATTCCAAGGAAGCTAGCCAACCTCGTCCTGATGACAATGTATAAAGCAAAGCTAAGGTAATAATTCAAGACCAAATGGCTGATGAATTCAATATCAACAAAGAAGTACGCCAAGATGATGCGCTATCAGCGCTTCTGTTCAATATTGTTCTGAACTTGTTCAATAAGCAACCTAGACAGAGAAGGCACCATATTCAACAAGTCGTGGCAAATAATAGCTTATGCCGATGGTACAGCAATTGTCTCAAGGAACTACAGAAGTATTTGTGAAACCACAGAAGTATTTGGGAGACCACAAAATATTACCATTGGATATTGTAACTTCGAAGGCGTCTCAAGGTTCACTTAGTTTGGAGCAGTGATATCCAGTGACAACAATATGAACTTCTCCATATACCGGGCCCACTTTGCACACAAAAAACTTCTGCAGTTCTTTTGACCTATTCCTTCCTATTACCATCTCTGGAATGCAAATCCCGTACTCCAATAATGCAAAATATTTAGGGATGAATCTAGATGCAAAACTTATGTGGAAAGAGCATATAAAAAAGAAAAGAGAGGAACTAAACATCAAACTTAGAAAACTATATTGGCTTATTGGTAGAAAATCAGTTCTATCTATACACAATAAACTGCTTATATACAAGAAAACATTACGACCCGTGTGGACATACGGAATTCAGTTGTGGGGATGTGCCGCTGAAAATAATATACCGTGTTTTTTTAATCTGTTCTATTCTGTTCTGTCCTGGAACATTAAAAAAACCGCAAGGGAAATTTTCATTTTTATTTACATAAATTACGGCTTTGGGCATTTTAATTTCTTCTAATATTGCATAAATATCAGTCTTATTTATCTCTCCATTAATTTTTCTCGTTTTTCATTCAGTAAACAAAACATTTTACTTTATTTGTCAACTGTCAAGTTAAAAAACGTATGTGAGAAAAGGGAAATTTAAAATTTCCCTTTGTGCTGGATAGTGTTCTTGATAATTATCGGGGACAAGCCTTTGCAGTGGCGTAGGAACGGGGGTGGTTTTGGGGACAAAACCCCCCCCGAAACGCCTTTTGTATGAAGAAAATTCAATTTGAATATTTATAATATCATTTTGTAATTTTGATTAATAAACAGTTCTCAAAGATATACTTTACTTTAGGTGAGATTGCACATGTGAAAACAACAGTATATACTTTCTTCTTTTGCAGTTGCATTTTGACAATCCTCCAGGATCCAAACTCTTGCGCTATATTTTGAGAATAAATTGAATTTAAACTGGGATTAATGGGTTAAGCCATTCAGCACTAAGAAAATACACTAGAAATATCAAGTGTTAGTTGTTATAGTTTGAATTTTTTTAAAAATCAGCAGTAATAAGGAGGTCATTGTGCCTCAGACGTCGTATCTTAAAAATCCGCTGGCAAGATAGAATTTCAAATGAAGAACTATATGGCGCCGTGCCGGCCAAGAAAGGATAGACGACCAAATCAGGCGAAGGAAATGGAATTGGATTGGCCACACCATGCGACGCGAAGACGATAATCTAGTCAAACAGGCCCTCGACTGGAATCCGCAAGGAACCCGTCGAGTCGGAAGACCTAGAACAACTTGGAGGAGAACCCTATTAACAGAGGCTGCCACAACTGGGAGATCCTGGTCAAAGCTGAAAGCTGTCGCACAAAACAGAGTCCGCTGGAGGGCAACTGTTTCCGCCCTATGTCCCATGAGGGATTAAAGGAGCGCTATGCTATGTGCCTCAAACGCGGATCACAAGTGGCTCATGATTGATTGATAAAAGTCAGTGAAGAATTTGGACAATACAGATTTCATGCTAACTTTCCCGTTCCTAGGATTTAAAAGTGCACTTTCTGAACCGCTCGAAACTTTGGGCCCTGTTCTAACTTTCGTACGAAACCGAATTCTGAGGAAAATGTAAAATTTTCGTTCCGAAATGATTTCGAAAGGAATTTGAGCAAATTTCATGTGTTGTGTTCTCATTTTCGAAATTTTTCGTCGTTTGACAGTTTTATTTTCGGTCTTTGGTTTTCGGCCGAACATGATTTTCGTATTCGTTTTCTTACACTGGTAAAAAAAATTTCTTGGCTTAAGCACTTTTTCTTGAACCAAGCAACTCATGTTTTGGATATAACGAAAACAAAATTGTCTCGGAATAAGCAATACTCATAGTCTTGGTTTTATTGTCTTGGATGAAGACAAAAGTTGTCTTGAAGTAAAAAAAAATGCGAAACCGATGATATCATAATTGAAAACAATTCAAGTTCTAAAATCGGTCTTAATAGTTGTGATACATTTTTAGAGCTTGAAAGTCCGGTAACCGAAAAAAGTCCGATGAATTAAACATTTAGTTTCTGGAATAAAAAATTAAACAATCTTATTTCGAGATAGACACAGGGGCGGCGCGTGGTTTTTTTGCGCCCGGTGCTTTATGCTATATTGCGCCCCATCAGCTGATCATATGAAAAAAACTTTTTTCGTCTGGATCGCAATGACGAAGAAGCGGAAAATACACAAGGCACTTCTAACTTGGTAGCAATTTGCTTGACTTTTTCAATAACTTCCTGATATTTTGCTCTGATCGTAAATCTATCAAAAAAAAACTGGTGTGCGTAGGACCACACGATGGAAGTGAAAACTTCTATGGCCATTCTGTATTTCCTTTCAATCTTAATATTACAGGAGGATAATGGTCAAACAATTTTGTCTATGAATGTGAATGCATTTGAAATATTTTTTTTTGTGGACTTGGAAACACATTTTACTAGACAAGTCGTTCTTATTTAATTATACAGTCGTTATACAGGTATTTATGCATTTTACTTTTTACAAAATTCTGGTGAAGTGATTTGTTATGCATACCATACATATTGCCAGCGCATTTTTAATTTTCTATCATTGACAAGAAATTCATTATTTCCGACCTTAAACACCTCCAAATAGCGATTTTCGGTGAAATCGAATCGTAATTGCCAAAATCGTACCGCCATATTGGCGCCGCCATTTTGAATTTTAAAATTTTGACCACAGATTCGCCATTTGTGACCTTAAAAACCCCCCAATACTGAGTTTCAATGGATTCAGAACACATTTGCAAGTCCGCCATATTGGCACCGCCATTTTGAATTTTCAAATTTTGAGCACAGAATCGTCATTTGTGCTGATAAAAACATCTTGATACCGATTTTCAATATAATCGGAACACAATTGCAAAATTCGTCCGCCATCTTGGAACCGCCATCTTGATTTTTTTACAAAGTTGTCAGATTGCATTGTCATGGGAACTCAATGTGTGTGCAAAGTTTCATACAAATCGGTTTAGTAGAAGTAGTTAAAAAAGCTGTCGGAAAATTTGAACCAAAGAAACAAACAAACAAACAAATATACGAGGTCAAGCTAAATAAAACCATTAAAAAATCCATAATATGCTCTAGCCTTCCACATAAAAAAAATAATATATAATCAAACATAAGAATATATAATACATAGTAATATAGTATAATAATTTATAACACTTAATACAAACTAAAACCCCCAAAGGCAAATTTTTTCTCACGTGGTACGGTAGCGTGATGGTACGTTAGCGTGACGCGAGTTTTTAGTTTTTCCCCGGGCCAAAAAGTGCCCAACGTGCCTATAGAAGTTTTCACTTCAAAAACCTTTTGTGGAATTTAAAATATCAACTGCAGCAGACATTTGGGCTTTGTAAGTATATTTATTTTTCTAAAATATCACACTAGATTACTATGGAACAAATTAAATTTAACTCAGTAATTTTATTTCGTAATTCTGCTGTATGTTTCGATACGGGTTCCCTACCTGAACGAGTTCTACCAACGCCTCGTAGACACCATCTAATTGACGAACTAATCGTTTTAACGCGTCTATGCTACTTTCACTACTAGTCTTACTAAGCTTGTTAGTGACTTCTTTTTCAAAATAATAATCTTTTAACCGAACTGGAGAAATAAGCATATAAATTTTGAATAGTATCAAAACAAGAAGTTGCCTTTAGAAACATACGTTTTTTTCGAAGTTCACGCCTATTATCAAACGATGCATCAATGAAGTCTGAGTTGAAGAGTTAATTAATGGAAAATTGTATGTTCTATTTATATTTTCCCGGTATACCATTTTCATAATTCGCGCCACAGTAAAATATTTTAAATTTCGTAACATAAAAACAATAAACAAATTAATTCCAATAAAATATAAATATAAATAATATAATTTACAAATGTATTACCTGAAATTAGTAATTTAATATGTAATTGTTATTAAATCTAAAATATTACTTTTATAACTCAACATTTTAAATCTAATAAAAATATTTCACTCAATTTTGTCTTTATAAATTCTTCCAGAGAAACAGGCACAAAACTTAAATTTGCACCATCAATAACTCGTATAACATAAAAAAAAATCTACATATTAATTTGTTCGACAGTCGCAAGATATTTAGAAATCGCAAGATATTTTGTTCTCATTTCGTTTATTTACCTCTTTGAACAAATCTTGGACCAAAATTTAAAAGTGCACCAACAGCGCCCCGAAGTTTATATCAATCACAGTAAACAGCAATACACAATACAGAGCCATCGGAACAATTTTTTCCTTTGTGTGAGTTGATATGGTGCATTTTACAAACATTTCAAAAAGTGCTCCAGCGTAGTAAAAATGAAATTATTATGTGTTTCGTCTCCTTCATTCCGCTGGTTAATTCTGTATTTACATCTCACGTTCAAATTTGAGAACATCAGTAGAATGAAAGATTTTTCTCTCACTTGGTGGATATTTCTCCTGAATTTTTACTTCTGCTGATTCTCTGGACAGAAATTATATGAAAATCACGAAGCAAAAGTCTCGAGAGGAAGTAGTACGAGAGGAAGTAAAATTTCCAGGTTTTTTTTTGAATGGAATTTGTGTTGTGTTGTTAAATGAGTTGAAATATAGAATATTTTATTGGGAAAATAAACTGGAAAATTAAGTCGTGTTAATAAAAATGAAATCCTTTAATATATGAAAAGGATGTAAGAAAAACATTTTTAAACATTTTTTTTTTCAAAGTTTTAAATTTTTTTTTAAAATCTGAATATCTGAAATAGCGCCCCCGTCCAATAGCGCCCGGTGCAAGTGCACCATTCGCACCTATGAAAGCGCCGCCCCTGGATAGACATATCTTGGTCGAAAAATATAAGTATTGAGCGAAGAAATACGATTGCTTGGCTCAAGAATTTCCAGTGTCTTACTCTGAGACAGCATTGTCGTGATAAGACTGAAAAATGTTTCTACTCAAGGCAACGAAATGAAGACTATCGAATTGCTGGAATCAAGACAATTTTTTTATTAGTGTACGAAAGTTAGAACAGGACCCTTTATCTGATCCTTTAACTTGCATTTTCTGAATTTCATTTCAAGACTAACAAATTATTTGAAATATTTTCAAAGCTACCTGGAGCTCCCGTGACTAATGAAGGGTTATTATTCAGCTCTTTTCCAGGTATCCCGCAGATAATCCTAAAGTTCGACGAAATCTTCATGTAGACGCTTTTTAACAGGAAATAGGCCTACAGTTATTCCTTAAAATAGTAAAAAATCTGCGGCTTCATAAAAATATTCGTATGATTTATTCGACTGTGCATATCGAATCATTAGGCAGCAGTCGTCGAGGAAGTATCTGTGCACATCAGTCTTTTCGTCAGTCTATATCAGTCATCGTCGAGCGAGTGCAACTGCGCATCCCGCTCGTAATTGTGATTGTTCTATAAGCATTGCTCTGGAGCCATTGATCATGTATGTGTCAATAATTAATAAACTGAATTGGAATTCCTCTAAAACAGTTCTTCTGGTCTTATTTGTATTAAAACATAACCAAAAGTTATATCAATTTTGAAAAAAAATGTCTAAAGTTCAGGACTCGACTTATAACTATTTAACCCCCCCCCCCTGAAAATATTTCTTACTACGCCACTGAGCCTTTGTATGGAAGCTGTTCTGTTCTGTCCTGGAACAGATTAAAAAAACACCCCTATAGAAACTATCCAACGGTTCCAAAACAAAGTAATAAGAGGAATAGTGAATGCGCCATGGTATATAAGAAATACTGACCTCCATCGCGACCTTAAACTGAGGAGGAGGACTGTAGCAGAAACGATTGTGGAATACGCAGGAGTCCATGATCGAAAGCTGAGGCAACACATACATAAATCAAGAAGCAGTGGAACTCACCAATACGAATGGACTAATACGTAGATTGAAGCGCACCAAACCACATGATTTAATTGGTGTCACCTCAATCATTTAAAATCTAAAATAATTTTGAGTTTTGAATTTTGAATTTTGAATAATTTTGTATATTTTGTACATAATGTATAATATTGTTTTCTTTCTGTCTTTTAATGTATATGTCAGATTTAAACTGCTCGTTAGTGTAAACTAGTTGTAGTTGTATGAAATGTAAATACTACTGCAAGATTTCAATAAATAAAAAAAAATAAAAAAAAAAGTTTTTTTGACCGGAAGAACGAAGTTCATAGTTTGAAAAACTGTCATACGAACGGATGCGAAATATTCACATTAACTGTAGACGACAAAAATAACTCCGAGTTTTTGAACGTAGAGTTCTCAGCCAAAAATTTCGAAAAAGAAGAAAAGGACGACCGAGAAAGAGGGGGTACGATGGCATTTTAGAAGATATCAGGACTTTTGGGAAAAAGAAACTGGAAGGATACAGCCGAAAATATAATAGACAAGCCTGAAGGTTTTGCAAAAGAGGCCAAAGCTTACACCGAGATGTAGCGCCATAAAAAGAAGAAGTAGACAATGCGTCTATGAATGTCGTCCTTTATCATATTTACTGCGGTAAGCATCTATATTATTATACAAGGAAAGCTCTTTTCAGTACCCTTTAGGAGCTTTTTTCCATTTTGAAAAAATGAAAATAGCATATTTATATCATCTATAGTTATGGAGAGCTTTGAAAGTGATTCAAGGTTTTCGAATAGCAAAACCAGGAGAGCTTTTATGATGTGACGTCACTGGTAGACGATTTTTGAAATTTTATTAGGAAATAAATTATTTTTAAATTTTCACATGAAAACTACTGCACCGATTTCTTTGCAATTTTGCATGGTAGTCGATGGTAGACCGGGAATATATGATACCAATAATTTTAATTGTTCAATGCATTTAACAGATATAATGGTGGTTATGGAATAAATCAAAAGTGAAGTTTCTAATATTGAGTGACAATCTTCTTTAATTTGGTTTTACAATGGTTTTGTTTATTTGCAAGAACATTTAAATTTTTGTTCTAAAATAAATGCGGCTTCGGAAAGATAACTCCTTGCATTTTGCAGGAAGTGCAATATTTTCTGAAACTTTAAGAATGTATGTATTTTAACAAAATTTTTTCTTATTAATTGTACTATCCCCATAACTTTTTTTTAGAAAATATTCTCCAATTGTTGTATTTTTTCCTTGATGGCTTTACCAAACCACATTTGGATAATTCGTTTACCTACGACCGAAAATTCGATCGAGCTATCCCTAAGTGTTGGTCCTAGCGTATTTAACTTACTTAGGCATTTAATATCTAACATATCCAGCTAAATTGCCAGTGCATCTTCCTGTAATTCCTCGAATTGGTCACTGGAAATGTTCTGGCAAGTGGAATTCATTGATGCTTTAACTATTTCCTCCGAAATATTTAAATTTTCCAAAAAATTTAAATTCACTCACGGATTTCTTATGGTCAAAGCGTAAACAGCAAAAAAGCCGGCTACGAGTGACGCCACAACAAGAAAATATAAAAAAAGGTTGCATAATTTTGTTACTATGAAACCTTTCTACTAAGAATGGTTTGTGTAATGGGACCAGATTAGCTATCCGGGACTTTCGCGCAAATGTAATCCAAGCTGAATCTCTTACAGGATCTCAAAGAGGCAAGACTCACTTTATCCCACGAATTTCCTTGGATACATGAAACGACCATTTCTCTCTTCCCTTTTATTTTTTAGTGTCATCAATTTCCCCTGCACCTAACTTATGCAATGACAATAAATAAGTCACAATTTCAAACATTCGAAAAGTCAGTTGTATACAGCGGTGTCACGCGTAGCTTGCTCAAGCGATTGTAAAATTGATGTTTCAAGTGGCCTAAAACAGGAAGTTACCCCTCAAGGAATTGTCACTGAGAACTTGGTTTATAAAGAAGTTTTAATGTAATTAAAAAAATAAACCAGGAGAGAACTCTTACTTTTTGAACCGTGTTCAAGCGATTGTAAAATTCAAGTTCGAAATGATCCAGAACAGGAATTTACGACTTGAGGAATTATCACTGTGGGCTTTGGGATAATCAAAATATTATACACTCTGCACAATTGTGCAGGGGCCCTACTAGTCATCCTTAAATATAAGGGGCGTTTTTTTAATCTGTTCCAGCACAGAACAGAACAGCTTCCATACAAGTCTTGTCCCCGATAATTATCAAGAACACTACCCAGCACAAAGGGAAATTTTAAATTGCCCTTTTCTCACATACGTTTTTTAACTTGACAGTTAACAAATAAAATAAAATGTTTTGTTTACTGAATGAAAAACGAGAAAAATTAATGGAGAGATAAATAAGACCGACGTTTATGCAATATGTATTAGAAGAAATTAAAATGCCCAAAGCCGTAATTTATGTAAATAAAAATGAAAATTTCCCTTGCCTTTTTTTTAATGTTCCAGGACAGAACAGAATAGAACAGATTAAAAAAACACGGCAATATAAAGTTATCTGCGGTGGTGAGCCTTACGTTTGAACTCTTGGATGTTTTATGAGTTCATGTTTTTAAGCAGCTGGCTGAGTCAGAGATACAACCATCAGAGTTAGCGGTAGACAGCCTTGCCGGAGTGTTATGCCTCCTGAAACAAGTGAATCGCGCTAGCCAGGCGACAAAGCCTGCAGTAGCAGTCTACCAGATGAACAAGGAGGTGACCCGGCCTAAACGAAACTTTCGTACCTTATTTATTAGTAACCGGTTAAGCCGGCGAGATGCCTTATTAAGGTGGGTATCCACCAAGAGTTTTGTCTCCGCACTATCTCCATACATTATCCGCCGAAGTGTCTCCGCCAAAATCAATGCGCGGAGATAATAAATGTGCGGAGATAAGAAGTGCGGAGACTACACACGCACACCGATATTTCAGTGGATACAAAACGTATCCATTAAAAAATGTTCTGTGTCGGTGCGGAGAACTTCTGCGGGGACTGTGCGCGGATAAGTAAATGCAGTGGATACTTGAAAAAAGACTTCGAAAAGTCTTGAAGTTGCTTGTTGAGGCCTATCTTTTGTTTTCCAGTGAATATGGAAAACACAAAACATCTTAGGACAAAAAAGGGTATTATTTTGAAGAGATAGATTTTTCTTACGATGGAATGGACAAATAAAAAATAAATAAGTTATTGTGGGATGCCGAATAAAGGAGTATAAAAATAAAAATAGCAATTTTTACCATTTGCACCCTCCCCAAGCCACCCGTAGCTGAAGATGCCATTTCACCCCGCACACCCCAGCAAATGGTAAAAAATTTCTGCCACTAATATTTAACAGTTATTTAGCCCTAATAGAACCTACATACGCCACGCCAGAAATTTTTTTCAAATTTAACCCCTTTTTTACCCCCCCCCCCAACCTCTTAACTCGAAATGGGTCCACTTCCCGCAAAAATGTCATATTATAAAAATTGGTTGAAATTACTTGAAAAGCTTATATACCAAACCGCAGAACGTAGGGACGACACGATTTTTTTAAGTGCCAGCTCCCCTACTATGGTAATATATTAGGCTAGTCGGCGAGAAGGAAAAAATGATTAAAAGTGTATTATTGGCCCATAGGCGAGATTATTGCTGGAATCGCTTCGTTTTAGGGTGTAGTTAAACACCCTAAGTCGCGTATAAAAAGGTATGTGCCTAAAAAACCTCATAAAATCGATCAAAATTGCGATTTTTCAAAAATTCCAACTGGATTTCATTTTCAATTGTTTCTTAAGTTTTCTAAATGAGTTTCCCAATTATAAACTGATCCTACACAAAATGGCAGCATTGTTAATTAAGGTAAAAAAACAAACTAGATCGTTAATTACTCAAAAAGTGATGAACCGATCTTGTTGAAATTTTTTGTTCATTGCCGGGACCACATAAACACCATCTTTACGAATTTTCATCCTTCTATGTGCAGTTGTTTTCCTGTAAACAAATAGTGAAAATAACGTGTTTTGAAAACTTTGGAAGCCATTTGCAAGATCACCCTTGCACCTAGCGACCTCTAACAGGGCTTATTTTTTAGATAATTTCATAACGAAGAGCTTTCCCAATGCATATGTTATACTAAAAGTTAGCAGGAACGGAGCTATTGAAAGAAATATAAAAAAAGTGCCTATTTTATTCACAATAGCCTAATTAAAAAGTTATGCGGTCAACCAATTTGTGGGCAAACTTAGGGTGTTTAACTACACCCTAAAACGAAGCGATTCCAACAAAAATCTCTCCTATGGGCCAAAATTGCAATGAAAATGCCTCACCGACTAGCCTATATTTAGAGATTTAAATCGGAAAACATAAAACATTGCGCGCACACAATAATTTTATCGTTCAAGGTCTTATCCACCTAAAGTCTCTTCTCTGTAGAGTGCGCGCACAGTCCTTTAGAATATAGTTTGAGACTTTTCATATGCTTCCTGCAAGATTTTAGTGGATACGCAATGAAAGCTGTGTCTCCGCACAGTTTGAGATTTTTCGTTATTTGCTCTATTTGTGTGGATTTTTATGTGCGCGCACTGTCTGCAGACCGCAGTGGAAACGCACCTTTAGGGCTACTCTAGAAGCTCCATGCTTGCAAAGCAATATTGAAAAGTATTGGTAAGATCGCATCTCCTTGTTGTAGACCTGATTCTTGAGGGAAGTTTATTGAACTGCAACTTCGTATTTTGAATGGTGTTCTACAATCTCCTGTCGTCATTTTTCACAATTTTATTAACTTTTTCGGGAAACCCATTTCACTCACAGCTTCCTTTTATAAAAGGGGTTTTTTTTCTAAAACCTAACCCTTTCGAAGTTATTTAAGGTCAAAGTTTCCAAAAATCACTTTTCGGCCAAAAAATTCTTTGAATAATTCGGAATGGTCAAGGTTTTTGAAAAAATTCAAGAGGGGTATTTTGTAGGCAATAATGTTTTGTATTGGCTGATCAAAAAAATTTTTAGAAAAAAACAGGGCTGGCTTCATGTAAGGGGATCGGTGATTATCACCAATCACTTATAAGATTTCAGTTCATGGATGGCTACTGGTACCTGGCAGAATCACCAAATTGGTGGTGACAAGAAATTATTGTCACTGAAGTATTTTTCAATGTTTCAGTTGGAAGTTAATGAAACTAATAAATATTGTTGAATATATTAGGGCAATTCCAAGTCATGGCACAATTTATGGCGCAAAACTCCGATATAGCGAAGGTCTTTTTACCAAAAGATAAGGGAAGAAAAATTAAATAATTTGTGGCAAGAGCTGAGAAACAATTTTTAGTTTTACATACAAGTATAACATTCACCGAGCTTACCAATGCTAAGATTCTCATGCCAAAAATTGTCTTATTAGGGAAATTATCGCAATTTATGTTATAGTATATGTAAGTATATAACACTAAAAATTTCAATTATTGATATCTCAAAAAGTAAGCGAGATATCGAAACATTTTATTTAACATTTTCGGCGCCCCAACTCAAAAAACAAAAACATCATTAAATCGCGTCACCTCGGATATCGTAATTGTGCCAAGAAAATGCACACATCTCCCACTTTTTAGTCTGAAGTTAGCTTCAGTTGATTTTCGGTGATTAATTTTAAATGATAGCTTTACATGAATAATCACTTTGTAGATATCACTCCTGGCAATCACCGAAATGATAATCACCTATCACCTTACAAGAAGCCAGCCCAGTTTGTGAGTGATTTTTGGCCAAAAAGTGATATGTCCGGCAGTCATGTTTTTTTTTGTGATTCCGAAATTGTTTTCTTAAAAAGTCCCAAGGAAGCTGTGGTCCAATTTTCAGCCATTTTGGAATTTTGTCTCCTTTCGTGCGTTTTTTTTTGCTAATTTCCCCGGACTAAATCTAATGCAGTCATTAAAAGCCACAAGGCTGTATCAGATCCAACTTTTTGAACAGCGGCAGAAGCAGAATTCTGCCTGCTGAATCAGATACAAGTAATGCAGCAGCAGCGGCAGAATTTTTATTTGACAGTAAATTATTTGTAAATAACTCTTTAATAATAATAAATTCTGTATAAAATATCACACAACAATAAATTCTCAACTTTATGCGTCCATTAGTCATTTAAAAACAACTTGCCAAATGAAAGATGTTTGAAATGTCAAAAAATTCTGCTTTACAAAGCAGCAAAATTAGGATTTGAGATGGAAAAGCAGCGACAATTCTCTGCCGACGGTTCTGCTTTGTTGCTTTGGATCTGATACAGCCTACATTCAGACGAAGACGCCTGCAAACGGCATCCAAGGCAATATAGCTAGAGATGTCGTACAGAAAATGCGGCACGATGAGGCTTTTTACCAGTCTTGAGGCCCTTTCAGAACCTAAAAATATGCAGCGTGCAGCAGCACCAGAGCAACATGCTGCAGTCGATATCAGATTCTAGTTGTTTCCGCTGTGCAGCGCACTTTTTATTTGACAGGTAAACCTCAAATTTTAAAATCGCACTAGTTCTATCAATTATTCCTCCATGTCCTTTTAAATAATTTAAAAAAAAATCCAGCGTCTCCTTATTTAAAATCACTTGCCGCATTACGAAGTGTCAAAAGTGCTGCATATATATGCAGCAATCTTAGGATTTGAGATGAAAATGCAGCACGCTGGTCTGGTGCTGCTTTGCTTGTCATTTTACCAGCCTCAGCCAATAGAAACACTTGTGATTGCAACGCTGCATAGGTTCTGATACGGCCTTTAGGGTGAGCGCAGTACGCAGCCTAGATGATAGAGTAGAGCATATAGTCGGAGAGCCGGCCGTATAAAAATGAAGGTATAAAATATCCTAACAATTTTTTGTGAGGGAGTAGTACTGCCACAGACCTAAAGGGAGCCACCTTTTATATAACCTAATTTCGCCCGCGTCATGGAATTTTGACGTCACTTCCGGTTACGATTTTTGGTGTTGGTGACGTCATAAAATATCCTAATAAAATTTACATCAAAATGAAGGTTGGAATGTGTACATTAAGATTACACTAGGGTGCCAGGCCTAAACCACCCGCAACCCTGTGGCACCCTCGATTAAAGTTTTTTTACAAGTTTTTTTCTTTGTTTGGGACAAATCTTACGATCCATTTTTCAAGTACTTCCCGATGTCCGGTGAAGCTCAAATTTGGCACACACCTTTGGCTCTGGAGGCAATACAATATAGTATATTCAATTTTATGGTACATCCAATATGACGTCCACCATTAAATGGCGGATTTTTCTGGGGGTGGAATATTGCGATTGACTTTTCGGCCACTTCCCGTAATCCAGTGATGCTCAAATTTGGCACAAACCTTTGGTTCTGAAGACAATGCAATATAGTATATTCAATTATATGGTACATCCAATATCGCGGCCACAAATTACCTTTTTCAGGATTACCTTTTTCTTTACAACCCCGCCAACATGGGTATCAAATGAAAGAGTATAACGAGTAGAACACAGCAAGCTATGTGACGTCATTTTAAACCGAATATGCTGGCTAAGATAAAATGGCGGATTACCTTTTTCTTTACAAACACCCGCCATGGGCATCAAATGAAAGAGTCTGTCGAGGAGAATACAGTAAGCTATGTGACGTCATTTTAAATCCAATATGGTGGCCACCACGAACAACCCCTCGATATTGGTATCAAATGAAGGGTTATGATACAATTAGCTGTGTTAGTCAGATATGTGACGGCATTTTAAAGCCAATAAGAAAATTAAATAAATATTATAAAATAATATGCCGGATGCTAAAATGGTCTTTCTGTTTATTTAAAATCGACAAAAGAAAAAGAAAATGTGACTTTGAAACCTGTCAATCAGCTGATCAGTACTTTCCAGTGCTGACTAGCTGAAACGAAAGCCGAAATGAAATGAATTTATATCCTCCGCTCCGTTTCGGTTTCGGTTGCTACATAATTCAGTTCATACATTTTCAAACAATTTATTTCCTTCATTTCGGTTCGGTTTCGTTTCGATTCGGTTACATGTTCAGGCCTTAAGCCTTATAGTTATTAAAAAAATAGGGTGCCTCTTGTTAGTTGCCCGCATCCTCCTGCCTGCTTCGGTTTTAATAACTATAAAGCCTACGAGCATAGGGCTAAATCTATGAATTAGATAATTTATTTATAAATGTTTTTTTCTATATCTACGTAAATTATCATCTCTTTATCAATAAACCATTATCCATTATTACTCATGGCTCAAAAATTTGTTATGCTCCAAGATTTTAATCAGATTATAACGTAATTTATTAATTACAGATTTTTTTCATGTTTGCCTTATTAAGTTTACATCATAAACAACAAAAGGAAAAGAAAATATTTTGGAATACACATAGGGTTACAAAAATATGATTTTATTATAATGTAATAACAAAACTCTTATATTAAAAAAAATACAAATTCAAATATTGCTTTCATGCATCAGCATTACAATATTGGATTTAAAATGACGTTACATAGCTTACTGTATTCTCCTCGACAGACTCTTTCATTTGATGCCCATGGCTGGTGTTTGTAAAGAAAAAGGTAATCCGCCATTTTATCTTAGCCAACATATTCGGTTTAAAATGACGTCACATAGCTTGCTGTGTTCTACTCGTTATACTCTTTCATTTGATACCCATGTTGGGGGGTTGTAAAGAAAAAGGTAATCCTGAAAAAGGTAATTTGTGGCCGCGATATTGGATGTACCATATAATTGAATATACTATATTGCATTGTCTTCAGAACCAAAGGTTTGTCCCAAATTTGAGCATCACTGGATTACGGGAAGTGGCCGAAAAGTCAATCGCAATATTCCACCCCCAGAAAAATCCGCCATTTAATGGTGGACGTCATATTGGATGTACCATAAAATTGAATATACTATATTGTATTGCCTCCAGAGCCAAAGGTGTGTGCCAAATTTGAGCTTCACCGGACATCGGGAAGTACTTGAAAAATGGATCGTAAGATTTGTCCCAAACAAAGAAAAAACTTGTAAAAAAACTTTAATCGAGGGTGCCACAGGGTTGCGGGTGGTTTTAGGCCTGGCACCCTAGTGTAATCTTAGAGCTGTTTTACACAGTGCGCTTCAGCGCATGTGCCTCACGAACGTTTGGTGATGAAGGGAGGAGTGAAAATGAAGAGAGGTACCACCCCACTTCTCCCTTTATCCACAAAGTTCGTGAGACACATGCGCTGGAGCGCACCGTCTAAACCGGCTCTTAATTTACACATTCCAACCTTCATTTTGATGTAAATTTTATTAGGATATTTTATGACCTCACCAACACCAAAAATCGTAACCGGAAGTGACGTCAAAATTCCATGACGCGGGCGAAATTAGGTTATATAAAAGGTGGCTCCCCTTAGGTCTGTGGCAGTACTACTCCCTCACAAAAAATTGTTAGGATATTTTATACCTTCATTTTTATACGGCCGGCTCTTGGACTAATAGCAGCGAGCTGATTGCTAGCAGTGCTTCTTGCTGTTGTGTACATAACAAAGCGTAGAATCATCGCTCTTGAATGCCTGTGTGCCAGAGGTAAACACAAAAACTTTTCCAAGTGTGCGATTGGTCGTTCGCGTAGGCTTCAGGGTTCACCTATAGTATAGGGAAAATAGCAAAAATCTGACGATTTTTGGTAAGGTACTTAATTCCTTTTGCTCATTGTTAAGGAGGTTCAAGCGAAGTAAAAACTCGATTTGCGGGACACAGGCCGCCATCTTGAAAAGAAGGGTGAAAGTGTTTTTCTCGATTTACGCCTGTCTAAGATGTCCTATTTTCCTGAATAAGGTAGCAATGCACGCAGAATACTCCCACCTATCTAAAACTGTAAAAGTAAAGGTTCTACCGTACCAAGTTCCAGAGGAATGAGTCATCAAAGTCGAAATTTTGTTTTTTTTTAACAAAAATTTCCACTTCAACTACCTGTTTCTCTACAAAATAAGTAGTTAGTCAATATTTTTTTTCCAAAATCGGAAAGTTTGAACAATTTCCTATAAATAATGTTAAGACAATTTTTGTGTTACAGCCTTTATTTTTGAAGATATTAGCAAATTTTGATGTTAAAATTGGCTTTATTTCATACATTTTTCACATACATTTCGAAATTGAGGGCTTGTAGTAGGGGAGCTGACGCTGGAAAAAACCATGTCGTCCCAAGTTTTTGCCGCTTGGTATATAAGCTTCTCAAAAAATTTCGAGCAATTTTTATAATATGACTTTTTTAGTGGACCCATCGTTGGGGGGATCAAAAATTTCTGCCACTAGTATTTAACGGTTATTTAGCCCTAACAGAACTTCCATATGCAGCGGAATTTTTTTTCAATTTTTACCCCTTTTTAACCGCCCCCTCCCCCACCTAGCAACCCTTATCTCGAGATGGGTTCACTATAAAAGTCATATTATAAAAAATGCTGAGGCAGGAGTTTGCCAAATGAGGAGTGGGCGAACAAAACGGCACATGTCCATGGTTGACCGTTTTAAGTCTTTTGACTGAACCGTGTTCATGACACTAAACTACAACTAATTTCAATCTCAGACACTTCAAAAGGCACTTGCATGTCATACTTTTTTGATAGCAAAATGAAGGTTTCCCTGCACTATGTCCTACGAATATTTATATTTTTTAACCATTCGTCAATGTGGATTTTCAAAAGGGAATTTTTTCTCTTAAAGTATTAAACATTTTTAAAATATTGTTTTTGGGTCTGAATGAGTTCAAATAGTAGCACAACCTGATATAATCATAAATAGTTGATGTGATCAGTTCAGAGACCTAAACAGTTTTTTGCGTTTTCTGAACAATTTTCAAAATTGGACATGTGCCGTTTTGTTCGCGCACTCCTCAAATAACCATAGCCTACGAAAGGAACTATACACTTTACTTAGGATCAACGAGACGTGGTCGCAACAAGTCAACCTCGAGTTCACCACAATATCCAAATTCGTAGCCTTTTTCACAGTACATAGTGGAGTATTATCAATCGTGATAGTATTTAGCTCATATTAACTGAGCGACGGTTAACAAATAAGGCCACGGACTTTTTAGGATTGAGTCGAAGATAGTTATTAGACGCCCAGCTTGAGATACTGCGCAAGTCATCATTCACTCTCTTAATGCATTTTCCTAGTTTATCAGATGAAGATGAGGTATATACTTGCGTATCATCAGCAAAGAAGTGAAAACAGCAATTCCGGATGCCAGAAGACTTATCATTCGTGAATAATGTGTAGAGCAAGTGTCCGAGAACAGAGCCCTGCGGTACTCCTGATCGCACAGGAAGAAAAGGTGATAAGTATTGAACTTGATGCACTGTGACCTGTTGGAGAGGAACGAGGCGAGGAGAAAGATAGCAGAAGTGGAAGAGAGCAGCAAGTTTATACAGCAAGAGATTATGATTAACGGTGTCGAAGGCTTTTGAGAAATCAAGCAGAACCAACACAGCGGCCTCGTTACCATCCAACTTAGCTCGAATATTCGTAATTACCTTCAGCAGTACAGTCTCACAACTATGAAACCGTCGACAGCCAGACTGGCATTCACACAGTAGATTACTTCCATCAAGAAACAATTGAATCTGATCATACATAATCCTCTCAAGGACCTTGGACAGGTAGGATATGATACTAATTGGCCTGAAGTCAGATATATCTTCCAATAACCTCAGAATATTTTGTTAGTTTTGTTCATATGACATTTTGCTAAATAAATAAAATCAAAATAATCACTACATCGCGTAAAATAAAGGGTCATACAAATGTGACGCCCAGATGTCAGCACATTCCACTAACGTCCTTACATTATTCAAATTTATTATGAAAATCGGCGTTCTTTGAAAAATAGTAATCGAAAAATTAGTGATTTTTTCACGTAATGTAGATTTCAATTGTGACCTGCCCTGGTCAATGTGATCTAGCAGAATTAAATTTTTTTGTGGGGATTTTTGAAAGGTCATGAAATAACTCCAGCAACATGACGAAAAATCATTGCAAATTTCGGTGTTCGAATTGATGCCTGCAAACGCAGACTTGGTGGATATTTGAATCTATAATTGAATTTGACATTTGAATCTATAATTGTAATGGATCATACTTTCAATAAAAAAATTGCAAACAGTTTGTTTTTTATTGAAAAAAACATGTGGGCCCTAATTTACCTTCAAAATCGTAGTGTTCAGGGGTATAGGTTACCCCAACTGACTTCTGAGACAGATTACTTCGAGCTGAAAGTTTATAAATAGACGACACTGAGTCTATTCTACGAGAATATGTATGATCTTAAGCTACTGAGCGTTAGAGGCTGCTACATTTTTATTTTTTTACTTTAGAGATGTAAACCTTGAGGTTGGGGTAAGACATACACAACACTCTAAAGGACGATTAAGGCATTTGCTTTGTTGCGGTAACACATGCTAAGACATAAAAGGAGAAAATAGAAAAGAATTTCTGGTAATAGAATTCATGATTCCTTAGAAATCTCTATTATTCCACATCCCACATAAAATATTCCTTCATGAATTACTATTTAGAATTCGCAAAGAAAATTCTTCTATCAATACAATAAAAATAGGATAGAAAACAAAAAAAAATCCATACTTACCAAAACTCTGGCTAACCCAAATCCCCAGCATATCGAGCTTCAGCAATCGATAGTAAACTTCTTGACCTTTCTCCAGATTCATAAACAAGTGATAAATAAAGCTTCCACACCACGGTGCAACCGATCCGAACAAATGGCAGAATGATAAGAAACGGAAGTCTTTCTCCCAAGGCATTAAAGCTGGTACCGTTGCTAGTATATACACTATGGGTATACCTGTAATGAGAAAGAGGGAAAAAATTGAATAACTTGTAAGTTGACAAAGAATTTATTTATAGTTAAAAGGCTTTCGTGTTCTGTTTGCAGTCACCATCAACAAAGGGGAAAGCACTCAAAGATAAGTCTTTGAACAGTTTTTCCGGATAGCAGAAAAAATATGGAAGAATTTCTTAAGTCAACCCCTCCAACAACGAACGGGGAAGGATTCATGTCTTCAGCTTGCAGGATGAATGTATTTATAAAGCTTGCGTGTATTGAAGGTACTTGTTACATTTGCAAAAACATTTCGGTGAAAACATTTTTTTTACGAAAACATACATACATCCTTTTCTCGCTTTTGTTTCTGTAAAGCCTTGCGGGGAACAGAGCTAAGTTTAGATTTTAGATTTGAAAACATTTCGGAGAATTAAAACATTTTTCTGAATGAAATGTGAAATTAATGTAGCCATATAACCTTGGCTTGGCAACTCTTTTCCCTACACTTCCGTACTCTGTTTGTTAAGGCTCCCAAACGCGAGGGGTTGAGGTTCGTTTGCTCAGCAGTGCATGTACTACAGTTCGGGGTAGTGGCGAGGCTTGTGTATCTCAGTGAAACGCTAAGCTACGTCGGAGTATTGCAAATCACGGATGGGGACGCCCTTACCGAACATCCCAGTGTGGAATACTCCTCCCAAAATTCCCCTCCTCCGCATAGAACTTGTTACTTATTCGCCTACCACTCCAAATCTATCACCTTTAAGCCAAAGTGTAAAGAAACTGTGCCGAGGGTTCTGGTTGATGTTGATCGCAAATAGTCCCAGCCAATGTGCCTGCAAGGTCGGCGCGTATAAACACCTTAACCTAGTACGGCGCTGACAGGCCGGTCTTACTCTTTCCGGCATTAATCATGTTAACAAAACAAATCACTAAATGAACAGGTTTCTAAAGAACGTACGAACCCTTCGAAGTCGAAGAATATTCAGCTTGCCCCATATGGGACAAACGCCAGCTCTGGCTTTACTAGTATCAGTCACATTACAAAGTCAGACAAAACAAGAACAGACCAGCCACAATGACAACGGTCGCAGTACGAGGTAAAGGTGCAGTCCTCCCTCCTTTAGAGAAGGTACAATACCCCTCTTTATTTTTGTATGGCTGACAAGAATGAGGCCGTCAGTACCCGCTCTTTGAGAGACAAGACCAACAAAGCCAGATGTCAGGATATCATCGAGGAGTGTATATCCAGGGCGCAAGGACGCCAGTAACGACAAGCACTGACGCAAAGAGGAATATGTTTCGGGAGGACATTCGGTACCCTCAAATATCGCTCCAAAAAAGATAGTAATAGCAAAGACGCTCCTAAAAAAAATCTGGTTCCCGCAGATGGAAGCTCCCCTCAGGCAAGATGTTCGAGTATCCGTATTTCCGAGCATGAATTGGGAGAAATTATCGATATTACCCTTACTGCCTGTTCCCAATGAGGCCGACAACGACAACTTCTACAGCAAAACAACAACAATTTATATGGAAACTATCGGTGACGGGCTCATTGGGAATAGGCAGTTACTCCAAGCGAAGGAAGTGGAGGGTACTGTAGGGCCTCACTCCTGAAAAAAATTCTCCTAGGAAACTGAGGGCGAGAATCTCGAGTTCCTTAGGTTGGAACAGGGACCAGAGCTGCTTGAGAATCTTCGGAGCTACAATAGGATATCTTAATCCCTTTCGGAGCACAGATAATCATAAAGTTTGGGAAGAATATATATAATCCCTCAATCTAAATATCATATTTCTTATGGTTAATACCGGGATGATCCTAGACGCACCATCCCTCTCAGACAATAATTTATCTCTATAGAAACTCCAAGAGAACGAACTTGGAACAGTTCAAAGAAATTAGGTCTAATTAGGCGACAGGACTGGAGGCAGCTCTACACCTAACCTAATCTATGTCGCCAGTAATTCAGTCAATTTAAATGCAAAATTCTGTTGAATTGATGAAATATTTTTGGACAGCGACTTCATTTGAATTTGGAAAGTAATCCAAAATAAGTTCAAAAAAGGCCCAACAACTTCGCGTTTCAAAAACAATCTAAACAACAATCTTACACAACATTTGTATAGCTTTTTAATCCAACAAAACAAGCCCAGTTTGACGCCATCAACGTAACCCTTAAAAAGGCCCTTAAAACCAGAATCGGAACAGTGGGGCAGACGAATAAGTAACATGCCCTTTCTTCTTTCTTTGTGAGAAAAGTGATTTCGAGAAGCCTCGGTAACAAATTCACTGGCTACATAAGTGAAACACTTTGGCTTACGCCATTACGTGACGATTTTGAATCAGCTATCTAGCTGCTATCTCTCCTGGCTTTTCTTTGCCTTTGGGGTCATCCATAAATTAAGTGAGACATTTTGGCGTTTTTTCGACCCCCCCCCCCCGTTGGTGAGGTGTCGTGAGAGTGGACCCCTCCACCCCCCCCCCTCTGTCACACGTGAGATTTTTCAAATTTTAAAAAAAATCTAGTATTTACACTATTATGCGTATTTGTAGTGTAAATACGTTAATCTGTGCTTGATTGCGTTGGATTTATTTAAAAAAACATAATTTGTGTTGAAGAACAGTACCACAAAATCATCCCAGCACCAACTCGGCATGCACCCAATATAAACTACAATACCTGTGGATTCCCATTTAGCAAGCGATTCTGCCTATCCTTTGGAAATCAATAATGATGCCTTACAGGGGATAATGGTTTCTTAACAAGAGTGTATTTGTAGAGCAAGCGTATGGAGTTTAAAAAAAATTTTGAATTTTACATTATATTGACATACCAAGGTTGACTTTGGCAAAACATATAATTGAGGAGTGTCATTTCAAAAGGACTTATTTCCACCTTATCCGGTTTTTCAGTAAAGGCAAATAACCATTCTCTTAATTATTAATTTATTTAAATATTCTTTTTTTACTTCACCAGAAAGGGACTCATATTGGGCTAATTCTGACAGTAGTATATTAATTTTAGAGTTTATTAACTTCCCAGTAGGAAGTTATTGTAATCGGTCCGAAAATCGGATTCGAAATTTTCAATGTATTTACTCGTTTCAAGGTCCCAATAGCATTTTAAGCAAAAATTTGCGAAGAAATATGTGTGTATGTGTGTGTGTGCGTACGTGGTCATTTTTTCCTGCACGATTTCGCGCGAACCAAAAAAGATATCGACATCGTTGAGGTGCCGTTCGAAGCGTGTTCAAGGAAATATGATCTGAAAAGATTTTCGTAAAAATCGGTCAAGCCGTTTTTTTGTTTGAACGACTTAAGGGATTTTTGTACCAGCACGATTTCCCACGAACCAAAAAAGATATCGACATCGTTGAGGTGCCGTTCAAAGCGTGTTAAAGGAAATATGATCTGAAAAGATTTTCATAAAAATCGGTCGAGTCGTTTTTTTGTTTGAATGAAGTTCGTGATTTTTGTACCTGCCCAATATCGCGCGAGCCAAATATGAGACCGACTTCGTTGAGGTGACGATCGAAGTGTATTAACGAAGATATGATCTGAAAATTTATCATAGCATTCGGTCAAGGCGTTTTTTGTATTGAAGAGACTTCGGCAAGTGTGGCAAGTAACTTAAATTAATTAGTTTTGCTACTGTCTAATATACTCGTTGGAATGAAGCCCGTTCCAAATGAGGTTAACTTTTATGGATTCAGCCGAGCAATAGCTTCTCATGAAATTTCCAATCATTTGTCCATTTTCTGCCATACATCTGCCTACACACACTTCACGAATAGGTGATTTATCGTGACTAAGTGTTGGCGTATTTTGTAATCTAACGTTCGCATGAGTTGTTAAAGAATTAGCAGAGTGGTCATTATTTTGGTAGATCGTAACTCCAATAGCTGCAACTTCAGGTCCCTTACTTTTAACAATATACTTGTTAAATAAGTTTTGAAATAACAACATATTCTTCATTTTTCATCCAAGTGTCAGTGTTAAAAGTAATACACTAATTTTGTTTACAACTTCGTCATCCTAATCTTGTAAATACGCACATATCATTTGACAACCTAGCGAAAGTATTGATAAACAAATGTGACAAATGTTAGGTATTATATATTGATTTTATTGTCTATTTATTTTTAAAATATCCATTAATAATATTCCAAATTCATAATACTGGGAAGTTGTGTAATGGTATTTCGTCCGGTAGTTCTCTAAACCTCTTTATTTAAGGGAGGGTTGCCGGGGGCTCTTGAGTTGTCCAAGGTCTTGTGAGAACAAACACCTTCTTACAAAATAATATTTCTTTTATTCATTCAAAATCCTTATATACTAATAATTTGGATATCTTAAATATAAATAACTACTTATTATATCTGGATATATATTTACATGTTTCTTAAGGGTATATCTAAGCAACTAACTACCACTACTGCACTCTACTATCTACTCATTACTGCACTCTACATGTGCGTAAGCTGGTGTTTAGCGGTATTACTGGAGCGGTCTAGGCGGGTATGTATATAATGCGGTGTTCGGTATATTGTCGGTATTGTATCTGGTCATACCTCGACTCTGGTCTAGGAAATGCTGCCGGGAACAGTGTCGGATCATACACCTCGACACTGGTCCAGGAAACATTCGTCAGGTATTCGGTGGTCGGTCGGTATGTGTTGTGTATGTGTTAAGTATGTGGTCTAACCGTGCCGGATCATACACCTCGACACGGTATAGGAATTGCTGCTTCGGCACATTGTCGGATCATACACCTCGACAAGGTCTAGGTCGCATTCCTCTGGTATTTGTGTAATGTGTGTAATGTGTGTAGTATAACCGTGCCGGGTCATACACCTCGACACGGTCTAGGACCGGAGAAGATGACCTCTCCGGAACGAGCCTGGTTAAAGACTGAATTTGGCCTGGTGAAGCGGTTTGTTTTATAGTGAAAAAGCTCATCTGGGCAGGAAGCTTTAAAGCTTCGAAGTGAAGCTTTCAAGGATTACTAGACCTCTAGATATTTTCCTAAAGTTCTTGGAGAGGGATTCTAGTGGCGTAACGTGGTACGTTAATATTTTTCTAACGTTTGTGGAGAGGGATTCTAGTAACGAAACAGTTCGCACAGTTCGTTACAGTTGATCTTGTGGACCGAAAGGGTCAAAACCACATCCCAACTAGTTTATATTAGGAAGCAATTACATAATAATTTGGAAATAAGCCACTTTGTTAGTTACTCTAGGAAATAAGCCGTTTTGTTTTGTAAATAATGGTTCTGCCACAGACAATTTGGTTTTAAAAATATCGCCTACTTGGGTTTTACGGCCCTGACTTCTAGGCTTTTCGGCCACCTCAGTTGCCAGATATATTATAATAAAACGACACGAAACGATGCTGTTTTGGGATTTTTCTATTCCTTAAAATGTATGAAATGGAAATAAGTTAGTTTGTTATAGAAAAAGTGACTAGTCTCAAGTTGTATTGGAATTAAGTCAGTTTGTAAAGAAACTTTACATGTCATAAATGATGTGAGTAAATGACTTGAAAATAAGCTTAATTGTTTTAAACTAGTGAATTGCAAGTCAAATTAACAGAGGAAAAAAACATTTTTCTATTAAATAATTTAGTATAGAGGTGCAAACGAATGCTAGAAATGGATTCCAATTATTATTCAATTTTTTTCCAAAACTGGGAATAAGTCCTTTTGAAATGACACTCTTCAATTATGGCATGCATGTCATTCACAATGTTATTGTAAAGATGGAGATATACAAACTTCGGAGCATTTTTCTATAGATGTCACCTGTGTGTAAAAAACCTGTGACTGAATAACTGTTGCATATACTTTTCATGCAACTATACACATCACATAACTTTTTAGCTCTTTACACAATTAAAACACTTGTTTTTGTTTGTTCATGATAACTTACATACATCTTTATTGGTTAAATATTTGTTACACGTACATAAACGACACTTTTGAAATGTTTTTGTTGTTTTTTATACTTGGTTCTTTATTTTTTAATTAATTTTATTAACACATTGGCAACCACCGCGCTTCTTCTTTGTTTATAATATTATTCTTTTATTTATAATAGATTTTATGTCCACTCGGCCCCGAAGTTTAAATCCGACTCTTGGTTCTTTCAAAAATTTTAAAATCACCTTCCGTGATTTTATTGAAAAAATGCACACGCCGAAAAAAATGTACTTTTGGTACACCGTAATGCAAATTGCGCGAAACTTTCCTCTGTAGAATTAGCCAAGGCGTCTCAGGTTTCGCCTGGACTTTGGTTCAGAGCCGTTATCCAATAACAATTTTCCGTCGTGTGCAAGGTCAAGGCCTTAGAAATGCGAAGTCTGAAGTCACAGCCATCTTCTCAAATTGGCGTTTGAGACGCCTGCACACCAGGATATAGATTAAAGAAGTGCGGATCTGTTAGGCTCCCCAGTAGATTTGGAAGTACTTCTTTATGTAGTACTTTCTTAAATTCCAAAGAAGTACTTCTGTAATGGCTTAATAGTAGTGCAGAGAAGAATGGGTTTGGTGACGGTGCATTTGATTTCGCGCAAAAAGCGTGTTCAAAAACTTCGTAGCTTGTCGTTTTCTTTCTTAATCATGTCAGCCACGTTTTACTTCTCAAAAAAGCAATATATAATTTCATAGTCCAGTCAAAATAGATAAGAGCGAGATAATTCGGAAGTTGCTGAAAATTGGTACCGCCCTTAAAAACAGCATTATCAATAAAATTTATAAATCGCTTTATTTTACCACGTCCGCCCATCACCAACTGCATTACATTACAAAAATTTATAATATACGATATAATCGCATTATATATGAGTTCAATGTTGTGTAAGTACTTCCAGATCACATTCTAAGGAAGGAAAAAACGAAGACATTCCCGTCTAGGCCATCGTCGTTTTAATGTAATGTTTTTTTGTACTGGGTGGAAGTACTTGACTGCTTCTGCAGAATGACTTCTAGAAGTACTTTTAGAAGTACTTCCATTCCCTACTGGGTCCATTCTTCGCAGCTCTCTATATTCACAGCAAAAGGTTTTCAAAATCTATCTTGGCCTTTGTGGAGTCGGACAAGCAAAACATAAGGAATTGTTTGCAGTCTCAACATTTTTTTTTAATATGTTAGTTACATCAAATGCTATGCGAAATGGACATTTTCTACCGCTGGCAACCGCCTCTACGTAAATTATAGGCCATTTTGTGAAAAATCTACCATTTTGGTCGTTCTTTTTAAATATAGATAAACCTCAAAACAAATTAAAAACTGGTGAAACTGCTAAATTTTGGTGTTTTGGTTATAACTTCAGACCTTTTATGTAAAATTTTATCAAATTTTCAGAAATTATACTTTATAATGTGGACAATAACTGGTAAAAATTTTAAGTCAAAATATTTAACACAAGTCTCAAAAATTGACCTCAAATTTGAAAATTGATTGGCCAATAACTTTTGTGCATCGCATCGTATGAGGTTCCTTTTTATTTTAAGTGTAGGTTTTTTTATGCACTTTATGATGGTGAACAAGAAAAAAATTTTCAACTTGAAAAAAGTGGAAAAAATCGAATCGAAAATATTGAATTTTTGTATTTTTTCGTCAATTAAACTATTAATACAAAAAAAAAGAGTTTTATAAAAAACAAGTGGAATTTTTCTAGAAAATTCGTAGCAATGGTGTTTTTATGGGAGCGGGTTGCTAACCTCAGCCCAACCGACTTTAAACTCTGTTTTGTGGCGCAGAGAACTCCGTCTCCCGTTAGCTCCTTCCGAAGAAGTACCCCAGGGGGCACCGCGGGGAGGTGGGACTAAGACTTGTTAACAGAGCTGCTAGGTGTTCGTCTGCAGTGACTCTTCTCGGGTTTTGACAGAGGTGACAAATCGAGTGCCACCACCTTTCGAGGTCTTTGTTAGCCGTTCGCCCCCAAAGTGCAAAACACCCTGTATTTTATTAATTTGCAAATAAAATTAAAAACAGCTGATTATCTTAAGACAAAAAACGCCTAAAGGCGAGCTTTTTATAATAATCTATCGACCGACAAATACCCCCTATTTGAGCTTTCGTGTCGATAGTGTTAGGCTGGCGACATACGATTTAGTCCAGTAAAATGGTGCAAAAAAGGGCCATCTGAACATTTTCTGAAAACAGCAATTTTTTTTGTAATGTGTGGGGGTTGGTTGGGAGTATAAAACCGAGTTTTCGGGATCCGGAGGGGTGACGTTCGGCCGCCATCTTGTTTTGAGTGGTGAAAAATGGTTTTCCTTATTTCTCGGAAACCGTGAGTCCTACAGAATTTTTGTAAAAATATTTTTTTTAGATAATCAAATTATCTACAACGTTCGTTAATAATGTTTTGCCGTAATATTAATAATAAAACAGATATGGTCCGGGAAAAACCTAATCGTATGTCGCTAGCCTTAATGACGTGAAGTGTGGTAATTTAGCATACTCAATAGATCGGTTCTCGTTCGATTACAGAGATCAAGCAGCATTGGACGTGATTAGTACTCGTTTGAGGAGGGGCCGCTTGGTAAAACGACACTCGCGTTTAAAATATAAATCTTTCGACACCGCCGCAGATATTAGTCACATATCCACGCAGGATCGCACTTCGAATAGTTCCGAATAGGCACGCGTGCATTTTGTCATTTACTAGATGAAATTTTCCCTATTGCAATTATAACAAACTGCCCACTGATTCGAATCATCAGCTAGCATACTTCGTCGCACAAAATTTTATTTTTCAAGACCCTTGTTCATCTTTACAGAATATGGTTTGATGGTTCAACTGATAATCGTTATACATATTATTCTGTTTTGGACGATTTCTGCAAAAGTGCTGTATCTCTCTATCCTTGGGCCACTGCTCCCTTAGATATCATTTATGCAGAATGGGGATGGCAGTTGATTGTAGCTGTCGAATCTGCAGAGCAGCTCCCGAAACGGCGGAGCAACGAGCGCCTGCTGTGCGATTGTGAGGTGAGATTGAGTATGCTCCACCGCGGTTTCCCTGTTCCCAGGGAAAATATGAATCCTACATCATTTTTAGGCTATATCAAAAGCCTTAACCTGGTTTGGTTGGATGGTTTTTACTTGCGAGGTACAATAGACCAAATAGGTCGCAGTACCTGCAAAAAACCACCTTGAAGAATGTATGTAATGTACATCTCTATCTTAACGCTGGACATCGTAAGTATTGCATGACCCCTTTTAGGGTTCTGTAATTCGCAATATACAATTATCTTTTTAAAATTCCAGACTGTGCTTTGTGAATTGTCATAATCCTACAAGAACAACTCTGAATAAACAAAAATTGATAATCTGTATTCTACCAAAAACTCTGCGTCTCCCACCCTCATAGATTATAAAAGTTTTCAATTGACGAAACGAAATTTTATTACAATTTCTCCTCAAATTTTTATGTACTTTTTATGATACTTTGAGAAAACATTGAATTTTTCTTGTTTTCCTTCAAATCCCCAATTTTTTATCAAATTTCTCATTTCATTTTTCTTTTGCATTTCAAGAATCTGAATTTCATAACTTAATCCAATTTTATTTCTGGCAGTAGATACAATATTCTGCCAGTGAAATTCTCTCTCTCTTTTTTTAAAAATAAATTGAATTACATTCTCCCCCGTCCCTGATATCAATTTGCACGGGATGTTGCCACATTACATAAGGACACCTGTATACAAAATACCTTGCAACCGCAAATCGATGGAATCTGTGCTTGTGGATACTGATAGTAGCTACCAGGAAACAATTATTGAGACCATTTCGTGATCTGTCAATTAAGCAACCTTTACCAGTGACGGCAGAAATTATCATTACGTCCGAATGTAATTTAATAGAAAATCTAGGACACGGTGACCTTTACCTAGAATTGTTAAAGGTCACAGGACTCCTAGAATGGAAGGTAGTGGTTTATGCAAAGAGAAGGGAATTACAATTGCAGCGGAAACGGAACTTGGAAGCTTTTTTGTCTTCAGAAACAACTACGAAATAACTGAGTTAGTTGTCCCACTTTGTGTCTTTTCTGGTGAGCTGAAAACTGGGAAAATTGCCAACAATGCTCTGCAGGCACCACTTACAGTCGTTGAAAGTGATTAGTTGGCAGAGGTAAAATTAGAATTGACCTCGACGAAAGCGTTGGAAATTTCCATGTTTTGGTAGACGTTTTGGAAATCGCTTTTGTTACAAGTAACTTGGCTCAGCAAAGTGAAACTTTAAAAAGTTCATTTACAATCTGCGAATATTTTATCAGAAATTAATAGTTTCTATGTGCCATACCAAAACAGGAAAAGCAAAGCTGTTAAGGTGGGTATCCACCAAGAGTTTTGTCTCCGCACTATCTCCATACATTATCCGCCGAAGTGTCTCCACCAAAATCAATGCGCGGAGATAAGAAATGTGCGGAGATAAGAAGTGCGGAGACTACACACGCTCACCGATATTTCAGTGGATACAAAACGTATCCATTAAAAAATGTTCTGTGTCGGTGCGGAGAATTTCTGCGGGGACTGTGCGCGGATAAGTAAATGCAGTGGATACTTGAAAAAGACTTCGAAAAGTCTTGAAGTTGCTTGTTGAGGCCTATCTTTTGTTTTCCAGTGGATATGGAAAACACAAAACATCTTAGGACAAAAAAAGGTATTATTTTGAAGAGAGATTTTTCTTACGATGGAATGGACAAATAAAAAATAAATAAGTTGTTATGGGATGCCGAATAAAGGAGTATAAAAATAAAAATAGCAATTTTTGACCATTTGCACTCCCCAAGCCACCCGTAGCTGAAGATGCCATTTCACCCCCCACACCCCAGCAAATGGTAAAAAAATTCTGCCACTAATATTTAACAGTTATTTAGCCCTAATAGAACCTACATACGCAACGGCAGAAACATTTTTCAAATTTAACCCCTTTCTTAACCCCACCCCCCTCCCCCAACCCAACCACCTAACTCGAAATGGGTCCACTTCCCGCAAAAATGTCATATTATAAAAATTGGTTGAAAATACCTGAAAAGCTTATATACCAAACGGCAGAAGCTAGGGACGACACGATTGTTTCAAGTGCCAGCTCCCCTACTATGGTAATATATTTAGAGACTTAAATCGGAAAACATAAAACATTGCGCGCACACAATAATTTTATCGTTCAAGGTCGTATCCACCTAAAGTCTTGTCTCTGTAGAGTGCGCGCACAGTCCTTTAGAACATAGTTTGAGACTTTTCATATGCTTCCTGCAAGATTTTAGTGGATACAAAATGAAAGCTTTGTCTCCGCACAGTTTGAGATTTTTCGTTTTTTGCTCTATTTGTGCGGATTTTTATGTGCGCGCACTGTCTGCAGACCGCAGTGGAAACGCACCTTTATAAACACGTTTGACACACTTTTCATAGTCCGGGGAAATTAGCATTTAAAGGAGACAAAATTCGGAAATGGCTGAAAATTGGTACACAGCTTCCTTGGGACTTTTTAAGAAAACAATTTCGGAATCACAAAAAATAAAACATGGCCGCCGGAAATATAGCGGTTTTCCGGTGTTTTCCTTGTATCTCAGTTTCTATAGGTCGTACAACCCCGTACAAGGGCCCTAAATGTTGACAATGAAATTCTCTACAACTTTAGTTCTTACAAAGATGTTGACCCGATTAACCCTTTCAAAGTTATTCAAGGTCAAAGTTATCAAAAATCACTTTTTGGCCAAAACATCACCCAAAACCCCTCAAAAACGGTTTTTTTTCGAAAATTTTTTTTGATCAGTCAATACGAACCATATTGCAGGCTTTTTGTAGGCAATATCGTTTCGTATTGACTGATAAAATTTTTTTTCGAAAAAACCAGTTTTTGGTTGATGTTTTGGCCAAAAAGTAATTTTTGATAACTTTGACCTTGAATAACTTTGAAAGGGTTAATCGGGTCAACATCTTTGTAAGAACTAAAGTTGTAGAGAATTTCATTGTCAACATTTAGGGAATATGTACGGGGTTGTACGACCTATAGAAACCGAAATACAAGGACAACACACCGGAAAACCGCTATATTTCCGGCGGCCATGTTTTATTTTTTGTGATTCCGAAATTGTTTTCTTAAAAAATCCCAAGGGAGCTGTGGACCAATTTTCAGCCATTTCCGAATTTTGTCTCCTTTCGTGCGTTTTTTTTGCTAATTTCGCCGGACTATCAGGAGAGGTATGAAATGTATTTTGCTCAAAACACAAATTTAAATGTAGTTAAACCAATAGTATTATTAAACAAAACAGAGTCCGCTGGAGGGCAACTGCTTCCGCCCTATGTCCCATGAGGGATTAAAGGAGCGTTAAGGCGATGGCCCAATCACGACTTTATTCGCGTTTACGCGCGTCAAAGCGTTGACGCGCGTTGACGTCGATATTTGACTGTGTGTAATTCAAACCGAGTTGTTCCATTCACGACTTTGCGGCGTCAGCGGCGTCAAGCGACGGCAAAAGTCGACCAACTTTCGACTTTTTACGCGCGTTGGCAGGCGTTGAAAATTTCAAAACTGCCAAACTGTCGAAATTAAAACTTTATAAAGACAAAAATCCATACATGTATTTAAATCAAAGTAACCTTTTTGACGTCCTGGCGCTACGATTGAACCTTCAGCGGACGTCAACGCGCATGAACCCCCTGCCGCGTATAACGCGACGTCGGCATTGGGCCATCGCCTTTATGTTATGTATGTATTATTAAGGAAAGCGGGGGCAACCCATATGGTGAACACTGCGTCCAAGTTAGGCCTATTGTGTGCATACCCCACTAACGGAACAGACTATCAGCCTTCCAGACGAAGGCAAGAAGGTCTTCTAAGCCAGATCAGAGCAGGACATTCACAAAGAATATGTGTGGAAGTCTCATCGCCTTCCAGCCAGAGTCGGCATTCTGTCTCTTGAGACAGCCCTAGGTTGCGGAGGTGATACCGCAGTCCTACATTGCTAGTCAGATAACCCACCAACAGCCTTAGGTCCCCTAAAGGCAAATGGTCTTATAAGATCTTTAGCCTGTCTAAGACCTGGGATCCCTTAATCCACTCCTCTATCAGGAACTTGGAGCTCGCGAAGCTGTCTGCAGCCGTATTGCCCTCGATACCCCTGTGTCCGGGGACCCAGCAGAGCGAGACCATATTTCTTCTGGTCAAGCTCTGGAGTATGTTGAAAGTGCCTTGATGGCAGCTTGACTGTCAGAAAAGATTTTAATGTTGGCGCCTTTCAAACATTTCTCGCGGTTGAGCCCAGCGCAGGTCGCAATGGCATGTATTTCAGTCTGGTCAGTGGCCACTTACCCATTGCAATCGAGACCTTGGAATTGGATCCTGCGACACCAGCCTCTGTACATGTTCCATCTTTGACCCGTAGCACAGTGGGCTCAGAAAAAAAATTACTGTTCAAAAATCGGTGGAGCCGTCAATTTTCATCGAACCAACTTCTCTATCGATCTGTCGAGCCAGATTTTTCATATATATTTTAAATTTTTTACAATTTGCAGGCACTTACATAACCGTTTTCTAGAAACTACCCCTCAGAAAGGGGCAATCAACCCCTAAATGGGGGAAAACAGGAATACGGTATGAAAATATATGAAAAATCCGTCTCGACAGATCGATAGAGAATTGCACAACGAACATTTTAAAAAAAGCGAAGTTGATTCGATGAAAATTGACGGCTCCACCGATTTTTGAACGGTAATTTTTTTTCTGACCCCACTGTGCGTCGCGTCGGTAAACCAGTGGAGATGTTTTGGAGCCCCAGGAAGAATAAGTTCTACTAAAGATAAGCTTCTTTCGAGCTTCTTTAGAAAAAAACAGTTCGTCATGTTGTTGGACACTTTATGGTGCAATATCTAGTAGGAACTTTACCCCTTCTTCTAAAATTGTGACCAGTCATAAGTCACAAGCTTTGGGGCTCGCGCTTACTTTTTATGAACTTTTAATTTTGGTTTCTATGTCAATGTTGCCGGAAGTTACGTCTACTTTATTCTACTTCGCTTCTACGTTACTGTTCATTTAATATAGGCCTACAAGTTGAGACTCACCACACAATTGTGATTGCGTTGTGATTTGTGACTGCTTTTAGAATACGGGAGTTAGTTTAAGGGGTAAAGCATGTTATGGTGAGGAAGAAGTCGAAGAAGACGGGCATGAACTAACATTTAAACTGGATGCTGAAGGCGTACTCAATGCGAAAAGGAGAAGAAACTCCTAGTCTGTAGTGAGCGCGAAGGGCGGGCTGTAGGAAGAGGGAACACATCTTCATGACGTGAGTTCCGCGACCATTATACGTTAAAGACACTATATGTATCGTTAGTTCGCTGTATTTTAGAATTTTCTTCGGTGGTTTGGTGCCCATTCTCAACGGTTCATATAAAACGGATTGAATCAATTCAAAAATCTTTCACTCGTTATGCCTTGCGTAAGTTCCGATGGTATTCCAGCCCTCTTTCTTATAATGCAAGATGTCTGCTCCTCGGATTACAAACCTTAGAATCCAGAAGGAAAGTTTCCTACATTATGTTTGTCAGAGACGTCTTGTGCTTTAAAATCTGTTCACCGGAACTTGTAAAATATTCATGTGCCTGGTGCGTCGCTTAGATGTAGTAATTTGTTGTATGTACCTTATCATAGAACAAGCTATGGACAACACGAGCCCATTTCTTATTGTTCACGAAAGTTTAATGAGGTCTGCAATTACATTGATTTGCACGAAAAACGTGAAAAATTTAAAAATATGATTATAAGTTTATGTACTACTTAAATTTCGCATAATTATATTTACATGGTGAAACATTTTAGTTGATATTTTAAATGTAACAATTGATTGCTAGTAGTCTGTAAGAAATTTCTCTGTAGACGAATAAATAAATAAATAAATAAATCACTTGACAGTTTCCCAACCCAAGACGTGCTTTCGCTATGCTACTTGAAAGAAAACTTAAACGTTTTGTAGCTTGAATGTCAATTGTATGACGATACGTGGACATAACTAACATGCAAAAAATGTCTTACGTCATTTGTAGCTTGCATGCATTCGTAAAATGACGCCGCCGTGGACAGTGTGCCTTACTCATCTTTGAAACTAGTCCGTAAGCTTGATCGCCGTTATTGGAAAATCTTTAAAAATTTTCTTGATAGTAGTAAAACCACATAAAAGTGCCTTCGTAGCATCAGCTCAGGCTGACCACCTAGTGTCCGACAACATTTTCAAAATAGGAATTTTTGACGTACTTTCTTTAAGTGCGTTCGTAAGTCGACCCCATCGATAGGTAGAAGCGGAAAAAAATGTATAGTTTTGAATGAAATCGAAGAAAATTGATGCTTCTGTTCAGCAGTCTGCAGAGCATTTGGCATTGATTTGAAAAAATATTTTCACGCTGCTCTAAATTGCTAATTTTTTATGGTCAGAAAACGTTGGTGTGCGAGGCCCCAAATGCGCGGAGCCCGTAGCATTTGCTACTCTTGCCACGTGGCTAATCCGCCACTGTTCCTACTTAAAATAAAGGAAGAATAATGGGCCTCCTAAACAGACCCCAGGTAGAAACACTCGGTCCACTTCCTTTGTAAATGCCCGGCTTTAGTTAGATAGCACATGCAGTTACGTTCTGGAAAACTTAAAAAAGATCTCCAAACTAGGGGTGGAGCACTGATAAGCTTTCTAGACTCCACCGGATGGCTTTAAACATCCACCATAGTTGGTTAAACAATCAGCAAAAGGTACACGAATTTGTGTCATCAACGCGCAGTGCCCAAAGACAATCGCATGGTACTGGAGGAAGCCCTTAAGCTAACTTAACCTAACTTTCACTATTGCTTTTTGGATTTTTTCCGACAGAAAAGCCTGAAACTATCTCTTTTTACGTTTTTAATCACCTTATTATGCCAAACTAAGCTTACTACAAGGTGTTGCAAAATAACACCACCAACGGTATGACGAACTGGTAATACAAAATAGTTCAAAAAAACTAAAAAATACGCTTTTATTTTAAAATGAACCAAAAAGTAAAACATAATTTTGAATGTAAAGTTTTTATTGCTCTAGCCAGTATATGGAAACTGCCTACCTTTCGAAATATAAAAAAGCGTGGGCGCTAAAAATATAGGTAGCGAGGCCCACGCTTTTTTACATTTTTACTCTTTCATTTAATACTCACACCGAGGGCGTTGTAAAGAAAAATAAAAACCGCCATTTTGTGTTGGCCGAAATTTTGAATTTGGAATGACGCCACACAATTCATAGAATTCTAATTGTCACACCTTTTCATTAAATACCAATATAGAGTGGGTTGTACAGAAAAAGGTAATCCGCCATTTTGTGTTGGCCGCAATTTTGAATGACGCCACATAGCTAATTGTATTGCACTTGTCATACCCTTTCATTTGATACCCATGTTGGAGAACCCTATTGCAAAATTCGTCCGCCATCTTGATTTTCTTACAAAATGGTCAGATTGCATTGTCACGCGAACTATACATATGCGCAAAATTTGAAGTTGATCGGTTATATGGAAGTGGGTCAAAATCAAGTTGCAAGATTTGTTTACATGAAACATACAACATACAGCATACAACATACAACATACAGGTCAAGCTAATATAAAGCGTATAATAAATAAATCTCCACGGCATGGTAGATTATTTTATAGTTAGGCTGTGGCGAGATACGGTCATTATTGCACCTGATAAGCGAACGGCCAGCCATCAGATCAGAGTCGGGATCAATAGTAGCATCAAAAGCCATCTCAAAAACAATCTTGAATTTTTCTGATTCCTTGGTTAAAGTCAAATAATAGTTTCGACACTCAAAGGACACATTTTGATCAGATATCAAATACTAGTTTCAATACACCATTCATAAGTCAAAGTGTTTGTCCAGAAGTCTATTTTTTCGTATCCCATTTTGGATAATGGCCTGATTGTCACTGTTTCAGAACTTTTTTGATGTTTAAGAGGAAACTTGTTGACTAAAGGTTAACAATGTTACTTTTATCTTCGTTTTTTTTTGATATTTTTGTATCCGTCGTCGACTCATTTCCTTCAAGCATTAATCGATCTAACCTTTCTCAAATTTCTTACCGTCAGGTCGTAAGTCTGTCGTATATTGAATTACCTTTTATGTACATGACCAATACAAATTTCCCAAGAAACGATAGAATTCACGTTATCACATTTTGCGATTTCTGTGGGTGCCAGCCACTAAGGAGTTGTTATGTTATTTATAGTTGATAATGGCTGTTGGTCGTTTTAAATAATTGGTAAATAATTTGCTTTGTCTATATTTGCCCACTGGCGATATAAGACAATAAATTGTTTGCAACGAAAAAATATTATGATGCCACGTGCCAAAGTTTTATTCGATTCTATTCTTATCTGAACAATAATTTAGTTGATTGCAGCTAGTATTGGTTGTTTAATTTCATTTTTGTGCAAGACATTTATTTAGCCATTTGGTGAGTTGTTAAAAATGATGTCACGAATCCATAATATCCTTTCGTTAATCTAGTTCCTGTGTTCCTGTTTCCCCAATTCATTGCTTTTTAATTTCCTTCATTTCTCATCCCTCCAGGGGATACATTACACTATCGATCGGCGTTCTCAAAAAAAACAAAATATGAAGAGAAGCAATAAAAACCTTCAAACCGAAATTTGCTGACACTAATTGAACGTCTACCGATGAAAGGTGGAAGGGGGCCCCACTTGGTTAATACACAACAAACACCCACTTGAGAAATTATGAAATAGCGCACAAGAAATTGGCAGCCGGGCGATCAATTGCGCCCTATAAAAGCGCCAGTTAAAAGCAACAACAGCGCCAGAAATATGGAAGTGAGCATTCGCCGATTTATTAGACCAAGTACAAAAGCGCGAGGATATTATAGATTACTAGCGCTTAGTTCCGAGGATGTAAAAAAGCGGAATTCTCCTTCGAGTGACTTATCGGATCCCTCCTGAAAGGGAGCGTTTCAACAAATTGAGGATTACGTTATATCAATGAACATAATGCTGGGCTCTTATATAAAAAATGGCGTAGGGAGTTGATTTTCAATCCCAAAAGGATATTTCTGCAGGAATTTCTAAAGAAATCTTACACGCGCCATACAAAAGCCAGATGAGCTTTATTTGAAAAAAAAATTTTATAATTCCATGGTTTCGTATTTATAGTCCTCAAGCGGCTTCAGCTACTCGAGAGGTTCGTATATCGGAGATATTTCTGGCACAAGGACGAGCTCCACGAGTGCGGTTAGAGGGGATGTGCTTATTAAAAGAAATTTCGAAGTCATAATTAGGCGGCGATGATTTTCAATGACGACTTTGCAATCCAAATACACATCCCCTTTTTGTGGTTTCATTTAAAAACAAATGACGAGCCCTTTTTGGTCGTTTTGGAGGAGCTTAACCACGTTTTTTAAAACAAACAAAAAAACACACAGACAATTTCATTCGACATTTTGAAAAGTTTGCATATCCCCTCTTGGCAGTTGATTGCGGAAAGGTCAAGCTCATTTGTAGTTTCAGGATATCTGCTTCCCTGCACGTAAAGGAAATGTCAATGCCAGCTTCGTAATACAGAAATAAACAAATTGTATGTATCTAAATATGAAAAATAGATTTGCTGCTTAATGTATCGTTGTTTCTGTGGCAGGTTAAGAGAGAGCACGTATCCTGTGGCTGAACGTCAATTATTATTTAGAGATATCCATTGGAGGAACCGAAATACATGATTTGTCACAGCGCTTAGTTTTTGCCCTTTGTACTTGACTTTTATTTATTACTGAATATTTAACAGGACACAAAAAAAATATTTAATTTCATTAATTACATTCTTGAAATGAGCAGACGTGTGAAAAATTAAATAATCAATCATTTTGACAACCAAAACCAATTTAATCCGCAAAATCAATATTTTAATATTTTATATGATTCGATGAAGAAGATAACCTGCTGGTCCCAATCCCCGAAAAAAGAGGAGGTTTTACAGCAACAGTTAATTTGCCAATGGCTAGCAGAGCTTAACCAAGTGTCTAGATCTAGAGGTATAACTAGATTTTGCATACTGCGGGGGAACACAATTATGCGGAGACTGAGTTGAGAGTTGAACGAGAGATTGACCTCTGGTAAAAAAATAATTCTTGTTATGGAACCGAGAAGTCAGCCTTGGAACAGTAAGCATTTACAGCAACGACCTCACAGAATCGGATTAACCCCAAGGCAATGAGGCATTGCCTCGGGCCCCCCACCAAATGGAGGCCCCCACCACATTGTCTTGAAATTTTTTTTTGAGAATTATGAAATGAAAGAAAAAATCATATTTGCGAAAGAAATTATCTTTCGAAATTTCTAATTGCAAATCAAATTCCCGCGCCTCAGCCAAACACCCGATCTCTACTATATCCACCTTCAATGAGCCAAGATCGGCTGAATTCTTTAAAACATATGAGCATCAATAGTGATATTTTACGAGAGTTAGATGTATCGGATATTATTGAAGAGTTGGCTAGACGAAAATCTCAAAAGGTGAATTTAATGAAGAATATAGATTTAGTCCAGTCCCCAACCGTAAAAATTGGATTTAGGCTCTACTTACCACCCTTTTCAAAGTCTACTCTGTGCCGAGGTGCGTTTTTTATTTTAAGGGGTGAAAACTACCCCTTATCGTAAAAAATTAATAAAACTCAATAAATGGGTAATATAAACGCTAGTAGGCCTATATATCACCTCTTAGACCTATGTACTATTGAAATATTTTTTTAAGAAATTTTTCAACCCCTAAAAACTACCCTTAGAGAAATAGTCCAGTCCCCAACCGTAAAAATGGGGTTTTACCTCTAATTTTTTTCGGAGGCCACCGATTTTGATGAAATTTTGGATTTAGGCTCTACTTACCACCCTTTTCAAAGTCTACCCTTTTTGAGACACACAAATTTAGTTATAAGTTCAGAAAGTATTTTAGTAAATTTTTTAGTTTAGTTTATTTCACTGGCAATAAACCTGTGTTAATTGTATTATATTAGAACCCTTAATTTTCAAAACGTGAAGGGTCAAAGGGCTAAGCAAAGGTGGTACTTACACTATAAAGCAAACTTCAATCCGCTATATCTCCGTCAATTTTTAAGCTACAGCAATACATAAAAAATCAAAATTGTTGTTGAAGAAAAATCTAAATTTTGTTACTCAACAGTTTTTTACGTATTTTCAATAGTTTTTGAGTTTTTTTTGAAATAAACGCAGAAATCTGTAAAATTCGTAAAACCCCTTTTCATTTTGATCGTACCCAATTCGAAAAATACACCCTGAAAATCGCTCAAACTATATAGATCCGATATATATCTCTAAAATAAAGTGAATCCTACGTGGAACATGATAAATATGAATTTGGGTGGAAGTGGTATTAGTTTTATTGATCATTTTTTAAAAAGAAATTTGAACAGTACACCTTCTCTTTGTCATAACTAATTCATTTTACATCCAAATGACTTTTATCAGTGTTCATTTTAAAGGTATTTTCAAGCACTCAAAAAAATGTAATATAAATTATCCTTGAAAAACGCATCGATTTTCCGTTATTCGACGTTAAATACAACGTTTTGAGTATTTGGTTTGAAATAGGTTCCCTTCGATCGATCATTACTCGCTTTGTTTTATATCTAGAGCTGTACCCGGCACAATGGAGCTCCTTGCTGGTGACAGCAAGGCTACTGCCATCATGCTTGGGTAGACATAAAAAATTTTGAAACACAACATCCTCCCTAGTTTCCTAAATATTTATAGGGGATGCTAAACCGGCCACACGGATTACGCTAGCTCGCCGGAAGGGGTCGTGGGGTGTGTGACCGGAAATATATACATAAGAGTCATATGATTCACCACTTACCTATTAGTCAAAAGGGAGATTTCTTCATACCGTTCTTTTCCTAGGTTAGCCCATGGTATTCAGCGCTGGAAGTTCCCAACGACCTGGTGGACCTGTAAATGTTCAACGCGACTTCGAGAGAACCCTGGAGAGAAAGCAACACCCAACCATCCTGGATAAATTACCCCCTTAGGCTGTCATGCCTAGTAATACTCGTGGATTTAAAGAAATTGACAATAAATATATTATATAATAATTACAACACAAGACAATATAATTAAGTAACAACACAATGAAGGTAAGTTTAAATTAAATATTAGTTAAGTGTAAAATAAAAAAATACCCTTACAATATAGGTAATGTGGATGCAACCAACTATTACCACAAAACAACAACTTCAATACAACAACGGAAAGGAAAAAAATAAATCGTCGCTCTGGTACCAGTCGATGATTCCTTTGTTTCGTACAACAAAATAACAAAAATCTTACGGCGTACTTGTTTCGATCTGAAAAATCGAGTGCCTGTTTGCACCCCCAAAAATTGGCTATTGTATAATATGTAAAATTTGAAATTTATTGAGATGTAATCTATTTAGTTGATACGGTGTAAGTATGGTAATTTTAGCAATATAATTATTAAATTAATATATGAGTAATATAATTAAAAGATAACAATGTTAACAACCACTAAGATCACAAAGGTGACAATAGTCTTTGGTGTTAACAATGTATATAAGTGTTATTTATTTACAAAAAATTATATATCACAAACAATCAATAGAAAAATTAACTACTGTCTTGAACGATCTGGTTATTATTCAAAACTATTAAAAATTAGAAGGGAATTCCTGTCAAACAAAAATTCAATTATCTCCAATGCTGAACCAATGGTTGGTTACAATTAACGAAAAAAAATAAGAACAAGTATTATGTCACACAAAAATATTAACTTTCCCTACAAACTATTAAGAAAATTGACTACTAAATGAAATAAGTAAATCAGTCTAACAAATTGAACTAAACTAGCGTGTAATCTTGTCACATCCGAGAAAAAAAAATATATAACGACGTTACCTAACTCCTTTAATGCCTGTTGTCATCCACCTTGACCACCAAATTTCCGAAATCCTCTTTTTAGTATCGGGGATCACCTACTGATTTGATTAAGCACGGTAGACCTCACCAAGAGCTTAAGTATTGCCCGCCGGAACCAGTGCCGTCCTCAGGATTTAAGTTTCAAACAAGGGTTGCCCAGCGCACGTTTAGACCATTCAACAAGACCAGCTATTCACAAAAAACCAGGATTGTCTTCAACAAGGCTCTTACAGGGGACGCCTTATAATCAAACTATTCTCCAGAGGAAAAACTGCCTCGAACCTTGCTTGTCCCAAATTTTCTCGCAATCATTTGTTTTTTTGTTTCTCTAGAGTTCTATAACCAACTAGAATTTATGTAACTTGTTTAAGACTATATCACCAGGGACAGCTGGGAAATAGGAAAATCACAAAACTTCCTTCGCTTTTCTCTGGTATGAGACCTTCTGTCTGCGAATTCCTGTATATATTTTATTTTTGTTCTATGTAGCTATTGTTGGGGGGTGATGTACATATTCCTCTTTATTTTCTGCCAGGTGACTTTTCATACCACAATCCAAAAAAAATATTTATATTATCTGAACAGACTAGACGATTATTCAATTTTTTTTTCTCCGGTTCTAATTCCAACCTCTTATTCCGTGTTCTACATCCAACTGTCATCATATTTTCTTTTTTCCATCCAGAACAAAAATTATTTTTTTCTTTAGCCTCCTTAAAGTTTTAAATTTTTTACTAATTTTTTTTTTTTTTTGACCAGTAAATTTTGTTATTGAATCCTGAAATTCCCGATAGATGGGAGAACCAACCAAAATGAGAATTTTCCGGTAAATAACCGACCGTTACAGAGCATTCATTCAAAAACCATTTTCTTCGCTTTTTTATAAGCTTTATTTTTAGTCATAACAAAAATTTTGATAAAACGTTTATTTTTGGACTTATTGACCAAAAACTGTTCGAAAACGTGGGGTTTTTTAATGAAAATTGCAACTCTTCAAACGATTATAACCAAACAAATATCAATTTTACAAAAAAAGTTTGTACTACATTTTTTGCTTAAAATTAGCCTCTCTATCGATTAACGGGGTTATTTTGACCAAAATATTTCCACCCCCGAGTTGGAGTGGGAACCACCCCCAAAAAAAAAACGCACATTGGCATTTGGTAGACTTTGATTTTTGAGTCATTCCCTATCTACTGTTAAAATTTCAAGTAAATCGGTCGCCTCCGAAAAAAAGTAAGGGTGATATCGGTTGGGGACTGGACTAATTAGCGTTATATAATTTTATGCTTCACATTTAGATCTCATGTAAAATGTAAAAAATGTACCTGCGTTATCCTGCGATTACAGAAAAAATCAAAAACATAAAACTGTTTCAAAACTATTGATAAATGTAAATGTGTTCCGTTATAATAAAAGATCTTGATTATTTCCACCCCAGATTAAAAAGAAAAGTATAAAGGTTGAACGTCGATTTTTCGAAAATCACCGGCGATGAGCAGACCCCCACCACAATTATGCCTACAGGCCGCCATTCATGTTCATACGGCCCTGCGACCTCAGCAACGTCACAGGACTAATTATTTTAGGAAATACGATATAAAATTCTTGCAGAGGCCTGGCGAAATTGTGGGGAGGGGTCAAACCACTGACATGTAAAGGCCCATTCTGAATCAGCAGCGACAGCGGCAGCAAACTGTTCCTATTGGCTAATGGTGGTCTCATGACAAAAAAAAGCAGCAGCGGTTGCGATTGGATTAAAGATCCTAATTTTGCTGGTTTGGTCAAACGACAGCATTTTTTGACACTTCAAAGTCAGGCAACCGTATAGGCAACTGTCAAATAAAAAGTCTGCTCCTGCTGCTAATTCTGATTTAAAAGGTAGCATGCTTCCTGTAGTGCTGCTGCTACAGCCTTAACAATAGACTGCTCATCAGCAGAGCCGGACTAGACCAAGTGCCGCCCCCACGCCAATCGCAAGTTGCCGCTTCCTTAAGGCTAGCGTTTTTGGAAACTTAAATTTTTTACCTACATATATATATAGGGTAAATATAATGATAATAATATTATAACATATTATATGATTATTTAATATAATGATTTTATACAACTATTATATAATTAATATACATAGATATATAAACGTGTGAGTGTGTGTGTGATATTAATACATACACATGTATGTATGTATTATTTACCTTCTATTTTTTATAATTTTTTTCAGTTAATTAAACTGCGAAAGTCTTTCGCTTTAAAAAAATTAATTTTAAATGGCTCATCTGTTTAACAAACCTTTTTAAAGATAAGATAAAAAGTACTCCAAATAATAATAATTAAAAAAAAACTAATAATTGATAATCTTCCAAAATATTAAAAAATCTAGAGCTGTACCCGGCACAATGGAGCTCCTTGCTGGTGACAGCAAGGCTACTGCCATCATGCTTGGGTAGACATAAAAAATTTTGAAACACAACATCCTCCCTAGTTTCCTAAATATTTATAGGGGATGCTAAACCGGCCACACGGATTACGCTAGCTCGCCGGAAGGGGTCGTGGGGTGTGTGACCGGAAATATATACATAAGAGTCATATGATTCACCACTTACCTATTAGTCAAAAGGGAGATTTCTTCATACCGTTCTTTTCCTAGGTTAGCCCATGGTATTCAGCGCTGGAAGTTCCCAACGACCTGTATGTATGTATTATTTACCTTCTATTTTTTATAATTTTTTTCAGTTAATTAAACTGCGAAAGTCTTTCGCTTTAAAAAAATTAATTTTAAATGGCTCATCTGTTTAACAAACCTTTTTAAAGATAAGATAAAAAGTACTCCAAATAATAATAATTAAAAAAAAACTAATAATAGATAATCTTCCAAAATATTAAAAAAAAATTTTTTTTCACATTATTGCCGCCCCTAGTAATTTGCCGCCCTACGCCATGGCGTTGTTGGCGTAGGCGATAGTCCGGCCCTGTTCATCAGAGGATTTTCATGGGACCAATTCGTTCCATAGGTGGCAAACATTTTTTCACTGACATGTACACTATTGTAAATAAATTTTTTTTAAATTCGTAGTTGATTGAAACTAAATAAATTTTTATTAAAAAAAATAAGAAATAAATTTTCGATGATTTTTCCCTTTAAAATGTTTTTTTTCATCAATTACAAATGTTTATGTTAAAAAAATGCAAGGTTTTCTACCCCTGTTTCAACAAATTCCGCGGCTTATGGGGGAAAGAGAAAGAAATAAAAAATCACTATACCCATCTATTTTTTGGAAGTATTCTGACATTATTTCAAAGGAAAAAAAAATTAAATCAGGTATGGCAACTTTAAGACCGTGCAACCGTTGTGGTGGTTGAAATCATGTCAGAATTTTATTTATCTTTCTTCATTTACTGTTAAAATAAAAAACTTGTCGCACGTTGTAGTTTATTGAAAGTAAGGGGAGAAAAAATATTTAAGAAAATGGAAAAGTGTGAAGTCATGTCATATTTCATTTTTGAATGTCATATTTCATTTTTTTTTCAGTTTTGGCACTATCTGATTTTATTTCTGAACTCATAACACGAAATTGAACAAATTTGAGTTCGGTGACAAAAGGGGCTTATGGATAACCGAGAGGATTATACTTTTTGGGTCCATGAATTTGTATGGAAATATTTCAGATGAGCAGTCTATTATAATGTCAGTGGTTGTGACAAGATGGACACAAGGGATGGGCACTAAATAATGTGTGCCAAGACATTGAGCACTTTACGGTAGTGGAACCTAGAACGTCAGAACAATGCGTCGACAGCAAAGATATGTTGCTGAATTGGTTCCACGAGCATCCTCTTTTGCCAGTACTAGCCTAATATCACTAAGTACAGGAGTTATCGCAGCTGAGATGATCAACTGTCAATTGTTCAAGAAGATGGGCACAAAAGCTTATACAATGCATTGTTGGTTGTGATGTTCCAAAATCATGGAGACCATAATCAACAAAAAGCGGATATGTAGAATCCAACCTACTTATAAAAGACAAAGGACCACTGCCAATCTTTTAATTTGCCTTACAGAACACCTCAAACGAAGTTTGCATTGATTTGGTGAGTCCAGTCTGGTTGCTCTAGATATTTCCTATTTTATTTCGATCGAGTATGGCACTCAGCCCTGTTAGCTAAACGCAAAGCTATCGAAGTTGACTCACTCCATAAGAGTGGATTGAGAGTTTCCTTTCCGGCCGTTCAATCAAGGTAGTATTGGATGGCGTTAAACCTGAATGTCACCCCATCTCTGGTGGGGTAACCCAGGAGTCAATTTTGTCACCTGCTCTATCTTTATACTTTCAACCCCCTCCAACCCACTTTTCAGCTGACAGTGACGCTGATGATTATTCTTTCAGCTTCGATAATGCAAGACAAGCACGTGCCAGATCGTGTCTTGATGATCACGAACAAATGTCCGATTCAATAAACTAAGACATTGGGGCCCTCAAGAATCGTGTCGAATTCAATGCTTCCAAAACCAAGTAGTGCCTGATCTCCAATAAAAAGTGTAACACAACACCTCTCCATCCGTGACAGTGGGTGAAGTTGAGCTAATGGCCGACTCATCCATAAACATCTTAGGCGTAAAATTATCCACAGGCTTGCGATGAAATGACCTTATATTCCTAGATAAAGTACAAAAAGGGCCACCGTCGACCCCTTGAGCCACCGTAAGAATGTAGCAGCACTGACAAAATTTTATCGCAACTAGCATTTTGACTGTTCCATCGAAATAAACGCCCTCCTGCCTCCACGGCAATCTTATACCCGCAAATTAGCCCACTCGTCTCACTCCATCCACCCGCAGCTCGTCTTTTCGCGCACTGAACAGAATAGCAATTGGTTTTAAAACAGAACAACTCGACTGTGGAATATTCTCTCGCAGTCAATACTTCTGAGCTCCTACAACATCCAAGGTTCAGCGTCACCTTCTTCATTACCCCCCCCCCCCCCCAGCCCTCATAACCCTTAACCTATTCCAACCCCGTTCTAAGCTTGCGACATAATGGACTGGTAGTACAAAGGGTGATTTGGGAAATTTATTCAAAAATTCAGCCAAATTTTCACTCAAAATATTCATTTTTTTCAAGGTTTTTTTTGAAGTGAATCTTCCTGGCTCTCGTTCCGCGGATTTTGAAGTGAAAATTCCCTTCTTCCGTTCTGAGGATTTGAACAGGTACGAGTGAAAACAAGGACAATTGTATGAAACAGAAGTTGCCTTCTCGCTCATTAACATCTGTCACAATTCAGAATGGGCAACGAAAACAGGGACAGCCGTATGAAACGGAAGTTGCTTTCTCACTCGTTTAACAGCTGTCACTGTAATGTGCAAGTTTTGTAAAAAAAAATTGAGATTGTGTATTAAAATAACACAAGGCAGAAGTGAAAATTCACGTAAAGTAATAAATAAAATATAACACAATCAAAAATCACAAATACAAGCCAATAAAAAAACGAATATGTACAAAATAACGAGCAAAAACCAAAAATCTTGAACCAAATTAAACACTAATTTCATAATTGAATTAATGCACAAGTATACTAACAATTTAGTTTCCACTTTATTGCGTTTAACATAATTTAATATTATGTTGGATTTTAACAACTTAAGCAGATGAATTTCGCGAGCAATTTTCTACACTGCTTCAATAAAGTAGCTGACAGCGACAGCCATAATAGTAATTAAGTGATGCCATATAAATAAATTCTACCAAACCAGCAAGAAAATATTTACAATTTACGTATTTAAATTTGTTCATAGATGGCGCAGGCATCGGTAAAGTAAAAATCGGAGTCGGTTATTTAAAAAATTAAGATTGTGTATTAAATATTATTATTTCGTTAATATTATATTGACGTCAAGAACATAGGTTAACGTCATGTGCTCATCACCGTGCATCACCATCATTGGGGGTGCTACACAGGAGACTAAGACGCACTGGTGAAACCGGTTTTATGGGAGAGAAACGTAGAAAAGAAAAGGGAAAGTAGGCCATTTTCCCCTTTCTTTTTTACGTTTCTCTCCCATAAAACCGGTTTCACCAGTGCGTCTTAGTCTCCTGTGTAGCACCCCCCATTGCCGGTTCATATGTCAAAGTGAAACAACGGTTATTTTTCCTTTTTTGGCGAGTTATAGTTTAGCAGTTTCTGTATGCTCAGTATTAGTGCTCCAATTTTCCAATAATGAAATTTGAAGCATAACAAAAAATACGTGGATTCGCAAAATGAGACTTGAGGACAGTGTTGCCAATTTTATTAGCAGCAAAGCGCTAGAATTTAGCGCCAATTTAAATGAATGAGCGCTAAAATTTAGCTGAAAGAGCGCTAAAAGATTGAGCGCTCTATTTTAATGAAACGGTCTAACTATAGGCCATAATTTTTTGCAGTTTTATGATACGGCATGAATTCTAGAAACACGTTTATGTGCAGATAAATAAAAAAAAACATTTTTTTTAATATTATTTTCATTACTTTACGCTAATTCTAATTTCTAAAAACGTAACAATTAATCGATTTCCATTGCATATCACTATTGTTGTAAGAGTTTAAAGTTCCTATCCTTTCCACGATTTCTGGAGGAAGTTTATAATTATGGCAGCTTTTATTTGTACATATACATAGGTAATATTTCTATTTCTCAATTTTGTTTTCACTATTAATCATTTGACTGAATACTCTTTCAATATCGGTATTTGAAAAAGGTAAGGAGAATATCGAGCTCCGCAACATTTTTAAAAGGATTGATGCCACATGAATCTTTATAATTATATAGTTTTAAGGAAATAGGCGGTTAAGTTTTAAAAGTTGTTGCTCAAAAATTATTTCGAAGTTGAAAAGCGCTAAGAGTTCTTTGAAAGCACTAAATTGGCGCTTAAGCGCTAACGGCAGTTTCTAAGCGTCAAAACACATTGAATAGCACCAAATCTAGCGCCTAAAGCGCTAACTTGGCAACACTGCTTGAGGACTCGAAGTTTCATTTCTGTCTTGTGTTCTTTAATACACAATTTTTTTTTTATTTTGGTTTGATTCAGGAGTGGCTTAAACCCATTGAAAAGGGGGTTATAATATATTTCCCAAATTTTTTAATATTATTTCATCAAAAATAAAATTTAAATGAAAAAAAATTTGAACCTGAATCTAGGGGTAGTTTTACCTATATAAGGGTTGGAAATAATTTATTTCTTCTTGAAAATGCCTAGAAACCAATTCTCAAGCAAAAAGCAGAACAAATGTTGTACAAATTTTTTTATTTAAAGTTGATGTTTAAAATTCTACTTCAATTAAGGGTAGAATGGTAACGGTTTAGCCGCTAGGGCGTTTTGAAGTTTTTTTAGAGTTTTGCAAATCACCCTGTATTTTTGTAACCCTATAAGCTATTTTCATGGATAAGGTATCAGTGTAAGTAGAATACTCCCACCTATCTACAACTGTAAAAGTAAAGGTTCTACCCTCAAAATTTTGTTTTTTTAACATAAATATCAACTTCAAAAAATACGTAGTTAACAAATATTTTTGTGTCCAAAATTGGAAAGCTTGGACAATTTCCTATGAATTAAGTTTTTATGCTACGGCCTTTACTTTTGAAGTGATAAGCAATTTTGATGTTAAAATTATTGGTCTTATTTGGTGCTTTTTTAGTACTTTTCATCTAAGCTTTGTTGAAAAGTGGGGATTTAGCGCCACCCAGCAATATCTTGATTGAACAGCAAGAAAGGATATTCTCTATCCCGTTCTGCAGAACTGAGTCAATACCAATAGCTTGGAGTTAAGCTAATAGAACAGCGTATATTTCTATCTAAAGCTTTACTGTTAATAGTTTAGGATCAGGCTGAGTTATAGATACTACTCTAAATAAGCTTATTGCTAATGGGCCGTAGTTAAAGAGGTTGAGGGACTCACCTTTATGGTTTCTGGATGAAGTGAAATTCTTCTTAGTGGAAATAAGTAGTGATCAATGATTTTTTACGCCGAACATTACCCCAATATGTGCCATGGAATAAATTTTTTACTATAGTAGTTGAGAGTTGATTTTTAAAAATGAATTTGAATTTTATCTAATTAATTTCATTGTTATACTAGTTGGAACAAAATTCGTCCGCCATATTGGCACGGCCATTTTGAATTTATAATTTCTGATCATAAATTCGTTATTTGTCACCTTAAAAAATCCCAGATACCGATTTTCATTGGAGTGGGAACACAATTTGCAATTTCGTCGGCCATTTTGAATTTATAATTTTTCCACTCGTAAAGAAAATTAAACATCAGAAATAGATTCCTTGACCCCGAAAACCCCTATATATGTACGTGTGCCAAGAGGAAAAACTTGTTTTTTTCTCTTTTGAATGAAGCAGTTAAATTAAATCTTAAGTATTGACAAAAAAAACCTTTTTAGAAAATTCGGAGACTCAAAATCGACTTTCGAACTATGGTTTCTTGGGCAAAGTTGCTCAAAATTACCAAAAGAATGGCGTGTAAAAGGTCGACTTTTTTTCATCTAAAAAAATTGACCCGCCCTAATGTATGTACAATATTATCTTCACTTTCATCCATGTTTCAGGGCTTTCTACTCTATTGACTTGACTACTGGTAAGCAGCTGAACTCATAAACTGTGACAAGGACAACAACAACGCCAAAAACTTTTGAAAGTGCTAACAATGTACAGGAACCAATCGAAAATAATTAACAGTATACATACAAGTATCAACCTTGGTTTCGAAAATTTTAAGCTGGCGTCACAGACTTCAGGAATTGCCAAGTTCTGGATGACCATCGAACTTTGATGATAACACCTTGTTTGAAAGTTAGTTTAGGGATTAGCCAATTCACAATCAACTTAATACAGAAGGTGAGTCAGACCCGCACATATGGCTTAGAATAGGTTACATGAATTAGAACGAGAACTTGTTCTACTTGGTCAGAAACTTTTCCTAACGTTTCAAACAACATGAATTTCACTGGAATGCATTAGGATAATCACAAGTAAAACCATTTTTAGATAGAAAAACATCCAACTTCAATTTTCAATGCAGGTAAATTAATTATTTTAATGAGTTAAAGACATTTGGAGATAATCCCGAACCAGTCATTTACTTTTAGCTAACACCTCCACGATAATCCTGGAGAACTAGTGCTAACACACACATATTTTACTCCATTAAGCCCAGGTAAAATAAATTTAGAAATCGCTGGTAACGTCCACCTTCCATGTGCAGACTTTATAAAATTACGAACTGAAACAGAATTTTAAACTTTTATAAAAGTTTATCAGAAATTCGGTTGTACAACTCGTTTCAAATTAAAAAACAACATCAATCTCTCTTGCACGTACACAAAACCCCAACTATAATAAATTTCTAAATAGTTTTCAATTTTCTGAAGACTATGTATTTCGCAAGCTGCCATCTTTAGTTAAACTGTTGCGTTCAAGTCACATAATAGAGCATGACGATGACGACGTCAATAAAACTTTGCAATCTCAATTAGCAACAAGCCAAACATGAACAAATCTGGAAGCCGTAAATGAAAAAGTTAATGGTAGCAATTTGTCAAAATTATGAAGGATTGCATAATGTTAACGAATTAATCTAGTCGGCCTCTGCTAAGTTCATGCAAAGCTCTGGAGACGAGCTAATCTACCATCGAAGAATTTTCTAATTTCCCACAATTATTCATGCTGTTTGCGTAAAAAGTTTTCCGTCATGTATAGTTCATGTGTATATGTAAATTGTAATCCTTTAAGATCATGGTCGGATTTGGTATAGTAATGTGGAAGACTATCGAACGTACGGCTTCACCCGGCCTGGCATATAGAGGTGAAAGCTAGAAACTTTTCCTATTTCCCCATTCTACGTTGTTATGAAATCGTATTGATCGTTGGTGCTTGTATGCGGCAATTTACTCACTGCCAATGGCATGTTTCTGTGCAAGCAAATGTAAAACGTAACCTAGAATGAGCCATGGCCAGTTTTTAGCTTTGAGCGGCATTCTTTCCGGGGCTGTGATCTAATTTCGGTAGATATATCGATGGAAACATTACAATAACTTACCTCATGTCCTTTGTTGCTGCTCGAGGGTATTTTTATGTTATGAGCATATAAATGTCCTAGTCACCATCTAGGTAACATCGGTAGCTATAGAGTAATGTAGATGATAATAAATGATTTAGTAGTCTCTATAATACTGAAATTAACTCTCTTAACGGGAAATTATATACCCCAGAGAAATAAGATATCTGTACAAAATTATTAGAACATTAGTGCGAAAGAAAAAACACGCACCAAGGCAATAATCTGTGACAAATAAAGAAATTTGATAACAGAAGAAGACGTACATATCCTGAGGTGAGTGGAATTCTCTTAGAATAGAGAAGATAAGGAACCGAAAATAGCGTACATCTATACGGATTGGAGGGAAGCACTTAAATTAAAGAACCCCTCGCTCTAAAAGAAAAGAAACAACCGTATGTTCATAGGTTTCATGCAGTTCCCGGACAGAGGCGTACCGAAATTCGTTCGCGTTTGCTCCAAACATTTTCAGCCAAGTGATGTGTTCTCATTTGGATGGTTGCTGAGAAACGCAATCCCCTCCCGGTTTTTGACTAAATGTGATACCGCCACTGTCCGGGAACTGCACAACTACTATGGGAGTGCTGTAAATATGTGTTGCCGAAATGCTTCCCCGATTTTAATTAATTGCGCTTCCTTCTCTTCTCTATTCTAAGGGAATTCTTTGAAGCAGACTGCACATTCAGCATGGAGAATTCAGCCGAGCTGAATAGTAAACCCAATGTGTGAAGATATCGTTCGATGGCAAATGACAACCTAACTGTGTTAAATAACAACATAAAAGTATCAAATTGTAATTCAGCGCTGCTGAATAGCAACACAATCGAAGGGTTCTGCAGGATTCTTTCAAAGATAAAAATAATAATAGCAGCTAGCAAGTTGAAAAATAATATAATTGTGTATTAAAGAACACAAGACAGAAGTGAAACTTCGCGTACAATAGTAAAGAACATAATAGACATTATGAAAACTTGACGTTGATATAATATTAACGAAATAATAATCTTTAATACACAATCTTAATTTTTTAAATAACCGACTCCTCAATTTTACTTTACCGATGCCTGTGAGTGATTTTTTTGCCAAAAAGTGATATCTCCGGCGACCATGTTTTTTTTTGTGATTCCGAAATTGTTTTCTTAAAAAGTCCCAAGGAAGCTGTGGTCCAATTTTCAGCCATTTTGGAATTTTGTCTCCTTTTGTGCCTTTTTTTGCTAATTTCGCGGGACTATTAGTATACTTGTGCATTCATTCAATTATGAAATTAGTGTTACAAAACTTGCACATTAAAGTGACAGCTGTAAACGAGTGAGAACGCAACTTTCGTTTCATACGGCTGTCCTGGTTTTCTTTGCAGATTCAGAATTGTGAGAGATGTAAATGAGTGAGAAGGCAACTTCGCTATCATACAACTGTCCTTGTTTTCGGTTCCAATTCTGAATTCACTCGTACCAGCTCGAATCCCCAGAACGGGAGAAGGGAACTTTGGTACGCCAAAACCTTTTTAAAATTGACTCGTAATTCCCAGAAGAAATTCCTGAGCCTTTAATATGAATGGTTTTTTTGAAGAATAAAGTACCTCCCTAGAAATGGAATCTCTTTCCTCTCCCAGAACTTGGTTCATGAGTTGTTTAGACCAGTCTCCACATTGTTGAAAGTAGTAAAGGCCGTTGTTGCAAATAGAGGTTCTTGACTAGAAGATTCACAAGACGTTGAACCCGAGATATCCAGCTTAGTGAAGTTTGCTTCCGTACTGGTTGATTGTAACTACTCTTGAAAACATCTCCAATCAGAAATGGACCATAAACGTCTGCTACGAATGAATGCCATTTACCTAGCAGTCCTGTCAGATCAGGGGAATTTGAGCTCGCCAGGGGAATTCCAGGGGAGAAAATCGTCAGGGTAATTTCTATGGGAATGCAATTTTTACGTATATTCTTGATTTAATCGAGTCAACTTTAATAAAAAATAGTTGCTCCACCATTACTGCAAGACTTTTGGCACTTAGTGATGAGCAAAAAGTCTTGCTATCTTGATCCTGCAGTCTTGTCTTGTTCTGTCTTTTCTTGGTTTCCTTTGATCTTGCTAAATGTACAAAACCATGCAAGACTACAAGACCAGTCTTGCTCTTCACTATCGGTAGCATACGATGTAAAAAAATTCCAGCGGAATGAATTCCAGCGAAGTTCAGAATAGGCCTGAATTTCGTGAATAATAAAAAGTCATTAGGGCAATTATTTCAAATACAATAAAATTTCTTCAATACCATTTCGCCCATTTTATGGTAAAATAGGGAAAAATCCGAGGTCCGCATCACTGGATGTCAATATTCGTTACCACGTACACTGTAAAAAAAATATGTAAATTCACAGTCCACATGTACAGTAAAATTACAAATCGCGATATGAAATAACTGATTTACTACACACTTATTGTAATATTACTATACAGTTTTGTAATCTCTATATATAAAACAGTAACGTTACAGACTAACAGACAACGCATAGCCCAAACCGCTGGACCTAAAGGGCTGAAATTTTCACAGTGCATCCCTATAATGACGCGGATATCCACTAAGAAGCGATTTTTTGAAATTCATCCCCTAAGGGGGCGAAATGGGGTTAACACAAACCGCTGGACCTAAGGGGCTGATAGTGCATCCCTATAATAACGTGGACATTAGGCCCCCATCCACGGTCACACAAGTGTGAGACATACGGCCAACATCGAAATTTATTTTATAATATGCGTTTGTAAAGTATACATTTTCGAAGTTGGCCGCCGTATGAAGCAAATATTCGTCTGGTTTAATATTTCCTTCATACCAGCTTCAATTCATGTGTAAACTTTTGTGAATGTCATATAAAACATGTAAAACACGGTTATTTTTAATTTATTGACTTACGAGAAATATTTATTTCATTAAAAATCATTTCATTTTTCCCCTTGATTGCTTAGAAATGTCAAAATTTCTATATGTGTGTTAAAGCAGTTCTTAATTCGAAAGAAGTTTGTCATACATGTGTGACCGCGGATGGGGGCCTATTCACTATGAAGCGATTTTCGAAATTCATCCCCTAAAGTGGTGAAATGGGGTTGAATAGGTTGTATGGGGAATTTTTTTTCTTAAATCAGATTTTCTTCAAAATTAGTAAAAATACTCCACACCATAAATAATGAAACACGTGTTTCAGAGTTTTTCGAAATTCATACCCCTAAGGGGGTGAAATGGGGTTGAATAAGTTGTATGGGGAATTTTTTTTCTTTAGTCAGATTTTCTTCAAACTTAGCGAAAATACTCTACACTACACCATAAATAATGAAACACGTGTTTCAGGATTTTTCGAAATTCAACCCTTAAGGGGGTGGAATGGGCGTTCAAAATTTGTGAAACTCGAAATGGTAGCACCGCGTCAAAACGGTGCACTTTAGTAACTACCGTGCCGTGCAGGAACTGATAAATCACATTTATCCAGGCATTGCTCAAATATAATATAAGCCTATGGTTTTGTGAACGGGCCATTTTGACTCCATGAAACGATCAAGCTGCTTTCATTAATGACATGTTGCTAAAGTCCTTTGATGGGGTAGAAAAGATCTATAAGTCGATAGACACTGTCTGCAAGTCAGATAAAGCCGTTAACTATTCGGTAGAATTTTTAAATTCACTTAAACCACCGGGTCTTCCCTATCATAAGTTTACTCAGCGGAAGGGCACACCTGTAATGCTCCTTCGGAATTTAAAACCACCGAAATTGTGTAATGGTGCTAGACTACAAGACAAAGCCCTGCATAAAAATTTAATCGAAGCCATTCTTTTAACCGGGTGTCCTCAGGGAGAAAAGGTGACCTGTTGACTTGAAGAGACTGCAATTTCCTCTCAAAGTATGCTTCGCCATGACGATAAATAAGTCTCAAGGCCAAAGCTTAAAATACGCTGGCTTAGTTCTCCCACGGTCAGTTTTACAAGGAAATCCTTTAAAAAACAAGTATGGAGTTTCACATTTTGTTATTTGGAATCAAAAATACGAAAAAATTGCCGTTTTTTAAACTTTCCTCCTGTATATTAAAATTCATATCACCTCAACTGCAAAATAAACGGAAGCTACTATTGGGTTATGGGTGCAGCGGGGCGCACCTGGTTCCAGCTACCTCTATATATAAAACAGCTCCGTTACTGACTACGCACAGTTCAAAGCGCTGAACCACCACCTTTTTCCTACCGCGGACTGTGCACACATAATCTTTTTTTTATTGAAAGGCGTTGCAACGCACGCGGGTTTTTTGCTAGTATTAGTATAAATACCTTCGTATGAAGAATTTGACGTTTACTAGGAATATTCCCAATAATATGTGTTGTAAATTTACAAAACTGCTTGTGAATAAAACTTCTAGTACTGTGTTGGAAGTTTTTTTTTACAGTGTAGTGATAGTGTGAACTAACATGTCGCTTTGTCACGTGCAGCTTCTGTTAAAGGACTCTGGCTTATTGCAAGTAGTATTCTGACTTTTCATCATGACCGAAGGTCATCAACGGCAATGGTACATTTGCAGCACAAACCGGTGAAAATAATACTTAAGGCCATTTTACATCCCAAACGCAAAATTTCTGTGCGATAAAAGAGCTCCAAAGCTGCATTTCCACTTTGCGTTTGGGCGGTAACATGGCCTACATTCTTACTACTTATTCAATTTAAAGGAAGATAAAGATCGCCAAAGATGTTTTACATCTTTCAAGTGCACTGGGAACACGCGATCTTTTTTCAGCATTAAACTCATTATTTTGATTTTAAAAGACTGGTTAATATAAACCATACATTTTATCGACGGGAACATTAAGAAAGAATTTTATTTATAAAAATTTTGTTATTTTATAATTTTGACAAATTTACCAACAAGAGCGTCAGTTTCTAAACCATAAAGGTTGAAGTACTTTTTTTGCCTAACGTCCCTTTACTATGAGTTCAAGACGAAAAGTGTCCTTTTATCAAAACAACGCTTGCCCACATACAGCAAGAACGAGTTTACAGAAGCTGGAGGAGTTTGAATGGGAAACGATGCTGCATTCGAAATATTCACCGCACATTGTACCATCGGATTAGCACTTGTTCCGCAGTCTTCAAAATCATCTGGATGGAAAAACTATGGTTATTAGTAGAATGGTACTTGAAGAGTATTTTTCGTCACGGCTAAGTGAATTTTGGAAGAGAAGGCAGTACATGCTAGGTTATATTTCGGAAGACAGCCCTATTCTCAACACGTGAGCAGCCGTTGCCAGCCATGTAACTACGAGTGTATTCCTGGCGACCATGTGAAGTGAATAGCTCTTATGCGCATTCATCCAACTGGCTTGCCCTTACTGTAGATAACTTCGATTCATTTGGCTCTGTATGTACTAATCATTACCAGCACTAGCTGACACTAACATCTTTTGCGTGTTATATATTACTTCATTGCATACAGTCGACTAAAGATCTAGAATTGTAACATGTTTTATGTATTTCTTCGGGAAAAACTTCTTTTAAGTTTCACTTTGTGGAAAATCTATAGCTCTGCGTGAAATGATCGGTTCCACCAACGTTCGTTTTGTGGTATATGGTATCAGGCCGGTTTGTCGGGATTGAAACGTAATCTTACCTTAATGTACCAGCTGGATACCAAATAAAATGTGTGCTGCATACACCAGGACGTAATCCAGTGGTTTCCAAACATTACGATACTGCGGCCCCCTGTTACAAAAAATAACCTTGAGCCCCTCAATAAAATATGTAAATTTGCATACTATATGGGGTGCGCCGATTTAGCCGATTTTGACAAATGTGCAAGATTTATTTAGGGTATTCTCTATCAGTTTTTAAATATGTACAATGTCGATTAAATGACCACCTCCATTCGATACGCAAAAAGCAGCTCTTTTTCGGGCATCCTGTATAACATTGATCAGCATTTCGGGCGTTATAGCAGCTATTTTGCCTCGTATGTTAGCTCTGTGTTCACCAATGGTCTTGGGCTTGCTGGCATAAACTTTACTTTTTAAATAACCCCACAGAAAAGTCTGATGCCGTTAAATCCGGAGAACGAGGATTCCAAATCACTATTTTTCGACACAACGTGTTTCGAGAACTTGCGCTGTAAGAACTTCATCATAGCGGCTGCAAGGTAAGGTGTGCCCTCTTGTTGAAAACAGAAGTTCGTCAGACGTTTTTCACGCATATTCGGACACACAAAGTGCGCCAACATCCAATGATAGCGTGCGCCGTCGATGGTTTCTCAAACATTGAAGAAAAATGGTACGATGATGGCTTTTATGCACCGTCGCAGTTGGGTCAGAAAAAAAATTTCCGTTCAAAAATCGGTGGAGCCGTCAATTTTCATCGAATCGAATTCGCTATCGATCTGTCGAGCCGGATTTTTCATATATTTTCATACCGTATTCCTGTTTTCCCCTATTTAGAGGTTGATTCACTCTCTCTGAAGGGTAGTTTCAAGAAAACGGTTATGTAAGTGCCGTGAGATAAATTTAATAAACCTTTCTAAACTATATTAGGCTCAAATATACCTTTTTGGAACGTTTCTCTGCATTTTTGCTAATGCAGAATATATTTTTGTCAAAAAAACTCAATTTCCACGGCAAAATGTAAAAAATTGAAAATATATATGAAAAATCCGCCTCGACAGATCGATAGAGAATTGCACAACGAACATTTAAAAAAAAAGCGAAGTTGATTCGATGAAAATTGACGGCTCCACCGATTTTTGAACGGTAATTTTCTTTCTGACCCCACTGTGCTGCGGCCCAAACAGTGACTTTCTCGTCGTGCAGTAGTGAATGACTTTTGGGTTTTCTGTTCACCAAATTCGACAGTTTTGTTTATTGACTCCGTCAGAGAGTGTAAAATTAGCTTCGTCCGTCATCAAAACTTTGTCCCAAAAATCTGGCTGGGCATCGATCATTCTTGCGACGGCATTTCCATATTGCAAGCGACGCGGCATGTCCCTTGGCAACATTCTTTGAGTAAATTGCACTTTGTATGGGAAGAGATGAAGATCTTACTTCATAATCCTCCTTAGAGTCGTTCCACTCACGTTAAACTCTTGAGATCGCGGCGATACGTCACATTTGGATTATCGGCAACACGCTCTCCTGCCGCTTCAACAACTTCATTGAGTCGAATGGGACACTGGAGAGTGGCTACAAACCCGTACTCAAAGAAATTATTCACCAAAGTATGAACTGTCTTGTATGAATATGAAGGCGCCGCATTTCTCCCATATTTTTTACGCTAAGCACTCACAGTTTTCACGATTGAACTATTGTTTACAATGTAAAGCCCTACAATTTCAGCGCGTTCTTTCGGTGTGAATGTAGCTAAAGTGGTACGTTTCACATACACGATTCGAAATCGGCTAAACAATTACCAAGTTTATAGCAGCAAAATTAAGTAGATTTAATTTAAAGTTACGCCAAAATTTCGATGTAAAGTATAAACCGGTATTTAATATGCAATCGAATTAAACTTGCATTCTTATAACTTTGGCTTGAGCCCAAATATTTCGGTTTAAACCATAATTTATAGTGTATTATAATTTAAACTCACTATTTTGTTCCACTATCTTTATTTATAGCCTTCAAATAATACTTAAACTCTTAGTTAACATTAGCACAGGTTGAACAAAACTATAGGTTGTTTGAAGATCTATTATCTTAATCTAAACTAGCTCGAAAAAGGTGTTATCCTTTATTTTTAGTTAAACGTGTTTTTTAAACTCGAATTGACAACTAATTAATTTTTTCAGTTTTTAACTGACACTTGGAAAATATTATTATTTGAATTCCTACCAAGCCTCGGCCGACTTGGGTTTTATCTCCAGTCCCCTTGGCTAAGTAACCGGAAGTAGTAGGACGATGTCCCTACAAATTCGAATTACCCCGTTTATACAACAAAAAATTTTGTATGATTTGAATTATTTTTGGAGTAGTTATAAACTAGGTTAAATGTCAGGGTTATTCAACGTGTATGGTGATGAGATGTATAATAAAAAGACACAATAAAATTTAAGTAAGCCACAAAGGCAAAGTGAAGATAGTATCGGTAGAGCAGCCAGAAAACCATGACAGGCAAATGTATAGTAAACTTGAAAATAAAAAGTCTGTCGGACCCAGGTCCATCTTATAATTTAAGAATTATTGTAGCTCAGACACAATCTAAGTCAGCCGTTCATTAAAACCTGTAAGAACTTTGTAAAAAAAACCAAGGTAATAAAATTTTTTTTAAAACTTAAACTTATAAAATTTAAGTATAAATTAAAAAATGAGTCAAAAAAGTCAAAAAAATAAAATCATCCGCGCCCCCTGTTGAACTAAAAGCGCTCCCCCGTTTGGAAACCGCTGACGTAATCAATACCTTCTGTGTTAGCGGTTACCACGATGACAACATCGTCTGTCTGATATTGGACGAAAAAGTCTTCGACACCATATGGCTCTAGAGGCACCAAAGGAGCGAAGATATAACACCTCCTTGTGGAACCAGAATAGAATCGGCGTGGATGCAAATTTTGCTTAAAACCCGTCTCCTTAAAGCCATAGATATGGAGGCCAGATTTTGATGGGCCGTGTCTCAATAAACTTCGCTGCCCCTAGGCTCTCCAGGCCGGCCAATTGTCACTATAAGTAGCGCCCTATCGGTAATTACTTCCATTGTCTTCAAGGCGTGAAGAAGTCATGAATATTGAAGCCGGAACTATAATAGACGCAGCTCGACTTACGTATTTAACGAACATTCACGTACGTATCTTTTATACCACTGTCACCGTAAACCTGTACGTACAATCGACCATAAACCTACCATCTCTATACAACTAGAAACCCAGTGGGAATAATTTGGAGCGCTGTTCAGCGGAGCTTACTTTGAGCGCTGTTAAATATGCTCCCGAGGGAGCATTACCGGAGCTTTCATAAATTTTATAGAACGAAGAAAATGAGCGATTATCTTGATGACCATAAAGGGTGGCACTAGCATACTCAATGGACCGGCTCTCGTTCGTTACGAAAGACAAGCAGCTTTAAAAGTGGTTAGAATTTAGTTGGGGGCCTGCTTTGGTAAAATCACACTCGCGCTTGGAAAGGAAAATGCAATTTCAAAAGATAAACAAAATAAAAGCTTTTTGATTCCCGGATCACATATCCACAGGCGTCCATGAAAATTCTTTATTAAAAAGCTTTTTTATAATGCTCCTAGAACGCTTTTGAAGGAGCATAAAAACGTATGCTCCCTTGCAATGACATGCAATGTTAAAAAGTATATGGAACTGGAGCGTAACGGGAGCGCTGTAAGCTTTTTAAGGAGTGCTCAAACAGCGCTATTGGAGCCCTCCATTTCCCGCTGGGAAGATATAGTCGTTCTTGGAACTAAGGGAGTGTCAAAGAATTGAGATAGATATATGTTAAAGGGATAACGATGGCAATAGACTGTTTCGTGGGAGCCAGACAAGTCCCCGCATTCGCCCCTCTTAATAAGGAGTGTCATCAGTACGCAGTGTTCTCATTCTAAGTACGAACGAGACCCGGTCTATTCAATACGTAATTGTATAAGTAAGATTTGTGATTGTATTAAATTTATTTTATTTACAGTTGAGTATATTTTCCAACCACAAACTAAATAGCACAAAAACATTTAATTAATGTTTTCGGTTTAGTCCCTTTCGTCTCGTCGTGATTTTCTTAAAATATTTATATTTATTAAATTCAAACAAAAATAATCTTTGCCATCAAGATAAGCCCTGCTAAAGAATTTTAATTAAGGATATCCAACATATTTTATTTAATCCTACTTTGTGATGTTTACTCACCATGAGTTAGTATATTAATCGTTTCGTTGTGCCAATAGAATAGGCTAAACATGCAACCCTTAAATGTTTGTAACGGACGGTATCCTGTTAGGACGTAAGGATTAAATTGTAAATGTTGTGGCATATCCTTCCATTGGAGGAGATTTGTTTGCACCAACTGGTTTGAAATTGTTGTTGACGTCGTAGCTGTTGCTGCTGGTGTTGTTGATGTTGTTGATGATGGTGCTGCTGCTGCTGCTGATGCGGGCTGTGTTGTTGTTTTTGTTGCTGTAGGCGTTGATGCTGCTGAATTAGACAGTGAAGGCGGTGCAGAGTTTGGTGTTGATTTTGTTGGAAATTCATTTGATGACATGAAAAATTCTTCCACATATCCATTATTATCACTTCGGTTATCGTTTGTTTGAACTAAAATTTGTTCTTGTGATCCGTTTTCACCTTTATATTCGCACGATGTGTGCATTTTTAATTGAAAACAAAACGAAACGAAAATCAATAATATAAATACTATTGTTAAATATTTATTGCTAATTTGTTTCTGTTGATATATGTATTCATAGAGTTTCTTTTTGGTGGCTGTATTGTACTGAATTGTCTGAAAGTAAAAAACGAAAAATGCATTATTATTACAATTAATCTCGATAGTCTAGATCTAGATAATATGGAAAATTTGTTGAAAGCACATTAAAATGGCCAAAAAAACCTATTTTACAAATTATAAAGGTTATCCAAATGTGACGTCTAGATGTCACCAATGTATAATGTTTACACCTGTCGTCTTTCCAAATGACATAAGCCATTTTGTTTTTAGCGGAAGCTGAATTTCAACCATGGACACAGGTATAATTACATTGCAACAACGCGTTTACATTATTCAAATTTATTATAAAAATATATATAGTTTAAAAAACTAAAACACACGTTTTTTTTTAAATGAACTAAAATGTAAAAAATAATTTAGAATGTAAGTTTTTATTGCTCCAGCCAATATATGGGAACAAGAACAACCTACCACTCGAAAAGTAAAAAACTGCGCCAGTGCGCCAATGGCAACACACTTTGTACAATTACTTGGATATTCAGATAACATGAACGTGGTGGGAAGGTTCTTTTTGCCAGAAAAAGGAGCTTTCTGGCTGGAATTTAAATGGGTATGCCTCATGTAGCGTGTGGGCCCCTTGTGGCAAATGAGTGGCATGCCGATTGAGGGATTTCCCGTAAGTTCCTCATGAGGACCCCACAAAAAAATCAGTGATACTGAAGTTAGGTATGCGTAATTATTTACCCATAAGGGTCCTATGAAGCAAACCTAATTACAAATGAAATAAGGCAATCTCACCATCTGCCTTACGTATTCAAAAAGCATTTTACTCTTAAGGTTTAGTTTTACTCAGACAAAGTTTTACTTCATATTTTAGGCAATTATGTTAGTGATCGCGAAGGTGTCATTTAACATATTCAATAGACCGATTTTCGTTCAATTATGGAGGGCAAGCAGCATTGGACGCGGTAAGTACTCCCACTCGAGATCGGGTAGCAATCATTTCTTCTCACGGGGCCACATATGCGGCATACTTAATGATGCGCGTGTGGGGTAAGGAGTTAAATCATTAAATGCCCTTTGTGCGCCTTTTAAGGTAGTTCATATGAGGTCCACATGAAGCAGTGTGGATAGCTGCGCTCCACCAAAAATTCTAGTCGGGTTATGTCGAACTAAAAGAAGCGGCAAGGACATAGACATGGACATCAACGAAAAAAAAAGCAAAGGTGACTCAACAGTCCAGAGCTGGACGATTAGTCCATTCAAAATGCGGGGAGACCGCTCCCTATATGTTCGCTGATCACTAAATTATTATTTTTGTTTTTAAATTGATTACTAAAGTAAATCCTTCTAACGCAGAAGGCGCACTTCTCACCTGATCCAAGAAAAATTCACCAACTCAGCACAAGCAAACGCTGAGATGAGGCTCAACTTAAGCCTGCAAACATTAATAAAACAGGAAAAAATATAAAGAACATACAAAGAAGCGTGCAGTACAGGAGGATCGAGAATCATAAGCAGTCACGCGAGGTTAAAAAGACTCTTTTTGAGAACCTCCTTACTTACGGTCACACTTAAAACGTTAATACTTTTGTTCACGTTAATGAACATGCGATTTACGGGTTCAAATCTACCGTAATTGCCGTTAGAGGAGTTGATGTGAAAGAGAGCTGGCCCACTCAAATTATAACTGCTCTCTCTCTAAACCACGCACGTCGACTTAGAAAACCTGAGTCAACCCTTCCATTGAGGAGCTGATGAACGAACATCGCCACGACGCTTGTGGAGAGTGCTTAAGTTGAGCAACTAATGGGTCTTCCCAAGGAAGATGACTCAGTGAGAATCGAACGAACCTTCGCTGAACAGATTCAATTTTTCCAACGTGCGAAGAGTAGTAAGGGGACCAAACCTGGGACCCATATTCAAGTTATGGCCTGACTAGAGAAATATAAAGATGTTTAGTGATCAAGGTGTTGGTGAATTCCTTGGACTACCTTTTGATAAAACCCAGGACTAAATTACCCTTGGAGGAAATATAGTTAATGTGAGTGGGAAAATCCAGCTTACTATCAAATTTAATCCCGAGATCTTTAACAAAATTAACACGAGGGACACCCTCATCAAGAAAGATGTAGTTATAAATTATAGGGCTACGTCTCCTACAAAAAGTCATGACTTTGCATTTACTGATATTAAGAACCAGGTTGTTGTTAACACACCAAGAGTAAAAGGTTTCAAGGTCAACTTGCGAAAGTTTGCAATTCTCATTATATGCTCTTTATGGGACGGTACAATTTGATTTTATCAACGTAAATCAAAATTCTACAGTGTCTTAGCAAAGGAACAATTTCATCAATTGATAGAATAAAGAGTAGAGGACCAAGATGACTGCCTTGAGGGACACCGGATGACGCTTCAATGGTTGCAGATTTAGATCCGCGGAAAATAACTTCGTAGGTTCTGTCAGCTAAGTAACACTGGAACCATACTAGAAGGGCTTGCAGAAATTCTAACTTACTTAGTTTAAGAAACGAAACCCACAACAGCATGAGAAGTGAACTCAAGTAGATTGGTGGTGGTGGAACGAGCTGCAATAACTGTTAAGGGGTTAAAACTAGAGGTAAAACCATAAAAGAAGACGACGGAGCGCGTAGCTGGGGAAATTAAAACTGCACACAAATAAAAATTTCGTATATGGATAACGCATGAGCTTGTGTGCTTTGAAGCTTCCTTCTAAATCGGTTGCGGCGGGACTACACCCAGGCACGGATTCAAGGGGGGGTCACGGGGGTCATGACCCCCAAAAGCGCTCGCTGTTTAAAAAACGAAATTGACCCATCTAAAACAACAAAAACAAAAAATAACCAAACGACCAAAACCGAACCAACTTTTTTGCAAATTTAATAAACGACCCTTTTTTTTATCTGATAGTGTAAGCTCAGGTGGCACTCTTTGGGCCTTATCATGGTTGGCGTATTGAAAAAATGACAGCGCCGTTTATCGTTCTCATTTTTCGTACCATAATTGGCGAATGCAGCGACATGACAGTTTTCGACAAAACCTTATCATGGTTGTCGCTTGAAAGTTTTTAGACATTTCTGATAATTAAAAAATTTATAAAATTACATTATTTATTCAATCTATTTAAAAAATATTAAAATATATCTAATAAAAAAAAACACATTTTCTCAAACTAGATTTCTGTTAACGTTGTCACGTACCAAAACCGAGCGCCTGAAATAGTCACTTGACAGTCGTGAAAAACGCAGCTTTGTCTCTTCAAACGCCAACTGTGAGAAGGGGTTTTTCCCGACAAATGTCAGTTTTTTCGTAAACTGTGATTCCGTTTTACAATCGCCGCGCCATTTCTCACTTCAAGCGCCAACCATGATCAGGCCCTTTGTACTACCAGTCGGTCATGTCATGTCGCACACGTCATGGTGCAATGTCTAGTAGTAAGCTTAGCTCGAAGGATAGAGAGAAAGATAGGATAGATTAGGGGAAGTGTGTTGGAGGAGATGGCGGTGAACCTTGCGTTTAAACTGGGTGTTGTGTTGTATGACCTTAAAAATATGACCTTCTTTCTGATTACGATATTCCAAAAAAAAAATTTTAAACATTTTTTTTTTCATACAAAGAATAGAGATATCGTTTTGAAAATTTGTAGGTATGTTGATTGACGTTCAAATATTATAAGAAAATTTTTTTTTAGATTTTAAAATTTTTTTTTTAAAAAAATCATCAAAAAATGAGTGCGGGCATGATTTTGGGCGACTGGATGATCTGAGAAAAAAAATGGCAAATTATTTCTTGTTGAGGTGGCTATAGCATGAACTAGAATATTTTTTTTTATCAAAAAATAATAAAATGGCGGCCATTTTTCAAAAATAAAATTTTTGAGGGTGGAAAATCGGGCGAAAATCGGAAAATTTTTTACCAATCAAAACGATTCTAGTTCATGCGATAGCCATAAATGTGCACAATAACATATTCAAAAATTAGAGCAATTGGTCAAGTAGTTTTTCTTTATTTATACCGCAACCCTAAAAAGCATTTTTTCTAGAAAATCCCGTTTAAATTTTTGTTGGAAATTTTTAAAGAAAAACTGCACTTATAATGTGTCATGTCCGCCGTACATCGAACCTTTTGTATCATGTTTTTGAAGATATTTATTAGTAAAATCCGTAAAAATTTTTTTTCGATTTTTTGAAAATTTGTAACAACCCACCACAAAATTCGGTTAGTTTTGTTCGTTTTGTTAATTTTGTTTTTGTTTTTTAGGAGTAGAAACTTTTTCCGCCACTTTTAATTCCGTGACACCCCCCCAAAACAAAATTCTAGATCCGCGCCTGACACACCTCTCCTCTCCATAGAATGTGACCACGACCAAAGCCGCAGCGAGTAGTGCTGTGTCGTTCGCGAATGATCCGTTCGTACTGAGGAACTCGGAAATCGCGGAAATCTGAAAATATCAATTATAGCTCACTTAACTCTCATAGGAAGCAATTTTCGAAAAAACATGTCGAAACTTTTTTGTGAAGATTTTCACGCTCTACAAGCTTGTTCTACACATTATATCGAAATTTTCAACCCCTTGCACGTTATAGAAGAAATACTAATTTTTGTCAATTTTCCGGAGATTTTCCACATTTCCTTAGGTGTTCGCGGCAGAACAATTTTTTTTCTTAAAGTACTCTTCAAAAGCTGCTCGTGTGCCAAAAATCATATGTATTGGTTTTAGTGTCAGGTTTTAGTAAAATTTTGGCTACAGCAGCGCTGGACTATTTATTATGGTATCATGACACTGGCTGCGTTCAGTTAGTGGCACAATGTAACATAATGTAAAATTTGTCAAAAGAAAGGAGAAGGGTAGAATGTTGCATTATGTAATGAAGCTTAACTGAACGATTTGTGTTAGTTTATGCCGCAAATGTCAAATCTACAACGACCAACTGTCAATTGTCATTCCGCAACATTCAGAGAAGCAAAATAGCTTCATCGGGGTATGTTACATAAACGACATAACATCGTTGCTAACTGAACGACTTTTTGTGCTACAAACGTCAAAAATGTTTTACATACCTTAACTGAACGCTTTGTGTTACACTATGTCGCATAATGTAACATTATGCCACTAACTGAACGCACTCACTGGCTTGTTTTCATACTAGTTTTGCAGCTAGCTAGCTACTTAGAAAGAAGCAAATAGTATTACATACAGAAATTCTGTGCACAAGAAGAGCTCCGCACTAATGTCAACAAGTGGCCGAAAGCATAAATTTTCGAGCAGTTAAGTGGAACTTGGAATTGGAACAGTGGAAAAGCTCACGAAAAGCTAGAAAAATTGACCAATTTTTTGACAGTTTTGGATTTTACGGGGTATTTTGACATTTATTTGGTTTGGTTTGAAATGTTCGTGCCTGTGAATTTGAATCAAAGGATATCTTTTTTCTAAATAAAATATGAAGGTGAATGAAAAATTAAAATTATTAGTTCTTGCTAATGACAATCTGATGATGACATCAATTGCATTAATTTTGCATTGTCAGAAAAGCAGTAATAAAAAAAAGTAATTTGTATGATAAATTAGGGGCGTCCCAACCAAATTCATTTTTTTAACTTCATTTATAAGAAAATGAATCCCTTCGTGACTCCACATAATTTGTGCCATTAAAAGAAATTCAAAATATTGTATTTTAAACTGTCAAACTGACCGAAATTTCCAACAGCTACTATAGCTTCCTTTCTCTCCCTATTTGCTGTCTATTTTACACATGCTTGACAATTCGGGCACTTGCGCTAGCTTGAAAACTAGCCAGTATCATAATACCATTAGGAAATTCCTTGATTCTTATCAGTAGCAAATTTTTTGAAACGTGTGGGGTATGACTTGTCTATTATTTTAGTGAAATGTATGTATTTTTGTAATTGAATTTTAGGGCCCCCCATGTTTTGATGTTTTCACCAAATTTACTGAATGAGCCGAATGAACGGATCTTTTGAATGGTTCTTTTTAGTGAGCGGAACCAAATGAAACCAGTTCACTGAAAAGAGCCATTTCGCCCCCCACTAGCAGCGAGACTAATTGAGCTACGATTTAGAATAAAATGAGTGAAAAACTTGTACTTTGAAACGACCAGAGCGGCTTTATCATACACTGCTAAAAATATTTGTCATTTAATAAGGCTTTATTGAAATTTAAAAAATTTAATATGGTAATTTCGAAAACATTTTCCAAATATTCGATGTAAATAAAATATAACCTCGAGGTCTATTTTTTCTTTTGTGTTATAAATATTTTTTACGTATAAAATCGTTTTTTTATGTAATTTTTGCCATGACAAAAATAACAAATTTTATTCGGTTATTATTATTCGATAGTTGTTTTAACAGTGTATGGCCTCTACTGATGACATGGTGACATTCTCACTGCGCATGGAAAACGAGACTGTCTCGGCGTCTTCTTTTATGGTTTTACCTCTACCCCTTCAATTATCAAAATCAACTTTAAACGAAAAAAAAATGCAAAAAATTTTGTAAAATTTCTTTTTTACTTTTTGGGGTTTAATAGGTATCATCAGCCAAAAATTAGTTTAAAGTAAGAAAATTAGTCTAAAGTACCCCTAGATTAAAATGGAGTTTGAATAAAGATTGAAATTTTTTGCATTTAAATTTTATTTGCATCTAAGAAAAAAAAAAAATTTTCAACATATTTTTTATTCTGTTTTGGTTTAGGGGTTGTTTAACCCTCTTAAAAAGAGGGTTAGAATAAATTTCCCAAATTTTTTAATAATATTTCCTCAAAAATAAAAATTAAATGCAAACAAAATTTCAATCTTTATTCAAACTCAATTTGGCTGATAAAATAAAATTCAATCGAATTTGAAGCATTAAGTTGGAAAAACAATTTTTTACCATTTTTTTAATTTACAGTCAATTTAGGGGTGGCTTTGACCCTTTAGAATTATCCCTTATTATAAAATTTGGCTTGATTTGTATAAATCAACCACCTTCGCAATTAAATATTGAAAAAAGTGTATTTCTTTGGATTATTTTTGAAATTATCGCGGAAACCCCCTTAAAAAGGGGCGTTTTTTGTATTTTTAATGGTGACGTCCATATTTTAGGACCGCGACCGAAAGGGACATGATTAGCGACCCAAGAAACATATAGGGAACGATTTTTATAATGATGCTATATTTTGACACCCAAAATCGCGTTTTGAATGGACTAGATTGGGAAAGTGAAGAAATATAACTATCAACGAACACAACCTACATAGAAGTAGATAAAACAGTCTACAGGCTCGGGTCTAAAATTACAAAAAAAATAAACGAAGAAAAGGAAGAGATAACTAGCTAGACTAATACTACTGGCCTTTTATGCCCAAAAACAAATACAAATAGTTGAAATTTCTGACGACCCAGAAATCTCAACCTTACAAAAATTGAATGACTTAGGCCCGTAAACATCATCGTGGAATACCTTTAGCCGAGAGTCAAAGATTACGCTTAGCTGCAATCGGTGATATGTTTAAAATGCTTAAACACCAAACCTTGTAAAACACGAGAATTTTGAGGTTTTGGCAATTCCTTTATAATGTTTTCGAAAATCACTAAAAATTTTGTAGAGCTACTTTTGCCTACGTTTTCGTATTATGGATCTCTCGCTGCTCCTTCTATTTCAATGTAAAGCTGAATCTCAGTGTAAAGCTCACTCCAATATTGTTAACAGTTGTTGGTATGGAAAATAAGGGCCTTCAGAGCCACGTGTTAAAAGTTAAACCATCACCTCACATCTTAATATTAAACCACGACATTGTTGTTGTAATTCAAAAAAAGATTACGCTTTCGAAGTATCTCGGATTTCGAGCTTTTACACATGGCGGAGGCCGTATAAAATCATCAAATTATCCCATTTTATGCGGAGTGAACTAGGTTAATATATAGTATAAAAAAAATTCAATTAAGGGTTAACTTCGTTAATGTTTACGGCCCTAAGAATAACCAGCCACGCAGTGGCGTAACTATCGGAGGGCTAGGCGGTGCTATGCACCGGGCCCCAAACTTAGGGGGCCCCTGGGCCCTTGGCCGGCAAGCCTCGAACTGACCTAGCAAAAAATTTCTTCTACCTTCAGAACATTAAACTTTACTTTAAAAAACTAAATCCGACTAGATGGTCCAGTCGAGTCAATACGATGTCTGCCATAAAACTTCGTTTTTTTTGATATAAGGAAAGCATTATCAGAAATAGCTATCAAGATTACCAGTAAAGATGAACGTAGTGAAGCAGAAAATATTAAAACAAAAATGCTGAATTTCGAGTTCGTGTTGCTTTGCGAATTCATGCCCCGTGTATTAAATGACATTAATTATGCATCTAAAACTTTACAAAAATGTGATATCGCGATATATTTCGAAAGAGGAAAGAAATATGTAAAATTAATATTTTCAATAACGTACTAGACACGCTAATAGCTCAATAAAATACACGTTTTACTGGTATGAGTATGGCCTGTCAAATATTCAGTTTTCTATCACCAAAATTGTAGATGAAGCAACTTTATTACAAAAGTGTGATCAAATCCAAAGTTAATATTCTGATATAATAGGGCAAAATTTTTCTCTTCAATTTCTTAATATTTACCACCTAGTTCAACCTGAATTGACCCAGACATTGACTGTTCACCAATTATGTGCGGTAATAATGACTAAATATGGAGTGCTAGAATGCGACCTTACGGAAGTATTTACAGCAATGTTGTTATTTTATACAATTCCCATCACTTCTGCAAAAGCTGAAAGATCTTTTAGCAAATTGAAAATAATAAAAAATTATTAAAGAAATCGTATGTGTCAAGCTCGACTCCGACATTTATCGCTAATAGCAATTGAAAACAAGGCCGCATCAAGCTTGGATTTAACCGAAGTCATTGATACCTTCGCGAAAACTAAAGCTAGGAAAAGATTATAAACTATAAACTAAATTATTATTTTCAGTATTCAGTAAGTAGGTCAGAACTCCGACCTCCATATATGGGGAACTGTATACGTGCCAGAGGATATCCTGAATTTGACAGAGACTAAATTGAAATCGAATGGAAAGGGGAAAGGTTTTTTTTTACTATTTTTCAAGAAAAATTATTATGGCAACCCCAAATTATAAATAGCCTAAAATAAACGCATAGGTCAAGAATATAAAACGTATTCGAATGCAACGTTGTATCAAAATTTCAAAGCAATCGGAACTTTCGGAGATTTTAGATTAGGAACAAACCAACATTTACATTTTTATTATTTATTTTTATTTTTAGAAATACAATTTGAAGGTACATTTGACAACCTAATTTTTAGATGGCCTAAAATGTATTGGGAATTAGTCCAGGCGTTAGAGCAGTGAGACATATAAATTTTGGTTTTGGCGTGATGTAACGGACTTTTTTGGTGGAATGGCATCCCCAACAAAATCTAAGGGGTGCGCAAACATGAAAACGCCTGGAAAATTTATGGGAACCCAAAAACTGAAAAATTCACGAAAAATTCGCTGTTTTTTGACCATTCTTGATAAATATTTCTTAAAGAAGGCTTCTACGCGAAAATTTTCTTGGACATGTTTTGTTCGTTATTGGATTTGCTAAAACTTAGCGTAAGTTTGATTTTTGAAATTTGAATTTTTGCTTTGCAAAATACCGAAAACTGCGAAAAATGGTACCCTCACTTGAAAGTTATACCAACAAAAGAAAATACCATTATTTTTCAATGTTATTCTGGAATTAGGTAGTTTAAGGTATGTTTAACTTATATCCAAAACATGATCACTGTCTGTCAAACAGTTTTTACGTAATGGATTTTGCAGTTAAGTGATTTTAAAAAATTAAATTTGTTGCAGCGCCAAAAAAAAGCTCCCATGTTGGGCCTTAATTTTTTACGTATGCTTTAAGACTCACTTTACAATATCCAATCATAAAACTGCTGTTTTTTAAATTTTTTAAATGTATTTTAATTTTTTGAAAAAAAAACCCTTAGATGCAAAATAGCGCCAGTAATGCTCGGCGCGTTTCAAATTCGCTCGAAAAACAGCTAAATTGGTGCAATAGAAACTGAGTCCTTTTTCGAGCGAATTTGAAACGCGCCGACCATATCCGAGGTAATGATATTTTGCAATTTTTTAAAAAAAATAAAAACTAAAAAAAAATTAACAAACAGCAATTTTATGATTGGATATTGTAAAGTGAGTCTTAAAGCATACGTAAAAAAATCAGGACCAACATGGGAGCTTTTTCTTTGGCGCTGCAACAAATTTAATTTTTTAAAATCACTTAATTGCAAAATCCATTATGCAAAAACCATTTGACCGACCGTGATAGGGTTTTAGATATATAAGTTAAGCATACCTTAAACTACCTAATTCCAGAATTACATTGAAAAATAATGGTGTTTTCTTTTGTTGGTATAACTTTAAACTGAGGGTACAGTTTTTCGCAGTTTTCGGCTATTTTGCAATGCAAAAATTCAAATTTCAAAAATCAAACTTACGCTAAGTTTTAGCAAACCCAATAAGGAACAAAACATATCCAACAAACTTTTCGCCTAGAAGGCTTCGTTAAGAAATATTTATCAAGAAAGGTAAAAAAACAGGGAATTTTTCGTGAATTTTTCAGAGTTTGAGTACCCATAAACTTTCCAGGCGTTTTCATGTTTGCGCACCCCCTAGATTTTGTTCGGGATGCCATTCCTGACCAATTCCACCAAAAAAGTCCGTTACATCACGCCAAAACTACTGCAAACGCTCCAGCGGCTGGACTAAATTGGGGCGGTCCCCAAACATGAAAAAATTATTTTTTTTATAAATAATGATAAAACTTACAAAATATGGATAAAATGTTCGAAAGCACCCTCTAACGGTATTCGTAAATAAAATTAAACATCAGAAATAGATTCTTTGACGCCGAAACCCCCTATATATGTGCGCGTGGAGAAAAAACTTGTATTTCCTCTTTTGAATGAATGTAGGAGTTAAATTAAATTTTAAATATTAACAAAAAAATACTTATGTATTTTTGAAAATCAGGAGACTCAAAATCGGCTTTCGAACTATTGTTTCTTCGGCAAAGTTGCTCAAAATTACACATAGAATATCGCTGGGGGGTGTAATAGGTAGGTTAAAAATTTGACCCGCCCTACTGTATATGTATTTATGTTTTTTACTTAATAAAATAAAACCTAACCAGTTTAGATAGGGCCCCAACTTTTTTTTCGCACCGGGCCCCTGGTCCCGTAGCTACGCCACTGCAGCCAGGTAATGAGGATGGACGACAACCGTATCCCAAAACGGCTCATGGCAGCAGACATTTTGGAAAATATACCAGTAGGCAGACCGAGGAGAAGAGGGATAGGCTCTGTGACGGCTGATGCAAACTCGGAAAAATGCGTCAGAGGAGGCCAAAGCTCGATTTGGGCTCTAGCGCCATTGGATGAATAGATTCTAGGGAGTAGTCAAGGTTGGGCGGCAATATAGTATATCTTAATTTTATTGTCCTAATCCCATTACATCACTTATTAAAGCGAATGATTGTAGCACTACTATGGACATTACTTATTATATTGATTGATGACCTTTTCGATATATGTATGTATCATACAAAATAACACAAAAGAATTACCTCGATGACCTCAAACAACAACTATCATTATAAACTACGCTTATGTGCTTCCTTCACCTTCGACATTAATTTTAACTGCATGTCGTCTCTTGTACGATAATTTTCTGAGGCATTGAAAATTCCGAAATAGCTCGATATGTATATTAAGCGAGCTATGAAAACAGCAATTATAGAGGAACTGTTGACTACTCCTTCGAATGCCATGAATATTCCAGAGCCATTTATTTTTGAGCAAAAGCTGTAATTTTAACAACACCAACTGAAGTTGTACACCTACCGCTATCACATTTCACACCCCTACACCTAATTCTGTCACAATATCGCCGCGCGACAAACTTTGCTTTATTTCATTCCTAATGTAAAAGTTTTACGAAGAAGTTGGTTTCTATTGAGTGGTAAAAACCCAACAGAACTGTACTAATCTACGTATAGATACATTAAAGAACTCCAAAATACAAATGCCATTGTGGAGGAAGTTGCTGAAAGTTGTTCTGTTCCTTCTATTACTCTCAAGCTTGCAATTCATCCCCTTTACACTAGCCACAATAAAATATTCGAAGAAGCCCTCCGCCTCCTAGGGAATTTAACCATTCATTACATTTCTCCAGCAGTATCTTCCCTTAACAGCACTCTGGCCGCGCGTTTCCTGACCACAACTTTTGTTCTCCTGTTGTGAACTTCCCGAGAGAAATTGATTATAAGTCCAGGGACAAGGAATGCACAAAAGATTTCCCGGAGCTTCTCTGGTCATTGTTCCTAGTTTGGTATTCCATTAAATATTCTATTAAATATTTTAGCGATTTAACTCCTTCGTTCTTAGTAATAATAAAAAAGAAAATTTCCCAGCGTTATCTTAAAGCCGGTGGTAATTATGTTTTTTGGTTGGTAAACAATTCTCACCGGAATACGGGGAACTTTTACGGACCATTAATGATGCCAAAAGGGAAACCCCCGTACGACTTTTCAGTGAAATTCGTTCGGTTCACCTCAGAGCAGGAGCCTTGCAATGGGTAAAAGTCATTTTTTTTGGTACAAGCAGTTTATGGCAATTACTCGTAGGTACCTACGGCTACACATACAGCCGGCAGCAAGGACGAAGCAAGATATAAAGCTCGAGGATGAAAAGGCTGTCATCGTTATTAGAATTTATTATAAATGCGGGCGGCGCCACGGCGCGCTTGAAAAACATCAGTGATATTTATGCGTGGATGTGAGAGGCTGTCTCTGTGGGTAATCGCGTCGTGGTATTTTAAAATACTTAAATAAATGGAAACCTCAGGTACCTCAATTTTCGGATGTAGCCAGTATTGATTTTGTAATTGAAAACAGTTCGTGCTTATATAGATATATGTACGTTTGCGAAAAGTGGCAGATCTAAGATTTGCTGGTAAGGTAAAAAAAAAAACAAATCGTAAGTAGTAGGGGAGCTGGTACTTGAAAAAATCGTGTCGTCCCAACCTTCTGCCGTTTGGTATATAAGCTTTTGAAGTAATTTTAAGCATTTTTTATAATGTGACATTTTTGCGGAAGTGGACCCATTTCGAGTTAGGGGTTTTGGGGGGTAAAAAGGGGCTTAAAATTGAAAAAAATTTCTGCCGCTGCGTATGTAGGTTCTACTAGAGCTAAATAACCGTTAAATACTAGTGGCAGAAATTTTTGACTATTTGCTAGGGTGTGGGGAGAAAAATGGCAACTTCAGCTAGGGGTGGCTTGGGGAGGGTCCAAATGGTCAAAAATGTCTGCCACTAGAATTTAACGGTTATTTAGCCCTAAAAGAACCTACATACGAAGCGGCAGAAATTTTTTTCAATTTTAACCCCCTTTTTACCCCCCAAAACCCCTAACTCGAAATGGGTCCACTTCCCGCAAAAATGTCATATTATAAAAAATGCTTAAAATTACTTCAAAAGCTTATATACAAAACGGTAGAAGGTTGGGACGACACGATTTTTTCAAGTGCCAGCCCCCCTACTAAAGAGAGATTTATCGTATCAATTTTCTAGTTTCTGTAATCCGTGTAGGACTCAAAACAGATCTTTAAATTTAGATATAGAAATTGAGGGTTGTGCATCCCTGATTCTACCAAGTCAATAAAGTGTAGGCCTAATTGATGGGTACAGTGAGCGCAATCAAGGCTAAAGAAGTCGCTTATAGTGTACAAATGAATCAGTTCAGAAATTCCTGTAAGTCCGCCATCAAACCAACCCCAACAAATGGGCTTATTTCATCGGCCTTCATTCATCCAATAATACCACTACAGAACATCGCCTTCGATTGTCGAATGGCAGATGGCTTCCTCGCTTATTATGCTTACAGGCGATGGCAGGAGAAAGGGCAGGGAATTGTTGTAAAAAAGGGAAGTCAAGAAAGAAATCATATTATTTTTTTGGGACAAATAGACGAAAGGCCATGGATTTCTGCGACGGTAGTCGGGCGCCTTATTATCTAGGCTGCCAAGTCCAAAAGACTCGGGCCGAAGTTAATCCCTCTAAAATTACATACTGTCTCCTCTCTTAAAACACCTGTACCGACCTACCTTTTTTCTTAGTGATGTGAATGTCACGGCTGGCCAATCTCTTATCATCATAAGCATAACTTTAAACGATGGTCTACGATTATTCACATTCCATGTCGCCAAACAAGCACTACAATTCCAGGGATTCTATATAGATGCAAGAGCTATAATCTCCAAATTATACTTTTGGCTTAGAATACAACTTGTTCATTCTGGCTGGGCCATAGAAAACCACCTTAGTGTGGCTCAACAAGTTGCAAGCGCACCTGAAACAAAGCCCCCAACGCTTTGGTGAGTAGGGCAAATACCAGGCGTTTCTACAAACTATATGGCACCTCGGCCTTACTGAAAGCTATTGGTATCCACTCTATTCTAAAGAGCTGGATTGAGAGTATTCTTTCTGGCAGTTCACTCAAGGTACATAGTTTTCAATCAACAGAGGCATTGAACTCATTCCGCAAGAATCGTATTGAATTTAATGCATTAAAATATTATCTTATCCCTACTACTGTCTGTCTGTCTGTTACGCTTTCACGCCTAAACCGATTTTGATGAACTTTGTCGAAAAAAGGCTTGATAGTCTAGAGGAGAGATAGCGGAAAAGTATTCAAAAGTTGAAATAAATCTACCCTGCGATTTGTCGACGCTATAATTAAGAGAAAAATCGTAGGAATTCAATGAATGTGTTTTGGAAAAAATCGGTCCAGGAGAACAGGTGGAAAAAAGCTAATAATGGTAGCGAAAACACGGTTTTCAACGTTTTAGGTGCGAAAAAATTTTGTTTTTGGAAAACAAAAAATAGTACGTAATAGCGTTTAAAAAGACGAAAATTATGAGTTTTGGACAATTGAAATCGGTCAACAGGATTTTGCAAAAAAAAAAAAAAACGGCGAAATACGGCAATTTTTTGACATTTAATTACAGGGACTGTAATTATCGTAGAACCTTGTTTAAGGGCTGAAATTGTGGCTTCTGTTAGTGCCTACCTATTTCATGTAAACATTAATATAACTTTTCACGTAAATCTCAAATATGTAAAAACAGTCGTTTCAGGAAAAAAGTTTGAACAAGGCCCACAGTGGTGCTAGAGTTATTTTGAAAAGCCTTATTTATACTCGAAGAGTTACTCTACCAACCCATTTTCATAAAAGTTTGTGAGGTTCGATTTAATAGGATAAACGCGTTTTAAAACAGGCACTTTTGTTTTGTTTTCAGAAAAAACTCCTTTGGGCGAAGGGGAAGTGGAATATGGTGTAAAAAAGCGTGGGGCGCTAGCGAAAATTTCCGGTGTTAATTTATAAAATACTAGCAAAAAACCCGCGTGCGTTGCAACGCCCTTAAATAAAAAAGTTTATGTGTGCACTGTCCGCGGTAGGAAAAAAGTGAAAGAAACAACAAATCTGGAAAATATGATTTTGGATACCTTTTATATGGTTAATTTTTATTGACAGCTTTTTTGACAGCTGTCATTAGTCAACACCCATTTTTGATATGATATTCGTATTCAGTGGTATCGAAAACCTAAGGATACCAAGTTTCACCTTGAACCGATGGAAATCAAGTGCCCAACGCTTGGTTGAACCTAAAAAATGAAGACCCATGTTAAATCCCACTTAAAATTCAACGTGCGTGGGGGCGGTTTATAATTTTGTTTTTCTCTTTTCGGTTAGCCGTTACACTGCCCCTTCTTACTTAATGTTCGTTTCGAAACAGCTTCCGTCCCGTTCTTACCGATCGAACTTTTTGGATGCGATAGATGGAATCGTTTAACCTCGTGATGTCAGTGGAGGGTCCTTCCCTTTTCTTTGTAATTTTGGCGATTTACCTTTGATTAGTCGAGCATTTTATAGGTACACTCGATCGCGTGGCAAACCTCACGACAATAGAAGAAATGACCAAGATACACTATGTTCAATGTTCTTCCGTTTGGAGCTAGGATGTGAAGATTCAGATTTCTCAACTCTTGAACAACCCGCCTACAGCTGATAGTGAAATGACACTTATTTGCTGAAATTTGTCCGCCATATTTGCCCGAAATTATAAATTTATTAGTTTTGATCATAAATTCCTTATTTGCTATTTTAAAAACCCCCAGATACCGGTTTTCATGGGAATCGGAATACAATTGGCAAACTCATCGGCCATATTGGTGCGGCCATTTTGAATTTATAAGTTTTAATCATAAATTTGTTATTTGCAACCTTAAAAACCCCTAGATATTCACTTTCATTGGAATCGGAATACAATTGGAAAATTTCGTCGGCTGCCATTTTGAATTTATAAGTTCGGATCATAGATTCGTTATTTGCTACCTTAAAACCCCCCAGATAGCGATTTTCATGGAAATCGGAACACAATTGGCAAATTTGGGTGGCCATTTAAAATTTCAGTCATATTTCGGCGGCCATTTTGAATTAATAAGTTCTGATCAAGCATTCGTTATTTACTACCTACAAAAACCCCAGATACCGATTTTCAGTGGAATCGGAACACGATTGACAAATTGGTCGGCTATATTGGCGCGGCCATTTTGAATTTCTAAATTTTGACCACAAATTCGTTATTAATTTGAGTGGCATTTTGAATTTCGGCCATTTTCAGCGGCCATTTTGAATTTCGAAAATCGGGCTTCGAGGTGTGATGACTGGTGCGCCCGCTATAGCGCACACATACATACATACATACGTACATAAATACATACAGAAACTTTCTTTTATAAAATATAGATGAATATAGGTAAAGAGTCCCACGCTTTTTTACATTTCGAAAGGTAGGTTGTTTCCATACACTGGCTGGAGCAATGAAAACTTTACATTCAAAATTATTTTTTTACTTTTTAGCTCATTTTAAAATAAAAGCGTATGTGAACACTTAGTGCTGTGATAGCAAATGTCCAGCACTTTCATGATGATAAATGCCACGGCATCAGTGTCACCGTGTGAACGAGGCTTAAATTCAAAGTAAGTACTTCTGGCTCTTTACTGTAGAACTGTGGTACGCCCAATTTGCAAGTATGTATGGCTAGTGTGGTTGCTGAGTACGACCTATACTGTCATAAAGTTGGGAAGGGTCGGAAGAACGGCAACAATAGGGGCAACAAGAGCTACATGCCCCACAAACGCCCTTGATGTTCACCTATCCCCGTGCAGTGCCCTCAGATTAAGGGAATCCGGGCCTGGACCTCAAAACCCTACCGGCTACCCAAAGGACTACCTTTCTCTAGATGGACATTCCGCAAGGGTTTCTCCGTCGAAATACCCTCGAGAAGAAATTGAAGAAACGGAGATTCCTGAGGAAGATCGGCTTACGAATATTCACCGAGGCCTCAAAGACATCAAAGGGCGTCGTAACAAGGTTATCTGGACACAAGTTCATTGTCCTGGTACCTCCCGGTGCACGCTGTTATCTTTTCAGCGGAAGTGCTGGCGATCCTGAAGGCTTGCCAAACAATGAACTTGGAATGGATGGTCGGCAGCTCTATAGGTGGGGTCTTGAATACCACCTGTTGTTAGCCAGTGGAGAGCACTGGAGACCTGCACTATCTCTACGGCGACTTGGCTCACTTACAACAAAGAAAAAATAATGGGCTTAATAAACAGACCCGATGAGGTATTGCCAGAATTACGGCAATCATCACGGGATATTGGCTAATAGGAGATTTCGCTGCCAAGCTGGCCATCCCGTACAGCGTCTGTTACCGTAGCTGCGGGTAGATGAACTAGAGGGAAAAACTTTTCACTTCCTCTGTAAATGCTCGGCTTTAGCAAAAGCCAGGCAGTTACCACCTGGAAGATTTAAAAGAGATCTCCAGACTGGAGATCAGAACACTGATAAGCTTCCTAAAATGCATAGGATGGCTTTAGAGATACTTCACAGCCGACCAAACAACAACCACTGAACTTTAGGTGCCCGAGTTGTGGCATCAAAACAGCAGTTCAGTTCCCACCTTGAATTTGAACAGGACAAGATACAAAGCTGTCGAACTTATTTGTGATGGCGCCATTTGGTCCTAAATTGACTCATTGAGCCACCGTAGGATTGTAGCAGCTCTGGCTACAACAATTGTTCCCCCGAATTAAGTAAGCTTCTGCCTCCACGACTATGTTTTTCCTGCATCACATATCGGCTCACTCGCACAGTCTGCAGTGCTTATTTTCGAGCCCACTACGGTATACGAATTCATTTATAAGAAAAGCAACCAACTGTGGGACTGTCTTCTACAGCCAGTATTCCCTAACTCATACAATATCCAAGAGTTCAAACACAAAGTGGATCGTCTTCTCCTCATACATCCACGCGACTCCCTTTAACTCATCCTTCATGTTAAGCTTACTACTAGACATTACAAAGACTGGAGTGACAGAGTGACTTCAGAAATAAACAATAGCCGTGTTCCTTTTCTGCTCTTTTTTACTCGTATTTACTTGAAACTACTCCTGCTCTCACAGAGAATTCATAGGTTTTATTCAAACCGACAAATTTTGCGTTCCTTTAGTTTTTTACTCCCGAGTACTTAAAAGTAGAAAACGAACACGGCTTATATCAGGAATATTAATCCGGAATGATTACTTTTGAGTAGATACTTCAAGTTACATTAACAGATACCTGCAACAAAAATAAAATATTTTCACTATGGTGAAAAATTACGTTAGTGTTTGGTATTGCTATAAAAAAATAATCCCCGCGCTATCAGCAGCTAACACGGAACACCTATTGATCCTACATCTTTGTGTACGTTGAAGCTTTATGATTAAAGGTATTTAAGGAATATTGGAAACGTCCCTTTTGTGGTTCTTATAAAAAGAAAAAGAAAGTATTATATCTCACCTTAAGAAGGCGCGCCGCCTCTTAAGCTTTATTGATATTGTTTACAAATTTATAGGTCCTATCGCATCCACAACAACACAACTACAACACCAACAAAAATTCCTCATAGGTCTTCGAGTAGCCCACATGGATCCCATTATTCTCCTTCAGACTTCAGCAATTCCCCAATTGGCTCTTAGCAGGGTCCTTCCTTACAGCCTAGAATGCCTGGTGGCCCCTAGAAGTCAAGGAATATTTAAAATTGGATTCTTCTTCGCCTGCAAAGAAAGGCGTACTTTGAAAGTTCAGGAGCTTTTTTCTGTGTATAGTGTTCGAATTTCCTGGTGTTTTCGTTTTTTTTTCATTTCATTTTTGCTGTAAGGTCTCGGAAGACCAATTCAGCTCAAATTTCACAAAATCATTCGTTTCTGTCGGAGCCGGAGTAGATGGGGACTTATTAGCTAAATGTTGCGACTGCCTCCAGCTAAGCGAATTGTTCCATCCATACAGACACAACAGACGATGATTAATGGGTCCTTTACTAATAACTTTTATTTAATCAAAGTCAAATTTGCAAAAGATGTATAACAGATTCCTTCATTTACGCCCTTTAACATGCCATAAATAATCGCAAATTGTTTCGCCAATCCTTCGGCAAAACGGCCCGAAATAAACCAGCAACAACAACAACGACACCAAAAAAGTTAGTTCAAGCTCAAAGGACATAAATATGAAGAGAGCATTGAGTGCTTTTGAATATCCCTCGAAGGATATTTTGGGGCTCATCTAGCCAAGGATAAGATTAGAACCATAACAAAAACCAGTTATATAAAAAGGCTTATCGAGAATCACAAGGTTAATGCGCGTTTTCAAAACTCTCCTACTTTTTTTTACAATAAAATCATTGCTCCAGGACACGACTATAGTCGAGTGTCCATTTGTCATTTAGGAGTTCTATTAAAAGCTTCCATGGGCAAAGTTGTTGTTTTTTCAGAAAAGGACATAATTAAGGACCACAAAAAGCACTGTTAATTGCTCCTATCGTGAATCTCGATAGTATTGACAACTTCGTGTTTTAATGTGTTCAGGGATTTGCTCCGCAGTGCTCAATCCAATCTCGTCAATTATTAACGCAATAATTAATGTATAAAACAGCTTCATGGTTTCTATGAATCATGCTCTGTGTTTGCGTGTATATGTGCACATGTTTGACATGCTTTCCTTAACTAGAAATTAAAATATTAATCGAGATAAAAATATGTGAGAGATGTTCGGGAGGAGAAATTTTAATTAAAGGTCGATATAAAACCAAAACAACACATTTTGTTGATATTTTATTAATATTATATTTTAGCACACTGAGTTAGGTTATTAGTAATAGTCCAGTCAAATTAGGGTGTCACCTCGGAATGAGAGGTAATAAGCCGAAAATCTGTATGAACCTTTGTTTTGGCGTTCTAAATGCTGTGTCAAAAGTCTCTTATAATCCCGTGTCCGCGTCCTGAGATACTAAAGGTCAAAGGTCACAAATTAGAAAAATTACCGAGGAGGAGGAGGAAGATGAGGAGATGAACGAAAATGAAGTTAATGATATGATTGTACTTAAGCGAAAGCGTTTAGATAACTACTGAAACACTGAATTTCAACATTCAATGATCAATTATACATCACCAATGCATTTTGTAAAAAGCAAATTGTTTTTTATTTATTTATTTATTTATAAGCCAAACAAGGCTAACTTAAATTACATTACATTTTAAAAAAGTCCAAACCTATATTAATAAAAGAAAGTGTCTGCCTGCGTTGGAGCCAAATTTTGTTTTGTAGATTCATGTGTTGGTATCCACTAAAAGCTTCCGTTTTTTCGAAATTTTAATTAGCTTTTTTTTAATTAATTTTTCACCATTTTTTACGTTCTACGCCTCTTGCAACTTGATTTTGACCCACTTTCATGTAACCGATCAACCCAAAATTTTGCTCATATGCTTAGTTCGCGTTATATTTTTGTAAAAAAATCAAGATGGCGGCCGAATTTTTCAATTGTGGGTATCAAATGAAAGGGTATGACAAGTAGGTCACCTATACGGTTTCCGTGGCCCCGCTGTTTGACGAAGCACAACAAAAATAAGACAAAAATATAAAATAAATTTTTTTAATATGTCGCTTAGTTTTCGAGCAATTGACACTTGAAATTTGACGTTTTGAGGTGTTTTCCAAAGGGTTTTTGTTATATCAAAACAACGATTTCCGTGGCGCCGATATTTAAATCATAAATTTCGATACAAAACCTTAAGATAAGACGAAAATGTAAAATGATTTTTTCGATATCTCGCTTCTTTTTTGGCCCCGCAAAAATCATTTGTTGAGTGAGGCCAAAAAGTGATTTTGGATAGCTTTGATCCTGAATAACTTTAAAATGGTTAATCGGGTCAATTGTAAGAACCATAGTTGTAGAGAATTTCATTGTCAACATTTTCGGCCCTCGCACGGAGTTGTACGACCTATAGAAACCGAGATAACAAGGAAAACACGGGGGGAAACGCGATACGGCGGCCGTGTTTTTTTTTGTGATTCCAAAATTGTTTTCTTAAAAAGTCCCAAGGAAGCTGTGGACCAATTTTCAGCCATTTTGGACTTTTGTCTCCTTTCGTCCGCTAATAATCGAATTTTGTGGGCAAAATAGTTTTTTTCATTTTTTCGCATGTTTCCAATGAAGTAGCAATGTGCATACAAAAAATAACTAATAGCACAACTCTTCCAGAGCGTTTCTGTAGTTGGTTCTGGTATTGACTTAATCGTTGGAAGCCAACATTCGAAAGAAATGTTCGTCGCATCGTGTAGAGCCGGCTTTATCTGTGCTTATACCTTCTTATTGAAATGAATGGTAATGCAAGAGGTTGTCGTTATGCCTTCGCCAAAAATGCCTTGTCTTTTGGCGGCTGCCGTCGTCCATTTAAATTGAGATGCCGCGGCCGCCCTTGCCGTCGGCGCGTCATATTTATAAAATATATTGTAAACATTTTTTCGCGAGCAAAGCCAAAATGCCACCCTTCCCAAGTGCCGCCCAGTGCAAATACATAGTCTGCACATATGGGTGGCGCGGCACTGCGTAGGGCACAATGTTTTATAACCCACTAGAAAATTTGGTTTTGCTCGTAATTTTGTTTTTGTTTTCTTAGGAGTAGACATTTTTTTCCACCACTTTTAATTCCGCAAAATTCTAGATCCGCGCCTGGTTAAAGGGCGGCATCGGCGGATGTGCACTGGGCGGCAAATGGTCTAGGCGCGGCCCTGATAATGTAAGCCAGACCAGGACAGCTAGAATGACTAAAAAATGGAGAAAGCCAAAAGATTTAAAAGCAAATTCAATTATATAATATTTTAATTAAGATGACATCAATAAAGGAAAAAACGTCTTCCCGTCGCTCCGTCCGTCCGTCTACTATAGTAGAGGGAAATTAAACAAAAACAAGCGAAGTTATGATGTAGTCGGGAAGTTGGATTTTTTTGTTTTTTTTCTTTGCATATGTTAAGATAAACCGAAAAAAAAATTTCTGCAAAATCGATCCTGTGCTGCACGAGAAAATTGCATAAATGTCTATTTTTGATGCATTTTGAGTGCAATGCTACACTATTTTTTTAATTTCTCCAGATCTGTTGGTCGTAGAAAAATAAAGAACTGATTCGGTATAAATACTTTAAAAATGAATCCTAACCTCAATTTTTCAATTTTTATTGAAAATTGAGATTTTTTAGTTCTTTTAAAGTCCTAAAATAGACATTTTAAATCGAATTATTTCGTATGTTCACAAGAAAGTTACATAACAAAACCTACAATTTAAAAAACAATATTTTACCGTACGATAATTTGGCATAAAATGGCGGCAATTTTAAATTTTTTTCGAAAACTTGCCAATTGTTGCCGTAAAAATCGAAAATTTCAACCACGTATTTATAGCATCAAATTACATATTTTCTCCAATTTTTATCAAAATCGGACTATTTCCCCGTTATTTATTTCATTTTTAGTAAAATAAAACAAAATTTCATACATTTTGGTTTTTTGAGGTTAGGATTCATTTTTAAAGTATTTATACCGAATCAGTTCTTTATTTTTCTACGACCAACAGAACAGGAGAAATTAAAAAAATAGTGTAGCATTGCACTCAAAATGCATCAAAAATGGACATTTATGCAATTTTCTCGTGCAGCACAGGACCGATTTAGCAGAAATTTTTTTTCCGCTTAACATATTTAAAGAAAAAAAACAAAAAAATCCAACTTCCCAACTACTTCACTATCATATGACAATTTCCCTCCAATACTACGCTCTAGTCTTCCACATAAAAAAAAAAAAACTACTAAAAACTCTATAAACTGCCATTCCACGGCTTCCTTGTTTTACTTATTTTTCATTGAATTAGTGTTCGCTCTTTATTAGAGTTGACAGATCAAATGGAATCATAGATAAACATTAAAATGGCCAATGCTTCAATTATTTCTACACTGCCAATGGATAGAAACAGCTTTGCAAATAGAATACTACAAATATTTATATGTAACATTAGAGATAAGTGGCCTAAGCCATTTGTCCTCCAGCACATTCAGTGTGACCCACCCCCTGTATAGACCAAGGCACTGGACCTATGCACTTATCTTAAAACATGCATAATTGAAATCGATTTTCTACATGATTACATCTTACACTGGTATTAGGAGAGTGCCCCAAAACTACATATCTTCCTCTGGTCGCCTCTATAAACCCTAAGCTGGAGATCGTATCATGTCTTATGCATACTAAATTGCACACGAACAATTCTCAAGTTACATTATTGATTGGCTTTGGTCACTCTAAACTAAGAATTGCATGTTCCTCTCTAATTGTATAAATTCCCCCCTTTCGTCACGCTGAGTGCGATGCCATTAATCAAGGTCTGTCAGCGAATCAGAATTCCCAAAATTAATCTTATCTTGAAACATAGAAGTCGACTCCCAACAGTTGAGGATGAATTTAATTTCCTTAGTGCAGGGAAGACAGGAGCTGCGCAGCAGTAGCAGCAGCAGTTTTAAAATTCACTAAAGTAAAAAAATTCCTTTGAATATTTAAGACGGAGGATTTTTAGGGGATTATCCTCTCCTTCAATAGAGCCCGCATTTAATCCCAGGCGAGCTTAGTGTATCTGTGTGTATACGGGTGGATTATAATTACAAATCTTGTCATTTTTTACAAATTTCATTAGAATTTAAAGTTGCGCCGCGGTCCAACATGAACGCCTCAAAAAGATACAACACTCAAAATGTAAAAACGTTACCACCACAGGTAGAAGAAATGTCAAAGGGTAGGAGACTCACGAGGGATAGTGGGGCAGTAAATAATTCAGTGGTGGACCATTGCAGGCTCCATGCTGCGGGTATTCGTGAATAAATCATACCAAAAAAACTGCAATAAACCTGAGTAGTAACTGAGTTATACGGGTGATGGGGAGGGGATATACGACTAACTACATAAAATGCAGCTTGCTCGTTTCTCCGCTAGTGTAAGGGAGCAACATAAAAAAAATAATGAACTGCTTTTGTTAGTAGCAAGGAACAACAAAAATATTAGACAAGGGTTGCTATACTTTCTCTACTTGGTTGTCTGAAATTGCTTTCCATTAAAGCCAGACGTAGCCGACTTCCCCTCTTTACCTGATGCGGAATAGAGTTCTTTCTGTAACGATTTGAAGGTGGCTTGAAGGTAGCTAGGAGGCTAACGGCTAATACATCAGCCTCCATACGCCTTGTTTTGCCAGGAATTTCAGCGAATTAGTGCTCTATTATAACTAACAGTCGCAGTGTGTCTAAGCTAGTTACTGACCTGCGACAATGTTGATTGTGAGTATTTATTACTGAGTTTCTTCTGTAGGGACTTAAATCTAAATTAGTCCAGATTCAACGTTAATTGAAATAGAGAGCTGTGTTGAAGGTGTTGGACTGACTTGTGGTTGGCTTGAGTTTTTTATGAGGTTTAATGTAAACATAGGCAGCGATTCTTTTCATGGATGCAATAAGGTGTGTTTAGGCCTTTTTATTGCCAATTTTTTCCCATTTTTGTTTCGCAATAACTCCACATGATTTTATCTGATTCAATTGTAATGAAATCAAAAATTATGTTTGGTTTATTAAAATTGGTTAAATTTATTGACCTTACGGAAGTTAAGCACCGATATACAAACTATTGTTTTGATTTTTCAAAAATTCGTGCGTTTCTGGTGAATTTATTTTCGGTTGTGTGACATCTGCTCATCAATACCCCCGGTATTTTGCACTGAGTGAAACTCAAGTTTTACCTGATCCTGATTTAGATCAATATCGAGTATCTGGGTACATTTTCGTGCACAACCTATCCGCTTATAGAGGAATTGCCATTTATATTAGGAGCAAAGTAGCTTTTCAGAAGGTGTACTAATGGTTGTAATCATATTTGAAATAAAATAATTCTTCTTCTGTTTTCCATACAAAAGTCCTAATATTAGCACCATTATGGTATTTTTGAACGGATATCTCCGGATTTTTATCTTCCCATCCCATGAAATTATTGCAACGGATCATTTCAATCTTCCTAATGTAACCAGTGGTCGTACAGTGTTTATAGAAAAAACGCTGAGCTCTTTGCAGACATCAATTTCACCAAATTATAAATTATCCTAGAAGAGTCCTTGACGTTGCGGACCTATTTCTTACTTAGGGACTCTGTTTTACCCCTTGAAACTGGAACTGGATTGACTGTTTTTGAGGTCAGAATAACCTTTCTGACCGTTCAATTAAGGTAGTGTTGAATGGTGTCGAATCTAAGTCCTACAGTATGTGGGCTGGTACTCCCCAGTGCTCAATTCTATCACCTGCTCTCTTCCTAGTTTTTATAAATTATATCTGTTCTCTTCTCAATCCGCTCCAATCCACTTTACGGCTTCGCTGATAATGGTACTCTACGCCTTCGACACTTTAAGACAAGCACTTGCCCCGACTTTGTCTTTTTGATTGTGAACTCATTGCCAACTCTATCAACGGGGACATCGAGTTCATTCTTGACTGGGATCACAAAAACCGTATCGAATTTAACGCCTCCAAAACCAAGTGCTGTCTCATCTCTAATAAACTCTGCACCGAGCTTCATTGTGTGTCCGTGTACATTGTGAATCGACGGCGTGAGAAGGCCACCTATTTCACAATTGCAAGACCTAAATTCTGCACCACCTCGAATACAACTCGGTTTTCTGAGCTGACGCTTCGAGCAACGCCTTGCTTTTTTTAAGAGGAACGATTTACTGTTTTACACTTTCCTTTTTTCTTGGGACAAAAAACAAAAAACCCCTTTTTTGCGCCACCTAGCTTCTGTATTTGAAGTACAGCATGACCTCTATGACACAAATTGTAGGTAACAATGTCCTCTACATTTTTTGTTTAAAAAACTTTTCTCTAAAATGCGTAGATTCAGAGAAAAACGCTTTTCAAAAACTTTTTGAGTTTTCCAAAAAACGTCTACTAGAAATTTTACTCAAATTTAGAGTTGAGCTTCTTTTATGCTCCATTAACGATTTATGAAAAATCATCCTTTTAAGAATTAAAGGAGCATATCCCGATTTTCCAGTCCATCTGTACTGTACTATTGCTACTTTGCACACAAAAAGCTTATACAATCAAAACTCCTATCCAAAAACCTGAAAACCACATTGTATAAAACTATAATACGACTTATAGTAACGTACGGATGTGAAGTTTGGACACTAACCGCAGCCAATGAAAAAAAGCTGAGAGTCTTCGAAAGGAAAACAATTAGAAGAATTTACGGCGCGCGGTTAGAAAATGGAATAGTTCTGAGGCGTACCAACGAAGAAATCAACGCAATCCTTGAGAACGAAGACGTAGTGCATTTTGCCAAGGCCCAAAAAATAAGATGGTTGGGACATTTAATAAGGACTAGTATCGCCCATTGGTCGAAATTCGACCCTCTCTCCCTACTCTTCTCTCAATCCGTTCCGTTAAAGTTTGACGTCTACGCATTTCAAATAACTCAGTAATAATTTAATTGAACTATTACCACTTTTTAATTTCTCTATCAGTTCTAAACAAAAACAAAAAAACTGTTTTAACAAAGTGTAATTAAAACTACATTATCATCTAAAATCGCATCTTTGAACAAAACTTTCTTCATTTAAAAAACACCATCGCTTACCTTGATATTTTGATAATAATTTCCACTTTGTTTTATTATTTATTTTTTTTAATTAAAATTTGCCGGGACGGTAAAAATCTCCACAGAAAGAAAAACCTTTTCAACATAAGCGGATTGACGCTGACATGCAATCGCACTACGGCAAGAAAAGTGGCACAACTAAAAAATTGACTGTTTTGAGTTATTGCCGCCAGGTGACTGTTGGCACTTTTCTTGCCGTACTGCGATAGTATATGCATTTATTTCTAATCTAATTTGTTAAAACAAAAACAAACAAAATTTTGAAAAGCCAATTTGATTTGTTTAAAGCGTAGTGAAAAGGAAGTACGGCAAACTTTCGCTAAGCAATCTAGGCTCATGAAATTTAGTCGATTCACAAACCTTAATAATAAATTTTTATATTCGCCTGTTTACATGCTAACCGTAATTTCTACGTTATATTGTTGTTGTCCTTTTTTCATTTTACATTGGGAAATGCAATACTCATTTCTGAGTGACAGAATTGAGATAAATGAATAATTCTTGTTTTGTGCACACCTTTACGACTCCGACTTCCATATAAAACCAGTTTGAGGAAAATCGGTTTAGTGGAAGTCGGATAAAGTGCTGTACAAAAAAAGTGCTTGCGTATTAATATATAGATGGATGACTCAAGCAAACAAAAGAGAACATTCAATGGCAAACCAGAAGGCGTGAGGGCAAGAGGTAGGCCAAGAAGAAGATGGATAGACGATACAACTAGTCTAACTAACTAATTTCACAAACTGGAGGCAAATGGCGATGGACCGAGCAGTATGGAGGCAGGACGTGCAGAAGGCTAAATCCCACCAAGGGATGTAACGCTAAAAGAAGAATAGGCTCATTAAGCCACCATAGGAAAGTAGCAGTCTTGACAAAATTTTATCGCTATTACCCAGCGTTACAGCTTACAGATATCTGCGTGCTGGCAAACAGATAACAGGAACTAAAAATTTCCTTCTATTAGTAAAGGGTATGATGACAGCTTTTGGGTATGATAGCTATGCGCATTTAATAGAGCGACTTGCATGAGGTTTGAGATGGTGTCATCATGACAGTCGCTTATCTTTATAACGATATAATCTGCATTGGCCTGTGCTTTTTACCCCCGGTTATTCAGGTCGGGAAGTTTGTAGATTACGATTGACCGTAGGAGAGGTGATAGGACGTCAGCCTTTTGCAGAAATTATCATAATCGATTCGCCATCCATCTCAACAAGTATCAATCTGCTGCTGAGAAGCGAAGGGATCTATTTCGCAGTGGTGGTGCAATGCCCTTTTTTGCTGTGGCTTCATTGATCGCGTCAAAGGTAACGTTGTCAAACGCGCCCTTGATATTGCAGAGAGAGAGATATCCTTGGCCCGAAGGGATCTCTCGATATCTCTCTCTAGCAAGTGAATGACGGTCTCTGTAGATCTGCTTGACCGGTAGGCAAATTGCAAGCAGTAGACTAGTTTCGCTGTAAGACCTTTCCTTATAAATGCTCCACTGATACGGAATCTACTTGTAACTTATTCGCGTAGTTTTTTGAATCTGGCGAATATTGTTTGAATATTGAATCTATTGTAAATATAGGGCAACTGTCGTTCAATAATGTTGAGGTTTCGACAGCTTTAAATGCCTTGGACGTGAATAAAAAAGCAGGTCCAGGATAAGATCCCTCACTGAACCCGAAAATTGTTCAAATAGCCTCACTAAACCTCTCTGTATCATTCTAAATTCTCCCTTAATAGCGGTGAGTTTTTGGAATCATGGAAAGAGGCATTTATTTGCCCAATATTTACATCGGGCATTAAATCGTCTAGTTCCAATTATCGAGGCATTATCAAATATGATAATCTGGTAAAAAAATAAATTGTATAATCTTGTTAATCTTACCCCCGCTAAACACGATTTTATAACCAGCCGTTCAACCGTCACAAACCTTGTTTATTTTACGCACTTCATCTCTAACTCGTTGGAGTATGGTGCTCAAATAGATGTTATCAGCCTAGATATTTGGAAAGCTTTTGATAGCATTGCACACAGCTAATTAATTCACAAACTTAAAGCTCTTCGTTTTCACTCGTCTTTACTTAAGTGGATTCAATCTTTTATAAATAACAGAAAAACTCAGCGTAAAAGTAAATGGATCAATCTCACGTACGTTCATAGCAGGGTCCGGGATACCTCAAGACAGTTATCTTGGGCCATTGTTGTTTATTGTCTTTATTAATGACATTGTTAGCAGCATCTCCCCTTCAAAATGCTTACTGTATGCAGATGATTTGAAGCTATTTCGTGAGGTTGTTAATGCTGTAGACTGTTTATGTATGCAACGAGATTTGAAGGCCCAACCAATTATTGGTGCAGCTCCAACCATCTTGAGTTGAGTATTAATAAAAGTAACTGCTTTACTTTTAACCGTGGCCATAACCCTTTGATGTTCCCTTACTCACTATATAACCTAAGCCTAGTTCCAATTACTGAACTGAATGGCCTTGGTGTTGTGATTCGACATTAAATTTCACTTCTCACATCGATTATATTATCTCGAAAGCTTTTAGGATGTTCGGTTTTGTTATGAAGCACTCCAATCATTTTTACGATCCTTATACTATTAAAAGCTTGTACGTGTCATTAGTAAGGTCTCACATTTAATATGCCTCTGTTATTTGGGCTCCTCAGCATAAAGTTCACATCAAGAGGATTGAGTCGGCGCAAAAATCCTTTTCTAGATATGAGCTTCGTAAATTAAGATGGGAGTGCAGCTTGCCCAGATACGACGTTAGGTGCAAATACCTAGGCTTGAATTTCCAATCGCATAGCAGGAACATCGCAGCGGTAACGCTAGCTCGGAATGTGTTAATGAGCCACATCAACTCTCCGGATTTGCTTTCTCTTTATTATTTATACGCCTCTTAAAGAAGCATACGCACTAGCGATATTTTAAAAATGCCCTCACATCGTACATCTTATGGTTCACACGAGCCAATTTCCGTTTCAACAAAGCTATTTAATATTGCGAGTTCTCATGTAGATTTCACTATGCCTCGTAATTCTTTTCGTAAATTAATTTTAGAACTTAATTTTTAGTAGTTAAAGTTTGATTAGTTTATTAAATTCGATTTCCTTTCCTTATATTTTTACTTTTTTATAATTTTTTTTTGTTCTTTTTAAAAAACTTAGTTTTTACGTTTGTTGTAGATCTGAAGAATGTTGCTTCTGTAGATCGAAATTGCAGGTTCCAATTGAGGACCGTTTTTTCAAAACTCAACAACTCAAAAAAATAAAATTTTCAGGAAGAGGTGCTAACAGAAACCTGCTTTCAATAAGAATCGTTTGATACCCAAATCTCATTTTTCGATTTTTTGGACTTGTTGAGTTTTGAAAAAACGGTCCTCAATTATGATTAGTATTTATTTGTATGTGCTATCACTTTGTAATTTGCAGTGTAATTTGCATCGTTTGTAGAAGAAATCAGGAGTGGCTGATGGGTCGATAGGATTTTGGTTCCTTATACGATCTCCTCAATTTAAGAATAAAGACCACACCCGACTCTCTCCAGCACCTCCGAATATGGGCCAGCGCAAAGCTACGTTAGAATAGTGGCAGCAAGCCTCTTTTAAAGGAGAGTCGGGAAGATCTGGTCTCTCCCAGCAGCCTTGAAAGGCTTCAACATCAATGGCTCATTCCATCTTACGCAGTGAAAATCCTGTTTGTCAGGCCAGGGGCCGCAGAGGGCGTAGAAATGGAAGGAAAAGTACACATGCACTTTCGTTTTAGGTGGATAAATCCACACCCACAATATTTCATCCCACAACGTTGGAGGGCCATCTCGGTCGCTGGCGACGAAGGAACCGTGTCGAAGGGCCGGACACAAGCAAGGCTCTTTATACGAAATCTAAATCTTATACTATTAAGTGAGCAATTCTTGTATATTTGTAAATATTTTCTCGAAAACTGCTCTAACGATTTTCCCCAAAATTGGTATTTAAAGGAGTTTTCACCCAATGAGTCCGTTGGGATTAGTCAAAACTTGCGGAAAAAGTGTTTTCTGCGAGTTTTCCTTAAGGCCGTTGGGCTTAGTGAAAAGCTGTAACAATTAGAATACGTGTGGCGTCATTCCAAATTCAAAAGGGCGGCCTACGCAAAATAGCGGTTTAGCCAACAACGCGCTCGGTATGGGCATGGGTGTCAAATGAAAGTGTAAAGGCCCAATTACAATGACCGGATGAGAGTGGAACAGAATCGGATTGATCTGTCAAAGTGGTTTTCCGAGCATGCGTTTTCCATTTGAGCGATTACAATGAACGGATACAAGGGCATTTGATCGGATCTGGGCGGATTCGTTTTCGTTTGTTTAGAAATCGGCGGATTGGGCTGTCCGAATTTACAAAAAGTCAAGTTAAATTATTTTTTTTTTTTTATAATTTAAAAAATATTTTCTGAATAGGAGAAGTAAAATTTTGTATTAGTTATTATATAATAAGGCGGAAAGGGGTTATAAAATTATACAAAACACTTTGACGTTTAAACGCGAACAGATCCGTTCACTGTAATCAGTTCAGTTTCCTATCCGCTCCGGTGCGTTTCTTTGACATTTCAATCCGCGTAGATCCGTTCATTGTAATTGGGCCTTAAGACGAGTATAGTACAGTATCTGTGTGACGTCATTTTAAATCTAATATGGCGGTCACTACAAAATGGCGGAACACATATAATAGACTAAAAAGTAGAAAATAAAAAATATAGTTTAAAAAACTAAAAAATACGCTTTTATTTTAAAATGAACTAAAAAAAAAATTATTTTGAATGTAAAGTTCCAGCTCCAGCCAGTATATGGAAACAACCATGTAAAAAAGCGTGGGGAGCTAGAGAAAAGTTCCGGTGTTAATTTATAAAATAAGAATATAGGTAAAAAGCCCCACGCTCTTTTACATTTCGAAAGGTAGGCTGTTTCCATATACCTACAGGCTGGAGCAATAAAAACTTTACATTCAATATTATTTTTTTACTTTTTAGTTCATTTTAAAATAAATTCGTATTTTTTAGTTTTTTTAAATTATATTTTTTTTCTGTGCCGCGGCTGGCATATGTGGAGGGTGTGCAAATGCACAGGGCCCCGCGAGGGAAGCGAGCGAAAAATTTTTTTGCTATAAAAATCATTTGAATTCATTATTTGCATTTTTACTTCATTGAATGGGCCACACAAATGAGTATGGGCCACACAAATCAGCATATGGGCCATAATTCTGTAGCGGGCACGGGTTTCTATGTAGGAAAATGCGCGAGCGAAAAATGTTTTTGGACTCTCTGGGGACCCTCGCTGAATTTTTGCATAGGGCCTCCAATTGTCTGGCCGCGGCAATGTTTTTTATTATGTAAAAGATTACAAAAAAAATTAGTTTAGATGTCCCAAGATTTCCTTTCAACAATTATTGTACTAAATGTAACAAAATATGACTTAACCCAAGCGCAGCCGATCCGATAAGAGTGTGACCGATGTCCGAGTCTTGATAGGACCGATGGGCAAGAACTACCTTCGATCCAGTGTTAGGTCCTAAAGCCAATCCAGTTACTAGAGAACCCGGGAAATAAGTTCTTCATCCCATCCCTGTTTAGGAGTCTTGAGGGAGTCAATGCCATTTGAATGATCCTTAAGGCCCGTCCTCACTGCGCGGACTTAGAATCCACGCGCTTTTGGTCGTACGGCCAGCCAAAAGCGCGCGTGATCTTTTAATTTTCTGAGTCATGAGTGAGAAAAAATCAATTCTCATTTGAAACGGCGTACGCGCTTTTGAAAAGCTCATAGTGTGTGGACGCACAATGTACCTTTTTAACCACAGCCTTTTGTCCGCGTTGTTTGGCCGCACGGCCTTTATCATGGACAAAGTCGTAAAAAAGTCGTAAAAAAGTCATAAAACTCTATATGAAAAAAAAGGCAAAAGCGCGTACGACCCAAGACCGCGTAGTGTGGTCACACCATTAGACAAAACTTTGTGTAACCTCATGGTGGCTGGAGACTTGTCGATTTCTTCCTTAGAAGGCTTTCCATGACCTACGTTTGGATCTTCTCAACTGTTTGTAATCCTTAAAGGCCAGTGGCGTACCTACGGGGGGCGGTGGGGGCGGTCCGCACCGGGCGGCACATATTTTGGGGCGGCATTTTTTATATTTAGTTTTAGTTATAAAAAACAACTTGTTCGCTTCATAAGTTTACTATTCGATTTCTACGAACTATGAATTACTATATGAATTCGAATATTTTTCCTCATCGTTAAATCAAAATGTAGGATTGAAAATATTCTCTCTAAAAATTTTGCTCGGATAGACATCAATGGTGTCGATGTCGAGTAGAAGTTTTATAGCAGGGCTGCGGAGTCTTGTTTCAAAATTTGCGAATCCGACTCCAATTTGTTTAGAGTGTAAATCAGAATCCGACTCCTATATAATGGAAAATATTTAAATTTGTAACGAAGAGAAAAAAATAATTAATTTTATTGGGTATAGCGTATTCTTCGACCACGTTCATCTTTCTTTATTCCAAGAATTCCCGTAATTTTTCAAAATAAATTTTATAGTTTATCATTACCAGCATTAAGGCCTAACCACAATGAGTTAAGCACATTGGCCGAAACCACACTAGCATTCCTTCAGCAGCAGCAGAACCAGTTATTTACGAGAGAGGTATAGAAGGGACAAGAGGGTAGTGTAGTAACATGTTCGCCCCAAAATTTCGGCGTGTAAACTTAACGCATACACAATGTGCTTCTGCTTACTCTATGACCGTGCGTAACAATATCGGCACACACACAGACATCTCCGTGCAGGGACAAGAAAGTTACTTGTGATGAAAGAATACCAGTGTAGGCCTAGATTAACCGTTTCAAAGTTATTTAAGATCAATCAATTGTTGAGTGATTTTTTGCCCAAAAGTGATTTTTGGGAACTTAGACCTTGAATAACTTCGAAAGGGTTAAGTTTACGAAAAAATGGCAAGAGGGCTTTTTTATAGGTAATAACTTTCCGTATTGGCTGAACAAACAAAAAATTGGAAAAAAGCAGTTTTGGAGTAATTTTTTGGCCAAAAAGTGATTTATGATAACGTAAACCTTGAATAACTTTAAACGGGTTAATCGGGTCAACATTTTTGTAAGAACTAAAGTTGTAGAGAATTTTATTGTCAACAATTTGGGGCCTCGCATGGGGTTTTACGACCTATAGAAACTGAGAAACAAGGAAAACGCTGGAAAAACGCGATATCTCCTGGGGCCATGTTTTTTTTGTGATGCTGAAATTGTTTTCTTAAAAAGTCCCAAGGAAGCTGTCGACCAATTTTTAGCCATTTTGGAATTTTTTCTCCTTTCGTGCATTTTTTTGCTAATTTCCCTGGGCTACAACTTAAGCCCTAGACAGACATGTGATTTCGATATCACAATAACTATAATATTATGATATTTGTATTAGTCTGTCACCCTTATATCATAATATCGAAACACAACAACATAATATTAACGTAATATTGAAACACAGCCAACTTTCCTAATATAAACATGATATGTGTACCCTCTAATGAGAGCAGCGCTATTTCTGGCTAGCGGAAATATAATAAATCTATAAAATTTTCGATTTCTCAGCAGGTATAGCAGAGTAATTAACAATTTGCGTCTTTTAAACGTTCATTCTTAATCTAAATAAATATTTTGTATTAAATAAAACCGAAATCACTTTCAAAAAAGTAACTTTCAATGTATTTGCAAAAACTTTCAGTTTCAAATTAAAAATTAAAATTCTTACTGTCAAACATAGCACTGTCAAAGATATCATAATATTATGTCTGTCACTACCTAGTATATTTCGATATCATGATTTTGTTATTATGATATCGAAATCACATGTCTGTCTAGGGCTTTACGCGGCCTAGTTTATTACTGCCTAATTTAAATATGGCAACCAATAGTAAAAAAGTTCCCCACCTGAGTGGTTATTCTGTAACTATTAAAAAATGAGAACGTGAAGTCTTTTCATTCTCATTCTCATCGGGTCTTCTCATTTTGAATTATCATTTTTGTCAGCAAAGCGATTCTATAACCTAAGTGAGATATTCCAGTGACAAATGAGCTGAATGTAATTCACATTGGAAATTCTCACTTGTATCAACGTCAATCGTGTTATATTTTGTACTTATTCGAGTGGCATACTTTGTTTTACATTTAAAATTCACGTTTTTTGCAATAACCGTTGAACTTAACAAGTTCCACATTACTTATTTTCAGGGAAAATGAATGCAAGGGCTATTTTCCACCATCTTTAACGGCACCGCCATTTAAAGGAGTGGCACACACCCCCATTATTCTCGCCGGAAGCGGGAACAATCTATAGATTGAAATCTGCAGCAGTTAATAAATATAATATATTAAACTGCAGGAAAAACTTAAAGATGTACCTACTTATCATTTGCCAAGTCCACATGCAGCTTAAGTAAATTTACAAGAGCGTTTTTTTGCTCCTCGCTCGGCCAAGAACTCTTTAAATCCCGACATAATCCCGATTATTATTAAATCTACAAAAAATTACATACAAATTTTATTTTCAAACTGTTAGTTTTTAAAAATTAAAAGTTTTCGCACTTGTCACTGAGAAAACGCAATACAATTTTTAAAAATTGTACGTTCAACTGTTGTTTAAATAACCTGTTGATATTTGAAAATGACAAGTTCCCACATTTCTCACTAGAAAAATTTTTGTGAGAAGTCATTTTTCACCATGAAATAATTTGACACATAAACTCACGGTCTCATCGTTCCAAAATCGCATTTATTGGAATTCTCACTGAAAAGACTTTCACAAGACTTTTCACAGTTACAGAATAACCGCTCTGTAGTTTGTCTCAATTAAAATTATTTATTTATGTTTATTATTTAATAAAAACCAGCATTTGATTTGACTTAGAAAGGGCGGCAAATTGGAGACCGCACCGGGCGGCAAAAGTTCTAGGTACGCCACTGTTAAAGGCTCTCTTGTAAAGGTCCCAGTTACCCGATACCTTAGCCCTATTGAATAATTTCTCAATTGCTCTGCTTTTCCTGCACAGATCACTGTTCCACCACGCGTGGTTCACAGGACAGCGGCTTTAAAGGCTGTCACGATTGTCCCCTAGAGATCGGCTAAGAAGTCGAAATACTTTTTGGTGAGCACGCAAGTCTCGGGTCCAAAAGTGATATACTGGTAAGACTATCATCTTATGAAGCGGCAGTCTGAATATTATGGTTAGATGCTGGAATCTGAAGAAATTGACAGACTATACTAAGCTTACACTGATAAAAAAATTGTCTTGATTCCAGCAATTCGATAGTCTTCGTTTCGTTGTCTTGAGTAGAAAAATTTTTCAGTCTTAACATGAGAATGCTGTCTCAGAGGAAGACACTGGAAATTCTTGAGCCAAGCAAAAGTATTTCTTCGTTCAATACTTATATTTTTCGACCAAGATATTTCTTTCTCGAACTAAGATTGTTTAATTTTTTACTCAAGAAACTAAATTCTTAATTCATCGGACTTTTTTCGTTTACCGCACTTTCACGCTCTAAAAATGTATCACAAACTATTAAGACCGATTTTAGAACTTGAATTTTTTTCAATTATAATATCATCGGTTTCGTAATTTTTTTAACTTCAAGTCAACTTTTGTCTTCATCCAAGACAATAAAACCAAGACTATGAGTATTGCTTATCCCGAGACAATTTTGTTTTCGTTATATCCAAAACATGAGTTGCTTGGTTCAAGAAAAAATGCTTTAAGCCAAGAATTTTTTTTTTATCAGTGTAGTTGGCTTTTAAAACCGTGCGCATACTTCCGATTGCAACGTGTTATTGGATGCAGCTATTGGCTTAAGGTAATTTTGCACTACTTCGAATTCTTTCTCCTCTAGCTTCATTGTGGGCTCAATGTTACATGGTCCTGCAGGCGAGCCCTTTCACTAAAGTGCAACCCTAGTTTTCTTGCCGGTCACTGAATCTGAGTGAAAGTGTCCTATTGTACAGCTCCTTACTTTCTTCCAATGATGTCGGTGCCATCTATGTAAGTCAGTATTTTTTATGGACTTGTGTAACAACTTACACTTAAATTGCCACCAAAATAAATCCCATATTAATCTTCATGCTTAAGAAAATGGCAAATAAGTCGAACTTTCAAACCATCGAAAAGTAAATGAGAAGTTATATAACATAAATTGCTTTTTATACATATACATTTCAAATGCGAATGCCTGCGAATTGCTACAACATTCCTTCTTAAAAGAATCATTAAAGCACAAACTTGACCATCAATTACGGAAAAGATTTGGGACACAGATTTGTCACTTTCTGTTCTTGAGTTATGACATGAAAATAATTTTATCAAGAAGTGGATTCATTCCTAATTGTATTACTGATGTTTGTCTCTGCATTTGTGGTCCATCAAGCAATGTTATGTCTGCTTAACTTATGACGCTCGATTACATGTGCAGCTTTAATATTTGAAAACTGTCTTTAACAATGGTAGTCACGAATTGATTATTGTAAAATTAAAGAAAGTACCAAACCTTTAATAATACTGGAAACTTGCTCCAAAAAGCACAAGATGCTATAATGGTCGTCGGGGTGATGATCACACTAACTCTGCACAAAAAGCCGTCGTTATTTGGGATTTATTGGGTTTAGTTTAAGGAAATTGGAAGAGCTCCATTCATTAATTTGTGATAACGTTCTATCGAATTCAGAAATACAGAGTTCGATCTGATTTGAAGGACATGAAGTATACCGGTGGAGATGATTATTATCAGCATACAGATGAAAATAAAAAGGATTCTGTGTCTGTTATCAGAGGGAAGATAATTAACATACAGCGAAAAGAGAACAGGGCCAAGGATTGAACCCTGCGGAACTCCCAAAGACACAGGGAGGAACGAGGATCCAATATTGGTATTTCGAACACATTGAAGTCTATTAGAGAGAAACGAGGAAAAAAGTCGAATAGCAGAAGAAGTTGGAGTTTGGAAACCAGAAGCAAGATACCCACAGAATCGAACGCGTATCGCAATGTCACCCATGTCGAGCGCAGATCGGAGATCAGTCGTTGCATTTAATTCAGATGTTTCAGAACTATGGGATCTACGGGAGTCGGATTGGAATTTCGGTTGTTAGATTCAAGATCTTGCAGTACTTGAATATAAAAAAATTTTCAAAGGCTTTGGCAATGAAGCGAAGAATAGTGATAAGACGAATATCGAGGGATTTTTAGGAAAAGAAATTGAAAATATGCGTGATTGTTTGCACAATTAGAATACTACGTCGAAGAAATATTTAAATCGAAATATGATTATAATCAGAAGGCCTTCAGGAGGTCCGCTAAGTACTTTCCTATTGTAGATGGCTATTCCCCTGAAAGCTGAAGTATTCCCAGACACCTGAAGGTAATATCAGGTGGCACTTCGGTCACTTAAGGCAAAAATGGGGATATGAAAATGCATATGCCAGACAACAGAGAAGATATTCGTCAAGTCGACGAATACTACAGAAATCAATACCACGTAAATATTTTACTCCTTCCCAGCAAACATCATCTCGAAGTTTAGCGTATTTCGAAAAATTCTCGAATAGGAAGAGAGCGAGAAAGAAATAGTTTGGATATAAAGTTACGATAATATTTCGTTTTTGCAAAAAAAAATCGAAATGTCCAAAGAACAGAACTGCGTACGTACTAAAAGTAAAATTCGTCATGAAAAGGTTTCGAGAATTTTTCATTTTACCGAAAAATATGCGAAGACGTATTGCGTTGCAAAGTAGTTCATTTTAAAATTCGCTTTATTCAGTTTTGAGACGCGCAAAGTTCTGCATGTCAAAATTATTATATTTCTTTGTTTACAAAAATGTACCATTTGTTTAATTTAAAACACAATAAACTGTGTAACAGGTTGAAGTTCTGGCCGTAAAGAGTTAAATGTCATATGCGTATTTCATAACTTTCCCTTCTTTTCAGGATCAGGAAGAATCGTTTCAGGAAGTCAATTTACGTCTGTGAACATCACGGAGATTGTTATTTTAGAAGAATTCAATTTCTGCATAATTTGCTTTAAAAAAATAAATAACTGAATTATGCAGTTGATAGTAGAAATTTAATTCTTCTAAAACGCCAAGTTCCATGATGTCCCCAGACGTAAACTAACTTGATGAAACGATTCTATATCGATTCATATTTTCGGAAAAACCTCAAATACATAAAGATCCCTATGCCCCCTTTTACACGACCGGACACCGAACAGACAAAACGAACGAACAAACTGGGGTTTATGGGGAAGAGGGTGAGAGAGGACGATGGAAAACCGGCCCTTCTCTCACCCTCTTTCCTATAAACCCCACTTTGTTCGTTCGTTTTGTCTGTTCGGTGTCCGGTCGTGTAAAAGGGGGCTATGTACACGAACTCATTTCGAAAAAACGAAAGAAACTCTAATCGCTTTTGCGATTCGACCTAGCGGGCCTTTTCGTTCTTTTTTACTTCGATTTCAATTCGAAACCGGCTTCGAGATCGCAATTGTAGTTCATTTTAATGATTCGCTTTCGATTCGATCTCAAATCATAATGTTTGCTGGGTTAAAACTAATAAACGGAGAGCCAGGGGCTCCCAGACCTACGTCAAAGTATAAAGTCTAAATTTTTTTCTGTGTATTGTCACTACTGTAGGTAAAAACGCTCGGGGGTTACAAATCTTGAGTACTGGTGCCTTCGGCCGGTATCACGTGTTAAAGATGCGCAAAAACAGAGCTCATTTACGTTAAAGTATAAAAGCTGAAATTTATATATGGGTGATTGTCACGAAATCGTAGTCTTTCGAATGTATTGAGGAATGGATAAAAAACTATTTAAAGAGCAATGTTTCTCAGGTTTTAAATATCATTCAAGCATCTATATAATATATGTATGATTGCCCTAATTTACACCGGGAGTCGCCAGTAATATGTTTATTTGAAAATTTCATACATTTCATGTAAATTGAATGATAGCTGTTACGGAGGCGACGATTACGGAGGCGACATTGGATAGAAAAACAGGTTTCTTAGTCCACCATTAGAAGTAAATATTTTTTCCGAAAATTTGCTAACTACTCAAAAGCGAAGAAACTCAATGAATGAAGTCCGAGATGGATTCAATTGGATTTCTTAACAAACACACGCGTTATGGAGTCGACTGTTTTTGGTTGTATCGGTATTTTTTCCGAGTGTTGATGTTTATTGAATACAATGATCGCTGCTCCCACCTTCGACTGACAAACACTGTGATTCTAAAGGCCCATTCAGATGCAGCAGCAGCAGCGGCAGCAAACTGTTCCTATTGGCTAATGGCGGTCACTTGACAACTAAAGCAGCAGCGATTGCAAGTAAAACTAAGCTTGCTGCCGCTGCTGCTGCTGGATCTGAATGAGCCTTATAACATGTGAATTTTCATTTCCATTATGTGGCGCCCCCTTCAGAGTTAATGGGGCCTATTCTGTCAGTAAAATTTTATCATTTTATGTTATGTTATGCCATAACATAAAAGAATTCTCAAAAATCCTATTCTGTCCGACAAATTTTATTTTATTTTATCGATCTTAACATAAAATATTTCCTGTTACGCTTCATAACATAAAATAATCTAAGCAGCACATTTTAGAGGTATTTTAACCCATTTTATGAAAATAACCCACGGGACTTGACATTTGCGAGAAAGTAGTTTTCATTGAATTTTGAATTAAATTAAAAATTAATATGACAAAAGCATTAAGAAAATTGTATTTTGTCAGATAATGAAACATGGCGTGCTTTGATTTTGTTTGTTTTCATTCATAATTTTATTTGTTTTCATTTTCAACCGATCAGCTGTTCAAAATGTAATAGAACCCATAGCGGATTGTACTAAATATGTTATGTTATGTCTTCATGTTAATAAAAGATTTCATAAAATAATTTTAAGAAAGCATGACAGAATACGAATTTTTAAAATATTTTATTTTTATTTTATGAAATTTTATCATCATAACTTAACATAAAATATTATTTTATGAAAAATTACAGAATAGGGCCTAACATCTGTTTTCTAAACTCTAGATTTGAAAATTCTATAATAATTATTAAAAAACAACGGACAAAATGTCAGCCAGAAACTTTCAACTTGGCGCACTTTGGAGGAACTCAAAATTGCTGTGATCGGTGGTGAATGACCTCTGGAATAATTTGACATACTTCGCGAGCACCAATGGCGTATTATGTTTCCGTCATGACAGGTCCGTGACGTAAAACCGGGAAAAGGACAGGTTACGGAGGCGACACTTTTGGTGGTTTTAGGGCTGCCATTTTTTTTCACGAGTATGAAAGAGGGAAATTCAGGATGAGGGAATTGTATGATTACTATATAAAAGTGATAATGGCCCGAAAAATTCCATCCCGCAATCGTAGCAAAAGAAAAACCTATACCCATCGAAAACTACCATTTCGTGACAATCACACATATAGTGTTTAAACAACTATTTTATGACAGAATTTAAAAAGCCAGACCAATCCAATGGGTCTAAGGCGCCCATTACACGATAGGTTTTGCTGACAGTTTTGTCACAGTTTTGCCTACGACTGACGGAAAACCTAACGCCTAAGGTGATGACTGACGTAATTCTCCTTATATTTTGATTTCCATTAATCATGACTGGTGGAATTGATTTCCGCTTGCACGAACGTGTAATGACCGCCTTACACCCCCCCCCCCAAAACGCGGTATAAGGCCAACTAGAAGTAATATATGAGAGAGAATTAAAAATACAGGTGCGGTTAGGGGACCCCCGTCAGGAACGAAGTTTCTTACGCCTTTTCTTCAAGTGCGAATGTAATTCCAATATGAAGGCATATGAGCTACCTTTTTCAATACCATTCATTTCATGAAGAAGGCATAAGCATCTATTCTGGATAATGAACAAAGGAAAAAGGAATGTTCCTTAAGTGGCCCCTTGACTATCAATAATATTCTGCAATAATATTGAGCAAAATACTGATGGTTTGCTTCTTTGCCCCAGACAATATCACCCACAGACCTTCAATAATATTGCGCAAATCGAAATATTGCACAATATTATTGATAGTCTAGGGGCCCTATTAGTGTAATAAAAACACAGTGGAAGCAGGTTTCCCGCTCCCGGTAGTCGGCGCCGATGCGTGCTTATAAGCATTTTGAATTAACGTATGTTTTTAATTGGGCCATAAATCAGTCGCGGCAGGTTGAGTCTTGTCGGTGCCGGCTGTCGGAGCTGATAAATTTACTGGAATGAAAATTTAGTTTTTTCTTGCCGGACTGGAAATGGATACTAAAATTTTAAGAATCTGTCGTTATGGTGTCTTAATTTTTGTAATTAATGATGATATTCCCAATGAACCTTTCTCTCCCGATTCAGAGGATGTATACCCATTTTATTTGGTTTTATTGTACCAAGTACCCAATTTAGCGCAATCAAATCCTCATCGGATGAAGACGACATTATGTAATAGTTCCAACGTTACGAGCACAACTGATGAGTGATTTTCGGCTTGCACTGGGTATCTTTTAGGTCGCCACTGTGTACGACCTAGGCGCGAGTAACCGGCAAGCAGGAAACCGGCTACCACTGTATTTTTACCTTTATGCATGGCAATTTGCATTACCATTTCTTTCCAAAGCTATCGGTTCCCATTTCAATTTCTACAAAGAAACACTGCATTCTGATTTCATGAATTCATAAATTGCCTACTGGGATCGATTCTCGCACGCATACACAAATCACACCGCATTTTCTTAATGTGACGATTTCTATGAATTCACTCTACCCGCGAGCCGCGTTAAGGAACTTAGTTCCAAAAACTTTGCTGAGTTCAATTTTGTATTAATTGTGATATTTTATTCACAATGCATTTAAGCATCTTCATTGTCAGCTTTGTCATCTTCTTCTTGTTGAATTAACATACACTACTTTATTGCCAATGAATCGAGCAACTTCATCATTTGCCCAATGTAATCCAAAGAAACCAACAAGAGCTCGCTTAAATTTGGACTTTCTTAATTCTTTCGTAAAATCAGAGGGTCGGACTTGATCAGGTCCAGTGATAGTGAAATCCAGTTTTGAAAATCCTTGACGGATACTTCTTTCATAATCTTTGATTGTTGGCGTGAAATATTGATTAAAGATGATATCAATGCGAGATGCATTAAAATAGTAGAACTTTTGTAAACATTTTTGTTAAATATGTCTTTGGAACTTCTGTCATTGAATGCAATAAGAAGAAACCGTCGATTATAACTATGTGAGGGGGTGACTGGTGTTCCATTCCTTGTTACGAATGCTTCATCAACGCAGTTTTTTCTGTTTTGCAAATAGTAGTTACCTTCTAGATGGCACATCGACATAGGCCCTGATGTTATTGGGAATGAAAGAGATTTAGATATATCGATATTGAAATCTATTGAAGTTCCAAGCATACGTCCAAATAAATCTCGCCGGATCTTTATTTCTTGTATTTTACCTCCTATTTGAACTTTTTTGTCAATCTGTACTGAAATTTTTAAATGCAACTTTTTTAATACTTTTTTCAAATCTGCTGGTATTGCTTTGACATCCAATATAAAAGTATTTCTTTCTTGATCGCCTGTCTGCATTTGACCTTATACCGCGGCTAGGGGGTGTTAGACCCATCGGATCGGTCTGGCTTTTTAAATATTGTCATAAAATAGTTGCTTAAACACTATATATAAATTTCAGCTTTTATACTTTAACGTAAACGAGCTCTGTTTTTGCGCACCTTTAACACGTGATACCGGCCAAAGGCATCACTAGTCAAGATTTGTAACCCCCGAGCGTTTTTACCTACAGTAGTGACAATGCACAGAAAAAAATTTATCCTTTATACTTTGACGTTGGTCTGGGAGGCCCTGGCTCTTAGTCTATAAAGCAGCGTTCACATTGGCGTGTGCTAGTGGGCTAGTGGTTAGTCCCTGGTTAGTAGGTACTGGCAAGGCTGAGGTTAGTTATAAGTGAGTAGATGTTCAGACGCAGTTCAGTGTAGACAGGTTAGTGTACTAGTTGTGGGTATCAATCAAAACAAAATTTGCTTAACCAAAGTTTCCACTGCTGCCTGCCGCTTTTGAGTATTTCTGTAATCTACAGAATCATTGTCCCACAAACACTCAAAGCCCCTATATAATTCTAAAAACTTAATTGTTTCACTTTCTGCCCACTTCATTTTCAAGTAAAAAAAAAACAAAACAATTTTCAAAAAATCAGAAATCACTTCACAGAAAATCGTAAATTACTTGTCAAATAATCGTTTACTAACCCACGTGTCATTGTTCGCACGAGGCGAGTTAAGTGGTTAGTTTAGAGAAGTGGAGGATAGTGGGCTAGTAAATAGCCCCCTGGGCTATCTACTAGCAAGGGCACTACTCACCAGGTTAGTGAACTAACCAAGACAGTACACTAGCATAAGTGTTCCAACGAGGCGTGTACTGGCATACCAGTCACTGGCAATAACCAGTAGCCAACACGTACTAACCCTTTGTACTCGCCAATGTGAACGAGGCTTAACGAATGTTTTTTGAAACACTCCAGGGGCGGATTTAAGCATAGGCAAGGGCCCGCACCACAAAGGGACCCGCACCACACACCAAAATATTTTATGCAGTCCACCACATAAGACATCGACTTTGCAGCGCAGATTATGTTTCTATTGAAAATGATCATAGAAATTGTTACTTCCAAATATATGTAATTACAACTCGAGCTATTTCAAACTATGCAAGAAGCTTGGCAAGAAATTGCGATTTCGGCCAATTAGAGGATGCGAACTTCCTTTAACTCAGTAATAATGAGTGAATAAATATTTTAAATTTATGAAGGACGCTTTTTTTCACATAGTGCACGGTACGATCCAATAGTGGAATAATGAAAAGTTTGTTAAACAACGAACTTTTCGTCATTTGACGACCGGACTGTAAATTCACAAAGATGTTTTGTAAGAATCGAGGGGTATAGGAGCCTTGAGCCCTTCCTGTATTCCTGCCCCCTAAACCTTTTAATTCCGCGCTCCGGGCTGATTACCGATGCAGTATATATATTATACATAATTTTATCATCGTCACATTGAGGGTATCTACACTACTCCTTGTTCTGTTACCGAACCGGTTTTATAGGAGAGAGGTATGGAAAGGGCAAACTTAATACATACACGCGCTCTGCTGCTCACTAATTATAGGCACACGCAGATTCTCCGTGACCCACATTACTCGTGATGAAGGAATACCAGTGCAGACGTAGATTATGTTGTAGAATTGGTTCGGTAACAGTTGAAAGAATCCCAGAGTAGATGCCCTCATTGGCCTAATCTACACTACTATTCCTTCAGAAGTATCAGAACCGGTTTTTTACGAGAGAGGTATAGAAAGCACATGAGGGTAGTGTAGTATCATGTTCACCAGATAATTTCGGCGTGAAAACTTAACACATACACAATGTGCTTCTGTTTACTCTTTCTTACTTGAGGTTACATAGCAAGTATAATTATCGACACGCACACAGATACCCCCTTGTAAAGCCAAGAAAGTTACTCGCGATGAAAGGATATCAGGGTAGACCTAGATTAACTTGTAAAACCGGTTCGGCTGCTACTGAAGGAATACTAGGGTAGATATCCTCGTGTTGTGTTTTACTTCCGCTCCCCCTGGCCATAGCGCCATCGGACCATGCTTTTTCCTTTAATGTGTGTATGCGCCGTATCAAAGGTTGGAAAGAAAGCTCGTTGTGTGGATGCAATAAGTACGGGCATTTTCAGTAATGCAGGTTGCGTGCGCAACTAACTTATTCAGCAACACACTTCCACTGCTGAATAAGTCAGTTGCGCCCGCAACCTGCATTACTGAAAATGCCCTACATGTGGTGCAAATTTGTGTTATAACCTTCATTAGATAGGGCCTGGTCAAAAACGCAGAACTGCGGTCATTCTGCAGTATTCAGCAATTCGAAACCTGTAGCTGAATATTGCAGAATGACCGCAGTTCTGCGTTTATGACCAGGCTTATAGCTTCTATACAGCAACGACTACGCCAAGTAGTTCAGCTCCCCGCTAGTATAGGTGGTGCGAGTCTCGCTTGTCTAAACAAATAAGAAACAAAATCTCTTGTTCTGTTGTGGTGAATAGCTGCGTGAAATTTCAACAGTTCAATCAAAATTAGACTTCGCCAAGTTTTCTATTATTTGACACACGATTGTTACAAGTGAGAGTTCTGTTTACAGTGGTTTGGAATAACCTCAAAGGATAGAGAATTTCGTTGATGATTGCTAGATTACAGATGTACGAGATTTTTTTATATGCAACATAGTTTCCTTCCCATTGTTGTATGAGTAGGGTGCGTATCCAAGAGAATATCTTTGGAAAACCCGTGTACTAGTTCAGTGCCGGCGGATAAGGAGGGGTACGGTGGGTAGCAGTACCCACCCGAAAAATTCCGGGTGGGTAAAATGACATAATCTTTTTATATTAAAATTGTACACAGTTATTGAATAGCTCACTTTAAATTTCATTATACTCAATTTATATAAAATCCAGTATATTCCTAAAACATATGCAAATAATGGCCATGATTCTTATTAAAAAAAATTTTGTATACACTATTGTGTATTTTTGTGCTCCGATTACTTTAACGCTTATTTTCTTAAACGCTAAAGTTAAAAGTACCCGGATAGCATTTAAGGCAGGTTTACATCCCAAGAATAAAGTGGAAGAGCAAATCTGAGCTCCTTTATCTCATAGATGGTTCTATCTCTGTTTCACCAACGCGGCAACAGAAAACGGCAACCTCAAAGTAGGGCTCTACTCTACTTAACGTACGCGTAGACCGAAAAAAAGCTTTTAATTTCGGTAAATTTCAATATTCTAATGCCTATAAATATGCCATTTTCTCTAGCTTTTGCATATTTACATACCTTGTTTTCGACAGTTTGAAAAATGCGTTAATTTTTTTAAATCAAAAACGAAGTGAGAAAATGTTTGAAACTAATAAAATTGTCTTTTTTACTACACATTAATTTAATATAACTATCTAAAAGGCTTTGCAGCTTATTAAATTGTTTCCTCTGCGACCGTGTTAAACATTTTACGTTTGACAGTTGTAAAAAGTTTCGAGCTTTCGACGAAACTTTGCGCTTGCGTTTTGTACAGGGCCACTTTGTTCTTCCACTTTATTCTTGGGATGTGCACTCGCCTTAATAAATAAAAACTTGCGGCGGTGTTGAAAGAATTTTATTGTCAAGCACGAGTGTTGTTTTCCCAAGCGGTCGCCCATCTGAGTATGAATCACGTCAAATGCTGCTTACCTCCGCAATCGAAAAGAACCGGTCTAAGTATGCTAAAGACAGCCTTCAATCCCATCAACATAATTGTCTGAAATATGAACAGCAAAAACTAAAGCTTTTAAAAAGCTTTCCGAATACGTAAGGCGTAAGGGATTGTCCCATTTCATTTGTAATGAGGTTTGCCTTATGGGGCCCTTATGAGAAATCTTTCTTTTCTCATGGTACGCATGAGTAATCTAAGGGGAAAGCCCTCTTTCGGCATGCCCCTTATTTGCTACAGGGGGTCCTCATAGGGAACCGACCGGAAAATCCCTCTTTCGGCATGCCCCTCATTTGCCACATGAGGCCCACACGCTGCTTGAGGCATGCCCGTTTAAATGCTAGCCGGATATAAGTTTTTTCGTGCTACACATTCTCCCCGCAAATCCCAATAAATTAGAAATAAAATAAAAAAATATACGCGTGGGTGTCGGGAACCTCTACAAAAGTGAAAGAAAATCCGACGTTTTTCAATTAATAAGATTCTTCGCGCGTTATGCGTTTGAATAAGTATTTGCTTCAAAGAAGAAATTATACAAATATAGTATTAACAACATACATGCGGAACACACTTACTGCCAAGTCTGGCCGAGGCCTGCCGAAGATCGCCCGAAGTGGCGACCGACAAATTTTCGTTACATCGGCCCGTTCAGTTGTAAAATGTCACATGTTTTACCTGCAGTATTTTTTTTAAATATTTTCTTTGTTGTAAAACTCCTTAGACGTAGGATCCACTAGACCTTTGAGAGATGTCCCTGTTGGGTCAGATAATAGTCAAAATCGTGAAAGTAAGTATACAATGTATACGAGTTATACAGCAACAATTATGAAACTTTTGCGACCCTATGGCCTTTTCTCGTGCGATTCTTTTCCCGCTGATATGTTTCTCACAAGACCTAACACTATTTAATCCATTTTCTAGATGGTGCTTTAAATAAGTCTTCAGTACCGGTTATTTTTAAAAAATGGGCGTAAGACTACGCATGGCTTCAACTTAGAAACAACAAAGCGATTTGCACTACATGCACCGAAGCGTGCGAGATGAAGTTAATAGCCAATTAGATTCGCGTGCTATCGCATCCAAGTAGGGTTGATGAGGGATTCTACAACTGGAATCATGGCCTTGGGGGTTAGAGTTTCATACCACTAGTTCTCTTCTTATAGACTGCCTTGAAGCGTAAAAAATGTTGATAAGGTCAGTGGGGGTCAGACAAGGTCTTTCCCTGAGAGGAGCCAAAAACTATGAAAATTCAAATTTCATGACATTTTCAAAGGCTCGAGCTGAAGATGTGACTGAACTGGCATCATGGCTGCAAAGAGATGATCACAAATGGCTCCATGAAGACTGTCAGAATAAAATTCTAGATTTTATGGCTACTACAGTATTGTCGAAAATCATGGAAGAAATAAGAGCAGCTGAATTTTTTATATTACACTAGACTAAACTTCGGATATTTGCAAAACTGATTTTGGAATGCAGATCTACAGAAATGTAATCTATGGGCTATTGAATCGTATGAGAAGATAAAAGCAGTAACCGATGATTTGGGCTGTTCTCGAGATTCAAAATTCGAAGAAATTTCCACTCAAGTAGCAACTTTGAAATTAATGAAATCTCAAAACAAATCCCATGTCAGCGAAAAATCGAAAGCGTCTCGACGAAAGTAAGAGCGAAAATCAACGATTTAAAACCCCTCAATATTTTTTCTGACTACCCACCCGGGCCCAACACGATCCGCCGGCACTGTACTAGTTCCATTGCCAGAGTACTATAATATAAAGATAGTTTGCCCTGGTAGCAGAATTCTTCAATTTTCAATCATATTTTCGTAATCTTGACCAACGGCCAAGCAAAAATTAATAGGTTCAGAGTTTCAGCTCATCATTTTCTTTTCACCTTGTTTAATTTTTCTTGCTTTACTTTCATGACAGAAAACCAACGGGGTTGCTTAGCAGAAGTGTATCATCCGACAGCGTGCTCTTGAAATGTCCCTAGCTTGTTTATCCGATCAGAATGATCTCGGTCAAATGGAAATTGGCAGGAGTTAATAAAAATACAGCCAAACCTAACATAACCTGCTCGGTCGAAGGGGGATCCTTCCAATTGTCCAAAACTCGTATTGTCTCGCCGGGTGCAGGTTTCCGAACTTCCTGTAGATGACGTCTCCCTCCAGGTCTATACCACAGTTCTTTTTATTACGCAAGTCCAATGTCTTACTACTGGAGACGGCACTAGCGAATGTATAGAAATTGAATTTGAAACCATTAAAATATTGTTTTCTTTCTACTGTCAAGGTTAATGGTTTGAAATTTTTTTTTGGGAAGAGGGGTCCGCACCACAGTTTTCGCCTAGGGGCCTCCATATCCTTAATCCGGCTCTGACACTCCCGTTAGATTTTTCTCATTTTTCAATGCATTTATACGCATTCTGTTCAATCGGACTTACAGGCATTGTGTAATCTCGAAAATAAGCATATTATATACAATACCCAGGCTCTGACTAGACCTAACCAAGCTCACCCAAGTAATTTTTCCGCCAGACTTACGCAAGGTTAATGTGTTAAATCGATCAAGAACTTATGCAATGAGGAAATATAAATGTTGTTCAACCCAATGGTGCAAAATAAACTAGTCTTGCGTGAACATTTAGAATTTACATAATGATTGTAGACAACAAACTAAAATTCTCGGACATCGAGCATTTTATTTTCGTGGTTTTCGATTTTTAAACAAATATTAGTAATCACTTTTATTTTTACCCATACCAAATAGTTTCAAAAAAAACATTTTGCTTCTAGTTGTAATTTAATTCCAAAAATAATTTTTTAATCGAGAAAATTTTGTTAAAACTGTTTCGGGCGTGTTTAAATCTAATATTTCCCCAGACAAACGCTAACACGAAAGTCTAGAGAGACAGAGAAAGTGGATAACATAACAAACAGCAAAAAGGATGAGAAATATTTACGAACATAGAAGTTGTACCATACTTTTTTTGAACAGCTTTCTTAGAATTGTTTACCTATCTTCGTTCGTGATTATTATCTATCAGAAAAAACGACATTGAAGACTCAGAGATTTGCGAAATATTTTTAGTATGATAAAAATAAAATCTGACAGTAGTGTAAGGACCTGGTAACCTTTCAATGTCAAACAATTGAAATTTTTTTTAAATCTTATACTTAAGTAAAAATATGAAAATTGAAAAAAATAAAATGAAGGAGGGAATAAAATCCATGGATACCACTCTGCACGCTAAAAGTTTGTTTAAGTAAACTCGCAAAAAGGGAACGGAAACAGGAAAAGCATTTCCAGCGCGAAGCATCCAGGCAGGCATATTTCTTTTCAATAGAGAGAATCTACGTTTTTGTAAGTGTATAGAACATATTGTATGTATGTGCCCGGTTATTGTAGAAAAAGGATATCCTCTCCCACGCATACTCTTAACTCACATATATAGAGATTTCATCTGCAAAATTTAATTTCTAAGATGCTTTCTAGATCAATCGCTGGAAGCTAAGAAACGCGCCAGCGAATAGTTTATATATGCCGCATACGCTTGATTTCTAGTATACTAGTTCCCGCCAGTATAGTAAAGAGAGACTCTTAATAGGACAGCAACGCCATAATAGGCACGTGCACATCTCCTACACCAGCTATACTACCCTCTCTCAGGACATTCACAAGAAATAAAATAAAAAAAAACAAATATGCGAGAGGATTGCTAAAGGACGTTATACAAACCGGGAACGCTTTTCGGTATGGTCTCTCCCTCCAGCTCAAGTCTCCAGTTGCTATATAAAAGCTGTCAACCAACGTGCATGAAAGAGAAGGAACACAGCCCGAGATCTAAGTCCTCTCGGATGTTATAAAACCAGCACTCACACTCAAACACACAAAATTTAGCTCCTGTAACCTTTTTTTGCACTTTTTTTTATATAATTTTTTTTATCGAATTTTTTCAAAAGGCTTTTGAGCAATTATTCTTCAAAATTTCCGCCAAAGAATAATTCGGGTTATCACTATTATCTATATAAGAATATATATTTCGCAGCACACTATATCGAATTTGAATAAGGCCTTTGCACTAACTTTATTTTCTCATATAACCGATAAGGGCATAGCGCCACGGACAATACCGATTCCTCTTGAGTTCTCTGTTCCGACCCGATTCCAATGGCCAGTGGGGTTGAACTGAACGTGCTTTGCGTTATAATATAAGAGGCCAACAACGTTATAATGGGGGGAACTGCGGCAGCGCATGTGAAATGCGCATCCCCTAATGTTCTGCCCCATCTTCCTTTCCTTATAAATTTCCAGCAGTTAAAAAGCGAGAGCTTTGCTGATTCCATTCCAATAAGGACACCGAAAGCGTGCGATACCGTGACGACGACAAAAGCTTTTTATTTTTGTAGCCAACTTAAGGAAATCATAACGGAAATATGGTCTCTGGACACTAAGAGGATTCGAAACGTTTCCCTTTCTGGACAAGTCCTGGCTTTAAATGAACTTTAATCATAACCCCACACTGGTATTTATAGCATTGTACAATTGCACCGGGACTTGTTTGTATGCGTACCTCGACCTGGCCCAAGTGGATTTCCTTAAACCCCTCTTACAAATCCTGGCTAATAAACTTTACGGATTTTTTTTTCTTTTTTCTTTTTTTTTCTTGTTATTTCATGCATCCTTTTTTTAGATATATATATAAAAGGTATTGGGAAGACACAAAAGGATCTTAAAGGGGGAATATTCAATCTCTCTCCTGACATGAACCTTCCGCTGCATGTTGATAAGGTTAAAAGGGTCCAGGCTTGTAGAAAGGCCTTTACTTAATACCTTCATCAAGAATCATTTCCAGATGGATTAAAGATTAATTCCGATCTGTTCCTCCCACTAAAAATATTTTCGTAGCCATAAAGGGTTCCTAGTTAATATAAAAGCACACAAATATCATGGGCTTGTTATTAAAAGTTGCATTAATGTTATCATGGTAATTAGCAGGCACTAATTGCTTTACCTTCATTAAAATATAACGCAATTTAGTTCTGCTCAGGTAATATAGATAAACATAGGAGTTTGGCTACCTTGCAAAAATCATCATTTAACGCTTTGCTCTGAGAATATGCCAAGGGGGCAAAGAACAAAACAGTTTAGTATTTAATCATATTGTCTAATAATTTCATAGAGCGTTATGAAATCCGATTTCATGCAAATTTGAGAATAGGTGAAAATCGTAAAGTTGTAGATCGTCGATAACAGATTGTTAGGATAGACGTAGGGCTGCTTTCAGTGCGACCATAACCATATAGTGTTGTTTATGGGCAAGCTTAGCTTTCAAACAAGTTTGAGACCAAGACTGTCACCGCGTTTCCTAAAGTACCAAAAAAGGTCCAAAAAAAACCCCGCATAGGGTCATTTTACACGATGAAACACGAAACAAAAAGTTTCATGCAACTTTGCTCGGTTTGAAGGGGAGAGGAGAGAGAGGGTCTGAGGGAACGCGTGTTCCCTCCAGCCCTCTCTCTCCTCTCCCCTTCAAACCGAGCAAAGTTGCATGAAACTTTTTGTTTCGTGTTTCATCGTGTAAAATGACCCATAAACGAGAACTGGACCGAACCATTTTCGTTCTTTTGGATCTTGATTTTGGGGTGGACTGTAGCGGACCGAACCATTTCGGTACAGACACATAAATTGTTTAGTTGTTTAGGACCAAAGCAAAAACCTAAACATAACCTTATTTAGTGCAATAATAAAAAAAGACTCGAACAAAGTTTAAAATAAGTGAAATTTAATATTATTATTGAAATAGGTGAACACGCACATTAAGAAGTAATAACACTTCCTGACGCCTGTACTGAGCATAATGTAACGGCGCAAATGAATGAGGAAAAATGCGAAGCAACGAATTATTCATAACATTCATGACATATAGTGCCTGTTCACACAGGTCGCTTTGAGGCGCGACAAAGCGAACGAAAAAGCGAACAAAGTTTGTGATTTTCATAAAAGTGACATAAATTTTTATAAACTGTGATTACCTGAATATAATTAATTTTAGTAAAAAATCTGTGCAACAAAACTGAAGCCTGAAAATTGTCCTATCGCACGTTTGCTCCCAATATGGGTGAAACGAAAATAAAATGGAACAGTAAGGTGATACAAAATGAAATTGAAACAGTCAGCTGGTCACGTGAGCGTGAGTCGCTTTCAAATCGAGACGCACTTCCTTCCCATCCGAACGCTCCCCGCACCTGTAAATTTCGTGTTGAAAGGTCGCGGTGACCACCCGTGTGAACAGGCACATACAGCCTGTTTCTTTACGAAATCCCGGGATGCCTGGGATCCCAATTCATGTTTCTTTACTTTCTCGGGATCATTTCCCCTCCATCCCAAAGAGCCAGAGGTCTGGACTTCTGGCGGCTTGGATTAAATGAGAAATGTAAAAATGTGACAGTTCTCAGCTAAGGTGACAGTTCTCAATTTTCAACATCAATTGATTTAATAATAGATATTCGTGTTATCGAGGCAATATTGGAAATCTATCTATCTATATATATATAAAAATGAATGCCGTGCGTTAGTCCCGCAAAAACTCGAAAATGGCTCGACCGATTTCAATATTTTATTTTTTGTTTTGTTCGCCTCAATACAGGGGTGGTTTTAAAAAAAAACCATTTCAAAAAACCAAAAGGAACAGCTGCAAAACCAAAAAAAATTGGTAATTTTGGGATTTTTCACCTCACATTAGTTTCAATAGCTTCATGGCCTACCCATATATTGTTTGACAGCTGCGTAAATGTGGAATTGTCATTAAATTAAATCGGTAATTTCTCAAAACCCCCAATTTAATGACAATTTCACATTTACGCAGCTGTCAAACAATATATGGGTAGGCCATGAAGCTATTAAAACTAATCTGCAGTGAAAACTCCCAAAATGACCAATTTTTTAGAATTTTCAGTAGTTCCTTTGGGTTTTTCTTATTTTTTTTAAACCACCCCTGTATTGAGGCGAGCCATTTTCGAGTTTTTGTGAAACTAACGCACGGCAATTGATTTTTATATAGATAATTGAAAATTACACTTAAACATTATCTTATTAACAACTTTAACGTGCAAGATCATATTCTCCGTCATTCTCATCTGGATTACCTTCAACATTTGTAGTATTTGTGAACATTGGGAAACCTGTAAAATACACTTACTGAATTTTTCACACTGTGCCAAAAACCTGATATTTTCGGACAATTCGCAACAACATTGTTATATACCGACGTCCCTCGCTATTATACATGGAACAAATTAGGAGAAAAATGGAGCCACGTAGACAAGGAAAGCAAAGACATTGGGACGACTTTACACAGTACATCCAAAACAACGTGAATTTTTCTTTTTGCGTTTGTTGTTGCTGAATGGGAATGGTCAAATATTCAATACATTTTAAGATGCATGTCGCGAGTTGCAATTGCTGGAAGACGACAATCATTCATCTGACACTTACTGATGAAGCATTTGCATCCACGTCGAATAACATTCGTCAACTGTTCGCAATTATATTGACGACATGATACCCAAAAGAACCATCGGTTTTGTGGGAAGAATACAAGAACGGCATGACTGAAGACATACTTCGCAGAATTAGACAAACAAACCAATATCCAAACTCTCGAACTTTTATAGGAAAAATTGGTTTTTCGTTAATGGTTATAAATATTTGTTGAAGAGTTGAATTTTGAAGATTTGGATTAATTTTAAATGTATTAAGGTTGGGTGCAGCGAGTCGGAAAGGCATCATCTTTGTTTATTTACGCGCCGGAAAACAAAACCAAAAACATAGTTTACCAGCAAGTTTTGCAAAAGAATACATACATAGGTAATTTTGGTCACACTTAATATGAAAGCATATTGAAATTTCTCTAAATTTTACAGAAATAAGAATTGGTTCTTTCCTTAGATATTGTGAATAGTTTGATTTTCAATATTTGCATTAATTTCACATGTTTTGACGAACACAATTTCGCAATATAAGAGAAAATAAAAGTTGGTTTTTTGGCATTGCTTTTTCCAACTATAAAATATTTCTTTCATTTTTCGATTTTATTTTGTTGTTCTCGAAAAATTTTGTTATTGAATACTTCTAGATTTAAATTAAAAAAAGCTATCGAAAATGGCCCTCGAATTTCGCTATTTGCAATAATTTTAAATCTTTTAACGTTCATGGTTTTAACAGAATACACAGGCAATTTTGGTCATAGTTCAAATAAATGTATTTTGAATGTAATGACTCCAACTTTTATAGAATAAGTTGGTTTTTCGTTAATGGTTAAGGAGAGTTGAATTTTGAAGGTTTGGATTGATTTTAAATGTTTAAACGTTCACGTTGGGCGCAGCGAGGCGCACCGGGTCCCACCTATCCAAAATACAGAAAATAAGTGGTTAATGGAGACACTTCATCTGTGTATGAAAATTCATATCTCGAAAAATGCCATGTCAATGGATGGTTTTTATTGTCTCGATTAAAATGTCAGATCCCTAATAGTTTCATATTTTGTTATTTGGAATCAAAAATACCAAAAAATTGCCTTTTTCAAACTCTGCTACTGTATATTAAAATTCATCTCACCTGATTACTACTATTGGCTTATGGGTGCAGCATAGGCGCGCCGGGTCCCAACTAGTAATAAATAAATTGAAATTTTGTGTTATCGAAACAACAGTGAAAATAATAAATAAATTGAAGTTTTTTGTTATCGTGAAAATTAGTACAAATAAATAAATAGTTCTTCTTCTTGGATTTCTCAATTATCCCAGAAAGTATTTCTTTACTTTGACAGTTGTATCCCCACCCTTTAACAAAAACTCGGGATCCCAGGGATCCCGGGATTTAGTTAAGAAACACACTTATAATGATGGACTGCTCATCAGACATTATTTCTACAAACTCATGGCACCAAAAAGTATAGAAAAGTATAGTCCTCTCGCTCATCCATAAGCCCCTTTTGTCACCGAACTCAAATTTTGTTAAATTTCGTGTTAAGAGTTCAGTGCATTCGAAATTTAAAATAAAACCGTTGTTGCGGTTTTATTTTAAATTTCGAATGCACTGAACTCTTAACACGAAATTTGCACGATATTAAAGTTGCCATACCTGATTTCATTTTTTCCTTTGGACTAATGTCAGAATATTTAGACCTGTTTTACACAACACGTTTTTTGCTCTGCCTTGTCAAGAATTCTCTTTTGTGTTACGTGCGTGCCCACCGCTGTAGGTTTATACGATGAAGTTTTTAACGTGCGTCAAAAATGACACATTGTTGTGTTTTTACAGCGTGATGTTTGTGAGTCTGTGTGTTTGTTTGTTTGTATGACGAAAAAGGGAGAAAAGAAAATCAAGAAAACGTCTGCTGTGAGTGGTCTACCCGTGATGGCAGTCCCTTTCGGCCCCTCAGCTTCCCTCTCCTAAAAATTCGTGCTTCATGCAGCAAAAAACGTGACGAACGTAAAGTTAGCAAAACAACTTTCAGAAATTAAAAAAATTGTTAAGGGATATTTTACCGCTTTTTAACCGCTATTTAATCGTGGAAAAACGAAATTTACCGCTCTTCATTTAATATGAAATTTGGGATGTTTTGCTAACTTTAGGTAAAGTTGGCAAAACAAGTGTCCAAAAAATGCAAAATTCTTATTTCTCTCGCGCTGAGAATTTACCGCTTTTTAACCGCTATTTAATCGTGGAAAAACGAAATTTACCGCTCTTCATTTAATATGAAATTTGGGATGTTTTGCTAACTTTACGTAAAGTTGGCAAAACAACTGCCCAAAAAATGCAAAATTCTTATTTCTCTCGCGCTGAGAATTTGCCGCTTTTTAACCGCTATTTAATCGTAGAAAAACGAAATTTACCGCTCTTCATTTAATACATACATAAATACAAACATACAGGTGAAGCTAATATAAAGCGTATAAAAATGCTCGTACAAAGTAAGCGAGTTTTGTATGTAAGTTTTTGGCGGCAAAAATCCACACAAACGATTATTTCCTCTGATTCTCATTCGCTTCACTGAAACAGCGTTTGTGTCTATCGTAGCTAGGGCTTTCAGTCTCGCTATATTCACATGTCCCGGTAAAAAAATCGAGACTCGGTCCGGTCTCGAAATTCCCAGGAAAAACGAGACTTTCGAGACTATATGAAAAATAGGTTTGATACTCATAGGCTAGGCATTTAGGCAGTCAATACAAGATATTTCAATAAAGTACTTTATTAATCATACTGTTACAAACTCAAATACGAGTAAAATTAACAATTATTTATGAAATTTTTTTCATTTTTATAGTGGGCAGCGCACGTAAAAAACAAAGAGCATTTAATGTACTGAGACAGAGAGGATCTGATTTTATTACAAAAATAACCTGCGTTAGAAAAAGCCCTTTCTGCTTCTACGCTAGTATGGGGATAGATATTAGATTGTTATAGCAATGGTTTAAGTATTTCCCTCCGTCGTCTCCACCATTTTCAAAGTGAGGTTTTTCCACATGCAAGGTGTTTTGCACGTCATGGATAGACACGGAAGTTTTATTCTCTGCTATGTCTTGTTGAGGTTTTAGCAAATTATTAAGTTCTAGCAAATTATTATATTCTATCTTATCTTTTGTCGTTAAACTCGTGGTGAGCACCGCAATCGTCATATCATTTGAATCGCTGATATTTTCTGGATAACTGTCAGTTGGTTTTTCAGTTGTAGATTGATTTAATCTTGCGAACAATATTTTTAATGATAGTGTAATTTTATCGTTGCTTAAAGTTTGAAAGGCTCTTGGATCCAGCTTTTTTAAAAAAAAACTGAGAAGGATTGTGTAAGTATTGTAAGATACTCGCCTCAATCAGCCTATTTTCTTTAAGTCTCGAAAGTCTCGTTATTTCCGAGACTGGAGGTAGCAGTCTCGAGTCTCGAAAATACGAAAAAAACGGCGAGACTCTCGAAATTTTCGATATCGAGACTCCCGAGATGAAAGCCTTAATCGTAGCCCTGAGTAGGCGACGTTGCTGCTCACAAAAATATTCAAATTTGCTAACGGCTTTTTCAAATTAGAAAAATTAAAATCGCTATAACTTTTTTATTAGTGAATCGATTTACTTTAAATTCCTTATTACAGAACTATTCCATAAATAGAACCTTTTTTGAAAATTTAAACGAAATCGGTTCACGAACAAAAAAACCTTAGCGTTAACAAACTTCTTGTTTGCGTATTAATATAAGTTATTATTTTTATTATTAGTTATGTAATTTTTTTTCTTTGGTGGACAATTTCTTATACTGTGATCAATATAACAAATTCGTTTCAGGTCATTTTAATCCGCTCGAAATAATAATTAAAAAGGAAATGGGAAAGATTTTTTCTTTCATAAAGAAGCCGAAGAACTTTTCGGACAATACATGAAAAATGAGCATTTCCATGCCTGACCTACTATCATTTCTAATATTGTGAGAAGTATAGCAAATTCATTACAGGCCACTTCAACTACATGAAAAAAAATTTCCTCTGTTTTACAAAAATGTGTTTTTCCTGGCATTAAAATTGCCCAAAATGAATTAGTTATATCTCTCACAGTATACGAAATTACAAGCCATACATGAGAATTGCCATTTCCCATGTTCGACTCAAAGAAGTTTTTCAACATCCACCATTAAAGAAAACATGATTCCTCATTTTGTTTAAAATTTATTGCAAGGAAAGTGGAACGACCTGAAATGAATTATATACATATGTATAATATATATTAGGGTGGACCTTATTTTCAACTTTTTCGATATTTTTGCAAGTCGCCCCCTCAAAATATTCGAATGGATGAAAAACGGGGAAATGTGAAGTTTGAGGCCGATCCGAGGATATTTAGAGGTCGCACACGGCGGTCAAATTTAGGAAAAATGTGACTTTTAAAAATAACGGGAAAATTTCCAACTGCATATTTCGACAGCGGTTAATTAACGGTAAATTCTCAGCGCGAGAGAAATAAGAATTTTGCATTTTTTGGGCAGTTGTTTTGCCAACTTTACGTAAAGTTAGCAAAACATCCCAAATTTCATATTAAATGAAGAGCGGTAAATTTCGTTTTTCCACGATTAAATAGCGGTTAAAAAGCGGTAAATTCTCAGCGCGAGAGAAATAAGAATTTGGCATTTTTTGGACAGTTGTTTTGCCAACTTTACGTAAAGTTAGCAAAACATCCCAAATTTCATATTAAATGAAGAGCGGTAAATTTCGTTTTTCCACGATTAAATAGCGGTTAAAAAGCGGTAAATTCTCAGCGCGAGAGAAATAAGAATTTGGCATTTTTTGGACAGTTGTTTTGCCAACTTTACGTAAAGTTAGCAAAACATCCCAAATTTCATATTAAATGAAGAGCGGTAAATTTCGTTTTTCCACGATTAAATAGCGGTTAAAAAGCGGTAAATTCTCAGCGCGAGAGAAATAAGAATTTGGCATTTTTTGGACAGTTGTTTTGCCAACTTTACGTAAAGTTAGCAAAACATCCCAAATTTCATATTAAATGAAGAGCGGTAAATTTCGTTTTTCCACGATTAAATAGCGGTTAAAAAGCGGTAAAATATCCATTAACAATTTTTTTAATTTCTGAAAGTTGTTTTGCTAACTTTACGTTCGTAAAAACGTGTCGTGTAGATCAGGTCATAGATGAAACAGGGGTAGAGAACCTCGCATGGTTTAACTTTAATATTTGTAATTACTGAAAAAAAGAATTTTAAAAAGGAAATAACATCAAAATTGCATTTGTTATATTTTAACAAAAATTTATTTTGTTTCCATCTTCCAAAAACGAATATAACAAATTTTAATTTACAAAAGTAACTGACGCAGTGTCTCCATGTACAGTACATGGTTATTACCGTAGATTCACCGTAATCTGGTCTTTATCTAACGTCAACGCGATGAAAATACAAATGAAAATAACAAACAACTGGCAGTGCGAGAAGAAAAATTATTCTCAAGCCACAGCTTTTATTCTCATCGTGTAAACGCACATGAGAATTCAGAGAATATTCTCATGACAACTGCCACCATGAGAACGATATTTATTCTCGCGGGAACAAATACCATTCCTCGTGTAAACAGCCATGAGAATACCAAAATTTACGTTGAGAATATTCTCATCGTCTATCAGCACCTTAAATTACGTCGTTGTAAATATTTCATCATGTACTGCGTAAAACGAATCTCAGTCAGTCAACTTAACAAATTTTGTAATTTCAGATTTTAGAGCTAAAGGATATAGACGGAAATAATAAAAAGGAACTTTCGAAATTCATGCTGGGTGTGCTTTCGCTGCCGCATTCAAATGCCGAGTGCGAACGCATTTTCAGCCAAGTCAAAGATGTCAAAACGAAAAAAGAAACAAACTTTTAACCAAAACAATAAAAGGGAATATTTTCACCCAGCGATCAATTAAAATAAATGGCAACAACTGTGTGGATTTCAGGCCAATTAATAGTATAAGATCCGGCTGCAAATTTCTGCACTCATCGCTTTTTTAATCAAAATGCAATTTTTATTGATAGTTTTAAGTAGAGAAATATATTTATGCCGGGTTGCCTATAAAAAATATGGCCGCAAGTATTTTAAGCCAGGTCTAGGCTCTGTTAAATATATACGTTCATAACGTATCCTCTTAAGTTATATATCGGATTAAAGCTAATTTTTTTCTTTACACGATAGAATAGGGTTGCCTCTGTCAAAGTGGCCGCAAATAGGGGTTGCCAGCAAGTATTTGGAAAGATATTTTATTTTTTTTTAATTTTTTTAGGGCTGGCTGGTTGAAAAATTACACGGTACACTTTTAGCAGATTCATTGTAATTTTGTCTAGAAACACCCTATTTTTACCCTTGCAACACGGTCACTCTCGATTTACATATAGGGACCCCATTGGTAAAACGACACTCGCTTTTAAAAATATAAAGCTTTCGGCACCGGCGCTGTTATTGCTTACATAAGGCCGTATCAGAACCTAAAAATATGCAGCGTGCAGCAGCAGCACCAGCGCAACATGCTGCAGTTGGTATCAGATCCTAGTTGTTTCCGCTGTGCAGCGCACTTTTTATTTGACAGCTAAACCTCAAATTAAAAATTTAAAAATCGCACTAATTCTATCAATTATTCCTCCATGTCCTTTTAAATAATTTAAAAAAAAAAATCGCGCGCCTCCTAGTTTAAAATCACTTGCCGCATTACGAAGTGTCAAAAATGCTGCATATATATGCAGCAAAATTAGGATTTGAGATGAAAATGCAGCACGCTGGTCTGGTGCTGCTTTTCTTGTCATTTTACCCTCCTCAGCCAATAGAAACACTTGTGATTGCAGCGCTGTAGAGGTTCTGATACGGCCTATATCCACGCCGAAATTCTCAAATTTTTCGGCCTCTTTTTGCACTCCGGATCGGCGGGTAGCAATAATTTTACTTCGAGGGTACTAAATGGGTAGGGCATTCCTTATGACGAGGCGCGAATGGGGCAATCCACACGGGGTTCAAATGAGGCAGTGCGTCTACCTTCATAGGGGCCCTATCTGCCTGTCTAGCAGCAAACTGCTATAAAAATCATAGAAATAAGAACATGGATTTCATTCTTTTCCTATGCTTTAACAGTTTTCTAGGCTTTTTATAACCGTTAAAAATCCAGCCAGGAAAAGTTTGAGTATATTCCTCTTACTCTTACATATGGGAAAATCTCCTTTGAATTTTGTCTTTCATTTTTCAATCTAGCCAAGGCAGCATTTTCAGCCCACGATGAAGCCAGTGTCATAAGGCTATAGGTACTTGGGTCTTATTCTTAACCCAAAGCTCAATTGGAGATTGAATATTGAAGGCTATAGGAGTTTTGGTAATTTTTCAAGTCTGTCTAGCAATACAGTCATACCCAAGGCCGGGCCAGGGGAATCCTGTTATAAGCTCGGCAAGCGGCCTTCAAGGCATTATAGACCCGTATAACTTCCAAGCTAGTCGAAAACTGCCAGAAGTAGCTCTTTTCCTTGCTCGGAAGTTACAAGGTCACTCTTCAATAAGTACCGGGTCAGAGGAACATCGAGGGCAACCAGAAGGTAGATGAAATGGGCAGACTGGGACCATTTTTCCCAAATAGACCAGTAGAGAATGTTACTCCACTGTGCGTGCTAAAGAGAGACATTTCCATGTAATATACATTTTCTCAGTAACAACAACGAGAGATCGCGAGACCTCTTGGTAATGCCACGCAAATATATCGCTCGAATCATGTTCATAATTACGGGGCATTGGCCAATTGGGCGAAGTTCAAACGAGATTGGATTCAGAACCTAAATATAACGGGCTGGATCTAAAATCTCTCCTAGTTTACTGCCTTTTTTCACCGCCGCCACTTGGAGGCGATGATCACTCCTCCATCATTCTAAAATGGCTATGCTACAAGTATCGCCATAGTGTAAGATTTCACCAAGTAGTACCAAGAACTCTTATTTTTTGATTTTTATCAAGACAGTGAGAAATGCTATCAGCTGTTATGAGGACTGAGGAGTAAGAGAGCAATTTACATCACTGCCTGAAACATACTGTGTCTGAAAGAGTTGATGGAAGATTTCTACCCCGCTTTAATGGTGAAGACTTCGAATCAACCCTTCTTTTAAACTTACAAAAATTATTACAGAAACCAGACAAAGCCAATATTTTTTACTGCAGTATCACTTAAGTAGTTAAAATAATGTCCTCTTGACAGTACTTTCTTTAACTGTCGTCTTCAAAATGCATTTAAGTTGCATTTACGAGTGCAATCTTATAAATAATCGTCGTTATAATATAACACTCCTGAATATTTGAAACTGTAGCTTCCTTGAAATACATACAACGGAAAGCTTTCTCTTCATAAGTATCGCCCAAAGTGCACTTCACAACTCATGCAGTAATTGCCTTGGTCAACATCTAGGAAGCGAAGCTGTTAAACTGTATCCTCAAGGTATTCCTCTGCACTGCATGGAAGTATCAAATAACTCACCAGACCGATGTGTCATTGTGCTATCCATCTTTAAAGGCTTTGTAAATAACACAACCACCCTTTAGTTTATATTCAGTCAGTTATAAGTTGTTACAAAAAAGACCTTCATAGTAGCACATCGCACGTTCGTCGACTTTATTTAAATGTTGCCCCAATTTTGCGACAACTATTTAATTTCAGCGGAATTCGCCCGTTCAGAACTACATTTCTGCAATTAAATAAAATGTTGGTGATGTTTGATGGGTCCCCTAACCTCCCATTTGTTGCCAATTCCCTCGAGAGTAGTCCTCATCCCAGACGGCAGCAGGACAGGAAAGAACAATACTGACCTTCGTTCTTATGTTGACTGTCGAAGCTGCTGTCAACATGGTTAAAAGAATCGAAAATTTTCTCAGGCATGTGATTCGACAGGATTCCAACTTGTCCTGGTTGATGGCGCTATAAAATACGACCCGGCCACTTATTGTCTAGTGTCTATCGATTTTCTTTAGCGAGGGGAGGAGGTCCTGATCGTTATCTTCGAAGAGTTCGTGTTTTCCGGCAAGGGACGACGGATGTATCTCCATGAAGTCCTTCCAATTTCTTTGAATCCTGGGTACATTTTTTCCTTTTCTTCAAATCGAGCTGTTGTGCAAATTTTCAAGCTTTTATCCTACTGAAAACGGAAGCAAATAGATACGAAAATGAACAACACATGAATAGAAATGTATTTTGTTTGGTCCATCGGCTGTTTAAAGGCGAAAGTTGGTGATGTCCTTGTTTCCTAGGGGAAATTTAATGAATAGTAAAATTCAGAACAACAAAATTTTGTAGCAGTAAAGTAAATATTGTGTTAACAAATAGTAAAGTAGATTTTTTAGGTCGTACTTTTTTTTTGTTATATATTAATAAATATTTGAGTATTTTTCTTTACTTTAAACAAAACAGAGTTAGCCTAACGGAACCAGTATAGTACATGTAGAGCCAGCGTCTCAACATAAATGTTAAAAATAGTTTCCTCTGATCAGTACCTTTAATGGCGGGTCATCAGCAGAATAACGGTTCAACATGTAGTGTAGCGTCTTACGCCTCCGGTTTCCAGATGCACGGTGTTTGATCCTAGCAAGAGCCAGCCAACTGCAAAGAAAATGTTCGGTTATCTTTCTGGAAGTACTTTTGGAGGTTCATCAAGGGAGAAAACCACAGTTCATACAGTCGCCTCTGATTTAGAGCGATCTATGTAGTATAGAACCACGTCATAGCTCTTATTAGGCTGGAAGATTTCCCATCACTTTCTGGTTGAGATCTAGACATTGACACCTGAGTTGAAATTAATTTTCGATGTCATCTAATCAGAAGGCCCTTCTACCATTCCCACTGGACATGCTTTGTCATTGCATTGTCTATACGCTTTGTCTATAAGTCTTCTACACATTCATCGCCTCGGTGGTGATTGTACATTTGTTATATTCTTTTGCAAGAGCGGATCACGAGAGTTGTATGTCAGAAATGGTCTAATCACTGACATGTAGAGCCAGCGACCCATGTGTGGCTGAAGTCGCATCTCTTACCAAAGGTTTGCTTACTGACTTGGAAAGCTATACTGGCATTCTTGATGTTGAGCCTGCTTTTGGTACAAATTCCAAAGTACTTAGCTGAGCATTTAAATAGTCCCCTTGTACTCGAATTACAGCCTACAGAACAATATGAGCGAACAAAAAGTAATTTTCGAGGAAGCGGCTCACACAGAACTCCTGAATTTCGCCAAAATGTATTTATTTCTGCACCCGATCATACAAGTTTAATACTATTTGGCATCGATAAAGGAAATTTAACTAAAGGTACGTGACAATAACAATATATCCTGGAACTAGCTAATTATTTTCAATTCATCACAGGCACGTTTTCAACCACCATATTAAAAATGCCCAATCCGCAATTGAAACAGCACGTTTTAAAACGTCATAATAGAATTGGTAAGAACCCTGCAAACAATTTCTCGGAGGTTCGCTTTCTCGGACCATTCTCGATTCGAAAAATGCTTGCGAACGGTACGAGAAAAAGATTCAAAACGCAAAATGAAAGCTTTCCTGGTAGATTTGTTTCTCCTAACGCCTTCATGCTGTAGAAAAATATTGAGGCGATTTCCCCTGAATGGGACTTCAAATCTCCAAATTACACTAACAACATAACATCATTTCACCGCTTTAAAGTCCTATTGAGAGGAAATTTTGAGCCTTTGGTTTCTCTTCAACGATTTGTTTGGAAAGTTTGAGCTTTTGACTTGTTTTGCTCGGCGGAGTGATTTTCGGCGCAGAAGCGATTTGCTATCGATACGAGCATGCGATTCGTTATCAGCACGAGAAAGCGATTCGATCTCCTGCTCCGCTTTTATTGCCTACGAATTCGTTTACGAGTCGTTAATGAGTCCGATATCGAATCAAGCTTTCGCTTTTGGCAAATGGTTCTCGAATCGTTTCCGAATCGAAATGTTTGCAGGGAAGCAACACCGTTTACAAGTGATTGAGAGGAAGAAAAATTATCTCCAGCTTTTAAACATTTTTAAGAGATTTTTACCCCAACATGCGTCAAATGTCACGGCATTTTAAAACATCTATACCACCACACAACATGAATAACAAGAACTTTTTACCTTTTCCTTCCATCACTTATGTTTTTAATAACTATTCCATAATAATCTTTAATCCCTTTAAAATCACTTTTTATTCGATTACCACACAAATTCAACATTTTTTCTCTAAATAAACACGAAAAAACCACCGCGAATGTAATCAAAATTGGTCACCTTCACAATTAACACACTTAAAAAACACTTAATCACTAAATTTTTTTAAGTTTCTTAATTAAATCACTAAAGCACTATTCACTGGTAATCCTATTGCAGTAAAAAGTTATAAAATATATTATTTTATCACTTAAGTTACACAGATGATTAGTGTGGTTATATGACATTCTCAGAACGTTCTGGGAATGATTTTCGGTATAGTATGGTCCATGTAACCATGACTAAAAAGCATTCCGAAAATATTCCGCTTTCAGAAGCAAAATTTTGTTTGGTTGAGAATGGTTTCCGGAAAGAATTCCGAAGTGAGGTTATTGGGGCTACGTACACTAGTCATGATTACGTAGTAAAACCGAATTTTAAGAAGAGAGAGGTGAAGGGGCGGCGTACTTCATTAAAATTGAAGTACAATGGGGCTACGTAAACTAGTCATGCTTCAACACGTAGTAAGTCTGATTTTACTCCATATTCACCCCGCCCCTTCACCCCTATCTTCTTAAAAATCGGTTTTACTACATAGTAAGCATGACTAGTCTACGTTGCCCCATTGGTAATAACCTTAATTTCAAGTTCTTGTTACTGTTATTATTAAAAGCTGTTTTAATAGAGTTAACAAAAAGTTTTTGTTGATTGGTTATTTCATTAGAAAAATTATCCATTTTCACAAATTGCATATTCTCCTGAATATCTGAAATGACAGCAAAAATTCATTCATATAAATTTAAATTTTTTAATTTGGCTACAGTGACAAAATTGGAATGTTGTGTTGGTAGTTCTGCAACTTTTGCAGCAACTTTTAAAATTTTCAAACTCCAAGTCGGCGCAAAGTTTACTTCATTGATTCTTTTAAATGAACGTAAGTATGTCCTATAGAAAATATATAAAACTGCCTCATTTTCTCAAAATCAATAAAATGACACTTGGATCACTTCTACTCCAAGCTATTCATTTATTCTTTAAAAACCACGAGTATGTCCTATAGAAAATATATAAAACTGTCAAAATTGAAGTCGAAGTTCCTCCATTCATTCTGTTTTGGGGTTTAGTTCTTAAACGAGTCTGCCTTGTTTACCTATCTAACCGTAGTTATGATCCACTATTCAATTTAAATGAACACATTTGCAAATTTTAAAGATTCAAAACTTTCGAAAATCAATTGGCAGCTGGAAACGGATTTTCCATACAAATTTACTTTTGAAATGATAACTTGGCACATAGGCTTGACAATTTTTTTACGTATGTAGTAACTTTTTCATGGCAGTACTAATTCACATTTAATTTTAAACAAAAGAGGATAAAAACTTAACTCATATTCTTCGTTGTTTTTGTATTCACCTTCAAACAACCTTGCGACTAATTTTTTTTATAAATTGACTTAAAAAAAATTTATTGCAATATTTTTCATGCACATACGTGCAAACGTAGCAAGCCCGAAAATACTTTCGAATTCGATTTTATTTGACATTACGATAATCAGAAGGGTGGCGTGGTGAATTTTCATAAAGTGTGGAGAGTAAATTTGTCTGACTTATGGTGATGCATTTTGTGAATAGAATACCAAAGTTCAGTTGTAGTGTAGTTCTGGCGTGTCATTTCGTTAAATTGATTTAATTCCGGAGATAACCGATATTATTTGCTATGCGGAAAGCGGATTAATGTGAAAAAAGTTTTGGGAGTTTTTAATATCGATTTTAAAGTGAAATTACGGAAGCAGTAACCAAGGGAAATGGGTAAGAAAAGGTCCCTCCCTCTGGCACAAATACAGAATGGTGGACGAGATCCGTAGACGTGTTTGTCAAAATGTCGATTTTATTTCCGAAAGGAAGTCTATGCGAGATTTGTTTAAAGTTAAATTGAGACTATGGCCAGCATCGTTTTAGCATAGTAAATGATATCTAATTGGGAGTAATTCATTAATTTATTCTTAAAAACTGCCGTAAGCCAATTAGAGGCAAATCTGACTCAAAAGTGTAAAAATAGAAATTCACTATAGAATAAACATAGTTGAGAACTATTTAATCCACAGCGAAAGGCAAACGCTCTTGCTTTCGCTGTCGGCGGAGTCGGTGCACGGTGGACGACGGCCAATAATGTCGATCATTCCGCTCTTTTGTTTATTATCGACCATATGATTACGGTCTATTTGTTCTTATTAGGCCATTTAAATATGTAAATTGTTCGCTCGGCTCACTTTATAAGTAGGCAGGTCTTTTTGATTGTGTGAACAATTCTTCGGAGGTCAGATAGTTTAGCACTCGCCGAATGACATCATTCGAATACAACAGTCTCATTATGGAAATTATTTTAAAGTTATAAACATGCATACACCAACGGCAGCATGAATGTTGGTAAGTTGTCGATTACATAATTCTTAATCGCTTTGGCTGACCAATCCGTGTATTGAGCTGGCCTGGCTCTGTGCTCATGGATTATTGTAGGAGAAATGTACTTAGCGTGACGGGCATTTCGGCTTACATGTTGCGCCAACTCAATGTAATTAATTAAATATCTTCACTTGCGCTTGAACGGAACTTATTTCTTCACGTCAAGAGGAGAGAATCCATCAGACTCGCTTTTATCTTTTTCGATTACTTACGGCATTTCTTTGTGTCCGGCATTTTTTTTTATTATTTCCAACTCTTGTTGATAAAACTTGAAGCTGATAGCTCAAGTGACTAAATATAATTTTCACAATCATATTCCCAGGTTTCAGTATTTATTTGATAACCTGCTGAAAATTAAACAGGGTGTGTTTCTACCTGATTTAGATAAAAATGCTACAATCGTCTTCTTTTATAATTTTCTTGGAAAAAATGTAGGAATTTTGTTGAAGAAAGACAACCTGTTACAACAGAGACTAGTTTGATTAAAAAAGCCGCTTAAAATAGCCTTTTTAGTAATTTACATTGCTTCATCTTATAGAAATAGTGCCTAAAGTTGGCTTTGAATAACCAAAATGGAATAAGCTCTTTTAAAAAATAAAACAGGTTACACATTGCTAATTCGAGATATTTTTATTTCTTGTAATTTAACTCTCGCCTATCGAATTGCATTACCCTTTTTAATTTAATCAACCCTTTAGTTACGAGGGTCTATCGAACCACCCTTGAAACGAAACCCCTTTACAAAAGTAGTAATCGTTACTTTTTTATAGTCATTAGCGATCAAGTTTACTTCTTACCCTTTCATAAGTCCATTTTAATGGCGCTTTTTGAAAGTAAAAGTATAAAATGATCGTAATACGGTCATTTTATATTTCAGGTTGAAATACATTTTTCATAGTAAACGTAAAACCCAAAAAAATAATGAAAAATTTTGCAAGATAATACATATTGAACAATATCTTTCTTTTATAGTAAGTGTTAAAACATTTTACAATACAGATATACATGCGTAAACAAAAGTAGGTTTAAAATTGTGTTGTAAATTTCTTCAACCTTATTTTCATGCACTTGTGAGACGGCTTCTCATTGTTTGATCATTTTTTGTTACTAAATAACGGATCCCTTTGTACTTTGATCAAACAATTTATTGCAACTTTTGTAGTATTCGGTTTTGTTGTCAATATTAACAGTTGTTCACTTATGGAATATGTAATTACTTACTTTAATGGCTCTAATGCCGGGATCAGGTCCTGGCCTGTTGCAACTGTTCTCTCAACCGGTCCCGAATCTAAGCTGATGGCATCCAGTTGTGCCCCTTACTGTCACCCCCAAATCTGGAATCACTTTCTCCAACGCCAGGTTGAAAAAGAGTCAGGCCAGACCGCCCCCTTGCTGGAGTCTATTTTAGATGTTGATTGTTCGGGACAGTGTTCCGGATATCTTCACTTGGCTTGTTTCATATGTAGGTCATGGTCATCCTACATAATCGTGTCACCCTATTGATGATGCCTAATTCGCTCATGGCTTTGTAGAGTTCTACTTTGACTGTTCTACCATAGGCGGCCTTAAAGTCTATGAAGAGGAGTTGGATTGAATTTTGAAACTCTAGATCAGTAAAAATCTGATCAGTTGTTGATTTGTCTGGTCTGAAACCACAGTGATATTTGTCTATGATGTTTGTCATGTAAGGGGCTATCCTGTTTTGTAAGATAGCGGACAATATCTTACACGCGGTACTCAACAACGTTATACCGCGACAATTGGGTCACATAGTGATATCTCCTTTTTTATGTACCGGGCAGCGGATGCCTTTTTTCCAGTCTTCTGGTATCGCTTCCTGCTCCCATACTTGCACAATTAATTCATGAATCGCTTAGTGTAGTGTATACCCTCCATCTGTAAGTAGATCCGCGCCGTTTGCACCCGAAGGCTTGAGTCTTTAAGCCGTTTGATGGCTCTGGGAACTTCTTCTAAGCTTGGTGGCGCCTGCGTAGGATTATTACATTTAGCAATTCATGAAAGTGCTCTTCCCATTGCTCCAGATGCCATTAGGATCGTCGAACTTCGCTTCGCTCTTCGGGTGCCCGTGTTCTCTGAGACTGCTGCATTGCTCGGTACGCGGCATTCTTACCTTCAGTCGCCAGCTTACATTCATCATCGAACCAGTCGTTTCGATCCTTACGAATTCTGAGGCCAAGTAGAACCACACGCTCACCGGCTGCCAACTGGATAGGGCCTGCAGTCTAGGAAAACTGACAAAAATCATTATGTCTGTGGGTATTTATCGTCAGTACGTGCCTGAAGATTTGAAATTTTCGTTGAGGCCAAGAAGTAAACTGAGTCTTTTTTCAAAACTTTGTAGTTCTTACAAGCGGTTTTTCGCATTTTTTCCATATTTTTAAAATTTGACATTATTCAGATGAAGTGTCTCCATTTACCACTTATTTTTTGTATTTTGGATAGCTGGGACTGGGAACCGGTGCGCCTCGCTGCGCCCAACGTTTAAACATTCAAAATCAATCCCAACCTTCAAAATTGAACCCTTCTTAACCATTAACGAAAAACCAACTATTCCTATAAAAGTTGGAGACATTAGATTCAAAATGCATTTATTTGAAGTATGACCAAAATTACCTGTGTATTATTTTAAAACAAAGAACTTTAATGTATTTAAAATTAATGCAAATAGCAGGACCCAGCACTCGAAATTCCAGGGCATATTTTCTATAGCTTTTTTGAATTTAAATTTAGAAGCCTTTAATAACAAAATTTTTCGAGAATAATAAAACAAAATTGAAAAATGAAACAAAATTTATAGTTGGAAAAGGCAATGCCAAAAAACCAACTTTTATTATCTCTTAGGGCGCGCGCACACAGAAAGCGGAGCGGAGCTGAGCTTATCAGCTCTGCGCTAACTTTACATTAAAATCCCCGGTGCTGCGCACACTGTGAGCTGAGCGGAGCTAGCTCACAGTGTGCGCAGCACCGGGGTTTTTTAATGTAAAGTTAGCGCTGAGCTGATAAGCTCAGCTCCGCTCCGCTTTCTGTGTGCGCGCGCCCTTAATGTCACATAATGCAAAAGTGTGGTCATATATGCGAATTAAATGTAACAGATGCCGTACGTTTCATATGGGAAATAATTGTAAAATTATTTTCTATTTTTTAGCGTTGTATTGTGCCGTGTATAAATAAAATTGTGATTCTGCACTTCTTTGAGCTCAGGGCCACATGGTGAAATAGTTTTCATTTCATTTGGAGAGTTTAATTTCTGAAAAATGGTGCTACAAAATAAGTGCTTGTTGTTTAATTATATGATCTTCAAAATTAAACTCTGTATTCTGTTAAAACCTCGAACGTTAAAACAACCACCAAAGAAAAACCAATTATTCCTATAAACGTTCGAGACATTAGATTCAATATATACATTTAATGACCAAAATTACCTATTTGGATAGCTTGGAGCAGAAGTGATCCAAGTGACATTTGTGCCAAAAATGGAGATAACGTCATTTCTGCAGTTAATTATGTCAAATTTACTTTGTCGCAGCGATTCAAGCAACCAGCATATTCCTATGTAGGTAAAAAGATGTTAGTGTCTATTTCTGTTTTATTCAATTAAACCTTTTTGCTCCGTGCAAAAGTGATCTATGTTAATCAGTGTCACTTGCATCACATTATTTCCAAAAAATCTCTGGTAGAAGTGATCTATGTATCTGTGCCTTAGGCTGCGTACGAAATAGTTTAAAATCAATATTCCCCACAATTAAAAACTTAACCTTTTAACCAATTGGTACACCACATTAATATTAAAAAATTCCCCTTTCGACAAAATCTTTATTTTTGTTTAATCTGGCAACTCATAGTACAACATTGTTTTAAGATAAGGGGATTCCCCTAAAACGAAAAGAAAGATAATATTGCGACGTTATTGTGTGAAAGCAGGGTACGAAAATGCTCGCTCCGGAGCGGCTCTTTATGTGGCTCTTGGCTCTTAAACGGCTCCCGGAGTAGAGCCATTTACTTTTAAGTGGCTCTCGCTCCGGAGCTGGAGCTAAAGTAGCGGCTCCGGCTCAGGAGCTGGAGCCGGAGCTTTATTGACTATTGGCTCCTTCAAATATCAATACATATCCCATATTAACGGTTCCAAATGACGAATTGGTGGCTAAAATTTGAAAATTAAAAATGGTGGACTAATTTTGGCAATTGTGTTCCGATTGAACTGAAAATCAGTATCGGGGGCTTTAAGGGTTCCAAATGACGAATTTGTGGTTAAAATTGGAAAATTCAAAATGGCGGACTAATTTTGGCAATTGTTTTCCGATTGTACTGAAAATCAGTATCGGGGGGCTTTAAGGGTTCCAAATGACGAATTTGTGGTTAAAATTGGAAAATTCAAAATGGCGGACTAATTTTGGCAATTGTGTTCCGATTTAACTGAAAATCAGTAAGGGGGGGCTTTAAGGGTTCCAAATGACGAATTGGTGGTTAAAATTTGAAAATTCAAAATGGCGGACTAACTTTGGCAATTGTGTTCCGATTGAACTGAAAATCAGTATCGGGGGGCTTTAAGGGTTTCAAATGACGAATTTGTGGTTAAAATTTGAAAATTCAAAATGGCGGACTAATTTTGGCAATTGTGTTCCGATTGTACTGAAAATCAGTATCTGGGGGCTTTAAGGTTTCCAAATGACGAATTTGTGGTAAAAATTTGAAATAGTTTTTGTATTGACCTTTTTCAAGATGGTGACATATCCAAGCGTATATATGCGTTGCATTCTTTCACAGATAATATAGAAGTGTGTGTATTCAAATGAAACCAGACGGAATATTCCGTGAATGGAACGCATGCCACGCAAATGTCGGGCTACTTTCAACTTTTTCTGCATTGCCGCATTTGGCATAGTACACACAAGCATACACAACAAACACATACGACTCGTTACTTAGATTTTTGAGCTATGTGTGAAAGCCGGGATGGAACGCAACCATGCAATTATGTGTCAGTGGAAAATCTCCGCATATCATGGAGCCGCCGAGTGCAATGCATGTACGCTTTTATACATGGTGTATTGCATAAAGTTACAAAGCGGCGGCTGTGGATAGGTTTTGAATAGACGAACAAAAAATCGCATTGGGGGTGGGGGTGAAATCGTAACGGTTTAACCGCTAGGGCGTTTTCAAGTTTTTGTTAAAGTTTTACATATCACCCTGTATTTTTGTAACCCTATGACCGAGAATAAGATATCAGTGTACGCAGAACACCCCCACCTATCTTAAACTGTAAAATAAAGGTTCTACCCTATCAATTTCCAGAGGAATGAGTCATAGGTTTTTTTCAACTAAAATTTCGGTGGCGCACGAATTGCACAGATTCCCTTATTAAGATTTATGATCCATCGGGTGACAAGGGCCTTCAGCAGGTTACCTGACCCCGAGCATGCGTTGTCGTAAAACTTGCCGCACCTACGCAGGACAAGGTAAAATGTTCTCGGTGGAATTCAAATTTTTAACGCATGTGCAGGAGAAGGTAAAATGTCCTCGGAAGAATTGATATTTATAATTGTGCAGGAGAACTTAAAATGTGCGCGTTGAACAAAAATTTCAAATTTTTATAAAGATAAGAAAACATGCTGTAATTAGTGTTAAAACTTCTTATAGCATTATTTTAATTCATTTCTTGACAGAAGTGTATTTCTTTTTACGAGATATGTGTTCGAAAATTATCCGAAAATAAAATCCTTCTGGCCTTTGGAAAAAACAAGATCAAAATAATATAGTAATATGTACAAATAAATATCTTAAAATTTGCTCTCAAAAACTGCGCAAGTTACTTAAAACATTTTTGTTCAATGCGCACATTCTAAGTTCTCCTGCACAATTAAAAATTTCAATTCTATCGAGCACATTTTACCTTCTACTGCACATTCGTTAAAAATTTAAATTCCACCGAGAACTGCACATGCGTTAAAAACTTGAATTCCACCGGGCACATTTTACCTTGTCCTGAGTAGGTGCGGCAAGTTTTACGACAACGCATGCTCGAGCTCGGGGTCAGGTAGCCTGCTGAAGGCCCTTGTCACCCGAGGGATCATAAATCGTAATAAGGGAATCTGTGCAATTCGTGCGCCACCGAAATTTTAGTTGAAAAAAAGCGATGACTCATTCCTCTGGAAGGGAGTGTTCTGCGTACACTGATATCTTATTCATGGTCATAGGGTTACAAAAATACAGGGTGATATGTAAAACTCTAAAAAAAACTTCTAAACGCCCTAGAGGCTAAACCGTTACGATTTCACGCCCCCCACTCTTCCAATTTTTTGTTCGTCTATTCAAAACCTATCCACAGCCGGCCGCTTTGTAACTTTATGCAACACAACCTGTATATATCCAGCTTCAGTAATAAAATGGAGAGCCGGAGCCGTTATATCGCTCAATGAGCCACAAAATGGCTCAGGCTCCGAGCTCAGAGCCAAAAGTACGGCTCCGGCTAAGGAGGCAGAGCGATTTTGTAAAGAGCTTTTCAGAGCGGCTCTTTTATGAGCCGCCCCGGAGCGAGCTTTTTCGTACCCTGCTTTAAAAAGTGCAATCGGAACACAATTGCCAAAACTAGTCCGCCATTTTTAATTTCCAAATTTTAACCACCGATTCGCCATTTGGAACCCTTAAAGACGCTCGATACTGATTTTCAGTACAATCGGAACACAATTGCCAAAATTAGTCCGCCATTTTGAATTTTCAAATTTTAACCACCAATTCGTCATTTGGAACCCTTAAAGCCCCCCGATACTGATTTTCAGTTCAATCGGAACACAATTGCCAAAATTAGTCCGCCATTTTGAATTTTCAAATTTTAACCACAAATTCGTCATTTGGAACCCCTAAAGCCCCCCGATATCGATTTTCAGTTCAATCGGAATACAATTGCCAAAATTAGTCCGTCATTTTGAATTTTCCAATTTTAACCACAAATTCGTCATTTGGAACCCCTAAAGCCCCCCGATACCGATTTTTAGTTCAATCGGAACACAATTGCTAAAATTAGTCCGCCATTTTGAATTTTCCAATTTTAACCACAAATTCGTCATTTGGAACCCCTAAAGCCCCCCGATACTGATTTTCAGTTCAATCGGAACGCAATTGCCAAAATTAGTCCGCCATTTTGAATTTTCAAATTTTAACCACCAATTCGTCATTTGGAACCCTTAAAGCCCCCCGATACTAATTTTCAGTTCAATCGGAACACAATTGCCAAAATTAGTCCGCCATTTTGAATTTTCAAATTTTAACCACAAATTCGTCATTTGGAACCCTTAAAGCCCCCCGATACTGATTTTCAGTTCAATCGGAACACAATTGCCAAAGTTAGTCCGCCCTTTTGGCGCCGCCATTTTGAATTTGTTATAAAATGGCCAGATTGTATTTTCACGCGAACTAAATATATATATGCCAAATTTGAAGTTGATCTAAAAAAAATTCAAAAAAAATTCAGGGAAGCTCATATTAATCTGATTAATGCTGATTAAAAAGTTAGTTGATTATGCCCAACACTGATCTTTATCTTTGCATATCATGGAGCCGCTGAATGTAATGCATGTATACGCTTGGATATACCACCAGTTTCAGTAATAAAATGAAGAGCCGGAGCCGTTATGTGGCTCAAAGAGCCAAAAAATGGCTCTGGCTCCGAGCTCAGAGCCAAAAGTACGGCTCCGGCTCAGGAGCGAGAGCTCCTTACGAAAAAATTTTCGGCTCCGGCTCCGGAGCCAGAGCTATTTTATAAAGAGCTTTCCGGAGCGGCTCTTTTAGGAGCCGCTCCGGAGCGAGCTTTTTCGTACCCTGTGTGAAAGTTACTGGTGAAGCGAGTGGACCATTTTTTACACGACTGCCCCAAAAAAAGGAGTGTAATGTGTTTAGGTTTGTTGTGTGTATGTACGTTGCTTTGTACCACCATAACTTCTAAACGCTTGAACGGATTTAGATGGCTGAGGTACCGTTAGAATCGTTTAATGAGTCTGAGTAGCATAGGCTTGGTTAATTTTTAAAAAAAGAATATGACGGCCGTCAGACGCAATTTACGTCACACTCGATTTTTTTCTGATTGGGCTAGATAGAGCTGTAATCTAGGCTCTAAAATTTTTAACAAGGTGCACACTTATGTCGCGTGTAAGGAAGTTAAAAGTTCTAGCTATTAGCTATTTGGATCCTTGTAAAGTTATTCACGAGCCTCATGATAAAAAATCACTCAAAGAGTTAGATCGGCTCAGAAAGGGCGACCAATGAGAGCCAATGGAATTTTCGTTCACATCGATATATACTAATTGATCCCAGCACCACTTTTGCCTAATCTGTCGGCGTGTCTAAATTTAGCTGGAATAAACCAAACTTCGATAACTTTACTTTTGCATTAAAACTGTATCTCAATAGTTGTAAGTCCTATAATAATGAGAAGTAAAATAAAATTGCTTAATAAAAACTACATTGGTTAACGAATTATAATCACTAAAATATCATAAAATAAAAACCAAAATAATTAAAAAATTAAAAAACACGACGCCCCGTGACAAAAAAATGAACTAAAAAGTCAAAAACAAGTTTTAAGTACTAATGTAAGACAGAAACAAGATATAGAAGACATTGTTCTCTTAGTATAGTCAATGTGTGTATAATAAATATATAAGATATTGTCTAACTACTGTAGAAAATATTAACTTTAAATAGTCATTTTGTTAAGTATCACACAACTATCGTATTTGTATAATCTGTATTTTTGCCGTCGGGGTACAAATGTTACAGAATAACTAATTAAAACGGTACCCCGACTGCTCTTACCAAATAATCGAGGAGAAGAAAGTGAAGAAAATTGAATTTATCAGATGCAGACAATTTTTATTTTCCTTGTTATGTGTTATACTACTACTGATTACTGAAATAAAGTTTTGTTTAATTTCTAATATTGTATTTGGATATGGTTCATAACGTTCTGTTCTGTAAAAAAGTCAAATTATTTTTAAAGCAGAAGTAATCCAAGTACGAAAATTTTCTAAAATTAACATTGAGAAATTGAATTTTATTAAACTATACATATACGTAGAAGAGGATAGATCAGTTTAGTTTAAAAAAATCGGAATTGAATTTTAAGTTATTAAAACATATTCATAATTACATAAAACGCGTTTGCCTCATTTTCTCAAAATCAATAAAATGACACTTGGATCACTTCTGCTCCAAGCTATTCATTTATTGTTTAAAAACCACGAGCGTTAAAACATTTTAAATTAATCCAAATCTTCAAAATTAAACTCTTCAACAACTTTTCATAGGAATATTACAAACATTTACAAAAATTAAGTAATGCGTTCATCGCAACGCTTGGTGATAGGCGATATTTTTTGTCCTTCCGTTCGGAGAGAAAACGAATAGCGCCGATGGTTTACCTACTCTTGAGTACACCACGTACAACTGCCCATGTGAAAAACATGGCAATTCAAGGTTTATTCCACAGACTTCCAAAGATTGGCCTTGCGATTGGAGACAGAAAACTGGACACGCTTAAATTCAAAAAAGGTATCGAAAATGGCGCTCTCTATGACAGCGCTCCTTAGGAGTGAATTTTGAAAGTAAGCAGCAACGCCAAAACCACTGTCTTAACGTAAATAATATATGGGTAAATTTTTGTGGTGATCGGTTGAATGGTTTGCGAGGTATTAGGGAACATGCATACATAGTATGTATTACATACATCCAATTTTGTGCGTGCATGTACATTTATCGCGATTTAACAACTTTCTTTTCTAATTTTACCGACTTTTGGCTATAAACCTTCCACAAACTACTACAAAAAATATCAAAAAAAAATCAAAGAAATCTGTTGAGCCATTCGTGAGTAGGGAATCCAATCCCGCGAACGCGGGATCCCGCACCATTTTTGCGGGATCAGAAATGCGGGACTAGACATGCGGGATCCGCGGGATCTGCGGGATTTGAGCAGTAGAATGACTTGTTAAAAGAACGGGGACTAAGAGAAATACTAACAATATTGCAAAGTATTAACAATTTATGTGATGTACGTGTATATGAACGTGATCAATGTCACTACGACTACGACGGGGGATTCTCCACGTGAATTGAGCGTACGGGGATTACCTTTGCGGCTAATTGTATTGTTTGTCAAACAAACTACTGAATCAGTCATACAAAGTATTCAGGGCAATTCTGACCTACGCTGGAATTGATTAGGCTGGAATTTTCTTACATCGGTAGCATAAACTCTGTTGGGGCCGTATTTGGTTTTTCGAGTCGATATCGATTTCTGTCGATAAATAAAAATTGGCATTTGGCAACACGATATCAACCTTATCGTGTCGATACGTGTGGATCAAGTCGTTTGACGTTTATTAAGGCCCGAATTCATCGACCTGGATATATTCTCGGTTATTTCTTATCCCGTACAATTCTACGGATATTTTTTGCTATTCACGGAAAGCAAATATACTACTTTAAAATTTTTACAGAATTACAAATTCATTCATATTGATTCAGTGCTTGAGCCGTTTTCTTTGAAAGTGGTGTAAGTCCACTTTATATGATATGGAGATATTTAAGGGTTTGCATTTGAATGGATTGAAAAATATTGGTATATGTTAATACGCTCATTTTACGTTTTTTAAATATTAAATAGATTTAATTTTATAATGTGATCGCTTTTAAAGTATTAATTAAAAGAAATTTATACTTTTGATGATCTCAAATGGACTTACACCACTTTCAAAGTAAACAAAATATGAAAATCATTCATTGATGAAATATCAAATATGGGATTTCAATTGAATCAAAGCAATTTTTCTTATGAAATTTTTATTAAATATGTTAAAAAAGCAAAGTAAAAAGGTTTTATTCCATATATTTCTTCAGGTAATGCCATTTATATTATATTAATTACAATTTTATATTAATATGTTCCATTTTCCATTTTTTCATTATGAGAAAGTAACCAAGATATATTGGAGGAATATAAGGTAATAGATCCATTAAATCGTTGAATTTTTGGGATGCGATGGATGGATATAAAGGTGGTAGTATTATATTTTCAAATTTTCGTGGTCTTCCAAGTGTGCGGGATAAATCTAATGTTTTAAACTCCCCATTTTCATCAAATGAAGTTTTATACAGCATTGTATATGGTTTGTTTTTTAAAAACCTTATCCAACATATCTTCAGTCAAGTTGCCGCTTCACCATAACTACTTTTTCCGTCTTTTTAGAACTAACTACTAAACTAGTAGTTTCGTGGAAACAAAATCATATTGTTTCATTTCGTGTAAAATAAACTTTCTACGTTTTCGGCATTGTTGTGTGATGGTATAATAATCTGTAGGAATAAACAGTAACTTTTGTCCTATGGACGTCTCGATAGTTCCAAAATCGGCATATTTTGAAAGTTAAGAATGCCCAAAAATTTATGTCTTTGCGGAAAGTGGACTTACACCACTATCAAAGTAATTATATTTGTAATTTCATTAACTAGCTAAATTTATATTGACAAAATGATGAAAATTTTGAAGGATTTTTTTGGGAACTGTTTATAGATAAAAAGTTCATAGCAGATAGCATTGAATGTTATCATTAACTAACTTTTTGTCAAAAATGGACTTACACCACTTTCAAAGAAAACGGCTTGATACTTTATTTCATTTTGTTTAATTTTCACTCACAACTTTGTTCAATTTCGAAATTTCGAAACTTCAGAGGTTAGAAATCGGCGGATAAACTTATTACGAGGTCGAACTGGTATTAACTTTATCCAAGCCTCGAAAATCGCGGTCGGTGAATACGAAATATCCACGATATTTATATGCGTGGATATATCCAGGCCGGTGAATACGGGCATAATACCCCGGCTTCACCGGCCGAACTGCGCAAGTTCGAGCAAATTAGTCTACTGAGCTTAAATTTTTACCTGATTTCCCATACATTTTCACATTCCGAAGTCAGGAAAAATAAAGTCTGATTTCGCCCAACAGAACCTGAAATCAAGCTTGAAAGTAAAAGCTCGCTCAAAAGAGAGTAATCAACTGGAATAGTGGAGTACCATTCCAGGGAGGTTTTTCATTTCTGACTGATGGCGAAAAAGCAACAACAATTTCAGGCAACTGAACTCGACTTCAGCCGGTGAAGCCACTTTTGCGGAGTGAAGTGAACTTGATTAAACTGAGGCCGGTGAAGCCGGGGTATAAAATGCCCAATTTAGGCATACAAAAAGTTTCTATTTTAATTAAATATAAGTGGTTTTTTTTACCAAATACGGCCCCTATAACGAAGAGTAATTTATGCTACTATGTAAGAAAATTCCAGCGGAATCAATTCCAGCATAGTTCAGAATTGTCCTGAATATTTTGTTTGACTGACTAAAGTATAGTTTGTTTGACATACAACACACTCTTATTTCATATAATACTTGGCTGGTTTAGAACAGAAGTGATCTAAGTAGCATTTTGGTAATGTTGAGATAATGAGTGAAACGCGTTTTTATGAATTTCTTCATTGCGTCTAATAGATGTATTAGAAAATGTTTGCTATATGATGGATATAAACATAATTTAGACTTCCTTAGATATTTTTTGTAACAGATCCAGTGTTGATCAAGTTATTGATATTATTGTGAATATCTGTCAGATCTGTACCAAAAATCACAATTTCTGTTGAAATACAGAAATTTAAACAAAAAGAGTTTCTTCGAAAAAGTACTACATAACACTTGGATTACTTTTGCACAAACTTACTTCATGCCCAAGAGGCCCAAAAAGTGGCATAACTCAGTTTTGCCAAAAATGCTACTTAGATCACTTCTGCTCTAAACCAGCCACTTCATAAATTCATGAACATAACTACTTAGAACAAAATCCATGATTTTTTTTGCAGTCCCGCAAATCCTGCGGATCCGCGGGATTGATGACCTCGATCCCTCGGGCTTGCGGGATTGAGATTTTGATGCGGGATTGGATTCCCTATTCGTGAGTTATTAACTAACGAACATTTTTTCATTTTTAGTGTATATATAGATGATACATAGTACATTGTGCATAGTAAATAGGACATAGTGCAGAGTACATAATACATAATACAGAGTATATAGTGCATAGTACATAGTACATACATAGTATATAATACATCGTACATAGTGCATAGTACTTAGTACATAGTATCAGTCAACTTTAAAATCAACCTGAAAATATAACCGTTTTTTATACATCAAAATTGAAATGAAATATTTTTTCGCACCGCCAACTTAAATTTTACTCAATGTTATAGTAGAAAAATAATTTTTTTCATATAAAATACCATCCAAATTTCGTACTTTTCCCGTGATTTTCCAAATATTTTCTTTCATATGAACCTTGTCCTGACAATAATGAACACAGCAAAAAAAATCAGCCAAATCGGTCAAGCCGCACTCAAGTGATGCTCCGTCATACATGAGGCAATTCATTTTTATATATTAGTGCAGGCGCTGGACGGAATTGAGTGTGCAAAATGTGAGGACCGCATTCCGCCAACAGATTTCAGTTGAGAATTGCTCAAAAATGATTAATTCGGATGTTGCCGGTCCATTTTTGGGTCCAATTTTTTTACCCCCTCTTTTTTTATTGGCACCCATACGGCTTCCGTGGCCCGCTTTTTAACGATGAATTTTGATGAAGCACCACTAAATAAGACAAAATATTTAATAAAATTTTTCGATATCACGCTTAGTTTTCGAGATATTAACACTTGAAGTTGACTTTTTGAGGTATTTCCCTCAAGTTTATAGTTATATCACAGCTAGGATTTCCGTGGCATCGATATTTTAATTATGAATTTCGATAAAACACCCAAAAATAAGACGAAAATGTAAAATAATTTTTTTCGATATCGCTTCGTTTTTGAGATATCGATACTTGAAATTTTAGGTATTTTCAAAAAATACTAATAGGTATAGACTGGCAGCTGGAGCAACCGACATTACATGAAGTGAACGACATGACGGACTGTTAGTATAAAGGGTGACACCTAAGCTTAGACTTTTAAACCAATAACTCAATTGTGGAGTAATATTCCGCAGTCAGTATTCCCGAACTCCTATGAGTACAATCTCAAAGTTCATCAACATCTACTTAAGCACCTCCGCGAAACCCCTAACTTATCCTAATCTCTTCAATCCTTAAAATCAAGCTCGCTTCTAGACATTCGAACATTATTTTAACGACATGACTAGTACAAAGGGTGAATCCTAAGCCTGATTTTCTAAAATAAAAAAATTAGAAATTTGTATTAAATTTCGAGCACAATTCGGAGTTTGGTTCGAAATACCTTTATCTCTCACATCATCACAGGCCTATATCTCAATTCCGTTCTAAAAACGGAATAACGTACTATTAGGCATGTACGATCGTAATTTTGTCCATCAAACGATCTGCTTTTTTAATTATAAAAAACATAATAACGGGTTTAAATTACTGAGTTATAAAATATAATACATAATTAATATATTTACTACAAAAACATATCTTCCTAATGCTTCTTATGACCTTAGGAAGACGGTCACAACTCTTTGTTATTTTACATTGCACAACTGCCTCACACGATGTATTTGGGACTTCTGTGTGATTGAAACGGCTTTTATGCAAATTAAAAAGATGATCGAGTAAAATTAAATGTTTTATTCCCAGAATGTCATAGATTATTTCTGGTTACATATTTTATTTCCCAAAATATGTTCAACTGTTTCCTTATTTTATAGCTTACAAAATAGTAGATCGTAATTTTGTACTCGGCCGGAATATTGGACCTTTTTATTTGTTTACCTTGCCTTTCTTTTAGAGTAATTGTTAAAACACTTTACATTTTAGACACACGCGCAAGTCTGCCGTGCTCGTTTCGAGAAAAACACGATCAAAGGTTTTAAAATACATGAAACCCAAGCAAATAAATTAACTGTTCAAAGTGATAACTTTTAATTAAAAACTACAATCAGTCTGAAATTTTTTTTATGGATAAATATGAATATTTTACATCAAAAAATGCATACAAAGCCATTTTGACCTATAATGCATACAGGTCATTTGTCCTTTGCACGGCAGAAATAAAAAGTAGATTTTAAAATTATTGTAAATTACTCCAACCATATATATTTTCATGCACTTGTGAGACGACTTATCGATGTTTGATCTTTTTTTGTTACTAATTATATGTATAAAACTAGTTGGGGCTCTTTCATTTTGAACGATTGGTATTTATAGACATATTCGTTTTACCCACACTTCCTATTGATTATACTGTGCCAACATGATCTTTGATGACATTATAAAAGATAAATATTCTACTTTTTTTATCCAATGGCTGCATGGTTACTGGATTATATCATGTACAAAAAGTCACTACATCTTTCAGAGACAATGCATAAAACTATGGCACAGGTAAAATTTCTAATAATGATCGCTTTAAAACTACCATTTACCTCGCATATACAATTTCTTCTTTTACTTACATATCCGGCAATAACAAAAAGTAATCTCGTGGTCGATTAACCAGTTTTATTAGACATTTCATATCTTGGCAATTTCATTTAAGCTTATTCGAAAAAATAAAACTTATAAAGAGGCTCTGCGTTCGTGACCTAATTTAATTTTGAAGTTATTGTATGTAACTACAGAGACGTGCTATATTTCAAATTTTAAGTCTTAGTTAGAGGTGGCAGTACTAGAAGTTTTGACTGGAAATAGTCAACACCAAAACAGAAAATTGTATTCGCGTATCTGGGGAAATAATAATTGCATGCAAATAGAAATTTCCTGTAAAAGCCTGTTGTGTCGCAACTACATCTACCACAGCCAGCATCTAACCACTGCAAGAGTCAGAGTGGCTTTGATTGAGAATATAAATAGTTTATAGTATTATATACTTTCGGGGATGTACTATTCTCACTGCGCATGGAAAACGCGGTTTGGGCGGATCTTCACGCCACAATCGTTTATATTCTTTTTTTAAGATATTAAACGCAAAATCAGGCCCTTAAGGTAGATAAGCTTGATTTCTGGAAATCAGAAAGGAAGCCACAGGAATTTCGATATATCAGCGCCTCATTCACTCGGCCTTACGTTTAACATGCCTATCAAATGGTGTTTTGTGATGCTTTGCTTTTCTTGTTTGTGGAAATAGCCATGTCTTGGAAGAAATTCATTACTTTTTCCAAGAATTATGCAAAAACTAAAAAAATCAAGAAATAAAAATGCGATCAACTACCACACAGATTCCTTATCTAAGCCAGTGGTCTCCAAAGTGTGGTACGTGTACCGCGAGGGGTACGCAGAAAATTCTACGGGGTACGCCAAATATTGAATACTGTTGCGAATTTTTAGTTTTGAACCCTTATTTTTGAAAGAAAGAAAATAATAAAAAGTTTTTATATCCATACTAAACTAACAGATAGAAACATTAAGAGGAACAAAAAAAGGCAAATAATCGTCAACACCCTTTTTAAAATGGGCGGCTATGTTTACAGGTGCACGGGGATACCGACCCACGGAGCTACACGGAATACGAGTTTAAAAATCGCGCAGCAAATGAAGCTCCAGGGTACTCTTGCCTTCTAAGTTTTCATCATCATCAGGAGCTTCACAAATCACAGCCTATTGTTGGCCTTGACTTCCTCCAGCGGTCGTCTCCATGATTGTCGATCTCTGGCCCGTCTCTTGGGTTTGACCGGAAAACCACTGCCGCACCTGAAGGTAATGTTACTTTTGTACGATGAAGATATTTATTCCCTGTACCTGAAATCGTTCAGGCAAATCTCACGTCCTTTTCCATACAGAGCCATGAGAACACGTTTCCTACTTCGGCAATCTTGCATGAGGGTCTTTGAAAACATCAATGACTGGTTGCAAGTCATCGTTATTCTGCAGGACTTTCAGAAGTTTCAGTTTCGTATGATTAAAAAAAGCAGAAGTGGTGCCACACTAATCATGTCGTGCAGGAACAATATATGGTCTGAAAGGGGTTTGCCCAGCAGCAAGATGGAGATTCTAGATGATTTGAGACACCTTTAATTTTCCTTGTTTCAAAAAGAAGACATTCTTTATATCAAGGCTACGCAGGCCAATCAGAATCACCAAAAGATCGATATCTTCCCCTCCCAATATCACATATTTACTTGACTAGGCCAACAAAAGAGCGGTTGTGATCATTAGGAAATCAGCGTTCTCCACAGCTTGTTGTGAATCAATCTGAATGTCCTGCCCTGTCTTATATCCGAATAAACCTTGCGAAATTGCAAGAAGCTGCATTCTCTCGCTTCGTTTGAATTTTACAGCTTGAAGATCACCACAGAAGTGGGATTTACGACAATTTACAACTAGCCTTTGACCCCGAACGGTTCGTCGAAGAAATAGTGGAATTTGTAAGAAATAGCGAAGTTATTTAGGAAAAGTTGATAGTTTCCGAGTTATAAGCAAAAAACTCGGAGGGTTGATCCGCCAAAAATCCCCCTTCGCTACGCCCCTCGGCCCTTGGTAACTTCCATCCACAACACCTTCTTTCATTTATAATAAGGAGATGATACTAGAAACCAAATCCAGTGCCGAATTAACACCTCGGTTCGCCTCAAATTCTTCTTTACTCGAAACCTGAATTGCCAACTCGTTCTCGAGTACAACCCCCACTCAATGGACGGAGTTTTCTTCAGGACTCGCGAGGTGTATAAATGTCTCAAAGAGCTTGACGTCAATAAATCTACTGGCCCTGACAATATTCCCCCTATGGTACTTAAGAAAAGTACGTCACCTTTGGTACGCCAACTTGAATTCTATTATTATAAGTGTTATTGTCATTTATAAATGGTAATTTTTCCCAAAAATTAGGTCGTATCCCGTGTAGGCTCGTGAAACGTTATCTCCGTATTCTTACCCGTGCACCCCTATATGGTACGAATAGTGCCGCTCATATTATTGGGGGGTACAATTAATGATTATTTTCGTCAGAAGGGTACGCGGTCAAAATAGTTTGGAGACCACTGATCTAAGCGATAGTGTGCCGTGAAAATGTGTAGTTCGTACAGATTTCCTCGACACATTAACTTAATTATTTTGTCCGAAAAGACTGGAGTAATCTTGATTTTCTTTTATTTTGATATCATTCATTTTATTTGATTTTTTCTCTTGTTTTAACGAAGATACACGAAAAAACTAATAGTATCACTCGTTTTATTTGGTCTCATTGTTTCAATAAAGTTGCACTATCCTAATAATATTCGAATGCAATTTTCTTTTATTTTCGTCTCTAAAAAAATTCCAAATTTATTACCTAGACAATCATTGCTACTGCTATACAGGGTGTATTGCATAAAGTTGCAAAGGGGACGGCTGTGGATAGGTTTTGGATAGACGAACATAAATCGTATTTGGTGGGGGGAGGGGAGAGAATCGTAATGGTTTAGCTGCTAGGGTTTGAAGTCTTTTTTTAGTGTTTTGCACACCACCCTGTATTTTTGTAACCCTCCTACCTCCTATTTTCATGAATAAGGTAGCACTGCTCGCCGAATACTCACCTATCTGTAAAAGTGAAGGTTCTACCCTAACAACTTCAAGAGTTATGAGTCATCAATGTCAAAATTTTGGTTTTTTTTTAACAAAAATGTCAACTTCAACTGCCTTTTTCTCCATAAAATACCTAGTTAATCAATATTTTTTTCCAAAATTGTAAATAAGTAATGTCCAGTCAATTTTTGTGTCACGTGTATTTTTGAAGATATTAGCAAATTTTGATGTTAAAGTTGGCTTTGTTTGGTACTTTTCGCCATAAGCTTATGTGAAAGAAATATGTTTCGTCTTTAGCTAATCCTATTACCCTATTTCACTCCAAGCTTCTACAAATTGTGACATGATAGAATCACTCTATTTGTTGGATTTGAATCGCGAAATGAAAAATGCTATATCGCCGTACGTCCATAATAAAGCCCAAAACACAATATTGATATGCTCTCAATACAATCTCGGTCCGACAAATTCTACATATTCACATTACCGATTCTTCGCTTTCGATACATTCTCGTTACGAAAACTTCAGATCTACATTGCTGTTCATTTCTGGATATAATCTGAACGTCCTACATTCGACCCCACCTAGAATACAATTCGCTGATCTTGGGTAGGCTTGGGTTTACCTTGGGTAACTTTAACATGGCTCATGCAGGTGCAACGTCATAGCTTCAAATTCATCGAAGATACCAACATTTGCTCCTCCTTTGAGCTACTGCAGGATTATAGTGGCTCTGGCAAAATTCTATCATTATTAATTACCACGGCCACTACTCCGCCGAAATAATCGATCGACTAGTCCGGTCGGCTCAAACTCAGAGCCTACAGCCCCTTTTTTTACGTACATACTTCATATTAATAATTCGAATATAAATAGAACCACTTAATTGAGGGCCAACTTAAACGGTGGGCGACTGTGTAAGTCTAAATTTTTGGCGTGTGCCAACGTGCTCTTGGTGAGCTGGGCCCTCTCAATCAAGTTAATCTTAGCTGGGTCCAGGGTCACCGGGGCTTCAAATGCAATGAAAAGGCTAATCAGGGCTTGAAATTGCCCTCGCCGATCGGACTTTGATGAAACATACTGAACGCTGGAGATCCAGTGGGCTGGCCGTTCCTTCCTGTGCCGTCTCCTAACGCGGCCAAGAAATTGTTGGGGCGCGGTAGAAATGATGTCAGGACACTTGTTGGCTTGATTACCGGACACGGTTACCACTTATGGGGGATAGGATGGGCGGAGAACCTCATCTACAAGCTTTGCCTTGAGGTGGATGAGTCTGTCCTCCATGATCTTTGTGAATGCCCTGCGATAGCGATCGTTGTTCGATGAGTCCCTGCAAGTTTAAGCAACAAGCTATTAGGCACACTATTGAATCTGTTTAAGCGGTCTGGCCTTCAAATATGAGTTATAGGGGTGTAGTACAATCGGCTGTGGCCTTTTTGGACCTTTGGGTTTTTCCTATGTCACCGGACCGAGACTTATCCAAAGCGGATTGATGGTGTGTTTCAGACATAAAGTTTGCTTCAACTGGGGACAATGCAGTGGTGCAGTGGAGTTATCTAGAAATTTCATCTTTAGCCATTGTATAAGAAGAAGCAACCAAACCAGCCGAGTATTCGAAAGGCAATTCTTTCACTGCTCTAGGGAATTACATATAAAATACTCTTCGGAACGTCGCGGTGCTGAATGGGGCAACTAATTTGCGGTTTTAGAAAATAGTGTTAAAGGTAATAATATCAATAATCAGAGCTCAGTTCAAGCTTTCATTTTTTGGTAATGTTTATTAATGGCCACTTTTCTAATTGGCCACTAATAATAATCTGCATTAGTACTACGCTATTCAGAAGCAAGCACCTGTCAGATCTTGTTTCTAATATCGCCAACTTATGTCTAGCTCGAATCAAGTTTTGATCAGGGCCATAAGAAGATCGACACATTTTAAAATACATTATTTTTTTGTTTCTATGTGTATGTCGAGGATCTACAATTGAACGACCAAACATCTCAGTGCAGAGCATTCCACAAATCTTATAGTCGACCTAGTACTATTAGCTCATAGGGATTGTGGCATTTATTTCAACATTAATAAAGTAAGCCATTGATGCAACAGCTTTACTTGTACCTAATACTCGATAGTTATCACAACTATCATATTACAGCTGCTCCAATGAAATCAAACTTATCACGTAAAGCCCTTTCTTTTGCGCGCAGATGTCTTATGGAAAGGAAAAGACATTTTCATGCACAAGATTGGTCCCCTTTGTAGTGACGTCGAATCTTTTACAGACTGTTATGTTCATCAGCAAGTTCTATTCGAATGATAGTAGAAGAATATGAAATATTGTCACAAAAATCTGTCCTGTGGCCACAAACACAGATTTCACAAATAAAAAAGGGCTCTCTATGCATACAGGTGATATCAAGAAACAAATAAAAAGGAGCGATTAAAAAGCCCAAGTCTTTTAGATTGTAGCCCGATAATTTAACTTCTAGTCTACAGAGCCTAAACCGACTAATACTAATATAGAACAAACTTTCACCGCTATTTCCGTCAGCCACATCAATAATTTAAATTCAATTTTACACCTTCTACATAAAATCTTGAATTAAAGAATTCATTAATTCCTCCTGCAATCAATTTAGTGTGAGTAGTGCTCTACAGAAGCATTTAACCAGCCACTATATCTTTCATTTAATGGCCAATTTATTTTGCAAATTCGAATTGTAGTCACATGACAAGCGTAGCTCATCATTATGCGGTTCGACATAAAAATTATACTTCGTCACCGTACCGCAAAGGGGAAGTCGATTATCCCCCTTATATTGTGTAATCGGAAGAAACCTTTTAATGGGCTTCCCGAATATTGCTATTGATACTCGTAATTCTTGCTTGCGTCACTACAGTTAAAAAAAAGAAACAATTCAAATATGTAAAAAATATAAATCCAAATATTTCTCCTTGCTGTAGGGATAAAGAAGTATGTTGATTTTGACGTTTCTTAAAATGATATGATCTGCAATAATCTGAAGTTGACGGAGAAATAATTTAAAATTAAGCAATTTTTAAAGTTAGCTTTTCTTTTCACTTTAATTTTTTTGCAATATAGTAAATATATTTAATTTTTAGTAGACTAGAAAGGCTTCAAAATTTTCATTTATATGTGCTAAATTTGAAAGATAGAATAGGGTTAGTTGTGATTCTAGGCAAAAAATAAACGAATTCCATATAATAAAATTGCAGAATGAGTTCTTACAGAGCGACAATTTTATTGAAATCAATATTTGAGTCACATGGAATCAAAGACTTGACCTACTTGCAAAGAAATAGTATTATTAATATATTATTGTACTCCTCATAGCACAGAGCTGAACAAATCACTTCCAGCGATCTTTTATTGCTCCATTTGGTTAACTTTTAGCCAGGTTTTGTTGATTGAAAATATTTTGGCATTATACTTCTTAGTACCTCCAATCAATTGCCTGACAAATTATGCTAGAAATGTTCTTCTTCTATGGCGCTAGAGTCTTTGTATGACTCGAGATTTCTGAAGTCTCTTTTTCCAGTCGTTTCTACGTTTTCATCTCTCCAATTCGTTGTAAATATTTTTCGTATATCTTCTAGCACGACATCAATTCTCCTATTCCTAGGACGTCCTACGATTTTTTGGTGTTGGTCTACCATTGTATGATTTGCATTTGAGTTTTTAAATTTTTTAGTGGATCGCGACGTGATGCACTAAAATCGACATTGCCAGCCAGCTGCCAGCTGGCAGTGATGCGGAGGACTTTGTCGTGAGCTTTTGTTTAAATAAGTTCGTAAAAATTGATTGAAAATATCTCATAAATTCATTTCTCTTCAGCTTCAAAAGTTGGCTTTCGTGTTCTATGTGGCAAATCTCTGCATACCTCTGGAATAATTCGAAAAATGCTTGGCTCAGACATTCGAAATAGATACATAAGTGATGGATATCTATCACCAGTAGCCAAATATCTCTAATGTCACTAACCTCACACAAAGTGTTATTGCTTTGCGAAAGTTGGTATCATATTTTTTTATAGTAGGTGAGACTTTCTCAAGCACGTACTCAAAATCTTCTTACTTATTCGTGTAAAATTTAGAAGTAAAACTTCATTGTCACCAACCAACTTGTTGCATGAATTAAACAGAGTTTCTTGACCATCAACATATGGGTGTGTTTCAAGTTTCACCACAATCAGTACTCAGAATCAGTGATGGAAATTAAGCCTAATCACCGATGGACAATGGAACAAAAATGTTCGAATCCGACAAAAAATTTCCACGTATACATGACCAAATCGAACGATCCAGAGATCGAAAGATTGAAAGTGAGAATCTGCCTATTTGGCATCGTCGGATCGAGTAATTGAAGTTGAAATGGATACAAACGTAATCGAAAAGCAATGAACATAACCTACAATTTGTAGTTTTCGTATCGTTTTACTGTCGTTTCGCTTTTTCATCGAATTCCGCTCGATCCTATTTGAATTCGATCTGCGTATACATGGATTTTTCTAAGATCCAAGCAGGCTTGAATCCGGCTTCAATTTCGCATGTATACGTACTAATTGATGGAATATGGAACATATGTATATGAAGTTGACAATTAATCACAGATGGAGTGATTGCAATTATTGATGAAACTTGAAACACACCCTATAGTTCTCTTCCAACCAGGGTGACTTTCTTTTTTTACGATTCAAAACTATTACCAGTTAAATAACTAAGGATATGATACATGATCTAAACATAGCTATTTTGACTGTTCTCGACGTTTGCTGCGATCTTCATACATTATTTAATCGACCAAATACGGACCTGGTTTTACAGTTTCTGCCACGTGATAAGAAAATTATACTTCCTCAGTAACAAAAGTTATCGATTTCTTCCCCATTAAGGGGTAGGATATTAATTAATCGTGGTATTTATCCTCATAATTTTCGTTTAATTTACATTAACCCTCAAACCCGCGTTCTCTGCTTGTTTTTGGATTCATTAATTTTGATTTATATTTCCTGAAAAGAATGATTGATAAAATTAATGTCCTTTGCAAAATCCAAGTCTTCAAGACCCATCTAACATCTCTAAGTTCAGAGAAGGTTGCATTTACGACTTGGTCTAGTTCTGTTATAAAAAGAATAGGTGATAAAACGCAACACTTACACTTTTAATTGGAAGGAGTCTGAGCTTTCCACTGTGTTCTATCTGTAGGTCAACGTGTATGTATAGTTCCTGTACTATCCTGATTCATTTATTAGGTACCCCTTTTTCCATGAGGTCAAAAGCGCATTCGAAGCCGATAAATGCAGATTTAAGGTGATGTTAATTACATGAAGTGTTGCTCTGATCTATTAAACTTCTACCAATTCTAAAACCAGCTTGGTAATTTCGTAACTATGGTTTACTAATAAGGGAAAGTTATTTTTATATTACGTGTGTTAGAATTTTATGAACTGTACAGTAACGTAATCCCCCCCAAATTTTAACATTTGTACATATATAATTCGTTTTGTTCAGGATCTTTGTTAAGATTCCTTTTCCCCTGAAAATGGATATTCGTCATTTCTTCATGCTTGGTTGGCCAGTGGTAGTAGTTGGCCGGGTGCTGTGTTCAAGTCGGCTTTATATAATACCGTAGGAATGCCTTCTGCAGCAGAGGATTTACTATTGTTTAATTTGGTGATTGCTTTTATAATTTCACGGTATGTTGGTGGCAACGAAGAGATACCCGTTGTATTGCTAGTGCTGCTTGCTTGGATTATTTGCTCATCATTTGCATAAATATTATTAATAATACTATTAACAATGTTATTATGTCTTTCTTCGTCGTCATTTTCATTCTCAAACGATTTGTTAATTCTGGTATGCTAAAGAGACGATTAGCATTTTTATCTTCTATCATTTGGTTGTTTGTAATTATAAGATTTATTTATTAATTATATGACCTTATTGCATACTTCACGCACCTCGAACCTGTTGGCAGCGTTTCCCAGTCCGTTTTCTTCAATCAAAACACAATGCAAACGATTATGAAAGTACTTTTTCCAATGGCAAATACTTTAGCAGTACTACCGACATATTAATAGAATGACTTAATAAAAATTACATTAGCACCGAGTCAGGAACAATTTTTAAAAAAAAACATCAAGAAAACACCATTAATCGGTCTGTTAGCTAAATAAATGAAATTAATTATTTGGTTTTACATACTTAAGCGCGTTTAATCTCTCATGGGACATAGGGTGGAAACAGTTTCCCTCCAGCGGACTCTGTTTTGCGCGACAGCTCTCATCTCTGACCAGGATCTCCCAGTTGTTGCGGCCTCTGCTAATACGGCTCTCCTCCACGTTGTTCTGGGTATTCCGACTCGGCGGGTTACAGTCAAGAGCCTGTTTGGCTAGATTCTCGTTTTCGCGTCGCAAGGTGTGGCCAATCCAATTCCATTTCCTTCGCCTGATTTGGTCGTCTATCATTTCTTGGCCGGCACGGCGCCATAGCTCTTCATTTGAAATTCTATCTTGCCAGCGGATTTTTAGTATACGACACGTAGGCATCTGTTGATGAAAACTTGTAGGCGCCCTGTGATGAATTGGATGACTTTCCATGTTTCGCAACCATACAAAAGAACTGCCATAAAGTTGGAGTTTAACAGCCGCAATTTGGTGTTAATTGAGATCTTCGTTGATCTCCATACGCGGAACAGGCATGCATAAGCGCTTCGTGCTTTATTTATTCTGGAACTGACGTGTTCTTCTGCCCCGCCATTTTCGGTAATGATGCTACCGAGGTAAAAGAATTTATCTATCAATTCCATGTCACGGTTATTCAGCGCTGTGCGTTCAAGGGTGTTTGGATTCATCCGCATTTCTTTAATTTTAGTAAGATTTAGCTTTAAGCCTGCCGAACTACTTTCTGTTGTCAAACAGACTTATGTCTGTGGGCCAGCAAACAGATATCATCCGCGTAGTCGAGATCCGGTGGTCTAGCAATCCCCATTGTGTGACACCTGTTCTACTATCGAGAGCACTGACAAGGATGTCGTTTATTACTATAACAAATAGTAATGGCGAAAGTAGGCATCCTTGTTGTACTCCTGAACTCACCTCAAAGCTGTCGGATAATTTTCCATTGTGAAGAACGCTGCATTGGGAATTGTTGTATAGAGATTTTATCAATTTTATTATTTTGTCAGGCAGTTCACGTTGCCGTAGAGCTCGCCATATGAAACTCCTGTTAACCGAGTCGAACGGTTTCTCATAGTCTATGAAAGCAAGGTATCGCATCTGCTATGAGGCTTGAGTCGACTTTCAACAATTCTGGCGGGATGCCATCTTTTCCCGCTGCTTTACCATTTGGCATTGCATGAATTACGGTTACTATTTCTGCCTTGGATGGGGCACGAGTGGTGATTCTTATTGGCTGTGCATTGTTGCTGTTTTCTTGAGGTTCCTGTGCAAATAAACAATTCAGGTCGGCGAAGAAATAATCTCTCCATCTCTTCCAGGTGCTATTCGTCGCTGCACAGCAGCCTTCCACCCGCACTCTTTACGGCATGCGTTTTGGTAGAGTGCTTTCCCGAGAGCTGTTTAGTAATTTGGTACAGCACTTTCCTGTTGCCGCGTTTTTCGCGTTTTTTGCGAGCTCGTTTATCTGTCGCCTTTTATCACGCCGGACAATCCTCTTTACCTCGCGGTGTAATTGGGAATATTCTCGTTCAAGTAGGTGACGTCTTTTCGGGTCGCTTGAAAAGTTGACGTTATTTTTAGAGCCCTCCTGCGTTCTATTTTTTTGCCAGGTTGTGTGCGAGATCCAGTATTGCATGTTTCTTTAATGCGATGGCTCAATCACGACTTTATTCGCGTTTACGCGCGTCAAGGCGTTCACGCGCTTTGACGTCGATATTTGATTGTATGTAATTCAAATCGGTCTGTCCCATTCACGACTTTGCGGCGTCAAGCGACGGCAAAAAAGCGAAGGCCCAATGCCGACGGCGCGTTATACGCGGCAGGCGCTTCATGCGCGTTGACGTTCCTTGAAGGTTCATTCATAGCGTCAGGACCTCAAAAATGTTGGAATGTAGTAGCCCTTTCTAAATTTTATCGCTATTGCCATAGCGACTGTTCTACTGAAATTAAGAACCTCCTGTCTGCAAGGCAACATTTTTCCGCAATACAAGACTAACCTGCTCGGCTCACGCTGCAGACCTCCTTTTCACGAACACTGCGGTCAAGCAGTCCGTTTATAAATAGAACAACTTGATTGTGGAATAATCTTCCGCAGTCACTATTTCCTCAAGCTCAAGCGCATGGTTTATCACCATCTACTCAAGAACCCCCCGACCACTATCCTCTCCTATTCTCATATATCTTTCAAATCAGGCTTATACTACTGGACCACTTGAACTTGAACGACATGGCAGACTGGTAGTATAAAGGGTGATTCCCAAGCCTGATTTTCTCACATAAAAGAAAATAAAAAAATCTAAAAATAAACCTTTTCCAAAACATTGAAAATTAAAAGGTTTCGGTCAATACAATTCCCCAGACGATAGTAATACAAAGCGCAAAGGGTAAATAGAGTAACCTACAAGAACTTTCGTAAAAGGGTTTCATGATATGCTTGGATTTGAGGAAAAAGTAATTTGTATACATACTTCGAAAATGCAGCTGGAATGGATGTAGTAATTGGAACTATTTTTGTCGCAATTAGAATAAAACTATCACAGATAAGATTTTATGAATTATCTTACCACGTCTGCAAAAAACACAAATTGTCAGTATAAATTGAAATGAATCACCAATTCTAAGTTATTATTGCGGTTGGCGAAGAATATTAAAAGAATAAAAAATAGTGTTAAAGGCAAGGGGATTTTCTAGATATTATAGGATGTTTAATTTTGGTATTTCCAATAACTTTTAATGTTTTGTTTCTTTGCGGTCTGAAGTTGTGTCATTTTATGGAGTCATGCGGGATCAATTATGTCTGTGCGGAGTTTTCTGAGTGTTTTGCCCAATTTTTTAGAATATGCCCTTTTTATTGAAATATTTTTAACTCAGAGTTATCAATTAAATGTCGAATTTAGTTCATCTGCCTATATAGGCAGGTCTTCCCTCTTTTTTGAGTGAAGCAACGTGTGAATCTCAAGCCTACATAAAGACATTCGGTTCTTTCATTTTAGTGTTTGCAAATTTTGTGAAACGTCAATAATGAACAGTTATATGTACTGTGATTCTAAAAAACGACCGAAAAGTTTATTATTATTATTTAGTTTTTATAAAAGATGCTTTAACTAGTGATTTCATCTTCTCCATTCTTAACTTTATCGCGATGATGAAAAATTGTTGTACGTCTTATGCGAAGCACCACCCACTTACAGCAAGTATCCTTTAACACAGTTTCACGGAAAATGGCATTGCGGATATCGCGTAAACGTTCTCGGGCTCGGGGCTTTAAGTTCAAGGGATGATTGGGCGAGGGAGTAAGGTGCGGGAGAAACCTGTCTGGCAGGATCAAACGCCGGCCACTTCGAGCTTCCTTGCAGCAAGCATAGTTAATGCATTTCAAAACCACGCTTGTTATTATTTGAACTTTTGTTACAAAACTATCATTACTTTTCTTCCTCTTAATGCAGAAAATAATGGATCGCTAACTTACTATGCGTACCAGTTTGTATGTGGCGTGATGCGTTTTTTCGTTTTTTCTTCCAAGTTAGCACTCTTTCACAAGTCTATCCTTTTAACGTAACTTGCCTGTAAGTGGAGCCCTCTTCTAACCGATCACCCAAGTAAATGTCTGTCCTGTAATATATGTAGTTTCTTTCATTTCTTATTGACATGGTTCTTAAAATGTGATTATTCTAGTTTGGCCTTGGTCCGTGCATCTGTTTAGTAATTAAATTTACTAATACATTGGAAATTCGTTTGGTCCTGCGAATGCTCATTGGCACCACCACTTTCACCTCGCCTTCTTGGCTGTAGATTAGACTTAAACTAAACAATACATTATAAACTGAATGCCTGTAAATAAAACATTCAAAAATCATAAATTATAATCTGTTTCTCATTAACTTAGCAAGTGATCAATTATGCATGCAAACAGTTTACGATCTTTAGATGCAATCTACAATTTATGGCTGCCACAATATTGTCCAAATCACAGCACATTTTAATGGCGGGCAGTAGTTCTCATATCTTATCATATACTGATTGTATTATTACAGTGAGCTAGTTCACTAGTAGTTCTACCATACGTTTTACATGGCCTTCATGCTGAGGAAGTTATTTACGAAAATTGAATGATTAAGCCGAAGATTGATCGCGTTTAACGCACACATTGATTTGTTTGATGTTTGAAAGAATAGCTACAACTTATCTCAACAAAAAATGAAGACATTCTTCATTTCCCTGTTGGCCCAGTTGAACTAATTTAATGTCGAATTGTTCAGCCAATGGCCCTTATTCTGGTTGTCACTTATGGTGACAAATGGCGAAATGAGACACAAATGCTATTATGGTTCTCTAAAAAAGTAACATTTGAGTGTAATAAGGCGAATTGCAGTTGTCACTGATATCGAGAAACGGCGAATTCAGTGGCAATCGTTTCCACTTGATGTTTGTAAGTGAGATTTGATATTTAAAGGTGACATTTCTCACTATGGTGAAGTGACAACCAGAATAAGGGTCAAGATCTACAGATTCAAATTTTTCCCTGTAAACAAAGATTTCAAATAAGCAAAACCCCTTTTCTGCATGTTCCAGGTTTGTGTTTTTTAATTTGTAACGATTGAACCATCTTCAGTCTTGTCTTAATTGTTCTTTCACAAGTGAGTTCGTTGCGACATGTTCATGGGGCAGGGTGACTTTTCTTGAAGTGATCAAGCATGATAAGGTGTTACGTGATATGACACGATTAACTGAATTTAAGTCATATTGGAAAAGCTACAATATTTTGTGATTTTGGCTTATTTTTGCTAAAACTTTTCATAAAAATTCCACATTATTATTAAACATTACGTCAATATGCTATGTTCAGAATGTTTCGCAGAACGTAAGGAATATCACAGCTAGGTAACTCTAGTTTTCAAATCCATTCTGCACTTAATCGGGAACCATTCATTTGAAAACATATATTTCAAGATTTTGTAAATACAAATTGACTTTTTTTATTGAATTGAAAATCTGATGATAATTTTATTTGGTACATTTTCTATTTTTCACTACTTTAATACCAAACCTATTAAAATTCTTCTGGTTTTAAGTAATTGTTAAACTCGCTTCTATCGCTTACATGCCCACTAAAAACCTCTAATCAAAATCAAAACTTTCGTGCTATTGTCGATTCAGGGCTAATATTATACTTGCATGTGTACATTTCATATAACTTCAATTTCAAGAGATAATCTAGTTCAGTTAATGTTGGTTTTTCTACAATTAACTTTGATGAAGAAATAGTCTTGAAATTGTTTTTTTGCATTGCTTAATAAAAATTATTTACCACTCCGAATGTATGGGTACAAATCACTTTCTCTTAAAGTGAAAGTTGTTTTGTGATACCGCAACAAATTGGTTGCACAATTGCAATGTTTAAGCGTTATCGTTTATTTGTGTTAAACATTGAAGAAATTACATTGATTCAGTTGACTTAATTGTAAGCGTAAAGCTTGTTAGTGCTGATTTAAAAAATATAATGTTTAAAATAATTCAATAACATAAAAATACTTGTGTGTGTATTTAAAATTTCTAGTATGAAACAAATTCCCTGGAATATTTTTCCGAAATGTAAACCTTTACATTGTACAGTCTTTTTTTAACTATGAACCAATTCGAGAAAATGTTGTGTTTGCCAGTATTCTGATACCTAATCTTAACGGATTAAAGAAATACTCATTTTGGACCCCCAAGATTGTAATTTTTCATGTGGTAAAAACTTTCCTTTTTATTGATCAAAGCTGCACATTAATATTAAATTTTGTGGATCCTAAATATTAATTTGCATTAAGTTAAAGATAAATCATAAGAAGCTATTCGCATTTCATTTCTAGCTACCCCTACCGAGCGGTCCAAAAAAGGAGGCTACTTCTACGGAATAATGTGAAATTTCTTCTAATCATGCTTCAAAATACTTATTCATTGGCATCCTATTACGTCTAAATCCGGCTTTACCTGACACAAAAAGACGCCTAAGTTGAATTTTATGTCATCCTTGACATGTTCGAACGTTTATTTCTCCTCCAATTATTTTAAACAACTGTTGGCTTTACTTCGTATTTTGGAGCTGAAAGGGTTCCATAAATCAACGTCCAAACTTGCGCCTAAAAATCAAGGAGATCACCACCCCTTATATGTTATGGTTTGGTGGGGGATGATCAGTTAGCATGAATGAATGTTAATATTATCCAGAGCGTACCGAATGCGTTGTGAGGATATTGAACAGAGCCTGGTTCGAAAGTCTAGAGTAGATCTTTCAACAGGATTCTGCCCCAGCCCATAAAGCTAAACTTAGGCCAATGTGGCTGGAAATCAATTGAACCGACTTCTTCAGATGAGAGAACTGGCCTTCTGGAGGCGCAGACCTTTGCACACTGTACTACAAATAATGCCTCCTTTATGAGGCACATGATTTCGTCTAAAAGACATCCGAATTGAACACATCTTATTTGCCTGTGTGGAAGCAAACGATAACTTCAAGAATAAAAGCGTCGACCAATCTTGTTATTTCTTCATTTGGGATTCTGTGATTCAAAATAATTTTCTTTAGGAAGATCCAAAAGCCAGGAAAGGCTTACAATACTTGATAATTTTTTTTTAATAAGAACCTTATAAAAAATCTTTGAAGATTACCACAGAACAGTATCCGGTTGGGTGGCCAAAGAAAATAGCGAAATTTTATCATCAACATACCAATTAATAGTTTTAATTCAACATGCACATTTTTACCATTCCCGCATGCGAGATTTTGGTGGGGTCGATTAGAACCTTCCACCATCAATCCACAGTTCAAGCAAAAAACAAAGGGTCGGGCCATGGTTGTCTGGCTAGGAAGCAAAAAACTTTCACAACCCGAGCAAAAAGGGGGATTCACGGTTGTTTGACAATTTGTGAGCGAAAAATTTCCCGTTCTGCAAATTTGTCGCGCCATTTGAAAACTCCTTATTTTCTGCAGTAAGAGATCAAACTGACACGAAGTTTTCATATAATGGAGACACATCTAGATCATGATCTAACTTTAAGGCAAATTTTTGATCGAAGAACAATTTTTCGTACTTTTTACATCGTATTCTTCAGATTTGGCGGCTACTGGTTCCTTACTTTTAGGTTGTCTCTATGAAAACGTTTAGGTTAACTGTAAACAATAAACACTTTAACAGCATTCACACGAAAATCAGGGTACTGCAATCTTATGTTCCTGAAGAGTTGGCAAAGAGTTAGTTAACTTTTTTGTTAAAGCATAACTTTCCGATCGCCCGGTAAATCACTACTACTGGCCTCCTACCAGTATTTGAAGCTGCTTTTAATGTCCTATCGCTTTTCATCATATCACTTTTCTACTTAATAAAATTTCGAGAGCATTTTCCTATCGTTAATATTTTCGGATTTTAATTAACTTATACGGTGCAATGTCAATTAGTTAGCTTAGTTCGAGAATTAAATAAACGATTTAAAACAAAAAATCCCGCGTCTCCTTGTTTAAAATCACTTGCCGCATTACGAAGTGTCAAAAGTGCTGCATATATATGCAGCAAAATTAGGATTTGAGATGAAAATGCAGCACGCTGGTCTGGTGCTGCTTTGCTTGTCATTTTACCAGCCTCAGCCAATAGAAACACTTGTCGTTGCAGCGCTGCAGAGGTTCTGATACGGCCTTAAAAGTCCATCGAATTAACCTAAAAACTTATTCAAATGGAGCGTCCTTTCCATATAAAAAATTCCAAAAAATTATAAGGAAGTGTATTTTTTTAGAAAAAGTACTCTCACCGTACTAAAATATTTTATTTAAAAGAACTACAAACTGCACTGCACGCAGAACACTCCCACCTATCTAAAAATGTAAAAGTGAACGTTCTACACTACCACCTTCCAGAGTAATGAGTCATCAAAGTCAAAATTTTGTTTTTCTTATCAAAACTATCAAATTCAACTACCTTTTTCCCCAAAAATACGTAGTTAGTCAATATTTTTTTTCCAAAATTGGAAAGCACGGACAATTTCCTACAAATAATGTTCAACAATTTTTGTGTTACGGCTTTTATTTTTGAAGATATTAGCAAAATTTCATGTTAAAGTTGGCTTTATTTGGTAGTTTGGTACTTTAGCTCTTTGGTACTTTGATATTAGAACCCTCACACTATAGAAAATTTAATTTTAGCCCAAAGTTATAGTAGGAGTGGATAGGTGGACATAAAAATCTTGCTAAAAGGATTTTTGCTTTTGACAGAACCCCAAAAACTTCACTGCAAGTATTTCCAAAAATTCTATTCAAAAAGGCTTATTTCTTGAAGTGTCTAATCAAAAGGTCGTATTTCTCAAAATCCCGATCAAAAGGGCCTATTTCTAAACAAATAATTAAAAAAAATATAGTTTTAATGTGTATTTTTTTAAATAAAAAACCCATATCATATTGTAGTTTTAACCTTCACATGAATGTGCATTTAAATATATTTTAGCATTTTATTTATAGGAACAGGTAGTTTTTTCGATTTCTGTAAAGTTTGTTTATGATGGAAATACGCCCTTTTGATCAGACACTCCTCAGTTGTTATAGTTATCACATCTACTAGTTTCTACGGTGGCTTAATGAATTATGAGTTAAGGTATGGGTGATCCAATAGGCCTATAACGTCCACTATTGCTAACAACTAAAGTATAACAGTTAATTTCTTATTTCTAAATGCTTATACCAACATAGAATATGGTTTGAAAAATACGATACAATGAACATACACTTAACTCTAATAGCCGTTGTTTGAGATAAAGGGATTGCGAATTGGATAGTACTAGGGATGTTACGAATGTGATATTTTTCACATTCGTGAATGCGAACGCGAATGTTCGGAATGCGAATGTGCGAATGCGAATACGAATGTTTAGGAATAATTAAAAAAAAATAATTAAATTAACGCTTCTTCTTCTAACAATAGGATATGAAAAAATATTAGAACAATAGACCAGTGTTATATGAGTCGCTCAGAAGCCAAACGGTTAAGTCCATGGGCATTGACTTAACCGCATTTGCTTCTGAGCGACTCATACAGTAATGGTATTCTTTCTTCTCGTATTTAATAGTCAGAGTTCAAGAGAGGAATATTATATTTCCATGAGGCAACTTCTAAAGGCTCCCATTCCTATACAAGCCGCCAGCAAGCCATGGACTGAAGGATTCTCGCCTTGAGGCCAAGTATAACTACACACTCACTCACCCATACCGTCAAATGGATGGGGCCTGCTGAGCCTGCAGTCCAAGAAAACTGACAAAAATCTGAAGATCTGAACTTCTATTCAGCTAAAATTTTCGTTGAGGCTATGAATATTTTCGCACTTGAATTAACAACCTAGCCTGTGTGTATGTAAGGAATCATGGGGTTACTTGGAGTCCACGGCCTGTCAGACGTATGCCTCAAGTCTTCATCCTTCAGCCAGACTTAGTAATGTATGGCCTTCATCGGGCGGTACCTGCTGACCTGGCCTGCCGGCGGCCTGTTGTGAATGGGGTCCTTAAGGGGCTCCTATATAAGGCCGGCTGCACTGAACAATTGCTCATTCGGAACCCTGGCCGGTGGAGCGCTCAGATATGTGCGAGCCAGATCTGTAAATTTGTCGTATTTTAATTTTGTTTTCCACGAGGCACGACACGACCTACACACATTCGCATCGCGAATGCGAATGTTTAAAATGATGCGAATAATTCGCATAAGCGAATGCGAACATTCGTAACATCCCCAGATAGCACGTAAGCCCAAACATACATCGATCCAAACAGATAAAACTTTCACATATCTTATTTATATGACTAAGGCATAATTTAAACAAAAAACAATAAACTGGGTTAAAACATGGGGCCAATTCCGTACAAAAAAGCTAAACAATATACCTAAATGGTAAAGCAAAGGGTGAATTGCTATTTCAATTACAATCACGTTTTCTTAATTCCACAGTTCTACGTCATAATTAAGTCAATGTTTAAAATTTTGTATTAATGCGTTTCATTTCTAGGTAAAACAAAAATTTATTGTGCTAAATGTCAAAAAAAGTGCTCTGGCGAGGTGCTCAGAGTTGCAGATAAGCATTTTCATAAAACTTGCTTCGAGTGCTGTAAATGTAAGAAATCTCTTGCAACTGGAGGATTCTTTTCAAAAGATGGAGCATACTATTGCATACCGGATTATCAAAAACTGTACGGTACTAAATGTGCTGCTTGCAAAAATTATGTTGAAGGAGAAGTTGTTTCCACGATGGGAAATACTTATCACCAAAAGTGTTTTACTTGCAGTAAATGCAAAAATCCCTTCCAATCTGGTAGTAAGGTAAAAGAAAAGAGCTTTTTTAATATGAATTAAACCAGTTTTAAATGTCGTAACAAATAAATCATAGCGTATTTTTCAGGTAACAAATACAGGAAAGGAGGTACTCTGTGAAAATTGCGTCACGAGTGTGAATAAAGAAGATCCAGTGAAAGAGCCTAAAGCAGTTAATTCTCCAGTTAAGGAATTTTCATCTATAAGTCCAACAAAGGCTACTGCCCATCAACAAAACCAAGAGGCTGTAACAAATAAGGCAGACTTTAAGAAAGATTATGATCCAAATGATTGCGCCGGCTGCGGTGAACTACTGAAGGAGGGACAGGCATTAATCGCATTAGATCGTCAATGGCATGTGTGGTGCTTCCGTTGTAAAACCTGTAGTACGGTATTAAATGGTGAATATATGGGAAAAGACACTGTACCTTACTGTGAGAAATGTTACCAAAAATCGTTTGGCGTAAAATGCGCTTACTGCAATAGATACATTAGTGGTAAAGTACTGCAAGCAGGCGATAACCATCATTTTCATCCAACTTGTGCACGATGCACAAAATGTGGTGATCCATTTGGAGATGGTGAAGAAATGTACTTGCAAGGCAGCGCAATCTGGCATCCAAGATGCGGCCCAGGGCCGTCAGATTCTGGTGCTGTTATAAATGGGACAAACGGTCACTATACGGATAACGAATGTGACCGAATGAGTTCCAGTGCACTTAGTGAGATGGTAGGAATTAATTACGTTACGTTAAGCCTTTCAAATGTCGCTCGAAATTTTTTTAAAATTACTATTTATTTATTTATTATTTTTTTATTACTTTATAAATTATTGCCATTGCTTTTTAATAACTTCACTCTTAATTTTCTGCATGCTTTTTATTTCATATCAACTTGCGCTTGCGTTTTTCAGTTTTTGCGTTCGAGAACACCCAGCATAAGTGGTTCTATTTATTCTAGCAGAAAGGTTAGTGTTTCTAAGCTGTTTTTAGATAGTATTTTGAAGACACAGGAAAAATCATGGGGGTGCTTTTTATAATAACTTGCAAACAGTCATTACATATTTTTCATTGTAAAAATCTTGCACATTTAAAAGTATATAAAGTTCACTAAAAGTGTGTTTTTATAAGTTTATCGGGCTGAAACTAACCTCTTTTAAGGGGATTTACTTTAGTTTTTGCCCTCCAGTTTTTCTTGAGGTCTTTTTATTTTTTAATTTTATAATTTTTTTAATACAATGCAGTATTGGAATGAAATTAACCTAAATTTATTTTAATTGGAGGATATTGACTGGCGAAATTATTATTTATTTTTTCAGTTCTTATAATTTTGAGTATTTACTTTATATTTTGTTCTTTTAGTATCGTACTGTGAGCCCTGGCTTGATTCTTCGTGAATATGGAAGGCACAGCTATGGTTATGAAGATATATCACGTATATACACTTATAGTTATTTAACTGATGAACCGCACTATTTAAGAAAACCAATTGATCCATATGATAAAGCTCCAGTATCGCCACATTTCCATCGGCCAGCATCAAGTGGATCAAATAGTCGGCCACCATCTCGGCCGCCATCGCGGAATAAAAGTGCAATGAAAGTTTTAGTAGAAACAATTCGTTCAGAAACACCAAGACCTAAAAGCCCCGGAATGAATAATGAAGAACCAATTGAACTTTCACATTATCCAGGTGCTAAAAAACCACCACCAGGCGAAAAACCGAAAATAGAACGTGATGACTTCCCAGCACCTCCGTATCCTTATACAGATCCAGAACGTAGAAGAAGATATTCGGACTCATATAAAGGGGTTCCGGTTTCGGATGATGAAGATGAAGTTGACACAACTAAAAATGGCGAACCAGAAGACTTGTAAGTGGCAGTATATGGTGTTTAAAAAGATGATTAATAAAGATAGCTGATTTTTTAAAGGTTGTTAAAGAGAGAGGCTGAAGAGTTAGAGAAATTACATTCAGGAATTGGTTCAGTTATTTTGAAGGACCTTAAAGAGCATGCTAAGTATAGAAAATGGAAGCAACATCATTTGGATCCTAGAAGTGCTTCTCGTAATCCATCAGCTTCAAAAGAGCCAATATATAAATTGAGGTTAGTTTAATTATAATTTAAAGGGAACACTCAGAACATAACATGCTTATTCAAGATATGAATCACCTGTGGGAGCATCACCGTCTCGCACGTTAGATCACCAAAAACCTTTTCAAGATGAGGAAATGTTTGAGAGATCCACAAGTTACAGGGGATCTGTAGGAAAATCAATTGGAAATGCACCAAGTTATAACGGTAATATTTTTGTCCAAATTGGGATTATATATGATCAATACAGAATAATTTTTACACAATTTGTTGAACTAAGTTAAAGTAACAGTGAATTTTTGTCAAACACGATAAATAGCAATACATTCCTACCGATCGCCCCCAAAACCCGGATATGGCTTTAAAACATCGACTCTACCAGCAACAATAAGAAATGGTTATAGTTCTGTAAGTCCTCACCCGTTAATTGGGAAATAAACTAGGGCGAAACGGGCGAGTATTGTGACTTGTTTGCTTTTTGAGGCCACTCACAGTTTGTGAACACCATAAAAAAAATTTATAAAATATGTTAACATTACTCATTAAAGAAATCCATCCCTGCACAATTCTATGTAAATGTACTAAAATTAAAAATTTTCTTCTCACTTAATGCTGCCTATAATAATCGATTTCATAATGGACTTTTGCTACTAACTTCACTGTATTTGTCCTCTTCGTAAACATTTAGTGGTGAGTTCGCTTCGTCATGTACCAAAACCAGGATATGGCTTGGCTCCTCGTTCGCATACCTTCAGCTCTGCTACAACTACTGGCTCTGCACAAGTTGCTCCTGTAAGCTTTTATGTACATATTCAGTTTCCTTCCAGAATTTCCTTTTAGACGCTTATTATTTTTTTTATACATAATTATTATTTTTTGTGTCGGTTTTTTGCTCTCTTTTAAACTGTAAATTCAACCCGATTAATTTTGCATTGTTTTTTTAAATAGATAAAACTTTTGTATCAATAGAAAACATTTTTTGTATTACTTTTTTCAAAATTTCGTCGTAATTTAAAAATTTTTGCATTTGTATTTACCTACTCAACTACTGATGTTTTATTTCAATAATATTTTTTCATATCTTTTTGGGTGCATGAAACGCATCTTGTCTTCCTTTAAAACTATGCTTAGCTTTAGTCACAAAATACCTTTGAGATGTAGGCTTGGAATCCCAATGCATTAAATTAAAATGTGTGATGCATGTCATTTGCAAATGTTGGCTCAAATATTTCATTAAACGTATAAGTGCATTCAAATAATTAGTTAATTCCTTTAAAATAGGACTATTCTTTCGGTGGATTGGGAGACAAAACACACAGCACAGAGTTTAGTTGCGGAAAATCGGATGGTAATATCAATTTGAAATGAATTTTTAATTTTAATTTTGCCTCTAATTTATTTATTTTAGTGTCTGTAGATTCTATTACGGAAGGTGATCGCCGAGCTTTGGTAAGAATATTTTTTTATTTTTGTTGATTGAATCCAAACTAAATTCATTTGTATTATTGGGTAATTGTAAAAGTTTGTGCCGTTTTGGCATTGTTTGCTATTCAATCTTAAAATGGAAATGAAAATTTTGTAATGACAGAAAGAATTCAGACATGTAAAAAATTGTATTAACTAGTTGGTTAATTGAAATATGCTAAGTATTTAAATTAGAACTAGCATTGACATATCAAGGTCAAAATTCATCGCAGATGCAAAAGAGAATATTAGTATGGTGAAGGTGCTATTAACGATTTCACGACCGTGATGAGAGAATTTTAACTCGAGCGATGCATGATATTTTGAATGACAAAATATTGCTGCTAATTAAAAGCCGCATGTAAAAGTATTAGGCACTCCACGATAATTTGTGTCATATTTTCATGGGATTACCATAACTGAATATTAAATCAATTTTTTTCTAATCTTAACTAGTATCTTGTAGCCTCTACACTTAGCGTTTATTACTGCAGGCTCATTTAGGTATATACGCTACCAGTCCTCGTTACTTATTCTGCTCCACTTCAGCTATATATGAATTTTTTGATGTTAGAAAGTATCACCGTATATTTTTCATTAAAATTTTTAACAAATGATTTTTTTGGTTTTTATGCCGGATAACTGGGCGCCATTATTATTATTATGTGAGTATGGGGCAACCCATATAGGGAATACCGCGTGTGTACATGCCACACTAATGGAAAAGACCGACGGTCCTCCGGAAGAAGGCAAGATGGTCTTTAGTTGAAGAAGATCAGGGTTCAGAAGCTCTCTGATAAAAGTTCTTCTTCTAAGCCAGATTAGAGCAGGACAATCACAGAGAACATGTGTGCAAGTCTCGTCGCCTTCCATGAAGAGTCGGCATTGTGTCTCCTGAGACAGCCCTAGGTTCTGGAGTTAATACTGCAGCCTTACATGACCAGTGAAATATCCCAGCAACAGGCTAAGGTCCGTCCTGTTTAAAGTGATAACGCCCCTTAAGGTAAAGGCTCTAATTAGTTCTTTAGCATGTCTAAGACCTAGTAATGATTCCCAATAGACTAGGTAACTGGGTGCCATACAAGCAGTCCGATATAATTTGAACGACAATTTATGATATGGAGGGTTACGCTACCGAAATTTGTCGCGATGGCCAGTTTTATGCCCTCTTTATAAAGTCCAGAAGCTGCGATTCGTGCGTAACGGTAGTAATATTCTTCATACACTCTTACGCATGTGATCCCAAAGATACTTGTACATGTATACAAATTCTCTAAAATTATATTTATTATTTTGTCGTTTAATAAACATCAAGTGTTGAATATGTTTTATTGTAGCTATAAGGAGTAAAAAACGAAACTCAAAAAGGATATATAAGATCACAGCACGCCCGCCCAATTTTCTATGGTCCAATTTCTAAGCTGGAAAGCTCATTCCATGTGAGTTTTCTTATTTTTGAGAGCTTTTCTGGGTTTACAGGCTTTGAGCAAGCCCTTGTTTCATAGTTCTTGCACTCAGTGATTCCCCTCGCATTTTCAATAAAGTACCAGAAAGTCAGATCACATTGTTAGCGACTTTGCAGTCTGTTTAATAGGCTATCCTCTCTTATTCATTTTCTGTCTCGTTTTTGTTTATTTTTATCACTCTTCTTAAACCTTTTAAAAGCATATAGGCTCAGTCAGTTTATACATTAGAGTCTAAAAAATCCATGTACCACTAGATTGAGGAGAGTCTCCAGCTCTGCCGTCGGAGAAGTGCGGATGGCCCCATTGATGGAAAGGCAGGCCATTCTTTGAATTTTGCTTAATTTAGTTATAAAGCGCCGTTCTGTGCCACCAAGCTCAAGTCCCGTAAGTTACCATGGGCCTAATAATGGTGGTGTATATCCAGAACATGGTTTTCTGTTGCAAACCCCATGTTGTTTCACAAGTTCAAGGGATCTGCCTGTCCTGCTCACTAGAGTATCCATGTGATGGTTCCAGTTGAAGCTTGGCATTTCGCGTCACTCCTAAATAGTTGGCTTGATGTGAAAAGCCTATAGTTCTACCTGCGAATGTAGGTTCTGCAACTGCCAGTAGTGTTCCGTCTTCTAGTGAACGGAACTAGAACCGTTTTTTCGGGACTGACATTTGGTCCTACGCTGGCGCATCAGCTGGAGAACAAGCCGAGTGCCGGCTGCAGGCACCTTGGCACGTTCTGTTTCGCCTCTTACAATGATGACAACATTGCCTGCGTAACTTTGGGTGTAAAGGTTTTGGCCGCTGAGTAGCCCTAGGAGTTCATCTACAACAAGCCACCACAGAAGTGAAGATAAACCTCCTCCTTGTGGACTTCCTTTTGCTATAGTGCCCTCCAGAGACCCCTCGAGATGATAGACCATTAGTTTACGAGTTCTCAGCATATAATCAATTCATGCATACATCCGATGGCGTTACAGCTCAAATCGAGCCTTGCTCTTCTAAGGCATTTCTCCAAGTTTGACGGTAATTTGCAGCATGTCTCCAGTTCCGAAGGCTTCCTTTTGCTCGTCTAATCGCTCTATTATAGGGGTTTAGCGAGCTTTAATAACTCTCCCAGTTGCCGCTTTCTTGTCTGGGAATCCTGTCATACATATGATATAATCTTGTGAGAGTAATAAATAAATAGCCTTCATTTTCAAAAGCTGCACATACTTTATTAAATTGAATTAATAATTTTGTTTTTCATTAAAAAAATTCTTCTCTAGTAAAAAATTGGATAACCTTGAGCACAAACATAATATGTGTTTTGTCTATTATTATGTATTTTGTCTATTATTAATCGATAATATTTTTTTAGATGGGAGAACTTCCAGCTTCCAGTACCTATTCCGGGGCACCATCTTTCCACTATCCACATGCTGGTTTAATTAGACGTAGCCTTCCAAATATGGCCCATTCAATGCTTGTTCATGAGCCAGCTAAAATATACCCTTATCACCTTCTTTTAATAACTAATTATCGCTTGCCAGCAGATGTTGATCGTTGCAATCTAGAGGTATGTTAACAACAATTTTATAAACACATTTATTTTCAAGAATTAACAATAATATAATACTTTTAGCGACATCTATCTGACGTGGAATTTGAACATATTTTACAATGTAATCGATCAGAATTTTATCGACTCCCGCAATGGCGAAGAAACGAAATCAAAAGACGAGCTAGATTATTCTAAAATAGCATTCATGCAATTAATTAAAAAAAGAAACTACCAGAAGATCTACCTTTGACAGTCACTATTGGAACGAAATGAAGCTTCCTACAATATTTAAATTTGTCTGTCTTAAGTTTAAGATGTAAAGTGTGCAAGAGCTTTTATTGGTTCACTAAACAAAAATAACAATGCTAATTAAGGAAAATTGATATTAACGCTGAAAATACTGATGTAGTTCGTCTTATAATATGAAAGAGAGAAAGGAAAAGTTTAATTGGACGCCTGTGTATAATCATATAGGTGCTTCTGCAGTTTGTCGTAATAGTGAAAACTTTTTTTTAAAGATGCTTAAACATTAATAATGCGCGGTTGCTTTAAATGTTTCACGCAAAAAAAATTTAAAAAAAAAATGTCTAACAAACTCAGAAATATTAGAATGCAAAAAAAATTCATTTAAAGATATTTAATACATATTATGATATAAATGTACATCACAAAAGATAATTTCAAAATCTCTGCGTAGGATATGTAAAAGAAACACGACGGCTTTACGAAAAGATGAAATATAAAATAAAAATAAAAGATGACTAACAGTTTTTCTTGCTGACCACCTGATAATTTAATAATTATTTGTATTCTATATAAAACAACCTATAGGCTTATGAGCTTATTTCTAGAAATCCTGATTCTGACGAAATATTTTTTCATAATCAAAATATTTTCATAATGTGAAGTGATTAACTACCAAAATTTTTACAAATTTCAAACAAAATTTCATAGTAAATTTAGATAAGGTATCAGAAATGGCACATTTTGTAGATTAGGTTTGGACTCTCACAATTATGTCATTTTAAATTGATTTATATTTAAACAATTTTTTAACTATACAAGAAAAAAAATTTACATTTAAGAAAAATATATATTTATTATCAAAATATGCATTTTTAGGTTAATAAAATGTTTCTGCTGCAATTTAAGTGTTTTTGCGTGTCTGCTTTCATTAGTCTGCGTTGTCTGTTATGTTTATAGAGCTAGCTTATAGCTTAAGTAGATGCAATTGTATAATCCTAAGGTTATAGCAAAGTAATAAGTAATAAGCTTATAATTACATCATAATCTACTTCAATAACTACATAACATAAGCAAAAGTGACGGTATTTAAGTCCAAGTCTTTTAGAGAACCATAATAGCATTTTTGTCTCACTTCGCCATTATGTCACCATAAGTAACAACCAGAATAAGAGCCATTATGTCGGAAATCAAGCCATATCCGAAAGATAGCAAAGGGAAGATTTAAAGAACTGAAAAAATCAGCACGCTTTTTTCCCACCGGCTCCCATCCAAATACCGTGACAGAACGCTGACTTCGGTAATAAACAGGAGATGGCTTCCTCGGTATTATGTTTAAATGCGATTTTAGGAAAAAGGATCTTTTTTGTAAAGAGTGAAGACAGAAAAGAGGGAAAGTTATCTAAGTAGGAGAAATGGAAAGAAAGGATCATACCGAGGAGTAGATTCGAACCACCGTCCGCCGGAATTATTATTTGGACGTTTACCCTTAGACTACCAAGTCTGGCTACAAGTGCTATAGAATGCGGTGATCGAATGGGAAAACCGGATCGTTATGCTATAGGCAAAAGCAGATAAGAGCCATTGAAATTTAGCCAGCGGGCCCGAATAGAGCTAGAAAGCGTGTTCCATGAGAGTAGAATCCAGCTGCAAAATAATCGTGTTTGTGCCCATGCATCTACACAAGTCTCAAAGATTGAATAGCTAGTAGTCTTCAAAAACATGATTTCTTTGAGAATGAGAAAGACCATGTAATCTGAACATACGGGCTTTGTAGCATGCATGCTTTTCAAAAACAAAGTAGTAAAGTGGTGATCCGTGACTGAAACTTCTAAGAAAAGACTTGTGATTTTAAAAGTGATTCGTGCAGCATTTACGTCCAAAAATTTGTTTACAGTGCATGAAATGCGCAACAGCTAATTGTGGCAAAGCAAGCGCATCAGTGCTGTTTTCTGCATATGCGATCACAATTTTGATGTTTTTGACCAGGCACTACGCAGGTTTTTATTGCACAAAACCCGGTACGCTAGGCTCAAGAAAACTTTTGCATTTATTTGCCTAAGAAAAAATGGCAACAGTTCAGAAATTTTGACAGTTACTTATTTTTATTGCAGACATTACATAAATTGTTTTATGATTATTTGGAATTAATGAAATTGTTTTAATTAATAAAGAATTTAAAAAATATAAATAAAAACTAAAATTGTGTTATTTTTACCATTGCGGAAAGTTACTTTCAATTTCAAAAACCCTCTGACACGTCATGTACTCATGAACCGTTAAAATTTCTTCAAGGAATAAATGTATCGACAGTTATTTCTGGTAGAAAAACTAAAATTTTATCAATAGCGACACCTGCGTGTCATTAACAAAATCGAAATTTTTGGTGTAATTTGTTTTCTCAAGCATACCGGTTACAGAAAATATTTCTGAACGATTTCTTGACCGTTTTTTTGCATAGGTTTTAGATAGAAGAAGAAATTTCTTGGGTCTAACATATTGGGCTTAAAAAGTATGTGTATTTTATTAGGGGTTTCTTCTTTATATTTTATTCTGCATACTTTTAGGGTACTCGATGGGTGCTTTCCATTACAACACAAAGAGACACATGTTCCTTCAACGTGGCAACTAAATACAGCCACAAGCAAAAGTTGTGTCGAAACGACCATGTACCAAAAATACTTAAAATTACTACTAGTTATTTTGGAATACTATTAGCATTGCAAGTATAAATCTACGTCAGCCGCAAATTGGTAATATAATAATATCTTCTTTTAAAAAATGTCCGGGTGGTAGCACGTAAGTTGTTTCAATCGACCTCTTCATACAAAAATTTTGAATTTTTGTATGAAGAGGTCGATTGAAACAACTTACGTGCTACCACTCCAGGCATACTGCATTTTTCAAGAAGTTGTGTTCCTTTGGACGACGTACAAGAAGCTATGACGAACCTTAAAAACTATAAAGCCCCAGGAAAAGATAGCATAGCAACTGAAATGTGGAAATGGGCCAAGAATTAAGGAGTGGATTACACAAGCTTGTAGAATCGATCTGGCGTCAGAAAAAATGTCCCACTTGAATGAAAAGAAGGTGTGATATGTCCCCTGCATAAAAAAAGGAGCTCAACCTCTATGCAAGAACTATAAAGGAATAACCTTCTTCAACATATAAAATCTGGTCCGCTATTTTGTACAAAAAAAATCTATCCATCACAGAAGGCATAATAGGGAGCTATAAATGAGGCTTTCGACCAGGTAAGTCCACTACAAACCATATTTCCACTCTAAGAAAATTCTTGAAAAATCATGTGAATTCAACATAAATATTCACGTACTGTTTATAGACTCCAAGCAAGCATATGACAGCGTGACGAGCTATATTTAAAGATATGAAGTGCTTCCGATTTCCAAAACACCTAATCGAAGTAACAAAAGCTACAATGGAGATAGAACGATGCAGAGTAAGAGTTACAGAAAACCTCTCAGAAGGTTTCATATCACAGAGGGGTCTGAGACAGCGTGATGCGCTGTCATGCCTCCTATTTAACATGGTGTTTCAGAATGTGGTAAGAAACGACGGGATCCATCTTTAACAAGCCATCATAGACAATGGCTTACGCTGATGACGTCGTCCTAATAGGTAGGTCTTTTGCAAGTGTGAAAGAAGCCTTCATCGAACTGGAAATAGCTGCAAGAAGAATGGGATAACTCATCAATGAAGCAAAAAATAAGTCTCTTTGCAATTCAAAAAGATACGCAACTCCAAGACAAAATATAACAATAGATACTTATAACATAAAAACCGTTAAAGAATTTACTTATCTTGGAACAGTATTGCAAGCTGACAGTGGCGAGACAACGAAGATAAGAGGGAGAATAAAACGTTGCTAACAGAAGCTATTTTGGCCTTCCACAACATATTACCTCACGTATCCTCTCTAGAGGAAGTGTCAACTATATACCACACTAATCAAGCCCGTTATGATGTATGGATCAAAGGCGTGGACTTTGAAAGTGGCTGATGAAACTCTTCTAGGTACTTTTGAAAGAAAAGTACTACGTACAATATTTGGCGGTGTCTGTGAAAATGGAGAAGGATTGGTGCATCAGAAACTTAAGAAAAAAAGTAGGTACTGTTAATAATGCATTTTTCTGAGAAAAATGCTAAAAACGAAAATTTTTGGGAGGTTCATAAGGAATATGTCGAAGAAGCTCCTAAATGGAGTCACTCAAGTTTCTGTTCTTTGTAGCAAATAAAAGAATACACAATTACCTAAAAAACAAGCCTAATTATGTTGTTTTAGGATAATCGGTATAGGAGCTATTAAAGTTTAAGTATTAATTAAACACTAACATAAAAGGTTTTCTGCCAGGTACATAGCATGGGCACAGACCTGTGTTTTCTAGTATAAATATGTTCATACTTCAATTTGGTTATATGTAGTTTAAAACTGTTACTGGATAGGTGCAGTTGCGGATCCAAAAATTTTCCGGAAAACGAACATACCAAACTTGCGCACAACTTCAGGCCAGATACGCCGATTTTTCTTATGGTCGCCATGTGTACTAACAATTCAAAAATATTTCATCCTGTTACTCGATATGTAGGTTACGTTTTTTGCAGACTGTATATTGGACTATGTTTTTTGTTAGTTTATTTAAAAAAATTTTGATTTTTACCGCGGCTGCGTAATTTAAGGACTGGGCTAGCACCCGTCTGCACTCTTTGCTGCCCAGTTCATTTAAAGAAAAACTAATCTAAGTTTTACAATTTTATTAACAGTTTAACTTATATATAATATAAATCCAATTCCCATATATTATAAGTAAATAATAGTAATTAAAAATGCACTTAATATTAATATGCATTCCAAAATTAAGGTAATATGATTTTAACATTTAGTACAAGATGGGTAATTTTAAACAATTTATCTACTTTAGATAGTGATTAACTTAAATAATTAAAGTATATAACTAAATAAGTTGATATAAGTTAATTTCCCCTTTCAATTGGAATGATAGGTTATTCATTACTTAATGTAGACTTCAGTTTCAGTTCAGTTTCATTCAGTTTTCGCCCTAAAATATTCATAGAGGTCCAAACTTAGTTGTGATTTTGTTACACATAAACTGCTTCCAATGATTTGTTTGTGGTAAATTTGACGCGTTGTAAACCTAAAAAAGGATCATTTAAAGGTTTCTTATGAATTCCAAGTATTCATTACCCCATATTCGCGTAGAAATCTCTCTCTTCTTCCTGCCATTCTGTAATCACAACTTCAATACTTGCGTATCTATTATCAAAACAGATTCTTGCTGCTAGATTCATCATTGGGCTAGCTATTTTATTGAATTGATAATTCGGGCTAACAGCAAACCGACAAACAAAAGCAGCACTTGGTATTATGTTGTGCGTTTTAGTACGTAATGTCCCTACAATCTTACAAATATGTTAAGCATATATAGATGTTTGTATATACGCTGTACCTTCCGACGAAATTTGTTTTTATAACTAGCCTCAAACGGGGCATCATTAAAGTAGACATCATAGGAGATATCTGCAGGGCTACACCGTAGAAGGAACGGCTCATATGATTCGGCTACCCAGCATTCACTTGGTTTTTCCTAAAATTAGAAACTCAATGATCTAAGTCTACTTATCTGCCATTGGCGAAACCCGGGTCAACGTACCTGAGCGATCTCAACCGCTTTCATGAAGCATGACATGTAGGACCCAACAAATATTAAAAATATACAGCCAGGGACACTTAAGGCACAAAGGGTCAGAGGTACCCCAAGGAATATGAAGAGTAATGCCCATGTTATGACTATTGCTTGTACTGTGATCTGACGATATAAGCATTTTATAGTTCTACTAGAAGACTACTAGGCAAGGACAAGTTCACATACCTCTTTAAATAAGCATGCTAAAAAGGATTTATTAGCAAATGACATTGCATAATCCTTTATTAGTTCTTCACTTTTTAGGCAATCTTCATCACGATATGGTCTTATTATAATAAACGATTTCATTTCTTCTTAATGTAAAAAGCCTTGGACCGGCCCTAATCAAATCCCCAAATCTATTTGACAAATTAAACATAAATATACCCCCCCCCCCCACCTCCTTTAATACTAATTCGTGGTGAATATGGTTTGAGTCTATGATTAAACCTAAAAAAATTTTTGGTGTAAAACGATTGTCAAATAATTGGCATCAAAACGTCAATTGGCGGCTTCATGGTGCTTGTGTCTTTCTAGTTACTCGGAAAATATTAATTATTTTCTAGATTTTTTCCAAAATATATTGGATACTAGAAGTCTCAAACTAATATTTAAAAGTAAAACAAGTTAATTGCTCGATAAATACAGTAGAATATAGAAGATGACTGAAATGGCTACTTCATGTGCAGATTTCAGCACAGATCAAAAGAATGGAAACTTTATATGTGGTGTTGTTGAAGGTAATTCCTTTTACTTTATTGAATTATTCTCGCCTAAGTAAACTTTTTAAAGGATTTTATGGCCGGCCATGGACAACGGAGCAAAGGAAGGAGCTGTTTCGAAAGTATAAAATGAAGTACAATAGATCGGTACAAAACTTATTTTTTTGTGTTTTACAGACTTAAAAAATGGGGCATGGATTCGTATGTATATGCACCTAAGGACGACTATAAGCATAGGGCATATTGGCGTGAACTTTACACTGTAGAAGAGGCAGATCATTTAACAAGTACTTGATGACCATTTAAGATATTTCTTATACATTTTTTTTTGTATTTTGTATAGGCTTGATAGCTGCAGCTAAGGAACAAGGTGTTGCATTTTATTATGCTTTATCACCAGGATTAGACATGACATATAGCAGCCCAAAGGAAATTTTAGCTCTGAAAAGAAAACTGGAACAGGTTTCTCAATTTGGCTGTGATGCCTTTGCATTGCTTTTTGATGATATTGAATCTGAATTGTCAAAAGCTGACAAGGAAGCTTTCCAAACATTTGCAAACGCCCAAGTAATCACTAATGAATACTTATATATTCTATCATGGCGTAAATTAATAATTTTAGGTATCAGTAACAAATGAGATTTTTAACCATTTGAATAGTCCAAAATTCCTGTTTTGTCCTACTCAATATTGTAGTACAAGAGCTGTACCCTCCGTTGGACATTCAGAATATTTAAATACTCTTGGATCGAAATTGTGTCCAGAAATAGATATAATGTGGACCGGATCAAAAGTTATTTCTAAGAATTTCAGCATTGAATCTATTCAAGAAATTACAGAAGTCTTAAGAAGACCACCAGTTATTTGGGATAATTTACATGCTAATGATTACGATCAAAAACGGGTGTTTCTTGGCCCATATTCTGGACGGTCCCCCGAACTAATCCCATTATTGCGGGGTGTTTTAACTAATCCAAACTGTGAATTTCATGCCAATACAATAGCAATTCATACATTAGCATACTGGTCGAAGTGCAGCTTAGACACTAAAATTAATAGTAATATTAGTTTAAATTTAACCCAGCAGCAACTAAATTTGATTTTTTCAGATTCCATTTCTGCTGATATAAAGCTCGAAACTGAGAATGACGATGGAATTAGCAATGAGGACCCTCCAACCTGTTTGTCAAAAAATATTTACCATCCTAGAGTCGCTTTAAGGTACTTTATTTGTAATCGAATTAATTTTACATTTTAAATTTTTTTATTCATCAAGGAACGCTATACTGGAGTGGCTTCCTGAATTTTTTGTGGAAAAAGAAGCATGGGGGCCCATTACCAAGCCACAGCCAACAGTAACAAGTAAATAAATGTTTAATTATTTTAATTATGATACTTAAGTCGATCCCTTATAGTGGTAATGCCAATAATACCGATTATACCGTCTGTTAATACCTGCATGAGTTTAACTACAACAACAACAACCACCTCTAGTACGAGTACAACACCAATGCCAGAAGTAAATACAACTCAGCTACAAGCTTTAGCTGAGGTTTGCAGTACAGTTACTGCTTCTAATTCATCATCTTTGCCGAATTCAGTTATGAACTCTTTAGTTTCTCCAACTAAAGTAATAACCAATGATTCTATTCCAAATCCAATAACTTCTGCTGCTTCGAACATTGAGATGCCAAAAAAAATTCCAGTATCCAGTGTACCGGTACCAATTATGACTGCAAAGGCAGAAGCCAAACCGATAGAAGTTGATAAAAGTGATGGAGAATTGGACGATGTTAATAATTCTGATATATTGGTGAAAAACGCCAGAGGAGAAAATATTTCCGAGAATTCAGTTGATAAACTAAAATCAGTTTTGGAAGAGGATGTTCCAATAGCGGAAATTGAATCTCAGCCAACTGTTAATAATGACAGTGCAAAAAAATCTATTCAGTCAGATATTCCCGATGCCCTACAAATGCAAGATGGAAACTCATCACCTGGCAGCATAAATGAGCCAATGGAATGTGGAAGCAGTTTAACATCACAAGCATCCCCTAAAAATAATACTAAGAGTCCATCTGATGATGTCGTTATGTCTGAAACAATATCGGTACGATATTTATTTTCTTTTTTTTGTGCTGTTACATAAGCAAAATATCTTTTAAATTCCTTTTCCAGACATGTTCTGCTAGTATGCAAGTAGAAAGCTCCGAATCATCTCTAGTTTCTAATGCTGACATGACTGAGGATTTCGAAAAGTACATTAATTAATTCTCTTCTTTCTGTTAATCTAACTTACTATTTGACTTTAATTTAGGTCCAGTGATAAAAACATTAATGTCGAAGATCTATATTTGCTTTGTGATTTATTTTATTTACCTTTTGAACACGGAAGTCGAGCTCTGCAGTTATTAAATGAATTTTACTGGTTAAAATCAAATGCTACCGTCGTACTTCATGCATCTAGGAAGACTGAGAATTTAAGTCCAGAGGTAAAATTATTATATTCAGTAGAAATTATTTTTAATCTTTACTTTTATTTTTTGGTTTGAGCTTGAAAGTATTATTACAATATTACTTTTACATTAGTTAGGATTATTTTAAAGGCTATCCTATCCGCGATATCACGTAATATTATAGGCGTGTTTTTTCAGTAATATTAATATCTTTTCTACATGCAGCTTCCGTTCGGCGATAAAGTAAACGTTAATTCAATTATTAGAATCGAAATATTTAAGAAAAGGTTTTCTTTTTGCTAATTCCATGTTAAACTATGTATGTATACTTAATTGTAGGGGAAATATTTAATGCTACATAACTAATTTTTTATCTGGAAGATAAAAGTCCAGAGATGTACCTTCTTTGGTACTACCTATAATAGAGTGCAATGTTAGGAAAACAAGCTCTAGTAGGAAAGAATGTTGAGAAAAGAATGAAAGAACTCTAATCCTATCGCAATTTTACTTGATCGGCTACCATCAATTATCGTGACCGAATGCTGGTTTCGGTGATAGATCATGCGATGGCAAAAGAGGGAAGACAACCGCATTTCTGTAAAGGAGTAAAATAAATATGTATATATAGGCGGGAGAGATGGAAAGACCAACGAATATGTGAACATTGGTCTCTGCGATGGCGACCGAATGCCTTATATTACATATAAGCTAATGTAGCCGACATATTTTGTGTGAAAGACTGGAGCGCTACTGGAATTAGCGCCTAAAATCTCATAAGGAACGAATGATTTTTATTCGCTAAATAATGTTTTGGGGCACATATTCAGTTTTTTCCATGGCGCATATATCTTTAGAATTCATAATCATTCGCTAAGTAGGTACTTTCTTATTTTCTGAATTTGTTTCTCAATACAAATTTCGGTAATGTTGACAGATGGTGCAGAAAGAGTATACTATCACTTCCTTTATCACTTCTTACGTCATTCTTCCAATGTTCTTACCATCACTGATCACCAAGGTGACAATAGCAAATTTAATTTTTAGATTCGATAAATGAAAAATAAATTATTATTATGCAAAAAGATGATCTTTTAGTTATAACATAATCTACTCTCCGTAGAAAACTTGAAATGAACAGTTGTCGGCTTATATCTGTGAATGGGATAGGTTTATAAACAACACCGACTCAATTTTTTTGCAAAGATTGGCAAAGATGATTTATGATGTCACTCAGTTTGACATGCATAAGATATGTACGTCCTGGTCTACGCCCTCCTCCCAGGTTTGCCCAAAGTCTAGATATAACAAGTCTTTCATCTTCATACAAAATTTTCCCCCCGTTAGTTGTGTGCGTGCATATATGAACATCATTGCTGAGCACAACTCAACGCATACATCGTGAACTCGGCGAGACAAAGCCAGATGCTCTCTCTTCGAAAAAGTATGCAGAACAGAAAAGGAAGTTTATCCCCATATAAAATAATAAAATCTTCCGCTGGCTAGTTGTGTGCTAGCGTGTATAAAAAATGTTGCATTCTCTCTCTGGTACCCTGACACCGTCATTTTCGCCTTTCACTGACTAACCATATGAAGATGAAAGACTTGTTAATATCTAGACTTTGGGTTTGCCTTGCTGTCGCATACCACAAATACTACTGCAATGTTCTTCGTTCACTTGCCCACCGAACCCTACCAAGCTTTATTTTCTTCACGATATTTTGGCCACGATAGCGCTCGTCCGTTTTGTCATTATAGAGTTTTCTGAATTATGCTCCTTCACATAGAGTGCCAACAATTTTTTGAACGACTCTTCTTGAACACGACAAAGAAGTTCAACCTTCGTCTTATACCTAGCGGACGACTATAATAAAATGCAATGATACATCGGCTGAAATCAGAAGACGAAGAAGACATTAGGGCGGGCCGCATCGCATAACAAAAATCCTCCTACATCAGTTTCATACATTTTATATTAACTATCGCACACTACAGGCAGGCCGCATCGCAGCGGCTGGCGTATCGCTTGCTAGGCGTATTTTTGCGCTACGGCCTGTCACGGCTGTAGTGTGCGCGAGCCTTTAATGAACATTTATTAGTGATCTAGGAAAGGTGGACTAACGATTGTTTTCAAAGTAAGTAAATAATATTTTAATTATAATTAGGTATTATGTATACAATGTTTGTATTGTTAGTATACCTACCACATGTAGGTACACCTACGTATCTATTAACTTTTTGTTATTAGGTCCTAAGTGCACTATCGTTTTACACGTGGGGATTCTAGGAGCAGATGCTCACCAAATGTAAATAATTCACCGGTCAGTGTATCAAACTGCTTACGAGCAGTGACATTGGCCCTAAATAGTGATCATTTTCGACGAAAGTGCCGCCACTCGATAATCACTCAAGTTCTCCCGAAAAATCGCGTTTCGTTTTTTAAAAAAAAGCGGTTATGTCTAAAGAAACAGGCAACACTGGATCTCGGACAAAAGCTGGCAAAAAATATAATGCAGGAAGGTTCTAAATAATAACTTGAACTCTACAAGCGACGCGGAAAAACTCTACTAAAAAGCATGTAAAGAGTGCGGACGGAAGGCTGCTGTTCAGCGACGAAGAGCAACTTCAAAGATGGAGAGATCATTTATTTGCCACCCTGAACGATCCATTTTCACAGGAATCTGAAGAAAACAGCAACAATGCACAGCCAATAATAATCACCACTCATGTACCATCCAAGACAGAAATGGCCAATGGTAAAGCTGCTGGGGAAGATGAGATCCCGCCAGAATTGTTGAAAGCCGACCCAAGCCTTATAGCAGATGCGCTACATCCAATCCTGGAAATAGCATGGAAGACCTGTACCTTCGGGAGTATTACACGGGAGGTATCATAAAAAAGGGACCTAACAATATGCGAAAACTTAGAGGCATTTGTCTATTATCTACTGTGGGTCTTGTCCCACAATTTATTACCTAGGGCTAGGATAAGAGAGGCAGTAGACCGAACGCTTAGAAAATGGCCGGTTGGATTCAGAAAGGGGCGACCCTACATAGATCATATTAACACGTTGAGAATCAGTGGAGCGGGCTCTACGAGCACTACGGCAATGTGGATCTATACAACAATTCCAAATGCAGAAAAATTATCCGATTGCTTTAAACTGCTTTAAGATGAGCTCAAAAGTTGGACAAGGATGCCTACTTTCGCCATTACTCTTTCTTTTAGTAATGAACGACGTCCTTGTCACTGGACAACAGAACAGGTGCCATAAAAAGGGATTGCTAGACCGCCTTATGAATCTCGGCTACGCGGATGATATTCACAGACATCAGGACCGCAAAAATATGTTAAACAATTTATCAACCAAAACTAGCTCAACAGCCTTAAGGCTAAATCCGATTAACACTAAAGAAAAGCAAAAAAAAGGGCAGCCACCATTGAAGGCACAGCTCTGAATAACCGTGAAGTGGAATTGGTAGATAAATTCTGTTACCTCGGCAGCATTATTACCAAAAATGGGGGAGCATAAAGAAGACGCCAGTTCCAGAATAAATAAAGCAAAAAGTGCATATTCATGCCTCTCTCGCATATGGAGATCGACAGAGATCTCAGCTAACACCAAATTTCGGTTGTTCAACTCCAATGTTAAGGTAGTTCTTTTGTATGGTTGCGAAACATGGAAAGTCATCCGATTCATCATAAGTTTTCATCAACAGATGTTTACGTCGTACCCTAAAAATCCGCTGACAAGATAGAATCACAAATCAAGAACTATGGGCCGCCCTGGCTAAGAAAGGATAGATGAGACAGTGACGAACTGTTTCTACCCTATGTCCCGCGACGGATTAAAGGAGCAGAAGAAGGAGAAGAGATAACAGTTAGGTTCTAAATTCATAGAACCGATGGCCAACTTGTCGTTTTATTTGTGGCGAGTAAGAACCACAACATAATTGGTACATTTGGTAGGATAAAAGAGCTACAATTTACGCACCTAGTATTTTATCTGACATGGTAATATTAGCATTTCTATTCAAGCAAAAGAAAAATACCCTAGTCTGTATTTTAAGTCAGAAATCTTGATTATATTAGAAATTTAAAAAATTTAAAGTAAATATATACTATTTTTACTCTTTAGGTACAGGAATGGGTACGAAGATCTGAAAAGTTTTCTAAACTCTGCCACGACATTTTAGTCTTATCACGAAAAATTGCTTCTTGTGTGAACAAGGAACTATCTTATGATCTCTTTTCATATGTTTGGGACATATCTGGAGCAATCTCCCTTTTAAACGCTTTTGTTAAATGGTTATGTAAGAAATATTAAATATTTAATTTACGTATCTAGAACAAAATATTTTTTGCAGCTTTAGGACGCTTTCCCTCCAATATAAATTCGTATACCCAAGGAAGTTATACATGTATTAAAAAACAAATTAGCTCCTATTAAACAAATTTACTAATAATTTCCTGTAATTATAGGGTTCAGCAAAGGCTGGAAAGAAACATTCATGTCGGGTGATCAAGAACCATGGGTATTTCGCGGTGGGCTTACCGCAGATTTGCAAGTAAAGTGAAACATTACGCTATAAATTAAATCGGTACTAAGTTTTTGTTTTTGTAGCGCTTAATGCCGGTGGATTCTGGAAATGATTTATTTTTATATAAGCTGCCCGATACACCGACCACAAACTATTATACAATTCGACCATATTCTCCTTTAGATGAAGAAGATGTGTACAGAATTTGTCACAAGACGTGCAGAGATGGGTCAGACTGCACTGATCTTTTTCCAGGTATAATAATTTATTACTATTAAAACTACTTGATACTATTTTTAATTTCTAGAAAATTTGCAAAGTATTCCAGCAGATCGTCTAATTGGTCCTTTTCTAACATTAAGTCCTGAAATGTGTTTGGTTGCACAAAATACGGGTAACGTTGTTGTAGGATATGCATGTGCCGCTTTAGACGTTCGAGCATTTTATCGTAATCAAGAAATGTGTTGGATACCTGAAATGTGTCAGAAATATCCGCTATCACTTTTGGACACGCCAGATCTTACGCAAACTGCAAAGGATGCATTAAACCACTTTCATAATTTTAATTATGAATGTCCTCAAGATATTCTTACAACCCATCCATCTATTATAACATGTTCCATTTTAAAGGAAGACATGAATTCAGACCAATCTGTAGGTAAACGTCTCATAACTGTCTTATTAGCAGCCCTTCGTTCTAATGGTGCATTTGGAGTTCATGTCTGTATTAACACAACTGATAGCTATCTTTTCCAATTTTATTCCAAATTAGGTTTTGTAGAAATATGCCGTGATTCAAATTATTCTAGAGTATATCTAGGAAGAAATTTTTAGCAGAAAAGTAAAAAAATTTTAGTTCTTAAGTATAAAATATGAAACGCACCGTTGCATTGTTTTTTTAATACAATATTTCTTCAGATAATTTCGGATAAGACTGTTCATTTCTTCTCATTTTTTTGTATAAATGATTAAGTTCCAAAATGTAATTTTTAAGACGAAGCACACTAATAACTTTTCGGCACCGTACTTCTTGCATCAATATTAATTTAAATGTTAATATTATATTAATAATCACATATACAGTAACAAATAAACATAATTTTTAAGAAATTCTTAAACAATATTTTTTTTTATCCAATCTTACTTTAAAAATTATTGAAATTTGAAAACTATTTATAAGTTAAATCGATCATTTACGGCATTGTCTTTTAATCGAAATTATTGCAAGAAGGTAAGTTTTAAGAGTAATATTTATTTATTACGAGATATTGTCCTTTAATTATTAATGAAACACACTTTCAGTATTGCTAGATGAGAATTACTTATTTGTAATTTTCACTGAATATTTGGAGTTGTTGGTTAAAATCCAATTTCTGCCAGTTTTTATTGGCACTTGGAAAGAGCATTCGGTATGAAGTGGTCCATTTAATTTTTCCACATTTTAGAAAATTACTTTAATCCGAATATGATGAACATTAATGCCGCTGCGAATCTAAATTTTGATGACGGTGCTCCGCATTAATCTTACGTCTACCACAATGAACGATAAATACATGTCAGACTGTACCTTTATGATTGCAGAGAAATTTGTTTTTGGAGTTACGGGGTTTATCCTTGGGAGATCTACCATTTATGATTCTTTTCCTCCACGGGTTGAACTTGCCCTTCCTGGCCAGTTTTTTGTATACCCATTCGGAAAAAAACAGCAAAACTTGGTATATCCGCATCGGTCTAGAAGTTAACATTGCTACAAATTTAAAATCAGCCCAAATATTCCACGACTACTGTGAATACTGTGGGAGACTGAACGGTATTAATTGCCATTCTTTCAGGGAAATCCATTTCTCGTAGAAGTCCTTCAGCATTATTCAGTTTTTAGTAAAGTAACTCATAAAGTATTCTTGTCGAGTACGAAAATATGTCTCTCGAATTTTCATCTAACAAATTCCATTGTTTTAAGCTCGATCCAAGAAGTTGAACCTTCCATTTTGAGAGACCTTAATTTCGAACAAGATCATTCAAATAGATTGTCTAAGGAGATGAGGTTCTTGTCATGGGCTTGAAGAAGTACTTACAAAGCAGTTGCTCGAATGACTGTTGACAAAGAACCTTTTTCATTATCCACCAATTCGTTACTGTTCGGAGGAACCGGAGGAAAGCATAATTTCTTCGAGGAGCTGGTTTTCGTGAATCCTCGCGTCAGAATCATACAAAATTAGAAATCGTTTCCATGGTTTTGTGGTTCACTTCAAATCATAAGCGTGGCAAAGAACAGGTCTTATGACTTCCTTTGAGCCAACCCATTAAAGTTCTTGAGCAACTCTTACAAAAGCAAGCCACTCTTCCTATCAGTTCCAACTGGTCTTATATTTATACGAACTATTTAAATAGATAAAAGTAGTGTAAACGAAACACAACAAATTCTAGATTTTGAGAAATTTAAGAAATATATACCTATATAACTGTAAATATATATGTACGTGACAACTAAAAATGGAAAGCATAGATTCAGCACATTAAAAGGTGATATTTTTATTTGAAGGAGGATTTCGTCGCAGACCAGTGATTATCTACAACGAAGCGAAAAGGCTTGAAAATAATTCGAGCCCGTCTGATGAGTCTAGTGATGAAGAATTCTAGCCTAATAATAGCGAGCCCGAAGGTAGCAACTCTCGTGATAGTGACTCGAAGAACAATGATAGTGACAAGGAAAATGAAAATATAAATGTTGAATAGAGTACTTGTATTAAAAGGGGCAACAGAAAACCTTTTGATTTTTCCAACAATCTATAACATCGCTAGAGAATATATATGTATAAAAAAGTAAGGTAAAGTAAAGTACCATACGTCCCGAATTTCCCGGAACAATCCCTGTCCTGTCAACTCGTTTTATGTTTTCGAATTTATAGCCGAATTCCGAATTGTCCCGAAAATCGCCGTGCCCGTTCATTGAAAAAACTATAAGCGATTCTCTTGTACGGTACAATATATGTTCTTCAAAATTTTTAATAAGCCAGACGTACACATTTTAAACTTCATATTAAAAGTAATAAACATAAAACGTAAATTCTACTGCTGCATCTTGCTCGTCATTACACAATTTCTTCAAACCGGAAAAAATGGGTGATAAAGATGCAAGTTACACTTTCCATCATTTCGTTTAGTACCCCCATACACAAACCGAGTTTTTAGGAAAGGGGTCGCAAGGAAGTATATGTCATGCATGTAATTTGCACCCATCGCTGCGACCCCTTGCCTAAAAAATCGGTTAGTGTATGGGGGTAATAAACGAAATGTTGGATAGTGTAACTTGCATCAAAGAAGAGCAATTAGTTGTAGTAGAAGGTACTGTTGCATACCATATTATTTGCCACAACCATAGCTGTAGGATTGTACGTCCAAGCTGCTTTAAGTGGTATTTGAGCCTAAATTTAGATGATGCAAGTTACACTTTCCATCATTTCGTTTATTACCGCCATACACAAACCGAGTTTTTAGGCCAGGGGTCGCAGGGAAGTATATGTCAAGCATGTATTTGCACTCATCGCTGCGACCCCTTGCCTAAAAAATCGGTTGTGTAGGGGGTAATAAACGAAATGATGGATTGTGTAACTTGCATCGATGTGCAGCACATATTTTCCATGACACTATAAGGCGAGAATCGGGTAATGTTTTGCCAGTTGATATAGAAATGATTATTTCTAAGATATGCGTATACTTTAAATTATTAATAGAGAAGAAGCATTAAAAAATATTTGCAACTTCGTAGAAACCGATTTTTCAAGGATACTAGGGTATTCACAAACAAGATGGTTAGCATTACTTCGCGCCATTGAAAGGGTACTTCAATTTTTTTTTACTTCTGAAGGCTTATTTTCAATCTCAAGACAAGTGTTTTATGCTTATTTTAAAATTCTTATAGCATCCCGAATTCCGCACTTCGAAATCTGGTCACCTCAAAAAAAAAGTCCATTTCGTATGGAAAAATTGGATAACGATCTGATCAAGATTACAGTTTCACAGACGAATTTATATGCTCAATAATTCTTACAATGCTACCACCAAGGAATGAAAAAGTGGTGCTAAAATAAAATAATATCTTTTTAATAGGTCTTTTAGTAGATAGTTTGATTTTCTTATAACAAATGTTATTTGTACACACAAATTTATTGATTAATTGGCAATAATAACGTTTGGTTATTATTGCATCAAGGAATCACATGTTCATTTAATGCGGGTGGATCCAATTTCAATTTTATTTTTGAGTAGAATCGCTGACACTGCACCCTACAACCTCATAAAGGTGAATGTATGCCCCTTACAGGTGAATGAGCTTATGACTCGGCGTTTTGCATTTCTCTTAGGAAATTAAGTTAAGATTGTTTATAAATGAATCCAATGAATTTGTTTTAATTTAGGTGATGCAAAGTTTTAATTTATATGTGCTGCAGGGTCGTATTTGGTTTCTGGAGTCGATGGATCGACTCGACAAAAAAGCTTCTCGATTTTCAGAAGTTTCACATTTGGCATTACGACCAAATCGACAGATAAGCGCTGCCATACAAAACCATCAAATTGTGTGTTATTACTCCAAGTGCAGCAACCCACGTATATTTAATTAAAATAGAAACTGTTAAAAGTTTATTGTATGCATGAATTGAGCTTTTTAATTAACCTCAAACGTCTTTATCGACACGTAAAGAGACGATAACGTTGTCGATATCGTGTTGCCAAATGCCAATTTTTATTTATCGACAGAAGTCGATATCGACTCGAGAAACCAAATACGGCCCCTGATCACGCGATTTATTGGTTATATCTTTATTAACACACGAAATATGATTATAATGGTAAGATCAGACGGTATCACACACTGGTATCCTGAAAGCAAGTTGAATCAGTTTTGATGCTAATTTACTAATCTACCTACACCTATTATAAATCTAAATGATTTTTATATTAAATCTCATCAATTTAAAGGTTTCCATTTCCTTATATTTCATACAAGTCCAGTGAGATCATAGTGTCTAGATCTAGACACCGATAGGCTACCTATAATTTCAATATTGTTCTTGTTGAGATATTGATTGTAATTATGTATTGTTTTGTTCGAATGTTTCGTCATAATTAACATTCATCGGCACATTTGATTCCTTCGCATCGCCGACTTTTCGTCTTTAGTTGCGTCCATTCCGAGATAATACTTTATTTCGCCCACTGCATGAATCGCATCGTTCCACGATTTTGCTGCTTGTCCCTTTCTTCAAATCCCGGCGGCTGTTTCATGTAGATCGTTTCTTTCAATTTGCCATTTAAGAACGCTGTTTTGGCATCAAAATGTTGAACGATAAATTTTTCTTTAGATGCAATCGATAGCAATGTTCTGAATGTTGTTAGTCTAGCGAAAGGTGCAAAAACCTGATCATAGTCGGTTCCATATTTTTGCGAAAACCCTGTGCAACTAGACGCGCCTTGAACCGTTTCACTTTTTCATCTGCCTTTGTTTTTATATTATAAACCCATTTGCAACCAATGGCCTTTCGATCCTTTGGTAATTCACACAATTGCCATGTTTCGTTTTTCTTTAACGAGTTCATTTCATCTTGCATTGCGCGAATCCATTGTTGCTTATTTTCGCACGATAGAGCTTCTGACAAACTTTTCGGTTCGGTTACTTTATTGCACACTATATTTATTTCTTGAATCAATCGTCGTGGTGGTACACCTTTATTTACACGCTGTGAAATTCTTCGGGGTGGTGTTCCGTCACTTTCAGCACAGCTTCCTGAATGATCTTCTTGATTTTCTTCTTCATTTAATCTTTCGCAATTTGATTTCCCGTATCGGCGTCGTCGCTATTGCGCGCACTTTCGTTGTTATACGATGATTCGCCAAATTCAATGCCAATGATGCTTGATTCACCTTTTGCATCATTGTCCCTTTGCTTTTCGGATGATGATAAATCAATGCTGATTGAATCCACTCATTATTGCTGCTGTATCATCCAATTTTCGACGTTTTTCTGCTGGTATGTGAACAAAACATTTAGTACCGACAATTGAAAAATGTTTGATATCTGGTTTTCGATGATTCCATGCTTCAAACGCTGTCGTTTCGATGGCTCTCCCTGGAAGTCGATTCTGTATGTAGTTTGCTGGATTAACCGCTTCAGCCTAAAATTTGTATGGTAATTTTGCATCCAATAACATACAACGCGCCATTTCGACCAACGTACGATTTTTTCTTTCTGCAACTCCATTTTGCTGCGGTGTGTATGGTGTTGTATACTGGATTTGAATTCCTTCATTTTTCAGAAAATCAACAACTTTACTTCCGATGTTTTCTTCTCCTCGATCCGAACGTATGACTTTTGGTTTTGTGGAAAATTTATTTTTCACCATTGCTACATACTCCTTTAGTTTGATTTCGACTTCTGATTTATTTTTCAGCCGATAAATAACCGTATATCGCGAAAAATCATCAATAAATTTGAGTATGTATCGCTCGCCGCTCGGTGAACCGTTTGCATAGGTCTACATACGTCCGTATGAATGAGATCGAGTAATTTTGCCGATTTGTTCAACGATTGTTTGGGAAATGGAAAACGTCATTTTACCTTGAAGACACACTTCACATTTGAATTTGATTCCACAATCGACTATTTTCATTCCGTCAACAAAACCTTTTGAACACATTTTCTTAATAGCTTCTGGATCGCGATGACCAAAAATACGATGCCAGTGATGAATGCGATTTTCTTTGTGTTCGCATACTGCGTATGCTTTGTTTGGTTGACGTAACTTAAATAAATTCGATTGTAAGTCAGCTACTGCAACTTGTTTTTTTATTGAGTTTTATTTCACACGATTTCCGTTTTGGGTTAAAGTCCACTGCATACCCTTTTTCAAGCAATTGTTTTACTGATACTAAATTTCCTTCGATGCCCAGCATGTAATTTTATTATAGATTTTTCTTTAAAAGTATTTATTAAATATAAAGAGGCGCGATATTTTCATTTTTTGTACCTTTGCTAGTTTTATGCGTGAACTCAGTTCAACCTACCTATTTTCGTTGAGTTGAGCAGAGTTGAAAATCTTTAACGAAAACTCTTAACTCATTCTGTTTCCACATTACTGTGTTTCCATGCACAGTTTATCCTGAGTTTACTCAGATTAAGCGCCCATGGAAACGGGGATTGAGTAAAGTCTCGTTAAATCCAAGTAAACTCAACGAAGCCAGTCCGATTAAGCCGGGTTTTGCATATGTGTGTGTTTCAGTATCATTACTGCACACATACCAACGGCGAGGCAATGTAAAATTAATTATCTGTCACTTTAACCCAGAACCGTCATGGAAACAGCATCGAGTGATCTTGAGAGAAAAAGTTTTCTGTTTACTTAACGAAAACTCTACCCTGGCTCATGGAAACACAGTACATGACGTATAACTCGGGTTCAACTCTGGTTGAACTCTCATGGAAACTCAGTATTTGTTTGCTTTATCAGTGGTTGATGTATTTGCTTTATTTGGTTGCTTCGCTTTCCATGATTTGTATTTTCTGCAATCGTTTTTAACGTGACCAACCTTCTTGCAAAAGAAACAGGTGATATTTTCCTTTTCTGTAATTAATACTTTAGTCACTCTGCCATATCGGTCACTTGATTTATTATTATTTTATTTATTTTGCTCTACTGCAATGTCCAAATAATTTAAATTTTATTCCTTATTTTGTTTTATTCTCTGAATATCACTATTCGGCACTGGGCCTATAACCTGTTGTGCGTACGAACTAGTGGATGTTAATTAAAACAAAATATTCGGAACAAAATTATTCGGCTTTATTAAATATATGTGTCTGGCCTGAAAAAAAATAGACTAATTTTTATTTTAGAAAATATTATGTCATAAAAGAAAAAAATTGCAAGTTCATATAAACTCAGAGCAATACAGTTATTTGTTTATATGATCGAATGCTATTTTTATTTCAACAATGCCTTGGTAAATTTATATCTGAATTATAACTTCAAAAGTTTAATTTGCCTCAGCAAACATTCTTTATTCGTATGTAAAAACAATATGTTTAAAATTTAAATTTATTAAAACTAGTATAACAATGTACTAATCCATCAAAATAAATATGTATTTACATAAATCAACATTAACCTTTATTGACTGCGTATAGCCAAACAGTATCAACTCCAGATCCGATTGTCTTTTCTGGCTTCATAGAAGGCAAAGGAAACCTACACGCAATGATCTTGCTGTTGGGTAATGCTTCTTTCACAATTTTTAGTTGAAGATCAGCCATCTAAAATTAATTTGAAAATATTTGAAGCATTTTATTCAAATACTAACCATTTGCTCAACACCAAATATAACAATGTAGTTATAGGGAGAGAGCTTGAATTTCCATAAGTCACCTCTGTAGAATTTAGTATTTGAGTTAAGATTTCGGGTTAAGGCCATTATTTTCGAATATATTACTAACCAGCCATTAAGTTCCACTCCATGTGAAGTAAATCCTTTCGATGCAGCAGCTTTAATATAGAGTTTTTAATTTTCTATTGTCTTTTTTATAATGAGATAAAACTGGAGAAACGTTTCCTGCCTGAATATAATTTTTAAACTTAAAAATATGGTTGCTTTTAACTTTTTAGGTCAACCCCAAAAGGATAGAAATGTTTGATGAATGAACGATGTATATCTGATGCTGTTGTGCGGAAGTTGAAAATATTAGGGACAAAATAGTTTATTTACACATAATTAAAAATTGAAATAAATTGGTAATTTGTATTTTTTGTACTTTTAACAATCTGAAACATTTTTCGAAAGTAGCTTCTTTGCAAAAGGTTCATTATTATTAAAACACCCCAAGTTTTCAAAAAAATAATAGATTCGATCATTCGGATATATGTAGGATGTACATAGTGGTACCTCTTCCACCATCTCGAAGATCGTCTTACATCCTGATGACCGTAGGTCGATTGCCTAGATGGCCTGAAACTTACCAATTCGAGATGTTTCGGCAGCAACAGAAGTAGAATAATATCACTAAATGCGTTCCAAAATTCAACGTACCTCTGGAGGAGCAACTTGCACTTCTTAAGTAAGAAATCCCAATCGCTGGGATGCTTGTTTCACGGTTTGGAATATGTAGTCATTCCATCGCAAGTCTTTGGCTAATGACAAGCCTAAGATGTTAAAGGATTAGTCATTAGTTTTATCACATCCACTGACACCGATGAAGATATGCTGCAGATTTTATCGAAAATAAGACAGTACTTCGTTTTGGAGGAACGATTCTTACGGCCACATATATAAATGACGAGCATGAGTTGGTGCTCAAGGCTAGCGACATACGATTAGGTTTCTTCGGTGTGGCTAACCGCCTCCGGTTTGTTCTGAAACCGATTCGGTTTTAACCTTAACGTATGTCGTAGCTAACCTAATTGCTTGAGTTCCATTTTGGCACGAAAAACCGGGTCCGGGAAAAATCTAATCGTATGTCGCTAGCCTAAACGACACCAAGGTTCCAAAATCTAGCACAGCTGGATTTAAGAACCTTTTATAAATTCAAAATCTGCGAAAGCTATCCAGCCCAGCAAAGCTGCTACTGACAGGAATGTTTTTTATGTGAAAGACTAGATTTCAGAGGACGAAATCGCCTCCATATTTTGTTTTTCTCCGTTTGCAACACCAGAAGAAAATTATGCAGCAACTTGAGGAGTTATCTGCTCAAGATATCCGTATTAGCAATGAGCAAAATGTAACAAGAGACCAACAAGGCAGATAAAGTAATTACTAGATAACACTAAGGAAATACTTAAGGCATTAAATGCATAAATTGATATCAGCATTTGGCGTTCAATAACACTCGAGAGAAAGCTAACAAAAATTGTATAAACACTTAGAAATGTGTGTTGATTTAGGATCTGTCGCTTCAATCTCTATGGTTAATATTACAATCTGTGATGCTAAGGCCAGTAAAGAGAACGGGAGTAGAAGTTTGAGAAAAATAAAATATGCGTTTGTTTCACGTCATTGTTATTCGATGTTTTAAACATACTTCGATTCGTCGACAATGCATCACAATTCTTCACTAGCAGTGGTCGATGCATTAGCCTGTTGATAAGGTCACCAATTTTTTTAATATGAAAAGGAGGACGACAAAATTCAAGAAAAATGTTCAACGTAAATAAATGAAACATTTTATTAATTCAAACAAAAATACACTAATTGTGCTTACATCCCTTTTAATTATTTAATTAGACGAGTATTTTTCCATTGAATGAATATTTTTTTGTCAATATATTAATAGTTGTGTTTAACGAGCTATTTCAGCAAAATGTGTTTCATGAGCAATTCATGTTTCACGAGCCTGCTCTAAGTTGAACTAGAGCAATACAGTTTTTCGATCTCATTAAACACGGCTATTTTCTAACATTTGGAAATTTCGGAGCAAGAAATATCCTTAATATTGAATTTTACGGTAAGTGCTGCAGCTAGAGTATCAACATCCAATCTTGATTTCTCACTTTTCCAAAAATTATTACCTATTGAAAAAACTCTTTCAACTGCTGCACTAGTTCCAGGGCAGCACAACGTAAATTCAACAAGAATAACTAAATTTTCATATGGAATTTGTTCATTTTTGAAAAGGTCTTTTATCAATTTCAACATGTTGATTTTCCCATTGTTCTAATTTATTAGAATTCAAATATACATTCAGTCTTCTAATTTCTTCAAACAGACAATTGTGATCGATTTTAAAATCAGGCATTTCTTTCGATAAAAACTCAACACAATTTTCAATATCTGCCCAATTTACTTGCGATGAAGTCAAAAACAACATTGAAAGCTGTTATTTCCTGTCATATTTGTTTCAGAACATTTTTCGACATCGTAGCTTCGCACGAATAGTGGCACAACTCAAAAACAAATGAATTTACAGGAGAGCAGTTTAAAAGTTTCTAGTTTCATACAAGCCCGTGTCATGATCTTGGAGTCCAGCGGGTTTCCTGCGGTCATTTTTGGAAGTAATAATATGGTGTTTTACTACATAAAAATATGCGGATTTAGCTATACATTTTCAAAATAAACTCGAAATTGGAAATTTTGAGTTGTGCCACTATTCTTGCCAAGCGACGATATAGGAAACATGTTTGGTAAAAATACTGCACTTCTTTGGTAAACTTTTCCGTTATGCCTGGATTTGATTCGTCTAAGTTTGACAATTTTCTTTTTATTAAATATTAAATAAATAAATTTTTCTTCAAATCCTGATTTATTTAGACGCACTTCCTTTCCACCCGAACCTTCTCCGCGTCTAGAAAATTCGTGTGAAAGTCCCGCGACTTAAACCGTCTAAACAGGCACATAATAATCTTTCCGAATGGCACCGTCACATGACGCGTAGCAGTTCCGCATGGTAGGAGGACACTTTTCGAGGGAGGACAGAACCTACAAAAGAAGGATTGTCCTCCCTAAAGGAGGACGATTGGTCAACTTACTGTTGAGCTAAATCTCTTTGTGGTCTAGCAGGCAATTATGTCTAATTAACAGTATGGTATGCTACGAAACGTTAAATGGCCTTTTGTTATTTGAAAATATGTTGTCCGACTTTGGGGATATCTGTGTGGCTGTTGTAAAAATGCCTTTATAGTATCTAAATAACGTTAATACTAAAATATTGAATTTAACCCTAGAAAGATAACGTGCGCCTCGGAGGCGCCCGCGAAACAGATATATCGCTGTATTTTTTTAAACCGACGCGCGTACAAGCTTGTGATTCCGAGCCAACTCAGTTGTCGGTCAACACTGCCGAATGACGCCCGCTGCTGTTCGGTAAATAACACGGTTTTGTTGCTATGGCGACGCGTTGCTCTCGTAAGGCGCATATTTTCTGTTTTCTACAGAAGACTTCTGATTTTTGTTGTTGGTGTTACTTTTTGAACGATTTATAAAATCCTACATAATTTTCTTATAATTAAAAAATAATGATATAAATTTATGTTTTATTTACTTATTATTAATGTAGCACTTCATTAGAGTTATAAAAAAAAGAATAATTATTTAAATTTGTAAATAAATCGGTTTTTAAAAATGTGCGCCTCTCAGGCGCCTGTTTCTCTTTTCAGTACTATAAAATAACGTTATCTTTCTAGGGTGAAAAATAATTGACGATGAAGAACCATATCAAGACTTTTTTTCCTAATCTTAATTAGTAGCCGCTAATGATTTAAATTTTGAAGCAAATAAATATGTTTTTCAACAAATTTTAGGCAGAAATAGTTTCCCCAAATTTACTCCCATCAAATTATACCTATAACGATTCGACCATCGCCGGAGCCAATATCTAGCAATTTACCGGAGGGCTTCCCTGGTAGGCAGGAAAGTACATTTTCAATTTGAGCTGGAGTGGCAGGAACATACGGCAAACAATATTTTCGCAATGCTGGTGCTAAGAAAGATGCAGAAACAATGCAAATTCCGATTCCCAATCCACCTGTAACGGCGATTAGCGCCTTCGCCCATTTAGCAGTTTCTTTAGGTGAGGTATTAGATGTTTGTGTCAGCTCTTCCATTATCGTTATTTCGCACTTTTGTTCACGTTTTATGCATTGAGGACTATGTTAAATAAAAATAAAAAATCGATCATTTATTTACATTTTATATGTTATGATACCAACCATCAAAATTTTTGTTTTTATGATGGAGTCATAACCTCTAATTAGTAGAAACGTCAAACTGTGGTCATTGGCGCAAATTAACCTAACCTTGGGTTAGAATGCGCTATAGTGCCGGCGATGTAAAACACGTTGAATTAAGTACGTTTAATAATAGTACGGGATTTAATCGAGTATTCTGTGTTTAGTGCTATGTACCAAGTTATTTTTTAACCTTTATCAAACCTAACTTGCAATAATCGTAGCTAAGCTATTTTTGCTTGCATTTCACTTGTTCAACTTGTAAATACTTATTGTTCGATCAAAATTTACGTAGTAAGGGCCAATTGCTGTGCCACTAACAATGTGAAAAATACTAACTTGAAAAATATAGTTGCGGAAGATATTTCATTCTACTTTGTTAAATTAGAAATTGAATTATTTCTACAAAGTATTGAAATTAAAATTTGACATGCGTATGTTTAGAAATTGCTATCGAACGATTCTTTAACACCGCTGTGAAAAAATTCAAATATTTTTCGCCATATTTTTAATTGGACGAAACTTATCCACAGTATATTCAGTTTGTTTGTAAAATGGCGAATGTGCGTGACAGCGACACATCATTGTGGCTTCATAATAAACTCGGAACATCAAATGATTCGTGGACTAGTGGCTCAATTTGCTCGCAACTAAATAAAGAAGTTTTAAGGAACATTAAGGATTGTTTTCCAGATTTGCAGACGCAAGTAAAATTAAAACTGCTGTTGAGTTTCTTCCATATACCGCGCCGTCATGTCGAAGAGGTATGTAGATTCGTTAAATCATCAGTGTAGTTGTGTGGGTTTACTGCAGGAAATTGTTTACCTGCTCCTTCAGAACTTTACTATGCTATAATTATTTAAAATGCCTGTCTTTTGGATAATGACACCTATAAAAATGTAATTAACCCTAGCATGAATGCAGTAGAATAATAAGTAGTAATTAGGAATCGCGTTTTAAGTCGGAGGGGGCATGGGCTCGCTTATTTTTGTAGTTTTGACATTTTACAAGAGACAACAAATTCTTAACGAAGCAATCTGACATTCTGAAATTATTTTTAGTGGAAAACAGAGCTAGAAGAAATAATTGAAGTAGCCGGTTTAGATTCAGAATTATGGGTCTCAATGGTAGCGGAAACAATGAAGACGTTCCCGGCGTCGGGATCATTGAATACAGAAATTTCCGATTACGAAGAAACAAGACCCATCTTTACGGATATGGTAAACGATTTAAGGAAAATGGTTAGCAAACACAGCGACTTGGGTATGCTCCCGCTAGAATGTCAGTACCTCAATAAAAACGCATTAGTGTCCGTGGTGAGTAGCTAAATAAGTGCAAATTTGCATTCAATCTTTTAAGTATTATCTCTTCTGTTATAGGTTGGTCAACAACCCAATCCCGTTAAACATTTTACATTAAAAAGAAAGCCGAAAAGTGCTAACCTTAGGACTGAGCTTCTGCAAAAATCAGCCGATGCCCAATCAAGCCTTAAAAAAGCCTCAGCGCCAACAATACCGCTGAGATCTAGAGGTATGCCGAGAAAAATGACTGACACCACCCCCTTGAAGGGAATACCTTCTCGAGTACCTACGTCTGGATTTAGATCACCGACATCATCTCAAAATCAAAGTAGACCGAATATGAGTAGAACTCCGGCTGGAAGAAAAGATGGAGGGATTAAGCTTATAGAATTTACTGATCAACCCTTAGGATATGCTGCGGCAAAGAAAAGGAAACGGCAACAGGAATTAGAAGAACAACAAAAGAGAGCGATGGAAGTTAAACAGGCAGCTTCAACCCCAGCTATTGCTACTACGACAACAACAACTGTTGCAACTACGACACCTGATTACGCTGCGGGTCTTACGGCATCTTCTGTTTATACTCAGCCGCCTACCCCTTTAGTTTCATCAGTAAAGGAAGAACCCATACCAAAATTAGGCAATACCGTTTCTACATCTAATGCAAATACGATTCCTCCATTAAGCAGTCCGCCAGGATTAACTCACTCAACAGACCAAATAACTATAACAAAATTAAAGGATGAATCTAGTGTGAAGGTTGAGCCAGAACTGATCATAAAAGAAGAATATTCAACACAAGAGTTATCCCCATTGAAATCTCCACCTGTAACGCCAATTTCTTCCAACAGCTCAATTTCCATAACTCAACAAATATTGCCTGCTTCCTCTATAATGAACAATTCTAAGATCTCCTCACCAGTGATTATAAATTCTTCTAATCAAGTAATTTTATCTCCTCCAATGCAAAATCCTACGATTGTATCAAACAGCCAACAAACGCAAACCAGTACGATAAGAACAATTCCAATTTCTACAATGCCACATTCAAGTGGAACGCCTGTGATAATCTCACAAACGTTAATACAGCCCTCAAAAGTGTCAAGAGCCCATACAATTTCTACTCCTACGATAGTATCATCTACACCCGTTATAACGACACCCGTGTCTATGATTCAAGCAACACCAACTAGTCATCCGACACATTTAATTTTAACCTCTTCAGCACCAGGAACTATTCCGTCTTTAACAACGTTCGCCCAGTCGCGACCAACCCATACAATAATACAGTCTCCAATTAGTACTCAACCTCAACCTACGAAAATATTGCTGAAAACGGCCCCAACAATTCCAGTTATGATGTCTACCGCAAGGACAAATGCAGTGCAAACGAATCCTCCGCCACTTATTTCTACTCAGCAGCCAACAATATTAAATATTCAAAATGTTAATTTACCCAATAGGCCTGTAACGATACAGCCTGCTTCTCAGGCTGCTCAGGCGCAGCATATCCAAGCCCAGTTGCAACAGCAGCAACAACAACAGCAGCAGCAGCAACAACAGCAGCATCAACAAACGCATACTGTCGTTTCTAACACAAATCAAACGCAGCAGCCCAAATTCGCTCAGGTAGTAGTTTCTCCAGGAATGAATGTCAAAGGAAAAACTATAATTCTCGCGCAAAAGGGCGTGATTTTAAGAAGTGTTGGTGCTGACGTCTATCAGCAAATACCGCTTAGCAATGTTTCTAATTTAAGTGGGCTTGGTGGAGCGACCATTGTTACGACAGGGCCTCCAGGTCTTGTTAAGACATCAACAGCTCAGACAGTTGTACAACAGCCTGTTCAGACAGTGAAACAAACGACCCAACAAATTCCCGCGCTGATACCCACAAACAATCTCTCACAGGGGGTCAATGTGCCTTCACTGACGCCCGTGGTTATAGCATCTCATAATCTTCAGCAACCTCAACAAAACCAAACTGTTCAAACGATTATTGGAAGCGTAAGGGATTTGCCATTATTATTTACCAGCATATTTTTAACTATAATTCATTTTAGCCGCCACAGCAGACAATTATTAGACCTGTTTTGACAAACGTTCAAAGCGGGATGACTCTTCCACAAGGTTTAACATTAATACAAAGGCCAGGGCAACAACCGCAATTGGTGCAAGTGCAGAATACACAGCAACATCCCCAACAGCAGCAAATTCAGAGAACGATTATTACCCAACCGCAGACGCAAATCAGGCCTCAGCAAATAATAATTCAGCATAAGCCACAAACGATAGTTACAGCTCAACAGGGCCAACAGCTGCAGCAGCAACAGATGCAACAGCAACAAGCCCAGCAGCAGCTGCAAAAGAAGGGGCTTACACTTTCGGTAAATTTCAGTGTTTTCAGCTTGAATTTGTTCATCTTCAATTTCCTTTTAGAGTGAACATGTTAATAAAGCCCACGAAATGTTTAGGAAAGCGAATAGAGTATCGCGACCTGATAAGGCATTGATTCTTGGATTCATGGCTGGATTGCGGGAAAATCCTCGACCGAATCCTGAAAATATGATTATTATTAAACTTGGTGAATCGAAAGTAAGTTACCCTTTATATATTTTAATGGAGATATGTATGCTGATACCTTTTTTTGATTTTTTTTGTAGGAAAAGGTAGAGCAGGATGATGGCTCATACGCGTTAATGTTAGTTGAGTCTCATATACGTTTAGATTATAATACGGGCGAGTGGAAAACATTCCAGAACTTCCGAAGGTTAGATCAGAGTTCGCAGAACCAGGAACAAAGTACCGATGCAAAGCTATCCCAAACACAGACCCAGAATTCTGTTGTTATTTAGAAAATAGCATATTTCTGTCTATATGTTGCTTGGCGCTTGTAAGGGGGTTCGCTGATACCCAAAGAATAGCGACAGCATGAAAGAGCAACTACAAAAAAATGATGAGAATTAGGTAGATAATTAGCTAATGAGATATATTCAATTTATTAGATACCTATTGCAAATGTATTGTGTAGTATGTACAAAAGAATTAATATTAACGAAAATAAATATATAGTTATTGCTTACTAAATGTACTCTTCTTGCACTTAGTGAAATGTGCGTTTGTCGTAAGATGTACCTTTTTGAAGTGAACTTATTGTCGCGTAGTATTGGGTGTAACGTAAAAAAATGAAGCCGCTAAGTCTCCATGTAAATGAGGGATTATATATTTGCAAACTTAGTGAGTCATTCGCAACATTTATTATATGTGGTATTATCTAATGTCACCTTTAGCAATGGCCCTTAATACTTTCTAATGTTTGCTTCTGAAGTTCTGAAATTTCGCTAAACACATACAGGGACGCATGGAAGAGAAGCGCGGCTCTACTACAGCTTGTTCCACCGATGCCGATTCTGAGTCGAAGTTATTCAGTTTGACATTCCTAAGCTTGGGGCATCCTTATCTACACCTCGCTGCACAGTGTTTCCAATAGAACAAACTAGCTGGACATAATATATTAGTGATGAATTTGGAATCTAAAGGTGAGTACTTTTCACTTTTTATAATACTACTAACTAACTAATTGCTCCTTTAATCCCTCATGGGACATAGGGCGGAAACAGTTGCCCTCCAGCGGACTCTGTTTTGCGCGACAGCTCTCAGCTCTGACCAGGATCTCCCTGTTGTTGCGGCCTCTGATAATAGGGTTCTCCTCCACGTTGTTCTAGGTCTTCCGACTCGACGGGATCCTTGCGGATTCCAGTCAAGGGCCTGTTTGGCTAGATTATCGTTTTCGCGTCGCAAGGTGTGGCCAATCCAATTCCATTTCCTTCGCCTGATTTGGTCGTCTATCCTTTCTTGGCCGGCACGGCGCCATAGTTCTTCATTTGAAATTCTATCTTGCCAGCGGATTTTTAGGATACGACGTAGGCATCTGTTGATGAAAACTTGTAGGCGCCCTGTAATGAATTGGGTGACTTTCCATGTTTCGCAACCGTACAAAAGAACTGCCTTAACGTTGGAGTTGAACAGCCGCAATTTGGTGTTAATTGAGATCTCTGTTGATCTCCATATGTGAAACAGGCATGCATATGCGCTTCTTGCTTTATTTATTCTGGAACTGACATCTTCTTCTGTACCACCGTTTTCGGTAATAATACTACCGAGGTAACAGAATTTGTCTACCAGTTCCACGTCACGGTTATTTAGCGCTGTCCGTTCAAGGGTGTTTGCATTTATCCGCATTTCTTTTGTTTTAGTCGGATTTAACCTTAAGCCCGCCGAGCTACTTTCTGTTGCCAATTTGTTTAACATGTTTTTGAGGTCCTGGTGTCTGTGGGCCAGCAAACAGATATCATCCGCGTAGTCGAGATCCTTAAGGCGGTCTAGCAATCCCCATTGTATGCCACCTGTTCTTCTATCTAGAGCGCTGACAAGAATGTCGTTTATTACTATAAGAAATAGTAATGGTGAAAGTAGACATCCTTGTCGTACTCCTGAGCTCACCTCAAAGCTGTCGGATAATTTTCCATTATGGAGAACTCTGCATTTGGAATTGTTGTATAGAGCTTTTATCAATTCTATTATTTTGTCCGGCAGTCCACGTTTCCGTAGAGCTCGCCATATAAAGCTCCTATTGACCGAGTCGAACGCTTTCTCATAGTCTACGAAAGCAAGGTAAAGGGGGGATCGAAATTCAGTAGACTGCTCCACTATGATTCTCAAGGTGTTAATATGGTCTATGCAGGAGCGGCCCTTTCTGAATCCAGCCTGCTGTCTTCTAAGCGTTCGATCTACTGCCTCTCTTATCCTAGATAGTAATATATGGGACAAGATTTTTCCCACCCTTTTTATAATATTATGCATTAATTTAGAAAAAAACCGAAAACTTAAATTTTCAGGGTTGTTACAATTTTTTGCATTCATTGAACTGGGAGTTGGCTGCGCAGCTTGACCCCGGGCTAAATTTTGGGTATATCGTAGCTGTGGCTATCTAGTTTCGAAATATATCAATTTCTGGCAGCGCATTTCAGTACAACTATTTTTTTTTGATTACTCCTACCCTGTTTCCAAAGCAGAGCTCTTTGAAGAATGGCTGAAGCGGGACAAAGGTAAGCAAAAAAGAAAGCTATGTGAGTTTGTAACTTCTAAATATAGCATTTCTGGGATCACTGAGTTATCGAAGAGGGATACCAAAAATGTCATATCTAGGTTTTCTTCAAAGGTAATGGAAAAGTGGACAAAATGCGGCAAAAGTAAGGACCGATTTCTGAAAACTCATAATCCATGAATCAAGGTAGATCTGGTTTTTCATATCTCCTTTCAACAAGTTCAGCGTTCAACATCTGCACCTGGACGACCTCAAAAGGATTTCAAGAAATCGAGCGACAAAATAAAAAAAGAAGAGTTCAAGACCGATCACTTCAAGGACTACATCAGAATTATAGACTGTTGTGGAAGCTTCAGCGCGATTATCATACGGGATTAGTAACAGGGATCTGGCGAGAGTTATTAAAGAAGCCGACATTAGTCCTGAAAATTGTAAAAAAATTAAAAAAAAAAGTTAGTTTTAACGGCACATCTGAGAGGTGTTGAACCAAAGAAGGGGCATTGGCTTATTACTTGGACTCCAAATCTACCAGCCACTCCTACAAACAGACTCGGAAGTGGAGCATGTCACCAGGTATTTTCAAAATCGGCTCTTCTGCAAATCGGCAGCTTTCTGAGGAAGCTCAAGAAGCTCGCAATAAAGATTGCAGAAGATTCCGAGAGCATAATACTCGGAAGCGATCACGTGCTGCTACGAATAGAGACTTACTTAATATGTTGCTGATCACATCTGATCCTGTAATTAATAGTCTTAGAGAAATTCCTAAAAAGATGACTGGCAAGCAAGCGATACATTTATTAATAGCCGTGTTTTTTAATGAACTATATAGTTCTTCCCCATACAAATCTGAAAACGCAGGTTTTATCGGTTTTTATCCAGGTTTTGGGAAATTTCAAAACTTCCCTTTCTTTTCGGAATGTAGCATACTTACCGGCTGTCGGAAAACGTCATTTAAAATAAAAACAACAGGGAAGTGACGAGAGCAAATTTGTAGGCATGAGGAAACAAATAATTTATCTTTTAGAAACTTATTTATTATTTTCTAGAGGGGAATTCGTGTAACAGTTGTTTACTGACACGCAACTTCGGTTTAATTTTAATATATTTAAAGCACTGAAGATGGCGCTTAGTGAAATTTCCCTTGTCGTTTTTTAATGAACTGGATATATAGTATATTTATTTATTATTATATAGTTCATTAAAAAACACGGCTAATACCACCTAGTGTAAATGCAATTAAAAATATAGGGACCACGGATGATATGTATAAGGTACGTTTCATTTTCATTGGAGTAGGTACGCCGGCGTAGTTGGGACGGTAAATGAAACGGTCTTTTTTTCATCTGGCGTATTTCAAACCTAAAAATATTCTTTAAAGTGAGAATATTTGGCTTTAGTGAATTACAAGTGTTTATTTCAATATTATTTCCATTGTTTTAATAATTTTTCTTTCAAATTAATAAAATTTTCCATATTTACCATTATTTATTTTAATCTTTTATATTTATGTGTTTTTGGTACAATCATATAGCAGAAAATTTATAATATTTTTATTATTTTTGAACTGTTTTTAGCCGTAACACTTTATCATAATTTAAAAAATACTTAAAGCCATCTATTGGAAAAAGACAACGTAATTACTCCCTGCTGCTACTCCATTGCAAGGGCTGGTGTAACTGCATCTACGCCGAAGTGCGCCCAACTACTCCGGCGTACGTACTCCAAGGAAAATGAAACGCACCTCTCTTTTTAGTCGTTCGAGACGTCCTTCTTCATACAAACTGGCCGTTCAATCACATAAGTATCTAGCGGCGTTTTGTAGGGTCTTCTATCACTCCCTCATTCATTTTCCTATTCTTGATCTGCTTTCAATCCCCTCCAACCCCGTGCATTTCCCAGTTTCGCTGGTGTTCGTACTTTGCGTAATCTTATGCCTTCAACAACATAAGATAAGCGTGTGGCAGACCTTGGGCCGTATTTGTTTTCTTGAATCGATGAATCGACTTGGCAAAAAAAGGTTTTATATTTCGCATCACGACCGAATCGACAAATAAGTGTGATATTACTCCAAGTTCAGCAAACCACTTATATTTAATTAAACGCGAAAGTGTTAAAAGTTTATTTTATACATAAATTGAGCCTTTTAATAAACGTCAAACGACTTGATCGACACGTAAAGAGACGATTAGGTTGTCGATATCATGTTGCGAAATGCCAATTTTTATTTATCGACAGACCGAGAAACCAAATACGGCCCCTTGTCTTTATGGTCGTGAGAACGAGTCCAATTCTATCAACATCGAACTCATTCTCAACTGGTGTCGCAATCGCAATAATAGTGTCTAATCCTACACCTTTCAAATGTATTGTAAGAGTTCAATGGCAACGGCATCGGCTAACCCATGTATTTATAGCCGTGTTCCTTTTCTGCTATTTTTTACTCGTATTTACTTGGAACTACTCCTGCTCTCACAGAGGTTTATATAGGTTTTACTCTAATCGACAAATTTTGCGTTCCTTTAATTTTTTACTCCGGAGTACTTAAAAGTAGAAAAGGAACACAGCAATATCCTTAGTACCGCTCTGATCGAGGATCTGCAATGGAATAACCACACATTCCAAATTGCCAAAGAAGCATGATATTGGCGGAGATTTCTTAGAACTTACAAAGTTCCTTTAAGCGGTCTACGATGTACGGCCCTACATTCGGTTTCGTCTTAAATAGAATTTGTTTATCGGACTGCACTTCTAAAACGTCCTTTGCTTCGTTCGGTAAATTGTAAAATCCGACTATCAAACTTGTCAGCGATGTAACTTTTGTGCCTCCATATTTCAGTCACCGCAGGAAAGTAACACTCTTGACAAAATGTTATCGCTATTACCATGACGGACTGTTCTATTAAGTCAATTCTGCCGCTATCCATATCATCAGGATCATACAGACAGGAATGCATTTGTTCATTCATTCTACGAAATGTGTGAACCCGAACAGATGGTCTAACCGGAAGTGCATGAACGCAATTAAAACTAAAGTAGCGGCCTTCAGAGCGTCAAGAGTTCCCCAGGAAAAAAGTCAAAACTTCATTTGACAACAAGTTAAGAAGTAAATTCGTTAATGCAACCGGTGCACCGTAGGAGTGTAGCAGCACTGGCAAAATTCGTTTCTAAATAGAACCACTGAACTGTGGAACAATCTCTAGCGGTCAGTATTTTCGAACTTCTACAACATCGGAGAGTTCATCGCCTCGCCAGCTCCCTGGCTTCATCCCTGCTCCTCATAACCCTAAACCTAATCTATCCCCGTACTAAGCTTAGGTACTACTATGGGCATCACATCATGACGTTACTAACGGCTAACGTGATTCCTCACCTTAGAACTATCTAACTAAAAAAACCTTTGAAACTAAAAGTGCTATTATACATTGTGCCTCTATCTGAGCGGCACAACGTACTGCTAGCTGAAACGGTGACTACTAAGATTTTTTTCTTTTTTTTTAAAAAAGAGTGGTCTAGGCGTGACATTCGTTACGTTTGTTACGTATTTATACTTATTTTAGTTGCTATGTTGTTATTGGTATCTTTTTACTCAGAGTTCATTCAGCATAATTAATTCTCACGAACGTTAAACACATATTACGAATTTATATTTATTAAACTTTCAAACTAGTTTTTATAATTTACATGTATAAGATCGAAATAAGCGAAATTTAGACGAAAATTTTAAATACATTTGCTTTAAAATGCCACATTTACTGTGAGACTTCTCTCCATTGAACAAAAACCTTCTGAGAATTTGGCGCTTTTTCAAACGGACGTGTTCCATCCGAGTGCTTATATTGATTTACTTGGTACTCGAGCAATACTTTGTACTTAAATACATTCGTCCCCAATTGTTGTGAAAGAGGATTTGTGTTTGTAGTAAAGACACCAGTGAATTTCTTTCGCCTAGCCAGCTTCAACGTTTCCTTTTCCATATAGTTCATAGCAACAATATTTTCTTTAGCATTAAGTACATTACTTGTTCCCATCAAAAACGAATGTAAAATTTTATTTCGTCCTTTTGGTAGCATTTTATCTCTGTAAAATATACATAATTAAATAAAAACTATTATGGGCCATTATTTAGTTGAAAGCATACACTATGGGTTTTTCAATATGGTCCAGGAAACCGAAAATGTAATATAATTTGCCTGTAATTTTTCTCTGTGGTTTATCTTCTTCATCATAATTTATGGCTGCACCAATAATTTTACCTTTGCTGTTCTTTAGGGTGAAACTCAAATCCTTTTCGACTAGACTTTTCCACATGCTCTTTATTAATTGAAAATAAGATTTAGTAACTTGGTACAGTGTAGAAAATCTTACGTCTACAAGATTTATATAATCTTTCTTCTTTAAACTGGGCTTCAGCCATTGATCTAGGTTACCTTTTTCATAAAAACTTGCCGCAAGCAATCTGAAAATAAAAATAGTTTTTAGAAAGTTTTTAGGCTGTCAACCTGACTTTGGACTTAGCATAACTTTATACTTTGAGGTAACTGTACAGTTGTTTGACAAGAAATTGGCTCGAGTTGCGAGAGAAAATGCAAACATGTGCGCTTGGCTGAAGATTAAAAAGCATACTACTATCAAGCTTATCTAGACGATTCAGCAATGATCACTGAGTTTATTTCTACACTGCAAATCTTAGCTTTTGGAAATGTGTTATTTCAACACGCTTGAAGTGCGTTATTTTGAGGTCACCCAACTTTGAAGTGTGTAAAAAGTGACTACAATGTTAATGAAATGGGTCACGTCACAATAACACACTTTAAGGGTGTTGAAATAACACATTTCCAAACGCTGAGATTTGCAGTTTAGGTACTCAACGATATCATTTTAAGATTTAACTGACAGCTACTAGGGTGCAGAATAAAGGCATAAGAGACACTAGGTTGAGGCCACAGACAAACTAGAATTGACTGGTTCGATCAGGACTATAGAGCTACCGAGAGTACATCGCAAGGCTCACAAGAGCAAAAATTAAGCTAAAAAGAAGAACTGTAGATAAGCTGTGTAGAAAGAAGGATAGAGAATATCTAAACTGGAAGATCTTACAGATACAGGAAGACTTCGATGAAGGGAGAATTAGATAAACGTACAAAGGAACACGTCAGATCAGCAATAAGTTTCAGCCAAGAACGGGTATCTGCAGGGACATAGATGGGAACCTATTAGCAGACCCTAATAGGACAAAATAAAGGTGGAGACAATATTTTCAAGATAATATTTCAATAGAACCAGCAACATTGGAAGAGGTGCGTAAAAGGCAAAAAAGGAACAAATCGCCAGGCTTCGATGGAATCGCAGCTGAGTTGCTAAAGGAAGTTTAGAAAAAGTTAGCAAAGCTGTCATGTACTCGAGCAGTTAATAGGCTATTGAACATGTCTTTGAGAAAGGAACAATTGCGTTCAAGCATTTTTATGGTTTAATATGTTAGCTTGGCACCTAAATATGCTAAAACCACAAAGTGCCCCCCTTTTTTAGGGGTGCGTTTTTGAGCGCCGACCCTAAGTACCCCTTTTCCAGGTTTTTCAAAATAACTCGAAAACAAAGCAAAATTCGAGATTTTTACTAATATACTTTTTTGTAGCAAATTAAATTTCCCATCGAAATGCGCTTTTTAAATTTTTTTTTGTTCACAGAAAAGAAAGGTTATGAAAAATTGAAGAAACTGAATTTTTTAAAATCTCCGTTCGACCAACGGTGACCGAGAGATAGCCATTCAAAGTTGACCAATTTGAGCCATTTTTCAAATTATTTGCTCTTAAATATTTTTTCTTTGTTGAAGCCTGTGTTTTTATACGCTTTATATTAGCTTGACCTGTATGTTGTATGTTGTATGTTTCATGTAAACAAATCTTGCAACTTGATTTTGACCCACTTCCAGGTAACGGATCAACTTGAAATTTTGCACATATGTATAGTTCGCGTGACAATGCAATCTGACCATTTTGTAAAAAAATCAAGATGGCGGTTCCAAGATGGCGGCCGCAATTGTGCTCCCCGACCCCGACATGGATATCAAATGAAAGAGTATTACAAGTAGAATACAATTAGCTATGTGGTGTCATTCAAAATGGCGGCCAAAAAAAAATGGCGGACTACCTTTTTCTTTACAACCCACTCAATATGGGTATCAAATGAAAGGAAATGAAATTAGCTCTGTGGCGTCATTCAAAATTCAAAATGGCCGCCAATACAAAATGGCGGACTACCTTTTTCTTTACAACACCCTCGGTATGGGTATCAAATGAAAGGGTGTGACAATTAGAACACTATTAACTGTGTGGCGGGATTCCAAATTCAAAACGGCGGTCAACACAAAATGGCGGTTTACCTTTTTCTTTACAACGCCCTCGGTATGGGTAAACTATATGATGTCATTTTAAATCCAGTATGGCGGTCACTACAAAATGGCGGAAGACATATAATAGACTAAAAAATAGAAAATAAAAAATATATAGTTTAAAAAAACTAAAAAATACGCTTTGATTTTAAAATGAACTAAAAAGTAAAAAATAATTTTGAATGTAAAGTTTTTATTGCTCCAGCCAGAATATGGAAACAACCTACCTTTCGAAATGTAAAAAAGCGTGGGCCGTTAGCGAAAATTTCCTGTGTTAATATAATAAGAATATAGGAAGAGAGTCCCACGCTGTTTTGCATTTCGAAAGGTAGGTTGTTTCCATATTCTGGCTGTAGCAATAAAAACTTTACATTCAAAATTATTTTTTACTTTTTAGTTCATTTTAAAATCAAAGCGTATTTTTTAGTTTTTTTATCTATCTCTATATTCTAAATATACGCAACATTAGGCAAAAAATATAATGAATTTATAAAAGTAAGCTAAGAAATTTGTGGTATAAAAAACTAAGGCTGTTAAAATAATTTTTATAACGTGGTCAAATCGAAAATCCCCAGAATTAAATAGTGAGTCCTACCTCCTACGGCATTAACATTCTATGCACCCAAGACGGGGATATTCTGATCTACTTTCATTATTGCCTGAAAAATACAATAATGTATATTTATTGAAACCAAGTATTGGTAAAGTAGATGCAAAATTGTACAGCCGAAACAGCTTTCAATATCAACATATTCATAGGTTTTATACATGCATTTAGTGGTTGCGATACCACATGATCGTTTTTTAAAGTTGGAAAAAAAATTCGTGACTGTTTTTATAAAAATTTTAGCAAAGTTAGAAACGCATGCCAAGGTTTTTTTACTAGACAATGCTAAATAGGAAGAAATACGTTTGGCAAGTGAATCCATTGTAGCTTTATTATATGACCCTAAATCAAACGATACGTGCTTAGTTAAATGTCGCTTACGATAGTTTAAACGATTATCTAAGAATGTAACGTTTACGCTATCGCAGTTACCCCCAAACAGCTGATACTGTCGATAAGGATATTGATACTGAAGTTGATATTGCCATCGAAAGAATGAATATTGAAGAATAAACTTCTTTACGTATCTATGTATATAATGTACTGTTTTTTGTGCCTTCAGGAAAAAAATTAGTATTTTTGGTAAATAACCCTGAAATTGTTGTTTTATTGCACGAAAACAAATTTATTTGCTGAAAATTAAAAGAAAAAATGTTTTAGAGCAAATAATTTTAAAAATGGCTAAAATTGGTCAACTTTGAATGGCTATCTCTCGGTCACCGTTGGTCATACGGAGATATTAAAAAATGAAATTTCTTCAATTTTTCATAAGCTTTCTTTTCTGTACACATTTATGTATACCCAGAATGCCGTAAAAAAAGTTATAACAAAATTAATAAAAAGAAAAGAAAAAAACGAGATTTTTCGAAAAAATTTAGTTTTATTTTTCGATTATGCTTTGAATTACGAATGGTAAAAAAAAATTAAAAAACGTATTTCGATGGGAAATTTAATTTTCTACAAAAAAGTATATTAGTAAAAATCTCGAATTTTGCTTTGTTATTTTGAAAAACCTGGAAAAGGGGTACGTAGGGTGGGCCCTCAAAAACGCAAAAGGGGGGCACTTTGTGGTTTTAGCATATTTAGATGCTAAGCTAACATACTAAACCATAAAAATGCTTGAACGCAATCGTTCCTTTCTACCCTTTAATTTTGGACATTTTCAATAGCCTATAAGGCAGTTTGTAAACCGTCTGCAAATCGTTTTCGTTTGTTTTTTATTTTCTATAAATATTGTAAAACGGTTGCGAGTTGTGAAGTGATTACTGAGTGAAATAAGAAAATTCTTTCAAACAAATATTCGTAATAATGCTAAACACCCGGAACAAGGTAAAACGGCAGCAAACTACGCAGTCATCGCTCGGTGCTCAATCGCTTTCCCCATCATTTCACAGTTTTTCATTCGGCATACAAAATCGAGTTTTAAAATATATTTGGAATTGTTAGTAAAATCATTTGCATTCTCCATATCTAATTTTAGGAAGGCGCCTAATACATTCGCCAATGGGAGATTTTAAAACTGCCGTTTTAAGTTGACAATTATGTTGTCGATCACCTGGTTATAAATATTTATCTTCCTGTAGTCCTCAGATTGGGTGTCGATCGACAAATGCACGGTTTTGCCTTTGCCAACAGTTGTCTCTTTTGTTGACGATACATTTTTGACACTCTGACAGGTTCTAGGGAAATGCTCTTTAGCAAAATGCTCAATATCTTTCCAAATATTAAATTCATTTCTAGATGCATCAGAAGTATGGTTTGTACTTGGTATTTAATCACTAGCCTGAAACCGACTTGCTTTTTGGTCTGAAAAAATATACTCAGTAGATTCACTATAGCGAGAAGAGCGCAATAATATCAGTGGCGTAGCTACGTAACCAGGGCCCCGGTGCGAAGAAAAAGTTGGGGCCCTTTCTAAACTGGTTAGGTTTTATTTTATCGAGTAAAAAACATAAATACATACATATATAGGGTTTATCCGTTAAGTTTACAAAGCGGCCGGCTGAGGATAGGTTTTGGATAGATGAAGAGAAAATCGTATGGTAGGGGGGATCGTAACGGTTTAGTCGCTAGGGCGTTTTGAAGTTTTTTTGGTAGCGGTTTACAGTGGACTCTGTATTTTTGTAACCCTATGACCTATTTTCATGACTAAGGTAGCAATGTACGCAGAATACTCCCACCTATCTAAAACAAGTCAAGATTCCACCCTGCCAACTTCCAGATTTATGAGTCAACATCTTGGTTTTTTTTCACTAAAATTTGAACTTCAACTACGTTTTACTAATATTGTTTTCCAAGTTAACTAATATTGTTTTCCAAAATTGGAGAGCTTGGACTATTTCTTATGAATAATGTCTGGACAATTTTTATGCTACGGCCTTTATTTTTTTGAAGTTATAACCAGATGTTAAAATTGGCCTTATTTGGTTCTTTTCGACATAAGCTCAGGTGGAAAAGTACTAAAAAAGTACGAAATAGAGCCAATTTTAGCATTAAAATTGCTTATAACTTCAAAAGTAAAGACCGTAGCATAAAAATCGCTTTACAGTTTTAGATAGGCGGGAGTAATCTGCGTATTTAAATTCAAAATATCCTGTGGCAATTCAGGATATCCTCTGGTACTTTGTTATAAAAACGAATGCAGTTCCACTATATTGAGGACCTTCGACGTAACTGACTGACTATTGAAAATAACAATTTAGTTTATAGTTTATAATCTTTTCCTAGCTTTAATTTTCGCGAAAGTATCAATGACTTAACCGAAGGCTTACTTTGCTGACGCTACTGGGACCAAGGCACGTGGTCGTGCATAGGGGCGGCGCGTGGTTTTTTTGCGCCCGGTGCATTATGCTATAGTGCGCCCCATCAGCTGATCATATGAAAAAAACTTTTTTCGTCTCGATCGCAAGGACGAAGAAGCGGAAAATACCCAAGGCACTTCTAACTTGGTAGCAATTTGCTTGACTTTTTCAATAACTTCCTGATATTTTGCTCTGATCGTAAATCTATCAAAAAAAAAACTGGTGTGCGTAGGACCACACGATGGAAGTGAAAACTTCTATGGCCATTTTGTATTTTCAATTCAATCTTAATATTACAGGAGGATAATGGTCAAAAAAATTTCTCTATGAATGTGAATGCATTTGAAATATTTTTTTGGTGGGCTTGGAAACACATTTTACTAGACAACTCGTTTTTATTTAATTATACAGTCGTTATACAGGTATTTATGCATTTTACTTTTTACAAAATCTGGTGAAGTGGTTTGTTATGCATACCATACATATTGCCAGCGCATTTTGAATTTTCTATCATTGACAAGAAATTCATTATTTCCGACCTTAAACACCTCCAAATAGCGATTTCCGGTGAAATTGAATCGTAATTGCCAAAATCGTACCGCCATATTGGCGCCGCCATTTTGAATTTTAAAATTTTGACCACAGATTCGCCATTTGCGACATTAAACCCCCCCCCCCTACTGAGTTTCAATGGATTCAGAACACATTTGCAAAATTCATCCGCCATATTGGCACCGCCATTTTGAATTTTTAAATTTTGAGCACAATCGTCATTTGCGCTGATAAAAACATCTTGATACCGATTTTCAATATAATCGGAACACAATTGCAAAATTCGTCCGCCATCTTGGAACCGCCATCTTGATTTTTTTACAAAGTTGTCAGATTGCATTGTCATGGGAGCTCAATGTGTGTGCAAAGTTTCATACAAATCGGTTTAGTAGAAGTAGTTAAAAAAGCTGTCGGAAGATTTGAACCAAAGAAACAAACAAACAAACAAATATACGAGGTCAAGCTAAATAAAACCATTAAAAATCCATAATATGCTCTAGTCTTCCAAATAAAAAAAAATAATATATAATCAAACATAAGAATATATAATACATAGTAATATAGTATAATAATTTATAACACTTAATACAAACTAAAACCCCCAAAGGCAAATTTTTTCTCACATGGTACGGTAGCGTGATGGTACGTTAGCGTGACGCGAGTTTTTAGTTTTTCTCCGGGCCAAAAAGTGCCCAACGTGCCTATAGAAGTTTTCACTTCAAAAACCTTTTGTGGAATTTAAAATATCAACTGCAGCAGACATTTGGGCTTTGTAAGTATATTTATTTTTCTAAAATATCACACTAGATTACTATGGAACAAATTAAATTTAACTCAGTAATTTTATCTCGTAATTCTGCTGTATGTTTCGATACGGGTTCCCTACCTGAACGAGTTCTACCAACGCCTCGTAGACACCATCTAATTGACGAACTAATCGTTTTAACGCGTCTATGCTCTTTTCACTACTAGTCTTACTAAGCTTGTTAGTGTCTTCTTTTTCAAAATAATAATCTTTTAACCGAACTGGAGAAATAAGCATATAAATTTTGAATAGTATCAAAACAAGAAGTTGCCTTTAGAAACACGTTTTTTTTTCGAAATTCACACCTATTATCAAACGATGCATCAATGAAGTCTGAGTTGAAGAGTTTATTAATGGAAAATTGTATGTTCTATTTATATTTGCCCGGTATACCATTTTCATAATTCGCGGCACAGTAAAATATTTTAAATTTCGTAACATAAAAACAATAAACAAATAATTCCAATAAAATATAAATATAAATAATATAATTTACAAATGTATTACCTGAAATTAGTAATTTAATAAATGTTATTAAATCTAAAATATTACTTTTATAACTCAACATTTTAAATCTAATAAAAATATTTCACCCAATTTTCTCTTTATAAATTATTCCAGAGAAACAGTCACAAAACTTAAATTTGCACCATCAATGGGGGGTGCTACACAGGAGACTAAGACGCACTGGTGAAACCGGTTTTATGGGAGAGAAACGTAGAAAAGAAAGATACACAATACAGAGCCATCGGAACAATTTTTTCCTTTGTGTGAGTTGATATGGTGCATTTTACAAACATTTCAAAAAGTGCTCCAGCGTAGTATAACTGAAATTATTATGTGTTTCGTCTCCTGCATTCCACTGGTTAATTCTGTATTTACATCTCACGTTCAAATTTGAGAACATCAGTAGAATGAGAGATTTTTCTCTCACTTGGTGGATATTTCTCCTGAATTTTTACTTCTGCTGACTCTCTGGACAGAAATTATATGAAAATCACGAAGCAAAAGTCTCGAGAGGAAGTAGTACGAGAGGAAGTAAAATTTCCAAGTTTTTTTTGCATGGAATTTGTGTTGTGTTGTTACATGAGTTGAAATATAGAAAATTTTATTGGGAAAATAAACTGGAAAATTAAGTCGTGTTAACAAAAATGAAATCCTTTAATATATGAAAAGGATGTAAGAAAAACATTTTTAAACATTTTTTTTTCAGTTTTAAATTTTTTTTAAAATCTGAATATCTGAAATAGCGCCCCCGTCGAATAGCGCCCGGTGCAAGTGCACCATTCGCACCTATGAAAGCGCCGCCCCTGGTCGTGCAACTTAACTTGTCGTACTCTTAGGTATCGTATATTGCAACAAAATGGGCGAACAAAACAAAACGAATCAAAAAATTTTATTAATAGTCCGGGGAAATTAGCAAAAAAAACCCACGAAAGGAGACAAAATTCGGAAATGGCTGAAAATTGGACCACAGCTTCCTTGGGACTTTTTAAGAAAACAATTTCGGAATCACAAAAAAAACAAAATGGCCGCCGGAAATATAGCGGTTTTCCGGTGTTTTCCTTGTATCTCGGTTTCTATAGGTCGTACAATCCCGTACAAAGGCCCTAAATGTTGACAATGAGATTCTCTACAACTTTTGTTCTTACAAAGATGTTGAACTGATTAACCCTTTCAAAGTTATTCAAGGTCAAAGTTTCCAAAAATCACTTTTTGGCGAAAACATCACTCAAAAGCTGGTTTTTTCGAAAAAAATTTTTGATCAGTCAATACGAAAGCTTATTGCCTATAAAAAAGCCTTTTGTCATTTTTTCGAAAACTTAACCCTTTCGAAGTTATTCAAGGTCAAAGTTTCAAAAAATCAGTTTTTGGTCAAAAAGTGACTCAAAAACTGATTATTGAGATTTTTTTTTGTCTCTTTATACAAAAGATTATTGCCTACCCTAATGATACCCTTGCCATTTTTTCGAAAACTTCGAAAATTTTTGCAAAAATCAATTTTTGGCCGAAAAGTGATTTTTGTAAAATTTGACCTTGAATAACTTCGAAAGGGTTAAGTTTTCGTAAAAATGACAAAAGGCTTTTTTGTATGCAATAAGCTTTCGTATTGACTGATCAAAAAATTTTTTCGAAAAAACCAGCTTTTGAGTGATGTTTTCGCCAAAAAGTGATTTTTGGAAACTTTGACCTTGAATAACTTTGAAAGTGTTAATCAGTACAACATCTTTGTAAGAACAAAAGGTGTAGAGAATTTCATTGTCAACATTTAGGGCCTTTGTACTGGATTGTACGACCTATAGAAAACGAGATACAAGGAAAACACCGGAAAACCGCTATATTTCCGGCGGCCATTTTGTTATTTTTGTGATTCCGAAATTGTTTTCTTAAAAAGTCCCAAGGAAGCTGTAGTCCAATTTTCAGCCATTTCCGAATTTTGTCTCCTTTAAATGCTAATTTCCCCGGACTAGAAGAAATTTTCAGTTTTCAATTTGCTACTGCGATGCGTCTGGTCCTGGCCATAAAATGTGACGCGGACGTGTGCGTATGCGGGTATTTAGTTTGTATGTAATCTTGTATGTGCAAATAAATGGTTTAAATGGTTTAGGGTGTAGGAGTACCGTAACAATATTTTGTAGAAAATGTCAAGGATATGGAATTTTGCCAAAAAAGGAGTGCAGTTCATTACTAATATTTCAGGAGAGTAAGCTAGTATTCATAAATAGGTCGCATAACGACTGAGGTTTGCTGGCCAGGGGCCGAAGGGTTGATATGGCCCTCATATGGAGGTTCGGAAGGTAGTCGGCGTTCTCCAGGGCTGCTGGCACGTAGACGTTCTTGTGAACGGGTTGTCGAGGTAGTATTGCCTTTATATTCTGCATAATGGCAACGAACACGAAAGAGGCATTTTGATTCCTCAATTGGATTTTTAACAGTTTTAATGGAAATGGATTGATTTACCTTGATCGTTTATGATCTCAAAAGGTACGTCGAATCATGAGACGAATACAGTGACGAATCTTCTTGCCACTGTGCTGTCCCGAATTGAGAATGCTTCAGGCAAACTCGTTTGTATTATATGGTTAAGATCCCAGTAGAAATTCTAGGTAGCACTTACCGATGGAGCACTGATATAAGTAGTCATCTGGTAAGGAGTACTCCTATTTTCTTAGGTGTTAGAAGAGCCCTTATATACCGCATTACAAGAGAAGGCAGATGGTAAGGGGTAATCCAGAATTAGACCCAAAGAAGTTAGAAATTTGCCCGATGCCTCAAACACCATTCCAAAAATACGAAAACAAATGAGTCATCGGGTAAATTTCTAACCTCGTTCGGTCGAATTCTGGATTACCCCTTACCATCTGCCTTCTCTTGTAATGCCTTATATAAGGGCTCATCGATGTAGTAAAAAGTAAGGCCTTACCTCCTATGACATCGTGTGTAAAAATAAGTACTTCTGTAAGGGGTATGGTAAGGCCTACCCCTTACAAGTGAGGGCTCATTTCAGTACTTCTGTAATAGTCCAAGAGCCGGCAGTATAAAAATGAAGGTATAAAATATCCTAACAATTTTTTGTGAGGGAGTAGTACTGCCACAGACCTAAAGGGAGCCACCTTTTATGTAACCTAATTTCGCCCGCGTCATGGAATTTTGACGTCACTTCCGGTTACGATTTTTGGTGTTGGTGACGTCATAAAATATCCTAATAAAATTTACATCAAATAAAGGTTGGAATGTGTACATTAAGATTACACTAGGGTGCCAGGCTTAAACCACCCGCAACCCTGTGGTACCCTCGATTAAAGTTTCTTTTACAAGCTTTTTGCTTTGTTTGGGAGAAATCTTCCGATCCGTTTTTCTTGTACTTCCCGATGTCCGGTGATGCTCAAATTTGGCACACATTTGGTTCTGGAGGCAATACAATATAGTATATTCAATTTTATGGTACATCCAATATGGCGTCCATCATTAAATGGCGGATATTTCTGGGGGTGGAATCTTGCGATTGATTTTTCGGCCACTTCCCGTAATCCAGTGATGCTCAAATTTGGCACAAACCTTTGGTTCTGAAGACAATGCAATATAGTATATTCAATTATATGGTACATCCAATATAGCGGCCACAAATGGCGGATTACCTTTTTCTTTACAACCCCCCCCAAACATGGGTATCAAATGAAAGAGTATTAATAGTAGAACACAGCAAGCTATGTGACGTCATTTCAAATCCAATATGGCGGCCATCACGAACAACTCCTCGATATTGGTATCAAATGAAGGGTTATGATAAGTTGAATACAATTAGCTGTGTTAGTCAGATATGTGACGGCATTTTAAAGCCAATAAGGTGGCCACTATAAAATGGCGCATGAGACTAAAAATTAAAATAAAAACCAATAAAAAAAATTTTAAAAACAAGCTTTTATTAGATAAACTAAAAAATATTAAATAATAAAAAAAATTTAAATATGCGTTAATAAGATGAGCTAAAAAGTATAAAATACAATAATTTTTTTAATCCACCTGTATGTAACTACAAGTAAAAGCTTGGGACGCTCAGTTAACAAATGTTTCACATATTATAACAAAAACGCACAAAATATTATGATTTAACTATTACGATATTAACTAATTAGGAAACAATTTGATAAAACGCGCCCAATTATTTGATACTTCTTAGTTCATCTTTTTAACGCATGTTTAAAAACTTTTTTTATTATTTAATATTTTTTAGTTTATCTAATAAAAGCTTTGCTTTTTAAAAAAAATGTTTTATTGTTTTTTTTGATTTTCTTAACTCATCGAATACATCAGTGTCTTTTTTTTTAAATTAACGTAAAAGCCTTATAGTTATTAAAAAAAATAGGGTGTCTCTTGTTAGTTGCCCGAATCCTCCTGGCTGCTTCGGTTTTAATAACTATATTTAATTCTTTAATTTATTTATAAATGTTTTTTTCTATATCTACGTAATTTATCATCTCTTTATCAATAAACCATTATCCATTATTACTCATGGCTCAAAAATTTGTTATGCTCCAAGATTTTAATCAGATTATAACATAATTTATTAACTACAGATTTTTTTCATGTTTGCCTTATTAAATTTACATCATAAACAACAAAAGGAAAAGAAAATGTTTTGGAATACACATAGGGTTACAAAAATATGATTTTATTATAATGGGTCTCCGCAAATCTCACGTAATTTTTTTCCGCAAGAAACAGTGTAAAATTGCGAGAAAACTGGGTTAAATTAATAGTACAGGTAAATTAAACCGAAAAAAGTATTTTTCAATTTTAAGTACAATATCTGTAAATGATAAAATCTTTAAAATCGTCTTTTCGGACCCGCACTTAGATTCATTCACGAAAATCTTGGTGCAGTATCAGATGAACATGGTGAAAGGTATTATCAAAACATATTGCAAATAGAGAAGGAATAATGAATCAAAAGTATACGTGATACTATTACTATATTTCGACTCAATAGCAATTGGGTATAAAAATTTTGCACTGCCGTTTACACTGTATTTGTTCACTGTTTCAAATACCATCCAATGGGAATGAAGACGTGATGGAAAATTCTTATCTTTTTATACAATGGTCTGGGAAAAACTGCGAAAGTAATGTATGTATTGACTTATACCACCATTTTTGGACAGATTGCGACCCTACGATGAAATAGTGTGGGGTCTAAGCTTAAACAAAACAAAAAGGCCTAGAAGCCCAATTGAAAAACCTGGAACCTAATGCGCTCTTAAGAATCTCAAGTTCATAATGTACCCAATCCTACTGCAATCATAGAGATTATATTAACATGCTATCTGCGGTGCATTGTCACTACAAAAAGCAGACATTTGCACCAGGCGACATAATTACCTAGTTATCTAAGCATCTTACAGGACTCGAATTTTGAATCGACGACCATCTGCTCTGCCAAGATAGATTTTGAAAACCTTTTGTTATCATTATCGAGAGTTGTGAAGAACGGAAGTCTAACAGATCCGCACTTCTTGAATCTGTATCCTGATGTACAGGCGGCTCAAACGTCAATTTGAGAAGCTGGCTGTCTTCAGACTCCGCTTTTCTAAGGCGATACGAAAGTAGGAAGCAAACGGAAGCTAGTAGCGATGCCTGATAAATCTTCGAAAAGAAATTATTTTCAGCCAACCAACTTCATTTATTAACTTAATTTGACATTTTGATGCGAACAATAAATTGTTTATTTAAGGGGTTAGTCTACTGTTAAAATGCGAAAAATTAGCTTTTTTTTAAACTGCTGTATAAAAAAAACGACAAAAGATAGCAACTTGAAATTTTATATGCTCGTTTATTAAACTTAAAAGTTTACATTTTTATTGTTAAAAAAAATTAAAAAAAACAAAATGGCGGCCATCCCAAGCATTCACTGTAGCACTGCCTGATGAAAATAAAAATATCGCGGGGTAAGATCCTGACAAAAATATAAATCTGTAATCACAACACAAAAAATATTCTATTAGTTTTAAGTACAATCAACGCCCCTGACCTCATTTTAGGCGAAAATATAAGTTTTTTTGTGATTTGGCACACATTTGCACATAGCTGCGTTGATTTTGGTCTTGTTTTTATTTGAAAAAGTGCTGCCAAATCGCCAAAAATTTATTTTTTGCTCTAAATTGAGGTCAGGGGCGTTGATTGTACTTAAAACTAATAGAATATTTTTTGTGTTGTGATTACAGATTTATATTTTTGTCAGGATCTTACCCCGCGATATTTTTATTTTCATCAGGCAGTGCTACAGTGAATGCTTGGGATGGCCGCCATTTTGTTTTTTTTAATTTTTTTTAACAATAAAAATGTAAACTTTTAAGTTTAATAAACGAGCATATAAAATTTCAAGTTGCTATCTTTTGTCGTTTTTTTTATACAGCAGTTTAAAAAAAAGCTCATTTTTCGCATTTTAACAGTAGACTAACCCCTTAAAGAGTTTTTAGAATATTTTAAAACAAACAAATAAATGCAGCGCATGCGGCAATGGCTTTACTCGCGGACTGAAATCCGATAATAGGCGGACAAATTTAATTCGAATTTGCATTGGTGGAGGATACCATTTTCTTATTTCCGAATTTCATGACTTTCGAATCGGATTCCAGGATACCCCCCGGGGTCTTTCAGTCAAAGGTTTTTTACCTAACGATGACATCTATAGAAGAATGCTCCGAAGTTTGTATATCTCAAGAGTCATAAATGGCTCTACCATTACTATTCAAACAGTCAAGTCGTTACTCTCTAAAAACGAATCAGTGGATGCCAAAGCCAACCTTCGTATGTCAATACATATGTATATTGTAAAATTCTAAATTTTTTTTAAATTCCATATGCTTGCTCTACAAATACACGAGTTTTCTGTTCTCTTGTTAAGAAATCATTATTCCTGTAAGGCACCCTGAGGTTGGTTTCCAAAGGGTAGGCAGAATCACCTGCTAAATGGTATCCACAGGTATTGTAGTTTATATTGGGTGCATGCCGAGTTGGTGCTGTTATGATTTTGTGGTTACTGTTCTTCAACACAAATTATGATTTCTAAATGCAATCAAGCACAGGTTAAGGTATTTACACTAAAAATACGAATAATAGTGTAAATCCTACAAATTTTTTAAAATTTTAATAATCTCACGTGAGATTTAGGGGGGGGGGAGGGGGTCGAGCCAAATCTCACGACATCTCACCAAGGGGGAGGGCGGGTCGAAAAATCGCCAAAATCACCTCACGTAATTTATGGATGTCCCCTAATCCGCCATTTGTGGCCGCCATATTGGATGTTCCATATAATTGAATATACTATATTGCATTGTCTTCAGAACCAAAGGTTTGTGCCAAATTTGAGCATCACTGGATTACGGGAAGTGGCCGAAAAATCAATCGCAAGATTCCACCCCCAGAAATATCCGCTATTTAATGGTGGACGCCATATTGGATGTACCACAAAATTGAATATACTATATTGTATTGCCTCCAGAACCAAAGGTTAGTGCCAAATTTGAGCATCACCGGACATCGGGAAGTACTTGAAAAACGGATCGGAAGATTTGTCCCAAACAAAGCAAAAAGCTTGTAAAAGAAACTTTAATCGAGGGTACCACAGGGTTGCGGGTGGTTTAAGCCTGGCACCCTAGTGTAATCTTAATGTACACATTCCAACCTTTATTTGATGTAAATTTTATTAGGATATTTTGACGTCACCAACACCAAAAATCGTAACCGGAAGTGACGTCAAAATTCCATGACGCGGGCGAAATTAGGTTATATAAAAGGTGGCTCCCTTTAGGTCTGTGGCAGTACTACTCCCACACAAAAAATTGTTCCTTCATTTTTATACTGCCGGCTCTCCGACTATAAGCTTACAAGTCCTACTGGGCACGATCGTAGACTTTATTGATCGATGGCCAGTATTGAAGCACCGATACCAGGATGACTTAGGCTGTGTTCGGAATTGAACGCTAGCCTACGTAAGAAAGTGGATATATAACGCCTATGAATGCCTGTACTAGTTTCACACCAGATTTTTAAGACTGGCATGATGAGCGGGCTATGAAAAATACATTTATAACGATTTGATTCCATTAAAAAAGTCTATTGCTATTTTTTCGATTATTTAATTTTGAATATCTGGACTCCAATAAGCGATTCCCAAGAAATGACCCCTGCTTTTAGGAGATGTGTCCTCTTGATGTACTCTTAAAGGCAAACCCTAGGGCACATAGTTTCCGCGAATGATAAAATATTTTTCCGAGGGGTGTTTAAAATAAAAAGAATGAAAACAGGATATTTTTTCAATATTGTGGATTTTTCTAGGGTGGGCAAAAAGTTTTGTAGGGTGGGCGGTGCCCACCCTCGCCCTACCCTAGCTACGCCTATGTCGTTGACAGCTCTTTGTATATGCCTGTAATTTGGCATGGAGTTGATTCGGGGTTGTAGTCGACTGTGGCGCCACGTTGATTCAAAAATCAGCACCTCCCATACTTTATCCACCGTCTCTGCAAGTTTAGCCAACGCTTGGTCAGCAGCAGTGGCCAACGTGATCCGGATGGCCTGTGGGAGTCTCATATTCGTTGATCGCTGGTGATCCACAAGCTAGTGCTTTGAGAGCCTGGAGGAAATCCGAAGGGTTCCGGTCCGCAGGCTATTGCACTGACAGCAGCTGCTCGAGTCGGCGCTTCTCCGACATGCAGTACTTGTCGAGCAGCTGCTGTTTTACCTCCTCATAGCTGGCGGTGGCAAAGACTAACTTGCCATGCCGCATTGCCGCAAGATATTAAAAAAATACTCAAATTTGTGCCACCTAGAGATCATCCTTTTTATCTATCGCTTCCACATGTTCCCAGAAAAGGAAAGGCGAAGAGGTTAACAGGAATGAGGAAGTGCTACCTGCCGAATATGAAGATGATTGAATTTGCTTTCACAATTTTAATTATAATTTAGTTCATGTGTGTGATTTAACTTTAATATGTTTTGTTGAAATTGTTGTGCTAAACTGACCCAAGTGATTTTTTTTCACCAAAACCGTATTTTCCTTTTTTCTCGATAAATATATTTAAATAAAACATTTTTTCTTATTTATTCTAGTACACTAGGCATCACTTCATTACAAATAAAACCCTAACAAATCATCTATTTTTTAACAATAAGCACAAACGCGTTTGCATCATTTTCTCAAAAAGATGCAAATGTCACTTGGATCACTATGGTTGTCCTCTCTTCATTTTAGCTCTTTTTGAAGCCTTCCCAACTTCTCAAGTCCGCAATTTTTAAAATTAAAATTCTGATAACGGATTCGTAATCAGCGACCCCGAAAACCCCCCAAAGCAAACAATTTGAGATCATTTAGAACACTTTTCGACTTTTGGCCAGCTTTTTTGGATTTGGCCCCACTGACCCCAAGTCTCCTTGTGTATCTTCTTGTGACAAAAGTAAAAGTAAGTTCCACCTACGATGAGTTGATGAGAACTACAGAAGTCAACGAAAAGCTCACCTTTGTTATTGGTAACTTGGCTTAGGCCTAGATTTCCAATTTTGTGTACAAGGCCGGTGTTGTTGGGGCCGATCTGTGCGTTTAAGTCACCCATCAAAACAATGATGTCTCCCCTTGGAATAGAGCGAAAAACCTCATTCAGTCGCATATAGAACTCGTCTTTGATGTCATCTTCTCCGTCTTCAGTTGGAGCTTGGCATTGGCCTATCGTAGTACTTCTTAGGGCCGATTCACAATGAACGCTTCAAGCCTCCGGCTTCAAGCTTCAAATTTTTTTCTAAAGTTTCAAGTTCATTTGAAGCTTGCAGCTTGAAGCTTTGAATGTGAATCATTGTACATAAATCCTATAATCCTAAATTTTTGAAGCTTGAAGCTTGAGGCTTGAAGCGTTCATTGTGAATCGGCCCTTAGTATGGTACGTAGGCGCACGGTAATAATCCTCTCAGAAACTGGTGACCAGCTGGCTGGACCTGGCTTCCTCGGTGACTATTACGCCAACGCCATTCCTACGGTTTTCAGTTTCGTTTCTCCCAGAATATAAGAAAGACTCACCGTTTGGGCAGATATGTTCCCCCGCAACGGGCCATCTGGTCTCGCAGAGTCCTATGACCTTGGTCCTATAACGGTTCATCTCGTTGAGGACTTCATCCAGCCGTCCATCAGCAAGCAGCTTTCTCACATTCCATGATCCGATTCGTGTCCTGGTTTGAAAAGCAAAGGTCGTCGTCGTGTTGTTTCAGATGAGCAGTCCATTATATATCTACATATCCGTGATTGGGCCGGTCATGTCCAAAGAATGGATGACTTTAGGATACAAAAAAAGCCCTGTATCTACTACCAGATGTAACGGTCGGTTATGTACCGAAAATTTTCCCTTTGGATGGTTCTCCCATCTATCGGGAATTTCAGGATTCAATAACAAAAATTACTGCTCACAAAAAAATTAGTACAAAATTTAAAACTTCAAGTAGGCTAGAGAAAAAAATAATTTTTGTTTTGGATGGAAAAAAATGATTAGGGAGTGGGATGTAGAACACGGTCTATTAGAGTCGATTTATGTAGAACCCGGTCTAATAGAGTCGATTTATGTTGTCCGCTTAGGGAATAGGTGTCCTCTTTGTTCAATACGTTTGGTAAATATTTAACGTGGAACTATACTATAAGGCGAAACTAATTTACCCACCACATCTGGATTGGTTCATCTGGTGCCTTATAATTAGTGTTATACCCCTGGATAAAGAAAGAAGTTCTCCTGTGGATACAAACTTGACCTTCCTGACCGAGTTTCGTGCTGCAACGACCTAGTTTTCCTAAATTTTTTTCTTCGGGTTTACAAGTGCAAGCACCTCCAGGAGAAACAGGAGAAGACTTTCAAATAGTAAATCGTTGGTAGTCACGATTTATTTCAAGATTCAAGCTAGGTCAACATTCACAGAACCTTCCCGATTATTCATACGTTATTAATGGCTAAACAGACTGTTGTCGAGATAAGTCCCACTGAAGTTATTTTGTCACCAGAAGAAGGGAACTGTTCATTGGTGCAAGTTGATTGTTTACATGTAAGTGTAGTAATTATTTAAGTCACCCTTATATAGTCGGCTATTGGAGTCATTGTGGAACAATTGGGTGAATACCTTAGGTAGTTTCAGGACTTTTAAGCAATTCTGAATACCCCACTGGGCAAATATTCGATCTGTCTGAGGCAGTGTCCCTTGTGTTATTCCAGGTGATATCAACGATAAACAAAAAAAACCGGACGGAGGATAAACTATCAAGGGCAACGAGGGATTGTAGCCGTGCTTCCATTTAACTATTCATGGGTTAATGGCTCAGTTTTGATAAAGACAATTCTTGTTATCACAGTAAGCTCGTTTTTGGGTTTTTTTAATATTTTTTTGAGTAGTCTATGAAATATATAACACCTCGAGATATTTAACATAATTAACTTTTACTTGTAGTACAAATATATTCTAATTTTAATTATATTGTTAACTATACATATCACTATATCCACTAATTAAATATCGAAAAATTATATTACCCATTTGAATTTGTACTCCTTGTACACTTTTACGTATATTACACACCGTGATTAATAATAATATTGAGTTATTTACTTTGATTCCACTTACGTATTACCTTTTTGAATGTGTATGTTGTAAGAGAAACAGGAATCCTCGACTGGTACCAGAGCGACGATTTGTTTTTTTCCTTTCCGTTATTGTATGGAAGTTGTTGTTTTGTGGTAATAGGTGGTTGCATCCACATTACCTGTATTGTAAGTTTACTTTTGATTTACACTTATATCATAATTAACTCAACTCTTTATTCTGTTGTTAATTAAGTTTATTATATTGTGCTGTAATTAATATACCATACATTTGTTATCAATTCTTTAACTCCAAGAGTATTACTAGGCATGATAGCCTAAGTGGGTAATTTATCCAGGATGGTGGGGGGGAGGTGTTTTCTCTCTAGGGTTCTCTCGAAGTCGCTTTGAACATTTACAGGTCCACGAGGTCGTTGGGAACTTCCCGCGATGAATACCATGGATTAATATAAGACAGGAATGACAGGAGGAAAGCTAGCATTGACAAATAGGTAAGTGGTGAGCAAAAATAGGTACTGGCTGATCACACAACCCCACGCCCCCACCGGCGAGCTAGCGTTTACCGTGTAGTCAGCACAACTCCCGCCTAACGGTGATTTCGGCGGATTAGGGAGGTTGAGTTTTTGGAATTTTTTTTTGTCTGGGATTGCTTCCATATTCAGTTATTGCTGCTGAGGTATGGAGCATGAACAAGCATAATGGCGCAACCCCTTGCGGTTAAAGCAAAGTTGCACCATTGTGTCGGTACACAGATGGCAAAAGACCACTTGGCAAACCACGCTCAAGTTGAGGTGCAGCAAAACTCGGAATTGGCCTTCAGAGCCATCGAAAAAGAAGAAGAATTATTTTTTCCATGTGTTTTAGAAAATTATTGATGTTAAAAATATTCGTGGCAATTGCCTATGAAGATATACCATCAAGAAAGTTTCAGCAGTGAATCATTATCTTAATTTCATTTAATCGGGAATTAAATCTATAGAGATAGAAAGCCAGTATACTATTTCCCCTAGATTATCTTACAGTTTGTGCCATAAAGCCCACCAATACAATAACACCATGGTGGGCTGAATGGAAAAACTGAATAAAAAAGCAAACTGAACAGAAAAAAATAATTTCCCTAAATATAGTAAATTGAAATAAATTAAATTACTCACTCACTAACTAAGTCCTTCTCGGCCATCTGTAACGGACTTACACCCATTGACATTCGTAAGCACTCGTCGAGCTCATGTTCTGTAAATTCTAAATTTGACGTTTTCCTCATTTTATGTAAAATTTCATCTACTGTCCCTGCAGATATAAAATCTTGTATGCTAATATTATATCCTCTATCTCTCAGAAGCGAGACAGTGCATATTGAGTTCAAAGAGTTTCCACCAACATCGTAAAAGTTACTAGAAAGCTTCATGGATTTTGCAGTCGGCATTCCAAGAACCTTGGCGATGGTTAAATAGAAATCAGAAGCAGTCTTTTGAAGTGCCTTTGGCACAGCACTAAAATCGAATTCAGTCGGTTCCTGCGATACACCTTTAAGAGTCCAATTATAATAGGAAACAATGCAACTGTTTTTTATTTAATAAACTCACCCGAAAGAACATTATCACGTGCATATGACTGCATTAACTGTTGTCGATCTATTTTACCATTTTGTAGAAAGGGAAGAGAATTAACTACTACAGTGTGAGGAATCATGTATTCGGGAAGTTTCTCCTTAAGAATACTCTTTACATGAGCTCCTTGAAGGTTGGATTCTTGATTTTTTAACTTGAGGAAGGCAATGGGTGTCTGATCAACTTCTCCGGGCTGATAGCAAACAACTGCTGCGTCCTCTACAAAATCTAGTGAAAGTGCGCTTCTTTCGATATCTATTAAATTAACTCGATTTCCGCGAATTTTTATTTGAGAATCACTTCGTCCCTCATACATTAGGACACCGTTCTGGATTCGGCCGTAATCTCCTGTTCGAAAAAGCCGTGAGTAAACTAAAATTTGAAAAATTTTGTTATTAGTTTAATTACTACAAAATAAAAGCAATAACTTCGATTTTCCGTTAGATGATTTTTCAGAAATGCATCAGCATTTCGGTCATTTGTGTATCCGACAGATACATTCAGTCCAGATACAAATATTTCACCTACTTCTCCTAGATTTACCGGCTGTAGCTCAGCATTAAGAATATATATCACGGTATTGTTGATAGGGATTCCTGTAAAATATAACAAATTAAATCAAGTTGGATTAGAGGAGTTTGCAAGCATTAACATTTCAAGAAAATATATTCGTTCAAACAATGCAGATCCTAACATCTTTCACCCGCCAACACCGACCTTCAGGCAGGGACGCTGTTAACTTCAAATGCACGCTAGGTAGTCAAGCTCAGTGGAATGAAGGAGGGCGAATTTAGAAGGGTGTGTACAGAGAGCTCACCCTTATGGTGGGACCACACTACGCGGTCTTGGCTCGTACGCGCTTTTGCCTTTTTTTTTCATATAGAGTTTTATGACTTTTTTACGACTTTTTTACGACTTTGTCCATGGTAAAGGCCGTGCGGCACAACAACGCGGACAAAAGGCTGTGCCACAACCTTCTATATTAATATAGAAGGTTATGGCTGTGCTTAAAAAGGTACATTGTGCGTCCACACACTATGAGCTTTTCAAAAGCGCGTACGCCGTTTCAAATAAGAATTGATTTTTTCTCACTCATGATTCAGAAAATTAAAAGATCACGCGCGCTTTTGGCTGGCCGTACGACCAAAAGCGCGTGGATTCTAAGTCCGCGTAGTGAGGACGGGCCTTTACTTACTAAGCATTGACTTTTTTAAACCAAAATGGACCAAAATAAAACAACAAAAATATTAAAAGTGGATTGCTCTGTGAGTCTGATGTTATCTGTGTCAGGAGATGAAGCTATCAGCGGGTGTGTTCTTTAATATAGTACTTGTCATTCCATTTCCATCGAACAGTGCGCTGTCCCAGTGCTCTAGGAACATTCATGACGTCATGAACCAACGTCATTTTACAACTGCGATTACTGCTATGAAAAAGGTAATGTGCTCACAGTAGTTTGCTTTGAACACGTGACAGATGTTTAATTTTTGTAAATCTGCAGACGATTGACGCTGTACAAATAGTGGCAAATAATCAAGCAACGAGGAAAATGTTGAACTGTTTTCCAAGATTATCGGTATGAATTTACAGTATATCGAGCAGAAAGTATCTGGGCTGCTAGAAGAAGGAGGGCCCAGGCGAAAGAGAATTTGGATTGCATAGGCTCCCCAGCGAGGCAGGCACTTTAAAAAGTTTACAACGGGGCTCCCGGGTTACACGGGGCCTTATTACCGGGATTAGTTGGTTGAGATCGCCATGCCGACCGCGGCCAACTTTCCTGAGGACAAACTACCGGAGGAGCAATTCTATTTAGTTTGTGAGTAGTCCATAGTCATAAACCATAAAGTCGAATGTTATGCTTAGTTCTTTGGAGTAAAGATAGCGGGTGAGCTTATTAAGCTCATTAACGCCACCAAACTTACTAGTCAATGCATGGAGAATATACAAGGAGACAAAACTCTTATGGGGAAAATGACAGGAAATGGATGGGTAGAAGAAACTAAACTAGAAGTTCATTTTTGGCCACAGATGTCACCTTTGTCCGATGTACCCCACATGAATTTAATAAAAATTCATTGGAAACATCAAAAATTGATTAATTACGAATAATCGCATTGATATAAAATCGAATTTGGAAGCTGGTAAACAGCTGTAAGCTGCTAAACGTAAAATATATTAGTAATAAACGAACTTTACCATGAACCGGATAAATATAATCGGCCATGTTTTTCGGGGTACATTTGACTACAGCGCCACCAATAATCAAACGAAAATTGACAACACGGAGTTTTATCTCCTTGTATAGCCTCCATGAGTCAATGGTTAGCAAATACTGTCTCCGGGATGCGATTTTTAGATGGCTGCTGCCTCAAAGTGGATGGGGAAGAGGGTCTTCCAAAATTCCAAAACATCAGCAACGTTTGAAAACCAAAAAAGGTTTTAAGTAGTCTGGACTCACCCCCAGTCACTCTTGCTCTGAGCATTGACGAGAGATCGTTGAAGCAACTAGTAGAAATAGAAATGTTCTTATTCTACAACCACCTACAACAACAGGAGAAAGCACCCAAGGCTGCGCAGGGGCGTTTCCAGCCAACTGTCTTAGGGGGGTAATTTTAAAAAAAGAAAAACTTAAATATTTTTTTTATTCCATAAATTCCTTTGCACCCTCCCCAAGCCACCGCGAGCTGAAGTTGCCATTTCACACCCCCCCCCGACAATGGTCAAAAATGTCGGCCACTAGTATTAAACGATTAATTAGCCCTAATAAAATCTACAAACGCAGCGGCAGAATTTTTTTTCAATTTTAACCCTTTTTTAACCCCCCCCCCCCCCGCGAACCTTCTAACTCGAGGTCCACTTCCCGTAAAAATGTCATATAATAAAAAATGCTTGAAATTACTTGAAAAGCTTATATACCAAACGGCAGAAGGTTGGGATCACGGTATACAGAAACAAGGTAATGTAAAAGAAAAGAGACTGACAGCTTCGAATATAGTAGAAAAAGGTCTCCGAGTGACGTCAGCACTAATGCAGAAACAACAACAATAACTTCGATTTTATATGGGAAGAGGTCGCCGAGTGACGTTGCCGTCTTACTATATACAGTCTTTTACATTACCTTGTTTCTGTATACCGTGGTTGGGACGACACGATTTTTTCAAGTGCCAGCTCCCCTATTAAAAGGTAGAAAGTCATAACTTCTCTTACGGCGCTTGAGCAGTTAACTTCATTTTGTTTACATAGGCTGTTTCCACACGAGCGTACACACGACAGACAGAGTCGTCTGCAATCGTCAATTCTCTTTTGTCTTCGGTGAAAAAACCTATGAGCTTCTACATGAGGGAACGCCTTGCAGGCAACAAATCATACTATCTTTGTTGTTGTTTAAGACATTCTCTTTGCGAACAAAAGGGAATTTCAGAAAAAAACAACAACAATGCAAGAGCTGTCAAAGTGTTCGATCAAAAATCGGCTCGGGCCGGTCCCTTCCAGCAGTTTTGGAAATATTCATAGATCGCCGACTAGATTCACCCTAACTTAACTTGTTTGTTTGAAATACTGGTAATTTTTAAAAATAACACGCTCGGCGGCGTCGCCGTCGCAGTCGTCTGCAGATTGTGCGCCTTCATATATAAGCCGTGTGTTCTATTCGTTTTTGACAGTCGCCGAGGAAAATAGTTTCGCCGTCGCCCTTAAGCTGGTGACATATTCAAGCGTACATGCGTTGCATTCGTTGACAGATAATATAGAAGTGTGTGTATTCAAATGCGAGCTGACGAAATATTCCGTGAATGTTCCGCATGCCACGCAAAAGTCGGGCTACTTTCAACTTTTTCTGCATTGCCGCATTCGACATAGGACACACAAGCATACACAACAAACACATGCAACTCGTTACTTAGATTTTTGGGCTGTCTGTGAAAGCCGGGACGGATCGCAACCATGCAATTATGTGTCAGTGGAAAATCTCCGCATATCATGGAGCTGCTGATTGCAATGCATGTACGCTTGTATATGTCACCAGCTTTAGCATGTTTACAGCATAAAAATAAATAAGCGAACGAAAATTCTTAGGGGGGGGGGGTAATTACCCAATTACCCCCCTCTGAAACCGCCCCTGAGGCTGCGAGTAGTCCGATGCAATCTAACAGCAACATAGAAGTGCCAGTAGCGTACGCAGGATGAAACCATGGGGGGGGTTTCACAAAACATATTTTGTACACATATTGGGTAGAAAAAAATTTTCTCATGTAATAGGACCATGTACTTATATTATATTTTATGTTATTTCACTATAAAAATAATCACCTATAGGTATATTTTTATCGCAATTTTTTTATTGAAAATTGTGAAGAAACATAAATAATAATTTTTGACCATTTTTCGAATATCACAAAATGTCTTGTTTTTCTCCAAAAATCATGGTCTCGTGGTGTGCGCAAGACTTTAGACTTGGATTTAGGGCATTTTTACAATTTTTTTTACCGAAAAGAAGGGAACTACTCTGAAAATTTGGTGGCGCGTAGTTTTTGAGTCAGAAAATCGATTGGTGACATAAAAAAAAATTTAAAAATTCCTTTTTTTTAAATTTTGGCCAAAAAGGCCAAAAAATTGGCCAAAAATGCGTCCAATTGTTTTTTGCGTAATTTCATCTGAAAAGACGGGAAATTTCCTACAAAAATCTATATGGCCATCCCGAAAGTCAGAGCTTGTCGAGAGCTATAAATAAATGAGAAATACGTGATTTTTGAAAAATCGCGTTTTTTTCAATAACAGTTGTAACTCCGAAACGGCGCACACAATTGCGCTAAAAAAATTTTTGGTATATCACATCCAGTTCACGAACATATTCCCAAAGTTTGAGAGATATTTATTTTTTTCCTATCCCTTTTGAAAAGAATCCACCATTTATATTATACATCGTTATTCGGAATATTTTTTCAATTGTTTAATAAGTTGATATATTTATTAATTATAACTTTTCCTATTATTATTGGAGTCATGGCGGGGGGTTTAACCCTAGACCTACCCACGGGGCTGGCAATCCAAGCTGTCGACGTGGCTCTTGGCTCTTGTATAAGAGGCATTGGTAAGAAATAGTAATTTACTGGGACTGCGAGTGGCTGGTTACCGCAGTGCCGCAGGTGGCGACCCTCGAACTGTATCGTTTACAATGCTTCCATCTTACAGACAACATAGTGCAGTCAAATGGGACATTCGCTGAACATTTTATGTAAACAGAAATTTTTTTTTTGAATGTGTAGGGGGTTGGTTTGGAGTATAAAACCGAGTTTTCGGGATCCGGGGGCGTGAAACCGTGAGTCCTACAGATTTTTTTGTAAAAATATTTTTTTAGGTAATCAAATTATCTACAACTTTCGTAAGTAACATTTTGCGGTAATAATAGTAATAAAAAAGATATGGACGAAAAATGACAAAAATTTTGGGGGTGATGAGCTTTTAAGCGCTATAACTTTTTTATTATTGATTCTACATAAAAAATCCCTTAGAGCATTTTTGTAGAGCATTTTCTTGCGAATAATTTGATGTGGTTATTTATTGAATTAGGGTTGTTTTTGTTGATTTTGGAGCAATGCAAACGGAGAAGTTATAACAAAAGTTCTCCATATGCTTCCATCTATATAAATATAATTGGAGTGTCTGTCAAAGTAATTGTCATTTTCTAAGCCTATATGGTTATTTACATGATATTAAAGCCATCAAGTATTTTTAAAAATTTTGTCTCTGTATGCCTGTCTGTCTGTTTGTAGATTCAATAATAAAAAAGTTATAGCGCTTTAAAGCTCATCACCCCCAACATTTTTGTATTTTTTCGCCCATATCTTTTTTATTATTAATATTACCGCAAAACGTTATTTACGAAAGTTGTAGATAATTTGATTATCTAAAAAAATATTTCTACAAAAAATCTGTAGGACTCACGGTTTCCGAGCAATAAGCAAAACCATTTTCACCACTCAAAACAAGATGGCGGCCGAACGTCACACCTCCGGATCCCGAAAACTCGGTTTTATACTCCCAACCAACCCCCCTACACATTCAAAAAAAAAAAATTGATGTTTACATAAAATGTTCAGATGGGCCTTTTTTTGCACCATTTTACTGGACTAACACGTCTTTGGCGGTTGTAAAAATGGAAACCAATAAGGATGGCACATACCTTACTTATAATTCGACGGATCCACCATCGTCCAAAGGATTCGAGGAGATAGTAAATTATTTCAACCAGATCCTAAATATACCAACTGGGCATCAAGGCAGCGTAGGGGACAATGCACTCAATTAAATCTGTAATGGGTGCAGAACTGCTGCTGCTCTTATAAGGAAAATAAGGGTGGAAAAACAAACTCTTCAAGTTCGCCACAAGGAAGCTTTTCAATGGTGCCTAGAAGAACAGTACCTGCGAGAGTTACGCATGCCACGCAAATGTTGGGTTACTTTCAAATTTGGATTGCCACATTCGACATAGCACACACAAGCATACACAACAAGCACATGCGGCTCGTTACTTAGATTTTTAGGTTATGTGATGTGTGAAAGCCGGGACGGAACGCAACCATGCAATTATGTGTAAGTGGAAAATCTCCGCATATCATGGAGCCGCTTGTATATATCACCAGCTTTAGCCGCCGACGCGATTCGCTTTTGCCCAAATATACAGGTTGCGGCAGTTGCGAGCGGGTGAGTGGGTGGGGTGAGCTTTGTGTGCAAGCGATTCCACCCTCCAAGTTGAGCAACTTTTGCTGGAAACATTTTTCATGAAAACCTGCCCTTCAGGAAAGATCGGACCGTTGCCGGACTTTTGCCGCACACTGTAATGGTGGACGATGCTTGGGCTGCCGGATGGTGTAGACGACAAACGAATGCAAGAGGGGGAATATAACGGGTGCCTTCCATTTAGACACAGAGAGACACAGTGTTACACTGTGTCCGACACAGAAGTGTTCCATCAACGACACAGCTAGACACAGCCGGGCACAACTAAGACAATGCTACCAACCCTCGCCAATTGAAATGTGATCGTTAATTTATAATTACAACAATATTGTTTCATTTTTAAGATTCCCAGCATTTATAAGATGTCGGGTAATTAATTTAAAGAAATTATCAACATAAAATTTACGATTTACTTGCCAAACAAAAATAAAAACGAGGAAAGTGCGCCGTGGCGGATTTTTCATGAACTTATGTGTTCCCTTTGGGCTTACACAGAACGACACAGAGCGACACGCTGTGTCGGACACAATTGTCTTTCTGTGTCTAAATGGAAGGCACCCAACATCACTTACGTGAGCAAAAACAATGGTGAAACAACTCCACTGGCAGATTATAGAGTTGTTAAACACGCAGGCGACGCCTCCATACCGTAGCGTGACGGCATTCGTCGAGACTCACAAAATTTCTGGTGGATTGAAGAATGCTGATGGGCCTGCCTGAAAGCGAGAACGAGTCAGAGAAATCGGAATCGTCTAAATTTTGATGAGTTCCTTAAGAGGTATAAGGAAGCGAGAAACGTCTGAACAAGGTTATCCTTAGAAGTAAATCCGAGTATTTCAGAAGATTGTGCAGATAAGTAGCTTCGGACTTATGGGGTGGAACTTAGTACACTGCTCGCAGTTCAGCGTTGCTTCAGAATATAGTTCACGCCCTGTTTCCACAGAACGAATACACCGGCGATTTACCCACACTGCAGGTACGCCCAGAACATGCACCCATGGCTAACGTGGAAAAGATTCGGGAGGACGCAAAAAGGGTAACCAATAACGCCCCTGGTATGAGAGAGGGGTTTTCCCAGAGCGATGAAATACTATACTAGTGCCAATGGTAATCACCTACCTCAGGGGTAGGTAGGTTCATTGTGAATGGAACGATGAGAGGATGGATAACATGCGGCGTTCCGCAGGTATCCGTTCCGGATTCTCTCCTGTGGATCACAATGTATGATCATGTGCTGAGGCTACGCCTTACAAAGGGCGCAGCTGCGATAGGGTTCAGCGATGACATCGGGGTAGTGGTTGTAGAACAGCCTCTCGATGAGATCGAATTGTACGCGATTGGAGCTATTTGGGAGATAAAAGCTTGACTATAAAGCGCTGGTCTGACGCTTGTAGAGCACAAAATTAAAGCTGTGCTGATTAGCAAACGGAGAAGGCCAATGTCCAAAGTAGAGGAAGAGATAATTCGGGGAAGTGCGATGAGTCTGCTAAGGGTAGTCGGTGGAACCACAGATTTATCCCAAACGTGGAGAGATTGGCTACTAGGGAGTGTGTGGAAGTGAGTTCCTGAGTAGACTTAAATGATATAAGAAATACCTCCATCATTTCCGGTACGATGACTCACCGATGTACCCGCCGTGGCCAGGTATCCAGGAGGACGCATATGACGTATTTTTTATTGTGTAAGATTTGCCGAATTCAGGGCAACGCTGGAGTCTATACACAGTAAGTTGAGGCTGGAGCAAGCCCAAAACATAGAGAAAGGCAAAGTAAGGCCAAGAGTATTAGCAGCTAGATAAAGGCGACGCAATGCTAAAAAGCCAGTACCGCGGGGAGAGGGGGAGACAACTGCAAAAACTATTGAACATTCGAGTACATATTTAGAAAAGAGCGTGTTAATTCTACACCAACTATTTTAAAATATGAATGTTAACATTAAGATGTTTAGCACTAACCTATCGGGATTCTAGTACATCCTTCAATGTGTTTCTTGTTTTTACAGGTGAAATAAGTGACATCTCCCATCAGTTCTGTTGATCCATAAAAGTTATGCAGGTTATAAGTATTCTCCGGGAAATAATCATAAAAACTCCTGACAAGATTTGCTGGAAGTGATTCCCCAGAACATATCCATATTTTCAAAGTCGGCAATCGTTGTCCCCTATGCAAAAATAAGGTCGCAAGCAGTACTCGAAGTAGGCATGGGACTAGGACAAGCCTTCTTATACTGTATCTTTCTAGAACATCCAGAAGCCGTTCTGGATTTGCTCTAATTTCATTTGACACTATTACTAAAGTAAGGCCTTGAAATAAAATTGTTAACCATTGGATATTGCAATATTGAAATTTGGTAAGGAAAAAACAGAAGTTTAAATAATAATATTTACCACTAAGCAATGGTCCCCAAATTTCGGCAATCGAGTCCACAAAAGTTAATTCTGTTTTACAAATAGTGTGATTCTCTAGGCCCAGATATGGGAATGTTCTCCATTGCCATTCTAGTCTGTTTTGAATAGCAAAATGTGGCAAACGAACACCTGAATATGAATGGGTGTAAACAAATTGAAATACCTAAATAGATACTATTTTACCTTTTGAGACTCCACCAGAACCAGACGTATATAAAATAATTGCAATGTCGTTGTTGAAGTTTGGCGGTACTTCCTGAAGCGATACATTCGAAGTTTCACCAAAGGGCACCAACTTGAATAAATCGGAAATTTGTAACACTGGTGTATCCTTGAATACCTTGGTATTCATGTTATCCTCACATATAACTAGAATTGGCTTTGCGTCCTGCATGATGTATTGAATACGAGATTTTGGAAAACTTGGACTTAACGCTAAGTAAGTTGCCCTTGTCTTCCATACTCCAAGTAAAACTTTTATTAATTTATCACTGGGATTCAGACAAACTGCGATAATGTAGTCTCCGTCATTATTTGGCTTGGAATTGTTTATATTTGATTTTTTGATTATAATACGCGCTATTTGATTTGAAACATCATTCAAATTCTCGTAGGTTGATGTTACTGGAACAGCTTTCTCCGTACCGCCTTCGAATATTAGGGCAGTTCTTTTGGGACATTCTGTAGCAAGAATTTCGAATCTATGATGCAGTAAATATAATTTAATTTCTCTTCGAGGGCCTTCTAAAATTGACATTTTAATTTGTATACCAAACACGTTTGTTTATAAAAAAATTTGCAATGAAAATGTGATAACAGCTAAAGTTGTGTGTTTTTCTACTTTACAACAAATCATAGACTGCTTTTCTAATATATTGCTCTGTGGAAAAATTCCTGGTGCTTTCTCGATAGATGGCGTCAATTGCAAATAAGTAACGAACCACTGATCGCAGCGACACCACTAAGCGGTTGTTCGTTGTTGACAGTGGTGGTAGTTTGGGAGGTACTACTTACTTGGACTCAGGCCCGTGCCCCCCGGGAGGGGGGGGGGGGGGGTTGGGGGTTTGAACCCCCCCCCCCCTTTAGGATTCTTTACACAAAAAATTCATTAAACTATGAATTGAAAATATTAGAATAAAAATGCGGTTCCAGATTCACGCCGTGAATTCACTAATAATCTAATAAGAATGCATTCTCAGAAAAAAAATTTCCAATAAACTTTTCTTCCGAAATTTTGCGCCGTTTTTCTCATTGGCGCATTAGAGTGCTCCCGGAGCCTATAATTAGTGAACCAACAGCCAGCGTAGCAAAAATACCGCAGCAGCCGATTCACTGTTCGTCGTCGTAGAAAATATCTAGATCTTTTGGATATTCGGAGTTTTTTTCATAAAAAACCTCGCCTAGAAATCGAAAATGTGAGTATACTTTTTTTACATACACCGAATTCAGCAGTGATTTTTTGACGTAGTAAATTTTGCGTCAATATTTTGGGATTTTTTTTATTTATTGACGTGGATACGGCTTGGTTTTCGATCCTTTTTGAGAAATTTCGCAATCTGTCAATCGTACAAAAACTCGAGCAAATTTAAGTGAATTAGGAAATGGAATCATAGTCAATGGAACCATAAAAAATTGACACACCGAGTATATTCGAGAATTTTCTGCACGACTGTAAACAATTCTGGACAATTCGAGTAAATTCGGGGTAATTCAGTTGAAAATGAATGTGAACCAGAAAAAGAAACGTGTCAGGTGCGATTAAAGTTTTATATAAATAAATTATCTTGGCATAATACGAAAATAGTTTGCTGTATAAATGCATTTTTATTGTTTGCAGATAACTATTGATAACGTCGATAACGAGGTAGAATCAAATTTACCTATAGGCTCGTCATCGCTCAATTTATCTTCTGAAATTTATATCAGTCCATATGATATTGGTTCATTTGCGCGAAAATCTCCAGCTGATGGCATAGACTTGATTGCTGGATTGCAAAATAAAATTTGGACACCTCCTGAAGATTTTAAATTTCCTGCGTTGGGCCCTAGAAATTTGAGATTTCAATCATCTTGGCTGCATAAATATACATGGCTGGCGTAATCGGCAAAAGAAGACGGCGCCTTTTGCAAATGCTGCGTCTTATTTGGTACTCGAGAGGGAGGAATCGGCAAACAAGCTCTGGGTCATTTAGTTGTCAATCCCTTTAAAAACTGGAAAAAGGCACTCGGAACTTTTGAGAAGCATCATGTCCTTGAATACCACAAAAAATCATTCTTGCAATGGACTTTGCGGTCTGAAATCGAAGACAAAAAAGCTTTGCCTGTGAATTTGCAAGTCTCGAAACAGAAGCTGGATTTTCTTAATGAAAGCAAACGACATCTGATTCCAGTAATTGAAACGATAATTTTCTGTGGGCGACAGGGACTTGCTCTTAGAGGTTCCAACGATACTGGTAGAATTTCCGAAGATTCTCCTGCGGTAAATGACGGAAACTTTAGACCGGGCGCCCACTAAAGTGACGTGGCAGTGGCGTGGTTTTGGTCTGTCATGTGAAAACAAAGTGGTGCGGCAGATGAATGGTGGCGGAGTGGTATTAAAATTATTAAGCGCGCATAGAAATGGCAAGTAGCGTATCGCATAAGTGATTTAACATCATCTTATTACTAACGAGAAGTGGCATGCCACTGCCACTTAAAAATTAAACTTGTCGGAGACTAGTGGCATTCAAGTGATGCCACGCCACTTGCCAGATGCCACGCCATCGCCACTCCACTTCAATGTGCGCTACTTCATTTGATTATACGGGAATAAATTTTTCCACTTGCCATTAGACCGCCAAGACACTGCCACGTTACTGCCACGCCACTTTAGTGGGCGCCCGGCCTTAGGGCGCTCTTGAGACTGCAAGCTAAAAATGACAAAAACCTGCAACAACATTTACAATATTCACTGAAGAATGCTATGTACATCAGCAACCGAATCCAGAATGAACTCATCACTATTTGCCACAATTTGATTTTTAATTACACAATCGATCGAATCAACAAATCAAGAGGATTTTCTTTGCTTGGGGATGACACGCCCGACATCGGTGGAATAGAACAAGCTTCAATTTGTATTCGATACTTAGATGAAGTTGATGGCAAGTTCACTATTCGTGAAGATTTTTTGTGCTTCCTTCCTATTGCTGATTTCACTGGAACAGGCATAGCGACGGTTTTCCTGGATTTCTTGAAATCTTCCGGACTTGATTGCACCTATCTTTTTGGACAAGGATACGATGGCGCAAAAGCGGTCAGCGGACAGTTTCATGGAGCCCAACCTGTTATCAGAAATATTTATCCACTGGCGCTTTACTCACATTGTGCTGCCCACAGCTTTAATTTAGCGGTCAGCTCTGCATGCAATGTGACTGCAATTAAGAATAGCCTCGGCACTCTTGAGAGCATTCACACTTTTTTCATTTATCCGAAACGACGACTTGCTCTGCAGAATGCAATCGATGAAGATGAAAATCTGAAGGAAGATAGGGTGAAGAAATTGAAGAAATTTTGTGCAACCAGGTGGGTGGAACAACACGAATCTGTTAAAACTTATCTGCATTTGCAACCTGCAGTAATTCGAGCCCTTGAATTGATTTCAACAACCTGGAGAGACTCAGAGACTTCATCTAAAGCTTTTCAATTGCTTTCAGCTATAAAGACTGCTAATTTTCAGGTATCATTTAATAATCAATTAAAAATTAATTTAATAATAATAATTAATCTTGTTCCAACTGTTCCATTTTTAATTTCCAATTTAACAGCAAACGAATTTTTTTCTCACAAAAATGACTTATTGCTCAAAATCGAATATATTTAATTTTCAGATGTCCATATTTGTTTTGAGCTCGGTGCATACTTTGACTTTGTCTCTCAGTCGGGTAATTCAAAAGAAAAACCAGGACCTAGGCGAAGCTATTGAACTAGCTGATATTGCGCGGCAAGAATTGATTGAAAGAAGGGAAAAAGTTGCGGAGCATTTCAAGAGAATTTTCGATAAAGTGAGCGAAATTAGTAAAGACTACGACTTCGAATTGCGAAAGCCTAGGCTCACCTCGAAACAAACGCAACGCGCCAACGTGATGGTTGACTCAGTTGAAGATTATTATCGTGTAACTATCTACATTCCATATCTTGATACGTTCATCGCTCATCTTCATGATCGATTCCTAAATCATCGCAATATCTTATCAAATTTTGCCTGCCTTTTCCCCAGTAAAATGGAAACAGTCAATGAAGAGTTATGTGTGCAATTATTTGCACCATACTCTACAATTTCGCACGACGATTCTGGAGACATCTGGATAAGTGAAGCTCAAATTTGGCGACGACGCATTGCCAGTGGCGGATTTAAGCTCGACGGCGCCCTAGGCCCCTTCCGATATGGTGCCTTTTTTGCTTTGTAGTGATACTTTTCACCTTCAGTTTAACAGTTTTAGATAGGTGGGAGTATTCTGCGAACACTGATACTTTATTCATGAAAATAGGTCATAGGTTTACGAAAATACAGGGTGACATGCAAAACTCTAAAAAAAACTTCAAAACGCCCTAGCGGCTAAACCGTTACGGTTTCTTCCTCCCATACGATTTTTTGTTCGTCTATCCAAAACCTATCCACAGCCCGTCGCTTTGTAAACTTAACGGATACACCCTATATGTATACTAAAGAGTAGAGGGTCTAAGATAGATCCTTGGGGAACGCCAGCAAAAAGCATGGCAGGAGAGAAAATTAAGTGGGAAATCTTCACCTGTTGTGAACGAGCTGCTAAAAAGCTACATGAGGGTAAGAGCAGAAGAAGGAAAACAAAATTGTGTACAGAGTTTGCGTAAAATGACGGAGTGATTGACGTTATCAAAATCTTTGGAGAAGTCTAGCAAGAGTATACAACATACCTTGTTAGCATCTTCTATACATTAATAGGCAAAGCCAACCTTTGTGATCCCTTTTAACCTATTTCTGGTGCACGTATCTTAATGAAACATATATCAAACGAAAGATATTTTTTCATAGATGGCCAGAATATATATTTTATTCAGGTACGTCCATAAGGAAAGGTGTGAAAGTCAGGTAGAGTTTTAACTATATTGAACATTTTTTTATTCACATATGCACTGATACACTGTGCACGCGCTATCCATCAAATTAAACGGGAAAAGAATACATATTTGACGAGAATGCATACATTTTGTTTCGATTTCCTCTTTGCACTCACTGTTCATATACATATTCTCTCTGCACTCACATTTCCCCACTCAAATGCAAAATAAAATCTTATTTAATTTCCTGGCGGGCAGTGTTGCCAACCCCATCCTGGAGTAAAACTACATACATGCTTAAACAAAACTGTAGAAAACTGTAAATATTAATTAAAAGACGGTAAATCTACCGTTTTTTTCTTATATTGTATTATTTAATGGTAATAATAAATAAAACAGATAATGGGGAAGTAGTCCAGTCAAATGGTACTTTCGCTGAACATTTCATGAAAACAGCAATTTTTTTTGTAATGTGTAGGGGGGTTGGTTGGGAGTATAAAACCGAGTTTTCGGGATCTGGAGGCGTGACGTGCGGCCGCCATCTTGTTTTGAGTGGTAAAAATAGTTTTCCTTATTTCTCGGAAACCCTGAGTCCTATAGAATTTTTGTACAGATATTTTTTTTAGATAATCAAATTATCTACAACTTTCGTAAATAATGTTTTGCCTTAATATTAATAATAAAAAAGATATGGACGAAAAATGACAAAAATTTTGGCGGTGATGAAATCATACATATTTTTTTTTGAATTTCTTAAAATAGGCATTGTTCGCATCGAACTCGAACTCGAACCAATTTTTAATTTCTGATTTTGTGTGCAAAGCACCTCTTATTGTGGTCGTAGTAAATTTATTTCTAAGTTTCGTTTTCATAACATTAATGCTCGAAAACAAGTGTTTTACCGTAGCCGTACCGTAGCGGCAGACACAGAAGCTTTTTGGTCAAATTCGATAATAGTGGAAATTGTACAGATCCATCGCCTTTATTAATTGAGAAACATATGGCCTACTACGAGATAGATGGCGCTAAATAAAAAACTGTAGATTTGCAGGCCTAAACTAAAAACTGAGAAGATTTCCAAAAAACTGTAAATCTACAGTTAAAACTGTAGAGTTGGCTACACTGCTGGCGGGACAGGATGTTCAATATCGTTCACAATAGAGTGATGGAACGCAATAAATGTTGTTTTCTTTAGGCGAGCTAACATCAAAAAATCGGTGGATTGGTGCACTGCAGTTTGATACTATATATATTTTTTCAGTAAAAATGACTCGGGTTTTGTTTTATTCTTTCTTAGAATAAGTTTGGTCGAATATCGACAGCAGGCGGCACTAGTCGAAAGAATTTCGTATGCCTATCGTAATTTTTAGGAGAGCAGTGTCACAGCTATGATGTTTCCGAAAGCCAGATTGTCATGGATTTACAAGCATACGGTGCTCACAGTAAGCAATCATTTGCATTGCAATTAATTTCTCAAGACCTTTAGCCAGAATTGGCAGGATGCTACTTGAACGAAAATCCGAGAGGCTTCTACGATTGGAACACTTGGCAATAGGGATTATCAGAGCATGTTTCCAAGCGGTAGGGAATTTCGACACAGTGAGACAAGCATTGAAAATATGAACAGTAACAGGTATTAATAACGGAAGAAGCATTTTTAAAAATGTAGGTGAGATATTATCAGTTGCAGTGGCCTCAGACTTGTGGTGGTCCAAATAACTTGGAGGAGAGATTTGATTTTGAAAGAGAATCGTACTAGGCTCGCAGCAAAGGAAGACATCTAGTAGAGATGGGATCGTCGCATTAAAGTAATTGGCAAGGTATTAATTTGAACAAGACCTAAGGTCTGCATTGCATGATTGAAGAATTTTTCCTGACTGGAAGATTTTAATAAGTTTACATTAAAATCCCCGGCAACAGCTATATGTGCATACATGTGAGAAAGATGTTCTAAGGTCTGCTCCAGTTCAGCGGAATTATCAGGTTTAAATAGACCGGGGGAGAGAGTAAACACTGACAAGTAAAAGTTTTTCAGAACCATATTTAAGACTTCAACACAAATAAACTCAATACCAAGGTTCATAGAGTGACCGATAATCCTACATTTTAGGTAGTCCCTAAGGAATATAGCAACACCACCACCAGTGCGACCTTGGCGATAGTTACGAAAAATTTGAAAAACATTTATAGATACAAGGTACGACAGGCACGACTTTGGATCTCTCCATTTTTCAGAGTGCTTCAAAGTACACAGCAAAACTAAGTTAAATTGATTTTTAAATTTTAATAGCCGCCCCTAAAATTTTGCCGCCCTAGGCCCGGGCCTTGCGGGCCTAAGCGTAAATCCATCACTGCGCATTGCCGGAAAGGACATAAGAAATTCGCTTGAAACACTCGACATCAAATTCTCCGCATTATGGCTATTTTTCCTGTCACTACCGCGACAAATGAACGCTCCTTCTCTACAATACGTCGCCTTAAAACGTATCTCAGATCGACCATTTCTGAAGATCGACTAAACGGTTTAGCCTCCCTCAATATACATCGTGAGGTCGAAATTGATGTGCAGAAAGTTTTAGATAAGTTCTTTTCGGTTCCTCGAAGAGTTAATATGTTGACTAACAATTGTTGATGTAAATTTTTAGTATAATTAAATGTATTTGATGATAGAAAAACGGCTTTGTTTACTTTTTGTCTACTTCTAACAACTCTTTAGCCTGACATAAAAATATATAAGTTCAGCCCCGCCCCCCTTTGAAGATTCCTGCGCACGGCTCTGCTTGGACTGTATTAATATCGAAATTGGTGCAGTTGTTGGAACGTTGTTTGTAAGGGAACTACGCTGCATAATCTTCTGAAAAAATTTGTTCTGTGTACGGTGAAGGACTTTATGGAAATGGTTTGCTCGGCGGTGTCGATATTGTCATGGAGCCAGGGATTGAACACAAAATTGTTTTGTACTATTTACACAATGCCAGATAGATAACTCCCATGGGTTCCTCATGAGTTGAGCGAGAAAAACTTGATACAGCGAATTAACATCTGCGATGCGCTGCTGAAATGCAATAGAATCGACCCATTTCTGAAACGTCTCATAAGCAGTGATGAAACATGGATCACGTACGATAATCGGAAACATCAAAAATCGTGGACAAGCGATGGTGAACCATCACAAGTGTTCGTAAGCAAGGATTGACGTCGAAAAAGGTGATGCTGCAAGGATTGACGTCGAAAAAGGTGATGCTGTGTATGTGGCACACTGGTAGGGTATCGTCTACTATGAGGTACTTTCAGTTGATCAGATGATTGAATTTGCAACTCTACTGTAGACAACTAGAGAGATTACACTAGGTAATTAAACGAAAATGGCCCGAATTGAATAATAGGAAAGGTGTGTCACCTTTGTCTAAACCTATGCGCAAACCATTTCCTTGCTGGAGATTTTCCAGACTCTGGCTCATATTTAGCCCATAGCGAAGAAAGAGACTCCAGCAACCACTCTTACTACCACCCAATAGCAGGGCCGGACTAAGACTATTCGAGGCCCTGCGTGCAACTTGCTGTGGAGGCCCCTAAAATTAAAAAAAAATAATTACCAAGCTTTGACAATTTGCGTCCACATATACCCACATAATACACGGCTCAACGTATTGATCAACACGAGCTGTCACTTCGCAGTTCGTGGGGCAAGGGAAGGTTCAAAAAGGAAAGTTTATAACCGCTGGTGATATTCAATTACTTAATTTAGTGTCCTTTCTCACTATTATTGGTCTCACCAACTCCAATAACTGCTCAAATTCTTTTCGGTCCATCCTTACATAATTTTTAAAACTTTCGCGCAATCCACGCAATTCACGTATCCACCGCTTCCGTTTTCTTTTATTTTGTTTAGTTTTATTTTCTTTATTTTATGTTTCTTTACAATGAAAATGCAAATTTACGAATCAAATGTACCTGGTAGTGTAAACGCATGTAAAAATATATTGGAAATTTACACATATCAATTGATTTGTAAAAATTTAGTCATACAATTCTTGATACTAATTCTATACAAATCGCGTCGCGACACATATCGCGATACATGTATCTAAGTGTAAACATAGCTTAACTGTCAAGCGGTTGTGGGTGGGAAACAATTTCCCAGTTGGGAACAGAATGTATTCAGAATGGATTCAGAATTGATTCCAGTACATTGGAAGTGATTCCACTTTAGATTCAAAGACATGTAGAGAACCGATTCTTTTGGAATTGGGATGTCATAGGACGGAACCAATTCATTCCTCTCTGCATTCCCTAGAATCGGTTCGGAATTCTTCTTCTTCTTTAACGGCTCTACAACCGGGATCCGGTCCTGGCCTCTCGCAACTGTTCTCTCCACCGGTCCCGATTCTGAGCCGATGTCATCCAGTTTGGCATCCCTATGCTCTGAGCGTCCTGATCTACGCCATCCTTCCAGCGGAGGTTGGGTCTCCCTCGCTGTCGCACCCCATAAGTCTTACCGCAGAGAACTTTCCGAGCAGGCTCATCTTCACTCATACGAGCTAGATGTCCTGCCCACCGGAGTCTACCGAGCTTTATTTTCTTCACATCTATGTCGCGATAGCGCTCGTAGATCTCGTCATTGTAGAGTCTCCGGAATCGTCCTTCCTCACATACGGGGCCAACAATCCTCCGAAGTATTTTCCTCTCGAACACCGCCATGAGGTTAGAGTGCTTTTTGCTAAGCACCCACGTTTCGGATGCATATGTGAGGACCGGCAAGACCATCGTCTTATATAGTAAAAGTTTAGACGTTATGGTTAGATGCTTGGATTTGAAGAGCCTTGACAGGCTATAGTAGGCTTTGTTGGCTTTTAGCAGTCGTGCGCGTATTTCAGGTTCCATGGTATTGTCGGCTGCTACTATTGACCCAAGGTAGGTAAATGATTTTACCACATCAAACTCGTCTTCCTCTACCTTGATTGTGGGACCAATGTTAGGTGTTCTTGCAGACGAGGCCACCATGTACTTTGTTTTTCTTTCGTTGATGTGCAGTCCTAGATTTCCTGCCGCCCGCTCAATCTGGATGAAAGCTTCTTGTACAGCTGTTGATGTTCTTCGAATGATGTCAATGTCGTCTGCGTAAGCCAGTAATTGGGTGGACTTGTGGAGGATTGTGCCCCTTGATGTCACGCCCGAATCACGGATCACTTTCTCCAACGCCAGGTTGAAAAGGAGGCAAGCCAGACCGTCCCCTTGTCGGAGTCCATTATAGATGTTGATTGGTCTGGACAGTATTCCGGATACCTTTACTTGGCTTGTCACATTGGTCATGGTCAACCTACATAGTCTTGTCAGCTTATTGGGAATGCCGAATTATCTCATGGCTTTTGTAGAGTTCTACTCTGGCTATGCTATCATAGGCGGCTTTAAAGTCTATGAAGAGGTGTTGGATTGAGTTTTGAAACTCTAGACATTTTTCCATAGCCTGCCTCAAAGTGAAAATCTAATCGGTTGTTGATTTGCCTGGGCTGAAGCCACACTGGTATTGGCCTACGATGTTTCTAGCGTATGGGGTCATCCTGTTTTGTAGGATGGCGGAGAATATCTCATAGGCGGTACTCAACAACGTTATACCACGATAATTGCTGCACGTTGTGATATCTCCTTTTTTATGTACCGGGCAGAGGAGGCCTTTTCTCCAGTCTTCTGGCATCGCTTCCTGCTCCCATACTTGCAAAATTAATTCATGAATCGCTTGGTGTAATGCAGGTCCTCCATATTTAACCAGCTCCGCAGGGATGCCGTCTGCACCCGAGGCCTTGTTTTTTTGAGCTGGGTGATGGTACTGTTAACTTCTGCTAAGCTTGGTGGTGACAGCATAGCATTATCGTCAGATATTGGTGGAGCCTCCAAATCCTCAGTTAGCTCTCCATTTAGCAATTCATGAAAGTGCTCTTCCCATCGCTCCAAGATGCCTTGAGGTTCGGAATTGATTCCTTAGAATTGATTGGAAATATTTTTACGCTTAGCAACGAACTGGGAATACATTCGATTCCCTTCTGCATTCCCCAGAATCAGAAAAGGAATCAATTAGCCTACGTCCTACGTACGCAATCATTAAAGGCAATATTGAACTTATGGCCGCACGAGGAATCAAGAGAAGGGAAAATGGAAAGGCCATGCATTAAATGAGGGAGGAGTAGGGCTTTCGCTAAGTTCATACGGACAGCCCTACTGAGCAGACCACAGTGGAGCCTAAGTTTAGACAGTTGCCCGTAGGTTTTAGGAAGAATATAACTGATCTCTTCGCAATCAGCCCATCACCGATATTTTCCATTGTTGTTGTTCTGTCGTTGGCGGTAAATTATTCCCGTGACACAATGAGGCCGACAACAACAATTCTCATATAAATTGTTGTTGTTTTCAGTAAAAGTTGTCGTTGTCGGCCTCATTGTGTTCTGAGGGTTTAGATTAATTTTAATGCTGTCGGTATAACCCCTACATGAGCAAAAGCTCTTTCATTTTTTGGCTCATTTTTCTATGTACCTGCCACCTAGTTGTCGATTATAGTTGAGTTACATGTGCTTTCTTATGTTTTTTGTTGCTTTCTGTGCTTTTTTTATGCTTGTTATATTTATTTTGTTTTAATTTTTTGTGTTGAATTATTGTATATTACACAGTTTTTTTACACAGAAAATGACTTCTGTCAATAATAATTTACGTTGGCGGTGTCGGTATCACGGGGAATGCTCTCACCGTGCGTTGAGGGGAAATTATCGTTGACGGCCTCATTGGGAAGTAAGGCAATAGCAATAGGTGTGTTCGATGACTGCTCCATCTCAAGCTGGAGCAGAAAAAATCAGCAATTTGCGTTCATTGAGACTTTTTGACAGTTCTTTTCTGCTCACAATTTCTCTGCTCTGTGTTTTTTGAGCTTGCTCTGGGTTGAGAATTCTCACTTTTTCTGCTCCACCAAATTTGTAGGAGCAGGCAGAGCAGCAAAATTCTTCTTCTTCTTTTCCTTTTGACAATTGTAAAATCGAAAACATGAAAAATCGGAAAATTGATTTATGAATGATTTATTCGGAAAATACTTGGAAATATTAAAACTTAAACATTAATATTTATAAAAATAACATTTCGATATTGTTCAGTTGTTTTTATTAGCATATATTTCTTCTTCTAAAATTGTCGTATCTAACCTCTAAAAGCGGAATTTAGAGCAAAGTTGAGCAGAAAAGTGTTTTTTGAGATTGTTGCTATTTTCTGATTTTTTCTGCTCTGACATCAATTTGGCAGCTGCTCCCAACTGGGCTGCTCTGCTCTGCTCTGAACTTTTTAAGCAGTCATCGAACACACTTAATATCAGGGAAGTCACGACAAACGAGTCACGAGTGTGTAGCGGTTGCATTTTTAGACTGAACGCCTAAGTGGCACAAATTATTCGAAATAGTTTTTGCAGGAAGGGCAGGATCTATCTTGCGAGCATAAAAGTTTCTCTTAAGGTCCGGTTACACGCAACGATCTGCTTGTGCAAATTGACTGGCGCAAGTCATTTGGTGCAAATAAACTGAATGAACTTTAATCGGTTTACAGGCAACGATTTATTTGTACAAATTGACTGGCGCAAGTCAATTGGTGCAAATAAAATGAGGGAAAATGACACTAAATGACGCTAATTTGACACGATTATTATATTATATTGATTATGATAAGGTCGGAGGAGCGTCATAAAAGTCATAAAATTTCACCATTCACCCAAGGGCATGCTGAGGGTTGTAGCTGCGGCTTGAACATCATTTAAACGCTCATGCCAAAACACCAACCTCAAGCCGATTTTCTAAGAACATATATTTTGCACAAGGCAACCTTTTTGGCTTGTGCCAGCCAAAAATTTTCGTTTACACGCAACGATTCACTTGGGCAAATTGACTTGCGCAAGCCAATTGGCACAAGCAGATCGTTGCGTGTAACCGGACCTTTAGCTTCCTTATTTTGGCGACAGTTAAGTTCCTTACACGTTTAAAAGATCGAATAGCCAGAGCCCTTTTGACTTTTTTGGACCAGCGATAAAGAAACTCCCTTTCAGCAATAAGCGATTTTATTTCCGCGGTGAACCAAGGTTTAGATTTTGTTACGCAGAGGGACAAACTCATCAAAAAGATCGATCAATATCCGATTGAATTCAACAACTTTATCATCGACATCAGCAAATAAATTAGACCAGGGTAGACAAAGACACCTCAGAAGGAGGCGATCATGGTCAATATAGGAGAAGTCACGATAAGTGAGAGTGGTCACAGGAGTGTTCAACCGAGAAGCTATGACAAACGAATAAAATATCGTGATTCAGGTAACTAAGGGGGGAGATTTGATTTAGAAAGTTGATGGAGCTAAAATCATTGGTAAGGACCACATCGAGTAAGGAGGGTGCTCTACAGTTAAAGTATGTGGGGAGAACATTGAAAGGATTCAAACCAAGAGTGTGCATAGTATACACAAAATAATTTTTTAGGATAGATTTCTTTATTAAGTTGACGTTGAAATCACCGCCAACCAAGATGTTCTTGTTCGTACGAGAGAGGAGATCAAGCGTGTCGCTGAGTTCTTGAACGTTAACAAGGTTAAAAAAACAAACAAGCAGTAGAGATTTCGATGCATATGAATGCGATACCCAAGTACTTAGAGAATGCAACTGATTTAGAGTTTATGTGATCACGCACATAAATTGCAACTCTGCCTCTAATGCGCCCTTGGCGATCGTTGCGGAATAATTTTTACCCCGCAATGGATACCAAGGAGGAAGGAATGGATTGATTAAGCCAGCTTTCACTGATAAGTACGGCGTGCACACCTGAGCTAATAAATATTTCATACAACTCATCAATTTTCAGATGCTTCGCGCGTTTAGTAAGTAGTAAATTGTTACTAGTTAATTTTTAGAGAGCAGGTAAGGTTATTAGCCACACGCCAACCTTATTTGGAAGAGACTTCCATCAGCCCGGAATAGTTGCGTCACTTGCATATTTTCATAACTACATGTTATTCGCCCTTTTCTGCTGGATGACATAGTCTTAGAATCCGCGACCGGTGAACAGAGACCGCGGAACCTTATTTTAACTGGGGTTGCGAAACAGTTTTTTGTCAACTTCTGATTTTATACCGCGATAGTCCTTTCTCTGCCGCCTGGATGATGGTATTTGGTAAGACTCCGAGCAAAGGTACAGTACCTTTACTTGGAGAAGAGAGTGTTCTAGTGCTTTACTAGAACACTTATGCTATGGACACACATGTGGTTTCGATACCATGGTATTCAAATACCACGTAGTATACCAGATGTGTGTCACCTAATACCAGGTCAATACCATTCCAAAAACTTGGTATACTATCATTCGACGTGGTATCGAAATGAGCCAATTTTTCTTGGTTTCCTTATGCACAAACCTGGTATAGTGGCCTTTTAACTGCTAACAACGCCATTATATAGGAGCGGAAAATAAAAACACCTAATTTTTCCATTTTAAAAATTAAATTTTTGAGTAAATAAAAATTTAGCTGTGTTTTTGTTGAAAAAAAAAGAAAATTTTTTAAGTGAAAAGTTTTACTTTCGATTTCAAGCATATTTATTGACGTAAAAGAGCACAAACTGATTCGTTTTCCATTTTTAAAAGCTTTACAAATAACAGTCAGTTGAGAGCTGTCAAATGTATACCACAAAAAGATATGTGTCAGGGGTTAGTATACTATGTAGTATAAAACAAGCTTGGTATCGATACCATGGTATCGAAACCACATGTGTGTCCATAGCATTACGCTGAGTGAAAGCAAAGGTTCAGTATCTTTACTTCCTGCCTAAATTAACTTGTATTGTATTAGTTCAAGTATTCTAGTTATTTACTAGAACACTTGATGATTTTAAGCAGAGGTTCAGTACCTTAACTTTGGGACTAACTATTACCTTCTGGTATAGGACCAGAACGTAGAATGATTTTGAATAATAAAGCTTTGTTGACTGTAACAAGACTGACTGTTTATTTCATCTAATTATTTCTTATATACAAAAAAATTCTAACATCGCCCCTAATCCCAGACGCAAATTCCCTGAGACTCCCAGACTTTTCCCGCCAACCACACAGATTTAAAAAAACTTTTGAGACGACCCTCGTATATGAGAATGACAACGAGCTCTTTTCAAGAATTTTCATGTCGTAAGAGTTAGTTAGTCACAAGACAAGAGCCGCGTTTATGATCTTTGGAAAAATCACATCTATCCCAGTAGGACTTGTAAGCTTACAGAAGTACTGAAATGAGCCCTCACTAGTAAGGGGTAGGCCTTACCATACCCCTTACAGAAGAACTTATTTTTACACACGATGTCATAGGAGGTAAGGCCTTACTTTTTACTACATCGATGAGCCCTTATATAAGGCATTACAAGAGAAGGCAGATGGTAAGGGGTAATCCAGAATTCGACCCAACGAGGTTAGAAATTTACCCGATGACTCATTTGTTTTCGTATTTTTGGAATGGTATTTGAGTCATCGGGCAAATTTCTAACTTCTTTGGGTCTAATTCTGGATTACCCCTTACCATCTGCCTTCTCTTGTAATGCGTTATATAAGGGCTCTTCTAACACCTAAGGAAATAGGAGTACCCCTTACCAGATGACTACTTATATCAGTGCTCCATCTGTAAGTGCTACCTAGAATTCCTACTGGGATTTTCCAACAAGTAAACGTGTCAAATAGCGCTGAGTGGTCAGAAGAACCTTTTCTTCGAGGAAACTATAAATTTTTTTAAGATATGAGTGAAACATATTTTACTATTAAATGTGCGGTTTCAATCTTTGATAGAAGAAAATCTTTTTATTCCAGACTTTCTTCCTTGTGCTCATGAGAAAAAAAATTACCATTTATCCATTTGGGTAAAGCTGATTTGAAAATAATTGCAAATTCTGCGTTTTTTATGATACACAAACAAAGACACACAATTACACACACGACTCAGGCCATCATGAACACTGACATATAGAAATGGACTGCTGATTGACAATTTTCAATTGCGCCATTTTTCTCCAGAAGTAGAAAACCTTTTTTAAGTAAACAAAACATTTTTCTTCGAATTTAGAAGAAAATAACTAATAAGATGTCTATTATAATTGATAGAAATAAATTTCCATCATTATTATTTATTTAGTAGCAGTTTTTTCGTTAAATAAATGTATTTTTTTTAAATATGTGAGGGTTCTTTCCCTCTGTTTACGAACTTTTAAAAATAACGCAAGAGAGAGAAAGAAGAAAAAACTCTATACCTGTCTAGTTTTTTCTAATTATGTTTAATATCACTGACATGCACTGAACTGTTTTTTTATTATAAAATCGATTAAAGTTCATAGGAATTTAACGGGGGAGTGAGACAACAATAGTTTTTGGTGCCATTTTTTGTATGGGATTTTGTTTATTTAGCACACCATTACTATAAATGTCAGTGATCATGAAGAAAAAACGTTGTCGAAACCATATACTTTTCAAGTGTTCCTTCGAAGTGTAATATTACATCGAAACTGATTCATAGAAATACATATGTATATGTACATATGTACATATATTCATTTGTTCGCTTTTGGTTTACTAACAGCCATTCTAGACGTTTGACCGAATCTCCCGCTGATCTGTAAACACTTGAAAAGATTCGACGATGGTGCGAATGCGAATAATATTTGATAAAATGGTTATGAAAAATTATTTATTTGTAATTTAATAGTAGGCCAGTCGTCAGAGCCAAATTTAGACCGAAAGCTCGCACAAAATGTGATCTCGCTGAAAATTCGAACTTAGGTACTTTTTTGGGTGTACAAAACGATAAAAAAATCTTTGCTCCTCTAAAGTGTATGCTAAGTTCACAATTTCGAAAACGAATTCGAAAATTTGGTTTTTGCTTTATATATCCAAAAATTAAAAAAAAAATTCGAAAAACTAATAGCGCCACGTGAAAGAGCGGAAAATTTTACTAAAATCTATATTATAACTTATTTTGAAAAAAACTGTTTTATTATTTTAAAAAAATTTTAAAAATAAGAAGAAAATTCGAAAAATCTAAGCGCGCCAAAAAGCTGAATTCAAATTTTCTAGCGAGGCGTTCGGGGAAAAACTAAAGTATCCTTGCCTAAAATGGACGCAAGAATAAAAATAAAAAAAGCATTTTAAAGAGGACACTCTAAGCTTTCTAAGAAAGCCATTAGTTTTTAATTTTTTGTTTTTTTTCTCATAGAAAACTTGAACGGAAGTTATAATTTGTAAAATTCTCACTCATGTTTATAAAATTGAAGATATATATTAATAGAGGCGTTGTACATTTATCATCACTAGACAATTACTTTCGTTGTAAAAATAATTAAAAAGATAAACATTGTCTCTGCTTAATAAAATTTATGTTTTAAAATATTCATTTTTTCTTACAGCATACATTCGACACGGTCGACACCGGTCTCTGCCGGTGAAGAGAACAGTTGCAAAAGGCTAGGATCGGATCCGGTTGTAGAAGCGCAAAGTTAGAAAGTAAAGTAGATTAGAGCAAGGCTAGGAAAACATGAATAAGATTCGACATTCAGAGTTGTGCTATACTTAGAAAGAAACTAATTAAAACAACAAATTTCTTTCATATTTAAATAGTTTGTTAATATTTTCGAGCAACTTAAATAAATTTCAAAGTGTTTTTAAAACTAACACGAATCACATAAATGAACAATCAACGTATAATACAATAAAATTAAAATACATTTAATACTGTATAATATTTATAACTATTTTATTTTCCAAGAATTAGATCAGATCTCCTTCCAGTGTACTATCGCCCTCTGAGAATCTGGAGCCATTGCAAAAGGTCTACTGCCATCAGGGTGCAGGTATTGATTTACCTGATAATCGAGCATTGCTTTGTACTTGTATACTTCAGAACCCAATTGCTAAAATAAAAATTAATAAACCATTGAGAACAAAATCCCGTTTTAAAATTTTATTTTTATTTTTACCTGTGTGAGCGGGTTTGTGTTTGTTGTAAAAATACCAACGAATTTCTTGTCTTTAGCGACTTTTAATACTTCATTTTCCATGAAGGTCATAACAGCGATATTTTGTTGGGCATTTAGTCGTTCATTTGTTCCCATCATGAAGGCATGCAAAATCTTATTAAGTCCCTTTGGTAGTACTGTGTCTCTGTATAAAAAAAGGAAATGTTTAATTGCTATTTAAGTATTTTTAAAGTATAATATCATACCGTATTGGGCCCTCTATGTGTTCCAGAAAATCAAATATGTACAATAATTTGCTGTTGATTTGTACTTCAGGTTCGTCTCTCGCATCGAAATTTAGGGTCACACCTAGAACTTCGCCATTTACATCTCTAACGATAAAACTTAAATCCTTTTCAACTAATGATTCCCAGATTTCCTAGAATTGTGTGTGTTATTGCGATTTTGTTTCTTTATATATTTTGATTGTGGTTAACTTACTTCTAAAAGTATTTCATAGTCGGTTATAGCTATATTCGGTTTTATCCATTGCTCAAGATCAGCTTTCTCGTAGAAACTTGACGCAATCACGCTGTGAATTAAAGAGGAAGAAAAAAGAGAATTAGTTGCAGGTAAAAATAAAAAATTATAAAGGAATTTTAGATAAAAAAAATTAATTATAGTTTTAAATTTAACAGACTTCTGTGTTTTTATCTTCCAATAAGTAGTGTAAAAACATTCTTACGGGTAATTTTAATGTTCATAATGTGAACTGGCAGAATTATTCAAATCGCACCATTGCACCAGTAATCTACATGAAACTGTAGACCACCCTGCAAGAACTTTCTGATGTTGTAGACCAAGGAGCTCATCTGTTTGACTTAGGTACTATTTCAATTACCTCTCGGTAATTGGGACTATTGCTTACTAAGCGCTATGGAAGATAGGTAGGCAGGAGCGTCAATTGGCGCTAAGGTGCGCCGTTTTGTAGCCGCGCTCGTGAAAAACTAGAAGACCACAGCAATTTACTTTGCTTTGCTTTACAGCAATCATTTTTCAAACTTTTTGCTGTAGGCTGTGAAAGCTTTTTGTTTCATATTGCTGCGAATGCTGTTGCTTTCAAATTACTTAAAAGCTTTCAGGAGCATACAGGCCTCTCTGGATTTCGATTAGTAAAGTTTCCATTTGTTGTGCGCTCAGTAAGAAAAGTCGATACAGATACAGATTATATAGTATAGTAATTGTGATTTCATAATAAGTGTGGAATTTTTTATTTTGTTTGTGTGTAATTGCAATTTTAGTTTACATTTAAAACAATTATTGAAATAAAAATATATATTTTTGAAATCTTTTTGTTTATCCTTATTACTCGAAAACGAAGAGCGAAACCTTTCTCCCTGCTTCCAAAGAAGCAAAAATGAAAGCCTTGCTGCTTGCAAAACTTAAAACTTCAAAATAGCTTCCCAGGAATCTAATTAGAAGAAAACTGAACAAACTGCTTCTTGCTAATGACAGGCAATGGTAAAAAAGATATGGATAGGGATACGGAAGGGAAGCACTACTAAGGCCATTCATACACGAGGGAGCATGGTTCTGCAACCAAAAGCTTTGCCGCAAGTTTTCTGAAAATACACGGAGCAACAGCGATGGAAGCAGCTTTTGTGTTGCTCCGTGATATTTGTTCGTATTAGTGAGATGTCAAATTTTTTATTAAAAACAAAATGGAGGTTTTTTCGCTATTATGAAATAATTTATTTGAAAAAATTCCCTCACTCCCTTTAAATTCTCAATAATTAAAAGTTTTTTCTTATTATATACAAATTTTGACCAAATTTTACTGTTTGAAAGTTTTTTTTCATCGCCAAAGCATTGATTTCTTATTGGTGTGAGTGCATGCTTTCCGTGTTCGCAGGCCAAAGGCAGGAGCACAAAAGTCTCCACCGGAGCACGAAACTCTCCACTTATTGCATCTCCCCACGCCTCCCTTGCCCGAAAAAAGCTTTTGCTCCGGAACCATGCTCCCTCGTGTATGAATGGCCTAAGAGGCACAAGGATAGCTTCTTCATGCATCAGTGAATGGTTCTATTTCCGACTGGGAAAGTTTCCAGTTCATAGGCCATTCATACACGAGGGAGCATGGTTCTGCAACCAAAAGCTTTGCTCCAAGTTTTCTGAAAATACACGGAGCAACAGCGATGGAAGCAGCTTTTGTGTTGCTACGTGATATTTGTTCGTATTAGTGAGATGTCAAATTTTTTATTAAAAACAAAATGGAGGTTTTTTCGCTATTATGAAATAATTTATTTGAAAAAATTCACTCACTCCCTTTGAATTCTCAATAATTAAAAGTTTTTTCTTATTATATACAAATTTTGACCAAATTTTACTGTTTGAAAGTTTTTTTTCATCGCCAAAGCATTGATTTCTTATTGGTGTCAGTGCATGCTTTCCGTGTTCGCAAGCCAAAGGCAGGAGCACAAAAGTCTCCACCGGAGCACGAAACTCTCCACTTATTGCATCTCCCCGCGCCTCCCTTACCCGAAAAAAGCTTTTGCTCCGGAACCATGCTCCCTCGTGTATGAATGGCCTTATACATACTCGTATATTGGTCGCATGTGTCGTCGGCTGTGAGCTGTGTTAGGCCGCGTCCCCATGGGCTGCATGCCGCACGGCAAAAGCTCTTAATGTTCTGTGATTGGCCAGGAGAAAGTATCTGTCTCGACACATGTTTTCTCTCTTACACAGCATTGCTGCAAAAATCATTCAAAGAGGAAATATCTTATCCATGCGGCAAAATCACGGAACTGTCAAGTTCATGCTTTTGCCGTGCTGCATGCAGCCCATGGGAACGTACTGCAAAATAGCGGAACTATCTAGTTGACGATTCTAGCGATGCCATGCGTACTATTTTGCTTTGTACCTGCCACCTATTTTGTGAACTTACCCAATAATATGATTTATTACCTATTATTGTAGTAATCTATTTCAGTACTAACTGAGTTAGTACTTGTCACTCACAAAAATTATCAGAAAACAGCTGATTTCTGACAACGCGGAGATGCATCCATTGGAATGAGGAGATGCAACTATGCGGCAAGCTTTTTGCAGCCTCACGAAAATTTCCGAATACTACACGAAGACAGCCGAAATCGAGCTTTTGCCGTGCGGCATGCAGCCCATGGGAACGCGGCCTTATCCGGCCACAAATACTTGAAGAAGGTGAAGGCATGCTCTTTCCGACCTAGAGTATGTAGGAGAGGTGGAGTATAAAGTCACAACGCAATCATAAGTGTGGTGAGTCTCAACTTGAGGCAATTTGGTATTTTAATTTTGAAGTGGCAATTTTGGCAATTCGCAAACACTTATAACGACTATCAAAATTGTGAGCGTTCAAATAGCAGGTCACAAGAGTTTATAGAACAGCCCAGTGGGAAAAATTGGAGCACTCCTCAAGGGAGCTTATTTTGAGCGCTGTTAAAGATGCTCAAGAGGGAGCATTACTGGAGTTTTCATAAATTTTATAGAACGAGCAAAACTGGCAATTATCTAAATGACAGAAGTTAAGCAGCATTGGACCGTGGTTAATACTTAGCACGGGGACCGCTTGGAATATCGATACTCGCGCTTGGAAAAAGACGAAAAAACAATTGCAAAAGGCGAACAAAACAAAAGCTTTTCAATACCGGATCACATATCCACAGGCGTCCACGAATATTCTTTATTAAATAGCTTTTTATAATATGCTCCTAGAACGTTTTTGAAGGAGCATAAAAACATGAGCTCCCCTGCAACGACATGCAATGTTAAAAATTATATGGAACTGGTATGGGAACGGGAGAGCTGTAAGCTTTTTAAGGAGTGGTCAAACAGCGCTATTGGAGCACTCCATTTCCCGCTGGGAGGTTTCTAGTTTAGTTTTCTCACAGGATCGACACATAGCCAGATTCGATTAGAGTTGCTCGGATGTTCACATACACTCTACCTTACTGTATCAATATTTTCTGGCATATGTACGTTGCTTACGTTGTCGCCGAGACTTTGCTTTATCTCATTACACGAATACAAATTCACCATTTAGAGGTGAATTATTTAAGACTTTTCTTGTCAAGACTGGTCATCCATAAAGAATAAGCCTTCTCTGGGCTGGAGAAGCAAACGACGGTTTAAGGTAGAGTGACACTGAGAATAAGCAAATATTTAAAGCCTGAACTATAATAAGCGCAGATCGACATACGTTTTAACGAATGCAGACACACACGTCTGTCACCGTAAACCTTGAAGTACAATCGACCATAATAATCGCAGTAACCATTGTTTGGATGAGTCTGAATACAACAAATATGCGATTTTGACACTACAACGCCGTCAATTCCAAATCCCATTAAGACGGCGTTATATTATGTTTAACGAAACATTAAAGAAAACAAGTACATGTGATGTACGTTTATTATAGTCAATCATTCATTTTTACCTTAGAGCCGTAGGAACGCAGGGATTGACGTACGTTCTTTCACGTCAGTTCCGGCTTTAGGACAAAAATCTAAGCTAAATTGGCTAATATCTAAGCTGAATTTGCTATAAGGTTTTGGGAAGGTTTGTATGTATCTGCAAAAGTATAGTGTTTTAACTGCCCGTTGAGCAGGTTGAGTCTTAGTATATGGTAAAATTACAAGTTATCTAACATAATAATCGTAGTTGGTATGATTTATAAGTTATAACGTTTTCAAATACTTACTCAATAACTGCTTGCTTATCTTCCAGCCTTAATGGTTTTGCTTCAATTGATACATCAAAATATGTAACAAACTCCTCCTCCATTGGACTTGATATCGGTGATTTGTTCATCTTAAACAAAATTTCACCTAAGTTTTTAGCACTTATAAAGTCTGTTATGCTAATGTGATATCCCTTTTCACGCAACAGTGTAACCGTGACTATTGAATTCAATGAATGTCCACCAAGCTCATAAAAATTACTCGATAGAGTCAATGTCTTTCGGATCGATCGACCAAGAACCGATCCAATTGTTTCGAATAAGTCAAGCGCGATATGTTTCATCTCTTTAGGGACATCGGTGAAATCAAATTCAACTGGAACACTCGAATCATCTAAAATAGGTGTAATTAAATTTAGAAAAAAGGAAATATTAAATTATATCAAAAGCATTTACCATTATTATTGGCGTTTTCGTATGATTTCAATAATGTTTGCCTGTCGATTTTTCCATTTACAAGAAGCGGAATGGATTCCATTACTACAACTTGCGGTATCATATACTCGGGAAGCTTTTGTTTAAGGAAAGATTCAATTTGAAATCCAGATAGGCTTGTGTCATTTTTTAATGTGAGAAAAGCAAGTAGAGTTTGATCGACCTCTCCAGGGTGATAGCAAAGAGTGATTGTACGCTCGACAAAATCAAACATAAGAATATTTTTTTCAACTTCTGACAAATCAACTCGATGTCCGCGAATTTTTATTTGTGAATCAGTTCGTCCTTCGTATATAACTACACCATTTTGTACACTGCCATAATCTCCAGTACGATATAATCGTGAGTATTCTAGATTGTTTAAATAATAGTTAATAATAGTTTTTTTCGATTATTGTTAAGTTAACTTACTTGAGTCAACTGCTAAAGGATTTTCTAAAAATCTATCCGGATCTCTTCCGTTTGTGTAGCCTCTGGCTAGATTTAATCCAGCTACAAATATTTCGCCAATTTCTCCTAATTTAACTGGTCTAAAATCAGAATCGAGGAGATATATCACAGTATTGTTGATTGGAATGCCTGTAAGTGAAAAAAAAGCAAAAATTAGGTTAGTTTTTCAAGGAGGAAGCAAGTTGGTCGTGTAGTACAAATTGTGTTACAAATATTGCAAAACTATTAACTGATCTCGATCCGAAATTCGCCGAAATTCACTGGTGAGAAAATGAAACGCTGCAATCCCGCGTTCGCTACCCAGAACTGACGCGTCAATGCGAATGGTTCCATGTACCGCCATAGTTTCAAGTCCCGCAAAAAATTTCGCTCCGGCTCCCACACCCGCGGTTTCGCGTTGGTCTGTAAAGGACTTTAATCACCGAAGTTAGCAGTTGGTGTGGAAAATCCAAGCTCAGGAATCACCCTTTGTACTACCAGTCGATAATGCCATTCAGGTCATGGTGCAACGTCTAGTAGTACGTTTAGTTTAAAGAATATGATATATAATAGGATACGTTAGAAGCCTGGGGTGCTGGAGCAGATGGCCGCCAACCTTACGTTTGAACTTTAGGATGTTGTACGAGTTCGGAAATACTGACGGGGGGAGATTATTCCACAGCCGAGTTATTCTATTTATAAAAGAACTTCCAGACCGTAGTATGCGCGAAGAGGGCGGACTGCAGGATATGAGAGGAAGCCTAGGGATTAATTTTGTGTTGCGAGAACAACATTGCCTTTTAATTTCAGCTACAGTTACTATGGTTATACCAATACAATTCTGTCAAGGCTGATAAATTGCTGCGGTGGTTCAATGGGTCCATGTAAACGCAAAAGGTGCCATCTCCGATCAAGCTAAGGCGGTTTTGGAGTCGCCAGCCTAGATAAATTCAGGTGTTATTAGGGAGCAGAGGGTACTTCGTTTTGGAGGCGTTGAATTATCCAAGATTTTTACGGCCCCAGTCAAGAATGAGTTCGATGCTTCTATTGGTAAGGCTGGACATGTGTTCACGATAAAACAGACAAGGTTTGGAAGGTGCTCGAAGGCGTAAGAGTAACGCAGACCCGTCATCAGCGAAGCAGTGAAGTGGGTTGGGGGAGATTGAGAACGACTAATTAAGAAGATTAATAGAATTGCCCTCTGGGAAATACCTGTAGATATGGTATGCGGTTTATATTCGACGCCGTCGAATACTACCTTGATTGAATGGTCAGAAAAAAGTCACAATGCAGTTCTTAAAGACGCAGTCAATACCAACAGCTTACACTTTGGTCAGCAAAGCAGCGTGCCATACTCTGCTTGGAGATATCCGAGGCAACTAGACCAGTATCGTCAAATCTTTCGTGTAAAATTTGGTTGGATTCAACATATTCCATAAGTTTTTTGTTTATTGTTGTCTCCATAACGAGAACGAGAGAATAGAATTGATTGCTATTGGGCGGTAGTAAGTCTATTCAAAGATTTTCCAGTGCTTAAAATGACCCCCAAAAACATTGTAATAATGAAAAAACAGACTCAAAAAGTTAGTTTTTACAATCGAACGTCTGTTTTTTCGTTATTAATATGTTTTTGGGGGTTATTTTAAGCACTGGAAAACGTTTAAATATACTTTTTGTTACTTGTACGTGATAGTACAAGTACTGAAGAAAATTTTAAGCTCTAGAACGGTACTCTAGAAGAATCCGCAGACCAAGAGGAGCGTTTTTAGAAGAACGCCTTTTTTATAAAAAGTGAAATTTTAAGGAAAGTATTCAATATTTTGCCACAAAAATAAAACTGTTTTTTTTCAACTAGCAAGAATCAATATTTTTGCCAAATAACAGATATCAAGCTCAAGTTTTTTTGTTATTCGCAAAAAATCGTTTTTTTCACTTTCCGGAATTTTTTAGGTTAGGTTCGCCATGCCAAATTCAAAAACAAAAAACGTTATCTTTTTAGAATTTTTTTTCCTATATAACCATATTTTTTGTTTCCTGATGGCAATTATAAGATGGATTTTTGTAGATTGATTGGACTATTATTCTATAATGGGCTGAGTGAGTCAAGATAAACTCCGGAGAAGTAGGACAGGGCAAAAATTTCGCGGTTTAGCCAAAGTTAAGGCATATTCTTCTATTTATCAGTGGATTTGTTGCAAGATCTATGGGTTGCGGCGCGGTGAGGTGGGGGTAAAGAAAAAATCGAGATGCTATAAGTCGGCCATGAATTTGCTTTTTATTATCACCTTTGCCTCGTAGACAGAAGGAGAAGTTGTGGGTGATGTGAAACTCTTCTTGATGTTAGTTCGGTGGTAGCATTAAATAAATTACCTCTCATCCTGTCATCAAATTATGATTTAACTCTCCTGATGATGGATTTACAGGAGTTTCTCAACTTAATGTATATATTCACTATGAAGTGACTCAATTAGGGAACGCCGGTTTTCTCTAAAGGCGGCCTTCTTTGCTTTAATTGCATTTATACACTTCCATTAAACCATATCTAGTCCGCCGGTGTTTTATAGCGTTGGCAGAGTGAGAAATTAACAAGCGCATTCCCGACTGTATAATTTTGGTTTGAGCGACAAGGCTGTATCAGATCCAACTTTTTGAGCAGCGGCAGAAGCAGAGGCAGAAGCAGAATTCTGCCTGCTGAATCAGATTCAAGTAAAGCAGCAGCAACGGGAGAACTTTTATTTAACAGTAAATTCTTTGTAAATTATTCTTTAATAATAATAAATTCTGCGTAAAATGTCACACAACAATTAAATTCTCAATTTTCGGCGTCCATTCATTAGTCATTTAAAAACAACTTGCAAAGTGAAAGATGTTTGAAATGTCAAAAAATTCTGCTTTGCAAAGCAGCAAAATTAGGTTTTGAGATGAAAAAGCAGCGGCAGAACTCTTTTCTGCTTGTCTTGTCACTTTACCAGCGTAAGCCAATAGAAACAATTCTCTGCCGACGGTTCTGCTTCTCTGCTTTGGATCTGATACAGCATACAGAGTTAAGAAGCTCCACGTCAGTGGTTTGGAGGAAGCGAATAAGTCTGTTTAATGCAACCTTAAGCCCGGTATGCAAGGCTCAAGAAATTTGCTCAAGAAAACTTCTGCATTTATTACCCTAAGAAAAAATGACAGCAGTTCAGAAATTTTGACAGTTACTTATTTTCATTGCAGACATTAAATAAATTGTTTTATGATTGCTTGGAATTAATGAAATTGTTTTAATTAGTAAAAAATTAAAAAAGAATTTAAAAAATCTGAATAAAAAACAACAATATGTAATTTTTTCCATTGCTGACAGTTACTTTCAATTTCAAAAACTACCTGAGACGTCAAGACCTCATGAACCGTTAAAATTTCTTAAGGAAATAAATCAATCGACACTTATTTCTGGAGGAAAAACTAAAATTTTATCATAAGCGACATCGGCGTGTCACTAAAAAAACACGATATTTCTGGTGTGAATTTCTTGACTCTAGCATAACCGTTGCAGAAATCGCTCCAGAAAATATTTCTGAACCATTTCTTGACCATTTTTTTTACATAGGTTTAAGATAGGCAAAGAAATTTCTTGAGCCTTGCACACCGGGCTTAAGTCTGTTTAATGCAACCTTAAGCCCGGTGCAGAAGTTTTCTTGAGCAAATTTCTTGAGCCTTGCATACCGGGCTTTAAGCTAGTAAAATGACAGATTACAACTTCGCTAGCGGACATGATATTACATCACTTAATAAGTTTATAGGATAACATATAGATGGCGTCACTATCGGCAAATCTATGGCAGGACGACTGCGAATTTACTAAACAGTTTTACTGTTGACCAACAATAATAACGTGGGAGCTGTTTAGGCGAAATGAAACGGGTTTTTTTCATGCGATATGTAAGTGCGTTTGAAGGATGAAATCGGGAAAAAGCGGCCCCAAAAGAAGAAGGAAAAAGTGCTCTCTCAACAAGACAATGTACCGTGCTCGAGTCGATTGCAACAATGGCAAAATTGTACGAATTGATTCTGCATCCACCGTATTATTCACGCGACTATTAACTATTTCCAAATCTCAAAAAATGCTCTTCGGAAAGAAATGTGGCTCCAAGGAACAGGTGATCGCCAAAACTATCCTTTTTTTCTACGAATCGGCAAACAATGCCTCGGTAGGAGTGGTGTTGGCGTAATACTCACTAAGGAAGCCAGGTCAAGCCTCATTTCCGGTCACCAGTTTCTGAGAGGATTATTACTGTGTCACACCTTGTGACGCGAGAACGAGAATTTAGCCAAGCGGGCTTTTAACTGGAAGCCGCAAGGAACCCGAAAACCTTAAATAACGTGGAGGGGAACCTTATTAGCAGAGACAACAACAATTGGGAGATTTTGGATGGAGCTGTCTCGCAAAACAGAGTAAACTGGAGGTCAACTGTTTCCGCGCTATGCCCCCCACAAGAGATTAAAGGAATGTAAGAAGAAGAATAAAGCACCGATGATTGAAAGTCAATACAATAGTTAAGATTATTTGTTTATCTAAAAAAGTCATGTATACTCACCAATTGGTATTTTATCGAATTTTTCCAATTGCTTCTTTCCTTCACATGTGAAATATGTAACATCACCCATAATCTCAGTAGAACCATAAAAATTATGAATAAAATGTATGCCTTCTTCGAAGTAATCATAGAAATTCCTAACAAGGCTTGTAGATAATGTTTCACCAGAACAAACCCAAGTATTGAGATTCAATAGAAGCCTCTTCTGTTTCTGCATTAGCAAGTACATCAGAATGGATCGTAGAAGTGTTGGCACCAAAACAAGTCTTCGAATGTTATATTTCTCCAAAATGTGTACCAAGCGTTCTGGATCTTTTGTTATATCTTTTGGGATGATTAAAACTGATCTTCCTAAATTATTGAAAGTAGTGTTTTGAAAATAGTATGGAGAAAATTTTATTGTTTTATTTTACCTGTTAATAAAGGCCCCCAAATTTCTGTAACTGAATCCACAAATGTTAAAGCGGTTTTGAAAACACAAACAGTTTCAGCGTTTGAATATGGGAAAGTTTCCCATTGCCATTGAAGACGATTGAGAACAATAGAGTGTGGTAATCGAACACCTGTTTTTCAAAAAAAAAATGGTTAAGAAATAGTGTTTTTGTTTTTATTAGATGTGATGACATACCTTTAGGTATTCCAGTACTTCCAGATGTGTATAAGATAAGACCAATATCATTGTTGCAATTTGAAAGAATTTCACCATCAGAAAGATTGGTATTATTCAACAAAGATGAACGGCTTAAAAGTTCTGATATTTTTATTACAGGTGTTTCCCCATAGATGTCAGTATTTTGATTGTCTTCGCATATAACAAGAATTGGCTTTGCTTCATTTATGATATGATGTACACGACTAGATGGAAATGATGGATCCAATGGTAAATAAGCTGCACCTGACTTCCATATTGATAATAAAATTGTAACAAGCTTCTCACTGGGCTGCAATGATACTGCAATAATGCAGTCCTTATCAGAATTTGGCTGGGCAAAATTATTAATTGATTCACGTATAATACAACGTGCAATTTGATTTGATGTATCGTTCAATTCATTATATGTTACTGTAACTGGATTATTGCGCTGACCATTTTCATATATTAAAGCAGTATGATTTCTCAAACTTGGTATATTATCCTCAATTATTTTATGTAGTAAGCAAGGATTTAAATCTCTTTGTGGTCCTCTTAATATAGACAATTGCGGTATTGAACCCATTGCCGAAAGATCACCTGAAATTATATTAAATAATGAAAAATAATTTTTAAATTAATTAATTTCACTCAATTTATATTAAATCACAATTATTCATCAACGCACTCCTTAGACACTTAATGATATTCAATTTAAGTCTGTCTGTATTAAAAACCGATTTGATCCAATTATATTATTAAATCGTGTTCGTCTTTAGGTGGCCGTAAGCATAAATTATGTGCACTTTAGATGTCGTGAATTGCTGCTGTCATAAAGTGCAAACGTTTTTACTCAATCTTTAATTACAACCCTGTACTTGGGGATCAAGCGCTATCTATAATTATGGGAAATACTAATCGATTCGCTTTCACTACTTGAATTGCGTTTAATTATGGATAAGCTGCGCACGCCGCAATACAAAAAAAAATCGCGATATTAACGTCTATCTGGAATCCAGAAGTGATCGTATTCTTGTCATACAAAGATGTATGCACAACCTCGATCTTTCATCTAAGAAGAAACGGAATACAATGTATTATGTGAATTTAGATATATTGATTTTATATATCTTTACACAGAACGCACCGTTGTTGAGATCAACTTAAACATCAGAGAATGACTAAACTGCTCTTAATTATATGCAGGGGAACTTATTGCTGATTGTTCAAGAGATGTGCGGGATTATTATTCCCACCAAGTATACCAATGTCGACCAAGAGAATAGAATGGGCATTGCTCGCCTTAAATTGATTGACTAGGTCGAATGTCACGAGCTTCTATAGCGATGTATATAGCATCAGGAATGGTCTAGCTGCTATATAGAACATTGATGCTAACCGTCAATAGATTTTCTAAATAAAGATTCATGTAACGAGGAAGAGGCTAATTATTTCTTAATCAGTATATTAACATCGCGGCTGGAGTTCCTTTCTGCGGTAATATTATTATTGGCCGTTTGAAATTCGTTTCGGTTTTTATTTGTTCATTTACTAAAGTTAATTTTTGTCGTTAACTAAGAAAACAAAGCTTGATTTTAGTGGGAAAGGGCTCTTTTGTGGGACATTTTTCTTCTCTCTATCTCTCTCTATCTCTGGTAGAAGATCCAAAAAAGTAATTGTTTATTTCAGCATGCCCTTCTGTGCCATCGCTTTAATAACATAATGTGGTTTTATATGAACAATATACTCGACGCAAAGAAAATCCATTTACATGAAGTCAAATAAGGTCAAATTTGGAATCAGAAATTTCCTAAATATTATTCAGGGTTACACAACTCACTAGCATTTAGTCAGACAGTCATATTACACATGACCTTGCTTATTATAACACTTTATGTAGATCAAATTTCTTAATTGGCAGCCATGAGCCAATGCAGTCATTCATATATGTATGTGCAAAAAAACATTCTTTTTGGAGATTGCCGTTATATAGACTTGTCTAACCTCGACTACAGACAACGTATATGCACCAACTACCAATTTTCTTAATTTCCGGTTTACCTTCATTGAACTTTCAAGTCTTCACTTTTTTTTACCCTTCTGAACTTGAGGTATACTTTTATGGTAAGTGTTTAGTTACACAATAATATTGTGTTGGTTTGCAGAAGTTCTGTTGTCGTATTTTGAAATGTCGATCAATTATATTTGGCATGTGCCATTCTCAGTTATTTACTATAATTTTGTTCTGTTGATTTAGAAGCTTTTTAAGACATTGGCGACCAAATGCCATCCATATACGTGTTTCCGTTCATTTTGTCAGTAAAAAAATGTCCAAACTTAATTGATTTTTGTCTATTATGAATTTTTGAACCCTCCTTTTACCACTGCAACATGCATAGTCCAGATGTCATTTGTCAAACTAAATTGACAATGACTGTTTAAAAGGCGCCACAATCTCGTCTCTGTTTTTATGCACAGATGAAATTCATCGAGTTTTGATGACTGATAATAAATAGTGATTAAGAAGATATATTACGACCCAACAAAGATAATCGATCTTATGGCGCTCTAGTCTTTCACATAAGAAAAAAAAATACTATGATATTGAGGATCCAACACGGGAGCCGGGAACAGCGAGGTCAAATGGACGACGGCAATAATAGAACCCATAGGCGTACCCAGGATTTTTTTACGGGGGCTGTCGGCCCAAAATCTTAAGAAAAACACCCTAGACAGCAAAAATGCATTTTTATTATATTTTTTTTAAACTAAAAAACTGTTTACAGAAAATTCTTCTTTTCTTTTTGTGGGCAAATGCAATAACCGATTTCTCCGGGTCGATGTGAATGTTGTAGTGGGCATTAAGTAAGGTCAATCCAGTTAAGGTCGCCAACATTAAGGAGGCTGTGGATGTTAGGGTATAAGCCCGCGTCACAGTGATCATGTGCTTCAACAGCATTTTTAGCGCTGTTGTCAGCAATGCAATGCACTCGTCAATCTCTGTGTAAGCACAAATTAGACAGTTTTGGGGAAAAATACTATATAAAGCAGTAATGTTTTTATGATGATTGGAAAAACGAACAGTCAGATGGTGTATTACATGATCTATAAATGGGATAAAGCAGTTGATTATGCAAAGACTTGCTATGCGAGGATGACACCCCATTTTGTAACAAAGCTTCAGCAGCTCATTCGAAACCAGTTTTGGTGTCATTTCCAATACGTTTCAAGGGAGCTAATACAACATCATAGTCCGGGGAAATTAGCAAAAAAAAATGCACGAAAGGAGACAGAATTCCAAAATGGCTGAAAACTGGTCCAGAGCTTCCTTGGGACTTTTTAAGAAAACAATTTCGGAATCACAAAAAAAACATGGCCGCCGGAGATATCACTTTTTGGCAAAGAATCACTCAAAAACTGATTTTATCGAAAAAATTTACGAAACGTTATCGCCTACAAAAAGCCCTCTTGTCATTTTTTCGAAAACCTAACCCTTTCGAAGTTATTCAAGGTATTTTTTGGCCGAAAAGTGATTTTTGGAAACTTCCAAGGAAGCTGTGGACCAATTTTCAGCCATTTCGGAATTTTGTCTCTTTAAAACGCTAATTTCCCCGGACTAATAAATGTAACTAAACGCTTTTATCAAGTCACAGTCGACTGCCTGGAGTTGTTTGCAAAGGACTATCGTATTCGTATCTCCAAGATAAACAGGGCTATTAGAAGCTCAACATTTGAAATGCCTTCTGCGCGGCATCAATGTTGCTGCTTTGTTGCAACTCTTCCAACGCTTGCGCAATAGCAACGTAAATTTCTTTGGAGCGAATTACTGCACCATGTTTATGCACCTACAGAGTTTCACACATTACTAAAACTATTTTTGGTAGTCAGTTGGAAGAAGTTCTTGCATTTGGCTTTTCAGGATGTCTCTATGCTAAGCTGACGTGTGAAAAAAGCTACCTATAGTCCGAACCACACCAATACAATTGCGGATGTCAGCTTGAGAGCAAGAATCTGATATCACCGGATTTAGTGAGTGTGCACTGCAGTGAACATAGGGAGGCAAGGGGCATTCTTCACATACATATACTTGAGCACCATAAAACAGTCCGCTCATTGCAGCCGCCCCGTCGTATCCCTGGCCAACCACATAGCGACAGTATATTTTCTTCTACTTTAAACCAATTACAATAAGATTAGCCAAAACTCTCTCTTTCATGTCAGTATATGTGCGTTCAAAATGTTCTTGCCTATATTTCGGGATATTACTCCCATCACTGGAGTACAGGCCATTCGGTAATCGATTTTCAAGTAAATATTCATTGACATATGTCACATTCATTGACATATGTCACATTCATTGACATATGTCACATTCATTGACATATGTATTTTCAGTTCCAGGACTTTCTTTGATGATCTAGTTAACATCCCAGTAGGAAGTTATTGTAATCGGTCCGAAAATCGAAATCGAAATTTTCAATGTATTTTCATGTTTCAAGACCCCAATAGCATTTTAAGCAAAAATTTGAGAAGAACTATGTGTGTGTGTATGTCTGTGCGTACGTATGTGGTAATTATTTCCTGAACGATTTCGCGCGAACCAAAAAAGATATCGACTTCGTTGAGGTGCGGTTCGAAGGGTATTAAAGGAAATATGATCTGAAAAGATTTTCATAAAAATCGGTCGAACCGTTTTTTTGTTTGACCGACTTAAGTGATTTTTGTACCAGCACGATTTCGCGCGAACTAACAATGATAGCGACTTCGTTGAGGTGTCGATCGTAGCGTAACTGAAGTTACTATCTGAAAGGATTTTCATAAAAATCGGTCGAGTGGTTTCTTTGTTTAGACGACGAAAGTGATTTTTGTACCTGCACGATTTCGCGCGAACCAAAAAAGATATCGACTTCGTTGAGGTGCGGTTCGAAGCGTTTTAAAGGAAATATGATCTGAAAAGATTTTCATAAAAATCGGACGAGCCGTTTTTTTGTTTGAACGACTTAAGTGATTTTTGTACCAGCACTGCCGTTTTTTCTTACAATTTGTTGTTATTATTGTTCATTTATTACTGAAATATCCATTGATAATATTCAGCAGTCATCATACTGGGAAGTTGATCGTGTGGACCGAAAGGGTCAAACCCACATCCCAGCTAGTTTAAAATATGCTATCAGCAAGGTAAGCTTACGACAATGGAATACAATTTAATGTTAAAAAAGGAGAACTGAATACATTTCTTCAACGAAACAGAATGTTTACTTTGCCGAAACAGAATGCTTACTAGCTTCTTCGTTTATTGTGTTTACAGATGGTCAGGAGGGAGTAAAGGGAATACATCAATTCCATCATCAACGTCAGATAAAAATAGACCACGTGTCTACGAAGGATAAGTGGAAATATATATGTAGGATCATGGCGCTGCGTGAAATCGAACCACTGGTCCCTGGAATGGGGAGATTTTTACCTCCTACGAAACGAGGCCGACACATATAATGCCAAGGCACTTATTTAGAGGAACTTTCACTTCGATAATAATTAAGAGAAAAATTACGTATATTGGTATGATAGAGCATTAAAAAGTATTTATCTTTGATGGATCTTTTGAACACTTGGTTGATCAAGCAATTGAGCAAGTGAAGTGGATCGGTAATGCTGCATACTTGCCGACCAACTTGCTGACTTTCCATAACATCAAAAAAGTTCTTGTAAAGTTCTCGTTTATACTTCTCAATCGAACTCGGAGCTAACACAAAGCCTTTGCCTATACCTCTCTCAGTCGAACTCTCAAGCAGGATAGGAGGGCTTTGAAGAGCTGCCGTTGTCAACCACTGATCTACGGAAAAAGATGTCGCTAAACGCCTAGTGAATGGGGTTCTGCGATAACAAATATGTCAAATGCTCCAAAAATTGTAATAAAGTACAGGAAATTGCACGGGCAGCATAAATCTGATGGATAAAAGAAAGAAATGCTAAGAGCTTGGTCGAAGTTCCGAAATTTATTTTACATCCATTATCCACTATATTTTTCATCTGTTTAATATAGTAGAAAATAATGCATACATCCCTCACGGAACGCTGTTCGATCCTGCAGTAACTTTCTTGGTGTTATCCTCATTTCGGCCAACCCTTCCAGCTCAATCCTGTGATCGACTGCCGTGCAGTGAAAAAGGATATGTGCTCCTCGTCTTTTCTCATGTTCGCATGATGGATACCGATGCCTGAATCGATTTATGTACATATCTACATACTTCCTCCTCCTACGGCGAAGGGGATTTGCAAACAAGCATTCATCAGACCGATTTAAACGTATGGTTATCTCGTATTGCTCACCACCATTCCTTTTCCCAAGGGAATGCTCGAGGGTTTCGAAAGGCATTACATCAGGCCTTGTATTCACCGCAGACCCAAATTAGTCCTCATCAAGTACCTGCTAATTAAGATGAATGTTTGTCTTCAGTAACTTTGGGGTAAAGACCCGGTACTTCCCAAAAATAAGAGGTCGAGGCCCAATCAGCCCTTACCACTTTCCCTATTTTCATTCCTTCATGCCTAACTTTTTTGCATTGCCTATACATTAGCAAGGAAAGGCATTCGATGGTTGAATAATGAAGATAACCAGCATTTCTTCATTCAAAATCGCGTGATTGAATCTTTAATTCCTTCTATTGGAGCTTGCTGTCAGTTATTACATTGTATGATAAAACTTACTTGAGGCACAGTTTTACGCACACTAGTTCAATTTTACAGATAATTGGGAGTATTCTGCGTACACCGATAACTTATTCATAAAAATAGGACATTGCACTCTATACGAAGAAAATAGATTGTCGACAGTACAAAGGGCTTTCCCTGAGCTCTAGTCTACCACATAAAAAAAAAAGGTTATAGGGTTACAAAAATACCACTAATATTATTTTTTGTTCGTCTAACCTATCAACCGCCAGCCGCCCGCTTTGTAAACTAAACAAATACACCCTGAATACATATTTCAAAGCAAACGGTTAACACGAAATTAGGATAAAGCGAAAACCTTGCCTTGTCCCCACGATTTCGTGTTAACCGATTTCCACTGTATATTTTGTTAGAACTATTAAGAACTCATATGGATAGGTTAAGTTTTCAAAACCCCACCAGACTAGCAGTTAAAAAGGAGATTGCCTCTGGGCATACCGAAAGAGGGCTTTCCCCTTAGTTTCTTAGAACCCCACTAAAAAAAAGAGCGATACTGAAGTGAGTTATGCCTTATCAGTCTCTCATAAGAGCTCTATGAGGCAAACCTCATTACAAATAAAATGGGACAATCCCAACATCTGCCTTAAGTATTCGGAAAGCTTTTTAAGAAACTTTAAAGTAATACCCTTAACCTTTAATTTTCCTTATACAAAGTTTTAGTTTTTTTTGTTGCATTGCTTCATATTTTAGGCAATTATGTTGGTGACCGTGAAAGGTATCATTTAGCATACTCAATAGACCAGTTCTAGTTCGATTACAGAGGTCAAGCAGAATTGGACATGATTAGTACACAGTTGGGGGACTGCATTGATAAAACGACACTCGCGTTTAAAAATATAAAGCTTTCGACACCTGCGCAGTTATTACTAACTTTTGCACGCCGAAACTCTCAAATTTTCCGGCCTCTTTATTCCACTAGCGATCGGGGTAGCAATCATTTTTCCTCAAGGGGAACAATAGGGCATTGCTTATGACGTGGCGAGAATGAGGTTAGATGCCCTGTGTTGGACTTATCGGGCAATCCACACGGGGTTCACATGAGGCAGGCGGGCACAAAATGCTAGTCCGCATGAAGCCATAACGAAAGAATTAAAAACCATATAACTCAAAAAACAGGTGGTACATAAATTGACCGATTAACAGTTTACATTTTACATCTGTTCACGTGCTTCCCACCCACAATGATAATGCTCCGCCGCCACTGAATCTAAGTATCTCAATATCTGACTATTTTTTGCGTTAACATCTTCGAATCCAGATGTTTTGTAGTATATGAAACACTACCCTCAGAGGTTCAGTAGAGGGTAGAAACACAGTGTATAGACTGAACGGAATTGAGTGTGCAAAATGTGAGGACCGCATTCCGTCAATAGATTTCAGTTGAGAATAGCTCAAAGATGAATAATTCGGATGTTGCCGGTCCATTTTTGGGTCCAATTTTTTTATCCCCTCTTTTTTTATTGGCACCTCTACGGCTCCCGTAGCAATTTTCACCTACTTTGGGTCAATAATAGTAGCCGACAACAGTATAGAACCGGAAATAGGCGCACTTTTGACAAAAGCAAAAGGCTGAAATCGAATCGACACCTGAGCGTGGGTCTTCAGCAGAGACATACTACAATTGTCGGCGGTGCGGAAGAGATCGCAAAGTTTAAGCCTCCTTTCGCGAACATACAAGAGAGACTTTCCCGGGGTTTCCCAAAGAACCCTGGTGGGCCCTGATCTATGGTGAAATCCGCTAGTTTAGTAGAGCTTCTATCTTGAGAACCCTAGCTAATGTGTTTCAAACAGACGTGTACACAATATTGACATGCACCAATGAAAAAGTAACAAGCCTACGCTAGAACTTGATGTTCTGGTGGCATATGATTTAAGAAAGAATCTGTTTTGAATGACGGCTCAACAGGCCTTTGAAGGCAATGAGAAGACAGAAGTCATGTCCCGGCAATATTTCCATTGTCGCGGAACCAGCTAATGGGGTACCCAACAGTTTAGTGAATAGGACCCTGGAAGATCGGCCAGAAAGGAAGCTTAATCCAGTTTCTTAGAGCGAAGTCTAGACCAATAGCTTCGGCTTTGGTCAACAGATCAGGACGCCATATTCTGTCAAAAGACTTGGAAATATCTAAAGTAACCAGACCAGATTCACAGAAGCGACGGATGCTCCATCATCTTAATTGGCAAGATATGAAGGATGAAGTCTGTTCCTTCACATTCTCTGTCACTGTTCTGGTGTAGCGAGGTCCAGGGTCTCGTTGTTCGGCAGGACCAGGCTTGACTCTTAAGCCGTTTTGAGCGGTCTGGCTTATACATCTGAGGTGTATGGGGTTTGCTGCAGTTGAGTTTGATGGGTCCATGTTAGTGATGGGCGATTTCCAAAATATAAAATCGATCTTCAGAATCGAGTTGTGATTTTAATGAAATCGATTTTTCGATAAAATTGGCTTAAAAAATCGATTTTATAAAAATCGAGTACAATATTTAAAGAAATATTGAATTAATTCAAACAAAAATTTTAACAAATGTAACAAAACTGTTTCATTAATAAATCAATAAAAATAATTCAATTTTAATTCACTAAATGCATCTAAATCACAGTGCTGCCAAATTCCCTCTCGGTAGGCTGTTAAGGCCAGTTTTACCCGGGCTGACAACCAACCAACAAAGATCTGCTGAAAACGTTCATTTGTGGAGAAGACGGTGAGAAAGGACGATAGGATGGGCAGATTTTGAAACTGGCCTAAACAGTTTATGTGTCTGTACCGAAATGGTTCAGTCCGCAAAGTCCATCCCAAAATCAAGACCAAAACGACCGAAAATGGAACGGTCACGTCCTCGTTTATGGCGTTTTTTGTGCTTTTTTGGTACTTTGGACCGGTTCGATCCTGCACATAAACTATAATACTAAAGTTTGAAATACTATACTATTCTTGGTCCATTCGGATGACGGCTATATGGTGAAAAGTAATTTACGATTGATGATTACGATTCTAGAAAAAAGAATCGATTATCTAAAATCGTCTCGACTGGAAAATAATCGGAAAATCCCAATTTTCTTGGACGACAAATACGTTTTTTTCAAAAATCGATACAGAATCGCACATCACTAGTCCAAGTGGCGGCCACGATACTCCTGGATTCAAAGCATCACTCAAATAAAGTAAAAAAAAAATGGAAAGAAAATATTTTATTTGATTCTATCTTAACTGCAAATATAAGAGTGTAAGCTGATTAAAGGGCAGACGTTTTTCTTGTTAAATTAATTAATAGTTATTTTTAATATTGCAAATCAATCACTAATTCCACTGGAAAAATCCCCTTTATAAGAAAAAAAATCCAAAAAAAAATTATTGTAATAAAGCTATACATAAAAATAAACCAGATGCAACCGATTCAATTCTATTTTTGACCACAAAATTTACATATAATAAGAAGCACAAAAATTATAATTTCCACACTGGCCTTCAAGACTATATCTACTCATCACTTCTAGATTTATTCTAAAGAGTCACATTCTAAAGAATGAACGTTACTAGAATTCTAATGACAAAAACACCACCGGGGGGGGCGGCGAATCAACTTCTTATATTTCCTGATTAACACAAAAAAAATCAAGTTTGAGATAAATATTTTTAACCCAGAAATTCACGAACGATACCCAACAAAAAGAATATTATGCATAGAATCAAGTGAGCTAACGTCTACCACCTAGTGTCGTCTCTATATCGCCTCGAACGTCTTTTTACTGCACCGATCTCAATGAAAACTTCCACACACAAAACTAGGTTCATAGCATAATTTCGACAACATATTAATCCAAGAGTTGCAAAATATATACATTACTGGAAAGTCATATGAACAGATCTAACCTTGACTAAAAGTGGTTATTACCTGTTTAACAAAAACCTAAAAACTTTAACTTTTCCGACTAGCGGATGGCCTACATGTTGGTAATTTTTTGGGCAGCTACAAGACATGATGGAAGTATTTCTGTATAGTTTTTTTTTGCTCTTTGCGAGCATCCTTGTAAAGACCAGTGAACCAAGCATAACTTTCAGTTTCGAAATCCCAAGCGTTGCACTTAGCTTTAATTGCCTCTAGAGCTAATTGGGTAGAACGTCTTGCTTCACGCCACGGTGTACTTTTTGTAATAGAGACACAACGGCGGAACAATTAAATTCAGCTAGCCACCGAACTCTGGAAAATCTTCATGGCTTTAGTACGCTAGATATGAAAAAAAACTATCTCTAGCCGAGCTGACAAGGAAATAATTCGTTTCCTTTATGATCGTAGTTGATTAATTTTTTGGGCAAATGAACCAGAAAATGAAAGAGTTGAGATCACCTTCAAATTCTTTCATTGGGCCAACAAGATGTAAAAGTTACCCTCACTTGTTTTAGAGTATTAATCAATTTCTGCGAAAAACCAAGGTTCAGAGATATTTCTTAGTTAAATTTTAGGCTTGGCAGAACGGTAAGAATCAACATCGAAGTTTGGTGTCCGATAACACCTTATGCAACTAAAACTAACATCGATACCCCACGGCACTTATCTCAAGCACTCTACTGATCTTTGCAAAATACTCTTTACGATTTATGTAAATGCATTCACTATAAAAACCACCAAAATTAATATTTGCTTAGCACTCTAAGAACACTCACAGATTAGTTATCCTCCACTAGAATTTTGTACAACGTACTTCGCGGTACCGCTGGAGATGCACTAGCCTCGAAAATTCACACAGATCTGCACTTGGTTTGTGTATAAGGTCTCCGATCGCCGATTGATGTTGTTGTTGTTATAACTATATTCTTCAACCGCGATACAGCACTGCTTGATCGTGCAGAAGTATTTTCTGCTACTAACGGTTGCGGCGCGGTCTTTCAACCTTTTATATTTGAACGATCCGCCGAGATCGATCTGGTATTTTGCCTCCCACTTTTCGAGAATGGAGAATAGTGGATCGGCGCGGATACTATACCGCGATATCTGTCTACTATTGTAGATTCAGTTAGTTGCTTGCTGTGAGGCTGGTCTTGCGCCTCCTCTGACACCACGTGGAGGGACAAATAATTACCAGCATTGATCGCTGCGAGTGGTGGAAAAGTGCATTGGCTAGAATCTAAGGAAGTTAGTATGCGACTTTTCGAGTTGTATATACAAGTAAAGCTTTTGCTGTAATGTTGGCGCGCGGAGGAAGCTTTTCCGGTTTACTGTAACATTTACTGTTTTTAATTGGTTGTCTGCTTTCGTAGACAGAATGTGCAGTCAATTGCGCCACATCGGGTATTACGTCCGCTAATATATTTTGTTCCGATCGTAGAACGCTAATGCCGCCGGCAGATTCTATCTAATTCATTAATGCAATTTGCTCTGATTATGAAAATCGACTTTTAGATAGACGATTAGTCTGGTCTGGTACTTTTCGACCCAAACCGATATATGTACTTTGATATAAATTTAATTGTCATCGATTTCGTAATTTTTATTTTAAAATCAGGTAAAAAGCAGATTTCTATATTTTAGTACTATACTCGTTTAAGTAAGACTCTAAAATGTAGAAGGCAAATTTACTGTGACTAGAACCGCTTCTTCGAGAATTTAGACTTTGTCACTATGTCATTGAAATACTGAAAAATGAAACGATGAAGCTTAACTAATTGCCATTAAGAAACAATTTGCTGTATTCGGTGTCTGGCCACACAATGGCTGACCGACAGCAAAGTGGCTTCCACAAAAACAGTTGATCATAATTAAAAAAAGAGTGGCGAGCAATATTTTTGTCAATTCTTTTAAGTTGATTCAAGTGGTGGACCCTTTAAAGCTTGAGCTTTTATTCATAAAATTTAATTCAGATGTTTTTTAGTTGATTTCTTTCGCAATTTGATATCGCTTGATAATTATAAATCATTAATCGTATATAAATTTTAATTTTGAAAATTAAGTAATTAAGAAACAAGTTACGATGCAGTATTAGTGGTAAGTGGGTTATACCGACCGGGGAAGATACCAAATTTGCCAACTCCAAACATTTCTAAGAGAAAATACGATTATTATAAAGATTTACTTTAACGGCTCTACAACCGGGATCTGTTCTTGACCTCTTGCAACTATTCTCTCCACCTATCCCAATTCTGAGCCGATGTCGTCCAGTTTGGCAGTCCTAAGCTCTGGGTGTCCTGGTCTACACCATCCTTCCAGCGGAACCTTCCAGGTTAACGCTTTTTATATAGCCGAAAATTGATTTAGGATGCAGTGAGCGTCAAATGTGAGTCAACACCTAAAAATTTCCAAAATGTAGCACAAACATTTTTGAATTTTTTGGCGAATTGCAAACGTTTTGTTTTATTTACTTTTGAAATAAAAGGTTTCTTTGGAGGAACTCTATCATCTGTCATGGTTCTGTCATGGTTTGGGGGTGCATGGCAGCGTCTGGTGTTGAAATATAAAATTTTTAGGTGTTGACTCACTTTTGACGCTCACTGTACATATGTATGTATATCCCAAATCTCCCTAGGAGCAGGGAAGTCGCGACAGAGGAGACTCATTCTCCTACTCGCTGTAGCATCACAGTCACACAGCAAGTGCTCTGCAGTTTCGGGAGCTGCACCGGAGAACAGGCAGACGTTTGGGTTTGAAGAGCCTTGGCAGACTATAGCCGGACAATCCCATTCTCGGAGTCCATTAAGGCCTAATTATCATGAACGGATTTGAGCGGATTGGAATGTCAAAAAAACGCATTGGATCGGATACGAAATTGACTGATTATAATAACGCATCCGCTCGGATTAAAACGTCAAAGTTTATTGTAAAAAACAGTGCAAAAAATTTTACGCTAAATTAAAGGGCGAATAACGGACGGAGTGATTAATAATTATAATTAATATTATTAAATAATAACTTTTCACCTCGTTAATGAGTTGTTCGCCGGTAAACATTTTTGGGCTTAAGGTTATGTTTATCAAATTTTTGACAGTTCAATATGGCAATTTGTAATCTTTTAAAAACGACTGCGCTCAAATCCGACCCAATCCGCTTGAATGCGTTCATTATAATCGGTTAGGTCTAAAATGTATGCTGGGAAAACCGATTTGACAGTTCAATCCGTTTTGTTACGGTCACATCCGTTCATTATAATTGGGCCTTTATGTTGATTAGTCTGGAATACTGGATATCTTTACTTGGCTTCTTACCTATACCTGGTCTACCTATATAATCGTGTCAGCTTCTTGGGAATGCTGAATTCTCTGATGGCTTTGCAGAGCCTGCCTACACTGTAAAAAAATATGTAAATTCACAGTGCAAATGTACAGTAAAATTACAAATCGTGATATGAAAAGCTAATTTACTACCTAATTGTAATTTTACTATAAATTTTGTAACTTCACATAAAGAAATTGAGAATCTCCAACAGTGCATAACGTAAATGTTGATTACATGAATTTGAGGTATTTTTTTACATAATGTTGTCGTTTATGTAGGAAAATTACAATATTTCTTAGTATATTTATCAATGTTATGTACCTACTAAAAATATCCTTACACTTTGTATTGTAATTTTACAGTAGAGGCGTAATTTTAGAAAATATATTTTCAGTAAAATTACAAATCGGTTATTTGAATGTAAGGTTTAAATTTTTCCTCTCATGGATATAATTCACAGGCAACAATGGAATACTAAGCATATATACCCAATTGTTTTAAGCTAAGGCCAGACCTTTGACTTTGGTCAGGGTCTGGGCAGTTATTGTAACAGCCAAGAAATTTTGATAGACGTTGCCTCACATACATGCTTAACAAGGGGGTGGGGAGCAAAATCATATTTTTTGATGTATAGGGAGTGGGTAAACTAGGAATAAAATTTGGAGCTTGAAAATATTTCAAGCAGTGTCAAGTACATTGGCATAGGGCGGGAATCTTTAGCTAAACGTTTTACCCGTTCTTCTCTCTGGTAAAAAGTTACAACACAAAAGTTTTGTAAATTTACAAAACTCTGAAGTGAAAGCTCCAATAATGATGGTATTTTTACATCCCACAAATAATGTATATTTACTACACAGTTGGTAAAAATGCGTAAACTAGATTAGGAATATTCCTAATAATATATATTGTAAATTTACAAGACTGCTTGTGAATAAAACTTCCAGTATTTTTTTTACAGTGTATGTTATCACAGGCTAGGCCCGTGCGCAGGAATCTTCAAGGGGGGGGTCAAAGGTAAAAAGTACTCAAATGCGTTTTTCGATCCTCAAATACATTTAATTATGCTAAGAAGGTACATCAATAATTGTTAGTCAACATATTAACTCTTCGAGGAACCGAAAAAAACTCATCTAAAACTTTCATCACATCACATCAATTTCGACCTCACACGATGTATGTTGAAGGAGGCTAAAGTCGATCTGAGATACGATTTGAGACGACTTAGTGTAGAGAAAGAGCGTTCATTTGTCGCGGTAGTGATAAGAAAATTAGCTATAATGCGGAGAGTTTAATGTACATTCGAAAATGCATCTACATTGCAAATGTCGAGTGCTTCAAGCGAAATTTTTACTTCCTTTCGGCAATGCGTCGTCGCCAAATTTAAACTTCACTGATCCAAAAAAATACTTGTCTTAAACATTCAATTCCAGTTAAATTGAACAGTTGGAACAAGATTAATTATATTATTTAATTTAAAGCAAAATTCGGAGTCTTTATAAGTGAAAGCAATTGAAAAGATTTAGATGAAGTCTCTGAATTCCTTCCAGGCTGTTGAAATCAATTCAAGGGCTTGAATTACTGCAGGTTGCAAATGCATATAAGTTTTGACAGACTCGTGTTGTTAAACCCATCTGGTTGCACAAAATTTCTTCAATTTCTTCACCCTGTCTTCCTTCAGATTTTCATCTTCATGCATTCTGTAGAGCAAGTCGGGGTTTTGGATAGATGAAAAAAGTGTGAATGCTTTTAAGAGTTCCGAGGCTATTTTCTTAAATGCAGTTACATTGCATGCAGAGCTGATCGATAAATTAAAGTATGGGCAGCACAATGCGAGTAAAGCGCCAGTTGGGTAAATATTTCTGATAACAGGTTGGGCTCCATGAAACTGTCCGCTAACCGCTTTTGCGCCATCGTATCCGTGTCCAAAATGATATCAGCCTTAGGAAGGAAACACAAAAAGTCTTCATGAACAGTGAACTTGCCATCAACTTCATCTACATATAAGTATGGAATGCAAATTAAAGATTGTTCGATTCCATCGATGCCGCCGATACCCCCACGAAAAGAAAATCCTCTTGATTTGTTGATTCGATCAAAATCAAATTGTGGCAAATAGTGATGAGTTCATTCTGGATTCGGTTGCATTCTTCGGCGACCATTGTAAATGCAGTTTCAGGTTTTTGTCATTTTTTTCTTGCATTTTCGTCATTTATCGCATGAGAATTATCGGAAATTTTACCAGTAGGTATAATTGGAACCTCGAAGAGCAAGCCTTGTCACCCTCAGAAAATTATCGCTTGAGTCAGATGTGGTGTTCTTTTGATTAAGAAAATCCAGTTTCTGTTTCGAGACATGCAAATTCACAGGCAAAACTTTTGTCTTGGATGTATACTCACACTTTCTATTTTAGGCTAGTTTTTTTATGAAAAAGCGTGGAATATCCATCCAATTCAAAAAGATGCTAGATATTTTCTACGACCATGATCAGTGAGGCTGCTGCTGAGCTATTGTTGCTCCGATGGCTAGTGGTTCACTAATTATAAGCTCCGGCAGAACGCTAACGGCCAACATTAGGCAAAGGAAACATGAAAATCAAAAACGGCTCAAAATTTCGGAAAGTTGATTGTATAACAATTTTTCTGGCGAATGCACTCTTATTAGATTAATTTCATTTTATTCTAATATTTTCAATTCATAGTTTATTGACTTTTTTGTGTTTTTTGTGTATCAGCGGGGGGGGGGGGCGAAGGGTTCAAACCCCTTCGTCCGCACGGGCCTGTCACAGGCGGCCTTAAAATGTAAGAAGAGGTGTTGGATTGAGTTGTGAAACTCGAGACATTTTTCCATCGCCTGCCTCAAGGTGAAAACTGATCAGTTGTTGATTTGCCTGAGCTGAAGCCACACTGGTTTCTAGCTTATGCCCCATCATATTTTGTGCGATTCCGGAGAATATTCTATAAACGGTACTCAACAGCGTTTTACCACTATAATCTGTGCACGCTGCCATACCTATCTTTTATGTATTGGGCAGAGGATGAATTTTTTCCAGTCCTCTGGCGCCACTTTTGCCCCAATACTTGCACAATTAATTCATTAATCGCTGGGTACAGTGCAGGCCCGCCATAGTTAACCAGTTCCGCGGGGATGCCATATGCATCCGTGACATTGTTGTTTCAGGCCGACTTCTTTTAGGCTTGGTGGCAGCAGCGTGGGATTATCATCAGGTTTCTGGTGGAAATTCGGATTCTTCAGTGGCTCACCATTTAGCAATTAATAAAAGTGCTGTACCCATCGCTTTAAGATTCCTTTAGGATCGGTGATCAAATGCCCCTCTTTGTCCTTGCAGTATAACATGATGTGAATTGTGTCATACCGCCAGCTTTAGCTAAAGCCGGCCATTTACACATGAAGTGAACAAGTGTTTCTCTCTCGTTCGTCTCGCCGCAGCTACGCCAACAGACGTTGAACGGGATGCCAAAGTTGGCAGTGTGGTCGCCTGTTGGTTTGTTTAACAGGGCCATTTTTTTTCTTTGTTATAAGCCAAGTCGCCCTAGAGATAGTGGAGGGCTCCAGTGCTCTCTACTTTTGGCTAACTAGCAGCAGGTGGCGTTTTTCTCACCCTTCGAGCCCCGGAGAGAGACTCCCTGCTTAGCTAGGTAGTCGCTTTCTCGTTCCCATCTATGTACCTACGACCGGGAACCGAGGCGAGAGTCACGTTGTGCTTTCTACCTAGCCTATCTAGCTCAGCTCTATATCGCTGCACTAGCTTCGTGCGCATTATTACTGAATCCAGAGGCTTGGCTGTCTATGAACTATATTCTTGTGTAGGTTCTAAGTTCATTGTCTGGCAGGCTTTCAGGATCGCCAGCACTTCCGCTTGAAAGATACTAGCGTACACCGGAAGATACTAGTGTTCTCATGGCCCCTCTTGCCCCTATTGTTCACTGTTCTGGACCCTTCCCAACTTAATGACGTTATAGGTCCTGTTCAGCGCTGGCCACCATACTAGCAAACCCTACGTGAGAATTGGGCGTACCACAGCTGTGTACATCCACAGATAGGTGCGGATCTAGAATTTTATTGAAGGTCATTTTTTTAAGGTCGTTTTTTTAATTTGCAAAAATGTTGGGTCGGGTTTGGTCGTTTGGTAATTTTTTGTTTTTTTAGTTGGGTCAATTTTGTTTTTTAAACAGCGAGCATTTGGGGGGTGGGTTAGGGGGGTCCAGCCCTGTCCGCAGGACCATCTTTGGCTTAAGACTCCATCTTTTGCGTAGAATTCTATGGATGTTTTCTTTATCCTTTCCTCGATTTTCGACTTCCAGTTGAGTTTAGGATCCAGTATTAGACCCAGAAATTTCACTCTGGAGGATAAAGTGACAGTATGCCCTCCAACATGGATATTTTCTTTTTTCCTGTGAAAAGCATGCATGAACTCAGTTTTTCGCTGATTGACTGTCAGACCTGCTGCCCAGCTGCCAATTTTATTTAGCCATCTTGCATGATTTCACTAATCACTGTTGGAAACATTCCGGACACCATTATCACTAGATCATCTGCGTATGCTACTACTTTAGCTCTGCTTTTGTCTAGTTTTTGTAGTGCCCGAGAGCCCTTTTATGTTCCGTCCTCGTACGCAAGGCTTTTGTATTAAAGCGACATCCAGATTTTCCTAAAGGAGGAAAGGTTATTTGTGGCTATTTTGTAGTGTTGGAGGTTGATCTGCACGATTTTAGGCATCTGCTCGTCCCGGACGGGTTTTTAAAAATAGTCGGTTTTCATTCTTCTTCAATATCTCGAGGGACTCCTCGTTGATAAGGAGAAAGAATGAACTCCTCCGCTTTGATGGCCACCCAGTCATCCATAGGAGCCGTCGGATTTTGTGTCTGAAGGCACTGGATAAGCTTTCCAAGTTCCAGATTTACTTTTGGAAACTAGACGCAAGCTCTAGGTCTCCTCGGAATATCCGCAGCTGGGATTAGCTTGAGACTCATGCTTTCCCATGCCTCGCAGATTTTAGTGACGCATTCGCCTAGGAAGACCCTGATTACCCTGAAACATCTGACTACCTCCTAGGAGTCATAGCAGGGCTTTGCTCCTCTCTTGCTTGAGAGGATGTGGTCCAACACCATCTCCGATAGTTTGGCTTCCACCCAGGTTTCGGGCTGATGCGTCCTCGCAAAGCCCTCTCGTCTATCAAAGCTACTTGCAGGCGATCTCTGACCACCTCGCTCAGCAGCCTTTCTGGACGCGGCTGTGATACACCTGATGGTCCCGAAAACCACTTTTGCCAAAAATAACGTAAAACCGATAACTTCCGAGATATTTGAGGAAAACCGATATTTGTTATTTTTGATCTTCCGTAACTTTTGTAGCCGTTGGCGTCCATAAAGCCATTATTTGTGGTTGTCCGGGTTGTAAATTTCACCTTGGACTACAATTATACTATTATTTGTACCATGGTTCGAACCACAGCATGCTCCTTTCATTTTTCATTGCTGCATGTAAATCCAGTGTACTCGTGGCCCCTCTTCTCTCAATTAGGACGTGGTCAATTTGATTATTTGTTACCTGATCTAATGGCTACCCATGTTGTGAATAATTTTGTGTGGGAAGATTGTTGTACTTACTACCATTGGCCTTTCCTGAGAGACCATGATTCCGAAGCAAGAGCTTTTTTTGAAGTGAAACTTCCTTGCTATCGTTCCGGGGATTTTGAAATGAAAGTTCCCTTCTCCCGTTCTGGAGGTTCGAGCAGGTACGAGTGAATTCAGAATTGGAAACGAAAACAAGGATAGTTGAATGAAACGGAAGTTGCCTTCTCACTAGTTTATAGCTGTCACTTTTATGTGCAAGTTTTGTAAAACTAATTTCATAATTGAATGAATGCACAAGTATACTAACAATTTAGTTTCCACTTTATTTCGTTTAACATTTTGGATTTTAACAACTTTAGCTGATGAATTTCGCGAAGATCACCGCCAACAGAGCAATTTTCCATACTGCTTCAACAAAGTAGCCGACAGCCATGGTAGCAATTAAGTGATGCCATATAAATAAATTCTACCAAACCAGCAGGAAAATATTTACAAATTATTTAAATTTGTTCATAGATGGCACAGGCATCGGTAAAGTAAAAATGAGGAGTCGGTTATTTAAAAAATTAAGATTTATGTATTGAAGATTATTATTTCGTTAATATTCTATTGACGTCAAGTTTTCATATGTCTATATGTTCTTTATTATTGTACGCGAAGCCAGGGCCGTGGCTAGGCCCTTTGCGGCCTAGTGCACACCCGCCGATGCCGCCTCCTTTAAGGACAAAATTTTTTTTCGCTCGCTGCGGTTTTTTTGTTCTTTATAGGAATAAGTAAATAAGAAATTGTTAATTAAATGAATTTAAATTGAGATGCCGCCCTTGCAGCGGGCACGGCATATTTATAAAATACATATATTGTACAATAATTGTACAAAAATGCCGCCCAGTGCAAATGCACAGTCTGCACATATGGGTGCCGCGGCACTGCGCGAAGTCTCTTTAATACACAATTATATTTTTTTTACAACAAAAGTTCTTGCTTCAGAGCAATGGGCCCTCGTGTATGAATGTCCATTGAGAAGGAAGTAGCGAGATACTCCAATCTACTATTTTTGTCATTTACAGCGTTTTGTAGGCTATGTTATCATATGACTCCTAGGAACTTTTTTTCATTTCCTATTTTGGCGTTCATATTTTGTCATTTCTTTCACCTATACCAACCACAAAGGGTCTTTACTTTTGAGCTACTCTTTTACATAAAAAAGAATATTTAAGTCTGTAAGGGTTAACCAAAATGAATGGCGCATTAGAAAAACCGAAGGCGAGTTCTAAGACTGTTTAATTGTTAGATTAACAACCCGTCCTTATTCATCATGCATATCAAATTCCACCAAAAAATTTAAAGTTCATCAGAAAATATTGCTAATAATAAAAATGACTAAAGATCACTATCGTAAACACGACATCGGTAATTTGCACTATTATACATCTCTACCTACTAAAATAGCGAAGATTCATTGCAAAATCATTTCCTAAACAATTCTCTGACCAAAATTCCACAATAACCTGTCTACAATGGTTACCTATTCACATTAATTTTTTCCCCTATTATTATCAACCTGATTCTTCCTGAGAGATAACGAGTGCAATAATCCATTGAAAATGCCCCAAAGACACTTAAGTTTGAACTCTAAACGTGTACAGCGAGTTTCATAACGAGTTCTACGCGCGACGGGGAACAAACATTCTTAAAGGTAAACCTTTCTTTATATTTATTTTTACCTTTTTTTTGGTTGAAGCAAACACGTAAATCCACTTTCAGATTCTTCTTACAAAGAGGGAAAATTACCAATTTTTCTGATGTAACTATAGAACTTCTCATTTACTATTTATAAGGATGAGAAGAATAAAAACACCGATTGTTTTAGTGCAATTAATATTTATCACATTTAAATATGGATTCATGTAAAAAGGTGGAAAACCCCCGAGGTTAATTCATTTCCTTGGACAATAATATTTATGTTATTAAAATAAATATCAGCCTTTACGGACTAAGAGGGTCGCGATGGCAATTATATTTTATATTAGTAGAAACTTGAACTTAACTATATTATAAATACTTTTTGTCAAGGAAATTCGAATTTTATATCCTAACTTGTTCCAATTTACTATCTTTTCACCTGTTCACATTCCGAACCACTCCCACTTAATAATTATTGCAATATTTTCATTCCAATACTCTTTATTATCTATTTTCCAACCTTCTAAAATTCAATGTAATAAAGCGACTATTAAACCAATTCTGAACACTTCATATAACATTTAATAGTTCAGCCGAAGAATTTATGACGCTAAAAACGTCCACCTGGTAATTAAAAATACATAATCCGTCTATTACGATAATATTATCTAAAGGTGGAAATCAATGAGGCGATTTTAATTTATAAAATAGAAAGTAAATTAAAGGATGTATGTAAATACAGCGAGGAAGCGATTGATCCTTCAGTTTGCCTGAAATTTCTCGGTTGTCACCTAGATGTAGCCTTGGTAGCCTTGCGGTTAAAGTGTCTGACTACCATCCAAGAGGTGTGTAGTTCGAATACATACCGACATGGTCCTTCGTTTTTCCATTTCTGCTACTAGTCCAAGAGCTGACTGCAAAAAATGTGACCTATCAAGAGTTTCAAACTATAACCAAATTAAAGTTTGAACATTTTTGTACTAGAAAACATAGGTCTGTAGGTTCTGTGCCGGAGCCGGAGTTTAGTGTTTTTTTACTACTTAAACGTTAATTACTCCTATACCGCTTATCGTAGAGCAACTTGGCACCGACACCGATCCGGCAGACCTGTGTTTTCTAGTATAAACATGTTCAAACTTTAATTTGGTTATCGGTCGAAACTCTTACTCGATAGGTCAGTTGCGGTTAGATGGATTGTTTGCATAATATGCCTTTTTTAGGTTTTTTCCATTTGTCCTGTCCCCGTTAAGGGAAAGTATACGACCTAGACCATTCTTGTGTATGGAACTATTTTATAGAATGGTTTGGTGCATCAGAAACATAAAAAAAGTACTGTTAATAATACATTAATTTGGTTAAAGTTTGAAACTCTTACTTTATAGGTCACGTGGCGGTCCCAAAAATTTTCCGGAAAACGCACAATCCAAACTTGGGCCCCACTTCCGCTCAGGCAGACCAGGACTTTTCTTATGGTCGCTGTGAGTACTAACATTTCAAAAACATTTCATGCTCTTACTCGATAGGTCACGTTTTTTGCGGCCAGCTCTCGCTCTATACGTAGTACGTAGATGACCTTTCTTCTTTAAGACAAGTACACATTGAACGCTCGGCGTTGCGTTTAGCGGACGCTGGTAGTGTAGGCACCAAGCGTTTAGCTCGGCGTTTAAAGAGCGTTAGCAGTATCAAAATGTTCGCCTTCTATTTGTTTCTGTACGAAAGCGTGTTTAGTAAATTTGAATGCTATACAGGAACATGTAAATGTATTGTAGGTGAAATTTACTTGTTAGAGAAAAACAGAGCTAAAGAAAGCAAGAGATAGAAGTACCTTTTAATGTGTGCTAGTTTTCACGCGTTTGGTTTTGCGTGAAAAATGTTTCGTTAAGTTTCTCCGCTCCTTTCCCTCTCTCATCTATAAAACCGGTTTTATTTGCCATGAATATGCACCGTGTGAGGAGGCCCAATGGCGTACGTTATCGCGACATGATACCTAGGTGAGTTGTTTTGGCCCCAATTGAAGGGGTGGACCTCGAAAACGAGTGATCCCAGAAAAATTGCGCCAACTCTGCCACAATCCCGCGAATCGCTTGCATTAAGATCGTGTGATTTTTTTCTGTGGCGTTACGTAAAGTCACGTGTTTACTCGAACAAACCAAGATCGATTTCTTAATTGCGAATTTAATTGTATCATTGCGAAAATCAATCCAGATAAGTGTGAAAATGTCATTAAAAATTTTCTAAAGAGAGTAACAAAGTCTTGGAGAACGTTTGTCAGATATTGTTTTCCTCACGTATCCGGCATTGTGTACTGATGAGTTTAAAAGGATAGAGGAATTTGCATCTTTTAAGAAATCCCTGGAATGCTTGTTTAGTAATTTAGAATATGTGGTCATTACATTGTGGATCTTTAGCTAAAACCAAGCCTAGAATGGTTCAAGATGAATCAGCCGTTGAACCCGCACCCTTTACTGAAACGGAAAGAATGGTGGAGCAGGTTTTATTGGAGATAAGACCGTACTTCGTTTTGGAAGCTTTGAATTTAACCCGATTTTTGTGAATGATTTCAATGTCCCAATGGGTTGGGTAATTCAGGGGACCGGTGGTTTGCAACCAGTGGAGGCAGTAGCCCCGAGAGCGAGAGTAAGAGGGAATCGGATAACGGTTGAAGAATTGAATAAGCAAGTAAAAAGAAGAGATGTGCGTGCAACCTGATGGCGGATTCCCGGATTAAAACTTCTTACTTCTCATTGGCAATTTGTTACCACGGCATTCATGTGCTGACGTTGTTCGCTCCAAATGGGCACTGGGTAGTCAAACTCAGCGGGAAAGACAAAGAGATCAAACTTCGAAGTTCACCAAGCGAAGATGTAAATGTCACCGTGTCAAGCCGTGCCGTACGCTGTTGTATAACTGTCCTGACTAAGGTGGTCTAGGGTAGGGTTGCCGAAATGGAAACGCGAAGTTTCACGCGGCGTATTCTCCAGAAACCCGAGAGCCCTAAGGCCCATCATACCAGGAAAAGTTGGCTGGGGTCGCAAGGTAGTGGTATCGGCTAACTTTTCTGAAGGCAAGCTTGGAGAAGAACAATTTTCCTCAGTTTGTCACTAAGTTTTGACAAAATCCTAGAAGCCGACTGTTCTCCTTAGTTCTTGGTGGCAAAGGTGGCAGGTGAGGTCGCTTTCAGGCCCGAGTAAAAATAAAAAATCGGCTTACAACGGGCGAACACCGGCCGCTTGGCTTTTTAAGAGTGGTATGGTGGCCGTTGATTGCAGAAAACAAATTTAACACGTTCCTCTCTAACTTAATGGATAGGGCTTCACTGCAAATCCAAGTGTTTAGCATTTGTTTAGAAATAAAACGCTCTAGTGTTTTATTTCTAAACGATAAAGTATGATAAAGCAGCTATTTGTACTCAGAGAAACCCTAGAAAAAGCTGTTGAATTTAACATAAACATCCACATGTTATTCATCGACTACAAATATGCTTACGATAGTGTGAACCGTAATGAGTTATTTGATGCTATGGAGCAGCTCGGAATACCTAATTACCTAGTAGAACTGACGAAAATTTCGATGAAAGATGCAAGGTGTAGAGTCAGAATAGATGGTGAAATATCCCCACCCCTCAGAACAAATAGAGGATTAAGGCAAGGCGACGCACTATCCTGCTTGTTATTCAACGTGGCCCTAGAAAAAGCAGTAAGAGATGCATCGATTAACACATCAGGGTGCATCTTCGATAGGTCAGTGCAAATATTAGCCTTTGCCGACGATATAGCTATCCTTGGAAGATCATTTGAGAGCATGAAGGAGACCTTTGTAGCACTTGAGCAAGCCGCAAAAAAAATCGGGTTGGAAATAAACGAGCACAAAACAAAGTATATGTACACAAAAAACGCCAGAAGTAGCAGACAGAACATAACGATAGACACCTACAATATAGAAGCAGTAGATGAGTTTGTGTACCTCGGCACGATTATAACAAAAGGTAATGATACATCGGCCGAAATCAGAAGACGAATAGCACTGGCTAATAAATGCTACTTTGGTCTACGCAGGCACCTGACGTCTAGAAATATATCAAGGAAGACGAAACTGGCGCTTTACACGACACTAATAAGGCCTGTCCTACTATATGGTTCGAAAGTGAGGACATTGAAAAACGCAGACGAATCATTGGTAGGAAGATTTGAAAGGAGAATTCTTCGTTCGATCTACAAAGGAATACAGGTTGATGGCATTTGGAGAAGAAGATACAACTCAGAGTTGTATGAAATCAGCAAGATTCCAAACATTGTCAAAGTGATCAAAATAAACAGACTGCGATGGATTGGTCACGTCCAACGAGGTGCGGAACGGAACCCGACAAAGATAGTGCTGGGGAAAGTACCGTCAGGAAAACGCAGACCCGGCCGGCCTAAGAAAAGATATATAGATGACGTCGAAGAAGACTTGAGGCAGTTGGGAATAAGAAACTGGAAAAGTCGAGCCAGAGATCGGGAATCATGGAGGCGAATGCTGGAGGAAGCCAAGGCCAACAATAGGCTGTGGAGCTCCTGATGATGATGATAAAGTATTTAATGTTTACTTTTAAAACAGAAAAAGCGTTAAATGCACAAAATCTAAACGCTAAAGTGTTTTATTCTTAAACACCTAAAGCATTTAACAGAAATTAAACGCGTAAGGTGTTTACCAAAAAATTCTAACCTAAGCGCAAGTGTCTAAAAGTAAAACACTTATTCGCCAATTAAACACTTGGGAAGGTAAACACTTAGTTATGATAAAACACTTATGGGGAACTAAACGCTCTAGCGTTTTATTTTTACACGGTAAAGTGTTTGGCGGTGGGAAGTGTCTCTAATGAAATCCTGGGATCCATTTTAGAGGTACTATTTTCAGAAATAAAAAAAATAAAATCATTCAATTTTATCGGGTAATTTTTATTATCATACAAAAAAACTAGAATTTCAAGAAACAGGGAAGTTATTATGAAAAAAAAAACAAAAAAAAATCACTCAATTAGTAATACTTACACTATAATGCTTGAAAATAAGTTTCTTTAAAACTTAAAAATTTTTTGAACTTATCACATGAATAGTATAGGTTTCAAAGTGGTACAGTCCAAATTATAGCTCAAAATATGTATTTGTTAATTAACAATTGGCCAAAATACAAAAAGGTAAATATCTCGAGTTCACGTCTTTCTTTTTTTTTTCTTTCTTTTTTTAAATTAAAGGTCCCAAAATTCTCTACAAGATCTGATAAAAAACTTTTAAATTGTTTTTTCAAAAGGGCCAAAAGAATGCAATTGTTGTTATTTGAGTAATAAACAGAAGTAAAAAAAGTAACCAAAATTACATCCAAAATTATTTTAGAATATACCTATTCTTCATTTGTTGGCCTTTTCTTACTTCATTTGTTGTTTTCATTTTGAAATTTTTACGCCTTTGTTGACAGTTATTTTGTTAATATGAAAATAAAACCATAAAGATGCTTAAATATTACGAATTTAAAATTATCAGTATCACTGCAAATCTGAGGTTTTAGAAGTGTTTTATTTCAAAACGCTTAAAACGTTTTATTTTGACATCACCCATTTGATTAACATCCTCGACACATTTAAAACACTTAAGCTTTTAACAAATGTCTACAATGTTAATCAAATGGGTGACGTAAAAATAAAACGTTTTAAGCGTTTTGAAATAAAACACTTTCAAAAGCTCAGATTTGCAGTGATAAGACGAAAAAATATGAGCGACCCATACTTCTCGCAATTATGCTAACTCCCGCCAAGGGTACCATTTAGCATATTCAGTAAAGCGCATCTTGTTCTTTCACGGAAGTCAAGAAATATTGGAAGTGGTTTGTACTTAGTCGGGGGACCGCTTGGAAAAACGGCACTTGGGTTGGATTTTTTTTTGTTTTTTTTGTTTTTTTGTTTTTTTTTGTTTTTTTTTCACTTTTTGCAATGATAGTATTATGTTTTAATATAATATTGATTAATAGTTCTATCAACATAATTTGTATTATTCATAACCAAAAACACGCTACAAACGTTTGCTAATTAAACACTTAAATGTTTACTCATTAAACGCCGCTAAGTGTTTAAATTTCGTCTACAACGATTTAAACGCTTTAAGTATTTAGCAACTAAACACTTGAGTTTACAGTGTAAATATACTCCATATGCTCCTAAAAATGTGTTCTACATTTTTGGCTAGAAATCTGTGTAAACTTATTTTCCTATTATAAAGGGTAATGCAGATATGAAACCTAGATTCCAGCCCAGTATAATGTTTACTCGTGACATTTTTCCAAATGACATAAGCAATTTTGTTTTAGTAGAAGGTAGTACAATTACAACAATGGACAGGGATAAATTGCAACAACTCGTTTACATTATTCAAACTTATTATGAAAATAGGCGTTCTTTGAAAAATACTCATATCAAAATTCGCGATTTTTTCGGTATAATTTCACGAAATGCAGATTTGGACACCATTCGATTTGTTTGTGGGTTTTTTTTAAAAAAGTCGAGTGCATGCAAAGCAGCCACAAACAATTAATAATCTAAAGAACATCACTCAAGTTCGTGCTACTACGTATTTTAGCTGATTTTATCTTTTCATTCTTGTAAGGTACACCTGTCTTGCCTGGTTTTTTATTTCGATGCTTCTCTTACATTAATTATCAAACCAGTGCCTCCTTCTTTCGTGGTTTTGTGTATACCTAGTACAGTGTTGTTTGTTTTTGTAATTTTTTCTATTATCGTGTTCCGCATCAGGTTTAAATCAGATTCAATTTTCAGATTCCTTGTTATTTCCTCTAACTTTGCTGTTAAAGAATGTTAACTGTAGTTTCATTCATACTCATTTCCTGATTTTTCTATGTGTCACCTTGTGTGTCTGTAATCGTTTCTTCTATATCTTGCCGCTAGGTTTTTGCCTTCGTTTTCGCAAAAACTAGATCGGTGTCTACATTCGATCCTCAATAGCTCCCTACATCGAGTATGATACTACCATGCCTAGTATTAACTATTAAAAAATTGTCAATTAGGTTACGATATCTGCCATCTGGTGACGTCCATGTCATCTTGTGTGTTTTCTTATGGTTAAATCAGGTGTTAAACTTCTTCGATGGTGAATTCGACAATTCTGTTCCCGTTGTCTTTTGATTCTTCGAGGAGCGAGAGCTTGCCAGCATAGGGGTAGTAATATGCTCACTTTGGCGTTAAAGTGGCCTAATATGACTATCATGTCGTAGGAAGGCATTTTATCATACGTTACTTTAAGGCCGGGTTTGGTATACTCCAAAAGTTGGTAAGATAGAACCATCGCTTTTACCATCATAGATAGGTGGAGGAATTCTGCGTTCATTGGTACCTTATTCATGGAAATAGGTTATACGGTTACAAAAATACAGGGCGGTATGTAAAACTCTATATCTGTACAGTTCTGACCGTATTACTCAGAACGGACAAAGATTTCGAACTAGGCGCCATAGAAACTCATATTCAGCTCAAAAAATCCTCTCCAACGTCGTATTACAAATAGCTATTGGAGGTGGGTACCAAAATTTGCATTCTCCTTTAGACAGGAGTCCGCAGGTTTTACTTACAATGAAACTAATGTGATTGCAGCAGGTCATGCTGCTATGCTATTTAGTACTAGCCCAAGATTTCTTGCTTTATTAAACCAAAGAAGAAGAACCGAGTTTAACGCGATAGCAGAAAAGTCAGGACGAACAATATCAGAGTGAGAGAGATAAAAATGCAATGAGATTTCGAAAGCGCTGCAGTAAATTTAATGTCGACCATAAGGATACATGACGCAAGTCAACAGCAAGCTTCTCCACCCACATATGTCGTATTTGATCTCTGGGCGCAGGGAAATAAAGCTGCACATCTACATACATATGAATCTTAGAATATCGTTAATAAAAATACTGAATAAATGTGGCCCAAGAATTGAGCCTTGGAGGACGCAAGGGTGGAGTAGGGCACTTGAAGTACTTCAGCCACCTAGTTTAACCTTTTGAGAGCGGTTAGATAAGAAACTTTGCAAAAGTTTAAGAGCAGAAAGAGAAGAATATTGATAGGACTGAGAAGGACAGTTGGGAGTGGGTATGATTAAAGCATGCTTACAAGTCGAGGGAAACTTGAATACCGTGAGGCAAAAGTTAAGAATGTGAGTTACAATAGGCGATAGACGAAGTATGAGGATTTTTAAGAAACTAGGTGAAATTTAATATAATCGGTGGTGCAGGCTTTCGTCAGACAAGGTGGCGCGATATTCATTTTTCGTAAATTCTATTTTCGAAAAGATTCGCATTCACAACTTTTTGTCCCAGACTCTCAATTTACAAAACTTTTCTTTTATAACATAAAAATCAAGTTTTGAATCTGATGCCTGAGAAAGGGTTTTTTACATTCAGGACCTCAAAAATATGTTAAACAATTTAGCAGCAGAAGCAGAAAGTAGTTCGACAGGCTTAAGCCTAAATCCGATTAAAACTAAAGAAATGCGGATAAATGCAAACACCATTGGAATTGGTGGATTAATTCTGTTACTCAACTAAAGCCAAATTGCATCTGTTCAACTCCAATGTTAAGGCAATTCTGTTGTATGTTTGCGACACATGGAAAGTCGTCATATCCATCACAAGGCGCCTTCAAGTTTTCATCCTAAAAATCCGCTGGCAAGATAGAATTACAAATGAAAAGAAAGGATAGATGACCAAACCATGCAAGGGAGGTGGAATTGGAATGGCCACACCTTGCGAGGTGCCAACGAAAATCTAGCCAAACAGGCCCTTGACTGGAATCCGCAAGGAATCCGTGGAGCTGGAAAACCTAGAACAACGTGGAGGAGAACCCTCCCAAAGGACGCCACAACAAGGAGGGCAACTGTTTCCGCCCTATGTCCCCTATGGAGCCGAAGAAAAAGAATCCTGCACTCATAACACACTAGCTCGATGTTGACCAAAGAAGTGTGCTTGCTTGTAAATATGCTTGTTTTCTCTGCTAGCTCGATGACACTAAATTTTTGTTGCGAATGCGGTATTTATATTGAATTGTTACCGAGAAAAGCAATTACTTGGATTTTTATCCATCAACCCGGTAACCCTGTGCGAGAACCAATTCTCTATGGCAGGCTGTGAATTTTAAGCATTGCTCATAGCTAGCTCTTTTTTTACTTTTCCACATGTTGGAACCTTCTAGCATAAAATATTTTGTTAAATCTTGTTGAATCTCGCGGGCTGCACAATTTCCTGCGAAGGGCCGTGGGTTGGCCACCCCTGGTATAGATAGATCGTACTAGCTATTGGCATTTCTCAGGACTTATTTCTTTGGTGTACAGGCACCGCCAAAGATCCCTGAGGCCCTTTACTACCATTTGCCCCCTAATATTAGGTCTGGAAAAAAGTTCGTGGCGTTTCTCCAATAGATGGCGTACTTGCACATAATTCACGCAGCGACACTGTTTGGAAAGTTCTTTACAATTAAAAAAGGAGAAAAATAGTGAAAAGTAGCCATGGGTCACGTACGATATTCGAAAGCGTCAAAGATCGTGGACCAGGATTAATGAGCCATCACAAGCGTTCGCGAAGACAGGATTGTCGTCATAAAAGGTAATGCTGTGTGTGGGACTGGAAGAGAATCGTCTATTATAAGGTACTTTCAGTTGATCAGATGATTGATTTTCAACTTACTGAGGACAACTATAGAGATCACGACAGGTAATTGAACAAAAATAGCCCGCATCGAATAATTGGAAAGGTGCTGTTTTCCATCAGGATGCGGAACACATTTCTTCAATGCTTCTTCAAATATCAAGTTTTGATGCATATAGTCCAGACATAGCACCCTATGACTTGACCGATCTCGAAAGAATTCCCTCAATGGAAATAAGCTGGCTGGAAAAGAAGTCTGTGAAAATTACTTGATTCAGTTTTTCAACCAGAAACCACCGATGAATATTTTTCAGCGATGGGTTCATGACTGTACCCGAAAAATGGCGAAAAATTGTCTATTACAGTGGAGATTATTTGGTTCAATTTAATTCATTTTCAAACTATGAGACCGTTGAATTTTTCTAAAAAGAACTCCACGAACTTTTACGCAGTATTAGTTACTAACTGACTAAATACAACGTGATCAATTAATTATTTAAATTTTCAATTATTATAAAGCATAAATTTTATTTATTAAGGTATGTCGAATTATATGAAGATAAATGACAACATTGACACTCTCTGATACTACACGACCATAAATTATATTCCATATGCCCATATGGTGGTCTATGGTAACGCTAGTAGCTACTGTCTAACTTATTCTAGATATTCTACAATCTAGATAATGACCGAAACCGTGAAGCAAAGTGATGACTGCGCGCTAAAGTGGATCTCTAAACTAAAGAGTTAACTGCCAGACTGTATCCAATATCACCACTTATGGTGAAGTAAATATGCGCTTGCATTGTGTTATCTGATGACAGTAAAAATGAAAGTAATGTTAATTGGCAGAATTCGATATGAATTAATTAACTAGTGCACGATGCACCATAAACGCTTCAAGCAATTATTCCATTCCATCTATTTTCTTTGCTTACGTTTACTTCTGAGGCTATGCTTAGCGGAGAAGAGCACATGCAAATTCAGAATTAATGTTTTCGTGGTCACACCACATTGAAGCTTAATGCGGGACTATTATGCAATTTTATTCATAAATGCATCAGCGATTTGTTTCACTTATAATGATTATGATGAGAAGCACCTGTGCGGCCTGGCCTACAAATGTGATACTCACTAGCGTATATAGAAGATATTCTGGATTTTTTGTAGCATTAATATCCCGCTTTAGATAAGGGTTCTTCTTCGAGGAGCTTCTTCGATATAAAGTAGCTTGAAATCAATTAACTCGATACAAAGTTCAGGTTGAAATGGTGCTAATGATGTTTTGGAATTGTTACTACCATCTTAGTAAAATTTACCTCCAGCCTTTGATGGTACAATCGTATTTATGAGATTTGGTGCATACACTTGTAGTGAACTAGCTCATTTTTTTTGTTTTGGAAGTGAATCTACATACATAGAGAAAAAAGAAAATGTCTATCGAAATATGAAAGCAGCAAAGAAAGATGGCATTAAATGAAGAATAAAATGATTTATCAGCAATTTTTCAAAAGAGATGTGTTGAAAATTCTATGACAAATTAGAATGTTTGGGCCAAGAATAACACCATGTTACTTGTCTAGAATTCAGTTACTCATAGGAGCAAAACGAATGGGAGAAAGCAATTCGGTTTAGAAAGGCTAGATCGACCACAGATGCAATGTGACGGTTAGCCTTGCAAGGGCAGTGATGGATTTCACAAGGGTTGTGTATTGTGATAAAAAATTTTTAGGTAGGACACTACATTGTGACTCAGAAGAGGGAGTAAGGGAGTTCAGGAGAATCCAAGGCTCTGTCCTAGGCACGCTCATGTATTAGGCTAGTCGGCGAGAAGGAAAAAATGATTAAAAGTGTATTATTCTCCCATAGGCGAGATTATTGTTGGAATCGCTTCGTTTTAGGGTGTAGTTAAACACCCTAAGTTTGCCCACAAATTGGTTGACCGCATAACTTTTTAATTAGGTTATTGTGAATAAAATAGGCACTTTTTTTATATTTCTTTCAATAGCTCCGTTCCTGCTACCTTTTAGTATAACATATGCATTGGGAAAGCTCTTCGTTATGAAATTCTCTAAAAAATAAGCCCTGTTAGAGGTCGCTAGGTGCAAGGGTGATCTTGCAAATGGCTTCCAAAGTTTTCAAAACACGTTATTTTCACTATTTGTTTACAGGAAAACAACTGCACATAGAAGGATGAAAATTCGTAAAGATGGTGTTTATGTGGTCCCGGCAATGAACAAAAAATTTCAACAAGATCGGTTCATCACTTTTTGAGTAATTAGCGATCTAGTTTGTTTTTTTACCTTAATTAACAATGCTGCCATTTTGTGTAGGATCAGTTTATAATTGGGAAACTCATTTAGAAAACTTAAGAAACAATTGAAAATGAAATCCCGTTGGAATTTTTGAAAAATCGCTATTTTGATCGATTTTATGAGGTTTTTTAGGCACATACCTTTTTATACGCGACATAAATAAACATATATGTTGTTAAATTTTTACTTTAGAGAATACGCCCTTGCATATCTAAAAAGCTGCAATTTTTTTATAAATTTTAAGAACAAAAGTTTGTACTAGCACGCGCAGGAACCAAGTTAATTTTTTGCCAACAAATTCGTGAGGGCTTATTATACGTCGTACAGGGATCAAATATATGGAGGTTGAACTTTACTACTAGTACTTTCAATAAAACAATATTTCAGTCCTTTGTTGTGTTTAACAATTAGGCAAATCTGATTTCTTCATTGACAGAATTTTATTATTTGTGAGTAAAAATAAGGCGTATACAAGAAAAGTATATGTATAATTTACTCGTAAACACGAAAAAGTTGATTTCTATCTATAAAGTAACACAAAATTCTATAATCTATAGAATCTATCAAGTAACATGAGCGATTGCTGTTACTTTTCTATTTAGTTTAACAATTGATTTTTGATTTGTTAAAATCACTTCTTCTAAAAACAAGCGAAGTGTATCGGGAATATCATTCTCAATGTGAGATTCTAACGAATCAGTACTAGGATATGCCGATGTGTCGTAATATTTTTTTCTGATATCTTCTAAAATAATTTTTGAAGCAACTTTCATTATCCTAATTCTTTCTTTGGCTTCATCTTCGTCTTTATTTAAATACCACTGATCAGTGAGTGTTTGTTTAAGTCCGCAATTGAAGAATGATATAACAGGACCTTCCTTTGACCTATGAATAATTATATCCTTTCCGTAAATTTCATACAGTTTTCTTTTTAATGTTCGGATGTTTGGCCACTGTTCAATTTTTGATAAATTTAAAATATCCCGAATAGAAAATTGACATTCTTCTTTATGTCCACAGATATAAGTATAAATAAATGAAATTGCTGCATGGTGTTCTTCTGGAGCATCTGTTACTAATTGCGCTTCTTTTCGATATTTTGTGTTACAAAAATCGTTATACCTAGCGTTCACATCTAGCAAATTATTTATAGAATTTAATCTATGCAAGACCTGTAAGCTTGCAGGTTCAGTACTTCGTTCTAAAATTTTTTTTAACCGAGCATGAGTACTTAAATGTGTAATTTTTCTAACAATAATTCTCAAATTTTTTTTATTTTTCTGTCGAGCTTTCACAAAATCGTCAGAAGCATCCTCACCGCAAAACAGGCATTTGTTTGCAAAAAAATCTAATAATTTCGATGGTCTTCTCGTTGAAGAAGTGGTGGCTTTTCCTTTTTGTGATGTTGCTATTTGGATGTTACGTTGTATATTATAATGCTTTGCACCTGAAGAATGGGTAACAATGGACGAATGTTTTTTCAAAATGAGATGTTTCTTGTCTTTTCTGGCTTTACTTGATGCAATACAATTTGCAATACTCTTAGCTTGTAATGTCCTTACTTCTTCGTTTCCAAATTCATTTTTACATAAAATGCATTTAATGCTCCATTCATCTGCTTCTTTCACTTCCATTGCTGAAAGGTATGAATATTTTTCAATGTAGAATAGCAATTAGAGTAACAAAATTACATTAAAAATTTAAAATTTGTACCTCTATATATTTGATCCCTGTATGACTAATAATAAGCCCTCACGAAATTTTTTAAAAAAATTAACTTGGCTCCTGTGAATGCTAGGATTAACTTTTTTTTAAATTTGTAATAAAAAAATAGATATAATTCTCTAAAGTAAAAATATAACAACATATATGTATGTTTATTTATGTCGCGTATAAAAAGGTATGTGCCTAAAAAACCTCATAAAATCGATCAAAATAGCGATTTTTCAAAAATTCCAACGGGATTTCATTTTCAATTGTTTCTTAAGTTTTCTAAATGAGTTTCCCAATTATAAACTGATCCTACACAAAATGGCAGCATTGTTAATTAAGGTAAAAAAACAAACTAGATCGTTAATTATTCAAAAAGTGATGAACCGATCTTGTTGAAATTTTTTGTTCATTGCCGGGACTACATAAACACCATCTTTACGAATTTTCATCCTTCTATGGGCAGTTGTTTTCCTGTAAACAAATAGTGAAAATAACGTGTTTTGAAAACTTTGGAAGCCATTTGCAAGATCACCCTTGCACCTAGCGACCTCTAACAGGGCTGAATTTCATAACGAAGAGCTTTCCCAATGCATATGTTATACTAAAAGTTAGCAGGAACGGAGCTATTGAAAGAAATATAAAAAAAGTGCCTATTTTATTCACAATAACCCAATTAAAAAGTTATGCGGTCAACCAATTTGTGGACAAACTTAGGGTGTTTAACTACACCCTAAAACGAAGCGATTCCAACAATAATATTTCCTATGGGCCAAAATTGCAATGAAAATGCCTCACCGACTAGCCTATATATTATCATGTACGATGGAGTTCTGGCGCTACGCCTCCCGCCAGAATTTGTCGCTATCGCGTTCGCCGATGCCATCGGGGTCGCTGTAGTACGAAGGCAACGAAATACGAAATATTCGCGAACGAAGCGGTATTGAAGATAAAGACTTGGCTCGGTAGTCTAGTGCCAGCTGAGCACAGAACGGAAGTAGTGCTAATCAGCAAGCGGGAAAAGATGGAGACGATAGCGGTGAACACAGGTCATCCGCTCTCAGCCCGTGATGAAGGACCGAAGGCTCGAATTCGGGGTGCATTTGTCGGGCAACACGCAAAAAGCTTCCGCCATCAGAGCAGTACTTGCTAGGATGCTGCTTAATATCGGCCGCTTTTCATTGCACGCGAAGCCCAGAAGACCTAGGACCAAGATAAGGATAAATAAGGAAAGACAGTAGCTAGGGTGATCGCTCTATTAAATCCGGGTTTGTCGCTTCAAATCCTAAGGTGCGATTTTCATTGCGGCAACATTGAACGACATGTGGCACAATACTTATTTCCTGCTGTTGCCTAATTACAGGTGTGCAACTATGTAAATGCCACAAAATTTACTAATGCAGCATGCGGAATTTGTCTCCCCTTATCGAATACGCTTTGTTGTCGATACTTGTAGCATGCTTCTAAAACGATTCCATTTTCAGTTTGGTGCATCATGTCTTTGCAACGTGAATTATAATTTTATATACTCTAGTGTTGATTGCGAAGACTGAATATCTGACGGAGGTATTTTTCGAGAAACGTCAAGTTGGCTAACGGAAAGCTAAATTGCCTCACTCTGAACCACTTTCTAATAGCAACCAGTTAACGCTTTATGCAATCTCGACGGATGATGCGTTCCCTCTACAGGAACCCTTTCATGAAACCCTTTAGCCGTCACCACACAAAGGCACTATTGCCAAAGACTGCACAATTATAGGCATTCATAAGCTCGTAGACTAGTGGAAAATACTTTGTTCGTTGCTAGCAAGTGTGCTTCGTGTATTTAGAAAACCACTAATGGAAAACTCTGAAATTGTCACAAAAACATGTATTTGTCTTAATAATTTTTGGAGAAGGAGAAAAACATCGCGATCAATACACTGTCCTCAAAGAACTTTAGATAATGAAACGCAAGATGGCAATATTATTTCGGACCATGCAGGGCAGTTCTCCAAGTCGATTCTGCTCTGCAGGGTTTGCCACATTCACATAAAGGATGAAAGTCAATTTTTGAAGCCAAAAAAGTGAGAAATTAATTTATGAGATATTTTCAATCAGATGAAGGCCGGCCGCGTACTAGCAACTTTGGTTATGGGCGATTAAATAGTTTAATTAATGAAAAATTTGCTCGTCGTTAAAATAGCCCGTGTGCGAACTCACGTTTACTTTAAGGCTGGTCTCACACTGCAGCCGATTCGGCCAAATTTTTCAAACAATTATTTTGCTATTTTCATTCTCACATTGCGCCCGTAGTTTTCGGCCGTTGACGTCCGTAGGCTTACTCCGATCAGATTTTTTTGATTATTCGGCCGAAATGGATACCGAAAAGTTGATAATGGAAATGCACTCCCATAAAAATGTTTATTAATCTTTCTTTTATTTAGGATATATTTATATGTGTGACCATTTCAGATGAAACAACTAGCATTTAAGATAAAAACCAACCGTTAAAGTTCGGCCGAATTTAAAGTTGAAATTCGGTTGAATACGGACGTAAAAAATTCGGTCAAATACGGCCGTAAAAAATTCGGCCGAATCTGCTGCAGTGTGAGACCAGCCTAATGCGTTCTATTTTTGTGATTAAAAAGTTGCTTCAAATTAGTTGCTAGTTTACACCTTTACACCTAACTTTTATTGTAATTTTTAAATATATATTTCAAATTGCTTATAATAACCTTACATATAGAGACTTTATGTAGTAATTTAAAAAAACTCAACGTCCTCCGGATCACTGCCAGTAGTTGACAATGTTGATTTTGGTACATCAACCTCCACTAAAAAACTTAACAGCTCAAATGCAAATTGTAAAATTTTCTTTAATTTGTCATTTTTAATCCTTATGCCTTTATAATCACTAATTTTGTTATTCCATAATTCCTGTGAATTATGGTAATTTTCATAAATGAGATTGTTTTTTCACAATTCCATTTCATGTCGCAGGATACAAGCCTCACCGACCCGCTGACTGTTGACGTCGAATCATGTCGTAAGGTGATGCATGCGTCCTGGCAAAAACTATCAAGTCGTAGCAGGCGGCAAGGAGACTTGTTTTTTGTCGCTTCGTGTTCCTTCAATGGAAAGACTGTCAAAGCGTCAATGCCGCATGCTACATGTTGCCTAAAAGTTGCCTCAGTGGAATTGCGCCTTACACCTTCATCTGTATTGAAGCTATTCGTGCACCATATGAAACCACGCTGATTTGCGTTTCTGCGATCTCTTATGCATGCTAACAATTGTAGAATGTCTCCGTTGAAGGCAATAGCCTAGGTGGCCATTCGATATCACCCTCAGTGCAGCGCAGAGGCGGCGGAGCTGGTCCAAGCTATGTGTTGAATTCGAAAGGTTAAAAAGGGGGTTGGGGGAAGAGGAGGGAAAAATGGCATATTAGATCTCCAAAAACTTTAATCTTACTGTACACATTAAACATAATTTTTTGAAATTATATCTACAAATATGTTTACACATTATGCAAAAAAAATTAGCTAACTTTTTCCAAAGACTGCAACTCGTTTTGAACTTCGCGAAATAAATTCCTTCATCATCCAATTCAAAATCGATTTCATCAACTTCATCATGATAAATATGGAGCATTGTAAGGCTGTTCAACTTTCGTTGACCGATCGTCGCCCGAAGGTAACTTTCAGTCATTTTAATACTGATAAACTCATTTCGTTCGTACACGACGAGCCGGGAATTGTCATGAGAAGCCGGATAAATTTGGAAAATTCGAGTAAAATATTGATCGACTAATCATTTTGCCGCAAAAAATCTACAACATCATTCAAACTTTTGATTTCTTTGCCTACTTTTTGAGCTAAAGATAAAAACATGTCTCGATCACTTGAAAGACTTTCCTCAGAAAAATCATTTTTGTAAAATTCGACTTTTGATTTCAAATTGTCTTTAACAACAGCAAAAGCCTCTAGAGCTTTGAAAAATCTCATGTGTTGATTTTCAACACTTCGTTGGCTCACTATTACAAGGTTCTATGTTAATTTTAATAAAGTTCAGTAATTAGACTTTGAAATCTTTTTTTTTGGTAAAATATAAACATATAGCCCTAATGCTTACATAACTTTATAATATACTAATGTAGGGTTATAATGCTGAATAGATACAAAAAAATGGCTATCAATTATCACCGTAGAACCTTGTAGAATTCTTAATTCAATAAGTACAAAAATTGTAACATAGAACTTTGTTATAGTGAGCCAACGACTTGGAAGAGCTCATGTGTTGAATGGTCAACACACACAACAGGTGTTCCGCCGCCCCTGGTGCAGCGATTATAGCGAATATTTCTATATCGAGATGGAGTGGTAACAAATTGTGTAAAGTCTCCAACGCTACTCTCGGCGAAAGTCCCGGTAATGGAAAGGCAGGCCATTCTTTGAATCGTCCTTGATTATAGCTTATTATAGTGGTCTGATTTTGGTTGCAGATTCCATGTGGACCTACATACAATCTCTGCTGGTACCGATGGAATTTGGCATCAAATGTCACCACCTTTAAGTATTTGGTTTGTTGTGAGAAGCCTAAAGCAAGACTAGATTATCAATTCTGGTATTTTCGGGTTCGTTTTGAATAGTACCAGAATCATTTTGTCGAGAGTGACACAGAGCCCAGCGCACCAGCTGGAGACCAAACCAAAATCAAATGCTTACTGTATGCGCGTTAACATGATGTTATCGATAACCATGATGACAACATCATCTATGTAACCTTGACCGAAGGAGTAGCACCGAGTAGCTTTAGGAGTTTATTCACGACAAGCCACCACAGGAGAGGAAAGGCCGGCTGTTGGTACGCGTGCTAATTACAGAGTGGTTGGCGTACAAAATTAGTACATCTATTTAATTGCCGACCATTTTCTCCACTGTTTTTAAGGTTAGGGACGAACTGACTTGGAATTGAGTGTAATATTCGTTCCTCCACATAGACGGCGTATAACTAAGTGAGAAGGAAGACCTGAAAATTGCGCAACGGCTCATACGATCTTCCTCTTCGCTCACGCTATAATCGAAGAACTTTTTTATAATTACGGCAACTTCTTTGCTGAATAATATTCGATAGTATTTTGGAACTCCTGCAATATCTAAGATTACATACCCAAGATCATTTGTCCGTTTTTTCCGTAATCCCAGAATCCAATTAATTTATTCTATCTACTAACTATTCTTTGAACTAAGCTTACTACTAGACTTTGCACCATGACACCATCAATAACATTACGAACTCGTTCGAACTACAAAAAGTGAGTCCTGAGCTTAAATTTGTGTAAAATTTTTATCCAGGAATATCCTTGTGTATTTTTCTATGACTAGGGTAGATTACCTATTATAAGAGTGACACAGGGGAAATTTTCTTAACATTTTCCGTTATTTCACCGTAGAACTCCCCCTTTGTGACAAATGTTTTGTACAGAAGCAGAATAAAATAAATTCGAGAATGCAATTTGTCAATTTTTAATTTGAAATTCCTAGACTTCTATAATTCCATGCCATCAAAATAGATGCCACGTTCTTACCAGCACTCATTCAGCGTGAAGGCAATCACTTCGATGAATAATAGTGCATGTCTGGTTTGTACTCGTAGTAAATTTTTATATATTTCTATCGAAAACCGCAAGAAATTATTTGATTATCTAACATTTTAGAATATTTCTACCCAACGAGATTTTTTCTACCCAACAGTGGGTGGATGTAAACAAATATAAAAACAACGATCGAGAAACGTGGATCATATTTCTAAGAAACAATATATTTAAAAGAGCATCGGTGGAACTACGGTCATCAATTTAAAGTATTCGATTTAGAGTCACACCTGGGAAAAACAAGAAACTTTGGAAATACCTCAACCTCATTAGAAAAAATAGGGAGATGACGGAATTATTATTTTCTACACTCCCTTGCGAAATAAATTCTTCAAAATTTTTATTGTAGTCCGCTCAAATTGGTCCAAAAATCGCTGTTTTTGGGAATTTTTCCCACAGCTATGAGACCGGTGCCAAGTGAAGGATTTGGGTTGTTTAAACATGATTTTCACAAGTGGTTTTTGAGAAATATCTAAATTTTGAGTTTTTTCGCCTTTTTCTCTATTTTGAGGAAACTATGCATTGTTGAGTAGTAAACAATATTTTTTACTAATTTTCAAAAAAGCTTTAAATCATAATCAGCTGATTAGACCAGTGCAAATAATTTTGGGAAACAAAAAAATTATTAACAGCATGACAAATGTTGAAAAGTAAAGGAAATATAGCCCAGCCAACCAGAAAAATAAATTCAAGTCGATCTGAGTTACGAGGGCAAAATAGGAGTAACTTTAAGGGGTGAAAAAGGTGTTTCACGATTTTCAGCGAAACTAGACCTCCTATCGAAAAAAGTTAAATATAAAAGTTGTGGGTAATAAAAAGATCTGCAACTTTTCTACAAACCATTTTTTCACATAACCTCAAATTTCCGAGAAAACTCGAAAAAACGAGTGTTTTTGTTTTTGATTTTTATCTCCCTTAAAAACAATTTTTTTTTCACGAAATTTTATGGAAACTTACCTTTTTATGTCCCAATCACGCTGCTATTTTTTTGAATCAAAATATTTATTTTTACGTTTTATTTTGAATTTAAACCTAAAAAGAGACCTCATTTTCAGCCCAAATTGCCCATGTTCTAAAATAATTTTTTTCAAAAAATCTAAGGGTTTTTTCTGTTGTTGAAGGTCTAGTTTCAGATGGTGTAGAAAAAATTAACATGACTATGGACAAATTTGCCAGAAAACGCGAAATACTTAAAAAACTTGATTTCAAAAAGTTGTTTTTCAATCATTGTTTTAAATTTTTCATTCTTTATTCAAATTTCCAATTGAAATCCTTGAATAATGTAAGATAGAAAATAATTAGTTTTCTTTGAATACTTCCTAGAAAAAATTTACTTTGCTCAATTCAAATAAATTTCACTTTTGTTACACAAAGTTAATTTTATTTATATACTAGCTGGGACCCGGCGCGCCTATGCTGCACCCATAAACCAATAGTAGTAATCAGGTGATACTACTAGTCATACCCTTTCATTTAATACCCATACCGAATGGCTTGCAAAGAAAAAGGTAATCCACCATTTTGTGTTGGCCGCCATTTTAAATTTGGACCGATCGATCTGAAACTTTGGGAATCGTATTTTTTTCGGAAAAAACCAAAATAATATAGATCTGAGCTCTTTAGCAGTAATTCGAAGAGTACCTCCCATACAAAAGTTCGAATTTTACGGATATCGGTACACTACAGCCACCCGAAGTGTTCGAGATAGAGCAAAATAGACCTCGTAGGAACACCCGCCGTACCCGAAAACCCCTATATACAAAAATTCAGGCCAATCGGATCAGCGGTTTCGGAGTCTATTGAACATTTACAGACATACTTTCACTTATAGATTCATGACAAATATTTCATTAAAAAAAATGTATAAATATAATTAACTAACAACCAACTATGTAAGTTAATAACTTTTTATATCTTGTGTCCGTCCAGGCTTGCCAAGCGGTTTATGCTAGATAGTAAACAAAAAATGATAAACAAAAAACACAAAAAGAGGGGCTATCTCTACCCGTTTTCGAGATAGGACGTTTTGAATTTTGGTTATGGGGAAAAAATGTAGCTTAATGATTTAGAATAAAAATATAATGAAACAACTTTCGATTTCCATAAATAGGGTATCTTTGTAATCGTTAGGAATTGGGCTGTCATTTAATTAATAAAACCAATAGTGTACGATGGGAAACACAGAAATAAAGGGGTTTATTTGTAAAAGAAAACTATGAAAAAAAACAATTATTTGCCACATATTTCACTGTAACTCAAAAAATATATCGTTAAGGTCCTTTGTTCTGAACTTTTTTAGCGTCCTCAAAAGTTACCTGAAATTTTTTTGGAACACGTCAAGTCTCCAGCTGGCCTGGTTGCCATTCAAAAATAGATATCAACACTTTATTTCAACGATTTCTCCCCCTTTTTTCACTCTAATTCAAAAAGTAGGTCGTTAAAATCCTTTTTTCTGAACTTGTTTAACGTCTCCAAAAGCTGCTTAAAAAATTCGTGGAACATTCCAAGACTCCAGCTGCCTTTGTTTTTTTTTGCTATTTACGATTCAAAAATATAATTCCTTAATAATAATAAATCATCGACTAAACTGTGAAGTGGGTAGGAGGGGATTGACAGCAGATCGTTTATGAATAACAGAAAAAAATGGCTGATAGAATTGACCGCTGGAGAACATCAGGGGCGTTTCCAGCCAACTGGCCTTGGGGGGGTAATTTTAAAAAAAGAAAAAACTTAAATATTTTTTTGATTCCATAACTATCATTTGCACCCTCCCCAAGCCACATCTAGCTGAAGTTGCCATTCCACCCCCACACCCCAGCAAATAGTCAATAATCATTTCTGCCACTAGTTTTTAACGGTTATTTAGCCCTAATAGAACCTACATACGTAGCGGCAGATTTTTTTTAATTCTAGCCCGCGCGTTATGGGAAGTTGCTTTAAGGGATATAATAATGTTCTTCTAGCTTCGTTTCATTTATTTAAGATTTAACGCATTCTTTTAAATAGAAATAAGAGTTACTCATTTCACTTGTAAATTCATAATTAATGACTGAAAAACTCTCTCCATTATTTCTTTTAAAATATTGACTACTGCTTTCCGCATACCACACGAGTCCAACAAAATCTGCTGTCATCGTCCATTCCCTTTTGAAATTTGACGAAAAATCGTACGGGCTTTCACAAGGGCCAATTTTTCCAACCAACTGTATACGTCAGAATGCTTTGGCTTATTGTTGTTGTTTTTAATCTTAATTCTCCCTTCTGCTATTTCTCTCTATTTTCTCCCAGAAAGAAAAAACAACAACCACACCGCTCTCAAAAAGTCGTATCGAAAATCATGTGAGAAAGTTGGATGGGAAAACCTTCCCTCCCCATCGTCCTCTCTCACCCTCTTCTTTAAAAATAATGTTTCCGTACGATTTCTGTTGGTTGGCCGTCGTCCCGTGTGAAACAAGCATTTGACGCTGCACTCACATGACTCGAACTGAATTTCCGAATTCACTGCAAGTTTATTTGCAGTAGGACCGCATAGCTGCTGCAGTTTTTGACGTTTCCGAACTCACACATTCTCTTTGCAAGCAAAAGGGAATTTCAGAAAAAACAACAAGAATGCAGGAGCTGTCAAAGTGTTCGATCAAAAATTTGCTGAAAATATCGTTCAAATTTGTGTGCCCTCCCCTTCGTCTTCTCTCACCCTCTTCTTCATAAACCACTTTGCAGCGGACTCTTGTCGTGTCGTGTGTACGCTCGTGTGAAATCAGCCATACCGTGCCATATTAACGGGATTCTCGGGTATCGGTCTCTTCCACGACTCTCCAGCAGTTTTGGAAAAATTCACCGTCATAGATCGCCGACTAGATTCACCATAACTTAACTTGTTTGTTTGAAATATTGGTATTTTTTAAGAATAAAAATAAATAAGCGAACGAAAATTCTTAGGGGGGGTAATTACCCAATTACCCCCCTCTGAAACCGCCCCTGGAGAACATTGGCCAAGATGGTGGGGGCTTAGATTCGACCGCAATATTACCTTGATTGAACCGCCAGAGAGAAAGTTCTCAATACAGTTTCTGAGAACTGAGTCGATACCAATAGCTTGAAGCTAAGCCAATAGGTGGTGACATTCTCTGTCAAAAGCCTTGGAAATATCCAGAGCTACCAGCCAAGCTACGCCAAAGCGATGAATGCTTTGGTTGAGATGCTCCGTCAGGCACACGGTCAAGATCGTCAATAGATCTTTTGGGTCTGAATATTGTTCAACCAACCTCTACATTGTAGCATATCCCTACATTGTATCAATTACATTTTGTGAACGGCACCCATGATTAGGAAATTACACAAAACTTGATGGAAATTCTTTGATCCATTGTTTTCGACAGCAAAAAATCGCCGAACACCAAAAAACGTTTAACCTTAGCGGCTGCCACAGACAAAGTAAACAATGAATACAGCTGAATATTTTATCATACTTCAGGGCATGTATACCAACATAACAAAATAAAAAAAATTGATAATCGAATGTACCTAGCCCGCGAAATTTGAAAATTCACCTTACTTTTTTAACAGACTTCGTAGGCATCATATCCTTTGCTAATTTATCAATTCTCTCGTTCCTTTGTATATTCCTATGGCCTGAAACCCACAATAGGATGAGGTTTACATTTCTGCTTGTTAGTTCGAGCTCATCTGAGAATTTCTTGACTAGTTTTGATGATATCAGGATGGAGTTGACAGCAGCTTGGCTGTCAGTTACCACCGCTATATTCCCTCTTCTAGAGTTCTTCTCTCGCTAGTTGACACGCCTTCCAAATTGCCAGCACTTCTGCTTGGAAGACGCTGGATCGGCCAGGAGCCGGAATTTTTTAACATTACTGCATTTAGCGAAGACCCTAACGCCTACTCCGCAGCTCATCTTTGAACCGTCTGTGCAGATTACTGTATCCATCTGCTTTCCACTCACATCTTGTTGAATTTTGCCTTTGAACTTCTGACTCCAACGGGGGCAGGGGTAATGCAGGTCCAGTGGGAGGTAGTTAGAAGGGTTATTGTTTTAGGTTACCAAGCCCGACAGGTTTATTAATCTTTATCCTAACCTACATCAATGGTACGAGCTTGGGAAGGGCCGCCCGTTTATATGGAATATTTTTTATATTTCAAAGAACTAAAAACACCCTGAGTATATACAATATTGTAAAACTGCATTCATCATATTGTTATACAAATTATTTTAGCTTATTTTAAAGTTTTTATGCGGCACATTAGTGAAAAAACTAAATATAAAACCAGTCGTCCTGCTAACACTATTCACAATATGGAAATGAAACCAGTCACAATAAAGTTCTATAAAAAACATAGAATAGGCCAAGAACATAACTTTGTATCATCATTTCCTATAATAAATCTTGTCTACTGAACCTAGTAAAACGTCTTTAATGCATTTTGGAAATTTTATTACCATTTAACTTCCAGCCCGAAAAATTTTTGTTCTTGCTTTTGTCACAAGAGACTGCGGCAATGAATTTTGTTGACTTGGTCCGGAACACTATCACGTCTCCTGATCACCTTGCTTCATTCTCAAGGTCACAACTGGACCCGTTAAGAAGTTCTCTGTTCGAAAAAACCAAAAACAAAAAATAATCACCTGTTGCAAAAACTCTCTTAATTCATTTTATTTTAATAAAGAAATTTTGTTAGTTGCGTGCGCACCTTGTTTCCAGTGGAATATCTGGGAATGACCGGCCGGATTGTGGGTAGTTTCCGTTTTACATGGAAGCAACAAGTTAATCATAGTGATTTGTTTTTTTCCGGAACATTTTTTTTATTTCCTAGAATTTATTATGTTTACAGAAATAATGTCACAAATAAAGCTAAAAACAAGATGTGAATGGCGTCAATACTTCTTCAGCCGGCAAAGCTTTAAGCGAGTGGAAGTGACGTATTTGTTGCTGGTTTGGATGCCGCCGGGAATCTCGCGACTAACAACTCTTTTTTTTGAGAATTTAAACCAGTTTCTTTTCGTAAGATGAACTCCCAAATAAATTGTTTAGGTCACCAAAAAAATCACTCAATTTTGGGTATTTCAGAGTGTGAGTCACAGAGAAAGGCGTGGATGCCGCGGTATCGTCGGAATCTCAATTAAAATTGCTAATGTTTTTCTTAATCTGTATTAAATCAGATTCTCCTGGACTTTTTATATGTAGATCGAAACTAGTTTGCAAATCTTTCTAGTTACTGAAGCTCGAAAAGCTCGATCAGAGATCAGATGAAGTGTGTCAGTAGAAATTCCCACATCTGGGCTTATTGTTATGCATCGTCTTCTACGTGCAACGCCGGGTTTCCATTATCCTAAGTTCGTCACTTCGACAGAAAAGAGGGAATCACCAGCTTTTTCGCGTGAACTTTGAATCATCTGAAAAAGAAGCGATGAAATGAATTGCATTATTAATCATTGTCGTGCGGTTGGAAGATGTATGTAGCTCAAGAGAAAGACCCTAGATTCTAGATGCCTGCGGATTGGCCGCGAAAACTTGTTTTGTCTTGTAAGCCCATCTTCGCAGGGGAAGGTGTAGTTGATTGCTTACTTGTAAGACGTGCAACGAGATTTTATTAATCAGTATATTGACCTTCTGGAATAGGCACCCGGCTTACAAAGCATTTCTGGTATTTTTATATAGAGGTGCACGATTATTTATTTGTTTTCATAAATAGTTGATGACTGGCTGTTTTTTTGTACTAACATGCTAAAAGATGCGTCCTTGGTAGTAAATTAAAGTTATTTTTGGCTCTAGAAAAATATAACGAATTTGCAATTCATTCAAGTTTTTGATAATTCTGAATTTTTAAGCTCTTTTCGCATTTAAGAGGCTATAGTTATATTACCTGAGATGATATTGAGAAATATACTTGAGGCAGTATAAATAAACCTCTAAGATCAATATATGCTAAAAAAAGCAAAATTAGCTTAGAATAAAAAAATAGTAATTATTACATAAAAATATTCGTGAATTTGTTCAAGCGATTCATTTCTTATAATCATCTAATGAGAGGAGTAGGAGGTCACCGAATTATGTAGATAGATTCGTAAATTTTGAAAAATTTAATCTTATATGAAAGATATTTTTAACAATTATTTTTTTCTAATAATGACAATTAATTTTATTAATACAATCATTCTTAATAATATTACTCACATTTTTTTTAATTAATATCTACTTCCCGCTTTAACTTGAATAACATGAAAAAATGACGATCGGAATCGAATTGACCACACCTTAACTGATAGAAGACATAGTCAAGCATACAGAATGTTAGAAGCTAATGCGATGTAAACATAGACTCTGATCACTTTTAAGTGTGAGCAAAAGTAAGAACGGGAATAATGAACAGTGAAAGAATACGCAGAAGTGAAAGGCTGAAATGGTACGTTAAAAAACTACCTAACACACAGATCCAAGCACAACTGGTTAAGAAGTTCGACAATAAAATACGAGAACTACAACAGGAGGATATGACAATCCAACAAGTATAGAATGAGGTAGTAGCGAATATCAATAGTGTAGTATGTCATAGCCAGAGAAAGAAAGAAAGGCAAGTTTGATACAGAATGTAGAACACAGATTGTAAGGACTAATAGCACAATACAAACGAATGACAGCTATACCCCTATTCTAAATTGTGCCGAGTAAAAATAATTAAGTTGGTTAATTTTCTTAAAAGCATATACGCGTCCGCAACTAACACGTATAGCGAACAAATACGCATCCCACACTGGCATGCACGCTCCCGCCACATGCATGAAAATCTAAAGATGTGCCCCCATCGTCATAGACCATTCCAAAAGCGAGTTTAGTTTTACCAATCATTCCCTCAATTAAGTACTAACCACGTCCAATGCTGCTTGACCTACGCAATGGACTGAGAATGCTAATGGCACCCTTTATGGTCACCAAGATAATTTCCCGTTTTCTTCTTCCTATACAATTTTTTAAAGCCCCAATTTTGCTTCCTTTAGGCCGGCCGTATACCAAAGCTTGCTTTTGCAGCTTTACGTCACTTGTTGATTGGAGATATACATACAGTAGCAAAGCGGCAAGTGACAATTTGTTCCATATATCGCCAAGAAATAGGTGACGAAAAGCTGCATATGAAGCTTTGGTATACGGCCGGCCTTAGTCTAGAAAAAGTGTGAGCGATACGTGCCTCTTTTGGGTACCATGCAGGCCTTTTGACGCTGTGCGTGCGGGTCGGCTTCATGCTACATTTTTATAAAAAAAACATAATAAATTTCCTATCGAATAAGCCCATTTTGAAGTAAACAAATTCATCAATTGGACACCATTTTAACGGAAATTACGTCAGCTTTCTTTTTTGTTGAGTACTTCCTATACCTAAATCCACCCAGAAAAAGTTATACACAAAAATGTCAAAAAACAAAAAAATTAAATTTTTCGGTTTTTTAAAAGAGTTTTTTTGACTTATTTCGGTGAAAAAAAATTGTTGTTTATTTCAAAATGGGCTTATTCGATAGGAAATTCGATTCTCTACGAAAAATCTTATTATATTTTTTTTATAAAAATGCATAGTTTTTGAGTTATTGTTGAAAAACTAAACAATAGACCAATCTTCTCCGTTCTCAAAAGTCCAAGCCTAGATTTAATAGCACTTTTGGATTTATCTTTTTTAATGTACAATCGAACATATAAAACAATAAAATACCTTTAACGAATTAGTTCCTTTTACCTCTGTTTTTCCGACATAGTCAATAGCCTATATATCTCGCAATACAACTATCGGAAATTCTAAACAGATACATTAAACTTTTGTATGAATACCCAGTAGCTAGAAATCGATGGGTTAAGGCAAGTTTCGTCGATGCAGAAACTGGTTGTTTCATATTGGTCTTCTGCTTCGTAATAATGGGCCAACTTTATTCAAAAGAATTTCAAAATCACTTCGGGACATTCGAGTAAAGTTTTGAATAAAATATCATCTAATTCACAAAACAATGAAGATTGCTTCCCTCTTGATAAAAAAGGTCGCACCCAAATACGTCTATTCCTTTTCTTCTTTTTTTGCTTTTGACTCATGATAATAAAAGCGCTACAAGCCGCCGCTGCAAGAAAAACGTCGTCCAATATTACTATTTTCGAAGTAGTCAGTTTATTAATATTATATTGTTTAATATTACGAAATTTTTGCTATTGGGGGTATAGGAGTTGTGTTAGTTTCAAGAATCGTGTATGAATTTTCTTCCAATTTGTTGTTATAGACGGAGAGCCAGCGCCAAACAAACTGTATGAATTTTCTAAGCCTAGTTTTTTTATAGGTGATTACCATGGTTGTGTACGCAAACATACTGCGGTCAGTCAGGCGAAACTGAGAGCATGTGTCTTCGGTACGCTATCAAAGATGCGGTACCTGAAGAAGTTATAAAATTAATTTACTAAGGCTGAAAATTGTTATACCACTTGTATATTGTATATAAATAAAAGTTGTGATGGTCAGTCACCTGAATATGGGGACGGAGCTGGTCAGTCGGCCGCAATGTTTGTGCAAAAAATAAAAAATGTGCAATTCATTTACTACACTTCAAAATTTTTTTGGGTTTATTGAATAGTATGCTCGTTTTGAATGGACTAATGAGTACAATTTCCCCCAAACCAGTAACCTTTGACCCGGTATGGCGCATTAAAATGAGTAAAAATTTTCATTTTTACCCCATTTTAAAATATTTAAGGGTGCTCTGCTCACCCCACCGCCCTCGTTTAGCCATACCGGTCATTTCTTCCTTGGAAGGACCTAAACTAACATTTTGCAAATTTCCAGCTGCATTCAAATGGGTATGTTGTGGAGGCCACTAGCTGTTAGAGTATTACTTATGGATTATAGTGCTTGGTATTAAGTGTGAATTCCTGTAGAGAAAAATAGGAAAATATTACACGAAATTTTTGGTGCAATACAGGAAAACAATGATTGGAGGATAAGGACAAAATCAAGAAATCTACCACCTATACAGGATGTATTTTTACTAAAGTTACAAAGCGGCCGGCTGTGGTTAGGTAAGCTTAGTACGGGAGGGGAATAGGTTAAGGGTTATGAGGGTTCGGGAGGGTTGTAATAATCTTTAAAACGTATTCACTTTTAATTAATTTTTCTTTTAAATAAAACGCCGTTATTTGATTAGGTTTAATTTATTTTAAACACTTTATCCTCAGCGCCAGAGCGCAGAGCTAAGACCCTTTTAGCGCCCTGTAGTCCTAAAATACATTACAGGTCCGTCCTCACTACCGGACTTAGGTCCACGCGCTTTTGGCGGAAAGGCTTTTTAATTTCCTGAATTGTGAGCTTTTGAACCTAAAATAAGAACTAATCTTAAAGAAAATAAAGATCTTTTATTAATGAATATACATTGAGAAAAAAATCAATTTTCATTTAAAAAGCCCGTATTGTGTGGAAGTACAGTGTACCTTTTAAGCACAGTCTTTTGTCCGCGCAGTTTGGCCGTACTGCCCTTGCCATCAAAAAGGTCGTAAAAAGCCAGAAAACTCTATAAGAAAAAAAAGGCAAAAGCGCGTATGAGCTAAGTCCGCGTAGTGTGGATCCACCATAAGAGACAAAAATCGCTTTACGGAGCCTCACCGTCATCGCGTATACTCTCATCTACAGATTATGAGATTTTTGTTATATTTTGATAAAAAAATGAACTTTTAAAAAATATATGATTTAAAGAACACAGTTACAACTTGTCAGTTCCCAGTGGTTGACAGTAAGGTGTCTATGGTGTTTTGTCCAAAATTATAACTAAATACTTTAATTTGCTATAACTTTCTTTGTTTAAACAAACCTCAAAATATGTACTAATTTGAAGAACTACGCATTTTTTTCATTTAATATTTAAAGATACCCTGATGACCATGAATGAATGATAAAAAAAATTGACAGCTTACCTTTATTTACCTTTTTTCCTCCATTCAAAAGTTCTGCTGGGATTTCCACTGATTCAAATAATTGTAAACTCAACTTCCCATAAACCAGACAAAATTAACTAAGAACAAAAAATGATTATTACATGAAAACATTCGAGAATCACTTCAAACATTTAATTTCTTATAATCATCTAATGAGAAGCAACATAGCAACATACTTTAAATAAGCATAATAAAAAAAATTATTTTCATTTCATAACAAAAAAAATTAATTTTTAATTTATAATTAAAAAAAATTTAATTGAATTTTTAAAATATGTAGTTTAAAACAATTTCTTCTATTCAGCTTATTGTGAATCTGAGCTGTTGCATGTCAAATTGGCTATTGTGAATTGCATGATGAAATTTTGCAGGTTGGTATCATCATCAGGTTAAGGGTCTGGCATTATTATTATTTTTTTATATGGAGTGTTTTTGCTAAAGATAAATATAGTGAACCTGTTTTAATAGAGGAAATGTCGTTACTTCTGAAAGTACTTTGTTTTCGTGAAACTCGCATTCCATAAATAGAAGTATTAAAGCCGGAAATGTGTTGTGACAATAAAAATAAAGAATATAATAAATTGTTTATTAAAAAATTGGCTAAAATTTAAAATTAATTCGTTTCAGGTTAAAGAAGAGTATTTTTGAAAATATTGAGTGCTAACGATCTGGTGGATAAAATATTGAAAACTGCAATAGTAACTACCACGAATGGTGAATTCTGCAATAAAAAGTAAAAGTTTTACTATTATAATCGAAGCTGATGCAGAAATATATAGGCCTTATCCTGGTTTTCACTTGTGGTAACAAATGGCGAAGGGAGGCAAAAATGCTATTATGGTTCTCTAAAAAAGTAACTTTTCAGTGAGATAAGGCGAATTACAGTTGTCACTGACAGAGGCGCAACAACTCTGATATTTCAGGGGGGCCCGACTGGATATCACGGGGGGGGGGGGGGGGGGGTACATTTTAAATGGTTAATATTCATTTCGCATTTTTTCTCAAGCTGCTTTCGTATTAGGAGTTCTTGTTGCAAGTGACCAACGTCAGGGGGGGCCCGGGCCCCGGGCCCCCCCACGTTGTTGCGCCTATGGTCACTGATATCGAGAAACAGCGAATTCAGTGACAATTGTTCTCATTTGATGTTTGTAAGTGAGAATTTTTTTCATTTGATATTTAAAGGTGACATATCTCACTATGGTAAAGTGACAACCAGAATTAGGGCCATAAATTTACCAAGCCTTACAAAGGAGGATGGTTTAGGATATCCGTAAATATACCAATCCCTTGTGAAATTTCTAAACCTAACATGTAGAAGTAGCTAGATCACCCATGCTCTGAGGTGACATACATATTCGGGGATTTTGTCATATGAATATACACAAGACAATCTGGACGTTACCAGATGGTAAACAACATAGCCGGCGTGACAATTTTCTAGTTAATATAAATATAATATGATAATGGCATAATGGGTGTAAGGAATTATCGAGGAGCGAGTGTAGACAATGACCACTACCTAGTTATTGGGAAATTGAGAAATGAAGAACAAAGCAAAGACTACTGGTTGGGAAATTCGAGGAGATATCAGGGTCTCAACTCTCTGGAAACGAAAACTGATTTAAATCTGAGGCAGAACTCTATAAGAAAATATTAATGTAGTGTAGGTACACAAAACAACAAAAGAGGAAGGCATTAGTTTGACAATGTAGGAAAAGCATGCAAATAGAGCAGCCCGAAGTGACATTCAATTTTCTTAATGAAAAGGGGCGCTAGGAACTCTATAATCAATAGAAAGTTGCTGGAATATCTAGAATCTAACCAAATTATACACGACAGGCAGTACGGCTCTAGACCTCCTTGTGTGTTTAACCGATCATCTTTACCAAAGCAACCACTGCTTCGGTGAATCTGGTATTGTTGCCTTAGATATTTCCAAGGCTTTTGACAGAGTATGGCACCCCGCTCTGTTGACCAAACTCCAACTATTTGTATTAACTTAGTTCTAAGGAAGCTTCTTTTCCGGCCGTTCAATCAAGGTAGTATTGGACGGCGTCGAATCCAACCCCACACCATTCCGGCCGGTGTTCCCAGGGGTCCATTCTATCACCCACACTTTTCCTAATCTTCATTAATGATCTGCTCTCAATCCCCTGCAAGGCGTTACTCTTACTCCTTCAACAATATAAGACAAGCACGTGCCAGACCCTGTCTTCACTATCTTGAAATGATTTCCACTTCAATCAACCGGCATATCAAATTGATTCTTGATTGGGGCCGCATGAATCGTGTTGAATTTAACGACACCAAAACGAAGTACTGGCCATCCCCAACAAAACTAACACCGACCTTCCTCCTATATCACTGGTCAAAGAGAATCTAAACGTTGACTTAACTCTTAACATCCTAGGGGTAACTTTAACGGACGATCTGCGATGGAATGATCACATATTCCAAATCGACAAAAAAGCCTCCCAATGCCTTGGATTTCTTAAGAGATGGAAGTTCCTCCTCCAACCAGTCGACCTGGTTACAGGGAAGTCGCGGTTTAGTTATGATATAATCAATTTAGTTCGTAACCCCTTTGTTCACTCCGCTGCTGTTTTCTCTGAAAGATGTGGAGGCTGCAAATGTGGAAGGCAACATGCACGGTTTTTTGTTTTTATTTGAATTAGTCGAAAAAAGATTCACTAGTACTAGTACACTAGCCTGTGTAATAAAACTGCGTGTTGGCGTTTAGCAGTCCTTTCACTTTTCTCCTACCAGTACAAACGGGCTTAACTCTGAGTTCTATTCTTTCTCAAAACAGGTCTTTCCTGACCGACTCTCCATATCAGCATTTGAACTTTATAAAACTAAGTGACCCCGATGCCCTCGACACGATAACATTTACATCTTGGCTTGGCAAGCGTTGGAGGGTGAGTTAAGATATGGAGTTAGAGAGTCACCAAAAGGTTGTAGTAAGAAATTGCGAGTTGGAGATGATAGGCATCCTATCCGAATATCTGCTATCAGATGCAACGCTGCCCTTCATTTAAGATTTTTAATCACAATTTCCTCTCGTACAGGGCTAAGAGGGGCACCCAAGACGCGGATCACTTTCTCCAACGCCAGGTTGAAAAAAGGCAACCCTTGTGAGTCTATTATAGATGTTGATTGGTCTGGACAGTGTTCCGGACATTTTTACTTGGCTTGTCACATTAGTCATGGGAAACCTACATAATCGTGTCAAGTTCAGGTTATTGGGGATACCGTATTCTCTCATGGCTTTGTAGAGCTCTATTCTGGCTATGCTATAGGCGACTTGAAACTCTACGAAGAGGTGTTGGATTGAGTTTTGAAAGGAGACGCTTCCTCTCTTGCTGCAGAACTATGGCCCCTCGTGTATGAATGGCTTTAGTATCGCTGATCAGATTCCCCTCTTTGGCCTTGCAGTATGTACAGCGTGGTGTGAATTGCGTCATACCAGAGACCGTTTGGTAGAAATCCCGTCCCTGGTACGGCCCTCGCTCTCTGTACTGTTCTAGTTCCCAACACATTTTTTGCCCAGTCTACCTTTTTCCTTGTGTGAACTCTCTTCTCTTCTTTTCTGAGCCCTTTATATTTCTCTTCGCGGGCCCGTGTTCTCTGAGACTGTTTTATTGCTAGGTGCAGCATTCTTACTTTCAGCCGCCAACTTCATTCATCATCGAACCAGTTGTTCCGATCTCTACGACTTCTGCGTAAGATGTAAGGAGTACTAATGACAGTATTTTTAAGGTGTGTCCAGCTCCCAGGTGCGAGATCTAAAGCACGATCGTAGGTGTTTCTACCCAAATCAGTGCTTAGTGCAGCTGTGTTGATTCGGGCCTGATTTGCGGATACAAAGCTTTTCGCGCTCTTGAAGAATCATATCTTGTTGGTGTTCCGAGTCAAAGTTGCACCTCGGTACGTTCGGACGTACCGTCATCAAGCCCGAATGTTGGAGGCGGCCTATCAATACATGGTCTATCTGGTTACGAGTGGCTTCATCAGGAGATATCCAAGAGGTCTTATGAATATCTTTACGCGCAAATATAGTGCTTGCAACGATCAAGTTCTTACTTGCTGCCATCCCTATAACTTGTTGTCCATTGTCATTAGTGTTCGGATGCAAGCTGATCTCCCACGATGATTTTTACTCGATCACATCTTGTTTTTGCAAATCAATGCAAAATTGATTACCATTGATCTTCATCAGTTCCGAGTTGAATTTTTGGGTTCTCATGATCAGTTGAATTGGATCTTTCCACGAAGTTGCTTGCTGCTCGCATAATTAGATAAGCGCGCCTTTTTAATTGTGTATTTTCCTGTGAAAGTTTAACGGTATCACATAAGAAATCCAATCGGTACAATAACAAAGCCATAAAAGTTATTGGCGAAGTAAAACTAGAAAGTGAAACAAAAGATAAAAAGAGGAATGTGATATCAAAGTAGTAAAAAATCATGTGTCTACGATTTTGGAGGCAGAGATGAGTGAAAAGTTAGGATTCATTGCTCGCGTCAATCAATTAGGATGTTGCAATAACTTTGAATATGACATAGATTTCACCGAAAATCCGAAATTTTAAATTATGCCAGCTAGTCGAATACCTGACGTACTTCAGGTTAAAGTCAAAAAGAAGTTAGACAAAATGACAAAACTCAGAGTAATCGAGCCAATAACTTTTGGAATTATTTTTAAATGGTGGATTTTTAATGTCTAAAATGACTGGACTGTAATACTACTTAACAGGATATGTGTGTTCAATTTTGCGCTGTTTGCTCATAACAATATATTTGCCTGCAGATAAGAAAATTTGCTGCTGTTGGCGTGGAAAGACAAACGAGTCGTCACTACACTTAGCAGTTGGGACGTTCCATGTAATCAACCAATAAATAGAAAAGTACGAGAAGGAAATATTCAAGTAATAGATAAGCCAACTGTAATTGTTCGAGCCCGAAACACTTGGGCAAACGTACTGTACAAGGTCACCTTGAATTTGATAGAGTATAAATAAATGTAATTTAGTTGAGTCGGCGTATGATACATATAAAATGTGTGACATTTTGTAAAATAAAAGTTCAGTTTTTTCCTTGTAGTTTAACGTAACCAGACGAGTCATCATTGTTCATCATTATAATTATAGTTACATCAATAAATTGTTTCAAACACATCCCATCACATATGATTATTGGTCCTTCGAGCCCAGCCCCAACAGTAATTGTTAATTACAATAAATATAGCCTTGGCCAAAAGTATTAGGCACCCCAACAAAAGTTGTTTTGCGCCGTTATGATTTGAACAAAGAGCATGCATATCCCTGGCAATGATGGAACACCAGTGTCATAAAACATTATTTACGGCCTGTGTGAATTGTGAGTTGTGGCTAAATTGACGACTAAACTAATTTTTTGCAGTTTTTGTGGTTAATGTAGAGAATTGCTGTGTGAATTCTTTTGATGACTAAATTCAATTGACATGACTGTCAAAGTCATTCTGTCAGGTATTCAAATTTTGGGAAGGCATTAATTTTTACTTTTTAAAAACTTTGGAGGTAAAAATTGGAAATTCCATAAAAACAATAGCTATAGAGAATCACTTGTTCAACAATTAACAAGCCGAGGAAGATCTCCCAGAATATTTCCGTTTTTCGTTCTCCATTTTATTTTCCGTTGTATTGAACTATTTTGAAAGAAATTCCCCATCAATTTAGTTAACTGTCCGGGTGATAATGACGACGACTTCCACGTATGCGTGACGAGTTAATCACGCTGGTTCACTCTGGGCAATGCGTTCTTTTCAGAACGTAGCATACAGTCGTCCTCCCAACTCTGTATTCCTCTCCCCCTTTAAATCCCTTGATGCCCATCCCTAACCCCTAATCCTCTGGGTCGGATCAAGGTGTTATGCGAACCGTGCCGATGATCAGCCTGGCTGGGGCCCAGAGTAATAAATAGCCCACTCGTGAACGGTGTGCTCCGGATACCTGGCGATCTCCGGTTCTAAATAGCCTTACCCAGGTACTGCGGATCTCTGCACGGGTGGACCTCGTTTCTTCGCTACTCGTGGGAGTATGGATAATAATAAAAAAATACAAAAAACCAAAAAGGGGTCCGATTCGCCTAAACGAAAACCGGAAGGGACCACGAATCCCGCTAAAAACAGAGCTGCGGTACCCCCCCAAGCCAACCTCAACCAAGCTGAGCCACAAACTCCACCCCTTGCAAAATGTCACCCCAAGCATCCACTAGCAAACCTGCTCCTCCTTGCAACATCACCGCTGCCCAGCGCACACCTGCGGGCACGGCCGCTGCGGGAGGATCAGGGGAGCGAATGGTCTGCGGAAGGGCCAAACCTCTTTTAAGTGGAGCCACAAACTCCACTCCCTGCGAAAGTACCCCCCAAGCGTCCACTAGCAAACCTGCTCCTCCCTGCGGCATCGTCGCTGCCCAGCGCACACCTGCGGGCGCGGCCGCTGCGGGGGGATCAGGGGAGCGAATGGTTTGCGGAAGGGGCAAAAACTTGAAAAGGCCTGACCCGACAAAGGCAGGTCATAAAGAAGTCCGCTTGGCCAGTAGAATCCTTCGCCGCCTGGCCATCAACCCGATCAGGGAAGACCAACTGTCGAAGGAGGACTTCACCAAAATCCAGGATGACATCGCTTGAGCAAAGCAAGTCATCCCAAATTTTACGCTAGAGCGGTATAGAGGTGCACCAGCGTCAAAACGCCAACGTTCTGTGGAGGAACCAAGCACCCACAGTCCAGTGCCAAAAAGCCCAAGACGCACGGAAAAAAACCGTTATCCTTCGCAGAAATAGCGAAGGATCGCAAAATAATCAGCGTCTTGGACGAGAACGATGAGAATGGGAAGATTCGCAAACACCAATGGCGGTGGGTGCAAGTCGCCCTCGCCAAAGTGGCCATGGAGGTCCTGAGGGATAACCCGGGACCTCCTCCCTCATGCCTTGATGCCGGATGGTATCAAGGCTGTATAAAACTGACGGCCTGCAGCACTAGGTGTGCAGAGCTATACAAAGCTGCGGTGGCTAGAGTCGGGGAAGTCTACCCCGGTGCCCGGCTCAAAGCACTTGACGCTAGCGAGATTCCATCTCGCCCGAGGGCTAGAGCATGGTTTCCAGTGGCTCCATCGCAGCCTGAGGAAATCCTCACTATGCTAAAGGCCTTCAACCCCCACATCAAAACTGATAACTGGAGAGTTATGAAAACGGAGCAGACAAACAGGGCCACCATGCAAGTTGTTCTGCTCCTAAATGAAGAATGCCTAGAACAACTGGCAAACGAAAGATACGCCGTGAACTACGGCTTCCAAAAAATAGAGCTGAAGGTCTATAAAACAGACACGGAAGCCCTAGTGAACCAGGCGGCCTGCACCAAGACCTCAGGTGAAGAGGATGATAACATGGAAACCGATGGTGAAAGTGCAGTTCGGAGCGAAGTTGACGCGTCGACAGACTCCGAGCTGGGCAGAGCCATCGGCGGCTTGTACACGGAGCACCTACTCCTCAGCTCAGACATCGACACAGACATCCCCAGCGACGAAGAAGCGGAGGTGACTGTCATCGAAGTACACCACCCTGAAAATGGTGCGGTAATACAGATAAACCTGCACCACTGTAAAGTAGCGTCCGCTGCGCTCTTGCTTCACCTGGCATCAGGCAAAGTCGATGTTGCCCTAGTCCAAGAGCCATGGATCGCTGGTGACAGGATCTGTGGCTTAAGGACGCCTAAATTTAATCTCTTCTACACCAAAGGAAAGGGAAAACCCAGAACAGCTATCCTGGTGAAAAATAACATAAACACCTTTCTTCTCCCTCAATTTAGTGACGGAGACCTTACTGCGGTCGACCTAGAGTTAAAACAGAAAAAACTCAGGATGGCCTCTTTCTATCTAGCCCACGATGATGAGGGCCCCCTACCTCCTATGGCTTTTCAGAACCTGGTAAGATACACCGATGCTACCACGGTCCTGGTTATGGGAGGTGATGCAAATGCGCACCATTCACAATGGGGCAGCACGGACACCAATGATCGAGGTGAAGTTATTTTTAACTACCTACTAAGCACCAAACTTGCTATTTGTAACAAAGGTAATGATCCCACCTTCGTTACCAAAAACAGAGAAGAAGTGCTGGATATCACCCTTGTCTCCGATCGCCACTCCGACCGAATTTTGGTCTGGAAGGTCTTGAAAGACCACTCCTTCGCAGACCACAGATTTATAGAGTTTCAACTGCAAGACTCTAGCTCAACCCCCCCCCCTTCTAAAATAAAAAATCTCAAAAAGACAAACTGGGGTTACTATACCAGGCTTATCGCAAAAAACCTTGCTCCTAAGCCACCCTGTATTCCCAAAAACCGGGAACAATTCGACAGCATTGTGAACATCTTTACAGAGCAATGCTCTTACGCCATTAATAAAGCCTGTCCGAACAGACAGCATAAAGAGGCTTCCAAAGCCCCATGGTGGTCTCGCGAACTTGATACGCTCCGAAAAGAGAGTAGAAAGGAATTTAACTCGGCTAGACGCAGCGGCAGTGAAACCTCCTGGGGCTGCTATAAGTCGAAACTGAATAGATACAAAATGGCAATAAGGAAGGCCAAACGCACCTCTTGGGCTACCTTTTGCTGCAATATAGAGTCCACGTCGGAAGCCTCAAGGTTACGTAAAATACTGACTAAAGCACCTACAATGCTTAGTTATTTACACAAAGAAAACGGCGATTGGACTGACTCAAGCAGAGAATCCCTGACACTACTTATGGACACCCATTTCCCGAGTAGTACTACCCCTGAGTCAGCCTTCCCGATAAACTCTTCAGCCTCACCACAGCTGGTCAAATCTATCATAAGTATACGAAAACATTTTCATCACATTGCGTTTTTTAATTGCAGTTTATCCAGGGATAAAAATTGCCAGAATTCGTTTGTCCATGGACAGAAATCGTTTGTCCAGGCACAGATTCGTTTGTCCAGGCACAGACTTGTTTGTCCATTGCTGGAAATCGTGTGTCTAGGCACAGATTCATTTGTCCATGCCAGAATTCGTTTGTCCATTGCTGGAAATCGTTTGTCCAGGCACAGATTCGTTTGTCCATGCCAGAATTCGTTTGTCCATTGCTGGAAATCGTTTTTCCAGGCACAGATTCGTTTGTCCATGCCAGAATTCGTTTGTCCATGGACGGAAATCGTTTGTCCAGGCACAGATTCGATTGTCCACAAACGATTTCCAGCAATGGACTAACAAATTCTGGCATGGACAAACGAATCTATGCCTGGAGAAACGATTTCTGTCCATGGACAAACGAATTCTGGCATGGACAAACGAATGTGTGCCTGGACAAACGATTTCCAGCAATGGACAAACGAATCTGTGCCAGGACAAACGAATCTGTTCCTGGACAAACGATTTCTGTTCATGGACAAACGAATTCTGGCAATTTTTATCCCTGGATAAACTGCAATTAAAAATCGCAATGTGATGAAAATATATGTTTTCGTATTTTTTTAAATTTATAACTACTATTCCGAAGTGTAGCAATAGATAATGTAGTCGGTGTTAGAAAATTTTCTGTGCGGAGTCGATTCGCCGAAAACCACGCTGTGTCGAAAAAATTTCGACTAAGTAATTTAGTTGCAATTGTTATTTCTCCGAGGGGTGGATTAATTTGGTTTTTTTTCTTTATTTCGTGTCGTATTGATGTCGGTTGTTCGGAATAAAATTGAATTTCCAATGGTTACAGAAATAGAGAAATACGAATTTCGAAATGCGCCTTTTTTATGGCCAATTTGATTTTCCCGAATAATTGATTAATTTATAAAATTTTATCGGCGCGTGGACAAATGCAACTATTTCGTGGACAAATATGGACAAGCGATGGACAAACGAACGCGCAAAGAAAAAGTGCGAAATGCGCAATCGGGGTTGCCAACTTCACAAAATTGAAAAATTTCAATTATTTATTATAATTAATGGGTTAGTGGACAAAAAAAATAACTGCTGGACAAACTTGGACAAACGATGGACAAACGATCTATGCGGTTGAATATTTGTTTTTGCAAAGTTGGGGTGCTGGTTGAAAAAATTTGCAAAAAAATGTTTTTGCTTGTAACTTGTTAACGGTGCCTGGACAAAAACAACTTTTCCATGGACAAACTTGGACAAACGATGGACAAACGTATGAAAAAAAAAATTTCCAAAATTCACATTTCGTGGTGTCAACTTCACAGACCTCATGAAAAGGTTTGCGGGGACTCATACTAACGTTAGTAAAGCGAAAACACGCAGAAAACGCTTGACTTCGAACCGCCAGGACCGTATTTTTGGTTTCTCGAGTCGTGGAATCGACTCGACAAAAAATGTTTGTCGATTTTCTCTAAGTTTTGTATTTGGCATTACGACCGAATCGAGAGATAAGTGCGGTCATACAAAACCATCAAATTGTGTGATATTACTCCAAGTGCAGCAAACCACTTATATTTAATTAAAAGAGAAATTGTTAATAGTTTATTGTATGCATAAATTCGTCAAACGTCTTGACCGACACCTAAAAAGACGGTAACGTTTTCGATATCGTGTTGCCAAATCGCGACCCTAAAACAACAGGGTTCTAACTTCACAAGAAGCTGTTTTGAGTAAATCAGCTTTAAAGATTTAAAGTTGTGTGGTTTTCAAGAATTTATTGCTTTTCAATGGAATTATTTAGGGATTTGTTTATATGTTTCAATTTACTCAAATAGCAGTTTACTTAATGTTTTATGCTCATTATTTAAAAGAAATTGAAGTTCACAATTTCGTGTAGAACTTTGTCGCTGAATGATCATGTGGAAAGTGAAAGAACAAGACGGTTCTAATTGTCACATAGAACTTTGTTGCTGAATGAAGACGCTTTTTATTTAAGATAGAACCTTTGGCTTAGATAAATAGGTAAATAGAACCTTATATCCTGAAAGCTATTTCGTCGTGCGTATCATTATGTTACATCAGAGTTCTATCTGAAATTAAAAATCTTAAGTAGTTGACGCAACAAATTTCTAAGTGGCAACTTCGAAAGCTCTATGTGCAATATTCTATACAATTTTGTATAATAAATAGTTCCATCGGGATGATAGAACCTTTTTCACCAAAGTTAAAAGAAAAAAACTGGAAATAGGATCTTGTAGCTCTCTGTATCTCAGGAAGGGAAAGATGTAGAGAATTGTAAATACTTTTATTAGAAAGAGTGGGTTCACATTATAAAAGTGGCATCAAAATTTTATTTTTTTCAAATATGTTTGTTAGAACTCTGTTGTTCTAGGACCCATATCTGACTGAAGAAGTCATTTACTTCCCGTTCAACTAATTTGAAGAATTCTTTTTTCACGCATCCATATGTAAGTAAATCGTAAAGTAACAGGAAATCGCTACTTCTAGGTGATTTTTTCCCATATTGTCCCCATAATACTCGACAAGAAAGAAAATACATAGACCGGAAGACAGATTTAAAGACAAGTCCAATCCATGGCTGAGAAATGAAGACGGTCTTGGAGCAACTGATTTAATGTGCGTACAATACCTGTCACAAGTGACAAAGTTCCAATCTGAATTCAATTATTCTTGCTTTTGCTATTGGCAACTTCACTGGTCAGATCGGTCTCCATTCTCTTAAAAAACAGAAACAACAGAGGGGAGCTTACCTACAATGTTGCCCAACTTGGTCACCATATATGTATGTCCGTGTTGGGAATTTAGAAAATATTCTTGAAATCGTCCTTCTAACATTTAATTGTAATCATGAAAACCAGTAAATTTACTTAGAAAGTAAGGCAGAATTGTGTGCCAACTTCTCTGCATCAGATAATAAAATATTTAACGATAGTTTGAATTGTTGAAGTAAAGTTGCAAAATATTAATTGCCCATTATATTCACCCCACAAACATACATATATATGGGGGCAGCAAGCTACCTTTCGAAGTGTTTAATAATTTGTATGCAAATTATATATTTCTGTCGATTTCTACCCATAAAAACTATAATGAACGATCTTTAATGTTGCCTTAATAGTCGCCTTAATTATTGTTGTAAAAGTTTATTCTTATCTTGCTATCTGCAGGTGTAATTGCTAAGAATTCGACATTTACCTTTAAGAATTTTTTTATCACAAGCCTTCGTAGTGAATTAATAATGAAAACCTTGATTGAAATGTTAGGAAAAAAATATTCAATTTGCTTCAGAATACCTTGAGAACTCGGGGGGCGGCGGCAAGAAAATCTAAAGATTATAGGATAAGCATAGGATTGATAAAAAAAACAAATAAAACTCCACTACGTATTGACAGATCGTTAACACATGATTGATATAATTAATCAACTTACTTAATAATAGTACGTTTTATTGCTGATTTATGAAAATGTATTGATTTTCATTAGTTGTCATATTTCTTTCGAAATAATAGTTTTTGACAAGTTTCCGTGTTGATGTTGAATTTACGATAAAAAACGTGCGAATGGCAATCGATTCTGCTTTTGTTTCAAATGATCATTTTATTTTTAGAAATGTGAGAAACTCTTTAATTGAGTGGAAGCATGCAAGATGATGATACGCAGTACATGCGTATTAATTAACATTTGATGAGGCAAAATTAATATGGGAACGAAAGTTTTATGAGGTATCTTTCCTGTTGTAAAAGGGGTGAATTAGGTTGGAAAGGTTTCGAAGCATCTTGATCATCTAACAAAGCTCTGTGCAATTACGTTTGTAATCAAAAGTCGGAAAATATTTGTTAAGTTGGAAGTTAACAAAGGAATTTAATGAATAATTAATCATAATTAATTCTAGACCAGTAAAATACTTAGATTAGAAATTAATTAAATTCTTTATTATTTGATATTTATCTATAAATAACCTTTATGAAAACCCTCAACTATCTTATTATAAAATTAGGTTAGTTAAGGTCCGTTTACAACAATATAGTTAAACATATTTACAATAGCTACTAGGCAAGGATACCCAAGGACCCCATAAATAAAACTTTTAACATTTCCCTAAACAACACCGGATTTAACTTTTTGGTGCCTTAGTTTACTTCCAATGGATAGATGGAATCATTTATCCATAAAGAGACAAAATAAGCAGAAAAATTATAGTAAATTCATGTAAAACAAACAAACATTACCTTATTCATGAAAATAGGTTATAGGGTTACAAAAATACAAAGGGATATGTAAAACTCTACCAAAAAAATTTCAAAACGCCCTATCAGATAAACCGTTAAGCCGGAATTACATTATTGTGTCGTGTTTTGTTGTGGCGCTGTGTGTCGTGCTCTAACACGCGTTCGATCACGACATGACACGAATTTCGATTTCCCCCGCTCATACTATTTTTTGTTCGCTATTCAAAACCTATCCACAGCCGGCCGCTTTGTAACTTTAGTGGGTACACCCTGTATATATGTAGTTGATTGGACAATTTATTCAAATTCGCGCATGTCAGTAGGTGTTACGTCTTCTGCCTGGCATTGGAGAAAATTCTAATTTATGCATTTTTTTCACTTTTCACCCTTTTCGTATCTCCTTTTAGAGTGTTATTTTCACTCATGTTGTTCAAAGTATCTATTAATTTATCAAATGGTATGATTATTGCTGAAGTAGCTGCTGCAAGGTGTATCTGAGAGCCATTTTAAGACATTAACATTGTAGTCCATTCAAAACGCGGTTTTGGTATCAAAACATAACACAATTATGAAAATCCTTCCTTATACCGGAGACAGACTAGAAACTTAATCCGGATTATGACGTCAGAATGACCCATATAAAAGATATGGAAATAAAATGGAGTCTACGTCATACTGACGTCATAATCCGGATCAAGGGTGCTAGTCTGTCTAGGGTATTACATGTTGTTTGGGTCGCTGACCACAAAATTCCAGGTCGCGCCTTTCTATAATAAGGGCGTCACCCTTAAAAATGCAAAAACACCCCTTTTTAGGCGGCTCTCATACTGAGGCAACAAGCAATAAGCAATATCTGTTGCTTTTCAAAATGCACTGAATATCGCCAGAAATAATATTGTCGCAACCAGCAACATTTTTCGTTCGAGTTACTCTAATGTGAGACCTCTAATTTAATTCAATGTAAAATAGGCACTACCGATAATATTGCGTGTTACCTATTGCCTGTTGCCTCGGTGTGAGAGCCGCCTTAAGGGTTTTGCGCGATAATTTCAATAATAATGAGGGACAATCCAACCCGCCCCCCAACAAAGAGCTCTATGATATATGGAATACATTAGTTTTCCAAAAAAATTTCGAGTGAAAGCAATTGAAATAGGAAATTCACCTCTAGATATAATTATAAAAATTACTGTCAGTAGTTATCTATGCTGTATCTGAATTGTTGAAGTTTTAAAAACGTGGCTTAATAGAATACTCATTTTAGAAACCTCTAACAACAATAGCTTTGTGAGGTATTTGATTAACACACGTGAGGCAGTACTTTTGTCCCTTACACGATGGTAAATTGTACTGAGGCTTCAAAAATAATGTCCTAGTACTCTTGGTATGAGCGTGTAAACCCAAGGGACACTGGAACACATTCATTTCAACCCTTTCAATCCATTTGTTGTATTGATGCAACAATTTTCCTATACCGTTAGGGTTAAATAGATCACATCGAGTAACAGTCAGGATTAAAACATGGGTGTACAGTACACAGTTTTTTTTATACCCACTCGAAAGACATTCAAACTAGGCATAAACCGAGAATAGCTGAAAATGGAAACAGCGTCGAAATTCTCCAAAGATCGGAGGGGAGGGAGGCAAAAAAATCATTCAAAGGGTCACGAAATCAGTTTTTTTTGCAAATATTTCTTAAACGCTGACTCGTATCATAAAATAATTTGTATAAAGTTTGTAGGTTATGCGATTATCTACAAAAAAGTGACATTTTCCCGTTCCTCTTAGGTTTGGTCTTCACCTAGAGCGGATGGGGCACCTCCTTGTTCACATGGTAGTCTGGTACTGCCTGCGTCACAGCCTTGTTGGCTAGTTAGCGGGATTCACTTGTTTCAGGAGGCATAAGACGGTGATTACACTAGACGTAGGAAGGAACGTGCCCACGTACGTTCTTCCCCCTTCATGTTCACATTACAAAATTAGACGAAAGCGACTGTCACTTTGATTGAAACGTTTGGAATCGGAGAAATATATTTTGTTTTGATTATGTTTTCAATGTTTGCATAATTTATTTTGCAAAATAATGGAGAAAGAATCCGGTTAAATTCATTCGGGTTTTCCACCTTTTTTATGACTAAACTAATGAAAACCTTATGCAAAAACTGTTTTTGCCAACAAAAACAATTTGAAAACAGTTTTTCCGGCGAATATTTTTATTTAAGATCAGGAACTAAAATATATTCACTCAAGGGGTGATGGTTATTAAAAATTTAATTCATCTTCAGTTGCAATTTTATTCCCGCATTTTTTGTTAAATTTTGAAAATTCGAAAATTCAGAGGATAGAAATCAGCGGATTTAACTTATTACCAGCTCGGAACTGATATTAACTTTATCCGTGTACCGAAAATCGCGGTCGGTAAATACGAAATCTCCACGATATTTATTATCCAGGTCGGTGAATACAGGCCTAAGAAATTCTTAAAACGTTTCAACATTTGAGGAAAGGAAGTTAAATAAATAAAAAAATAAATAGTTTAAAAAAACTAAACTAAATTTATTCTTTAAAAAAAATATACATACGGAAAAACCAGACACGAATACATTTCAATTCTAATAAAAATTTTCTAACTACAATTTCAATTGTTTTTGCAATATTAATAATTTTCTATATAAACCTAAAACAATATTTTTAAAAACATAAAATAAAAATTCAAATTTACAATTTGAATAAGACTAGTTTAGTTTAATTGTAAAATTTTAATTTTTTTCTTTAAATCTTAAATAACGAATTTAACTCCTAACGTCAATTTTAGGAAAAATGTGAAACAGTTGAAAATGATACAATCACGTGGCTTGCAATAACCAATCAAAAACTGTTCCACATTCCGTCACGAACAAGAATTTTAATTTTCGTTCGTCATTTTCCTTCATCACCTCCACTTCCCCCTTCACCATCAAACTCGTGACGAACGTTCGTTCCTACGTCCAATGTAAACACCCTCTAACACTCCGGTGCGGCTGCCTCCCGATAATTCCGACGTTTGCATCTCTAGTTCAGCCGCTTAAAAAAATGATCTCTATCAAGAGTTCAAACGCGAAGCTCGTCCTCCAGACTACTACTAGGCATTGCACCATGACGTGAACCACGGTATACATATACAAGGTAATGTATTCCCGAAAGGTCAATTTTATGTGACGTCACTGAAATCGTTCGGCTCTAAACAAATTGAAAAATAATTTTTGTGAGTTTTGTTAAAGTGAAAAGTTGTGATTATTAAATAAAGGAAGTAATAAAATAGGAAAAAACTGGTTAAATGTGTTGTTGTTAATTGCAAGAACTATGAAAACAAAAAATATTGTGTAGTGAAGATGAAAAATTTAACTTTTCCAAAGGATGAAAATTTGTGTGATATGTGGATACGAGCTAGTGGAAATAAAACTGTTTTCAATGTTAATACCGCAAAAATGTGCATTGACCAGTTTTTAGAGCAGGACTATAGATTAGAAAACATTCTTTTAAAGACACCAAGAGTGTAAAAAAAACCGAATAAAGGAGCTATTCCTAGTCGAAATTTGCCAGTTTCTCATGCTGAAATTTCCGGACGAGAAGAAAGGATTAATAAAACAGAACAAAGGCAAATTTTGCAGGAAGTAATTTCAAAATATGAGCAGTAACATATGTTTCTGTTAAATATCGCAAAGTTTCAAATTCGCACTCACTTTCGCGCCGCCGGTTTCGGGAATCGAGGCCAATATATTCAGGGCGATTCCTGGGGATAATTGAAAAAAAATTGTTTTAGAGAGGGGGCTATCCCCAATATCCACTAAGATACGCAGTATTTGCGAAATAAAAAAAAAATAAAAAATACGCTTTTATTTTAAAATGAACTAAAAAGTAAAAAATAATTTTGAATGTAAAGTTTTTATGGCTCCAGCCAGTATATGGAAACAACCTTCCTCTCGAAATGTAAAAAAACGTGGGGCTCGTTACCTATAATAACTAGTTATAACTTTTCGCTAGCGTCTATTTTTTTGCAAAATTGGAAAGCTTGGACAATTTTCACTGAATAATGTCGGACAATTTTTATCCTACGGCTTTTACTTTTGAAGTTATTAGCAAGTTTGATGTTAAAATTGGCCTTATTTGGTACTTTTTGGCAAAGCTTAGGTGAAAAATTACGAAAAAGAGCCAATTATTGCATTAAATTGCTTATAACTATTGCTTATAAAAATAGTCCAGACATTATTCATAAGAAATTGTTCAAGTTTTCCAATTTTGCAAAAAAACTATTAGTTAATTACGTATTTTTTGGAGAAAAAGGTGGTTTTAGTTGAAATTTTAGTTAAAAAAACGAAATTTTGATTTTGATGACTCATTTCTCTGGAAGTTGATAGGTTCGAACCTTGGCTTTTACAGTTTTAGATAGGTGGGAGTATTCTGCTTACACTGATACCTTATTCATGAAAATAGCTCATAGGGTTACAAAAATACAGGGTGATATGTAAACCTCTACCAAAAAAATTTCAAAACGCCCTAGCTGCTAAACCGTTACGATTTACCGCCCCCTTCTATACAATTTTTTGTTCGTCTATCCAAAACTTATCCACAGCCGGCCGCTTTGCAAACTTAGTGGTATACACCCTGTATATTGGGAAAAAACTACTTTTGAATTTACGTTTTTCGACACTTAAAGCGCCATAACTGGTGCAATATTAGCCCTACGTAGTATAATAACAAAAACTATAGATAATCGTGTGTTCTATAAGTCATACAAAGGATTTTTTCATGTAGAATTAACCATTAACAAAATATAGTGCAAAGAAAGTGATATATGAAGTTTGAAGCACTATTTCTCAGTAGATATTGACTTTACACAAAAAAGTTCCTAACAAGAAAGTTAAATCACTTTATCTACAAAAAAGATAATATACATTTTTGTCGTAAAATGCATAGTTTTTGAGATATAGAATTAAACGCGTTTTCCTTTACTGTAAATTTAGCAAGAGGCTGGGGATGACGCCATTTTGGATTTAAGCTATATATAAAATCTATATATAAAATCATTTGGTAAAAAAAATCGCGTGCGGTATTTTTCGCAAAGAAAAAGTTCCCATTTATTGGACTATATTAAACCGCAAAAAGCAGGAAACAATTTTCAAATTTTTTCCAATTTTTATCCGAAGCTTCCCTAAACCAACCCAAATGAATGGGGATAATTTTGATTTTTGATAATCTTTAGGGGTGCAAGGGGGCTTCGGATAACAAAAATTTTCAGACAAAAGTTTCATATCTCTCTTCGGAGAATCAGAATCCGTGAAAAAATGGGGGTTGCCATTTGAAATTGTAGATTCACCCCACCCTCTCTGCGAGGGGGTGAGTGGGTGGGGGTGAATTTTGTGTGGAAACGATTCCAACCTACAAGTTGAGCAACTTTTGCTGGAAACTGTATCCTTCAGGAAATATCGGACTGTTGCCGGACTTTTGCCGCACCCTGTATAACAGGCAGCAGGCAGATAGTACAGTACTGAGGCTCCTGGGTGGAAAAGACGTGTGGACACCGCAAACCCGCGCCGCGTTTAGAAAATTACACAGGACATTAACTACATAACATGAAAACTCAAATTCCAAGCAGGTTCCGGTATATTAATATCCACCGATAGAGAGTCCTTCCCGGGAATTCCCGCCCGAGAATTCCCGGGAAATTGAAAGAAAATATATTTCCCGTTTCCCGGGAAAAAAACGTAAATTTCCCGGGAAAAATGTATTGTTTCAAATCACAAATTTTCTTGCAAAAATCTTGAAAACACTAACTATTTCAAGCTTTTAAATTTAAAGTCAGTAACTGTAATGTCAAAATCCTTGTTTTCTATATAAAATTAAAGCCTAGATAATTTTTAATAGTCATTACCACTCATTGTAGTTACATGTAGTGATTGATTTTTTGTTGGGTATATTTTATTTGATGGAATAATTTAGTGTCATTCTCATTGTATTCTCTTTTGAAACGCAACATTTTTAAAAACTTATTTTTCAAATCAAAAATAAATTAATAGTCCAGTCAAATCAGTCGAAAAAAGAGGATGAAATTGCATTTTACCGTATACAAAATTATTTTTTTTTGGCATTTATTCGGGTACATCTAACAATAATAAAACCAAGTTTGGGGTCGCATGGCTTGGAAAAAGCCGCCATCTTGAAAAGGAGGGAGAGCTTGCTTATATTAAATAACTCGTTTGCATGCAATGATAGCTGAAAATAATCATTGGCAAAGTTGTGGAGAATAAAATTATTTACAAAATGAGCCCTCAACGAGGTCCCTAAGTTGATTTGGCTCAAAGTTATGGCCGGTCAAAGTTCAACCATGATCGGGTGGTGAGGGTTGAATGCAGTTTTTTGCAAATTTCTCGCAAAATTTTAATTTTTTCGGCTTAATGCCCATTAACAAACTTAAAGACCTAGTAATTACATATGAGCCTTTGATCGTCGTTATCGTTTATATAGTTTGCGATCAATCCTAAGCCAAAGTACGCACTGCACGTGCCTGAAATAACTGATAACGCCATTTTTTTTAATATTTCGTTAACGCTTGCTCATATTTTTGAATTAAATTTACTTGTATCTTTTCTAAATGAGTTTTTCATTTATTTTTCAACATTAATTGTTCCTCCTAATTCCTACTAGGTTTCATTTTTCCCGGATTCCCGGGAATCCCGGGAAAAATGAATTTATTTTTCCCGTTTCCCGGGAACAAAAATAATCCGGGAAACGTGACTCTCTATCCACCGAAGAGGATTGGGGTAATTCCCAGCCTGCCAAGAACTATTACACAGTTCTACATACAGGGTGTCCAATGAGGAGGGTCAAAGCGGTCGGCTGTGGATATGTTATGGATATACGAACAAAAAATCGTATGGGGGGGGGGGGAATCGTAACGGTTTAGCCGCAAGGGCGTTTTGAAGTTTTGTTGGTAGAGTTTTACATATCACTCTGTATATACAGAAGGCTCTAAATGATGCAAGTTACACTATCCATCATTTCGTTAATTACCTCCATACACAAACCAATTTTTTAGGCAAGGGGTCGCAGCGATGGGTGCAAATTACACGCATGACATATACTTCCCGTGTGGGCTCTAAACCACAAAATTCTTGCTCGAGCATGTCTGGATGTTAGGAAACTTTTTCTAGCCGCGCTTTGAGCAAACAATCCTGACTTGTACTTCTTTCCCTTTCCCCCATAAGCCAGGGAATTTGAAACAGGGGAAGAAAACCTTGCATTTTTTAACATATTTACATAAACATTTATAATTGATGAAAACAGCGGGGAAAAATCATCGAAATTATTTCTTTTTTTTTTAACAAAAATTTATTTAGTTTCAATCTTCCAAATAAGAACTGCTGGCAATCGTCAAAACCTGCCTAGTAATATAGGCGAACCAGACGGCTATCAAGGCATTAGGCGCTGTCTATATAACTTTGATTTCTAATGGGGCAGAAATCTGTTATAAGGAGCTCTCTTTCTTGGCTTAGAGCTAAAGGTGCAACGAAAAGGCAGATGAATTGGCTAAACAAAAATCAAATCTTGCTTACATGAGAATAGATACACCACTATTCCTTTCCTTTTCATGGCGGGCTCCAAATTTAGGATCTTAAAAAAAACGCACCAAGCGTAGAAAGACAGTCTGACTATGGTGCAAGTTACACTGTCCATCATTTCGTTTATTACCCCCCTACACAAACCGATTTTTTAGGCAAGGGGTCGCAGGGAAGTATATGTCATGCGAGTAATTTGCATCCATCGCTGCGACCCCTTGCCTAAAAATCGGTTTGTGTACGGGGGTAATTAACGAAATGATGGATAGTGTAACTTGCATCTATGGCATGCGGCATATGGCTCCTCACTTTTGAGCCAGAAAATTTGCCAGGCTCACCCATCCATTACACTAACACAAATGTAACATCGCATTCGGGGTTTGCAAAAACTATGAGAAATTCCCCTTCTCATTCGCGTTTATTGCACAACTACAAAGGCATCACAATCATTAGGTACACGAAAAAGAGGCAGAAAAATTAATGTGTTTTGATGTGAGTATTGAGTGATGGATAGTGTAATCTGCACCTATAACAAGCAGCACTCACGCGACCTCCTGATGATGCCGTGAAAAGACCACCGGAATCGTGTCGATCATTGCTACTGTGCGAGGAAACAAGCCAGAGAGACAAACATAAAGTTTCTTTGTAGTTGTCCGCCTCGGATCAAGCATCGTGCATTTACAAGCTTCTTCTTATAAGGCTTGGGAGAGCCTTCGAAGCTTAAAATAAGAGATATGATCCGGTTTCGGAATATGACTGGCTGGATCTAAAGTCACTCCAAGGTAAAGGTTTTTTTACAATAACCGTTCCAGAACTGTGCCTTTTCAGTGTCAATTGCGTCCCGCCCTCCATTTTCGGACAGGGCTACAACCTATATCTACCTACATTCAGTTTTGCAAAGAAAATATAAAACACTTGAAGCTTCTAATAAATCAACTAGTAAAGAATGCAACTAATTACTGGTTACGTAGAGATGTGTCTTCAATCTATACCAATTCCATAGTTATAATGGTCTAAATAGTTCTTGAACCTCAACATGAACGTGCTCAATTTATTCTACTTGATATTTTTCATTTTTGAGTAATTTATGATGACATGACGGTGCGATAAACTGATATTAAAAAGTACTAATATCAGATTCTAGATCAACAACCCATAATTAACTAAATTTACTCGATAGATAAGTGATATATATATGTATGAAGTGTAATAGATACTTCGATCGATTAATCAAGATCATACATCAGCTGAACCTGTCAACTCTGTAATATCCCTGACGCTAAGAAAATATTAGAAATTAATCAACCCAGTTATCAGCTGGGAGTTTCCATATGGAAAGAAGTGTTGCGATAATAAAAACCATAAATTCAACTATTAGCTGTAAATTGAGTTAAGAAAATGAGAGTTTTTAGGCGGTAACGAGGTTTTCAGTATGTCATTACATTTGTATATATCAGAGCTAGATTCATAGACCTTCTAAACTGCTTTTACATATAAATATTAGGTTTATTGTTATACAAACTAAAACGTTATTTGGAAAAAATAATAGAATTTATATATAAACGTGGAAATAAAACTATGCGAATATAACCTAATTCAAGAGGGCAGATACCCAACTATGGCAGATCTTCTAGCCTCTAGTACAGATCCTGAACATCCCTACTTTCATTATTGATATTGACTTGCTTATCACATGTATTGGGGAACATGTAATACAGGAGAGGAAATCACGATATATCCTGCACCAATTTAGTAGAGTCCAGATAGATAAATGATTCTGGATAGATACAGCCGCGTTCAGAGCAGCTTTTGTGCTATTCAGCGTTCAGGAAGAACGCTCCCCGAGTTAGAGGATTGTCATTCTCCATTGTTATAGCAGCATGAATTCTGTATAACTTCAATCTTCCGTCCCGTCCTGCTTACGCTAGTGCGAGCGGAATGAATTTATTAAGTCACTCTTAAGAGCTGCGCACAGGGGTTCCAAATACCGAAAAGGTGGCCAAAAGTCCCTAAAATCGATCTTTGATTTGGGGACTTTTTGGGTCTAGTTATGTAGGTTGATACCTAAGGTATTAGAAACAGCGTTTTATAACGGTCAAACTTGCATGGGGGGCTCTCGCGAGCCATTGTTACGTGAGCGTCTGGCACACGAGGGCCTTTGCGCGGCACATAGTGAAACGGGTTTTTTGTGTTAACAGTGACCTGGAATCGTTTGAAATGGCTTCTGCTAACGAAAGTAAGTACTTTTAAACGTTATTTCATATTGACAATCAATTTTCTTAATTATTTTAGTAATGTACCATTCAAAACAAGTTTTTATAACTTCCCGTTGTAAACGTCAAAGTTTAAAATTACATTACTCAAAAGTCCCACGACATCTCACTCTCTAACAAGCTTTGTCGCATTCTTGAGATCTTTCTCTATAAGTTGGAAGTTTCAAAAGTTGCCCCAGTTTGCCCCGATTTGTTTAATTTAAATAAAATTTCATAAAATTCTGGCCATTTTATAAGAACTTTGTCTGCCATATTGGATCCGCCATTTTGTTTTTTAAATTTTGAGTAGCAATTCGTAATCAGCAGACTCGAAATATTCTTTATACCAAATTTCATAATAATCTGACCACTTTATGAAAATTTTGTCCGCCATATTGAATCCGCCATTTTGTTTTTTTTTATTTTGAGTGAAGATTCGTAATCAGCGACCTCAAAATACTATTTGTACGTAATTTCATACAATTTGAATAATAGTCTAAGATACGTAGAAGAGCGACCTTCACCGATCGAGTAACCAAATAAAATATTTTTTATATGATAAAAAATATGCTAACAAACGTAACGGTGATGGGTTGCCTAACGAAATATGTTCAAGGCTATATTTAATAGGCGTTTTTCCCCATTTTCCCCCCTTTTCTCTAGTTTGAGGAGAAACTATGCATTTTGGTGAAAATATCAAAAGAGCAAAGTTGTAGAGCATAAAATTTCCTACAAATTTTGTCCTCATTGTTTTTTCGAATTCCGCATAGTTTCGCCGCTAGCGGCCGTTTTGCGCCTTTTTTCAGATTCTGTTGATAAATCAAAGCGTCCAAAGAAAAGCCGTTGAAAAACTGCAACAACTACTTCGATCTCATTTCATTTTTCATACAAAAGCATTATTTTGGCGCAAAATCTAAAAAAGACGCAAAACAGCCGCTGGCGGCGAAACTATGCGGAATTCGAAAAAATAATGCAGACAAAATTTGTAGGAAATTTTATGCTCTACAACTTTTCTCTTTTGATATTTTCACCAAAATGCATAGTTTCTCCTCAAACTAGAGAAAAGGGGGGAAAATGGGGAAAAAACGCCTATTAAATATAGCCTTGAACATATTTCGTTAGGCAACCCATCACCGTTACGTTTGTTAGCATATCTTTTATCATATAAAAAATATTTTATTCGATTACTCGATCAGTGGAGGTCGCTCTTCTACGGATCCTGTACTATAACGTCTACATATTTTGGCCACCTTTTCGGGATTTGGAACCACTGTGCGGCGGCGTGTTTACCGTATTATGTCTCAGATAATTTTTTATGTCAAACGCTCTTTTTATTTTTTAGGTGAAAAACCCAAGCTTAGGAGGTAGAACTTGCATCTCTTAAGAAATCCGATGCATTGGGAGGCTTGTTTGTCGATTTGGAATACATATATGATTATTCCATCGCAGATCCTCAGTTAAAGTTACCCCTAGGATGTTAAGAGTTGGGTCAGCCGTTATATTCTCTAAGTTTTGTTGAAGGAGATTGAGAGCAAATCATTAATGAAGATTAAGAAAAGTGCGGGTGTTAGAATTGACCCCCGGGGGATACCGGCCGAAGTAGTAGTATTTAAAATCGCCAAACAAGCACATCAGTGCCTGAGATTCCTCAAGAGATGCCAGCTGCCCTAACTACAATCTAAGAGTCCTACATTGTGCCCGGCCTTGAATACAACTCGTATATCTGGGCAGACGCCCTAAAACTTACCTTGGGATGGCTGGACAAGGTGCAAACCACGCCATTAAACTCATTGGTGATAGCACATTTTGCACTTCCATAGACTCTTTAAGCCAAAAAATAATTTAGTTTTATCAAACAAAAAGTGGAATTTTTCGAGAAAATTGACGAAAAAATACAAAAATTTACGATTTTCTATTATATTTTTTCACTTTTTTCAACTTTGAAAAAATTTTTTCTTTCACCATCATAAAGTGCATAAACAAACCTACACTTAAAATAAAAACGAACCTCATACGTTGCGATGCACAAAAGTTATTGGCCAATCAATTTTCAAATTTGAGGTTAATTTTTGAGACTTGTATTAAAAATTTCGACTTGAAATTTTAACCATTGTATTGCTTACATTATAAAGTATAATTTCTGAAAAATTCATCAAATTTTACTTAAAACATCCGAAGTTATAACCAAAAAACCAAAATTTAGCAGTTTCTTCAGTTTTTAATTTTTTTGAGGTTATGTGTGCAGATTAAAATTTCATTTTGTAACCGCTGAGAGGTAATATCATAATGAACAGCCTCAATTTTTTTTTGCTTTCTTTGGACCTACACATACCGAGAAATTCTCATCTATATTTAGAAAGCTATTTAGAAAATGTCCATTTCGTATAGTATTCGATGTAACTAACATATTAAAAAGAAATTTGAGACTGGAAACAATTCCTTTTTCACTCAAATTTGATGCTTGTCCGACTCCACTATATTAAATAAAACAAAACTGTTACAAACAAACTTTTCTGGATTTAATTTGGGCAAATTTAGAAATAATACTATTCATATCGACTCTCTGAGCAAATCGTATTCAATATTCATCAAAGTGAGGTGATTAAGACGTTCTTGGCTTATCGTGTTCCTTAACTAATTTTTAACACGTTTTAATGATGAGAAAGAACGTTCACCACTGCAGTTTGTGATCATGAGAGACAAATAAATGCTCAAGGCAATTTCTACGTTTGGGAAACAAGATTCTAAAGAACTATATTTAACAAAAGCTTGTAAAATGGCAGTTCCAGAGCCTCGTGCTTCTTGCTGTCGAACTGCGAACTGCACTAATCCTTCGCCTAGGCTATCCTCCAACTCATCTGCGTAAGCACTGATGATAATTGAAATTTTTTTCAAAATCTCTTCTGTTGTAAGAGATTTTAGCTGTCTTAGTATTCCAAACATGCCAGCAATTTTAGGATATGCTTTTATATGCTTAGCTAAAGTAGTCAGTACGTCATTATTTCCGTTTCCAACTTACTTATCTTTGAAACTAGTCCGTAAGCTTGATTACGCCACTCTGCCTTTTGGTTCCCTTTATTGGAAATGTCTTCTAAAATTTTGTTGACAGTAGTAAAACCACATAAAAGTGCCTTCGTAGCATCAGCTCGGGCTGACCACCTAGTGTCCGACAACATTTTCAAAATAGCAATTTTTGACGTACTTTCTTTAAGTGCGTTCGTAAGACGACCCCATCGATAGGAAGAAGCGGAAAAAATGTATAGTTTTGAATGAAATCGAAGAAAATTAATGCTTCTGTACAGCAGTCTGCAGCGCATTTAGCATTGCACCTACATTGATTTGAAAAAATATTTTCACGCTTCTATCTAAATTGATAATTTTTTACGGCCAGAAAGCGTTGGTGCGCGGGGCCCCAAATGCACCTGGCCCGTAGCATTTGGTACTCTTGCTACGTGGCTAATCCGCCACTGGTTGTTTTCCTAAATTAAAAACAAAATTTGCAATTATGATAGCAGCAACAGAACTCCGAGATCGACATCAATAGCTGCCCCCGAAAACAACCTTGAAGTGCTAGAGAAAAGGCTTTTGCTAAACTTCAACAGAATGCTGGATGATCTTCTGTTTTTGAGGATCATCTAAGACAATTAGAGACGCGCTGAAACACAAAAATTGATGAGATTAATTCCACCAAACTGCCAAATGGCAAAAATAAAGGACGATGTAGAGTCCTTCCAACATGACTTCGAGTTAGAGGACCTACGCCGCCAATCCAGAAATGTACTGTTGTTAATTGTTAGAACTATGAAAACAAAAAACATTTTGTGGTGAAGATGAAATATTTTACATTTCCGAAGGATGAAAATTTGTGTGCATCTGAGCTTGTGGAAATAAAACTGATTTATATATTCATAATTTTTGGAGGTGGATTATAGATTAGAAGACATTATTTTAAAGACAGCAATAGTGAAGAAAAACTCTTAAGTTTCTTAAAAGGATCTATTCCTAGTCAAAAGAGAGAAGAAAGGGTTAATAAAAGAGACTAAGGCCCGGTTTCACCGACCTGGATAATAAATACCGTGGATATTTCGTATTTTATTTTTTGAATTTCTGAATGAAAATTTTGTCCAACTTTGAAAATTCGAAACTTCAGAGGTTAGAAATCAGCGGCTTAACTGATTACCAGGTCGGAACTGATCAACTTTATCCATGTACCGAAAATCGCCATCGGAAAATACGAAATATCAACGATATTTATCATCCAGGTCGGTGAAACCGGGCGTAAAGGCAAATTTTGCTGAATAAAAAACTTTCCTTAATAAATGACTCAGGAAAGTTTCTCGATTTAACACAAATAACACGAATAACACAAATAACACAGATTGTGAATACCCCTACTAAATTTTCTGGGTGGCTAACTTCCAACTCCACCTGATCTCTTTGATTTCTAAAAAGGAAAACACTCAAATGAAAAAAGTTATTCGATATTTAACAGAAAAATATGTTACTGCCCATATTCTGAAATTGCATCCTGCAAAATTTGCCTTTGTTCTCTTTTATTAAGCCTTTCTTCTCCTCCGGAAATTTCAGCATGAGAAACTGGCAAATTTTGACTAGGAAGAATAGCTTACCTTTCTTCAGTTTTTTTTTCACTATTGGTGTCTTTAAAAGAATTGTATTCTAATCTATAGTCCTGCTCTAAAAAGTGGTCAGAGCATATTTTTGCGGTATGAACATTTAAATCAGGTTTATTTCCACTAGCTCGGATACACATCTATATATATAAAAATGAATGTGTGTATGTATGATCGCTATAGGCTCCTACACCGTGCAACGATCTTAATGAAATTTTAACCATGTGCTATTTACATTCAAGCTTAGAACATAGGCTATTTTATTACTTTCACTGTAAAAAAAATATGTTAATTCACAGTCCAAATGTATAGTAAAATTACAAATCGCGGTTTGAAATACCAATTTACTACACAATTATTGCAATTTTACTATAAATTTTGTAATTTCACATAAAGAAATTGAGAATCTCCAATACTGCATGACGTAAATGTTGATTACATGAATGTGACGTATATTTTACACAATGTTGTGTATTTTTCTAAATCATTTATGTAGGAAAATTACAATATTTCTTAGTATTATTTATGAATGTTATGTACTGAACTTTGTACTGTAATTTTACAGTAAGAGGCGAAATTTTAGAACTTATATTTTCAGTAAAATTACAAATTGTTCATTAGAATGTAAGGTTTAAATTTTCCCCCTCATAGATGTAATTCACAGGTAACAATGGAATACTAAGCATATATACCCGATTGTTCTTAAGTTAAGGTCAGACTTTTGACTTTGGTCAATGTCTGGGCAGTTCTTGCAACAGCCAAGAAACACAATTAAAGCTTCAAGATGCAAGCTTCAAGCTTCAAAAATTAGGATAAAAGGGTTTGTACAATGATTCACATTCACAGCTTCAAGCTGCAGTGCACAAATAAAACAAAACTCATCTGAAGCTTGTAGTTTGAAGCTTGCAGCTTGACGCTTGCAGCTTGACGCTTGCAGCTTGAAGCTTAAACCTTTCATTGCGAATCGGTCCTTGCATGGTGAGCAAAATGCTATTTTTATGTATAGGGAGAGGGCATATACAAAAGTTTTGGAAATTTACAAAACTATGAAGTGAAAGCTCCAATACTGATTGTATTTTTACATCCCACAAATAATGTATATTTACTACACAGTTGGTAAAATACGTAAAGTAGAATTGGAATATTCCTAATAATATATATTGCAAATTTACAAAACTGCTTGTGAATAAAACTTCCAGGATTTTTTTTGTAAAATTACCACAGAAATTGTTTACAGTGTTCTAAAGCCACTCCTAGATGGCGCTGTCATGGAGAGCTTCGTTGAAAATCATCGCAGAGCTTTGAATTTTTGCATGAAATTCCGTGGAGGTCTCCTATGATACACCTCAAAGCCCGATTTTCGAAATTCAAAATGGCTGCCGAAATATGACCGAAATTCAAAATTGCCGCAGAAATATGGTTGAATTTGCCAATTTTATTCCGATTCCAATGAAAGTGGGTATCTAGGGGTTTTTAAGGTCGCAAATAACGAATTTGAGGTCAAAACTTATAAATTCAAAATGGCCGACGAATTTGCTAATTGTGTTCCGATTCCAATGAAAATCTGTATCTGAGGTTTTTTAAGGTAGCAAATAACGATGATATGATCATGATTTAACGATGATTTGATCAAAATTTAAATTCAAAATGGCCGCACCAATATGGCCGGCGAGTTTGCGAATTGTATTCCGATTCCAATTAAAATCGGTATATGGGAGTTTTTAAGGTAGTAAATGTATGAAAATTCATATCTCGAAAATGCCATGTCAATGGATGGTTTTTATTGTCTCGATCAAAATGTCAGATCCCTAATAGTTTCACATTTTGTTATTTGGAATCAAAAATACCAAAAAATTGCCTTTTTCAAACTCTCCTACTGTATATTAAAATTCATATCACCTGATTACTACTATTGGCTTTTGGGAGCAGCATAGGCGCACCGGGTCCCAGCTAGTATCACATAAATTATCATCCTTCGGGAATGTAAAACATTTCATTTTCACCACACAATGTTTTTTGTTTTCATAGCTCTAACAATTAACAAGAGCACATTTAACCATTTTGTTCCTATTTCATTACTTCCTTTATTTAATAATAACAACTTTTCACTTTAACAAAACTCACAAAAATTAGTTATCAATTTGCTTAGACACGAAGGATTTCAGTGACGTCACGATCGAAATGACAGCTCAATGTTTGCATTCGGAATACATTACCTTATTATATGTATACCACATATCACTGACATGATGTTGCGGTGTCGACGGCGCGCTCCGACTTTGAACACAACAACGAAATCAAAGTGACAAGTGGACGTGATAGGAAAAAAATTGAAAAACCTGATTGATTTACATATAATTTTTCTACAGGGTTTGTCTTTGTTTTAGGTGCTAATTTAATTACCCCAATTTGGAAAAATAAAGGTTTTCTATAAAATTAAACAAATTTGCTATCCCACCCAACACCAAAACACGACTCAAAACACAAACATCTTTTGACAATACGCGGCGACAACGCGCAAAAAGTAGAAAGTAATGCAACTCGCGCGGTGTGTGCGTAGCGTAAAACAGCATTTCGTTAGTGCGCATTTGAATACACTAATTCTATTCTATCTGTCATTGCCCTCGCCGCCATTGCGCCTGTATCTGTCAGTAGCTTTTACTTTAAAGAAACTCAATCTGGGGTTCGCGTCTGACACCTTTGTGCATGTCAACGAGAGCCTGACCTCGAAAAATAACGACTTATTCCACACTGCACGAAAACTTCAAAAACAGAATCGGGTCGCTTTAAGGTTTATTTTTCACTTACGAAGATCAGATCATGTGTCAGCTGTGCGAAATTTCTTGGCAGTGACTAGCCACACGATCCACGGCATATCCACGGTATATACGTGTGGCTAGCCACTGCCAAATTCCTTACTAGCTTGCGACCTCTTTCGTTTTATAGATGTCATGTCATTGGTCCTCTTGCATAAACTTCTTTATACCAAAATTAATTCTTACCTTTCCGACTTCCTTTGCAGTCCGAGATCGATTAAATTTCTCATTCCTGCTAACTGTTCCTTAATGGGTAGTCGTTCCTTCTTTGTGCATTCGTTAGGCTTTGGAATAATCTCCCTAATTTCACTCAAAGAATAAGCACAGTCAAGACTTTTCCCATTGCATCCCATTTTCTATCTTCCTCTTCTTCTCTTTAGTACTTTCATTTTCTTTGTCTTTTTACTTCTCTATCTACTTCTTCTCTTTACATGGTCCTTACTCGAACACTCTTCCTGTTCTTTCTTTTTTTTCTTTTTTTTCTTCTTAGTTTAGTAAGATTAGACTAGTTTATTATATTAAAATTTAACAATGAATTATTGTACTAGAAAAGATGTGTCTTGTGTACTTCCGTACTTTATATAAATAAATAAATAAATAAACAAACAATGCCCTAGACAAGACCAGATCAACCAGATAAAAGCATCGGGTTTCACTGCAATAGAGTCAGAACCGTTAGTGCCTAAGAGTTCCAATAAGTTGCTCTTAAACGATCTTCATCCTATTTGGACCTTGTAGTAACAGATTTTTTTTTCCGTACATTGTTGAACTGAATTTTTGGTACAGAAAAGGATAGCCTTATTATTTATGTTGTTTGTTTTTGAAGTGAAAGATCCAACGGCGAAAGTCATTAGATATTTTACTTAATATTGATCGGTAAGCAAGTATGAATATTGCATATCTTGAACTACATTAAAGTTACAACATTGACACAAAACAACTAATTACCAATTTCTTAATTTTCATCACAGAAGCCGAAAAATTAGCATAAAACATTTAGCAAATTAATTATTCAGGTCAGCTAGTGGCGTTGCAAGAAGCTATCTTTTGGAGTAGCATAACTTGTTCCTTCGGTACCATGCTAGTGATCTTGTACAAGATAAATTGCTTTCATGCCTATCCTGAATCACCATTTCGCAGAACATAAATTAGATAATGTAAAACGAAATTTCATCTTAACCATTTGCAAATTAGCATACTACATTGTCGCTTTGCGATCGAGGCAGGTATACGCAGCAATTAGTGTCGATTAAATAAATTCTTGCAAAATTTTAGAATACTAACAATCTACGATCAGCCATCGAAGCCGGTTACAATTGAATAAATCTTTATTTATTTTCATATTCTTTCTAACTCAACTGTTGATTGGCAAATTGCAACTTGAATCGATCATTGCATCTTGCACATACAATGGTGGTTTTTTGTTTGTTTTAGATTTATGTGTGATTCGATAATTCAATTCAATTGTTTTGTGGTGGTAAATGAGTAATTATGCGATTGTATCATGTAACCGCCACGGTTTATTTCCCAGGTGGATGTTCTTGAAATAACATAAACTAGAGTTTTTAAAGCATCTTTTCAGATTGTAATAGGGATGCTGTCTTGTAATAAGATAAGACACATTGTATTGTATTGTATTATTCGTCGAAATGCAAGGATAAAATATACGAGGTCATAATTGTGCCCGCGTACGGTACTATATGTCTGTCAAGTTGGTCGAATCGTATAAAAATCGTATCTTGTGTGGGGCTGACCGCTGTCCTATTCCCAAGTTGGATGAAAAATTTAATGAGAAAGCACTTTCATTTTTGTAGGCGGAGCCTAGTTCTGATAAACTGGCTGTGGTATGTGTGGCGAAGTTTTCTGCTGTAAAGGATTTTCTATTTGATTCGTTTTTTTTACCTTGACATTTATTACTTTTATAGGATTACTTAAAGCATAGTTTCTAAACCTTTTTAATGTCGCGACCCCCTGAAAAGCCAAAAAAGAAGTAAAAAATCTTGCAACCCCCTCACTATCAAATTGGTTGAAAGATAAAAATCCAAGCATCTGGCAGTGATCTCCTCGTTTTTCTCGGTAAAAAAAAGAAAAAATAGTTCTGCTATAGACGGCAGGAAAAATAAAAATATTTAATCGAGCTTCATCTTCTTCCGTCAACATAGATCGTAAAATTTAATTATTATTGGTTCGTGGCTAAATTCTTGGATTTTTATCCTTAGCCAGGTTGTGCCGGCCTGGCTTCGACGAGTCCAATTTAAAGACGAATCACCCTAGGACAGGTCGAAAATAATTCACTTTTGTGTGCTTGCAATGTCGATCCACATTAGTAGGGGAGTTGACGCTTGGAAAAATCATGTCGTCCTAACTTTCTGCCGCCTTGGTATATAAGCTTTTCAGGTACTTTCGAGCATTTTTTATAATATGACTTTTTTTCGGGAAGTGGACCCATCTCAACGAACAGAGGCCTGAGACAAGGAGACTCTCTATCCTGCTTACTATTTAACATTTTATTAGAAAAAGCGGTCCGAGAGGCACGCATTGAAACCAGAGGGACAATTCTAAACAAGTCTGTTCAGGTAATGGCATATGCAGATGATATAGTCATCATAGGCAGGACAATGACTGCAGCAAAGGAAGCCTATGTAGCGCTAGAAAAAGCAGCATCGAAATCTGGACTTATCATCAACGAAAATAAAACGAAACATATGCGGATCCCTAATAGAAATAGTAGAGGAAGAACAGGACAAAATATAACAATCGACAGATATAACATAGAATCCGTAAACGAGTTCACATATCTAGGAACGCAAATTAATAAAGACAACAACATTACTGCGGAAATTAAAAGAAGAATACTGCTAGCGAACAAAACATACTACAGAATGTTGAAATATTTTAAGTCTAAAAGAATAAGCAGGCGTATAAAATTCAAGTTATATAAAACCGTAATAAAACCAGTACTGATGTACGGATCGGAAGCATGGACGCTTACTAGGCATGACGAGCAGATCCTCGGAAGTTGCGAAAGAAAAATTCTCCGCAGGATCACAGGCGCAGTAAATGAAGAGGGAGTCTGGAGAAGAAGATACAACCACGAGTTGTACCAAATATACAAAGAACCAGACATTATAAAAAGCATCAAGATATCACGCCTACGCTGGATAGGACATGTAATGAGAATGCCGGAAGAAGCACCCCCGAAAATCCTGTTCCTTCAAACGCCAGAGGGAAGAAGGTCACAAGGAAGACCTAGGAAGAGATACAAAGACGACATCGAAATGGACTTACGCGCAATTGGGATTACCAACTGGAAGAGAGAGACACAGGACCGAGAACGTTGGAAGAAAATTCTTGAGGAGGCCAAGGCTCACAGAGGGCTGTAGCGCCAATGATGATGATGGACCCATCTCGTGATAGCGGGGGAGGGGTAAAAAGGGGGTGAAATTGAAAAAAGGTCGCTGAGCATGTAGGTTCTGTTAGGGCTAAATAACCGTTAAATACTACTGGCAGACATTTTTGACCATAGCTAATAGTAAGGGCTATTTCTTAACTATGCAAAAAGTTTAGAGCCGTTTTCTTTGAAAGTGGTGTAAGTCCATTTTTGACAAAAAGTTAGTTAATGATAATTGCTTTGAAAGTTGTGTAAGTCCACTTTCTGCAAAGACATAAATTTCTGGACATTCTTAACTTTCAAAATATGCCGATTTTGGAACTATTGAGACGTCCATATAGTCCAGGGAATCTATGAATGACTCAATGATAAAGTCCTAAAGCATGCTATCGAGATGCAAAAAATTTGGTCGGGTAGAAGAAAAAATTCTAAGATAGCGTTTTTTGCAAAAAATTCGGAAACAGGCGGAAAAGGGTTTTTCGCATTTATAGAAGCAACAAAGCAATATACAAAAAAAAAGTTAAATTAGAAAGTTGTAGAGAATAAAAATACCTATCGAATGACATTTGTTTGATACGATTTTGTTAGTTATTGCCCGAGGAAATCGCGAAACTTCATCGAAATCGTCGTTTTTTGTTTTCGCTGTGAACGGTTCAATTTTTATTATAATTATTTGTAATTAACACATATGTTACCTCTGCCAAGTAGAAATCGAGTACTTTTGAAAATTTGGAAAAAATTAAAATTGCGCCTTGTAAGCGAATTTTCGTAAAAAAGGTCTTTTTTTAAATCGGTCATTGCCCAGGATTGGGATGGCCTAGAGAAACAATCCGGGGCTCATATTCTTCATAAAGGATTGTGATAACACGTGTCGTAAGAAAAATTGTGTCTCTTTATAACCTCAAATAAAATGGATAAAAATCAAGTTGTTACATTGCAAAGGGCACTGTACTATTAATTGTCACTGGCTCCACCTTACCAACTTCCAGAGCATGAGTCAGTCAAAATTTGGTTTTTGTAATTAAAATTTCAACTAAAACCACCTTTTTCTCCAAAAAGTACCTAGTTAACTAATATTTTTTTTTGCAAAACTGAAAAGCTTGGACAATTTCCTATCAACAATGTCTGGACAATTTTTAAGCTATGGCCTTTACTTTTGAAGTTATTAGCAAGTTTGATGTTATTAGTTTATTTAACTTATTTAATAAAAGTTTCATAAGAAAAATTGGTTAGATTCAATTGAAATCCCATATTTAATATTTCATCAATGTATGATTTTTATATTTTGTTGACCTTGAAAATGGTGTAAGTTCATTTTAGATCATCAAAAGTATAAATTTCTTTTAACTATAATACTTTAAAAACGATCACATTATAAAATTAAATCAATTTAATATTGAAAAAACATACAGTGAGCGTATTAACATAAACCAATATTTTTCAATCCATTCAAACGCAAACCCTTATACATATCTCCATATCATATAAAGTGGACTTACACCACTTTCAAAGAAAACGGTTCAAATATCTCGAGTTCACGTTAACAAAAATGAACTTTCTTTTTTCTAAATTAAAGGTCCCAAAATTCTCTACTAGCCCAGTCACTTTATACATGAACCTCTAAAAAAACACAACTGGAGATTTTACAGCGGGATTCTCTTTACTTTGGGGTAATAAATAATTTCCCAAAAGTCCATAAAGCCAACTGACCGGCCGGAGGGTTAAAGGTTACGGAGGGTCAAATGTCACGAAAATCAGTTTTTCTCAAATATCTCGTAAATTTTCGGTTTTACGTAAATTTTGGCTAAGTAAAATTTGTTCGCGAGATAAATGTGCATAAAAATGTCCTTTAAGAAATTTACGTAGAACCAATGGTTTTCGAGGTAAGGGGCTGAGAAAACTCGGGCATCGCGCTGCATTCGTTTCCACAACATCTTTGAAGTAGAATGCAAGCAGCGTTTTAACATCGTATCCCCAGTGGGCCTAGTTCGTAGGTTACAAGTTATAATATAATTTTGTTGATTATCTCTCTGCCTCTTCTATTTCCACTTCTTTCATATTGCCTCCTTCATCAACATTCATCTCAGAGGAAAACAACGAAATGCGGTCGACGTTATAATCGTTCAACTCAGGTTCAATGGTTGTATCCTCGGACATCGAATTGAGACACGACGGGCCCCGACAAGAACCAATCCTACTTTCCTGCATCCACTTCCCATCATCCACCTCTAAGAAATGCCAACTGGAGATTTTCCAGAGAGGTTCTCTTTATTTTATTGTCACAAATAATTACTCAAAAGTCCATAAAGCCAACTGACCGGCTATTCAAGTTGCGGAGGGCTTAAGGTCACAGAAATCAGTTTTTCTTAAATATTTCGTAAATAATTTGTTTTACGTTAATTTTGGCTGTACCCTTTGTTAAGTACCCTTGTTACTCCAACGATCTACTAACAATTGACCGACTTGAGGAAAACTTCCGTCGAGTTATTCGCGAAATAAGGCCGCAAACAAAATTTGGTTAACAGAATGGGCCACTGTCAAGCCAGCCGCCGCAGCCATTTGGGTGAAATTGTTTTACATAAATAATCGGAAGATATACTCTCTTTAATAAAGGAGCATTCATTGAAAAATATTGAATGGTGTAGTTTTAATAACAATTTCAAAAAGAAACTAACAGGTGGCCATCCGTTTATATGCACCGAAGAAGGCTTAAGCCCTAGACAGACTGGCACGCTAATCGGGATTATGACGTCAGAATGACGTATACCGATATAAAAGCTATGAGAGTAAACTGGATTTATAATTCTCAATATACAACTCGATTTGCCTGGATTTGTTTACCATTTACTGCCATCAGCGCCATTAGTGGTGAGTTACTTTATCAAAATTGAATGTCATCTCCTAGTTGAAAACGTAAGAAAAATATTTATTGTGGGAGCACTTCGTAGGAAACAAGGGAAAAATTCACAATTATTTAATTTAAAAGAAATTGAGAACTTAGGGAGTCTACCAAGGTAATAGTTAAAACGTTTATATCAGCTGACAATTAATCTGGATCAAGAAGCCGGATGTGTCACTATGATATTAATCCGGATTCCGAAAGTCAAGTATGACGTCATAATCCTGATTAAGTGTGCCAGTCTGTCTAGGGCTTTAAACTGTTGAAATATTGACAGGCTTGTAATCTGATATAGTCTGGGATCTCATTCATAAAGCCCTAGACAGACTGGCACGCTAATCGGGATTATGACGTCAAAATGACGTAGATCGATATACAAGCTATGAGAGTAAACTGGATTTGTTAATCCTCAATATACAACTCGATTTGCCTAGATTTGTTTACCATTTACTGCCATCAGCGCCATTAGTGGTGAGTTACTTTATCAAAATTGAATGTCATCTCCTATCTGAAAACGTAAAAAGAATGTTTATTGTGGGAAAACTTCGACGGAAACAAGGAAAAAATACACAATTATTTAATTTAAAAGAAATGGAGAATTTAGGGAGTCTTCCACGGTAAAAGTTAAAAAATTTATACCAGCTGACAATTAATCTGGATCAAGAAGACGGATGTGTCACTATGATATTAATCCGGATTCCGAAAATCAAGTATGACGTCATAATCCGGATTAAGTGTGCCAGTCTGTCTAGGACTTAAAACGCTGCCACAAGAATACACAACAAACACATGCACTCGTATAGGATAATGGGTATGTGTTGCTCCACAGTTTGTCACCCAGATTTCTCGGAAACTATTGGTTCTACGTAAATTTTGTATAGGACATTTTTATGCAGATTTATCTCACGAACAAATTTTACTTAGCCAAAATTTACGAAAAACCGATAATTTGCGAGATATTTGAGAAAAACTGATTTTCGTGACCTTTGACCCTCCGTAACTTGAGTGGCCGGTCAGTTGGCTTTATGGACTTTTGGGAAATTATTTGTGACCCCAAAATAAAGAAAATCCCGCTGTAAAATCTCCAGTTGGATTTTTTAGAGGTTTGGCCATTTTTTTATAAAGTGACTGGGCTGTACCAGATCTGATAAAAAATTGTAAATTACATTAAAAAATTCTTTCGAAAGGTGGCGTTCAGACCTACAATTTGAAAAAAGAAATTTTCATTTTGGACTTAATAGCATAAAATGGCGGCCATTTATTAATTTTGAATAACAAATGCAATTTTGGCCAACGGGTTCAGTAATTTGACACCAATTTTTCAGGGTCTTTTTATAACATCAAAAAGTATATTTTTTGAAAGTTCCATACAAATTGGTTTTGTTGACTATCTTGGGCATTAAAATGAAAAAAATAAAAATAAAAATGTGTATGTACTTCAGAGACTTGAAACCAACAAGGATTTATTTGCCAATTTTATTACGAAGAGACTGGTTTTTAGTTTGCAGCGATCCGACTTATAGAACCGGAGTTATTCACATTTTAAGCTCGAAAAACGTGGTAAAAAAAACTTTAATCCGTACTAATATTATAAATGCTAAAGTAACTCTGTCTGTTACGCTTTCACGCTTAAACCGCTGAACCGATTTTAAAGAAATTTGGTACGGAGATAGATTAGACCTTGGAGAAGGACATAGGGTACTTTCTGTCGCGAATAAAAGGCTTGAAGGGGTTGAAATAGAGGATGAAAGTTTGTATGGGAGTCCTTTATTATCCTTACATATTATAAATTTAAGTCCGTGTCGCGCTGAGTTTGTGTATGTTCGAGCTAACCTCAGAAACTGCTGCATGGATTTTCATAAGGCTTTCACCAATAGAAAGAGATACTATCTAGCAAGTTTATTCCTTATAATTTATGAGCATTTTGTGAAAATAAGCTACCAGTATGATGATATTTGTGAATTCATTGTCTCTTCTAAGAGCGTCCGTGGCGTGTGCTGCGCAAATAGTTAAAGACTCCTACACCGTGCAACCGATCTTAATGAAATTTTAGCCATCTGCTATATACATTAAAAAAGAAACAACATAGGCTTTCTAAAGCCACCCCGAGAAGTGGCCGTCACGGAGAGCTTCGTTGAAAATTTGCTACAAAGCGAGGTAGAATACATTTTACGATGCTGAAACTTTGTACGTATAGGTTTTTCGGCAGGAGAAAGCGAATAGACCTCGAAACCTGATTTTTGAAATTCAAAATGGCCGCCGAAATATGACCGAAATTTAAAATGGTCGCCCAAATATGAATTTTCCAATTGTGTTCCAATTTCAATGAAAGTGGTTATCTAGGGATTTTTAAGGTAGCAAATAATGAATTTATGATCACCCCTGAAGTTTTAAGTATAAGTGTACGATTCTGCATTACGGGAAGGGGCTGGCGTCTGGGTCAACAAAAAAACCTGGGTCAGTGACATTGCAGGTGAGAACCCAGGGCCAGGTAATTGTACGTGACTCCAACTGTATACCGTCAAAAGCCCATTTTTAAATCTTAAATTAGTATAATCCTTTTATTTGTTTTTCTTTCACGATAATATTTTTTTGATTATTGAATGTTTAATTTAACAAAAAAAGATTATAGTATGAATAACACTGTGGATCTGACATATTTTCTTGAGATTATACTATGTGCCTAATAGTTGCTGGCAAAAGCCTATTTTTAAATACTCTTTCACTAATATTTATTTTTGGGGGTGGTTACATCTTTGGATATTTCATGTATCGATTTTACCAGAAAGCCCCATAAGCTTATCACGGGCAACGCCGTGCGGGTCTTACTATTTTCTTCTTCTATATTTATAAAATTGGATGTATATGTACATATGTATGTATGTATGTTTAACTTCTAAACCATTCAACCGATCGCCACAAAAGTTTAACCACATATTACTTACATCAAGGCAGTGGTTTTGGCATCGGTGCCTACTTTCAAAAATCACTCCTAGGGGGCGCTGTTATAGAGATCTTTGTTAAAAATTCGATATAAAGGACAATAATATACGTTATACGAAATGGTGAAAATTTATACATTGAGGTTTCTGGGTACGAGAAAGCGATTGGTGATGTCCATTACTTACGCAACGATGGCGGTTCCAAGATGGCGGCCGAATTTTGCAATTGTGTTCCCAACCCCCGCATGGATATCAAATAAAGGGTATGACAACTAAAATAATATTAGCTGTGTGGCGTTATTCCAAATTCAAAATGGCGGCAAACACAAAGTGGCGGCCAACCCAAAATGGGGGATTACATTTTTCTTTACAACGTGCTCGGTACTGGTATAAAAAAATTGGGTGACAAGTACAATACTATTGCTGTGTGGCGTCATTCCAAATTCAAAAGGGGCCAACATAAAACGGCGGATTACCTTTTTCTTTACAACATGCTCGATCTGTTGCATGTCTAATTATATGCTGGACATTTTTTTACCCTTCTACCCGAGTAAAAATAAATGATGGCCTTAGAACGGTCAAATGCCGACTGTGATTGAAACATAGTCCTCGGCCATCTGGCGGTTAACAGAAGGCTCGTTGCAGGACAGTACGGCCGTACAGGGGGCGATTGACGGTGAAACAATGGCCTTACAGTTCCAATAATGGCCATACGACGGTGGTACGGCGGCCGTATGGTTGCTATTACGGGTATACGACGGTGGTACAGTAGCAGCAACGTGGATATTCGCCCTCCTATAAGAAAATATATTTCACTGCAATTAAATGTTTGATTTTTTTTCGGTTGTGTTTTTTTCAAGTCGTTAAATAACAAAATTTCCCACTAAAATATAAATCAACACGCACCACACACTTCACGTACAACAAACCGACGACTGGCGAGCTCGTTTCTCTTGTGCATCGACATCTTTAAGTAGGATAAATCGAAAGAACCATTGTACATAACGAAAATGATGAAGTTCCCATAAAACACATTCAACAATACATTTGGTGCAGATTCTTTTTTTGGCTCAAATTTTCCGTCGAATGCCCGTTTTACAGCTCAGTACTTGACCTTTTAAATTTTTGGGTCAAATTTGGCCGTCGTAAGGCCGTATGTCTTCTTCTTCTTTAACGGCTCTACAACCGGGATCCGGTCCTGGCCTCTCGCAACTGTTCTCTCCACCGGTCCCGATTCTGAGCCGATGTCATCCAGTTTGGCATCCCTATGCTCTGAGCGTCCTGGTCTACGCCATCCTTCCAGCGGAGGTTGGGTCTCCCTCGCTGTCGCACCCCATAAGTCTTACCGCAGAGAACTTTCCGAGCAGGCTCATCTTCACTCATACGAGCTAGATGTCCGGCCCACCGGAGTCTACCGAGCTTTATTTTCTTCACATCTATGTCGCGATAGCGCTCGTAGATCTCGTCATTGTAGAGTCTCCGGAATCGTCCTTCCTCACATACGGGGCCAACAATCCTCCGAAGTATTTTCCTCTCGAACACCGCCAAGAGGTTAGAGTGCCTTTTGCTAAGCACCCACGTTTCGGATGCATATGTGAGGACCGGCAAGACCATCGTCTTATATAGTAAAAGTTTAGACGTTATGGTTAGATGCTTAGATTTGAAGAGCCTTGACAGGCTATAGTAGGCCTTGTTGGCTTTTAGCAGTCGTGCGCGTATTTCAGGTTCCATGGTATTGTCGGCTGCTACTATTGACCCAAGGTAGGTAAATGATTTTACCACATCAAACTCGTCTTCCTCTACCTTGATTGTGGGACCAATGTTAGGTGTTCTTGCAGACGAGGCCACCATGTACTTTGTTTTGCTTTCGTTGATGTGCAGTCCTAGATTTCCTGCCGCCCGCTCAATCTGGATGAAAGCTTCTTGTACAGCTGTTGATGTTCTTCGAATGATGTCAATGTCGTCTGCGTAAGCCAGTAATTGGGTGGACTTGTGGAGGATTGTGCCCCTTGATGTCACGCCCGAATCACGGATCACTTTCTCCAACGCCAGGTTGAAAAGGAGGCAGGCCAGACCGTCCCCTTGTCGGAGTCCATTATAGATGTTGATTGGTCTGGACAGTGTTCCGGATACCTTTACTTGGCTTGTCACATTGGTCATGGTCAACCTACATAGTCTTGTCAGCTTATTGGGAATGCCGAATTCTATCATGGCTTTGTAGAGTTCTACTCTGGCTATGCTATCATAGGCGGCTTTAAAGTCTATGAAGAGGTGTTGGATTGAGTTTTGAAACTCTAGACATTTTTCCATAGCCTGCCTCAAAGTGAAAATCTGATCGGTTGTTGATTTGCCTGGGCTGAAGCCACACTGGTATTGGCCTACGATATTTTTAGCGTATGGGGCCATCCTGTTTTGTAGGATGGCGGAGAATATCTTATACGCGGTACTCAACAACGTTATACCACGATAATTGCTGCACGTTGTGATATCTCCTTTTTTATGTACCGGGAAGAGGATGCCTTTTCTCCAGTCTTCTGGCATCGCTTCCTGCTCCCATACTTGCACAATTAATTCATGAATCGCTTGGTGTAATGTAGGCCCTCCATATTTAACCAGCTCCGCAGGGATGCCGTCTGCACTCGAGGCCTTGTTGTTTTTGAGCCGGGTGATGGCACTGCTAACTTCTGCTAAGCTTGATGGTGACAGCGTAGCATTATCGTCAGATATTGGTGGAGCCTCCAAATCCTCAGTTAGCTCGCCATTTAGCAATTCATGAAAGTGCTCTTCCCATCGCTCCAAGATGCCTTGAGGATCGGTTATCAGATTCCCTTCTTTGTCCTTGCAGTATGTGCAACGAGGTGTGAATTGCGTCATACCGCGTACTCTTCGGTAGAACTCCCGCGCCTGGTGCGGCCGCCGCTCTCTGTACCGTTCTAGTTCACAAACGAGATTTTTCTCCCAGGATTCCTTTTTTCGTTTGTGAATTCTCTTTTCTTCTTTTCTGAGCTCTTTATATTTCTCTTCGCGTGCTCGGGTTCTCTGAGACTGCTGCATTGCTCGATACGCAGCATTCTTACGTTCAGCTGCCAGCTTGCATTCATTATCGAACCAGTTGTTCCGATCTCTACGACTTCTGCCTAAGATGGAATCAGCAGTACTAATGACAGCATTTTTAAGGCGGTTCAAGCTCTCGTCGACGCCTGGCATCTCATCCCCAGGACTTGCTCTTCTGAGCGCGAGTTCTAACGCCTGACCGTAGCTGTTTCTGGCCATTTCGTTGCGGAGTGCAGCTGTGTTGATTCGAGCCTGATCAGCGGATACAAAGCTTTTCAGCGTTGTAATGCGCTCTCGGAGCACCATACCAACAAGATAGTGATCTGAGTCGAAGTTGGCACCTCGGTACGTTCGTACCGTCATCAGACCCGAAAGGTGGCGGCGGTCTATCAACACATGGTCTATTTGATTGCGAGTCGCCCCATCAGGAGATATCCAGGTGGCTTTATGGATATCTTTACGCGCAAATCTGGTACTTGCAACGACCAAGTTCTTACTTGCTGCCATCTCTATAACTCGCTGCCCATTGTCATTAGTGTTCTCATGCAAGCTGTGGGTGCCGACATATTGCCTGTATACGGGCTCCCGGCCTACTTTGGCGTTCCTGGTCTCCCAATATGATTTTTACATCATATCTGGGGCAGGCATTAAGTTCCCGTTCAACTACGTCGAGGAATTCTTCTTTTTCATCGTCCGGGGACTCTTCTGTAGGTGCGTGAACTTTTATGAGGCTGATGTTCTTAAATTTGCCTCGCACACGAAGGGTACATAGCCTTTCGTTTATTGCTTTAAAGCCGATAATGGTAGGCTTCATCCTTTTGCTGACCATAAAACCTACCCCGAGCACATGGTGTTTCGTATGACAGCTGTAATATACGTCATAATCAGGTTTTTGCAAAACACCATTCCCTGTCCATCGCATCTCCTGAATGGCGGTAATGTCAGCTTTATATGTTGACAGGGTATCGGCCAGATGTTGTACAGCTCGAGTTCTGTACAGAGTTCGTACGTTCCATGAGAAAATTCTTAAATCATTTTGCCTTTTTCGTTGCCGTGGTCGTCGTCGTTTTTTCCAGTATCCGAGGCATGTTGCTCGTTCCGTAATGTTTGTTTTTTACGGGTGAGGTTATTAGCCTCACGCCAACCTTACTTGCAAGGGACTAGCCCGATCATGTTAGCCTATCCTCTCTCATAGGATAGTTACCAGTGGCCACCGCTAGGAGGTTATGATCGCACTTCCATCAGTCCGGAATAGTTACGGCACGTGCATGTTATGCTACATGTTATTCCCCCTATTCCGCTGATGACTGACCACTAAGGCCGTATGTGCTCCCATTAAAAATGGTTAAAAACTCTACGGCCATCATATGCCCCTTAAAAAGCCAAGCGGCCGGTGTTTGCCCTTTATAAGGCCGTTTTTTATTTTTAATCGGGTATTCGTCTCAAGCCGAAATGAAAAAAACAGAGAGGCAATGTGTGTGTAATGTATTTATTAGTTTTTTTAGGGCACCAAATTGTGCATTTTTGGGCAAAATTTTCAAAATTGATTACTTTTTTTGGGAGAAATAATTTGGAGAGGAGGAGGGCGCCATAAGCGAAGTTCTGCACATGGCCTCTTAGCTCTTATCCCCAGGCATAGCAAAATCTATGCGGACGATTCTGAATATTGTCTAGGTGTCTGTTGTGCACGTAGTACACAATTTTTCATCATCGAATATTAAAAAAGTTGTAACATACTATAAATATTTTTAAGTATCCAAAATAAATTTTTGCAGATTTGTTCTTTTTTTCATTATACCTTTTTCCTACCGCGGACTGCGCACACACAATCTTTTTTTATTGAAAGGTGTTTCAACGCACGCGGGTTTTTGCTAGTTATTGTATACTTCTTATGTTTTTGTTGTCTATGCTTGTAGCAGCCAGCGTTATGAAGATCCCAGACGCTATCAGATTACAACCCTATGAAGATTTTAACAGTTTAAGCCTTCTTCGGTGCATATAAAAGGTGGGCCATCTGTTAATTTCTTTTTGAAATTGTTATTAAAACGACACCATTCAATATTTTTCAATGAATGCTGTTTTATTGAAGAGAGCATATCTTCCGATTACACCGGTCAACACAAATTTTGAGTCTGAGTTCTGCGTATCTGATTTGTATTTCTCTCACATTACTAATTAAAGAAAAAATAGCTTTACCTGAAAAAGTTTGCTTTTGTAGATGACAGAATGAAAGTCTTGATGAAAACATTCACCTTATTCGTGCGAACAACCACCAATGTTTTCTTTAAGAACTTTCTGCAACACATGTTCTTAAAGTTAACAAACGTAGTTGAAATAAGCTGTTTGTAATTGTCATCTATATTGTTTTCGAGAAAAACATGAACCGCTGCTTTGAAGCTGCCCCACGCTTGACTTTCGTGAGTTTTGAGTAGCTGTCAACATTCATTGCTTGCCTTTATTTGTGGTCCGACTAAAATTCATACCAGCTTTTACTTTGGCTTCCGATAAACTAGGATAGAAATTCTTTAAATTTTGAAAAGCATCAGAAAGCTTTAACGAATTGCTTCCAGTTGTATAGATATGTCGGTTCTGACGCAGTGACATTATCGGTTGGAGTCCAGAATATCAAAGCTAGTGGCGATATCTCTAGAGTATTAAAGCTCATCGAAAGCTTTTAAGTCCACCAAAAACTCACCACAAAGGTTGTTGTCCAAGCTTCAAGCCAAGAACAAATCAAAGTCCAAGCTTCAAGCTAAGCCCACTTTCACACCCGAGGCTAAAACCGATGACTTTACTGTGCCAGAAACGACATAGCTATACTAACAGCATTCGTAGATCTCGTAGGTGTAGAGTCTCAAATCATCCTCCCTCATATAAGGAGCTTAACAATACTTAGTTATCAATACATTTAACAATACTTAGTTATTTGCTCATACAAAAGCTTAAATATGTATTGATCATTGTTAACGGTACAAAAGCAAAGTTTTTCAAGAGTCAACGATGGTTTTAGTTATTTTTTGGTACAAAGGCTTAGAAAATCATCATTAAAATATAGACTCAAAAAAAAAATTTGTTTTTGTTGACCTGTGTTATTTATGTAAAACAATTTCACCCAAACGGCTGCGGCGGCAGGCTTGGCAGTGGCCCATTCTGGTATCCAAATTTTGTTTGTGGCATTATTTCACGAATAGCTCGACGGATGTTTTCCTCAAGTGGGTCAATTGTTAGCAGTTCGTTGGAGTAACAAAGGTACTTAACATATGTTATACCATTTTAACTCTAAGAACACGAGGATATTCCTGTTTTGCGCTAAGAAATATACCGTAGTGTTTTCGCTCTCTTTCTTATTTTAACAATTTGCTCCGAGGGTGTCATTTGTACTAACCTACCATTGATTACCAGCGATTGTTCCGCCTCCACAGAAATCTTAGCAAAATCAAATTATCCTTCTCGGCTAATTCTCTCACTGCTATCAGCTTATATTTTCCTAAACACCAAAGGCGAGGAATCCATTTATAAAAAAGAACAACTCGACTTTGGAGCAATCTTAACCATTCTGTTTTTCCAATTTGCTGAAACATCCAAGAGTTCAAACTCAAGGTTCATCGGTCTCCCCTCAACAGAATCCTGACTTCTCATAACATGACTTAAAACAATCTCTTCTTCGAGCTAAGCTTGCTAATAGAAATTGTAACTCGACAGCGACATGACGGACTGGTAGTCCAAATGGTAGTAGCCTCAGATCTTAGTTAACAAAAGAACGTGTGAGAAGAAGAACAGTAATATTTTTCGGGAAATAAATAAGAACGAATTTTTTTCTCAAAAATGGCTACATAATTGTTTTTTTATTTACTTGTTATAAGATAATATTTTTATTGAATATAGACGGGAAAATTACTCATGTTCCTCTCATCGATAGAAATACATTTAAATTACAAAATGGCTAGCTCAACCTCCTCTTGATATTTGTGGAATATTACTGTTCTTCTCACACGTTCAAATAAAAAACAAGCTTTAACTTTGGTTTTTCTGATCTTTTTAAGGTGAAACTGCAATTGAAAATTTAGGATAAGTGCAGCTAAATAAGCAGCCTTATTCTCGTTGTGGAGTGACGTGACAGATGTCACTTCGACCTTAAATTGGTATTCTCATTGTCAATCTGAGAGGCTTCTGGCGACTAGATCTACAAACGTGGTATTTTTTTTAATTGTCGCAAGGTGGTGTGTGAAGTGATATTTCCCTCGATACGTTTGTAGGTATCAACAGTTTCATTCCACCGCTTCGCTCGTAGTCACGCCACTCGCCAACGAGAATAACCACTAAGTTGTACACTCAACAAATCTTATGCTGGGTTTCGGCTTGCTTCTGATAAAACAATTTTTGTTTAATTTTTTCATAAGATCAATCGGAAGAAGTGAAAAAAAAAAAAAAAAAAAAAATTTTTTTTTTTTTTTTTTTTTTTTTTTTTTTTTCATAAGATCAATCGGAAGAAGTTAACTCCGCCATAGCCGGTCCCAAGCCCGGTGGAGAAAGGAGGAGGGGAAAAGGAGTCGAAGACCTGAATGTCGATCAACATCACGACTTGGGAGAGGTGCATATGGGCGCCCTGCATAGCAGGGATAACCTCATAGTGCCAATCCCAGCAGATGAGTAGACTCAACGGCCAGTCTAGGGGTCGAATAGGAGGCAGCCCCTCCACTAGAATAAGGGTCTGTGGGCTAACAACCCACAACCACGAAAACCTCTTTGTTATGAGAACTCAAGAGCAAGAAACCGGACGGATTACTCGGCAACGACCTGGCATACGAAAAAAGGCTAACGATTTAATATTATGTACTTGGAACGTAAGATCATTGTATAGGGCAGGAGCACTTAGGACACTCCTGGAAATATTTGATAAATACAAAATGGACATTTTGGCTATACAGGAGATGCGATGGACCGGGCAAGGTATAATGGACAAAAGGAAACACACTGTATACTATAGTTGCCACCCTAGAGAACATATAATGGGAACAGGATTCATAGTTGGAAATAAGTGCAAGCATTTAGTAATAGATTTTAAAGCTATTAACCCAAGGAGCTGCTATCTACGAATAAAAGGAAACCTGTTCAACTATAGCATTATCAATGTACACTCACCCACTGAAGATAAATCAGAGGCAGAGAAAGACGAATTTTACGATAATGTAGAATCAGCCTATCTTAGCTGCCCACGTCATGACATTAAGATAGTCTTAGGTGATTTAAACGCCAAGATTGGGAAAGAAGGAATATTCCGCCCTACAATTGGTCCATACAGCTTACACGACGAAAGTAACGACAATGGTGTAAGACTTATAAACTTTGCAGCATCCGCAAACATGACCGTAAAAAGCACCTACTTCCAGCATAACAGAATACATAGGATGACATGGCTCTCACCAGATAATCGAACTTGTAACCAGATCGATCATGTCCTCATTGACGGTAGGCATAGTTCGACCATATTAGATGTCAGAACGCATAGAGGGGCCAACGTTGACTCAGACCACTTCATGGTCAAATGCAGGATCAGAGCAAGACTTTCCAATGTTAAAAAAGAAAGATTAACACGCACACCAAAACTTAACATAGCAAGTCTAGCAGATGAGGTAAAAGTTAGCGAACTTGAAACCAAATTAAACGAAGCATTTAATGCCATTAACAACCATGATCCGCACAATATCGGTAACATCAATGAGACGTGGTCCAGGTGCAAGGAAGCTATAGAGCAATCATCATATGAAGTCCTAGGTGAAGCACGTAGACCTGCCCGTAGTGAGTGGTTCGACGATGAATGCAGGATAGCAACAGAACAGAAAAACAAGGCGTATAAAAGAAAACTAAAAAGACATAACACTCGAAACGCAGAAGAAGATTACAGAGCTAGACGAAGAGAGGAAAAAAGAGTACATAAAAGAAATAAAAGAGAATTCGAAAAGCGCAAGATGGAAGAGCTAGAATCCCTTCATAGTGAGGGAGAAATAAGACAGTTCTACAAGAAAATAAGAGAGGGTAGAAAAGAATTTAAACCTAAGACATCAGCCTGCAGAGACATGCAGGGAAATATTCTAAGCGAGACAGGACAAGTTCTAAATCGGTGGGTGGAACATTTCAGTGAACTCTTGGATCAACATGAAGAAGGACATAGTGGACACACATTTGATAATAACGAAAGAACCAGGAATGCTGAAACAATACCAGAACCTACCGTACAGGAAGTAGAAGAAGCTATAAGTAAGCTTAAAAATAACAAGTCTCCAGGTGTAGACAATATACCAGCCGAAATATATAAAAAATGTAGTAATATATTAAAAATACACTTGCACAAGATTGTACAACACATTTGGAGGCATAAAGAACTACCTGACGAATGGAACATAGGAATAATCTGTCCTCTGCACAAAAAAGGGGACCAGCTTGAATGTTCAAACTACAGAGGTATTACGTTACTGAACGTAGCATATAAAATATTCTCGTATATCCTGTATACTCGCTTATTGTACCAATATGACAGAGTGATTGGCAATTACCAGTGCGGATTCAGGAAACAAAAGTCCACAACCGACCATATATTCGCATTACGACAGGCAATTGAGAAGACGAAAGAATTCAACATAGAGACCCACCTCTTTTTCATAGACTTTAAAACAGCATATGATCTTGCCCTACGACCAAAAATCTACGAAGCAATGGTGGAGCTGAATTTTCCAGATCAATTAATTCAGCTCACTAAAACCTCATTGAGTCGAGTGATAAACAGAGTAAGAATACAAAGCAACGTATCGGTGCCTTTTGAAACGAACAGAGGCCTGAGACAAGGAGACTCTCTATCCTGCTTACTATTTAACATTTTATTAGAAAAAGCGGTCCGCGAGGCACGCATTGAAACCAGAGGGACAATTCTAAACAAGTCTGTTCAGGTAATGGCATATGCAGATGATATAGTCATCATAGGCAGGACAATGACTGCAGCAAAGGAAGCCTATGTAGCGCTAGAAAAAGCAGCATCGAAATCTGGACTTATCATCAACGAAAATAAAACGAAACATATGCGGATCCCTAATAGAAATAGTAGAGGAAGAACAGGACAAAATATAACAATCGACAGATATAACATAGAATCCGTAAACGAGTTCACATATCTAGGAACGCAAATTAATAAAGACAACAACATTACTGCGGAAATTAAAAGAAGAATACTGCTAGCGAACAAAACATACTACAGTATGTTGAAATATTTTAAGTCTAAAAGAATAAGCAGGCGTATAAAATTCAAGTTATATAAAACCGTAATAAAACCAGTACTGATGTACGGATCGGAAGCATGGACGCTTACTAGGCATGACGAGCAGATCCTCGGAAGTTGCGAAAGAAAAATTCTCCGCAGGATCACAGGCGCAGTAAATGAAGAGGGAGTCTGGAGAAGAAGATACAACCACGAGTTGTACCAAATATACAAAGAACCAGACATTATAAAAAGCATCAAGATATCACGCCTACGCTGGATAGGGCATGTAATGAGAATGCCGGAAGAAGCACCCCCGAAAATCCTGTTCCTTCAAACGCCAGAGGGAAGAAGGTCACAAGGAAGACCTAGGAAGAGATACAAAGACGACATCGAAATGGACTTACGCGCAATTGGGATTACCAACTGGAAGAGAGAGACACAGGACCGAGAACGTTGGAAGAAAATTCTTGAGGAGGCCAAGGCTCACAGAGGGCTGTAGCGCCAATGATGATGATGAATCGGAAGAAGTTTGTAAATGCAAGATTATCGATATGAAGGCAACTACATGAAGTTCAGGAAGGTTAAAACGTGATTGCATTTATTTGTCCCCTGCTGGATGACAATTCTTGACTTGATGTCGTCCAGCATCACTTCACTTATATTATATGCAAACATTTTTATTTAGCAGTTAAAAGCGACTTACTTAGAAACGTGATTACTAGATTGATGGACAAAGCACCACAAATGCAATAACTCACGTGTGACAATCGTATGGTCACAACTAAACAGCATAAATCCCCTAATAATTAGTTGACGCGCTTTAAGTGAGCCACTACGACAGTAAACAGGTTGAAAAATACTTGACGTACGTACCGCTGGTAAGGTGTAAGCGGTCCAAAGAAAATAGAGAAAAAAATGCATTGATTTAAGCGTTAGTACAATACAGCTGGTGGTAAGCCAGGCCCATTCATCATTTATCATGGCTCAAAGCTTGTAATCTGGGTTTTTTGCTCTCCAGTCGCACTGCACAAGATTTTGCGGTTGATTTCTTTCACTGAAGGTGACTGATTTTTTATTCTTTTCCATCTTTTTTTGTGTGAATGAAATGAGTTTTTCTTCAGTGTCACAACGTTTTACAACCAAACGAAATTCATGTTTTGTCGCTTTTTGTAATCTCGATGGTCAAGGGCATGACAGTGTTCAAAACAAATCTTTTTAAAAGACTACAGAATTTCGTGGGTTGTGATCTGTATTATTTTTGTCGTTATGAAAGTACTTGAACATTTATCAAAGCAACTTTCTAAGCATTTAATTTTCAGTGACAGATAAATAATTAATATTCTTGCAACTGATATTCTGGTTTTTAGTTAATTTGCATAATTGACTCCTTATTCCTGCGATTTATCCACATTAGATTGCATAATCCTCATGCATAGTTGATCCCGATATTAAATATATAAAATTATTCGATGCAACCATAGCAAATAAACATGTTTTGAGTTTCATAAATAAATTAATTAAAATTACATTTCGAACGAGATTTTCTTGCATTTTGAAAACATTGTTGTTGTTAAATAAAAGGCAGTGGATGAAATGCAAATTACTGGAACTAGATTGATATTAGCCGGCGATATTATGCCTAGAAGTTACGTTAAAATTCTTTGATCAAATTTGCAATCTTGCTGCAGTTATATAATCATTGGGTGTTTTCGTAATAGGCCTGCCATTCTCACCTGTTTTAATGTTTACGCATTATCAATACCAAGTACATGGGGAGAAGTATGGACATTAATTGAAAAATGCATTTGTATAAAAACTTGTACGGTGGTTGTTATTAGCTCGTTCTATTTTTCAGTAAAATTCAACTGGCGAACCTCTCGCCACCTATCGCTGTGCCACCCCAAACACCAAACCCCTCACTTTTAACCCAAGTTGCCGAAGGCTGAAAGGCCTGAAAGGTGCCGATGCCCAGGCACCCGAGTAAAAATAATTTAGTTGCAGGCCCGGCTTTAGCGGTTGTGGCGCCCCGATGCAACTTTCTGTTAGGCGCCCTTTATAGGAAATTATGTCCGAAATTTTTTTCTTCAATAAAAAATGAAAATTAATCATGACTGGAACACAGAAAAAACTGAAAACAAGAACTTTCAATTAAAGAAAATGTCTTTTTAACCGACTCCAAAAAAGAGGAGGTTATCAATTCGACGCGTAGGTATGTTTTTTTGGTCCTGTTCACGCATAACTTTGTAACGCAATAACTTATTTGCTTTTTTCTTTTTTTGCTTGAGAGGGTAGTTTCCCACGGTGGTCCCATTTTTTTTAAATTCTGATAAAGGAGTTCGAAGGTAGGCTTAAAAAACTGGTAAAATTAGTACACTTTGAAGAGATAGAATTATTTTCAAAGGTATCACAAAATTCTTTATTGTCACCAAATACTTAAGAGGGACTTGGCGTAGCGTCTACAGTCTATAGCGTTATTGCGGGTTCAAACCCCGGGTCGGACAGTGCGACTTTTTTTCTTTTTTTCTCTTCTTCTAAATTCATTCTGATTGGATTAATGTGGTAAAGAATTATTAGAAACTGTTCGATTAGAAATTTCATGCATACTCATGTAGACTGTAGAGTATTCCTTTGAATTGGAAAACTATTTAACTGAATTTCTGAAGGACTCATTTAAATATTTTGCCAGCTCGTAGTAACACTCAGCGAGTTAAGTAACTACCTCTTGTCCGGGGGTTCCGAGTTCGATTCTTCGGACTGTTGCATTTTTTTTCAATCGACTTTATATTCTCACAATAAATATTGTTATCTAATTTCCTTCGGGGAATTTTGTTTCATATTAAATAAGTTTATTTAAATTACTCCGAAAATACGCAAATACATTACTGCGAAAACTATTTAGCTACTGCCTCGATTTTTATCGACGGCGGCGTGTCATACTTATCGTAATAAATAATTTTTTTTTAAATTGCCCCCGAAAAAAATGAACGGACTGAAAAGTACGAAATAAAATAAATTTTTAAAAACCAACTTCAAAAAAAACCATTACCGTGATGCACAAAAAAGGATGAAATAATTGTTGGTAGTTCTTTACAATACTAATCCAATCTGAAGGTTACTACTGACCTCCGAATGGCTCTTGACTCTGGTAATGTCGCTTTCCTCGTTTTTCTTGATTTCAGTAAGGCATTTGATAGTGTTGACCACATTCGCCTATTTACCAAATTGGCAACCCACATGAGGTTTACATCTTCTGCTACCTCCTTAATCCGCAGTTACCTGCAGAATCGTTCCCAAAAAGTATGGTTGCATAACTCGATTTCGGATCCCTTACCGATAACGTGCGGCGTTCCGCAGGGCTCCATACTAGGCCCATTACTCTTCTCTATGTACATAAATGATCTTAGCAGTGTCGTGACAAGCTGCAAACTCCACATGTATGCAGATGATATTCAGATTTACTTAAACAGCCGCCTTGGACTGGTTGTGAACTGTATTGCGGACATAAATGCATATCTCAAGCGCATTTATCAATGGTCTGTATCCAACCGTCTACAACTGAATGCCTCTAAATCCTGTTGCATTCCAATATATAGGAGTAAACTGGATACCGACCGCTTTCCACCTATCGTTCTTATGAACACATGCCTACCTTATCAAACGAGAGTCATAAACCTAGGTGTTCATCTGAATTCACAACTTACCTGCTGCGATCATATTTCTCACACGTTATCTAAAATATATGGTAATTTGCGGCGTCTCTGGCTATACGCCTCCATCCTACCCTTAGGGTCTCGCTCAAAGATAATTAAATCTCTAGTGTTACCATACTTTAATTACGCTAGCTTAGTGTTTCCTTCACTTGATGCTGCATGCCGTGGTAAGCTTAATGTGGCCTTCAACGACTGCGTAACGTTTTTCAGTCCATATCGTTTTTCCCTTCTGGGATGCACAATTGATGATTACCTTCTCATCAAGGCATTGACATTTGTTTATAAGCTTCTACATTCCGACCGTCCATCTTATATACATGAATATCTTCAAATTGGACGTACATCTAGAAGAACGTTATTTATACTGCCAAGGGTCTCTTTCTTAGTTGGGCAAAGATCTTTTTTTGTTCATTCGCTTCAAGTTTGGAATAGTCTGCCTTCTTACGTACACAATGCGGGGTCGTTAAATGTTTTCAGGAATCGCGTCTTCAATTTTTTGAATAACCAGTAATATTCCTTCAACTACATTCTTTTTAATTTTTACTTGTTTTGCTTTTGTTCCTTTTCATTATCTACTTTTTCTGTTTTTATTAATTCACTCACTCGTTCCGCTTTTTTATTAATTAATGTATTGAAATTATAATGTACATGCGTTTTTTAGCGTTAAAAGATTATGTAGTTTTGATGTACAATTCATTAAATAAACGAAATAGAAATAGAAATCAGAATGGATTTAGAAAGAAGAATCACTTTTGAAAAAATATTTTTGTAATTCTTTACAACATTAATCCAATCAGAATAGATCTAGAAAGAAGAATCACTTTTGAAGACGGTGCCAGGTTGAGTTTCATTGCACTCTTTCTTGCTTCGAAAATTGGTTTCATTTCTTTGTTAGCCTTATGCACTTAATACATCGCCCCGAAAACAGGTGTTAGCACCGTCTTCAAAAGTGATTGTTCTTTCTAGATCCATTCTGATTGGATTAATGTTGTAAAGAATTACAAAAATATTTTTTCAAAAGTGATTCTTCTTTCTAAATCCATTCTGATTGGATTAGTATTGTAAAGAACTACCAACAATTATTTCATCCTTTTTTGTGCATCACGGTATTGGTTTTTTTTTTGAAGTTGGTTTTTAAAAATTTATTTTTTATCTACCAAAAGTTTTTTTTAGAAAACTTAGGCCAAAAACACATTCGGCGCTGCATACTTCACGGCGCAAGCTTTATGAAGCCGAAGCCCATGGAAAGAAGCCACTGCAGCTATAATAATTTGAAGCTGTAAAAACCAACGGCAACTTGACGGAATTGTTGGCATTTAAATTTACAGGGACGAAGCATTTTATTTCAAAAAATATTTTCGGATTTTCCCTCACAAAATTTATTATTTTTGAAGTGAAGCTCTCGTTCGGGGGATTTTGAAGTGAAAGTTCCCTTCTCACGTTCTGGCGATTCGAGCAGGTACGAGTGAATTCAGAATTGGAAACGAAAAGAAGGACAGTATGAAACGGAAGTTGCCCACTGACATGTAGAATGGACTGCTCATCAGGAAATTTTAATGGCAAAAATTCATTCCATAGGTGGCAAACCTTTCTTCACTGACATGTAAACACGTCAGTTACTTTTGTAAATTAAAATTTTTTATATTCGTTTTTGGACGATGGAAACAAAATAAATTTTTGTTAAAAAAAAATAACAAATGCAATTTTGATGTTATTTCCCTTTTAAAATGCCTTTTTTCATTCATTACAAATAGTTAAACCATGCGAGGTTCTCCACCCACCCCTGTTTCATGTATATGTCAGTGATTCCGGGGCTTATGGGGGAAAGAGACAGAAATAAAAAAATCACTATACCCACCATTTTTTTGTAAATATTCTGACATTAGTTTAAAGGAAAAAATGAAATCAGGTATGGCAACTTTAATATCGTGCAACCGTTGTGGCGGTTTTATTTTAAATTTCGCTTTAAATCATTCCAGAATTTTATTGACTGTTCTTATTTTACTGCAAAGAGAAACAAATTATCGTATTTTGTGGTTTATTGAAAGCCAAGAGTAAAAATATTTAAGAAAATGGATAAGTGTGCAGTTTGTGAATGTCAAATTTTATTTTTTCAAGTTTGGCACTATCTGATTTTATTTCTGCCAATGAATGCACTGAAATCTTAATACGAAATTTAAAATTTAATTTGAGTTCGGTGACAAAAGGGGCTTATGGATGAGCGAGAGAACTATACTTTCCTATACTTTTTGAGGCCATGAGTTTGTATGGAAATAATGTCTGATGAGCAGTCCATTACAAATGGTTTACAAATAATATTCGATCTGTCAAAATTCAAAAAATGAGCGCGATATTTTATTACGTTAAAAAATATAACAAATAGAAAATGCAACTCGAATCAAAATATTGTACGCGAAGTTTCACTTCTGTCTTGTGTTCTTTAATACACAATCACATTTTTCTTCCATTTCAAATTTCCGCTTTTTCACTTTTTTCACGCAAATAGTAAATAAAATGTGGCAGTTTTTAAAATTCCTTTTTTTAAAGTTGACAGGACCTACGCCGCATACTACAAATTTTGAAAATTGCTCGAATCTGGCTTCATACTTCATTGTAGCGTGAAGTAAGAAGCGGTCAATGTGACAGCATTAATATATTCTCGTTGATTTGAAGCTGTGAAGCTTGCAGCGTGAAGTATGCAGCTCCGAATGTGTTTTGGGCCTGAATTCGATAATCGCCTACTTTGCATCATTCATTTAAAAAAAAGAAAATTTGATAAAATTTTAAATATAAAAAAAATTTCGAATGACCTGATTTTCATTTCAATTATGGATTTTAGCGCCCTTTGTTCGTGTGGCGCCCCATCTTTGCATCTTCTGCTACATCGGTAAAGCCGGGCCTGTTTAGATAGTTAATTTTCTTACTAGCACGCACGCGTCCGCTGCTAGCGTGCATAGCGAACAAATAGGGATGCCACAAAAGTATGCAAGCACCCGCCACAGGGATCCACGCTACCGCCACAGGGATGCACGAAATCGCCTGTATTGCTTTAAAAAATTGTAGAGGACGAAGAAAACCCTAGTAAAAATGTGCCGTGCGCATTTGTTCGCTAAGCGTGCTAGCTATGGCGCCGTGCGTGCTAGTGCGTACCTGATGCAGGCTAGCTGCGGGCGACTTTTATTTTTACTCGGGCAAGGTCGGTGTATACAAAGTGCCTTACCCTGGTATGAGGCTCTGCCAGGGCGGACTTCTTTTTCGGCATTACTCGTGGGAAGAAACATTAGCAAAAAATAATAATAGAAAGAAAATAAAACAAACTGATGTACAGACGACCGGGAACAGCAACGTACAAGGACTAGGATTAAGGACTATGAGCCGCCTCCCCTCGGGGGAGTTTCAGTTTGCCCCAAGTAGGGTAATCGCCAGCCAGGAACAAAGATTTCAGGCGTCCGTCCGCAAGAGAAGGTACAATCGCGCCCTCTTTGTTCTTGGCAAAATTGTAGGGAACAAGGCCGCTGATACCGCCTCGTAGAAGGACAAGACCAACAAAGCTAAATACAAGTTGTTGAGGAGTGGAAAACGCTGCAGAATGCAAGGACAGCAGTAGCGGTAGCATCCGACACAAAAAGAGAAAGATCCCGAGAAGACAACTCGGCGCCTTCAAATAATGCCCCAAAAAGGAAGTAGTTCCCAAGACCAGCCATAGTCGGGAAGCTAGTAGGTATTTCAGGAGCCTACCCGAGTAAAAATTAAACTCGCCCGCAGCTAGCATGCATCAGGTACGCACTAGCCTGCACGGCGCCCACAGCACGGCACATTTTTACTAGGGTAGTAATCAGGCTCGACGGGTAATAGGCCAATGAGTCAAGTAGTGAAGGACCACCTTTTAGTGGCATTGACTGACTCCCGGACTTTCTCTGGGCTGACATTGAGGCCAAAATATCGGAGCTGGTCATGGAGTTCATGATGGGGCAAGAGCCGTCAGAAGGGTCGCTGCCCTACTTTAAATCCTCACAAGTAGTTAGAGGATTCCGAGTGATTAGGTGTGGGTATAACTTCTCAAATGAATTTCTGGAAAAGGTGCTTTGGTGGTCTTTGACGCCTGGAAGGGATCCGCCTGGGCCTCATTCCGGCGAGAGATATTTCCAAAAGGCCGAGTTACTTGGCTCCCAAAAATGGAAGCAGACAGGGATATCCGTAGGGACAACTGGAAGGTACTCAAAGCCTAGCATCCCTAGTGTTAATAGCAGGACACTTGTGTACTGCTTATTAACGACGAGTGCCTAGGACTATAAACTCCTTTTCGACCTAAAGCAGACATGGATAAAGGTTTTCAAAACGATGACTTCTAACGAAGAGGCTGACTCCGATGAAGGACTCATGAGAGGGAGCGGGCCTCTACAAGTTCAGATGCAGCGGTTGGTAATGTAGTCGGAAGCTCCACTACTTCAACAGCAGTCGCAACAACAGCCACCAATGCGGCTGTACAAGCGAAAGTGGATACAATAGTGATAGCGACTACCCAGGACGAACCAGGTGCAGCATCCGTGGCGCCACCGGTTGTAGGCGACCAAAATGTCGAAGTGCCTGCAGATTAATCTTAAGCACAGTCGCTGTGCTGCGGATAATGTGCAGGTCTTCTTCCGCGAGGGAGACTTCGACATGGTTCTTGTCCAGGAGCAATGGGTCAGGTCATCGACCATTGAGGGTCTACTGCATAGACAATAGCTCTTTTATTACAAACGGGTCAGCGGTAAGCCTAGATCCAGTGTTCCAGTAAAGAAACACATGCATGCTTATCTATGCCCTAATTACAGCTCCGATGACCTAACCATGGTACAGGCAGAGGCAGCGGCGGATTTGCCCTAAGGCCCAGTAGGCCCGGGGCTAGGGCGGTCAGATATTAGGGGCGGCCAATCATGGCAAAAAATACACTGATGAGATATGAGTCAAAGTAAATATTACATTCTGTGCTAAAAACGCTCGCTCGCTCGCTGGCTATACGGGCGTACACGGCGGAAGACGTTGGTCTCGGGCTTGCGCTCGGGTGTTTCCGTGAACGCGATCACGCCACCCGCGCCGCGCTGCCCCACATCGACAATAATTGCAATTGGGGAATTATTTAAACAAATAGGTAGTTTTTCTAATTCGCTTGATAAAGAGAATGAGATTTGACCCAACTTTCTACGAACATTAGTTCACGAGATATAAATTTTTTAAGTTGATTGGCTTGTAACCCAACGGTCGTATCTCTGCGAAAAATGTCAAAAAATTAAACCAACAATATATATAATAAATTAATCAGACTTTTCTCGTCTATCTTTTTAAATTTACTATTGTGACGTTTTTTTTATTTATAACTATTGCTATCATTTTTCATTTCTATTATCATTTGTTGACATTTTTCGCATCTTTAGGGAGTATCCACACATATCAGGACCGTACCCGGGACGTCACAGGTCCGTGTTCCGTCAGGGGCTCAAAAAAATAACGGTGCTTACATTTTATATAAACTCGTTCACACATGTCCGTGTCCGGGCCGGAGTAAAAATCTAACTTCCCGCGCACGACCCGTGGATACTCGTTCAAATTCTAAAATTCAATTTATAATCAATTCGAAAATCTTTAATGTGTTTTAAAAACGTAAACATAACGATTTTACGAACTACGGAATGTTGTTTTGATTGTATTCCATTCTAATCCTTCAACCGTCTGACGGCTCTCTCTCACTTCAGTGGTTCACAATGCGCGTGTTTTATTTAAATGTGTAATAATCGCGGAAACCTCAGAATATATTAGAAATAAAACAGTTTCCTTATGTTAAACCTATGTATATTCATTTACAGTGACTTACATTCCTTTTGCTGGAGCTGAATGGTGAAATACCGGATACTGGTAATTGTATCTTGTATATCCACGATAAACCATAAACCCTTAAGTATAGTGGGCTGCGATGAGAATGGGAATGAAAAAATATTGTCATTTCATATGTATTTTGACGTATTACTATGGAATAACAGTCAGATGCACTGCACAGTCAGATGTACACCGACGATCTATAAACCGACATATGTTAGCAATAAGCAATAATCTGTGTTATTTTATCACGACATAACTAAATTTCTGAACCTATTTCGATAAAAGTTGGGAAGAAAGTAAATTATGTGTATCACTTATAAAGAAATGCCAGAGTTCTGATTGGATAACACGGCTCGACTCGACTCCGGTGGAAGCATTGCCTATTATGGAAGCTGAGAATGCGGCGGCTGGTACTACACGGCCTAGGGCGGCCAAGACTGCAAATCCGCCACTGGGCAGAGGCGAGTAACGGGGAGGATTTCATCAATCTACAAGTACTGGAGGGGGAGGGGGTCGAACTGATTTTCATCCCGAAGATCGGCAGACTCGGGCTAGAGATTACAGGCCAATAACCTTGTCATATTTTATCCTAAAGACCTTATAACGCAATGGCGTGTCTATTCGCACCAAAAATAGGGGTTACAAGGGCTACGGATCACACGGGCTTCACGGGCTACACGGGTCACACGGGTTTAACAAGGTCCGGGATAGGGCGCAGGTACTACTTTCTTCCAGGATTGGAGAACATCTTTACCCGTGCCATCTGTGCTCTATCTACTGTCAGCGTTGAATAACTGATTGAATTTAAATTAATTTTGAATTGAATTGAGTTGAAATAGAAATAATTTTCGCACAGTTGTAGAGGAAGGTGTCCTTAAGAATATACTGAAAATATCGGGAGGTAGGGGCGGAGCTAAAAGTGGTGGGCGGGTGGGGGCGGCTCAAAAGGTCGTTTTCGTTAATAACTCGGAAACTACGGCCTCTAACGAAAAAATGGAGACATACTAAATTAATCTATATAAAATTCTCTACAAAAAAGGTTTTATACACTTTTTCGCTAGGATAAATATTTAAGGAGATATGTAGGGGGAAAATGGTACACTTTTAAAAAAAATATTTTTATTGTTAAAAATCAATTTGCCTGACGATAGGATGGGTTCAGATATAAATAGGGCTTTTCTGCGGTTCCTTTGACGTAAACTCATTAAGTTTATGACCCCTTGACAAAATTAACATCACAGCCATCTGCACGTCATTGGAGGAGTTCGCTGGAGTGGTTTTTGCAAGTGGAGAGCAGCTCGTTGATTCCGTATCACTATCACGGCAAAAGAGAGATTCACGAGATCAAGCTAAGATTCACGAATGGTTTAATGACCAATTTCCAAAGATGAATACGCTCAGGTCGCTGTCAAGGGGTATCCTGGAAAACCCCAAAGTAGACTGACACCAAGTCCTGGATATTGGAACCAAAACCATGCAAAGTTTCATTGGCAGCAAATTTGGTTCTATGAAGTAGTCTAAGAAGAATGTGGTTTTGCCAGTAGCCAGTATGAACAGTACCATTAAAATCGATGATGAGGCACTTACTACTGTCAACCCTCTGACAATTTTCCAAAGAACTATCATAGCCAAATATAGGCACGAAGATGTTGTAGAGCTTTTGACATATGGATTAACTCCATTTTCCCTGGCTCTGTTCAGCGAGGCCGGAATGCGAAAAGGAAAGAAGTCATCGCTCCACGATGTTTTCCCAGTAGAGGACAACGCAGCTCTCAATCTAACCCAAAAGCACCAATGTGGAAGACGGTGGTTTCCTTCTCCACCAGATTTCTTCAATTTGCCATCAGTACACTACGGCGTACGGTGGTTTTTGATGGTTTCAGTGATGTGAACAGCACAAAACGAGCAGAGCAGAAGGGAAGAGGGCTAACACTTGGGTTGAAATCAACTTTAATGAAATCACGATGATGAATCTTTTTGAGTTCAACAGGAGCATTTTCTTGCTAATGAAAAGAACAAAACAAGACTGATCCACTTGTTCACCGAGAAAATGAAAGCAGCAGCAGGATTGAAGCAACTGTTGCTACAGGGGATGCTGATGCCACTATTGTGAGGTGCGGTTTGGATAAAGCTGCTGTACTGCAATATTTGGGGAGGATGTGGACTTGACTGTGGTTCTTCTCATTGGATTGGCATCACAATCTATCAACATGTATTTCAAGAAGTCCCGTGGGAAGGTGGAGACCAAATTATTTTCGGAGCGACAACTTCAACAGCTTCCATTCGCCAAGACCATCCTCCTTCTTCATAGTTTCTCCGGATGCGACGCCACCTCGCCGATACAAGGAAAGAGCAAAGTGGGAATCGCTAAGCTCTTCTCAGCAAATCCTGGCCTCACCCATAAAATCTCGGCAATATTCACAGAACGCTCATCATCACCTGAGCAAATTCAAAAGGCCGGCGAGAAGCTTTTTCTGGCTGTATACCATCACTGCAAATGTAGAGTGTTGAAACAACACACCTAAGTGTCTTTTCTGCACACCTAAGTGTGTTATTTCAACTCTTTACGAAAAATGTGTTAAAAGTGGATTAAAAATGACTACACTTAGGTGTGTTGTTTCAACACACTTTACATTTGCGGTGTTTACCCTGGCACCTTTCCTAGATATAGAAGGCGATTTTAACACCATCAGCACAGTGGCGGCCTTGGCGGTTCCCGGGATCCACAGTGGATTTAGTCAGTGGATGCTTCGTATGCCGCGACGTGCCGCGGTACACCTCACGGTGGAGTCCTGGAGTTGCCTATGCGGACGACATGATAAATTATTATGCGGAAAATTCTTCCACACATTGAGATTATGGCCGCTGCGGGCAATCTGTCAAGCTGGAAAAAATAGTATTGGGGATTTTCACCAACAGGACTAAAATACCCACCTTTAGTCTTCCTTCACTAACTGTCGAGTACTGAACTTATCTCAGTCACCTAAGCACTTGGGTCTTATTCTGGACCCAAAGCTTAATTGGAGGTTGAATATTGGAGAAAGGTCAAAGAAGGCCAGTATAGCTTTCTATACCTGCAAGAGATGTGGTTTGAAGACGAACATAGTGCGCTGGCTATATAGGGCAGTGGTTAGACCAGTGCTGACATAATGGCTCAGCCGTATGGTGGTCCCCTCTTGCTAAGAATATAGCAGATCCAGACTGGGTCAAGCACAAAGAATGGCCTGCCTCGGGATAACGGGCCCCTCGTAACAGGGACTTGCTGTAAAAAGAAAAGACATGAAAGAACTAAGTTAAGTTAGTGTATGGGTCAAGTGGAAAGACATGGGACCACGCTGTGGAGTAGAATGGAACCACGACCCTCTGGGATAGTAGTTGCATGTTTTAACCCCTAGAGTACCGGAGCCGGATTTTGCAAGGAAAGAAATCACTGTAAAATCATTATAGAAAAGTATATGACATCATCATGGATCATATCAGAGAAGAAGTAGGCGGAATCATTTTCTTTGATGCTCCAGAGGCACAGAGAAAGCATTGTTAATTAATTTAGTACTGGTGATGGTTTGAGTTCAAGGTTCAGTTGTCCACGAGTGAAAATAAAACTCGCCCACTGCTACTCTTCAACAGGCACGCACGGCGTCAAAACGCCGGCACTGCTTCTGAAACAGTCACGGTATGCCTGAGTAATAGCCTCGACACACGGCAATCAAAATATGACGAAAATTCCTAATTTATGACGAACGCCCTTACGGGGTGACACACGTTAAAATACCTCATTATATTATGACAGTTGTGGTGGAGTGAAAAATGTCAGAGAACGAAAAATAAAAAAAAATATATCTTTGGTACAATGGAAGGGAAACAAGTAATATTTAATTTTTAATATGGAAAAAAGGAATATTTTTTATTAATTTTCAAGTAAAATTACAATAAAAATCAGCTGCCTCTAGAAAAACGCCTAAAAGCAGGCTTTTTAACATGATCTATCGTTCGAAAGATGGCTCTCTTTTGAGATTTCGTACTAGATTAACCAAAATTTGCCTAATCGGTTTTCCTAATTGATGAGGTTCATATTCCTAATTAATGATGAATTTTCGTCATAAATGCGTGCGTGTGTCGAGGCTATAAAAAAGGCACGGTAACGCCTACGTAAAAATTTTACTCTAAGAAAATGGGCAATTGTCTTGGTGACCATAAAGGCCCGTCCTCACTACGCGGACTTAGATACCACGCGCTTTTGGCCGTACGGCCAGACAAAAGCGCGAGTGATCTTTTAATTTTCTGAAAGTGACTGAGAAAAAAATCAATTCTCATTTGAAACGCCGTACGCGCTTTTGAAAAGCCCATATTGTGTGGACGTACAATGTACCTTTTTAAGCACAGCCGTTTGTCCGCGCAGTCTTTACGGCCGCGCGGCCTTTACCATTGACAAAGTCGTAAAAAAGTCATAAAACTCTATATGAAAAAAAAGGCAAAAGCGCGTACGACCCAAGTCCGCGTAGTGTGGATCCATCATAAAGGATGCCATTAGCTTAATTAGTAGACCGCTTCTTGTTCGTTTGCGTAAGTCAAGCTGCATTGGGCGTAGTTAGTTATTACTTAGTTGGGGGACCGCTTGGTAAAACGACACTCGGGATTGGAATGGTCTATGCAGATGCCGGTGCATTTATAGATGTTCATGCCGGTAGCGGAAGCGTGAATACCAGTGTGGTAGGTACATTTGTTCGCTGTGGGACTATAAGAAATGAAACGACTTTCGTTTCTTGCGAACATACTATTATCAAATCGTGGAACCTCGACTTCCCAATAAACTCTATTCTTTTGCTAAAAACAAATATAATTTTTTATAACCAATTGTATTTACTGACACTGTATAAAATACTTACCATACTCCATATGGCAGGGTCTCTTATTTTACCTAGCACTACAGAACTTATATAATTTATTTTAATTAAATTATAAATCAAGTCTAATGGTTTTCTGTATGCCAACCGATTTGATTTTCTAGATTTTCGGTCTAATAAAACAATATTCTTCAAAAACGCTTCTGAATCCATTTTGCAAATACCACAATGAAGTACCACCATAACTTCAAATAATCATTCAAGGCCAATGAAGCTGGAAGAATGATCAACGGTATGATGCTCTCCTCTGGGCATTGGGCGCACCCAGTTGCCTTATCCCGATGCGGAGGCTCTGTCAGGATGGACCTTCCCCTTACTAACATACTCATGGGACTTTTGTGGGCCAATTAAGCTGGATAGGGACAAGGCGAGGAGGGTCGGAGTGAAATTAGGAAGGCCCACGGAGCATACCCGACAGACCAAAGGCAGGATTGCGGTTAGTAACCCGGGAAGCCCCACTTCAGTGGTACGCTATACAACGATACAATACTCGAACAGTCACAATGGGCGCGGTACTTTGAACCCAATGCCTCACCAAAAGAAGAAGAAATATGCGTATATGATTATTTTATTACCCTTAAAAAATGCTTCAGCTGTGAAATCCCCGGGCACCGCCGTATACTTCAGTTAATTATTCATAAAATTTCATTGTTATTGATTCATATTCACAATTGCAATTTTAAGGCCTCGATCCATGTTATCGTGCAATACTGCACAAGAAAAGAAAAGAAATAATCGATGTTTTGACATAAGGTCATTTTCAATAATAGTTCTTAAATGACCATAATTAGTTCCTGGTAGACTTTTGCGACAAAACCTTAGCTTTTCTAAGTTCTTTCGAGATAGGTGTTAACCTTACTGATTTCGAAAGATTTTGTCAACTTTATTCATGGGAAAAGTTGGTCGGTTCAGTATGCAATTTGGAGATCGTACGAGGGTTGAAAATGTTTAGTGAAGGCTGAATACAAATTACTTTATTTACTACCTACTTTCTACAGATTAACTGCGTTGAAGTCGCCAATTTAGATAATTATGGGAATTATATACCTATGGATTTTTCCTATACTTTTTTTCTTGCCACACGGGCAAGAATGATTTGCAATTCGAAATGAGGGCGATCGATGCACTGTTGATGGAAAACGCAAATTTGCTTTACGGTGTGGTGTCAGGTGGCGGCATCAGACGTTCAACGAAACACAAACCTTAGGCAAAGGCTGGCTGGCTGAGCTCAAGAATAATCCAAGTAGATATGGGAACCAAGGAATAAACTGATTACTTAGTAAATAGAAACAATTTTAGGACTAGTGGGAAACTGATTAGTTCCACCACTGTTGCCAAAGTAATCCTGAGAGGAGCGAGTTCAAATGACGATGTCAGTGATAAGCCCACAAGATTTTTCTAAAAAATTTGTTTTTTAGTTAGTAGTTTTGTTAGTTCAAAATGAATTAGTTCTCCAAGAACTTCGAAATGAATTAGTTCTGCAAGTACTTCAAAATAAGTTAGTTCTCCAGTTATAGACCAGTGCCAAAACGCTTTTGAGAGGCCAAAAAACTAAAAAATTCTTAGCAGTATATGGATGGCGGTAAAATTTAGGATAAATTGTACATAAGGGGGGAAAAATCGAGAGCCCCGCTACAGAAGACCGGAAGGGGGTGGGGGTGCCAAAATGTGTGTTTTTAGGGTTGAAACGCGGTGTTTTACGATTTCTGGCAAACGTAGACATCCTATCGAAAAAAGTTGAATGTAAAAGTTGTAGATAATTACAAAATCTATAATTTTCATTCAAACCATTTTTCGCCATAACCTCAAAAAAATGGAGAAAAACGATAAGAAACATTAAAAACCAATTTTTTCATTTATCATTTTTCTCTTTCACAAAAATGATTCGATTTTAATGAAATTTGGTGAAAATGTTCATTTTTATGTTTTGTAAAAGCTGCAATTTTTTTAAAGCGGTGGATAATTTTGTTTCTTTTTTAACGAATTTAATTTAAAAAAGGGTCCAATTTTCAATCAAAAAAGTTGACGGACAAAATTTTGATTTTTCAACTTTTCAGGACGGTTTTTTTTTCGTTGAAACCTCTACTTTCAGATGGTGTAAAAAAATTATAGTGTCACAATAGAAAAGCATCGATAAAAATTCGAAAAACCGAAATCTTCCTTTTTCAAATATCGATTTTTCCGTAAACTTCACTGATTCTTTATCTCTCTTTGAAATTAAGTTCCGGAAACTGTAAATTTAATGTAACATATTATAACGGAACTTCATGTAATAGTTTCAGGTTCGGACTGCTGAAAAAATATTGTTTAAACAACTATTTCACAAACAGAAATCGAGAAGTGCACAGAGCTCCACCACCCCTCTTTCAAGTCAGTCGGTAACAAAAGGGCGGCGAAACAAGTCATTGCAGTTTACATCAAAAATTTTAAGCTTACGGTGACGATTTTTCTAGGTTTTGGGTTTGCAGTGTAGTTCACTTTCCCACTGGGTGGTAACCAAATACGCCAACAGGGGTACACCATAAAGAGGAGTGCTCTCCCCTTACTGTGGTTAGTAACGACAAACAGCATACTAATAAACCTAAATAAAAGGGGAGTAGCAAACGTACACTGCAAATCTCGGCTTTTGGAAATGTGTTATTTTGACACGCTTAAAGTGTGTTATTGTGACGTCACCCATTTCATTGACATTAACATTAACACACGCTTTAAATTTACATACTTTTCGCGTACCTACAGATACATAGATACCTACCACAAAAATGTCTGCGTGCAGAAAAAAAATTGGAAATGACAAGCAAATGCGAAATTCTTTGTGTAATTTAGGTTATAATTAATGCAAGTAATTTTAGATTTTTTTAATTTAAAACACGCTTTTAATTTTAGTTTAAATGAATTACATATTTTTAAACATAAATTACAGTTAGAGAAAGATAAAATTTTATTTTCAAAGAAATAAAATATATCTATATATTGTCTAATTTTCTGTTGCAATAAATAATTGGAGCATTACCTTTTCTGCAGGAAATAAATTCGTCAGTGTAGGTAGGCCAAGGCAGTAAGTAGTTACATCCTCAGGATGTAGTAATTGCTGTTTTCAGGGATTACTTTTCCTACATGAAGTAAGTCCTTACCGGTAAGGGAGACAGTAAGCTCTTACCAGCCAAGAACATGCCATGTAAAAGTAATCGGTTCTATAATAAGGAAAGTAATCGATTGACCTTACTAGTAACATTTTACAGAATCAATCCGGTAACCACTACATTTCCTGCGGGGACACACTTGGGTTTGCAGTGTGGTAATAATGGTATCAGGAATTTTGCAAGTGTGCTTAGCGACATCAAGGAAGTATGTCTAAGCAAAGTTAGCAACTGAGATATACACGCTCTATCCTCCAGTGTGAAATTGCTGGGTCTAAACTTGGGCCCAAAACTCAACTGGAACTCGAGCATCAAGAAAAGGATGAAAGCCTGCAAAGCTTTCTTCGCCTGTAAAAATACCTTCGCTAAGAGATGGGATCTTGAGCCAAAGGTGGTTTTATGAATGTACAGGAGCACAGTCGTCCCAGTAGGACTTGTAATGGCTATGGAAACGATTTGATAATCACAATTCACAAGCTCTAGACCTTACCGCACGCAATACCAGCTGCATTACATTTATATTGCAATGTTCGTCCTGATAAGGCCTTTCTTTTTATTACAAGGAATAAAATCTAGCAGGCCATTACATTTTGCATCACTTTGCATTACTTTGTATTAACTTCCGATTTTCATCAAAGAAATAATTGATTGAAATTTCAGCGGTTGCCAAAAGTCCTACTGGGGTGGTACGTCCAATACTCACGTACGGCTCGCTATTTTGGCTACCATTGAAGATGACCTATAATGTTATAAAGTTAGCAAGGGTCTAGAGAATGACAACAATAGGGCAACAGGGGCCATGAGAAAATGCTCCAAGAACGCCCTTGATGAGATCTTGCCTTACTCCCACGCGACTTTCACATCGAACAGTGCCCTTAGACTAAACGAATCCGGAGCTGGACTTTAAACCCAACGGCCTTAGCAACATCTTGGACTTGTTAGCCGGGGATGTTTTCGCTACAAGCACAGAATTACCTTCGCCTAGACTAACTGATGAAAGGGCTACCCTCAAAAAGAAAGTGAAGAAGCCAGACAGATCACACTAGGCATCTACATTTTGGTAGACTAAAAAGAGTATCCCAGACTAAGGGTTGGTCCCTTACAGGCTACAAAGCCCCACAGGATGGCTTTAAACAGAAACAAATTTGGTCCAACAACCACCAAACCTGAGGTACACGAATTGCGACACTTAAGCTAATTGAACATAGGCCATTATCACCTACCCCTGGTAAGTAGAAGAAGGGGTTGTGGACGGAGAGAAATTTTTCTTAATAGAGGTCAACAAAGACTAGAAATTTTACTGCCAGCATTGAAGATATTTCTTTTCAACCGGTGGTGAAATGATGGCTCAACTTTTATGGTGGTGGGATTAATGTAACTTCCCAACTCAATGTATTTACGTCAAAATGATTCATTCCGAGAACCTCAGTACACTCTGTAAACTTATATGCTTTCAATTGCGTTTTTATATCCCTTATTAAACTATCTTTTCATCCTAGGTGTTCTAGTCTGTTTAGAGTGAGGATTGAGTAAACACATTTCCGCTCGTATAACTCTGGTGACACAGACAGCGAGAGTTGGCATCCCTACTACTGAAACACAAATCCCAGTCAGGGTCTTGGAAGAAGCGAGTAAGTCTCAGCCAGTTTTATAGTACCAGACAGTACATTGAGGTCCTGTGCTGATTTGGACCAGAGGTCTATAAGGGAAATTAGAGCTGACTTACTAGGTCAAAGCAGTGTGCTTCTTCTTCCGCCACGTCAGGTATTTTGATAGTTGATTTACGATATTCCATCGAGGATCTGTAGGCTTCGTAAATTCTGTATAGAAAACTAGGTAAACAGGAGGAAATAACGGAGCATATAGCAAGTAATTGACTTGGTATTCAGCTGGCGTGCTAGTGTAGGACCCTGAATCAATGCCGACGATACCAAGATTGATGAATCTGGTTCTTGAGGGCAAAGCAAGGCTTCTTACAACAAGTCAAATACTTGCGGGGGATATTAGGTGCCAAAATCTACTGTAACCAAAAGGATCCACTACCGCAGAGTCTATGGATCCACGTGTGGTCGCAACCAAGAATCATGCATTAAATAAACAACACCATTCTAAGACCTATGATAAATATGGATCATACTGCCAATATAACCAGGTTTTGCTATCAAATTAAACAAGATTCAAAGAAGACCTCCGTTTCCATCACCGAGACTATTCGCACCTAGCCGAATGCGGTGCCCGAGGTTCTCAAGAATTTGGAACGGCTCTATCTAAAGTTACCCCCTATAAAAGCTGCACAGTAGCTGAGAAGAAATGGTCACGGTTGTTGATGGTTTTTAGCGTGGGCATTCTAAAAGTGTCAGTATATCGCGAGCCTAAATGATATTCAATTGCATGCCTGCGAAGATTTCCAAGTACATACCTCAGGCAGGACTCGTGTACATGAACAGGTTCAAGACAGAGGTAAGGTGGATGGCAAAGTCGAAATTAGTTTGGGCTCGTTTGATAAGCTACGTACTATCACCCTTATTACTGAGTTTCCATGAGAGTTCAACCAGAGTTGAACCCGAGTTATACGTCATGGAAACAGAATGAGTTTAGAGTTTTCGTTAAAGATTGTCAACTCTGCTCAACTCAACGAAAATAGGTAGGTTGAATTGAGTTCACGCATGCAACTAAAAACGGCACACTAGCAAAGGTACAGAAAGTTAAAATGTCGCGCTTCTTTATATGTAATAAATACTTTTAAAGAAAAATCTAGAATAAAATTAAATGATGGAAAAAGATGGAGGAAGATGGAAGGCAGAAATGGAAACGCATCGAGTTAAGTCGTTGAGTTGAAGTGTCATTTCAACTCAACCACAACTCAACTCGACTCCCATGGAAACCCGGTAATAGAGTTAATCGTTAAGTTGAAGTGTCATTTCAACTCAACCAGAACTCAACTCGACTCCCATGGAAACTCGGTATATGTTGGTCCCGGCCCAACAAGGCTACGTGATCAATGAAAGATAAAATTTGGTCAGACAGAGCTCGGACACTGTTTTCAGATCAGACTCTGGTGAAATATACCAAATGCTGGCATAGGTCAACAGCAAACGGTCAACAGCTGCGCCGTTTAGTAACGCGTCCATGGAACGGTTGGGGGACATTATTCAATATCTGTGGCTGTCGGGGGGTCATTGGCCTTATTAAAAGAAAGATAGGAAAATGGGGTTTTCATTAGTTTAATTTGTAAAAACGTGTAGAAACGGTCAAAAAAATTTTCTTTATATAAAACAAACTGTTGTGCGGCGCTAAACGGTTCATGGTTTACGCCTTGAAGCAGGCAGGATCATGAAGTGAATAAAACGATCATAAGTTTAAGCCTAAAAGTATGCGTGTGTCTTGTAAGAGTGTGTCTTGGCTCACGTTAGAGTGCAAAAATGATCATCATTTATTTGTAAGTTGCTCCTGGAAGCAATGTCTAAATTTCGAGAATTGTGGCGCCATTGATTATTTACAAGTAGGTACGGACGTTAGAAAAGTTGGGGTTTAACGGGGTTGGGGTTTGACTAGAAGACCCCAGAGTGGGGTGTTATATTGCGGCTTTAAACCTTTTGCCCATGTCGATCTAAACGCGAAGTTCACTGTGGTTTTGTTCAAGGGATACAAATTCAGGCTTGGAGATGTGATAAAGCAAATTAAAAGCCATAAGCACGTTTAATGTAAGTGGTGCAAATATATCTTAATCATAGACTATTAATTTTTATTATGTTTTCGTAGGTAATAAGAAATTAATTAGATATTTCAATTTTAATTAACATACATATGTGGGACATATTGTGCCAACTTTGTTATATAATGTGCCGAGTTTGCAAATTTTTCGAAAGCTGGTTTCTGCCTATGCTACTATAATCAAAAAAGTCATGTGCCAACTCACCAATTTTTAGTTTTTGCATCTCCACGGGCACTTCGAAATATACGTAAAACGCCTTTTTGATTTGGGTTTCTGTGTATACTTCTTTGTTCCTAATAATTTATTTTTATTTATTTCTTTATAAATTTTCCTTCTGGATTAGGGCCTTGATCAACTCCACGTTATTCCGTATATGCATTAATTGAACCTAGGCTCTTTTGAAATATTTTTTGCTCTGGTGCTGGTTTCTACAAGAGCGGAATCTGACGCTCCTTGTTGAAACGTCCAATAGTCTCTATGCAAGTCCTCTGCGAAATGTCATTGTCCAGATATCGCTAATTCTCCAACAAATTAGTCTCTTGCACAAATATCATCTCTGTAACGTCCTTCAAAATTTTTACTACACGGAACTTCAGGTCCCGCCAACCGGGTCGTTGGGATTGATTTTTTCTGAATTGCCTGAATTGTTTTTTTATCCTAGAATTAACTAATAGACCAGTGCAAATAATTTTTTATGGATTTCAATTGTAACTTTTTGAAATCAAGTTTTTTCAGTTTTTGGGCTATATTTCCTTCGCTTTCGAACATTTACCATGCTCTTATTAACTTTTAATGAATTTTGCCTTTTTAAAAGGTATCTGCACTATAAGCACAGTTTCCTCTGCAAATAACAGGAAGAAGTTGGGAAAGTCTTCACCAAATGCAATACCTACACCCGAAATTAAGGGGCTATCGCGATCGCAGAAGCCATAGGTGCTTCATCCTAATAGTATCGCACGATTATTTTGGGGTGACAGGTTTTCTTTGGGAACTGAACAAGTTCAGACTTTGTTTTTTGCTATGTTGCAGATAACATGGGACAGTCATAAATAAATTCGTGGTCAGTCATCAGCGCCGATAGGAGCAAAACTAGATTATCATCACTTGATATTGCATAACCTACAAACTTTGTAAAAATTATTTTATGATAAGACTTACCGTTTAACAGATATTTGCAAAAAAATGATATTTTGACCTTGACTAAAAATTTTTGCACGGATTCGTCAATTTATTTGAGGAGTGTCATTTCAAAAGGACTTATTTCCACCTTATCCGGTTTTTCAGTAAATGCAAAAAACCATTCTCTTACTTATTAATTTATTTAAATATTCTTTTTTTACTTCACCAGAAAGGGACTCATATTGGACTAATTCTGACAGTAGTACATTAATTTTAGAGTTTATTTATATTAGGAAACAATTACATAGTAATTTGGAAATAAACCACTTTGTTAGGTACCTAAATACATATGTTAAGATAATAGTTGGCAAAAGGCAAAAAATTGAAAATTGAGATTTTTTAGTTTTTTCAAAGTCCTAAAAAAGACATAGAAAAGAGGTATTTTCCAATTTTTTTTATTTTTCTACGACCAACAGAACTGGAGAAATTAAAAAATTTTGTAGCATTGCACTCAAAATGCATCAAAAATGGACATTTATGCAATTTTGTCGTGCAGCACAGGACCGATTTTGCAGACATTTTTTTTCGCTTTATCTTAACATATGTAAAGAAAAATGAAGCTAATATAAAGCGTATAAAAACAAAAAAATCCAACTTCCCAACTACATCACTATCATACGACAATTTCCCTCTACTATACGCCACGCTGGAATTATCAACCAGTTTAGCCTTTTTTCGTCTTTTTTGACTGGACTAATATAAAAAATTGGAAATTAAAAAAAATCCATCCTGGGCGTGAGCATTTGGCTATTCACAAAAAATTGTTTCGTCTGCTGCCGGGCTGACATAGTCCAGTCAAAATAGATTTTTGACTGAAGATAATTCGGAAGTTGCTGAAAATTGGTACACGCGACTAATATTTTCAGCGGTGACAACTGGATGTGTTTGGAGAAAAAAATTGTTTTAGAGAGGGTGGCTATCCCCACTATCCACTAAGAGACAGGGTGTTTACGAAAAAACATTTTATTTTTTTTAAATTTACTTAAACTTGAATTACTCCTAGACGAATTATCGTAAAGTAACATAATTAGGCTCATCGTTTAGGTAAATGTGTATTCTTTTATTTGATATGAAGGACAGAAACTTAAGCGACTCGTTTAGAAGATACGTAGGCTCAAATCTATGCTTTCCATCTTGACCTGGCAGATTTCTTCGTTTTTCTCAGAAAAAAGCGTTATTAAAAGTATATTTCTCCAATGCTCACGCCAATGCAGATTTCTCGATCCACACGATAGATCAGTGGCATTGGGGCCAACCTTGGTGCCAACGTGTGGAGCCGGCCTAAAGGCACAAACAGATTGGCGCGGCGGCCGCCTGCGAGAGAGTTTCCCATACATTTAATTTAACCGCGCGCGCCGCCTGCGGAGAAATTAACCCCCTTTTCACCCCCCCACCGCCCCCACCCGTTAACTTAAGATGGGTCCACTTCCCGCAAAAGTGTCATATTATAAAACATGCTTGAACTTACTTGAAAAGCTTATATACCAAACGGCAGAAGGTTGGGACGACACGATTTTTTCAAGTGACAGCTCCCCTACTAGTACACTAGATTTCAGCATACAATAGAAATTTAAACATATCTAAATAAGTTTCGGTTTCGGCTGCAAATCCTGTTTCGGTCGCTCACTAATTAAAATTAATCCTTTCTGTCTGAGTTTCACCGTGATACTGATACAGGTTTGATTTTTAATCATAATAGGGGTATTCATGATCTGTGTTATTTGTGTTATTCGTGTTATTTGTGTTAAATCGAGAAAAAAGTTTAACAAATCGAGAAACTTTCCTTAGTAAATGACATTTGTTTCGATTTTAACAAATAACATCTGAAAAGGCGTGTTAATTCAACAACTCGAGATCGATATCGAAAAAGGCACGTAATTTTTTTTCTTTTACTGTCAACAGCTGTTTAGAATTAATTTTGATTGATAGTTTTATTTGAAAAGTGCAAATTAATATAAAAAATAACATTTTCACATGGAAATTTAAAGGGGTTGCTCACGATCTTGTCTATTTCGAAGATAACATTTTACGATTTCTCGACTTTAACACAGACCATGAATACCCCTAATGTCACCAAAAATATTACCGTTATCGCTTACTGGATGGTAGTGCAAATTCTGCCCCTTTGTTCTTCTGCTGCTCATCGGCGGTGTCGAGTCGTTTTTTTTGCTGTTGGTTTTATATTTATTCTTCTTGGAGTGTTTCCAACATGCTCCCCACCTTGATCTCCGTAGGAATAAAATTCTTGAATAATCGGGGATTGACTTTCTATGTGTCGAAGTCTCTAGTACTGCCAATAAGCTTCTACTAGTCTGTGTATACTCTCCTCCGGGCATGTTTAACCCTAACAATACTAAAGAATTTAATGATACCCTTGAGCACCTGTCCAGAGGGTATAATAACATACTGGTAGGCGGTGACTTTAACGTCAACTTATTAGTAAATTCTTCTCTACAACAATCATTTCGGTACAATATGCATTCTCTTGGTTTGGATTCTGTGAATGTGCTCCCTACCTACTTTAATTGTAGATCACCTTCCTTGCTTGATCTGTTTCTCACAAACGATATCGACTCTATTTTTTTTCTTAACCAAATCTCTCCGCCCAGCTATCTAGATCATGATATTCTTTTCGTGTGTCATAATTTTAATGTTGATTCCCGCTGGCGAAAACGTTTACCTATCGTGATTTCTCTAACATTGACCCTGAATGTCTTGACCTTAGATGTCGCAGTTTACCTTGGAATGACATTTTCTCAATGGCTGATGTTGATGAAAAAATTGCCAGGTTCAATAGAATTTTCCTCGACCTTTATGATGAGTTTGTGCCTCTGAGAAGTAAAACTTTCTTAGCTAAATCCAAACCTTGGTTAAATGAAGAAATTAAATCACTTATTGTTGAAAGGGAGTTCCTATATAAATGGTTTTTAAAAGTAAAAAGTGATGCTGCGAAAAGATCCTTTACACGCCTTAGGAACCTTGTTGTTGCTAAAATTAAGGAAGCTAAACGAAATTTTTACAGCCGTAAGCTTGACCCCTCTCTTTCAGTGAAAACTGTATGTGCAATTTGCGCAATTTGGGTGTACACACTAAGAATGAAGCTACTGTTCATAGCCTCAGTCTTGAAACTCTTAATCAGTACTTTATATCTAACCAAACGGCGGAACATGCTAATATCCCTGTTACTGCTCCATCTGATGGCTTCAGCTTTCGTTGTGTTGATTCCCTTGAAGTCATCACTGCCCTTAACTCGATGAAATCCAAAGCAACGGGTAGCGATCACATTTCACCTAGGTTTTTAAAAATGTTACTACCTTGCTTGCTGCCTATTCTGACTCACTTATTCAACTCCTGTATTACGGTATCTAAGTTTCCTAAATGTTGGAAGCACGCCTTAATTACACCCATTCCCAAGTGTCCTTCTCGTGTTAGTCCCTCTGACTATCAACCCATTAGTATACTCCCTTTCTTAGCAAAAGTTCTGATAGCCGTTAAAATTCTTGAATATGGTGAACAACTTAATTTTGCAAGTGTGTGGCAATCTGGTTTCCGCAAAGCCCACAGCTGCGAAACCGCTCTCCTTAAAGTCACGAATGATATTCGTACTTCTATTGATGAGCATTGCGTGTGCTGTCTACTGTTGCTTGATTTCTCGAAAGCCTTCGATAGCGTTAATCACACTTTGCTTTTGGAAAAACTCTCTTCACAACTCCACTTTTCTCAAACTGCTCTTAAACTTCTGCATAGCTTCTTAACTTGCCGCTCTCAACAAGTTACACTAGGTGCCTGCAGTTCCTCAATTGCCTTACTTAGCTCGGGCGTCCCTCAAGGTTCCATTCTCGGACCACTTCTATTTAGCATTTTTATTAACGATCTTCCTTTAGTAGTAAAAGACTCCAAGATTCACATGTATGCTGATGATGTTCAACTATATATATCTGCGCCAAAAAGCCAAATCTTTACTTGTGTAGAGAAGATTACGGCAGACTTACGCCGCATTTCGCGCTGGGCCACGTTGAACCTACTTCAGTTAAATCCATCGAAGTCCCGTTGTATATTTTTCTCTCAAACTTCCATCTCTCGTCCTTCTCTACCAGAAATCGTTTTGAATGGGGTCCCTCTCACTTGCGTTGAAAAAGTAAAAAATCTAGGAGTTGTTCTGAATAGCAGTATGACCTGCTGCGACCACATCACCTTCATTATTGGCAAAACATATGGGCTTCTGTCAAAACTTAGGTACCACTGTGGTTTGCTCAAAAGGACTATCCGCATGAATTTAGTGAAAGCCTTACTCCTTCCTCTTCTAATGCATGGCCTATCTATTTTTCCTTCTTTAGACTCGTCTTGTGCGAGAAAGCTTGAAGTAGCCTTTAACGATTGCATACGCTTTGTATATAAGTTACGTCGTTTTGACCATGTCTCACCCTATCTGAATTCCGTTTTAGGTTGCTCCATGAGCCTTTACCGTGAGTATAGGCTTTTGCGTGTCCTTCACGATATCTTGAACCAGCGCAAACCCGCATACCTCAATCAGTTCGTGCAGCTCTCACATTCACTTAGAAATAATAATTTGATTATTCCGCGTTTTCGCACTTTAATTGGACAGCGTTCTTTCTTCGTCTTCGTTGCTCTACTATGGAACTCTCTCCCGGTTGTATTGCAACGTATCGATTCAGCGGGCATTTTCAGGAAGCGTCTTTTCGAACTTTTAGTTAACAGAGCTGCAAGAGCATGAATACAGGAAAATAAAGAAAATTTAGCTTGTGTATTCTCTTTTTTTTTATTTCTGTCTTTCTCTTATTAATTTTTTAAATTTTTTTTTTGTTCTTTAAATTTAAATAATTTATCTCCTTTTTATATGTAATTTTCTTTTTTTTGTATTTGAATTTTATTATTTCCTTCCGTATAATTAATGTACATGAATTTAAGACTTTAAGTCTTTGTACATAATTTGTTAATAAATAAATAAATAAAATAAAAAAATGTCAAAGTGCGATGTTATTCGTCGAATTGTGTTCGTAGTTAGACCTTTCCTGGGTGATTATTTTCACAGGGCGCCACTACTCGCCTTGTTAATGACAGGGTTGAGATGAGTGTAGATGTATCTACGGACGTACTAATATAAGTGTTAAGTGCAATTCATTCAGTTCAGTTCAGATTAGATATATAGCTGAGTTCATTCCTAAAACTGTCTCTCTGGGTAAGCCTTATCAGTTGTTTTTTGGGTTCTTGCAATTCCCTAACTGTGAGATGTCCTGCTCGGCGACTGCCATGGTCTCCCTTGTTGTTGTTGCAAAATCGTTTGCAATGTGCTGTTATGCGAATTAGTCTTGAGTATGACGTGAATCTATCAACAAACGAACTTGTGGTTTCAACTGAATTGGAGGCAACATGATCCCTTGTGTTCCTGACCTCCTCACTCTTGATATGTGTTGGTTCCTCTGCTGGTGTGTGGCCTTTTTTGGCGTCGCTTCACAACCATGATGGTCTTGACCACCACAAATCGTGCTCCTTAAGTTGAAGAGGTGATAACCCTCGCGACGCACAATCGGCAGGATTTGTCTTACTTGCGACATAGTTCCATTAGATACCCTGGAGCGTTTGTTGGATTTCTGCGACCCTGTTAGACACGAATTGCTTTCACTGCCTTGGGTCACTCTGTACCCAGGCTAACACTATCTTCGAGTCAGTCCATGCGTATATGTTTGATGGTGAATTTTCGAGAACATTGGCTATGTCCTTTACGAGTTTTGTTCCTAACACCGCCCCGCACAGTTCGAGCCCGGGTAGTGTTACAGGCTTGATTGGAGCAATTTTCGTTTTGGCAGTTAATAAATTAGTGAGGATAGTGCCGTCTTCAGAAATGACCCTGTTGCATTAATGCGTCGCTAAAATCGTGAAGTTCGACTAATCTAACCTTTTTTGTGTAATGTGTCCATCTTTTAATTTGAATTTGTTCAATATCCTTGAATTGGACGAATAGTTTTTCCACCGTGTTTCCATTTGAGCCGCTAGCTCTGAGTCCCAGTCCAAGCCTTGAATCCATAATTCTAGAAGAAGTAATTTTGCTGTCACTACTATAAGTGCCAACCAACCCAAAGGATCAGTGAATGTTTGTGGATTCTACGTTGTTCAACCAAAACCAGTTCCAAAGGATCGAATATCGTCGCAATACTTGAAAGTAGTTTCCTTTTCGTCGAGGGTTCCATATACTCAAAGTGATTCATCCTATAGTTGACGACATCCCTCATTGGATCCCAATAGATTCCTAACGCCTAGATAATGTAATGTCCCGTGTGATGTCGAGTGTAGGTTTGATTCCCGATCTTCCACTGAAATTTGTTGTAAAAGTTCTTTCTGATTGCTCACACATTTTCGGAGCTGGAACCGACCATGTTTAAGTAGTTGCCTTAAGTTTGGTTGTAGTTTCAGAGCTTCAGCAATGGAGTCTTCGCCACTGAGAACATCCTAGACATAGCAGTTCTGAAGGAGTGTGTTTGATGCGTCAGGAAATGTTTCCGCTTCGTCTTGGGCCAGCTATCGTAACGTTCGAGCTGCAAAGTAGGAGGGTGCACACGACGTGCCATAGGTTTTTTTGAGACATTGGGTCCAAAAGTACCGCGGCTTGTCGTTTCCCATTGAATGTTCAAGCTTCCCGGGTTCCAGTCCGCAGTCCTGCCTTCGGTCTTTTCTCGGAAGGAGTTCACGAAAGCAGGCTCCCCACTTTCACTCCGCCCCCCGCCATAGTTTACCGTAAGGAGTCTATACTCGTGAACCGGTTCGTTCGCTTGGTATCTCCCAATCCTCTGAAAGTCAGTGTCGGGCCTATCAACTAAAATCTGTCGATACATCTGTCTGATGTCGGCTGTGAAGGCTGTCTTGTGCCTTCTCCAACGAATCAGGATGCTAACCAGATTCCTTTGTATTGCAGGTCTTACTAACAAATTGTCATTCAACGATTTCTTATTTGATGTTTTTCGTGACGCGTCAAATACGACTATGAGTTTGGAGGTAGTACTGGTTTCCTTCAGCACGTAATGATGGCGAAGATAGTTGGCCCTTGGTCCTTGACTTTTTTCGATACAATCTTCATGTGTCCTTGTTCTTCATAATTCTTCATGAAGTCGCTGTATTGTTTGGAAATATCAGGATTAGATATAAGTCTACGTTCTATTTGCATCAATTGACGCACTGCCATTTGTTTCTAATCGCCGAGGTCTGGTATCATGCCAGGAGTGTTGAATGGTAGTTTCACCGAGTATCTACCGTCTAATTGTCTTTGAATTGTGTCTCGGAACATTTACTCACAGTTTTCCTGATTTTCAGGCCAGTGCACTTGGAGTGGGTATTCTTCAATTTCCCAAAATCGTCTTAGTAGCGAGTCTATCTGAATGTCAGACAGAAGGAGGAAGAGTTGTAATTGTTTTATGTTTTGTGGTGAATTCGTGGTTTTGGTCGAAATCTCCTGATACAATCCATCCAATTGAAGTTAGTTGTGCTACAGGTGACCCATGAGGTCTCTTCCTTAATCCTTCCTCCAGAACTTACGTATAAACGTTGACATCCAGTAGAATGTCAATTGTTCCTGGATTGTGAAACATCAGAGCTGCTAGGAACAACGTTTCCAAGTGTGTTCAATGATTGTGATTTATTCTTTGTTGTGGCAGTAAACGCGTAAGTCTAGGTTGAACTAACGCCTGTAGGGATACTTCAATAGCTGGGTTGTACCGCGAGCAGATGGTAAATTGTACTATCCTCTTAAAAACTGCCATTTCTAACCCTCCTACCCCATTAATATGAATGTCTGTAGAGGTTCGTTTAAGTCGCAAACGCTGCGCTGTGGCGTGTGAAATGAAACTGGCTTCCGAGCCCTGGTCCAGTAAGGCACGCAAGGGGATGGCGTAACCATCCGAAGTTCGTTCGAAGATCAAGGCTGCTGCTAAAAGAACCCGCGCCTGAGCTTATTGGCTGCTATGATAGAAGTGTGAATTGACCTTTCCTGTTGCGCACCTTTCTCCGAGTTGCTGTTGTTCTCTTGCCTTGAATCTTACCTGTGTGAGAGCGAAGTAAGGTGTGGTGTTTTCCGCCACCGATCCTACAGTTAAACTTACTGTGCCATTTCGCCACGGAATGTCCTGATCGCAAGCAGTTATAGCAGTGTGCTCCTCGTAGAACTATTGTCCGACATTCTTGTAGTGTTAAAGCCAGAAATTTCGAAAAAACCTTAAGCTGGTGCGCTTGATCACAAATGGAACAACTTAGCGATTTCACCTTGGATCCTTCCTTCAGGTCGCTAACCTTGTGACTTCGAATAGTACTGTGATGCCTTTCCTAAGGATGCTGCCTTGATCTCGCTGAGCTGACCGCTTCTAAAGTTTTAAACCTTGCTTCGATTCATTCAAAAAATTCTCCAAGAGAGGGGATTTCATTCGGATCGTCCCGTTTGCTAAGTCGTAATTCCCAATAGGACAAAGTTTCAACAGTTAACTTATGAGTTAAGATATAAAGCAAAGTCGGTCCCAGTTTTCTGTGTCAATTCCTAAGCCCTTTATTGGTTCCAAGCATTCACGAGTTGTGTCCATGAGGGTTTTAATGCAGCAGCTGATTCATTCGACTGGATTAAGGTGAACAATGTCTTCAAATGGTAACCTAGTAAAGCCCTCGTGTTTTGATATCTTCTCACCAACAACTTCCATGCTGATTCAAAGTTGACTTCTGTTATCTGCAGGTGTCTAATTAATTGCTCAGCTTCACCCCCAAGATTGCTCTTCAAATAATGGAGCTATTGAACTGACTATAAAGTTCGATTTTCATGAATGAGAGACACGAAAAGATCATGGAATGATAACCATGTCCTATAGTCACCATAAAACTTTGGAAGGGTTATTCTTGGAAGTTGAATTCCAGCACTTGGTTGACCTTGAGAAACATCCGATTGCATACATTGATTAGAATTCCCCTCGTTTTCATTCAAAATATCATAGACCGCTTCTATTGTCTCAAACACCTTGTCTTCCATCTTACTGAAGACATCATAGCGAAAGTATGGTATATGAATGACAGCCTCCTTTAAATTCGGATCTTTCATGCACGTGTATTCAAACAAATTCTGAAATAATCCTTGTTCTTTTTCTTCCTCCAAAATATAATTTCCACGCAAAGGTAATTCGTTGACAACTAGAAATTGTATTACTTCAATAATAGACTTCACGTAATACCTGTTTTTTTTCTAATAGGTACTTTTTGGTTTTATCACTGCTAGATGTAGATATTCTATGTAATTTGTCCTCCCACATCGCCACAGCTTGTGTATGAGATATGAATTTTTCGTGTTTTGAAAAACCAGTTTTTGAGTCAGTGGCATTTTTCCAGTTTGTAAATCCTGTGGAAGTGTACGAAATCTGTTTGCTTCCATGAGGTAAAAATTGCTGGCAAGGCTAGCAAAAAGCAGCTTGCCACTTAAATCGCTTGAACAAGTCTGCTACACAGGCCCTATTATTTTCTTATGGATATACGGCCAATATAATTTGCTTTATCGGTTCTCCGATTTGCGTCATATCAAAAGGCATAACATAGCTAACATTACCAACATGTTTCACCGAACTTGTTTCCATAGGAGTAGCAATTGTGTCTTGTCCTTCCATCTGTTTTGAGGAATTAGGTTCGTCGTGGTCAATTTCTTCATAAATTGTTCGTTTTTTGTTACAGAAAGCCCGCAATATCAATCGCGAAATCAATACCAGAGTTCTCAAATTTAATGCTTAGTGATACTACGTTTAGGGACCTTGTGAGACAGCTACAAGAATTAACATAACAATGCATTCTGTGCTGTCCCTACCCTGTAAATTCGCAGTGCAAATGTACAGTAAAATTACAAATCGCGATATAGACTGGGAGCTGGGCGGAATTGAGTGTGCAAAAAAATGTGAGGACGGCATTCCGTCAACAGATGATAATAGCTCAAAGATGAATAATTCGGATGTTGCCATTTTTGGGTCCGATTTTTTTTATTTGGACCTCTACGGCTTCCGTGGCTTGCTTTTTGACGATGGATTTTGATGAAGCTCCACAAAATAAGACGAAAATATATAATAAAATTTTTCGATATCACGCTTGGTTTTCAAGATATTGACACTTGAAGTTGATTTTTGAGGTAATTCCCAAAGGTTTCTAGTTATATCACAGCTAGGATTTCCGTGGCACCGATATTTTAATTATGGATTTGGATAAAACACCCCAAAAAAAAGACGAAAATGTAAAATATTTTTTTTCGATATCTGGCTTCGTTTTAAATATATCGATACTTGAAGTTTTAGGTATTTTTAAAAACATTCTACAGCGTTATTCGTTTCCAAAAAATACTAATAAGTAAGGGTAATTATTTTTTGGTATTACTTCATTTATCTAGCTATTATTACCTTTAATAATGACAAAAAACTGCATATTAACACTAAAGCAATCATTAAAATTGCTCCAAAGCATTTGTTTTATCGATTTTTGAATATCTAAGGGGAGGGGGATAAAAAAAAATGGACCAATGAAGTTTCTGGTAACATCAAGAACCATAATCTGTAAACCATTCTGAGATCAAAGCAGTTGATAAAAGGTGGTCTTCAGATTTTGCACACTCAATTCGCTCCAGCTCCCAGTCTATACCTTAGTATTTTTTGGAAACGATTAACGCTGTAGAATGCTTTTGAAAATACCTAAAAATACCCAAAACCTATACCTAAAGTATTGATATATGAAAAACGAAGCCAGATATCAAAAAAAATTATTTTACATTTTCGTCTTATTTTGGGGTGTTTTATCGAAATCCATAATTAAAATATCGGTGCCACGGAAATCCTAGCTGTGATATAACTAAAAACCTTGGGAAATTTTACCTCAAAAATTAACTTCAAGTGTCAATATCTTGAAAACCAAGTGTGATATCGAAAAATTTTATTATATATTTTCATCTTATTTTGTGGAGCTTCATCAAAATCCAAGCAAGCCACGGAAGCCGTAGAGGTCTAAATAAAAAAAGAGGGGGTAAACAAAATGGACCCAAATATGGCAACATCCGAATTATTCATCTTTGAGCTATTATCAACTGAAATCTGTTGACGGAATGCGGTCCTCACATTTTGCACACTCAATTCCGCCCAGCGCCTGCACTAATATGAAATACTGATTTACTACACACTTATTGTAATATTACTATAAAGTTTTGCACCACAATCAAATAACCTCTATTCTGCTTATTTCAGTTTAAAAGGGTGTTAATGGTACCATAGATTGCAATGCGGGCACAGCTCCGAGACATACTTCAAATGCCAACTATAGACAGAATAGAGAATTAGTATACAAATACATGATTGTAACAAACCGTAGTTAATTCGAAATTGTTCAGACGTCCCTACATTAGCAGTAAATTCATTTTTTTCCATACCATAATATGAACAAACAGTTTACTTAGCCTAATATCTTAGTTGATGACATTTTTTAAGGTAGGGCATTGGTATTTTAAGGTAGGGCATTGCGCCAGAACGCCCCTTAGCTATGGCCCTGGGGCTTACGCAGAACTGTATATGTGTAGTCGGGTCAAAAGTTTTATAAAAATAAATCAACTAAATTAATGAAAACTTGAAATCTACTAAAGTTAAATGAGTTGTGAAATCTATTAAAATGAATCCTTTCTGTCTGAGTTTCACCGTGATACTGATACAGGTTTGATTTTTAATCATAATGTCACCGACTTTTAAATCAAGGTATGGTACCGCTCTTCCATGAGTTTTTAATGTTGAAATATTGAAATTGAAACATAAAATTTTTAGGTGTTGACTCACTTTTGACTCTCACTGTATATATTAGTGCTTTATTTTAATATCTTAAATTGATCTGAATCGATAATAATTGATCTAAAAACAATTTATTTTCACCTATTGATCCTAATGCAACGGAGTGGAGAAACATATACGACGCCACTGGGTACCATACTTCAAAATTGCTTAAATAGAAATTAGTGTCCATTTTTTCTTGCGCAGACTCTGCATAACACGATCACCTGCAGACCAAATTAAAACCTCGCCGACTGTTCAACTTCTTGCGTACCACAAAATACCACCAACACACATATCCATTCAATATAAAATTCTCAACATATTCAACACTCACACAGCCACAAAATAATTTCTGAAAGTTGTTTCTTGCCAGTTCCATATGTAAGATCGTAACCCACACACCACGATCACCGACGACATCTTGGATACCGGTCGCGGTGCGGTAGGTAAAATCTCGGCGTTTTTAACTACCTTTGGGGGCTTGGGCGATTGCTGCGGGACCATTCCAGTTAGTCGAGTTCGTTCTCTCGTTTTGGTCAAACTTACCTGCGCAACAGGTGGAATTGATTCTTGCAAGATTCTCGCCAACGAACGGGTGCGCTACTTTCCGTGTGATTTCATTCACCTGAAGGTTCATTCCAGACAGAAGCTACCCAGTGCTGCTGTGCTGTGTTCGGTCGGTCAAGATTCGTGTTTGCTTGCTTGTGACTCCCTCGATTCGCGCGATTGATCGCCCCCCTTTGGCCCATAGAATCCCGCGAAACATTTTGATTAATGCTGCAAGAAATTAAAAGTCAAGTGATTGTTTATTTTTTTAAATAAATTTGTAATAATTAAACTATAACGGTACTTTCGGTAGACATTCTGATCGGAGAACGGTGGACAAGCAGCCTCCGAACGCAACAGTCCCGGACTTCCTTGTTCGTTTCTTGTGTGTTCCTCTTTGGTGTTGTTCTTGTGTTCCTTTTCGGTACTGAGTGTATTTTGAATAGTGAACGGTTTGTGTAGTGCTTGTGTACTGATCAGTGACCTCCTTACATCGATTTGGGCACGATCGGCCACATTAAATTGGGTTACCGTCGTCGCCGTCCCGCGCGCTGCACTGTAGTGCATATCTTGCAAGTTTATTGAAGGAGTGTTAGGTAATCCAGGCCGAAGTGAATGATTGCAGTCATGAGTGTTTACTACCAAAAAAGTGATTAAGTCAGTGCTTTTCCTGTTCATTATTGTTGTTGTTTTTGGTTCATTTTGATTGTGACAACCCAATTCGGGGAATAAGAAAAAGTGTGTGAATTGTCGAATTGTCAAACCCAGAAATGACATGAGATCTTGAAGTTCTGATCGTTATTGACGGATTTATACTGCACCTGGATGCAAGATCGTAACTTTTCTTAAATTCTTTTGTGGATTACCTTTTATCAGCTTTGCTGTACTCTGCTCATGGTAAGTGATATCTACGCCATTTACAAAACTACGTATTGACTATAGATAAGAATTAATTAAAGAACACCTGAATTTACCGGTAATCTTATGAGTAATTTTAGTTGACTGAAGAAATTGTTTGTACGTGCGCAGGAATGAGTTAACCTTTAAATTCATTTCTGCTTATGGCTTCCATGTTTTTATGGGGTTTGCTTGCTGTACACTTTGCTCACTCTTAGGACATGAATCACGTTCTATCGTCTTTTATGGGTAAATATTTTTTACCGTTAGAATGTTTAGAATGGCATGGAACCAAACTTGTTTTAACTTGACAGAAAAGTCACAGTGATAAAATCGGGTGCATAATCATTCTGTAGTGTTGTAAACTGTGCAGATTCAAAAATTTTTTGTTTTTATTGTAAAGTACACAATTTCAAATTCAATATAGAGAAGAAACGTTTATCTGTAATTTAATGGACCAATTGTGAGATTTTTTTAAAGTGCTTTTGTGATAGAAATAACTCTAGTCCAAAGAAACTAGGCAAAAAAGGCACAAATCGGAAATATTCCGGGAAAGTTGAATTTTGGTATGAACTTTGATATTATTGTTCTAAACAAACTGTCAAAAGTCCTTCAAGTGTCGCTAACAATTGTATACCCAGGGTTAAAGGTCATAAAAAGCGAATATTCGTAAATATCTCAGTAATACTTACTTTTACAGAAAAATTATATATAATCAAATTTGTAGGTTAGGAAATTTTCTAGAAAAAATATTTTATAACTTTTTCTGGTAAGACTAGCCGTTTTTGAGATATTTTGATTTACAGAGTTGTAATCTTTATGTTGCTCATGAAACGTGCACTTCTTTCCGCTCCACCTTCGAGGTGGAGTACAAGGTGGATTTTTTACACGTGCTGTTAGCAGCACGCCTAATCCACATTCGTTTTTGTTTGAAGAAAGTTTATTTTTAGAAAATTATTATGAAATTTTACATAAAACAAGTTATTAATTTCAATAATTATGATTCTTCTTCTTCAGACTCTATTTTTCCCTCCTCTTCTACTGAGCTGCTGTTCTGCCTTTGGCATTAAGCTTGTCCCTGAAGAGTCCACATTTACCTTTAACTTTAACAAGGCCAATCTTGAAGAACTGTCATCCAAGCTCACTTCGATTGATTTCATTTTGGTTGCTTTCCTCAAATAAATTGGATGAAGATGTTGCAGGTTTTACTCTGTTCTGTACGAAACCTTTGCATATTGCATACCTATTAAGCCTCTAAAGTTGTCCAGATCAGCTCCACCCTGGTACAACAATGAATTGAGACATGCCAAAAACCAGAAGAATAACCTCTTGAAAACCTACTTGAAGAGGAAAGATACTGCGAGCTTCTGTTTTTTGCTATGACCAATTTCACGCACTCTCCGAAGCTCTCTATAAGGAGTACCTCAATAACAAATTTAAGCAACCCTCTGTGCACATACAAGACCGGCTAGCCTGGACCTTTCCTAAGGTATCGCCGGGTGGACTAGTATGGTACACGGATGGCTCCAAAACAGAGACAGGTTTGGGCGCCGGAATCTGGAGCGAAAGCCCCAGATTCAGTAGAGCGATAAGCTTAGGCACCCTAGCAACTGTCTTCCAAGCAGAGGTGTACGCTATACTGGCATGCACTCATGAGAACTTAAGGAGGGCCTACCAAAATAAACGGATCTTTATCTTCTCTGACAGCCAAGCGGCAATTAGGGCGATAAGGTCCCGTAGGACCAAGTCTAAATTAGTTTCGGACTGCCAATGTGCTCTTGGTTAGCTGGGCGTTCTCAATCAAGTTACCCTTGTCTGGGTCCGGGACTTCGGGGCTTCATAGGCAATGAAAAAGCGGATGCCCAGCTAAGCAGGGCTCTGACATTGCATTCATCGGTCCAGAGCCGGCTATCGGAGCACCTACCAGCTTGCTGCGAAGGGCCCTAGCCGATCGGACTTTGATGAAACATACTGAACGCTGGAGGTCCGCGCCTGGACTGGCCAACTCTAAGCGGTTCCTTCCTGGGCCGTCTCCTAACACGGCCAAGAAATTGTTAGGGCGCAGTCGAAACGATGTCAGGACACTTGTTGGCTTGATTACCGGACACTGCGCCCTAAATTACCACTTATGGAGGATAGGAAAAGCGGAGGACCCCACCTGCAGGCTTTGCCTGGAGGAGGATGAGTCTGCTCTCCACGTCCTCTGTGAATGCCCCGCAATAGCGAGGAGCAGGGTTTCTTTATTCGAAGAGTCCCTGCTCGATTATTCAAGTGTAACCGACAAGCCACTAGGCAGATTGCTGAACTTATTCAAGCGGTCTGGCCTAAAAATATGAGGTATAGGGGTGTAGTACAATAGGCCAAATGAATGGCCGCAGTACCCATGGACCCAGTACCTCATACACAAAAAAAAAACCTCAATAACATGAAAGGAAAACTGTATGGTGATCCCAGAACATTCTTTAAATTTATCAATACTAAGAAGAAATTTGATAATTACCCTAACACCATGCAAGTAAAAGTTTGGGGCGCTCAGTTAACAAATGTTTCAGATATTAAAACAAAAATAAAACAAATATTATGATTTAACTATTAAATACGAAAATTAAATAGGATAGAATTTGATAAAGCGAACCCAAGCTTTTACTTGTAGTTACATACACGTGGATTAAAAAAATTATTTTATACTTTTTAGTTCATCTTATTAACGCATATTTAAAAACTTTAGTTAGTCTATCAAATAAAAGTTTGTTTTAAAATTTTTTTTTTATTTTTTTTTCGTCCACTGTCTTTCAACCAGTCGTAAACAATTTTCGGCATATCAACGCATCACAAGTGGCTCATAACTTATCTCTCTCTATTTCCAGGGAGGATATTTTGAAACATAGGATTTTTCGTCTTGCTCTGACGGTATTCCCCCTGCTGTTCTAAAATCCTGTGCAGGGGCCCTTCTATGACCTTTGATGTACTTATTCCAAAAATCCATTAATACAGGGTGCTTCCCAACTTTATGGAACAACTCTTTTACAATCCCCGTTCATAAAAAGGGATCCAAGAACGAGATATCAAACTATCGACCGATTGCGAAGTTTTCGTGTATACTTAAACTCCTTGAATCTATTATTTATTCTGCGATCGCTCCTATCTGCAAGAGTCTTATCTCAGAAAATCAACACGGTTTTCTTGCAGCTCGTTCTACTACCACTTATCAACTTGAGTTCTCTTCTCACACTGTTCGGGGCTTTGTCACTGGTTGCCAAACCGATTGTGTTTACACTGACTACAGCAAGGCCTGGAACAAGCTCTCTCACTCGATTATAGCCCTCAAACTAAAAAAAATAGGCTTTCCGCATGCCCTTGTGGTATGGTTGCAATCGTACTTAGCCGACAGGACCTACCAAGTTCTATTCAGTGAAGTCAAATCCAGAAACATTGAAACATCCTCTGGCGTCCCGCAAGGCAGTCATATAGGCCCTCTGCTTTTTATATTATCAATCGATGACATTGTCTCCTTACTAAAACACTGTAATATCCTTTTTATGTCTCATTAAGAGTACCGAGGATTGCAAACTGTTGCAAATTGACCTTATCACCTTCTACTCTTGGTGTTCCAATAACAACCTGGTTTTGAACATTAGCAAGTGCGAGGTCATGACTTTTTGAAGGAAACGTGGTCCGATAACTTATGACTATACTTTTCTCGACAGCATAGTCTCCCGCGTAAACTCTGTAATTGAGCTTGGGGTTAGGTTCGATTGTAAGCTGGATTTTTTCACTCACATCAATTATATGGGCAGTTTAGTCCTGGGATTTATAAAAAGATGGTCAAAGGAATTCAACAACCCCCTCATCACTAAGCACTTGTACCTACATATCTTTAGTCAGGCCATAACTCGAATACGCCTTCCAGGTGTGGTCTCCTCACTACTCCTCCCATATTGGAATAATCGAATCGGTTCAACAGAAGTTTGTCCGATTTGAACTCAGCCGCCTCCCTTGGGATAACCCACTTATTCTTCCGTCTTACGTGAACAGGCTTAAATTAATAAACTTAAGCTCTCTCCATAAGCGTCGGGAGGTTGCTGACGTAATATTTGTTCATCGACTACTAAATGGTAAGGTCGACTCAGGTTTCTTGCGAAGCCGTGCGTCGTTTAGAGCGAATAATTACAACCTCTTTTGCACACTAATTCCTCTAATACGAATTACGGCAAGTTAATCGCATGCTTATTAACGTGAATAAAAATATTAGTGTTTTTAGCATGCCAGCAAGTGAAGCAACATTTATTTTATGTGGCGGGACACCCTCTTGCTTTTCACGCTTATCTATTAAATGTTTCTGTTTTTTCTATATGTTTTTATGATTGCATGCTTTCCAGCAGGGCAGTGGTAAAAGTTTCTCAGGCCAGCTGAGAAGTGCGCCTTCTGTGTTAGAAGGGTTACTCTATTATTTCTATTTGTAGGCTTTTCTCTCTGCATCAGGTGTGAAATTTATGCAAGACGGGCCTTGGCAATTACAAGAAACTGGTGAGCGATATAAACCAACTTTTCTGCTGCCACAGTTTTAGCTACAGCCCTTGGTGCAATTACAAAAAAATGGTACTCAGCAAAAAATGTCTGGAGCAGATGGAAGCAAAGTTTGAAATTACTTCAAAATGTTATACCAATCTTCAGGAGTGAGCTCGAGTCATTGCGATATCTACGACTTCTTCATAAGATGAAACACTAATAAGAGTATTTTTAAAGCATGTCCAACGCTCGTCGACTCCCAGTATCTCGTTTCCAGGGGGTGAGTTCTAGTGACTGGACGTAGATAGCGACTAATGTACTCTCGAAGTACAATAACAACAAAATAGTGAAGATTCGAATCGAAATTATCACATTGGTTCACGATTGTACCGTCATCAGACCCCAAAGGTGAACGCTGTGTGTCAGAACATGTTCAAGTTGATAGCGAGTGGCTCCAGGTGGATTTTTAGATATCCTTATGAGCCAACGCAGTATTTTCGCCACCTAGTTCTTACCGTCATCTTTATAACTCGTTGATTATAGTCAATTAGACTACAAGTCTCCTGTATACCAAATTTGTTTGACTTATACCTGTATTTTAAAAGCAGTCACAACGCAATCACAAGGGTGTGGTGAGTCTCTACTTGAGACAATTTGGTATTCTAATTTTGCAGTCACAATTTTGACAATCCACAAACAGTTATAACGCCTATCAAAATTGCAAACATATATATAAATAGAGGGTCACAATTTTTTATAATTTATAACAGACTCGATACTCAGTCAGCGTTGGTGAGAGGTGCTCGGACGTTCACATACACCCTGCCTTAGGCTACGTTCAGACGGCGACTATTCGATTCGAGTTTTTCACGTAAATCTGGTTTTACCCACGGTAGCCCAGTTGTCATCATGGATCAAATTAGGACTTTTTCAATGAGGAAAATAAATGATCCGGTGGATATCGGAAAATGGCCTTCCTTCTTGACAAGATTTAACTGGCAATTAAAATTCGACGCGCGAGTTCGAAGAACAGCCCAGAAAAAAAAGTTCGAGATTCGGGAAAATTTCAGTCATGTGAACGAAGCAATATAAAACTAAAGGCTACTTCATCACGTATTCGATAAAATACATTCGAGATTTATCGAATCTTATTGGCAAGTTCGTACGGTATGCGGGAAAACAAATTTCACGAATACGGGATTTTCCCGCATGGGCATAGTGGGAACATGCTAATGTAATTATCATTGCCACTGTTCTATTCGATACAGTATACGGGAAAAAATCACCGTCTGAACGTAGCCTTACTGCATCAATATTTTATTACGTACGTTGGCTACGTTGTCACCCAAACTTTCTTTTATTTCATTACACGAATACAAATTCACCATTAGAGGTGAATTATTTAAGATTTTTCTTGTGATTGAGTGCTTAAAATACCAAAACAGCTGACGATAGTCACAAGAATAGTCACAAACTCTCTATAATAAGCACGAGTCATAAAAGCTTGTGATTTATGACTGGTCACAATTAAGAATACGGGGGTTAAGAAACGTTCAAAAGGATTTCGAAAATTGTCTAGGAGATTCCCATTTGTTACTGAAAAGACCTCAAGTATTCATAACTACTAACCTAAACTAATTAAGCAAGATTCCAAGAAACTAAGCTAATTTCTATCTCTGGGACCATTCACACAATGCCGACGGCAGATTTGGAAGCTCTACTCAATTTGGAACCGCTCCATCTTGAAGTAGAGAAATCCAGCAAGGACATTCTACAATATTATCAGTCTAATAGAAGAGATCTCAGAAGAGGGAGTCCTATTAGATTGCATGAGGGCGACCATCTCACCGTGAGCATGGAAGAAAGGTTATCCCGGGTTTACCCTAAGATACCATAAGGTAGACTCGTATGGCACAACAATGGCTTCAAGACAGAGCGAGGTGTAGGTGCCGGAGTCTGGGAAATAAGCTTAAAACCAGATCTTTAACCTATCTTATAGCCAAGCGGCAATCAGAGAGATAAAGTCCCATAGGACCAAGTCCAACTGGTCAGACAGAGCTCTGGAAATGTTTTTACTATTTCGCGGTTGAATATTGAGGCATTTTGGTGAAAAGTAAAGGACCTACAAACTTGTAATGCGCCTAGAGGGATACCGCCGGCAATCTGTCAGCGCACTTGTTAGCTTTTTCACTGGATCAGAGATGCGTAGGACCTCAAATGTCTTGAAATGGATGAGTATATCCTTCTCATTATTTATAACAAGCGATAGCGAGGAGCAGTGTATCGTTGTTGACCGGGATTAACCTAAGTTGTGAATCTTTCGATAGACTTTTGAACCTGTTCAGTCGATCTGGTCCACAAATCTGAGAGAGAGACGGTTTCCCAAGAGTGCAGTAGGCCCTACAGCGGGCACTATATTCATTGGATCCCATCCCAGCGGGAAATGGGATCATACCAAGAAGCATGACGGTAGCCTTTTTTGGAAGGCGAAAATTCCTTCCTTTTCGCATTCCGCTCCATATCTTTTTTGTGCAGCCATGTCATTGGAAGGAATGAGTCGATAAGCTCTAAAAGCTCATTCACCTTCCCCACGCATTCTCGGTAAGGTGTTTGTGATAAGTCATCTTTTATTTCTTCCAAGGAAGTACAATTTCTTACATCTTTTAAATATATTTCCGGTGAGATCCTTGGAAGATATTGCTTTAATTGCGGAAGCACATACGGAAGAAACACTGCCCTATTAGTATGAAAATTTTATTAAAACGCAAAAAACATACTTATCCATATTTCGCCTTTCCATCCTACTTTTGTGGAACTACGAATACGAGCTCCTTCCTAAAAGCTTCTTGAGGAAGGCCTTCAAACTTTTCCCGCTGGGATACTCTACGAGGGAGAAAGAATGAAACTAAAAGGCTACTCGTTTCACTACCATAGGTTGACAAAATCTATATTATAATTATACAAGGAAAGTTCTTTTCAGTACACTTCAGGAGCTTTTTCCATATTGAAAAAATGAAAATAGCATATATCATCTATTACTTATGGAAAGCTTTGAAAGTTCACTCTTTTTCTCTCATATTCTCTCAAAGTAAGTTTTTGCCCAAGGTAGGCTCTTACGGAGAGCTTTTATGGTGTGACGTCACTGGTAGCCGATTTATGAAATTTTATTAGGAAATAAATTGTTTTTAAATTTTCAAGTGAAAACTACTGCACCGATTTCATTGCAATTTTGCATGGTATTCGATGGCACACCAGGTAAGAATATATGCTACCAACAATTTTAATTTTTCAATGCATTCAACGGATATAATGGTGTTTAATGAAATATATGGGATAACTCAAAAGTGAAGTTTCTGATATTAAGTACAATCTTCTTTAATTTCGTTTTACAATGTTTTGTTTATTTGAAAGAACATTTAAATTTTTATTCTAATAAGTAAATGCAGCCTAATTCCTTGCATTTTTCATGAAGTACATACCATGGTTTTTGCCTTTCGAAAACTTGAAAGAGTTTGTTTACTTGCTCTTTCGAAACGTCATAAGGGATAATCAAAAAAAGTGCAAACAAATTGTGCAAAAGTGACTTATTGTGGTTATTAGAATTTTTAAAATAAATAGAAGCACACAAAATAGAAATTATTATGAACAACATCGAGAAGAAATCGCTAAAAAGAGGGCATCGAGACAATCTAATGAATTGCAAGTGATGAATGGAAATGAAAGCCAAATTCTACAGATTCTACCGGTTGTGTTCGTAGGCAACTTAAAGCATTTTTCAAGGCTGCCATTCAAGATTATTGTAATAATTTTATACCGGAAAAATTCAACTTAGATGATTTGTGCAAGGAATGTACATATTGTTCAGGTTTAAGTTATAGATTATGAGAGCTTTATTTGATTAAGATTTTTCAAGTTGGGTTCTCAAACTTGGCAATTCTACTGTTGAATGTACAGAAGGAATTAAAAATACTCAGCATAGTACTTTAATTCCCTCTAAATTTATCTCGAAAAATATTGTTAGATACTGGTGGGTTTGGTGAAACTTTCACAACGGAAGATGTTCTTAGTATTTCTAAAAAAGCAGTTTTATGTCCTAAAATGATCACGTCCGTGTAATAAATGAATCTGTTCTTGCTAGAATGAACGCGGAAGAAGTGTCATACTATTCAATCGATTCCATGGTAATAGATGAAGATAGTTTTTTTTACCAAGCACAAGTAAACTTTCCAGTAGAATTTCTTAATACTTTGAACCGACATTAGTTAAACTTAAAAAAAGGTTGCATAGTTTTGTTACTACGAAACCTTTCTATTAAGAATGGTTTGTGTAATGGAACCAGATTAGCTATTCGAGACTTTCGCGCGAATGTAATCCAAGCCGAGTGTCTTACATGATCTCAAAGAGGCAAGATCCACTTTATCCCACGGATACATCAAACGACCGTGCTCTTCCATTTAATCTCAAGCGTCATCAATTTCCCCTGCGCCTTGCGTATGGAATGACAATAAATAAAGTCACAAGGTCAAACATTCGAAAAAGTTGGTCTTTTTCTTGCGGAACCATGTTTTACGTACGGTCAGTTGTATACAGCGATTGTAAAATTGATGTTTCAAGTGGTCTAAAACAGGAAGTTACCCCTCAAGGAATTGTCACTGAGAACTTGGTTTATAAAGAAGTTTTAATGTAATTAAAAAAATAAACCAGGAGAAAACTCTTCCTTTTTGAACCGTGCTCAAGGTATAGCAAAATTCAAGTTCGAAATGATCCAAAAGAAGGAAGTTACGATTTGAGGAATTACCACTGTGGGCTTTGGGATAATTAAAATAATATATACTCTGCACAATTGTGCAGGGGACTAGTATATTGCTAAATAGACTAATACTTTTACTGTATTATTAATTATGAAAAACGCAATTAAAACACCAAACATTCCACAAGTTACTAATCATATAACAGACACCAGCTGCCACGGAATGTGTAATTGTTTTTCTCCTTTCTTAACATTTTTCTGCTTAAATTGAAATCACCTTGCGTTGACGACTGACTAAATTAACACCTCACATACCGGAAGTTAAGACTACAATCGACACGGTAATAACATTTCTACTTACATAAACTTTTCCCACAAATTTTAAATAAATGATTACACACTTTCCAAAACTTGTTGTCAATAACAATGACAAGCAAATAACCAATTTCAAAATTAAAAGAAAAACGAAAAAGCTTCAATCTGCCATTAAGAGAAAAAAATCGTTTTCTTAAGAAGAACGAAAAAAGAAGTAACCTATAAAAAAAAATCTCTAAGCATCTCTAAGTTATCTCCCAGCCCAGCATCTCCTCCGTTTATTGTTTCCAATCTGTTTTAAAAAATCCAAGGTGACCAGACGGTACGTGACTTGACAAGTGTTTTGTGACTTTTATTAATCTAAATAGATTCCATAATTGGACGATAAAAACGTCATTCATGCCCCTCGAAAATGGCAGCGGTGATCTAGCCTCCTAAAAAAATCTCCTAAAAATGGAGGTCTCCCGACAAATGACTAGCATATAATCCTTGATGGTAGTTAATTCCCAACTCATAATTCCTATACTGAGTATATTTTTCAGCGAAGTCAGTATCTTCGGATTTCGTGCCCCATTCAATTGGTGTGGCCGCCTCTGGTATGGTGGTGGCAAGAAAGGTAACAATTTCCGCTTACTCATCTCGATGTTACCTCCTAGCTTGGACTCGCCAAATGGCTAGGTTATAATTACTAAACGGCTTGCTTGACTCACACACAATCCCCCCTGTCATCCATGTCATATATTTTGAAGTGCTGGAGCCCCCTTTTAAGTAAGTGGTGGCGAAAAAAAAAGAAATATAGGAACATCTCATCTTGGCGGTAAATATATGTCGAAAACCGGTCCAATTCGCTTCCAGCGTATTAGTCGATCAATGCCCGATCGACGACGTTCTCTAAGTGATCTTCAATTTAGAAGAACGATAATACAAAAAATATACGAAGAAGAAAATGCTTTTAACACCACCGGGCGTATGTATCGGCTCATCAACGCACTTATCTAGGTTAAAAAAAAAGTGTTCGCCCACTGACAAAAGCCGACTTGCTTTGATCATCACCATTCAACATGGGACGCGAAATTTAATTATGGCCACCGTTAGTCTTTTTTGAATTGCAAATTTCGTTTCCGCGACCAACAAACCTGTCCTTTATGAATAGATGGGAATACAGCCCCGAACTGGTTCTGTACGAAATAGATTTAAGAAAGCCCGGGCGATTTACGTGGTGAGAGACTGTGTAATACTAATCCGGTGATCAAGAACTGAAGATCCGAAAAACGAAGAAAGTTCAAGAGAACCAGTCCAGAAGATTATGTTTTTTTTATTATTATTTCTGATCACGTATGGTGGTTACGTGTTGGGTCCCTAATGGACATGAGAAGCGTTGCACATGACAAAACTGAAAAAAAATATTGTACCAAAGCGAATTTTTGTTTGGTTTTTTATATATATAAAATTTTTTTTTGCTTGCTTTGTTCTTGCTTCTCTGATCTTTGTTGAACTGAAAGAGATGAAAGAGATTTACCCCCGAAACATGTTCACGACTCATGATTCCACAAGACTTGAACGGAGTGTGTTCTGTTCGAGGGATAGAAGCGCAACCAGTTTCTTTAATTAATTTCTTATCTCGTAAGTGCACCTGTTTAAAATCTTCTCCCCATTGTTTTCTCAGCATGGTCTTACCGCTGTAGAGAGTTCACAGCCAGACAAAACCGATGTTCTGGTATTTGAACATACCGTTTTCGCCTGGTCGCATTTTCTTCTCTCTATTTTTTTTTTGAGAATTCCTATAGAGAATGTTGTCTATAATAGCATCGGGCGAGGGGACGAGGGGATAAAAGAAATGAATCAACCGCGAAGATATCGATCAAAAATTTTATCTTCACAGGAGAACGTTTGTATTTTTTTTTTCGGAAGATCACTTAATGATCTTGATTGCAGCTGACCCGGAGTGAGGAACAATATAAACACCGGTAATTGTCAAACACGATGCCGATCACTATAAATCATTTTGGATAGCGATTTACCTGCTGATCACTTCAGGCGTTGTATATCCACCATACTTGAAAAAAAAAACTTCCTTCAAGATCACTACTAGATCGGTTCTATGCCGCCACGAAGATCGGTCTACAGTTTTGTTGCTGATTCTTCTTAAAGTCTTTAGAATCTTCGATTTCTTGTCTTAAATCGTGATCGTGAACTTAACCAAAAGCGTGTACACATGTTTGTCTGGGGCATGTTTCTATATACGCATGATCTTGTTGTGCCGCCGTCCGGGTGACGGGGGAGTTTTTTGCCCGCTAATGATCACGGCTGCATGATTGCTTCCCTTCTATCTTCTATCTCTACACACAATGCAGTGGAGAGCTCCTCGCAAATCAATTATATTCGCAGTTATGGTAATTAATTTTGATTTTATGCTGCGGCTGAGGACCTTTTTTTTCTCTACAACATATTTTCCCATAGGCAGATCGCATCTTGCTGACTAACTGTATTATATCATTACGGTATGATCAATGCCGCTTCTAAGTGATACCTGCAGAAGGTAGAAATACGTTCTCAAAGGTAATCGATTTCTTAAATGTGCGCACGGAAAACTATTTGTGAATGCTCAACGTGATTTTGTTGAGTCTTATGAATGATAAATACACAGCGACTGAGACTTGGCTTTGCTTGTTATTCATTTCATTTCATGACTGGTAAATACGGAAGGAACGAGACTAGCTGTAAGATGAATATTTGTGAAAATCATGAAGATTTATTAAAGCAAATTTACTAATTTTCGTTTAATGTAAGATTTGCAGTTGTTAAGAATTTTTTAATTGTAGTTTAGATGAAACTTAAGAAATAATATTTGTTAACATTAATCTCATTCTTTTAGTGATAATTTTTATGGATGGTTATTAGTAGATACTAGGTCGTGTATATCGGTCTGATAAAAACTTGAGGTCTGCAGTTTTCCCAGGTTTAATAAGGCTCCAACGACAATTTAAAAGACTAACTCGTTCCCTTTGCATTGCAATATGGAGAACAAGTTTTGTTGTGGGTGCAAGTTTGATTTGGGTATAATTTCGCATCTTGACTATTAATACAAAGATGATTTCGTGCCCTTTAAATCTAATAGGTATTGTAATTAAGTAGTGATTTATTAATAATAGTGTGAATTAGTAGTGAATAATTAATAATTTTTTGTTTAATGGAGTGTAATATACCATACTGATGTGATGATAATGGCATTTTGTATTAGACTCTGGATTTCTTAATAAGTCATACAAAAATATGTAGGAACATCGTCCTACTACTTCCGGGTTCTTAGCCAAGGGGACTGGGGGATAAAACCCAGTCGGCAAAGGCTAAGTAGGAATTAAAAAATTAATAATAATTTTCCCAAGTTGACAGCTTAACTTAAAAAAAAAGATTTCTGATAAAAAAACAAAATAGTTAAGAAAAAATTAAGAGATAAAAAAAATATAGTTTAAAAAAAATAAAAAATACGCTTTTATTTTAAAATGAACTAAAAAGTAAAAAATAATTTTGAATGTAAAGTTTTTATTGCTCCAGCCAGTATATGAAAACAACCTACCTTTCGAAATGTAAAAAAGCGTGGGGCTCTCTATATTCTTATTTTATTAACACCGGAACTTTTAGCTAGCGCCCCAAGCTTTTTTACATTTCGAAAGGTAGGTTGTTTTCATATACTGGCTGGAGCAATAAAAACTTTACATTCAAAATTATTTTTTACTTTTTAGTTTATTTTAAAATAAAAGCGTATTTTTTAGTTTTTGTAAACTATATTTTTCATTTTCTATTTTTTAGTCTATTATATGTATGTGTTCGGCCATTTTGTAGTGACCGCCATATTAGATTTAAAACGACATCACAAAGCTTACTATACTATACTCGTCATACACTTTTATTTGATACCCATACCGAGTGGGTTGTAAAGAAAAAGATAATCCGCCATTTTGTGTTGGCCGCCATTTTGAATTTGGAATGACGCCACACAGATAATAGTATTCTAATTGTCACACCCTTTCATTTGATACCCATATCGAGTGGGTTGTAAAGAAAAAGGTAGTCCGCCATTTTGTTTGACGCCATTTTGAATTTGGAATGACGCCATACAGCTAATTGTAATCTACCTGTCATGCCGTTTCATTTGATACATCAGATTGCATTGTCACGCGAACTATGCATATGTGCAAAATTTGAAGTTAATCGGTTATATAGAAGTGGGTCAAAAACAAGTTGCAAGAATTGTTTACATAGAACATACATACATACATACATACATACATACATACATCCATACATACATAAATGCATCTGGTACAGCTAATATAAAGCTAAAACATACATACCTACAAACATACAAACAGACATACATGCATACTTACAGAGACACATACATACAGGTGAAGCTAATATAAAGCGTATAAAAAGATAAATAGATATATACGTACAAGTGACAATAAATCTGATAAAGATAAGATTTAGAATAAAAAAGCTGTGTTATATATAAAAGCTGTGTTCTCAATAAAAAGTCTGTGTTATAATAATAAAGAAAACTATTGTTAATAAATTATATAATTGTAATAATCAGTGGAGTTGAATACATTGGAAAGGAATAAATCCAATAAATAATAAATATATGACCGTGAAGTCGAATTAGTAAAACGACGATTAGGCTAGTGCCGATCGTTTTTTGGAAAAGAAAATTAATAGCAGGGAAGGACCAGCAATGAAATGTCGTTAAGGTTATAACTAAAAGAAAAAAAAATTTTAAACTTGAAAAAAAGGGAAATGGTAAAATGGGGATGCTATTTAGGGGTTAATAACGATTTTTTGCGATTTGCGGTGAAAAATGCCCTCCTAGTGAAAAATGCTTAACACAAAAGTTGGAGATAATAAAAAGATCTAAAACTTTTGTATATAACATATTTTGACACAACCTCAAATTTTCCAATGTCTAGTTTCAAATGGTCTATACATTTTGATACTTTATTTTCATTAAACCGCTTAAAATTAAGAAAAACCGAACATCTGATTTTTCGAATCACGTACATATTTCTCGATTTTTTCAATATTTTAAAATTTTTTTAATTTTTCCTGTTAATGAGGGATTAAATTTTAATGACTTACCTTACCTATTCGAAAGTTGCGGTGTCTATGATCCGAGCGCGATTTCTTATTTGAGACCTGAGAATCACTCACATAGAAACGTTGCGTGGCCATCGTGAAACCACAAAGCAGCAACCGAAGGGTGATTTATGCAGGGAAAATAGAGAAGTTAGAAACCGCTCAATAGAGCTAAGATTCAGGTAACTGGGACCTCTACAAGAAAGCTCTTAATTACAACAAAGAGGTGAGAAGATTCAAACGAAGATCATGGAAAGCTTTCTTACACATCTTACACAAAGTCTTGTTTACGAATCACTCAAATGGCGTTGTCTCCCTCAAGATTCCTGAAGTGTCCTTTACGGAAAACACATACCATACCATGAAGCGGGTGCTCTAGTAACTGATCCCGAGTTGGATTTAGGACTTAACATTGGATCGGAGGTAGTTTTTGCTCACCGTTCCTACAAGAAGAACAAAAGCCTGGCAAACAGGATTATCATTGCGGGTAAAACCGAGGCCATTGGCACCTTCAAACCCTTCAAGGCTGCTGGCTCTCCTTCAGAAGGGTTTGGAAGAAATCCTACCGATCGTGCTTCTATTAATCCGGGGTAGCTTTGTGCGGCTCCAGGTTTCGAGGTGTTGAAGAGAATCCAGGGAGATTTTTATTCCTAAATCGGGGAGAAGATCGTATAAGAAAGCAAAATCCTATCTTCCCATTAGCCTCACCATCCTTTTCCTGTTAACGATGGAGAAGGATTTAGAAAGGAATATAGGAAGGGTCTTACAGCGAACCAACTCCACTGATTGCAATTTGCCCACTGGCTATTCAGATCTAAAGAGACTGTAATTCACGTGCTAGTGAGAGATATCGAAATGTTCCTCCCAGCCAAGGAAATTTCTCTCTGCGTTTTTGCAGATATCGATGGTGCATTTGACAATGTTACTTTTGACGCGATCAATGAAGCCGCAGCAAAAAAAGGCATGAATCCTCACTCCGAGATGGATCACGTCGCTTCTCAGCAGTAAATTGACAACTGCTGAGATGAATGTCGAATCGGTAACCATAATGGCTGCAAAAGGCTGCTCTCAAGGAGAGGTTATATCACTATAGTCAATCGTAATCGACAAACTTCTTGCCGACCTGAATAGCCGCGGTTCAAAGGACAAGTCTGCGCACAAGTCTGGTTTGACATTGTCATAGAAATCAGCGGCGATCGTGATTGCAGCATCTCTGACCTGTTGGAAGTCGCTCTATCATTATGTGCATAGCTGCTGTCGGAGCACGAAATTGGATATTAACTAATAGAACGAATCTAAATTTAAATGAAAAATGGTTTTCTCACAGGAGGCTACATTCTTAGGTCCTCAATTCGATTGTGGTCATTGGTTGGCGAAATCTGGCGCCTAAAACCGAAGTTAATGTTTTGGCTATACACGGTGGTCGTAATGCCTAAGATCACATGCATCCATTACATGGTGGATCAAGACCAAACAAAAGAGTGCTATGACTAAACTGGCCATGCTGCAAAGGCTGGCCTGTTTCGGTATCACGAGAGCTTAAAGCATCTGTCCGACTGCGGCTATGGAAGTCCTACTGAACCTCCCTCCATTCTGCCTAGTGATGAAGAAGGAAGCTTCGTGGGGGGCGCTATGTCTAAGGGGGCTATTCTCCTTTAAGCCAGGAGACGTTGTGGATCACCTAATAAATATCAAGGAATATACCTGTAGCCAATGTTCTCATTGTCCGAAGCCATCCCTGCCACTCTGAACTTCGGCAAGCCGTTTAAGATGATTATCAGAAATCGGTCAGAATGGCAGCACTGCAGGATCTACTCTAAACGAAATACGATCTTTAGGTATACGGACGGTTTCAAAACCGATAATGGGGTAGGAGTGGCGGTATATGGCCCAAGGTGGAAAATATCCATGGCCCGTGGCATTGAGCTGAAGTATCGCCATCCAGTTGTGTTACCCAACTTGTATTATTAATAGGGCTCCAAATAGGCCTTATTTTCTCGGAAAGTCAAGCTGAATTGTTGGCCATAAAATCCGACAGGGTGTAATCAAAGACTGTACTAGATCGTCTCCTATCTCTGAAATCACTCAGTAAAAAGAGCCATCCGGCTCACAAAAGTCACATTGGTTATTAAACTGCCGATGGCCTGACAAAGGTAGAGTGGACAAACTTTTATATTTCAAAAGTTGGTAGCTAAAGAAATAACAGAGGTCCTGTCGGGCTTGTCAGTTATTAAAGACCAACTAAAATAAGTCACAGTGCCGGCTAGGACGCCCCCTTAAAAATGATTGGCCAGCATGACGTCTGAATAAATACCGCGGTTTATTATGTCTAGGTTATTAGTTAAGAGATTACCAAAGGATCACTCAACCGTCTTACTCACTCCACTGATGATTGATCTTGCTGCCTACCTTATTGATTTTTGGAGAGATCGCAGTTCCACCTCTTGACGTTAGTGTCTGGACCTGGAAAGTTTGAAACGACAACGTCACAGGCAATTGCGATACAAACTCGGTACTTCGAAGTTTTCAAACATTTATTTGTTTCTCTGTTAGTACTACCATTGTAAGCGATACGCGTTAATGGGTCGCTGCCTGCATTACTGTGCTGTAGCCGACTACCTGTAATCTATGTACAGGGCCGGCGCTTGGGTTTTTTGCTCCCGGTGCAGTATGCCATATTGCGCCCCATCAGCTCCTCATTTTTTGATCGCAGTGAAGGGCAGTGGAAAAATTGCGCCCCTTTCCAATTGCGCCCGGCGGAAGTGCACTATTTGCACATATGAAAGCGCCACCCAGCTTAAGTCCAATGACCTTCTTGTCGCATTGGAGCAAAGCGGTGAATATTTCGCCAAGCCGTGATTTCTTGAATGGGGGAAATGTATCTATAGCACGTTTCAACCTTTCTTCTGTCACGATCCTGTCAACTCAAACTCTTTTCAGCCTCGTTTCCATTTGATTTCGAATAATCGTAAGACCTATCCGAGAAGTAGCTTCCTGGAGACTGAACTTCCATCATGATTTTACTAGTTTCCTCCAGCTTTTCTGCCATCCTCCTCATTGATTCATGAACTTTGAGACTTTCCGGTATGTTCTCTATGCTCTAAGATAATTACCTCGGACAAGGCACTCGAGTTTTCTTTATTATGTTTTTATGTTTTCTTTAATTATGTTTTTTTCTGGCTTTGTAGTTCTCCCAGGAAAATTTGTCGCCCCTTATTACCCAATTTAAGGGCCTTCTAATAGCCGTCTTCTACTTTTGCAGTTCACTGCATTACCAGAATGTATGATTGTGGTCCTCTACTATCGTAAGAGGCAGGGCCGGTGCTCGGTGCAAAATACCGTATTGGGCCCCATCAGCTCCTCATTTTTTGGACAAAGGCACAAACACTTAAATATTTATTTTAGGTTTCCCTATTAGATATCAAATTGTCGTATAAAAATGAATTCCTTTAATAGACGAAAATAAAGTCACGGGAATACCTTAACAATTTTTTTTCAAAGTCTCGAACTTTGTTTTCAATTTTAATTTCTGAAATTGCGCCCGGTGCAAGTGCACCACTTGCACCTATGAAAGCGCCGCCCATGTCTATGTACCTATATAAACAGTACTTATACTCATGATCTTGTAGATTGTAGAAGATCCATATTGACAGCTTTCGAGCAAATCTTTTTTAGTTGCTGAAGAGTAATGGAATTATTGTGGTTATCATTTGCCCATTGTGTAGTTCTGTGTCAACTTTTATTGTACACTTATAGAAATTTGCAGAAGTTTGTAAAAATTGCATACTTGACCCAAAATGTGAAAGTGAAACTTTCCATCCCAATATTTGCAAAAAACTGATTAAATATTGAAATATTTCTAAAATAGTTGGTCTACCAATCAAAAGTAATCTATTCAACAATTCGACGAAGAAACAATAAATGAAAACAAAAAGATATACATCAGTTACTTAAGAATATGCAAAACCTTTTGTTCCCATCGCTTCATCAAACTACCACGATGTATATTATGTCTTCAGTTCGAATGAAGTCTTGTTCAACTTTTATCATATATGCATCGGTTACAATATTTCACGTATCATATTAACGCGATTTCTTCATAATTAAACATAAATAAAAAGAAATTTGTACTGAAATCATGCTGTGTGACAAACATAACCTTTTTGGAGCCGAAAAGCATCCATTCAACAAAACACAACAACAACACAAGCGCAATTACGAAAATCAGTTCTCTCTAAAAGAAAGAGAAATCGCAGGCATTAAATTTAATATCTTTTGATATATCTCCCGCACCTAGTTGAATATTAATTTACCTTGCTAATGAGGGACCTGAGGAACTGGACAGAGACAAAAACGAAGTGAAAAAAAACACACTAGCCTAAAACCGAAATTACCATTCTTAATGTCTTATATAACCTCATAGCGAATAAATTAGTAATCATCAAGCAACCAGGTTAGCCAATTTGCATGTTTCTCTCTTTCACCTGCACTTTTCGGAGTATTTCTTCTATTCAAGCATCGTTTATCAATTTTACCTCGCGATGGTGGTAATATTTTGTGGCATACCTGAAAAATTGCGAACTTATTGACTGACTGACAGTGGGCTTTGGAAATTGCCATAAGCAAAATTCTTCATTTGCACTCTATTAGATGTTGCCGTAATTGAAATTAGTGCTTCCCCGCAAATATGAAAATCCGAGTCGGTGGTGTCGGCGTCGGTTGGTATGCACCATCAAAGTGGTGATCGCGATTTTGTATTGTATTTTTTTTCACTTCTTTTGCTTGTTCAATCTGCACCATAAAATTACAATCGCACACGTTTATATGCTGTATTGCTGGCAGTAAATTGTTACCTTCAGTTACTCCATAATACGGGAATCAGCAAATTGCGCAATTTATTCCACTCGAATTGAGCCTTATTCGATTAAATTTTAAATTATGGGATTTTTTTTGCAACTTCTCCTCCTGGTGATATTCATATTCTGCAGCGGCATTTACCTTTACAACTGAAAACATTATCAAATGTGAGGCACTTTACTCTTCGACCCGAACTATTTATGCATTTATGCCACCACAAGACTCGCAGCGGGTTTTCGGATCTAACGTTGGAAAAATATATTGCATATGAATCCAGCCGAGAGTTCGTTCACTATTCTGTTCACCTGTCAATTTTGAGGTCAGCATGACTTGAATGTCATCGCCAGTATCAACTACCATAGGGTATACCCCCAACAGACAATATTCTGGCAAAGGCGGATTAATATTTCTGGAGTCATACTGACAGCGATCGATACAAGATCGAGATATTGTCTCCGTAATTTCAATGCATATTCGTTGGCGATGGCGTTTTTTTCGTTATGTTTTTTGACACAACCACAATACGCAAGGTAGTCAACTTGGGCCGTTCTAATTTATTTATTCTTTTTTATTTGGCGCTATTAGTGCGAGAGTTACGTCATTAGCATATTAATAAACAATGGGTGTTTAGAGGTGTTTATAGGTGTAGCGAATTAATTTCAAATGGCCTTTTCAAGAAGCAATAAGATCGCAATCATGGGCGAAGACTTTGAGTGACAATGGGTTCATATGTCAACAGGTATCATCGAAGTAAAAGCAGAAGCATTCTTTGGAACATATTCGTGTGCGACCAATGATTTTCCCACGGATTTGTGTCACCCTTATAGGATATGAGTTAGCATAAAACTTTATAATTCCTTTTGTTAAGAGTCACGTCTTTTGCTAAGACTTCTTTCAATGTCAATGATTTATTAACCTTTTTTTTTTTTAAAAAAATCTGAGAAATTGTCATGTTGTAAATAACCTACTGGAATGTGTGCTGAAAACATGTTTCTTTCTTTAATAATCCAGAGTTGGGTGTTCTAAGTTAATAGGTATGTTTCGCCGTTACTAGGATTTTAATAACAGACGGAATACTTTTCTATTTCATTATTAAGTTGGGCTTACTTGTCAAAAATATGGACATTGTAGAAAATATTAGCAATCTTGGACTCTCGCTAATTTCAACATTTGATGCCAAGAGTTTCTTACAGGAAATTTCAAATATTGTGCCATGATTACGTTCTTGGATTAACATGCTTGCACGCTTGCAATATTTAAGATTGATTAACAAGGACTTGGGTCATTCCTTCATTTCGGCAACGATATTATCCGTGGTGGTGTTGTTACTTTAGATGCTTGGATTTGAAGTCCTTGACTGATTATAGTAACTTTTGTGGGCTTTTAGTAGCAGTGCGCGAGTGGTTCCTTGTTATTGTCGGTGCTACTATTGACCTAGGTAAATCATTTTACTACTCCAAATTTGCGCCCCTCTACCTTGATTGTGGGACCAATGTTTGGTGTTCTTGCAGACTCTGCCACCATGCAACTTTTGATGTTATTCCAATGATGTCAATGTCGTCAGCATAAGCGAAAAAATTGGGTGGACTTGTGGAGGATTGTGCCTTCTAATGTCACCCCAAATCCCGGATAACTTCTTTGCCTAGTGCAGCTGCAGGTGCGTTTCATTTGCATTGGAGTATGTAGTTGGAAAATGAAACGGTCTTTTTCTCATCTGGCGTACTTCATAAACTAAAAATATTCTTTAAAGTGAAAATATTTGGCTTTAGTGAATTACAAATGTTTATTCAATATTATCTTATATATTAATACGCAAACAAGAAGTTTGTAAACGCTAAGGCTTTTTTGTTCGTGAACCGATTTCGTTTAAATTTTCAGAAAATGTGTAATAAGAAATTTGAACGAAATCGATTCACGAATAAAAAAGTTATAGCGATTTTAATTTTTCTAATTAAAAAAGCCGTTGGAAAATGAACTGAGTAGCCTGCGATAGACACAAACGCCGTTTTAGTGAAGCGAATGAGAAAAAGAGAACAAAATCGTTTTTGTGGATTTTTGGCGGCGTACCTGACATAAAAAACTCGCTTACTTTGTGCGTGCATAGGGTGCTGGGTGCTGCCGCTCGTTTTTTTGGGCGAGTGAAGTCAACTGCAAAGTGATAGAATGCATTTATTATATTTGAATTTAAAGAGATAGCCCAGTCACTTTATACAAAAAAAAGGCCAAACCTCTAAAAAAATCCAACTGAAGATTTTACAGCGGGATTTTCTTTCTTTTGGGGTCGCAAACAATTTCCCAAAATCCCATAAAGCCAACTGACCGGCTACTCAAGTTACGGAGGGTCAAAGGTCACAAAAATCAGTTTTTCTCAAATATCTCGTAAATTATCGGTTTTACGTAAATTTTGGCTAAGTAAAATTTGTTAGTGAGATAAATCTGCATAAAAATGTCCTATACAAAATTTACGTAGAACCAATAGTTTTCGAGAAATCTGGGTGATAAGCTGTGGAGCAACGCATACCCCATTATCATATACGAGTGCATGTGTTTGTTGTGTATGCTTGTGGTAGCGTTATGAATGAGATCCCAGGCGCTATGAGCTTACAAGCCCGTTGAGATTTCAACAGTTTCAGCCTGCTTCGGTGGATATAAACGGGTGGCCATCTGTTAGTTTCTTTTTGAAATTGTTATTAAAACTACAGCATTCAGTATTTTTTAATGAATACTGCTTTATTGAAGAGAGTATTTCTTCCGATTATTTATGTAAAACAATTTCACCCAAATGGTTGCGGCGGTTGGCTTGGCAGTGGCCCATTCTGTTAACCAAATTTTGTTTGTGGCCTTATTTCGCGAATAACTCGACGGAAGTTTTCCTCAAGTCGGCCAATTGTTAGTAGATCGTTGGAGTAACAACGGTACTTAACATTTACCTATAAAAAAGTCCATCGAATAAATGTTATTTAGCCAAAATTAACGTAAAACAGATAAATTTACGAGATATTTAAGAAAAACTGATTTTTGTGACCTTTAACCCTCCGTAACTTGAGTAGCCGGTCAGTTGGCTTTATGGACTTTTGGGAAATTGTTTGCGACCCCAAAATAAAGAGAATCCCTCTGGAAAATCTCCAGTTGGCATTTCTTAGAGGTGGATGATGGGAAGTGGATGCAGGAAAGTAGGATTGCCATGCCATGTTCCGTAACGTATGGCTCCTGTCGTGTCTCAATTCGATGTCCGAGGATACAATCATTGAACCTGAGTTGAACGATAATAACGGCGACCACATTTCGTTATTATGCTCTGAGATGAGTGTAGAGGAAGGTGACGATATGAAAGAAGTGGAAATAGAAGAGATAGAGCGATAATCAACAAAATTTTATCATAATTTGTAACCAATGGACTACGTCTACTGGGGATACCATGTAAAAACGCTGCTTGCATTCTAGTTCAAAGGTGGTGCGTTCCGGCTGTTTTTAAAAATAAAAATGGCGTCGAATGAATGCTGTAAGAAAAAATGAATAGTGTAAAACATAGATTTTATTAAACAGAGACAATGTTTATCATTTTAATTTTTTACATCAAAAGTAAATGTCTAATGATGATGAATGTACAAGGATTTTTTTTGTACACCTCTATTAATATATATCTTCAATTTTATAAACATCAGTGAGAATTTTACAACTTATAACTTCCAGTCAAGTTTTCTATGAGAAAAAAACAAAAAATTAAAAACTAATGGCTTTCTTAGAAAGCTTAGAGTGTCCTCTTTAAAGTGGTTTTTTTATTTTTATTTTTGCGTACATTTTAGGCAAGGATACTTTAGTTTTTCCTCGAACGCCTCGCTAGAATATTTTAATTCAGCTTTTTGGCGCGCTTAGATTGTTCGAAATTTCTTCTTATTTTTATTCATTTTTTATATTAATAAAACATTTTTTTTTAAAATAAGTTATAATATAAATTTTAGTGAAATTTTCCGCTACTTCACGTGGCGCTATTAGTTCTTCGAATTTTTTTTTATTTTCGCTATATAAAGCAAAAACCAAATTTTCGAATTTGTTTTCGGAATTGTGAACTTAGCATACACTTTAGCGCAGCAAAGATTTTTTTATCGTTTTCTACACCCAAAAAAGTACGTAAGTTCCAATTTTTAGCGAGATCACATTTGGTGCGAGGTCAAAGTCTCTGACAACTGGGCTTCTGGTAATAACTTTGAATTTGATCAATAATTCTTTTTGATTTTTACGTCGTATAAGAATAAAATAAATTACATATATTTGAGAAATGAATGTTACAATTTATTTGTCATAGTTCTCAGAATAAATATGCAAAAATTCCTATTTGTTTTTTTAATGAAGATATTTGAAAAAAATGTATAGAAAAAGTTCGATTTGATGACGGCTATTATATAATACTGTTATCTATCTGTTTAAGAAGCGTAGGAGGCTTTACTCTACGAAAATATTTGTTTGCTTTCGTTTTAAATTTGAGCTTAGAAAAAGAGCCTTTGACACTATTCGTGTGTGCCAGTGCCAGCTGCATGCTAGCTGAGGGCGAGTCTTATTTTTACTCAAGCGTGCATGCTAGCTGCGGGCGCCGTGCGGGCTAGTGCGTAACAGCAGCATGCTAGCTGCGGGCAAGTTTCATTTTTACTCGGGTCACTTTAAACAAGCCGCACCTTAAGCTGTTGGTGGGATGACTGGCCATGGTATCACTCACCTCGACAAACGGACTATCTTAGGATAGGCGACTCTGTCAACCATACTCACATAATAAAAATAAAAATAATGTTGATTTCAATGCCACCAAAACGAGTTAATGTATTTTTTTCAACAAAACCTACAATACTTACAAAGCCGTGTTAGTGGGGGGCGTAAAAATAATGGCTGACACATCCTGCTCTCCTGCATCATTGTAAGCTTCTAGCCGTAGCACCAGATTAGCTTGTTCGGCTCCTTTCTTCTGAATACAGCCCCCTTTTATTGAACGATTAGGTTTTTCCCGGACCGGTTTTTTTTGTGCCAAATGGAACTCAAGCAATTAGGTGACATACGTTAAGGTTAAAACCGAATCGGTTTCAGAACCGAAAATCGGAGACGGGAAAATCCTAATCGTATGTCGCTACCCTTAGACTAGGAATCTGTCCTTAAACAGGACAACGCAGGATTCCAACATCCTTCTGACCCCTTACTACTAGATATTACATCAGGACGTGATCAACGTACAAGAGGTGATTCCTGAGCTATGAACTGTCATATAAGATCATTGAAAAATTAGGAGTGTTGCTATTCAGACTCCGTCGGGTTCTTATTTATACGCGTGAGTCAGTGGAGACGAGAAATTGATCTTCGTCCGTGTAACAGATATGGATAACCCCCTTGCTGATGCTGCCTACCTCGTCCTTCGACCATGGTGGAAAGACTTTATTACTATAGCTGTGGTCCTTTTCTACTTTTAAGTACTCCAGTAAAAATTAAAGGAACGCAAAATTTGTCGATGTGAGTAAAACCTATATAAACCTCTGTGAGAGCAGGAGTAGTTCCAAGTAAATACGACTAAAAAAGGCAGAAAAGGAACACTGCTTATATTTGACTGGACCCTAATGTGCTTTGAATACGGCATAAAGGGTATTCAAAGCACATTAGGATATTGACCATTTTGTCAAGCTCTTTGCCGACAAGATCGCGCTACAAAACTGGGTATCAAACACAAAGCCTGTGACCGTAGCTGCGAAAAAACTCGTTCACTTTCAGTGTAAAGACCTGAATCTAGTTAAAGCCATGCAGCTCATACTAGGAAGCTACGGAAGACTTCTCCAGACCAGGAGTCAAGATACTGGTAAAATTCCTACTCATCCACCAAAGCCTACATTGTAAAAAAATATGTAATTCACAGTCCTTTAGAACTTATATTTACAGTAAAATTACAAATTGTTCATTGAAATGTAAGGTTTAAATTTTCCCTCCCATAGGTATAATTCACAGGTAACAATGGAATACTAAGCATATAAACCCGATTGTTCTTAAGTTAAGGTCAGACCTTTGACTTTGGTCAGGGTCTGGGCAGTTCTTGTAATAGCCAAGAAATTTTTGATAATTTTTTATGCTTAGGGTTTGTACAATGATTCACATTCACAGTTTCAAGCTGCAGTGCTCAAATAAAGCAAAACTCAGATGAAGCTTGTAATTTGAAGCTTGCACCTTGACGCTTGCAGCTTGAAGCTAGAGGCTTTCATTGCCAATCCGTCCTTGCATGGTGAGCAAAATGCTAGAGGCCATACACAAAAGTTTGGAAATTTACAAAACTATGAAGTGAAAGCTCCAATACTGATTGTATTTTTACATCCTACAAATAATGTATATTTACTACACAGTTGGTAAAAATACGTAAAGTAGAATTGGAATATTCCTGATAATATATATTGCAAATTTACAAAACTGCTTGTGAATAAAACTTCCAGTATTTTTTTTTTGTAAAATTAACACAGACATTTTTTACAGTGTATTAGACAACCACCAGACTTCAAGTAGACGAGTTTTTGCCATCAAAAGGGTGCGCCAAAACCCTAATTGGGTCTACGGTCGCACTTGAGGCAGTACTACGCTTAACTTAACCCAACCTAACCCAATTGTTATATCATGTTCAATAGGTGCTCTAGGCAACACTTTATGGGACTGGATCGACTCTAAGTTTATACCTCGTACATTAACAGTAGCTCACTTAGAGAGGTCTTTGGACGGCACTATAGTGAAAGGATGTTCGCAGCGAGGTGTCCATAGCTTCGTAATAGCTTTGAAACAAGAGTAACCACGCCAGTTGGTGTGGTAGCGTAGAGCTAAGTACCAATCTCGACAAAACGGATCTAGTACCATTAACCATGAAACTAAAGCAGCTAGGACTGGTGAAACTGGCCCTTACAGGCAACGCTTTAGGCTTCTGACAACAAACTTCGATCAAGCAAGCATATGACAATCTCATGAAACAAAACCGACAGATGTCTGTCAGCCTGTCGCAAAACCTGGGAGATGTCAGAAGTGAAAACGCAATGATTAAGCTTGATCTGAAGGAAAAATAGAAAAAGGATAGGAAAGGTTAAGGGTGTAGTCTGGAGGATGCATGAGGAGGAGGCAATGAACCTCCCTCGCGTTTGAACTCTTGTATGTTGTATGAGTTCATTTTTTAAGCAGGCGCTGAGCCACAACGGTCGGGGTTAGCAGGAGACAGCCTCATCGGGGTCGGGTCGGGTCAAGTGAGCGGGATTCGCCAAAGACTGTGACGCAGGCAGTACCAGCCTACCAGGTGAACAAAGAGGTACACCGTCCGCTAGGTGAAGACCCGACCTAAGCGGAACTTTGTTACCCTATTATTAACCGGTTAAACCTGTGGGATGCCTTATTAAGGCTACTGTGATTTACGTGAACTTAAAAATTAAGTTATACGAGGTTGCCACAAATTGATACGGATATGATGGGTTAGAGAGTTCGTTGGGGATGCAGAAGTCGATGGCGATATGAGCACTATGTATGAAGGATGTTGTACGAGTCTGAAAATCCTGATTGTGGCTCATTTATTTCAATATTTTTTAATACCCACCATCGATTCTAATTCGAAATTCGACCTATGTGATTTCCTAGTTATGCGAAATCAGCTACCAGGAAACTACAAACAAATTAATATAATTTAAATTAAAAATAAAAACTTTAGCTTTAACCATTAATCCACGGCAATTTTTTCCTTGTTCAGTGATCAGCAAAAGTTCAGTGATCTTGTAAAATTTTGACTGTCGATCACAAGTTCACATCACGTAAAAAAGTTAAGGCTTATAAAACACTTCCAAGACAGGATACATAATGGGTTCTTTCCAAACGAATACTTTCCTTCTATCACGTTGATGACGTTGAAAACCATCGCTTAAAGCTAAAATTTTCAGTAAACAAAAAATAAACAAAAATATTATGATAAAGTCTTCCATGCACACCTGTATGCACCAAGAAGTAATTAACATCAAGCGAGAGGATACCTCTTCATAAAGTACAATAACAATTTACATCAAAAGCAGAGAATAAATCGCCACAAAATCTGCTTTGTAATATGTCAAAATATTTCAACCCAAAGACATCACCTGTGCCCGGTAACGTAAGCAGCAATGGCTTCTTTCAGCTCCATCATCCTCTTTCCTTTAACGTTGATGTCAGTAAACCCTGAAGACAGTTGCAAGAAGAAAATCACATCGCATCGTCCCGTTGTTGGCATATGCTTCAGACTTAAGATGCGTGCGCACAGAAAATGGTCTATCGTAACTCCTGCAGCGTGAGGAGATGCTTCATCGCGTTGATGGTTTGCACCGATACTGTGTCAGCTTCTTCAGGGGGCTTGGATGCAGAATAAGAGAAAGAGTGAGAGAAAGGTAGACGTTTTGAATTAGTCACAGATTGTACCGCGATATATTTCGCCATGTCTTGAGCTACAATCGTAGCAAAGGTGTGATTTTATTTGCATTATTTTTATTTTCCAATTTATGTTTTTTAGCCGTGCTTCCCCTTTATGGGTCTTAACATGATGACGGAACCTGTCAGGTGCGTCGTCGTCTCAAATGAAGTCAACCTGTGGCGGAATGTTGTGTTAATGCTGTTGAAGCGGACATAGACTAAATTGGTTGCACTTGTTTCATGCAACGAACTACTTTACCGATGAATACATAAAGCCCGGATGAAACTGCACAAAACGAAGTGATCCTCAATAAAATCCAAAAGTTTATCGATCTATGTTTTTTATGCGGTTTTTCTCTTTATGCAAATCGCCATGAGAACAAGATTCGCAAATTACCCTCAGCTTCATTACGATGAGTGGGGGGCGCGATTTTTTTTCTGGTTGATACAAAAAAATGTTCGTTATCCAAACTCTTTTGCTGTTGTAACACGGCCTTTTATTTTTCTTCCATTTTCGCTGCTTCTTGTTCCTCGGTCCACTGTTTCCCGATGAATACGTGATCGGGATCTTCAAGTGATCTTATATCACATCTTAAGCAATCTTTATTTTCTCTTTCGTTTTTTCGCAGATCGTTCAACTTCGAAATGCTCGTTTTTTTACAAGCCGTGCCTTAGTCAAATGCATATTAGCGAAAAAAATTTGCATAATTCTATTTTATTAATGTTGTAAATCTTGATGCCATTTATTTGGTGTTGACTGGCAACTGGTAGATCTGGAAAAATCACCAATGCTTTTTGTTCACCGATATTCTCACCTTGTTGTCTGTCCACCTTCTTCTACCTGTTTTTTTTGTTACTACTATTCTTTAATGCATTTGCGCGATTAATTGTTTGTGGTGGCTGGGTCCGGACATTCCGGACAGATGCTGAAGGATTATAGATCAATGGAATGTTGGTAGTTTATATCGAGCTAATTTATTGTCATCTATCAGTCTTTAATTTGGTGATTCATGTCCATTTATCTCTCGAATTTCTTGGGAAATTTTATTAAAGCCAGTTTCTTCTCATCTGTTTTTTTTTGTTCATTAATATTAAAAGTCGACAAAAATTTTATGTTTAACAAATTTTATTACCTTAGAAAATTCTGATTGGACTGATTCGCTATCCTGGTTTATGGACGTGGCGATGGTTTATTGATTTATTATGCGGAATTTTTTAAATATCATAATAGTTTTTTTTTGATATAAAGAGAGAATCTAAGAAGTGATTTTAATTTATCGCCATTTGTATGTCGAACAGGTGTGCATGTTTATATAGTATATTAGCAAGGTGTGCTAATATTATTATTAAAATTGTTGTGAAACGGTAGTTTGTATTAAAGTATAAACAAATAACATTACTAAACTTTGTGACTCATGTTTGGGGGGTTTCGTTATTTGCAAAGATTTATTAAGAAATACAAGTAATATTTTACTAGGTGTGCCTTTATGGGTGTTATCCACATCTTTTTGTAAGCAATGCAAAATAAATTTAAAACGGTAATTCTATTTTTAAAAATAAAATTCAAAACTTTGCATCATATGCAGTATATACAGAAAAGTATATTATACCTTTTGAGACTGGCACACATTTTATTGCGAGCCAGAAATTTTGTATGGACGGTAATCTGTTAATATCTGTCTAATAAATAAAAATAATTTTTTGTAGTTTTTAAAGATATTTTCACACACGTTGTCAAATATTTCACCGTATTTCATCTATTCTGTTGCAGTTGTTATAGAAAAGGTAAAGTTGATGGTTACATTACCATGTCTGAAAGTACTAACCAGTAACTTCATCTGTTGAAGTAGTACTCCTCCGTTGAGTGTTATGTAAATTGACGGTATTGGACTAGATCTGATATTTTATTATTTTAACAAACCTTTTAAAACCAAAAACACCTCATCATCACTTTTTATAAAGATCTTTGCTATAAGTTTAGCATTTTACTTATATGTGAACGAAGAGAAACGTGCTCCACTGAAATTAGAACTCGCTCTCAAGTTTGTACTTTTTTTTGGTATTTTTAAAAAATAATTGCGGTGACATCTGGCTATAGTCCAGACCGACAGGAACTTTATTAAAATAACTGTAGCTTGCAGATCTCCAACTTACGCAGAGCTTTGTTGGTGTCACAGAGGTCCAAACTCCCATAGGCTAAATTCTTGGAACCGGGATCAGATTCCCCTACAAGGTCCCACGCAAGACACAGCGAAGTTGAAATACAACTTCCCCACAATATCGCAGGTAAGACACAAAACCCACTGCAGTGAAGTTGAACCCACACACGATCCCACCTAAGCCACAGCGAATGACAGATTCGATCCCCGCCGTGTAAGCTCATCCAAGACACAGCGAAGTTTAACTAAGTTCGCAGAGACGGAACTCACTTACACCCAAGTCCACATCCACACCCGAGTCCCAATGACGTCACTGGTTCCGTAAGCCTGTAGCTATACTACTTTTGCCACTGAACTTTTGCAGTGCAATGAGCATTGAGGCAACCTGTTATTATTATTATTAGAACAGCACAGATAGCGAAAACCGCATCTAGGAGTTCTGTAAAGGGGGGGAAGAGCAATTTCATGAATTGCTAACTGGAAAGGCCCTACTACGATATTTGATGATCACTTAGCTCTGCCTCTTACTGAGCGTGGAAGAAGTTGCTTAAGCCTTTCACTGCGTAGCTGTTAAGGGTCGGCACTACACCAAGTTATTAATGAAATAATTCTGCAAGTCTTCGCCAATAAGCGATGGCAGAAGAGTGGAAAAGAAACAGTGTGACTACATCTAAGTCAAATCAACAACTGATCAGATTTTGTAACCAACCCAAATCAAAACCTCTATATCGAATTGAACACCATATGACCATGACCAATATTACAAGGCAAGTAAAGTTGTCCGATACACTGCATGGCCCAATCAACACCTACAGTGGCTTCCAAGAGGATATGGTCTAGTCTGCCATACATTCATCGTGGCGCTGGAGATTCGGGTGCTTAATATGTGGCAGTTCTTACCTCAGAAATCAACCTTTATACTACTACTAGTCCGTTATATCAATGGCCATGTTTAGTAGAAAAGGGAAATTCCCATTTCTGGCCCTGGGTGCCCACATATAAAAGTATAAGGAAACGATAATATGCAATTAAAAGAATTAAATGGTTAAGGAATTGGTTGAAAAAAAGTCCGGATTTTTAAGAAATACAGGGTGCGCCCAAAGTCCGGCAACGGTCCGATATTTCCTGAATGGTAGGTGATCGTGAAAAAAGTTTCGAGCGAAAGTTGCTCAATTTGGAGCGTGGAATCGTTTGCATACAAATCTCATCCCACCCACTCACCCCCTAGCAGGTAGTGAGGGTGAATCTAAAATTTCAAATGGCAACCCCAATTTTTTTCACAGATTCTGATTCTTCTCAGGGAAATATAAAACTTTTGCCCGAACAATTTTTTTATCCGAAGCCCCCTTGCACCGTCAAAAATCATCAAAATTATCCCCAAAAATTATTCATTTGGGGGTCCGGGAAGCTTCGGATAAAAAATTGTTTCTAACAAAAATTTGATATTTTCCTTCGGAGAATCAGAATCCGTAAAAAAAATGGGGGTTATCATTATTCACACCCACTCCTGCGAGAGGGTGAGGAGGTGGGGGTTAATAACGTCAAACCACATTTTTTCTCAAAGATTATGATTTTCCAAAGAAAAATATCAAACTTTTGTTAGAAACAATTTTTTATCCGAAGCTTCCCGGACCCCCAAATGAATGAGGCTTGCAGGCTTTTTGTAGGCAATATCGTTTCGTATTGACTGATCAAAATTTTTTTTCGAAAAAACCAGTTTTTGAGTGATGTTTTGGTCAAAAAGTGATTTTTGGAAACTTTGACTTTGAGTAACTTTGAAAGGGTTAAGTTTTCGAAAAAAATTACAGGAGGGCTTTTTGTAGGCAATATCGTTTCGTTATGACTGATCAAGAAAATTTTTCGAAAAAACCAGTTTTTGAGTGATGTTTTGGCCAAAAAGTGATTTTTTATAACTTTGACCTTGAATAACTTTGAAACGGTTAATCGGGTCAACATCTTTGTCAAAACTAAAGCTGTAGAGAATTTCATTGTCAACATTTAGGGCCTTCGTACGGGGTTGTACGACCTATAGAAACCGAGATACAAGGAAAACACCGGAAAATCGCTATATTTCCGGCGGCCATGTTTTTTTGTGATTCCGAAATTGTCTTCTTAAAAAGTCCCAAGGAAGCTGTGGACCAATTTTCAGCCATTTCCGAATTTTCTCTCCTTTCGTGCGTTTTTTTGCTAATTTCCCCGGTCTATGACAGGAGAGCTTTTGTTCAACGATTATCCCCAGATCCTGGCCTCCTTTGAGAAACCATTTTTTTACAACTAGAGAGGGGCTTTAAAATTTAGCTTCCTTCTATGGTACGATAACAGTTTCAGCCAAGCTACCAATTTCTTGCTTCGACATCAGTTATGCCCATATAGATCCCCACCATTAAGATCCCCGCTGATCTTTTTGACGATATCATCTGCACTGGCCTGTGCTTTGAAGCCCTGTTTCTTTAAAGTCGGCAAGTAGTTCACTGATTACGATTGACCATAGGTGAAAGGACGCCTCCTTGAGGACAGCCTTTTGTAGCCATTATCGCAACCGATTCGCTATTCATCTCAGAAGTTAACAATTTGCTGCTGGTTCAAAGCAAAGCAAGGGGATACGGGCCAGCGCAAAGCTACCTTGGAGTAGTGGAAACAGGATTGGTAGGATCTCTTCCAAGCCTCTCTGAACGAGAGCCGGGAATATCTGGTGTTTCTCAGCAGCCTTGAAGGGCATCAAAATGCCCATGGCCCATTTGATCTTACCGACAGTGAAAATCCTGTTTGCCAGATCTTTGCTCCTATTATAGTACCGGTGCGCAAGAACTACCTTCGATCCAGTGTTAGGTCCTAAAGCCGAGGCTTAGTTAGTAGAGAACACGTGAAATGAATGGTCGTGAATAGCTCCATGGTATCATTGTTGTTCTCTATAAAGGTCGTCAGGAGTCTTGAAGGAGATAATGCTATTTGAGTGATCCTTAGACAAGACTTTGTGTAACCTCATGGAACTCGTTTATTTCTTCATAGAAGGCTTTTGAATCTTCTCAATTCTTTGTTGTTATTCGTAAAGGCTTTCACTGTTTCTCGACGCAATCCTTTGGTTGCTGCTTCATGGTTTCACAGGACAGCTGCTTTCAAAGGAAAGCCCAACGCAATTTTCCAGGCCGCTTTTTTCATAATTGCAGCTTTAAATTTTTGCAGTAATTCAACAAAATAAGTTCCTATTACTAAGTCTTATTTTGCTCCAAAAAATCTACCAGGATAACTATTTCGGCATTCCTATTCCTAGCACTTCTATTTATTGCAACTTGATCTCGGGGTCGAACTGGTTGGTAGATCCATTTCTCATCCGCCAGGAGCATATTCAAAAACAACATAAATGCCCGTCATGTATGGAAACTGTGTTATGGACGCAATCGATCTTTTAGTAAGCTTTAAAAAAGTCGTGAACGATCTATCAAAATTTGATAAACCGATCTATGACAGACCCGTTCAATTTTCTGGCTATCTACTTTATAGAAATATGTCGATCCTCGTCTAACATTTCTTTAAGCTTAGGAGATGTCTTTATTGGTTGATTTGACGATCTTTCCAAGTGCTGTTCTTCTTTCAGCTCGCCCCTGCTTCCTTGAATCCGTTTTATTCATTCTAAAACTTAAGTGCGTCTGAGCAACTGATCTTCTGATCTTTAGTGCGTAAATGATCTTACGGCTAATCTATCCTAGTTTAATGTTCGCACCAATATTGCACGGCAAATGTAAAAAAATATTAAAATTCATTGTAGGCGACCGACCGTCTTTACGATATGGTCCGAAAATATAACATAATCGCGTAAAGAGTACTTATCTTTAATGCTCTTTCATACCTGGTTATGCTTCAGATGTGCGGATTCAATCTTAAGACATCAACATAACTTAGTCACTTTAGGAGTTTATAGAATTTCTACATCATAAAAGTGAATACTGCTTGGGTATTAAGCAGTAATATTTTACTGATATATTTGCACTTGCGCGTATGAGAGAGAACTGACTTAACCCACTGAAATCACAGCTATTCTACGCCACTTCGTTTACCATTTCGCTATTTTCACAAATTTTCATTAATCCCTATGCAATAACAGTAAAATCCCCCACACAAATTCTTGAATTCAACAAAGAATTTGCATTATGTCCCAAATAGCTAAACATCATTTTACACGGTGTTCATTAACCTTCCGCCATATAATAAACTGCCGTGGCCATTTGCCAGCAGCATAGAGATTAGCGTCTTCCCATCGTGGGACAATCAAAAAGCTGTTAAACTCTATTTTTACCATTTTAACGCCTTTGCATCTCGCAGTTCGTTCGCTCATCACCGGTGCTAATGGCTACCTGCATTTACCTAGTCAAGGATTTTTTGTCGTCCCCCTTTCAGCGGAGTTCCTCAATATTTTCAAGTCAAGTCATACGATCTCATCAAGTACGCGACATGCGAAAGCAATTAAAATTTCGTTCTTGTAAGCACATTCCTTGGGTAAAACAGTGTCATAGGTTGCAAGCGGTGCAAGGGTATCGTGGAGCTAAGGAAGTAGTAAGAAGTTCCACAATAATAAACCCTGAGTGTCATGATTCCGGGAATTTCATACACAAGCAGATAAATCATCGCAGATCTTAAAGAGGATGAAGCACAGTCCAGAGACTTCTTTGATTAGAGCTGCCTCAAGTCGTCAGCGAGAATTTTTGCAGTCATGATCTGGACCTTGCGGTTGCGTTCGGGTAGAACCTTTTGTGGTGGGTCCGGCAAAATCCAGTTCTTAATGCGAACGGAACCTTTCGACTTTGTTTTACGACTCGCACTGGAATCCCTTTACGATGAAATATTTCGATGGCGTGTGCAGATCGCTAAACACGTGAGAAATTCGGACAGAATAATTTCTTGTATATAACCTCGGATTCACCTCTTGCAGTGAAGGGATGGCCTGCGGCTGTTTGCCGGACCCTACACAATATGTTCCTCCACTGAAATTGTTATTTATGCGCAAACCTAATCGCCTAATGCTGGATGCCGAGCTGGAAACCCTCTGGAACTAAGCCTATTTGTCTCTATGATAAAAGTTTTATTTGACCACTCCCCACTCGAGGCCAATAACAAATGATCTTCATCATACGATCGACACAGAACCACCACGAGCTGCAGAGGATCGAACCTTGCACCATAAGCATGGTTTAGGGAGAAGTAATTGTAGTCGAGGATGCTTGGATATGATTACACGTCATCGCGCACCGTTCCACGGTACCTTCCTGTACCTTCAGTTCTTTGGTCTTAAATAATTCAACACGATAAAGATGAACATCACCCGGCCTCAGATTGTGGTGCTCTTCTATTTGTACAGCGAGCGGCCTGCTAGCGATCGTTATGAGGATGTTGATCAATGCACAGCTTCGATGGTTTCTTGAGGGGCTTAGAAATTGCTTATGGAATGGCATCATGTTACTGTTCCGTAGAAATAGCAATAATCGTAATTTCTGTGTATCTTCATGCATTCCACCATACCTGGACAGGTCATTTGTGATAACTTTTGAATAAGGAAATAGTTACAATGGGTCACGGCGGTTTAGGAATTTTTCGGTTGGTGGCTTTTGGTTGGTTAACGGTGCTAGAGTGACTTTTATTAATATTGCCGAGTAATTTTCAATTTTTGAAACGGTTCAAGTTCATCAATCGATAAGGAGTATGACATTCGCGGAAATTATGAAAATTGCTAGCAATCCAAAGTATTTTATACAGGGATCGCGTGTATGATCGGCAATGAAAGAGAATCGATCAATTACTTCAACGGTCAACCAGTTATATTGGTAAGATTTTTATGAATGTAATATAACATGATATGTACAACACGTTTGAGAGGTAGATATAAGTTTCTAGATGGATCGGCAAGGCTTAGGTTTCCGGAAAAGGTGCGCTGAGCAGTTGAACAGTTTCTCCCAGTGTAAGTCACTAGGAATAGTTAATAGAGTGTCAATTATGCTGCAGAAGACCTATGGCATTATCGAGTAAAGGCTGATGTCAATCTGTAACAATTACCTACAGTAAAGATACTCGTCTCACTCCTGGAGGAGGGTCAAAGTGATCTTAATTTCGAAGGCAAGTAGACATCGATGTAAAAAGGCGAAGGTTTATAGGACGATAAGCTTGTCATGCTTCGTCCTTAAGACCCAAGAATACTTGCAAAACCTATAACTCTGAAACTCTATAACAGAAGTCCTTTTGTCTTCCTCCCAGCATGCATGTTGCTAGCGCAAAGCAGTTAACCCTGGAATCTGAAATTTGGAATCTACAATGGTATTCTGAAAAGTAGAATCATCCACAGCAGCTAAAGCAACAGCATACAGTTAAAGAAAACGTACCGAGACATAACCTAGGGGAGTCTTCTTTCGGCCAGGGTTTATGACTACGATTAAGATTTCAAAATCATTGAAGAACGACCCGATAAACTTAAACCGGTTCTACTTTTAGTTTTTTTTAGACTACTTGGATCCTATTTTGGATCTAAAACCGAAAGGTACTTGAAGAACTGAACGTTCAAATGAACGAAATATAAAAAAATTGTTTAACTGCGTGAGAGTTAAAACACCCCGCAGATAATCTTACTTTTTACTAATTTGGGTATGGCGAATTCAATAAAAATAGAACCAACCCTCTAACTTGATCGGAAACTACCGCCAGGACAACCCTTATTACTAAAATTGAGTGTTTCGCACGTACTTATGAAATCACCCCGCCAATTTTTTCTGCAGTAATAGCCCTTAGGGTAAGCTTTTTTTTGAGACCAAAGTCAAGCCTATCGGTCAATCGGAAGCCACCCCCACAGCAACCCCTAAATTTCAATTATTTTTTTTAAGCGCAAAATAAAATTTCGTCCCCCCCTTTTTTTGTGAACATGCATCTAATAGATATAACGCAATTTTTAGACATCATAACTACCCCCGTTGGGCATCGGAAACCACCCCCGCCACAAGGGGTGAAAACTAAATTATTTAATTTCATACCTAAACTTCAATTCACCCCGCCAATTTTTTGTGCACAAATAGCCCTTACTGTAAGCTATTCTTGGAGACCAAAATCATCCCTATCGGTGAATCGGAAGCCACCCCCACATTTTTTTTATGCCCAAAATAAAGATTCACCCCGCCAATTTTTTGTGAACATTCATCTTGGAACTGCCATCTTTATTTTTTACGAAATGGTCACATTGTATTGTCAAACAAACTACGCATTATGTGCAAAATTTGAACTTGATCGGTTATATTTTCTAATTTTTAGTCTATTATAATATGTCTTCGGCTATTTTGTGTTGGCCGCCATTTTGAATTTGGAATGATGCTACACCGCTAATTGTATTCTACCTGTCATGTCTTTTCATTTGATTCCCATGTCGGGGTCAGGGAGCACATTTTTGGACCGCCATCTTGATTTTTGTACAAAATGGTCAGATTGTCAAGCAAACTACGCATATGTGCAAAATTTAAACTTGATTGGTTAAATTTTCTACTTTTTAGTCTGTTATATGTCTTCCGCCATTTTGTGTTGGCGCCATTTTGAATTTGGAATGACGCTACACCACTCATTTTATTCTACCTGTCATGCCCTTTCATTTGATACCAATGTCGTGGCTCGGGGATCACAAATGCAAAAATCCGCCGCCATGGCAACGTGACTGTCCGAAAAGCTTCTAATGCTGGCGCCTTTCAAATCTTTCTCAAGGTTGAGCTTATCGCTGGTCTCAATGGCAATTTTTTTTATGTGAAAGACTGAGACATCAGAGAAAGCCCTTTGTACTGTCGACAATCTATTTTTTCGTATAGAGTGCAATGTAGCAAGCTCAAGTTTGAAGATAGTGACCCGGGATGGTAGCCAGGCGCCTTACTCCCTAAACTACCGGGAACCCTCGTATTTCGGTCTGGAAAACAGAGGACCACCTACCCATTGTAATCGAGTTCTTGAAGATGGGTCTCGCGACATAAGCCCCTATACCATGTTCCATCGTTGACCCGTCGGTAAACCAGCGGGGATTTCTTCGAACCCAAGGAAGAATAAGTTCGTCCTACTCAGAGCGATCTGGAATAATCGCAATGAACTTCCTCTAGGACCGCAGTTCAATAAGCATATGGTGGGATAGTTACGCGGAAAATTCAAATGTTATTGGGATACCATATGCCGTTTGACTGTACAGAGCCAGTTCAATGAGATGGGAAGTCTCAAAGCACTTATTGCGGACTTAGCTCCTATTTGAAACGTTTGGAAATGGGGACTAGTATTGCTGTATTTGGGTTGATTAATATAGGACACAAGCCCCTGAAGCTTAGACCATTCGGTTTTCGAGGAACCAGGGAAGAGGTACGGTTATGTAGGAGGTCTAGAATGTTTAACCTGATGGGTAGATGGTGCGACAGTGAGGCTTCGTCCAGAACACGCCAGTTTTTGATCCTATCGGAGAGTAGGCGGCTAGTGATAGGAGGTCCAGCAGCTACTCCCTACTAGCAGTGAAAAAGGTGGGTTTTCATCACCCATTTGCAAGATCTATGTTATTCATAACAAGAAATTTTAGGAGACACTCATCTCTTTTGTTTATATTGCTGCTACCTCAATAGAGTGGTGGGCATTTGTATCACAACCGGTGATGTATTGTCAGTTCATCTTGCGACAGGCCTCTCCCCGTCGACGAGTAGGTACTTCTCGTTGAGGAATACTAAATAACTATTAAAACCTGCTCTAACACAAAGTGCCCCAACAAATATATAACCACTATGTTTGCACCAAACGAAAAAATGTGATGTTTAGGAATTACAACTAAAAAAGTAGAGATTGCCTTCGTAATTCTCTAAAGCATTACATATCCATCAAAGGGAAAAGTAAGTGTCCACAGAGTGGTTCCCATTATATAAACTTTGCGAAACAAAAGCCAAAAAAACCTTCGAAATTATACAGTTCATTGTATAAATCCTCGTTTTTATATAATGGTATCCTACCAACTTCCTTACACCATCGTAAAATCGCTGATCCACAAATAATTTATATTTCCTTGATCATTTGAAGAGTTTCCTGTGATCGGTGTGCAGCAGCACCTCTCCTTTCATTTCACCACACAACCGACAACAAAACAGACAAAGTGCAGTCATACATCGGCTCGCATAAAATATCATATGTTTTTCATTCCCAAGCTCTGTCCAATTCAACAGAAACGGGGTGAACTGAGCAGAAACTTGGCATAACAAAAAACCTGTAGGAAGAAGTGAGTTTCCATACCTGGACACCAGAAAGGTAACACGGCCATAAAACAAGGCCCCAAGTCAGCAAGGGGAAAACGGGCACATAAATTCATCTAAGACACGTCCGTGTCGCCCGAACGCGAAATAGATTCATTCTGGAATTGGAGACGAAAGAACAAGTCCTCAAGCCAAAGATCGGATATAAATCTCGGGAGTTTATAAAACTTTTCGACACACACAAAAGCCGCACAATTAAGAATTCAAGCTGGAATTTTATCAAAGATTGTCAGATCTTGATTGGGTAACCTGAGCGCAGAAAATGCACGTAGCGGAAGGAATGCTGTTGGTTTTCCTTAGCTCAAATCACGGTTCTATAAATAATAGTGAAAACAGAGCCCATAACGCCGCCGAGAGCCGAGGTGGTGGGTTCCTCGGCTAGCTGCAGCCGTTTTTAACTTTCGCTTTTGATTCGATAAAAATTTAAATTTTTTTATCGGTCATTAAATTTCAACTTGTAACGAGTAACGCCGCCCACAACAAAAAGGTGGAAAACCGCTCGTGTGGGAACCAGATTAACACCGTCGCACCAGTCAACCATTTTCCAACACAATAGCGGCCACCACATTTATCATTCTAAAGCGAACGCTAATTACTCGGAACGCACAATTGAGCCGCTCCGGCCAACAAGTGTTGCCCGGGAAGGCTATCTGAGCCGTGACAACGCCTACGACTGCCACAGTTTCAGCTATATTTGGGCCGAAAACTTACCATTAGCCAAGTCTATATGTCCAACTATGAAAGTCTTGGGCAAAGTGCATCGATCGAGTGAATGGCTGTGCTTGGTCAAGTTCTTCAGCCGACTTGCCACCAATCGACACAGCGGGGACAGTCCAGTTTAAAGTTCACTCAGATTAAGTCCATGTCTTGTCATTAGAGTTGTGTCAAGCGACTTAACATTCATGTCAGGAATTTATCCTGTTTTCGCGGTCCCTAAGTCGCTTGATCACCTAAGTCAATAAATTCAGCTCGGATCTGTTAACGGTCGCTGCATAAAGCCTTGTTGCTTGACAATTATTGTTGGTCCTTGGTTGATCTGAATCCAACTGAAATGTTATTACCAATATTTGATTGCAGTTGAGAGGTGATTGAAGTAGACTCGTTTGCAATTGTTTTGCTAATGCCCACTGCAGTCTGGAGGTGGAAGTTATCTTGTGTCTTAACTACTTTAGAACAAGTAACACGAGTCGAAAATGAGAACTACTATAAAATGTGTTCAAGAATTTTGTACCTTGAAATACCGACACATAAACATTAATCTCCTGGAACGAAATTTAACTTTGGAAATTCGCCTACACTAAATGGTGACACATGGACGATATTAGCAAAATAGTTCAAAGATATTTTTATATATGAATTTGTTTTTCCTTTTCTTAATTAATAAAAAATAACCTACAGACGCGATCAGAATTTTTTTATTTTTTTATAACATAATACTTAGCATACGGTAGTGATCACGAATGACAATGATCCCATAGCTCGGCCACTATAAGGGTCATTGGCCTTTGATGACTGTTCATTATCTTTTCCCCATGCTCTCCAAGTCATCATATGATCAGCTTCCGATGTACTAACAATTGGGCCGTCTTGATTTTCGATTTTCCTTAGCTGATACCTGTCATTACCTATCTGGTTTATCACTTCGTAGGGACCCATCAACTTAGCGCTTTCACTAAATTTGGTATTCTTAATAGCCGCCAAATACCTAGCTTATATCGATGAGCAGCTCTTCGGCCACTGCAAATCTCAGCTTTTGAAAGTGTTTTATTTCAAAACGCTTAAAACGTTTTATTTTGACGTCACCCATTTGATTAACATTTTAATCGCTTTTAAGTGTTTTAAAAGTGTTGACAATGTTAATGAAATGGGTGACGTCAAAATGAAACGCTTTAATCGTTTAAAAAAAAATAAAAAACATTTTTAAAAGCTCAGATTTGCAGTGACGCCTCAGCGAATAATGGCGATTTTCTGCTTAAATTTTGACAAATCCTTGCTTAGCTTCCTGAAGAATCTGGTCACGTTAAAAAAATATCTCCAAAAGGTTATTATATTTTTAGCACGAGTTCGCACATTCTAGCATACGCATGCGCACTAAGCAACTCTACACCAGTTGCGGTTCCTCTTTGGAATCAATACAATAATGAAAAACCTCAATAAATTGCTAAGCAATTTTATAACATTACTCAAACATCGGCATTTCTTAGAACGTAAAGTCATTCCTTCATTATTATTACTTGCTACCTGTTATTGAGAATTTCTAGGGAAAGGAGGAGGTAAAACGTAAAATAATTATTCAGAAAATGTCACTTTGATACCTTCCGGGCGCTGTAAAACCCTTCGTAGTGAATGAAATTAAAAAAAAAATGAATGAAAATTATTCGTTATGAAACCCCTTTAAAAAAAACTTGTTATTTTTTTTTGTTAAATTGAAGAAAAAAAGTTATATCCCTTAAAAGAAAATATTGTGACTAATTTTTGTGTTCTAAGGCTTATAACTTCTTAATTATTCAATTTAAGACAAAAAAGCTTATATAATAAATTGTAGATAATTTAATTCTAAACAAAAAACCTCTTCACAAATTTTCTGTAAGAAGTACTGTTACGGAGACATAATGGAAAAACCATTTGCACACCTTTTCCAAAATGGCGGCCAATTGGGGGCCCGAGCGCGAAAACTCAAATTTAAACTTACACCGACCCCCCCGCCCCTACACAACCCAAAAAAAAACCTTGTCCTGCATTTTTGCAATGTTAAAGTATCATTTCCATGGACTATTATGTTTTTTATGATTCTCTTTAATGATGATTAGGGATAAAGTGAGATTATTTTTTGAATTGTGTTATACAGTGGCGAACAAAAGTCAACGTAACCATACGTACACCATATAAAATAGCGAAAATTCGGTAACTATAGCATAAAAAAAATTGTGACATTACAAAATAAATAAGTACAATCCCTTGTACAAAAACATTATATTGAAATTGCATAATAGTCCGGGAAAATTAGCAAAAAAAAACGCACGAAAGGAGACAAAATTCCAAAATGGCTGAAAATTGGACCACAGCTTCCTTGGGACTTTTTAAGAAAACAATTTCGGAATCACAAAAAAAACAACATGGCCGCCGGAGATATCACTTTTTGGCAAAATAATCACTCAAAAACTGGTTTTTCGAAAAATCTTTTTGATCTGTCAATACAAAACATTATTGCCAACAAAATACCTCTCTTAACCCTTGGCATGTCTGGTGGATGAAAATCACATCGCGTGCCTGGTGGGGTCTGACAGACCCCCAATTTCAAATAATATTTTAAAGTAGAAAAAGATTTAAAACTTAATGTTTTTTGCTATGATTCGGTTAAATACTATTAATCTACATTATTAAGAAAAAAATAAAAAATTAATTTTAGTAAATTAGTATTTTTTTAAATTTTACAGAAACTCTTTAAAATTTCGAACAAAAATTATCCTAAATTGGATTTTAAGACAAAAACAAAAAAGAAACAATATTATTTATTTCTAATTATTGTTTTGTTTTGTCAACCTTAAATTCTTTAAATTTAAGATGAAACGTTTCGTCCTTGCCAAAAAAATACCTTTCCACAAAGATAAAAAATTATTACAAATAAGACCCCATATCACTTTACGCACGTCCTTCTCACAAAGGAGCCAGCGCCGGACTGCGAAAAGGGGATTGTTTTCACGGCTAATTCATAAAAGGAGCGACAGTTCACCTAACCTTGCATTTAGAAAGATATGACAGGTTTTGTATCAAGTGGGGTCCCTCAGACCCCACCAGGCATGCGAAGGGTTAAATTTCTTTCGAAAACCTTGACCTTTCCGAATCATTCAAAATATTTTTTGGCCGAAATGTGATTTTTGGAAACTTTGACCTTGAATAACTTCGAAAGGGTTAGGTTTTCGCAAAAATGACAATAACGTTTCGTATTGACTGATCAAAAAATTTTATCGAAAAAGCCAGTTTTTGAGTGATTTTTGCCAAAAAGTGATATCTCCGGCGGCCATGTTGTTTTTTTTGTGATTCCGAAATTGTTTTCTTAAAAAGTCCCAAGGAAGCTGTGGTCCAATTTTTAGCCATTTTGGAATTTTGTCTCCTTAAAATGCTATTTTCCCCGGACACTCTTCGTCAATCAAGTCGGAGTGGAATTGAAAAGCTTGGACAATTTCCTATGAATAATGTCCGCACAATTTATATGCTACGGCCTTTACTTTTGAAGTTATAAGAAATTTTGAAGTCTGTAGGGTAGAACCTTCACTGTTACAGCTTTAGATAGTATTCTGCAACCTCATTACCCTCGGTACCCCAGTGTTTTGGGAGTGATAGACGGAGCACTCCAAGTATGAATGACAAGTCCGTCACGCGGGTTCACTTTGGGCAATGAGTTCTTGAAAGTAGCGGACAGTTGTCCACCCAACCTTGCTCCCCCCCCCGGGCGCGGCCGCCTTTCCCAATTCATCCTTCCTTTCATGTGTGCCACTTTTAAGCAAAGGTGTCAAGGCACCATGCCGAAGGTTGAATGACCAGCCAGTGGCTAACAAGGCTGGTCGGAAGCGGTACCCGCCGATGCCCAGGCAAGGTCAATGTGCCTTACCCTGGTATGCGACTAAAAAAGTACACACACGGTGTCCAGAGAGGGCCCTAATAAGAAAACCTCTAAAAAGGACGTCGAGGCGGTTGTAAAACAATCGGAGGAGGCCATAAGAACTTCGGAAGCCCTCAAGTGCCTTAGGGAGCCGGGAAAGGAAGCATAGATCCTTGACGAGCAGGGAGACGTCTGGAGGAAGAAGCTGATGGAGGCCAAGGCTAGAATTGGGCTGTAGAGCCATCCAAGAAGACGAAGTAAGGATTTAGGCTGGTGTCAATTTTTTACGGCCGAAATCGGCCGAATTTTTTAATTATTTTGATATTCTCATTCTACACCCGCTGTTTTCGGCCGTTGACATCCGTAGGTTTACTCCGATCAGATTTGTTGGATTATTAGGCCGAAACGGATACTAAAAAGTTGATAATGGAAATGCACTCCCATAAAAATGTTTATTAATCTTGTTTTTATTTTATTTAGGATATATTTATATGTGTGACCATTTCAGATGAAACAACTAGCATTTAAGATGAAAACTAACCCTTAAAATTCGTAAAAAATTCCGCCAAATACGGCCGTAAAAAACTCGGCCGATTCTGCAGCAGTTTGAGACCAGCCTTAAGTAAATTCCGTGGTACCGAAATTTTCAGAGGAGTTCGTTAGTTTTACTAACAGTGAAACTAATGGAATCGCAAAACGCCATGTTGCTATGTAGTACCACTTTCTTGCTTTATCAACTCAGACAAGAACAATCCCGTTTAACACTGCAATGACCTTCAATAGTTGAAGCATGATCGCTTCTTGCCTCCTTTAAGCCTCATTATTTTCTACATTACTCTCTTTAGCTCCTGTATGAGTTACAACCACTTGACCTGATTTGAGTTTTCTTGATTGCCCCCTTAGAGTGTTGATATGTCTTAACACCTTGTTCTGCTTCTAGGTATTTTCCATCGTCTTTGTCCCTTGGGCCTGTTACGATGCTGCCTTTTTATGCTCGGTTATGTTGGCACCGAATATATCTAAGTATTTGTGGTACAAATTCTTTATGCCGCCATAATATTTCTTCTTGAAGTATGTATGGCTCGATGGTACGTCTGGTAGTGTTCTGATCGCGCCGTCTGTCTGCTCGAATGCCTCCCAAGTATTCTGAACTCGATTGGGGTTTTGTTGTATTTAGCTATAAGTAGTTTGATTTCTGCACCAACCTTGTTCTGTGATTTTACGAGCCGTTCCATGCCTTGAGAACTTCTTTCTGCTAGCTTTGGGCCCGGACACCGAACAGACAAAATTTAACTGTCATCGTTAATTCCTTTTTGAAGCCCGGTGAACTGTCGGCTGGGCATTTACACGGGCGGACACCAACGAACGGACAAACGACCGAAAAATTTCAAAAATTTCAAACAAAATTTCAAAACTTCATGGCTTGCTGCTCTTGTTTTTTGAAATTCTCTTTTGCTTTCCTGTCCTAACAACAACAACAACGCAGGAAATGTCAAAATGTTCGTTCAGAGTTTACTGAAAGTGTCCATGAAAATTGTCTGCCCTCCCTATCGTTCTCTCTCGCCCTCTTCCGTATACACCCAGTTTGTTCGTTCGTTTTGTCTGTTCGGTGTCTGTTCGGTGTCCGCCCGTCTAAAAGGGGGCCTTTAAATTGTATGATTTTGTTAGAAATTGGAGTATGCGTGTTGGATAGGGGTCCGCTGTGACCTAAAGATAGCTCCAAAAGGGGGGGGGTCTAGCTGACTCAACAATGGCATGTCTAAACATGTTTCGGTGCTTGAATTGATTATATAAACAATCGAGATTTACATTAACCATTTTCGCTTGTTTTGCAAAAACAGTTAACTAAACCAAAAAAATATATCAAAATAAAGACGAATGACGAAAGAACGCTAACCTAAGAGGTGAGGGGTCCCTCATGGCTGTGCACACGACACAAACTTTGTACGTGTGAACTTTTTTCCCATAGCAGTTTTTCTGTAAAACCAAAGAAATCCGATGCTAAGCCGCTGGAAAATGTGCACAAAAATATTCCGTAGACATTGTCCACACAGACATTCGGTCGGTTGTTTCATTCAAACTTCACAGTCTGTGCAGAAGCCGACACGGAAAGTACGACCGGCAAAAGCCTTCGACGTACGGATCCACCATAAAGGAAGTAAGACAGAGAGCTAAATTTATCTTCAAGCAATTTCGCAAACTCAGCCATGCCTGCTTGGTTTCATACATATTGAGCTGGCCAAAAAAAGCTCCAAAAGCAAATCATATGAATTATACAAAGATTCCCCAATCAAAATTCCTCCTCCAAAAAAATCTTTCGTCCTAGCAAAAGAAAGAACGTTATTCTTAAAAGCTAATCTGCGAAGCTCCAAAAGTCTAAGCAATGGAATGACAGAGGCCCATCATATACATATACGCACATATACACATACATACACACTGATGCACGCATGCATAGATAGTGGTCCAGAACCGGCTTTGCTATACTATTTGCAATTTTTATTATTGTTGGCTCTCTTCTTGGTTCTTGGTAACCTTGGTAACCCAGAGGTCGGCAGTTCGATTGGAACGTCATGTTCCTTCGTCTTTCCATTTATAAACCAAGTAATATTCGTTCTTTCTTGGCGTCCATTTTTACAGCAATTACCTATGATACAATAAGCAAGGGAGACATTTGATGTTCGTTCGACGAAGTAGAAGCACTTTTCTGTCGGGCTGTCGTTAGATGGAAGCGGGCGAAGTAAACCCGTATATTGGCTTGTTGGTAGTTTTTTCTAGAGCTTGCTGTTCGACATTGAACTCTAGATAGAAAATAACACCGTAGTCTTTCTTATCAGTGCCTTTTTTTATAAAATAACCTTCATGAATCTTAAAGGCCTAATTTACCCTTGAAAATTAATTCATAATTTGAAAACCATTTTTGTTAATAAACCTTCTTCTCTTCGCTTCAACAATATCTCTTGTTATAATCTTCCATTCATCTTGCAATGACCCAACACAAAACGCATTCAAATCACTTTCTGCCATATCCAGAGTTCATTGAGCCAAAAACAAAGTTCATCGTGATTTTAAAATGCCACCAAAACACGAGAACGAAAAAATAATTTTATTGATCAAAATCGATACCGAACCATTTAACAGCATTAAGTATGCAAAACAGGCCCAAAACCAAATTGATTTCTTCTCTTTATCTCGATCGCGGTTGACTTATGATCATCAACGGGAAACTTAGGAAAGCTTTAATAAAAACATTGAAACGCTTCTTAATCGCAATCAAATGTTGAACAATAAAAAACACACAATATTTTGTTAACTTTGGCGACGATTTTATTACACGATTTAATATAGAGAATCAATTCCGAATTTAGCGCGCTGCACCTGCGCTTTCATGATTTCCGCAAAAGCCTTCGATCGGATGATTTTGAAACAAATTTTCGGAGCCCGAAAAAATTTTGTCGCGGCCAACATAACGATAATTGCATAACGCTTTTCGGTTTTTTTGAAGATGGTTCACTCACCGCGACTATCTGTGAATAAGAAAAAGATTTGAATGGAAAACTTTTTAAGGAATTTCATTTTTTCAAACACGAGACTAAAATTTTGGTGTTTGTAGTATTTTTATGCTTTGTGGGTGGAGTTTTCGTGGGTGTTTATGATGGAGCAAGCGTGATTTGATTATCTTTATGGGTACTTCCAGTACTTCCTTTACCTTCACACGTCAATTAGAGGTCGTGGAAAGAGATTTGTGATATTTTAGGTAGAAGGTCTGCTGTTTTTAATTCTGTCGCACACTGGACGCAATGCCAAAAAAGTTAGCCAAATTTCATAATAATCGTTTTATCGGAGTCGCTGGTTACCAATTTTATATCCAAATAGTAAAAGTCCAAACTTGATTCAATAAAACTTGATGAATCAAACATAACCGGTGATGTTGGTTCCTAAAAAAGTGATTTGAATACTGCTAAGATTGTGATCTGTGGGCTTTGACTAGGAATATCGTTGTAGGATTGCGAAATTTTATGTAATCGTCTTGTAAGATCAAGATTTAAAAAAAATCTTGTTATTATTGGTAAACAGCGTTCTTGTTTGTTTATAGGCAAGTTTTTAACAAGAAAATAATAACTCTAAAGAATAATAATAGTTAACAATAATGTTGCGAAAGACTTCATGCCGGTTTTATACAACTTCAATTAGCAATTCAATGTCTCGATCGAGAGCATGCCGATACTGTCGAAATTGTGGTAAACCGATGGATCCAAAATAGAAGAACTAGCAGCCGGAGATCGGGTCTACGTACATAGAATGTTTTTTGTAGGAGAAATTTTGATAACGTTCTTGGCTTCACTGGAATAAAAGCTTTTCCAGGGGAAATTTTGGTAAGGTTCGTGTCTTTGCTGGGATGAAAACTTTTCTCGCCGAATGTGTCTAAACGCATTCATCCTAGTGATCATACGAATTTTATCAAAAATGTTTCGTGCGAAGAAGCTCTTATCACAGCGAAGACAAGAACATTATTCATAAAATCTCATGTTGTGAGATTCCAAAAGTTAGGGTGGGGGAATCATATACACACTACTCAACTTTCTATATTATGTTTCGTGAAATCAAATATTCCTTAAATGCTTGCGCATTCACTCGCATAAATCATTCGATAGAATGGGCAGGCAGATCAACTAGCTGAAAAAGGTGCCTGCACTCCGATTATCATTCCAGAGCATTTCTGTGTGCCATCCAGTGATCACACGAAAGAGACTCTTCGAATATGGAGAAGAACTACTACTCACTACTAGACTGGTGTATCGTATACCCGATAAGCTGAGAAATTCAGTACCCCTGCTTGAATAAAAGCTAAGAAACCCCTTAACCTTACGATACTCGAACTCAAAGGTTTAACAGGCCTTTTCACGGAATATGCTCCTGTCAAATACCATCTGAATATCATTGATAAAATTGATACCTACATGTGTTCTCTCTAAAAACGAATTAGTAACTCTTCGCTGTTTTCCAGTGAAATTTCACTGGTTGAACCATTGCTTAGTCAACCCATGATTCACTGGTAAAAAAGAGGAAAAAAGCTTTTCTCTAACGCGTGTGCTGTTTTCCCAAGCGGGCCCCATCTATGTTGTGAATGAGTATGGTAAATGGAACCTTCTACAGTCATGAAGATAATTGCCTTGAATTTTAGTCACATATATTTTTTCCCAGTGAGAGTGTGTAACACTAATCCAAAAGCTAACTTAAGGTCTAGCGTTTGGATAAACAACTTTAGAAGGGGTACATAAAAGCTGTATTACAGGTCGAAGTGTACGAAGGGCACTGATCGCCGAACGCCCTCAAAATACAAATAAAAAATTATGTATTGGCTTTGTAGTATTGAATTTGTAGTATTTATTTTTTTAAAGTTCGTACCAACTAAAATCTAGCTTATACACAATCTATACGGCTCAACAATCAGGACCAGATTTTGGACTTACGCAACTGCTCCCCTGACTGGTCCCAATACTAAGCCGATGATTTTAGTTTACATCCTTGAGATTTGGGCGTCCTGGTTGACGCAATACTCTTAGCGGAGGTTTGTTCTTGGTGGTAACGCTTCGTACCGCAAAATACCTTAAGAGCAGGTTGATCTTCGCTCATAGGAGTTAGATATCTCGCCCCTAGAACTTTCCGAGATTTATTGCGATAGCGTTCGTAGTCTTGTTATTGTCGAGTTTCTAGAATCGTTCTGGATTTTGCCTTTTACAATTTAGTAAAATCTGATCAGCAGCAGGTGCAATGGCTGCGTTCTGGTCGTGCACTAAGCCACAGATGCAACCGCAGGCTTAGCGTGAGACAGTTTCGTCCGAGTGTTATGCCTCCTGAAAAAAGAGAAACCTGATAAACCGTCGACAAAGGCTGTGACGACGGAAAAACCAGACTACCATGTGAAGAAGGAGGAATACCAGTGGCGGATACGGGGCGGGGTGAGAGACCACCCCCAAGCTCTATGATTTATGGATTATTTTAGTTCTAAAAAAATGTCGAGTGAAATCAATTGGAAATTTACCTCTAATCATAGATATTACTATTAGTACAGTCATTTGGTAGTTTTACCTGGAAAGTTTTCCGGGAGTTTTGAAAATTTGTAATTTTATAGATTTCGAAGTGCTCTTTCCGAATTTCAACTTTGCCACCTCGTATCTTTGCCGCTCGCGCCGCCATGTTGGAAAAATGCCGCCAAAAAGCAGTTTTTTGACAATATCTCCTTTCCGGCTCACTTTACGATAAAAACACTTATATACAAAATGAAACTAGAGAAAATTTCCTACAATTTATGTACTAACATTTTTTTCGTAAAGTCAATAGTTTTGGCGTACGAGCGCCGCAAACCCTCATACATCTACGCCAACCCGTCACATTTAATTTTACCTGAAATCTACAGGGTGTACTACGAAAAGTTACAAAGAGGCAGGCTGTGGATAGGTTATGGATAGACGAACAAAAAATCGTATGGGTGGGAGGAGGAAGTCGTAACGGTTTAGCCGCTAGGGTGTTTTGCAGTTTTTTTTAGAGGTTTACATATCACCCTGTATTTTTGTAACCCTATGGCCTATTTTCATGAGTAAAGTATCAGGCTACGTAGAATACTCCCACCTATCTAAAACTGTAAAAGTCAAGGTTCTACTCTATCAACTTCCAGAGTAATGAGTCATCAAAGTTAAAATTTCGGTTTTTTAACCAAAATTTCAACTAAAACCACTCTTTTCTCCAAAAAATACGTATAGGTATCTGGAAAGTTTTCCGGGAGTTTTTAAAATGTGTAATTTTATAGATTGCGAGGTGCTCTTTCCGAATTTCAACTTTGCCACCTCGTATCTTTGCCGCTCGCGCCGCCATGTTGGAAAAATGGCGCCAAAAAGCAGTTTTTTGACAATATCTCCTTTCCGGCTCACTTTACGATAAAAACACTTATATACAAAATGAAACTAGAGAAAATTTCCTACAATTTATGTCGCCGCAAAGTGTAGTTCAACACGCGTTTTGGCCAAAAAACTCATTTCCACACCACCTTGAGGTAGAGTAAGCAGCGCGTTTTTTTATCGTGGTATCCCCAGTAGGCCTAATCCACATGCAATTCGTTGTTCCAAAATTTAGCGCATTCTCCTTCGCTTCGCTGTTTTTGATGGACCAGGTGTTGCGAGTTCATTGTGTTTACCTATCGAAACCGAAATTTTTTCCACATCATCCGCGATCGGATTACCAGTTTCATCTTCGTTCTCAATTTTATCGAAAGTTTGCCCGAAAATAGTCTCCGTTTCTTCCTCTTCATCGCTATCTTGTAATGGAACTTGCGAGTTATCACAGGTACCACTACAATTCGTGCATATAACGGAGCACTTTAACCCAGCCTTTCTGCATCCACAGGCTTTCTGACATCTCTTCTTGCATTTGCAAGAAATAAGTTTTAACAAGCGTTCCGGAGCTGGGAGCTCGAATGTGGTGACAGGAATTAGCCCGTTCTTATTTCTTTTCCATCCCCATTGCTCTGCATTTTGCGCATTCCCATACCATGATGTGGAAAAAATTTCGGTTTCGATAGGTACTAAACACAATGAACTCGCAACATCTGGTCCATCAAAAACAGCGAAGCGAAGGAGAATGCGCTAAATTTTGGAACAACGAATTGCATGTGGGTTAGGCCTACTGGGGATACCACGATAAAAAAACGCGCTGCTTACTCTACCTCAAGGTGGTGTGGAAATGAGTTTTTTGGCCAAAACGCGTGTTGAACTACACTTTGCGGCGACATAAATTGTAGGAAATTTTCTCTAGTTTCATTTTGTATATAAGTGTTTTTATCGTAAAGTGAGCCGGAAAGGAGATATTGTCAAAAAACTGCTTTTTGGCGCCATTTTTCCAACATGGCGGCGCGAGCGGCAAAGATACGAGGTGGCAAAGTTGAAATTCGGAAAGAGCACCTCGCAATCTATAAAATTACACATTTTAAAAACTCCCGGAAAACTTTCCAGATACCTATACGTATTTTTTGGAGAAAAGAGTGGTTTTAGTTGAAATTTTGGTTAAAAAACCGAAATTTTAACTTTGATGACTCATTACTCTGGAAGTTGATAGAGTAGAACCTTGACTTTTACAGTTTTAGATAGGTGGGAGTATTCTACGTAGACTGATACTTTACTCGTGAAAATAGGTCATAGGGTTACAAAAATACAGGGTGATATGTAAACCTCTAAAAAAAACTGCAAAACACCCTAGCGGCTAAACCGTTACGACTTCCTCCTCCCACCCATACGATTTTTTGTTCGTCTATCCATAACCTATCCACAGCCTGCCTCTTTGTAACTTTTCGTAGTACACCCTGTAGATTTCAGGTAAAATTAAATGTGACGGGTTGGCGTAGATGTATAAGGGTTTGCGGCGCTCGTACGCCAAAACTATTGACTTTACGAAAAAAAAGGTTATTACATAAATTGTAGGAAATTTTCTCTAGTTTCATTTTGTATATAAGTGTTTTTATCGTAAAGTGAGCCGGAAAGGAGATATTGTCAAAAAACTGCTTTTTGGCGCCATTTTTCCAACATGGCGGCGCGAGCGGCAAAGATACGAGGTGGCAAAGTTGAAATTCGGAAAGAGCACCTCGAAATCTATAAAATTACACATTTTAAAAACTCCCGGAAAACTTTCCAGATACCTATACGTATTTTTTGGAGAAAAGAGTGGTTTTAGTTGAAATTTTGGTTAAAAAACCGAAATTTTAACTTTGATGACTCATTACTCTGGAAGTTGATAGAGTAGAACCTTGACTTTTACAGTTTTAGATAGGTGGGAGTATTCTACGTAGACTGATACTTTACTCGTGAAAATAGGTCATAGGGTTACAAAAATACAGGGTGATATGTAAACCTCTAAAAAAAACTGCAAAACACCCTAGCGGCTAAACCGTTACGACTTCCTCCTCCCACCCATACGATTTTTTGTTCGTCTATCCATAACCTATCCACAGCCTGCCTCTTTGTAACTTTTCGTAGTACACCCTGTAGATTTCAGGTAAAATTAAATGTGACGGGTTGGCGTAGATGTATAAGGGTTTGCGGCGCTCGTACGCCAAAACTATTGACTTTACGAAAAAAAAGGTTATTACATAAATTGTAGGAAATTTTCTCTAGTTTCATTTTGTATATAAGTGTTTTTATCGTAAAGTGAGCCGGAAAGGAGATATTGTTAAAAAACTGCTTTTTGGCGCCATTTTTCCAACATGGCGGCGCGAGCGGCAAAGATACGAGGTGGCAAAGTTGAAATTCGGAAAGAGCACATCGAAATCTATAAAATTACAAATTTTCAAAACTCCCGGAAAACTTTCCAGGTAACCTTTTTTTTTAGAACCAAATGACTGTACTATATCTTTATTCTTAACGAAAAAAAATCTTGAAAAATTGTAGTTGTGTGCTTAGTTTGAAATGTTATCTAATCCATGTCTGTATCTGAAATTGTTGAATTTTGAAAAACTCGGCTTAATAGAAAGCTCATTTTATAAATTACATCTAGCGACAAAAGCTCTGTGAGCTATTTAATTAACGCACCTTCTCTACGGTTAGAGTTGAACAGGACTTATGCGAGGCAGATCATTTGTCCCTTACACGACGGTAAATTGAGCTGAGGCCTCAATCTTTTTAAATTTTCCACTTCAAAAATAATATCCTTCTACTCTTGGTATGAACGTGTACACCTGAACCATAACAGACCCAAACCTACGAATCTCAAGGGACACAGGCACACATTCATCCCTTTCAGTCCATTTGTTGCATTGATGCAACACTTTTCGTAAAAAATTGGTACCGACAGGGTTAAATAGATCACATGGAGTCACAGTCAGACCTAAAACAGAGGTGTACACAGGTTTTTTTTATACCCAGTCAACGGCATAAACCGAAATTTGCTGAAAATTTTAACAACCCTTAAAAACATCATTATAAATGAAAGTGAAGCGAAACTCACTGCCTCCTCCTCATGCATCCTCCAGACTACCCTTAACCGATCATGTCCTTTTTATAACTTCGAGCTAGACTTACTACTAGACATTGCACCGTGACATGACCGGCATGACTAACGGACTGGTAGAATAAAGGGTCACTCCTAAGCTATAGACTTTCACATAAAAAAAATCGCGTATAAGTCATTCATCACACTTTCAATAAAATCCTTTGTTGGAATACGTGGCTAATATTTTCAGGGGTGATTCCAGGATATCTTTGGAGAAAAAAATGGTTCTAGAGAGAGGGGTCCTTAGTAAAAATAAAAGGTGACCTGACAACGTGCGAACGCCGACCGTGATTGAAACATAGTCTTCGGTCATTTGACGGGCATCAGAAGGTTGTTTGCGGGACTATACGGCCGTACACGACGTATACCGATGGATACACGCTTTTTTAAAAAAAGAAACGAAAAAAAATACTACATTTTATTATATTTTTGCCAGACTAGAGTGAATAAAAAAAATGTTGTTAAAACCCAAAAAACTATAAAAATTAGAAAAAGATAGAGAATGTAGGAAAAATTTCCGATTCATGATAAAGATTCATTCGATTCAATTCATTCACTTTGAATTTATCGATTATCTTTAAGTAGGATAAATCGAAAGGACCATTGTACATAACGAAAATGAGCAAGTTCCCAATGAAACACATTCAACAATACATTTGGTAAAGATTATTTTTTTGGCTCAAATTTGCCGTCGTTTGCCCGTTTGTACAGCTCTGTACTTGGCCATTTAAATCTTTTGGTCAGGTTTGGCCGTCGCTCCCATTAAAAATTTAAAACGCCAAGCGGCCGGTGTTCGCCCATTGTAAGGCCATATTTTATTTTTACTCAGGCTGTCCCCCACTATCCACTAAGATACAGGATATTTACGAAAAACAAAAACTTGAGTGAGTCCATTTAGAAGATATTTGTATGAAGAATCAAAGCATGAAAAAAACTCCAATTTTTTTCGTTTTTGAGCATTTGGCGATTTACAATGGTTTTTTTTCGTGTGAGTTATTTTATCCTTAAGCCTAGTATGGAGTTCGAACGGAACTCCGTTCCCCATATAAAATACACGTAAAAAGATGCACGGAATTCCGTTCACCAAATTTTTCCGTGCCCTTTTTGTTTTATGAGTACGCAGTTCGAACAGAAAACTATTGGTAATATTTAGCTTGTGCAATTCTCTAACAGGTGGCTTGCAGGGAATTGGAGACTTTTTTCCGTTCATGTTGGAACGGAATAAATGTTAGACAATTATTCCGTGTTGTGTGTTAGGTAATTTTGACAGGGCGAATGAAAAACAGCTATCGTCGTCAGTTCGTGGTTTTATATGTGATTTTTAACAGTCAGCTGTTCGCTTTTTCTCAACTGTTAGCTTTTCTCCACGGTATTCTACACGCAATTTTTCCGTGTAGAAATATTTACCAAAAATGCTGAACGGAATTCCGTGTGAACTCCATACTAGGCTTAAGGGAGTAAATTGGTCACTATAATTTTAACTGCACCCTGAATACTATTTCAGGTAACATCATAATAAACTGAAAATTTGTATGAGCCTTTGTTTTAGCACTCTCGTGTCTGCGACTTGAGATATTAAAGTTCAAAGGTCACAAAAATCAGTTTTTCGCAAATATCTCGCTTTCTGTGCATTAAATGATATTTTCATCTATTATAAAAGTTGTAAAGTATTAAATTCTCTAAAATTTTGGTTTCAAAATTTTTTTATACAATTAACAGTTTTTGGGATAGAACGCGCAGCGCTCAGCCATAAACGGCGCAATACAAAGTCAACCGCGAACCCCAGTTAATATAGTACGTTGTATAAAGTTTATTATTCATTAAAAAAGTTATAATTATGAAAAAACTCTTTTATTTATGAATTAATACACTATATTTAATAAAATTATTCTTAAATAAAATATATGATAATATGTACTAGTAGAGAGAAGTTGTAATTTCAAAGTGATGTAACAGCAAGTTCAATTTTTTTTTATTTTTTCATTTCATACATGCACCTGGATCGTAACACTATTTTTCAAATGTCTACGGTTCTATTGGTCGTAGAAAAAAACAAAAAAAGGAAAATACTCGTGAGTAAAAGGCTATCGAACTGGTGGGGCGAGATTACGTTAAAAATTTTTCCTAACCTCAAAAAATTCAAATTTCTCATTTGATTTAGTTTTTAACTAAAAATGCATTAAATAATGAACAAATCAGTGGCTTTTCATAAAAATTGGACGAAACATGTATTTTAATGTTGTAAATATGCTATTAAATTTTCAAAAATAAAATTTCATTTTTACGGCCAAAATTGATCATTTGAAAAATATTAAAACCCTTGTAACTTAATGAGAGACGGTCCTAGCGTGAAATTTTTTTCCTAAATGTAGGTTTTTTTGATGTACTTTCTAGTAAACATACCGGAATCTGTTTATAAAGTTTAAATGTCGCTTTTTTAAATTAAAAACAAAATAAAAATGAAATTTAATTTTTTTTAACATGAAATTTCTTTTTTTGAACATTTTTTCGTTTATACCGTTTCTTTTACATAAGATTTTTATAAAGATTTTGTGTAAAATAAAATTTAATGATATACAAAGAAGGAAGTATGGTCTGAGTGGATGACAAAATGTTTAAAAAAACGAAATATCATTTTTATTTTTGTTTTTAATTTAAAACATTTACACACATTTAAATTTTATAAAAAGATTCCGGTAAATGTTTACTAGAAAGTACTTAAAAAACCTACATTTAGGACAAAAAAGTTCACGCTAGGACCGTCTCTCATTAAGTTACAAGGGTTTTAATACTTTTCGAATGATCAATTTTGGCCGTAAAAATGAAATTTTATTTTTGAAAATTTAATAGCATATTTATAACATTAAAATACATGTTTCCTCCAATTTTTATGAAAAGCCACTGATTTGTTCATTATTTAATGCATTTTTAGTTAAAAACTAAATCAAATGAGAAATTTGGATTTTTTGAGGTTAGGAAATATTTTTAACGTAATCTCGCCCCACCAGTTCGATAGCCCTTTTACTCACGAGTATTTACCTTTTTTTTGTTTTTTTCTACGACCAATAGAACCGTAGACATTTGAAAAATAGTGTTACGATCCACTCAAAATTCACCAAAAATGCACTTTTATGCACTTTTCTCGCTATGCTCACATTTGATTTTCCCAAATTTTTCGGTTTTCGACTGAGGTGCATGTATGAAATGAAAAACTAAAAATTTTTTTGAAGTTCCGGTTACATCACCCATCGTCGATTTTTTTGTTCATTTTCACTCTACTATAACTTTTTTCATGTAATTGAAAAGTCACGATAGTCGATGTTCCATTCCAATGAAGGTGGGTGGGTGTCTAGGGGTAGAAACGGTAGAGGCGGTTGAAACTGTAGAAACTCTAGAAATGGGTTTTCAAATTTGTATAAAAAACAACTGTATATAGTTCTCTGTTTACATTTTATTTTTGTATTCTGTTTTTGTCTTTGGCGCCTGGCTACTATCCAAGAGGTCCCGGGTTCGAATCCCGGCAGAGCCCCACGGTCCTTCGCCTTTCCCACCTTCTTTCTTCTTCCCTCCTTACATTCCTCATTCCACCTGTCATAGCCTTCCGCTAGCATTTCGCCGCTCCACCAAGCGCATGTCATCGGTTGGTTGATGGGATTCAACTCGTTTCAGGAGGCATAACACTCCAGCGAGTTGTTTCTCATTGCCCCGATGCCAGAGTCGCGATAGAAATGGTTGGGGTTAGGTGGTTGTGGCAGTTCCTTCCTACTTCTCTCTTCCCCTTCACTATCTATCGACTAGGGCTTGCTGTTTGACATTGCACTCTATACGAAGAAAAATAGATTGTCGACAGTACAAAGGGCTTTCCCTGAGCTCTAGTCTTCCACATACAAAAAAAAAAAAAAAACATCAGGAAATATTTTATAAAAACAAATAAGTGTCATTTCCTCTGCTGCCGTGAAGTTTGCCACATTCCGAAATGACATTTTTCTTAAATTTCCCCTAACCTGTATAGAAACAGTAGTGACGGTAGAAGCGGTAGAAACGGTAATTGTGAACTTTTGAGTTCACGGTAGGCGCCAAATTTTCAAAATTAATGACCTTTTTTAGCGGTTTTTGGGAAAAATATTTCTGAGGGCGCCATGGGCGAGGTTCTGCATAGGGCGCCAAATGCCAAATGAATAACGTCAACATCTACGCGGACGTTATTCGTTTGACTAGGTGTCCGTTGTGCACGCAGTACAAAACTTTTCCAATAGGTGGCGCCCTCTTTTTTTATGGTGCTCTCTAAATTTTTTTATTTATCCAAACTCATTTTTTTGCAGATTTGCTCTTTTTTTCATTTTACCTTTTTCCTATCCCGGACTGTGCACACATAACCCGTTTTTTATTTAAAGGCGTTGAACCGTAAGCGTTGTGCTCGTATTAGCAAGAATCAACTCTTTCTCAGATAAAAAAAATAATATTTCGTTATTTGAACGTTCAATTCTTCAAGTGCCTCTTGAATGGAAGTAATAAGAGTTCTGAAACACGTACATAATTACTTCAATAAGTTAAACTAAACCTTTCATTTTTCCATCAACAACTTTTTAGAGCAATTATATCAACGTTTAGAGATAGATTTATGCTTGCAAAACAAAACTTTTGAGTAGAAAACATCGGAATCGTGACTTTGTACACACCCTCGTAAAGTGCTCCAAGGATTCCAAGATATACGGTTTTCATTCACTCTTTTTCACCAATTTGTAATGGATTTACAGCTTCTAATTACACCTGGAATACCAACAGCTCCAGTCAACATAAGTAGAAATCAAGCATCCTGCGGCCAATGTGTAAGTACCATAGGCCGAGCCCAAAGGCCCTGTCTGTCAGGCTGGGCTTGGAATCCGCCAATTAGTAATTTACCTCGAAAGGCCCCTGTAAAATCGTTAACAGCACTCACTACGATTAAATTAGTCGCTGCCGCTGCCTGGTGGAATAATTTTGATTTCTATCTCAGCAGGTCGGACATCTTCTATCTGACGTTCCAGTAGACATTCGATTCGTACTTTATAAAGCAGAGTGGTGCCTTAAGGTCTTAGGGTCTGCACTCCAGTCCGGTTGATTAGGACGTCTCTGGACCCATCACATTCGTAAGCGGAACAGTCATCAAAACGAATCTAGACTCTCTATATATCGACTATGCAGAGTTAACCGTTCATAAAAGTGAACATAGAGAATGAAGAAAAAATAATAATAAATTTTATTATTTATCTTCGCCGCCATTTATTGGCCTCCCACAGTTACGTGAGATTTTCTTGTATCGCTCCTTCTAGTAGATAATCTCAAGAATTGCCCTCAGTCCGGGATGATGAGAATTTATGATTGATATTTCAAGAAAATGAAAATGAAGTAAGAACTGAGAAATGAGAGCTAAGAATGGCATGGGAATTTTGAAATGGGTTTTCTGTGATTTTATGGAAATAAGTTTTTATATTATTAGTTTGAATTGCATTCCTCGCTTCGCTAATGAAGATATGGATCGTAATACTTTCTGCGACTAGTTTCTGCACTTAAAAGTGCGTGCAGTCAATAATATCTGAGCTCGCATTTTAATTAGTTCGGAATTCTGTATCATTCCATCCGCGTCTATAGCTTTCTAAAAAGTTTCTTGAAGGAGATCTGAGTTAAAAACTACTGAGATATGAGATCTGTGTAGAAAATCACCGATTTTATGATATTTTCCAGTAAAAATAAGATATTGCTGAAAAAATAGTTTATATTTCGAGGCTAGTCCGGGGAAATTAGCATTTCAAGGAGACAAAATTCCAAAATGGCTGAAAATTGGTCCACAGCTTCCTTGGGACTTTTTAAGAAAACAATCACACAAAAAAAAACATGGCCGCCGGAGATATCACTTTTTGGCAAAAGAAGTCACTCAAAAACTGGTGTTTTGGAAAAAAAAATTTAATCAATCTATTTATCACTATTTCTGCTCGACTCGAATTCTTCTTTACCTGACATTGCTGAGCAACCTCCGCTCTAGCTAGAGTGAGTATACCTCCCATTTCAGTGACGTTATAATGCCTGAACTCTTAATATTGTTACGTTTTTTCGTCTTAACGGATTCGTACGATTAATAATTAAGGAATACACTTTTAAATGTTCACACAAAATTTATTTATTAACACAATTCAATGAGAGACACAATTCTTAAAGTTCACTATTTATCACTAGCAACAACTCTCACTAAAAACTTATTTATCGCCTTTTAAATCACTATTTAATCACCACTTTTCACTTTAGGTCATTTTGAACACTTTAACGGCTTTTATATATACAAGCTCCTCTTTTATCCAAGTTCCCGATCTTTCCACCATAGTCTGGACCATGGTACAATAATACAAGGTAGGCTCATAAGGAAAAGCTCTGTTTCCATCTTAAAAAGCTTTTATGCCTCTTAAAGCTTTTTTCCCTTGTGAGTTAAGATCTAAGTGACGTCACGGGACCCTGTACCATGGTCTGGACCACTATTACTGGAATATTATTTTTCCAGAAACTTCGAAAAGCTTTGTCTTTAATTACCGTTCGTTCAAATTCTTACTAATAGATGACGCCATGTTGGCTTAGTACATAAATCGTTACAAATCATTAATTCAAATTTTAACTAATAGTCCAGTGGATAGCGGTTTTTGGCTCCGAATTCTTTCGGACAGCACTGATTGATAGTAAGTAAGTAGAAGATCAAGGAACAAAAGTTATATTGTGTTGATGTGAGCTTTTTCCCTTGGGGGAATGCCACCCCTTCTAGGGGGTGGTTATTGGCACATACAAAATAACTGCAGAAATCGATAGAGGGATGGATTGAAAGCAAAAAATTTTACATGAACGTTTTTCTTTAAATTAATATTTTCGGAGTTATTGGCGATAGAAATTCTTGATTTTTCTTCTAAAATATGCATGTTTTAGAGCGGTTTTTCACGAATAAGTTAAAAACCTTACGTTTTTTCAAAAAAAAATTAGCAAAAATCAAGATTTTAGAATAACGAATCGAGTGGTGTTTTATTTATTTCTTTAGATGAAACACAACTCGAGTTATGAGTCGGTAAAGATGACCGTTTTCTGGCCGAAAAATGAACTGGCACCATTCGACGTTAAATAAAGGCAAAACGGCGAATTTTTGGAGAAATACTTATTAGACCATATTTAAAGTACTTGAAAAGACCTTTAAAATGAGCTTTAGTACGACTCATTAGCATCAAAACTTACGAAATTATGATGAAAATAATATGCTGGTCTCCATTTTTAGTCAAAAAAAGCAGCAATGAAACCAATGGCTTCACGGCAAGAATTGGATGTATACGAAACCCTTGTAGAATTAACTTTGTTTAAGTATTAACAATATGTTCTAAAAGTTTGAACGGTTTAGAATGCCTAAATTTGAAAAAAAGTTAGATTTACGTTAGTAATAAATTTTAAAATTTTTGAAATAAATTCCTTTCTTCCGCAATAACTAAAAAACTAAGTGAGATACGAAAAAATGAAAAGGTGCAAAAATGAAGGGCTTTTCTTGAAGAAAATGTTGGTTATTTTTTTGATTCTGTACGATGAAAAGTAATTGAGTAATCTTGGTTGTAAGTTCGAATGTTAGTGCGAAGACCACCTTTCCCGAGCCATTTAAACTTTAAAATCCAAAAAAGTAAGGGTTCAAGACAGTTCAACTTTGCAGGCCTTATAGCCCTTGAAATTCCCTGCAAATTGAATTTTAGGGCGATTAGATATCTTTAAAATTTAGGAAGTAATCGTTAAAAAACCAATCGCATTTTTGTTGTTATTGCATGTAAATTGAATTAATCTCAGTAGCACTTCAAAATTGGATGAAATTTTAGAAGCCGGTGGGTACTGTCGGAGCTCCACCCGAACATTTAAAAAAATTTAGACGGTTCCAAGACTGTCAGCTATTCTAGAACAGATGCGGTCTGAATCTTTTGTAAAGGCTACCACTAAGAGCAGCGCTGTAAGACTAGCATCCCTTGTACCGACAGTTGATGCTCTGAATGAGCACATTAGGAGGGTTTATTTACAAACCCTGCTGAATGAGGTTGGATTAAGAATGACAATGTGTTGCAACCAAAGAAAATGCTGAATATACCTGCACCAGAGGAGCTTCTAAAAAAGATCTTTTGTAATTGTAAAAAGGATGCGGCGCAGCTTATAGCTGTCGAAAAGTTGGACTTTTTTGTAACATAACAAATGCTCCGGTAACAGCTGTCAAAATTATCAGCCTATAACGGATCAGGAAGATGATTTTGGTAGTGATGATACTTCTGATGATTTATAGATTTATTTTTAATGAAGCATGCTATTATAATGCACATAATTTTATTTTCCCGCTATACTGAGTACATGATGTACTGAATTGTGTTTTTTATTTTACGTATTAACATGGTAGCTAATTTAAAACAGAAGGGCAATTTGTAAGAAATCATATGTTGCAAAGAATATTATACGCACCCTCCTCCGACCCACCTGGGCGCCACATCATTCATAATCATCCAATAAATGACACTCAAAAATCACTCTGAAAACCTAAACAATTTTTTGGAACATTTTGGTTTGGAGCCCCCTTCCGCACCACCCCCCAAAGTTGCGATAACAAAAATATATGTCCCCGCCTTAAAATTACTACTGGAGCACTCAAAAGTCGCTGTGAATACCTTAAAATTTTGTTGGAGCGATTTTGGCCGCCTCCAGAAACAAGGGAACCCTGCTAACCAATCGACAAAGATTGTGAAGCTGGCAGTATCATTTTACTAGGTGAACCCCACGGAGCGTGAAGATCCGGCCTAAGCGTAATTTTGGAACTCTATTATTATTCGGTTAACCCGCGGCGCAAGTTACGGTCTAGAAGTTCGTGTATAAACTCGGCTGTGGAAGAATTTTAAGCAGTCAGTATTCCCGAACTCGTATGACATCTTGGAATTTAAACATAGGGTTCATATCCATCTTCTTTAGCACCCTAAGACCCCTAAACTATCATATTTTGCTCTATCCTTCAAACCAAGTTTACTTCTCGACATTGGACCATGACCGAACGACATACCCGACTGCTAGTACAAAGGGTGGGTCGTAAGTTTAGTTTATCATATAAAAAAAGCATGTAAGGAACATATTTCGCCAGCCTCGGTAGCCTAAGGGTTAATGCCCCCGATTACCATCTCAGAGGCCCATGGTTCGATTCCACTCATAGCAATGGTCCTTCGTTCCAATTATCCCACCTAGATAGTTTTCCTTCCTTCTTGTCTTACAAAAAATATGTTTCTGCCGATTGTCCTGACATCGATTTTCGATCACAGAAGTAAACGTCCTATTCTGGTTGTATTGGATGGGATCGTTGGAAAAAAACCGTAAGTCGGTTTTGACAGTTCATAGTGGCTTACCTCTAGATTTTAGTATTCCACATAAAATAAATATGGATGCAAATTTGACTGCATTTCCTATAAGTGTATGATTTTACATTGTCTTGTTGACATGAAGATGAATATTAGATTAGATTATATTGAGAAATCTGCCTTACAGGCAACAAAAGAGTACCTTTTTGACTTTCCAAACGTTTAACCTTAACCCAAACCTGCAGGCGTCTGACGGAGGTCTACCAACAATAAAACGTGCTCACCCAAAGTCATCGTTATTGAGTCATAAATTTCCATCATAATTTTCATAAAAAATTCCAGGGAAAAATTTTGTTATTCATTAAACTTTGAAAATTTGTCATCTCAAGACAAACCGGACCTTGTCCAGTGGATCACGCAGAGCACATAACTCAGTGCAGGCTGCACGTATGTATTCAAATCGAAGTCCATGAGAACGACAAGGAGTTCACAAATGGTAATAAATTAAGGCTTTTATAGGAACACAAAAGAAAAAGGGCAGAGCCACCACCAAAGGTTGCTAACCAGCGAGAATACACAACATAGTATCTCCGCCAACGAGGGAATGAAAAGGCGCTCACTACCAGTCCTCTCGATGGGTTCAAGCGCCCATGAAGAAGCGAGTGTCGCTTAGGAGCCCACCTGAAGAATATTAACACTGGTCCTAGGTACCTACGTCTGAATGTGCTCAAATGCAAACATTTCAAAACACCTGTCCACGTACTTTTATTTTTCGTCTCCGTTAATGGCTTTCTGAGGCATTGCGAGGTCTTGTTAAGATCTCAACTGCACTTTGAAGGCAGAAGATTAACAAATGAAAATTCTGGACAAACTTGTAGGTTGATGCATGGTGGCGACTGTGCCCTCTATTGGTTGGCAAATAATGAACCAAACAAGTTCCATGTTGGTTATAATATGAATTCGAAAAAGGGCGAAATACGAAATGGGCTCGTTTCCGTTCGTTCGGTGAAGGTAAATTTATCTGCACTTCTTTTCTTACGTGCATCTTAATCTTTACATTTTGTTTGAATTTATGGTTTAGATGCTAATGGATGGGCGGCCATGAAATACGACTGCAAATGTTTGAAATGAATCCAGTTTTGTGATTTTAAGTTGGAAGTGGAATTGCTCCGGGATAAAATAAATAAATTAAAAGTGGAACAAGAATATGCATTATTTATAGGGCGATCGTGTAGGTTTCGAGGTGTTTTTTTGTTGTTTGAGAAATGAAAGAGTAGATTGACTTTTGTAAGGGATGTAAGTGCCATTTGATAGTGTCGCTGGTATCATGATGTCTGCGATCCAAATAGGGCACTTGAAAACTCAACTTTGAGAGTGTTCTAAAACATTACTTACTTTGGTCTTTGCAATAATACCGAAACAGCATAGGATGTCTAGGCACACAACCTTACCCTGGAGGGGATAGGACCCCGCCTGGTGAGCATACTTTGCTATTCCATCCACGAAGTCGTTAAGTCTCCTATCTGAATTCATATTGGCATGTTTTTCATCATGTTGCTCACACACCTTATTACTAGAACTAGAGTATTCTCCAGTTTCTTATATATACTGTTTCTTCTCGGTTATTCTCACGTATCAGGTTGACGTCTACTTAAAGTATGTATCTTTTCGGCATATTGTTCTCCAGAGACTTTGCTATGTTATCAACAGAAAAGATTTGTCGCTTTTGGGTTTGAAGGGGTTTGCTTTCTTCTCTTGGAAGTGGCGGATCTAGAAATTTCCCTTGGGGAGCCCTTCTGATCCAGCGGAGGGTCTAAAAACTGTTGGGGAAAGGGGGTTGAAAATATTTCAGATAAATATTTAATAACAATTTAGTGCAAGCGCACATAAAGTTGAAATAAAACGCGAAGACGTTTATTTTAATACAATTTATTTCCCGCTAGTGCGGTCAAACCAAAAAAAGAAATACAAGTGAATCTTCCAGTGCAACGGTTCTGATATAGATTGAAAAATGATGACAAATGCAAAATGATAACAATGAAAATTATGATTATATTGGTGGTGAGGCATGCGGTAGAAAGTCAGCTGGTAGAATTTATATCCAGGAAAGTAGTAGTGTTAGTTGGATTTTATACAGGGGTGTATCAACAAATATAAATTAAAAAAATTAAAAAAATACACTTTTATTTTAAAATGATCTAAAAAGGAAAGAATAATTTTGAATGTAAAGTTTTTCCAGTATATGGGAACAACTTACCTTTCGAAATGTAAAAAAGCGTATTCTTATTTTATTAACACTGGAACTTTGCGTTAGCGCCCCAGCGTCGAAAAGTAGGATGTTTCCATATACTGGCTGGAGCAATATTAACTTTACATTCAAAATTTTTCTTTACTTTTTAGATCATTTTAAAATAAAAGCGTATTTTTTTAGTTTTTGTTAAACTATTGTCGCGTGCAGTTCAGGAATTACGGCAAATAACGGCGGGAACAAATCTTTATTTAAAATATTATAATAATTATATAATCTAATAAAAAAGGGATTAATTAATCTTGTCAGATATGAGCCGTAAATCCAGAACGTCCCATCGGCGGTATCTTCGATTCGGGGAATCAATCCCTAAAAAAAATAAAAGGCCAGCCGATATAAAAATTCTTCTTCTTTTTTCATAAAACACTCAACCGAGCAACGTGAAGTGTTTTGCTCTAACTATGCCTTTGACACTATATATTTTATTTTCAACTTTTAGTCTATTATATGTCTCCGCCATTTTGTGGTGGCGCCATATTAAATTTAAAATGACGTCACACAGCTTACTGTACTATACTCGTCATACACTTTCATTTGATAATCATACATAAAGGGTAAACCGCTATTTTGTGTCGGCCGCCATTTTGAATTTGGAATGACGCCACATATCTAATAATATTCTACTTCTCACACCCTGTCATTTGATTCCCATACCTAGTGGGTTGTAGATAAAAAAGTAGTCCGCCATTTTGTATTGGCCGCCATTTTGAATGACGCCACACAACCAATTGTATTCTACTTCTCATACCCTTTCATTTGATACCCATGTCGGAGGATCGGGGAAAACAATTGCAAAATTCGGCCGCCATCTTGGAACCGACATCTTGGAAACGTCATTTTAAATCTAATATGGCGGTCACCACAAAATGGCGGAAGACTTATATAGACTAAAAAGTAGAAAATAAAAAATATAGTTTAAATAAACTAAAAATACGCTTTTATTTTAAAATGAACTAGAAAGTAAAAAAAAAGTTTTGAATGTAAAGTTCATATTGCTCCAGCCTACCTTTCGAAATTTAAAAAAGCGTGGGGCGCTAGTAAAAAGTTCCGGTGTTAATAAAATAAGAATATAGGTAGAGTCCCACTAGTCCATCGCACTTCCTTAGATTCTCCCTTTGCATATTCCCGGTCGAACAACCTCTTGCCTTCCGCTCCCAGAGTATATTTTCGAATCTTTCCGGTTATCACGTATGCTGCTTCGTTGGACATCGTACTGTATGCGCAGCATGCTCGAAAGGGAGTAAACCGACTGGAAAGCCCCAGTGTTGCCAGGGCATTAGTGCGTTTCTCCCCTGAGTGCCCTAGAGATAGCTCTATATTCCCCTAAATCTCGTTACTCCTCCCCTAAATTTTTGAGACGAGTTGTGTTTGGTTGTGGGTCATGATAAGTATTATAATATGAGTTCGTAATAAATTTCAGAGGTTAATTTAATTGCTTTTTCAATTTGATTATTAATATACTGATATTAATATCATGTTTCATAATAAGTCACTTTATTCAAAGCCGCGTGTTGGCATCTTTGGAGAGAAGAAATAATCACATCGTATTTTAGTTTAAACAAATTAACATTTGAATTAACTTATTTTCCAAATATTTGCTTTATTAAAGATTTTTCAATTATAACATCCATTAAGTTATATTCAAATCAAAGAGAACACATTGTCAATTGTAAGTACACATATAAAAAATATCATTCGATAAAACTACATAGTTAGTGTGTTTGATGACTGCTTAAAAGTTCACAGCAGAGCAGAGCAGCTCATTTGAGAGCAGCTGTCAAATTGATGTCAGAGTAGGAAAAATCAGAAAATAGCAACAATCTCAAAGAATACTTTTCTGCTCAACTTTGCTCCAAATTTCGTTTGTAGAGGTTAGATCCGAATGTCAATTTTAGAAGAAGTAATACATATATGGCAATAAAAACAATTGAATAGTATCAAAATGTTATTTTTTTAAAAAATTAATATTAATTTTATTTCCAAGTCTTTTCCGAATAAATCGTTCATAAATCAATATTCCGATTTTCCCTTTTTTCGATTTGATAACTGTCAAAAGAAAAAGAAGAAGAAGAATTTTGCTGCTCTGCCTGCTCCTACAAATTTGGTGGAGCAGAAAAAGTGAGAATTCTCAACCCAGAGCAGGCTCAAGGAACACGGAGAGCAAATTGAAAGCAGAAAAGAGCTGCCAAAAAGCCTCAATGAACGCAAATTGCAGTCATCGAATACACCAAGTGTATCTGTTGAACTGGTCACTAGATTTGACATTGGAAAAGGTCGCCCATACGCTTATATGTAGGCTTACCCCCAGGATCTACTTCTTCAAGACCTTTCACCCAAAACATGTCTGTAGATCGTACATTTTTTATTTCAAAACGATGAAGTAGGTTCCATTCCTTGATATTTTCATCGATATCGATACAAACGAAAGGGGGATGCACTGAACGAGTTTCTGTTGATTATTTTCAACTATTATAAGACAACTATTATTTTCAGAGCTAACTCGATTCAATCAATGATATACGTAAAAATTGCGTTCCTCTAGAAATACCCCTGATCTGGCAACACTGGAAAGCCCCAGTTGGCCGCGATGAGCATGGCGGGAGTGGTAGGTTATTTAACGAAACCTTGCTCGGACAGTCGAGTCTAAGCGACAATCTGAGGTATAAGGATGTACTAGTTGAAGTGAGTGGGTGCGATATTTTGGACCCAATACCAAACGGAAAAAATTTTTTTTATAGAGCAATGGTAATCAGCTTCCTAACTAATTTTTCTATCGATAGTAAATTGAAATTACACTTTTTGTTGCCAACACATACCATATAAGCAAAGTTAAATATAAAATTATTATCTCAAGTGCTGAAAGGTCGACTTTCAATTAATACGTATCCGTTAAACGGTTACAACTAATCTAAAGGATCCCAATCAACGTGTGCAAAAAAAACATTCAAACAATTTAGTAGAGTAAAGAAAATTTCATAAATTTATTTGAGTCATTCCAAAACTTCAGAGCTACAGTACAGATTAAAAATTGAAAATAACACAATTTAACACTTTCAAAAAATACCTTAGATTCATGGCTGCACTAAATCAGCAGTAAAAACAACCTTGTTAACTTTACCCAGTGATTATTTTAATTCGCACAAAAACACCAATCAACAAGAAACCAATAATTAAATAACAATTAACTGAAAGTATGTTGTCTAAAATGTGCGTTACAAACTTCCTTGCTACAATTTCAAATCGAAAGCTTTAACCATTAATTATCAGAAACAACATCAACCAAAAAAAAATCGGAAAATAGAAAACAAAAACCTGAAAGTAAAACTTCCGAACCCGAAAATTAATGATCATCGAACAGTAATCAAATAGTTTGAACAATTTCTGATCATTTATCACTTTCAAAACCAACAAATCAATAATTCACGATAATGGCGATCACAAAAACAAAAAAAAAATCCGCTCAACCACATCATAGCCGGCATTTAACTATAGCCAATCTGCAATTTAAATTCTTAACACAGGTAAAAATGATGGTAGAAAAACAAAAAATCTCTTAGCCAGACAAAACGACGCGATCATTACCGAGGATCAGTCTCGTTCCCGTCCTCTCCACTTAGACTTTTTATTACCACCAATTCATATTGAACTAGTTTAGTAAATTACTAATTTTTTTCCTTTTTACATTTTTTCCAGATAATTACAATTCTCGATCGTGCTGCGGCTTAGTGTCCGGACACACTAGTATTCAACATGGATCGATCAGTATTGGTGTTTCCCACCTGTGTTTTTGCCAAGTACTGATTGAATTGTGAATCAAACGTGGATGCAAAAAAATATAGAAGTAATAAAATATAGTTGTGTGCACCTTGTCCATAAGCAGTTTCAATCAAAATTAATGAGATCGATAGTGAGTGATCGTGCCATTCATATAGTTGCTGCAGCCAGAGCCCTGTTTACTACTTTGTACGTACAGCCAATTTTGCCATCGACCGATTTGGCTCCGACAAGATCGTAAAATCAGTGTTGTATAATTTTCTGTGTAAAAGATAATAGATGAAAATTATCTACGAAGGATTAAATATTGCCGGGATATAAAATACTGGTCGTGAAGACTGGAAACACAAAGCTGAAAAAAATAATACAAAACAATCTTAAAAAATGGTAAGTGTTAAATTATAGACTGCTTTTCTGATATCTTTATTTATTGGAAAATTTCCTTGTTATATGGAATATAGGTGATCGTTGTTTTTGTTAAATTTTTATCTGATCAACGCATAGAACAATTTGCGAATGGAAAGATTCTGTTGTTTGTTAGGTATAGTAATATGCGTCATTATCGAAGACTACATTTAATTATGTCTTTGAGGAGGTCTGCACTTTAAAAATGGCAGTGATTTGTTGCCATTTTTAATTAAATCAATTTATTTTTAATGATTTTGTTTATTAGGATGGAGTGCCTGGCGTCTTGGTAGTTAGACAGAAATAATTTGTATTCATTAACTTAAACAAATAATAATAATTTATTCTATGTTGATGAATGAGGAGCAATTACAGGTAAACTGATATTATTACAATGTAGAGCCAAGATAACTTTGACAACTAAAGAAAAAAATGTAAGTGTAGTTATCTTGGTTGAAGGTGAACAGGACCGTTACTTTCAATTACCGAAACTTGAGTGGATTGCTGCCAAACAAGAAATGATTTTCTGTGAAATAATTTAATGATTTTTTAAATAAAATCCTTTCTAATTAACTGACATTAGCCGTGTTCATTTTCTGCTCTTTTTTACTCGTATTTACTTGGAACTACTCCTGATCTCACACAGAATTCACAGGTTTTACTCAAATCGACAAATTTTGCGTTCCTTTAATATTTTACTCCGGAGTACTTAAAAGTAGAAAAGAAACACGGCTATTAACTGACATAACTTTTCCACCATTACCTTTTTGTTTACTTTTATCTATTTCTTTAATGTCCTCCTGGTAAAACTTCTGTAGTATATGTATACATCTTGGTGGAATGCGATGCCAACGCGAGACACGTATTATGGGGCAGCAAACAAAGCAAGAAGGAGGCGGCATACTTTTCTATACTACCCAAGACATATATAATAGTGTTCAACACCAGAATCAAGTCGAAGAATGAACTGGATGGACAAAATAGTGAACACTTTTGCAAGTGCTTTGAACACATCATACAGGGCATCATGCCCACTCTCTAAAAATGAACCAGTGAAAATTTCACTGGTTCATTCAGTAAACAATAATTTCACTAGAAAACCAGTGCATTTGCGTCTGTGTACTAATTAAACCAGTAAAAAGCTCTCTCTAAAAATGAATTAGTAAAAATTTCACTGATTTAACCAGTGAATTTTAATTTCACTGGTTTAACCAGTGAAAAAAATTATGTGACTCATATTCTATTATCTCCATGACTGTGAAGGGTTCCATTTAGCATACTCAATAAACCGTCTCTCGTTCGATCACGGAGGGCAAGCAGCATTTCAGTGCTTTGATGGGGGCCCGCTTGAAAAAACGACACTCGCGTGAGAAAAAAGCCTTTTTCTCTTTTTTACGTAAATTTCACTGATTCAACCAGTGAAATTTCACTGTTTCCTATTGGTTGACTAAGCAATGGTTCAACCAGTGAATTTTCACTGGAAACCAGTGAATAGTCACTGGTTCGTTTTTAGAGAGCAGTCAAATATATGTATCTGCCATCTTTCAGTGAAACGAAGAACTATCAGATATTTGACAGATAACCAGGGAGGTTTTCAATATCTGCTATAGTCACAAACATTGGAAACCCTTCAATAGTCCAGGCGCTAGAGCAGTGAGACATAAATTTTGGTTTTGGCGTGATGTAACGGACTTTTTTGGTGGAATTGGTCAGAAAAGACATTCCCAACAATATCTAGGAGGTGCGCAAACATGAAAACGCCTGGAAAATTTATGGGAGCCCAAAAACTGAAAATTTCACGCAAAATTCCCTGTTTTTTGACCTTTCTTGATAAATATTTCTTAACGAAGGCTTCTACGCGAAAAGTTTGTTGGACATGTTTTTTCGTTATTGGGGTTGCTAAAACTTAGCGTAAGTTTGATTTTTGAAATTTGAATTTTTGCATTGCAAAATACCGAAAACTGCGAAAAAAGGTACCCTCACCTTAAAGTTATACCAACAAAAGAAAATACCATTATTTTTCAATGTAATTCTGGAATTAGGTAGTTTAAGGTATGTTTAACTTATATCCAAAACACGATCACTGTCGGTCAAATAGTTTTTGCATAATGGATTTTGCAAATATGTGATTTTAAAAAATTATATTTGTTGCAGCCCCAAAAAAAGCTCCCATGTTGGTCCTGATTTTTTTATGTATGCTTTAAGACTCACTTTACAATATCCAATCAAAAAATTGCTCTTTTTTAATTTTCTTTTTGGTTTTTTTTTGAAAAAAAAACGTCTTAGTTGCAAAATATCATTATTCCGGAAATGCTCGGCGCGTTTCAAATTCGTTCGAAAAGGACTCAGTTTCTATTGCACCAATTTAGCTGTTTTTCGAGCAAATTTGAAACGCGCCGAGCATTTCTGGCGCTATTTTGCAGCTAAGGGTTTTTTTTTTCAAAAAATTAAAATACATTTAAAAAATTTAAAAAACAGCAATTTTATGATTGGATACTGTAAAATAGTGTTGGGTAGGACACGATTATGAAATGAGTTTGTAAGAGGTGCCTCTTTTTTCTTTTGAGCCAGTACAATGTCATACTTCTAATGAGGCGAGGTGCTATTGTAATGCCAAAATGACAAAAACAAGCAAATTAAAAAGAAGAAAGAAAATAAATACCAATGAAGAGCATTTTTACAAGTTTAATTCTAATATGCATTAAACTGCCTTAGAGTAACTAAGAAATCTATGCCTCCACAGTGTACAGCCACGGACAACTAATTAGAAACAGTTTCATAAAAATTGCATTTATATATTTTTTATGTTTTTATGTGTGTTTCCTTCCATAGGCCCACCATTATATATTTAAAAAAAATTAAGAGAAGGGAATTAAGGGAATTCTTTAATTTGATTCCTACATGAAAACATAAAAACTGTATAAATGAAATTTTTATGAAACTGTTTCTAATTAGTGGCCGTATATTTATATTTTGCAATCCTGAGGCTTATTCTCGTTGTCGAGTGCCGTGGCAGATGTCACTTCGACCCTCAATTGGTATTCTCATTGTCAATCTAAGTGACACCTGGCGACTAGATCGACAAACGTCGAATTCTAATTGTCACTAGGTGGAAGTATCAAGTGACATTTTCCTCGATACCTTTGTAGGTATCGACAGTTCTATTTTTAGCAAAATGGAAGCAGAAAAAAATGTAAACAAAAATTCTTTTTATTGTATATTCCTTAAAAAACTATAGACAATTAAAATAAATATATAAATTTTAATATTTTAATGTAAAAATAACAACAAGAAAATAATTCAAAGTGATGGTGGAGTTTATGCTGCAAAATTCGGAATCCGAAAACCAAAACGCAAATGAACTCGTTTTATTTATTTATTTTTACAATTTTTTTTGCTTTTTTCACAATAAACAGCGCACTGTTAAATATGTCAAACTCATTTTTCAAATGAAAATGTGTTTCATTTCACAACGTTCCTATTAGCCCCGTCACTCGCCAACGAGAATACCACATTCAAAGTGGCGTGACACCGTCTAAGACAAATCTCACTTAGGTGATTCGACAACGAGAATAAGGCCCCCTATCTCGCCTAATTTCAAGTTGGAAATTTTGCTACCGCAAAAGAAGTAAGAAATGTCTCTCCAGTACAAAATTTCACTCCCTCGAAAACTGTAAGAATTGTCTCTTCACTACAAAATTTGACTTCCTCGAAAAATGTAAGAAATCTCTCTCCATCCAGTTCGTATTTACAATCTCAACACGGCTCAGTTTAAATTGGATATTTTTTTGCCGCAAAAGAAGTGAGAAATGTCTCTCCAGTTCGTAGGTTTGTTTATTAGTCAGTCCTAGAACTATCTAAATCATCCTAGAACAGAAAAGTACAGGCTTTGGCGTTCATTAGTTTTAAAACTTGTTATTTTTTGCCCGAGAGTGTTCTAGTTTGGTGTTCATTAAGTTGTTCTAAAGTGTTCTAAGTTTTACTTTTTGGTTCTATATTTTTTTCAGGACAGTTTTGGACAAGAGGTTTTTGTTGTTATTTTTTCTTAGTTTTGACAGATGTGTAATGAAATTACGAGAACAGAAAATTTAAAACAAAAAAGTACAAAAAAGCGTTCATTAGATTTTCTGTTCTAAGTTTTTCTAAAGTGTTTGACGTTAAATTGCTTGCTGTTCTATTCTGTTCTGCTCTGTCCTGTTCTGAAAACTAATAAACAAACCTCGTGTTTACAATCTCACCTCGCCGCAGCTCAAATTGGATATTTTACTGCCGCAAAAGAAGGCAGAAATGTCTCTCCACTACGTAATTTACAATCACACCTCGCTTCATTTATCTCGATACACGCTCATACCTGTAGGTCATGATTTTTGAACCGAGACATTTAAAAAAACTAGTGTGCGTAGGACCGCACGATGGAAGTGAAAACTTCTATAGCCATTCTGTATTGCCAATTCAATCTTAATATTACAGGAGGATAATGGTCAATAAATTTTGTCTATGAATGTTCCACCGCGCATTTCAAATATTTTTTTTGGTGGACTTGGAAACACATTTTACTAGACAAGCCGTTATTATTTAATTTTACAGTCGTTATACAGGTTTTTATGAATATTACTTTTTACAAAATTCTGGTGAAGTGATTTGTTATGCATACCATATTGCCAGCGCATTTTGAATTTTCTAATATTGACAAGAAATTCATTATTTCCGACCTTAAACCCCCAAATAGCGATTTCAGTGAAATCGAATGGTAATTGTCAAAATCGTAGCACCATATTGCCGACGCCATTTTGAATTTTCAAATTTTTACCACATATTCGACATTTGTGACCATAAAAGCTCCCTGATACCGGTTTTCAATGGATTCAGAACACATTTGCAAAATTCATCCGCCATATTGGCGGCGCCATTTTGAATTTTCAAATTTTGATCACAGAATCGTCATTTGTGGCCCTAAAAACCTCCCGATACCGATTTTCAATGGATTCGGAACTCCGTTGTAAAATTCATCCGCCATATTGGCGCCGCCATTTTTAATTTTCAAATTTTGACCACAGAATCGTCATTTGTGGCCCTAAAAACCGCCCGATACCGATTTTCAATGGAATCGGAACACCGTTGCATAATTCGTCCGCCATCTTGGAACAGCCATCTTGATTTTTTTTACAAAATTGTCAGATTGCATTGTCACGGGAACTCAATGTGTGTACAAAGTTTCATAAGAATCGGTTTGGTAGAAGTAGTTGAAAAAGCTGTCGCAAGATTTGAACCAAAGAAATATACGAGGTGAAGCTAAATAACACCATTAATAATGCATAATAATATATAATAATATAAAATACATATTAATCCATAACACATAATCATAAATAAGAATACATAATAATATATAATAATACATAAAACAAACTAAAACCGAACCGGGGCATTTAAAAAAACTGAGGCCTCAGTACAATTTAAATTGTGTACGGGACAAATGTACTGCCTCTTATAAGTCCGGGTAAACACTAGCACTTACGCCTTCGAAAATATAAGATTCCTTGCGGTTATAATCGTCAACGAATGTGAAATTCTGTCAATACGGGAATGGAAGTCATTTTTCACTGGGTCTGCAAGAATCCGCTGGAATACAAATATGAATTCACCATGTATCGTGCAGCGTAGCGTGTCTCGACAAGGTGCCAAACCGTGCTATCAAACTCATTGGTGTTTGTACCTTTTTCGCCTCCATAGACTAAGTTAATCAATCCAGAAATGTAGCGACTTATCTACTGCAATTAACGACCCCTGCCTGCGTAACAATATTTTCCCCCGCAATATAAGGCTAGCCCGCTCGACTCACTCATACCCTGCAGTCCTTTTTTGAGCAAACTACGATCTTTCTAGAACTTCGAACAATCTTCCGCAGACAGTATTTTCGAACTTGTACAGCATTGTAGAGCTCAAGTGTAAAGTTCATCGTCATCTGTTTTAGCACCCCAATAACCCATTCTATTCTCTTCTATTCTTCTGAACTATATGACAGACTGATATTACAACGAGTGATTTCTAAACTTAGTTATTCCACATACAAAATTATGAATTAATCTGAACGTCTTAAATGATTTTCCGTGTACAAAATGTCAAAATCTAAAATAGCTCAAATGTTAAACATAGGAAGCGAGAGAAGATACATATGTACGCACAAAATATTGTGAGAGCTGCGATTCAAAATCCTATTCTGAATCTCTCAATTGCTTTCAATTCAGTATATTTTGAAAAACATAGGAAAAACATTGCCAAACCTGAAAATTCTCTTTTTACACTGGTTGATGTTTGAGCATGTTCAAAATATCTCGGATTATTTATTCCAAATAATTAAAATCCTGGGAGATGTTTACGGCCTTGAGAGTGTATCATTTAAAGATATTTTTCAGAACAATCGAAAGGGCTTTAACAATTAAAATAATAGACCCTGATTCGATGATCCGATACCAAGCTCTGATTTAAAAACTTGCATGTGTATAAAGACTTTTTTTTTTGTCGATTACAGCAATAAAACTTACAACTTCTTCCGTCAACCAATTAAAGGCGCAAAGTATATATCAAAATCTGTTATTATTAGTAACATTCACAGTCTGAACACGCGATTCAAATGGGAAACATATTGCTGGCAGGTAACAATGTTCATAGTTGTAACACCTTTGCACCTTCTCAGTGATAATTTGCATGCATTACCTGCAGTTTCAGTGTTCTCAAAAACGCGCTTACGGATTTGCACCAGCACCGCTCTGCTCTGTATATACCCATATTTCCGTGCAAGTGTAATCCGATATTTTAAGATAAAATTTCTGATTATTTTTTTTTCAATAAATTTTTACCTTTCTGTTATCCATTTACCGTTGCTCGGCGACATGACGCAAAATTATGTACAAATCCATATGCGATACGCGTGGGCTGATCTAGACGATGTTATAGTCATGCTGGCGACGGCGCCTATCAATGGTCGGTTTTTCGTACAAGGCGGAGAGAGAGATACTTGTCTGCTGTTTATCTAGACTGGATAAAAGTCGGCTTTGCGGATCAGTTTAAGCCGATATCGGGCCTGGACTGCGCCAGATTTCTTCTATAAAGATGACAATCGATTCATTCGCGATATGTGGCAATGGTACCGCTGCGGCGCGGCCAACATCTCATAAAATACCGGAATTATTTGAAAATCTCTCGAATTTGGTTGTTGTGCACTGAAATGCGTGGCAAAGGCTACAGAACGGGCAATATTGCATGGCATTATGGCAGTGCAGCAAAAGGTGACAGATTTGCAGTCGATTAGTTTCAGTCTAACAAGCAGGCGTCGTCGTTTCGAGGTGATTATCGCCGCCTTGTTATTAGCGAAGAATTCATTTGCATCCCATTTGTGAAGAAGACAAGACGAGAAAACAGAGCGTTTCAACATTTCAACAGGATTACGTTAATGGGATTAGCACTAGAAAATTACAAATTTACAAATTAATAACCTCATTACTGGCCCCAAGTTGGCCGCGACTGCGCAAATATTTACAATCCGGGAAATTGTCCAAGGTATGACTAAGACAAATTGAAAGTGCAATGTGACGGGAAAAGCTCGATTTTCATACCTGCAGTGGCAAACGATAGTTAGATAAGTGATATTAATGGGCTGCGATTAAATGTTTGACATCAGATAAAAAATAAATTGCAACATTACGACGAGATAGCGATGCTAATGCAGCATTTGTGTTTCTCTACTGGGATTATGATTTCGAAAAAAATAAAAATAAATAAAAACAGAAATGCTGTAGGAAAATCGCTTCTTGCTTGAGGCTGTTCAGGCTGTGTTTAGAGTGAATCCCAAAGTTTATGATTTTTTACATTAACTAAACAACAACTAAATGCTTGGCTACGGTTTGAAATTTAAATACTAAATTTCTGAAAATTTTTAAACATTTGTGGAAATTTCAAGGTAAACTAGTGTAAATGTCACTACATAGAAATTAAGTGTGGTTTCTAGCTCCTCTAATAGGTATGCATTCGACGTGGTTACACAAACTTTCAATTACTTATTTTTCTTCGCTGACATTAGACCTCAAGTTTATGCCCAACCTTAATAAAACGATTTAATATGACTTTTTATAACAAGAGAATTTCATGAATATGTTTAATCGGTGGACAAAAGAGTGGTTTTTAAAGTAACTTTTATTTTACATAAAAACTTAAACAGTAAAAATAATTTATTGTTAAATGCTAAATGGTATACAGGTGTCCCAAGGAACTTGATGTCAATAAATCGACTGGAACTGACAACATATCGCCCTGGTTTTAAGGAAATGTGCCCCACCATTGGCTAAATCTCTTTTCGCCCTTACTAATCTGGAGCTTATTCAGATTCTTAGAAATTAGTTTACACCATGCCGAAAAAACGTACTGGTCTATTGTACCGACCCGGCCGTAAAAACCTGCTAGGTTAAGGCTTTTGATATAGCCTAAAATTGATTTGGGATTCATATCTCAAAAGCTCCCTCGAGTCTTAATATCCACATTCTCTGGTGACTACGCTTCGTGGCCATCTTTCGTTGATTTATATCTTTGATCTATATCTTAAGACACATCAAATTGGAGAAGCCAAGAGCCTACTCAACAACACCTTCATCAGTAACGTCAACTATGAACCAGCATGGAACCAACTCATCGAAACAACAACAAGTGAGCATTATTAAAAACGCAACTCGATATCCTGCCTGGTCAACCGAAACTAGCTCGAGAAACTGCGTAGGGCATCAAGGATAAAGGCATTAAGAAGCAAGACTAATGGCTGTCTCAGCGCATTTGAAAAGCTGGAGATAGCAACAACAAATTGGGATCCGATTCCGATAGTACAAAAATTACCACCAGAATCACTCGAGTTGTGGCAATAATCACAGAGAGTCGGAATTACGCGACTTTCTAAAAACTAGATTAAGGACCTTAGAAGCTACCAGCAAGTGAAAAGTAACCTCCTTGGGAATGAAAAAAAAATTTTTTTTAAATGTTTTTTTATTTTATTTAATATAGTCCCCTTTTAGCTCGATACATTTTTTCCAGCGATTTTCCAACTTCTTGATCCCGTCAGAAAAGTAATTTTCCGGAAGGTCTGCAAAATACTCCTCCGCGGCGTCGATGATTTCCTCGCGGGAGCTGAATTTTTTATTGATGAGCCATTTTTTGAGGTTTGGGAAGAGATAATAGTCCGAGGGAGTCAAATCGGGCGAATACGGTGGATGCAACAGCAATTGGAGCCGTTGTTAGCCGTGGTTGCGATGCTCTTGTGCGCCGGCGCATTGTCTTGCAAAAACAAAATTTTTATCGCGCCTCGCAATGCCGAAGCAAGACCAGATGCTTCCAAAGTGGAGGAGCTCATCATACATAGAAATCAGCGAGAGAATCAGGCCAACGACAGCATGGATAATTCGAATTCACCATGTCCTGCACTGAACGCCTAACCACAGTCGTATGCTGTAAACATGCTAAGGGCGACGGCGAAACTATTTTCCTCGGCGACTGTCAAAAACGAATAGAATACACGGCTTATATATGAAGGCGCACATTCTACAGACGACTACGACGCCAACGTCGCCGAGCCTGGCTACCGAATCAATCCGATTTCTATTTCGTAGCCGTCGCCTGTCAAAATTGCATGGGCGCAGTGGCATGGGGCTGTGTTGCTATTCTCGTGTGTTCCTGTGTGCGTGTGTAGCATCCCAGCAGGAAATTTACACATTACGGAATCGATGAAGTAAGTGATAGCTATACTACTTCTTCGATTCCAACATCGATGAAATTTAACACGGGGATGTCATTGAAAAGTAATGCATTACAGACTCACTTGCTATATCATCGAAAACTGCAGCGGTTTGATTTTTTGAATAAGGTGCTGCCCATTCTGTGAAGCTGGCTGAATTTTCGAATGCAGCCTTAAATTGTAATTTAAACTTCGCAGCGCACGACCCCTCGATTTCATTTTTACACTTTTTCACTTCTACTGCCACTTACCGTGGAATGCATGAAAGAGGAATACCAATTCTGCATTACATTTTGGTTTCCAAGATTCATAAATTCCGTTTCATTGCATGAATACATCGATGAAAAAATGAACCTATTGGGGCTACGTAGACTAGTCATGATTACTATGTAGTAAAACCGATTTTTAAGAAGAGAGAGGTGAAGGGGCGGGGTGAGTATGCCGCCCCTTCACCTCTCTCTTCTTAAAATTCGGTTTTACTACATAGTAATCATGACTAGTCTACGTAGCCCTATTCTCTTTTTTCCTGCTGGGATCCCAGTAGGGAAAGCAATTAATTACCCAATCGATTCCGAAAGTAGTTCTAAGGAGAAGCAACTAGTTCTCGTTCAGATTACAGCTAGTGGAGATAAGGCATTACATTTGCGTGGCGATGTCATAGGCGGTAACCAATCGCCTCCATTCTGCATTACATAGAACTGCTACATTCATTGGTTACATGTAATGCGGGATGAATTAAATTGCGTGTTAAGTCAGGAGCATTAAGTCATCAGCTGCGCAATCTCATTACACTTTGCATTACTTTGGCATCAGTGTAATCAGACAAAGAACTACTTCATTAGAATTGGAAAATTTTACAATTGTAATCTTATTTACTGTATTGTCAATGGATTACAGAACCGATTCTGTCGGTAATGTGTTCCAAATTTCCTACTGGGATGCGGCTTTCCAAGATGATTATTTCGGTGTGTTTTTTAATTTGGGACGCCGTCGCTGTTAGTGTGTGCACACAAGAAATCTCGTCGGGCCATTCGCCGTGGCCGAGGAAAATAGTTTCGCCGTCGCCCTTAGCATGTTTACAGCATTATTCTCTCGGGAATCTCCTCGTGAACCCCAACTAGTGTTACTGGCCACTACATTAGTCATCGTGGCATACCCATCCGGACTACAATAAATATGTAGGGCATTCATCGATCCTGGATCCCAAGCCCCGTTTGCACGAGAAGCAGTAGTCCAGAATTTTCGACTCAAAATGGAATCGGTACTAACTGCTGTGTCAGAACTCGGTGGCATGCCAGCCGGAAGAATCATGAATTGGGTCACGCTGCTGAAGACACGAAACCGAAGATCTAACATTCCACCAGCCAGAACACATAGATATCCTCCTGGGAGGGGGCAATTTCCCCACAATCATCCTGGATGGCGTGGAAAGGCACCGTTGGAAGCCCACTAGCTCAAAATACGATATTTTGGTGTGTATTCACAAATCTCGCGATCTTCTTCACCCAACCATGTCGCCGATATCTTCACCAGGTATAAGCATGGAAGATATGAAGCTCGGCTTGCATTCACGACGTACCGAGACTAAACGTATCAAGACAGATTGCCTTGAGAACAGGGGCGGCGGAGCGCGTGGGGATGGAAGGAAAAGTGCACACGCACTTTCACTTTGGGTGGGGAAATCCACACCCAAAATATTACATGTACCCTCACTACAAATGAAATGGGGAATCCCAACATCTGTCTTACGTATTCGGAAAGCTTATTAAAAAGCTTTAGTTTTTGTTGTTGCATTGCTTCATATTTCAGGGAATTGTGTTTGTGACAGTGAAGGGTGTCATTTAGCATACTGAATAGACTGGTTTCGTTTCAATTACAGAGGTCAAGCAGCATTGAACGCGACCAGTACTCAGTTGGGAGACCGCATTGGGATAACGAAAGAGTATCACTCGTTAAAACCGATCTTCCGCCATGACTTATTGAAGAAGTACTCCTTGTTGACAAGGCTACTCGGAGTCACGGATTATTGTCGCCGAGGTCTAAAATTACTCAAACCAAATTCTCACAAAACACAACCTACAGGAAAGTCACGATAGGGTAGACTCAATCTCCTTCTCGCTATACCCTCACAGTCGCACAGCAAGTGCTCCGCGTGTTTCAAGAGTTGCCCCACAGAGCCGACAGCCACAATCAACTACCAGCCTTATTCTGCTTAAATCATAATTGTGCGAACAGTGGCCCGTCAGAAGCTCCGTTATTCTTTCTCTTGAAATTTAAAAGTTTTCGTGCTTTAGCTTTGTCAATTTGAATGAATCTTTAAGCTTGACGAAACGTGTGGGCCCAAATCCTGATGGCCGATCTTATGTGCCAGCTGGCTATGCTGCACAAAGGTTCCGGACCAACAAGTAATAATTTTGGCCCTACTCTAGCCTGGCCCCCTTTATAGCCAAACAATTTCCAATGTGAATTTCGGGCCTTAGAATCCACAACGCCGTAATATTGTTGCTCCTACTGAGGGAGCCTATCGAGGACAGTCTTTGATGACACTCTATTCAACAGGGCGGCTTGACTGTCCTAACAAATAACGATACTAGAGCTAATTGGAGTTCTATTAACACAAGCCTGGGCACACACCTGGATAGTGAGTGAGTACCTACCACAGCTTGAAAGCCCAGGGAGGGGGTGCAGTGTCAAGGCCCAGGGATAGATATTTTGCTCCAGGGGCCCAGGGAGATCTCGCTATATCTCTCACTAGCACGGAAATGGCGGTCTCTATAGATCTGCCTGGCTGCTGGGCACATTGTAAGACGTGTACAGGGTTCGTTGTAAGAGCCTCCCTAATATGTCTGTCTAAAACCTTTTCCATTGTTTTCAGGAGAAAGGTGGAGAGGCTGATGGGTCGATAGGATTTTGTTTCCTTACACAATCTTCTCCCCGATTTAGGAATAAAGACCATCGTAGCCTCTCTCCAGCATGTCGGAATATGGGCCAACACAAAGCTACCCCGGAATGTTGGTAACAGCAATGGAATAATCTCATTCAAGCGCCTCTGAAGGAGAGCCGGGAAGTTCTGGCAGCCTTGATGGGCTTGAACGTGCCAATGGCCCATTCGATCTTACTCGCAGTAACAATCCTGTTTGCCATGCCTTTGTTCTTATAGTATAGGACCAGTGGGCAAGAACTACCTTCGATCCAGTGTTCGGTGCTAAAGCTGTACGAAACGCTACGGATCTGCTAACGATTGCAGTTTTAAGATTCAAAATTCCTGCCAATCCCGAGAAATGAGTGCTCATTAATAGTTGCACGATATCCCTGGTGTTCACCCTGGTGGCAAAACTGCAAGCTATTGGTATCGACTCAGTTCTAAAGAACTGGATTGGATCAGGGGTAGACTTCAGGGATCTGGAGTCTGGAACCGTACTCTGCCATTGGTAGAGAGCTGGTAAGAGAGCATATCGATAAATGGGTCGTTGAGTTAGACCACTCTGGACAGAGGAACAAAGGCGTACAAAGAAAATTTTTCCGAATTGGCATCCCCGAGCAATAAACATTGTACAGCAGCAGTTTGGAAGTTACGGTGACAAGTTTAGATTTGATGAGATTTGCCAGCCGAAGTGTGAAAACGTAACTGGTCTTAATGATCACTTTCTACTTCTGCAAATGCGGCCATTTTTTCAACTTGTCTTGTAACGATACTCCCGTATTGTTTTACTTTTGTCAATATAGTCAATGAACACAATTCCAGGACTATCGCCAAGGCCATCCGAATGCTTAACAGCCAAGCTAGTACGACGTTGTTAAAATTAAACTACCAACATTTTCACGGTGACCAATGATTCTACCCGATCGTTAAAAGCAGGCAACTCGGTTTAATTGCCGTATTGCCTTTAAAATGCAAGGATTTAATTTCGCCATTCGAAAAATTGATTTTTCCCCTTCTTGCAAAAACACTGACATCGCCTTGCACAAACAACTCAAGTTGAACCCGACTTACACGAGGCAGTGCATTTTTCCCTTACGCGATGGTAAATTCTTCTGAGGCCTCAATTTTTTGAAATGTCCCGGTTCAAAAATAATGTCCTAGTGGTATATGAGCGTGTATCGAGACAAATGAGGCGAGGTGTGATTATAAATACGTAGTGGAGAGACATGGCCTCCTTCTTTCTTACTTCTTTTAGGGCAGTAAAATTAAAGCTGAAATGAGGCGAGGTGGATTGTAAATAGGTAGTGGTGGGTTTCTTCTCTCTTACTTCTTTTGCGATAGTAAAATATCCAATTTGAAATGAGGCGAGGTGTGGTCGTAAAATATAAATATACATCGTGGAGCAGGGCCTCTCAGAGTTGCCGTGGGGCTCATAATTTAAGGGGACTCAGTTTCCAAGATTCTAAGGTAGCAAAATCAAATAGAGCGCGCTAGGTGAAAGATCATTTAGTGTACTGAAAAGGATAAAAAATTCCCTACGATCAACAATGAGTTAAGATCGACTAAATCGATTGGCGACGCTAAACATTTTACGCGCGTACACTAGATTATTTTCAAATTATAACCGAATTTGCTGAGAAAGCATTTGTTAAGTAAATTTACTTATTGAATAAAAATTTAATACCATAACAAAAACTATATTTTTTTCTTCCCATAAATTTTTACTTTTCAACGGATGTGGGAGGGGGCCTCCAAATATCGGTTGCCCCGGACCTTGCATTTTCTCTAAGGGGCTGTTTCGTGGAGGCATAGGTTCCTTAATCTCTTACTCTTACTCTCGTCAAAAAAGCTCTTCATTGGTATTTATTTTCTTTCTTTCTTTAATTTGCTTGTTTTTGTCAATTTGGCATTACAATGGCATCTCTCCTCATTTGAAGTATGACATTGTACTGGATCAAAAGAAAAAAGAGGCCGCTCTTACAAACTTATTTTATAATCGTGTTTTACCCAACACTACAAACAACAACTCTGCGTTCAAAATGACTGAAAGTTTCAAAGGCATTTTTGAACGTATACATACATATATTGGGTCAATACGTTTCTTCCATAACGATAAAGTGAAGGTCGGTGGGCGAGGTTAAACCACCTGCATAAACTCACATTCAATCTCTACACGCTATTAGACTAGGAAAGTTTGTAAGGAACCCATTGACCCAAAGCGTACGGACTTTCCCGATGGCAAAAAGCTGTTGAATGACCAAATTCAAGCCCCTCCGCTAATTCTCCAATGGTTACGATAGCGGCTTGTTCCACCAGGGTTCGCAAGACCTTCTCGTCCAGCTCCACACTTCTTCCAAGGCTCATCTTGTAAGCTGTAGCTTCCGGCTCAGAATTTTTTGAACCACTGTTGCCACTGGTTTACCCTTATTTTTCCTTCTCCATACACTGCATTAACATTTCTTGCGCTTTCGGTTGCATTGTTGCCTTTATTGAACTTGTAAAATAAACAATGCCGAATATGTTTTTTTGTCGATTTCATTACTTCCTTAAAAAATGATATTTATGTGAGCACCATAGCCGAGATTGTTGCTTTGGCTGGTCCAACTTTAAGTATCGTACATTTGAAAAACCAAGAACTTTATGAAGAACCATTATTGTCTTTTCGAAATCAAATCTGATTGTGATTGACCCCAAAGTGTGATTGACATGGCACATTGATTTCACAAAAACATATCTAGTTCGATTTCAAGCCCTAATTTTTTTGATTTCTTCCAATATTACATTGAAACAATAATCAAAACTGATCCTTGATAACTAATATATTCAGTGATTATCTTGTTGTTGATTAGTCTATCTTTAACTGTCTATTTATATTATATGTGTTTTATTAAGCCTGGTATTGCTGTCACCTTAAGTGCAGTATACTTTTACTCCCATGGGAACATCCCCGTGGATTGCAAATGGTTTTGCTATATGTATGACTAACGATACTCCATTGATCGAGACGGAACATTTCCGCTGATCATCTTCAACTAAGACGTCACTATTTATAAAAAAACGAGCTTTCACCCACTTGATGAACGTGACTCTAATTGCAAACCTTCGGAAGTTCCAGTCAATTATTGATGACGCAGCTTATTTGCCATAGTACATTTCAATCGTCAGTCAGTCCACTTAAAACATAGCAAAAATTACATAATCAACCATTAAAATGCTTCTCACATGCGCGATAAAAATAAAAGCAATTTAATATAATTTTACATAATTTCCTGAAGACGAGCCCATCTTTAGCATTTGCAAACTTATTATTAAAGTGATCATCTTTAGTTAAAAGTAAATTTCTATAAAGGATTGCATAATATTTCCATCAATAAGTCGGGCGCCATCCCACAATATGGACAGTACCTGAGCGCAGTCGTCGTCAGTGGTCGCGGCGAAACAGCAATAGCAAAACAGAATGTGCGTGCACAAAATTGATAAATCATGCGCGAAACGATCGCGATCGTGCCAACATGAGATGAAACGAACGAATGTTAAGGGATTGAAACAGTTGAACGCGAACCAAGTCAAGGTATGGCATATTTTGTAAATCATTTACTTTCATATAATTCCGCCGTTGAATTTTTACTGTAGTATTATATGCGATATTCACGGTGATCAGATTCCGCGGATTATGATCTAGATCAGCTGAGAAAGTGGAGACAGGAGGATGTGAATTTCGCTTAAGTGGAAAATGGCTAGAAGTAATCGATGCTGAGCAAGTATTGGTCCACCTGCTGTGATCATGTTGAATCATATAAGACAAATTTAACGGATATGAAAGCGACCCTAGTTGTAGTCTTTGTGTAATTATTTATGATATAGACAATGCCATGGTACATGCCACAGGGAATAGTATTCACCACGGATAGATCACATCCTTCCTGGCCTGTGGCCATATAAGGAGAGCTCTGGTAGAACATGTGTTTTTGCTAGATGCGTGCGCTCGGCTTAAACAGTGTTTACGAACAAGAAAAATTGAACAGAACATGCTTGTAGGCACATGCAGGCTAATGCATTATTTATGTCTAGATTAAAGCGACTGTCTGTGAGCATCTAGATGAATCATTTTCCTGATTCTCTAATGATATTTAAGCTGGTATTCTATACCAACCAGCTCTGGCCACATGCACTTATCCTTGACTGTTGAATCTTGCTGCAACTTGGAAATTTACACGCAAGGCGTTCGGTTCCTTCATTAGCTGCTCGTTTCGTGCGTTCATCTCTATACCTTTCCTGCTCGATCTTATGCCCTAATGACATTGTCGGAATACCCTTTTGTCTGGGCATGTCCATAACGGATGCTGATATTGCATGTCTGCTTTACCCTCGGGTATCGGATGGAAAAATTGCATCCGTTTCGATGTCATTGATTTGCGGAAAATATATGCACGCATGGTTTCCCACCGATGAGTTGCAACAAGACAAGCTCCATTGTCAATTTGTTTTGCATCTTTTTCATTCTGTGTATAAAACGAATTTTTCTCACAGTTTATCGGTTGATTAATGTTAATTTAAATTCTTTTATCAATGATGTCTGTTGATTTGGGTGGAGGCTATATGACATTAAGAAATTTTTCTTTATTTGAAGGTTTGTACCAAATTTGGAAGGTTCTAGATGCTCTTTAGCAATTAAAGCCAATGTTGACCAATTTAGCATCCATTGAACATTCAGCGTCTTATTTAGATACGGCAGATCTAAGCTCAGGAATCTTCCTTTGTACTACGAGTTCGTTATGTCGTTGTTCACTTCATGGCGCTATTTTTAGTAGTACGCTTAGGATGGGGATAGAACAAGTTTGAGGTTATGAGGAGCAGGGATGGTATTAAAGGAGATGGTGATCAGGGCCGGCGATTGATGTGGGTTGAGTGGGTAGTTCTACCCACTCGAAAAATTCCGAGTGGGTAAAATACCCACTCGAACTTCGAAAGAGAACGGAAATTTTTTTTGAGCTGTGGGAGTTCAAATATATATATGCTTGTTCAGTTCAATTTGGCGTTGAATTCCTGGAGCCCAACAATCGGGCTCTCAGAGCGCAAACCCTGGGCCAAAGCCTAGAAAAAACAAGTCTTTCATCTTCATACAAAATTTTCACCCGGTTTGTTGTGTGCGTGCATATGTGAACAGAACATCACTGCTGAGCATAATTCAACGCATACATCGTGAACTCGGCGAGACAAAGTCAGATTCTCTCTCTTCGATAAAATATGCAGAACAAAAAAGGAAGGAAAATTAAATTATCTGTTTTTTTCCATAAATCGCAAATATGCACCATCCATCAAGTTGATCCCCATATAAAATCATAAAATCTTCCCCTGGATAGTTGTGTGCGAGCATGTATAAAAATGTTGCATTCCCTATCTGATAGCCTGACATCGTTATTTGAGGAATTTGTGCATATAGGTGTTCGCTTTTCACTCATTAACCATATGAAGATGAAAGATTTGTTAATTTCTAGACTTTGCTCTGGGCTCGCAGTTCATAGATCAGTGACTATATCACCGCGAGTCTCTGTTTGTAATACCTTGAGCCTGGGAGAGAGATTGCCATTGGACTGGCATACACGGATCATATCATAAAGTCAACACTAAAAAACCGGTTTTCGGGACAAAGGGGCAAAAGGAAGAGAGAAAGTTGTTGTAACTTTTTGAACAGAAATTTTTAGCGTGAAAACTAACGCATGCACAAATGAATGTTCTTATCTTCTTCTTTTCTGGGTCTGATGCTGACAAATCTGTTATTATTGTTATTGGGCACACACTGATATGCCGTGTAAGGATAATAAAGTTACTGTTGAAGGGAATACCCATGTACGCCGATTGTTGACATTATGATCCGTGTACGCCAGCCCATTAAGTGTTGCGACAGTTTTAGAACAGAATAGATAAGAAGAAAGATGAAAATATTAGTTAACTACGTATTTTTTGGAGAAAAAGGTAGCTGAAGTTAAAAATTTTGTTAAAAAAAAGCAATATTTTGACTTTGGCGACTCATAACTCTGGAAGTTGGTAGGGAGCACTTTTACGGTTTTAGATATGTGGAGGTATTCTGCGTACATTACTACTTTATTCATGAAAATAGTTATAAAAATATAGGGTGATATGTAATCCTCAACCAAAAAAATTTCATAACGCCCTAGCTAAACCGTTACGATTTCCCGCCCTCCTCCCATACGATTGTTTTTCGTCTATCCAAAACCTATCCACAGCCGACCGCTTTGTTAACTTAACGGAACAAAAAATCATATGGGTGGGAATTTACGCCCCCCCCCCAACCGTACGATTTTTTGTTCGTCTATCCAAAACCTATCCACAGCCGGCCGCTTTGTAAGCTTAGAGGTATACACCCTGTACATCCCTCCCGGTCCAGTATATACACCCCCCTCCCGGCCAACTACCCACTCGGGCTGAGCTCGAACCGCCGGCCCTGATGGTGATAGACCCGGCGTTTGAATACTTTGATATTGTAGGAGATCGCATAAACTGACTGCGAAAGGCTGTAGTTGAGTTGTTCTATTTATGAACGAATTCCTTGTTTGTATTGTGCGGAAAACGAGAGTTGTAGGCAAAGGGAATATGAACAATCGCTATGATGGTAGCGATAAAGTTTTGTCAGGGCTGCCTCATACCTACGGTAGGATAGATGGCTGATGACGGTGACATATGTATATCGGTCTGGACAAATGATTCTACAATTGAGGCCTCTAGCCCTTTAGAAGACTGCGAAGGGGAGAACTAGTTGAAATATGGACTTATTTGCGATTCTTACCGCTGGTAGCTACTCCCTATGTAAAAAAGCGGGTGTCTGTATCGCTGATACGGACCTATGACACGAATACGTCTACAATGTTCTGAAAGAAATCGTTTTATTTTTTTATTGGTATCAAAAAGGTAGGAAATAAACAATAAAAAAAAATTGAAAAAACCTTGTTGATCAATTCTGGACCGATTGCTTAGAGAGCTTCAGGATACATTATGTTCAATGTTCTTCCATTTGGAGCTGGGATGTAAAAAATTTCATATTTTCCAACTCTTGAACAACCTATATTCAGCTGACCGGTAAATGACACTTATTTGGCAAAATTCATCCGCTATATTGGCCCCGCAATTTTGAATTTATAAGTTGTGATCATAGATTCGTTATTTGCTACCCCCTTTCACTACCGAAACCGTATTTTTTGAAAGTGGGGCGTATACAATCAACGTTAGTGTTGATTTGGTATAAAGTTGCATTAAAAATTATGACTGCATCATTAATTTTTAGAGAAAATTGCCTGTTCCAAAATTGTATCCTGGGATATATTGTCCCACTGGCGTATTCATGTGGGATTACACAATCCCAATGGTACTCGTAATTCTCCACAACGCCTTCTATTTCTTCTATATTCATGCTAAAAAAAACCATTGGGTAATTATAATCCCAAAAAGAAACCCCATTGGGACTGCGCACAACTTGATACACTACAGTATATACAAAAGGATTTGTAGAGCACCAACGGAAATCTTTATAATGCCAAAATTTTAAAATTGTAGTGTCTGGTGTTCTTTAGTTTTCATCATAAATCATAAACTCGTTATTTGCGACCTTAAAACCTCCAGATACCCACTTTCATTGGACTTTTGAATTTGGAAAATCGGGCTTGGAGCAGCATTATGGGAGACCTCCACGCACTTTTATTGGAATCGGAACACAATTGACAAGATTCGTCCGCCTAATTGGCGGGGCCATTTTGAATTTATAAGTTCTGATCATAAATTCGTTATTTGCTACCTTAAAACTTAAAAAACTCCAGCTTCCGATTTTCTTTAAAATCGGAAAACAATTGGCAAATTCGTCGGCCATATTGGCGCAGTCATTTTGAATTTTCAAGTTTTGACCACAAATTCATTAAAATCGGAACGCAATTGGAAAATTCAACCATATTTGGGAGGCCATTTTGAATTTCGGTCATATTTCGGTGACCATTTTGAATTTAATTTTGAAAGTAAACAATAAAAATTCTTTGTTTCTTCATCTACGTCATGGTATATTTCTTTTTTCGATATAAACAATAGTTTTTGAGCTGCAACTCAAAATTGTATGCCATAATTTCGTTATCATCGGTTTTTTGTCATGGAAGCAAACTTACAGACGTATTCACGTCAAAATCTAATTTAGTTGTTCTAATAGCCTAATGCTAGATTTTTTTACACTTGTCGTATAACTTTATCCGAAATCGAACAGACGACTTAATGTAGTGTTATACATATGTGTGTATAGATTTACGCCTATTGGAATATTTTGAGGCGTTCCAGTTTTTAGCTTTTGTTAATGGACTCATGGACAAAGAAACTGCAGGAACTGCGTCCTTGACCTTAACCTAAATCAAAATTTCTGCTTTGGCGTAAAACCCGCCTAGATAATGGTATTCAGATTGGCAGCAAGAGAAGATGTTGACTCAGATGAAGAGATCAGTGAACGTATGGACTAGCAAACCTTCATCAAGAAGAAAAAGGGGCCAACCTCTGTAGTAACAAATGCATTTCGAGTAGTACTGGAGGTACCCAAAAAACCTACAGCCTAGTTGGAAGACCACATGTAAACTTGCCTCCATATAAATCTTAGATACAGTCGCTGTGGTTCGGATAATCTGCAGATCTTCAACAACTCTGGGTCAAAGCATCGACAATTAAGGGTCTCAGGCAATACAATAGACAAGATGGCGGTAAACCTTGATTTTCTGTTCTTGTGAAAAAAACACATTAACGCTTACAGACAAGATGGTGGTAATTCTAGATTTTCTGTTCCAGTCAAAAAAAAACATATCGCTTATCTATGGCTTATACAGGTCTGGTTGTGAAGATAGAGGCTAGCATCGAGAAAGATATTTTCGTCCTGTTATCGGGTACACGAAAAACCAGTCCCCGAGGAAAAGTTAACGAGCTGGTGGAACATTTTGATTAACAAAGATGTTAATAAGTGGGCTTTAAACTAGTGTATACCTTGGATACTTATATACTTAAGATTTCAAGGCAAGCCAATGTGGTCTTTATACCAAGAGCTGGACAGCGAATAAATTTTGCGCCTAACCAATTTAGACCCAGAAGTGTCGTCGTCTCCTTTTTATGAGTGCAGAAAACATCGCGTATATAAATCAAATCAAGGCAAATCGAGACATCGTCTCACCAAGAAACTTGAGAGGCGTGGCTCAATGGATATTTATAGAAATCGAACGTGTCTATCACCTCCAACGAACCCTTCAAGTGGTAAAATGGATTGTCTCTATGCTGAGCAGCCGATTGGTAACAGATAACATAGAAGAATTGTCAATTACAGTGACAACTTGGAAAGGATGCCGCTTCGAAAGTTTAGAGCCCTCTCCAAAACTTTTACTTGTCATCAGAAAAACGTTTCATAACACTATGTCGCTGCCCATAGCTAATGGGAAAAACTTGGGGTCTAAAATCTAAAACAACGCAGCCCATGGTGGTCAAAGATTGAAGAGAAAAATGCCCAGAGGAAAGTGGACAAAATAACAAGAAATGTCTTCTTGAGGATCACAGAATCGAAGAATACTTGCGCTATTGCTCCATTAGAAGCAATGCCAAATAAGCCTTCTTTCCATTTAGAGGTAAAAAAACAACTAGCAGCGTCCTTAGACAAGTGGTTACCTAAAGATGCTCAAATAGTTTCAAGATAAGTCCCTGTTACGAAAGATTCTATGCTGGTTTTATACAACCGAGGACCATCAGAAGTGTCACTCTGAGAAATTTGGATCCAAAATCGAACGAGGAGGAGTCTGAGCTGGCGTTTACGCCCTCAGATGTAGGTTGACTGCAAGTTTTAGCAAACCCGCTTTTGCTTTACTATTTCCAGCAGAGATATACCCAGTAGCTGCATATAATGACAGATAGCCAAACAGCCCTAAAAGCCACTAGTTCATGCCAGTTATCACCTGAAGAACATCGGTAAAATTGATAACGACATATGCAGGTAATGTCAGGTAGAAGCAGAAACCACAGAACAGGTCCTCTACAATTGTGTTGCACTTGAGAGACGCCATCCTTTAAAAGTGCAATTAATGTTTAAAGAAGTGTGGAACACAAACTTAAGAGCTATCTTAAGGCTCATCATTAGCCTAAGTGCAGTTCTTGGATAAACATCTATTTGTAAGGGATATACAAAAGAAGGGCACGATTGGCACTAGCTGCTTCCCTTCTTGGATAACAAGAAGTATTTTTGATTTTGAGAATGGAGCACTTTTACTTCACCGGCTCCCATTCAGTACTATAGTCTAAGAGGTAGTGGCCTCGACAACATACCCATTTGAATGCAGCTGGAAATTTGCAAAATGTTAGTTAAGGTCCTCCCAAGGAAGAAATGCCCGGAATGGCAAAACGGGGGCGGTGGGGTGAGCACCCTTAAATTTCTATTTTAGTACTATTCTAAAAACGAAAAAAAACAGCCATACTGCTGAGGCGGTGGAAAAAAGGCGCCATACCGGGTCAAACGTTACAGTTTTTGGGGAAATTGTACTCATTAGTCCATTGAAAACGCGCGTTTGGGTGTCAAAACATAACACTGTTTTGAAGCGCTTTCCGCTTTCCCTATATGTTTTTTGGGTCGCTGATTACGAAAACCGGAGTCCCGCTGCGCTAAAATATAGGCGTCACCCTTTCAAATGCAAAAACACCCTTTTTAGGGGTTTGTTCGCTATAATTTCAATAATAATCAAAAATAATCCAACGAAATTCACTTTTTTTAATATTTATTTGCGAAGGTGGTTGATTTACCAAATCAACCCCAATTTTAAAATAAGGGATAGCCCTAAAGGGTTAAAACCACCCTTAACACGCAGGACCGCCACATCACCTTGTGTAAGGATTTTGAAATTCCAAAAAATCTTTGACTAAAAAAAAATCTGTGGTAATGTAAGAATAAGTTCATTCAGGGCATTAAATATAGATACCGAATGGTCGGGCCTTTTATGTACTTTTGTTTTTTTTATACTTTTGTGACAGCAGTAAAAGGAGTACTCCCCACTGCGATCATGCAATGTTAAAAAAGGTATAGAACTGGGTTGGGAAGGGGAACGCCCCAAGATTTTTAAGGACCGTTCTAGCTTCATTTCCCGCTGGGTAAGTATGATCTTTTTCCTTATTACTCAATTCAGTGGTAGTAAAGAGACTACTTAAGGGCAAGCTAAATCTCCCAATCTAATCTTTGATAAAGGTCTTCAATCTGTTTTTCCTCAATTATGGATTTGCTTACGTATTTTTATTGTGATACCTATTGGTGTTGCAACTGGTGAACGCGGTTTCAGTAAATTCAAAATGATATAAAATTATCTAAAATCATGTATGTGTCAGTCACGTTTAAATCATTGCATGATATTATTAATAGAACGAGAGCTAGGAAAAAATATAGACTATGACGATGTCATAGACGACTGCGGAAATTAAAGCAAGAAAAATAGTGTTTACTATTTAAATATGATGATTAGAAGAATCCATATCCATACAAACATAACATATATTTTAGAATGCTGCATGCTTGTTTTTCAGGCTCTAGATTAGTGCTTGCTTGACAAGTAGAACGCGGGGATATACAGGTCTTGACTTTTTGGTTTTCAAGATAGTTTCGGGGTCCCTAGGCGATTAGTACGCAGGGATATAGAGTTTTCACTTTTTGGGTTTCAATCTATTCTCGGGCCCCCTCTGGCCAGTTGCCCCCCCCCCCCCCCCTTTGTGGCGGGCCTGCTAACACGACCGAAAATAAAAAAAATTGTAAAAATTAGTTTTTCCAACTTTATAGCAGGAACACAATGATCGCCATAAGCCGTGGGATATAAACGCTTTTCGTTGTCATAATAGACACCATGTATCTGCATAGGAACGAACAAAATGAAACTACCGGCTAAGCGACCATAACCACGACCATAAAAATTAGAACCTATTTCTATTTTGTGGTTGACGTTTACAGTTCTACCAATGTATCCATACAAAAAACACCGCTGCCAACAAATAAAACGTTATTATTATGCCAAGAAAAGGGATTTTTTGACAAATTCTGTTGCGTCTGAGGGTGGTTTATTTTAAAAATAAAAAAACGCACCCTTTGCACTCTCTTTTTGCTCATATTAGTTTAAATTAGTTTCAATTTAAATTTGCAAATCATTTGACAGGAAACATTTTTTTTTCATCGCCTACGATATCGCTTTGCTCTATTATGATTTTGGTTTTACGATTGACAGCGGTGGCGAAATTTGAGCGCGATAAAGCTTTCATAGCGCGCGGCTTATGGCGATCATTATGTTCCTGCTATTATGCTCCAAATTCGATGGAATGCTGCGTATTGTCAGGAAAAAATAAATTATTTTGAACCGTTAAACTACCCCTACAATTTTAAAAATCAACTTTAAATAAAAAAAAATAAAAAAAATGTTTTTCTGCTTTTGGCTTGAAATTTGGTTGAATAGGTATTATCAGCCAAAAGTAAATGATTGTGAACCCTTGAGGGAGTAAAACTACCCCTAGATTATTCAAGTTGAATTTGAAAAAAAGATTGAATTTTTTTGAATCTAAAGGAGAATGGAAACTGACGTGCCGTTGCCGTTGCGTGACGTGACGTTGACGTTCCGAATAGTGCGAATCGACCTTAACCTTGCTTTTCGACAGGAACAGCTTTTCGTGCACCTTTTTGTGCACTTGCAGAACATTAACTGTAAAAGGTGTTTGGGAGCCGGAGGATCGGTCATTGTTACTGGCGCCAATTTATCTCCTTCTACCCACCCCAATCCTTAGCCTGGATATCACAGGGAAAAAGTCAAAATCCGCATTTTTTGCAAAATGTATTAATTTTTCAATATTTTCCTGTTACTAACTTATAATGTAAAATTTACAGCTGCTAAAGGACAAATTTTGGCTTATCCGAGTTACGGCCGGGAAAGCGTCGAAAAATCCGTTCAATCGAATTTTCTCTCGATTTTCACAATATACGGCCCGGAACTCAACGGTTACCTTTTCTCCTATTGCTAAACTCCCCCATACCAAATTTCATTAACTTACAATTTATTTTGCAGTTTTAGTGATTTTGACTCTGGAAGCTGTACTATGGGGAATAAGGGTTGATTAGATATTGTTTGCATAATCCTTAACTGCGATTTTTCAGATAGAAATATGCGCGACTTTAAATTAACAATTTGGTGTAAATTATTTAGGTGTCCTTATAGCACTGCGGATAATTGCAAACACCATTTAATGCACAGTACTGACGAGGAATTGGTAGATTCGGTTAAGTTGGCAGTAATCACTATCACCAATTTGTCACAAGGCGCTTTGAACTTTTCATCAACAGATGCCTACGTCATAACCTAAAAATCCGCTGGCAGGATAGAATTAGAAATTAAGACCAATGGCCCATGTCCGTCAAGAAAAGACGGCGAAATCAGGCCAAGGAAATGGAAATGGATTGACTACACCTTACAACGCGAGAACGAGAAAATAGCCATACAGGCCCTTGACTGCAATCCGCAAGGAATCCGTCGAATTGGTAGACCTAAAACAGCGTGGGGGAAAACCTTTTAGCAGAGGCCTCAACAAGTGTATGATCAGGACCGAGCTGAGAGCTGTCGCACACATCAGAGTCCGCAGGAGGGTAACTGTTTCCGTCCCGGCATAAAAGAACATAAGAAAAAGATATGCCTCCGGATAAAAGCGGATAAAAGTAATGAGATCAGTCTTGAGATGACAGCGAAAACTATGAAACTCGTTTTGTTATTAATATTAGCTTAGAATCAATATATCTAATATATAAGGCCATATTTATACCGTCATCGAATATGCAACTAGAGGAGTACTTTTCGAACTATAACCACATGGCTCAATATTTGAGGTCGGCAACTTGAATTTTGTCTTAAGTAATAGTTTGATCCAGATAGTGTACTTAACTGCCATAGCAACCTTAGTTCAAAGTCATGTACATACGTACATATTGAGTTTACCAAGCAATATTCAATTCATTAATTTCTTGTTCAAATCCTCACTCTCAAGGAATGTGATTGCAATTCCAGCCTGAAAAATATGTCTGTAAAAATTTTTGCCCGGAAATAATACTTTGTCTACTGAAACCCTCTAAAATCATATCGACAATGAAAATCTTTAAACGTAAAAATGTTTACCATACCAGAAGCACCGGACCAGACTAATGAAGTGCATACCAAAATGGTAAACTTTTCTCAATCAATCAAATCAATCGAAAAGAACGCGCAATCAGCAAGGTTGATCAAAACAAAAGATTCCATAATGACTACTCTAATTACATGCTCGGAATGGTCTGAACTCCAAAGCTTCGGGGTCCTCAGCTCATTAATCACGGACCCAAATTCTCACAACACTTATATGGAATACAACAACCCGGCGTATACGTCTGAGAAACCTTGACAATAGAAGACTTTGACTTGGACCTGAAAAGGAACCTCTTTTGGATACTCGTCAGTCGTTTTTTTTGGTCTGGGATTAATTCGTGCCCGGAAACCCAGAGTTTCCCCACCTCGAAAACTGGTCGACCACAGGGTTTTAAATGTGCATATATTTTTTTTCTTCATTTGGAGTCGATTGCTGGACCTTAAATTGTTTCGAATTGTGGTTTCTGTAATGAGTCTTTAGAAGCAACGTGACTAAATTTAGACTAGATATGGCCCAGACTTTTTATATTTAATTGAAGCCTGAAATAGTTTAAAAACTGTAAAAAGGCGGCCAGATCGCTTTTCTACCGCAAATCCGCCATGAAACTTGAGAGCATAACCAATCGGCAATTTGTCATCTCGTGACTGACATTGAGAAAATGGGTGAGAACTGAGCCTTGGTTTTTTACAAGCTACTCTGAAGCCTGGACGCGGACTCCAAAAATTTCGATCCAAAGACCACACGATTTCTTGAATGCTTCAATGGGTCTGAACCGTGGCCGTTGGGTCTCGGTGCGCAGAATATTGATCGAGTTTTTATGCACGCCTCGCGAATTTGGGTCAATTGGGAAAATGTCCGACGGTTCGATAATATAAAAACGCAACCGAATTTACTTTTGCAGAAAAACGAAAAAAAACAACACAAAAATAATATCCCTTAACTCTTGATCAATGCAAATCAAGCCGTGCTAATTTGCAGCTTTTTCAGACTTTCGAGCCTCGCCCGCTTTCACGTTGCGCAATCTTTAATTGCAACTTTAGTCTACCTTCGATCATTTCCGATGTTACCTGACGATCGCTTCGGTGGTTTTCCGTTTAGGTCTTTTTTTATTCCTTATCTTGGGCGCTTCTTCGATGACTGCACCGACATTTCGGAGATTTATGACATTTTCATTTTGGAGACCTTTGGGACTCCATCCTCCGTGTGAGATGAGAAATAGCCTAGTAATTTTGAAGGAGGAGATAAGGCAATATTTTGCTGGCGAATGACTGTAGGTGGTTGAGCACATCGTTGGGCAATCTTCAGCCCAAGTGTGACAACTGACGCTTTGTGGGTCAAGTATGGTGGCCCTTGAGAGAATTATTGGTGAAAGTAGCTTATGCTTTAAGACAGAATATTATTCTGTGTTTACGTAAATATTTTTGATTCAAAGAAATGTGAGAGGAAATAAAATATATGAAAACAATGTTGCAGATTTTATTGCAGTTTCACATTTCGTACATGGTTTGGTAAGTGGTTAAAATGAAATCGAAGTTTTATGTTTTGCGGAGATGAAGAAGTCACCTTGGTAATAAAACCTCCTACTCAATCTTGTCGTAGACATAAAATCACAGTAGCGAAATCGATATTACATTCAGAGAAATTCAAAAGCTTTTTAAATGAAAATGTTTTAATGAATAATATTATTTTTCAAGGCCTGTACTGTACAAAAAGCTGGGAGCCTTTAAAGCATAGGGTTTAAATATATGTACACGGGATGGATAGATAACCCTTACGTCCCTATGGCTAGAGTGTTCTTAGTGAGGGTGCGCTTGGTCCGCACCACACTGTTTCTTTATTTTGATTATCCTAGTAAAACCGAGAAGTTGTTCGAATTGAACCTGCCTCATGTCCTCCTTCCAATGGGGTCCCGGCCTTGCATTTCTCCAGGCACAGTCGCAACAGTGTCCACTTTAAGAATTCTCATTCTTCGCAGCTGACACCTAAAATCCAAGACTACATTCATGAAGCACATTCATGGGTCGTGTCAGCCTCATCACCTGCCTCCTGCTAGCCTCATGAGTTCCAAAAATTTGAGAGACTGAGAGAAATCAAAAAACTCTCATAAGCCATGGATTGCCCTCTGAAGGAGGCTGGAAGATATGTATTGTATGTATTATGTATATAGAAGTAGGTACCGGTAGTAAATTGTGAGGAGGTTCTAGATGCTGCGAAAAGAATATCAAGAAATATGGCCCCTGAACTGCAAACCAATAAAGCGATTAAGGCAGCAGCTATGCTGATGCCAAATAGGTTGGCTGAATCTTCATAGGGAGCCTAAAAGATGGCTCGCCCTCCTTTCGGAACCAAATAAGCCCATAGGATACTCGTCGTTCAATAGACCGCTATGTCTCCTCAGCAGTATGGGCAAATTTTAGAGCTGGTGATCTGTAATAGATCGCAAAAAGGAAGAAAGCCTGTACAACAGGTAATCCGGCTTCCTTCGTCAAATATGCTTCAATCCGGCGATATGGAGCAAACTATTCGAGGCATTCATCGAACTAGATACACTAAGGTGGGCGTAGACGGAGTAGTCCCTTCATTGTAATTCGGAAGATGGGCCGAGGTCGTTCAGGACAACTGCGGAGATTACCATGACTCCGTCCTGGCTGCATTACTTCCGATTACTATGTATAATGATGTGTTGAAGCTACTCCTCCCGATCTTAAGCTTGCTAAGCACAAAACAGAAACTGTGCTAATCACAAATTGGAGAAAGTCGGCGATCATAAATGTCAAGTTAGCAGTTATGGTACCTGATGAATCGTTCGCTATCTGTGCAGAACACGCAAGAAAGCTTCCCCAGCTTAGTAACTGGGGTGGTTAGCACAAGCTGCGCATATAGGACCACGTATGACGAACAACGTGCTTAATAGCGGAGATGACCACTGTAGGCCATTCGTACACGAGGGACAATGGTTCTGGGAGCACGAGCTTTTTTTGGGCAAGGGAAGCGTGCGCGGACACTCCGTGCGCTTCCCTTGCCCGAAAAAAGCTCGTGCTCCCAGAACCATGGTCCCTCGTGTACGAATGGCCATAGACAAACTGGCAAAAGAATGCTTGTTCCCATTCAAAAATAGATGTCACTCATTAATCTGTCTGTATTCATAAATTAAGCAGAAGCAAATAACGTAATGCTAGCCTGGGCAAGGATCTTTTGGAAACGTGAAGGATGACAATCTGCAAAGCAAGGGTCTGGTCATTGGCAGATATAGACTCTCTTGTAAAGGTAGATTTATGGCTCTATAGGTACTTTATCGATCAGTAATCATCACTGGTTGTCGGGGAGACGGCGAAAACAATAGCAAAAATCAGCCGCCATCTTGATTTGGTCAGATTGCATTTTCACGCGAACTATGCAAAATTTGAAGTTGATCGGTTATATTGAAGTGGATCAAAATCAAGGTGCAAGATTTGTTTACATGGAACATATATATGGTCGGTCATACATACATCCATACATTTTTTTTATTATTTTATTTATTCTTTAATGCAGCTTAAAATATAATTAATTTACAGTTTTCTTAAATACAAATATAAAAATTCTAAGCTAAACCCATCACATAAACAATAGCTTGAGCGTGTTGGCTGTGACTGTCTATTAATTAGTTTAAAATAACAAATACAATCAAAATTTACTTGAACTATTATTCAGTAGTGAGATACGTAGATATATTATATAAAATAAAGATTCATAAATTTACTTAATAATTATTGAGCAATTTTAATATTTTACATTAATTCATTGAAATACTCTCTATTTTTTAAATACTGCCTTAAAATTTAGATCGGTTATATTATTTCTTATGTCCACTGGCAAACTGCTGTACATTTTGGATCACAATTTAGCTTGCGTGACGATGCGTTAGCGATTTCTTGCATCTTGCAATATTTATAGGTCGATTTCGTTGCGAACTGGTATCATGGCTTATGCTCCTCTTAGAAAATTTTTCCAAATTCTGGTACACAAATTTCAAAAGCGTTACAAAGTATAGTTATCTGATGCCCATCTCATTGAATTCGGCAAATGCCTGCGTTGTTGAATAATATTTTGATTTACCTAAGAGAATTTTTATTAATTTACTTACTCTGAACATTGTGTAATTTATATAAAGTACTATAAGTAGCACCCCATACTATTATTCTTTATTGCAGGATCGACAGGGCAATCGCAAAATAAACGTGTTTCAAAATTTGAAGGTCGACATAGTTCTTGAGAACTCTAAATTTGTATGTGGTTTGCCTCAGTCTGCTGGCGGCGTTAAATAAAAAAAAGTTTTTTCCATTTAAGTTTACTATCTACTGTCTGCTGTCACCTTTAAAAATGAAATTATCGCAAAAACCCCTTAAAAGGGGTATTTTTGCATTTTTAAGAGTGACGCCCATATTTTAGGACTGCGGGACCCTGATTTTCGTAATCAGCGACCCAAAAAACATATAGGGAACGAGTTTCAAAGCGGGGTGTTACGTTTCGAAGTGAACTATTAACGTAAGTTCAATACAATTTTTTAAACTTTAAAGGCGTCTGGCGGGGGGTTTCCACTATGCAAACCGTCTGGCAATGGAGGATGTGACTTCTAATAGTATTCCAGAGGAAATATCAAAAAATTAGCGTTTATAAAATGACGTAAGTAGGCATCAATTTTGTGCAAATTTGCTACCTCCTTCCTGCCAAAGCCACTGCGGGTCAGGATTCTTAGTAGCCAAACGTTGTTACCTGCTGTAATGTACTTACGCGGAAAAATTTTCAGCGTTTATACTATGACGTAAGTCTGGCGGTCACGGGCTCTTGGACTATAAAGTTCTTTATGCTTAGATAGTTATCTTTCGGGTTGAAGGTCTTATTGTGTCTGAACGTAATGTAATAAACTGGGGTTTTCTAGATTAAGTGCTAGTTTATTTAGGCAAAGCCAATTATGGACGGATTTTAGGCCATCGTTGGCCTCAGGCCAGTTTTTTGCTGTAAATAAGAGAACTGTATCGTCAGCATAGGCAACTATATGCCCTCGTATTCCATTTCGATGCTTATTGTATAGGTCATTAACATAGATCAAATAAAGCAGAGGACCCAGTACCGTGCCCTGTGGCACACCACATATCACTGCTAGAGGTCTACTAACTACTTCCCTTATCCTTAAGCATTGTCTCCTTTCGTTTGGATAAGACATTAGGATGAGAATGCCTTACCTCGAAAATAGGGTTTCTCAAAACCCGGCCTTTTTTTTTGATTCGCCGAATCCGATTCCTTAAAACTGAGAACCGCCGATTCCGATTGCGATACCAATTAAAAACTCACAATTTTAATTTACAAAAAGAATATATTGTATTAAAGAAAATTCAGTAAACAATTAAATTAACAATATAAAGTTCTTCTTTTGCCAATAAAATATACAAAAAATAACATTTAAATAATACAAATTATAAAATTATGTTGTAGTATTAAAAAAGTAATATTGTAGAATTTTTAATTTAATTCACGTAAAAAGATGCACGGAATTCCGTTCACCAAATTTTTCCGTGCCATTTTTGTTTTATGAGTACGCAGTTCGAACGGAAAACTATTGGTAATATTTAGCTTGTGCAATTCTCTAACAGGTGGCTTGCAGGGAATTGGAGACTTTTTTCCGTTCATGTTGGAACCCAATAAATGTTAGACAATTATTCCGTGTTGTGTGTTAGGTAATTTTGACAGGACGAATAAAAAACAGCTATTGCCGTCAGTTCGTGGTTTTATATGTGATTTTTAACAGTCAGCTGTTCGCCTTTTCTCAACTGTTAGCTTTTCTCCACAGTATTCTACACGCAATTTTTCCGTGTACAAATATTTACCAAAAATGCGGAACGGGATTCCGTGCGAACTCCATACTAGGCTATAGCCCGGATAATTTTGGGTGTATAATTGACTATCCCAGAAGATTTACTAGTATCGAGATTGGCAATGTAATGATGTAATTCATTTATAGTTATGGGAGATAACGCAGTAACATGATTAGAAATTGTTGGCGTAGGAATTGCTTTCTACTATACTCGCAAAAAAATTGTTTAGTTCTTCTGCTAAACGAACGTACATATAGCGTACTTAAATATGCGCTATGCCTAAATGTTATTCATCTCTTTAAACGTGAAGAACAGTCTTTATTTAGTAGTGTGATGTGACTACCAAAAAGGTGTGAGGATGACAAAATTATTCCTTGCTTAACAATTGGTAACCATTCTACTATTTCTGATGAAAACCACTTGAATGATTTTTTTTTCTCATTTATCCACTAGTCAACATCCAATCTCTTGAAGTTTCGTTATGTTTAATTTTCGTAATGTATTTTCACCGCATTTCTCAGCTTCATCTAGAGACACCGAATTACCCAATTAACCCAATAAAATCGCGACCGCGGATTAAAAAATGCATCGCATAATCTCGAAGTAAACAATTTTGTGATAAATTGCCTTGATTACGGCGCAGGCGCGCATAGCTTTGTTAATTATCGGTCGGTTGCGATATATTTGTATGTACGTTTTAAGGCTGCTTTGTGTGTATAAAACTACGATGGTAGTGGTAATTAGCGCTAATATCAGTTTTTTTCTTCGTTAAATATGTTCGCAACAAGTGCGCCGAGCTGAAAACCAGGCTTTTTACTGCGCTATAAAAGTTGAAACGAGTGAATTTATTAGAAAACGGAAAGTAATGCAAATTAGTCGATGTATGACAAAGTGTGTTGCCACGCAATAACTGAAATTTAGGAGCTGCTTGCTACTCGATCTCATTGGAAGGTTTGGAAAGGTGCATTTGCATACACTATATGGCGGCCAGTAGAGCCGGACTAAAAGTTATTACAACACTTTCGTAGCTGAGCTTTAGGTTTCGCGATTAGTTTATTGGATTCAGTGCGAAATTAGACAGGTGTGTAAACTTAGCTTTAATGCTGTATAAACTGCCACATAAAATAGTTGTTTTTATAATTGCTGCTGGTGTAAATTTGTGATGTGAAGCGAATAAACTTAATTTTATGGCTAGATTGGTTTTGATCCTTTTTCATTTTGTCGCGTTTAGTTTGCTTTTAACAACATTGAAAAGTTTTGATGGCCTGTCTGCCAATTCTGGTTTGTTATAATAGTTATTTTATAGAATTTATTTAGTCGTTCTTTTGTTACAAGTTTATTTTACGATCGACTCTGGCAACATTGAAAGTATCACAAAATATTGTAATAGGTTTGCTGGTAACGGGGCTGAGGCATTGATTCACTGTAATCTCTTAAAAAACAAGCAGCTTTACCCACACAACGTTTTGGACACACTTTAGTTTCTGCTTTTACTGTATTTTAATCTAGAAGCGAAATACCAATTCACTATTTATTTATTTATTTATTTATTTATTTATACAGTCTACAGTATGAGACTTACAGACTAAGGACAATAAAATACTGAAAAGAATTCTATAGAAATAACAATACAAAATTAAGTGCAAATTATTAATAAAATATGTATACAATAAAATAAAGTTAGCTTTCACGTAGGCAATAGTTATTTGACTTACATTTAATTGAAAATATCGTGAAAAGCTAATTCAAGTGGAACCATGGCAAGGAACAGACTGCAAGTGCAACATTACAGTTTCTTTAAAAATTTGCCTACCCATTGATAAATAAAGATGATCATAGACCGAGTTGACACACGACGCCGCTCTCGAGACTGGCTCATTCTGCCCATACGTGGTTCTGTGCGTCGTTACAAACAGCAAAGGTCTAGAAGATCTAAGACGTCTCAGGTGCATAAATATTGAACAACGCGAGAAGAGAAGAAGAGTGAGCTTTAAAGCAAAGAGTATGTCTCACAAACATAACAGATGCCAAAATACGTCTGCTTTTAAGTGTTTGGAGTCCAAGAAGTGGACATCTAGCGCTGTAAGTTAGAACCTGCGTTGTCCAATTTAACTTGCGTAAAGCATAACTTGAGAAATTTCTCTGGACAGCTTCGATTCGACCCTCATGCACTTTCGTATATGGAGACCACACAACGGATGCATAATCAAGAATCGGCCTGACCAAGGAAACGAAAAGAGTCTATAGTGTCAAGGGGTTCTTAAAAGCGACAGTGTTTGGGTGAATTCCAAAATGTATCACTGCGATATAACTGCAGAATTCAGCAATTGGAAGTCTGTAGCTGAATTATTTTGGAAATCACCCTTTCTCTTAATAAAACCAATCATTTGATTGGCTTTATTGCAGGTCACTTCTATGTGGACCGTAGAGTCGAACTTGTGGTTAAAGTAAACCCCAAGATCTCGACGACGAGCAAGTCTATAGCCATCGAGCGAATAAGGGTAGATTATAGGGTCTTTTGAGCGAAAATAAGAAAGTGCATTACATTTAGATTTACTTAGCTCCAGATCGATGCCTCTACTAGACCATTCAAGAAATACATTAAGTTTATCCTGAAGTAGGGCACAGTCCGACTCAGAGCGTATGGGGGCGAAAATCTTCATATCATCCGCATAAAGGAGTACTGAAGCATGCTTAAAAAGAATTGAAACAAAATTTTCAAATAGGATAAATAAAAGACGCCCTAAGTGGCTTCCTTGGGAACCCCAGAGGGCGCCTCGAAATATGAAGAGACAGTAGACTGGATTAAAACGGCCTCTTTACGAATTCCAACCATAGCAGCATACTGCCATGAAAACCGTATGCTTCTAATCTAGGCACAAGAAGATCGTGATTTACTTTATCGCTTTAACGCTTTCGAGAAATCCGTCATAATAGCATCGACCTGACCACCATTCTCTATAGTATTCATAGCATGATTTTTTAAATAAAACCAAGTTTGTGACGGTAGATTTACCACTAATAAAACTATGCTGCCTATCATCAATAATTATCCTTTACAATTGATTCAAACAGTTTAGGGACAGGTAAGAGTTTGGCGATGCCTCTATAGTTACAAATATTGTCACGAGCGCCGGATTTATGCAGTGGTTTGACGAAGGAGTGTTTCCAACAATCGAGGAATTGGCTTTGGCTTAGAGAGTAATTAAAAATGATCATCAACGGGAGAGCCAAATTTTTAGCACATCTTTTTAGTAGGAGATTATAAATTAAGTCATCTCCGTAAAAAAACATCATCGGACAGATTGCACAAACCTTGTAATACTTTGTCGATGCTAAGAGATAAGACAGAAATATCTATCTGAGAATTGTTACTAAATGAGGCATTGTTACTAAATGAGGCAACGATTGTAGACAGAGCTAAAAAAAGATGCAAACAATTGTACACTTTCCTCTAAACTGACAGATGACACGTCATTATAATGCATGGCCAGAGGTATTATTGATGAAGAGCGCTTGCCATCCAGAAAGGGCCAAAGGAGCTTGCGTTCACTTTAATATCGGCTTCAATGGACACGATGTATTGCTTGAAAAGGAATCTGTGCAGGTAATCGTATTCTCTCCTCAACCTGGAGAAAATAATATAGTCTTCATCCGTTCTCGCTAAGATGTAACGCCTATGCATTTTATTCTTGGCATTTTCAACCGCAATATTACAAAACCAGGGCGGATGATTAAGTTTAGTAGAAGAGCAGAATGGAACAAATCTGGAGATGGTGTCGTGAAGTGAATGATCGTCAAACATGCATTATACCCCTCGTCCAGATCGCTCCTATGGGATTCCAGGAGAGTTGACCAGTTCCAATTTCACTAATACCCTTGATACACGGGCTTCATCGGATGCTCATTCTTCCACTTTCATTGGCCTTGAATGAACATTCGAATTCGAGGTGATACACGGCACTTCATTTTCACTTCATTTATTAAAAACTGTCAAAATACTTACAAAATGGATTCAAAAGGGTTTTTGATGATTATTATTTTATTTTAATGAAAATCTAAAAAATTAAAGCGATTGTCATTCATAAAATAATCCGATTCTTTTTATAATTTTTTTACAGTTTTTTTTGACAGTTCGATTATTTTTAAATTTTATGAGAATAAATGGAATTTTTTTGAGAGTAATGGAAATTTCGTGGAAAGTTGATGGAAATTTCCCCTCATTTCTCATAAATGAAGCAGATTTCACTTCATTCTTTCGAATGATGAATGAAGCTATGAACGAACATTCAAGCTTAATTTTTGGTGATACACGGGCCGCGAATGAACATTTTTAAAAGAATGATCATTCATGATGGTGAAGCCCGTGTATCAAGGGTATAACTCATTAACTTATCACGAAATCTCCGGCAACATGAAGCCCACAAACTATTATGTGCCTTGACTTCCTCCAGCATTTCTCTATATGCCGTTTGGTTCCTGGCTAATGCCTTCCAATTACATACGCCTAACTTAACTATATCTTCCTCAACGAAGTCCATGTATCGCTTCTTTGGTCGACCGGAATTTCCCTTTCCAGCAGAGATTCGATTTAAATATAAATCTATAGCTATTTTAGCGGAATCTTTAATTTATGAAATTAAAATGAAGTTCACAAGCACAATTTATGATCATAGTAGGTGACACACTTGAAATTTATCTTAATAAGTTAGGATATGATCATAAATTCCTGTAGTGTGTCGCCGGTATTAGCTTAGCGGGAAATGTAAGCATTCAGCACGCATTGTTCAGGCATTCGAGGGAAGCGTGGAAGCATTAAGATAAACATTAAGAGGAGCAAAAAACGACAAATAATCGTCAACACCATTTTGCTTTGGCAACGACGGTCTTTGAAAACATCAATTTTGCAGGACTTTCAGAAGTTTCAGTTTCGCCTGATTAAACAAAGCAGAAGTGGTGTCACAACCACTCATGTCGTGCAGGAATAATATATGGTCTGAAAAGGTTTTGCCAAGCAGCAAGATGGAGATTCTAGACAGTTTGAGACATCTTTAATTTTTCTTGTTTCAAAAAGTATAGCAGGGCTACACAGGCCAATCAGAATCACCAAAAGGTCGATATCTACCCCTACTAAAGTCACATATTCATTTGACTAGGCCAACATAAGAGTGGTTCTGATCGTTAGGATATCAGCGTCCTTCACAGCTTGTTGTTAATTAATTTTTGCCTGGCCGAGGCACTACACTGGTGACTTTTAGCATTGCGACAGTGACTTCCACCGACAAGTGTTTAACTTGTTATTTGTTAAAGCTTAAATTACATATCCGACGTTTTTCTGCCGCGCCGCTCTTTTTTAAGATTTCAGCCAATCAGAAACAATTTGACGTGACCGAAATTGTTTATGATTGGCTGAAATCTTAAAAAAGAGCGGCGTGGCAGAAAAACGTCGAATATATAATTTAAGCTTAATGTGTTTATGGGCGAGTTCAAAAACTAATCACAGCCGCAACACTGCAGCATTCAGCAATTGGAAGTCTGTAGCTGAATTCTGCAGTGTTGCGGCAGTGATTAGTTTTTGAACACACTCTATATTGAACCTGAGTCCTGCATTGTGATGGGTGATAGTGGTTTCCAAGGCACAACAATATAGATCTAGGCCGGCTCTTGTTTTTGGAGTTTGCTAGGAAACTATCCTGCGAGGCAGCGAGCATCATCGATTCTGTAAATGATATTGCATTGATTATTTTCTTTGCACTCTTTTCAATCGTTCTATTCGCTTTGTGTTTTCACTACCTTGGTAAGAGAAGCCATCGAAACTGACAACGGCATTAAATTTGTGGTTTGACTAGACATTATGATACATATTTAACTGCTGCAAATTACTGTGTGGTCGTGGTGCCATTTGACCCGATGTAACCAAAGCCACCAACGATGGCATATTTTCTATCGTTCAAGTCGGCCTATTCAGTCGATGAAAAAGCCCAGTACAAACTCGATTTTTTTCGTTTCTTCATGCCATGCTCATCGAAAAGAGAGAAAGAGAGGGTAGGAGCTAAGTTCGTAATGCAAAAATTCTCGTAGCTCTTCATCTGATCTGAATGTTTCACGAACAACTCTATTCAGATAGAAGACAAGGTTTCACGATGGTCTTTCGTAAGAAAAAGGTCGTTGGAGGTTGGACTACAGCCCTGTCACGTATCCGAATAAAGGTATTCGAGATTGCAAAAGGCTGGAATTTTTCGCTTCGTTTGAATTTTGCAGCTTGAAAATCACCACCAACATTGCGCTATATTCAAGTCCCTTGCCCTGGAGAAGTGACAGTTGATTCTCTCATCTGCGACAACACCTATACTTAGTAACATTAGGTCAGTGGTCTCGGGGAAGCAATTCAGCAGCTTATGTGCGTCAGCGTTGTCTCGCTTTTACATGCCATCTCTGCTGTTAACGTGTTATTCTGCCTTTGCGATATCCACTCCAGAAAAGTGCTCAATCTTTTGGCACACATTATGCAGCGTTGTCATCCATTTTGTGCATCTTGTCAAGCTGCAGTTTTTCTACAGCTATGAGCGAGACCATCACTTGTCTTCATTAAGTTCACTAGATTTTATTCAATCGCGATATTACTCCAGGTGCCATACCACAATTTCTCACTCCACGAATTCACGAAATGACAGCTTTCAATAATAAATTAGAGTTTTGGAATGGGAAAAGTGCACCCGTATATGGCCCGAATAGTGCTGCTCATATAATTAGGGGGTACAATTTATGATTATTTTCGTCATAAGGGTACGCGATCAAAAAAGTTTGGAGACCACTGCTTTAGGATACCCGCACCGCGTATTGGCATGGGTTGAACTGTGTTAATTTCATTAAACTATTGAGAAGTATGATAGGCAAAGAATTTGTGCAGAGGTTTGGTTGAAGGTAAAGCACTTTTTTTAGAATAGCTGGTACATGTATTGGCGCTCCAGTGGATTTCTCCGCATCGACCTCCTTGAGGCACCTATACCTTGCGATTCCTAAAAAGGATCCTGCCAATTGAGTGTGTGGAACACGTGGGGTTGGGAATAGCATTGGCGTGCAAAGAAGAATGTGCCTCTCTTGGGTTAAGTTGAGAGAATTGCCAGTTAATTTTCCCTTTTTAATTTATATTGAAAATGTAGGAATACGCAGGCGCAAGAAGTTACAAAAATTTACATTATGCCTGTTCCCGTACTTTCCCGTGCACGAAAAAACGGGGAAATTTTTATTTCCGGATTTTAGCTGCGTTGAGCTCGTGCTGCTTCAGTTGTAATTTGTAATTTTTAAAGGAAACAAGTGGAACTGACTTTGTCTTCTTTTTAATTTAGAAGAAATCGCCCAAAAGTTCTTTCTTTACTTTTCGATTTTTCACAAAAACTTCCTATTCGCAAGTTTTAACCGGAAAGGATTTCACACTTAAAATACGGGAGCACCCCTAATAATTTGGTTCAGCCAGGGTTTTTCCATAAAATATTGTCTTTCTTATTTTTGGCTGTAAAGTAGAAAAGACGTGTTTTTTTATTTCAACAATTTCGAACACGAAATAAATTGAATATGTTCTTAACTCTCGCCTTTCTTTCATTTGAACCTATCTAGCACGGCTTAGAGAAAGGCTTTTACCTGAGAAATCTCAGACCTCATCAAACGAGAATAGTCAGAAGGGTTTAATTATTGACTATAAGAAACGGCACCTCTTACATCACAAATTGCCCGCGCCATACCCATATGGCTACAAATTGAACAGAACAACCTCCGAGTATTAATGACAGCATCACCACAATCGGCGCGGTAAGGATCACCTTGGTCTTAAAATATCCGCCTTAACAGTAATTCCAGTCCCCAGCATCTAGCATATTTGTTTTCACTTCCAACCTTAAGCGGTACAGCGCTCACGTCGACTTTTACTCCATCTGTGGCGCCGCCATAAAATTAATTGCAGCACAAGGAAGACAAAGGTAAAAATCAATGGGCATTAAGAATCACACTATCGCCAGGGATCGGTTTTGACGTTTGTTGGAAATTGGAGCACTACCTCCTGACTTAAGGCGAGAATTCGCCATTTTCTTGGGTTTCATCTTGTTTTCTAATCTTGGCGTGTGCCCAGAGATACTTTGTGGAGCACAGACAACGTGACACGCAGCCGCAGCACAATGGCCAACGTCAAGGCATATCCAAAGTGCCAATTTGCTAGATAAATCAAAAACGGAAGAAAGTTTCTAAGTACAGAGTATAAATAGGTACTGCGAGACCAGCCTCTGGTTAACGGCACTTCTCTCAATTATTGGTATTCACCCGAACAGTTATGTTGCCTAACTTCAAGTACTTGCCCAAGACCCGAGAAATTGGATAGAACAACAAAAATTTTGACGACGCTTGACTGATAACAAAACGCCGTCATGCAAAATGCGAATAAATCTCCATTATGACCCCGCCGCCACTCGGTGTCCACTTGGGTTTCTGCCGCAGATAATTTCTACAAATTACAACGTCTCCAGGTATTTGCTGCCGCTGCGGTATGATATCAGGCATTTGGATACTCGAAACCACTCCAGTTTTGTGGGCTACTCCAGCTGGGCTTAATTAAGTAACGAGGTGCTGATGCCGCCGACCTGACGGTAGTTGGCCTGATGTTGATGGATTTCTATTTATACCATTCCGCTAAACCGCAGTAAAAAGGTGTCATGTTTCACAGACATCACGAGATGATCCATGCTCAGAGGTGATGATTACATAAAAACGGGAACCGTTACGGCAGATCTCTCGGTGGCGATAAGCACGCGACCACCCACTTCCTCTAGTGGGCGCTGTCCACAGCGATTTTAGTGAAATTTTCTGTCAAACACGAAAACTTTTAACGCAAATAACGCGCGGGCTTGTCCACTGTCATTCCGGCGTACCTGGGTTGTCAGCGCACTGGAATCTCTCTTTCTCTCTCTAATAATTTGAAAGTTAAATTACATCAAAAAAATGATAGCAAGCTTCCGGCGTCTGCGCACTTTTCTAGCTTTGTTCGATGATTAATCTGCGAGTCCGATTGCCTGGAGAAAGGTGCGCAGTTTCCTTAGGTATGCGCGAGCGTTTAAGGAAGGAAGTCATGGGAACATTTTTGGAAGATTTTGATAAATATCGTAGATTGCTATCATGGAAGCGTTGGGATTTGATTATAAATGAGGGGAAACATTGTGCGGTGTTTTGATGAACTTTAATGGATGGATGCTTGGTGAATGTAGGTTTTTTCGTAACCCAGGAGTAATTGTTGACAAATTGTTGAATAGTTTTTTATGTTACATTTCTAATGAAGAAATGTTAAGTTAATGATATTGTATTTCTTTGCAATTGTTAAAAATTTACACTAAAATTCACACTCTAAAAAATGGTAAAAACATTTAAAGTAATACAAAATGATCAACTCTGACTTCTTCGTGTTGAGCTCCAAGCTACATATAAAATGAGTTAAAAATATATGGAGTGAGTAAATAAAGAAATTTCGCATTGAAATGTTAAAAATTATTCCGAATAAGCAAAAAAAATCTTTTTAATTGAAAATGATAAATGACAATTTATAATTTGAAAAATTAAAGACCAAATCAGCGTCTAAGATAAAGAAGACAATAAAATTTTGCTTAGTTGTGCTTTTTTATAAAATTCTATTAAGAGATTGACATTCTGCCGGTCTCTTTCTTCTATTTCTTCTTCGTCTTTCTCAGTGGTGTCTTGCTGACGGGCGGCTCGACCTTATTACACAGCTCTTCGCACGATTTTCCGATAGGGGAGCAATGGAGACCTACTTTCCTGCATCCACAATTGCAATTTACAAGAAATGTGCCGGTGTATTGAAACCCTGTGTAGAGTTCAAAGTGGTTGGCATTGGTATTAGACCATTTCTTTTTTTTTTTTGGTTTGACAGGATAACCACTGCTGCACCTGAAGGTAAACTATCAATGAATGTTGTCGGCAATGGTAGTGAGGCAATGTTGGAGTTACTTTTGTACGATTAAAGCCTGAACCAAATATGACGTACCGTACCGTAACCGTACGTACCCTAAAGTACGAACATGAGTGTTCATATGGCACCGACCCTAAATTGACTTAATGAATTTGCCGAATGTTCGTTAAATTCTCGAATGGTACGTACGGGTGCCGTAAGAAGGGCACAAAACCTTAGCATCCGTAAGCGGCATCAATCCAATTTTTCGGTTAAATTTTGCCCTTTTATTTTGCTGAGCACTTCTAAGGTTTTTATATTTCTTCTACAACTTAAATAAATCAAATGAATCGCTTAAATATGCATTTACGGAATCCATTTTACATTTGTCACTTGTCACTTTACATTTTCATTTAGGGCTATCTGTCAAAGTGCGTAACTAACCTCAAATTCGTTCAGTTTTCTTACGGTCCGGCACGTCATATTTGGTTCAGGCTTAAGATACGTATTGCCTGCATCTCAAGTCCTTTAGGCTAGTCTCCTTGTCTTTTCTCATATAGAGCCCAAGAAACCCGTTTCCTACTTCGGCAATCTTGTCCTGGTGCGCATGAGGGTCTTTGAAAGCATCAATGACTGGTTTCAAGTCATTGTTCTTCTGCAAGACTTTCAGAAATGTCAGTCAGCCTGATTGAACAAAGTAGAAGTGGTGTCAAAACCACTCGCCGCGTACAGGAAAAAATATATGGTCTGATAGGGTTTTGTCAGCGCAAGTTTTGAGTCGCCTTTACTTTTCCTGGTTTAAAAGAGGATACATTATTTATATCAGGGCTATACAGGCCAATCAAAATCACCAAAACGTCTTACCCATATCACATACTCACTTGAGGGCTCCAATATAAGAGCTGTCGTCGTCCTCCACTGCTTGTTGTGTATAAATTTTTGCATCACTAAATTTTTCCTGCTCTTGTTTTTGAAGCTTGCAAAGAAACTATCCCGTGAGACAGTGGACACCCTAGATTCTGTAAATGATATTGCCGCACAATCTTTTCTTTGCGATGGTTCTCAATCGTGCTATGCGCTTGGTGCTTTCACAAGCTTCGTCGGTGTAGCCATCGAAAATGACAAGGGCATTTGATTTGTATTTTCACTTGACATATGAAACATAACTCCTGCTAATTTCTGAATATGTCTGGCTGTGATGGTGCCGGTAACCCGGTGTAACAAAATCTACCGTCGACGATATATTTTGTATCGTTCAAGTCCACCTGTTAAGTTGGTGCAAAAGACCTGTAAAGGTAGATTTTGTTCCTTTCTTCATTCTATGCTGATCGAAAAGAGTGAGAATTTAGGGGCTAAGCGCGTGACGCAAAAATTCTCTAAATCTAAATGTTTCACGATTGTCATTCGTTGGAAAAGTGTGGTTAGATTGATGACTACAGCCCTGTCTTGTATCTGAATAGAGTTATTCATTGTTACAAGAGGCTGCATTATTACAGTTCGTCTGAATTTACTGCTTGAAAATCGTCGCCAAAAATGCCCTGTATTAGCTTTCATGCCCATATCCTTGGACAAGTGGACAGAGCCGGATTGGCCTATGGCCCATTCGAGTAAATGCTCGAAGACCGGGCCGGGCCGCCGGCGCCTATTGCACGGGCCGGTCCAGGGTCCATGAGAAATTAGCATAGACTCGAGAAAGTACTGCACAGACCTATAAATTTATATTTCCTATGGACCCTAGCCCTGGACCGGCCCGTACAATAGGCGCACGGCGTGCAACATGCTTATTTCTCCCAAGGTACATAAAATTTAAGGTATGATCTTGCACACAAGAGAATCCATCAATAGCAGGGTAGGCACCACGATCCATATCGATAGTATATCTATATCGACATTTTATTTTCAGGATCCCAAGGCCTACTAGGGATACCATGTAAAAACGCTGTTTGCATTCTACTAAAAGGGTGGTGCGGAAACGAATGCAGTGCCCGAGTTTTCTCAGCCCCATATCTCGAAAACCATTGGTTCTACGTAAATTTTGTATAAGACATTTTTATGCAGATTTATCTCACGAACAAATTTTACTTAGCCAAAATTTACATAAAACCGATAATTTACGAGATATTTGAGAAAAACTGACTTTCGTGACCTTTGACCCTCCGTAACTTGACTAGCCGGTCAGTTGGCTTTATGGACTTTTGGGAAATTATTTGTGAACCCCGCTGTAAAATCTCTAGTTGGATTTTTTAGAGGTTTGGCCTTTTTTTGTATAAAGTGACTGGGCTATAAAGTATACGTCACTCGCCGATTATGCCCTTTTTCAAATCGCCAAAAATGTAAAAAAAATCGCCAATATAAATAAGGGCCAATCTAATATATAATATATAAAATTTGGGCCGGTCACTACTGAAATGGTCGGGCCGCTAAGGAAGAGGCAAACCCGTCCCTGCAAGTGGACCTTCATTTCCATGACATTTTTATTTGAAGTTTCGTCGCAAACCAGGGTAATCAGAGGATGCCTTCTCTGGACTATACGGTGGATGAAACGTCCCAACCAAACTTTTCAAATTTTTCATGGGCGTTGTAGTGATGGAAAGCAACACATTTTATAGTAATCAAATCGGGCTATTCTCGTTCATTTATTTGGCGTAATCTCCTTAGTAGTCCACAGTGGGCTGAAAATCAATCGTTTCAACTCAAACTTTTTCGACGACAATCCTGGCTTCCCGACCACTTGTGATGGCTCATCACGGCTTGCCCACGGTCTTTGTCGCTTCCAATTGTTGAATGTGACTCAATATCGACACTGCTAACATGTTGCTGTACTAGAAGGTGACTCATCTTTCAAATTAAAATTATAGCCCGGGAGGCAGCGTTGGAAAGGACACAGCCATTTCACCCCTCACTATTATTATTGGAAATGTTTATTCTCAGGCAATCATTTGGGGTGGAGGGGACCTTGACAAAATTGGAAACATGGCCAATAAATTTTTTTAAATCATTTCACTCCTTTTGAAAATTTGAAAACTTTTATAACATAAAAATAATCTTCAGCTGCACTGAAGGGGCAGATCATGCGTCAGCTACCCCTATAAACCGGAAATAAAAAGTGGTGTGCAAAAGTCATTTCACCTCTCACCAAATTTTTTCAGGGTATTAATTTTGTTATCGAAATGATAAAATAAATAATCAGCTGCGCTTCCAATGGGGAAAACACCGTCAGCTAGGGTATTTCAGTCGTTGAGCGCGTCTACAAGTCGAATAATTTAAATAACCATCTGACTGACGATTTTACCCCCACTATACCATCAGCTAACTTTCATTCTCAGTAAACATGGACTTTAACCTATCAAATAGAAAAATCTCGAAGATAGTGAAATTACTTAATTTTTGTTTTGATTTTTGTTACAATGGGCTTCGTGCCATAGGCTTCTCTTTGATGTCAACTCCTACAACATCCAAGAGTCTAAGCGCAAGGTCCATCGTCTTCTCCTTTAGCACCATCCAGACTATTTATAAGCTACCCTATCCTCAATTCCTGCCTTCAAACCAAGATTTCTACTAGACATTGCACAATGTCGAGTACGACATGACGAACTGATAGGGCAACTAATAAGCTAGGACTTTCACATAAAAAAAAGTAAATGCCTTCAAAACAATCGCAATCCATATTCCTTAAAAGCATGTGGTTTTTGTAATACACCCAAGAATGTTAATACTAGCCACACTCCAGCGTCTTAAGCACTAACTATAATTTACTTAAAAGTTTCACTAAAATCTCATAATCAGCTGCAATTTATCATCCTTATGAAGTGGATAAAAAGCGTTTTTTTTAATAATGAAAAAGAAATACGAAGTCAAAAGCAATTTTTATATAAACACAAGCATAAACCAGAAACACTTGATATTCATTAAGCGGCGGCGTCGATCATAAAAGTTTTAGTATCCCGCCGAATGTAACTGGTTTCCAGTTAAGAAGTCCACAATTTTGTTTTATTTTTCATCGTATAAGCGCGCACCGTCTTTAAAGGTCTCCGCTTCATTTAGTGTTTAAGCATGAAAAATTTTCAGGTAAAAATTTCAAGGTTCCATACACGTAACTCTACAAACGCGCATCGCAGGAATGGAAATATACCAGTTCACCAGAAATGATATCAATTTATGAGAGATTTATGACGAAACTGCAGCACAAAAGAAGTTAATTGCATTGCAGTCAATACTTCAGCGAGGACTTAGGCCATAAAAAAAGTGTGTCGCACTCGTTATCATCACGTAACACGTCATATAATAGTTTACCTGTCGGTAACGTATTGTAGCATTGTACTTCTCTTGCAGTCACGAATTGTTTCCAAAAAACCAAAAAAAAAATTTTTAAGACATTTCCAAGATCTAGATACTCAAATATCCCTTCACTATGGAAAAAAGGCTTCTCCATATTAAGGTACGATCTGAGCAAACATTAACCAGTTTCAATCTTCACTGCTGCTTATACTGTAAATTCCCGCAAATGGGGCTCAGGTGCAAATGCGCAGAAGCACCAAAGTAGGCTGCGCAGCAGGTTCAAAATGCAAAACTCCATATCGGTCAGGAGCATGAATATAATTAGACAGAGAAGAGTATCACGGATGCACAGAGTGCTGTGATTGCTAATTAAATCGATTGTAAATCGGGTATTGTTATCTACCTTGAAGCCAGGTATTGTTGACCATTTTGTAGCGGCATCAGCAGCACCAAACGATATATAAGACAAAAGCGGAATCGTACCGTAACCATTTGCAGCCGCCGCCGTGGTTATCGCTTTTACCGCTTTTTACTGGCGACTTTTAAAGCAGAATTTTTATTTTTTTATTTTTCATTTTTTTACCTGAAGGTTTTTATTATTCTAAGGCCGCAACTTTGACTAACGTTGGTTGTGTCTGGTGACCAACTATTATTCAATATCATTTGTAAACAATGTCGCTTCGCTGGTAAATTTCTAGGTGAAGACAATGCGTGAGGACCCATAATATAAAAAATTACAATAGACATAAAATTGTTGAGTTGGTGGCGTTTATTACTTTATAAACGTTTGGAGAGATTTTAATCGGCGGCGTTTAAGCGTTTATGACTTCCTTGTGCTCCAGCAAAATTTTAAACGTTATGTAATTTTGTTTCTTTATTGATTACACTAAATCGTCAGCATTTTTTCGAAGAGGTAACCTTTAGAATATCTTTTAATAAAAAGAAAGAATTTAATAACTTAGATACCGTGTTAACCAATTCCTACTGTGACTAGTCAAATGGCAGGTGTTTAAAAATGTATCTGGATGAGAGTGTTAGTCAAAATGTTTGTTGCAATACCTAAATGTTTTAATACTTCTTAAATTATATTATCTTATTAACGGATTTTATTTTCTTTATTTTCAGGTAAGTGAAAATCTTTTAAAAAACAAAACTGTCTTTTGCGTGGTTAGTCTGGTAAGTAAGTCACAAAGCCTGCTTCATGTGTGATGGAAAAGTCAATAGAAACAACAAACAGTGGATATTATATGCGTTAGAATTGTGTTTGGTAAATTTGGTTAAACCCAAATGTCCAGAATTAATATGTAATAGGAAGGCTTGGCTTTTCTCATTTCATGCCAATGTTGGACGTCATGTTTTTTTTTTTTTTTTTTATGTGGAAGACTAGGGCTCAGGGAAAGCCCTTTGTACTGTCGACAATCTATTTTCTTCGTATAGAGTGCAATGTTATTTTAATTACCAGGAAATATTGTTTGAGAAAAGATAAGAAGACAATTTTTTATTGGAATTTAAATTCTTTTAGAAAAATAAAAATATGAAATTGACAATTTCAAAGAAAAACAGATTATTGAATATTATGATTTATTAACATCCTCCGCCGCCTTGGCCAGGTACTGGGCAATGGTCTTCGCTGATGAGCTCTTGGTCTATGTTGAATTGTCTGCAGATTGATCTTCGAGGAGCTGGAATTGGTCCATGTCCATTTGAGGGACGACGCTTTGTTTTTCATCTGTGGTAAAGTTGACATCTTGCAATCGCTATGGCTATAAAAAGTATGATTTGTGCTGATGTGGTGTGGTAGAATCCCGTTCTTCTTGAGTTCGTAGACTTGCAGACTTGCGTGTTTGCAGCTTGTCGGTGTGGTTTAAATTTCTCGGGTATATGAATTCCGTGAGATATTTTGTGCGATTGAATGATGATTTGATTATCTCTGGATAATTGTTGTGGGACTGCAAAGACAAATGATCATGTCTGATCTCACAATGATTTTCGATGCTCAAGATCCCTGTCTCTTGCAGCATTTGTTGCTTAGTATCGGTGCCAAAAACGATTGTGATAATGGTGCTTCTTCTCATAGAATAAATCCATTTGTTTGGATTATAAAGCTGAATCCACTTTGGCAAATCGTCTGCATTGATTAGATTGCAACTCTTGGATGGCTGGGAGTATATGAAAAAAAGCGGCTGTCTGTATGTACCACGGATACGGACAAATGGCGTGAATACGTCTACAATGTTCTGAAAGAGATCGTTTTATTTTTTATTGGTATCAAAAAGGTAGGAAATAAACAATAAAAAACAAATTGAAAAAACCTTGTTGATCAATTCTGAACCGATTACTTAGAGGGCTTCAGGATACACTATGTTCAATGTTCTTCCATTTGGGGCTAAGATGTGAAGATTTTCAGATTTTCCAATTCTTACACAACCTACATACAGCTGACCGAAAAATGACACTAATTTGGCAAAATTCGTCCGCCATATTGGCCCTGCAAAAGTTGTGATCATAGATTCGTTATTTGTTACCTTAAAAATTAGGGTTTGCAATCCCGTGCTATATTTTCAATCCCGGGATTTCGGGATTACATTATTCAAATCCCGGGATCCCGAGATTGGTACCGGGATTAGTATTGGACTATTAATAAAAAATATTTACTCATTAACATAGTTGGAATTACATATAGTGCAGTAAAAAAAGCATTTTAATTTGCACAGTCTGGTAACAGCAAGATTATGATTTTATCCTGTTTGGGGTATCGCCAGGAGTATATTCCTAAGTTTAGAACCTCGTGAGCCTTGTGCTACTTTTGTTATAAACAATTAAAGTTTTTTACCGCGTTTTTTCGAGCTTAAAATGTAAATCCCTAAGTCGGATCGCGGGAAAATAAAACCCAGTCTCTTCGTAATAAAATTGCCAATAAATCCTTAACCTACAAAACTAAATACAAAATCCATAACCTACAATACTGAAAAAACGAAAAAAACCCTATTTTTTTCATTTTAGTACCAAGACCGTCAACTGGACCAATCTACATCAAACTTTCAGAAAATATACTTTTTGATGTTATAAAAAGACCCTGAAAAGTTGGTGTCAAAAGATTGAACCAATTGGCCAAAATTGCATTTGTTATCTAAAATTTGAAATGCCCGCCATTTTATGCGATTAAGTCCAAAATGACAATTTTTGTTTTCAAAATATAGATATCGACGCCACCTTTCAAATGCTATTAAAAAGAAATTTTTTTAATGTCATTTTGGTTACTTTTTTTACATTTGTGTATAACTCAAATAACAACAATTGCATTTTTTCGGCCATTTCGAAAAATTAATTTAAAATGTTTTATCAGATCTGGTAGAGTTTTGGGACCTTTAACTTAAAAAATAAAGTTAATTTTTGTTAACGTGAACTCGAGATATTTAACTTATTGCATTTTGTCCAATTGTTAATTAACAAATGCACATTGTGAGCTAAAAGTTGGACTGTATCATTTTGAAACCTATTCATTTCATGTAATAAATTCAAAAAAAAATTAAGGTTTATAGAAACTTTTTACTCTTTATTTTTAAATAATAAAATGTTTTGACCATATTGGATTTAAAATGACGTCACATAGCTTACTGCATTCTACTTGCCATACTCTTTCATTTGATACCTATGTCGGGGGGTTGTAAAGAAAAAGGTAATCGGCCATTTTATGGTGGCCGAATTGAATATACTATATTTTATTGTCTTCAGAACCAAAGGTGTGTGACAAATTGGAGCATCACCGGATATCGGGAAGTGGTCGAAAAATCGATCGCAAGATTTATCCCACACAGAGTCTCTTTTTCTGCGAGAGGAAAGGGTCATTGAGAGTTCTATAAGCAAGTATGCGCGGCTATGCTCTACCCTAGGCTACGTATTGAACATACCCGTAGTCTCTTCTCATTTTCACAATATACTATTTTTATCAATACGAATAGAATTTGATGAACTTGTATTGTGGTTGGAATTTATCTTTTATTCTTCTTCTTTCTTCTTTTATTCTTCTTCTTAGAAAATTTTGATGAGAAAAAAATTTCAAAATATAATTCGGACAAAAATTAAATCCCGTGACTAGCTATTTAATAATCCCGGGATTTCAGGATTTGAAAAAACACCGGGATCCCGGGATTTTGTGATCCCGGGATCCCGGGGCTGCAAACCCTATTAAAAATCCCCATATACCCATTTTCATTGGAATCGTAATACAATTGGCAAACTTGTCAGCCATATTGGTGCGGCCATTTTGAATAAGCTTTGATCATAAATTCGTTATTTGCGACCTTAGAAACCCCTAGATGCCTACTTTCATTGGAGTCGGAATACAATTGACAAAATTCGTCAGCCTTATTGGCTCCGCCAAATTGAATCTAAAAAGTTTGACGATAAATTCGTTGTTTGCTAACTAAAAAACCCCTAGATACAGATTTCGGCCATATTTGCGCGGCCATTTTGAATTTCGAAAATCGGACTTCGAGCGCCATCATGGGAGACCTCCACGCACTTTCATTGGAATCGAAACACAATTGACAAAATTCGTTCGCCATATTGTCGCGGACATTTTGAATTTGGCAAATTGGCACAATTGGCAAATTCAACCATATTTGGGCGGCCTTTTTGTATTTCGGTCATATTTCGGCGACAATTTTAAATTTCATTTTGAAAATAAACAATAAAATTCTTTGATCCTTCATCTACGTCATGGTATTTTTTTTTCGATATAAACAATAGTTTTTGAGCTGCAACTCAAAACTGTACGACATAATTTCGTTATCATCGGTTTTTTGTCATGGCAGTAAACTTACATACGTATTCACATCAAAATTCAGTTCACAAGAACTAATGTTGGCACCTTGTCTGTATATTGGGTGCCGCTGAAAGCACATATGTTCTGACTCGCCGATAAATGGAATTCCTGGGTATTAAGTATGCATAATATTTGTCTTTGTGAAGATTGATGACCGAGAACTCGATGATGGTTTTATGGCTAGGAAGGTATCATTGATGATTACTGGAATTAGTATGGTTAAAATTCCTCAAATGCAAATAACGAAAGTTTTATTCGAAATATCCATATTTCGTGGTTTCTCGACCCTCGACATTCATGAACCTGTAGAGCTGAAGTATGTTTTTGGTCGTGCAGGTAATCTGAGCGTTGATGGCAAGTGATCCTTTATCGTGTTTAATTCGTCTTTTAATTGTCGTGGAGATATAAGCAGTGGATTTATTTTTCCATGGTGAGTGTCAGTCAGGACGTTCAGAATTGCTGATTGAGCCCGTTGATACCTTGCTGCCATCAGAGTAGTTTACACTGCTAAAGTAGAGAATGTTTCTGCTACCCTCTGCTGGTAAAACGATCGTCCAATAAAAATTAGTTCAGTTCTCACAATAATCAACATGAAGTGGTAAGAACTACACAACAAGCAGTACGGTTAGTTAAACCAAAAGATCGTTCTAAAGAGCTAGACTGAGAGTTTTAATCCGCCCGTTTCATCAAGGTAGTTTCGGATGATATCGAATCTAAAATCTACAAAGACAGGATATAAGTATACGGAAATTAAGCCAACCAGTGCTCTGTGTTCCTACGGCACCGCAACGAGTCTCGGAGCCGAACCGGAACAACCCGCTTGCAGAGTCCGATAGTCTAAGGCCCCTTTTAATCAAAATAGTGGGTGCCCAAATAGTCGGGTGTAGACCTATAAATACTATATACGGCTAGAGCCCTGTCTTTTCTAAGTGGAAAGCCCAAGCTTAGGATTCACCCTATGTGCTACCAATCTATGCCGTTCGGTAGGTACTATTGCAATGTCTAGTAGTAAACTAAGTTTGAAAGATAGAACAGAATAGAATAGGTTAGGGGTCTCATGGGGGCTGAAGCAGATGGCGATGAACCTAACGTTTGAACTCTAGAATTGTTACGCAGTCGAGTTGTTCTATTTATAAACGAACTTCTGGACGGTATGGTGTGCGAAGGCGTGAGGGGGTAATTTCAATGGAATAGTGTTATGATAATAGCCTTCACATTTTGTCATGGCAATTACATTCCTTCAACGGTGCAATTAGTCTATGGAGGCGCAATGATAAGTTTGATGGCGCGGTTTTGTTCTCGTCCAGCCAAGCCAAGGTCAATTTTTAGGCGTCAGCCCAAATAAACGAGTTGTGTTCAAGGCGGCTGTAAATATAAGACTCAAAAAATCACAGGTGGTTGTTGTGCGATTTGAAATACATGACCATTCCATCCCAGATTGTTATTATTATTCTTACTAATTATTCAATTTAAAGAAAGATAAAGATCGCCAAAGATGTTTCACATCTTTCACGTGCACTGGGTACACGCGCTATTTTTTTAAGTGTAGGCTTTTTTATGCACTTTATGATGGTGAAAGAACAAAATTTTTTAAACTTGAAAAAAGTGAAAAAAATCGAATAGAAAATCGTGAATTTTGTATTTTTTCGTCAATTTTCTCGAAAAATTCCACTTTTTTTTTGAGGTAAGAGAGGTAATACCATAATGAACAGCCTCAATTTTTTTCGCTTTCTTTGGACCTACACATACCGAGAAATTCTCATCTATATTTAGAAAGCACGACCAAAATGGTAGATTTTCCACAAAATGGCCCATAACTTACGTAGCGGCGGTTGCCAGTGGTAGAAAATGTCCATTTCGTATAGTATTCGATGTAACTAACATATTAAAAAAAAATTATGAGACTGGAAACAATTCCTTTTTCACTCAAATTTGATGCTTGTCCGACTCCACTATCAGGGAAGTTGTGAAATGGTTCGATAGGGTTCAGAGCGCATCGTTTATAGGGGTTAAGAAAAGAGTTTGTTAGGCGGGTGAGGGCTTTGAGGTTCGGCATCATCTTGTACATAATGCCTTCATAGTACGGCCAGAAAGAAAACCGATACCACTAGCCATTTTTGTAATCAATACATTTTTCAAGCAATTTTCATTTTAGGGTTCAAGTATCGGCTTCTGGTATCGATACCAAGTAGTACTTATATCAGTAACGAAAATTTGCTAGAAGTATCGAAGCACTATTGAGTATTTTTTCTAACACATTTATTTAGAAAGAAATAAAAACAAAAAGGGAAGAATTATTGAAGCTACTTGAAAGACGGTAGCCAAGGTACGCTCTGCTTTCGTCAAAGATCCCTGCACTCCACCCCCGTTGGATCGAGCCGTCAGTATACCATATTAGTGTGCCCTGATGTATATTAGTAAAAACCCAGGATAACTTTTGTTATTTGTGATGGAGTACCAAGGATAGTACTAAGTTTTACTACTTTAGCAGTCTATAGGGCTCACATTGTGAGGCAGTTCAGGTCCTTTAGGTGGGTCATTTCTTCGTACTTGGGTTTTCCTAATGTTGGCGTCCGGCTTAGCTTGTTTGGCTTTGGATTAAGCTTTCTTAGGCAGAACAGGTCCTCTATGAACTGCACCTTACGCCTCAGCTAAAATTGCCATTTCATTCTTGTCATCTGCCCTCTTTGAAAAGAGTCTAATGGGATTTTATCACCTTCCACAGCTCTCACAGCTTGGTCATGGCCGAAGTGGCTGAAGCAGATTTTTTCCTGGTATTCGGAGTCCATCATTATCAATACACGATACAGTTACATTGGCGCATTTAGACCTATGGATTGCGGGTTTTTTCGAGTTTTTTTTATTTAGATGGGGGCGTTATAAGGGCACATCTGACTCACAACTATGTAGGGGCACCCTGATCAGGGTATGACACTATGTCACGATCAGTTGATCTTGGCGAGTGGAGCATATGTTGTAGCGCCTCATCTTCCCGGTATGAAGCAATCGCGTTCCCTAAACTACGTGCCTAAAGTTTTGCCTGCAGTTCGATGGATACTCGTTATTAATGAAAAGCAACGTAAAATATCGTCTTATATATTGAATAACAGATGCAGCTTTCATACAGGCAGCTGGGACAAGTAGTAAAACTTTAACAGTTGTACAATTCTAGAAAGAGGGCAATAAAGCTTCTCCTGCCCAAAACATCTTCATCTAGGGTTGATCACTTATGAAGTAACTCTAAGTAAGCAAGATCACCTACTGGGATTGAGTGGCCACTTCTTTCTACACGGCCATCAGTTGTAGTTAAATATCGCTTTTTTTACTTAATTCTTACAAATCACCATATCTTTTTATTTCCAACAAAAAACTGCTTTGATACTGGACTTAGACCCGATTTTATCGACACTGAAAATCAATCCTCATCTAGATTAACACAGCGGATAGCAATGAAAACGCCAAAGATAACCACTCAAACTATATTACTCCATTGAGCTGAAGGTACCTTGGGAATCTTGTCGTGGAAACCTAGTTAGTTGCACGAAGCGAATGCTCCCTGCGCAGTGCTCACAGCGGGCGGGAAGTAGTTGCATTTTTTAATTAAATTATAAAACAAACACATCCGAAGTCAATTAAGCAGATAAATCAACGATATGCAAAATAGTTGCAAATGCTGGCGAAATGCCCCGGCTAAACACGGCTGCTCCGCCATTGCCATCAACATCAATGGGCGCTGCTACGGCAGTTCTGAACAAAGAACACGCCGGTTAATTGCATGTCGCACTACATAAATTAAGACTCATCGATGCAGCCGCGAAGTGAATTTCACCTGTGTCGTTTGGACATTGTATCTCTGGGTAAAATCTGTAATTTTCTCTCACTCTTACTTTTCCCCGGGGATCTGCGCGCGCGATTTCAAATCAAACGTAGCGCTTTGAAAACTCCATTGCGCAGATTCGTGCCAAGCTGTCATTTATTGCTGCGTGAGCCTGCGCGGCTGCATCTACGGCAGTGGGAACGATTTCCGGAATTGAGCGTGTCCGCAACAGCAACATTAGTGGGAAAATGGTATGGAAAGGGCTGTTCAGATAAAACGCACTGCCGTACTGGTTGCTGCTTGAGACAGGCCAGCAACACCTGCAACGTATAGTTCATAATGGAATCCGGTAATTATTGACGGCCTCTAAATGATATCCGACCTGTCCACCACACCTCGCATTGACAAATCACCTTCGGATAACGACCGAATGCCTGCCGATGAATTCATTAGAGTTGAAAGGCTTTAATCAATTCCTCGACAGATCGGTTTCGATCTTAAGTCAGTTCACAGCGCAGTTCTGCATTCCGTCGATGATTTACAAGTTATTTGCTTAAATTAATGGCAGCTTTGTAATTTGACTTGATACCTGCCGATCGAGCGAAGGTGTGTACTGCTCGAGTGCGATCATCTAAAACTATCAACAGATCTTTTACGGTAAAGTGGTAATTATGAATGTCCTGAGAAGGATTCCTTACCCGTGAAATTCTTCGTCTCTTTGTGTCTCTTGAAGATTATTAATGAAGTTAATTGCTTCTGCGCGCTGAAAGGTGCCAATTTGCTTATTGAGCGTCAGGTGATTACGAGAATTGCGGGAGCTATAATTACGGTCATTTTTGTTGTTTTTCATTTGCTGTGATTTCAGGTGCAAGTCATCTCCACAAATTTGTACGGAAAGATTCATTGATGAGGCTTCACGCTGGGAAATAGTGATTTGTTGTGAACTTTGTGTTATTGGAGTGATTGGAGATTTTTTAGATTGCGGCAATATGTACTTTATTACAGAATGAAAACAATTCTTAAAGTTTTTACTACTATAACACTATATACTAAGTTTATTACACTAAATACCAAATTTTTACTACTAAGTAATTGGCCGTCCACCCAGAGCAGGAGATGGATTTCCCATTTCTTACAGGCGATCGCGGATCAGAAGGTAGGGAATTTGCTGTAAAGAGGAAAGACAAAAAAGAACCATATTACTTAGGTGGGAGAAGTAAACCATAGCACTGCGTGGAATCGAACCAGGAATCTCTGAGATGGTAGTTGGTCTGGACTAGCGATTACCATAACCTTGTTATAGCCGAACTCAGAATATCAACACGAAACCGTCATAGAGAAACGATTATTAACAAAGAATGAGGAAAAAAGATTTTGTAAGAATAACTCCAAATGTCTAATGGAGTTTTTGGGGTTGAAAACAGAATTACAAGAAAATTTATCTAATAAACATGGTTGAAAATCAAAAGCAGAAAAGAGTTGGAAAAGAAAACTAGACGGGAAAGAGAAGACTCTTCGAGCATCGAACTGGTGAGAACTAGCGAAACGTAGAGACTTCAAGAGGCCCGAGTCCTACAAGCAATAAAGCGTCATTTAAGAGGAAAAAGTCTTTCGTGCGAGAGTGCATTGTGATATATCTCTTCATTACATTCTCCACAAGCCAATTCATCTTCTTTTCGTTTCCCTGTGCTTACTAACCAACGAAGAGAGCTGCTTTTGCAGATTTCGACATTGTACGGCGTTCCGATAAAAGCATTACCTTGGCTTCTGACCTTTGGCTCGACTGTATTGGTAGGATTGGAAATTACCCAGTTGGGAACAGAATTCATTCAGAATGGATTCAGAATTGATTCCAGTACATTGGAAGTGATTACAATTCAGATTCAAAGCCATGCAGAGAATCGATTCTTTTTGCATTGGGATATCATAGGACGGAATCAATTCGTTCCTCTCTGCATTCCCTAGAATGGGTTCGGAATTGATTCCTTAGAATTGGTTGGAATTTTTTTTTGCGCTTAGAAACGAACTGGGAATACATTCGGTTGCCTTCTGCATTCCCCAGAAACAGAAAATGAATCAATTGGTTCCTTCGAAATGCATTCTAAATCAATTCTTCTGGAATGGATTCTTCTTTTCCCAACTGGGTACATTCATTGCTTTAGTGGGGGGTTGTACATAGACCCCCTTTAGTCCGAGTGGCATGTATCGAGGCTCTGTTTAGTCTAGACTTGGTATATTTTCATCATATGTCAGCACTGGTCTAATTATTGTAGTCTAGATCCAGCGCAACAAGTGTGGTTTCAAGCGTCATCTCTTGCCAAAGGTATGCTTACGGGCATAGAAATCTACCGTGACCTTTTTCGCCCCCACTTATATGTTAAGCCTCCAATTCAGCTTTAAGTCCAAAATACGACCTAAGAAGTTAACTATTCGAGATAGGGCCAGTGCTCTATCATTAATTGTAGGTAGATTCAAATCGGGGTTTTTTGTTCTAATGGTGAAAAGTATTAGTTAACTTGTTTCCGGGTTAACTGATAGGCCACAGTCATCAAGGCAAAAATCTGTGATAATTTAATAATAACACAGAAAAAATAACAGATTGTGATATGTGTAGAATACGTTCAAGCAGCGCACTACACACCAAGCATGGAGTATTCAGCAACGCTGAATTGTAACCCCTTAGTACTCTTCGATGTAGAGTTGAGCCGGACTTACACGAGGCAGTACATTTGTCCCTTACACTTGTACTGAGGCCTCAATTTTTTTTAAATGCCGCGTTTCAAAAATAATGTCCTACTGGTATATGAGCGTCTATCGAGATAAGTGAAGCGAGGTGTGATTGTAAATTACTTAGTGGAGAAACATTTCTTACATTTTTCGAGGAAATGAAATTTTGTACTGGAGAGGCAATTCTTACTTTTTTTGAAGAAGTGAAATTTCCAACATAAAATGAGATGAGGCGAGATTGCAAATACGCACTGGAGAAAAATTTCTTATTTCTTTTGCGGTAGCAAAATTTCCAACTTGAAATTAGGCGAGGTGGGATTACAAAATATAAATATATACCTACATTGTGGAGGCATAGATTTCTTACTTACTCTGAGGCAGTTTAACTCATATTAGTATTAAACTCGTAAAAAAACTCTTCATTGGTATTTATTTTCTTTCTGTAATTTGCTTATTTTTGTCATTTTGGCATTACAATAGAACCTCGCCTCATTTGAAGTATGACATTGTAAGGGCTCAAAAGAAAAAAGAGGCACCTCTTACAAACTCATTTTATAATGGTATTCTACCCAATACTACTTCGATGAAAATAACATCCTGACTACGTAAAAATATAATCGTGGCAATTAGTAGCTCAGTGACGTTGAATAGAAGAATTCGTGCAAAGGCATAGGTAGTACGAGCAACTAGCACGCTGAAAACCCCTGAAACAGAGTTCTGATAAGCGGCAAGAATGTGTCTCTTAAAGCTTTTCATATTTTCCTGTTGCAGGGGTTGCCACGGATGATGCCACGAACATCCGTTAAGATGTACGCGTCTAAATTCCCTACCAATTGTGTGAAATTGAACTTCAAATTGGATGAACTACAAATCCGGTCTTCTCTTCCAGAAAGATGAACCCGTATAGCTATTTTTATAACTATGCTTGTTCGAGCTTTAGCAGGCAATTCACCTTCTGACCTCTGCTCCTTAATGACACTCTTTGTGACACTTAATCCGGGAGTCGTGTACTTACTCAACTCAAAACTAAAAAAACAGTATAATTAAATTAATGCAAAAATGCTGGAAACTCTCTCCAAATGGAGCTCTATCCAATGGGGACTGTTTGGAGTTTAATTGGCCTCTTGATATGGACGTAAACTTGTTTTCAGATCTTCTGGACTCTTCTCCGCCAGGGGACGTAGCAAGGCCTACCGTCTTTCTCTGCATGCAAAGGTTCTCGGGGTCACCACTTCGAACGGTCGCAGTTCCACCACTCTTGAGCTTAGTCGGCCCACCAGCATCTGGAACTGGAAAGCCATTGCGCGACAGTCATTTATAATACAAACTCGGCATTATTCATACATTTTCAAATCTCCCTGTGTATTCTAACTGTCATTTTCATTTACAGGTGCATTATCACCGAGCCTAGATCTCTTATAGAGATTTGGTTCTACAAAAATTCCTTGTCTAGGTATCCTTGACAGACCTTTAGGATCGTCAGTACCACCGCTTGAGAGATATTAGTGTGAGACACAAGGTGCCCGAGCAATGAATTGTTGGCGGTCTCTAGATTAACCTCTGCTCCGACGTCCTCTGACGTTTTGGAGCGGTCAGTGAATATCCGTAGGTGATACGTCTTCAGGACGTCTCAATTTCTTTACTCTCTCCTTGATGGCATTTACATGGCCAATTCGCAAGTGCAAGATACTGATATGATCGTAGGGTTTTGAGGTCCAGCCCTCAGACTCCCCCAGACTAAGGTCGGAAGAGAGGAAGCAGAAGGTCTTATTGCAGGGGTAGAAAGCCAAGCAGACGTTCTTTACCCTTTCCTCGATGTTGGACTTCCAGTTGAGTTTTGGTTCCAGGATTAAACCCAGACATTTCACCTTGGAGAATAAAGTGACGATATGACTCGAGAAACGAGACGAGTGTAAAGCTCGGTCTCGACAAACATATTATCGTCCAGACGAGACTATTCACTCGAGATCTCGTCGGTCGCTCGAGATCTCGTCGGAAAAATAATAGCAAACAAGTCTGCTAAAATAAAGTATCTGATGAAGCGAACACTGCCTTATTTTCAAAGCTGGGATGTGGTACTCATTGCCTCTTGTTTTGTCTCGCCGGTTACGTATAGGTTGAGTCTATAAGTATAAGAGCCGTGATGGGCTCATAAATTTATATTCGCCCCGAGAGACGAGATGAGAGGAGACAAGACGAGACGAGATTAGGATGGGCAAGATCCGCCGAAAGTCGAGACGAGACTCGAAATGGTCGAGACTTACCGAGATCGAGACGAGAGTCTTAAAAATCTCGTCTTGTATCGGTCCCGTGATGCTCCAATCCATGCGACCTGGGGAGGTTGAGCTCGGGTTATTCGCTTTCTCAGGGAATAGTATTGGCTCAATTTTTCCTGGACTGCTGATTTCACTGATCACAGTTGGAAACGTTCTTGATACCATAGTAGTATATACCATCGTATATACTACTATTTAGATTCACTTATATCTAGCTTTTGAAGTTGGATGTTTATCGTTACTAACCACAGTAAGGGGAGGCCACTCCTTTGGATTTTATTCCATTTTGTTGATAGAGTTTTCGGAGTGACGCCAACTCTCAACAACTCCTTCGCCTACATCTCCACTCTGCGATAGTTTCTGTTTGATACTCTACACACTAACATTTATATGAGCAGTTAAGGATCGGCTTTAAATCGTCAGTAAAAATCCCAACATGAGACGAAGCTCTGCGCAATAACTAACGTGAGTCATCAGAACAATAACATAGTTGTCATACGCCGACAGTTGATCATCCGTTCACAATCTAATAACAATTTCTTCCCCAACTCCTTTCTGATTTTTGTTTTGCAACTTAATTTTTTTATTTTAACATAAAACCGTTAAGCTCCTGCACTGCATCCATCCCCAAAGTACAATAACCAGGAAGCCACGTTCGGGTTCTGTGATAGGCGCAAACCATGAAATAGGGAGCACCCGGTGCAATAATCCAATTCTTTCCATGAATAAAGTCATCAGAGTCATGGTAGTCGCCGGATTGTGGCAGAAGTGCTTAAAATGGCTCCAAAACAGAGGTGCACCATAGTCAAAGTCATGACCATGACCGCCGCAGACACGACTTCCTCTTTGATAAAGTGTTTCGGAAATCAATGAATGGAACAACTATAGAAGTGAGATAGAAAATTTTCATCCTGATCGCGCATAGATCTCTTATGTTGTTCTGGAGAGTATCTTTTTTCGTGTTGTGTTTACCTGAATCTTTCCATCCAGCATCTTTCAGCACAAACAATGTTGCATCAGAAGCCGTGCGCTTAAGCGCTAGGAATTCTTGCTTGGAATGAGGAAAAGAAGCCACGGTTACTGTTCCCGGTCTCTTTTTGCAACCGAATCACCTTTTTACAGTTTTGCGTCTTATCATGCGCCTTAGGTTAGGAGCTTTCTACCTGTTCCCTTCAGAACGATATCTAGTAGGAAGTCGGTGGAGTATCTTCGAACAACCTACAGAATCTCAAGCATTTCCCTTCTGATCAGGTGAACCAGGTACGTGCTCGCCTTAAAAACCCGACGCTTAAGCGGTCTGCTGTCTGCAGGTCATAATAGCTACGACCACTACGTCTGTTGCTATCTAGGAACCCTCTAACCACGTACGGCTAAATTGATTGCGGAACAATTATGGAGATAAATGGGTCAACTACGCAGTTCACCGATCATGTTTTATTGGGCCAATATATCCCTTCATGATGTCTATCTTCGTTCGTCCATTAAGCATCCAACGACTTAATGCCGCAGACGTTAATAGGTGGTCATTGATTCCAATCCGCCCACCGTTGATTAGTGCATCTTCTCTGCAGCAGCAGCGGAGCCGGGCATGTGGGCTTTATTAAATCGCTTCGGGGAAGTAACAGATACCGAAATCCAACACCTGAGAAGTGAGCAGGCACGGCCCAGCATAGCAGCATCCCCTCCCCTGCATTTAGCATATCACTCGGAATCGGCTGTATGCGCTGGAATTTTAGCTGCGCACGCACAGTTATGAAAGATATGAGCACTCTGACATTCCTGCCAGTTTCTTGTTAAATATTGTGAAGCCGATCTATGATTGCTGTGAAATGCTGACAATGATGAATTGGCTTTGTTTCGGCCATGAAATGAGGTGTTTTGAAAGACGAAGACGTGGCATAGTTGTTAATTGATTACATTTCACATCGAGCACCTTCTGACTGCAGAACTGATTGTTCTTAACTTGCGGTTATCATTATCTCATTGGAAGCGATTTGTTTTGGTCTCTCGTCTGAAGTATTCTCGTTTAAATGATAGATGTAAAATATTCAAGGTTGATCGTTCTACCCAAAGGGGATGTAATGTTTTTTTTGTGGTGTTTTTTTAAATTACGCTGATTTGAAAAAAAGGAAATTATATGTTGGTAAAATTTTTCCATAAGAAGCCATTTGTTTCTTGTTGACAAGATTAGATTAGGATTTCAGTGGATAACCGGTATGTCATGGCCTTTGCTCTTGGGGCGTTTGACGGTCGTTTCTAATTTCCCCAGTGATTTTCAAAACCGAACCAAAGCCAAAGGTTGAATAAAGGTCAGTTCCAAGGACCATTGTGTATTTGTGCCTTCCTTTTGTAACCAAGCATCTAGCAGTGTGCTTGGAGTGTCTTAAGTTCCAGCCTATCATATTCAGGTAACATATCACATCTATTTTAAGTTTCGAATTCTCTGTCAAGCAAAGCAAGAAATGGTAACCAAATGCACGCTGTATTAGCCTTAAGCTTCTACACACTATCCTCGTTTTACTCCGCGTTCGTCGAACAGCGTTGCCCGAACGACGTACGCCTCTATTCTATACACATTACACGTCGTTTAGTTCGCCATGGACGAAGATACTTTGTTGGCAGTAGCGTAGCGACGGTTCTTCCTGGAAAAAATTGTAGAAAAAAAACGTGTATGGAGCAAACCCTTTTTTGTGCAAAACAGGTACATACTGCACTGCTTAACGACGAATGACGACACACAGTTTTCATCCACACTATCGTCGTACAGCGTACAGCGAACGGAGAAAAATCAAAATGGATTTGATTTTTCGCTGTGGAGAAAAACGCGGCGGCGTTGTCATCCACACTGGAATTTTCGTTCGGACAACGCTGTTCGACGAACGCAGAGTAAAACGACGATAGTGTGTAGCGGGCTTTAGCCAGAGGTCGAGAAATTCAAAGAAAATTCCTTCGTACAGCTACGGCAGTGGGCGTTGCATGGGATTCTCAATAAGGCTACAATGCTCCCAATCAGGAGAGTTCAGTCAGTCTTTCTTGCCTTGGAGCATGATCTTAAGCACCTCCACCTAAAGCTTGCTATTGAAAGGAAATGCAAGGTGACGTCTTATTCTTCGTCACATACAGCAACTTGCTTACATTCTTCTACGACTGTTGCTAGTCTGCCAATTCATTTGAATTTGGTTGTCCTGTTGTCGTTTTCCTGTGACCCGGTTCTTATCTTCTACCTCCTGGTCAAAGTTGGTAGGTTTCCACCACCTTGAACGTTATAAAGACCTCGCCTTATACCTTAATGAACTACTCTGTCTCCTGAGCTTGAGTTCGTCCGTATTGCTAAGCACGCTTTGAGGATTGCCTTCAGTTTCGCCTGATAATGTATCTGAAGGAAGAAACTCGGACGCCTACACCCGACTCTGATATGGAACCAATCTGTGCATAGACCTACGTTATAGTTCTTGTCAGCCTGAAAGTTTACTCATTCCTCTCTAGTGAAGATGTGGACATCGAAATTTTGGGATGAAGTTGAGTTCGGGTGCCATGTACTCCGATAGCCGATAGTCCGTGCAGGCTAATTTTTGCCTGATGTATACAGGGTGTATACCTTTAAGCTTACAAAGCGGCCGCATGTGGAATCGTATGGGGGGGGGGGGGTAAATCTTAACGGTTTAGCAGCTAGGGCGTTTCGAAGTTTTTTTGGTAGAGGTTTACATATCACCCTGTAGCTATTTTCATGAGTAAGATATCAGTATACGCAGAATACTCCCACCTATCTAAAACTGTCAGAATCAAGGTTCCACCTTACCAACTTCCAGAGTAATGAGTCCTCAAAGTCAAAATTTTGTTTTTTTTTACTAAAATTTCAACTAAGCCACCTTTTTCTCCAAAAAATACGTTCTATGCATAATCTTTGGACAATTTTTATCCTATGGCTGGTCGCACACTGCAGCCGATTCGGCCGAATTTTTTACGGCCGTAATCGGCCGAATTTTTCAAACAATTATTTTCCTATTCTCATTCGCACATTACACCGGTTTTTCGGCCGTTGACGTCCGTAGGTTTTATCCGATCAGATTTGAAGTTGATAATGGAAGTGCGCTGCCATAGGAATGTTTATTAATCTTCCTTTTATTTTATTTAGGATATATTTATATGTGTGACCATTTAAAATGAAACAACTAGCATTTAAGATGGAAACTAACCCAAAGTTCGGCCGAATTTAAAGTTGAAATTCGGTTCAATACGGCCGTAAAAAATTCGGCCGAATCGGCTGCAGTGTGCGACCAGCTTATGGCTTTTGTTTTTAGAGTTATGCATTTTAAACATACCACCGGTTGCGGTTAAAAGTAATCCTTGATTCCAGGTTAAAGGTAATCCTCGTTGATGTTTACCGCCCTAATTTTGATACAATGAAAACGGGTATTTTTATTCTAAAGAATTAGTTCTGTATTAACGGATAGCTAACAACTGTCACCCCACTCGCTAGCACATCCCATAATATCACTGGTATTGGAAAGAAAAGGTTCGGATACTAATATCACTATGTCTTCCGTATAGGCAACTGCCTTTATCTTGTCGTTCTCTAATTTTTTTATAATCTCAACCATAGCCATAAGCCACCTCGTTCTTACCGCTCTATTCCAGCGCCTACTAGATGGCCTCAGTGATGATGCCCTTGAAAGCACCACGAATGATACCAAGGTCGCTGCAGTCTAGGGATTATTTTACGGTACGTACTACTATATTTCGTGCAGTGCATTGTACACCGATTTTAGCTTGCGTTCTAATGTGATGTCGTAGGAACTTAAAGAACTTGCATGTATTCTAGGACTAGGGATGGCAAGCTTATAGGCCTCCTTTCGTGTTTGGAGTGAAGATCGCTTTGACCCTCTTCCAGCAGCAGGGACGTAGCTTTAGCGTAGGCAGTTTTTGTAAATTGACATCAGCCGTGGACCAATAATGTGCTGCGTCTTCTGGATTATAATATTGGCATTATGTTATGAATTCCTAGTGAATTATATAGGGAGAAAGCTACTACCTGTCTTGTCTGTTGTAAAAATGTACGGGAGACGCTTCATGATCGATTACCGGGGGTCTTGTAAAAAAACAATGTCTATATCTTCTTCAGGAATGAAGACCTACATATTATCTGAAGCACAACGGCCGTGCTTAAGATTGTTTTAGAGGTACTAGACCCTCCTCTACTAGGGTGTTACGACCTCCTTTAAGACCGCTACTTTCTCCGTTGATGTAAAAATCGGGTCTCTTTTTACCTTGATGACTGCCAGTCAGTCTTCAGCGAATTAAGTCTTGGTTGCGGTCAGCCTGCACACTTTTATCTTGGCTTTTCTTGGGCCAATTAGTGCTGCACGCGAGACGAAACTTATCTCGAAATTGTCTCGTCTCGTCTCGATTTTCGAGACGAGATCGAAACGAGACCTCCAGATTAAATATCGACACGAGACCGAGACTACCATTCGAGATCTCGCGAGACATCTTGAGGTCTCGAAATCAAATCGTTATTTTGAAATCGTATCGACACCAACTATTTCAGTATCTTCACGCTGCGCTCTTTGACGAGCACAACATTCGGCACCAATACATGACTTGAGCAGGCTGCGGAGACAAGGCGAAGAGTACGCATTTCATAAGCATTTAAATGCAGAGTCCATTCCAAAACAGAAGAGGTATTTTACTGTCATTTCATTTCTTCTCAACGCATTTAAAATAAAATGCGTTGAAATGAAATGAAATTACTGTAAAATACCTCTTCTCTTTTGGAACGGACTCTACGTAAATGCAACTCTACACAAATTAGAAAATAATTTTCAATTCATTGATCCCCTTTACCCCGCCCTGGTGCCACTGCAAAAGGCAGATTTACGTGTCTACGTCTGGGAAGTGACTAGCATGGAAATATAAGGAATATTTGTATACAATTTCATTAATATGGTTTATATTGATATTTCTCGAAATACAGAAGACTGAGCAATTTGTATTATTGACAGTGAAATTCGAGACTTTTCGAGACGAGACGAGACGGGATCGAGACGAGACCTGCAAATGCCCAATTTTTTCGAGACCGAGACGAGACAGTGCCAAATCTCGTCTCTTCTCGCCTCGTGTGCAGCACTAGGGACAGGTACTCCGGTAACGGCAAAGGATACAGGAAAAAAGAAAAACCGACGTATACTTAGCTAATAAAAATGTGCCTTACTTCATCCTCCTTGCCGTATTTTTAGGAACAATCTAATTGCTTCAAGGTAGCAAATTACTATTAATATTCAAACATATCCAGGAAAAGCTCTCATGTTTCTCAAGTCAAACTTCATGGCAAAAGTAGCCTCACAATTCCACAACGAAACTCTATCCAGTACCAAAAGCCACAATATAGAAGTGCACGTCAATTCCGTACACAGGAGGCATTGCGTTTAGTGGTTTTGTTGTCATTAATGCTGATATACCACCGTCGTATTGGATTAAGCTTGGTTAGTAAACGATTAAAGCTGGCAGATATCAACATAAACACTTAATCACAATTTTCAAATTACCATGGCAAAAGTCAATGCATAAAGTTTTCTATCATTGTACAAAAGCGTATATTGAGCAACTGCGAGTAATTTATCGCCGCACAAAACGCAATTAACACAAACATTTGAAGATTCTCCACCAGCTATGCACGGATCGAGCACATTCGGCACGAATCCCAAAGGACCTAAGCGACACCTGTCCCCGTTCAATTCGGTTTGGCAAGAAAGTACACGAGCGCGTCTTTGCTTAAGACTCGTCTCGGCTCATCTTTTCCTGGTTGGGTTGATTATTGCAGCGCATAAAATTGATTAAGACCCTTAACCCGCAATCGGATAGTGTCCCGCTGCCTGTGGATAAAAACACGTTTCTCAGCATAAGAAACACCTTCGGAGACTTTACCTGAAAACGAGCCGCGTGGCTTTCACATAAGCCACAAAGACCGTAAATCTCGGTTTCCACGGCCCGTGATTATTATTAAATCTTGGCTGCGGGGACGCAAGTGGCACAGCTCCGATCTGTCTTAGACTTTTCTATTTAGTTAAAGCTTTGGCCTAGGAAGAATGGGCGCAGGCTGCTGTGCTATCGAGGCTGGTTGAAACGGCTGCACCAAACGTTCAACTGAGGTACAGCTGCAGTAATCGTTGGTCACTGGAATTGTTGACCCTGGAATTTGCGAATTCTGGTCACATTCCAGGTACTGCAATAACTTGCTCGCGTTTCTGCAAGTCGACACTGAAGTGATATACTTCTGCTGGCCAAATTCGAGGCATTGTGCAACGGCCACAATACGCCCTCGCTCGCCTGGGAATCAATTCGTGGCGATCGAGGCAAATGACTGCTTTATTATCGCTAGATGGTATGGGGTCTGGACTTGCGCGACTTTTTGGACTCGTTTAAATTAGCTCTAGGTTAGATATTAAGATCCGATACCGCGTGTATCCATACCCGCCCATGCTGGCATGGCAACTTGCTGGCCCAAGGGTGCATTTCTTCGTTTTCTGGTCGTGCTGACCTGATTGAATGCTTGTAAATATTGAATTATGGTGCCAAGATAGTGCAACGGCTTCATTCGTTACTGGCTGCAATCGAGAATTCCATTAAAATATTTTGATTGACTTTAATTTATGTTTGAACTCGTTAAATAATAATAATAATATTTTACTTGCACACGGCAATTTGTTTCGTAATTTACTAACGCATTTTTCTCTCCTTATTTTCAGGTAAGTGAAAGTTCCTGAAAAGAAAAGTTTCTTGTGTGATTAGACCGAAATTTTGGTAAGTTTCAAAACCTGTTTCAGTCGGTGGAAAACCTGGTAAAAACTAAAAAAGGTGGCAAATAATCTAGTTTTGGCTATTCTAGAGTTGGTCCCAATTTTACTTAATGAATTTGACTGGCGTGTTGGGTACAAAACATAATAGAAAGCCATCTTAAAGTTGGCAGAACACACAGTCACTCATAACTGCTCATTTTAATTTTAAGTTTATTTCAATTTCTCATTTTGTGATTAAATTCATTTTAGTTCATTAGTTAAAATTCGATGTCATTTCATTTTTCTTCTAGTTTAAAAATGTTCTTATCATTTTTTCGCGGATTCTTATTAGCGTCAAAATTCTTATTTCTTTGCGAATTTGTCTCGCGGTAAAGTTGAAATCTGATGATTTTGAATGAAATTAATCACTTGAAGTTCAGAGTTAACCAAGCCACTTTTATTGACTTAGTGTGAGGCTGCGCTAAGGACTCAAGAAAACAAGTCGTAAGACGATAAATTAGTCTTGTTCAGCAACTGATGACCCTACTACAACGGTCCGAGACGATCGCCATAAACCTACCTAAGGAGCAGACTGAATCGCCTCGGATATGAGTGGAGCTTATTAGACAGCCGAGACGTCCAAATATCTGACCTGAAAGTAGAAAACCTCGCGAGCTTGTGTACTTTAAGCATGCGATCCTTGCTAGAAGCACTCGGGGACAAGGAAACCAGCTCCGACAACGAGGAACTCATCTCAGAGCAAACATCATAGAAGAACATCAGGAAGCAAACAGCAATAATGGCCGCTCTAGAGAAAAGGCAGTGAACAGAGTCCTATAATCAAATTTTTTCTAGCATTAGAAAGTATTGTTCCGCGATAGCATCCCTACATGTAGAGATTATGGCGGACGCAGATACATTGGATTATGAAGAGGTCGACTACTCACAGATGGAGAGGCACTGCCAGGAAGTCCTCACTACCAGATCAGGTCCAGCTCCAGGACCAACAAATCGTATAGACATCGAGCCCCACAACAATGGGATCGCACACGAAATTGCCAAAGATAACGCTGCCTACATTGGACGGCAGATCTTAAATGGACAAGAATTTCATGATCTGTGTATGTGCAACGCATCAGAGAAAATGTTTCATTTAAAGGCTAATGTGTCTGAAGAAGCAGGCAGATTGTCCCATTTACAAGAAACCGAGTAAAATTATGAATCAGCCTAGCAAATATTGGAGGGATAGTACAATAACGTCTTCTGGCAGGAGCTCTCATCAACAAATCATTATCACAGCGAGTATAAACTGAGGAATCTGGCGCAGGTATTAAGCCTTTACACAACACTACCAATGAATGCCTACATGGTATCAACAACCTAAGTGTTCCTACACAAGAATAGGATCCACTTCTTTTGCACATTTCCAAGCTAGACAAGGAAACCCATCGTATAAATGAGCTTTCTCTCAGTTCTCCCAAAGAATTGCAGAAATTACATAGCTTCACAACCTGATTGTAGACTGCTTAAGGATTGTAAAAAATTATCAACTGGCAAAATATTGCTCCAATGCTCTCCACTTTTGGCTCCCTAGCAGCAGGTGGGGGTCAAGAATTGCGTTTTTATCTCCGCCTATTGTGTAATATTTCAACGTATCTTTTAATTTTATATTTGTTAAATAAAAGCCGATGTTAGCTTTCAGTTTATTTATTTCAATATTTTTCTCACAGCGACAGAGCGTAGAGTTTAAACCCTGTATGCGCCCTGTAGTCGCTGAGTATTGAACAGTACTGATTTCTATACAAAATTCCCTCGTATTTATAGGAGGAATTCTTGTGTACTGTCCTTATACTATTACCAGCGAGCAATAATAATAAGAGTGATGAGCTAGAACAAATTTTTAAAAATGTTTCAATGCCCTTGAGATCAACTGATAAAAATTTCAATGGGAGTAGAAAAGTCAAAATATCAAAGAAGTAATATCTATGATAAAATGAGGCAGAATTACTTCCATACTACACGCAATGTATGTGAAAGAAAGATAAAAAATTAAGCGCCTTGCAAGATTCCCACCTTTTTTAACGGACAATACAAGTGCAAATCCATTCCTAATATTGTGTACCAACACAAATTTTACGCATACATATAATGCGTGCAAACCCAATTTACACGTGCTCTGTTCCATTGTTGCTTACATTTGAATGTAAACATTCGAATAGGGGAAACAAGGAACATCTTCTGTTTCTTTCATATGCTTGTGTTTTTTGCATAAAATGTATATCCATCGCGCGTTTGTTAATATTTTTTTGGACTTTTTGCTTAATGTTATTGCTAATCTCTTCTTTCATATCTTTAACTCTTTTACTTGTCCTTGAGCTCTGCCTTATCACTCTTGTTATTATTGCTCGCTGGTATTACATACTTACTATGTATCATGACTAGGCCTACTCACATCTACATATATAACTTAATCTAAAATTATTACTATAGTGTGAATTAAAGTGTATGTATAGCTATATTCTATGGGGTTATGCGGGCACCTCGATTGGGTTGCCGACCATCGCGGGCTCCGAGTTCCGTAGAAAGACGCCATGCTTGGCTAGTAGGCTATTGACTATTATGTCATATAGAAAGGAACTAATACGTTCACGGATTTTTATTGCAGGAATCATTCAATGGATTATTTAAGAAGAAAAAACCACGATGTTCTATTAAATTAGGGGGAGGAAATTGGAGATATGGGTGAAAATGGACCTTCTCAATTTTTTCAATATACTTCGCAAACGAAGAAAAATTTCGTTATACTTTATATTATATGAAACTTTTTGTAGAGAATTGAATTTCCCATTGAAATGGCTAATTTAAAAATGTTGAAACATTTTTTTTAGGACAAAAATTTTGATTTTTTTGGGCTTTTTAGCCTATAACTTTTTTTTGGGTCAGAGATAGGTATAGGCATTGCTTTATAGAAAAAAAGTAGACAAAATTTCCTTTAAGAAAATTTTTTTGGTTCAAAATTTACCGAAATATGGCCACTCGAACATGGTACCATGTACTTTATGACATTGTAGGCCGAGCTCAGCCCTCGCCAGCATACTAGCGAACCATAAATGAGAAATGAGTGTACATCCATAGGACCATGGTTGGAAACATTCCTGACCTCATTTTCCCTAGTTCATCTGCGTTCGATACTACCTTAGCTCCTAGTTTTTATAGTATGCTATTCACCGTTACTAAGCACAGTAAAGGGAAGCTGACGCCTCCTTGTGGTGTCCCGATGTTGGCGTATTTCATTACCGGTTGGTTCCCAAATCCGCTTGGAATATTCTCGAGCCCAACATAGAGTGAGCTTACGCCGCTGCATCAAATAATTAAATTGATGCAGACTGCATTAAGCCGTACACCGTATGTAATAAGCTGTCACTTTTAGTTTGACGATTAAAAAGTGAATCAAATTTCATGCAAATCTTCGAAATTTTCAGGTCTTTCCCAACTGGCTCCGTTTTGATTTTTTTGATACTTGAAGCTCTTTAAAATATTTCTGCTTCATATTCCTATATTTGATTTTAATTTGGGGATATAAACTCACAATTTGATGCATCCAAATGTTTACACGGCAGATGCATTAAATATGTAAGTTCTGCATCAAATAGTGAACTAATCTGCTACATCAAATTAAATTTAATTATTTGATGCAGTCGTGTAAACTCACTCTTAGCTCCTAGTCCTTTCGACAGTTCCCACCACCTCGTGTAAAGCTGCTCGGTGGATCTACCACTGAGATAGACATGTTGAGGGGGCCATGGTACTAGAACCTGAGGTAGTTTCTGCAGCATTACTGGTAGAGTCTGAACCAAATCAGTTGAAGTTTTCTTCGCGCATGTGGGGAAATGAAAATTACACACAAATAAACATTGTGCACATCGGGATAAGACATGCGCTTATGTATTTTCACATTTCCTCTTCGAAATTTGTTGTTATTCTCACTGCGCATGGAAAATGCGACTTTTGAGAAACCTATCATCTCTTTTGGTTCGGACTTTAGTATGCCGTCCAAGGAGGATGCTTTGAAGGGGGAGAAGCTATTAATCGCTCAGAGGAGCTTTTCCTCTGTAATAATAGCGGAAACCTCCTCCCAGGATTTTGTCGGTCTGCTCCCTGATGCTTCGACATAATTTTCGCCCTAGCAACCCTACTACCCACTAGAAAAAGTGGCAATGAATTACATGCAGAATTAATTCTAAAACTGCTTCATATTTCTTTTATTTGGTCTCATTACAGAAAATAAGAGCGTTTTATTCTTGAAAAGTAGGTACTTCCATGCTGCATTAAGGCCGTATCAGATCAAAATTTTCGAGCAACGGAGCAGCAGCGGAAGAGCAGCATGCTGCCTCTTGTATCAGATCCGTTGTAGTAGCAACAGGCAGCAAACTTTTTTTACCGTGCAATATGAGGTGCCCCCGAACCAATTCTATTAATTTTTCTTCCAAAACAAAAACAAAAACAAACAAACAAAAAGCGTCTCAAAAAAGAAACTTTACTGAAATGTCAAAAAATGCTGCCTTATTGGGCAACAAAATTAGGATTAGGAATGAAAAAGCAGCGGCAGCACTCAGCGCTGCTTCTGTTGTCATGTGACCCGCGTTGACCAATAGACGCAGTTTGCTGCTGATATTTTTGTTACGCTGCTTTGGATCTGATACAGCCTTTACTTCCATACAAAAGTAATGCAAGGAGTAATGATTTGAGAGTTCTGTGTAATGCAGAATGGAGGCGATTGTTTACCACCTAGGACATCGCCTTGCAAATGTAATGCCTTATCTCCACTTGCTGAACGAGAGCTAGTTGCTACTCCAACTACTTTCGGAAACGATGGGTAATCACTTGCTTTCCCTACTGGGATGTTTCAATTCTCTTGGAAGTCCAACACCTTGACCCTAGGACCTTTGGTCCATTCACTGAGGGCTATAGTAGGGGAGCTGGCACTTGAAAAAATCGTGTCGTCCCAACCTTCTGCCGTTTGGTATATAAGCTTTTGAAGTAATTTTAAGCATTTTTTATAATATGACATTTTTGCGGGAAGTGGACCCATTTCGAGTTAGGGGTTTTGGGGGGTAAAAAGGGGGTTAAAATTGAAAAAAATTTCTGCCGCTGCGTATGTAGTTCTACTAGAGCTAAATAACCGTTTTCTGCCACTAGTATTTAACGGTTATTTAGCTCTAGTAGTACCTACATACGCAGCGGCAGAAATTTTTTTCAATTTTAACCCCCTTTTTACCCCCCAACACCCCTAACTCGAAATGGGTCCACTTCCCGCAAAAATGTCATATTATAAAAAATGCTTAAAATTACTTCAAAAGCTTATATACCAAATGGCAGAAGGTTGGGACGACACGATTTTTTCAAGTGCCAGCTCCCCTATTACTAGTCTTTTGCATTACTCTAGCTGTTGCTGAAAGTTCCGTAGGGTGGTAATTTTTCTATGTAAAAGCAAAAAAAATGTTTCCAGGAGTCTACGAAAGGCATGAGGAGAAGTCATTGAACCCTGCTTTCGAATGAACTGAATATTCTATGAGTTCAGGAATATTCACACTGTGCGAGGCTGTTCCTCAGTCGAGTTTTATCACTTATAAATGAGTCCCTAGGTAATGAGAATTGCTGCAGACTGTGCAAGTAAGCCAGCGGGTTAGTATGGTGCTACAAAAGTTATTTATTTCTGTGGAAAAGTCACGGGTTTAAAAGCATTCAAATTTTGGATGTTTTGATTCGAGAATAATCCATGTCACAAAGCTTCTCTGTGTTGCGATCTTGTTCTCGGAGCATAAGTTAGTGATCCGAATTAAAGTTGACACTTTAGTAGACTGTATCGTCATCAGGCCCAACAGATGGAGGCGCTGTGCTGTAAGTAGTGTGGCTGTTTCTATAATCCGTTGTTCGTTATCATTAATATTCCTATACAAGTAACGAAGTTCCGAAACCCTTACCTTTTTATTTTGTTTTATCATTATATAAAGCCATCTTTTAAAGACGTTCATACTTTTCGGTTATGCTGTACTCTGAATACAAATGAAGCACATTACATCGGTGTTATAAGAAACTTAAACTCCGTTCAACATAAAACCCAACCTTTATATCCATTCACTCTTATAAATTTTATTCTTCTCACATTTAAATGACCAAGTCGATGTGCTATCAAACAATTTACCGGTTACTATCACTTAACACAGAATAAGTCTTGGCTACGATTTAAATAATGATCATTTTACATCAAAAGCAATCAACTAAGAATCTCCATCGTCTACGTTGGTGAACGGTACCACGGCCAAGAATAGTTTTACGTAAAAAATCGATTTTCTTCTGTTTTTCAATTGTCAATTTCCATTTAAATTGCGGAAATATTCAAATCATACCAGACTCGGCCGAAGAAAATGGCAAGACGAGAGAAAAGTAGTCCAAATGATTCTAGCGTAAACCCGTAAAATTGACAGTTGATCTAAGATAGAATTGACAGAAGCGTTTTCACCCATTCCTATCTAGCGGAGACAGAAATTACGATAACGGCCATGGCTACTGTGGAATTTCACTGAAAACGAATGCAAAATATCTTGAATTTTATCCAAATATAGAAAATATCATGGGAACTACGTCGAATGAAATGCAGGTAAAATGCACAAGGCTTCACCGTAAGTCCGAGTCTCGTTGCCCGTATGACATCGGCCGGGAAACAATGAAACTCCATTAACCGCTGGATAATGCGCTCTGACCGCTTTTTGAGCATATTTTCCCTTTAGCCAAGCCGATATATAACCACTTGAAATCGTTCAATAAAAATTTGTTTTTACATACAAAAGCCGCAGTGAGTTTAGTATTATCACAAGAAAAAGGGCGGAATATGGCTTTAGCGTCGATCTTAAGCTGCATGCGCATGCGCTGCCAGCTCAGAAATAATAAAAAAGCCATCTCCAGAAGTGACGGCAGACCTTATTGAAAATCATGGAGCGCTCTGGCCAACTCATGTCACGGTTGTTAACTGAAATAATGCATCGCGCAGGTATTGATATACAATTAGAATTGCACCTGATTAGTGGAATGTGCGCTCCGCGCGCTCTCTGACTGGGGCTGACCGCGCTCTGACTGGTTGCCAGCTACCATATTACATGCTGCGCACAAGACTAGACTCTATCTCATATGCATTTTAATTTTACAATTTAGCTCGGTCTGCTCGGAGGTGCATTTTTGAAAGTACTAAATCCATACCGAATGCAATTTATTGATGGGCTGGAAATCGTGCGATTGTACGCGATGCAAGAAGGCAAGTCACAAATTAGCAGGAATTAACTTTTCATTTCTGTTGTTGTTTCCGAGCTGCTCTGATATGTTGAGTGTTAATTGGACGCGATTTGCCGATGGATGGATGCATTTCAAAAGTCGTGCAAGAAATTTAATTAATAAATTCATGTTTTATGTTTTGATGTATGGCAATTGTTAACCGAAGAAATATTATGTCCAACATGGGCTTATATAGCTGAATGGGGAGTGCAACGAACTGGTTCCGAGAGCTGTGCAGCTGTGAAAAGATCGTCGTTTGTATTATATTTATTACGATCATTTCTTATCAAGTTTTTATGTGGTTTTTCATGCCTTTAAGCTGGCAATTTTAAGTAATTACACATTTAAGATTATCAATTTTTCTGGCGGTATAACCGCTTTAGTCGGTGTTTCTATGCCTGTATTGAGAGCATGGTGTAACTTGGTAGAAAGCGAATTTGTCGTGAAAATTTCTTTTATTTGAGTTTAAAACCCTATCCTGAAAATATCTGGGTCTAACACAGAAAAAATGATCTCGGCACTAACATAATCAGAAACAAAAATTGCCTTTAGAAAAATTCCACTGCAATGATTTCTGACGTTTGATCTCTTTGGACACCTAAAAACCAGATTGAACCTCCATGAGGCCCCTAACAGCTGAACTGCATTATGGCGCTAGTCCATTGGCCCAGCTTCTAAATTAGCAGCTTGCAGCACTCCATGTGACGTTGTACATAAATCCTAGCTCCAATTCGCTATTCAAATAGGCACAATCTTCCTAATAACAAAGACAGTCAGGATTTGCCAAAATAATTTCTGTGTAGAGTGAGGCGATTGTAAGCAATGGAAACAAACAGAAAAAACTGGAGATGAAAACTGGAGGCTTAAATTGTGGCTTCTGTTAGTGCCTACCTACAATAAAAATTTCATGCAAAAATTACTATAACTTTTCGCGTAAATCTCAAATATGTAAAAACAGCCGTTTCAGGAAAAAAGTTTGAACAAGGCCCACAGTGGTGCTAGAGTTATTTTGAAAAGCCTTATTTATTCTCGAAGAGTTGCTCTACCAACCCATTTTCATGAAAAGTTGGTAAGGTTCGCCTAAAGGTGTTTTTTTTGAAAATCAATAAAAGTGCCCTGAAACAAGGTTCTACGATAATTACAGTCCCTGTAATTAAATGTCAAAAAATGACCACATTTCGCGGTTTTTATTTTTTTTGCAAAAACCTGTTGACCGACTTCAATTGTCCAAAACTCATATTTTTCATCTTTTTAAGCGCTATTACGTACTATTTTTTGTTTTTCAAAAACAAAATTTTTTCGCACCTAAAATGTTGAAAAACGTGTTTTCGCTACCATTATTACCTTTTTCCACCAGTTCTCCTGGACCGATTTTATCCAAACCACATTCTTTGAATTCCTACGATTTTTCTCTTAATTATAGCGTCCAAAAACCGCAGAGTAGATTTATTTCAACTTTTGAATACTTTTCCGCTATCTCTCCTGGACTATATATTATATAACCAACTAAACCGAAACTATCTTTGGACAAATATCAATTAGTAGAAAAAGGGCTGTGCCAAAAAACTAAGAACTAAGCCGCTGCGTGGAATCGAATCCCGGACTTCTTGTTTGGTAGTAGATCGCCTTAACTTAGTTTACTGATGCCTTGCATATTTTAGGTTATTGAAAGATTGAATTTTTTCACACATTCATGCTCTTCTATTTTTATTGTTAGTACAGGATCCGTAGAACAACGACCTTCACCGATCGAGTAACCGCATGAAATTTTTTTTCATGATAGATAATAGGCTAACAAAAGTAACGGTGATGGGTTGCCTAACGAAATATGTTCAAGGCTATATTTAATAGGCGTTTTTTCGCCATTTTCCGTCTTTTTCTCTATTTTGAGGAGAAACTATGCATTTTGGTGAAAACATCAAAAGAGCAAAGTTGCAGAGCATTCCTACAAATTCTGCCTTCATTGTTTTTTCGAATTCCGCATAGTTTCGCCGCTAGCGCCCGTTTTGCGCCTTTTTTCTTCACCTCCATTTTATGTGCCGTACACACGATCTCGATTTACACCTGTTAGTGTTTTACAAATGGAGTCAAGGTTGTCCGCCCGTTTTTGATTTATGGAGAAATATGGGCAACCTGCCTCAAATAAACGTGAATGACGCAGACGTCCAGAGGTAATGAGGGAAGAAATTGTGAAAGCCGCAGAAAGGATTGCCGTTAGAAAAGGCCCTGGGCTGGACGGTATACCAAACAGAGCGATCAAGCTGGTAGCCAGTGTGGCACCAGGTGGAAGGGTCAAAAGCTTGTGCTCCTTCCGAAGCCGCCGACAGGCCGATATGTTCTCTAAACAACATACAACAGATTACTCCCAAGCAGCGAGGGGACGGCAGCTTCTCGGAAAGGCAATTCTGTTTCAGAAACGCTAGATCGACAACGGATGCTATCAATGCGATGACTAGTCTAACAAGGGTAACAATGGCTGTGGATAAGAGTTGTGCATTGATAAATCTTCACTTGCAAAATGCTTTCAACACCGCTGTTATGTATAAAAATTGGGCAAAGATAAATTTTCCCGAATATCATGCTTATAGTCCGGGGAAAGGGTTGTTTTTTCTTGTTACACAGTCGCTATAATAGTCCAGGAGGGATAGCGCAAAAGTATTCAAAAGTTGAAATGAATTTACCCTGCGATTTTTTAAGTCTATAATTAAAAGAAAAATCTTAGGAATTCAATGAATGTGTTTTGGATAAAATCGGTCCAGAGAACAGGCCGAAAAAAGTTAAGTAGCGGTTTTCTCCACGTTTTAGGTGCGAAATTTTTTTTAGGAAAAAAAATAGTTCATAATAGCGCTTAAAAAGGCGAAAAAATGACTTCTGGACAGACAGACATCGAGCGTGCCAGACACGTGCCGTGGCAGACAAAATGATATTCTTCTATACAGTGTGTATGAACGTATTTATATCTACCGTGACACGACCGGGCAGGCGCGGACAGACACGGGCCGTTCTCAGTCAGTATTCGGCGAAAGAATTTTCGTCTGCGCGGTTCAAGTCTGTGGGTGTCTGCCGGGTAGTATGAATAGAGCATCGGAACCATGCAGACCTTTTTTCTTTTCTTCACGAAATGGAAAACGAAAAACTTTTTTTCCAACAAAAATACGCTAGATGTGCATAAACGGCGTCTGTCGGTATTGGGCAGGGCGCGTTTCTGGCACACTCGATATCTGCAGATATAAACGGAACTTAAGGCGGTTTGTTGTAATCGTTCCATGTCTCCGGTCTTTGGAATTAGGCTGTCCAGAGTTTCTTCTCCTATAGTGAGGAGGTATTGAAAGAGGTGGGGCTTGGTAGCCCCTCAGCGTAAGGCATTTTTTGGTGAAATCGTCTAACTGAGACTATACGCCAGCGCCACTACTAAATACCATGCGCTAGCCTACTTGCAAAGCTGCAGCATTTAATTGTAACCGTGAAAGCAATAAAACCCCCCACTGAGTGGTACTGTCTGGGCGTGATAAATTTTTTTGACAATTTCCTGATAGGTTTCCCTGGGTAAATAGGTCTGGTGAGTAATATCTCAGCGTCCGCAAAGGTTGCCGGCTGTGTAGAAGCTATCAACTGATAGGTTTCATTTCGTAATTTAGTCAGTGGGATAGATATATGTATTTTGAGGAATGCAGGTTTATCGTACTCACTGAGTCACTGAAGTGCCCTTTTGCAGCAACCTATGAAAGTATGCAGTTAAAATACTATATATTTGGGGTCTGTCCACCAAGGAATATCGGGACTAGCTCCAAGGTAGTTTTTAATTCCTCACTGTTATGACTCTCTAAAGGGTGAAGGCTTGGGAACCCCCTAAAATTCTTGATCTCTTAGACGAATTTTGTGGTTGGCTCTTGGAGTTTGCTTATTTGAGCGCGTCTTTACTCGCGGCTTTGCGTTAGTTCTCGGTCAAGTTTTTAATGACCTTGTAAACTTACTTGGCTAGTTTCAGGTAGGGCTCTTCCGCTACAAAGCTTTTTGAGGATAGGAGTAATCAGCGTGGCTCCTGGGTGTTGAGATGATGTTGGTACTGTGTATCGCGTTGAGGTTGTCCTACATATCAAGTGGTGATTCAGGGTCACTCGTTGTTTATTCTTGATGATGTTGTTGGTTCCGTTGAGGATTAGTAGACACTAATATTGAACAGAGGCACCTACAGGTATGCCCTCCGAGTGATGGTACGTGTAAGATCTGGGACGTTAGTGCCAGTTAACTAGACCCCCAAAGTCAGGCTCGACTTTAAACTTTAAGAGTTTTGGAGCCGTATCCAACACGATCCTACTGGCTGCGCCAATTTGGTATATATTTTTTTAAGTATATATTTGAGGTCGTTTGTTTTTTATTTAATAACCAACAACTATTTTCATCAAATCCGTTTTATTTTTTTTTCTACTTTTTTGGTTACACTTACTTATGGTTTTTTTCACAGTTTTACTCTTACTGCTAACATTTAGCTTCTACAATTTTGCTTTTACCTTGGCAGTAGATCAGTCAACTTCGGCAGACTGGTTACTATCTTTCATGCAGTGGACGCGTACGGTATATTGGCATGCACCTATGAAAACTTAAGAAAGGACTATGCTAACAAGCAGACCTTTATACTATCTGACAGCTAAGTGGTAACCAGAGTGTGAAAGTCTCTTATACCCCGGCCGACCTGCGCAAGTTCGAGCAAATTAGTCTACTGAGCTTAAATTTTTGCCTGATTTCCCATACGTTTTCACATTTTGAAGTCAGAAAAAGTCTGATTTCGCCCAACAGAACATGAAATCAGGCTTGAAAGTAAAAGCTCGCTCAAAAGAGAGTAATCAACTGAAATAGTGGAAAGCCATTCCAGGGAGCTTTTGCATTTCTGCCTTCTGGCGAAAAAGCAACAACAATTTCAAGCACTGAACTCGACTTTAGCCGGTGAAGCCACTTATGCGGATTGAATTGAACTTGATTAAACTGAGGCCGGTGAAACCGGGGTATTACGACCGAGTCCAAATTAGTTAGGGATTGCCAACGTTCCCTTGATGGTAAATAAATCGGGTCACCCTTACGTTGATCCCGGCCAATCAGGACTTCGCGGGCAATGACAAGGTCCTGAAGTAGTGGGCTGCTTATTGTAAAATAGGCCCGTTTTACTCCTTGGACTTCACTGAAAGAAAAAATATAAGATTCAATTTTGAACTTATGCGTCATATTTTGGGTGTCATAAACCCATTAATTCATTTTTCGATTTGGATGAAGTCATGGACATTATTTTAAACTCAAAATACCTTCCCAAATATGTCGATTCTTTTTTTAATCTTCAAATTTCCTATTTCTGTAATTTGTAAGTTTTTAGACTCTAATGCGAGTGGTCGCACACTTTCTTGTTTTTTTAAAAGACGGTCTTTATTCGAACCCCAGATTTAACGAACAATTGTCGTTTAATTATCTTATAATTTCTTAACTGGGGAATTTTCTGTGGAGCTTCAACTTTTTTATGACTTTATTAAAAGAAAATCGCTTTGAAATTTGATATTATTTCCCAACAAAACCACCTTCGAAAAGCTGTTACACCACTTCACATATTTCGTTATGCATTCTGCATTCGTTTATGAATAAACCCAATTTAAAATATTCGAAATTAATCGAGAGACCAAACATTTTTACATCACTTAGATTCCCGTAGAAAAAGCACCACCTGCTGATTAGCAAATTAAAGCCGTTATAAAAGAAGTAGTAGATTTATAGATTGTATTCACAAAACTTTTATCGGGCAGCATCTGATAGCAGCAGTCGTAAATCTACTTAATGTGACCACCTTCAGGAAATCCCCATGTTTATAGATCACTTCTCCAAGCCCAGAATAGACGAAGATTAAAAATTCCAAAATTCAAAAGCGGTCGTCTCTTAGAACATCGAAATAGATTGAGCCATTCCAGATAGCAACATTCCTGGAACTTATTCAATTATCACAACACCTGGAACTGATTTGGGCACAGCCGTGACATAAGAGGACGCGTCACAAAACATATTTGATTCTTTTGTTGTTAGGAACCCACGCTTAGAGCAAGGAATTTTTGGGATATCAATCAAAATTCACCAAAACGATCGTCGCAATTCGCGGCATTCGCCGCAATCTGCATTCGCTTAATAAGACTCTATCAGAGACGCAAAGGTCGCCTTAATGCACTCGTCTCGGGAAAGTGCAGCGGATGCCTTAAAATGGGACTCGTTTGTTCTTTAAAGCGAATTAGTCCGCTCCAGAGTTGGCCTGCACTTCGCCGCGGATTTATCGGAGGCTGAGATTTACATGAAAGATAACATAAAGTGGTTGAGCAACGGATCTTAATGCATTCAACTTGTTGCCGGCTAACAAAGAGTCAGGCCATGTTGCCGTCGAGTGCATTTCCAGCTTTGCCTATGTTTAGATTCTGCATGCTGCAAGGTGCATTCACTTGCAGTACAATGACAATTTTTACAAATGTTTTCCCACTGTTTTAGTCTATGAAACACCTTCGTTTCTGGCTACGTTTATTTTTTGTGCATTAAAGTATTGATGTCATTTTGCGATTTTGTACTTGGCTGGTGGCTGTTTCCTTAAGAGGTTAATAAAATTTGCATTTGGCAAGAGTCTTTAATGGCTACCTGGTGCCACATGTTAATTGCTGGAATTAAATTTATATTATCAAATTCGTGTTTGTTTGAGACTTGAGTTGGCCGTAAAAATATATTTAAATAGCGTTTACTTATGCTCCATTTATGGAGACCACTGGTTTTTGTGCAAAGAGGTTGCTTTAATAACTGATATGATACAATATTGTGGGAAATGAAAGAAACTTTGTCGTTTACACAATCGCATTATTCGTGCTTTGTAATGGAAACCAAAAATACTATGTACATATAATTTTTATATCTAATATAAATCACTAATGAGTATCGTAATCTTGTCGTAGAACTTTGGCCTTTTGCAGTCTCTTTTTCCAGTCGTGTCTAGGTCATGCTAATTTTCTTCAGGGTTTTATAGGAAGTTTTCGGATACATCTTCCAAAATGTCATCCATCCCTCTATTTATTGGTCGTACTACGCTTCCTTTTCTTGTTGATCTACCATTAAAAATTCGAACTAGCATTCCTTCTTCCTACAATATATCGGAGCAATCGTAGTCTGTTCAGTTTTATGCGTATAATTATATTTCTGTGGTGCTAAGGCAGAACCCGATATGTCAAAAAAAACAATTTTTCGTTTATATTGCCAACAGTCGAAAGTTTATGAATGAAAATGTTCCCCAAAGCCAAAATTGTAGACTGTTTCTTTAAAATAATTTAGATCAAAACTAAAGAGTCCAATATGTTCATATGCTTACAATACTGCGATGGCACAATCCAATATTACTTGACCCAATATCAACAATTACCTATTTTGATATATCGGGTCCTGCCTTAGCACCTCAGATTTATTTCACTGCCCTTGGTGGCAGTAAAAACATGTGGTCCTTGGTAACTGTCAGCAAGAAGAATGTTACCACTTCTACAACCACTTCTTTCATTTATTAGGGGGAGGTGATAACAGAAAGAAAATCTGAGGACGACTTATTGGCGTCTCTGTTCGCCTCAAATTATTGTTTAATCTAAACTACTATGCCAGCCCTGTGTCCGTCTCTCTAATGTTCGTCTCGCTAATTGGCCGGAGTTTTCTTCAAAACCAGTAAAGTGTATAGATATATCAAAGATCTCCACGTCAGTGAATCTACCGGGCCTGATAATATACCCCCATTGTTCCTGGAAGAATTTGCCCCACCTTTGGCTAAACTCTTGTCGCACTTCTCCAGAGATTATCCAGGCTCTTGGAAACTACCTCATGTTAAGGATCTGAAGCCCACATCGAAAAAATTGACTCCAATAACCGCTTTCACTACCGACAAATAGCAATCACATCTATTCTCTCAAAAATCACCTACGCATTGCTGTGTTGAGTAAACTTCTTGCTGTGTTGAGTAAACTTCTTTCTTCCCTGCAAACATTTCGATTCGGAAACGATTCGAGAACGATTTGCCAAAAGCGAAAGCTTGCTTCGATCTCGGACTCGTTAACGACTCGTAAACGAATTCGAAGGCAATAAAAGCGGAGCAAGAGATCGAATCGCTTTCTCGTGCTAATAACGAATCGCATGCTCGTATCGATAGCAAATCGCTTCTGCGCCGAAAATCACTCCGCCGAGCAAAACAAGTCAAAAGCTCAAACTTTCCAAACAAATCGTTGAAGAGAAACCAAAGGCTCTCAAAATTTCCTCTCAATAGGACTTCAAATCGGTGAAATGACGTTATGTTGTTAGTGTTATTTGGAGATTTGAAGTCCCATTCAGGGGAAATCGGCTCTCAATATTTTTCTACAGCATGAAGGCTTTGGGAGAAACAAATCAACCAGGAAAGCTTTCATGTTGCGTTTTGAATCTATTTCTCGTACCGTTCGCAAGCATTTTTCGAATCGAGAATGGTCCGAGAAAGCGAGCCTTCGAGAAATTGTTTGCAGGGTTTCTGGCCAATTCAATTAATGTGGTATTGGATGATTCAATTAATGTAGTATTGGATGACGTCAATCGCCCACCATTTCGGCCGGTACTCCCCAGGGTCAATTCCATCATTCGCTCTTTTCCTAATCTTGATTTATTAATCATCTGCCCCAACCCACTTCACAGCGTCGCTAATAACGGTACCCTACCAATCTCGTACAGCATCCCAGAGTTCAAACGTAAGGTTCATTGACTTCTACTCGAGCATCCTCCCACCCCTAATCTATCCTGTTCTCTTCTATGCTTCAAACTAAGTTCTGTTTTTTTGTCCTTTAGTAAGTTATTGGGTCCAAAAGTAACGAACCGCGATTCATTACTAATAATCCCTCTCCCAAAAAGTTTTAGAAAAATAAATATTCAACCCCCACCCCAAAAGAGAGGTGATTCTCTTTCTCTCTTTCTCACTTCGAAGCTATAAAGCTTCCTACCCCGACGAGCTTTCCAGCTATAAAAGAAACCGCTTTACCATGCCATATTCAGCCTTTCACCAGACTCCTTCCCGGGGAGGTCATCTTCTCCGGTCCTATACCGTGTCGAGGTGTGTCGAAGGTGGAAGCACGGTCAGACCATACACAGAACACATACAGACCACATACCGACCACAACCTACCTGTGGAATGTTGCCCAGGCCTTGTCGAGGTGTACGATCCAAGTAGGTAGTTGCTTAGCGATACCCATAAGAGGCATGTATCTAGAGATAATAAGTGGCCACCACGAGGAGGTTATGATCGTACTTCCACCAGTCCGGGATAGTTACGGCACGCGCTTATTTAAATATACTGCATGTTGCTCCCCCTACCGATGGCTAACCACCCAAACTAAGCTTGCTACTAGACATTGCGCGCCATGACCTGAAACATATGACTGGTGCTGGTGGCACATAGAGAAATTCCTATGCTCGGGTTTTCTACATAAAAAATACATTTCTTCAATCTCTTGTTCGTTCTAATGCGCCATTCTTTTTAATTAACCATTGCAGGCACAAAGGTTTTAAGCCATTTTCGTATCATTTACACACAAAAGCCTTGGTTTGTCTAACGAACGCATTCTGGCGCTTTAATAGTATATAATAAAAGAGTGCAGATTTTGTTTCCAACCGGGATCGCGTCTTTCCACAACCTGGAGTCGCCGAAGAATTGTTTGCACCTGATATAAAAGGCTAATGCACTACACATCTTTCATCGTGTTTCCTCTTCGGCTCTCGATCTCAATCTCTTCAGGCACTATTTCTTATTCCGGAAATCGTTGTAACAACCCACTTTTGTAATCATGTGAACACTATACACTGTAAAATTTTCCACCATCTAAGATCCCAATCTGGCAACACCATAATCCATTCTTTTTGACTTCAACTCAATCAAAGAAAACCTCAACTCAGTATTATTGGTTTTTGATAAGAACTCCAATTTATCTAGACGTTTCGAAATTTGATCGACCTTAATACGAAATTTCATCATCTCCTATTTTTTATTACGTACACCCAGCCATAACTCCCAATGATCAATTGGCACTCGTAAAATCCTTAAAGCTCGGATTGCATTTGTTGTAGTGCCTTTGATAACACCTCATACGTGCTGCTATCAAAAGCCCTGATTCCTGCACCATGAGAAGGAGAAGATTCCTGCACCACGGCATACATCTTCTATCACAGTCAAAGACGTTAGAGCTTGCTCACAAGAAGGAATCCTTTCTTCACTCCTATGTTCTATCATGTACTAACTTCGTCTGGATTTAACGCCCATCGTGATAACGGTTTAAGGTAATTAATGCAAACGGTCCTCCTGAGTCAGAACTGATGCATAAATATGCACTGTAAAAAATTTCTGTGGTAATTTTACAAAAAAAATACTGGAAGTTTTATTCACAAGCAGTTTTGTAAATTTGCATGATATATTATTAGGAATATTCCTAATCTACTTTACGCATTAGTTGTTAATATGTAGTAAATATACATTATTTGTGGGATGTAAAAATACAAATCACTATTGGAGCTTTTACTTCATAGTTTTGTAAATTTCCAAACCTCTTGTGTTGTAACTTTTTACCCGTGAGGGTTACAGGGAAACACGGCTAAAGATTCCCACCCTGTGCCAATGTGCTTGGCCCTGCTTGAATTATTTTCAAGCGTCAAATTTTATTCCTAGTTTACCCCACTCCCTATATATAAAAAATAGCATTTTGCTCGCCATGCCTTGTTAAGCATGTACGTGAGGCAACGCCTATCAAAATTTCTTGGCTGTTACAAGAACTGCCGAGACCCTGATCAAAGTCAAAGGTCTGACCTTAACTTAAGAACAATCGGATATATATGCTTAGTATTCCATTGTTACCTGTGAATTACATCCATGAGAGGAAAAATTTAAACCTTACATTCCAATAACCAATTTGTAATTTTACTGAAAATTTATGTTCTAAAATTACGCCTCTTACTGTAAAATTACAGTATAAAGTGTATAAAGTATAAAGATTTTTTTAGTACGTAACATTGATAAATATACTAAGAAATATTGTAATTTTCCTACATAAACGTTTTAGAAAATACACAACACTGTGTAAAATATACGTCACATTCATGTAATTAACATTTACGTCATGCAGTATTGGAGATTCCCAATTTCTTTATGTGAAGTTACTAAATTTATAGTAAAATTACAATAATTGCGTAGTAAATTAGTATTTCATATCACGATTTGTAATTTTACTGTACATTTGCACTGTAAATTTACATATTTTTTTACAGTGTGAAATAGAGTCCGATCCAAAAGAGATGAGGTTTCTCAAAAATCGCATTTTCCATGCGCAGTGAGAATAACAACAGATTTAGAAGGGGAAATGTGAAAATACATAAACGCATGTCTTTTCCCGATATGCGCAATGTTTATTTGTGTGTAATTTTCATTTCCCCACATGCGCGAAGAAAACCTCAACTGATTCGGATCAGGCTCTACTCACTAACCCTGACAAAACAATGCCTGTACTATACGAGAAATATGAACCTGAATCTAGCTCTTCCAACCATGAATGTTGTGACTTTAGAGTAGAGAAGCAAAATACGTGGGAGCAATAGTCTCTCTACTCAAATCTGGGTAATCGAACCGAAGTTCAAGTTAGAACCATAGTTACCTAGGCTGCTCCATTGTAATGTGGTATGACTTTAGAGCAAAATTGAAACGGGCAGATAATTATAAAAACTACATACAAGATATTGCCTGCCTAATTCTTTCAAGAGCAAAGAGTACCCTGTTCTACTGCAGCTAAAAAGCTGTCTCAAGTCTACCCTTCAATACTCTACCTTCAGACTTTAATTTTCCAACAAAAAATTTATATTGGATATAGGTTGTTGCAAAGGATGGAGGCAGGTCCTTCTGGATTTATAGCCTGGTAAGCAGAGGACACGAAATCCGATTTGGGAGTTGGATTAGGAGTCTATGGCCTCGAAGTCACTAAGTAACTAATCAATACTCTTTCAAGCTGAGGGTACCGCCATAGAAAAATAACCCAAGAGTATAGACACTTGACGCACTCCGGCGCTCTTTACCTATATTCTTATTTTATTAATACAGGAACTTTTAGTTGACGGCCCACGCTTTTTTACATTTAAGTAAGTTATATTTATAATTTTTACCAATGACCTCATTAATTTTATTTTGAGCTTGATTTCTAAAGGTAGGCTGTTCCCATATACTGGCTGAAGCAATAAAGACTTTACATTCAAAATTATTTTTTAATTTTTAGTTCATTTTAAAATAAAAGCGTATTTTTTAGATTTTTTAAACTATTTATTTTTATTTTCTACTTTTTAGTCTATTATATGTCTATTGTGTGGCAGCCGCCCTATTAGTTTTAAAATGACGTCACACAGGCTACCCTTCCGCCCTTTGTGTTGGCCGCAATTTTGAATTTGGAATGGAGCCACACAGCTAATTGTATTCTACTTGTCATACCCTTTCAGTTGATACCCATGTCTCGGCGTCGGGGAACACAATTTCAAAATTCTCCCGCCATCTTGGAACCGCTATCTTGATTTTTTTTATAAAAAAGTCAGGTTGCATTGCGAACTATGCATATGTGCAAAATTTGAAGTTGATAAGTATATTTTCTAATTTCTAGTCTATTATATGTCTTCCGCCATTTTGTGTAGCCGCCATTTTGAATTTGGAATGACGCCACACAGCTATTTGTATTTTACCTGTCATACCCTTTCACTTGATACCCATCTCGGGGCTCGTAGAACCCAATTGCAAAAATCGGCCGCCATCTTGGAACCGGCATCTTGATTTTTTTTACGAGATGGTTAGATTGCATTAGCCGTGTTCCTTTTCTACTTTCAAGTACTCCGGAGTAAAAAATTAAAGGAACGCCAAATTTGTCGATATGAGTAAAACCTATGAGTTCTCTGTGAGAGCAGGAGTAGTTCCAAGTAAATACGAGTAAAAAAGAGGAGAAAAGGAACACGCCTATTGTCATCCAAACTAAACGTGTATGCCCAATCGGAAACCGGGAAGTGGGTCAAATTTAACTTCCAAGATTTTTTTACATAGTTACAAGTGAAGCTAATATAAAGCGTATAAAAAGTAGAAATTAAAAAAAAATTTAAAAACAAGCTTTTATTAGATAAATTAACTAAATTTTCAAATATGCGTTAATAAGATGAACTAAAAAGTATAAAATAATTTTTTTAATCCATCTGTATGTAACTACAAGTAAAAGCTTGGGGCGCTTCGTTAACAAATGTTTCAGATATTATAACAAAAATGAAAAAAAAATATTATGATTTAACTATTAAATACTAAAATTAAATAGGATAGAGTTTGATAAAGCGCCCCAAGCAAGCTTTTAGTTGTAGTTACATACAAGTGGATTAAAAAAAATTATTTTATTCTTTTTAGTTCATCTTATTAACGCATATTTAAAAACTTAGTTAGTTTATCTAATAAGAGCTTTTTTTTAAAAAATAATTTCTTCATCAATTAAAATGCGTTTTAATAGAAAATTACAGATTACAATACAATGGTTATACTAAACAGTCCCTCCGAGGTGGCAATGGTTAAAAATCCATTTAAACATTTTAATTATTTATAACAATATAAATGTTCATAATTTCTATTGAATCTATTTGTTTAAGAAGATAAAATGAATAGAAAGTTAAGGTTCTAGCTCAAATACAACCGGAGTTATAAATTTTTAAGCCAAAAACCACCAAAATCTCAAATTGTCCACTCTCAACTTTTCCGTATGACTTCTCAAACGAAGTGACGAACAGTTCTAAAATTAAAATAAATTTATAGGGAAAGCAAAGTTTTAAAGAAAAAAATCTGATCTTGGTCCATCAGGGTAATATTTATTTCAATCTCTGCAGTACACTCGTGGATTCTATCTTGGCTTGAATTCATTGCAATTTTAGCTGAAATCCTGGTTTAAGTATATTTGCTGGAATTTGTTTCCCTAAAAGAGCAAAAATTAAACAAACTATTGATTAATTCAGAAAATTGTCGAAATATTTATTTGTAAATTGCTTACTCAAACAAAGCAAGAATTTCTGAAATATAAGTCCAAAGAAATTCACTCTTAATTGGAAAAAAACACGGCAAAAACAGCATCCGCCATAGACAAAACAAATTTATGTAAGTAAACACAAAAATGCTTTCATGAACTAGATTTTCACGACACACAAAAAGAAGTGAAAATGAACAAAAATCAATGAGTTTTTCCCCCAGAAAATCAAAACCTAAGAAGAAATTCTCTTCGCTCTCGTTACTCGAAGGAATTAATCTTAAGTAACGGACATAAAAGTTAAACAATAGAAAAATCCATTACACGCAACTTAAGATCAATTTTCACACTTTTCTACCTGAACTCGTCATCATTTTTGTGGTTGAAATGCCGCAGGTGAGCCCATCTCATGCCCATCCAATTCTCAAGACATTACGTAAAAAATCCCAGTCGATTTCAGGTAAGACGAAGAAGAACAATGAAGCGGCCACGAAGATCCAGAAACGTACAGGTTACTCTGAAATGTTTGCTGAAGATGGCTGGAAGCCACGGTGTATGCCATTCATTGGGGAGTTGATCGCGCAAAAATGCATACAACGACAAGAAATGGCCATTGGCATACATTTGGTGGAGGTGCATCACAGAGCGAATGGAGGGCATGCAAATGCCAAGATAAGAAGCCGAGCGAAGACATGAGGGCTTTCAAGAGAAATTGGAGCCTCACTTTTGTGCCACTGACGCCAGCAGCCCCAGGGCAATTCTCGGAGTCGCGTCTTCATGCTGCACAGATAACTGCATTAAAATCCGCCCGGGGGCTGTGCAGGCTGCAATTTATGCAACTATGCACTTTGGCTGCATGTTTCCGCGCCATCTTTCGTGTTCGGGCTGTGGTGTATTTGGGAGAAGATACATTAATGTCCTCTGGTTGTAGCTAAATGAGAAGAAATGCGGGTAAACATTCTCACAGGTTTTCCATCTCTAACTGTAAATAAACATCATACAAGATCGCTTATAGCCAAGATTAAGACAGAGATTTGCCGTTCTGATCTTTGCGAATATGAGAGCTGTTGCTATGCGCCAACATATGATCCAGCACAGAAGGCTGGCGATTGCGATAATTGTGAGCCCTGAGGAGGCTGCGATTTTTGAGGAATTATGACAAGAAGTGCCTCTTCCTTTCGAACAATAATAATCCGTATACGTGCAGATGCGATCTTCTTCATCACCTGAGTCATTCTTACTCCAATCGTGACATCTTCAACTGCTGGTCCTAGAGAGACGGCGTTGCTGATGTGAACAGATTCGGTCACGATCAGCTTATAAATAACTCAAACAATGCTGACGCGGCACCATTCTACGCGCAATGACGCATTTCTATTGTCTCAGCGGAGGACTGTGCCCGGTTGCGAAAGGCATTTGTTAAAGAAGACAAAAAAATACATCCATCTTAAGTTCGGCAACATTCCTTTCAACACCTGATGATGACAAATGAATTTTTGATTGATTTATACCTGGCCACTGAGGTTGGATTACCGATTTTTGTTTATTCAATGCGAATTAAGGCAGATCGCAAATGAATTTGTGCTAATGGCAGATCTATTATGAAAAAATTCTTAGAGATTACAAAAGGTAAAGGGGATTTATTGAAGGATATTCTGAGAAAAAAATAATCTTTTGATTACGAACAGGAAGTACCTTTGAAATGGTTCACGCCTATTGAAATTCGTCAGCTTTAAGAATGCCCAAATTATTATGTATAGGCGTGTTTTGATTACGACAGGGTAAATATGGTTGAATTAAGAAGTATTTTGCGTCTTGCAGAATACATTAATGTACGTGGGGTTTGTTTGCGCATATAATGGCGGAATAGACGGATTTTTGATCCACAGTCGGCAAAACCAAAATTTTTTTTAAAGTTGATTTTTATTTCACTCTGATATTTTCTTGATTGAATTGGGCATATTTTAAATCATCTCCCAACATTTGTAAGCTTTTATTTATTTTTTTATTTATTTATTGAACAAGGCACACTTGGGTTGGATGTCAGTAGGGATATGTATCAATATTTTTTTACGCCATGTTTTGTTAAGGATGGATGTTCTGTATTGAAAACCACACAACATCTGTTAACAGGTCCGTTCTTAGCGTATTATGTGCGATGTGGATAATCCTTAAGCAGTTTCATGGGTCTCGTCTGTCGGACATCGTCATAGAACTTAATTTTATCTGACAGAAAATGTACTTTGAGAGTGGTATTTAAAGTAGGGATGTTACGAATGTCACATTTTGCGAATGCGAATGTTCGGAATGCGAATTTGCTAATGCGAATGCGAACGCGAATGTTTAGGAATAGCATTAAACAAATTTAATTAAATTAAGGCCTCTTTTTTTATTTCTTACAATTAGATATGAAAAAATATTAGAACAATAGATCTTTTTTTTACAGTAATGGTATTCTTTCTTCTCGTATTTAATAGTCAAAGTTCAAGAGAGGAATATTATATTTCTATGTGGCGATTTATAATGGCCCCTATTTATATATAGGCCGCGGCAGGCCATGGCCTGAAGGTTTCTTGCCTTGAGGGCAAATATAACCACCACACACAAATATAACCACATCGTCAACTGGATTGGGCCAGAAATCCAAGAAAACTGACAAACATTTTTTTGTGTGTGAGTATTTATCTTCAGTCGGTGCCGGTGGTCGGCGTACTCCCGAAGACGAAACGAAAACAAAACCGTTTTATCAAAATGCTACCTGGCAACACGATATCGTCTCGTTTTCGTCTAAACAAACGATGAATAATTGTAATCGTCTTCGTTCAGAGGTTAGTGCTTGTTGTGTGTCAGCTGTTTTGAGGTTAAAATGCAACTTGGGATTGTTAATTATTTTGATAGTTTTAATTTATTAACTTCCCAGTAGGAAGTTATTGTAATCGGTCCGAAAATCGGATTCGAAATTTTCAATGTATTCACACGTTTCAAGGTCCCAAAAGCATTTTAAGCAAAAATTTGAGAAGAAATGTGTGTGTGTGTGTGTGTGCGTACGATTGTGGTCATTTTTTCCTGCACGATTTCGCGCGAACCGAAAAAGATATCGACTTCGTTCAGGTGCCGTTCGAAGCGTGTTCAAGGAAATATGATCTGAAAAGATTTTCATAAAAATTGGTCGAGCCGTTTTTTTGTTTGAACGACTTAAGTGATTTTTGTACCAGCACGATTTCGCGCGAACCAAAAAAGATATCGACAAGGTGCCGTTCAAAGCGTGTTAAAGGAAGTATGATCTGAAAAGATTTTCATAAAAATCGTTCGAGTCGTTTTTTTGTTTGAACGAATACTGGGAAGTTAATCTTGTGGACCGAAAGGGTCAAAAGCCACATCCCAACTAGTTTTGCATATTAGGTCAAAAATTACAAACGCAAGGCAATACACTACAATCGTCTCCAGGAGTAGGAAATATATTCTCGTCTCTGAACTTCTATTCAGTCAGTCTGAAATTTTCGTTGAGGTCATGAACATTTTTGCACTTGAATTAACAACCCGCTACACTAAACTGTCGTCTTCGCCTGGGTGTATGTAGGGAATCATGAAGACACCTGCAGTCCACGGCCTGTCAGGCGTATCCCTCAGTAAGACTGAGCAATATATGGCCATCATCGGGCGGTACCTGCTAACTTCACCTAAAAGGCTATGGCCTGCCGGCGGCCTGTTGTGAATGAGGCCCTAAGGGGCTCATATATAAGGCCGGCTGCACTGAACAATTGCTCACTCTGAACGTTGGCCAATAGAGCGCTCAGATATTTGCGACGCAGTTATGTCAATTTGTCGTATTTTAATTTTATTTTCCACGAGAAACTACACGACGTACACCCATTCGCATTCGCAAAATATTGGCATTGCTTGATGCGAATGCGAATGTCGATGCGAATGTTTAAAATGTTGCGAACATTCGTAACATCTCTAATTTAAAGGGCACAATACACAAGAGCTCCATTCGACCACGCCAGGCCAAAACAAAAACAATTTGTTCGAAATTTCGAGTGCATACAAATTGTTGTTGTTTTGGCGTAGCGTGGTCGGATGGAGCGCTCGTGTATTGGGCCCTTAAAACGTCTAAGGTTAAGGCATGAGATAAGCAATTTTCTCGTATAGGACAGTGGCTCATGCTCGTGTAGGGTGGTATTCTGATGACTGATTAAATCCTGTTACTACTTACCTACGTGGAAAATTGGATCCCAGATCGGGCAAGCTTATTTCAAGATTGGACGGGCTAGAAAACAGAAAAGAGTTTTGGTAATTCACACACTGCCGAATTCTTTAGCTTTTCTCCTAATAGCTTGTTGGCTCCTGGCAATATGGTTTAAAACCTTGTCGTTAATATAATAGAACTTGTTTTTGCGTGAGAAGGTAATTTCATGGCATTTATTGATGTTGAGTTGTAGTTCAATACATTCAGTTTCTACACGAATACATCTGTTTGGTACCTATGGCTTTGTAGATTTTTAAGGGATGAATCGGAGATAAATATTACGAACAGGAGCGGCTTAGATCACTGCACTGCGGGACACTGGAAGTTACTTCGATTTCCTTTGATTGAAACCTAACCACTTGAGTTCTTTCGTTGAAATATGATTTTATCCATTCAAGGGCAGGATATTCCAAATTTAAAAGGTTTTTCTATTAAAATATGGTCAACACGATCGAAGGCCTTGCTAAAGTCGTCGTCGACTTCGTCGATTTGATGACCGCTCTCCATAAAACATAAAAGTTCAGAAGTTTGAGGTTTTATTTTTATGTGAAAAAAACCAAGCTTAGGAGTCACCCTTTGTACTTTACCAGTCTGTCATGTCGGTTAGGTCATGGCGCAATGTGTAGTAGTAAGCTTGGTTTGAAAGATAGAGGGGGAATAGCTAAGGTTAGGGGGTTTGGGGGTGCTCGAGGAAATGTTGATGAACCTTACGTTTCAATTCAAAAATGTAATAGCGATAAAGAATAGAGAGGGCTGCTACATTCCTACGGTGGCTTCAAGGATCTATAGAGGCGCGAAAGGGGCCATCACCAATGAGTTTGATGGCACGATTTTGCGCCTTGACGAACCAGCCAATGTGGTTTTTGGGGCGCCTGTCCAGATATGTATACGAAATGTATTCAAGACGGGGCCAAATGTAGGATATGCAGATAATAGTCAGGGCGGCTGGCTGGAGGAGGAACTTGCATCCCTTAAGAGATAGGAGGAAGGTCGGTGTTAGCTTTGGTCGATTTGATATCCTGGGTGATCGAAGTGGACATCAGTCTGGCACGTGCTTGTCTTATATTGTTGAAGGCGTAAAAGTAACGCAGAGTACCATCATCAGCGAAGCGAACGGCCTTGTCTGGATTCGTGCTATCGTTCGTTAGAACGGCTCTATCTATTAGAGCGGCTCTATCTTGTCGAAAACAAGTTTTTCAAAGAGTTTTGGAATTGAAGGCAGTATCGCAACTCCTCTGTAGTTGTCCACAAGTTGCTTATCAGATGACTTATGGAACAGTGTGATATAGAATTTCTATTAAAGATAATTTAAAGAGGGAGTAAGATTTGGATCGAGATATGTAAAAGACTAGGAGGAAGATGTCAAGATTGTTTAATTAAACCAATCATTATGTGGTGGGCCGTCAAAGATAGATTGTTTATGAGTTTTGACATTTCTGCACTTGCAAGGTAAGGTAAACTGCACTCGATTTTGGGCAGATTTCGTTAGGTCACCAGGAGCGTGTGCTACCATTTGTCATTGTTAACGGATATCCTGAAGTTTTTCACTTAACGAAAGCGAAAAATTTCTATGATGTTTTCTCCGATGGTGTTTATGAATGTGGTTTAGGCCCCACCTGACCCAAGTGAGACTTCTGAAGCTAATCTAGCATATTCCCATAATTGAGCATTTGCATTAATATTTTTTTTTATCATCTTAATATATAAAATCTACGTGTCACAATTTTCGAATTTAAAGTTTTATTGGTAGAGCGTGGAATGACTGGCAATGTCTGTCTGAAATCACCAGATAGTATTAAGAGAGTACCACCGAATTATTTTGTTGTTGCTATTTAAATCTTGCATAGTTCTATGGAATGCTTCGAGTGAATGATTATGAGCCATACTACACTCATCCCAGATAATGATCGAACTCTTTTACAATACTGGAGCCATTCCGCTTTTTTTATTAATGTTACACATTATGTTTGGTTTGTTATGAGCATCTAACGGCAACTTGAGTGCTGAATGTGCTATTCGCCAACCATCCGAAAAGTGGCAGCAATGCCCGACGATGCAATTGCCAAAGCTATTTTCTGCTGCAAGATTAATAATGTCAGGAATAGGAGGTTCTACCTCGACTCAGACAAATACTCGAGGTAAATCCACTATTGAATTGTTTTCTAAATATGGCTTGCCCTCATGTAAAATAACAGCATATTATCGAAGCTTACCAATGATTTACCTTCAGTATCGATTACTTCAGAAATAAGGCAACAAATGTGGATCGGGACAATTTCATGCCCACTTCCAAGGTAATTGCAAGATAACTTGGAAGGTTCATGAGCAGAATTTTGAAGTTGACAATCGTTGAGTCGTACCCTATTCGCCATTATTGTTCAAGACGTTCAATGCTCACATAAATGTTTAATTTTATTTATTTATTTATTTATTAACGGCCAAACAAGGCACACTTAAACTAGGTTAACATTGGCTTAGCTAATAAAAGTCATATAAAACACGACGACAATATACACTAGCAACTTAAATTTATGTTAGTGTAAATGATTAAGATGCGAAAGGACATTTCTTTTAAAGGAAGATTTGTTTAAGGAAGGAGAGAAACAGGTACTAAGGCTATTAAATACTAGACAACATCTATTAATCGGATTGTTCATTGCATACCTGGTACGATGGCAATATTCCTTCAGAAGTTTCGTTTGTCTTGTATGCCGAGCTTCATTGTTGAATTTGATTCTGTCCGACAGGGAGTGTACTTTGATGTTACCAGTTAAGATATCAAAAGTGAGACAAGAGATAATCATTTTTCTTCTACATGAAAGGGGTAGGAGGTCCAAAACTTTGAGTCTGGTTTCATACTGTGGAAGGCTTCGATATTCATAGGGGTCGTGCAAATTTCTTAAGGCGAAGAGAAGAAATTGCTTTTGTATGGATTCAATCCTGTCACTGCTAACTTGAAATATAGGATCCCATATTGGGCAAGCATATTCAAGGATAGGGCGTACCAATGAACAGAATAGGGTTTTTGTAACCCAAACGTTATTGAATTCTTTAGCCCTTCTCTTTATGAAGCCTAAAAGTTTATTGGCTCTGGCAGTAATGTTATCGTAGTGTAGATTAAAATTTAGTTTGTTATCGAGGATTACACCCAAATCGACAATTTTATCAACATGATTCAATGCCCTATTGTTAAGATAATAATCATGCTGCTGAAGATTACTTTTACGAGAGAAGGAAATTGCATGGCATTTATCGGTGTTAAGTTGCAATTTATTGGTGAGGCACCAGTCTTGTAATTCATAAAGCTTCGACTGCAGAAGAGAAACATCGGTATGGGATCTTATGGCACAATATATTTTCAAGTCGTCCGCATAGAAGAGATGTGGAATATTTATCAGAATTTCGGACAAATCGGAGATAAATATGTTAAACAAAAGCGGTCCTAAGTGACTGCCCTGAGGGACGCCGGAAGTTACCTCGATGTCCCTCGATAGAAGGCCTTGAAATCTGACGACTTGTATTCTACCGTTGAGATATGATTTAATCCAATGTAGGATAGAACCAGAAATGCCGAATTTTAAGAGTTTTGTGATTAAGATATGGTGATCAACGCGATCAAAAGCCTTGCTGAAGTCAGTATAAACAGCATCAATTTGGTGACCGTTCTCCATACCACAAAGTAGATCTGAGATTAAGATCATGAGGTTAGAAGTGGTCGAACGGCCCTTTCTGAATCCATGCTGCTGTTCATTGAGTTTTGGATCTATTAAGGGGGCAATCTTGTCATAGACCAATTTTTCAAAGAGCTTAGGTATTGCTGAGAGGATGGCGATGCCCCTGTAGTTGTCCACCAAATGCTTATCACTTGATTTATGGATTGGCACCAGAAAAGATTTCTTCCACATCGTAGGAAAAGTACCTAAAGAGAGAGATTTATTGAAGATAATGTGGAGAGTAGAAGTTGTTCGGAGAAGGACTGCAAAAAACCAGGAGGCAAATTGTCAGGACCCTGACCTTTTGTGGGGTCCAAATTATCTAAACCGGTCCTTATGTCGTCGATGGAAAGAAGCAGACTGTCAATTAAGACAGAGTCTTCGCTACTAGTATGATCAGTGTGCGATGTTTCAGACCTGGGGCAGAAGACATCACTGAACCTGTCAGCAAACATATTACATATCACTTGGGGGCTCGAGGAGTGAGAGCTACCATTTGTCATGGTTGACGGATAACCTGCGGTCTTTCGTTTAATGTTAACGAAGTTAAAGAATTTTTTTGGATCATTTATAATATTTTCACCAATAGCATTAATATAAGACGAATAGGCCTCACGTGACCTAAGAGAAAATTCTGATGCTATTCTGGAGTATTCGAGTCTTAATTCCTCGTCTACGTTATTATTCAGTTTGATCGTCTTGTACAATTTGTTCCTATAATTACGCAGAGATCTAATATTACCACAGCGTTATTGTAGGACATATGATGACTGCAAAATTGAGCTCGAGAACCCTTCTCGTTAACAGAGGCAGGGATGGCGTTCACCTCCCCATATGGACTGGTGAAAACTAAATCTAACCATTTTCCAATACTGTTTGTTTGCCATTTAACTTGCGGAAGATCAATACTATAAAAATTATCGACCAGTTTTATGTCGATGGCATTTGTGGCCATTCTTCAAAACCAAATTATGCAAAATTTTAAGATTGACTTATGATCACCGAAGTTACTCTCAATTCGCCCATTTCACATATTTATCATATTTAATTGCGCCTTTACACTTTGTCCATATCAAGAATTTATATAATTTATAATTTTATAATTTTTTTATAAGGTTTGCAATAAATAAATAAATAAATAAATAAAAAAAAAGAAATTTCCTCGCTGTCCTTTGTTCATATAATGTATGTCTGTTTAACAAGGGAACATACTTCTATTCAATGACCGATTTAGAAAAACTTCGATGACGAAATATGGTTTCTGCAATTACATGAACTCATCGATTTAATACTGGGATTACTCTGCGGAGTTTTTTTTAGTAAATTAAAGTACATGCCTGCGTATATGCTTTAATGATTATTTCCACCATACAAAGGAAGGAGTTCCATAACTAATTCCAAATTCATTCACCAAAACCTTGCCTTAGCACCGCAAAAGATCAAATCCACCATAACTAAGCCAAAACTTCCTTCTTCCAAATCAATTTCACATCATTTGTCCATTTCCTAACGAGATACACACCGTTTTGCTATTCGTCACACCTGTTATGTCACTTTCTATGCTTCCGGTTCTATTCCACTCTTTTGTCACCAGACTTTTACCTGCTCAAAATTTTGTATACACAGGTGCAATAAAAATGTTCGGTAGAACTTCTGGTTTTTTAGTGTTTTAAACTTTTTAGTATTATTACTCGTGTTGGATGCAGCTAAAAATTTTCCCCAAGTTCGTTGAACCTCCAAAAAAAGTTGGTGATGAAACTATTAAAATTCTTGACAAACAACTTCAAGGTAAAAATGTTTTTTGTTTGTTTTTCTTCTTCAGCTTGGATCCACTTGGTTTTTTTATGATGGAAACATAAAAAAATATTCAAATAACGAAATTGAAATTTGATGCGACAGTAAAGGTATAAACACTTTCGTTTACCTCCCAGCAATTTTTCTATCTTCAAGACTTTTGTTTCGAGAGTTTCAATTTAAAGGTGTGCCGTGGGAATTAAATTGGTATGGATTGTGTCAAGGTGTATTTGATTTTTTGAGTATTGCATCGATATTTCTAAAAATTTATTATTTATTCTCAGTTATGGAATAAAAATCGTGAAAACTCTCAGGAAATATTACATAGTCTTGTGGCGATTAAATATAATTTTAGAACGTTTATGGTTGAGTCATAAATTTTCCTCTGGTGACATGCTCCATAAATTTTGATTTTTAGTGGTTGTCATGGGGTTTCGTAATATATTAGCTGTGCTCCAAGACTCCAGCCAAGTTCTCGAAATCGGTTTGCATCTGCTTGTAACTAAACAAGTGCCATTGGTGAGATGTAGTTCTCCAGGTGTAGGTATGCAAAAAGATCTTACTATGAGTTCTCGGAGCGCTAATATATTTTTTTTACATAAAGCATTGCTCATAGATGGATTTTTGATATGAAAAATACATTAAAGAAAATCTTGAAGTGAAGCATAAATACAAAATGGTAAATATTATAGAATTTAACAAAAAATAGAACAAATTCTAATTTTACATATGACGAAGTGAAAGCTCTCATAGGTTAGGCCTGGAGGTCCAATTAACGGGTTGACGGGCCGATTTGATGCACAAACCATCCTGTGGAGTTTAGAAGGCTTAGGAATCTTCCACATAGTAGCTGCCTAGTATGCGCCGAGCGCCGCCTGGCTTTGGCTAGAGCTTAGCTTTTACACAGAAAGTGAAACAGTATTCCTCTCTCGTTCGTCTTCCAGTCGTTAGCTATGATAACAGACGTTAACGGCTATGGGAGCTTCTTGAATCAGTTCGATACGTACGATCTTAAAGGCGCCTTCTATGGACTAAAAAGAACACACTCAACACAGCCTACCAAGCCAAGATGTAAAATTATCGTGTCCAAGACTACTTGGCAGTGGGAAGTTTTTTGTATCGTCTTTAACGATTTCCTCTGGCTATCGGGCGCACCGAGTTGTATAATGTCTTCTCCTGATATGAAGACTGGACGGATGGACCTAACCTTATCTACCATAATCATGGGACTTTTATGGACCAATTAGATTGCATTCATCGGCCTGAAACCGACTATTGCTCTCTAAATCTGAATCAGTGAATATTTCACTGATTTGCCCAGCGATTAAGAATTTCACTGGGTTCCAGTTGCAGACACTGACTCATTCAGTTGAAAAAACTGATCATCCCGTGATTGACGATTGAACTGGGGTTTCAGTGCATTTTCAATGAAAAATACTGAGTGCTCCAGTGAGAACAGTCTGTGGGACTCGTAGCGAACAAATTATTTTATTGTCGAGCGATAGATAAGAGGCGTGTGGATGAATCAGTAAAGGCTTTGACCTACAACTAAAAATTCCGGGTTCAAACCCCGGACGGGCACTTCGACTTTTTTTCTTTTTTCTCTTCTTTCTAAAAATCCATTCTGATTGGATTAATGTTGTAAAGAATTACAAATTCTTCGGTGAGAAATTTCATGCATACTCTACAATAAAATCACTAGATACATCAGTAATAGCAAAATCACTGGTTCGCGGGGTAACTTGAGAATCACTGGTTGTTTCAGTGAGGCCAAAGTCACTGATTCAATTATAGGATATTCACTGATTTCCAGTTGTCGACATTTCACTGATTCAAATAAAGGCTATTCACTGATTCAGATTTAGAGAGTGCGGCACCCACCAGTTTGATGAAGAGACCCCCTGCCGATCTGACCTGGAGAAAAAACACCGTGTAAGGATTAGCAAACTCTAAGCGGTTCCTTTGTGTCGACTTTTAACACGGCTAAGGAATATTGTTTGGTGTGCAGCAGAAAGGATGTCAGGACACTTGTTGGCTTGATGTCAGGATACTTGGCTTGATTGCCGGACACTGCGTCCTGATTTACCTTTCAGGAAGGATAGGATGGACGGAAGACCCAACCTGCGGGCTTTGCCTTCAAGAGGATGAGTCTCCCTTCGAACAGTCAAGTCTAAGCGACAAGCCATTAGGCAGGCTGCTGATTCTGCTCAAGCGGTCTTGCCTACAAATATGAGATATAGGAGTGTAGTATAATAGGGCAAGTATTTTTGGACCCTATACCTTACTACAGAAGAATAAAAATATGACTAAAAAGAAGGATGTTAGGCTAATCGGTCTACAATCCGTCCGTCAATGGAACTGAAACGACCCGCGCTCGCCTCCAGTAGTGACTCTCCCCGGTTGTTATTCTACTTCCCAAATCGTATGTCTCGCGTTTTGGTTGCACCCTACGATCAGGTTTGCTCTATTTTATTTTAGGCTGAGGATAAGTAAATGCCTTCACCACCTCCGACCTCTTATCTAACTTCAAGTTAAATCCGTTAAATTCCTGTTTGGACAGAGGTAGGCTTTAATGGGTCTTTTAAACTGGATACAAGACTTACCTTGGTCCGTGTGGTAGCAGAAGGTGTTATATTACCTGTCTAAGAGCCCTTTCCTGTTCCGTCCTTGTACCCAGGCATCTTGTATTAAGACAATGTCAACATATTCCTCTTTTCGGACGGTTATCTGTGGCTATCTGAGGGCACCGGAAGTCGATCTGATCTGATGCCAAATCTTAGGTGGTTTTAACTCTTCTCCAATATCCCGCCTATAAGAAGAGGTTATTCTTCTGTGGCTCCACTGCGCTATTGGGATCATTTATTGGAACCGTAGGGGCTTGAGCCTGGAGGCACTGGGTGAGCTTGGTATTGTCCAGTTAAACTTTGGCAACCAGAAATTTTCATAGTACATGAAGTTTTAATTATTATCGATAAAAAATGGGTTACGTACGACAACAGGAAGAGTCAAAGCAAGGTCGTGGATAAGGAATGATGAGCGGTCACAAGCGTTCGCGAAGTCAAGATTGACGTCGAAAAATATGATGTGTGGAACAAAACTTTACTCAAATTAAATAATAGCAGATGCGCTGACAAAACTCTTAAAATTCGGCGTTTCTGGTCTTATCCTATTAAATAATACCTCAACGGTAGAATACAGGTTGTCAGATTTCAAGGGTTTCTATCGAGGGACATCGAGGTAACTTCCGGCGTCCTTCAAGGTAGTCACTTAGGACCGCTTTTGTTTAACATATTTATTTCCGATTTGTCCAAAACTCTGATAAATATTCCCCATCTCTTCTACGCGGACGACTTAATAATATATATTGCGCCATAAGGTTCCCTACTGATGTTTCTCTTCTGCAATTGAAGCTCTATGAATTACAAGACTGGTGCCTCACCAATAAATTGCAACTTAATTACCTTCTTTCGGAAAAATAATCTTCAGCGGCTTGACCATAGCCGGATTTAAAAGGTCATTAATAGGCATTTTTGGACGTCTTGCCTTGTCTTCTGGAATTTTGCAAAAAAGGCTGATCAATGGGATAGACGTACACCTACATTTTCGTTGCTTCAAGCTATAATGTCGTCGGAATTTTTTCTAAGTTTGGTAATCCTCGCCGATATTTTAGGAATCACGTTGCTTTTATCTCAATCATTGAAATTGATATTATCTCTGCAGTTCAGCTTATCGTTACGGCCGTAGCCAGTCTGAAGATGCAACGTGAAACTAGTTCGGACGCATTCAAAAAGCTTTTCGCTGTAAACTTAAAGCAAAGCACATATTTTTAAACTTACTTTGCCGTAGACTGTGAAAGCTTTTTTTTCATATTGCTGCGAATGCTGTTGCTTTCAAATTACTTAAAAGCTTTCAGTAGCATACTTGTCCGGCTGCAAAAGCTTCGGCTTTAAAATGCTTTGCTGTGAAATGCTTTCTGTTTGCTTACAGTTTTTCAAAGCTTTGCTCTCCAAGGCTGTGAAGTACTTTTTTTATGCTATGCAGCATTTTTTTTTCATTGTTCAACTTTATATAGTGAAATGGTACTATGTTTAGAGGGATGAAAACTTTTTTTCTTATGTATACGTGAAGCATTCGCAGCCGGACCAGTATACCCCAGCATTTGTAAGCAACAGCATTCGCAGCAATATGAAACAAAAAGCTTTCACAGCCTACAGCAAAAAGTTTGAAAATATGATTGCTCTGAAGCAAAGCAAAGTAAGTTGCTGTGGTATTCTTGGCAGCAAAGATAGATGCACTGCCCACCGGAGCCTACGAGCTTTATTCTCTTCAAAACATCTATGCCGCGTTAGCGCTCGTAGATATCGTCATTATAGAGTCTCCGGAATCGTCCTTTATTACATAAGGGACCAACAATTCTCCAACAATTTTCCTCTCGAACACCGCCAAGAGGTTAGAGTGCGTTTTACTAAGCACCCACGTTTCGAATGCATATGTGAGTACGGGTAAGATCATCGTCTTATATAGTAAAAATTTAGACGTTATGGTTAGATGCTTGGATTTGAACAGCCTTGACAGACTATACTAGGCTGTGTTGTGAAGCCACCTTACGTCGACTAAAAACATATCTTCGCCGTAGGATGACAGAAGATCGTTTAAATGGTCTAGATTTAATGCATATCCATCAAGACATTGGGTCAAAAATTAACCCTAATGATGTATTGAGCATTTTCAGTAGGACACAAAAAAGAAAACTGCCTTTATCAAATATGTAATGTTTGTACTAAACCTTCTTTTCATTTTACAAATAGTATTTTTCTTTTAATGTTTTATGCTTTTGTTAATCTCAAAAATGTGTGCCCCTTCCAGAAAGAAATCCTGAATCCGCCCATGGGCATAACTATTATTTTAACAATAGGGCATTGTATCATGTTGATAAAATTGTCAATCTGGGTGTAATCCTCGATAAAAAACTAAATTTTAATCTACATTTCGATAATATTACTGCCAAAGCCTATAAACCTTTAGGCTTTATAAAGAGTAGGACTAAAGAATACAATAACGTTTGGGTTACGAAACCCCTATTCTGTTCACTAGTACGTCCTATCCTTGAATATGCTTGCCCAATATGAGATCCTATATATCAAGTTAGCAGTCACAGGATTGAATCCATTCACAATCAATTTCTTCTCTTTGCCTTAAGAAATTTGCACGACCCCTTTGACTATCGAAGCCTACCACAGTATGAGACCAGGCTCAAAATCTTGGACCTCGTAACCCTTTCATGTAGAAAAAAAAATTATTATCTCTTGTCTTGCTTTTGATATTTTAACGGGTAACATTAAAGTATGATTCCTGTCGGACAGAATCAAATTCAACAATGAAGTTCGACAAACGAAACGTCTGAAGGAATATTCCCATCGTACCAGGTATGAAATGAACAATCCGATTGGTATTGTCTGGTATTCAATAGCGTTAGTACCTGTTTCTCTCCTTCCTTAAACAAATGTTCCTTGGAGATAAATGTCCTTTCCCATCTAAATCATTTAGTTGCTAGTGTATATTGCCGTCTTATATAATTTTTATATGACTTTTATTAGCTAAGCCTATGTAACCTAGTGTTTAAGTGTGCCTTGTTTGGCCGTTAATGAAAAAATAAATAACTAAATAGAAAATGGCGGAGCAGAAGCAGATATCACTTCCACCTTCTTCTATCTATCTATCTATCTATCTATATTAATAAAAGATAGTGACTGTGTGTCTGCTTGTGCGTACCGTCGCGCGTTGGATCCAAACTAGAAGAGATAGAAATCGCATTTTTTTTGTAGATGCATGGATACCCAAACAGGTGACTAAAAGTTTCCGTTTTTCGAGATTTTAATAAGTCTTTCTTAATTAATTAATTACTACGATTTTTCACCATTTTTTACGTTCTACGCCTCTTGCAACTTGATTTTGACCCACTTTCATGTAACCGATCAACCCCAAATTTTGCCTATATGCATAGTTCGCGTAGCAATGCAATATGACATTTTTGTAAAAAATCAAGGTGGCGGTTCCAAGATGGAGGCCGAATTTCGCATTTGTATTTCCCGATCCCCGACATGTGTATCAAATGAAAGGGTATTACGAGTAGAATACAATTAGCTGTGTGGCGTCATTTCAAATTCAAAATGGCGTCAAACACAAAATGGCGGATTACGTTTTTCTTCACAAGCCACTCGCTATGGGTATCAAATGAAAGCGTATGACAAGTATAATACTATTAGCGTCATTCCAAATTCAAAATGGCGTCAAACACAAAATGGGGGATTACCTTTTTATTTACAACGCGCTCGGTATGGCTATCAAATGAAAGGGTGTGACAAGTAGAATCCTATTATATGTGTGGCGTCATTCTAAATTCAAACTGGCGGCCAACACAAAATGGCGGTTTACCTTTTTATTTTCAACGCCCTCGTTATGGGTATCAACTGAAAGTGTATGACAGTAAGCTCTTTGACGTCATTTTATTTCTAATATGGCGGTCACCACAAAATGGCGGAAGACATATAATAGACTAAAAAGTAGAAAATAATATTTGTAGTGTAAAAAAAACTAAAAAAACGCTTTTATTTTAAAATTGATTAAAAAGTATAATACCAATTTTGAATGTAGTTTTTATTGCTCCAGCCAGTATATGGGAACAACCTACCTTTCGAAAAGTAAGAAAGCGTGGGGCGCTATCGAAAAGTTCCTGTCTTAATAAAATAAGATAGGTAAAGAGTCCCGCGCTTTTTCACATTTCGAAAAGTTGATTGTTCCCTTATACTGGCTGGAGCAATAAAAACTTTACATTCACAATTATTTTTTACTTTTTAGTTCATCTTAAAATAAAAGTGTATTTTTCAGTTTTTTAAACTATATATTTTATTTTCTACTGCAGTCACAGGGACAATCACTGAAAGTTATTGGACTCGATCTGATAAAGTTATGCTTCTCGCACGGACAGCTGTATGTGCGTTGTTCAAGAGTTGGGAAAGCCGAAAATCTTCACATCTTAGCTCCAAATGCCAGAACATTAAATAATATAGTTTATCTGAGCTCTTTGAAAAAATACCGTAACATCTGTTGGAAATGTGTGTGTAATGTATTTATTAGATTTTTATAGGGGCACCAAATTGTCCATTTTTGGGCTGCACGGTGGGTGCTAAATTTGCAAAATTGATTACTTTTTTAGGCGCTTTTTTTGGAAAAAACAATTTGGAGTGGAGGAGGGTGCTATGAGCGAAATTCTGCACAGGGCGTCTAATCCTCCGGCATGGCATAGCAAAATCTATGCGGAGGATTCTGAATATGTTTGGCTAGGTGTCTGCTAGGCTACAGTTGTAACATACCCTAAATTTTCCAAAAGCAATTTTTGCCGATTTGTTCTTTTTTTCATTATATATTTTTCCCACCGCGGACTGTGCCCACATAATCTATTTTTATTGAAAGGCGTTGCAACGCACGCGGGTTTTTTGCTAGTACAAAAAAAGGAAGACGAGAAGATCAACGATATCTCAATTAAAACCAAATTGCGGCTGTTCAACTCCTTTTTTATAATGGTTGCGAAATATGGAAAATGACCCAATTCGTCACAAGGGGCCTTCAAGTCTTCATCAGCAGATGTCATATCCTAAAAATCCGCTGGCAAGATAGGATTAGAAATGAAGAACTATGGCGACGTGCCGGCCAAGGAAGAATAGACGACGAAATCATGGGAAGGAAATGAAATTGGTTGGATGTGATGCGAGGAAAACGCAAGAGGCCACATACAACAACTGGAAGATCCTGTCTTACAAAACAGAGTCCGCTGAAGGGCAACTGTTTCCGCCCTATGTCCCACAAGGACACAAGGAATTTAAGGAGCACAAGAACATAGAGTTTGTGGGCCTCTCCCAGACATTGCACAGTGAATTGATTCCTGAACATTAGGTATGTCACGCCACGTAAGCAAAGGAACACTACACCCAACATGGCTAAAATGCTTTCATTTAAGCAAAATGTGGCATTCATACTGTCAATATTTAATTTTCTTCAAATTACCACTTATTAGTTTTGGTAAAAATCAAAATCAAACAGCATTAAAAATAATTCTTGCAAATTTACCACGCAAACAGCACTTCCACTTAACATCATCACCCCATAAACGAAGAATGGCAAAGTACACAGTGCGGACAAAGTCCCTATGTACATGGCAGGCACAGTTCTAACAAAATTAATGTACAAACTTGTAGATTTAATCTCACCTGTCACTTCTTCTTCTTTTTTTACCTGATTTCTTTTTGTTTTTGTTTTGTTTCATCACTTTACAAAAGCCATCGAAACGTCTACTTTGTCTGTTTTGTATCACTTAAACTCCCAATGAGACTTGTGCCAATTTGTTCACGTGCGTTGCGCGTTTTCTAAACAGCAAAAAAAATCCATTTACTTCCCATAGCGTTAAGCTCGAAAACATGTCGGCTTTTTGTGCTGATACATCAACCATCAAATTGTTGACAGTTGAAAAAAGACCACAACAAGTAAAAAAAATGTAGAAAATAAAATTTCAAAAAAAAGAACGAGTTAAAAACCATAAAAGTTTCTTCCTGCTTGAGAGTTGAGTGTATTATTTTTTCTTCAAAGCCATCAAAGCTGACGTGTGTATCGAAAGGTGAAAACTGGTTTTGGACTTCTTGTCTCCATTTTTCTGATGGTCTTCCTCCCGTCTCGGTTGGGATTCTTATGTCACATCAGCCGCTGTCTGTTACTGAAGAACAGTCCCCGGATTAAAACTTAGGCGGTTCTTAAAATAATGTTTCTTCATTCGAGCCACCACTAATGAGTGTTTGTGGTGTTAACGTTTCATAAAAATGAGCTTCGACTTTCATTACAATCCGTGAATTTGCAGAGCTCGTTAAAAGTTGGTTGTGAGCCATGAATAAAGTGATCAAGGCTTTAGTGGATTCCAAACACTATTAACTTTATATATATATATTTTTTGCTTATCTTCAAATGAAATCATCCTCTCATCTAATGATCTTTTCCCCCCATTTTGATGATGCTTAAATTCGAGCCGTTTTGTTCGATCGTTTACTTAACGATTGTCCGTGCAGATCGGGGATCGTGATCGAGCGACATGATCTTCACTGGATATCATCAGGTATATAATTACCGCCTGACAACTGTCATCGGATTGTAAAAGGTTAATCGACGATGGGTCTCCTTCAATTTCTTACTTCGCCTCATCAAAAATTGGCGAGCCCCTATTGTAATTGCTGTAGACAAAACCGTATATATAAGGGAGAAGTAAAGAGTGAGAAGATTCCGATTTACTGACGTTCCAATGTTCAACTATTGACAACCATAAGACTGTTGCTGACTCCTCATGACTTTTGCGCTTCGTAATGTAACATCTTCGTTGGCTGTGTGGTTGGTGTTCGTTGCGGGTTCACTTTTAAGAAATTTATCGTGAAAATCGTGATGGAATCTTCTCCGAGTAGTTTATGAACCTTTAAGCGGTAAGTACGGTGTGAAAATATTTTTAAAATAGGCTATCGGCTAGACTTGCGGTGCTTAGGAGTTGACATCAATAGTATTAAGTGGACAGGTAGATAATGCTACTAGAAAATTTCGTAATTGATTCCGAACAGCACAAAAATGCACTAAGCTCTTTGATTAAATTTTTTTTGTAAAATTCAACGGGTTTTCTTATAGTTTGAAAATGAATTTATTTAAACCAAAAATACTCCATAATTATGGACAATGTTTCGCCATTTTTTTGGTGGAGTCACGATACCATCTATATAAAAATGAATGTGTGTATGTATGTATGTATGTATGTTCGCTATAGGCTCCTACACCGTGTAACCGATCTTAATGAAATTTTAACCATGTGCTATTTACATTAAAACTTAGAACATAGGCTATTTTATTACTTTCTAAAGCCACTCCTAGATGGCGCTGTCATGGAGAGCTTCGTTGAAAATCATCGCAGAGCTTTGAATTTTTGCATGAAGGTCCGTGGAGGTCTCCTATGATGCACCTCGAAGCCCGATTTTCGAAATTCAAAATGGCCGCCGAAATACCACCGAAATTCAAAATTGCCGCAGAAATATGGTTGCATTTACCAATTTTATTCCGATTCCAATGAAAGTGGGTATCTAGGGGTTTTTAAGGTCGAAAATAACGAATTTGTGTTCAAAACTTTGCAAATTGTGTTCCGATTCCAATAAAAATGTGTATCTGAGGTTTTTTAAGGTAGCAAATAACGACTTTATGATCAAAATTTATATTCAAAATGGTCGCACCAATTTGGCCGACGAGTTTGCGATTGTACATATTTCGATTCCAATTAAAATCGGTATATCGGAGTTTTTAAGGTAGTAAATAACGAATTAATGATCAAAACTTATTCAAAATTGTGGAGCCAATATGGCGGAAGAATTTTGCCAAATAAGTGTCATTTCCCGGTTAGCTGTATGTAGGGTGTTCAAGAGTTGAAAATCGGACATAAATCTTGACATTCAGCTACAAATGGAAAAACATTGAATAAAGTGTATCCTAAAGCTCTCTAAGCAATCGGTTCAGAATTGATCAACAAGGTCTTGCAGATGAGAACCCAGGGACCAAGCAATTGCAGATTTATTTTAAATGTTTTAACGTTCGTGGTATTTACAAAACACATATAGGTCATTTTGGTCACACTTCAAATAAATGCATTTTGAATCTTATGTCTCGAACGTTTATAGGAATATTTGGTTTTTCGTTATTGGCTATGAAGAATTTAATTCTGAAGATCATATAATTAAACGGCAAGCACTTATTTTGTGGCACAATTTTACAGAGTTTAAACTCTCCAAAAATATTGAAAACTGTTTCAGAAGTGCAGAATCGTAATTTTATTTATACACGGCATAAAAGAACGCTAAACATTAGAAAATAATGGTACAATTAATTCCCCTATGAAACGTATGGCATCTGTTACATTTAATTCGAATATATGAACGCAATTTTGCAGTATGTGACATTAAGAGATAATAAAATTTGGTTTTTTGGCATTGCTTTTTTTCCAGCTATAAAAAATTTGTTTCATTTTTCAATTTATGCCCATATTCTCGATTTCACTCACCTGAATTTTTTTCACTCACTCGAAAGTCGTTCACTTTGTAATTGGTATTCCCGTTTTCACCTATTTCCAGGTGATGCAATGCAATGCGTTGCTCGAATAGCTGTCATAATTTCGTGTTTTTGTTTACAAAATTTTATGACATTTTTCAGTAGTTGTTACTTCCTTAAAGCTGTTTTATGCCTACTGTATTTTCATATTTATCCTCTATTCACCCAAAATTCGCCAAAAATTTATGGGTGAATTGCGAGTGAAATGAATGTATGGAAAAGTGACTGTGAGTGAATGGGGGTGAATATCAGGGATACCAATTTCAGTCACTCAGAAAATGGCCCTCGAATTTCGAGTGCTGGATGCTGCTATTAATTTTAAATCTTTTAACGTTCATGGTTTTAGCAGAATACACAGGCAATTTGGTCATAGTTCAAATAAATGTATTTTGAATCTAATGACTCCAAATTTTATAGGAATAGTTGGTTTTTCATTAATGGTTAAGAAGAGTTGAATTTTGAAGGTTTGGATTGATTTTAAATGTTTAAACGTTGGGGGTGCAGCGAGGCGCATCGGGTCCCAGCTATCCAAAATACAGAAAATAAGTGGTTAATGGAGACACTTCATCTGTGTATGAAAATTCATATCTCGAAAAATGCCATGTCAATGCATGGTTTTTATTGTCTCGATCAAAATGTCAGATCCTTAATAGTTTCACATTTTGTTATTTGGATTCAAAAATACCAAAAAATTTCCTTTTTCAAACACTCCTAATGTATATTAAAATTCATATCAGCTGATTACTACTATTGGCTTATGGAAGCAGCATAGGCACACCAGGGCTGGCTTCATGTAAGGTAATAGGTGATTATCATTTCGGTGATTGCCAGGAGTGATCACTACAAAGTGATTATTCATGTAAAGTTATCACTTAAAATTAATCACCGAAAATCAACTGAAGCTAACTTCAGACTAAAAAGTGGGAAATGTGTGCATTTTTTTGGCACAATTACGATATCCGTTTTAATGATGTTTTGTTTGAGTTGGTGTGCCGAAAATATTAAACAAAATTTTTCGAAATCTCGCTTAGTTTTTGAGAAATCAATACTTGAAATTTTCAGTTTTACATACATATACTATAACATAAATTGCGATAATTTCCCTAATAAGACAATTTTGGCAGGAGAATCTTAGCATTGGTAAACTCGGTGAATGTAATACTTGTATGTAAAACTAATAAAAATTGTTTTTCAGCTCTTGCCACAAATTATTTAATTTTCCTTTACCTTTATCTTTTGTTAAAAAAACCTTCGCTATATCGGAGTTTTGCTCCATAAATTGTACCATGATTTGGAATTGCCCATATTGGCAATATTCAACAATATTAGTTTCATAACTTCCAACTCAAACATTAAAAAATACTTCAGTGACAATAAAAGTGACAACAATTTCTTGTCACCACCAATTTGGTGATTCTGGCAGGTGACAGTCGCCATCCATGAACTGGAATTAGTATAAATGATTGGTGATAATCACCGATCACCTTACATGAAGCCAGCCCAGGTCCCAGCTAGTCGCTGATAAAAGTTTATGGTTTTTGGTTGAAAACCTGAATTAAGTAGTTTTCACAGACTTCTTTTGAAGGCAGCTCCATTCCATTGAGGGAGTTCTGCAGAGATCAGAGCAAGTGATAGACAGAAGATGCTATGTCTGGACTATACACCGTATGCATCAAAACTTTCCAACCAAACTCTCGCTATTTTTGAAGGATCATCAAAGAAGCTTATTATGTGTCCTGCTCGAAGACAACACCTTTTCTATTATTCAATTCGGGCCGTTTTCATTCAATTGCCTGGCATAATCTCTCTAGTTGTCCACCGTAGAGTTGAAAATCAATACTATGACGAATGAACGATTTCCTTCCAGTTACACCACACACACAGCTTCACATTTTTCAACGTCAATCCATCCAGGCACCATCCCTTATCCACGATCTTTGATTCTTCCGATTGTCGTACGTGACTCATTTTTCATCACCGGTTATCAGACGTTCCTGAAAATAGTTGATTTCATTGCGTTTTAGGGCCCTTTTCTATATTTTATCTAGCCACACTAAGGCAGTTTTCGAGGAAAGGCCGACTGTAGGATTGGTATATTACAGCCACAGTAGATGACTGATGGAAGTATTTTAATCTTTTAAGAAATTCCAGGTATTGGGACGCATGTTTGCCGAATTGGAATATATGGCATTTCCTTCGCACATCCTTGGTTAATTTCACGCCTAGGATGTTAATGGGTCCCAAATAAAAATGAGACTCTTAGCCTAAAACAGTCACGCACAGCGTTATTGGCACCTAAATGAGGCACGGTTCGCCTGAGTAAAAATTCTACTTTTCCTAATTCAGTCCGCTACAGGCACGTACCAATAAAAGACGTACGGAATAGTCCAAACGGAGCACGGTGCGCTCACACTTTTTTGTACTAAAGGGAGTAAAATTGAAGCTTGAAGAATTGTATAGGACAAAGAAAACGAGAAATTATCTTGGTGACCATAAAGGGCGCCACTAGCGTACTCAATAGAACGGTTCTTATTCGATTGCGTAGGCCAAGCAGGATTGGACGTGGTTAGTACTTAGTTGGGGGACCGCTTCGTAAAACGACACTCGCGGTTAGAATGGTCGATTACGAATTTATTCATATCTGTAACAGGGGCCTGCAAACCTCTAGCGGGAGCATGTTTAGATTTTCATGTCTGAAGCGGGGGCGTGTGATCCTCTATGGAGGGCGCAATTTTAGATTTGTGTGCCTGTTGCGGGAGCGTGCACATCCGTGTGGCAGGCGTATTTGTTATATGTGTGTTAGTTGCCAATGCATAAACGCTTCAAAAAAAAATTAACCGACTAAATACATAGGCCAACGAAAAAGTGTTCTGTGAAAACTTTTTAAACGAATGCAGCTCAATCTCATGTGTTTTTGGGTGCAGAAATCGTATCTGGCATCAGTTTTTTTGTATCACGCACAGTTCTTTCAAAATGTGACCTTGAATATATTTAAAATGAGGCAAATCGGCTCTTTAGGCAAGGCTTTTACGAACTGTTTCATTAAACCTAGTTTAATGTGAAGAGGTGACAGAAGGACCTTTTTTGGATTTACTAAAGTTTTATGCAAAATGTTCCTCTCCAAGGTGTTAAGATTTTCCTTTCAGGCCAATGTTTTGTGGACCAGTGTTGATTCCTTGCTCTGCTGTCCCACTCCCACTCACATATAAAACATGGAAACTTAGTAAACCCATTTTGATGTCCAAGGAGTATGCAAATTACTTTCGAATCTCCACATATCATCCAATCGTAGCAAGATAGTTGAATTTCTCATATTTCGTATGTATATTAATAGAAGAAAGTGTCTGTCAGTCTGTGTGGCTGTGTGTCTGTCTGCTTGTATGTACCGTCGCACGTTGGAGCCAAGCTAGAAGAGCTAGAAATCTGATTTTTTTTGTAGATGCAGGGATACCCCAACAGGTGACTAAAAGTTTCCGTTTTTCGAAATTTTAATCAGTTTTTTTTAATTAATTAATTAGTACGTCACCATTTTTTACGATCTACGCCTCTTGCAACTTGATTTTGACCCAATTTCATATAACCGATCAACCCCAAATTTTGCTCATGTGCATAGTTCGCGTGACATTTTTGTAAAAACATCAAGATGGCGGTCGAATTTTGCAATTCTGTTTCCCGATCCCCGACATGGGTATCAAATGAAAGAGTATTACGAGTAGAATGCAATTAGCTGTGTGGCCTCATTCCAAATTCAAAATAGCGGCCAACACAAGATGGCGGAAGACATAAGAGAACAAAAAGTAGAAAATAAAACCTATCAACTTGGAATTTTGCACATGTGCATAGTTCGCGCGACAATGCACTCGGACCATTTTGTAAAAAAATCAAGATGGCGGTTCCAAGATGGCGGCCGAATTTTGCAATTGTGCTCCGCGACCCCCCGCATGGGTATCAAATGAAAGGGTATGACAAGTAGAATACTATTAGCTGTGTGACGTCATTCCAAATTCAAAATGGCGGCAAACGCAAAATGGCGACCAACACAAAACAGGAGATTTCTTTTTTCTTTATATTGCGCTCGGTATGGGTATCAAATGAAAGGGTGTGACAAGTAGTATACTATTATCTGTGTGGCGTCATTCCAAATGCAAAATGGCGGCCAATACAAAATAGCGGTTTACATTTTTCTTTACAACGCCAAGTGTATGACGAGTATAGTACAGTAAGCTGTGTGACGTAATTTTAAATCTAATATGGCGGTCACCACAAAATGGCGGAAGATATATAATAGACTAAAAAGTAGAAAGTAAAACATATACCTACATAGTTCAAAAAAAATTAAAAATACACTTTTATTTTAAAATGAACTAAAAATTAAAAAAATATTTTGAATGTAAACTTTTTATTGCTCTAGCCAGTATATGGGAACAAACTATCTTTCGAAATGTAAAAAAGCCCCAGAACATTAAATATAGTTTATCCTGAAGCTCTTTGAAAAAATACCGTAATATCTGTTGCATGTCTGATTATATGCTGGACATTTCTTTTTTGCCGTCTCAATCTGAAATAAAAAAAACAGAGAGGATATTTGTGTGTAATGTATTTATTAGTTTTTTTAGCGTACCAAATTGCGCATTTTTGGCAAAATTTTCAAAATTGATTACTTTTTTGGCGCGTTTTTGAGAAAAACAATTTGGAGGGGAGGAATGTGCCATAAGCGAAGTTCTGCACAGGCGACTAATCCCTCGACATAGCAAAATTTATGCGGACTATTCTGAATATTTTTAGCTAGGTGTCTGTTGTGCACGTAGTACACAATTTTTCATCATCGAATCTTAAAAAATTTGTAACATACTCTAAATTTTTTTAAGTATCCAAAATCAGTTTTTGCAGATTTGTTCTTTTTCTCATTATACCTTTTTCCTACCGCGGATTGTGCACACATAATCTTTTTTTATTGAAAGGCGTAGTATTCAATAAATGTGAAAAAAAGATTGGCTAATGACTTTTTTTACTATTGTTTTCGGACTCACCACACCCAAACACATAAGAATTAGGCAAAACCATTAAAAAAATTTTTTCATCGTTGACCTGTATTATTTTTACTCGGGATGGGTCAGCCATTCGTTTTACACTGTTCACTGACACTGATGGGCAGGTGTTCAAAATAAGGTCGGCGATGATCAACAGATGATCTGGCACGCGTTTGTGTTGCATTATCGAAGGCGTCATCAGCAAACCTGGAAGGGATTGAGAGTATGTCAAAAGTTAGAAATAGAGCTGGTGACTTAATTGACCCCTGGAGATTACGCAGAAATGGTGTGGGGTTTGGATTTGATGCCATCCAGCATTACCTTGATTGAGCGCGCGGAAAAAAACTCTCAATCCAGTAGGGTAGACCGGGGTCAGTTGAAACAGGGTACGGTTGAAACAACGCTTATAATTCAAAAACTATAAGGGATAGCAGGCGGCGTGCAAAGGATGAATGACACAGTTTTTGTGTGGGAACGTGTCCGTTAACATTCCATGTCACTTCACGTGCACCATACGCGAAAAATTGTTGTCATTGTGTTTTTGCGTCCAAAAGTAACTATTTTTACTGCTCTTCTTTTGTTTTTTAATCCAAAAATATACCAGTTAAGGCTTTTATAGTTTTTGAGGTAATAATTTTGGCTATTATCTTAAAATAGGTGTAATTATTTTCTTTCTATAGGGTTCATTTTAGAAGTTATGACGACAAATTTTCTAAAAGAAGTACCGGGTACGGTTGTAACAATGTTTTCGTAGTGGGATGAAACGTTCCAATTGACCCCGTTACAACCGACCCCATGATTTCATTCATTATTATTTGGTTTATTTTTTTGCAGAGAAGTTTTTTTTGTTCCTCATAATTAATAATATCGATGAGTGGCCAATTATAAGATTTTGAATTAATAAATTCCTAGAAACGCCATTATTCTTTTCAATTTTCTAGTGTTACAACTGACCGCAATCACTGTTACAACCGCCCCGGGCATGGGGTCGGTTGAAACATTTTCCCAGATTTTTTTAAAATACCTCCAGATGGATTTGTAACGCAGATAATGCCATTATAAGCTCATCCATTTCTAGTCTGATAACTAAACTAAGGTTTAATTGCCATACCCTGTCACAAAAAGCGATTTTGCCGAAAATGGTTCAACAGTCCCCGGTCTACCCTACTGTAGAACTGAATCAATTCCAAGCTAAGTGCCATACTTGATCGAAAACCGTTGTGATTTCTAAAGCAACCAGACCTGACTCACCAAATCGATGCAAAATTTGCTTCATGAGTTTTGTTAATACCGGGCGTATTTCTAATCTCAGAGTGCATGTTGCAAACAGCTAAATGCTAACAAAATACTAACAGTTATCGATATCCGAACAATTTTTCAGTTTGTATTTGTTGGGTCAAGTTTTATTACGTTTTGAAGAAAAATAATTCCGTCTCCTCTAATAATAGAAAGAGTTTTTTTTTGTTTTTCAAACAAACTCTTCGTCTTTGAAATAATGCACCTAGTTTTTGAGTATATATTTATCTAACGCCTGCTATATTGTGAAATAAGCCATAAGTTCTCCTTACTCCAATATACTCCAAACGCAAATAAAAGATCATTACTGGAATTTGTCACTATTATCCTAAATTCTGAAAGTGTATATGCATTATCGATTGAAATGATAGTTAAAAAATACGATCACCACTTGACAAATTTTTGCTAATAACCACAAACTCTTGCCAAATACTCATAAAATTGCATCACGCTTCTCAACAACTATCGGCATACACTCGATCAGATAAATTCAAATGAAACATAAAAGAATTCACAAAAACCGATCTAAACTGTCGCAATACTCGGAAGGTCTCTGGTTTGTTTTATCTCTAGTCTTGGAAAATTTATCTATGATCTCTGGAACGCACAGCATGTGGCACACCAGAATCAATTGAAAATCTCGTACAAAATATCTAGAAAAAAAACACACACACAAATATAAGAAGTAAAAAAAACAACGTCAACCTACAGTCAACTTATCTCTGAAGCCAGATCAGAATACAAATCTGCAAATCTGCACAAATTTGATATGCAAAGTATCTTGTGCAGCTACACCATCTGAACCACCTGAACAACCTGTCTTGTCGGTCCAGGTAGGCATTTTACAAACAGTTGGTCCTGTTCCAGTGATGTGATGGATGCTAAACTGTCGCGGCTGCTTGTACAATTGCTGCACTAAAGACGGAATAGACAGTTTAGGTTGCAGCAAAAAAACTTGATGCAAATAAATTTCAAACGCCAATAGATCTTGAGTTGTGGACTTGTGCAATTCAGCGATGCAAAAAGGATCTTGAAACAAAGGCATGAAATTTGTGTTATAAATGGTTTGCTGCGTTTTGATGAATACTGTTGAAATTTCAATTCATTTTAGGGTTTGTGATTAAGCGCTAGCTTAACTGAATCTTACTTCCTTGGTTTGGCACAATTGCTTTCAGTTCGTTAAAAATAAACTAAAAAATAATTTCTGCTGGTAGTAGCGCAATAAAAGTGTACAATTCAAACAGGTATCGATAATATTTTTGGTCATTTGATACTTTGATACAAACCACAGCAGCCAAATAGCAGAAACATGTAAAATTCAACATCTGTAGCAGTTAGTGAAACATTTCGCTATGGGTGGACAATTAGTAATTCCCAGGTACTGTAAGCCTGAGAATGCTGAAACTGGTGTTCAGTAAAAAAAGGTTGTGACATAACATGACAAAAATGGTAAAAGTAGCAATTCGAATACACGCGCTTGGTTTCCGTTTAAAACATAAAACCACACTATTACTAACCGTTTTGAATGTCACTGATAACCGAGATATCTTCGAAATCAGCAACTTGTTAGCTTCGAGAAAGTCAACCAAACACGACTCTCCATGCTTCAGTAAGAAAATAATATCGATCCTTTGGATCCAAGGAACCAAACTTTTCAAATGCCATCCGTTTCCAGTAATTGAGCCACAAAGAATTTTGTCTTTTAACAAATAAAGTCCTGCAAGTCACTTCCAAAAGTGGCTTCCGGAAGTTTTAATTTTCAGAATTTTTAACTTCCAAAAGTTTTGAATCTTGCAGAAATAAGTTATGTGGAAACTTCCAGAAGTTATTTGCAGCACTTGCTGATGACGAGTTTTTCAAAGAGTTTTCGAGTAGTTGTCTTAATTTTGCTACGGAAATTCTGCTGACAAAATGTCGGAAGGTGGGTCCAAGCTCTTGTATCCCGTTTATGAATGTTTGGCCGTATTCCACACAGAAGAAATTTGTATGTGGCATTCCAAAAAAATGTTCTTCCGAGAAGTCTGTCTCTGAATCCTCTTCCCTATTTAAAACATTTCATTCCTTTCAATTATGCCTTTTCTCCTTCATCAAATATACAATGCCAGCTGTTCTTATTTCCGTTCAGGGGATCCAAGGAGTACCGAGACTTCAGCTCCAAACGGTTATTAAAAAATAATGTAGAGTTAACTCTTCCAACACAAAAGGCGCACTTCTCAGCTGGGCTAAAAATTTACCAACTCAGCACAAGCAAGCCCTGAGATGAGGCTTAACTAAAGCATGTAACAATAGCAAAAGAAATCAAAAAGTACCACACAAAGAAGCGCGCAACAACAGGAGAGGTGAGACACAATAAGCAGTCACGTGAGGTTAAAAAAACTCGTTTTAAGGACATCTTTACTAATGCTCACGCTAAAAACATTAATATTTTTGTTGAACATGCGATTTACAGGCTCAAATCTGCCGTAATTGGAGTTAGAGGAGGTGATGTGTAAGAGAGGTTACTGTAATTGCTCTCCCTAAATGGCGCACCGCGACTTAGAAAACCTGAGTCGACCCTTCCATTAAGGAGCTGATAAACGAATACAACATCGGCAACCTCACGACGCTTGTAGAGAGTGCTTAAGTTGAGTAACTTAAGCCGGTATTCATATGGTGGAAGAATTAATGCGTCTTCCCAAGGAAAATGACTCAGTGCGAATCGAACGAACCTTCGTGGAACCGATTCAATTTTTCCAACTTGCGAAGAGTAGTAAGGAGAATAAACCTGGGACCCATATTCAAGTAATGGTTTGACTAGAGAAATGTGTAGTGGTTTAGTAAATCAAGATTCAACTGTGTCTTAGCAAAGGATCAATGACATCAATTGATAGAATAAAGAGAAGGGGACCAAGATGACTGCCTTGAGGGACACCGGATGACGCTTCTATGATTGCAGATTTGGATCCACGGAAAAGAACTTGGTAGGTCCTGTCAGCTAAGCAAGACTGGAACCATACTAGAAGGGCTTGCGGAAATCCTAACTTTCTTAGTTTGAGAATTATAATGGAGCGGAAGAGCTTGTCAAATGCCTTACTGAAATCAGTGTAAACACAATCAGTTTGGGAACCGGAAACGAAGCCCTCTACAGCATGGGAGGTGAACTCAAGTAGATTTGTGGTAGTGGAACAAGCTGCAAGAAAGCCATGTTGATTCTTTGAGATAAGCTTCTTGCAGATAGACACGATTACAGAATAAATTATGATTCAAGAAGTTTCGGTATACCAGACAACTATAATTCGATATTTCGTTCTTGCTACCACTTTTGTGAATAGGAATTATGTACGAATTCGTTCAAAGAGTAGGGAAGTACCTTTTATTCGGGGATTTTTGAAATAGTGTTTTCAGTGGAGGCTGACTTAAGGACAGCAGGAGGAATACCGTTGGGGGGAGGAGTGAAATCGTATGGGAGTTCGTCAATATGTTTCACGATATCGTCACTGGTAATTGAGCGAGATAAACTATGAGCCTGTAATGTAACCTTAGTAGCCGCTATACCTCAGATTTGTACGACATATCGCTTGAAAAAGTTCAACAGTCTGCCGAAATATTTGTACTACGCAAGGCCGCGTCGAACAACGAGATCCTGCTCCTCGCTATCGTGGTACAGTGAAAGGGAGCATGGAAGGCAGATTCGTTCTTCTCGAAGCAGAGCATGCAGGTTGAGGCCCCGCCCCTCCGATCCTACATAGGTAACAATTACTACGTTTACATGACTACTTGAAGTAGTTTTCAAGTAACAAAATATGCATGTAAACTCGTCCTGACTTCAAGTATACTTGAGTCAAGTAAATCACAAAAATTTGTTTGATTGACTTGAAAAATCTCATGTAAACGGTACTTGAATACTTGAAATTTTCCATGTGTATTTTTTTCTTGGAACAAGAAGAAGATAAAAACTGTAGTGAATTTAAACTTTTGATACAATCTTTTTAAAGTTATTTCTATTATAATATGGAGCTAGTTTCTGTTATAATAGGAAAGTCAAATGTCAGCTCAAGAAAATTTCTAGACATTTTGAAGTCAAGTAAGTGAACCGAAAACGCAACTTGAGTTTCAAGTAAATTTCAAGTCAAGAACTCAAGTTAATCATGTAAACGTAATGAATTTAAAACGCAGTGTCCAGGAACCAGCCCGACTAGTGTTCGACGAACTGTTGACACAAACCGATAAACTAAATAGTATATGGCGAGGAACCGTGAGAATACCGAGATCCTGGAAGTCTAGATCGCCAATCCCTGATCTATATGGTGTTCTTTTTTATCATTCTGATCGTTTGGGAGTTTGTGGGAGTGGATTGCGTAAACTTCTAAATCTAGTTTTACGCGGCTGCCACAAACCATCTCTCCATAGACTTTGGTGCTCAACAATGAACGCTCTGACCTCTTAGCCATGCATTGTTAGGAAGTCCTTCCAATAATAATTATTCTCGTATAACGTAGAGGTCAATTCGCAAAGCTCTACATTAACAAGATCTAGGAGACTTTCATGACATAGAACTAGTAGAGACAATTAATCTCGTTAGAAGATCGTACTGCGCTCTCTACGTCTGGACTTGGTAGAGGGATCATCTGACTGCATAATATCGAAAGCTCAACTTCAACCCAGGTTTTGATATCGAGATCCCAAATGATAGGAATGGTAGAACTTCTAGTCTGACTAGGTGTATGGCATAATGCTATACGTATGTAGATAGCTCCAAATTAGGGTAAAGTATAGACGCTGGAATGCCTCCTCGTTAAAACACTAAAGGCACAAACGTCCGCCTAATGCTGTCAGTATCTTCCAGTCTGAACAGCGGGCAATGTTTAAAGCATAGTAATACAAACAAAACCAAAGCTAGGAACAAGGACAATACTGCTAGTATCGGATAGCCAAGTGAGCTATCAAGGCACTTGGTGTGGTCTATACGTACAAGATCAACATCTGCCAAAAGTAGCTTTCATGGAAAGGAGCTGCAGGATCACCCAACAGTAGGTACCGGGACCCAGGAATATTGAAGGTAGGCAGATAAATTGGCTGGATTAGGAGAAACCACTTCCTTTCAATGGTAGGCTCCAAGTGGAGGGGCTTAACATCGATCGTCAAGGCTACGAAAACTTGGCCAAGCAGAGAAAGCGCGACCTGCTGAAGACGCAGCGGAACGACATTGCTAGAATCGTGACGATCATAACTAGGGTTGGGTAAGACACGATTATAAAATGAGTTTGTAAGAGGTGCCTCTTTTTTTCTTTTGAGCCAGTACAATGGCATACTTCAAATGAGGCGAGGTGCCAATGTAATGCGAAAATTACGAACACAAACAAATTAAAGGAACAAAGAAATTTAATACCAATGAAGAGCTTTTTTTACGAGTTTGATTCTAATATGCATTAAACTGCCGCAGAGTAAGAGTAAGAAAGTAAGAAACCTATACCTCCATGATGTACATTTCTATTTTGCAATCACGCCTTGGCTCATTTCAACCGGGATATTTTACTTCCGCAAAATAAGTAAGAAATGTCTCTCTAGTAAGTATATTTACAATCTCACCTCGCCCCTGGCGCACACTGCGGTTTAGAAATTCGTTTATAACAAGAGCAACTCGACTGTGGAACAACCTTCCACAGTCAGCATTCCCGAACTCATACAACATCGCAAAACGCAAACGCAAGATTCACTGCCATCTCCTCCAACACCCACCCGACTCACCCTAATCTATCCTATCTTTATCTCTACCTTTCGAGCGAAGCTTACTACTAGACATTGCCCCATGACGTGTACGACATGACGGACTGGTAGTACAAAGGGTGATACACTATCAAATAGAAAACAAAAGTTGGAAATTTTACTGCCTCAAAAGAAGTAAGAGAGAAGAAACCCACCACTATGTATTTACAATCACACCTCGATACATGCTCATACCAGTGGGGCATTATTTTTGAACCGGGACAATTCAAAAAATTGAGGCTTCAGTACAATTTACCATCGTGAAAGGGACAAATGTACTGCCTCGTGTAAGTCCTGCTCAACTCTAATCACAACAGGACACTGGCCAACTGGGGAACATGCGGCCAGCTAGGGAATCTCATATCGTAGTTGTAAAAATTAACAAGCCGATACCTGAATATGACAGGGTGGATATAAAGTCACTCCAAGCACACTGATATGCTAACGTAAAGGTTGGTTTTTCACGAGTGCGGTTGGCACCAATTGTAACGCTGTCCTCGATGATGTCAGGACACTTGCTGCGTTGATTTCCGGAGACTACGCCCTAAATTGTCAATTATGGTGGATAGGAAGGGCGGACGATCCCACCAGCAGGCTTTCCCTTGAGCAGAATTCGTCTGCCCTTCATGCTCTCCGTGAGTGCCGCGCATTGCATTTCTTAGTAGATCATTACAAAATGACTCGTCTAAAAGCGTGCAGTGAGAAAGCGTAATTAGTAAGTATATAGTCTCTAGGCACAATAACCTATACTACTTTTATTTTATTCTTCTAAATCTTCTACCAAACTTGTCTGTCAAGTCAATATTTTTAACAACTGTACATGTATCTTCTAAAAGAACAATATTCATGGCAACAAATCGGGCTTTCAGAACTTATTATAATTATTACGTTACTCTAAACTAGTTAGGAATAGCATTTGGTAACAACAATAGAATATGTGTCATCGTATGGCTTTTAAATCGGAACCAAACGGTCACTGCAATAAAAATCCGGTTTTCTTCTTAAAGTCTTTAATCACACCCCGATTACAAAAAAAACTGTCGAAATCTTTCAGCTTTATTCTAACCTTGAATTAATTAACCAAAATTAAGAATACAAAAGTCAAAATGTCACAAGATCCTTGGGGGATTTTGTGTGGGTTTTAGAAAATCAAACCGAACAGAAAACCGCGCAACTCGAGTCCTTCGTAACGTAACGTACAATATTCGTCGGTGCAGCCTCGAGCTGACGTGTAAATTTACCTGTAAACGACTCTCTAAAGGCTTATGTCACGCATGTTATGACTTCATTTTGCCCAACCTAAACTCGCGTAGTAAAACATTTGAAACTTGCAGATGAAATCCAGAACTAGCACCGCGCGCAGCCGCTCTTTACTGAAATGCAAATGGTTTTTCTATGTGATGTGTTTCACCTGTTTTTGTAGCCCACGTCCATTGTTGTTTCGCTCTTGATGGCTTTTCCTGGTTGTTTGCGTTGGCACTAAATGTCCAAATAGACAACAAGCGGCTGAGTTTGGCCTCTGTACCATTGCTAGAAATGACCAAAGACTGCTCCCAGACCTGTTGTAATAGATCGAAAGATGTGGACACGATTGTGGGTGTTTTTTTTCTATACTAAGAGGACCAAATCGACTGTATCACAAACAAATCGCAAGTTCACCGGCAGGTAACAAGTGGTTTGACTGCGCTTTTGATTGATGCCGCAGTCGAGAGGAAATTCCTGCAGTCATCGAACCCTGAAATAATTTCCGCGAGATAATCGAGACTGCATCGCTGGAGATCTAGCCGCTAGTAGGCCGTGTTTCAATCACATGCTAGAACCGACATACGTGCATACTTCTGGCTGCAGCCATCAAAGCATTGGGTTTAGAAGAGATAATTACTGGTGCACATACCTTGATTCATTGCGACCCCTGACTCTGGCTGAATTTAATGACATTAAGTACAAGAGGCTCCCTGGCCGCTCGCAGCCATTTCCTGGCTAAAGGCTGGCATTAAACGCCGGCTTTGAACTTTAAAACAGCCAAAAACAAAACAAAAAACTCGCTTCAAGCCCTGAGCCCGGCTTCCATTTCGTGCTAATGTCGATTTATTTCCTTTGGATCATTAACGACCATTCCTAAGAGGTCTCTGTGCAGATTGATTAGCTTCCACCGTGATTTATATCCAAGTCTCTCACTCGTGCATTTCTAGGTATTCCAGGTTAAGGATAAGTTTTGGACCCAGCCAAGCTCTGTTCTAGTTGAAAGTGGAAATGAGTAACAAGCATGCCAAGGTTTAATTATTTTAAGAAAATGGTGAGAAAAACCCGGTTTTAATTGAGATATTTTCTGCATTTATGATAGACGAATGATTGCGGTGAGGAATTTCTTTGATTGCTTTAGGATGTTAAGAGATTTGTACCGTTGGAGCATTTCTAATGGCCTTCATTTCTGGCACCGTAAATCTGTGTTGGAAATGTTTCATTTAATTGATTTATGATAGGTAAGCTCAAAATTACTACTCTCAAGTTACTTTAACATTGTGGAGTTACCGTGCACGAAACCAGCAAGGACATTTAAGATGTTTTTAGCCACTCCCCAAACTGTTCGGTGACATTTGAAATTGTAATTATTTAATTTTTCTCACACGCAATCGAATTTTTGCCTCATATCAAAATATAAATTACTAGCTGGGACCCGGTGCGCCTATGCTGCTCCCAAAAGCCAATAGTAATAATCAGGTGATATGAATTTTAATATACAGTAGGAGAGTTTGAAAAAGGCAATTTTTTGGTATTTTTGATTCCAAATAACAAAATGTGAAACTATTAGGGATCTGACATTTTGATCGAGACAATAAAAACCATCCATTGCCATGGCATTTTTCGAGATATGAATTTTCATACATTTACTACCTTAAAAACTCCCATATACCGATTTTAATTGGAATCGAAATACAATTCGCAAATTCGTCGGCCATTTTGAATTTATAAGTTTTGACCACAAATTCGTTATTTGCGACCTTAAAAACCCCTAGATACCCACTTTCATTGGAATCGGAATAAAATTGGCAAATTCAACCATATTTCTGCCGCAATTTTGAATTTCGGTCATATTTCGGCGGCCATTTTGAATTTCGAAAATCGCGCTTCGAGGTGTATCATAGGAGACCTCCACGGAACTTCATGCAAAAATTCAAAGCTCTGCGATGATTTTCAACGAAGCTCTCCATGACAGCGCCATCTAGGAGTGGCTTTAGAAAGTAATAAAATAGCCTATGTTCTAAGTTTGAATGTAAATAGCACATGGTTAAAATTTCATTAAGATCGGTTGCACGGTGTAGGAGCCTATAGCGATCATACATACACACATTCATTTTTATACCTATACTAGCTGGGACCGGGGCGCCTATGCTGCACCCATAAACCAATAGTAGTAATCAGGTGATACTACTTGTCATACCCTTTCATTTAATACCCATACCGAATGGCTTGCAAAGAAAAAGGTAATCCACCATTTTGTGTTGGCCGCCATTTTAAATTTGGACCGATCGATCTGAAACTTTGGGAATCGTATTTTTTTCGGAAAAAACCAAAATAATATAGATCTGAGCTCTTTAGCAGTAATTCGAAGAGTACCTCCCATACAAAAGTTCGAATTTTACGGATATCGGTACACTACAGCCACCCGAAGTGTTCGAGATAGAGCAAAATAGACCTCGTAGGAACACCCGCCGTACCCGAAAACCCCTACATACAAAAATTCAGGCCAATCGGATGAGCGGTTTCGGAGTCTATTGAACATTTACAGACATACTTTCACTTTTATATATATATAGATAGATATAGATTAATCCGCCATAGTCTCATGAGTTTTGTGCAAATAAAAATCTATTTTTCATATTGACACTGTGCAGCTCTGCACTATGATTATCCGCAATTTGTAAAATGATGGCTCAATCACTATTGAAATTCTGAATAGTACCGTAAGTTTGCGCACTCCCCGGATGCACGGAAGACACGGATATAGGCGACCTGTTAGGCGGGGTACACTCGGAGGAGTAGCTCAACTCGCTGATAGCAGAGGAGAAAATTGCCTGAGCAATGGACAACTTCTCACCCTGTAAATCAGCCGTACCTGATGGTATCGCCCCTAAAGTGGTACGGAAACCAAAGAACTAACTTTACCTTGGATAGTGAGGTTATTTAAAAGCAGCCTTTTGCATGCACATATTCTACAGTAAGTAAGAAACCTACTCTCTAAAAATGAACCAGTGAAAATTTTACTGGTTCATCCAGTAAACTAGTGGGATGTGGTTTTGACCCTTTCGGCTCACAAGATCAACTTCCCAGTATTATGAATGTGCAATATTATCAATGGATATTTTAATAATAAATAAACAATAATCAATATATAATATATAATACCTAACATTTGTCACATTTGTTTATCAAGACTTTCGCTAGGTTGTCAAATGATATGTGCGTATTTACAAGATTAGGATAACAAAGTTGTAAACAAAATTAATGTATTACTTTCAACACTGACAATTGGATGAAAAATGAATAATATGTTGTTATTCCAAAACTTATTTAACAAGTATATTGTTAAATTTAAGGGACCTGAAGTTGCAGCTATTGGAGTTACGATCTACAAAAATAATGACCACTCTGCTAATTCTTTAACAACTCATGCGGACGTTACGTTACAAAATACTTAGTCACGATAAATCGCCTATTCGTGAAGTGTGTATAGGCAGAAGTATGGCAGAAAATGGACAAATGATTGAAAATTTCGTGGGAAGCTATTGCTTGGCTGAATCCACAAAAGTTAACCTCATTTGAAACGGGTTTCATTCCAACGAGTATATTAGACTGTAGCAAAACTAATTAATTAAAGTTACTTGGCACACTTGCCCAAGTCTCTTCATTTAAACACAAAAAACTTCGTTCAAACAAAAAAACGACTCGACCGATTTTTATGAAAATCTTTTCAGATCATATTTCCTTTAACACGCTTTGAACGGCACCTCAACGAAGACGATATCTTTTTTGGTTCGCGCGAAATCGTGCAGGAAAAAATGACCACATACGTACGCACACACATCCATTTCTTCTCTACTTTTTTCTTAAAATGCTATTGGGATCTTGAAACGTGTAAATACATTGAAAATTTATTAGAGGTGAATAGTAGTTCGTTTTGCAGGGGTTAAATTCGACACATTTTTTGGCCCCAATTCAAGAATAAGTTTGATGTCCCTATTGACAAAGTTGGACATGAGCTAACGCTCAAAAAGGAATGGTCTTGCCTTATATTATCTTAAGGGTAAAATTAACGCAGTTCTATCATCAGTTGGAGAGGACTGAGAGCAGATCAATTTTAAAAAGATAAAAGAAAAGAGCGATGGATAGTATTGACTCCTGGAGAGCACCACGAAATATGACGAAGGGTTTGCATTCTACCTTGATTGGACTGCCAGAAACAAAACTATAAATTCAGTTCGTAAGAACAGAGTTGATACCAATAGCTTGGAGTTTAGTCAACCAAAAAGTGTACTATAAATAAATTATACAGTTATCTAGAGCAATCTGGCCACACTCATCAAAGCAATGGAGTGTTTGGTGTAAGTGCTCTGTTAAATAAAGTCGTTAGTAGATTTCCTTATCCTAAAGCCGCTGATATTAAGTGTTAGTGGAAGTTCGTGGATGCTATGTACATATATTTACCCGCTTTTCGGTATCCAAGAGTTTGGATAAACTCCGAAGAAGTATGGCTAGGTAAAATGCTTACACAGAGGTTTGGTGATAGGTGAAGCAAATTTCTTGAAAACACTTTGAGACCCCTTGACACTTCGCTAGTCCTGAAGAAAGCTTCGTCTGTTAAGCGAAAGGCTTCCTTTGCGGGCGGGTGTGGCATAACAGTGTCGGTTAATGAAGAATTCAAGGTGAACAAAGCTGCTTATAATAATCTTCCTGTCCTGGCCGAGGAAATTTATATTGCCTGTCATGAAATGGCGATCTTACTTTCCTGATATACAACAGTAATTTCTAAACTGAACATAATCACGATGCAATGGTTCATTTCGGGAACGTCTATACTTCAATTGCGTTCAAACATACGGTTTCAATTGCGTTCATATATTTCCCGTAATACCATCTATTCGGTCGATGGTATAACTATAACTCTTAGGGTATATGTTTGCGTTCTTACTATTAAAACACAAATTCCAATCAGTTTGTTTTTATGTGAAATACTAGCGCTCAGAGGTTACCGTTGATCATTCTGCTTAATGGCTTGTCGCTTAGACTTGACTGTTCGACTGCTATCATGGGGCACTCATAGGCAGCCATTACACGTTCATGCAAGCGGCAATCAATTCCACCAGTCATGATTAATGGAAATCAAAATATACGGAGGATTACGTCCGTCATCACCTTAGACGTTAGGTTTTCCGTCAGTCGTAAGCAAACTGTGGCAAAACTGTCAGCAAAACCTATCGTGTAATGGGCGCCATAGAGAGCATGAACGGCAGATTCGTCCTCCTCAAGGCAAAGTCTGCCAGTGGCCTCCTCCGCTCTTACTATCTCCCACAAGTTTTAATTTAGGGCGCAGTGTCCAACAAGGGTCCTGACTTCATTTCTACTGCGCCTCAATAATTCCTTGGTCGTGTTAGGAAACGGTATAGGAACGAACCGCTTAGAGTTGGTATGTTTCATCAAAGCCCGATTGGCTAGGGTCCATTCCAATTTAGACTTGGTCCTATGGGACCTTATCGCCCTGATTGCCGCTTCGCTATCAGTTAAGATAAAGATCCGGCCCTTTTTAAGTGCTCATGACTGCTTGGTATAGCGGCCACCTTTGCTTGAAAGATACTTGCTAGGGTGCCTAGGCTTATCGCTCTACTGAATCTGGAGCTCTCTGTTTTGGACCCATTCGTGTACCATACTAGTCCACCCTGCGGTACTTTAGGAAAAGTTCAGTTTAGCCTAACGTGACCAGATATTTTCCAGGAAAAATCGGATTTCTAAAAAAAACGTCATCATTTTTTTCGCCTAAAGTCGGATCTCCATACAAAATTTTTATTAAAAATCGGAGCTGCAAATAATGTAAAAAAATGTTTAGAACTTCTTTATTTTGTACTCATACAAAAGCAAGTTTATATTAAACATAATTTTTATTCGATTTTAATGGTATCTTCGATCGGTTGCGATGTCGATGGCGTAATCATATATTTTTGTTGATTCGAAATCTGTCGAAGAAGTTCCTTATGGTCTTTTAAATAACTGAAGAATTCGATACAACTGAAATCGAGGTTCTGCTTCACAAACAGAATTGATTTCAATTTATTCACATGGAGACGAGTTTTCTCCGTTGTCCAAATTTTATTGATAGTCGAGAAAATTCGTTCAGCGGGCGCTGATGTTCCAGCTAATGAGAGCGCATATTCAACCAGAGCAGAAATACATTCAAAAGGTGCTTCTTTCTTGAGCATATATTGAAAGCATTTAGTCCATCGTTTGTCGACAGGAACTTTCTTTGTAGCCCATTCTTCGATTTCTTCTCCGGTTATGAATTCTTTGATGTAAATATACTGTTCAAAAAAATCCGATGAACGGTCACCGGGCATGTCCCAATGTCCATTTTCTGTTAGGAATTGCATCGATTTTTCAATAACTTCCCATTTGAGCTCATTTGTCAACAAAACCCATTGAAAGTGTTCAACATGACTCAGCTGTTCACTCCACATTTTTAGATAATCGTAACAGTAACAAAAAAACCATCAATTACCACGAAAATCCATAGCTGCACCTTTAAATTCGTTGAACCTATGGCCCTTTTTTTGCAAGTCTTCCATTTCAGATTTTACAGCAGCTGAGAAAAAGTTATGCTGGTTCGCTGATTTCATGTTTTTCATGAGATCTCGTAAAGCCCCAAAGATTGCAATCGCTGACACATCATCTCCTTCAATTTTCTTGATGGCATCTTCGAAAATCTGAGCCTACATCGATTGAAATAAAACCGATATGAAAATTCACACATTTTATATGAAGGCAAATGCGATCGAAATTACCTGATCTTTTATAACGATGAACCAAAGTTTCGATAAAGGGTTGGAAAAAAAATCTTCAATGAGCTTCGGAACTTTAACCGGGTTAAGAATTTCGCTGAAGTATTTTTCAGGTGGGCCGAACATTTTTATTATTTTTTCCATTGCGCCACGTAGAGAAATAAAGCGAGTTTAGCTGTAGCCGAGTAGTTGGCTGTATTCTTCATCAGTAGTTTCGCAAATGCTTTTCAATTCTTCAGTTCGAACTGTGTGAATGTAGAAATGAGTGAATATTTTGACCACCGTTCCCTCCAGTTCTAGATCCAGTCCATCGCATGCTGTTCTCATTGCATTATGGACTATGTGCGCAGCACAACCAATTCCCACGATGTTCGGTTTCCTTAATTTCAATTTCGGAACAACATTTTCGGTACCAGTTCGATTGAGATTTCCAAAATTCACAGGTGCATTGTGAGCACAGAATGCAACCAGTTTGGCTTGCAGCTTGAAATCATACAAAACTTTTAGTAAAAGATTGAGAATGTGATCGGATTTTTCCCCTTTTTCATCCGTCAATTGAATAACTTTTACTTTGACGCCTTCCGTAAGCAAAAAATAACGTATAGCAACGGGGAATAGTTTTGTCGAAGAATGATTCGATGCGTCAGTTGAAAGACAAATGTATCGTGCTTTCTGCAATTGTTCTTTCAACAAATTAATTGCGTGAGGAGCAAAAACATTGATTATGAGCGATCGCATTTGGTTCGGGCATATAAGAATTTATTGAGATCAGAACATGGTCTGAATAGCTTGATGCACAGTCGTTCGATCTGAAAGGCGAAGTAAGCAATTCTTGCGTCCGAAAATATCTATTTTTTACCAATTTTCCACACCTGAAACTATGAGTTTCACCTTCCATTGCTGCGACATTCAAATATTCGTTCGTTGGATTAGTAAAGAAATTGGTTATGGATTTATTTTTCACGCTTGCAAGAATCGCCTTTTGATGTTTCCAAATGCTTCCAACAAAAAACTCCGAATTACATTTCGCACATCGAACCATAGAATCATTATCACTATTTGCTTTTTCTAAGAACGGATAACTTTTTTTATAATCATCGTTGAAAACGCACTTTTGTTCGGAGGCATTTTGTAGAAAACTTTTTAAAAAAAAATTAAGAAACGAAACAAAGAAACAAAGGCTCAATCAAAAACAAAGACTCACAAATGTACAGCCGATCAGTACATTCAAATGTCAAACGAAAAAATGACACGCAAAATGCTCAAACCTAAGACGATGTTTACACTGGACGTAGGAACGAACATCAGACACGAGGGTCCAATGTAAACATCGTCTAATGGTGCGAATACATGCCACTTACGCAACTCTCAAATCAATTGCTGACAGCGCCAAAAACACGAATGTCGCGAAATTCAAAATGCCACGGCATATTTTTTTTCTTGGCGAGAAGGAAAAATTGGATCGCTCGGATCTAGGCCTCGAAAAATCGGATCAAATCCGAGAAAATCGGATCACATGGTCACGTTAGTTCAGCCTGTTTGGCATTTGCACGAAAGACGGCTTATATTTTGAGGTATTAAAGGGCATGCAGTCCGATAGCATCCCCGTTTTCGGTATCTCTTCTATAGTGTTGATTATTATAGAATGCTCTCGCCGAAGACCAGCGCAGAGTTAGCAATTTGCTTTCAGCCGCATCACCGCGTTTATAGCGCAAAAAATATGTATGCTTTTTGTTTCGTGCAACAGAGAGAAAAGCATACAAATTTCTGTGCGATAAAAGAGCTCCAGAGCTGCACTTCCACTTTGACTTTGGGATGTAAATCGGGCTTAAATGAGGCGGCAATTTGCGTTTTTATACAAACAGAGTGACGTTTCTCGCTTGTGAGGATTTGAGATTCTTACTGCACTTGGGAACAGGGATTTTGAGATTCCCTAATGCGGCCTCTAGCTGCCATCGGTTCTCTTAATCGACTCGGAATTTCACGATTCGCCTTTAAGTTTCGCTAAGTCTTGTCTAACTCTAATGCCTGCTGACACTTCTTTTTGCTCGTATAATCGCCTTATTATGGATGGCGAGTGAGCTTTCATAACTCTCCCAGTTACCGCTCTTCTTGGCGGCAATGAAAAGCCTCCGCGTGAATGATCTCAACTTGGAGGGCTCATTATTTTACCATGGAGTTTTGCTATTGCGCGTTCTCATCAGAGCAGGCAGTTATTGTTGTAAGTAGTAGTAACCGCCTTCGTAAGGAAGGCCGCGGAGAATTCCACAACCATAATAAATTTAATTGAGTGCGTGGAAGCCTTCAATATGCTGCCAAATTCGCCTCGAAAGGCTGTCCAGTTCGGGTGTCTGGGGGCCCTTACTATTTCAAAGGACTCACCCACCCTAAAAAAGATATGTCCATGGTCTCAGCACGACGGCTCGTCTGAAATCCGCCAGTCATTCATTCCTACCGTGTAGCGTTTTAATAAGTTAGGTTAAGAGGGAGTGGTTAGTTAGTGGTTAGTAGTTTCGACGTAATTAAAAAGGGAAGGGACTAGTACGTTTCGTTTCGTTTGGAAATTTTTTCAGTAGTTGATTTATAGGGGGCACCTCACACGTTTTTATTTTTGGACCACAATCGACAACCACAGTTGCAGTTAAACATGAACCATTATCTCATTTCCTAGTATGGTTGTTAATTTCTTGCCTGTAATCCTGGACTTAAAAATAGCATTTAACAAAATAAAGTAATTTTAACACTACCGGCGATAATTGACGCTGCTCCAACAAAAATCTCAGCCTCCTCACGGCCAAGTCAACTTTCGAATGAATTAAGCAATTTATTATCCATCAGTTATCTTCAGCTTAAAAAAACCTGAAAGAAGTTAGCAACACAGTTCAGGTACTACCTACCGTCGTGTCGCTCTTAATTCCCCAAGGGCATCGCAAAGCAAACAAACAATCCACAAGGCGACTGCAACAAAATCGAGGCAAAATTAAAAGGTTTTCGCCATGTCATCGTCGTCCACTTGGAGTCCTACGTTCCTTGATCAATCAGTCGATTTTTGCAGATTCACCGCTCCAGACTTCCTCGTTGCCCCTTCAGCATTCGCGTATGCAAATCCCGACCACGCAAAAACCAACAAAAACAAACAAGGTACCGAGGGTTTCAGGTATCGAGAAGGGATCTCTGGAGGAAGTTGTGATTAAGTTAGGAGTGACATAAGAACGTGCACTCCAGCCTGATTCTTGGCAATCGTGATCGCAATCAGCAGACTCTTTAAGAAGTCTCAGGATCCTGCCTTTGACTCTTCACGTTGAATTCCTCGACTCTCCTCAAGTGACGGTGTCTATTTTTGTGCCGGTGTTTTATCAAGAATTCTTGGGAAATTGATTTGAGGTTTTCTCATTATTCTTATTACTCAGCCGTAATCGTGTGTCACCTTATTAAGTAACAGGACAACAGCCAGAGTCGCCCCTTCTGCCTTACAGCTCCAGTTAGCGAATAAATCTGATTCGGGTGAAGTTGACTTATGCCGATTTAGCATCAATAAATCAATCTTTTTTTTGACAATTTCGACTCGTTTATTAAAATTGAGGCGACTTGTTCAATTTCTTGAATTGACTTGAAAACGAGTTTTTATTAATACGAAAATTTTTCTGTTTTATTCTAGGACGTCTCATGGCTGTCGCTGGTGACAGTTTTATTCGCGTTCCAAGACGCATTTTGTGCATTGGGAAAGTCACAGCTGTGCGAAGTGGAAACCGGTCAAACCAACATTATCTTGGACATTGAGGAAAGCAGAGGAAATTGTAAGTACACGAAACACCTTTGTTGGAAATTTTATTAAATTGTTTTGTTGTGTTTTTTTGTTAATATCAAATGAGGTTTACCACCTCGGTTTTTGTGTTTTTATTTTGACGGTGACTTTTTTGCGTTGTTTGGTGTCACCAGTGTCACGTTTCTCGGAAAACAAGTGAAATCGAAAATAATTGAATTTTTTCATCAAAATAAGAGAAAAAACGTTGTGTAAGAAAGTATTTTTGCTGGTTTGAGGACAGAGGAAAAACCAAGTCGGAAGTTTACGTAATAATTCTTGTTGTGCGATTACAGATGGCGATGACCTTAACTAGAATTTTAGTGGAAACGTTATCTGCCAATACTAGAAAACTATTTCAATTATCACTTTTAATATTACAATATGAAAGTACTTATCACTATAATTCGATAACTATGAAACTTGCAACCTATGTTCAGTGTTCTTGCAAACGTGAAAAACTTTATTTACAAACTTCAAATAATGTAAATATAGTAAAACTTGTAAAAGGCAGATGGGCATATGCTAGTTTTTTTTTTTTTTTTTTTTTTTTTTTTTTTTTTTCGTGGGAGGTACTGGGTCCATAGGTACTGCGGCCATTCATTTGGCCTATTGTACTACACCCCTATACCTCATATTTTTAGGCCAGACCGCTTGAACAAGTTCAGCAGTCTGCCTAGTGGCCTGTCGCTTAGACTTGAATAACCGAGCAGGGACTCCTCGAATAAAGAAACCCTGCTCCTCGCTATTGCGGGGCATTCACAGAGGACGTGGAGAGCAGACTCATCCTCCTCCAGGCATAGCCTGCAGGTGGGGTCCTCCGCTTTCCCTATCCTCCATAAGTGGTAATTTAGGGCGCAATGTCCGGTGATCAAGCCAACAAGTGTCCTGACATCGTTTCTACTGCGCCCTAACAATTCTTTGGCCGTGTTAGGAGACGGCCCAGGAAGGAACCGCTTAGAGTTGGCCAGTCCAGGCGCGGACCTCCAGCGTTCAGTATGTTTCATCAAAGTCCGATCGGCTAGGGCCCTTCGCAGCAAGCTGGTAGGTGCTCCGATAGCCGGCTCTGGACCGATGAATGCAGTGTCAGAGCCCTGTTTAGCTAGGGCATCCGCTTTTTCATTGCCTTTAAAGCCCCGGTGCCCCGGGACCCAGACAAGGGTAACTTGATTGAGAACGCCCAGCTCACCTAGAGCACGTTGGCAGTCCCAAACTAATTTAGACTTGGTTCTACGGGACCTTATCGCCCTAATTGCCGCTTGGCTATCAGAGAAGATAAAAATCCGTTTATTTTGGTAGGCCCTTCTTAAGTTCTCATGAGTGCATGCCAATATAGCGTACGCCTCTGCTTGGAAGACAGTTGCTAGGGTGCCTAAGCTTATCGCTCTGCTGAATCTGGGGCTTTCACTCCAGATTCCGGCGCCCACACCTGTCTCTGTTTTGGAGCCATCCGTGTACCATACTAGTCCACCCGGCGATACCTTAGGAAAGGTCCAGGTTAGCCTGTCTTGTATGTGCACTGAGGGTTGCTTGAATTTTGAGATTTTGAAAGGCATGCAATCGGAGAGCATCCCCGCTTCCGAAATCCCTTCTATAATGTTGATAATTGTAGAATGTCCTCGCTCGAGACCAGCGCCCAGATAGCCATTCGCTTTCAGCCGCAGCGCCGCGTGTATCGCAGATTTCTCTACCTCAAGGTGGAGTGGTACCAGATTGAGGAGAGTCTCCAGTGCTGCCGTCGGGGAAGTGCGGATGGCTCCAGTGATGGAAAGGCAGGCCATTCTTTGAATTTTGCACAAATTGGTTATGAAACCCTTAAGCGCCGTTCTGTGCCACCATACTAAAGCTCCATAAGTTACCATGGGCCTGACGATGGTGGTGTATATCCAGTACATGGTTTTCGGCTGCAAACCCCATGTGGAGCCACAAGCTCTGCGGCAAGCCCACAGGGATCTGCGCGTTCTGCTCATCAGAGTATCCATGTGCTGGTTCCAGTTGAGCTTGGCATCTAGCGTCACTCCTAAATATTTGGCTTGTTGTGAAAAGCCTATAGTTCTACCTGCGAGTGTCGGTTCCGAAAGCCCCGGTAGTGATCGTTTCCTGGTAAAAGGAACCAGAATAGTTTTGTCGGGATTGACTTTAAGTCCTACGCTGTCGCACCAACTAGATACTAGATCTAGTGCCTGCTGCAGACGTCTTGACATGGCTCCTTCAGTTTCGTCCGTTACTACGATGACGACATCGTCTGCGTAGCCTTGGGCGAAAAAGTTGTGGCCGTTGAGTAGTTCCAGGAGTTCATCTACAACAAGGCACCACAGAAGTGGGGATAAAACTCCTCCCTGCGGACAACCTTTTGCTATAGTGCCCTCCAGAGACCCCTCAACATGAGAAACCATTAGTTTGCGAGTTCTCAGCATAGAGTCGATCCAGTCGCAAAAAGTGCTACTTAGACTTCTTCTACTTAGAGCCCTAGCTATAGTATCAAAGGATGTATTGTCGAAGGCTCCTTCGATATCGAGGAAAGCCGCCAGCGCAACTCCTTTGTTTAGTGCTGCGCCTTCCAGCCTGAGCACCAGATTGTGCAGTGCTGTCTCAGTGGACTTGCCCGCCTGGTACGCATGCTGATAGGAGCTTAGTGGTTGGCGTTGAAGATAAGTTTCCCTTATCACCCTGTCGACAATTTTCTCCATTGTCTTCAAGGCAAAAGACGAGAGACTTATCGGCCTGAAGGCCTTAGCCGAGGTGTAATCCGAACGCCCTGGCTTGGGTATAAATGTAATGTTGACGTTCCTCCAGACAGATGGGATATAACCATGTGCGAAGGAAGCCCTGAATATTTTGCATAAAAAGGGAGTGACTAGGTCGCAGCCCTTCTGTAACATAATGGGATAGATCCGGTCTGCTCCAGGGGACTTGTATGGTTTGAACGATCCAATCGCCTCCCTAATTGCTTCGTGATTAAACACGGCGTTTGCTTCTGTCCAGGCAGCTTTGGTCACTTTAGAAAGTGGGCCTGTTAGTTGCCCAGAGGAAGCTGTATTCCCATTTGAATAAATGGTTGTGCCTGGGAAGTGTGCCTGGAGCAATATTATCAAAGTTTCTTCCCTAGACTGTGTAAAAGAGCCATCGGTTCTCTTAATAGATCCGAGATCTCCCGATATGCCATTTAATAAAGCTTTGTGGATTTTTGCTGAGTCTCGAATGTCTTCGATACTCTCGCAGAAATTCTTCCAGCTGTTTCTTTTTGCTCTTCTGATCGCCCTGTTATAGGTGGTTAGCGAGCTTTTATAGCTCTCCCAGTTGCCGCTCTTTTTGGCTGCGTTGAATAGCTTCCTCGTAGCGGATCTCAACTTGGAGAGCTCATTATTCCACCATGGAGTTTTCCTGTTACGCGTCCTCATCAGAAGGGGGCAGTTATTGTTGTAAGCAGCAGTAACCGCCTCCGTAAGGAAGTCCGCGGATAGTTCCACATCCATCGTAGATTTGATTGAGTGCATGGAACCCTTCAGTACGCTACTGAGTTCGCCCCGAAAGTCTGCCCAGTTTGTATATCTGGGATTCCTATATGCACTCACTCTTTCCAAAGACTCACCCACCATAAAGTGAATGTGTTTGTGGTCTGAGCACGATGGCTCATCTGACACCCGCCAGTCACTCACGTAAGTAGCAACGTGTTGAGTGGCCAGCGTGATGTCTATAACTTCACGTCTCCTACCGTTGTCGAAGGTAGGATCCGTGCCGCGATTTAATATATCCAGGTTAGTAGTTAAGAGGTAGTCAAAAAGGTACTCGCCCCTCTTGTTCACCCCGCTACTGCCCCAGGCATCATGATGGGCGTTCGCATCACATCCTACGATGATCTGCAGACCGCTCCTGTTCGAGTGACCCACGATATCCTTGAGTTCTTTGGATGGTGGTGGGTCCCTTGAGTCGTAGGGGAGATAAGCTGAGCATAAAATAATCATGCTCTTGCTACCCCCCCTGGTAATCTGTATCTTCACCACTGCCAGGTCTCTCGACGATTTATCTGTGAGAGGGAAGCAGTTGGTGTTTTTATTGTAAACTATACAGGTCCGAGGGTCTCCGTCCACATCACTGCATGCAATGCTGTAGCCGGATGCCCGCAGGCCCTGTATAGCACCGTTGTTAACCCATGGCTCTTGTACAAGAGCCACGTCTACAGCTTGGGTGGCAAGCACCCTGCAAAGGACTGCCGAGGCAGCTCTACTATGTTGCAGGTTGCACTGTACCACCCGCATCCTGTGGTTGTTCTTGCTGCTGTGAGCCAGCAGGAGCCTCCTTTTTTATGCCAATTTCTTTGACTTTTATTCGGCCGAAGCCGTAGAATAGGGACATGCCCTGCTCTTTTAGCTGCATGAGCGACCTCTCGTCAATGCTAAGGGCAAGAGTTTGACCGTTCTGGTCAACCTTCCTGCCCATCACTTGCCAGAAGGTCACCTCAATTGGCTGGTTCTGTATCGCCATCCTGCTAAGCACCTGTTCCGGTTCCCTAACATCGTTAGGAACCCAGAATGCGATCCTTTTAAATTTGGGAAGGTCCTTCTCCTCGAGTACTTTGAGATTGCACCCTTCCCAAACCTGCAGTCTGGCGACAGCTTTCGTCAGCCATTGGCTGGTAGCATCGTTGGCGCAGGTGATCTTAATAAGACCCCCTGCCGCCTTTACACCCAAAAACTGATGTGAGCAATCGCCTTTAAGGCTTTTGTCCACCTCAGTCAAGATGGAGTCGCAAATAGAGGAGGATTGCTCCTCCGTCAGTTTGCCTTCGGGATAGTTTTCCAGGACCACTGCCATGGTGATCCCAGCCAACTTGTCCCGGTATGAAGGTTCCTGTTGTTCCCTCCTTTTTTTCTTCTGGGGTCCCTGCCCAGCCGGAGACTCCTCTGATCGCTGCCGTTTCGGCAGTGCATCAGTTGGGTCCGACATGCGACATTGCCCTCCAGAAGATGTGGGAGCTGGTGCTGCCAATTTGGTGGGTCCACAAACTTTTGGTAGTGCAGTGGTTGTCTGGGTCCGCTCCTTGGAGCCCCCCGGTACCACTGTCCTGCCTTCGGTTTGTTGGGAAGAAAGTTGCAAATGCGGGACTCTCGTGTGCTCCGTGGAGCTCCCTGATTCCCTTGCAGCCTTACTTGCCTTGGCCCTCTTCCTTTTGGCAGCGCCAGATTTCTTCCTGCTAGGCTGCACGGTCATACCGACAACCTTGGCAGTTATTTCTTCAACAACATTGCCGCCAGCTGCCTGGGGCATTGTTGTTGATGATTGAGAAGCCGAAGCTTCTGTGCTGGACGAGGTACCTCCTAGGAGTTCCCTCTCCAGCTCTGAGCTGATGCTTATAGCATCAGACCCACAACCTCCATCTTCGTCTGTTTTTTTAAAATTTTGGTCCATAAAAGTCCCACGAGTACGGCAGGAAAGAGAGGTCCATCCTGACAGAGCCTCCTTATCAGGATAAGGCTATATACAACTGGGTGCGCCCGGTACCCAGAGGAGATCGTTTGAGACAGTGGAACACTACCCACTGCCATGCAGCCCTCGACACGATGACATTTACATCTTGGCTTGGTAGGCTTTTAAGGGTATGCTCCCTACTACCGTCGTTAGTTGGTTATCCAGGAGGCACCACGAGGAGGTGACGGTTCGATTTTACCCCCCGCATGCATATGCTAGTTACTTCTGTTTAATTTTCAAGGGATTAAGGCCGTCCCGACATAGTGGAATTGTAATCAAAAAAATGGATGGTTTAAATTTTTTTATATGAATGACAGCGCGCTCAGAGGGTATCCCCTATATATGTATTATCGACGATTCGATTATTGAGTGCAATGTCGAACAGAAAACACTAGTCGGAAAGGTAGTAGTGAGAATAGTGAAAGGGTTTGTCAGCTCTAGAACGTGGTCATTCCACCGGCTTCTACACTGCAAACCCCAGAATATTTTTTCCGTGTGAATTTAACACACTACGCACTTCATAAGCGTATAAATTCGGCTAATCGTGTTAAAATAAATCGTTTTAGGAATAAACCGTGTTAAAATAATCTATATATTAATACGCAAACACTTTTTTTGTACAGCACTTTATCCGACTTTCACTAAACCGATTTTCCTCAAACTGGTTTTATATGGAAGTCGGAGTCGTAAAGGTGTGCACAAAACAAGAATTATTCATTTATCTCAATTCTGTCACTCAGAAATGAGTATTGCATTTCCCAATATAAAATGATAAAAGGACAACAACAATATAAGGTAGAAATTACGGTTAGCATATAAACAGGCGAATATAAAACTTTATTATTAAGGTTTGTGAATAGAATAAATTTCATGAGCCTAGACGGCAAGAAAAGTGCCAACAGTCACCTGGCGGCAATAACTCAAAACAGCCAATTTTTGAGTTGTGCCACTTTTCTTGCCGTAGTGCGATTGCATGTCAGCGTCATTCCGCTTATGTTGAAAAGGTTTTTCTTTCTGTGGAGATTTTTACCGTCGCGGAAAATTTTAATTAAAAGAAATAAAAAAATAAATAATAAAACAAAGTGGAAATTATTATCAAAATATCACTGTAAGCGATGGTGTTTTTTAAATGAAGAAAGTTTTGTTCAAAGATGCGATTTTAGATGATAATGTAGTTTTTAATTACACTTTTTTAAAACAATTTTTTTTGTTTTTGTTTAGAACTGATAGGGAAATTAAAAAGTGGTAATAGTTCAATTAAATTATTAATGAGTTATTTGAAATGCGTAGACGTCAAACTTTAACGGAACGGATGGAGAGAAGAGTAGGGAGAGAGGGTCGAATTTCGACTAATGGGCGATACTAGTGCGGATAAAAAGACATACATGTAAAAATCACACACGTTCAGCGTATAATATTTTTTACACGCTAAAGAAAATGTAACGTTTTATTGTTTTACGTCTTAAACGTGTAAAAATCACACATTATGTGTCATTTCACACACTTCACTATATTAACACGTATGAGAGGATAACTTAAAGGAAAGTTAGACAATTCTTTATTTAAATGCTCAATGACCAGAGAGCTCCACGACCTCTCTTTTCAGCCAGTCGGTAACAAACGGGCATCGAGACAAGTCGTTGCAGCTTTACATCAAAAACTTTAACTTTACTGTGACGATTTTTCTAAGTTTTCTCCCCGCAAAACGACGCTACAAAAGCTTTACTCAAAAGCTTCCAAGGAATACATATTTGGTGTATTTTAAACACAGCCATTAAGTGTGTTAAATTTACACACTTTTCGCGTATTAAAAATTAACACATTTTAAACGCGTAAAAAGTAACTACATGATTTTTTACACGAAATGCGTTTTAAAATCACACACTAGGGTTTGCAGTGTATTCAATAGTACCATAACAGAATACTGACTAAGGTGATCGAACAGGAGATGATTTCGTTTTAGAGTTTTGCATATCACCCTATATTTTTGCAACCCTGTGCCCTATTTTCATGAATAAGGCAGCAGTGTACGCAGAATATTCCCACCTATCTAAAACTATAAAAGTGAAGGTTCTACCCTACCAACTTCCAGAGTTATAAGTCGTCAAATTTTGAAAAGATGCACTTATAATAATGCACTTTCCGAGGCAGCAATGCAATTTCAAAAAAATACAACACCAAATTATGGCACAAAGTTTCTAGACGAGTTAACGAAATGAATGCAAAAAACCCCATCTCAATCCGATTTACTGCAAAAAACGGCTATATTCCCTCGCATATTTTACAGTTTTAGATAGGTGGGAGTATTCTGCGTACACTGATACCTTATTCACGAAAACCGACTAGCATTTAAAAAGGGGATTGCCTCAGGGTCATGCCAAAAGAGGGCCTTCCCATTAGATTCCTTACGAACACCAAAAAAAATAATCGGCCATACTGAATTAAGTTATGCCAGTTTCTCATAAGGGCCCTATGAGGCAAACCTCATTACTAATGAAATGTGAATCCCAACATCTGCCTTACGTATTCGGAAAGCTTTTTAAAAACTTCAAAGTCATACCTTTAAGCTTTAGTTTTACTCATAGAAAGCTTTAGTTTCTGTTGTTGCATTGCTTCATATTTCAGGCAATTATGTTGGTGACCGTGAAAGGTGTCATTTAGCTTACTCAATATGCCGGTTCTGCTTCGATTGCAGAGGTCAAGCAGGATTGGGCGTGATTAGTACTAAGTTGGAGGACCGCATTCGTGAAAAGACACTCTCGTTTAAAAATGTAAAGCTTTTGACACCGGAGCAATGATTTTTCCTCAAGGAGGTCAAATGGAGCATTCCTTATCACGAGGCGCGAATGAGGCAAAGCGTAATAGGGCAAAAACGGCTAGCCTCATAGGGGCTCTACCTACATAACCCCATAACAAAAAAATTTAAAACCATATAAGTCAGCAGACAACTTGTAAATAAATTGATCGATTAACTTTTTACATTTTAACGGTTATTTGTTCACGTGATACCCACCCATTATGATTATGGTTCGCTGCCCCTGGTGAAGGGGCCACCAGCATCAACTTGTCTCAGAGCTCAAACCAACTTAAATTTGGCCCTGAAGGGATACGCAAAAGATCTATTAAACCGTTATCTCTTAAACATTTAAAAACAAATTGGTCCTTTTGAAAATGAACCTTCTGAACTAGTTATATTAATAATTATGCAATAAATACTTGCAGCAACTCAAAGGAAAGACGCCGAAAAACCCCTTTAAAATAAAATAAAAAACCCGTACAAATCCCAGCAGGTGATCTTGTCAAATCACATAATTTCTGTTTCAAATGTCAGCATTGATCATTTGATATTATTTTTTTTTATTTCGTTATGCTCCAATTCCTTTTCTGCAGCTACCACGTTCGTAATTCATACCTTGGTAAGGTGTCAAAAGCACGCGAAGATCCAATAACAAGGTGGGATCAAATCAATAGTGACACGCACATGCACGTCGTAACTAAATTTGATCACACAGAGAGAATGCGAGAAAAAATGTTTGTGTCAAGAAAAAGTTTCTGCAAACAGTCTCATGGTGTATTAAAGATAAATCATTAGATAAAATCATATGCATGAAGACAGCACAAAAAAATAAAGGCAAAAACCTTACCTTAGTTTCGGTGCTAACGAACTGCGTTTTTTCCGCGTCTTCCAATTTTGGGATTAGGCTGCTGTCAATCTTCCTTTTACATGGCTTAAGTGTTGTGTTAGTACAAAGCTGCTTAGTTAGCAAAGATTTGAAAATAAACAATGAACGAGAATTCTCCTATTCGGCCAATATCTCAGCACTTAAATTATCATCAACGAGTCGTTAATTTTCATTAAAATTCCTAGATTTAACGTTGCAATTTACAACACACCCATGCAGGGATTCCAGGTGCAAGCACTTCTCCCTCAAGAAGCGAACGTGCTCTCAGTGAAGGTATGTGGGAACGATCGCAGTCGCAGCTAACCAAGCATCAAAGCAAGATCTGACATAAGTAAGGCCGAGCCAACAATGCCGTAATCCTTTAAGTTAATCAAATTTTCTCTGTACAGCAAAACATTTTTCAGCTTAACACCTCCTCAGGTAATAACTCTTCCTAGGCTCGTTGGTTGGACACCAGTGCAGCCATATAGGCGTGTTGATCGTCTTTGTTGAAACGGTCCCAAATCAGTCTCTCTAGCACCGAAGGCCCGAAGCCATTGGATGGGTCTCAAATATCCAGGTTGATACCTATACAAATAGATCCCGGCCAGGAGATCGATGAATTTATTTTCGCATATACCCAGTTTGAAGTGCATTATCCCGGAGCCGTTCTTGATGGCATTCAGTGCGGATCATCCATCTTCCTTTGCAGAGGGAACGCTTTATCTTATGCGCCGTGCATGCGTGCGCATTCAACTCCCTTCGGAGGCTCGGAGCCATTTACACCCGTGAAAGCTTAGGCTGCTACATTACAATCGCGCGACAAGAATCAAAGGTGCAATTTACAAAACTGGTTTAACCCCGATATCGAGCTCTCAAGGTGCAATTTACCTGGCCAGAAAGGGCTGGTGCTCGACTTGGAGAGTAGCTGGGCGCATCGCGTTGTTGTTGCGGTTATGGTACTGCCGCAGAAGCCATGAAAATCAAATCTGCAGGATCAGCTATGAAAAGTGCTGCACGTCAGAAGTGAAAATAATTATAACCAGCGGTGCTGCTCCCAACTGAAAAAAATGGCGGAAAGGGCTCCTCTGGTGCACCGCGCTCAGGGGCTCTGGGGATTTTCAAGGGTATTATATCAGATGGCTGCACTTACCGTATGGGCCTCATCGACTATCCACTAAGGAGCATCTTTTTATCTTTAAGCACATTGGTCAGGGTTGAATCGTTTACACTTTTGTGCATCAGCAAAGTGGTGATTTTTAATTGAGATTAGTCTTAATTGGTTCCTTCTTTAGAAACATTCATTGATGGTAGCGGAGCACGTAGTTTAACGCTTCACTTAATTATGGATTAAATAGTTTCTAAGTGCAGATAAGTGCTTGGACTACACTATTACCAGTGTAGCCTGAAAATGAATATGATTTTTTGTTGTAGAAAATGCTGGTCGAAACTTGGACTCAGCATAGTCATTTTGTTATTTGCTCTGTGAGATTGGGTGGTTTCATGTCGAATTGAGATTGTTTGATAAATTTTCTGACACTGTAACATAGAATTTTGGAAACAAACTGGCAGTTCGGTAGGTAGACAAAAGCAGCAACCGGAGGATCGAGGGCAGGGAACGAATCGGCGCAGTGTGCTTGAATTAACTTTTGATCCAGGATCCAGCCTATTATATTTACGTACCGGATCATATCTCCTATTTTGGTCTTCGAAATCAAGTACTTTAAGAAAATGTTACCGAAATTCATGGTGCCTGAACCTAGCCAGAACCGGACAACTGCAAAGAAAATGTTGGGTTGTCCCTCTGGCTTGCTCCTCCCCACTACTACGGCAGGGGATGTTGTATGGAATTTTCAATCTGGAGGCATATTTCCTAATCGGCCTCTGTACATTCTCCACTGGTTGCTGCTAGTATGGCCTCCTCATTCCACTCGAAACTCCTCTGTCCCGGGATCCACAAAAGTGTCATGCTGAGTAACCTAACTAAGAAAAAGAGCCCCTGTTAAACGATTTCGTCCAGCTAGACCGCACCTAGTGCCTATCAATTGTAATCCCTCAAGATAATATTCCAATAGAACCACCGACATTGGATGAGATCCGTGAAGCTGTGAAAAGGCAAAAAGCAACAAATCGCCAGGCATCGATGGAATCGCAGCTGAGTTGCTAAAATGACCGCAACTCTTAAGAACCTTACACGAACTCATATGCAGCATCTGGGAGGAAAAAGTTATACCAGATGACTGGAAGAAAGCTATTATATGTCCAATCTATAAGAAGCGAGATAAATTAACGTGTAAAAAATTCAGAGATATCTCATTCCTCAGCGCCAGCTACAAAACCTTCACAATCGTCGTGAAACAAAAACTAGAACCTATAGTGGAAAGCCTTATAGGAGAATATGAAGCTGGTTTTAGGACAGACAGGTCAACATTGGACCAGCTGCTGACCTTAAAACAAACTCTGGAAAAAACCTGGGAAGATACAATATCAGATACCAGATATTTGTCGATTTTCAACAGTTATATGACTCATTAAACAGAGAGAGGTTGTACAGGATCTTATTGGAATTAGAAGTCCCCTCAAAGCTGGTACGACTGATCAAATGCGCCATGAGTAGCTCACTGGCGAAAGTGAGGATCCAAAATGCTGTAACAGAAGAGTTCGAAGTACGACAAAGTCTTAGACAAGGAAATGGAATGGCTTGTCAACCTGGCCCTAGAATGGGTAATAAGGAAAACGTCAGTACAGAGAAGTGCATCAATAGCAACACAGTCGGTACAACTACTTTTTGGCAGCAAAAGAAAACTATGTCGAATTAAAAGTGGCGGCAAAGGACATAGGGCTGTACATCAACGAAGAGAAAACAAAGGTGATGCTACAATCCACAGCTAGAAGATTAAGAATGGGAAGAAATATAACTATCGACGAACACAACCTGGAAGTAGTCCAGTCTACCTTAGGTCTACAATTTCAAAAAGAAACGAAGAAAAAAAGAAATAACTAGATGAATACTACTGGCTAATAAATCCTTTTATGCCCAAAAACAAATACTGCACTTAAGATTTGTGGACAAAACACGAAACTTTCACTCTACAAAACAGTAATACGACCAGTACTGTGCTATGGCAGCGAGACTTGGACTACGACCCAGCACATAGAGGAACGAGTCAATAGATTCGAGAGAAAAGTTCTCAGGTGCATAATAGGCCCAACGAGAGAGGATAGAATATGGCGAAGGAGATACAACAGCGAGTTGTAGAAGTTTTTGACGACCCAGAACTCTAAACGTTTATGAAAATTAACAGATTAAGACTAGCCGGCCACGTAATTAGGATGAAGGATAACCGTATACCAAAACGGCTCATGGTGGCCGAAATTGCAGGATATGGGCCAGTAGGCAGACCCAGGAGGAGATGGATAGACTCTGTGACTACTAATGCAGAGGCAATGCTCAACATTCGGAACTGGAACCAAGAAACGTCAAACTTGGAGAAATGCCCTAGAGGAGGCCAAGGCTTGATTTGGGCTGTAGCGCAATTGGATGGATAGTTCCTATCTGTTAACCATCAAATAAGTGCCAGACGTTTTGCCTACCATCTGCGTACAGATCCACGTCATGGCTTTCGACAAGCTGAAGGTTTTCCATTCCTCTCTGGTGGGTATCTCAATGGGTAATTAAATTTCAACACTTGTTTCGATATTCTGTAGTCATATAGACATTCTACAACTTGCAAAGGTAGAGAGAGCAGTCTATATGTCTTCTGTACATACCAAAGCGCTTCTCGTAATCTCAGGCTCGTGCAGACTGTCTGCTGCCTAATGTATAGATCAGATGGCAGCAATCAAGAATTATGTTCATTACTCCGTGGAAGTTACCCATCCTTTCGACTTGGCCCACTCCAGATGGTCAAATTATTTAGTAAGAAGGGCGGGCTATATCACGCTAGAGCCGTATGTCAGCATTGGTCTAATCACGGCGGTGTATAAACAGTGATCATGTGTGGCTTCAAACCCCATCTCCTCATGAAAGGTATACTTACAGAAAGCTATATTGGCCTTCTTTGCCCTCTTTCCAATATTGAGCCTCCAGTTCAGCTTTGGGTCCAGCATTACGTCCAAGTATTTAGCTTGTGGGGATAGGCTTAGTGATCGGCTCTTCATTGAAACTAGACTGAAATCCTCTCTTTATTTTATTGATGAAAAGCGTCAGTTCTGACTTTTCCGGAGTAACGGAAAAGTTCTGTTGTCTAAGTTGCTATCAATTGATCTAGTTTTCAGCCTGCGGAACATCCACTGACTTAAACCATTGTGGATCCCGAATTCCGTCAAGGACAGCTACATGGCGCCATTGCTTACGCTGTTGAAAGTTCCATCTACATATTTAGGTCCAGGCATGCTGTCAAGCTAAAGGGTTTACATTGTAAAATAACTTTACTGTAGGCACTAGTTAGTGTAGTGCGAGTCAACTGTTTTTCCCTTGCAATAGGCAAGCTGGGAGGAAGATATGTGGACTTATGTTATAGAATTTCTGAGGTCTAGCATACCTTCTAGAGTCTTCAGGACGAAGGATGACAAGCTTATCGGAATATAATCCTTTGCAGTTTCGTGCATTGTGTTCGGAATAACGGTATATACTTTTCTATGGGACGCTTTCGTGTCTCTGCTTAGAGTGATCGGAGTGAGGGTGACTATCACACTCCTACCTTACTTCGACTCTTCTAATCATTGGAGCTGTTTGAAGGGAATCTATCTAATGTTCTTCAACCAATGAAGACTGGTTCCTCATATCGGATTACTCCAGCCACGGTCGACAGATGCCTTCTTTACGAAATCTCGGTAGCTTTATTACTACCTTAGCTTATCCTCATGTGGTCACAGCACCCTACAATTTTTCGATGTTCTTTCTTACCAATCCTCTACCATTGGTATAGTATTTTTCTGGACCCCAGCACTACAAAGTCGACCCCTGCTTTGCTAGGTTGCCAGCCACCGTCCTCGCTTCGCTCCATCCCTGTGTGTTTGCTTACGCAGTCTAACTCATTAAGCTCTGTCTGTTTCCGAACATGTATGGTATAGTTTGAAAATTTAATTTAGGTTCTGTGAAGGTTAGGAATTTTATCATTGCCCCGACTCTTAACCTGAAGATGTCTTTTAAGTCTTCCAGAACTTGGCTACCTAGTGTCCGCTGCTTAGGTTTGGCTAGAGCAGTCATTTACACAGGAAGTTAACGAGTGTTTCTTTCTCGGTGGTTTCCAATGCCCCATTTCCCGTGATGTTGCTGTAAATTTTGCAATATCTTTTCGTGGTCGGTGTAGAAGGCCCATTTTTCTTCCTTTACTGTAAATAGGCTAAGTCGTCCTATAGATTGAGCAGGTCTGCAGTTCGCTCTAACTTGGGCTAGCTAGCAGAATGTGGTTGTCAGAAAAAGCGTATTTGACCACACCAATTGGTCGGCTAACCATGTCAATCTCCTTCTCGTTCCCATAGATGTACCAAAGTCAGAGAACCCAGACGAGTGTCACGTTATGCCGTGTCTATTAAAATTCCAGTACTACACCATTGTGTAGGTTCGAGGTTCTTTGTATGATAGGCCTTCAGGATCTTAGGATATTAGCGTGCAACAGAAGATGCCAGGAAAGCGAACTGTTGATGGCTTGTAGATAGACCCTTGTTCCGACGCCCTCTGATGGTGTGGAATCGCTGGTTAATATCCGTAAATCAAACTTCTTTAGGGCTTCTCCGTTTCTCCACTCCACTGCACTTCTTTAGGGTACATATTTCGAAGTTCAAGCAATTTCTGAAGGTCTATCTAGGGGAAGGTAAGGGGGCAGGTAGGAACGGCCATCCAAGCCGGAGGTGAGGTGCGCCGTTTTGTTGCCGCACTCGTGAAAAACTTTTGCGTGACAAAAGGCAATAAAGTCCTGGTGGCTGTCGGGTTGGAAATCTTCACATTCCTCTATGATAAAAATTCAGATATAGGGGCAGCGTTACCGTTCTACTACATATGTAGTAGTTTTACTACCTTTTTAAAAAAAATTAATAATCTACTACAATACTACCTCAAGTTATCATTCTACTACCTTTCATTTTGATAGTTCTAATATTTTTTATTTATGGCTAAATCGATCGCAGCCCGCTCGTTACTCGCTGTCAGAAACATGTTTTCATTGCATTCTGTTACTTTGGTTCATTTTGCATACGAAATTTACAAATATTAAATCCAGAAAAGGCAAATTCTCCTGAATACCCATCTATCGCCAATTTCGTTAAGTCGTTTTCGCATATAGTTAAAGCCTCTAATTATGATGTGGAACAAATTTGTACTGAGTGGAGGCTTCTTAAAACATTTAATGATAATACCTTCCAATTTGCCCATCGAAGAACACTGGTATGAAATATCTAAGATAAAAAATGCAGTAAGAGAGTTTTCTTTCGTAAATCTTTGTATTTTTGTTTCTAACTTGTAGTGCTATAGTGCTGCAGCCGAGTGTGCATTTTCGAAACTCAATAGGGTTAAAAATGGAAAAACAAACTGCTTAGGTACAAACAGTAAGCTTTATTATGGCGCAGATGAACTAAGAAATCACATTAAAACCCACATACTTTACGCTGATTATCGCAATATACAATGTAAATACGACAATCAAATAAATACTCTTTCTTAATGATAAAATATATGCGTAAATGTTCATAGTGTTAATGGGGTATTTTAAAATTGGTTTGAAATCAAAAAATTTACTACCTCTTTTTTCAAAAAGGTAGTAGATTTTACTACTCTAAAAATTCATCTTGCGGTAACATTGTATAGGGGTCTCTGTCGAAATTTAATTTTGCGACCATTGGGTATTTTAGTGCTGTTGGTGAAAAGCATCGCTATGACAGAGACGAGAGAGCTGCACCCTGATGTGTGTCGCGAAACTGTCTGTATTCTAGGGAGTATTCCGCGGTGCGCGAAATATAGACATAGGAACGTCTGTTATGCAGTTAAGGAGGTATGATCTATGAAAAGCTTATTCGCCTTGTAATCTCTTACCGCTTCATGCCGGCGGCTGTCGATCTTCGAAATGAAGATCACTTTGACCCTCCTCCAGGAGCGGGGCACGTAACTGTGCTGTAGGCAGTACTTCGACCGATAATGTCAATTTTTGCGGCCCCTACCTTTCCTACTATATTTGACGGACTGCATGACGCCCTGTATGATGTGTTCAAAACACTTTCAAGGTTATTGACTATTTTATCAGGCCCATTGTTACACCTGATTCTGGCCTTAGGTGCTTGTGAGATGTCTATGATATCTCTGAACAGTTCCGAGCTCGTTCTGTTGGGATTTCTTAAAGGCCCTGTCCTGCCTCTCCCTGATTTAAACCAAAGGAGATATACTTGGGATGACGATGACCCCTGTGTGTCTCCACCTCACGGGTTCGTAACTGAGCCACACATACACTGCAAATGTAAAGTGTGTTGAAACAACACACCTAAGTGTGTTGTTTTCTTGTAGTCATTTTTAATCCACTTTAAAGTTTGTTGTTTCCTTAAAGTGTGTTAAACAACGCAGTAGAAAAAGGCTTTTTAAAATAGAATTCATGGCGGCCTGTGACTTGTAAGGTTCGATAAGCTTTTATTTTTTTTTCGCCTTTTGCAATTGCTTTTTCGTCTTTCCAAGCCCGAGTGTCGTTTTTCCAAGTGGTCCCCGGACTAAGAACTAACCACGTCCAATGCTGCTTATCTTCCGTAATGGAACGAGAACCGGCCTATTGAGTATGCTAATGGCACGATTTATGGTCATTAGGATAATTGCTAGTTTTGCTTTTTCTCACTGCAAATCTCAGCTTTTGGAAGTGTGTTATTTTAACACGCTTTAGTGTGTTATTGTGTCGTCACCCATTTGATTAGCATTGTAGTCACTTTAAAGCATGTAAATAGTGACTACAATATAAATCAAATGGGTGACGTCACAATAACACACTAACGCGTGTTAAAATAACACACTTCAAAAAACTGAGATTTGCAGTGGGTACAATTTCTTAAAGCTAAAAATTTGATTTTAAGAAAATGTAAGAAAACTAAATAAAATTTAACTAAAACTGAGATAACTAAAAACTAATTTAATTTTTTCGTAATTTGATTTTTCTAAGTTTTTCAGAGCCTGAAAAAATGTTGCCAAGCTTGCATTTTTTTATTGATTTATTTGACCTAACATTAACATTTCATGTTCCATATATTAAAGCATATTTGAGGATGCTGCCGGATAAATTCGGTTCCATACGAAATGGGACGCAAAAGTATCCTAATCATTTGGTTTGCGCACGAATTTTCTATTTCAATTTCCACTTTATCTTCAAAACATAAAATCGTATGTAATAGCGCTTAAAACTGAGCTTTGGAGTATTGAAATCGGTCAACAAATTTTTTGTAAAAAAAAATTAATAACCGTGAAATATGGAAAATTTTCAGAAACAGGAACTGTAATTATCGTAGAAACTTGTCCTAGGGCTTAAATTGTGGCCTATCTACACATCTATGCGTAAATCGCAAAAATTTAAAAACAGCTGTTCCCGAAAAAAGGTTTGAACACGGAGCAAAATAGTCCTAGAGTTATTTTGAAGAGCCTTATTTATTCGCGAAGAGTTGCCTACAACCCCATTCCCATAAAATTCATTCATTCATTCATTCATTTTTTATGGCAAAACATTCACAAAAGATAGATATCTTATAACTAGTACATTGAATAAACTGAGGAACTAACAAGAGTAATACATAGCAAAAAATAAAAAAAGCAATACAAAAATAATATAATAAAAAACAAAAAAAAGTAACAAAATATAAAAAAATATAATAAAAAAAATATGAAATCTAAATACTAGGATAGATGAAGAAATATAAAAAGGAGAAAAAAAGAGAAAAGGAAAGCAGAAAAGAAGAAGTTAAATGATAAGAGAAAAGTGCAAAAGTATGCGTTCGTGCTCTAAACTGTCCTATTAGTTAGCAGATTGAAAAGACGCTTCCTGAAGATGGCCGCTGAATCCACGCGTTGCAAATCAATTGGGAGAGAATTCCAAAGCAGAGCTGCGACGACAAAGAAAGAACGTTGACCAATTAGGGTGCGGAAACGTGGAATAATTAAGTTATTGTTTCTTAGAGATAGCGAAGGCTGCACAAACTGGTGAAGGTAGCCAGGTTTGTGATGATGAAGAATATCATGAAGTAGACGAGGAAGCCGAAACTCGCGGTAATCACTAAACGAGCAGCCTAAAACCGAATTAGAATAGGGTGTCATATGATCAAAATGGCGTAGTTTGTGGATGAAACGTACGCAGTCATTGAAGGCAATATTGAGCTTACGGGCGCAGGAGGAATCAAGAGAAGGAAAAATGGAAAGGCCATGCATTAAATGAGGAAGGAGTAGGGTTTTCACTAAGTTCATACGAAGAGCCCTACTGAGCAGACCACAGTGGAGCCTAAGTTTAGATAGTTGCCCGTAAGTTTTACGAAGAGTATAACTGACGTGATCGCAACAGGTCATACCACTATTCAGGACGACCCCAAGATTTCTCACACTACCAACGCAGTCGAGAGGGACTCCATTTAAAGCAATAGCAATGTCAGGGAAGTCACGACGAACAGTGGGAGAATGGGAGAAGAGGATATAATGGGATTTCAGAGGATTGAGTTGTAGAAGGTTCAAAGAAGAACAGTTGCAAATATGCTGGAGGTCGTCGGCTAGCTTCTCAATACATCTTTCAAATTGATCTTTTGGTGCCGAAATATAGAGTTGCACATCATCTGCGTACATGTGAATCTTGGAGTCATTAACTACTAAAGGAAGATCATTAATGAAAATACTGAATAGGGGAGGCCCGAGGATGGAGCCTTGGGGGACGCCAGCATGAAGTAAGGCAATCGAAGAACAGTTGGTGCCGAGCACGACTTTCTGAGAACGGTTAGTTAGAAAGCTTTGTATCAGGTTGAGAGAAGAAGGGGAAAGTTTACTTGCTGGGAAAGTTTTTGCAGAAGCAAGGCGTGGTTAAACTATCGAACGCTTTAGAGAAATCAAGTAGCACCAAGCAGCAAACATGTTGCTCATCAAGGGACTGTCGGATATCGGAAGTGACTTTAAGGAGGGCCGACTCACAGCTATGACGCTTGCGGAAGCCAGATTGCCATACAAATGTATGTGAGTTTCCAGCCTTTTTGTCCAGGTTCGACTGAAAACAGCCAAAACACATTCATATAATTCTTACGATTTTTCTCTTAATTATAGCGTTAGAAATCTGCAGGGTAAATCTATTTTAAACAAAAACTATCGCTCACAATCAGAATAAGTCTGCAATTGATATTTTCGATTTGATTTTAACACATTGTCATATGATAGTGATGTAGTTGGGAAGTTGGATTTTTTCTTTTTTTCTTCTTTACATAAATATGTTAAGATAAACAGAAAAAAATTATTTCTGCAAAATCGGTCCTGTGCTGCACGAGAAAATTGCATAAATGTGGATTTTTGATGCATTTTGAGTGCGTTGCTACACTATTTTTTTAATTTTTCCAGTTCTGTTGGTCGTAGAAAAATAAAAAAAAATTGAAAAGTACTCGTGAATGAACAGACTATCGCACTGATTTTATATAAATACTTTAAAAATGAAACCTAACCTCAAAAAACCAAAATGTATGAATTTTTTTTTACTAAAACTTCAATAAATAACGGGAAAATATTCAGATTTTCATAAAAATTGGAGAAAATGTGTATTTTGATGCTATGAATGCGTGGTTGAAATTACAAAAAAAATTAGTTTTTTACGGGAACAATTGGCAGTTTATGAAAAACATTAAAATTGGGGTCACTTTAAGCCAAATCATGGTAGGGTGAATTTTTTTTTAAATTGTAGGTTTTTTTATGTACTTTCTTGTGTGCATACGCAATACTTCGTTACTTTATTTAAAATGCTCATTTTAGAAATTTGAAAAAAATAAAAAATTTCAATTTAAAATTAAAAATTATTTTATTTTATTGCAGCACAGGCCCGATTTTGCAGAAATTTTTTTTCGCTTTATCTTAAGATATGTAAAGAAAAAAAAGAAAAAATCCAACTACCCAACTACATCATAAATTTGTTTTTTTTGTTTAATTTCCCTCTACTAAAATTATTCTACACACCAAAAAGTGTGTTGTATTTTCATAGCTCAAAAGTGTGTTGTTACTCCAAAAGTGTGTTAATAAATGTTAAGTGTGTTGTTTCAACACATTCAAGTGTGTTGTTTAGATTTCAGGTCATAATTCACGACTAATTTTTAACACACCAAAAAATGTGTTATAATTATAACACGAAAGAGCGTGTCAATTGCAAGATAAAGTGTGTTAAAACAACACACTTTTTCTTGACAACACACTTACGTGTGTTGAATAACACACTTTGGTGCGTTAAACAACACATTTCGTGTGTTAAAAAACACACTTCAGTGTGTTACACCTTTTACAGTGTAGCTCATGAACATGATCACCAGACATGGTACTATTAAATCGGATAATTCCTGCAGCATGACTGGTAGGTTGCCGTCCTTCCGAGTGCCGTAAAGAGGGAATCTATTCTCGAACCTCCCTCCCAAGAGTGTCTCTGCCCATTCCCTGAAGCGTCGCTATCTTTTTCGTCCTTGCATCCACCGAATTGTATGTTCATTAAGCCCGGTACCCACTTGTTGCAAAGCAGCGTATAGTATCCCCGTATCGTTTCAATTTTTGATTGATACGAATAAAACAGGAACCAAAAATTTTCGAGTATCATCACTGCGTTCCGAATCATCCAGCCTGTATCATGATTGATACGGGAGCGTGATACGGTTATCTGGTCAGTGTCTGATTTCAAGTGACGATGAGAAAACAGCAGCAAGTGGCAGCAGCCTGATATATTTTCATTAATTACGTACTATCAAAAAAACATTTTTTTTAAATAATTCTTTAAATTTGCATGTGCGCACGTTATTAACAAATATCACTAAATAGTGGAGGAAGATGCAACGGCAACGAGGCAACGGGATGCGCGCATGCCCGTCCACACTACATCCTAAAGCGTATCGTATCATTCCTTTGATGTGACGGAGAAAAACCGCTAAATGAGAGATCGGGTTCGTGCTGTATCTTTTCGCACATTTTGATACGGAGCATTGCAAATTTTTTAGAAAAAAATTTAAAGATCGGGGATACGATACGCCGGTTTGCAACAAGTGGGTACCGGGCTTTAGAGGAGGAACTTGAGTCTCCTAAGCTGTCAATAGATTAACAGTTCCCCTCTTGGCTGAGACAATAGCTTCCTTGTACAGCTTTATGCAGTGCTTAAAGGCTGCTAAAAGACTTGTCGAAGTTGTTAGGTTAAGGTTAAGTAAATAAAATTCATATAGGATTAGTATTATTGGACTGCGCAGTAGACGTATATTAATAAAATGTAAATTAAACACAAATTAATATCAAAACAAACAACTTTAACAATAAAATCAATTTAATATTACAAACAAACTTCAAACATCTATTATTAGCCGCTAAGAATATTTTATTATACGAAATTTGGCATTTTCACTACAAAAAAACCCCAAAAAGCATGATCTAATCAGAAACCAGTTTTCTAATTGCCAAGAAATATTAATTTTATTACCGAACCGATTCGAAATTTTCAATGCAAATCTTTTACGGCTTTCTGCTGGCTTAACTCTAAAGACCACGCCTAATTTAAATACAGAGTTCGTCCAGGTTTTAGCATCCGAATCGTTATAAGCGTGATCCATTAGCAGCAGCGTTGTTATTTGATACTTTAAACTCTCACTTTTTCCACCACTAAAAAAACCTGTGACATATTCCTAACATTTCGGCTTAAGTGATTTTTTGGAAACTAGCAAAATAAAAACGTGCTTTTAACACTCATCTTCATCTCGGATTAATTTATTTATCTCCCGAGCTTGAGTCGGAATCACACTGGGTCATCGGGTTAAAAACCGGTGAAATATTTCAAAATTGATCACCACCCACAGACTGGCCATTGTCCGGAAATTTTTCGATTTCTGTTGTAAATGTCGAAAAAAATGTAATAATTTTTCATTTCAATAAAATACGGCGGATTTTTTTAGAAAGTTTTCGGCTCCTTTTGTACGAAAAGTAAAATTATTGATCCGTTCCACACAAAAAAAGTGAAAATTCTGTAGGTAGGAAGTTTGTTGCATACGCGGGAAATTTATTGCTTTTAATTAAATTGATTTATAGAAAACACGAATTATGTATTCATCTTCGAAATTATATGATGAACCTAACAATTTCTGCCGCGTCATTTCGACTAACAAAATCAATTTGACACTTAACACTTCGTTGATCAAATGTCATGTTGCGTAACGAGTTGTTCGACAAGTCTGTTCGCAAATTCGAAAGGGAAAGTGACAAGAACAATATTTTTTAGCATATGGAAAGTTTTGTACAGTGCATAAAATGGTTTTGGTTCTTTGTTGCTTTGGTAATTCTTTCATTCCTTAAACAAGGATTATTTATTTCTTTCTATACGTGAGGTAACGAGTTCCGGGAGTGCCGCGGTCGCCACAAGGATCTACTACTGTGGTCAAAAAATAGTAAGTCACCGCCCACTTTTTGTTAGGGTTGGAAGCACTCTAACTGAAATCAGTCTTGATTTTACTCAAACGTGCGTGCTAGTTGCGGGCACCGTGCAGGCTAGTGCGTGCCTGCTGCATGCTAGGTGCGGGCGAGTTTTATTTTTACTCGCCTATCTAGAAATGGGTCCACTTCCCGCCAAGGGCGGATCCACCGTTGTGGGCACGATGGGCATGCCCACAACCCTAATAGACTTGTGACGTCACACTTTCACGGTGTATTGAGATTGATAGGCGGATGATATTATATCCTATGCCTTAATAAAATAAAAAAAATATGAGTGTGCTTAAGACCCACTTTAGATGTAAAACTTTCTTACCCAACAACTGCCACAAGTATTAAAATATTAACCAGCTAATATGCTTGATATAGTGGAGGTCTGTCGGATATACCTATAGTACGCTTTCAGAAAAGTAAGGCCAACGACAGATGCAGGAAGTATAGTGACAAGACGAGCCTACCGAGGGACTTGATACAAGTAAAATTTGAAAATATCGATATTTATGAAGGCAAGCGGTAGTTTGCCGAGTTCGTAAGGGCAAACAACTAAAGCCTTATTTACGCCTAAACATGGCAAACAGAGTGTTTTTTATAAAATTTATGCGATTTATAACCTTTTTATAAGCACTATAAGTAATTTTTCATTTGTAACCGATAACCACAATATAAATAATTTATTATTCAATGAGTTTTTTTCCTATCCTTCTTCGCTTTCTTTATTTTTAAATTTTTTACATTTCGAAATGAACTTTTTTTTCCTCCTTCAGTCTAATTATTTGATCAAAAGTGGCTACTCAAAATTATTCCATCAGATGGCGTTATAAGTTATTTCAATTGCTCAATCAATGAGATGGCGTTACTAGTTAGTCTAGTTAGCATTACCAATCATTTCGATGATTAACAAAAAGCGTTCATATAAAAGCGGTTAGTCCCAACTATGGTGTTAGATGACGTTAGGTATACTAGTTATTTACCTGAACTTTTATGATGGAGGGAGTCATTTGTGTTATTCCCGATTGCAATAAGTTTTGAGTTTTCGCTGGAATTCAAATTTTTTGTTTGTGTTCCGCTTTGTATATGCAAATGAAAATGTATAACAATTAGAATACAATAAGCTATGTTGTTAGATCCATGGTGGCCATCTCCAGAGGGCGGATTACCATTGTCTTCACAACCTGGTATCAAATTGGTATCAAATGATAAGGTATAATAAGTAGAATGCAAAAAAGAGTAATATCTCACAAAAAAAAACTTAAAAAAGTAAATTAGAAGTTCGGGGGCGCGGAGATGATTTATTGGGACAGTTTAAAACACACTTGTAACAAAAAGATGTGATATGGATTAGTCAAGATGAATCGTTAATAGCATGAAATAATTAAACACGTGCATTTACAAACGAACTCAGTGCGGCTCAGTATATAGTGTTTCTAATGAAATTTGTTACATTTAGAAGAACAGCTAAGATTCATGCACAACGAAGTCGCCAGCCAACTTTTACGCGGTTTCGGATAATACTATTTTATTGGGGTTTTAAAAAGTTGGCTGGCGAGTTTGCGAAAATATTGATAATCCTAGTCTATTCAAACCTGAGTAAAAATAATTTAGTTGGTTAATTTTCTTAAAAGCATGCCCGCGCCGCGCCTAGGATAGCGAACAAATGCGAATGCCGCACGGGTATACACGTTCCCGCTACAGGCATGGCATGCACGCCCCCGCTACATTCATGAACATTTATAAATGCATCCGCATCGGCATAGACGAATGCAAACGCGAGTGTTGTTTTACCAAGCAGTCCCCCGACTAAGCACTAACGACATCCAATGCTGCTTGACCTACGCAATCGATTTACCTACTAGTGTTTGCCCCACGGATTTGCCCACGTGGAACTACACTGTAAAAAATCTTGGTCAGGGCGTCATATATTTTGTAAACATCTACTTTGTAGGATTGCACTATATCGATCATAAGCGAGTTCATACTCCGACTCGCACTTGGCCGATTTTCGGGTGGCTGTGACCACAACCTTTTTTGAGGGCTGAATCCGCCCCTGCTTCCCGCCTATATATATGATAAAAATGCTCAAAATTACTTGAAAAGCTTATATACCAGGCGGCGGAAGGTTAGGACGAGATGGTTTTTTTCAAGCGTCACCTTGCTAACTAAAACAGAATGCGAAGGTTGCCCCACAGGCGAATTGTTCGGTATAAAAACGAATTAATTTTCTGTATCGTTCGCTAATAGGAGGCCGTAGGCATAGAGAATGAGTCGTACTTTTGTACTTTATCTAACAACGTCAAATTGATTTTTAAAGCCCCGTCCCACATATGTAATTGACTAGTATTCGAGAAGAGGCCAAATATAGGATTTCTATGTTTCAGCCCGAGCCAATGCTTAAAAGAGGAACTTGCATCTCCTACGAAATCTCAAGCTCTGGGATGCTTAATTTTAATATGTCGTCATTCCATCGCAAGTCTTTCCTTATTGTCACGCCTAGGATATTAAGGAATGGGTCAACCATTGACTCTACACCAGTGGTTTCCAAACTTTATGATACTGCGGCCCCCCTGTTACAAAAAAAAACCCTTGCGCCCACCCATAAAATATGTAAATTTACATACTATATGGGGTGCGCCATCTAGACTTTCGGTATTTCAACATTGGATAACTCTGACATTTTTTAGTCGATTTTGACAAACGAGCACGGCTTATTTAGGATATTCTCTACCATTTATTTCAAATCAGTTTTTGAATAATATGTCGATTAAATGACCACCTCCATTCGATACGCAAAAAGCAGCTCTTTTACGGGCATTCTGCATAACGTTGACCAGCATTTCGGGCGTTATAGCAGCTATTTTGGCTCGTATGTTAGCTTTAAGCTGGTCAATGGTCTTCGGCTTGCTGGCATATACTTTAAGGCCGTATCAGAACCTAAAAATATGCAGCGTGCAGCAGTAGCGCCAGAGCAACATGCTGCAGTCGGTATCAGATACTAGTCTTTTCCGCTGTGCAGCGCACTTTTTATTTGATAGCTAAACCTCAAATTAAAAATTTAAAAATTGCACTAGTTCTACCAATTATTACTCCATGTCCTTTTAAATAATTTAAAACAAAAAATTCCGCGTCTCCTTGTTTAAAATCACTTGCCGCATTACGAAGTGTCAAAAGTGCTGCATGTATATGCAGCAAAATTAGGATTTGAGATGAAAATGCAGCACGCTGGTCTGGTGCTGCTTTGCTTGTCATTTTACCAGCCTCAGCCAATAGAAACACTTGTCGTTGCAGCGCTGCATAGGTTCTGATAGCTCCGTGAACCTGCAACAGCCACATTGGCACAATGTATTAAAAGTTAGTATAGTATTTAGTACTCATTTATTACTAATTAATTACGGAGAAAAAAAATTTATTACTGTTTTTTTTTAATAATTATCAATGGTTGTTCTGACTTCACTGTGAAGCTGGAACAACTCATTAAATAAACTTTTTATTGCAATATATCATTAGTACTCATTTATTACTAATAAATGACACCTCGCACGAATTAATTACTCATTTTGTTTATAAGTAAATCAATGTTTTTCTAGTTTCACTGTGAAACTAGAACACCCAACTTTATACTTGCTGTAACTATGCATCTATAAAGAGTCACCATACCTGAAAGTCGAAACAATAGAGGGATTATTACCCTTCCTAATCTCTTAATGAAGCGTAAAAATGAGATACAGTAAATTTGTTCCGCTTTTTGTTATTATGGCAATACAAGAACATTCTACAATTTTGTTGAAACTATTGAACTGAAAAATGTAACACAAATTTGTTATTATTCATCATCATTATATTATTATTAATTAATATTTTAAATTAATATTTTAAATATTTTAAAAAAATAATGCTGGTTGATTCAGCTTGAAAAGAAAAGAAAACTAAGAAAAAATATTGAAATTCAAAAATTAAATTTTTAAATTGTAATTAAATATAAATTAGAATTTAGAAGATTTTTTGTACAAACTTATATTTTCTCATTCAAAAATTAATTTCAAACAGAACTTTTTTTAATTTCTTGATCAACTGTCAATCAACCACCAGTCGGTATAACAGTGTGACAGTGTTTTGTTTTGCCAATTGTAGCAGACTACAAATTGGCAAAACGGTCAACTGCTAAAACGCCGAAGTGACATTTAAAACGCGGTTTTGATTCTCCCCTAATGCAGCCCCCGCGATCGCGATTACTGTTCATCTCTGTGAGATGCCTGACCATCGCCACCACATGTCGTAGCCCTGGCGCGTGATGGCGGACATGCGAGCTGATCCGTGCGGTATCTCCGGCAGACTCAACAGGATGATTTTCGTCGCAAAAAAATCTAGTTTGTTTTGTAAAATGAAGAAGCTCTTTTAGACAACTCTTTTAGACGTTTTTGGTAAGTAAAATATTTTAATTGCAAAAATTTGTTAACAAATTGCACAATCTTTTAAAAGACACAACTTTTTTTATTATTCACTTTGAAACAAGATCTCAAATTCAATTACATAACTCGGTTCAAACAGTTTGTTTCAGATACTATTCATTTAGCGATCCGTACGACGATGTTTGTTTTGATGATTATTCATCATTCAGAGAATGCACTTCTGGCTTTTGGAAATGCCCAAATAGCCGGAGCGACTTTTTACACTCTTAGCCACTATGCATAATTCCATTACTACATTAAGCATTGGAAGATTCCGAGGACGAAGAGAAGACTGTACATTGAACACAAACAGGGAACATATAATTTCCGATCGTTTCATTCAAATGGATCAAAGACTTTTTGCCAGGACAATTGAGCAATAATGTAAACACAATTTTCACAATATCGTTTTTTTATTTTCTATTCTTAGTTGCTAAGATGATTGACTTTTGTTATAGGACTTCATTGTCGATAAGAAACTAACTATTCTCTAAAGATATGCTTTCAAAATAAAAGCTAAAAGTTATTTAAACTATATGTATTTTGATTTTCTACTTTTTATTCTATTATAGGCCTTCCGCCATTTTGTGGTGGCGCCATATTAGATTTAAAATGACGTCACACAGCTTACCGTATTCTGCTCATACCCCGCTGAGGGGATTGTAAAGAAACAGGTAATCCGCCATATTTTTTTGACCGGCATTTTGAATTGGGAATGAGACTCATTATATTCTACCGCCATCTTGGAACTTTGATTTTTTTATATAAAGGTCAGATTGCATTGTCACGCGACCTATGCACAATTAGAAGTTGAACATACACAAGGTACAACAAACAGTGGAAGCTAATATAAAACTTATAAAAATGGATGCACGCGTAAGTAAATATTCTCTTTTTCTGTATAACCTCGATTTAATATACTATTTATATTTTTGCAGGTATTTCGTGATTATAATGATGGAATCAATAATGCAGTAGACATTATTTTTGGCAGTTCATCTTCATACTCTAACTCTAACACACAATCGGAAGAGGAATATGGCACTAGTTCTTTAAACTTTATGGAAAAAATAATAATGTACAGTGAGGTGGAATTTAAATCTCACTTTCGGTTGGGGAAAACTGTTGTTGATAACCTCATAGGTAATAATAATTTAACTTTAACTGTAAAATACAATAATGTGTCGTTGCTTTCAGAACAATATAAGAGTCTACAAGAAGACCAAAGAAGTGTGAAGGGAAGACCGTTGATAGCTGCCGATAGACAAATGTACATGTTTTTGTGGTACATGGGGAACACAGTAACTTTTCGTCAATTAGGAAATCTATTTGATGTATCGAAATCTACCGCATGGAAATGTGTCAACAAAGTTGCTGTATTTTTGATAAATAGCAGTCCAGCATACATTAAATGGCCAGAAGGAAATGAAGTTAATCGAGTGGTTCAAGGTTTTGAGAGGTTACGAGGAATGCCTGGAATTATTGGGGCCATAGACGGAACCCACATAGAAATAAAAGCTCCCAAGGAAAACGCGCAAGATTACATGAACAGAAAAAAATACCACAGTATTTGCATGCAACTCGTAGTGGACTCAAGGAAGAGAATTTTAGATGTTTACTGTGGAGAGCATGCAAATACTGTGGTATTTTTTTCTGTTCATGTAATCTTGCGCGTTTTCCTTGGGAGCTTTTATTTCTATGTGGGTTCCGTCTATGGCCCCAATAATTCCAGGCATTCCTCGTAACCTCTCAAAACCTTGAACCACTCGATTAACTTCATTTCCTTCTGGCCATTTAATGTATGCTGGACTGCTATTTATCAAAAATACAGCAACTTTGTTGACACATTTCCATGCGGTAGATTTCGATACATCAAATAGATTTCCTAATTGACGAAAAGTTACTGTGTTCCCCATGTACCACAAAAACATGTACATTTGTCTATCGGCAGCTATCAACGGTCTTCCCTTCACACTTCTTTGGTCTTCTTGTAGACTCTTATATTGTTCTGAAAGCAACGACACATTATTGTATTTTACAGTTAAAGTTAAATTATTATTACCTATGAGGTTATCAACAACAGTTTTCCCCAACCGAAAGTGAGATTTAAATTCCACCTCACTGTACATTATTATTTTTTCCATAAAGTTTAAAGAACTAGTGCCATATTCCTCTTCCGATTGTGTGTTAGAGTTAGAGTATGAAGATGAACTGCCAAAAATAATGTCTACTGCATTATTGATTCCATCATTATAATCACGAAATACCTGCAAAAATATAAATAGTATATTAAATCGAGGTTATACAGAAAAAGAGAATATTTACTTACGCGTGCATCCATTTTTATAAGTTTTATATTAGCTTCCACTGTTTGTTGTACCTTGTGTATGTTCAACTTCTAATTGTGCATAGGTCGCGTGACAATGCAATCTGACCTTTATATAAAAAAATCAAAGTTCCAAGATGGCGGTAGAATATAATGAGTCTCATTCCCAATTCAAAATGCCGGTCAAAAAAATATGGCGGATTACCTGTTTCTTTACAATCCCCTCAGCGGGGTATGAGCAGAATACGGTAAGCTGTGTGACGTCATTTTAAATCTAATATGGCGCCACCACAAAATGGCGGAAGGCCTATAATAGAATAAAAAGTAGAAAATCAAAATACATATAGTTTAAATAACTTTTAGCTTTTATTTTGAAAGCATATCTTTAGAGAATAGTTAGTTTCTTATCGACAATGAAGTCCTATAACAAAAGTCAATCATCTTAGCAACTAAGAATAGAAAATAAAAAAACGATATTGTGAAAATTGTGTTTACATTATTGCTCAATTGTCCTGGCAAAAAGTCTTTGATCCATTTGAATGAAACGATCGGAAATTATATGTTCCCTGTTTGTGTTCAATGTACAGTCTTCTCTTCGTCCTCGGAATCTTCAAATGCTTAATGTAGTAATGGAATTATGCATAGTGGCTAAGAGTGTAAAAAGTCGCTCCGGCTATTTGGGCATTTCCAAAAGCCAGAAGTGCATTCTCTGAATGATGAATAATCATCAAAACAAACATCGTCGTACGGATCGCTAAATGAATAGTATCTGAAACAAACTGTTTGAACCGAGTTATGTAATTGAATTTGAGATCTTGTTTCAAAGTGAATAATAAAAAAAGTTGTGTCTTTTAAAAGATTGTGCAATTTGTTAACAAATTTTTGCAATTAAAATATTTTACTTACCAAAAACGTCTAAAAGAGTTGTCTAAAAGAGCTTCTTCATTTTACAAAACAAACTAGATTTTTTTGCGACGAAAATCATCCTGTTGAGTCTGCCGGAGATACCGCACGGATCAGCTCGCATGTCCGCCATCACGCGCCAGGGCTACGACATGTGGTGGCGATGGTCAGGCATCTCACAGAGATGAACAGTAATCGCGATCGCGGGGGCTGCATTAGGGGAGAATCAAAACCGCGTTTTAAATGTCACTTCGGCGTTTTAGCAGTTGACCGTTTTGCCAATTTGTAGTCTGCTACAATTGGCAAAACAAAACACTGTCACACTGTTATACCGACTGGTGGTTGATTGACAGTTGATCAAGAAATTAAAAAAAGTTCTGTTTGAAATTAATTTTTGAATGAGAAAATATAAGTTTGTACAAAAAATCTTCTAAATTCTAATTTATATTTAATTACAATTTAAAAATTTAATTTTTGAATTTCAATATTTTTTCTTAGTTTTCTTTTCTTTTCAAGCTGAATCAACCAGCATTATTTTTTTAAAATATTTAAAATATTAATTTAAAATATTAATTAATAATAATATAATGATGATGAATAATAACAAATTTGTGTTACATTTTTCAGTTCAATAGTTTCAACAAAATTGTAGAATGTTCTTGTATTGCCATAATAACAAAAAGCGGAACAAATTTACTGTATCTCATTTTTACGCTTCATTAAGAGATTAGGAAGGGTAATAATCCCTCTATTGTTTCGACTTTCAGGTATGGTGACTCTTTATAGATGCATAGTTACAGCAAGTATAAAGTTGGGTGTTCTAGTTTCACAGTGAAACTAGAAAAACATTGATTTACTTATAAACAAAATGAGTAATTAATTCGTCCGAGGTGTCATTTATTAGTAATAAATGAGTACTAATGATATATTGCAATAAAAAGTTTATTTAATGAGTTGTTCCAGCTTCACAGTGAAGTCAGAACAACCATTGATAATTATTAAAAAAAAACAGTAATAAATTTTTTTTCTCCGTAATTAATTAGTAATAAATGAGTACTAAATACTATACTAACTTTTAATACATTGTGCCAATGTGGCTGTTGCAGGTTCACGGAGCTGGTTCTGATACGGCCTTTACTTTTCACAGAAAAAAGTTTGATGCCGTTAAATCCGGAGAACGAGGAGGCCACTCCAACGTGTCTCGGGAAATTGCGCTGCAAGAACTTCATCGCTGCGGTATAGCAAGATGCGCCCTCTTGTTGAAAATAGAAGTTCGTCAGACCTTTTTCACGCATTTTCGGACGCACAAAGTGCGCTAACATCCAATAATAGCGTGCCTCGTCGACGGTTCTCCAACTTTGAAGAAAAATGCACCGATGATGGTTTTTTGGGACACTCCGGCCCAAACAGTGACTTTCTCTTCGTGCAGTGGTGTTTCGTGAATGACGTGTGGGTTCTCTGTTCCCCAAATTCGACAGTTTTGTTTATTAACTTTGCCAGAGAGTGTAAAATGAGCTTCGTCCGTCATCAAAATTTGTACCAAAAATCTGGCTGGACACCGATCATTCTTTCGACGGCATTTCCATATTGCAAGCGACACGGCTTGCCCGTTGTCACATTCTTTGAGTAAGTTGCACTTTGTATGGGAAGAGATGAAGATCTTGCTTCATAATACTCCTTGGAGTCGTTCCACTCACGTTTAAAGGTCCGTTTATATCTACAGACATCGAGCGTACCAGACACATGCCGGGCCCCACACCGACAGACGCCGTTTATTCACATCTAGCGTGTCGTGTCAGAAAACAGATACTAGTTACATTTTTGTTGAAAATGTTATCCATTTCCTAAAGAAAAGAAAAAATGTCTGCACGGTTCCGGTGCTCTATTCATACTGCCCGCAAACACCCACAGACACGTACAGACATGAACCGCGCAGACACAATATTCTTTCCGCGAATACTGGCCGGGTACGGCCGGTGTCTGTCCGCGTCTGCGCGGTCGGGTCACGGTAGATGTAAATACGTTAATACACACTGTATAGAAAAATATTATTTTGTCTGGCACGGCACGTGTCTGTCACGCTCGATGTCTGGCGATGAGATGTATAATAAAAAAGACACAATAAAATTTAAGTAGAATTTATAAAACTAGTCAAAAAATTCAAAAAGATAAAATCATCTGCGCCCCCCCCCTTGAGGTATAAGCGCTCCCCTTGAAGGTCGCGCCCCCCAGTTTGGAAAACGCTGCTCTACACCACCTACTGAGACGTATGGAGTGATGTTGCAGGTTTTATTAGGAAATACGATACTGCTTCGTTTTTGGAAGCATTGAATTCGACACAACATTCGAATACGACCCAATCAAGAATTAGTTTAATGTCTCAATTGATTGAGTTGGACCTAAGTCCGCGGTTATAGAGACAAGCTCAGGCACGCGCATTCTCGAAAGCGTAAGAGCAATGCAGAGTATAATAATCAGCGAAACTGTGAAGTGGATTTGATAGGACCGACAGAAGGTGGTTTTATAAATATAAGGAAAAGAGTGGGTGACGCCATCCATTGGAGTTTAGATTTGAGACCGTCCAATATTATTACCTTTATTGATCGGCCAGATAGAAAACTCCCAATCTAGTTCTTTAGACCTGATTCAATACCAATAGCTTGGAGTTTAGCCAAGGAATGGGGGTCGATGCAGCAAATGGTTTAGTGTAAGGACCCTTACGAGCATTCTATATTACCACGGGCAGTTTTCGAAACCTCGTGGGGTTTGTATATTATAGCCCATGTTGCCACTTTGAAAAAAATGATTTTTGGTCGAGTTTTACAGCCGAATACCCCACCGCAACGCTTGAGAATTTATGAAATTTGTAGCATATGCATCATAAAAGTTCGCACCGATTCTATGCAAAATATTTCTCATGAGATAATAATGAAAGATATTGAAAAGATATTTCTTTCTTACTTTTTATGTGGAATAAGATTGTCCATTATTTTCTGGACAAGATTAAGCAGAACAAAGCCTCTCTATAGTTCAGCACAATCATTAAAAATTGCATAAAAAAACCAAAAATCATCAAGTTTCTCTTCTTCCGATTTGATTTATGAGCCCTCGAGCAGCCACGCCGGCATTGTGGCAAATTTCAATCCTCATTAGGTCTTCGAAAACGGACAACTCACACAAAACTCATTAAATGCCGTCCAATTGAAAATCATCGCTGCAACAGTGAACCGTCAAATCAAAGTGAAATAAATAATGCCGCAAACAATGACAAACAAGAGCGGCCACGGAGGGTTCAGGATAGAGAACTCCTTCAAATGGCCATTCTGCTTATCCTCCGCCAATCTCGGAAGATTATCCAATTTATTTTGCCTAGTCATTCTGTGGGGCTCCATTGACTTGTCTTCTGCACGTATAGGAGCCGCACGGAAATAATCATTTCGAAATTTACTCTCTGGAGGAGTGTTGCGTGCATGAATCCATGATTAAGAGGATCCTATCTGCCTACGTCCCCTAGTCTATGGATTCTTCGTGGACATAATCCGCGCGCTAGGCTAGGTTTCTGCGCACCTTTGGGAGGATCTTTCATCCCAGCTCGAGTAATCCCAGTCCAGACAGTTGTCAAGTTTATGGTATTTTAATTCCCTCGTCGCGGCTTATTATTACCATTATTCTTGTGCTATTGTTGGCGTCGGCTTTCGATCCTGGCTTGTAGGGCATTACACGGTTATTCAGCGTTCTTATTGGGCGATTTTGTTGCAAACAATGCACCTCTACACCTTTGTGAAAATTACAAGCCTTGAGGATTCAGGAATTTTATAATCCACAATGGCCTTTATGCCTTTTGTACTTTAGAGCAGTTCCACCTTTCCGCTTTTTTCGATATTCCTTTCCACTGGGGAACAATAAAGAGTTTCAAACTTAATTGAGTCTCGATTATTGACCACCTGAGCCCAAGGCGAATTTGATTTTATTTGTAAAAGAAGTTGAAGTTTTATTGAAGGTAAAATGTAAGTTTTATGTTCGAATTGCCCGTTTTATTTCAAGTTCACGATTGTTTTGTTGTTTGAAAATAAATTTTAAATTGTTACTCGAATCTAATTAGTCGGGAAATTAGAAATTCTAGACTTTGAATAGTTCGACTTTTTAACAAATATTTGCGAGTTGGATATATGTATAAACTTCATTGAAATTATAGACTCGAACGTTCATAATAATGAAAGCAGTCATGCTAAGAGAAATAGAAAAAGAAAAGGAAAATGTCGATTCTAGGCGACGGCAGAAGAGCGACACAGAAATTCCTGTAAATAATTCCTGTTTTTACGGGTTTTACAGATTCGTAGGATTAATTAAAGACTATGAGTTCTAGTTTTACTCTCTTTCGAGCATAGAGTTGGGCTCTGCATGGGTTATGAGGTTCTTAGTTGTTTCATTTTTAAACATTTGCTAAATGTTATGGTTGATATCGTAATATCGTAATCTGATCCTCCTTTGCCTAACCCCTAACTCCTCTTTGAAATATAACAATTACAATTTTACATTTTTCGATATTCTCGATATCAATATGATACCGTCATTCACGAGATTTGTCGAAATGAATATCATATTTTTAAAAATATTGTATTATCTCGCTATCCTGAAGCTCTAGTTCCTCCTCCATCCAGCTGCCCTAGCTGCAATCTACCACGCCTTGAACACAACGCGTATAACTGGGCAGGCGCCCCAAAACCCACCTTGGACCGTCTGGACAAGGTTCAAAACCGCGCCATCAATCTTATTGGTGACTAGCAAAAACCCATGGGAATTGCAACGCCTTTTAATAAAAAAAACTTATGTGTGCACAGTCCGGGATAGCAGAAACGTATAATGAAAAAAATAACAAATCTTAAAAAAATAATTTTGGGCACATAACTCGACTGTAGAATAATCTCTCGCAGTCAGTATTTCCGAAGCCCTACAGCATCCAAGAGTTCAAACGCAGGGTTCATCGCCACCTTCTTCAAAACCCTTCGAACCTCCATAACCTGTTCCCCTTACTAAGCTCACTGCTAGACATTGCACCATGACTTGACAAAGGACATATCGGACTGGTAGTACAAAGGGTGAATCCTGCCACATAAAAAAATAAACAATTTAGAGTTACTCATAAAAAATGTGTAACAACTTTTTTAAAATTCGATGTTGAACGCCACCAATTGAAAAAATGTTGTGCTACATTGCCAACAATCATATTTAAAACACGTCTCTTACACTGTGCAGAACTTGCCTCCTCAAAATTTTGTTCCCCCTTGTTCTTTGTGTTCGATATCCATATTCCCTGTTTAAACTATCAGGCCTATTGATCATTGGCGGAGGTGACCTTAATCCATAACCTTCACATTATTTCCGCAAATTGAAAGAACAATATCTCACCGTGACAGCATTTGATTCGCGTTCCTTCGATTATCGAGTCATGTTTTCGGCCTGACCCGATAGTCGGATCAGAGTGAAAAGTAGGCTAAACGCTTAATAAGATTCTGAATCATCCCGTGAAAGTCCTAAAATCGGATTAACCGTTCCAAGCTTTGAGGTTTACAATTAGAATGACAAAAAAAGTTTGCACTCGCTTTTCTCCGACTATCGGATCAAGTTTTTTGTCTGAACCAATAGCCGGAACCGACTGAAGCCTAAAACATGCTCAAGAAAATACTGAATCTTCCCGTGAAAGTCCCATCGCAATCGGATTAGCCGTTTCCAAGATTAGCCCGAACAAACACGCTTTTTTACATTTCGAAAGGTAGATTGTTTTTATATACTGGTTAAAGCAATAAAAACTACGTTCAAAAATATTTTTTACTTTTTTAGTTCATTTTAAAATAAAAGCTTATTTTTTAGTTTTTTTTAAACTATTTTTTGTATTTTCTCCGTTTTATTCTATTATATGTCTTCCGCAATTTTGTAGTGAGCACCATATTAGATTTAAGGGGTCTTTCTGGTTACATTTTCAAAAAAAAAATTTTTTTAAACATTTTTTTTTTCATAGAAAGAAGAGAGATATCGTTTTGAAAATTTGTAGGTATGTTTATTGACAAAACAGTATTACAAAAAAGATTTTTTTTGATTTTAAAAATTTTTTTTGTTGACACACAGATTTTTTTAAAAAAACATCAAAAAATGACGGCGGGCATGATTTTGGGCGAATGGATGATCTGAAAAAAACAAAAAAGGCAAATTATTCCTTGTTGAAGTGGCTATGGCATGAACCAGAATAATTTGTTTTTGTCAAAAAATAAAAAAATGGTGGCCATTTTTCGAAAAAACCAATTTTTTAGGGTGGAAAATCGGCTGAAAATCGGACAATTTTTTACCAATCAAAACGATTCTGGTTCATGCGATAGCCATAAATGTGTACAATAACATATTCAAAAATCAGAACAATTGGTCAAGTAGTTTTTCTTAAATCGTGCCCGCCACCTTAAAAAACATAGTTTCTAGATATTTGCGTTTGAAGTTTTGTTAAAAAAAATTTTAAAGAAAAACTATATACCTTTTTAATCTGCCATGCCCGGGCCGTAAATAAGTCCTTCCTCCTGCTCATACTTCTCTTGCAGCATAAATCGAAACGTTTGCACGGTATAATATAATACTTCATAGTATAGAGTGAATCAGATCGAAGCAGATGTTAAAAAGGGGGGAGTCGAGATTATCGAAACACAGCTGAGCGTCGAAAATTCTTTCTCACAGCGTCTCACTATATACGTTCAAAAATAATTTTAGAATTACGATATCGCTCTAAAACCTTTTGTATCATGTTTTTGAATATATTTATTAGCAAAATGCGTAAAAAAAAATTTTTCAATTTTTTGAAAATTTGTAACCAGAAAGACCCCTTAAAATGACGGCACACCGTTTACCGTATTATACTCGTTACACGCTTTCATTTGGGATGGGTATACCGAAGGCGTTATAAAGAAAAAGGTAATCCGCCATTTGGTGTTGGCCGCCATTTTGAATTTTGAATGACACCGCATCGCTAATTGTATTCTACTTGTCATACCCTTTCATTTGATATCCATGTCGGGGGTCGGGAGCACAATTGGAAAATTCTGCCACCATCTTGGAACCGTCATCTTGATTTTGTTACAAAATGGTCAGATTGCATTGCCACGCGAACTATACATAATGTGCAAAATTTGAAGTTGATCGGTTATATGGAAGTGGGTAAAAATCAAGTTGCAAGATTTGTCTACATACATACATACATATACATACATACATACATATATATTAAAAAAAATAGCCTAAAACATGCCCACGAAAATACTGAATCGTACAGTGAAAGTCTCATCGCAATCGGATAAGCCGTTTCCGATATTAGCCCGGACAAATAGACATACAGACCCACCGACATACAGACAGACAAACATTTTAAAAATACTGGATTTTGTTTTAATATCACGTAAATAACCGTATGAGCTTAGAAGATGACAATTATTTTGAAATCACAGACAGACACTCCAATTATATTTATATAGAAGATAGCATCTTTTGCGCCTCCGTAGACTCTTTACGCCACCGTAGGAATGTAGCAGCACACTACACCTCCTGCCTGCACGGCAATATTTTTCCCGCAATAGAAGACTAGCCCACTCTCATATCCTAGTTTCGTTTATAATTAAAACAACTCAACTATGGAATAATCTTCCGCAGTCAGTATTTCCGAACTCGTACAACATCCAAAATTTTAAACGCGGCCGTGGTTTATCGCCATCACCTTCAACATCCTTGCGGCTCCTCATAGTTCCAAACCTATTCCATCCCTCGTGCTAAATTTACTACTACACATGGCCAACGACATGACGGACTAGTTGCAGGTGCGTATTTAAGCAAAATTCATTGGTGGACGTATATGACGATTTTGCCGACTAACTTAAAAAAATTTATATCTTTATGTTCTATATCAAATTCAACATTATTAACCGATCAAAAAATTCCACCAAAGTAAAATATTTTGATATTAATGAAAAATATGTTTATTTTTTGTTGAATTATTTTAATTACATCTCTGTTCATTCATTGCACAATATGTATTTTAACCCGCCTCTTTTTTAGACGAGCCCATCTACTCACGATATCGCGTAAATCTAGGCATTCCAAAATGTCCTTCTCACATGTAAGCAACACAGACGTGGATCAGTCATTGTTGTTCTTAGCTAGTTTTTCACAATTTTGAATTTACTAAAAGTTCTTTCATCGGGAGCAAGTGTGACTGGGGAAGTTAGAGCCAGACGACTGACACGGTTTGCAAGCGGTAGAGTCTTTCTTAAAGATTCTGATTTCTTGGAAATATCATCCAATGTTTCAGCTTCTGACAGAAGTCTGACAAAACTTTCAGCTCTGCGTGTAATCTTCCACGTCAGAAAATGCCTAGGTTTTTGGAAAGAAATCAGCCGCTTTCTTAACCAGATCGATTGTTAATTTCTCTCTTGTAATGGGAGGATTCAATATTTCATACAACGATTATGCTGATACAGAAATTGAGGTTATCATCCATTATGACCGTAAGAGTATCCAGTACCTTCTTAAACTCCATGCTATAGAACGTTAAAAGTTCGGGAGAAACGAGACTGTCTCGATTGTCGTCAAGTTTCTTTGGCGCCAATCTTCGTCTATGCTGCATAGCAAATTCATTTTACGGATCTACACCTTGCTTAGTTGAAAAGATAATTGCGCTATGTATTTCGCTAATCATATTTTCATCTTCACCGTCATCGGAACCGGAGAACACTTAATTCGTCAGATTGGGTCAATTTTTCAATAATTGGCTTACAACCGTTCAAACAATCGACTAAATGATTCAACCGTCCAGCACATTTCAATACACTATGAATCCCTTCGCCGAAGTCGTGATCATATTCAGTGCTGGATCGATCATGTAGATCAGTGGTTCTTAACCTTTTTATACTCGCGGCCTACCAAATATTTCCAAATTTGTTTGTGACCACCATTTTTTTAATAATAATTTATCGCAATCGATTACGTTTTTTTGTTTTCATATCACCATAGTTGAGAAGCCTTTTTCGTACAAATATGTACTAGCGAAAGGCAGCACATTTTACATTGCTGCTGAAAACAGGGTGGGATTTTCTGCATTAATTTGTATCCAAAATTGGGACACACATTTAGTTTTGAAACCAGAATTCAAATTACAATCATTTATTAATACACACAGCTATACACTATTTGCTCGCTTGGATTTTTTCTCTCTTCGACTCCTGCTAAAAAATCAACTTAAGCATAACCATTATTAAATAAACAATCCAAAAGTGTGGTTATGTTATTCTTTCCTTTCCTTTCGTTCGTCTTTTTCAAAATTTCCCAAAAGCTCTCGCTTTCGTTCGTCTTCATTCCTCTCCGTTCTTCCTGAGGTGGACACTTCCGTATGAAGTGTACAGCATTAGACTCGCAGACTGAAAGAACGAAAAGAACGAACGAAAGAGAACGAAGCTTGCGGTAAAGAATTAAATACTGCGGTGTAAGTAGAATATTTGCATTTATTTCTTCTGCACTAACAAAGTTATGCGTGCATCAATTTTCTTTTCATTATATTCTTAAGGAAATTTTGTATAATTTGGCGGCCCCAGCAAATCTTCTTACGGACCCCCAGGGGGCCGCGGCCCAACTGTTAAGAATCACTGATCTAGATCATCAGACATTTTGTTTGAAGTGGAGGCTTCGGTGTTATTTTCTGTCCCTTGAGCTTCATCATCAACATACCTAAATTCAACCTCTTCAGCAGTCGTACGAATAGTAGGCGTGGAAGAAACTTCAACTGCTGGACTGCACACTGCAGTTCGGAATCAATTTTTATACGCTTTATATTAGCTTCACCTGTATGTATGTATGTATGTATGTAGACAAATCTTGCACCTTGATTTTCACCCACTTGCATATAACCGATAAACTTCAAATTTTGCACATATGTGTAGTTCGCGTGACAATGCTCTGACCATTTTGTGAAATAATCAAGATGGCGGTTCCAAGATGGCGGCCGAATTTTGCTATTGTGCTCCTCGACCCCGACATGGGTATCAAATGAAATGGTATGACAAATAGAATACAATTCGCTTTATGGCGTCATTCCAAATTCAAAATGGCGGCCGATACGAAATGGCGGACTACCCTTTTCTTTACAACACCCTCGAAATGTGTATCAAATGGAGCAGTATGACGAGTAGAATCTATTAATCCGTGTGACGTTATTTTAAACCTCATATGGCAACTACCACAAAACAGAAGAAGACGTAAGGCTAAAAAGTAAAAAATTAAAAATGTATAGTTTAGCAAAACTAAAAAATACGGTTTTATTTTAAAATGAGCTGAAAAATGTTGCACATATCTACATTAAAAAGCCAGAAATGCTTAAGTGCAAATTCGAATGATTTTTGAATTCATTTTTCTACTCCGTATTTCCTTCTTTATCATTGCTTTCTTGTCTTAAACTGAGCTATGCTTTCTAAGTTATCGGAACGCCAAAAGTAATATGGCGGCCACAACAAAATGGCGGAAGATATATGATAGACTAAAAAGTAGAAAATAAAAATATATAGCTTAAAAAAACTAAAAAATACGCTTTTATTTTAAAATGAACTAAAAAGAAAAAAATAATTTTGAAGATTTTATTGCTCTAGCCAGTATAGGGAACAACCTACCTTTTCGAAATCAGGCAAATAATTAAAATAATGAAGTTATTGGTAAAAATTATATAACTTACTTAAATGGAAAAAAAGGGTGGGCCGCTAACGAAAAGCTCCAGTGTTAATAAAATAATAATATATGTAAGTTAAGATGTACATCCATTTGAGGCATAGCGTTAATGATGCGCATATAATAGTATTTTTTTTCTTGCCAATTCGATACATTTTTTTTCATCAAATCTTCGACCATTGGCAATACTTTTTCATGTTTTCCATAGAGCAGGAGGCGAACGGGCCCAGCCAGGCCCGTATCCAGAAATTCGTTTCGGGGGGGGGCTCAAAGACGAAAATCACTCAAAAATGTGGACTTATTTGAATAAATTCAGGGTAAGGCGAATCACACATCAATCTCAAATCAGTACGTGACGTTTAATCTATTATTGTTTATTGTGCAAGAAAAAGATGCAGTACAAGGTGTACAATAAACAGCTACTATGATGTAATCGTTGTTTGACCTTGGCGACGTTTCATATTTGGTGAAATAAGTTGTCTTTTTAAAATCTCGATGGTTTATGATAGAAAAAGTTGCTTGGATTGTACACAAACCCATAACACTCACGTGCAGTGATTCATTTGTTTTTGTTCGATGAGTCCAACATAAGAAGCTAAAATCCCTAGATCTCGATCAGAATCGACTCGTACAATTGAACTATATTGTTCAATGCTGCCACATGTGAGATGTAAAAAGTCGTGTTACTGAACATGGCAGGCAGGCTTTTCATAATTTAAAAATATGAGGATACGTTGGATTGACACCAAACGTGCTTTCCGCCCACTAAAAAATCAAACTTCAAAGAATAGAAAATTCTATACTGAAGAATTTTCTGTGAAGAATATCGAATGGAAAAATTTTCAAATTTCGGGATTTCGGGGGGGGGGGCGGGCCCCCCGGCCCCTCCCCTGGATACGTGCCTGGGCCCAGCCCCCTAAAATGGCGTTGGCCCCCAGGAAAAAACCAACTGAACGCCTGCATGTTCGTAACTCGCCTCCCTCTCTATAGCCTGAACCAGATATGACGTGCCGGACCGTAAGAAAACTGAACGAATTTGAGCTCAGTTACTGCACTTTGACAGAGAGCCCTAAATGAAAGTGTAAAGTGACCAGTGACACCGCAGCGAAAAGTGATTTGATTGATTTATTTAAGTTGTGGACAGAGTATAAAAAACTTAGAAGTGCTCGGCAAAAAGAAAAAAGAAAAAGAATCGCGAAATCAACAAAATGAGGAACAGCCACGGATATTACCGTGTTACATTTTTAAAAATAAAGAAATTGGATTCAGCACAATTTTTTATTCACACAAAATTGAATAAAAAAAACATTGAATTTTTATTGTCCATATATGTCATAGTTTCTTGGTTAAACAATCTAGAAGACCTTCTTTATCTCCTTTATCTGTTGTCATTCATTGCTCCAAATTTATTAAAAAATTGTTAAAATGTGAACAGATTTTTTCAATAGCTAACGGATGCTAAGGTTTTGTGCCACTCTTACGGCACCCGCATGTACGGTACGTAATATTCGACAATTTAACGAACATTCGGCAAGTTGATTAAGTCAATTTAGGTCGATGCCATATAAACACTCATGTTCGTACATTACGGTACGTACGGTTACCGTTCGGCACGTCATATCTGGTTCAGGCTTATGGAAAACATAAAAAAGTGAACATCCAGGCGTTCAGTTTGGTTTTTTCCTGGAGGGCCAAGGCCATTCTAGAGGGGGGGGAGGGCCCACCCTGCCCCCCTTTGTTACCCCAATGTCTGCACTGGAGTCTAGTGTTGAGCCGGACAGCAGTACATTTGTCTCTTACATGATGTAAATTGTACTGAGGCCTCAGTTTTTTTAAATGTCCCGGTTCAAAAATAATGTCCTACTAGTATATGAGCGTGTATCAAGATAAATGAAGCGAGGTGTGATTGTAAATTACTTAGTGGAAAGACATTTCTTCCTTCTTTTGCCACAGTAAAATTTCCAATGTGAATTGCGGCGAGGCGAGATTGTAAACACGAACTGGAGGGACATTTCTCAATTCTTTTGCGGCAGTAAAATATCCACTTTAAGCTGAGCCGTGGTGAGATTGTAAATACGAATTGGGTGGAGAGACATTTCTTACATTTTTCGAGGGAGTGAGGTTTTGTCCTAAAGAGACAATTCTTACATTTTTCGAGGGAGTGAGGTTTTGTCATGAAGAGACATTTCTTACATTTTTCGAGGGAATGAGGTTTTGTCCTAAAGAGACAATTCTTACATTTTTCGAGGGAGTGAGGTTTTGTCTTGAAGAGACAATTCTTACATTTTTTGAGGGAGTGAAATTTTGTGCTGGAGAGACATTTCTTACTTTTTTTGCAGTAGCAGAATTTCCAACTTGAAATTAGGCGAGGTGGGATTGCAAAATATAAATATATGGCCACGGACAACTAATTAGGAATAGTTTCATAAAAATTGCATTTATACAGTTTTTATGTAGGAATCAAATTCCCACCACCTCCTCTTAATTTTTTTTAAATATATAATGATTGAAGGAAATCAATAACAATATCATAATGAATTCCTAACAGGATTGCTACATAAAAAATAAAAAATGTATAAATGCAATTTTTATGAAACTGTTTCTAATTAGTTGTCCGTGGCTGTACACTGTGGAGGCATAGATTTCTTACTTACTCTAAGGCAGTTTAATGAATATTAGAATTAAACTTGTAAAAATGCACTTCATTGGTATTTATTTTCTTTCTTTTTTTTTAATTTGCTTGTTTTTGTCATTTTGGCATTACAATAGAACCTCGCCTCATTTGAAGTATGACATTGTACTGGCTCAAAAGAAAAAAGAGGCACCTCTTACAAACTCATTTTATAATCGTGTCCTACCCAACACTACTGGAGTCTGACCTCCCACCCAAATATATATGAGTGCCTTAGTCTTCTTATTGTGCTCGTCAACCATTTATCATACCTAACTGTTCTTGTTTCTCTCTTGCAACAAGATCATCAGTAAATGTTGTTGGTTATTAATCAACAACAAAATTATCAATCATCACCACAAAATCCAAATTTAATGCCTTGAAATCCGACAGATTATTAAATGTTGAAAGGTCTAACCTCCAGTCCACCACCGAAAAGACACAGCTCAATTTATAATTTTAATTTTACCGCCGATACCGTCTCAGATAACCCTCCCCAATTAAAGGCGCGGAACCTTCAACCTCTAGACCGCTTGCATTTATAATGTCAACTCATTGGGGATAGTTGTCACCTCGGGCAATAATCGATATCGCAAATTGTATGCAGCAAAAGTGATCGATTGATTGGCTGATTGGATGCAGCATTTAAGCTAACCGAGGCCGGCAGTTTCACTGATTTTATTAATTACCGTGACTGCGCAGATGCAATCGTGGCTATTGTAAAGAATAGCTCTAATTATAGACATGAGGAAGCAAGCCTCCAGACGTCCAGCCAAGAAAGCCTAGGCATTAGGTAACACTTATTAGTCCGACAACCAAAACAAATTGGACCCTGATAATTTATTCCTGGCTGCACCACAGTACACCAGCTGAGACCGACTCATTTGTAGCTCATTTACTGATTCAGTTTTGTCTCTGTTCTTTTTTTTTGTGCAGTAGATTTTATGATTTATTGACGATCTACGTGCATTAATTCATCGCTGTGAACACAAATAATGTGCATTAGATGTTATGCGCAGTACGGACCCGGGACTGCTGTTTGCCGGGCTAATTCAGACCTCGACCGCCGACGACAACATATCTTTTACCGCCTCCTACTTTAGCACAGGTTTTTCGATGGCAATTGCGTAGGAATTGAATCATAAAATTCACTTAATAATATGCACATGAACGGCATTAGTGCACGAAACATTATCAACCAGAAATTAACCAATAAATTATTATTAATTTCTTGTATTTGCAAATTGCAGATGTTGGACAACGTACAAATCCGCCAGAACTGCCGATCTTTGGTGATCCGTACACGGAAATCGCTCTCGAACTTGTCTTCGCTAAGGGGAATCCGACTTTCTTGCTAAATGGAAAACAGCTCCAGCTGCTCCAGCCATTGGATAGGGACGAGGAAAATCTGAGTCATATCGTTTTTCAGGTAATTCTCGGATCTGTCTATTATCATCGATGCTGCATCTTGCGGCTCAAGTAGTATTTCCTTATTTTTATTTATTTCATTTTTTATTTTGTGCGCTCTTCGGGTTTAGATCTCTTGTACAATCCGATCGTCCTCGAAGAAACGTGGTATCCCGATCATTGTAAGAGTTTCAGATGTCAACGATAATGCACCGGTCTTTGTCAACACTCCGTATGAAACTACAATCCCGGAGGTAAGTGGATATTTTTTTTTATAAAATTTAGTATTAGTGGATATTTTCCAATGATCCGGAATTTATCGAGATTTATATCGTATTATCGTTGAGTTATGAAAAACTAAACTGTCAATTTTGTGTGTTCAAGACTGAAAGTAAATGTCCTTTTCGATGTAATGATTGCAGGATACCATCTCCATAATATCGAACTTGTTGAGAGGAATAGAATCTACGAAAGAAAGTCTGCAATTAATTTAGAATTTACAACTTGATTGTAGGATGATGCGATAGTATTTTTGCTGCAACAAATATCTGCAAATTGTCTTGCAATAACTTGTTTCTCTGTTAGTGGACGTAATATAGCCCGAATAATGCCTTGATTACCGCTTGGCTATCCGAAAGTAGCATTACACTGCTTCGGGCCTTGGGTTCATCAACTTTTCCGGAAAACACTGGCAGAATTAGGTAAACGGTAGGTTGGAGCCTTAACGAACGGAAACTGAGTGCTTACACCATATTTTGAGTTCGACCCATCTGGTTATAGAACGATGTCGTAGTTCTTATTAGTCTGAAAGTTTTCCCATTCCTCGCTGGTAGGAATCGGGACATCGAAATCTGGGTTGTAATTCAGTTTCGATGTCATGTTGTCTCATCTACCAGTCACAGTGGTAGAGGAGCAAAATATATTGCTGTGTCTAGTCGTCTCCTCTTTTCAGCATACGCAGGGGCGGCGGAGAACGTGTGGATGGAAGGAAAAGTTCACACGCACTTTTGCTTCGGGTGGGGAAATCCACACCCAAAATATTTCATGTACACCAAATAACCCAGAACGTTGGAGTGGCGTTTCGGTCTCTGGCGACGAAGGAGGGTGGAGTTATTAATAACTAAGAAGTGTATAGCCTAAACTTTTTAAACCCTACTTGACTAGCATTTAAAAAGGGGATTGCCTCATGCAGCGTATGGACCCCACGAGGCAAATGAGGGGCATGCCGAAAGAAGGATTTTCCCGAACGCTCTTCATGAGGACCCCATGTGGTAAATGAGGGGCATGCCGAAAGAGGGTCTTCTCCGTAGTTTCCTTATAAGCACCACACAAAAAATCAGCGATACTGAAGTGAGGTATGTCTTTCTCATAATGGCCCAATAAGGCAAACCTCATTACAAATGAAATGGAGCAATCCCCACATCTGCCTTACGTATTCGGAAAGCTTTTTAACAAACTTTAAAATAATACACTTAAGGCCTCCATTCACTTACAGGCCGCCAGCAGGCCGGGGCCTTTCAGGCCAGGTCGGCAGCTACGGCTCGATGAAGGCCACGCATTACTCAGTTTGACTTGGGGATGAGGACTGACAGACCGTGGACTGCAGGTCGCCTTATGACTCCCCATAGACACACAGGCGAACAGGAATTATTTCTATACAAATGTATCAAACCAGAAATAAATTCCCGCTGATTGCACTTTTTTTCACTCATGGCCTCTAAGAGAACTCGAAGTCCGGATCTTCAGGCACGGACTGACGATAAATACCCACACACATAAAGATCTTTGTCAGTTTTATTGGATTGCCGGCCGCATCCAGTTGGCGCCCGGTGAGCGTGTTGTGATACTTGACCTCAAGGCGAGAAACCTTCAGGCCACGCCCTACCAGCGGCCTGTGTGTGAATTACCAAATTTTACTCATACAAGCTTTCATTTTTGTTGTTCATAGTTCAGGCAATTCAGCAGCTCTAATAGCCGCCTGACTGTGAAAGGAGATTAAAATCAGCTTATTTGGATAGGGCATTCTGAAATTTATATATACATATATGTATGTCACTTCTGCTCGAAAGACAGTATCTAAGGTGCTTAAGCTGATCGCTGGGCTAAAACTGAGTCTTACATATCCCGGCACCTACACTTGCCCTGGTTTTCTCCAATTCAAGATGGAACGGTACCAAGTTAAGCAGAGCTTCTAACGCGACAGTAGGCGAGGTCCGAGTAGCCCGCTGATCTAAATACTGATCATAGATCGCACAGCCATATTTTCAAAGTTGGGATGTGGTACTCATGCACACGCACATTGCCTTTTGTTTTCTCTCGCCGGTTACGTATAGGTTGAGTCTAGAAGTGTAAGAGTCGTTAAATTTTTATTCGCCCCGAGAGACGAGACGAGACGAGATTAGGATGGGAAAGGTCCGCCGAGAGTCGAGACGAGACTCGAAATGGTCGAGACTTACCGAGATCGAGACAAGAGTCTTAAAAATCTCGTCTTGTCTCGGTCTCGTGAGGCTTTATTTGGAAGTGATCTTAGCTCGATCGCCACCCGCTTGGTGTGCCTATGCTGCTTCTCCTAGCGAAGATTTGACCTTCTGCGTATATAGAAATCTATAAAAAATAAACAGAAAACAAGTATCCCATGGCAGCACTGCATGCTTTAATTCATGCATGCTAGAGCTAGTAGAACAGCTAGAATTAGAAGTAAGATCAGTGGCAACTGTACACAGAAAGAATAAAAAGTAATAAGTGGTAGTTTCCATTATAACACAGCTTTCGCCCACCTTCAGTTCCACCAGAAGATCTCCTTTCTTCGTCCGCCTGATGTGCGTTACCTCGTTCCCAAGGTTGGTTAAGGAAGTATCTGATCTGACTTTCTTCAGGATATCCCGCTTGACGCAGTTATGACAAGCGCTTCCAGTCTTATCCTTTCTTGCCGTTTTTTTCCTGTACCCCGATGGCTTCTTTTCCTGCTTTTTCCACTTGTTTAGCTTCTTCTTACGCTCTACCTTAGTCCAGGCACACGCCTCTTTCCTGTTATTCTCCCTCTCCGAGGGACTCGCTCTCCAACGGTCTCTCTGGCCTACTTCTAGAAGAGACGAAAAACCGGCCAGAGAGACCGCTGGAGAGCGAGTCCCTCGGAGGCTCTTGCTAGCTTCTGGAGTTCTTATGGCCTCCTCCGACCGCTTTACAACCGCCATGACGTCCTTTTTAGAATTTTTCTTATTGGGGTCCTCTGTGGGCATCGTTTGTGTAGCTGCTTCCGTGCCTTTTTTTCTCTCTCCTCTCTTCCTGCGGCTTAAGACAGGTCCATCTCATCTACCTCACCCTGGCTAGTACGGCATGGGCGATGTTCCGCTCGTTAATACCATTCAGGGGCTCTTTTATTGGAGCTTGCAGTTTCTGGAGAGCGCTTTCCTCTTTCCGTAATGGGGTCTCCTCACCGTATGTAGTACTCTCGCTCTGAGCCTCACAACTGGTCCGGGATAGGTCCAATTTTTAGACCTCCTCCCCCTGCCGACGACCACCTTGCCACTCTTGCGCTGAAAGTATCGCCTATGTTTTGTTTTGTGTATTAGTCTCCATTTCTTGTTCCCACGAGTATTATGGAAAGACGAGTCCACCCTGCTAGAACCGCATACCAGGGAAAAGCACATGTACCCACTGACTTGCCCGTGCAAGGGACCGTTTGCCACCAACTTCTTTAACCAGTGGGCATTCCGCACTCGCCACGGTCCCTTGGCACCTTATCTCCAAATGGCACCCATGAAAGAGAATGTAAATGAGGATAGGCGGCAGGGATGGTGGTGCAGCTAGGTTGGGAGGACGGCTGTCTGCTGTGTTCTAGAACGCCTTGCCCAAAGTGAACCCGCGGGATAGACTGGTCCTACTTAAAGCTCGCCATCTATCACTCGCATATTAATAGGTCAGACGACTTTAACAAGCTCTTCAGTCTCCCTAGTGGTTTGTCGCTTAGACTTGAATGTTCAAGCAGGGCGTGTCAAACAACGAGTGTCCTGACATCATTTGTCTCGTTAGGAGACGGCACAAGAAGGAACCGCTTAGAATTGGCCAATCCGGGCGTGGACCTCCAACGTTTGGTAGTTTCATCCAAGCTCGTTCGACAAGTGCCCTCTTTATCAAACTGGTGGGTGCCCGAATAGTCTGCTCCGGACCGATGAAAACAATGTAATTGGTCGATAAAAGTTCCATGAGCAAGTTCCATGAAAGGCAATGTCCATCCTGGCAGTGCAAAAACAACGACCTACTGCCAAGCAACCCTCGACACAATAACTTTATGTCTTGGGCTGGTAGCCTTTGAAGGGTGTCCTCCTTCTTGCCTACTGCATTCACTTTCCTCCTTTCTGTGGAGGTTTGCCCAGCAAACATTCAACATGAATAGCGTCACTACTTGAAGCTCGTAGTAGAATATTGGGAGTAAAGTGGCAGGAAGCATCACATCCGAGGCTCCGCTATCAGGCTGCACATCACTCCCCATAAGACCCCAGTTACGCTACTGTCTTTCCTGAACACTGTGAATTGATTCACACTATGACTTTTACAGCCAAACAGTCTATTCAAATTTTGGGCTGTTTCTTCAAAACCTTTCTTTCTCTTCTTCATCTGAACACCACAATCAATTTACTGCAAAATTAACGAATTTCCAGGTAAAAAGAAATGACAAAAAATGCCTTTGACCTGTTTCATTTCCGTTTTGCAAATTACTAATCCATACCGCAAAGCCCCAAAATTATGCTATCATAAATAAAAGTTTTAATTAGTCTTTGTTTCTGTTTCGCAATCGATAACATAGTAAGCTTTTCGAGAGGCGATAAAGTGTTATTAATTTATTCAAAAGGTGTTTACCAGCAACAAATAAATTATTTCTTATTAGGTGATAACTTCTAATCTTTCTGCAATATCTTTGGAGCAGACTCGACCAATGAAACTATATAATCAAAAAACCCCAAAACGTTTTGGTTTTATAACAATTTTTTAATTTATATTACGATTTTATGATAATTAAATTAATAAAGCGAAAATTTTCACAATAATATCTCTGGAGACAAGAGAATAGTGAATATTAATGAATGGGTGAATTTTATTCATCGATGAACGAGTGACTCCTCCTAGTTTTTTTGTTTTTCATTTTTTGTTGGAGTAACTCTTCAGCAAAATGCCTGTAACATTTGATTTGTCAACAGCTGATTGCTAGTTATGCATGGTCTGTAGAAACCGGAGATTTTTATATTAAAAAAAGTGAAGAAAAAAGTTACAAATCATGCAGCCAATAAAGGGGTTTAAAATCTCAACTAATTTCAATCGATCGAACCGATCGTTCCCCATGGATCGGGAAAAAAGTGCTACTTTAACTTCTGAAAGTCGGCGATTAGGTAACATCGGGCCAAATTACTCTAAATTTCAGGTTTTGCACGGCACAGTTTTGGAGTAGTTGGATAGTAGCACGCCGAAAAAAAAATTAGTGAAAAAAAAATTATTACATTGTTGCTACACGATCGTTTCTTCACATTGTTAGCTCGTCGGTATCGCGCCTTGTGCACCTCTATCGAACTGAGTCTATGAAGCGGTCGGATTGTATCTAGATCTCCGCGAATACCTTCCTTATGGTACGTAGGCACACTTCTTATCCGCGAAACTTATTTATCCGGATCAAATGCGCAAATGAACGGCTCCGTATGATGTTGCGCGCGGCTGAGCGATTTATGAGAGATCAACTGGCGGTGAACTGGTGCAAAGGCGGATTTGGCCGCGATCAAAGGCAGTGTCTGTGCTGCATAGCGCTGTTCTGATTATATAAGTTGAGTGCACCTTAATGGACAGGTATGGTCTACCATGGTTACCAGCTAAACCTTATAAAATATTCCGGGCACCGCATACCTTCGTCTTCTTATTATTCTGCTCCTCTAAGTCTTACTCTAGCCAGATAACAGAACGACCAACCAGTAGACCAATGGACGCTGCTTATTTGTTTCGTTTACATTTACTTATCCTTTTCTTCGGTTTTTTTTGGTGTGTGTCTTGTTAATTTAGATAAACATTTATATGCGAGCAGCAACTTTGTAAATTTATGGACAAAAGATCGAGACTAGCTTCAATGTAAATTACGCACTTTGTTACAGTAGACGGTCTTAGCATAAAACATGCACGGATTTTATCTTCTTAGCTTAGTTGTAAACGTTTTCAAGAGTAAAGGTTTTTTATGGACTAAGTTGTCGACAAATTAATATTGTACGGTCGACCAACCATTAAAAAATAAGATCTTTTTAGACGAAATGGTGGAGAACGCCTGAGGTTATTCCACTTAATGACTTATTGTCGTTAAATCCAGTGCCAATGGCCGGTAAGCCGTGAAATGTGAAGCATGAATAGAAATAATTTTGAGGAACAGGTGCAGGTCACATCATCACTTCTTCATTTTGTATTTTATTGTAGTTTACAGGTGCAGTAAAGTGATGCATATTTGTTTCGGAGATTTCATAGAGGCAGCGATTTTTCGCGATACTAAAGGCCTGATACACGAGCGATCCAAATGGCCTGAGTCCATACTTTTCGTATTAGGAAGCGACTCACGATGGATCCTCGAGCTAGCCAGTCTATTTCAGTCTGTCTGTCTAGGGTGGTGTGCTATAAACTCTAATTGAGTTTTCAGAATGTTAGGAATTATTTTTCTGCCATTTTGAAGAAGGCGCCATTTGTATTTTGTACATATATCTCAGAAACAGTAAGTAATACAGAATATTTGTGAAGAACTTTTTGTAGCAGTTCTAAGCTCAAAAATAACCCTTTGTACCACTAGTATGTCATGTTGTTGTTCACGTCATGATACAATGTCTAGTAGATTTGAGTTTAGGAGTATGAAAGGTGTTTAAGGATAGTGATTGTTGTATGAGTTAGGAAATTCTGACTGCGAAAGATTGATCGATAGTCTCAGTGGTTCTATTTAAGAACAAAATTCTAGTCTAGAATGAATTTTCATTCTTAGACTACTACTAGCGCCACAAACGCATAATTATACTACTACTAGCGCCCCTAAAGTAACATGATAAAACTTATTCTAATACTAGCGGACAAAAGTGGAAAATTTTTTTTGGAATCGTGACGTGACATTTTATAGTCCGGCTCAACTCTAGTTCTGGGACCCTAGAGTTGAGCCGGACTTACACGAGGCAGTACATTTGTCCACGATGGTAAATTGTAGGTACTGAGGCCTCAAGTTTTTGAAATGTCGCGGTTCAAAAAAAATGTCCTACTGGTATATGAGCGTGTATCGAGATAAATGAGGCGAGGTGTGATTGTAAATACGTAGTGGAGAGACATGGGTTCCTTCTTTCTCACTTCTTTTGGGGCTCTTGGCTCATAATCCCCCCTTATACGGCGTTTACATCGCCTCGAAAACAAGTGTTTTTATGAACTCGTTTTCGGAAAACGAGTGAAGTGTTTACATCGCCTTCTGCTTGTTTTCGAGTGACAGACTATTTAATTGAATTTTAAATTTAATTATTTCGTTTTAAATTTTTTCCATGGCAAATTGAGAACTAAAAAAAAGTGTGATACGGAAAATGACATGCGTATAACAAGTGCTGAACGCTGAATTGGGTTCTTGTTCACACTTTTCTTGTTTTCGTTGTCATTTTTATTGAAAACAGGTTCCCAAGTTGTTTACGATTTGTATGAAAAACACCTGTTTTCGATTGTGTTTTTGCCCAAAACGCCAAATTTTGACGAAAACACTTGTTTTCGAGGCGATGTAAACGCCGTATTACCGAAAAAGTTGACCCCAACAAGCCCTCTAACTACCGCCCATTATTAATTACTTCAATTCCCTCCAAAATAATGGAGGCAATAATCAACGCCTAACTGAGCATCTCAACCTAAGAATACATCGGATCGCTTTGATGATTTTGGCGCGGTTGCTCTAGATATCTCCAAGTTTTTTGATAGAGTATGTATGAATTCAAAAATTCAACACTGCCGCAACACTGCAGAATTCAGCAATTAGAAGTCTGTAGCTGAATTCTGCAGTGTTGCGGCAGTGTTGATTTTTTGAATTCACCCTCGCCACCGGGCGGGCACTGTTGACTAACTCCAAGCTTTTGTTATCCAGTCTGTTTTAAAGAACTGGATTGAGAGTTCCCTTTGTGACCGTTTGTAGTATTGTACTGGATGGCGTCCAATCTAAAAGTTACAGTTTTTCTGCAGGTATTCCCAAAAACTCAATTTTATCACTCGATATTTTCCTAGTTTCTATAAGTGACCTGTGTTCACACTTGAGCTAGCAAGACGACACTTGAGCTAGCAAAACGATGGCAGCCACTGGAAACAAACACCACCCAGGTCAACAATAATCAAAACGAAGGCCTTCACCACCAATTACAAAAATTCAATCCTCCTTCTTGATCTAGATTTCAGAGAGGCAAGATCAAATTTGCATTTAGCCATAAAGTTGTATTTTTACATTCTTACATCAATTAATATTATTTCTAAAGTTGTAACTATAGGCTAGTGCCAAAGCGGATTTAAATGAGGAAAAAAAAATAAATTAATAGCAGGGAGGGACCAGCAATGAAATGTCGTTAAGGTCATAACTAAACGAAAAAACAATTTTTAAACTCGAAAAAAGGGGAAATGGTAAAATGGGGATGCTATTTAGGGGTTGAAAGCGATTTTTTGCGATTTGCGGTGAAGCATGACCTCCTAGTGAAAAATGTTTAATACAAAAGTTGTAGATAATAAAAAGATCTAAAACTTTTGTATTTAACATATTTTGATATAACCTCAAATTTTCGAAGAAAATGGCGGAAAATCGATTTTTTAGTTTTTAATTTTTTTCTCCCGTAAAAATAATTCAATTTAGATGAAAATTTGTATGAGTATACCTCGTGTTGCGTTAAATAAGCATGATTTTTTTTTTGTTTGGAAAACGGATAGTTTCCCAGAAATTAACATTTTTCGAAAAAAATACCCTTATCTTGCACGGACAACTTTATTGATGTTTTTTTCGAATTTTGATATTCAATAAATGCTCATTGAACCATGGAAACGTCTAGTTTGAAATGGTCTATACATTTTGAAACTTTATTTTCATTAAACCGCTTAAAATTAAGGAAAACCGAACACCTGATTTTTCGAATCACGTACATATTCTCGATTATTTCAATTTTTTTCAAATTTTTTAATTTTTTCTGTTAATGAGGGATTAAATTTTAATGACAGAACTTAAATAAATTTAATTACATAAAGAGTGGCAAAACCATCCTGAAAATTTTAAATAAATAAGAAATAAAATAACAAATTCGTTTGAATTGAATTACGCCGTGACTAGGTAAATGTTTCCAATTTCGTAATAAAATTTTTCAGCATCATACTCAATATGGTTTTGGGAGATTTTTTATACATTATTTATTTTTATTAATTTAAAAATTGTAGATTGACAATATGACCGTATTATTTCCAAAAAAGATGATCCAAATGATTTGTATGAAATCAAAGCAGTTTGGTTCGATCGAGCAAACAAAGATTTGACCACAAATACAAATTAATGGAAAAATTAACAGCCGCTCACATTCATCGAAAATCTCAAGCTAGTTATAATAGACTATTTCTTATTTCTTATTTATTTAAAATTTTTAGGATGGTTTTGCCACACTTTCTGTAATTAAGTTTATTTAATGTAAGTAATATGATATGACACTAAGTTCTGTGTTCTGTCATTAAAATTTAATCCCTCATTAACAGAAAAAATTAAAAAATTTGAAAAAAATTGAAAAAATCGATAAATATGTACGTGATTCGAAAAATCAGGTGTTCGGTTTTTCTTCATTTTAAGCGGTTTAATGAAAATAAAGTTTCAAAATGTATAGACCATTTCAAACTAGACGTTTCCATGGTTAAATGAGCATTTATTGAATATCAAAATTCGAAAAAAAACATCAATAAAGTTGTCCGTGCAAGATAAGGGTATTTTTTTCAAAAAATGTTAATTTCTGGGAAACTATCCGTTTTCCAAACAAAAAAAAATCATGCTTATTTAACGCAACACGAGGTATACTCATACAAATTTTCATCTAAATTGAATTATTTTTACGGGAGAAAAAAATTAAAAACTGAAAAATCGATTTTCCGCCATTTTCTTCGAAAATTTGAGGTTATATCAAAATATGTTAAATACAAAAGTTTTAGATCTTTTTATTATCTACAACTTTTGTATTAAACATTTTTCACTAGGAGGTCATGTTTCACCGCAAATCGCAAAAAATCGCTTTCAACCCCTAAATAGCATCCCCATTTTACCATTTCCACTTTTTTCGAGTTTAAAAATTGTTTTTTCGTTTAGTTATGACCTTAACGACATTTCATTGCTGGTCCCTCCCTGCTATTAATTTTTTTTTCCAAAAAACTATCGGCACTAGCCTACTAAGCAGATTAAACATTATAAAGTGATTTAGAAATAGTGCTTTTTAAATTAACTATCCCGAATCCAAGATTTATCTGAAAATGGTCAAGGAGCAGCTGCATCCAGAAAAGATTATAAAGGGGAGCAGCTTTATCAACCTGTGTTCAATTCCCCCCAAACTCACTTCACAGCTTCGATGCTGAAGATACTCTGCGTTACTCCTATGGCTTCCATAATGGTAAGACAAGCTCGTGCCAGACCATTAGACTCTGTATCGTTACGTGAACGTCATGACAGAGTGGTAGTATAAGAGGGGGCACCTGAGCTGAGACTTTCACGTAATAAATGGTCTATTTTCTTCCCACTTTTCTCACCTATATAACATTCCTTCTTTCTTTGCTTTAATCTTTATAGCAATGCCCTGTTCTTTCTCCTGCCCTCGCTTCTAAGTACTATTGACGAGGTAGCCCTCTTCATTTCGATAACCAAGATGATGGATGAGAGCCGGGTGAATAAAAACCAGTGCTGACGTTGGGGCTTTTTCTCTCTTCTCTATTCCAACTACGGCCCGCGAAAAGTTTCTATCCGGCCCGCGAGATCTTTCGAAGAAATTGTAAATAAATATTTTTCGATGTAATTCGTCTAGTTTAAATTGAATAGTAAAAGCACGTAGCAACATGTAAGTTCATAATTTAGTACTAATGTTAAAACTAACATACATTGGGGTAAGTTGCACTATGCAGAATTTCTTGCCTTACCGCTCACCCCCGCACACAAACCGGTTTTTCCTCACTTTTGCCTCAGAAAATTTGTCAGACTGACCCATCCATCACACTAACACAAATATATCATCGTTTTTAGGGGTCTGTGGAAACTATGAGCAATTCCGCTTCTTATTCTCGTTTATTGTACAACTACATAGTCTACAACTGTTACACGAAAAAGAGGCAGAAAAATGAATACCCTTCTCAAATCGGCAGTGACATATCACAAATCAAAACAAAGTCATAAAAGGGTGGTGAGTCATATAGTAGGGGAGCTGGCACTTGAAAAAATCGTGTCGTCCCAACCTTCTGCCGTTTGGTATATAAGCTTTTGAAGTAATTTTAAGCATTTTTTATAATATGGCATTTTTGCGGGAAGTGGACCCATTTCGAGTTAGGGGTTTTGGGGGGTAAAAAGGGGGTTAAAATTGAAAAAAATTTCTGCCGCTGCGTATGTAGGTTCTACTAGAGCTAAATAACCGTTAAATACTAGTGGCAGAAATTTTTGACTATTTGCTAGGGTGTGGGGAGAAAAATGGCAACTTCAGCTAGGGGTGGCTTGGGGAGGGTCCAAATGGTCAAAAATGTCTGCCACTAGTATTTAACGGTTATTTAGTCCTAAAAGAACCTACATACGAAGCGGCAGAACTTTTTTTCAATTTTAACCCCCTTTTTACCCCCCAAAACCCCTAACTCGAAATGGGTCCACTTCCCGCAAAAATGTCATATTATAAAAAATGCTTAAAATTACTTCAAAAGCTTATATACCAAACGGCAGAAGGTTGGGACGACACGATTTTTTCAAGTGCCAGCTCCCCTACTAATATTATTGTGACTATTTCGTATTCTCGTTCTCCAGTCACAATTTGTGACAATCACAGACTTGCGATGACATATCGAGCAAGTCACGCGGGGTTCTGTTGAGCTAGAAACAACAGAAAAAATAAGAAGAAATTGCATGTTTTTTTATTTTGTCGAATTTCCGGATGATTCCAGTAAATTTCGATAATATATTCGAGCGGTTCGTAGAGGTTCTTTGGTAAGGCTTTTTACCTTCTAAATATTAATAATGTAAGCAATCAAATTTGCTACTACTGACAGAAAAATTTACCTGTTTCCATTTTGGGGCGCGTTTAATGATTGACAATGCAGTTGACAAGTTGATCACAATTTCACAACATTCGACATTTCACAGTTCCACCACAATTATGGTAGAATTCTTGTGATGAAGGTTGTGATTTTTCACTTGAGAATCTGAAACAACTAATGTGTCACAAGATTCGTCCCAAGATTAATCTTGGCAGACTTGTGACCCGTCACAACTAAAAATTGGCATATTGGTGCCATAACTGCATCATACACAAAATGGGTTTAACATGAGGACCGAGTGATGGGTAGAGCAATTTAGCCCATTAAAGCATTTTTCATTTCAAATGCAGGCTAAAAAAATACAGGTCACAAGAAGATGTCAATTAACTACTACGGCCCGGAAAAAAACGTAAAATTTATTCTGGCCCATGTTATAAAACAGTTGCCCACCCTTGCTCTATACAACCATTTTAACTAGAACTTCTTGTCCCACATTACACTCAATGTTAGAAACATCAAAAATACAAATAGGGTTACCCCTGAGGATTAGAGTAGATATATATCAAAAGTCTTAACGATATCGGAAACGGTGAATTCTTTAGTTGAGGTGATCTGTTAGACACATGCAAGAAGGGGACTAGTAGATCTATTTGGTCTAAATCCGTACTTCCATACCATGTAATATATGGTTGAATTCCATTAGATATTCCATAAAATTTTTATAGATTAATATCTCCATGATTTCGATGCGAATATAAATACTTTCTATTGATCGGTAGTTAGAGGGGTTGTTGCAGTAACATTTTTTTTCATTATGGGTTGAACATGACCCAGGATTCAAGAGTCTGGATAAATTTCGAAGAAGTATGACAGCGCATAGAATTTGCACAGAGATTTAGCCAAAGGTGAGACATATTTCTTAAAGATCATAAGGGGTATTTTGATAGATCCAGGAAATTTCTTGAACGTCAACTTTTTAGAGATATCGACACACTTCGCGTCTGAAGAAAACTCCGTCCATTGAATGGGTCGTATTCTCGGAAAACGAGGGGGGGGGCATAGAAGTATCAGATCCCCTTTGTAAATAAAAGTAGGAGTTGTGGATCAAGTGAAATTCTTCTTGATGCAAGTTACCAAAGACCAGGCAGTAGAATTGAACAACCGTCATCGTCTAATGATGTAACTTTCTTGATGGTAGACTTACACGAATTTCTCAATTTGATATATCACGACAAAGTTGGGAGAATATCTGCACGCTCTGTATGCGACTTCTTTAGACGTAATTGGGTTTATACATTCCTCATTCAACCATCTATTTGGCATAATCATAAAAGGAAGAATTTACCAGAATTTAGTTTTCGCATATGGATCTCTCGCTCCTACTTCTATTTCAATGTAAAGCTCAATCTCAGTGTAAAGCTCACCGCAACATTGATAACGCTTGTTGGTATGGAAAATAAGAGGTTTCTAAGAGCTTTCTCAAACCACGGCATTGTCGTTGAAATTTAACAAAAAAGCTCTCAGATTACTCATTCGAAGTGTTTTGGGTTTCTAGTTTTTTCATATGGCGAATGCGGTGTAAAGTTATCAAATTACCTTAATTCTTCGGTTTTATGCAGAGTGAACTAGGGCGATGTTTATGTTAAACTTACAAATAAGGGTTACCTTCTTTGATGTATACGGCCCTAAATATCTTGGTATAATCCTGGATGAAAAGCTCTCCTGAAAACCCCAAATTGGGAGAGTAATTGCCAAGTTACCATACGTGCCAATATGGACTTCGACAAATCGATTATGACGATTACCAGAAGTCGATCAGAATGGCAAACCGGCAGCCCCCCCCCCCTTTAGGGAGCACGGTTTCAAAACGAATAATGGGGTAGGTCTGGGAGTATATATGGCCCAAGGAGCAAAATATCCATTAGCCTTGGCACTACCCCACTGTTCTTTAAGACGGTACTCTGCGTTACTCTTACGCCTTCGATAAAGGGTAACATTAACTGAAGATCTACAATGGAATGATGACATATTCCAAAACGACAAACGAGCGTCCCAATGCCTTTTATGTCTTAAGAGATGCATCTTCCTGCTCAAGCCAGCTGCCCTGGCTTCGGCTCCGCCTTGAATACAAGTTGTATATTGTTGTTGTATATCTTTTGGCTGGACCCAAAAAGCAGCCTGACATGTCAGGACAAACTGGAAAACTGCGCAATGAAATTAGTGATAACAGATTTTGCGCCTCCATAGACTCTTTTAGACCCCGTAGTAATGTAGCATCCCACTTAAAATTTTATAGCTATTACCACAGCGACTGTTTTATTGAAATTAAGAAGCTCCTGCCTACACCCCGGTATTTTTCCCACAACACACAAGCCCACTCGGCCCACCTAACCCTACAGTCCCCCTTTCGCGCAAAATACTCTCTAGAAGTTTATAGAAGTTAGAAGAACTCGACTATGGAATAATCAGCGTTATTCTCGTTGGCGACTGAGGTGACAGATGTCACTTTGACCTTAAATTGGTACTCTCATTGTCTATCTAAGAGACTCCTGGCGACTAGATCGACAAACGTTATATTCTAATTGTCGCAATGTGGCGTATGAAGTGACATTTTCCCCGATACGTTTGTAGGTATTGACAGTTTCATTCCACCTTGTCCCAACGAGAATACCACCTAATCTTTCCCAGCCAGTACTTCCGAGCTCGTACAACATATTGGAGCTCAAAAGTCAAAGTTCATCGACATCTACTTGAGCACTCCCTAGACCCCCTCTATCCTTTCCTATTCTCTTCTATCCTTCGAACTAAGCTTACTACTAGACATTGCACCATGACCTGAACGACATGACGAATTGATGATTCCCTAGCTTGATTTTTCCAATCCATCCAGGTGTGTATCCAGACTTGTATTAATAGAGCTCAAAATAGCTCTTACATCGAAATTTTCTCGGATAGTCAAGCTACCCTGTTGGCCAATAAATCCCTCAGGGTGTCATCAATGATTGCTCTGGATTGTCTCCTATATCTGAAATCCCTCAACAGGAGCAACAGTGCTATGCTGATGTGGATTCCGGCCCACGAAGGTCACATTGGTAATGAAATTACCGATGGCCGGGCTGGCTAGGGGCAAATTCATCACTTGTGGCCGACAACCTTTCTGTAGCTTAGCCAGCTGCCATGTAAGATCGGCAGGACCCAAGGCGATCGTCCAGCTAAAATATTCTTCAATTGGACAAAGCTAAAGCGGGCAAACTTTTAAATTTGAAGAGGTGGGAGCTAAAGGTAATAACATTGCTCTTGGCGGCATCTAAGCAGAAAGCGCTGGTAGTTGATTGTAGCTGTTGGTTCTGCGGGATAGCTCCCGAAACTGCGGAGCACTTGCTTTGCGACTGTGAGGCAACAGCGAGGCGGAGATTGAGTCTCCTCCATTCACTGCTCCCAGGAACACTTGGGATATGAATCCCAAACCTATTTGAGGCTATGTCAAAAGCCTTAACCTGGAAGGCTTTTAACGATGAAGTTGGCACAGAAGACCAACTAAAATAGGTACTAGAGCCCGCTGAGGCACCCTCCTAAAGAATTAATTAATAAACAAAAGAATTTCCACCTATATAACTCCGATGATACAGAGAACGACATAGTCGGTGTTCTTACTGCGTAAACACAAATCCCAGTCAGTAGGTTGAAGAAAATAATAATAAAAGAACATCTGTGAAACAGCAGTAAAAATAATCAACATGTTGCATAACGTTTCAACGTAACTTCTTTCATGCTTTATTATGTTATGACTCTCAAACGACTGTCGGCAACAAAACAGCAAGCTCAGTTGCAAATCATAGTGTAATAAAGTACTCACTAGTAGGTTGTCAATGCCCTAAAGAATCATGTTTTACAGCAATCACAATCACCGAATCAGCATTTTTCCATGATGATCAAATTAAAATTTAATATTTCTTAATTTCTATTAAATGCTAAAAGTCTCGTCTTAATTATTGTATATTTTATTATGTGCAATGTAAATATATACAAAATTTCATTGCAAATGCTGTAAACTTTACATAGTTTAATGTCCATATAATTAACCAGGAAGAGACTTACCTTATAATAGTCAACCCATGCCTGAATATGAAAGTAAAATTTAATTTCAACAAAAATTGAATTTAATGCTTACAGGTAAAACAGGTTCCATACGAAACACAGGTAAGCAAATAATGAAAGAAATAAAGAAAGAAAGACACGAAGGTGAACAAAACTTTCGCAGTTAACAAACAAGTAAGAACATAAATCATCCATGTTAAAGACGATAATAAATTTTGTCGATTGTCGTTGACTTCTTAGCAGTATTCAAACAATTGAACGTGAAAAAACGACTCAATGTAATTTTTTTTGGGTCAACGAAAACAAACACCTTTATAACCTGCCGCTAATGCGACTTCATTGCTTGCGATTTTTCCATAAATGGGGCAATAAAACCCAAATAACAATCGCCCGCCATCAGATGTGGTCAGCTGATTTGTTATCGAAAGGTATCAGTGCCAGAAAGGTAACAAGATCAATCTCCTCCCATGCCCAACCGAGACACATTGGTCGGTCTATTTCCCAAGAGTTATTTCAAGGTTTTCGCTACACGTTCAATACACTTTAAGTGCACGTCTAAAGATTGTTTTGTACCTAGGCACCTTGTATTTGAGTGCAAGTTGACACGGGGGGCAACCGCACATGATCCACATACATTAATAGACAAAAGCCCCTGGCACATGCGCGTCCAAATCGGTTTTTGTCTTTGGAGTGTCGACCCACAATGCTAGAGGCTCCCGAACCTATGCCTATGCCTAAGCCTATGCCTGATGCCTATGCGCCAGGGCTTGTTTTGCTTGATGCAAGAACTGCAGAATGGAGGCCATGAAAAGTAGTAAAATGAGAGCTGATCGCGGTTATTGTGTTACCATCGCCATAAAAATGTCAACCACTTAATCTGGCTGGAAGTTCACCAGCAACTCAACAGCGACTCGTAACAACTATTATTAATGACAACGCTCTCCACCAAACGTGCTCCAGGGCAGATATGATTGCCGGCATGTTAGATACGAAATTCAAGGCCCCATATTGGTACGATCGAAGAGAACGGCTCACAGCTATACCTGGTGCTGTATTGTCTTAAGATTTTTTTTTGCTAAGACGTGCCTCATTCAGCGCTCAGGTACTATAAACGTTGGACGTCGTCGTCGTGAGGTGGGAGTGAAGGTGCAACATTAATTTTCAGGTGCCTGATTCTAGATTAATATTTGTCTAGGCATCGCTTTGTTGGTTGGGTGCTTGCGTTCGATGCTTACACAATCACGTCTTGCATTATTGGCGAATGTATTTTTTAGAGCGACGAGCATTATATACCTGTCCCAGAAAATATCAGAAAATACAGGTGAGTTTTCAATTCCATTTCGAATCCTAATGGAACGATGACGGCTTTTTTTATTATTATTATTTTGTGGTTGTTCATGTGCAGTACCGCGCTTAGTTGATAGTTACCTTACAGCAAGGTAATCATGCGCTAATGCCCCGTTAAACTCACTTCTGGCGATTTTAATTAAGGTGATCATTAGCGATAAAATGAATGATTTGAGAGGAAAATGTACGCGTTTCTTGGATGGGAAGAAATATGCGTTGACAGTTTTGTTGCTAAGTTTTTACTACCATCAAATCATGCTGTCTACAGGTGATTTTATGCTACAAAAATAATTTACCGTTAAATGTTTATTAGCTTTAAAAACAACGTTTCTTTTACTCCATCGTTTAAACTACCTTAGTTATTTCATTCATTATTTTACCTGTGATTACCTTAAAACAGATTTTATGCTGTGCTTGTCTGGTTATGAAATGATCTCAAACGAACAGGTTGCTGTAAGACAACTGAATTTTTAATGATTGCACGATGAGTGGTTGCTATATAGTTGCTGCGATAGTCGTCGCACATGTCAGGATTAAATTATTAATTCTTAGTTGTGGGAATTATGTGAAATAACTTATAGGATTACAATTATGATTAGTCATGTAAAAGTGGATCTAAGTGCATAGAAACTGGTTTGTTTCAACCTTAGTTTTAGTTGAAGTTTTCAATGGGCTTAGCATAATTTAAAATGATTTTATCTTTGTTGATAAAAATCCTTTCTAGGCTAATTTGTATCAAGGTGCTCTAGAAGATTTAGTTTACGATGTTTAAGTAGTAAAGAACTTGAATCAAGATCATATTTTGTGGTTTTTAACTTCATAGATTATAGGATTTTGCACTTGCGTGTACATGGATGAAAATTATTGGAGCAATTTCAGTCTGGTAATTGTGCGAGGCTTATAATTGAGACTTCGATTGAAACCGTTTATTTTAAAGCCTTGCACAATCAAGGATGCCGACTTATCAGTATATTTTAACTAGAAAAGTAATAATATATTCTTAAAAATTGATAGGTTATGCAATAGGTAGTATAAAATTATTACACTCTGTTAGGATCTTAAACTGTTCTCCAAAGTGGACTATTCCTCGACTTCTACAGCGTCTTCAAATCATATACATATTCTCATATGTGTGATCTTGAATGCGAATTTTAAAGATAGCACAACATTTTTAGCAATTAGCTCCATCATAAGACATAAGAAAGGGGCATTTTGCATAAGAAAGTTTTCTAACAACTTTAAATTTAGACTTGCAACGAATATTCGGCTATTATTCGGTATTCGGCCTATTCGGCTGCTTTTGTCCTATTCGGCCGAATACCGAATATCTAGATACTATTCGGCCGAATACCGAATACTTAAGTAATATGCTTTGTTGTAATCAGATAATTGGTAAAATGAAAATATTGATTTATTTTTTAATATTGGCCTCGATTGCCGAATCCGGTGTATCGGAAGTTAGTGCGGATTTGACTCTTTGCGATTCCCTAATCCGCCGTGTGTATGTAATCGTGAATTCACCAATCGCCGGATTCGCAAATCGAGGCCAATATATTTTTCTTATAATCAACTTAATTACAAAAAAACTAATGGATGTCTATGCACTTGAATTATCGTAATTAAAATTTAGAAGTGGTAGATTATGATGCAGAAACACTATTTTTTCTGCATTGTCAGGCAGTAGTTTACTCCTTTTCTTCTCGTAGGCAATCCCAGCTTCTGGGAAAAACGCTCTGAATACACACTACTGCCGACAAATATTTTGCTGCAAGATTTACCAAATAGTACAGTCAATCTGTCGTGAAAAATGGCTGTTTTTGGAAAAAATTACATCGCCGAATTTTTTTTCATACATCGTTGGGGGGTCATGAAAGAAGCTTAAATCCAAATTTGTGACCTCCCACTCTTTGCAGGTTTTTGGAAAACTCAACAAGTTTTTTGAAGGCGGTTTTCTCTGAATCGGTGCACTTTAGAAAAAAAGTTTTTAAACAAAAAATGTAGAGTGTTTTTTCGCTTTTTCACACAAAAACATTTTTTTCCGTTATAATTTAAATGGAAAAGTTGTTCCTCTTCAAAATACAAACAACATTTATTCAAACATTTTTTTCTTTCGACTTACCGTTTACGAGCTACAGCTTACCGAAGTATGAAAGTTGTACTTTTGTACAAAGCCTAAGTACGGTGCCGTTTGGTGCGTTGCCCACAAGTGATATAACATGCTTGTTTCGACTGATTAACAATTAAACTTAGTAATTACTTTTATTTAAAAAAAATTACAATAAACAATTGATGATTATAATCAATAATTTGATATTTTCAGTGAAATGTTTGGATAATAGTTCAAATTGTCCTAATGCATTGAAATTAAATGATAAATTAATTTAAAAAAATTAATGATAATAATCATAATATTCATAAATTTTTCTTTCCAGTTACGTTAAGGTGATTCAGGTGTATAAAAAAATGCCCTGTACCAATTACATTTTGTGTTTGTTTGACAACGATCGTAATCAATGCTTTTTTCTTGTACACAGTTACATTTTTGATCCAATTTATACGTTTTGATGATATGAAATTTGGAGGAAAAGTTTTATTGCGTGTCACTTTCAGAGAAAAATGCATTCAAAAAACTTTTTGAGTTTTCCAAAAACCTGCAAAGAGTGGGAGGTCACAAATTTGGATTTAAGCTTCTTTCATGACCCCTAACGAAGTATGAAAAAAATTTCGGCGGTGTAATTTTTTCAAATCAAAAATACATTTTGACTGTACTAAAACACGGAAATTTATCTTCTTGCTTGCCACCATGTGTATGTATATGGATTGTCATGACGCGTATGTTGGTAATACTTAAATAAAGGTCTATTTCTATTGCAACTGAATTTTTTTCTTTCGTGTTGTTATACTGTTCTTTCCATTCCGTTATAGAACAAGATCCCAGGGTTTTTTTAGTTCATCTTTTTAAAAATTTTCCCAAAAGCTCCCGTTTTCGTTCGTCTTCATTCCTCTCCGTTCTTCCTGATGTGGACACTTCCATATGAAGTGTACAACATTGAACTCGTAGACTGAAAGAACGAACGAAAGAGAACGAGGCCATGTGATTCAGCCTTAAGCGTGCACGGCGATTCGATGGGAGGACCGAGAAACATACACGTCGATACAAGTTTTCCCGCAACGCGCTGACCGAATACTTTTGCCTAATATTCGGCTATTCGGCCAGAAAGTACACAGAATATTCGGTATTCGGCGTATGGCCGAATATACTATTCGTTGCAAGCCTATTTAAATTAATACGCATTTTTTTAAAAATATTTTCACCATCGTAGCACATTTCCAACTTAACAATTACTATAGTAAGCAAAATTCCTCTCCTCATTTTCACTTTCCTCACCATTGAGTAAACCTCTGCGGAAAATCTTTGTCTTATCATCAGTTCAGTTCAATGGCACTACAGCCCAAATCGAGCCTTGGCCTCCTTCAGTTTTCTCCTCCAACCATCTCGCTCACTGGCCAGAGTCATTAAACTTCGTAGGCTCAACAAGTGCGCAGCAGAAATTGACCCCCCGCCCCACCCCCACTTTGAGGGGCAGGGGTAACTTTAAAATTTCATATGGCAACCCCCATTTTTTCACGGATTCTGATTCTCCGAAGAAAAATATAAAACTTTTATCTGAAAATTGTTTTTATCCGCACCCCCAAAAATCATCAAAAATCATAATTATCCCCAAAAATCATTCATTTGGGGTACAAGGAAGCTTCGGATAAAAAAATGTTTCTAATAAAAGTTTCATATTTCTCTTTGCCATTTGGGCGGGGGTCAATTTCTGTATGGTCAGATAGATTTTCAAAAAATATTGAACACGTGCTTTTTGTCTGTTTTTCTCAATCGAAAGGTTCCCAAAAAATTGGGGGGCACGGGTGGTTTGAAACACCCCATTATCTTCTTCACTGCTCTGTTATCTGCCATTCGCTCTACATGTTCTGCCCATCGTAGTCTGTTTATTTTGATAACTTGACGAAGTTTATCTCTTTATAAATTTGGTACAGCTCGTCATTGTACCTGATTCTCCAGATACCGTTTACGTTTAATGGGCCAATAGCGCCTAATAAGTTCTCGACTTTTCAGGTCATGGTCCACACCTCCGAGCCATAACAAACCATTGGCCTTATAAGAGATTTGTATAGTTCAAATTTAGTTTTCCTGTGTAACGCTCTTGATTGAAGTACTTTACGCAGTGAATAGACACTTCGATTACCCTGTTATATTCTGCTTTTAACTTCCTCCAGCTCTTCATTTGTTGACGAAACTATTGTTCCTAGGTATTTAAAGTTCTTCACTACCTCTATATTGTAGCTATATACCGTAAAGTTGGTCCTTAGACATGTCCTTTGCGATCTGGTCTGCAACATTGCTTTAGTTTTGTCTTGATTAATTGTTAAACCCATGTTTTTAGCGGCATTGTCTAGACTTCCTTTGGTCCTAATAGTGATCTCACTATGTTCAGATCATCATGGTAACCCAATATTCGCACCGACTTGTTATTTAGTTAGTTATTTGTTTATTTATCGCATATAAAAAGATACGTACCTAAAAACCTCATAAAATCGTTCAAAATAGCGATTTTTCAAAAATTCCAACGGGATTTCATTTTCAATTGTTTCTTAAGCTTTCTAAATGGATTTCCCAATTATAAACTGATCTTACAAAAAATGGCAGCATTGTGAATTAAGATTAAAAAAAAATTAGATTGTTAATTACAAAAAAACTAATGAACCGATTTTGGTGAAATTTTTTGTACATTGCCGGAACTACACAAACACCATCTTCAAGAATTTTCAGCCTTCCATGTGCAGTTGTTTTCCTGTAAACAAATAGTGAAAATAAAGTGTTTTGAAAACTTTGCAAGATCACCCTTGCACCTAGCAACCTCTAACAGGGCTTATTTTTTAGGCAATTTCATAACGAAGAGCTTTCCCATGGCATATGTTATACCAAAAGTTGGCAGGAACGGAGCTATTGAAAGAAATATGAAAAAAGTGCCTATTTTATTCACAATAAGTTAATTAAAAAGTTATGCGGTCAACCAATTTGTGGGCAAACTTAGGGTATTTAACTACACCGTAAAACGAAGCGATTCCAACAATAATCTCGCCTATGGGCCAAAATTGCAATGAAAATGCTTCACCGACTAGCCTATCTACAAAAGCTGCTTAAGAAAAATAGTTGACATTTTCTTACGGAAACCCGCTTGGTATACACCCGGTTTTTTTATCAGCTATAGGTTCTATCCTCACTGCAAATCTGAGCTTTTAAAAGTGTTTTATTCCAAAACGCTTAAAACGTTTTATTTTGACGTCACCCATTTGATTAATATTGTCGACACGTTTAAAACACTTAAAAGTGTTTAAAAAATGTCTTGTTTGTAGCCTGAACTCAGTAGTGATATACCTGTAGTTTCTGCAGCAGCGTCGGTCGCCGCTCTTGTGCCCTGGATATATAATTGCTTTCTTACAGTCTTGTGTTTTTAAGCTTATTTATGGTTTTTATAGCCTAGTCCAGGGTTGCTGCTATGCCTCATCTTATTGATGTTGGAGCATTTTTGTTAAGCAGGTCTTCAAAGTAGTTTTTCCATTTATTTCGGCCTTCCATTGGGTTACTAATAATACTCCCATTGTCGTCTCTGCACATACTAGTTCTGGGTTTAAATTTGTCAGTAATCGACCTTATATCTTTATACGCTTGCCTAATGTATTTGCTGCTATAATTCAAGCTAGCTTCCAGGATTCTCGCAATTTGTTGTTCCCTCTTCTTTCTCCTTAACATTCGATCTTTATATCGTCGTTTTGCTTTAAAGGTTTCCATTCTAGTCCTGGTCGGTCTGGCGATATATTCCCTGTGACTTTTATTTATTTCTTCTAATGCTGCTTTACATTCTTCGTCAAACCAATCGTTCCTCTTTCTTCTTCGTACCAATCCGATGGCTTCTTCGGCAATGGCCTTTAAACTGTCTTTTATGCATTCCCATTATTTCATTTATACCTACTATCTGGTTGTGGCTGCAGCCTTTCTGAGATTCTTCTTTGCGTCAATTCCTTATATCTCATTTGTGTTTCTTCCAATTTTAAATTTTCCACATTGATTTTTTCCATCCTGGGCGTCCTTTGAATCATTTGTGTCGCTATTCGCCCTATATACCTGATTTTAACCATGAAGTGTGTGGTCATACTTCTCGGAAAAGGTAATTCAAGGTCTTGAAAACTTACACAATTTGAACCTATCTATACCCAAAAAAGGTTACCATATCCATCCATCCATCCATTTAAAGGTACTTTTTTCAGTAGGATTTTATGACAGATCACGCGTGTTGTGCCAAACTATTATGGTATTTTTGTTCAGTATTGTTTGACTTTTCATCATGGAAAGATTTAGGGCCTTTGCGTCTACCCATTATTTACTTGTATTACGAAAATCAGCGTTCTACAAGAAATGCATTTCGTGCGCTTAGAGCAACTTTTGGTCCGCATAATCGGCCTACAAAAGGCACATTTCGCTGTACTATCGAAAAAATTTAAACCCAATTTTCATTGTTCGATAATACGAGTTCAAATAGATCACATCCAGCACGTAGTGAAGAAAATATAGCTCCGGTAGATGAGATTGTAGGCGCAGGAAAAAGGGGAGCCAATTTTGAGCGCTTTCAATATGCTCCTAAGGGGGCGAAATTGGAACTTTAAGAAATTGTATAGGACGAAGAAAACAATTATCTTGATGACCATAACGGATGCCATTAGTATACTGAATAGACCCGTTCTCATTCGATTGCCGAGGTCAAGTAGCATTGTATGTGGTTAGTACTTAGTAGGCGGACCGCTTGGTAAAAAGGACACTTTCCGAATCGTCACCGTTTCAGGTTCTTGCTCTTGAAAAGCTTGAAAAAGATTCACTGTTTTCGATCAGAAGTTTGTTCAGCGATAAACAAATCTGGGCTGTAGAATAACCCGAAGAGGTTCAAGAGCTGCCATTTCATGCAAACAAAACAACGGTTTAAGGAGTATCCACACACATCAGGGCCGTGCCCGGGACGTCACAGGGCCGAGTTCTGTCATGTGTGAACGAGCCCCTGCCCGGACACGGACATGTGTAAATGAGTAAAGGAGTATCCACACATATTAGTGTTCCGTCAGGGGTTCAAAAAATATCGGTGCGTACATTTTATACGAACTCGTTCACACATGTCCGTGTCTCGGCCGGAGCAAAAATCGAACGTCCTGAGCACGTCCCTGATGTGTGTGCATACTCCTTTAGTGTGGTGTATGGGCTGGACTGAGGGAATCAACGTCCATATTTCTTCATAATTGAGGCCGACCATGCACTACAAATCCAAGTGTTTAAAAGGTGTTTAGAAATAAAACACTCTTTCTTAACGGTAAAGTGTTGACTGGAAGTGTTTAATTTTAAAACAGAAGAAGCAATTAATGCACAAATGGCCCGGGAAAATCAGCATTTAAAGGAGACAAAATTCCAAAATGGCTGAAAACTGGTCCACAGCTTCCTTGCGATTTTCTAAGAAAACAATTTCAGGATCACAAACAAAACATGGCCGCCGGAGATATCGCGTTTGCCCGTGTTTTCCTTGTATCTCGGTTTTTATAGGTCGTACAACCTCGTGCGAGGGCCCAAAATGTTAACAATGAAATTTTCTACAACTTTATTTCTTACACAAATGTTGACCCGATTAACCCTTTTAAAGTTATTCAAGGTCAAAGTTATCAAAAATCACCATTTGGCCAAAATTTCACTCAAAAACTGGTTTTTTCGAAAAAAAAATTTTTATCAGTCAATACGAAACGATATTGCCTACAAAAAGCCCTGGTTTCATTTTTTGAAAACTAAAAAAGGCCAAAAAATCACTCAAGTTCTCGGGTCCCTCCCTTGCGGGCCTGTCTGCAACCTCACTGCTCTCAATACCCCATTGTCCAAAGATCCAGCAGAGCGAGACTCTATTTTTCCTGGTAGGGCTCTGGAGTAGGTATGTCAAGCATTTGATATTGCTTACCAACTGGTCAAAGGTGGGGCGGCCCGGGCCGTTTGCCCATCTGGGTCCTCTTATGTTCAAGGCGATCCGGGTTCCCTCCTCTGAGCGAACTATTTTCAGCTCAGTTTTTCCGGTTTGTCAAAGCTTTTTCCAGGCCGTTTGCCTCGATAGGCCTTCTGCCTGTGCTTTTTTAAAGCGCTTCTTTTGGCGATTGGCGAGCTTTACAAACCCAGCTCCATCTGTTCAAAACCTCGAGCAATGATTGTAGCTCCACACTTAACCGAGCACAAACTGTCCGAGTCTAATGTAGCGCTGCCGAAGGATTCTGCGCCCAAAGACTTCAGCGACTTCACAGACCATCTGCACAACTGGCGTGTCCAATATCTCCGCTATTTGAGCAGTTAATATCGTCAATACGGGCCACTATACATTATTATAATCAATATTTGACCACTGAAAGTCAACTGTTACTTCTTCAAGAAATTTATTTCCAACAAAATTACAACAATTACTTTATAGGCTCCGAAATACCTACTGTAGCCAACCAATCTGGTCGTAGTTCCCATATAAGGTATTGTATAGCGTGATATCTTATTAATTTCGCGAAAATTTACGCTTGCTTTAGCTCAAACCTTCGTCATGTTTCTTTTGCATAAAATTATTTGCTGTGACATTTTATGAAAGTTAAGCTCAACTCCACTCTTTAAATGGTGTAATGAAGTTCAATTTTGCAATAATTTTATCGATACCCTCTAGTAAAACCTGCAGCTAGTAGATCCAATTCACCATCTGAAAACGTCACACAAAAACGCGACTTAAGCAACAATTTTATTGTATCTACTTAACCATGTTCTTCTCGGTAATTCACGCTTAAACGTCGATTAAAAACCAGACCAGAAATGCACTGGAATAACGAATTAAAAACATTTCGAATGATCCGAACAGCACCAGAAGAGGGCAAAAAGAGTTTATAAAATTTCCTCAACATTTCACATCTCGACATATCGATCTGTCGAACAAGAAGCCAGAATGAAACTACTCCAGGGCATGTGCCTATATAAGACGCGAAATAAAAACCGGCCAAACTGAAGAAACCCCCCCCCCCCCCCCGTTCAGCTGCCGCAGCAGATTGCATTCACGATTGTGCAGCAAAATCTTATATAAAAATATCCATAGGAAAAAAAAATAATAAAACAAAAGCACAGAGGAAAAACAAAAAATTACTGCAAAACTGCAATTGACTTGAGCTGCATTTTGATTTGAATTCACTTTCACTATGAACTGCATTCAGTTCGATGCAGTTCCAACGACGACGTTGCATGCTGCCCGTTTGGTTCGATTTTTGCTGCTTCAATTCTCGCCTTCATCTTTCCTGTGCTGTGACTGAATGCCGCCGGACCGCCTGCGTCTCTGGTCACCATCAATGGTAGCCAATATGTCTGCAATCTGATAATTTCTGTATAAAAATTCAATTAATTAATTTACATAAGTCTGCCATCATTGAGAGGATTGCGCGAGCAAAAAGAAATGCACCAGCAGCAACAACAACACTATTCATGAAAATCAGGGCGACAGCTACAGCGACACTCGGGGGACAACTTTTCAGCGAGAAAACTAGCTGCGCGACTAGTGGTCTAGCTTGGTCTATAGCTGATCCTCTAGCTTGGCCACCAACCGTCATAATCTTAGAAAATATCGGAAAATTTTTTGAAAATCCACAGCCGGACTTGGAACGATGAAAATTTCCTAAGCCTTACATGATAGCGGAAAAATGCAATGAAAATTCCGCGGTGTTATAATGTGGAATGGGAAACATTTTGCATTTGGTTATGGACTGCAGTTTTTATGCTACTTCAGCGCTTATACTGCAGCCGAGCAGAAAATTATCAACCACAACACTACGTGGAAAAGCCAGATAGTCAAGATGACAGGGCAGGGAGCTGACTACCAGTTTTTCTTCAGGTAATCGATGATTGATGACCCGGTTGTACTTATGGACACTTCTCTAATTCTGGTCCATGTCACTTGTCATGGAGTGAGAATGTTTTAATTTCTTATGCCTTCTTCGGATGCTGAACACGCATTTTAAAATCCCGGGGCCCACGAACGAGCCTCAATGTATTCCGTAAATTAATTAAAAGTTTTAAGTAGTTTTTTCCACCTATAGTTCTGCTGTGCGTGAACTTTTCGGCTTGTCTTGTTTCTGTTTTAAACTGGAAACTCAAAATTAGCAATTTAAACCTGATACCTACCATAAAATTTATGATCAACATTTACATGGGAATATCAAAAAGTTAATCACTTTCTCTGCGATTTGATTATTTCAAATTCAGATTACTTAGTCGATTTGCCTTTGTAAACTGAGAGATAAAACTTCAATCATTCATATTAATGATGATAGTTAATAATAAATAAATAGTGAACAACACGTTTACATACTCAGTCGCCTTGGTAGTATTACGGTTTAAGGAATTGGATCTAAACGCAGTCTTGTCAAAGGACGAGTATCCATAACCATCAAGCCGACAATGGACAAGAACTACCAAAACTTACTCGAGTCTCATTACCTATCCATTCATAAAGCTGACATTTCGCACCTTGAAGGGTTACAAATTGCTGATCTACGTTTTACGACAAAAGACATAGGATCAGACATTTACAACCTGCTCATGAAAGAAGGACTACTATGAGGCATACCGTCCGCACAGAGGATCCTACCAGGCCCAACTAGCAACCTAGTAAACAAGATACATTTTCTGCATATCGTACTGTCGTGTTTAGACCAACTTCAGGAGCGTTTGAAAAGGGTTTGGAAAATTAAAGAAGTCCAGCTCTACATCTGACTTTGCCACCAGACGAAAAACGCTACGAACGATTATAAAATTACAACTCGCCGAAATAAAGATGGAAGATCCGTGGTTCGCTTACCTGTCCAGTGTGAATCTATCAGAAGTTTACTTAGAGCGAAAATTTGCCTCAAATTCACTTCTACAACAGCAATATACAGATTTTATGTTAGAATACGAAAGCCTTCATCACATGGGACTTGTCCAACCTAGGGTTAAAACTATAAACTGTCTTACGGTGGAGACAATATTTAGTCACTGTCCCCGCTTCCAACAATATGATGTATCGGCAGATTCGGGTAGATGCCAGAGACTGATCTCCAACGAATTGTCTGACGCACTTCTCCTGCCGACCCTTAGCAAAGCTACCGTCTGGTCATTGTAACCTATAAAATGACCTGCGCCCCGTATCTCGCCATAACAATAGAAGCTGAAATACTTCGGAACAATTTTTATTTTGATGATGTCCTTTTCGGAGCAGACACCGTCCATGCGGCAGTTCGCGCACGAGCTGAGCTGGTTCAAATACTTCAAGCTGGTCATGCGATACTCTTAAGGTGGTTATTCTTGTGACTATCAACTGCTTTGGTATTCTGGCCCCTGATTCACAAGCTTTGGCTTCAGAGGATTGACTAGGACACCCCAGTCTCACAGCAAATTGAACGAGAATCTAACAAGTCTTACGTCATTTGGAGAAAATTACAATACCTCAGTGGATTGGAATTCATGCTTTATTAACATCCTAAGTCCACTGGACCCGATAATATACCCCCTATCGTCTTAAAGGAATGCGCCTCACCTTTGGCTAAACCTCTGCCCAAACTTTTTGTCCTATCATACTTCTCCCGAGTTTATCCAAAAGTTCATGGAGACTTGCTCATGTTTAGCCCACACCGAAAAAAGATGACTCCAGCATTCCCTCCAACTACCTCCCAATAGCAATTACTATAAAGTTTCTCAAAACCCGGTCCTTTTAGGATTCGCCGATTTCGGATCCTAAAGGATCCTTTTGTAGAGTCATATGTACGGAGATATAGTGCTTCAAACTTCATATATCACCCTCTTTGCACTATATTTCGTTAATGGTTAATTCTACATGAAAAAATCCTGCGTAATACTTATGAACGAAGAATATTGGGATTTTGCTCGCACTTTTACCTACATATCTTCTAACAAAATGTTAACTCCCTCATTTTTTTTTAAAAAATAGTTTTTAGATCCTACTATCTGTTAAAAAAAAGTTTCGGAAAATTGGCTGTACGCTACCTCTAAAAATCACCCCACAACAACCAAAAAATTCGTTTTTGGCTAATATCTCTTTTTGCATTTTGTTCATACTTTGAACCAACATTTGTTCTAAACCGAGTCACTCAAGTTTCTGTTATTTATATCAAATAAAAGAATACACATTTACCAAAAAAGATGAACGTTGCTCTACGATAATTGGTCTAAAAGTTATTTAAGTTTAAGTAAATTTAAAGAAAAAAAAATTTTTTTTTCATAAACACCCTGTAACTTAGTGGATAGTGGGGATAGCCCCCTCTCTAAAACAATTTTTTCTCCAAAAACATCCAGGAATCACCCCTGAAAATATTAGCCACGTAGTCCAACAGAGGATTTATTGAACGTGTGAATGAGTATTTTAAATCTTTAAAACGGCAATATCTCATGAATGGCAATTCGTACGGGAAAATGTATAATAGCCTTTTTGTAGATAATCGCATAATCTACAAACTTTGTGAACACTATTTTCTGATAAGACTTACCGTTTAAGAGATATTAGCCAAAAACGGAATTTTTTGTTTTTAGGGGGTGGTTTTTGGGGGTAGCGTACAACCAATTCTCCGAAACTTTTTTTTAACATATTCTACTCACTAAAAACTATTTTTTTAAAGAAAATTAGTGAGTTAACATTTTGTTAGAGGTTTTCATTCAAATTTTGCTCTGACGACTGGACTACATGGAGACTAATCAACCAAAAGCTTATAGGATATCTAGAATCTAAACAACTTATAAACGACAAACAGTACGGCTTTCGACAAAAAAGATCCACTGGCGATCTTTTAGTTTGCCTTACAGAACACCTCGATTGCATCGATTATGAGTCTTGTCTGGTTGCTCTAAATATCTCCAAGGCTTTTGATAGAATATGCCACTCAGCCCTGTTAGCTAAACTCAAAGCTATTGGTGTTGGCTCTGGATTGAGAGTTTCCTTTCCGGTCGTTCAATTAAAGTAGTATTGGAAGACGTTAAATCCAAACCCCACCCGATTTCTGCGGGTGTCCCCCAGGTATAAATTCTATCATCTGCTCTATTTCTTATCTATATAAATGACCTGCTTTCAATCGCCTCTAACCTACTTCTCAGCTTTGCTGACGACGGTACCCTGCGTTACTATTACGGCTACGATAATGCAAGAGAAGCACGTGCCAGATTGTGTCTTGATCGCGAAATAATTTCCAACCCAATAAACATAGATATTAAACTCATAGTACAGCGTCCTGAGTAAAAAAATCAGTAAAACCCTACAAAATCAAGTGCTGTCTTATTTCCAATAAAAAGTGCAACACCTCTCCATCCGTGTTAGTGGATCCTGTAGAACTAATGGCCGAGCCATTCCTTAACATCTTAGGCGTGACATTAGCTAAAGACTTGCGATGGAATGACAACATATTTCGAATCGCCAAACAAGCATCGCAGTGCTTGGGATTTCTTAATAGGGGCGGCGCTTCGAAAACCACCTTTGGGGTTAGATAAAGTACAAAAACGGGCCCTCAAAGGATGACTACGCCGTTTGCTCCTCCATCGACGACTTGAGCCAGCACTGACAAAATTATATTGCTACTCCATAGCGACTGTTCCTCCGAAATAAACGCTCTCCTGCCTCCACGGTAATCTTATGCCCTGCAACTCCCCCATTTAAGCCCTCTACAAACAAAGGTAGCGCTTATCAAATTTGTTACTATTCCCAGACTAGAACTAATGGGAGCTCTTTTGCTACCAAACTGGTACATAGTTTACGTTAGGTCTTAGCTGGACTGACTTTTTGCTGGACTGACTTCCAGAAAATCCTGACCTGGTTGCAATCACACCCGACGCGATGGAAAACATTTTCCGCTAACCGAAGGAGCCAAATTCCGGAACTTCTTCCGAAGGCGCAATGGAGATACGTTCCTTCATGTAGGAACCCAGCTGAGTGCGCATTGAGAGACCTTTTAGCATCTAAATTGGTTAAGCATCACCTGTTATGGCGAGGACCAACATGGTTGCAATCAACCACAGCCGCCTATCCGGAGTCCACACATCATCGTCTGAGTTAACGAACCTCGAGGAAAAGCAAATTATCACTGCCACAACTGCTTCCTTCATTAGGTCTCCACGGTCTGAGCTGAAGGAACTGCCTTTCAAGCAGCGACATTTTTTATTCCACCTACTGAATCCCATCAGCCAACCGATGAGATGCGCTGATGGAGCGGGGAAGGGCTAGCGGAAGGCTATGACAGGAGGAATCAGGAATGTAAAGAGGGAAGAAGAAAGACGGAAAGTTATGTAGGTGGCGAAAGTGGGAAAGGCGAAGGACCGTGGTGCTGCCGAGATTCAAACCCGCGACCTCTGGGATGGTAGTCAGGCGAATTACTCCCAAGATTACTAAGCCCCCCCCCCCCTTTGTCCTCGATGGCCTTCTCTTGACTCCGCTAAAGTACACTGATACATCTCTGCCGTGCAAAGGACAAATGAACTATATGCATTATAGGTCAAAATGGCTTTGTATGCATTTTTTGATATAAAATATTCATATTTATCCTTAAAAAAATTTCAGATTGATTGTACTTTTTAATTAAAAGTTATCGCTTTGAACAGTTACTTTATTTGCTTCGGTTTCATGTATTTTGAAAACTTCGATCGCGTTTTTCTCGAAATGAGCTTTTTGCAGATAGGTCTTTTGCCCTTTGCACGGCAGAATCTATCCCCATTAACCGGTTAACAAGGTGGAAATTAGTCACCAATACTGTCTGCCCAATACATGACTACCCTTCAGCAACGTACAAAATGGTTACACCAACGGAAAAATCTATACTCAGGGCAATAAGCTGTACTTCGAGAAGATTACCTACCCCCACCAATGTGGGGACTAGATTGCATTACGAACTGGCTGTAGAAGGTCGTTCCATAGTCGTTTTGTTCTAATTATAAACGAATTCCTAAACCGAAAGATGCGCGAAAATAAGTACTAGAGTGAGCGGACTTGGCTAGTCTAGCCGTGGAGGCCGAAGGCGGTTCTCGGGTTGAATTTAAGGCGAAGACGAATGTAGGGTCTTGTAGATTATATTCCGTATATATATATATATATATATATATATATATATATATATATATATATATATATATATATATAATATGTATATAAGTCTAGTTCTTTAGAACAGAATCGATACCAATAGTTTGAAGTTTAGTCAGCAGAGTGAGGTGTCATACTCTATCGAAAACATTTAGTCAGCAGAGATGCATATCTAGAGCAACCAGCCCTCGGATCAGCAACTACGGGAGGAGGCATGTCAGTATCGGAAAAAGAGTAATTTTAGGCGAATAGAGAAGCAAGGCAGTCGGCCTTCGATTTGCTTTCTGTTGTCACGTTCCCCTTGTACATAAAAGAAAGAGTTACGATGAAGTGCAATTTTTCCTGATGGAGATGACGAAGGATCGGAGATGACTTTACCTCTTAGCCTATTATAGAACGATGATTTGGCTTTCCTGGTAGTGGACTTACAGGAGTTCCCCAACTTGAAAACGTTTGTACTCTCTATAGGTGGTTTCCTAGGATTTAATTGCGTTCATAAACTTCCAGTTAAACTATCCATGCGGCTAAGTTTTACAGATTTAAAAAAAGAGTTGCCTAAAGGCGAATCAACTTCTACGGAGTATCACGTAAATCCCGGACCTCCAAATGAAAGATTTTTGGGGATAATTTTGATGAATTTTGGGGGTGCAGGGAGTTTTCGGATAAAAAAATGTTTCTAACAAAAGTTTGATATCTCTCTTCGGAGAATCAGAATCTGTGAAAAAAATGGGAGTTGCCATTTGAAATTTTAGATTCATCCCCACCACCCGCTAGGGGGTGAGTTGGTGGGGGTGAGATTTGTGTGCAAACGATTCCAGCCTCCAAGTTGAGCAACTTTCGCTCGAAACTTTTTTCACGATCACCTACCCTTCAGGAAATATCGGACCGTTGCCGGACTTTTGCCACATCCTGTACTTAAAAATCCGGACTTTTTTTAAACCAATTCCTTAACCATTTCATTCTTTTAATTGCATATTATCGTTTCCTTATACTTTTATATGTGGGCACCCAGGATCAGAATTGGGCATTTCCCTTTACCGCATTAATTTAATTTATTTTGTAAATTATTTAACCTTTAATTTGTATACAAATAAAATTACATCAAAAATTTTGAGGTTAAGTTTTACTCATAAGCACAAATTTCACGTTCGTTTTCTGCTTTACTCATGAGTACTCAAAAGCAGCTAATGTCCCAACCATCCGGGATAAGAGCCTTTTGGAGTGTTATGCCTCCTAATGTAAGGAGAATCCCGATTACCACCACCAGACCCATAAATTCTTTGGTGCGTAGAGCAAGTAGAGATCTTACTGTCCTGTCTTTTAAATCGACTAATGTTAATGACAACTTCACCTGTTGGCTAATCCTACTTTTTTTATGTTTTATTTTGTTTGGTTTTTTTTTGTATAGGCGCGTGTTTAAGGTGCTGACATGCCCGGACTCTAAAGTTTAAAATGTAAAAGTCCAAAAGTGTTTCTCCAGTTTTATTGTACTTATAAAACACTTTAATTTTATTGTAACCAATCCCAACGAAATTCAAGCCTACCATAGCTATAAACCAATCATTTAAGTCAACAATAATTTGTCTTCGTTACACGCTTTATTACTGAACACTTTCATAAATATTTTAACAACGTTCTTCGCCATAAACTCCCTCATTCGTCATACATTTATTGCATCTATCTGTGCACTTTCATATTAAAAGAATTTTTTTAGATTGATTTTGCAATTGCAACTACACTTGTTCAATATCTTTAAATTGTCCTTCACTTGAAACGGTTTTTTAATGGATTATAAATAAAACTATGTTATCGAAATTGAGTGTAGGCTGCAAAATTTGGTGAATGTATGCCAACGTTGAATTCAATCGTTTGTAGAAATCTCCACCGCATTTTAGAATGTAAATAGGCAATTATTCGCACCAACTGCAAGGGCCACTGTTGATATTTGCATTCCCAATTTGTATATACATAAATTGGCGTAAACAAAAATCAGGATTTTAAATGTCTCAAATCAAGGATTACTGAAGTTAATCATTAATCGTAATTTTATCATGAACATCAATCTAGTTTATCTCGCATAAAATCCAATATTGATGGTGATTTAGTGACCTTACCCTGCATTCGCCATATAATAAAATATTCTAATGCGAAATCAAAGAACTTTTTCCGTCAAACTATAACAAAAATGCCGTGTTTTTAGATGTGAATTGATTGTTTTGTAAGTGGCTTAGGAAGCTCTTCTTTACATAAAAGTAAGAGCTTACTGTGATGGAGTGACCTCTACATTGTGATTAAGTTTTACTCAGAAATAGTATTAGTAGCCCAGTAGTCGAGTAGTAATATTGGCTCGAGCGATAGACCAGGCTCTGCGAAGTCCGGAGCATATTGAAAGTCATGAAACCTGTGTTTGAACTTTTGGACGTTGTAGGAGTTTGGAAATACTAACTGCGAAAGATTGTTCCACAGTCCATCCATCCATCCAATGGTGCTACAGCCCAAATCTAGCCTTGGCCTCCTCTAGGGCATTTCTCCAAGTTTGACGGACCCTTGCAGCAAGTCTTCAGTTTATTGCCTCTACATCAGCCGTCACAGAGTCTATCCATCTCCTCCAGGGTCTGCCTACTGGTCTGTTTCCTGAAATTTCTGATATCATAAGCCGTTTTGGAATGAGATTGTCCTCCATCCTGACTACTCTTAGTCTATTAACTTTTACTAGTAGGAAAGCCTGTTACCGAAAAAAGGTCACCAAAAAAAATAAATAAAATTCACGATTTGTTCGAATTCAAATTCAATTTAAATTTTTCTTTTATTCAAAAAAATAACTCGCAATGGCGATTTTTTGATTATACTTTAAAACATTTCTATTGTCGTTCCAGAGCGTCTAAAATTTCCCAATTTCTCTTCCATCACTTCTTGCTTGGTGTGCCGGTTTTACATCTATTATTCTTAATAAAAAATTAAATTAATGGAGGTGGGTCGAAATTGCCCCAGCCCGGGCGCAAAAGAAAAGTATCTCAGATTATCGGTTATAATGTGTATTGGAATTCTGTATACTTTCTATATCGTATAACTGTGGCTAAGTTGTTAATATTGCTATTTCTTATAGGTTAACTACGTATTTTTTGAAGGAAAAGGTTGTTGAAGATGAAATAATAAACAATAAAAACAAAAAACTACAAAATAAAACTAAAAGAAACAGTAAATAAAACGATTAAATCAAAATTAAAATATAAAAAAAATAACGTCGTAAGTTGCCTCTTTAAATTCAACTTCAATAATAAATGCATTCTATCACTTTGCACTTCTATCACTCGCCAAAAAAACGAACGGCAGCACGCACAAAGTAAGTGAGTTTTTTAATGTCAGTTATTCCGCCAAAAATCCATACAAACGATTATTTTCTCTGTTTCTCATTCGCTTCACTGAAACGGCGTTTGTGTCAATCGTAGGCTACTCAGTTCTACGTTGATGCTCACAAAAAAATTCAAATTTTCCAACGGGTTTTTCAAATTCGAAAAATTATAATCGCTATAACTTTTTTATTCGTGAATCGATTTCTTTCAAATTCCTTATTACAAAACTATTCCATAAAAGGAACATTCTCTGAAATTTTTAACGAAATCGGTTCACGAACAAAAAAGCCTTAGCCTTTACAAACTTTTTGTTAGCCTATTAATATATAAGATTAAAATTGAGAGTTCTGGGTCGTCAAAAATTTCATACAACCCGCTGTTGTATCTCCTTCGCCATATTCCATCCTCTCTGGTTGGGCCTATTATGCGCCTGAGAACTTTTCTCTCAAACTGGGTCCAGTCCATCCCCTTGTCTAAGACCTCGTCGCACTTCGAACTCCTCTGTTACTGCATTTTGGATCCTTCCTTTCGCCAGCGAGCCATTTATTGCGCTTTTGACCAGTCGTATAAGCTTTGAATTCGGATAAGATCTCGCACAGCATCTCTCTGTTTATTGAGTCATATGCCTGTTGAAAGTCGACAACTATCTGGTATATATCCACATTCCTTTCCCAGGTTTTTTCCAGAATTTGCTTTTAGGTCCGCAGCGGGTCCGATGTTGACCTGTTTGTCCTAAAACCAGCTTGATATTCTCCTATAAGGCCTTCCACTATAGGTTCTAGCTTTTGTTTAACAATGATTGTGAAGTTTTTGTAGCTGGTGCTGAGGAGAGAGATGCCTCTGTAGTTTTTACAGCTTAATTTATCTCCTTCCTTGTATATTGGCTTTCCTCCAATCATCTGGTATAACTTCTTCCTCCCAGATGTTGCATATGAGTTGGGGTAGGCCGCTAAGAGTTGTGGTCCTCCTTCCGTTAGCAGCTCAGCTGCTATTCCATCGATGCCTGGCGATTTGTTTTTGTTTTGCCTCTTAATAGCTTCACGTACGTCATCCAGTGTTGCTGGTTCTACTGAGATATTTGAGAAATTAGAAATGCCTCCGTCTGTTGACCTCGTTTACTGTGCGGGTCATATTCAATAAGTTTTCAAAATATTCTTTCCACCTTTCTTTTATATAATCCGGATCTGCTAATAGGTTCCCATCTATGTCTTTGCAGATGTTCGTTCTTGGCTGAAACTTATTGTCGATCTGGCGAGTTCCTTTGTACGCTTGTCTGATTCTCCCTTCATTGAAGTCCTCCTGTTTAGGTATTCCCTCTTCTTTTTTCTGCAAAGCTTATCTGACGTTCTTTTTTTTGCTGAAAGACTTCCATCCTTGCTCTTGCGGGCCTTGCGATGAACTCCCGGTGGCTCTGGTTTCGTTCTTCGGTTCTACAATCTTGATCAAACCAGTCAATTCCAGTCTGTCTGGGGGCCCAGCCTAGCCCTCTTCTGCTGCTCCCTTTACGCTGCTTTTAATTTGCTCCCATTTGTCGTTGATTTTGGGCTGTTCTTCTTCTATTTCTCTCAGGTTTTGTACGACAGCATTCTGACAGGCATCTCTTCTTTCTCCAAGTTTTAGCTTATCTATGTCGTATTTTGGTTGTGTTTGCCCTCTGTGTGCTTTTGTCGCTATACCGGATCTAAATTTCACTTTGATTAGATAGTGGTCCGAGCCACAACACTTCCCTCTCATTGTTCTTACATCCAGTATACTGAGGGCCCCTCTTCTCCCAATTAGGACGTGATCAATTTGATTTTTTGTTACCCCGTCTGGTGACTGCCACGTCATCTTATGAATATTTTTGTGCAGGAACATTGTCGAACTTACTACCACCATTGAGTTCGAGCTAGCGAGATCGATCCATCTACTACCATTGTCATTGGTTGCGTTGTGTAGGGAGGCTATGCTTTCCTATGACTGCTAGGAAGTCTTCTTCCTACTTTAGCGTTCATGACTCCAAGCACCATTTTAATATCGTTTGACGGTATTAATCTGATGGCGTTTGTTAGCTCTTGGTAGATTTCCTCTTTTTGACGTGAATACGTCTGTAACTTTACTGCCATGATAAAAAACCGATGATAACGAAATTATGACATACAGTTTTGAGTTGCAGCTCAAAAACTATTGTTTATATCGAAAAAAAAAATATACCACGACGTAGATGAAAAATCAAAGAATTTTATTGTTTACTTTCAAAATGAAATTTAAAATTGTCGCCGAAATATGACCGAAATTCAAAATGGCCGCCCAAATATGGTTGAATTTGCCAATTGTGCGAATTTGCCAAATTCAAAATGGCCGCGCCAATATGGCGGACGAATTTTGTCAATTGTGTTCCGATTCCAATGAAAGTGCGTGGAGGTCTCCCATGATGCCGCTCGAAATCCGATTTTCGAAATTCAAAATGGCCGCGCAAATATGGCCGCAATCTGTATCTAGGGGTTTTTTAGGTAGCAAATAACGAATTTATGATCAAAACTTTTAGATTCAATATGGCGGGACCAATAAGGCTGCGAATATTGTCAATTGTGTTCCGACTAGGGCTTTTTAAGGTCCCAAATAGGGAATCCAATCCCGCATTAAAATCTCAATCCCGCAAGCCCGCGGGATCGAGGTCATCAATCCCGCGGATCCGCGGGATTTGCGGGACTGCAAAAAAAATCATAGATTTTGTTCAAGTAGTCATGTTCATAAATTTATAAAATATTATATGAAATAAGAGTGTGTTATATGTCAAACAAACTATACTTTAGTCAGTCAAATAAAATATTCAGACCAATTCTGAACTAGGCTGGAATTGATTCCGCTGGGATTTTCTTACATAGTAGCATAAATTGTAATTTCGAAATTACTCTGCGTTACCGGCGACGTATTTGGTTTCTCGAGTCGATGAATCCACTCGAAATAAAAAGCTTGTGGATTTTCTCTAAGTTTTATATTTTGCATTACGACCGAATCGACAGATAAGTGCGGCCATACAAAACATCAAATTGTGTGATAATACTCCAAGTTCAGCAAACCACTTACATTTAATTAAAATAGAAACCTTTTGTATGCCTAAATTGGGCATTTTAGGCCCGTATTCACCGGCATGGATATATCCACGCATATACATACCTAAATATCATGGATATTTCGTATTCACCTACCGCGATTTCCGGGCTTGGATAAAGTTAATACCAGTTCGACCTGGTAAAAAGTTTATCCGCCGATTTCTAACCTCTGAAGTTTCGAAATTTCAAAATTGAACAAAGCTATGAGTGAAAATTAAAAAAATGAAATATAGTATCAAGCCGTTTTCTTTGAAAGTGGTGTAAGTCCATTTTTGACAAAAAGTTAGTTAACAACATAACAGTCAATCTGCTATGAACTATTTATTTATAAACAGTTCCCAAAAAAAATCCTTCAAAATTTTCATCATTTTGTCAATATAAATTTAGCTAGTTAATGAAATTACAAATATAATTACTTTGAAAGTGGTGTAAGGCTACTTTCCGCAAAGACATAAATTTCTGGACATTCTTAACTTTCAAAATATGCCGATTTTGGAACTATCGAAATTTCCATAAGAAAAAAATTACTGTTTATTCCTACAGATTATTATACCATCACACAGCAAAGCCGAAAACGTAAAAAGTTTATTTTACATGAAATAAAACGATATGATTTTGTTTCGACGAAACTACTAGAAAATGCAGTTCTAAAAAGACGGAAAAAATAGTTATGGTGAAGAGGTAACTTGGCTGAAGATATGTTGCATAAGGTTTTTAAAAAACGAACCATATACATTGCTCATTTAATGAAAATGGGGAGCTTAAAACATTAGATTTATCCCCCACAGTTGGAAGACCACGAACATTTTAAAATATAATACTACCACCTTTATATCCATCCTTCGCATCGCAAAAATTCAACTAATGGATCTATTACCTATTAAGATATATTGGGGATCTTCGCTACTTTCTAATAATGAAAAAATTTAAAATTAAATTAATATAGAGTAGTAATTAATAAAATATAAATGGCATTACCTGAAGAAATATTGGAATAAAACCTTTTTACTAAGTTTTTTTAACAAAATTTCATAAGAAAAATTGCTTTGATTCAATTGAAATCCCATATTTAATATTTCATCAATGTATGATTTTCAAATTTTGTTTACTTTGAAAGTGGTGAAAATCCATTCTAAATCATCAAACGTATAAATTTCTTTTAACTAATACTTTAAAAACGATCACATTATAAAATTAAATCAATTTAATATTTAAAAAACATAAAATGAGCGTATTAACATATACCAATATTTTTCAATCCATTCAAACGCAAACCCGTAAATATCTTCATATCATATAAAGTGAACTTACCACTTTCAAAGAAAACGGCTCAAGTATTGAATCAATATGAATGAATTTGTAATTCTGTAAAAATTTTAAATTAGTATATTTGCTTTCCGTAAATACCAAAAAATATCCGTAGAATTGTACGGGCTAAGAAATAACCGAGAATATATCCAAGTCGATGAATTCGGGCCTTAATAAACGTCAAAAGACTTGATCCACCCGTATAGACACGATAAGGTTGTCGATATCGTCTTGCCAAATGCCAATTTTTATTTATCGACAGAAATCGATATCTACTCGAAACCAAATATGGCCCCAACAGAGTTTATGCTACCGATGTAAGAAAATTCCAGCCTAATCAATTCCAGCGTAGTTCAGAATTGGCCGGAATGCTTTGTTTGACTGACTCAGTAGTTTGTTTGACAAACAATACAATTAGCCGAAAAGGTAATCCCCGTACGCTCAATTCACGTGGAGAATCCCTTGTCGTAGCGTAGCGCAACTTGACATTGATCACGTTCATATAGGTACACGCACAGCACATAAATTGTTAATACTTTGCAATATTGTTAGTATTTCTCTTAGTCGCGGTTATTTTAACAGGTCATTCTACTGCTCAAATCCCGCAGATCCCGCGGATCCCGCATGTCTAGTCCCGCTCTTCTGATCCCGCAAAAATGGTGCGGGATCCCGCATTTGCGGGATCCCGCGTTCGCGGGATTGGATTCCCTAGTCCCAAATAACGAATTTATGATCAAGTCTTATAAATTCAAAATGGCCGCACCAATATTGCCGAAAAGTTTGCCAATTGTATTCCGATTCCAATGAAAATGGGTATATGGGGTTTTTAAAGTAGCAAATAGCGAATCTATGATCACAACTTTTGCAGGGCCAATATGGCGGACGAATTTTGCGAAATTAGTTTCATTTTCCGGTCAGCTGTAAATAGGTTGTTCAAGAGTTGGAATATCTGAAAATCTTCACATCCTAGCCCCAAATGGAAGAACATTGAACATAGTGTATCCCCAAGCTCTCTAAGCAGTCGGTTCAGAAGTGATCAACAAGGTTTTTTCAATTTGTTTTTTATTGTTTATTTCCTACCATTTTGATACCAATAAAAAATAAAACGATCTCTTTCAGAACATTGTAGACGTATTCACGTCATTTGTCCGTATCCGTGAAAGAGACACCCGCTTTTTCTTCATCCGTCTTGTCTTCTGTGGGCGCATGGACGTAATTATGTAGTCTTGTTTCGATGCGAAACGTACATATTCTATTACTTACCAGAATCAGTGATTTCTTTTTCTTTTCCACGATGAAGGCAACTTCGAACTCTCTTCTTCCATTCGATGAACCACTGGAAAATATCGTGTGGGTTCTTAGATCCATTATGCCACTGAGTCCGCTTAGTTTCCTGTAGAGTGGTGATCGCTATGTCGTATAATAAGCGAACGCAGAGCGCCTGTCCTGTTGAGCGTTCTGACGTTCCAAGTTCCAAAATCGAATTCCATATTCCGTTGCCTGGGTCGTTGCCGTTGAGTCCGTCCTGTCCGAAGCCTGCCTTGAGGATTCGTGACGGGTGGGTTTTTACGATGAAAGCTTGTCAGCCTGCCGCCCAACCCTCAACCTGGACGACCAGTCCGGTATTTGTTTCGCTTTGAGGCGCGAAACACTCGCCTTTTACCACCCTCCGTCGGTTACTCTTGTATAGACAAGAGTATCCAGGGGTCACTCGGCCGATGTAAAGACAACATCTTCGTGGAGGTGGAGGTAGGATTCGGTAGCATAGCGGAAGATCTTAGATCGCGTAGACTTGATCGCAGATGGCGTTACTCAGGACTTATCTCTTTGGTGTACTGCCACCACCAAACGCCCCCGATGCCGTCGCTACCATTTGACTCCCACAGTCAAGTTGTACAAATTCCTAGTGTGTAGATTGCGTGAAAAAGAGGCTTCTAAGCAGAGGGAATGCATTCAACGGCTAAACTGTTACGATCTCCTCCCACCCCACTCATACAATTTTTTGTTTGCCTGAACAAAACCTATCAACAGCCGGCCGCTTTGTAAACTTAGTGAATACACCTTGTATTTGTGTAATGCAATGCAGAGTAATACCACCCTGTAATTAAGTTCAAGAGTGCCTTGCTTGGCATATTATATAAATAAACAAAAACAGTATTTCCACTTGATTGATCGTTTACTTTCTAAATTAAACTCTTTATTTGGCACATGCAGCCACTTACCTGAAACCTTCTTCCTTCTTAATAAGCATTTTACAGAATGGAATGTAGTCTCGCACTTCGCCATTCAACATGAGCATTCGCGGCTATTTCTAGGGCATCCTTTCCCAGCACAATTCTTAAAAACCAATTTGCCGAATTCATCAAAACACATTTACGATTTAATTGAATCGATGGACATATACTGTACTGATTATGAGTCTGGCAACGGCTCACCTATCCAGGTCAGCCCGACTTGACCGGCCAGTCATGACCATAATTGCCGGCGGCCGTTTATCACCTGGTGATTGGAGGAGCATTTGACAAGTGATGGTCGATCTATCAGGCGCACTTTGGCGCATTATTCCTCTTTCACAATTTTATTAAAATATTTTTAAGGTGATTACTACTGTTTTTTTGTCCGTTTCCTTTCTTAAAACAAAATGCCAAAAGCTGCTGGGATACTCGTTAACGGGCAAAATGACACAGAAACGATTCAGCTGACTGATGATGTCCATGTCCGTGCGATTTGGCATAAGCTAAACACAACATAAGAAACTCGCCGAGCTGCCTTTCTCCCAGTTGCCAGAACCGGAATATCTTAAGGTGATTGCGGCCAGCAGCAGTGCCACTTTTTACTTTGTTATCTTGTTTCCCCAGGTAAACTGGCTGCTGGTGTATCATCTAGCATCATCCACGGCAGTTGGTCTGCGCAGGGGCCGCCAGCTTGGGTAAATGAATCGAGCCCGTATCTTTGGTGATTAGAAAAACGCAGAAGAGATGAATTCAGCATTTAAATTATTCGGTATCGAAAAACATTCAACCATGGGTTAGAAAGCAAAAGTGTTTCCGATATACCTGGACATGGGAATTTGATTTGCCTTAACACCTGGGCACTGACAAGCTACATGACATTGCTCACGGGGCATGCGCAGAATAATTTTTGACGGTATTTAGGAATTCACTTTTACTTCTGTGACAAGCTAACAATTAGCTGCGAGGTAAGACTTTCGTGGCTGCATGCTGGGCTTTTCCTACTGACCACCGGCCGCTGGATGGATTTTAATTGATTGTCCAAGTTGTGCATTGTGGTTGATATTTGGTGAAAATTAGTTGCGGGAAAATTTGTGTATATGACTTTCGTTGATTGTAATTGGAGAAAATACGCAATCAGTATGATCTGGGATCCCGTAGTCTGTGAAATGTTTATACAAAATACGGCATGGCAAGCAGAACGTGTACGGAGTAAGATCTTCGATAGTATTGTATTAAAGATTTGTTTTCCGGCAACGAAATGTATGATTTTAAACCAAGATCTGAATGAAGCTTTCTACTATTAGATAGTTAACAATAGGCATTTTTTGGGATGTAAATAACTAAAAAAAAATTTGGTTTAGTGTGTTGAAAAATAATACCCATATAACTACAGATAAAATGAAATATTTTGTTTTTTACTTATTAATAATGAACATAAAAACATAAATGGCTTAAACAAAATGCAAAACTCCAAAATAACAAGCGACGAGATGTTTGGAAAATTAAGCGAGTATCGTATCCGGCTGAATGCTTTTTTTATGTGACATAGCAAAAAACCGCGTGCGTTGGAACGCCTTTCAATAAAAAAAGATTATGTGTGCACAGTCCGCGGTAGGAAAAAAATAAAATGGAAAAAAAACAAATCTGCAAAAATTTATTTTGGATACGTAAAAAAATTTAGTGTGTGTTTCCAAATTTTTTAAGATTCAATGATAAAAAATTGTGTACTAAGTGCACAACAGACACCCCTAAGTGCACAATAGTCACCCCTTGCCAAACATATTCAGAATCGTCCGCATAGATTTTGCTATGCCGGAGATTAGGCGCCCTGTGCAGAATTTCGCTCATGGCGCCCTCCAAATTGTTTTCCCAAAAAATCGTAAAAAAAGTAATCAATTTTGCAAATTTGGCGCCCACCGTGCAGCCCAAAAATGCACAATTTGGTGCTACTAAAATAATCTAATAAATTGATTAAAAGATTCCTCTCTTTTTTTATTTCGGCATTCGGAGAGACGAACAGAAGTGGCAAGAACAAAAATGTCCAGCATATAATCAGTCATGCAACAGTTGTGACAGCATTTGGAGCTAAGATGTGAAGATTGTCGGCTTTACCAACTCTTGAAGAACCCACATACAGCTGCCCGTGGAAGAATCATAGCTTTATCCAAGACCTTCGTAAGTACAGGCCTGGAAGCAGACTTTTTGGTTGTGTCTGTGCGGGGCCAAAATCGTCTGACAGTTGTGGAATTAACATGGCCGAAGCCGTACGAAGCAATTTTTTAACTTTAGTTTTGGAATAAAAAGGGGTAAAATATTGTATTTTATCACTTTTTAGTGCACACGGATTATCAGTGATAAGTTATTTAGTGATCTGAGTCCATAAATTAAAAAAAAACTAGTGGTTAAGTGTATTCTAGGAGTGTTAACTGATTAGGTGACCATTTTTGTTTACAATCGCGGTGGTTTTTTCGTGTTAATTTAGAGAAAAAGTGTTGAATTTGTGTAGTAATGGAATTAAAAGTGAATTTAAAGTAGTTAAAAATTATTATAGAAGAGTTATTAAAAACATAAGTGCAAGTACTACCACACAACATGAATAACAATAACTTTTTCACTTTTCCTTCACATTTTCTGCACTTATGTTTTTAAAAACTATTCTATAATAGTCTTTAATCACTTAAAAAGCACTTTTTATTATATTACTACACAAATTCAACATTTTTTCCCTAAATTAACACAAAAAAACCACCGCGAATGTAAACAAAAATGGTCACCTAATCAATGAACACTCTTAAAATACACTTAACCACTCACTTCATTTTAATTTTTTTTATTAAATCACTAAAGCACTAATCACTGATAATCCTTGGTGCACCAAAAAGTAATAATATACAATATTTTACCACTTTTTAGTGCAAAAACAAACTTAAAAAATTTCTTCGTATGGCTTCGGCCATGTGAATTCCACAACTGTCAGAATATTTTTGGCCTGTTTTCAGCTATGTTAGTATTAGTTGGCCTGGCTGCTTCCAGGCCTGTACTTACGAGGGTCTTGCTTTATCAGATCGAGTCCTTTTGACTGTAGTAGAAAATAAAATATACAGTTGAACTAAAAAGTAAAAATAAATTTTGAATGTAAAGTTTTTCTTGCTCCAGTTAGTATATGGGAAAACCAACCTTTCGGAATGTAAAAAAGCGTGGGACACTTTACCCATCTTATTTTATTAGCACTGGACTTTTCGTTATATATAACTATATATTTGATTTTATATTTTTTAGTCTATTATAATATATTATGTCTTCCGAAATTTTGTGGTGACCGCCATATTAGATTTAAAATGACGTCACACAACTTACTGTATTATACTCGTCATACACTTTCATTTGATACCCACACCAAGGGCGTTTTAAAGAAAAAGGTTAACCGCCATTTTGTGTCGGCCGCCATTTTGAATTTGGAATGACGCCAAACAGCTAATAGTATTCTACTATCACACCCTTCCATTTGATACCCATACCGAGCCCGTTGTAAAGAAAAAGGCGATCCCCCATTTTGTGTTGGCCACCATTTTGAATTTGGAATGACGCCACACAGCTAATAGTATTCTACTCGACTCAGAGGCGTCATCGTACTAATTAATTAATTAAAAAAAACAAATTAAAATTTCGAAAAACGGAAACTTTTAGGCACCTGTTTGGGTATCCATACATCTAAAAAAAAATCAGATTTCTATTTCTTCTAGTTTGGCTCCAACGCGTGACGGTACGCACACGCAGACACACAGACTGACAGACAGACACTTTCTTTTATTAATATAGAAGAAGATAGATGTGGCTTTTTTCTAAGCTCAGGAATCACCCTTTGTAATACGGTTAGTTCGAAAGATAAAAGAGGTTTAAAGTTACGAGGAGTCAGCAGGGTGTTTTAGAAGATAGCGATGAAGCCTGCGTTGGAACTTTTGCATGTTGTGGGGGTTTGGAAATACAGACTGTATAGGGTTGTTCCGCTGTCGAGTTTTTCTATTTATGAAAGAATTCCTTGTCTATTGAATGAGCGAAAGCGGCGTCGAAAGCAAACATAATGAGTCGTACATGTTGCCGTGGCCGTAAGATTTGTATATTAAAGCTCGGGCCGATAGCTGGAGGAGAAACTTGTACCTACCAGTTTGTGCTGTAGAAGCTTGTTTGAATTTGGAATAAGTGGTCATTCCATCGCAGCTTTTTGGCTAATTTCATGCCTAACATTAAGGGATGGGTCAGCCATTATTTCTACACCATCCACTGACATGGTTTTATTGGAAATAATCCCCCATCGACACGTGCATCGCATCGCACGTAATTACGACGAAATAATTACGAAAGCCAATCAACCAATTTGTACGTCGTTACGAAGAAAACTCAAATTGATTGCCATCTGTCGGTCGAAACAGCTCAGTTTTGGCATTTTTTCCAGTGTCATGCGGTATAAGCTGACTTTGATTTTAATCTTATTTGAAAATTTAAAAAAATATACCACATTAACCGTTTGAGACCCTGGCGAGGGGACAAAAACGTTCAATCAGTTGTTTTTAACTGCCTTCACTGATATTCTTCACTAACTTCTTGCCAAAACATATTACGTATTTTACTGTGTGTTACCCCCTAAATGACATTCGTCATCAATGACGAATTTTTCATATAATTACGTTACTGTTAGCCGAGGCTATAAGACAGTACTTCGTTTTGGAAGTATTGCATTTGACACGATTCTGGCTGCCTCAATGAGGATGACTTCAATGTCCCTGTCGATTGAGTTGGAAAAAAGTCCACGATTGTCAAGACCAGGGGCGGCGAAGCATAATCAATTTGGGGTAGAGTGCAGGTAGAACCCCTATGAGGCTGGCCCCACTGCCTCATGTGCACTCCGTATGGATTGCCTTCTAAGGCCTACACAGGGCATATAACGACTTGCCTCATAAGGAATGCCCCATTTGGCTTGCGGAAAAAACATTGCTTCCCGATCCCGAGTGGAAAAAAGGGGCCGAAAAATTTGAGAATTTCGGCGTGGATATGTTAGTAATAACTGCGCCGTTGTCGAAAGCTTTATATTTTTAAACGTGAGACTCGTTTTACCAATGCGGTTCCCCAACTGAGTACTAATCACGTTCAATGCTGCTTGACCTTTATAATCGAGCCAGAACGGGCATATTGAGTAAGTTAAATGACACCCTTCGCGTTGAGAGAGTTGTTTCCACTATCCACAAGCTCCTTAACTTCGGCTGACTTTTTGGGTGCAATAATGGAGCGATAAAATCACGGAAACGGAGAAGATAAACAAATTTCAACTTTTGAACGGATTGACGGAAACGTTACCTCACTTTTTTGTAAATAGAAATCGCAAAAGCAGTCCCTCTTCAATAAAATCAAAGATGTCATGGAAACGGACACTTGCGGCTAACATAAAAATAAATATCGAAACATGGAAAAACGGAGAGACGAAAAACGGATAGACGGAACTCGGAACACGTATGCAATGTGGCCCACGCTTAAGTATTGATGTATTTCTCTGCCCGAACACAGAATCTAGGCGTAATAGTGTTTTGTTTGTTGTAAAATATGCGATATTAGGGGTTGTTGATACATTTTACCACTTTTATGCGGCTGCACCTGAGGTTGCAGTCTCTTGTTGCAATGGTTCACCCTCTACCTATCTTCTACCTTGTTGCCTTTCTAGCTAGACCTGCCTACTGTCAGGTCATCCATCCGTTTTTCAACAGGGTCAAAGTTATCGCTTGCTACCGGCCTAAATACCTTTATCTTGGTATGCCTTATCCGAAAGCAAAGCTTGGGGTCAACTTTTTCGAACGCCCCCCGCACTCGTCGTTGTTTAGCAATACCAATGCACTAATATTCCGCTGGGGTTCTTTGACTTTGTTGGTTCATGGTGTGCGTACTTCACCGGCTGTGGCTGATCTTTTTGGGACGTTTCTTCTGGGACGTTATTGAAACATAACTAGGTATCCTCCTTAGACCTCTCCATCTTTTTGTCAGTATCCGCTTTGTTAGTCTTGTCGCTCTCAGATTCTTGGAAAGTGCATTACCATATACTTCCGGTATCCCTTCCTAGGATCTCACAACTGTCCTTTTCACCGATTCCGATTTCTAGTCTATGTCAGCCAGTTTGCATCCCTAAAGAGCAATTTACACCACATGATTTTGTCACATGATTTGACACAAGACGAGTCCTGGGTTCGATATTCAGCAATTCACACCACATGATTTTTCTTGTGAGTTCGCTTATGACAAACTCAGATGATTTTTTTTTCTATTTTCTTAAGATCAGTCATAGGGTTTTCGTGTGTGACAACAGCAGGCCTTGAAAGAAAGCCTTGGTTTTTTCGACAATGAGGAAAATTCCACTGTATTTCAAATTGGTCAGCAACTTCTTTCCATTGTTCCTTAAAACTGGGCATCTATGAAAGGGAATAACTATTTTGCTCGAAGGTGTTCCAATATGCCACGAAGTTACCTTTAAGTAAGCATCTTTCAAAGATGTGTAAATTGCGTTAAATGTTTCAGGTAGAGATCGATGAAATTAAAATTCTCAAGTTGAATGATAAATTATATGAGTCTCCCGTCGCCAAAAGCCTCATAGAGAAGCAATCTATGGAATATTCAGTAATCAAAAAAAGTTATGTAAAAGAATAACAATGTTGTAAGTTGTTCTTAGGAACTTTGTTGAAGCAGGTATCGATTTACTTAAAGAGTATCTTCTTTTGCAATTAAAGATGTTACTAGATTCAATAAAGTTTTGAAAGTATCATTCTCGTATAATTTTGAAATGAACGTACATCTTCAATACGAATTTCGTTCATAACATGGTGGGAAACGTCCCGAACAGTTCCTCTTTTTAGGAACCAATTCCTAGGCCACATGTTTCTCAGTTTTTTCGCCTTTTGTTCTTTTTAACCGACTTCAAAAAAGGAGGAGGTTATCAATTCGACGCGTAGGTATTTTTTGGTCCTGTTCACGCATAACTTTGTAACGCAATGACTTTTTTCCTTTTTTTCTTTTTTGTTTGAAAGGGTAGTTTCCCACGGTGGTCCCGTACAATTTTTTTTAAATTCTGATAAAGGAGTTCGAAGGTAGGCGTAAAAAACTGGTAAAATTAGTACACCTTGAACGGATAGAAGTATTTTCAAAGGCAGCGAACAAATTACTTTATTGTCGCGTGGTCGAGAAGAGGCCGGTGGATGAATCGGCAAAGGCGTTGACCTGCAATGCAATACAAAATAACGGACTACTACCTCCTACAACTAGGAACTTGACCAACAACGAGATTGATACATATTTGAAAGATATGGACAACCTCATTGTACAGACTATGGACAGAACTATACCACGGACGAAGAAAAAGAACAGTACAGACTGTTACAAGAACGCTACCATCGACGCACTACAAAAACACAAAAGTAGAGTACTGACGAGACTGAAGTCCCTACACCGCCAGTTCCAAGATAGACAGAGCCCGGAGATTGTAACCCTTAAATCGGTTATGAAAAACCTCCAACAACTCCTCAAACAACAATTCTCACAGTCTGTGAATCTGTACTGGAACAAAAAGATTCGTGCTATACAATCCAATAGCGCGAGCATGTTCCCACAGATAAATAAAATCTTTAGGAGTAAAACACATAACCGATTGGACAAGTTACGTATCCCCAGGACCCTGGCTAACCAGGAACTTCTGAGGTCTGCAAACATAGATCCTGAAGAAACCAGTCATGCAGACGATAATTATTGTATAGAGGACGAGCAAGAGAAGGTGGATCTAGTGGGGGCGTACTATCAGGGAATTTATTCGGTGAACACTTGTGTTCGACCGAATTTTGACCTTGAAAATAGGGCCCTGCTGAACCACTTCAGATTAACCAGAGAGCCAGGTAGTAGTTGACTTTCATTGCATTAACTATTGCTGCGAAAATTGTATTCATTTCTTTGTTAGCCTTATGCCCTTAATACATCACCCCGAAAACAGGTGTTGGCACCGTCTTCAAAAGTGATTCTTCTTATTAAATCCATTCTGATTGGATTAATGTTGTAAAGAATTTCAAACAATTATTTTATCCTTTTTTGTGCATTATTTTTGGTTTTTGTGCATTATTTTTGGTTTTGCTGAAGTCGGTTTTTAAAAATTTATTTTTGAGTTTAAAAACACTAAAATATTCATAATGTGTAATAAAATCATAATATTATTCCTGGATTCGATGTCCATTTTAATTTTAAATAATTTATGTCTCTTCTGACTCTATAGTTAAGTCAGTGACAAAATCACAACAATGTAAACCAGAACCGGAACTGTCATATGATAAATTTTGTCAGTGACAAAATCATGGGCGAAAGCTTGATGTAAAAAGCTCTTAAGCTGGGCATTCCATGGCCTACGCCCTTCGTCCAGCCGAATTTCGGTTTATCTTCTTCTTATGCTCCTTTAATCCTCCTGAGACATATGACAGGAACAGTTGCCCTCCAGCGGACTCTGTTTAATGCGACAGCTTTCAGCTCAATCCAGGATCTCCAATTTGCTGTGCCCTCTACTTTTAAGGTTCTCCTCTATGTTGTTTTAGGTCTTCCAACTGACGGGCTCCTCGCGGATTCCAGTCAAGTGCCCGATTCTCGTTCTGGGCCAATTCAATTCATCATTCTTGGAAATCTTGCCGAGCGGGCGCTTTTGACTTCTCTTGCGAAGGGAAGGCTGCGACCTTTGCTTATTGCTACCACCGTTGTCACGGTTGCTGATGAATCCTGCCCTGTCGACCTCTAGGTAATCGGGTTATATTCCTTGCACCTGGTTAATTTTAACTCCTCCTTCATTCGGGATCCAAGATTTTGCGATCAGCAAATAAAATACTTCTTAATAGGCGTAGTTATAATACATATACTGTTGAATATTTTTCCATAAGCGTAAAGGCGAAAAGTATTTAGCGGCAAAAAAGTGTGGCCAGCAACTAGCTTATTTAAAGCTGGTTGGTTTTAGCTCTAGAGATCAGTAGCGGTTGATCAGATCGCCTCCCGCCAAGAAGAAAAACTCAGAAACTTTACATTAAAAAATCCTTGGTAATAAAAAAGGAACTCTTTACAATCATAACCAATCAAAATATTTGCATTCCCTTTAAATTGAATTAAACATTCACAAATTAAACGCCTACAAATTACGAACCAACAGATACTAACGATACATAAAATTGTGCTGGCTCCGATCATTGTCCATTTGTGCGGCTGCCAATTCGTAGGTAGCAGTCCTGCATTTCCTCTGAATACCTCCAATCTGACCTACAAAACCTAACCGAGACCAGCTAAAAAAAAGTATCTATTTTGGAATCCACTACAGCGCAGCTCTTCAGAATAAATTGTCCACGGTAGTCCTCGCTACATTATCATCCATCTACATTGTTGCCTAGCGAAATTGAGGAAGTCATATCCAGAGTTTTCCCTTGCAGGGGCTTCATCATGCAAGCATAAGGGCCATTGTTCGAGCGCTGCGTTCAGTCCTATCAGTGCATATGGATGGAAAGACTCCTGCTCCGTTGGTTCAATGATTTCTTTATTATTTATGGCTGCTGCTACCGGATTCTGCCACGGCCATGTGCTGGACATACTTTGGTTTAATCTTGCTCACCGTACAACAACAGGCAGCGAATGCGCGACCTATGGACCGAAGACAGCAGTTGCATCGGAGTCAGATGTTTTCGGTCCTCTGCAGTGGATTCCTGCCGATATCCTCACGGCAAACAGATCATTTGAATTTTAATTGAACACAGGTCAACAAATATCTTTATGTACCCTCCCGACCCATAAATAATTCATGCTTGCCAACGAATATACGCCAATATGCAAATGATCTGTTGGATCTCTTACGGGATTTTCTCTCACTATCGCGCGCCTATTGCGACGGTTCGTGCCTCCTAAGACTGCGGTTCTTTCGATCGCCTGCGAATATTATTGTCCGCTATTGTTCCGGTGGATATGGTCTGACATTGAATTTGTACAAGAGTTAATTTACCTGTCAGGTGATATAACGGGATTTTGTTTGAAGTTTAAGTGGTGTTATTATGGGCTCAATCGTGCAAAGTATGGATCGACGTTATGTTGAACTGCCATCTCTTGAGTTATGATTGCTTTTTGTGTCAAGAGTTTCTGGTATTTTGTACAAAGTCAATCGAAAATTTTGTTGAAGAAATATTTTTGAAGTTGAGCTGGCAGAATGCGGTATAACTGAGAATTTAAGTCACTTCTTCAAAGACAGTGGAAAATGTTGATCTGAAGAAATGATGACGCAAAATTTGATACTGGACTATACCTTTAAGGGAAAAATTATATAATTTGGTCTAGTCTATTTATAACAAATGCGGTTTTGTATACCATTTGTACAATATTTATTTGGGAAACAAACTTTTCTACAAAATTCTAACATTTCGGATTACATCTGTTAAAAATTTTGATGAATTTTGCTTCCATTAGTCAATACAAAATCGTAATGATATGTTAGTAGATAAGCTATGAGAGTTCGAGCGCAAAATCCCATAAGGTTTATACAGGGGGTCTAAATTCACATTTTCCGCCATCTTGGATTTTATTTGCTGTGCCAATTGGTTGTGACGTCACAAACAGTAGTGCAATGATGATGATGACGTCATCACGGTTGTTGTTGTATGGCTGAATGGGTACGAGGTACGGGGTACGGGTATGGGTACTGAGTACGGTGTGGAGTACGGGTACTGAGTACGGGTGCGGGGTACGGGTACGGAGTACGGGTGTGGGGCCAGACGCCGCATGATAAGACGTCACCTGTCGCGAGAATTTGATAATGCTGCAAGTGTTGTGAAATTAAAAAAGTCGAAGTTGTGCTACTCGGGCTTTGCTGGGATTTGAACCTGGGGATCGGTAGATTAAGAGACCTGTATCGCAGCCTCGAGGCTATCGAGGCTTCTGCATGTTCTTATTCAATTTGTGTATACAAACGCTGGGCAATCTAAAAATAGAATTTTTATTTTCCTTCGACCATGCTGCCCGTGGCTCTGATAAAAAATTTTACCTAGCCGAATGTCTTAACAGATAAACAACAACAAGACTCGGTCCAGCCTCAACATCTGTTTTCGTTCTTTACAACAACAACAACAGCAAAAGCTTTTTTCATACAAACAACTCAGGCCTTCGCAAATGACTGGTGATTAATTTGAGTCTGCTGATAAGAACAGTGTTTGAAAAATAATACATACCTTGGTGTCGCTGAGGCCTTTTTGTTTTGTTTGTATGATAAATTTATGCACAAGGTTTATGCAGTTGCAGCATATGCATTATAAATATAGAATTATTAGATTGATAAATTATCAAGTTTCAAATAAATTCCTATTGCATAACAACAACAAGATTCCCAATTTCGTCAGACTTATGACGTAATTATTCTGTGCGGAACGTACTGGATAAATCATATTTTTAAATACGTATTAAAATTGAACACTTTAAACACATATTAGACCCAATGCACGAATTTTAATTGCGGATTATGTTTTTAAAATATCCAAAGACAATTTTGATCTGGCGCAACCTTCAAATGGATTCCTTATCTAATATACATTAGACATATGTATGTAGGTGCAAATTCGAAAGTCTTCCATGCCGCGAAAGTTTATTGAGATAAACAAAGGGAAGTTTGCTCCATATATTGAAATTGATATGCAGCGAATTTAGTGGGCCAGTTTCATAAAAATAAATATAGCCAAATTTTAATCAGGTGCAAGTTTTTTGAAACCGGCAAGGCCGTTCCTTATCTAATATATTAAACATAGGTGGCGTTATTTCATCATTTGTCGTTATTCTGATTTTTGTTTAGTTAACTGATATTGCACAACAACGTACGAGGAGTATGAGAGAACTTTTATGATGTTTCTATATTAGTCGGTTTTCCTTAAAATCACGTCTGTGGGCGTATGTATCATTTGCAATTGTTTAATAATTGGTTAAGCCTTCTATGAGTAAACCCTCCGGATGCACCTGTGTAAACAAAGTGATATAACATTGATTGAACTTGTTACAGCATTAAAACATGAATCATGATGATCTATCTAAACAGCTCTGGAGGTAAAAATTTGCAGCGTTAGCAGTTTTTCACCTACACATATGAAACAAAGTTGGAGGGTTGGAAATTTTATTCACCAGCAGTTTGATTGTTAAAAGGGGTGTGGAAGCAAGAATCCCACCAGTTCTTCGACTGCTTTAAAAGTGATCAGTTTAAAGTTAAAATAGCTCTTGCGAAGGAATTAATTAACAGTGCCCTGCTGCTGTTTCATGATCGTTGTTTGGATATGAATGAAAAATGCTTATACAGCTTTATTCAAATTTCTATTCATAATATAATTCACATGTGAGAAGGTGAGCATCCACTATAAAAGCTGGGGTGCAAGCTAGATTATCTGCTCACTCAGCGTATTCAAAGTGAATAGTAAACACATTGTGCAATTGAAAGTTATAACCTATAATAATTGTACAGTTAATGAAAATGGCTCCAGTGAGTAAATTAATTGATAGTGCTAAATCGGCTTTTAGTGCTGCACAAAATAACTGTGAACTAATAGAACAAGCTATTAAAGAGTGCGGTGTGAGTTTAAGGTTTTTGAATCGATTTTTAAAGAATATCACATCGACAAGCGAGCGTCATCACGTGGGTAATGGTATAAACCTCATACAAGGCTACCGCACCAAACTGAAACATTTGCAGTTAGCGAAAGGTGCAGGCTTCCCCAAAAAACGAACCAACTGGAGTTCAACTAGAGTGAAATGGTTAGATGTACAATCAGCCTTTAACAATCGGTATGGAAAACTTTTGTATATGAATATTTTTTTCATTTTTCATTTATAGTATTAGGACGGGTGTTATCATCAATATTGTGCATAAGGATCCAGGGGGGTTCTTAGATGACTGCAGTGGATTTTTCAGGCGACATATTAACAACGTTTTGAAGCACGAACCCGCCCTCAAAGTGAATGCCGTGTTTTGTGGCGAATTTAAAATCATCAAGGCAGATGAAGAAGTGTTTGAATTCAAGTACATGAACACAAAGAATGCACCCATATACAGAAACACTGATATTAATACATGGTTTGAGCAAAATGTTCGAGATCTGGTGATTAAAAAACTGGAAGAGTTCCAAGAAAAGGATAGTGGGTGGGCTTTGTCATCAATCATTAACCTAGCCGTTAACATCAACAAGTTCACACCTCAACTAGGGTCTTCATATATTGAGCTACCTCAACAAATTAAGCGCAAAGAGGCCTGTGTCAACATTCAAAATGAGGACAACGCTTGCTTCGCCTGGGCGGTGGTTTCAGCATTGTACCCAGTTGAGAAAGATTCATATCGTGTGACAAAGTACCCTCACTATTCCAACGTTCTGAACATCAAAGATATTATATTTCCGATGACAATGAAGCAGATCCCACGATTTGAGATGCAAAATAATCTATCGGTGAACGTCTACATTTTGACGACGGTGGAAAAAGACATTTTTAAAGTCCTACCAATATATCTCACTAAGGAGAAAAAGGAGAAGCATGTGAACCTGCTAATGATACAGAATGTGTAACTGTCGGGGTAGGGTGTGCCGGGGCACGAAGAAGGGAAATTGCCATAAAGGCCGGAAGACTATCATTACAAAAACTTGGGGAAGGGGACTCAAAAAAAAAGGGTGGCTCGGACGGTTCGACCGCCGGGAAAGTGTCGCGTTTACGCATCCAATGCACCGGTTGCAGGCACGACTAGCGGTGCGCTAGCTAGCTCGTCAGATGGGGTGGGGTCCGCGGTGCTTGGATGCCGGAGGGGGTGACAGTTATACTGAATACTCGTGCCTATACAACAAAAAAAAATTAACTAAGGGCGATAAGGGGGTGGAACACGTCCGGGGCCAACGAGAGGGGCTAATAAGGGGGAAGAAAAGAGAAAGGGTGGTCACTGGTCACCGGGTCATTGTCAATGGACTACACGATATCAGACATTACGTAAATGTAGAGGAAAGCACTTACCCTGGGTTAGGACATCCCAATTCCGGGGGCCACACCGATGATGGGGGTTTCTATTCCATTTTTGTGTTAACCAAGATTTTTTCTTTGGGTATTCATTTCAACGAAAGCTATTTATTCTAAACTTAGTTATTTATTTGAAAAAAAAAATTTTACTTACTTTAACTTAGTTATTTTAATTTGGTTCTAAAAAAAAATTATTTATTTTCAACTTGGTTATTTCATTCAAAAAAAAAAAATTTATTTAGTTTCAACTTGGTTATTTCATTCAAAAAAATTATTTATATTCAACTTGGTTATTTCATTCAAAAAAAAATTATTTATATTCAACTTGGTTATTTCATTCAATAAAATTATTTAGTTTCAACTTGGTTATTTCATTCAATAAAATTATTTATTTTAACTCCGGTTTTTGTATTTCAACAAAAGTTATTTATTTTAAATTCAAAAAGTTATATATTTTAAACTTGGTTATTTCATAAAAAAAAAATTGTTTATCTTAACTTAGATATTTGGTTAAAACCAAAGATAATTAGTACCGACTTGGTTATTTATTAAACCAAAAGCTATTTATTTTAAACTTGGTTCTTTAGAAAAAAAAATTTATTTATCTTAACTTAGATATTTGGTTAAAAAAAGATAATTAGTATCGACTTGGTTATTGATTCAACCAAAAGTTATTTATTGTAAATCCAAAAAAAAAGGTTATATATTTTAGACTTGGTTATTCATTTCATCAAAAGTTATTTATTTTAGACTTGGCCATTTAATTAAAAAAATTATTTATTTTTAACTCCGATTATTTACTTCAGCAAAAGTTATTTATTTTAAATTCAAAAAGTTATATATTTTAAACTTGGTTATTTCATTAAAAAAATTATTTATCTTAACCTAGATATTTGGTTAAAAAAAGACAATTAGTATCGACTTGGTTATTTATTCAACCAAAAGTTATTTATTTTAAACTTGGTTATTTAATAAAAAAAATTGTTTATCTTAACTTAGATATTTGGTTAAAACCAAAGATAATTAGTATCGACTTGGTTATTTATTAAACCACAAGCTATTTATTTTAAACTTGGTTCTTTAGTTAAAAAAAAATTATTTATCTTAACTTAGATATTTGGTTAAAAAAAGATAATTAGTATCGACTTGGTTATTGATTCAACCAAAAGTTATTTATTGTAAATCCAAAAAAAAAGGTTATATATTTTAGACTTGGTTATTCATTTCATCAAAAGTTATTTATTTTAGACTTGGCCATTTAATTAAAAAAATTATTTATTTTTAACTCCGATTATTTACTTCAGCAAAAGTTATTTATTTTAAATTCAAAAAGTTATATATTTTAAACTTGGTTATTTCATTAAAAAAATTATTTATCTTAACCTAGATATTTGGTTAAAAAAAGACAATTAGTATCGACTTGGTTATTTATTCAACCAAAAGTTATTTATTGTAAATCCAAAAAAAAGGTTATATATTTTAGACTTGGTTATTCATTTCATCAAAAGTTATTTATTTTAGACTTGGCCATTTAATTAAAAAAAATTATTTATTTTTAACTCCGATTATTTACTTCAGCAAAAGTTATTTATTTTAAATTCAAATAAGTTATTTATTTTAACTTGGTCATTTAATTCAACAAAGTTACGTAATTTAGACGGGATTATTCATTTCAACAAAAGTTATTTATTTTGAAACTTGGTTATTTAATTCGACAAAGGCTACTTATTTTAACTTAGCTGCCCGGTTCAAAAAGGAGTTATTTTTAACTTAGCTGCTTCTTCCCTCCTGTTGTTCTTTTTTTTTTTTTTCGTCTCCTTTACACCTCAACGTCCGTTTGTTTGTAACCAAAAAAAATAATCGTCCTTATATTTTATTATCTCATTCAAAGATCCAATCCACTCAAAAAAAACTTTCTTATCGCGCGAATTTCACATCCGGGAATCAAAAAAAAACCCATCCTTTTCAGGCACGAAGTATACGAATTTAAGCCCAACACGTCCGTTTGAGTTTTTTTTTCTAACAAAACTAAATCATCGTATATATATAATGTCAGCACATTCAAAATCTTCAAAATCTAATCTCAGGGAAAAATGGGTAACGTTACAGCGGAAAAAATTTAATACGGCCGCGACGTTCGAGGTTTACTCCTCCATCCTCCAAAAAAAAAAACCCGAACAAGAGAAATACTAATTAATTAATTTAAAGAACGTCTCAAAGAATAAAATGTAAACGACCGTCTCTTCGGAAAGCTCGAACACAACTCCCTTCCAACTCCCAAGAACTCATCCCCCGCAAAATCCACCGATCTGCCGATCTCTTCCAGAAAAACTCCCCGTTATTATGCATTCCTGCGTTTTTTTTTTTTTTTTCCTTCCGTATATTCATTTGGCACGTTTAGGCCGAAGCTAATTTAACTGAGCTGGGCAAGTTAACAACGGCATAAACAGCAATCTTCTTTAGCGCCGTTAGCTAACTTATTTCACTGCTTTCCGGCCTAGCCAAAACTTAGCACAGCCAAAACGACTTGATGTCCGCTTGTAATTTGTTGTTGTAAGCAAACAATTTAGAAACATTTCAATACAGAATGAAGATTTTATTATTATTATTCATTTTTTTGCTTTTCACTATTTGTACAATGGGAAATGTTACTATTTTTGCCCGTTATTAGCTGTAAAAATGAGAACTGTCAAATGGCATGCTAGAAACGGTGCTAAGTTAACAGCGCCAATTTAACAGAGTTAAAACAACTCGGGCTCAAACGCGCCCATTGAGGTTTCAATTTTTCTTTATGGGTTTCGATGACCAAAAGGGAATTTGCATCAACGGCACTTGCATTTGAATTTATTTGTGTGTTTATGGCGATGTTATTCTGCATAAGTGCTGGTGGCCCATGTTCGGGTTAGAGTATATTCTACTGGTGGGGCAGACAAAAAGAATAGGAACTGATTTGAGAAAATTAACGGGCATGCAGATGCGTTGTTGCCATGTATTTTATTGATTTTTAATTGTTAATAAATCGGATCCAATTTGACGCTTACGCCGGTATTGTGTTTTGGATGATAAGGTGCGTCAGAGGCCTATGTACTCTAGGGCGACCGTTACAACACGCGCCACCTAGATGTCGCCAGGGGAGAGGGGGTGCGAAAAAAACAAACGGGGGCCTTGAGGTATCACTAGCCCAACGTGTGGCTCAACCACGCCCTGAAATCGAGTCTCATGCTCTATAGACTGAGCCGGGCTGTTACAAGGTAATGTGTGTTCTCCACCCCGCTATGCCTTCGGAGGGGTTGGGTTCGGGAGACCATGGACGAGGCTGAAGTCGTATGTGTTAAGCGCATCAACTACCTTATCGCAGCTTTGTATTTAAAGCAACAAAAAAACTTTCGAGATTGATGGAAGTATTGGCATCATTTTTGACAACGGCGCTCGTCAACGGCCACGATATGGTTCCTTATCGCCAATTACACCATGCGCTCCCTACTGGGGTGTGGTACAGGAGACGTTTTGTTCCTTCCGGTACAACCGTACTCTGCATATCTCCTATACGTCCCTAGGCAAGCGTCTTATAGGGTCGTTTGGGCCTCATGAGCCGGGATTGTGTCTAGATTGTTGGCTCTATACTCATAACATATGTGGTCCTGTGGTGGTAGTTGGAATTATTCAGCGCAACGTCCATGTCCAAGAACTCCCCCTCCCAAGGCAAAGCGGTTCTGCAGAATTTCCGCGGCCTCGTGGGTCACCTCTATATGCATATTTGGGGGGGGTTGGTCTGGCAACCCCTGAAGTTTTCAACATGAAGCTTGGCTCCAGACAGTCAAGTCGATCAAGGAGGTGTACCATCCGCTGGGGAAGCTACCCAAGCGGACCTCGACGGGTACCCTATTAATAACCGGTTAGGCCGGCGAGATGCCTTATTAGGGCTACTCGGAGTTGACATTGCTTCCAGAAATTGTATTAGACCGCGCTCCAGGACTGATCGCGCCGTGGAGTGACTTCGCGCGCCCATGGGAAAGGTCGAGGCAATTCCACATTGTCCCGGCGAGTCCCAAGGAGCGTGAAGTCTCTCTTACGGATGGTGTCTCCTGTCCCAAGGACTCGATCCGCCGGCTATACCACATAGTCGTCGTCTCGAACCCCTGGTCCACGAGATCACTTTCCGCTACTCAGGCTGTCAGGCCTTGAGGTCCTTGGCGTGAAAGGTTCCGATTAGTTTGCCTTTTAAATCTTCTAACTCATATCTCCCACTCCCAAGCTTTCGCTTCACGCGAGCCTTCGTGAATTTATTTGCCAGTTTAGCGTTAAACCGGTCGACCTTGCTGCTTACGGGGAAGGTTCGTCGATAGACTACCTGGCCGGGCGAGAACTCTACTGCTCTGCAGCGCAGATTATAGTGTTTCTCGTGTCTAGTGTGAGCCGCGGCCAGGTGTTGCTCTATTTTGTCACGCCGGGCTTGCCATCTATCTACGGCCGGCAGTACTGTTATATCTCCCTCTTGCAAGGCACCTAATGTCTTCAGTACCGGGTAAGCGGATCCATGAAGGATCATTGGACACCCGAACAGGGCCTGGTAAGGGGAGGTATCGATGGAGGAGTGATGAGCGCTCCGTAGGGCACATTCAATTGCAGACAGATGTAGGTCCCAATCCCGGTGGTCTTCCTTCAGATACGCTCGGATAGCAGCTAAGACGGAGCGGTTCACTCGCTCGGAAGCGTTGGCTTGGGGGGAATAGACAGCGGTGAGTTGGTGTTTGACGCCGTAATCGGACAACAGTTTCGTGAATTCTTTGGAAGTGAAATGACTTCCATTATCAGAGAATATTGCCTCGGGGACACCGAAGGCATGGAAGATTCGATGTTCAAGGAAATTCACGGCGGCTTTGGATGTTTCGCCAGCTACTGGGTGGAGAAAAGAGAATTTGGAAAACGCGTCTAGCACTACCAACACAGCAGTGTGGCCTTTCTTAGTCCTAGGGTAAGGGCCCATATAATCGATGTATAAGAGTTGAAAAGGTCGGCACACATCCATGGCTTTGCCCATAGGGGGCCGAAGGGGTGTGTTTGGAGCTTTTGTCTCTTTGCATACTTCACAGCACGCGATATATTTTCTGACTTGACTAGTCATGCCGGGCCAATAATACTTTTCCCTAAGGCGCGCGAGGGTTTTGTGGACACCACCATGGGAAGCTTGAGGGGGCTCATGAGCGGACTGGATCAAGGGAGCGGTCAATTCTGCGGGGATCCACAATTTCCAAATCAGATCGTCCGTCTCGGGGTCGCCAGTTCGTGGGTCCGAACGGTGGAACACATAACCATCCGAAACCTGAAGGTCAGGTAACTGCCCGGCATCTTTGCTGACTTTGTCAACAAGATGCTGGTAGTCCGCTGACCTGAAGGCTGGGGACGTTAGGTCCACGTCACGACAGAAGGACACTTCGTCGACACAGTCGACTCGCGACAGTGCGTCCGGAACCACATTCTGACTACCCTTGCGGTGCTCGATAGAAAATTGGAAGCCCTGCAGCTTTAGGCTCCACCGCGCCAGCCGGCCGTTTAAGTCGGTCTGGCTCATGAGCCACTTCAAGCTGGCATGGTCAGTAATTATTGTAAAAGGCTGTCCTTCCACATACGCCCGGAACTTTTTAACGCTCAGCACCGCTGCGTAACACTCTAGTTCTGTGATGGAATAATTACGCTGGGCGCTGTTCAGCTTCTTAGAGAAAAATGCGATGGGATGTTCTTCATCGCCCTGTCTTTGGAAGAGGACGCTTCCTACCCCCGTTTTGCTGGCGTCACATTGGATGTAGAAGGGGCGGGTGAAGTCTGGAGTGACCAGTAAAGGAGCAGACATCATTGACTTCTTAAGTTCCATGAAGGCTTGGTGGGCCTCGTCGGACCAAACAAATTTGCCGCCTTTTAGGCAGTCCGTGATGGGAGAGGCGATACTTGCATAGTTACCTATGAAGCGCCTATACCACCCCGTCATACCTAAGAAGCGTCGCACCTGTTTGGTCGACTTGGGAACTGGGAAGTCCTTAATGGCTGCCACCTTGTCGGGATCAGTTTTCAGGGACCCATCGCCAATGATGAACCCCAGATACTTCACCTCCCGGACGCAAAATCGGCTCTTTGACAGGTTTACTGTCAGCCCGGAGCGACGAAGGCAGTCGGCGACCTTTTCCAGCAGTTGAAGGTGGGTCTCAAAGTCTGGTGACACCACCAATAAATCGTCCAGATAGACGAACACATTTTCTCTAAGTGAGCCCGGTATCGCCTTGTCCATCAAGCGACACATGCGTTGCGGAGCGTTACAAAGCCCGAACGGCATCACTGTAAATTGATACAGCGGTCTTCCTGGGACGGTGAAGGCAGTTTTTTCCCTGGATCTTTCCTCCAATGGGATTTGCCAAAAGGCATCTTTCAAGTCGATTGCGGAAATGAACTTAGTATCCTGCAATCGCCCCAGGAGACCGTCTATATGAGGCAGTGGGTAGGCATCCTTTATGGTTACGGTATTTACCTTGCGGGAGTCCAAGCAGAGGCGGACCTTTCCAGGCTTACGCACCAGGACCACGGGTGAGTTCCATGGACTGTTGGACTCTTCGATCACACCTAAACTCAACATGCGATCGATTTCCTCATACATGAGGGCCTGAATGGCGGGAGAAACAGGATAGTGCCTCTGCTTGATGGGCACCGCCTCGCCAGTGTCGATCACGTGTTGTTCCAGGTGTGTTCTACCAAGTCCACAGGTGTCGAACGACGGGAATCGCGCGCGGACCTGGTTCAGTCGCTCCTGTTGGGACTCCTCAAGGATATGGCAGTCGGGATCAGGTTGTGGGGTATGATGGAGTTCCCCAATTATGTGTGGGGCCAATTTAAAGGCCCTCCAAAAATCGACGCCGAGATAAAGATTCTGAGACAAGTCCGGTACTACATATAGTGTCATGGTCATAGTTTTCGATCCATAAGTTACTGGGACGGTGATGAAACCACTAACATTCTTAGACGTACCGTCAGCTACTTGGACATCGGCGCGCAGGCGATGTAGCTTAATGGCCGGGTTGTCCTGGAGGAACGACTCTGCCCCTTTACCCAGGCAGCTAATGCTGGCGCCGGTGTCCAACAGGCCTGTTAGTTTGGTACCTTGGATCCGCACGTTGACGAAAGGTCGATCATCTCCGTTCTCATGTAACATGGCGGCGACAATCTTCTGTGTATGTGCCCTCTTCTCTAGGGCCCATGACCGTATGCGCGGGGCTTTGCGAGTTGGTGGCAGTTCGGCAGAATCATTAAAGATTCGCTTACGAACTCGATGATAGTTGGCCCATCGCTGTATAAAAGAGGCTCTGGCCTGTGGAGAAGGGAAGTCTGGCAGAGATTCCATTATCGACAGGTCAGAGACGTCGGACATGCTTGTTGACAAATCAAGTGTAAAAGGGGGACTTTCGGATACTAGGTCGGGCGCGGACCTCCCCGGGGCCTCGCACCCTGGTTCCGGTTTCCCGAACAGATTGGGCAAGAAGTGGTGTAGACTTCGGGGCGCCCACATCTGTAGCAAAAGATTTTCCGATGTGGGGAAGGGCAATCAGAGAACGAATGTCCTTCTTGCTGGCAGTTCCAGCAAGTGACTGGGCGGCGCGGAGTTGCGTCGGCCCTCACCTCGTCTACAGTAGGTGATGGTGGGTCAGGGGCGTAGTTGGGATAGGGCAAGGTCGGTTGCTGTGAGTGTACGTCGTTCAACTCATGTACTCGATGGGAATGGCGATTCTCCTCCCTCTTGGCTTTTTGCCATCTCTCAACGCGGATGCACGCTTCGCGAAGTTGGCGCATATTGTCATAGGTGGATCCTATAATGGCTGAACCCAGGGTACTGTTCAGGTTTTCCATGACAAGGTGTACCAACTCCGCGGAGGACATTTGGCGCGAGAGGCGGTTTGCCAAGGCTAGTATTTTCGCGGCGTAATCGTCGAACGATTGGTTAAGCTGTTTCGTCTCCAGCATTTCCTTAATGATTTGATGGTCGGTCTGTCTTCCTCCGAACTGTTCCAACAAGCCAGACTTGAAATCCACCCACAAGGGATTGGACTGCTGTCGGCGGAACTGAGTCCAGTACCAGTCCTCAGCGGGTCCTGATAACAGGGCGGCCACATTCCGCACCAGCTCCCGTGACGATATGTCATCATCTCGAGCTCGGGTGTCGAGCCGATAGAGAAATTCCTCTGCCGAGGTTTCTCCCGGCCGACCCGTGAACTTGAGGTTCCAGTTCAAGACTGGCGACTTCTGTCTGTAGGTAGGGCCGGTATGTTCTGGGCGGTAAGGGGGGCGCTCTCCTATGCTGCTGGACCGCGGAGGAATGCCACTGGGCCCAGCCCCGGCCGATGTGTGAGGGTGAAGAAAATTGTACGCGGTATCATTCGGGGACGCTTCGGGGGGTCCTCGCTGTTTCAGCCTTTCAACTTCATGTTGCAAGGCTTCAACCTGCTCAGTCAGCGCTATCAATGCCGCGGCCCGTTCCAACTCGCCGTCCTCAGAACGAGAGTTATCATTGCCTTCGTCATCTTCGCCGTCGGCGACAAATTGCCCCTTATCGTTCCTTTTTTTCGGCATGCTAGGAGATCGACTAGCCGATAAGGAAGCGAGAAGTTGATAATAAACTTGGTTCGAGTAGTTTCTTTTGTTTATGTTTTTCCTTTTTTATATTGTAATTATAGATAGAATATTTTAAAAAAATTCCCATTAAGATGAGAAAACAAAGTTTGATATTAATTAATTAAATCCGAATACTTTTTCTTTAATTATATTTATATCCTTTTCTACAAAAAAATTTGCGCTTCCTTTTTTTTTTTTTTTTTTTTTTGAAAAATTAAAACATCAATATTATTGCACAGAATAAACTGTCTTACAAAATTGTAGAAAAGAATCTATTATAAATCATAAAAAAATATATATATCAAATATAATATATTACATGCTCTTAAAATTATAAGCAAATAATAAAAATATGCAGGAATGTGAACATCGTTCATTCAAAGTAATTATTCGAGAATAATCTCAAGTTATACAAACAAAAAAAAGGAAATGCAGAATACTTTCTATATTCTTATGTATGTGTAATTTATATCTTCACAAAGAAAAATGATTACAATAAAACTAAATAAAAAATAATTAAGTTATTTTTATCGAAAAATTAAACTTTACATATACCTATATAATGTATATTTAATATAAATTTAGAAATCTCGTTGTCTTTTGCCTTTTTTTGTATTGTTTTGTTTTGGTAAATTGCGTTTAAATGTTATTGAAAGTCTAGTCTAGGAGTTTCTTGTTATATGAAATTTTCATTCTCTTCAATAATAATAATAATAATAGCCTTTTCGTAATTTTTCCTTATAACTTTTTTTTTTAAATCTTTTGCCCTGTTTTCGAGATTATTATAATAATAAATTTTCGTTCTGTATAAATTGAAGATTTTTATAATAATAATAATCATAAATAAAAAAAATAGGAAAAAGTACATAACAAAACGCCGCTAATTTGATATGAATATTAATTATTATAAAATGATTTATAAAGCATGCAACTTTACACAACTTGTTGTTTTTTTATTTTATTAAATTACTCTTTATAAGATTGTTCGCTTTTTTTTTAAATTTTTTTTTTTTTTTTTTTTTTTTGTGAGTGTGGCCCCAGGGATAAGATGTCCTCCCCAAGGCTATGGTGGCTGATGGCGCCGATGACAGCCAGCCTGTACTCAGGACTGAGTAGCATCCGCGTCATCAGAAGCACCAAGTGCCTCCACTTGCGGGATCGATGATGAGGGTGGTGCCAGGCTAATGTCTAGCACCATCTTCATCAAGGAATCCCAATTGTCTGACATCCGGCAACCCCAAAGCGATGACCGGATCCCAGTGACCACTGAAGAGAAGAGTGAAAGGAGAAGAGATAGAAGCCTCCGTTGAGTAAATATGTAGACCGCTCCGACACCCAGCCACAACTGGTCAGCAACCCTGCTGAGTCACAGGAAGGTGAAGTGTCAGAACGGTCCAACAGCCGGGGGCGGGTGTATATCAGGAGGTCGACCCTGTCGCAGCGCCAGGCGATAGAACGCCTGTTAGCCTTGACGGGACAGGTCCGACGTTCAGGCATACATCCGCCCATACTATAAAAGGTAGAGCAAAGAAAACTGAAGAATGATGGTCACTGTCAGTGAGGAACGCACAGAGTCAGGCGTTATGACGCCTGTTAACCAGATTCCGCGCCTCGCTGACAGGAACCGTAGATAAAATAGGGAGGCTACCGCAGAAGAAATCGATAGATGAAGTGGTTGAAGAGAGAAGAAAGATAGGAAAGTGGAAGAAGATAGAGGTGATAAGGGCTAGAGTACCGCGGTAAGTACTTTCGCCCACTAACCAGAAGCCGGAGGGACTTGGACGGAGACGGAGAACTGATAAGCGAAAGAAGTCCACTCCTGGCTCCTCTCGTTGGCCTGAGCCACAAAATTTACAAGATAAACTACAATAAACAAAAAAATCTAATATGAAACATAGCTCGGCAGTGGAAAAGTGACTAATAAAAAAAACAGACTTTCCGAGCTATGGTACCGAGACCAGAGAATCAAAACAACGTTATAATTCACTAGCCTACGTTGGGCGCCATTTGTAACTGTCGGGGTAGGGTGTGCCGGGGCACGAAGAAGGGAAATTGCCATAAAGGCCGGAAGACTATCATTACAAAAACTTGGGGAAGGGGACTCAAAAAAAAAGGGTGGCTCGGACGGTTCGACCGCCGGGAAAGTGTCGCGTTTACGCATCCAATGCACCGGTTGCAGGCACGACTAGCGGTGCGCTAGCTAGCTCGTCAGATGGGGTGGGGTCCGCGGTGCTTGGATGCCGGAGGGGGTGACAGTTATACTGAATACTCGTGCCTATACAACAAAAAAAAATTAACTAAGGGCGATAAGGGGGTGGAACACGTCCGGGGCCAACGAGAGGGGCTAATAAGGGGGAAGAAAAGAGAAAGGGTGGTCACTGGTCACCGGGTCATTGTCAATGGACTACACGATATCAGACATTACGTAAATGTAGAGGAAAGCACTTACCCTGGGTTAGGACATCCCAATTCCGGGGGCCACACCGATGATGGGGGTTTCTATTCCATTTTTGTGTTAACCAAGATTTTTTCTTTGGGTATTCATTTCAACGAAAGCTATTTATTCTAAACTTAGTTATTTATTTGAAAAAAAAAATTTTACTTACTTTAACTTAGTTATTTTAATTTGGTTCTAAAAAAAAATTATTTATTTTCAACTTGGTTATTTCATTCAAAAAAAAAAAATTTATTTAGTTTCAACTTGGTTATTTCATTCAAAAAAATTATTTATATTCAACTTGGTTATTTCATTCAAAAAAAAATTATTTATATTCAACTTGGTTATTTCATTCAATAAAATTATTTAGTTTCAACTTGGTTATTTCATTCAATAAAATTATTTATTTTAACTCCGGTTTTTGTATTTCAACAAAAGTTATTTATTTTAAATTCAAAAAGTTATATATTTTAAACTTGGTTATTTCATAAAAAAAAAATTGTTTATCTTAACTTAGATATTTGGTTAAAACCAAAGATAATTAGTACCGACTTGGTTATTTATTAAACCAAAAGCTATTTATTTTAAACTTGGTTCTTTAGAAAAAAAAATTTATTTATCTTAACTTAGATATTTGGTTAAAAAAAGATAATTAGTATCGACTTGGTTATTGATTCAACCAAAAGTTATTTATTGTAAATCCAAAAAAAAAGGTTATATATTTTAGACTTGGTTATTCATTTCATCAAAAGTTATTTATTTTAGACTTGGCCATTTAATTAAAAAAATTATTTATTTTTAACTCCGATTATTTACTTCAGCAAAAGTTATTTATTTTAAATTCAAAAAGTTATATATTTTAAACTTGGTTATTTCATTAAAAAAATTATTTATCTTAACCTAGATATTTGGTTAAAAAAAGACAATTAGTATCGACTTGGTTATTTATTCAACCAAAAGTTATTTATTTTAAACTTGGTTATTTAATAAAAAAAATTGTTTATCTTAACTTAGATATTTGGTTAAAACCAAAGATAATTAGTATCGACTTGGTTATTTATTAAACCACAAGCTATTTATTTTAAACTTGGTTCTTTAGTTAAAAAAAAATTATTTATCTTAACTTAGATATTTGGTTAAAAAAAGATAATTAGTATCGACTTGGTTATTGATTCAACCAAAAGTTATTTATTGTAAATCCAAAAAAAAAGGTTATATATTTTAGACTTGGTTATTCATTTCATCAAAAGTTATTTATTTTAGACTTGGCCATTTAATTAAAAAAATTATTTATTTTTAACTCCGATTATTTACTTCAGCAAAAGTTATTTATTTTAAATTCAAAAAGTTATATATTTTAAACTTGGTTATTTCATTAAAAAAATTATTTATCTTAACCTAGATATTTGGTTAAAAAAAGACAATTAGTATCGACTTGGTTATTTATTCAACCAAAAGTTATTTATTGTAAATCCAAAAAAAAGGTTATATATTTTAGACTTGGTTATTCATTTCATCAAAAGTTATTTATTTTAGACTTGGCCATTTAATTAAAAAAAATTATTTATTTTTAACTCCGATTATTTACTTCAGCAAAAGTTATTTATTTTAAATTCAAATAAGTTATTTATTTTAACTTGGTCATTTAATTCAACAAAGTTACGTAATTTAGACGGGATTATTCATTTCAACAAAAGTTATTTATTTTGAAACTTGGTTATTTAATTCGACAAAGGCTACTTATTTTAACTTAGCTGCCCGGTTCAAAAAGGAGTTATTTTTAACTTAGCTGCTTCTTCCCTCCTGTTGTTCTTTTTTTTTTTTTTTCGTCTCCTTTACACCTCAACGTCCGTTTGTTTGTAACCAAAAAAAATAATCGTCCTTATATTTTATTATCTCATTCAAAGATCCAATCCACTCAAAAAAAACTTTCTTATCGCGCGAATTTCACATCCGGGAATCAAAAAAAAACCCATCCTTTTCAGGCACGAAGTATACGAATTTAAGCCCAACACGTCCGTTTGAGTTTTTTTTTCTAACAAAACTAAATCATCGTATATATATAATGTCAGCACATTCAAAATCTTCAAAATCTAATCTCAGGGAAAAATGGGTAACGTTACAGCGGAAAAAATTTAATACGGCCGCGACGTTCGAGGTTTACTCCTCCATCCTCCAAAAAAAAAAACCCGAACAAGAGAAATACTAATTAATTAATTTAAAGAACGTCTCAAAGAATAAAATGTAAACGACCGTCTCTTCGGAAAGCTCGAACACAACTCCCTTCCAACTCCCAAGAACTCATCCCCCGCAAAATCCACCGATCTGCCGATCTCTTCCAGAAAAACTCCCCGTTATTATGCATTCCTGCGTTTTTTTTTTTTTTTTCCTTCCGTATATTCATTTGGCACGTTTAGGCCGAAGCTAATTTAACTGAGCTGGGCAAGTTAACAACGGCATAAACAGCAATCTTCTTTAGCGCCGTTAGCTAACTTATTTCACTGCTTTCCGGCCTAGCCAAAACTTAGCACAGCCAAAACGACTTGATGTCCGCTTGTAATTTGTTGTTGTAAGCAAACAATTTAGAAACATTTCAATACAGAATGAAGATTTTATTATTATTATTCATTTTTTTGCTTTTCACTATTTGTACAATGGGAAATGTTACTATTTTTGCCCGTTATTAGCTGTAAAAATGAGAACTGTCAAATGGCATGCTAGAAACGGTGCTAAGTTAACAGCGCCAATTTAACAGAGTTAAAACAACTCGGGCTCAAACGCGCCCATTGAGGTTTCAATTTTTCTTTATGGGTTTCGATGACCAAAAGGGAATTTGCATCAACGGCACTTGCATTTGAATTTATTTGTGTGTTTATGGCGATGTTATTCTGCATAAGTGCTGGTGGCCCATGTTCGGGTTAGAGTATATTCTACTGGTGGGGCAGACAAAAAGAATAGGAACTGATTTGAGAAAATTAACGGGCATGCAGATGCGTTGTTGCCATGTATTTTATTGATTTTTAATTGTTAATAAATCGGATCCAATTTGACGCTTACGCCGGTATTGTGTTTTGGATGATAAGGTGCGTCAGAGGCCTATGTACTCTAGGGCGACCGTTACAAATGTTTATTATGTTGATGATACTGAAGGGGAGGAGAAGGAGGAAGAGGGTGAGGAACCCATCAGATACCACTTCGTTTGGATCAAGAACCTCTCCCGGCTGCTATCATCACAGCTATCTAGTCATTATGGCAAGAAATACTTTTGCGATCGTTGCCTCCACTACTTTTACTCGTCCGATGCATTACAGCAGCACCTAGAGGACTGCAAGAAGCTGAATGAATGCAGAATCCGGCTACCGAGAGATGACCAAAAAGATGTTAGATTTTACAATTATAAAAATAAAGTACAAGCTCCGTTTGTTATTTACGCAGATTTAGAATGTCTATTGGTAGAATGTGCAGATAGAAATAAGTATCAAAATCATATACCATGTAGTGTGGGCTTTTATGTTAAGTGTTCATATGACCCCACGCTATCGTTTTTCAGGTCTTACCGTGGTGAGGACTGCATTGAGTGGTTTGTGCATGAATTGGAGAAGTTTGCTAAAGATGTGGAAACCGTTTTTCTTCACCCGCTCCCCATGGACACAATGACTGCACAAGAGATTGAGTTTTTTGAGTCCACCTCACTCTGTCATATATGTGAGAAACCATTTACGGCGGATGATAAGAAGGTGCGCGATCATTGCCATCTAACTGGTAAGTACAGAGGTCCAGCACATGAGGGGTGTAATATAAACTTTAAAGATAGCCACACCATCCCTGTTATTTTTCACAACCTTAGCGGCTACGATTCTCATTTTATAATTAAAAATATAGCTTCCGATCTCCAAGGTCGCGTTGATCTCCTGCCTATTAACAAAGAACGGTACATCTCATTCACAAAGCATTTAGATGAATATCCAATCAAATTTAGATTCATTGATTCCTTTAAATTCATGGCAAGTAGTCTTGATACTCTATCCTCGTATTTAAACAGTTATCACATTTTACAATCACAATTCACAAATTTATTAGATAAACAGTTTAATTTGTTAACACGGAAAGGGGTATATCCCTACGATTATTTTAATAGTACATCCAAATTTGTAGAGACCAAACTTCCTGATATTTCACAATTTTATAATAAATTAAATGACACCAATATTAGTCAAGAAGATTATACACATGCCTGCAATATTTGGAATGAATTCGATATTCAATGCTTAGGCGAATATTCCGACTTATATTTAAAGACAGATGTCTTACTCTTGGCAGATGTTTTTGAACAATTCCGTGAAAGCTGTCATCAAACGTATGGACTAGATCCTGCTCACTATTATACGCTTCCAGGTTATACTTGGGATGCCATGTTAAAATATACTGACGTTACATTAGAGCTATTAACTGACATAGATATGCTCATGTTTGTAGAGAGAGGTATTCGTGGCGGCCTTAGCCAATGCTCAAAACGGTATGCAAGGGCCAACAATAAATACATGGCGGACCACAATCCATCCCTTGAGTCAGTTTTCCTCATGTATAATGATATTAATAACCAATATGGTTGGGCGATGTCTCAACTTCTACCTCACAGCGGCTTCAAGTGGCTAGAAAATGTAGATAGCTTTAAGGTGGAAGACGTGTCCGAAGATTCGCCTACAGGTTACATTTTGGAAGTGGATCTAGAATATCCTCATGAAATTCACGACCTCCATAAAGATCTCCCTTTTTGCTCCGAACATAAAGCACCTTCTGGTTCAAAACAGAGTAAACTTTTAGCTACTGTTGGGAATAAAATAAAATATGTTTTACATTACAGAAATTTAAAGCAAGCACTCCTTCACGGATTAAAATTAAAAAAATTCATAAAATTCTTCAATTCAGTCAATCTACGTGGCTCAAATCATACATTGATCTCAACACCAATCTTCGAACATTAGCCAAAAATGATTTCGAGAAAAATCTCTTTAAACTTATGAATAATGCTGTCTTTGGTAAAACCATGCAGAATGTTAGGAAACATAGTATTGTTAAGCTGGTAACTAAATGGTTGGGAAGATACGGTGCTGAAGCCCTCATTTCAAAGCCCGAATTCAAAGCATCAACAATTTTCAATGAGAACCTGGTAGCCATTGAACTTAAAAAAACTGAAATTTATTTTAATAAGCCCATATATGTAGGTATGTGTATTCTAGACTTGGCTAAGACTACAATTTATGATTTCCATTATAACTACATGATGCCCCAATTTAATTCCAAGTGTACAGTTTGCTACACTGATACAGATTCCCTCATATATGAAGTTACATGCCCCGATTTATATGAAATAATTAAACGCGATTGCCATACCCATTTCGATACAAGTGACTATCCGCTCAATAACATCTGGGGCATCCCTCTAGTTAATAAAAAAGTGCTGGGCCTCATGAAAGATGAAAATAATGGTTGCATAATGACGGAGTTTGTCGGTCTAAGGTCAAAGATGTATGCGGTCCGGGTAGCTGGTGAAGATAACAGCAAAAAATCCAAAGGTGTGAAAAGAAACATTGTCAAAAACCGAATTACTTTTAATGATTATAAAGAATGTTTGGATAAAAATATAGAGAAAATAGTACACCAAAATTTAATTCAGAGTCAAAAACATCAGGTAAGCACAGTTACGCAGTCCAAAATCGCGCTAAGCCCACATGATGACAAGAGATATTTAATGAAGAATTCCTATGAAACGTTACCGTGGGGTCATTATAGCATCATGGATGTAGATTAATTGCATAGCAGATTAATATAAATATAAGAGCATATTATAAGAAATAAAAACTAAAATTTAATCAATAATTTATCCATAAGATTGATGTTTGATGGTTTTAAACTATTAACGGTTTTATGTCTGGACTTGTTATATTACAGGGTTACTAGTGTTATTGGATGATTGAAGATTGAAGTATAAAATGTGTGTGTAGTCCTAATGATCAATGAATTGGAATGTTTTTGACAAAAGGTAGTTATATATGATGATTTATGTGTGGGTTTCTAAAAATTAAGCATATGAATACTTCTGCTTTAATGGTATTATAATTGTAATTTAAATATCTATAATAAATAAATAAACACATTTTATATCAATAAATTTCATAATTGTAATTTAAATATCTGTAATAAATAACGCATTCTATATCAATAAATTTCATAATCATATTTTTATTTGTTTTTCTTCTAATCCTCAATAACTATAATCAACTTCAATTTTAATTTCAAGATATCACTGAAAATATTTATCAATTTTAATTGTCACTGAAATATTTATCAACCAATCCGCCAGATAAATTAGGGATTTTATCAGCTCCAGTAACAGGCAGACAGATCAGACCAGACCAGCTTGCCTGTATAGCTGTGTAGCTGTGTGGCTCTCTACCTGTATAGCAGTGCAGCTGCAGCTGCATACCTATATATGTAGCTATGTAGCTGTATATTTACGTGGAGATGTATATGTTTCATCATTGTTCCCTTCTTTAATTTCTTCTTCTGACTCAAGTTTCACTGATGTTGTGAGCTTTTACAGCGTGCAGATTATTGTTTTAAAGGTTTCCTCCAAACTGAGCTTCTGATTCAATTTTATAGGTCTTGAGAGCTTTTATACTTCCTTCGTATAGCATCACGTGTTTTTTTTATAAATATCCTTCAATAGTTTTTCATTCATGTTGTCACACTGATAGTTTTTCATTCATGCTGCTACACTGATAGTTACAGTTACACTGATATATAGGCATGCTGATAGTCACTTATATAGCCCAGATAGACCAGATAGACCAGGTATACCAGGTAGACCAGATAGACCTGGTAGACCAGGTAGACCAGGTAGACCAGGTAGATCAGTAGACCAGGTACGCTGGCGTCACACCAACACCGGAGCACCAACACCAGTGCACCAACACCGGTGCGCCAACATTGGCGTCACACCAACACCGGTGCACCAAACACCAACACCGGTGCGCCAACACTGGCGTCACACCAACACCGGTGCACCAAACACCAACACCGGTGCACCAAACACCAACACCGGTGCGCCAACACTGGCGTCACACCAACACCGGTGCACCAAACACCAACACCGGTGCGCCAACACTGGCGTCACACCAACACCGGTGCACCAAACACCAACACCGGTGCACCAACACTGGCGTCACACCAACACCGGTGCACCAAACACCAACACCGGTGCACCAACACTGGCGTCACACCAACACCGGTGCACCAAACACCAACACCGGTGCACCAACACTGGCGTCACCAACACCGGTGCACCAAACACCAACACCGGTGCACCAACACTGGCGTCACACCAACACCGGTGCACCAAACACCAACACCGGTGCACACCGGTGTTGATTTGACGCCAGTGTTGGTGCACCGGTGTTGGTGTTTGGTGCACCGGTGTTGGTGTTTGGTGCACCGGTGTTGGTGTGACGCCAGTGTTGGTGCACCGGTGTTGGTGTTTGGTGCACCGGTGTTGGTGTGACGCCAGTGTTGGTGCACCGGTGTTGGTGTTTGGTGCACCGGTGTTGGTGTGACGCCAGTGTTGGTGCACCGGTGTTGGTGTTTGGTGCACCGGTGTTGGTGTGACGCCAGTGTTGGCGCACCGGTGTTGGTGTTTGGTGCACCGGTGTTGGTGTGACGCCAGTGTTGGTGCACCGGTGTTGGTGTTTGGTGCACCGGTGTTGGTGTGACGCCAGTGTTGGTGCACCGGTGTTGGTGTTTGGTGCACCGGTGTTGGTGTGACGCCAGTGTTGGTGCACCGGTGTTGGTGTTTGGTGCACCGGTGTTGGTGTGACGCCAGTGTTGGTGCACCGGTGTTGGTGTTTGGTGCACCGGTGTTGGTGTGACGCCAGTGTTGGCGCACCGGTGTTGGTGTTTGGTGCACCGGTGTTGGTGTGACGCCAGTGTTGGCGCACCGGTGTTGGTGTTTGGTGCACCGGTGTTGGTGTTTGGTGCACCGGTGTTGGTGTGACGCCAGTGTTGGCGCACCGGTGTTGGTGTTTGGTGCACCGGTGTTGGTGTGACGCCAATGTTGGCGCACCGGTGTTGGTGCACTGGTGTTGGTGCTCCGGTGTTGGTGTGACGCCAGCGTACCTGGTCTACTGATCTACCTGGTCTACCTGGTCTACCTGGTCTACCAGGTCTATCTGGTCTACCTGGTATACCTGGTCTATCTGGTCTATCTGGGCTATATAAGTGACTATCAGCATGCCTATATATCAGTGTAACTGTAACTATCAGTGTAGCAGCATGAATGAAAAACTATCAGTGTGACAACATGAATGAAAAACTATTGAAGGATATTTATAAAAAAAACACGTGATGCTATACGAAGGAAGTATAAAAGCTCTCAAGACCTATAAAATTGAATCAGAAGCTCAGTTTGGAGGAAACCTTTAAAACAATAATCTGCACGCTGTAAAAGCTCACAACATCAGTGAAACTTGAGTCAGAAGAAGAAATTAAAGAAGGGAACAATGATGAAACATATACATCTCCACGTAAATATACAGCTACATAGCTACATATATAGGTATGCAGCTGCAGCTGCACTGCTATACAGGTAGAGAGCCACACAGCTACACAGCTATACAGGCAAGCTGGTCTGGTCTGATCTGTCTGCCTGTTACTGGAGCTGATAAAATCCCTAATTTATCTGGCGGATTGGTTGATAAATATTTCAGTGACAATTAAAATTGATAAATATTTTCAGTGATATCTTGAAATTAAAATTGAAGTTGATTATAGTTATTGAGGATTAGAAGAAAAACAAATAAAAATATGATTATGAAATTTATTGATATAGAATGCGTTATTTATTACAGATATTTAAATTACAATTATGAAATTTATTGATATAAAATGTGTTTATTTATTTATTATAGATATTTAAATTACAATTATAATACCATTAAAGCAGAAGTATTCATATGCTTAATTTTTAGAAACCCACACATAAATCATCATATATAACTACCTTTTGTCAAAAACATTCCAATTCATTGATCATTAGGACTACACACACATTTTATACTTCAATCTTCAATCATCCAATAACACTAGTAACCCTGTAATATAACAAGTCCAGACATAAAACCGTTAATAGTTTAAAACCATCAAACATCAATCTTATGGATAAATTATTGATTAAATTTTAGTTTTTATTTCTTATAATATGCTCTTATATTTATATTAATCTGCTATGCAATTAATCTACATCCATGATGCTATAATGACCCCACGGTAACGTTTCATAGGAATTCTTCATTAAATATCTCTTGTCATCATGTGGGCTTAGCGCGATTTTGGACTGCGTAACTGTGCTTACCTGATGTTTTTGACTCTGAATTAAATTTTGGTGTACTATTTTCTCTATATTTTTATCCAAACATTCTTTATAATCATTAAAAGTAATTCGGTTTTTGACAATGTTTCTTTTCACACCTTTGGATTTTTTGCTGTTATCTTCACCAGCTACCCGGACCGCATACATCTTTGACCTTAGACCGACAAACTCCGTCATTATGCAACCATTATTTTCATCTTTCATGAGGCCCAGCACTTTTTTATTAACTAGAGGGATGCCCCAGATGTTATTGAGCGGATAGTCACTTGTATCGAAATGGGTATGGCAATCGCGTTTAATTATTTCATATAAATCGGGGCATGTAACTTCATATATGAGGGAATCTGTATCAGTGTAGCAAACTGTACACTTGGAATTAAATTGGGGCATCATGTAGTTATAATGGAAATCATAAATTGTAGTCTTAGCCAAGTCTAGAATACACATACCTACATATATGGGCTTATTAAAATAAATTTCAGTTTTTTTAAGTTCAATGGCTACCAGGTTCTCATTGAAAATTGTTGATGCTTTGAATTCGGGCTTTGAAATGAGGGCTTCAGCACCGTATCTTCCCAACCATTTAGTTACCAGCTTAACAATACTATGTTTCCTAACATTCTGCATGGTTTTACCAAAGACAGCATTATTCATAAGTTTAAAGAGATTTTTCTCGAAATCATTTTTGGCTAATGTTCGAAGATTGGTGTTGAGATCAATGTATGATTTGAGCCACGTAGATTGACTGAATTGAAGAATTTTATGAATTTTTTTAATTTTAATCCGTGAAGGAGTGCTTGCTTTAAATTTCTGTAATGTAAAACATATTTTATTTTATTCCCAACAGTAGCTAAAAGTTTACTCTGTTTTGAACCAGAAGGTGCTTTATGTTCGGAGCAAAAAGGGAGATCTTTATGGAGGTCGTGAATTTCATGAGGATATTCTAGATCCACTTCCAAAATGTAACCTGTAGGCGAATCTTCGGACACGTCTTCCACCTTAAAGCTATCTACATTTTCTAGCCACTTGAAGCCGCTGTGAGGTAGAAGTTGAGACATCGCCCAACCATATTGGTTATTAATATCATTATACATGAGGAAAACTGACTCAAGGGATGGATTGTGGTCCGCCATGTATTTATTGTTGGCCCTTGCATACCGTTTTGAGCATTGGCTAAGGCCGCCACGAATACCTCTCTCTACAAACATGAGCATATCTATGTCAGTTAATAGCTCTAATGTAACGTCAGTATATTTTAACATGGCATCCCAAGTATAACCTGGAAGCGTATAATAGTGAGCAGGATCTAGTCCATACGTTTGATGACAGCTTTCACGGAATTGTTCAAAAACATCTGCCAAGAGTAAGACATCTGTCTTTAAATATAAGTCGGAATATTCGCCTAAGCATTGAATATCGAATTCATTCCAAATATTGCAGGCATGTGTATAATCTTCTTGACTAATATTGGTGTCATTTAATTTATTATAAAATTGTGAAATATCAGGAAGTTTGGTCTCTACAAATTTGGATGTACTATTAAAATAATCGTAGGGATATACCCCTTTCCGTGTTAACAAATTAAACTGTTTATCTAATAAATTTGTGAATTGTGATTGTAAAATGTGATAACTGTTTAAATAAGAGGATAGAGTATCAAGACTACTTGCCATGAATTTAAAGGAATCAATGAATCTAAATTTGATTGGATATTCATCTAAATGCTTTGTGAATGAGATGTACCGTTCTTTGTTAATAGGCAGGAGATCAACGCGACCTTGGAGATCGGAAGCTATATTTTTAATTATAAAATGAGAATCGTAGCCGCTAAGGTTGTGAAAAATAACAGGGATGGTGTGGCTATCTTTAAAGTTTATATTACACCCCTCATGTGCTGGACCTCTGTACTTACCAGTTAGATGGCAATGATCGCGCACCTTCTTATCATCCGCCGTAAATGGTTTCTCACATATATGACAGAGTGAGGTGGACTCAAAAAACTCAATCTCTTGTGCAGTCATTGTGTCCATGGGGAGCGGGTGAAGAAAAACGGTTTCCACATCTTTAGCAAACTTCTCCAATTCATGCACAAACCACTCAATGCAGTCCTCACCACGGTAAGACCTGAAAAACGATAGCGTGGGGTCATATGAACACTTAACATAAAAGCCCACACTACATGGTATATGATTTTGATACTTATTTCTATCTGCACATTCTACCAATAGACATTCTAAATCTGCGTAAATAACAAACGGAGCTTGTACTTTATTTTTATAATTGTAAAATCTAACATCTTTTTGGTCATCTCTCGGTAGCCGGATTCTGCATTCATTCAGCTTCTTGCAGTCCTCTAGGTGCTGCTGTAATGCATCGGACGAGTAAAAGTAGTGGAGGCAACGATCGCAAAAGTATTTCTTGCCATAATGACTAGATAGCTGTGATGATAGCAGCCGGGAGAGGTTCTTGATCCAAACGAAGTGGTATCTGATGGGTTCCTCACCCTCTTCCTCCTTCTCCTCCCCTTCAGTATCATCAACATAATAAACATTCTGTATCATTAGCAGGTTCACATGCTTCTCCTTTTTCTCCTTAGTGAGATATATTGGTAGGACTTTAAAAATGTCTTTTTCCACCGTCGTCAAAATGTAGACGTTCACCGATAGATTATTTTGCATCTCAAATCGTGGGATCTGCTTCATTGTCATCGGAAATATAATATCTTTGATGTTCAGAACGTTGGAATAGTGAGGGTACTTTGTCACACGATATGAATCTTTCTCAACTGGGTACAATGCTGAAACCACCGCCCAGGCGAAGCAAGCGTTGTCCTCATTTTGAATGTTGACACAGGCCTCTTTGCGCTTAATTTGTTGAGGTAGCTCAATATATGAAGACCCTAGTTGAGGTGTGAACTTGTTGATGTTAACGGCTAGGTTAATGATTGATGACAAAGCCCACCCACTATCCTTTTCTTGGAACTCTTCCAGTTTTTTAATCACCAGATCTCGAACATTTTGCTCAAACCATGTATTAATATCAGTGTTTCTGTATATGGGTGCATTCTTTGTGTTCATGTACTTGAATTCAAACACTTCTTCATCTGCCTTGATGATTTTAAATTCGCCACAAAACACGGCATTCACTTTGAGGGCGGGTTCGTGCTTCAAAACGTTGTTAATATGTCGCCTGAAAAATCCACTGCAGTCATCTAAGAACCCCCCTGGATCCTTATGCACAATATTGATGATAACACCCGTCCTAATACTATAAATGAAAAATGAAAAAAATATTCATATACAAAAGTTTTCCATACCGATTGTTAAAGGCTGATTGTACATCTAACCATTTCACTCTAGTTGAACTCCAGTTGGTTCGTTTTTTGGGGAAGCCTGCACCTTTCGCTAACTGCAAATGTTTCAGTTTGGTGCGGTAGCCTTGTATGAGGTTTATACCATTACCCACGTGATGACGCTCGCTTGTCGATGTGATATTCTTTAAAAATCGATTCAAAAACCTTAAACTCACACCGCACTCTTTAATAGCTTGTTCTATTAGTTCACAGTTATTTTGTGCAGCACTAAAAGCCGATTTAGCACTATCAATTAATTTACTCACTGGAGCCATTTTCATTAACTGTACAATTATTATAGGTTATAACTTTCAATTGCACAATGTGTTTACTATTCACTTTGAATACGCTGAGTGAGCAGATAATCTAGCTTGCACCCCAGCTTTTATAGTGGATGCTCACCTTCTCACATGTGAATTATATTATGAATAGAAATTTGAATAAAGCTGTATAAGCATTTTTCATTCATATCCAAACAACGATCATGAAACAGCAGCAGGGCACTGTTAATTAATTCCTTCGCAAGAGCTATTTTAACTTTAAACTGATCACTTTTAAAGCAGTCGAAGAACTGGTGGGATTCTTGCTTCCACACCCCTTTTAACAATCAAACTGCTGGTGAATAAAATTTCCAACCCTCCAACTTTGTTTCATATGTGTAGATGAAAAACTGCTAACGCTGCAAATTTTTACCTCCAGAGCTGTTTAGATAGATCATCATGATTCATGTTTTAATGCTGTAACAAGTTCAATCAATGTTATATCACTTTGTTTACACAGGTGCATCCGGAGGGTTTACTCATAGAAGGCTTAACCAATTATTAAACAATTGCAAATGATACATACGCCCACAGACGTGATTTTAAGGAAAACCGACTAATATAGAAACATCATAAAAGTTCTCTCATACTCCTCGTACGTTGTTGTGCAATATCAGTTAACTAAACAAAAATCAGAATAACGACAAATGATGAAATAACGCCACCTATGTTTAATATATTAGATAAGGAACGGCCTTGCCGGTTTCAAAAAACTTGCACCTGATTAAAATTTGGCTATATTTATTTTTATGAAACTGGCCCACTAAATTCGCTGCATATCAATTTCAATATATGGAGCAAACTTCCCTTTGTTTATCTCAATAAACTTTCGCGGCATGGAAGACTTTCGAATTTGCACCTACATACATATGTCTAATGTATATTAGATAAGGAATCCATTTGAAGGTTGCGCCAGATCAAAATTGTCTTTGGATATTTTAAAAACATAATCCGCAATTAAAATTCGTGCATTGGGTCTAATATGTGTTTAAAGTGTTCAATTTTAATACGTATTTAAAAATATGATTTATCCAGTACGTTCCGCACAGAATAATTACGTCATAAGTCTGACGAAATTGGGAATCTTGTTGTTGTTATGCAATAGGAATTTATTTGAAACTTGATAATTTATCAATCTAATAATTCTATATTTATAATGCATATGCTGCAACTGCATAAACCTTGTGCATAAATTTATCATACAAACAAAACAAAAAGGCCTCAGCGACACCAAGGTATGTATTATTTTTCAAACACTGTTCTTATCAGCAGACTCAAATTAATCACCAGTCATTTGCGAAGGCCTGAGTTGTTTGTATGAAAAAAGCTTTTGCTGTTGTTGTTGTTGTAAAGAACGAAAACAGATGTTGAGGCTGGACCGAGTCTTGTTGTTGTTTATCTGTTAAGACATTCGGCTAGGTAAAATTTTTTATCAGAGCCACGGGCAGCATGGTCGAAGGAAAATAAAAATTCTATTTTTAGATTGCCCAGCGTTTGTATACACAAATTGAATAAGAACATGCAGAAGCCTCGATAGCCTCGAGGCTGCGATACAGGTCTCTTAATCTACCGATCCCCAGGTTCAAATCCCAGCAAAGCCCGAGTAGCACAACTTCGACTTTTTTAATTTCACAACACTTGCAGCATTATCAAATTCTCGCGACAGGTGACGTCTTATCATGCGGCGTCTGGCCCCACACCCGTACTCCGTACCCGTACCCCGCACCCGTACTCAGTACCCGTACTCCACACCGTACTCAGTACCCATACCCGTACCCCGTACCTCGTACCCATTCAGCCATACAACAACAACCGTGATGACGTCATCATCATCATTGCACTACTGTTTGTGACGTCACAACCAATTGGCACAGCAAAGAAAATCCAAGATGGCGGAAAATGTGAATTTAGACCCCCTGTATAAACCTTATGGGATTTTGCGCTCGAACTCTCATAGCTTATCTACTTATGTTGATTGACCTAAGGTTCGCAATTTGAATGATATGTCACTTGAAATTAGATGACGAATAAATTTGGTACCTTACTGTCTCCAACGCCAAGTTTAAAAGGACCGTCCGCTTTTCGGAGTCATATATAGATGTTGATTAGTCTGTTCTGGATATCTTTACTTGGCCTGTCACATTGGTCTGGTATGTACAGGGCAGGAATGCCTTTTTTCCAGCCTAATGAACAGTGCTTCCTGCTCCCATACTTGCACAATTACTTTATGAATCGTTTCGTGTAGTAGTGTAGGCCTCAATATTTAACCAGCTCCGCGTGGATGTCATGTACAAACTATCTACACACTATTTTTAAAAATTAGTTAATAATTTGTTAGTCTTTTAAATATTAAATATTTTGTCGGCAATTATTACAAATTTATTGAAAATTGATAATTATTTCTTTTTATTTATTACTTTGCCCTTGATAAACCTATGGGTCTCTCTGGTAAAATCAACACAAATGAAATATCCTTCAAAAGGTAACCACCCATCAAAAATAAATATTAGTGAAAGACTATTAAAAATAGCCTTTTGCCAGTAACTATGTGCATAATCTCAAGAAAATATGTCAGATCCACGCATTATAAAATCCCACATTTCCGCTTGTCCTTACCATCTTTCAAAACAAACCAATGATCAATTCTGAATCGATTGCTTAGAGAGCCTCAGCCATACGTTGGGTAAATAAGGCTGTTCCGGAACACAATTGGCAAAAGTCGTGCCCCAGATTGGCCCTGAAATTTTGAATATATAAGTTTTCATCATAAATTCGTTATTTGCTACCTCAAAAAACCCCAGATACCGATTTTCATTGGAATCGAAATACAATTGGTAAATTCGTCGCCAATATTGGCGCGGCCATTTTGAATTTATAAGTTTTGACCACAAATTCATTATTTGCGACCTGAAAAACCCTACATTGGAATCGAAACATAATTGGCAAATTAAACCATATTTGCCTAGGCTTTTTGAATTCCGGCCATATTTGCGCGGCCATTGCAAAAGTTTTTGAAAAACTGAATGCAACTCAAATACTTGTGTTCTGTGAACGACTTCAATTTATAAATGTATGGTAATCTGGCTTCCGCAAACATCACAGCTGCGAAACTACACTCCTCAAAGTCACAAATGATATTCGCAATTCTTTTGATGAAAGTCACATTTGTTGTCTGTTGCTACTTGATTTTTCGAAAGCTTTTGATAGTGTCAATCACCCTTTGCTCTTGCAAAAACTCTCCTCCCAAGTCTCTTTTTCCAAAACTGCTCTTAAACTTTTGCATAGCTTTTTAACGAACCGTTCACAAAAAGTTAAACTGGGCGACTCTAGTTCCACCAATTCTTTACTTACCTCTGGAGTTCCTCAAGGTTCTATTCTTGGGCTAGTCAGCGTTTTTATTAATGATCTTCCTCTAGTAATAAAGCATTCTAAGATTCATATGTATGCAGATGATGTGCAGCTTTTTTTCTCTACTCCAAAAGATCAAATCCATAATTGTGTGGAGCAGATTGCGGCTGACATGCACAGTCCCCGTGTTCTTTTAATGAACTGGGTTTTGAGAGCTTTTGAGGAGCTTTTGAGTTCCCATGCAAAATCGAAGAACCAGAAGACCCAGATAAAACCTGGGTTTTCGATTTTGTATGGGAACTCAAAAGCTCTCAAAACCCAGTTCATTAAAAGAACACGGGGAGTGTGTCAAGCTGGTCTACACTGAACTTACTGCAACTAAAACCATCGAAGTCACATTGTATTTTCTTCTCACACTCATCCATCTCTCAAACTGTTCTCCCAGTAATCTCTTTAAATGGGACCCTCTCGTCCGCGTTTGTAAAGTAAGAAATCTAGGGATTGTGCTAGATAGTAGTATGACCTGCTGCGACCACATCAATTTCATTATTTCAAAAACATATGGGCTCCTGTCCAAACTCAGATATCACTGTGGTTTGCTTAAAAGGGCTGTCCGTTTGAATTTAGTGAAAGCCTTACTCCTACCTCTTCTAATGCATGGCTTTTCTATTTTCCCCTCTCTCGATTCTTCTTGCGCTCGAAAGCTCGAAGTAGCCTTTAACGACTGTGTTCGTTTTGTTTATAAGTTACGCCGCTTTGACCATATTTCACCCTATCTGAATTCCGTTTTGGACTGCTCCCTTAATGATTATCGCAAGTTTAGGCTTTTGCATCTATTTCATGATATTCTGCACCAGCGCAAACCTGCATACCTTAATGAGTTCGTTCAGTTCTCACAATCGCTTAGAAATAATAATTTGATTATTCCGCGTTTCCGAACTTTAATTGGACAGCGTTCCTTCTTCGCCTTCGCAGCTCTGTTATGAAACTCACTCCCAGTAGATTTGCAACGTATTGATTCAATAAGCATCTTCAAGAAGCGTCTTTTCGAGTTAATTTCTAATAGAACGGTTTAAAACATGAATATATAACTTTATTTTTTTAACTTTCTTTTTTCTTATATAACTTTCTTTTTTTATATAACTTTCTTTTTTTTTATATTGTACAATTTTATTTTAATTATTTTCTCTCTCTCTTTTTTTTCTTGTATATATCTCACCTGCTTTTTTAGTTTCTCTCACATATATTTTATTTTTGTAATCATATATACTTCTATATTTTTCTTTTTATAATTTTGTAACCGTTTCTTCATGCTCCATCATGTTTAATGAATGTACTATAATAATAAATATAATAAATAATAATAATAATAATAATTTTGTATTGCGAAAATCGAGCTTCGAGGTGTATTGTGGGAGACCTCCACGGACCTTCATGCAAAATTTCGAAGCTTGGGCCTTTCGGAAATTTGGGAGTTTAACACAATCAACAAAATTCGTCCGCCATATTGGCGCGACCATTTTGAATTTATAAGTTCTGATTCATTGGAATCGAAACACAATTGGCAAATTCATATCTGGGTGGCCATTTTTAATTTCGGTCATATTTCAGCAGTTTTTTGAATTTCGAAAATCGGGCTTCGAGGTGCATCATGGGAGCCCCCACGGACTTTCGTGCAAAATCTCGAAGCTCTGCTATAACTGGTGCGCCCACTATACCGGCATACAGAATATTTTTTTTGTTAATATATACTGTGTTTCCATGCAGAGTTTATCCTGAGTTTACTCAGATTAAGCGCCCACGGAAACGGGGATTGAGTAAGGTGTCGTTAAATCCAAGTAAACTCAACGAAGCCAGTCCGATTAAACCGGGTTTTGCATATGTGTGTGTTTCAGTATCGTTTACTGCACATATACCAACGGCGACGCAATGTAAAATTAAGTGTCTGTCACTTTAACCCAGAACCGTCATGGAAACAGCATCGAGTGATCTTGAGAGAAAAAGCTTTCTGTTTACTTAACGAAAACTCTACCCTGGTCCATGGAAACACAGTAATAGATTTGGTTTCTCCCTCTTCCGTGTTATGGATGGAATAAAAACAGCCAGATTCCGTTTCTTTTCGGTTGAAAGAAAAGGGAACGCGCGACATTTAGGAAGACCAAACTTCCGTTGAAGTATGCCGTGTACTAGGATCCAGTCCAGTCAAAATAGACATTTGACTGATAGATAACTGGTAAGTTGCTGAAAATTCGTACACACCTTAAAAACATCATTATACATAAAATGTCGAGACGGACATTTTATTCAAGGTCAAAAGGTCAAAATGTCAGTTTTTTGCAAATCTCTCTTAAACGGTAAGTCTTATCATAAAACAGTGTTCACAAAGTTTGTAGATTAAGCGATTATCTACAAAAAAATATATTATACATTTTCCCGTACGAATTGCCATTCATGAGATATCGCCGTTTTAAAGATTTAAAATATTCATATGCACTCGTTCGCGACTTGCAAAGGCCATCAGACGTTTAATAAATCCCTTGTTGGCCTACGCGGCTAATATTTTCAGGGGTGATTCCTGAATGTGTTTGGAGAAAAAAATTGTTCTAGAGAGGGTGGCTATCCCCACTATCCACTAAAATACAGGGTGTTTACGAGGTGTGTACCAATTTTCAGCAACTCACCAGTTATCAATCAATTTCTGCGGTTTTTCGTCTATTTTGACTGGACTAGATCCCCAAAGGCAACTTGTCATGCCTTTTAAGATTTAAATCTGAGCCTGTTGCATTTCTTTTTCGCTAAAACAATTGATAACTATTATATTTCTTTATACTTGATATGTCTACCATTTTATTTTAAACTATTCACTTATGCCCTTCTATATAGTATGGAAGTTAGTTAAAAAGAGCTCCCTTCATGGGATACAAGTTGACCGGAACATCAAGGGCAATGAGAAGGCAAATGAATTGGCCAGACTAAGACCACATTTTGTAGACATATATCCACAGATCTTGAGAGCGTACAGAAGCCGCACTGCTGTGACGAAGGGAGATACCATCCTAAGAGCAACATCATGTAGCGAGACTAGAAAGACTTGACCTCTGGAATGGTAGTCCTAGTCGAGCACTTTAACCTCTAAGCTACCCATGGCCTTGGGTGTTATCTGTAACAATTTAAATCGAGTCTGTCAACTTTAGGTCAACATAGAGATCGATTAATAGCTTAAAAATACAAATCAAATTCCCAAATTCAACAACAATTAATAAAACCTTAAAATTCCACAATTTCCTAATTGCCGCCTCAGGCGAAAACAAACAAAACTCAGAAATATCTAAAATTCCACTTTGAATTCACGTTTGAACTTTGAAAAATTGTGAGAAAATCTGGAATCAGTGAAGTGCACCGAAACGGCTCAACCCTAACCTCACCGCAACTGAAAAATAAAAACAATCAAGAGACTTCAACGGCTTCAGCATTATCCGCACAATCCTGGCTCTGTTATAAATTTCCACTTTAGCCACGAGGAAGAGGGAAAAGAATCTACGTCACATAATAGCCAACAATTAGGAGACAATGGAACTCGTCCAAGGTAGAAGATATCAGCGCTGCACCGATGCAAGAAGTGAATATGTGTTTCCCAGAGGTGCTCCGCAAAATAGCAGTGAATGGAGCTGGAATTAAATTGTTTGACACCTGGAGTAGATGCCTTATACCTGTTCTATTGTTAACGCTGTGCTGAATGCGGAGTGAACTTCTAACGTTTAACTTAACTAAACAAGATTCCATCTAGAATCCATGGCGTCCATTGCTAGGGGCCAGCCTTAATTACTTGTCGATTGTACATTCCAGTGCAGAAATAGTGGATTGGTGCCTTTGGTCGCGTTCAGTTGCAGTGGCGTAATGGAATGTTCCCGTAACAAGTTAACAGTTACTCCACATGCCTTCAGGCAACCGTATAATCTCTCACTTGACCAGCACTAGGGCAACTCATTTTCAATTACAGAACGGGGCTCCAGTGCCCTCTGCGCACTTTCCTCTGAACGGGCACTAATCAGTTCTGAAATCAATTTTCCATTTTCAAATTACACCTTGCCAGATTGCAGCGCATCTTGTACGTTTTCCAACAACCGTCCACCAGCCGTAATAACTATATATAAAAGCATCTCGCAAGTTACCCAACGGCCGCATCGAGGCGATGATGGCTTTCTTTTTGATGCCCGAAAGCAGGTACGGCTGCAGAGTGATGCAATTAATAAAATTAATATAATTTCTGTGCTTAATGTTGCGTAGTAATTAATCATGATTACCTGCAGCCGGGATAAATCTGAGTCTTCCATCTGCTGGGAAACGCCGTTGGACAGAACTTTTGGGTGCCAAAACCGAGTTTAGTCATCACTTGGGCATTAGCGAAGCGTCTAAACGATATTGCCCGGGGGTACGTGTAGAGGCTAGCAATGGGTATGGGAACATGAACAACCTCTTACCATTTTATGGTTTTAAGGAAAGTTGTGCCATGACACCGTTTACCTGCAAGCCAGCTTCTACCGTCACTAGTTTCTTTATTGGTAGGCCGGTGCATACCAACCAAAGAAAACAACAAGTTGCTTGCCGACGACCTCTTGTAAACGTCAAATCAATCTCAACTTCGAACCATTCTAACTTGAGAATCGATCTTTCGCTGATTTAGTCAAGTGCCGAAACAATAGATCGACCGATCGATAGGTTGGTAATGCGGAACAAAGTTCGAGCAGCTCACAACTTTTCCGGTTGACTATTTATTTTTTTTGGAAGTTACCTTTTGCGGGTGGCGATCAAGAGGTAGATAAAAAAATCACTCGCCCACACAATCTCGTCGTGAAGGTCGCCCGCTACTGCCGCTTGATATTTTTGCTTTAATGAGTTCTTGACTTTGTGTATTTTGATCCACTCCTTATCTAACCTCGATTTTTTTTGTTTATATCGGAGCCACTTTGTTTTTAGATTATGGGTTTGCTTTCTTACGTTTTAACGCCTTGTGCTACTGGTTTTTTTCGGTCTTGGTGTGGCGTTTTAAGTTCACTTCCTCAATTTGACGAGGCAGAAATTGAGAAATTATTTAATGAGTTTTTGCTTTCTAGTACAAGCAAGGTCGAAAGAACTTCATTAAGCAATTTGTTTCAGTAATTGGCTTGTTTTCTTACAACATAATTCACCGAAAGAAGTTTTATAGTTATAACAGAAATAACCGAGAAAATATCACTGATTTTTCAATTTAGAATATATTTTGTTGTTTGTTTTTATATTCTTCACTCATATTGTGTATTGATTGTGTTACTTCTACTGACTTCTTGAAATTGTTTTTATAGAAAACAGTTTTTGTTTTGGTTACTGGAATAAAGTGGTACTGGATGGCGTCAAATTTAACCCCACTTTCTTAAATGGTTATCAAACAGAAGTATACCACATGGAGGAGCGATCTCCTCCTACTTTGGGATTAGTAACGATAAATAACATACTACAAAAGCTAGACCGAAGTGGAGCTAAGGTAGTAGCATACCCAGATGACCTAGTGATAATGATGTCAGGAATATTTTCAACCGTGATTAAGGAAATTATGCAGAGATGTCTGAATCAAGCTGGCAGCTGGTTAGCAGGCTGCGATCTGGCAGGCAACCCGGGCAAAGCCGAGCAAGTTCTATTCACATGGTAAACTAACTTGTTGGTGGAACTTGATCACCGTCAAAACACTGGAAAGTGTATTTATTATTTTCTTCTCTCCATCCATACTCTAAGGGTGATAACTCTGATGGAACTGACTGATGAGCGCAGAATGCTTATGACGCTGACTGACGGTCTTACCCCCGCTATTCATACAGCTGACGATTATTTTTCGATTGAAATTGATCTTAGAAACCATCCCAAAAAAATTTCCACGGTATAAAATTACTTAAGGCATTACTTCTTTTAACAACTTTCACCTGCTGCCATCTTTACCTACACCTCTGATTACTGATTATTGAATACTAATAAGCTATTATAAATTCAATTGATGCGGTACAAAATCCCTAGCAAAAATGTAGCGCTACCTCCAGTACTAATACTCAATAGACCCTGAAAATAGATTTAAACCCTAAAAGTTAAAACCGCCTGCGCTTTGAACGTCAAGCCGGCAGCAACCTAGAGTATGAAACCCAAGCTTGCAGCACTCTAAAAAAAAATTAATAAACTCACAGATTATAAAAAGTATTTAATATTTTTTTTTACTAATAGATTTTATGAAATTTCAATCTCCTTAAAGGGCCCCCATTAATATATTGTGGCCCCAGGCCGCGCAAGGTTATGTGGCGCGCCTGTTAGTACTTAGTCGGGAAACCGCTTAGTAAAACGGCTTTTGACACCGCAGTTGTTATTCACATGTTATATATTGGAGGGTTAGAAACCTTTTTTCTACTTTTGCAACTGCTTCAAAAACGCTTCTAAAGCAACACTAAAAGGACACATTTGGACCAAAATGGATGATGTCCTTTAAATATTTCCCATTAGCAGTCGGAGTCGGATTTAAAATTTAAAAACATTGGAATCAGAGCGGGAGTCGCAAATTCCGGACTCCGCAGCCCCGATTAAGACCTTTGATTCTGGAGGCGTTGACCCAGAGTTTTTGAACTAAGGCAATGACAATGTCTCCTTCTCTGAGGAAGACTATAAGATTATCCGAGGCACCTCTCGGGTGCTTGAAATTAATTTGAACGAACTTCATCTTGTTCTGTTACCTGCTACAGTCTGTTTGGCTAGAGACATTTGTTCGATCAGGTCGTTTGCTTTATCCATCTCATCAAACTCGCCCTTATCCGCCTGGAATAGTTTGAGCTTGGCGTGACGGATGCCAAATGTTAGGTTATACTCAAGCTTTGCGAGGGGCACCAGGCTTTAGCCGTTAATTAAAAGGAGGAATGACGACCTGCTCTTCTTCAGTTGTGTGGTATCCTCCTCCTTCGTAATTACCATCCAGCTGTCTGTCGCGATCTCTGAGTTTTGAAGCTTAAGTCTTCTCCTCCACGACTTCCAACTTGGACAACTAGCTGCCGTCTCTAGGTCTCCTGGGGTTTTCCCTAGATGGGATTAGGCCGATCATGGCTTCTTCCCAAGTATTGCTGATATTAGTAAAACTGCTGCTAAAGAAATCAAAAGAGAACTGATCCTCGCATTTGATCACCCTGTAGCAGCCCTGACTATCTCGGAGGAATCAAAGCATGGAAGAGGCCCTCCATAGCTTGGTTGGGTCTTTTTTGCTTTCAGCTTTTTCGTCAATGACAGCTACATTTAAGTGACTTTTGACGATTTCACTCAACTTCTTCACTGTCATTTTATTTCTGGTACTGGTCTCCGTCTTGGCGACCTTTGCTCTTTGAGCGCATGTCCTAGACATCTGTAGACCGGGTTCTTTTTACCGGGCCGTTAAAAGAGTCGTACTACCTCGCTATACTTATTTCGTCTGATGCATCTCTTACATGCACTTTCCCGTCACCCTCGTTCCGGGCGTTCTTGCTTCAAATGAACTTTGCATTTGGGTACTGAGATACGCCCGGACTCTCGTGCGTTTTCAGGCACCCGTGTTTATTTTACCTACCTCTAGGCACATCCGCACAACTGAATTCCGTATGTACACACGGGTCTTAATATTTGCACGCACGGGTCTTAATATTGCGACTTACTATGATAATACAATCATACAACCGACCTTGGCCGAACATCGGAGGGAGCTCCTTAACGACTGGTATAACCCTCAGGCTTCGTCACGGCCTCAACCTCGGAACCGCGCTCACACCACTTTGTCTTCAGTTTTTGGGAGATAGGTTGCTGGAAAGAGACTAGGGGGCGACTGTCAGCTATGTTCTACAGCATCTAGAGCGCATTTCTCGGAGTTAACTTGGGTAATGGACTAATCACTAGGGTTGAGCAAGGCTTACACGAGGCAGTACATTTGCCCCTTACACGACGGTAATTTGTACTGAGGCCTTAATTTTTTGAAATATCCAACTTCAAAAAGAATGACCTTCTACTTTTGGTATGAGCGTGTAAACCTGCACCAAACCCAACCCACAAATCTCAAAGCACACAAGAACACATTCCTTTTAACCCTTTGTGTACACAGGTTTTTTTATACCCGTTTTTCAAGGCAGGGTTATCGAGATAAATTTATTCTTAATTTTCGATTTTTAATTTACATGAGGAAATGAGGCGAGGTGTGAATCACAAAAATGGTAAATACATCGATATATCGGCGAAAAATAGGAAATACATCGATATATCGACATCGAAGCAACATCGGTTTTAATACATCGATGTGATTCGATGTAGAAAAATAAAAATATCGATGTCCACAAACATCGGAGATTCCCAAAATCAAGTATGTACATATAGTAAATATATTACTGTCTTCATTATATATTTTATTAAACATCTACATAAGGATTACATGTATAGAACATTTAATTTTCATTTATTGCTCGTCTCCAGCACTTTTCAGGCAGAGATCCTAAAAATAGAAGCTTCGGAAGAACTTTACTAGAAAATCAGTTTCTAGCTTGATTAATGGTGACGCTTGCTTTAGAAAATAAACGCTTCGAAGGTACTGATGTACCGACAGGCGATAAAAATTGTCTAGCCAAAATATACAGATTTGCATAATAGTTTTGTATCTCCCCAAACTTGCAAGGGGATTTCATGCAAGTTTGATACAGGATTGCTCAAATATAATGATATTTCGTTTGATTGGTATTCAGTCTTCAGTATTTCATTTTTTTGACATTCTTGTCATACATTAGCGTTTTATGGACGGTCCAAATGTCCAATTCCACCTCCTCAGTTTCTTCATTTTCCGAGCTTGAACTAGTACGTGCTTCTTTTTCCTTCAGATCATTGATCAATGTATTTAAATATCTTATGGTTTTTGCTAAAACATTGGGCTGTTGATGATGGATGGATTTAAATCTGGGATCCAGTATCGTGCTTAATTATAGAAGATGGGCATGTTCTATCTCTCCAAATCTTTTTTTTAATTTCTGCTTCAAAAGCTGCCTTTAAACATTTGCCATTTGAGTGTTGCGGTTCAAGTTTTGCTAGGCTTTTTCTAAGATAATGAATTTGTTTAACCTATGGTAATTTGTTTTGTTATATATCGCTTGTATATATTTCTACCAAATTATTTCATATATAAACATCGAAAACAAGAACGATTACGATACTTCGATGCATCGGTCTTCATACATCGATGTCATGCCTCGATGTTTTCGCTTACGATATATCGATGTTTTTAATACATCGATGTATCATTGCCATCCCTAGGTGTGATTGTAAATACGTAGTGATGGGTTTCTTCTCTCACAGTACAAAAGGATCATTGGCATCTACTCGACCTAACATATCCTATTCTCAAGCGCGGATCCACCGTTGTGGGCACGATGGGCATGCCCACAACCCTAATAGACTTGTGACGTCACACTTTCACGGTCTATTAAGATTGATAGCCTGATGATATTATATCCTATGCCTTAATAAAATAAAAAAAATATGAGTGTGCTTAGGACCACCCTTTAGAAGTAAAACTTTTTTACCCAACAACTGCCGCAATCATTAAAATATTAATCAGCTAGCGATATGCAATTGATATAGTGGAGGTCTGTCGGATATATAGTACGCTTTCAGAAAAGTAAGGCCAACGACAGACGCAGGAAGTATAGTGACGAGCCTACCGAGGGACTTGATACTAGTACAATTTCAAAATATCAATATTTATGAATTCCTATTTACATTAAAACCTAAAAGCAAAGGTTTTATGATAACTGAAATATTTTCGATTGAAACTGGTCTAAAAATCGCGTAAAAACTGCATCAAGTGAGGTTCCATATGGCGTGGTACTTTTGTCAACATTGGGTCTGTTTAGACGCTTCGCTCCCAGGAACGTTTCTGACGAACTTTGCGAATGAAGGGAGAAGTTGGGTGGTAGCTCCCATCATCCCCACTTTCCCCTTCATCCACAACGTTCGGACCTAGTATCTAACAAAAAAATAATATTGAAATCGCCACTCAAAATCATGGGGATTTCGTTGAAGTTTTGACCTAATAAAATTGAACCTTCAGAAGTGGAGATTGTCATGTATGAATTCCATTATTTCGCGTAAAGTTTTATGCGGCGATACATAAATAACTCCCATCAAATTCATCTGTCCTTTTTCTGCCATAGATCTGCCTACACACATTTCATGGTGATTTATCGTGACTAAGCGATAGCGTTTAATTTAATTTGATATCCTTTGAAGTTGTAAAAGTTTCATCAAAATCGGTTCAGTAGTTTAAAGTCTACATGTGACATTGTAATGTGCAAACAAACACACATTTACTTTTGTAATTTTCGTGAACGAACAAACTAACATTTTACAGGTTCATTAATTTACCTACTAGTGTTTGAACTAAACACTGTACAAAGTCTTGGTCAGGGCGTCATATATATCATGAGCGAGCTCATACTCCGACTCGCACTTGGCCGATTTTCGAGTGGCTGTGACCACAACCTATTTTGAGGCCTGGATCCGCCCTTGCCTATTCTCTTCTATCCACCAAATCATGCTCACTACTAAATATTGTAGCAGGACATAACGGATTGTTTTTGTCGCTTAAAAAGAAATATCTAAAATTGCTCTAGAATTACATTCACCCAAATTGCCTTCTGTGAATAAAATGATCGTTGTTCTAGCGGTCGAAATACGAAAGCAAATCTTGATTCCAAATAGGACTTGTCAGTACGAAAAACTAAAAAAATTAATTAGCTTACAAACAAATGCATTAAACTACTACCAAAATTGCTAAACTCCAGTGTCAAAACACGGCACTCAATTATATTAATTCGATTTCTACCTTTCAATACCACAAATACTTAACGTTACAATAACTAACAATTAAAATGCCCTGTTAAGTACCGTTAGTTTCCTAGTCATGTTTTTCTATCTTAAAAACATTATAAAGTGCACCTATAAATTTCTTGCCGGTGAACATTCTATAAAAAGTGATTGCCGTCGATCTACATCTTGTTCCATACTTTTTTTGTAAGCCGAGCTTACATTCCAGTTCATGGAAACAGGCACACCACCGAGCACCAAGATCATTTCACAGGCAATACCTCTGTGCCACCTTTCCCCTTGGGCTAGCTTCGCTACCAAACAGTATTGATGGACGACCGACGATCTACATAAAGAATCCATGGCATCCGATAAAGAATCTGAGAATATATCAAAGAAGTTGAAGTCCAATGATGTCAGGTTTGTGTGCAGCGTGCCTATGCGCTATGCGAGATTATGTTTTACTACTAGATCCAATTGCACGGTTTCAGGTAGAAAAAAAAAGATCACAAGATCAATTTTTGCTTATTGAAACTTATTGTGAAATTCGTACAAAACCAACAAAGATGCCACTTCGCGTCTATCAAAATTCAAGCTAGAGACTATCTTAAGGCAGCACACAACACGAGCAGCAAAATCGTTGGTTGGACGCAGAGCAGTTACTGATCGTATCAAAGGTCACCTGTACTTTCTGCAACTGATTTATCGCCGGTGTATAACTATGTTTTTTTTCTTGGCATTCTGATTGCGAATTGTGGGAAAGAACAAGTTTCCCTAGACGCGTATGTCTTGATCTAATTTTTTTATTCTCGTGCGATCGTGTTTATTAAAGGGAAAATTGCGCTCCAGACACACGTTCCCGACATTCCGACATTTCCTTATTTGTCCATAAAATTTCGAGCTCTAGATTTTCGAATTTTTTTAAGGCTCCGCAAGTTGGGAGTGTGCAGTTGCAACATGAAACTGCCCAGCAATGCAGGCATTTTTCTCGTCATCAACTATGGTAATTTGCGTTAAAAGCTTGACGATTTGTTTCATGACCAAATTTTGCCCCCAATAAAACATTATTGCAACATTCCAAATTTGGTCAACTTCCAGCCATATTCATCCACATGGGCGCCACTGTATTGATGCAGAAAAACATCATGTTCCTTTCTTCAAAACCTTGACTCGATGCCGTTGAAGAATTAATTTTGATCTGCCATTTTTTAATGAAAATTGTTAATAATGTTTATTTTTTTTATTTTCCAGTCAACACCCGTCGGAACAACGATTTTCCGTAATATACAAGCTGTTGACAAGGATGCCGGAGTCAATGGTCTTGTGGAGTATTTTCTTGTTGAAGGATCTGGGAACACGACCAACGACGATAAATTGACTACCGCAGATGGTTATGGGACATTCGAGATTGCGTTTCCTCATCAGGGCCAGGTTAGTATCTGATTATGGATCATTCAACATATTCGCAATAAAAAACTCAATATTGGTAATTTCTGCTTCTCTTTATGATTTTATCTTTCTCATTTATCATTCTCCCATGGTGTACAAGTGTATGGCGGCAGTATCTGGTACACAAACATTGTGCGGCGATCGCAATTGATTTGTTGGATAACTTTTGAAGCGATCGATTCATGATGATCCATAAAAACATGAAGGAAATTGGCTCAGATTGATGCAATAAAGCTTGGACAGATCATTTCCTAAAGAATTTGTTGATGTGGTTTTTGATAAATTGTAATCATTCCACAATTTGATATTAATGGCATTATTTATATAAGGGATCTTGTATTCATTACAGCAACTTTGTTTTGCAATGCTGTTGGCATTTTTTTCATACTGCTTGTAAAAATAAACGCGATGGTGTTTATGGACTTTGAGAAAGATGCTCCTAATTTTCTTGAAGTTGATTATTTTGATTTATGGTATTGTATATGTCGAATTAATAGCAAAATGTGAATGCAGAAAAATTAATTTAAAGAGGAGTTCTGGGAAATATGGGTGCGCACTGTGTGATTGGATCGATCGTTCTGATCGTGTAGAGTTTGTTACGTGGCTTTACCTAAAACTTGTAAATTAAGATTACATGCGGTCGCTACAATGCAAAACTGTTATGTTTTAAAATTATTTTTTCTACGCCTCTGTTAGAATACAGGCATTCTGATATTACTTTTAGTTACGGAATTAGCAGCATTCCACAACCCGTGTGGAATATTCATTCCATCAGTTGTTATGGAATGCCTACTAGTGGCGACATCTGTTCCTCGTAATCCAAGAATATGATTTATTAATTAAAGAAAAAAAAGATTTATTAATTAAAGAAAAAAGGATTGTTTCAATAAATAAACAATCAATGATGTTCTGCTAGAATATTTTGGCTTTAAATAAACTATTCAATTATTAAATTGCAGAAAATAATAGAATTTTTTTATTAAATTTTGCGGCGGCCATCTATTAATAAATTATTAAATTACAAAATTGTTAACTCCCTACTAATATGTTATTTAGTGTGCCTTATACATTATATTTTTGACAGTAGCTTTACATTAGGTATGTTTTTATTTACAAAATATTAATAAAAACTAATTAGAGGCGTAGAAAAAGTATAGTCTACAACGCGTTTTGAATGGCATATTCCGCACTCGTGGACCACCATCATCCATCCAGCCGATGGCGCTACATCCCAAATCGAGCCTTGGCCATTTCTTCATATTTCACAGAGTGACATCACAAGGTCTATCCATCTCGTCCTGGGTCTGCCTACTGGTATATTTCCTCAAGAAGTCGGTGGAAAACAGATTTGCGTCTCATCATTTAATGCTACACGAGGCTGCCTTCAGCTTAGAATAGTATATTCTGTAACAAGTTTGCAATGATGCATATTCCGCACAAGTGGAAGTTTGGCACACGAGCCGAAGGCGAGGGTGGCGGTCCACGAGTGCGGAATATGCTATTCGAAACGTGTTGCAGACTATACTTTTTCTACGCCTTTAATTAGTTTTTATTAATATTTTGTAAAGAAAAACGTACCTTCTGTAAAGCTAATGTCAAAAATATAATATATAAGGCACAGCAAGATATTTTAACGCTAAATAACATATTAGTAGGGAGTGTTCATTCATAACAATTTTGTAATTTAATAATTCGTCAATAGATGACCGCCGCAAAATTTATTAAAAAAATGCTATTATTTTCTGCAATTTAATAATTGAATAGTTTATTTAAAACTAAATGTTTCTAGCGGAACATCATTGATTGTTTATTATTAAAACAATCCTTTTCTTTCTTTAATTAATAATTCTTTTTTTTCTTTAATTAATAAATCGTATTCTTGGATTACGACGAACAGATGTCGCCAATAGTAGTCATTCCATAACAAGTGATGGAATGAATATTGCACACGGCTGTGGAATGCTACTAATTCCGTAACTAAAAGTAATATCAGAATGCCTGTATTCTAACAGAGGCGTAGAAAATAATTATTTATCCTAAAAATTCTTTCGTTAAAGTTTCGCCATGTGCGTCCTTCTTTCCTCCTCTTCTCTCGTTTCTTTCCTATTAAACCGGGTGTTTAGTACTTCTTGAGTCTCCGTGTAGCACCCCACATTGGGATGAGAATCGGAAGCAGAATATGGAAAAGAAGAAACCCCAAGGAAAGAACATTTAACGTACGTACGTATTTCACGAAGAAAACTAAAAAGATTATGTAGAAGTAATAAATAGTACAGTGACAAATGCAAATGACGACAACGCCGAAGGCATAGAAGTAAATGGAATAACTTGAAACGCTCTAGGATACGAACCCGTGAACGAAGAAATGACAGGTTTGACAATGAAGTCTTTACTCATTCTGACCGAGGGCAGAGGACTTGAGGCAACCGCCTGACAGGCCGAGGACTGCGGTGATTCCCCACAGACACACAGGAGAAGACGACAGTTTAGAGTAGCAGGTTGTTAATTCAAGTGTAAAAATGTCCCCGGCCTCAACGAAAACTTTAATCTGGATAGAAGTTCAGATCTTCAGGCCCGCACTGATGATAAATGCTCACATACATAAAGGATTTTGTCTGTTTTCCTGGTCTGCGGGTCACGACCTACCGGCGGCGGTGATACTTGGTCTCAAGGCGAGAAAACTTCAGGCCACGGCTTGCCGAAGGCCTGTAAGTGAATGGGGGCCTTAACGCAGAAAAAAATGTATCGTGTCAAGCAATGATATAGAAAACGCTGGAGACATACAGCGAAGGAAATGGAGTACTGGGAAAACTAAATATTAAAAATATAACAAGCGAATAACCGAAACTATATGTTAGCAAACTATTTAAAAAAGTAAACGAGCAACGAATCGGTTTCAAGCCCAGAATAACAATGTATTAAAATAAGAATGGGGGAGATCCTGATTACCAAAGAACTAGTTCTAACAAGATGGTGTGAACATTTCAAAGATCTGCTAGGCTCAGGTGTGGAGCAAACCATAGCAAAAAATGTAGAACTAGCAGAAGAACTAGCCATCTTTATGGAGTGTGGGCATTTTGGGCCCTATACATAAAAAGGAGTAGAGCTAAACTGCCGTAATTCTAGAGGCATATAAAGTATTGTTAAATATTTTATACGTTAAACTTCAGCCTTACGGAGAAGCAGCTCTGGAAAATTATCAAAGCGGCTTCCGCTCCGAAGATCTACTACAGACCATATTTTTACTCTTAGGTAGGTTCTAGAGAAGGCAAGTGAATTCAATATAAACATACCTTCCCTATTCATGGACTTCAGAAACGCATATGACAAATTGGAGATGCCCTGTCGTGCTTACTATTTAACGTTGCTATGGAAAAAGTGATGAGACGCAGAAATTCACACCGCGGGTAGTATTTTCAACAATATATAGTAATACTAGCTAGCCAGATCCACCATAGCGATGAAAGAGGTAATGAAGAGAAAACGAGATATATTTACATCTCCAAAAGACGGAATGATCGCCAGAATATGACAATTGACACATTCAACAACGAAGGAGTAAAAGTATTCATACTTAGGGACGCATATTTCAAAAGATAACGACAAGACAGTAGAAGTCAAAATGAGATTGGCGCTGAGAAATAGAATAGTAGCATAGCTATGCCGCTACGAGCTCAGTGACGTCATCGGTTTTGGGATCGGGTGTGACCTTCATTCGGGACCAGAACTTGTTTGGTGAGTTTGTTTGCTGAGCTTTGAATGTGAGCGCCACCTGTGTGAAACTAGTTCAACTTCGCTGTAGTGTGTCTTGGGTGGGCTTTCATTTAGGGAGGAGCCTTGATTGGGAATCGTTGGTGTTGGGTGGGATCTCGTTGGGAAATTTGATGGAGATTCCAAATCTTGGATGTGTCTTGGATGTAGGTAGCGGGTTCAGATGGTGCTTAGGCTGAACTTTGAAATTTTATTGCAAGGATAGATATTTTTGCATACTTTTAGAGATTTACCAAAAATGTTAGGCAATGTTTTTTGCATACTTTTAGGTCTGCCTTGGATTTGGTTGGGCTTTGTGCTTTAGAAATTGGCTTCAGCTAGGTTTCGGGACTGGGCGGCTGCGGTTTAGAGTACAATTTATTAAACTACAGCATTTAGGTTAAGCTTTAGTTGGAGGGTTCTAGGGTAGTGTAAAAAATTCTCGAGATATTGCCATTTTTTTATTTTTGCTAATAATAGTACTAGGCTAGTCCTAGTGTATACGATAGGAGGTGTAAAATTTTCACCAGCAATCGGGTACAACCAACAGTTCTCGAGATATTGGCAATTTTTATTTTTGTTAATATGCAAAAAAAAAAACAATCTGCTACGATATCTTTAACAGAATCGACGGTGCCCACTGCCTCTCAGGAGAGTTTCCTTGCAAACTCCTAAAGTAAGAGTTGGTTGATATACTTGTATGATAATAAATATGTGACATTAGTAGGGGAAGATATCGACCTTTTGGTGATTTTGATTAGCCTGCGTAGACCTAATAAAACGAAAGTCTTCTTTTTAAAACAAGAAAGGGAAGTCTGTCTCAAATCCTCTACAATACTCATCTTGCCGCTGACAAAACCCTATCAGAACATATATTGCTCCTGCATGCGATATGTGGTTCTGGCCCTACTTCTGCTATGTTTAATCAGAGGAAATTGAAATTATAGAAGAACAATGATTTGCAAGCAGTCATTTATAATTTCATGGGTCTGTATGGGAAAAGATATGAGACTAACCTGAACAATTTAAGATACAGGCAATAAGTAGCTCTATGGTACAAAAGTAACACCAACAGGCATTGCCCGGAATGAAGGTATCTACCTCCAACCTTCGAAGACATATTTTCTATCGTTGAAGTTCGCCCGTTCATTCCGGGCAAAAGCCTTGTACAAGCTCGGCAAGCTCATCAAAAAATTGAGAGGGTAGGGGCTAAAGGTGCAACGCCAATGTACGCTTTGCTTGCTTGAACTTGGTGAGCTTTGTAGAGCTTTTGAAATTTTATATGTGAAAGCTGTGCCTTAACCGCTTTGACATTTGGTTTTGTCCCAAAGTAAAGCATTGGTTTATTTGATATGCCAAAGCAAAGCAAGGCAACAAAGCGTACATTGGAGTTCCACCTTAAGTTCGTAACGCAAAAATTCTCGCAGCTATTCATCTGAATGTTTCACGATGGTCATTCATTGATGATGGGTGGATTGATGACTACAGCTCTGTGCTATATAGGAATAGAGCTGTTCATGCTGTTCGCTTCGTTTGAATTTACCTGCTTGAAAATCACCACCAAGAATGCGCTGTATTACTTTCATGTCCAAATACTCTGGTCTGCGACAAAAGATGTACTTAGTGACATTGGGCAGTAGTCTCTGGGATAGGAGTATGCTCGTGGAGCGAATTAAACAACTTATGTGCGTCAATGTTGTTTCGCCTTTGCAAAGTATTTCTGCTGTCAACGTGTTGTTCTGACGTTGCCAGTTCCACTTCCGTTAAGTGCTTAATCTCTTGGCACACATTATGCAGTGCTATCATTCCTTGCGTCACGACGCGTGCAGTTATTTCGCCGCCATGAATGAGACCACCACTTGTCTTCATTAACTTCATTGGAGTTTGTTCAATCATCACATTGCTCCAGGTGCCACACCACAGTTTGTCACTCCTGCAAATTCACGAATTGACAACCTTTAATAATATACTACACAGCCTATTCTGAACTCCGCTGGAATTGATTCCATTTTATTTTCTTACATTTTATTCTACCGATGTATGAAAATTCCAGCGGCGTTCAGAATAGGCCTGATAGTTTTGGAGTGGAAAAAGTGGGTTTTTGCGTAGAAAACCAAAATGCGCTTGTACCCGGACGATTCGAAGGAAGTTTGTAAGAAATTTTAATGCACTTTCATTTTGAATAGTAAGGTTATGTAAGAAAAGCTGATCTTTTCCCAGTGATAAGCAAGAAACATAAAAAATGACATGTTTTACGTGTTTTTGCTTTTTTTCAATGTTTCGTCACTAAATTTTGTTAGCAATATGGATTCAGCACCCAAAAAAAACATATAAAATGAAAGAGATCAAAACTCCCTTCACTACGCCCCTGAGTTCGTCTAATCTACGAAAATTCACCATTTTCACAATAAACTGTTTTCAAGTTACTTTTCAAGTAGGGAAAATCGCATGTACTTACTTTTGGAAGTAGATGTGTAGTTTGTGTTATTGTTTTGTTTGTTAGTCATCTCATTCATTCCTCGCCTAGGCCATCGCTGTGGAAATGTAATGCCTTTTTTGTACTGGGTGGAAGTACTTGACTGCTTCTGCAGAATGGCTTCAAAAGTACTTTTTCAAGTATTTCCACTGCCCACTGGCAAATAACACTCACAAATAAACAAATTACAGAAAGGAACAATGATGATGAAACTATCCTTATGCTTACAGGTATTAAAGACCTTTGATTAGGCCTCGTAAATGAAGTAGATAAAAGCAACCAATCTCCGTCTGATTCATTAGTGTCAGTAACAAGCATACAAACGTAGAAAATTAACACCTTCATTTTACAATAAACTACGAAACTATAAATTTAATAACCTTAAAATTCGTGAATGTATTTGAAAATTAACACTGAATATTTATGTTTATCATTTTCAGGTTACAGTTACTAAAACATTAGACTACGAACGTATCCAGCGTTACTATCTAACAATAGTCGCTCAGGTGAGTAAACTTTAAACTTTAAACTTATCTTCTACCTGATGATTTGCATATAAAAGCATTCAACGGTCATAAATGCAGGTACAGAAGCACATTTACGTATACCTTTCGGCGTAAATGTGCAGCAGTCAGAATGTTAATTGCTTATCCCTCTTTCACATTAACATAAAGCCGCGAACTTTATGAGTTAATTCTGAAGACGCGATTGCGACAGACTGTTTCATGCAAGAAAATAATAATGGATTATTTCCCAAGACATGGCAATGTGCATCGTTTGCTAATTTACCTTACATTTGCTGACAGATCGCGCAATTGTCAGTGAGACTTGATGACATTGTAACTTTGTGAGACACCTGTAATATTTTCTTAAATCAAGGTAATGTAGCGCACGTAAAGATGCCCGAAACCGGAACAGCAAAGCCACAAAATTGATATCGCTTTCACCCAAATCTAATCGAATAGATATCACCGATCGAATGAAAGGTCTTCGGCAAATACTCATATCGACAAGCAATTACTCATTCCAGGGGCTTTCAACGTCAAATATCGAGTCTGGAGCAGTTTAAGGTGTTGTAATGATGCCTAATTCCCATGCATGGTATCTCAGGTAGCAATGAAGGTCACTGCAGATACAATCGATGCCGTGTCTACATGCCCACACTCGATACTCGAAAATACCTTTTCAAGTGGAAATCGAATCTTCACATCCACTCGTCGTCTCGTCTCCATCTTTCTATAGCTGACTACGTCGTCGACGTCGTCTATTCGAGCACGATCGAACCGAATCCCAATTCACTCCGTGGAAGCTAGGGTTCGAATGGGTCAAGAGAAAGTTTAAAGCTGACTTCAATTACTGCTGGTTGAAGGAGCGCTCAGGTGCTCGATTGTAGGCGGATTTTCTTCATTGTGATTTCAGAAATGTTCGATTTTGACAAGTGTGAGCTTAGCTATCGTTTAACAACATAAAAGTGGAAAGTTAAAGAAATGAAATTATTATTTCGTTGTGGTTAGTGTTTGCCCAGCGATTATTTTATTCCGGAGCAATCGATAATAAATGGATCAAATGCAGCAATTGCGCAAACAAGCAGTCCGGTTGCCGTACCTCTTTCAAAGTATTTCATATTACTTTAACACAATGACGTGTTGTACAATAACAAAACAAAGAAAATTTTAATTCTAACCTTTTGGACGTTTTTTATGAAACACTTTCATAAATTGTGTTTTTATCAAAATCTGCTTCGGTTTTTTATTTATTACCAATCATTATCGTTACATTTTACATAACTATCCGAGTAATCTACGTAAGCTTCTCATCCGTATCGAAACCCGAGACTGGAAGAAATTCGGCAGGTCCTAAGAACGAGAATCTGCGCACACCTGAAATTAATGATGAAATGAAAATCTCTCGACACTCAGAAAGGTAAAACTAGCAAGATCTTCAATGGGTCCTTTAAACATGGCTTTTGGCAGCCCTATAATGACTATCTAAATCTTTACAAGAAAGCCGTGACCTCAGCGAAGAAAACCACCTGTCAGGGGTACTACCAATCTATCGAGAGCTACGAAAGTCTGAGCTTAGGTATAACTCTTTATACTAACAGTCCGTCATCTCGTTCACGTCATGGTGCAACGTCCAGCAGTAAGCTTAGGTTGATATGATATGATATGATACGTTAAGGGTAGCTGGAGGATGCATGAAGAGGAGGCTGTGTGAACAGTTTGACCAGAAGTTGATTTGATTACCGATCACCAATCACCAATGAGCTGTGTGAAAAATGTTCCACAGTAGAGTTGATCTATTTACAAACGAACTTCTATACCTTCCCAGTTGGGAACAGAATGCATTTAGAATGGATTCAGAATTGATTCCAGAACATTGGAAGTGATTCCACTTTAGATTCAAAGACATGTAGAGAACCGATTCTTTTTGCATTGGGATGTCATAGGACGGAACCAATTCATTCCTCTCTGCATTCCCTAGAATCGGTTCGGAATTGATTCCTTAGAATTGATTGGAAATTTTTTTACGCTTAGCAACGAACTGGGAATACATTCGATTCCCTTCTCCATTCCACAGAATCAGAAAAGGAATCAATTGGTTCCTTCGGAATGCATTCTGAATCAATTCTTCTGGAATGGGTTCTTCTTTTCCCAACTGGATTAGGTTACGCGAAAAAGAGAGCTGTATGAATGTGAACCGAACAAGTCTTATATTGCGGGAAAAATATTGTCCTACAGATAGGAAGGGGCAAGCATTTCAATGGAACAGTTGCTTTTGTAATAGCGATAACATATTGTCAGGGTTGCTACATTCTCCCGGTCGCTCAATGGGTCTATGGAACAGCAAAAGTTAAATACCGTCACGGTATACAGAAACAAGGTAATGTAAAAGACTGAATATCGTAGAATATCGTATTAGTGCGACGTCACTCGGCAAGTCTTCCCCATACAAAATCGAAATTGTTGTTGTTGTTTTCTGTATTAACTTGCCGGGTGACGTCGGCTTTTTCTACGATATTCGAGCTGTCAGTCTCTTTTACACTACCTTGTTTCTGTATACCGTGGTATACCGTGATATCCCCGATATCCCAATATCGTGCCAGTTGACGTCCGAGTCGCATGCGAGCTGCTGCTTGTGGCTGCTGCTGTCTTCTCATGTCGTATGCCAAAGGCACTTTGTGTCGCTGGGTCAGCGGATTAAGTAATAATCTGGGACTTTTAACAGAGGGTGCTGTCAATAATGCACGTTGCACGAGCAATTGACTTTGTTGCTCTTGCACACAAGTCAATAAATCAAAGCGCTTTTCGTCAGAAGTTCAATAATGCAGTGTGCGGTTGCAAACGTTTTAGACACTGTGCGAGGAATAAAAATCAAGCTGTCATTTTACAGAATCAGTTGTATGCCCGCAAAATGAGCTAGAAAAAGTTGTTGATACCTCAAAAAAAGAAATGAGGTAAATAAAGCCTGAGTGCTTAGTAAATACTTTATTTTTGTTATTTATATTTTGACCTAATAACTTATGAGGATTATGGTCAATTTTATCAGATCAGTCATCCATGCAAATGGTTTGTCTGACGTTAGGGTGATTGTATGTGCAGAATCAAATAAGCATTGCACAGTGCATTATTGACAGCACCCAGAATAAAATAAAAACATGGGGCGCATTTGAAATATTTTTTTTTGGTGGACTTGGAAACACATTTTACTAGACAAGTCGTCCTTAGTTAATTATACAGTCGTTATTCAGGGGTGGAAGCACGTAAGTCGTTTCAATCGACCTCTTCATACAAAAATTCAGAATTTTTGTATGAAGAGGTCGATTGAAACGACTTACGTGCTTTCACCCCAGGTTTTTATGCACCCCATGTTTTTATTGTAGTCTGTAAAGATTATTACTTAATCCGCTGAAGCAGCGACACAAAGTTGGCATACGACATGAAAAGACAGCACTGCTACTATTTCTTACCAGACGTCAGAATCTCAAGAACTTTTGTGTTCTAATTATTTTCTAGTTTTTGGTACAGCTTATGAATTAAAATAAAACCATTTGACTTCAAAGTTGTTTTACCTATTTTTATTGTATTCCTTTTAGTCTTAATTCACTCATTTTTGGATTTTACTTTTTACAAAATTCTGGTGACGTGTTTTGTTATGCATACCATATTGCCAGCGCCATTTTGAATTTTCTAATATTGACAACAAATTGACCTTAAACACCTCCAAATAGCGATTTTCGGTGAAATCGAATCGTAATTGCCAAAATCGTACCGTCATATTGGCGCCGCCATTTTTAATTTTGAAATTTTGGCCACAGACTTGCCATTTGTGACCTTAAACCCCCCGATACCGATTTCAAATGGATTCAGAACACATTTGCAAAATTCATCCGCCATATTGTCACCGCCATTTTGAATTTTCAAATTTTGCCCACAGAATCGTCATTTGTGGCCCTAAAAACCCCCCGATACCGATGTTCAATGGAATCGGAAAACAAATGCAAAATTGGCCCGCCATCTTGGAACCGCCATCTTGATTTTTTTACAAAATTGTCAGATTGCATTGTCACGGGAACTCAATGTGTATGCAAAATTTCATAAGAATCGGTTGAGTAGAAGTAGTTGAAAAAGCTGTCGCAAGATTTGAAGATTTTAGTTTTTTCCCCGGGCAAAAAAGTGCTCAACGTGCCTACAGAAGTTTTCACTTCAAAAATGAGGCTATCAGTGCAAAAGTGGTGTAACCCTAGGCGATGTAAACCACCGGTGTAGTCAGCTTACACCCTTTTCTCTATTACTTCGCTATATTTGTTCTGTTCAACAGTTATATAAAGTTATGTTTTTGGAAGGCAAAAAGTACCTTACTTCACTATTGTATTGAAAGTTCATTATGTAAGCAGATTAAATTGTAGGTTACACCACTTTTGCGCTGATAGCCTCAAATCTTGTAGTAACTCGCTTGCGAGGTACTGACTCACACGCACATGACAGTAACTCGTATGATGCGTTCATACGGTGCGAGTAGCTGCACTGCAGTAACTGACTAGGCCCGCTCGCGTGCTAACTCGTACTGTGTAACCCCGGCATTATTTTTAAATATACACCGAGTTAACTTCGCCCATTCGCTTTTTTTAAGATAATTCTATTAAGACTCCTCGAGCTGAATCGCCTTTTTCTTATTTTCTTGCTACGTCGCGATAATGGATCAGCTCTAATCTACCTGGCCTTTCCCTCTTCTTCTCGGCTTCGGCTTCTTCCAGCCCCAACTTCCCGTGTATGGCCTTCAACGTCGCTTCCACTTTCCTCTACCCATGCTCGCTCCTCATCATGTGTCCTTGAATGTTTTCGGTGTTGGTGAAGCCTCGGCCTATGTTCACCGAATCTCACACAATAAAAGAAGACGTTATCCTGGATACCTGTACATGCCGGGCACAGCGATGAGTCATCGAGCTCGAAACGATGGAGGTATTTCCTATACCCTCCATATTATATACTCAAGAACTACGTGAGGTCGTCATTCACTTTCCCACGCTCCCTCATAGCTCATCTCTCCACGTTTGCGATAAGCCTGTGGTTTCCACCGACCCTTTACAGACTCGTCCCATTTCCCTTGCCATTCCCTTACGGACCCGCAATACGTCTTCTGCCGCTGCACCGTGTTTAGCTCCTCTCTAACATATTCTGGATCATAGAGACGCACGCTACATCGTTGCACGTGGTCCTGTTGGCGCAGAAGGAGAAGAGCGATTATTCAGTACGCGGCACTACATTTTTTGCTGTTAGCCGTTCTGTTCAACGCTGCTGGAATGAACTAACTAATCTCGCCATCAGCCGGTCACGACTCGGTCTAGGGCCTCCAATAGTGTTCTTAGGGCTATGGCCTCCAAGTGTGCTTTAAAAGTTTAGCCTGCGGTGGAACATCACTCCCAGGTACCTTAGAGCGGGCTGTGAGTGAATGATCTGTTTCCATACCTTGATCCTTACGGACACTGGTTTTCACCGCGAACTCGATCAAAACTGCTCCTTTCGGCAGGCGTAGCCTGAACACATCATTATACATTGTCATCCACAAGAGAGGGCCCAGGACGGATCCCTGAGGAACTCCGTATGTTTTTCTGTACACCGTCGGCTCATCTTCCGATTCACAATGACGTGCCCTACCTTGTTTGCTTTTTAGGTAAAATGTCAAATAACAGTTTCGGAAGGGCTGTGTTTGTCTGACTACCCACGCGGGCCCAATATGATCCGCCGGCACCGCACAGGCTGTTGTCTGGCCAAGTAACAGAGCAGATATTTCTATTTTCTCTAATGGAAACAACAATTAATAAAAAGCATATGGAAGATCTAGAATCATATCAATTATTGGATGACAATCAGTATGGCTGTAGACCAAATAGATCTACTGGCGACCTTCTTTTCAAATCGCCTCGACCAAAGCATTGATCACTTTGGTGGGTATGGTCTGGTTGCTCTAGATATCTCCAAGGCATTTGAGAGAGAATGACACCCTGCTCTGTTGACTGATTCCAGCTCTAGCGCCCAAAACAATCTAGCTAGACTAACGGGTTAATCAACTCTTAGCATCCTAGACCCAACATACACCGAGGATTTGCGTTAAAATGACCAAATCGCAAGTATCACATTCCCCGGCTCTGCCTTGTATAGAACCCCTTTATACGGTCTGGTTCTCAAAAGCCGGTGATTGCGCCATTTACTTCTCACCTAAATCATGGAGTTAACTGGAATGTAGCAATCCTAGTAATATTTTACCATTACTATCACAGTGAAGTAAAATAGCTTTCTGCTTCTACGGCAATGTTTCTCCCTCAACAAAAAATTAGCGCGATCTTCTCCCTACCACAGGCTGCAGCCCTCTTTTTCATACGCCTACAGTCTAGAAATTCGTTTACAATCTTCCACAGTCAGTACTTCTGAAGTGTCTTCTATCTTCTCGTCAACCACTCCTAGACCCTATCATATCCTTCATCTATCCTTCGAGCTACTACAGGACATTGGACGGACTCGTAGTACCTACAAAGGGCGACTTATAGGCTCAGACTACAACAGGCTTCTTCATCGTAAACTACAAAAGATAACAACTTGTCTTTGTTATTTGTGATTTGAGGTAGTAAAAAGTAATATAGTGTAAAGTTGAAGCCATCTTAAAAAGAGGTGATAAGGCAATATTGTTTTAGTCTGGTTTTATAGCACCTGCCATTTCTACATGGATTGGCAATTGTAGGACATTACACAATAATCTAAAGTGACTCTTCTTGACATTTCTTATACATTCCCAATCTTCATTTTTAATAAAAGATCGATGCGTAATGGTGGTCCACGCATCTTCCCAAAATATCCGAAGTAACCGTCATCACCTCCTCTGACATGGTATAACACATACTACACTTCATCCCAAAAAGGTGACAAAATAATAATTAATAGTAAAAGGTCAGAGCCGGCAATTAGCCGAGTCCCAAAAGCGCCTACAACGCCGATTAGCCTACTGCTCCGTCGCGTCCAAAATAGGATTGCAGTCGATCCATGTGACACCTCAGTCTGGCCTTAGCATTCACAGCACGCTTCTACGTTTGCACGATCGCGGCGCGGACGATGCCTCTTGTTTTACTTTTTATGTGGCGACTGGAGCAATGGCGATGGGCCGATATTAATCTCCGCATTTGCAAGAATGCCCACGCGCCCACCTCTGGCTGGCACTCGGCAGACTCGTCCAGGTAGCGCAGGTAAAAAAAAAGTGTCAGCGTGATTTTATGGATTTATTTGAACTCTTTTTTTCGACATCTTTTTTGTGTGCTTAGGTATTTTTATTTTTCATTTCGATGATTTAAATTCGCGACTGCACTCGAAACAGTGCACTTCTGCATTTCTGCATGCAGCATGACTAGGACATGTGTTCAATTGACGCCAAACGAAAAGCCCCTCTCCCAGGCTCTAGCCGCGGACTTAAGCATGGCTTCTTGTTGCTCTATGCTGAATACTTACCTCTCCGCTAAGACATCGCCGTGGTGTTGATAATTTGCATATAATTTGTAAATAAATCTCCCCGCGATGTATGACAAGAATTTCCCTCGTTACCAATGAAGCTCACCTCGTCCCCGACGACTGTTGGTATTTCTTTGGCATTTTTTATGGGACTGCGAAATGTTTTGTTTCTTTTTCGTTTTTGTATTAATTTTATTGATGAAAATTTTAATCTACCTTTCACACCTGCGGACGTGATGATGGCGGATCGTTAAGTAAGTTTCAGGAATCATTGCGACTTGTAGTGTTTAATTGCTGTGCTGTTGGTTCATTAGTTTCATGTTATCGAGCTTATGCGCCGTACATGTGCAAATCCAGAGTGTGGGTGTCGGAATTATATTGGCTTAGCGAGTTTTTTATTTCAAAATATTGATCGCGATTGGAGTTTATAGAAGTAATTTTTTATATTAATGTAATGTACAACTCTTGGTCTTAGTAGAATATTCACCGCCGATATTAAGTGTATAAACAACGAAATTGGTGTAGTGGTTGGAAAGAATAGACCAGCTCGTTAGCCTAGGGCTTAGGTCGCCCGATTACCATTCCAGCGGTCCGTGGTTCGAACCCAGCCCTCGGCAAGTATTTTCGTTTTTCCAGTTTTCCGACCTAGACAACTTTCCTTCCTTCTTTTCTTCCCTCTTTACAAAAGGTTCCTGCCTTTTCTTCTGCCATCGCCTCTAAGCAAAGTCAACTCCTGTACGATCACCGAGGTCAGCGTTCTGACATAGTAGTATTGGATGGGGAACTGATGCAATAAAATCACGTGTTGGCGTTGTATTTCACTCCTCTCTCCGACTAGAACTTGGCCGACATTACACTTAATGATAGAACCGTCGACAGCACAAAGATGAATTAGGCCTAAGCGCCAGTCTTTCATATAAAAAACGGAATTGAGAAGCGGAGACGTCCTAAACAAGTTTAATCTACGGATAATGACCAATGGCAGGCCATCTGAACAGGGGTCTATCTAGAGACCACCAACAGTTAGTTCATTGTCCTTCACCATCCGGCTAGTATCTCTCAAGCGGAAGTACTGGCAAACAAGGATTTATCATTGGAATTTTTATAGATGTTAAAGCACTATAAGAGATCTAGATTTATGTGATGATACACTCCAAGCTGGTTAAGCGATGCAAGGCGAAGCTAGATAGGCTCGGTAAAAAGCATAACGTGGCTCTCCTCCTCCTCCTCCTCCTCATAACGTCACCTCCTATACCCAGGAGCTCCGCTCACTCAATGGCCAGGGTTTCCTCAGAACTTGTTGGGTGTTCCTATATGTGTGTCCGACAACTTGATGTTAACAAATCTAGTGGCGCTGACAATGGACCCCTATCGTCCCCTCATAAACCCAAACCTATTCTACCCTTTTAGCTTACCACTAGATATTGCACCATGACGTGACCAACTCCGGGACTCGAAGATTGAGATGGTTAGCAGCCCAATAGGCGGGATCAAAAATGCTATTTTTGACTACCAGCTGCTGATAGCCAGGTAAAGATAATGCGCAAAGGAGACATGCATTATCTCTGGGCGACTTGGAATATTTACAGCAAAGGAAGAACTATAGACTTCCTAAACAGATCCCAAAGATACTGCCAGAATTACAGCAATCATCACCGAGGCACACGTTGACAAGCTGATTATCCCACGCAACGTGGCCGTGGTAGCTGTAAGGAGACGTACAAGAGACTTCCTGTGTAAATGCCCGGCTCTAGCCAAAGCCATTAGCAAACACTATGCAGTTATGTTCTGGAAGACTAAAAAGAGGACAGGTCGAAGCCCTGATAAGCTTCCTAGACTCCACGGGGTGGCTTTAAAGATCCACCACAGTCTATTAAACCACCATGTAACCTAGGTACACAAGTTTGTCCCATCAAAACGGCCCGCAAAAGCGCTAATTGAGCCTCCGGTCGCACTGAAGGGAACCCTACCCCCAAAACTAACAATCGCGACCAACTACTCGCTGCAGATCGATTTTCATGTATTTTTAAACCAGCAGTGAACGGATGAATGCTGGAACTGCAGAACAACCCGAAAAGCTCTTGATATGTCCAAAATCTTTTCAATGTTTCCTCAATCGCTAACTCCTCTTTCTAACGGTTGTAGTATGATTTCTCGGCATCTGTGTATCTACGACTAAAATATCAGATCATCCGAGTAAAAATAAGACTCGGCACTTACCATGAAACAGGCACCGTACGCCTGAGTAATATTTTTCCAAATGCAGCCCGCTACATGCACATACCAATAAAGGACGCAGAGAACAGTCGAAACGAAGCACGGTACCCTCACACTTTTTTAGACCAAAGGGAGCAAAATTGGGGGTTTAAAAATTGCATATGACGAAGAAAACGGGCAATTATTTGGGTGACCATAAAGAGTGCCATTAACATACTCAGTGGACCGGTTCTAGTTCGATTGCACAGGTCAAGCAGAATTGGACGTGGTTTGTACTTGGTTGGAGGACCGCTTGGTAAAACGACACTCGCGTTTGGAATTACGAATACTTTTATACTTTTTTATTTTTTTATACTTTTCAAAAAATTAACCAACAAATTTTTTTTTACTCGGGAGGTCCTGAATTTCCAGCGTGGAGTAGAACACTTGCTAATCCGCTTAAACTTTCGTCGGTATGTGCCTCATTCCTTTTATTTGGACCATATAGCTTTTTTATGTGAGATATTGGGTCCAACAGTAATGCGGCAACTTCTTGGCCTATTGTACTACACCCCTCTACCTCATACTGTAAGCCAAGCCCGCCTAGTGGCTTGTCGCTTAGACTTGACTTCTCAAGCAAGGTATCCTGGAGCTCCCCAGTTCCAGTCCGGGCTTCTTTGCCTTGGCTCTCTGGTAGGTTCTAAAACTTTTTTTTCTTTTTTTTACGAGGGAGTGATGAGAATCTTACATCGGTCAAGCAGCAGGGAATGTGTGCGACCGTCTGTCTAAAGCTTCCATGCCTATGACAGGAGACTACGCTGGGGGTACGTACCCAGACGGCTGTTTCAGATTCCTACTGACTAAACTCACCCACCCTTTTTTGCATGACGTTCAAACCCAGACCGGTACGAGTCGTTAAGGCATTACTTACTTCAGTCTGGCGTCATCAGGATGACCCTGAAAAACAAAGGGATCCCTCCAAGGTGCTCACCAGAGTCCGAACAGTCTAGCCATCTGGCTACCTAGATGCTACCTCTCCTTGCATTTCTTTGACTTTCTCTGTTTCTTTGGGCTTCGTAATACTTAACTTCTAGTGAATGGCCTTCAGAGCCACTTCCATCCTTTTTCACACAACCTCCGACCTTATCATATTGTCCAAGATGTTTTCAGGACTTAGCTGCACTTCAGCAACTGCTTCCAAGGCAGTCCTGTACTCCGCAAACCTCGGGCATTTAAAGAAGACATGCTCCGCGTCTTCTTTATCGTCCGGGCAGTCCGGGCAGAACGGTGAATCGTCCAACCAACGGTGAAAGTATGCCCTATAACCTCCATGTCCACTCAGGAACTGTGTGAGGTAATAACTCACTTCCCCATGTTCCCTTATAACCCACTTCTCCACATTTGGTATGAGTCTGTGGGTCCATCGGCCCTTAGTAGACTCGTCCCACCTCCTCTGCCATATTGCCAGAGTCCGCCATATTTCCCAGTCCAGTCGCTTTCCTACTACAGCTACCCCGATGTCATCGGCGAACCCAATAGCGACCGCTTCTCGCGGTAGTCGTAGCGCCAGTACTTCATCGTACATGATGATCCACAGAAGAGGGCCTAGGACGGAGCCTTGAGGGACTCCGCAAGTTTGTCCTTATTCCCTCGTCTGACTCGCAGTGTGGTGTCCTACCTACAAGAAATTCTACCACAATGCGCACTAGATACTTCTGTGTATCAAGTTTTATCAACGCCTCGAAATCTTGCTCCACCCTGCGGTGTTGAAAGCATTTTTCACGTCAAGGGTTATCAATGCGCAACTCTTATTCACATCCATTGCTGCCCTTGGAAGGCTAGTCACCATATTGACAGCATCCGTTGTCGATCTAGCCTTCCTGAACCCGAATTGCCTTTCCAACAAACCGCCTTCTCCTCGGCGCTTGGGAGTAGTCTGTTGTATATCAGCCTTTCGAAAAGCTTGCCCATAGTGTTAAGAAGACATATCGGCCTGTAAGCCGACGGGTCCCCTGGCGGCTTACCCGGCTTCGGGATGAGCACAAGCTTTTGACGCTTCTATTGCTCAGGGAACACTCCTTCTCTCTGGCACGCTGTGAATACTTGGGCGAACTCACCTGGTGCCACAGTGGCTGCCAGCTACACCGCTCTGTTCGGTATACCGTCCAGTCCAGGGGCTTTTCCAACGGCAACCCTCTTCACGGCTTCCACAATTTCTTCCTCTCTTACCTCTGGGATGGCTGCTTCATCTACGTTCACTGCAGGCAGGCTGTTCATGTTCTGTGGAAACGGGGTCCATACTATGTCTTGCAGCATTTCGGGGCAGGTAATCGCTGGGGGGAAGTTCAAAAACTTAGGGCAGAGCAGCGGCTCTATGGCTTTGTTTGTTGTCCTAGTAGGAGGGGCATTGCGGCTACACCACTCTTCTTCTGCGGTCCCTGCTACCCTGGAGAGGCCTCTAGGTACCGTTCCCTGGGGTTCTACCAATTTTTCTGGTCGGTCTGCTTCTTGGCTTCCCGGGTTCCTGACCACCATCCTTGCCCTGGCTCTCTCCAGCTTAATTGGTCCATAAAAATCTCATGAGTATGGTAGGAAGGTCCATCCTGACAGAGCCTAGATATCGAAGGCATTAGGGGGTGCATCCGGTGCCCAGAGGAGATCGTTAAAGGACAGTGTGAAAACTACCCACCGCAACCGTCGACACGATACTTTTACTTCTTAGCTTCGTAGGCCCGATCACATTAGCCCTTCCCTTTCAGGACAGATTCCAGGGGCCATCACTCATCACTCCCTCGTAAAAAACGGGGGCCACCATAAGGAGGTTATGATCGCACTTCCACCAGTCCAAGATAGTTACGACAAGCGCCTACACTATATCTCGTCTTACACTATATCTTGCTCCCCTAACTCGCTAGTGACTGACAACCACCGTATAGGTTTAAATGTTGTATAAAAAAGGTGACTTTGGACTTTTTGGAACGGCTCGGTATACTTTGACATTCATGTAATCGACTTTTCTCGATCCAGCTCGTTCGTTAATGCAATTCGCGGATATTCTTCAACAGATTTTCGGAAGAAACTGCACAGTAGATCTAGTAAATGGTGAACTGTATGTATGTTGCTCGGTGCCCAGAAATTCTCTATGCAAAGTGTTTCTAACTGTATCAACTCCTACTCGAAAAAATTAGACATGATGTAGTTCAAGATCACGTAATAAATATATCGCCATCAATTTTCCACTTGCTCTAATCGACCAAAAATTGCATCTAAAACCTCATTTAGAATTTCCGAACTTACAGTAGACGAAATTTAATCAACGAATAAATAAATTTAACCGCGAGAATCTACTGCGTATTCCACATAAAAATTAAGGTGGCTCAAAAAATATCGATTAACTGGACATAATTCTTACAAAGTCGAATTTATCTTGTGGTATTTAGACATTTAATCTGACACATAGGTGGCATAATTCCAGGCATATTGACATGTCGTTGTGGTCAGTCCATGGCTGGCTGCATTATATTGCTACGCGAATATCAAGAAATTAAAGATAAATGAAGCCCAATTAAAGCTATAAAAAATTATCGATCGAAGGCAAATCACTTAAGGTGAATGAATATACCACAGTTAAAAATAGTTTTAATGGAATTCTTCGTAGAGTTTCGTAGCCTGATAACCCTCAGGTGGCAATTCTGCATAAGAGTGATTAATTGATATGTAAACTACCTCTAAAAGTTTGTAGGTAGAGTTTTTCGCTTCAGGCCAGGGCAATTTCATTTATGGATATGTATGTATAACGAGTGTGTGTAAAGGCTTTAAGCTACCGTCAAGCCCCTCAGTGTTAATTCCAATTAGTGGCAGCTTGTTTAAGCCCAAATAACTTACAGTGCTGCAGGTATTTGCGGATTGATTGAGTCAGGCTTTGAGTTTGGGTTAAAATAAAAGAAAATACTTGTAATGTATCGTATGTTTATTAATGCTGTTAAGAAAATTGATTTTATCACTTTGGATATTAAATGGATTATGCTAATTTGACTTGGATTTAAGACAGAGAGAAAAAACCAACAAACTCACAAAAAAACAGATATACAAAGCATTCCTATATTATTGTCGTCTATTCTATATCATTTTTTTACTTCACTGAAACACGTTTGTTTAAAATTCGGGATAGTTAAGAAGCATGTAATTACTTAATTAAATCTTTCACATAATGGAATCTAAAAAATTTATTGAATATTCATCGTCAGAGGCTGAAACAATCGCTTATCCAAGGCTATAACAATAAATCACCACCACAGAAAAGCCACATATCCACACTATAGGCCGTAACTGAAAAAAAATAATAATAAAGAAGAAGGTGCCTTACATGATTAATCACTATAAAACTGGAATAACATCTTATGCCGGACCACAACAAATTAAGACGATATGCCCAAAAGAAGTCGGAGTCACCGTCTTGATTATATTTGATTGATTTCAGATCGAGCTGGCCAATAGGAGGTGCTCGCACTAGTAACAACCAACCTAACTTTTAATTGCTTTAAAATGCAAATTTCATCATTAGGACTAGATTGAGGCAATGACAAAAAATAAGAGGAATATTTATTCTTAATGACAGGAATCAATAACTAAGCATCTAGCTCCATCTGTAGGCAAGGCTAGAAACTCAACAAAAAAAAACAGTATATTTACAAGAGTCCCTCGATCCGATGCCCGGGAACGACTTCCCGAATGTGCACGAGAAAAGCGAACGAGCTAGTCTAAAGGCAGCAGAAACCTTCTAAAAATTCCAAATGGCCAGTAATTAGCGCGGTGATGTTGATTTGTTAGACTCGGATTCCATTGAATTTTCGAACATCTTCGCTTATTAAAAGGTTAAGCACGACCTGACAGAAGATGCGGAAAAAATGATAAATTTGTATGCAATTAAAACTAATGAAGGTAATCACTTTAAATTTTGTACGATTGTTGCCGTTTGCTGACTTAACGATGCTGTGTGGAGGAATTGGACCATTTCTAGTTTTAGATATAGTAACTGAAGGATCGAGTCCTCGTTTCTGTCCTTGTAGACGAATTTGAAGCAATTTTGCTCATTTCTTAAGAATTGATCGTCTTTACCAGGTCGTTACAAACTGCATTGTCCGGCTAGTTCGTCCTGGAGCGCGTTCAAAAACCTTACTATGGTTAACCATGGTTAACTATGGTAAACTTTTGTCGTTCAAAAACTCCGTGGTTAACTACAACATAACCACGAGCATAGCTTTTTGGCGTTCAAAAACTCTCGTGGTTAACCATGGTGTAGTTAAATTTTAACCCTGCTCGGGAGCATGGTTAGCGATAGTTAAGAAGAAGAAGAATAAAAACAACTCTCTGACAGTTGTTTTAATGTTAAACACATGAACAAATTAAAGTGGGATTTGTGGGATTATTGCAAATAAATAATTAATGAAATATTTGACGCAATTATCGGGGACTATTTTATGGAAAATTTTGTTTTTATTTTTCTTCTTCTTCTTTAACCTGTAGTTAACCACGGTGCGTTCAAAAACCTCCATGGTTAAACATAAACTTTCGTGGTTAAGTGAAGTGATGCAGTATAACCACAGCTTACCTCGTGGTTTACCATAGTAAGGTTTTTGAACGCGCTCCTGGTATGCTGTTGAACTATCTTTTAGAAGAGGGTATTTCGTCGGCTAGTATCATTCGAACACCATAATCTTTAATAATATCTTTTGTTCATCTCCTGCAATAGTAACATGTATTTAAAAGTTAGTCTTATAGGCCAATTCTCAAATAATCAGTGACATATCACAAATCACAACAAAGTCATAAAGGCGTGGTGAGTCGCAGTTGTGACTTTCTCGCATTCTCGTGCTTCAGTCTCAAGTTATGACAATCGCAGTCTTGTGATGACATATAGAGCTGGTCACAGGGATGACAAAATAATAATAATGGAAGAAATACCTTATTTGTAGAACATGCAAACTAACAGAACAAGTTTTTTTTCACACGACGTTTCATTTGTACTAAATTAAATTATACTTTCACAGCAAACTAACAAACATGATTTTTTCACACGGGCGTCCGGGTTGGCCTTTTAAGGGCATTTAAATTTCCAGCCAAATCAGCCCAAAGATTTTGTATCCGTTTCGGATTGGTGGGGTCATTTTTATTTTGCCAATTTCTGGATGATTCCTGCAAAATTCGAGGAAATACTCAAGCTGCTTTGGAGGGGTTCTCTGGTACCACTTTTTTCCTTCTAAAGTCTTAAAAATAAAATAAATAGTCAAATTTCATATTATTTACAGAAAAATTTACCTATTTCCATTTTGGCGGACGTTTAATGATTGACATTTCACATAAGAATTTCACAACATTTGACATTTCCATCACAATTGTGGTGGAATTCTAGTGATGAATGCTGTGATTTTTCACTGAGAATCGGGAACATCTGATTTGTCACAAGATTCGTTTCAAGATTAATGTTTTCATATTTTCTTATGACTTATGACCCGTCACAACAGAGAATTGGCCTATTAGGCTCCTTACGTGTAAGTCTAAGCTCAGGTGTCACTCTTTGTACTACCAGTCCGTCATGTCGATCACGTCATGGTCAGATGTCAGGTAGTAACCTTAGCTCGAGCGATAGAGAAAGGATAAGACAGGTTAAGGAGAGTCTGGGGTGCAAGAGGAGATGGCGATGAGCCTTGAGTTTGAACTCTTGGATGCTGTATGAGTTCGGGAATATTGACTGTGGGAGGTTGTTCCACAGTCGAGTTGTTCTCGAAAAGAAGGAATTTCTAGACTGATGTGTGCGTGAAAATAAGACCTGTAGACAGAGGGGTTGAGTCGAAAGGGCTAGTCTTGTTTTGCGGGAAAAACATTGCCGTGGAGGCAGAAGGTTATATACAGTGAACGTCAAAAGTGAGTAAACACTTAAAAATTTCCAAAATGAACAAACAAAATTTTTGTATTTTTTGGGGAAGTGAAGACGTTTTGTTTTATTTACTTTTAAAATAAAAGATTTCTTTCGAGTAACTCTACCATCTAGCATGGTCCTGTCATGATTTGCGTCTGGTGTTGAAATATAAAATTTTTAGGTGTTGACTCACTTTTGAGGCTCACTGTTTTTCGGTGGAATGGTCGTTGTGGTAGATGCGGTAGAATTTCACCAGAGCCGCTACATTCTTGCGGTGGCTTAATGAATCAATTGAGGAGCAAATGGCGCCATCGCCTAAAAGCTGGAGAACACGGTTTGGACCATGTCCAGCCACGCTAAGGTGGAACTCAGGGCCCCTACCCAGATATACGAGTTGAATTCGAGAACATGGCCGCCGGAGATATCGCATTTTTCCGTGTTTTGTTTTTATCTCAACATGTTTGTAAGAACTAAAATTGTAGAGAATTTCATTGTCAACATTTTGGGCCCTCGTACGACCTAGAGAAACCGAGACACAAGGAAAAGACGGGAAAAACGCGATATCTCCATTGTTGTTTTTTTGTGATTCCGAAATTGTTTTCTTATAAAGTCCCAAGGAAGCCGTGGACCAAATTTCACCCATTTTGGAATTTTGTCACTAGCGTCGAGATGATTCAATTCTCTATTACGGTGATTAGACCTGTCGTTCCTACGTACGTTCCTCACGAGCTTTCAGATGAAAGGGGAAGGGGAAATGACGCCCTTCATCATCTCCACTTCTCCGCTCAGCTAAAAAGCTCGTGAGGAACGTACGTAGGAACGAACAGTGTAATCACCGTCTATAGGCGGTTAAAGCATCCATTCGGCCTAGTCTTGATGGATTTGGAAGAATGGGGAATGTACAAAAGCATTCCCGCCAATATAATTTTTGTAATGCAGAGAGCGCATAGTTGGCATCACGATTCTGGAAACACAGCCCCAGCCAATTGGCTTTCCCAAATTGCCAAACAGTTCTTCTAGGAGCTGACATGGTTGGGGTGGAGGATTGGTATGGGAAGTTTGCGCTGACCAGGCAGTGGTCTGAGTTGCCTAGAGGCGAATCAACTTCGCCGGGGTACCGCGTTGGATGGGAGGTAAGAAAAAGATCAAGGAGATGGCGCCCTTGACCTGCAGTGTCAGGAACACGCTTAGGACCATTGACCATTTGGTGCAGGTTATTTGTCTCAGCAAAGAGCTCAGCATCCCCTGCCAGAAACACTGGTGCCATTCGAGTAATTCAGCCAATTTAAGTTGTGAACGTTTAAATCACCGGCAACAATGATTTCGCACCCCGGATGGAAGGATAAAAATTCGGAGATACGTTCGGAGATAGCGTCAAATGCGAATGAAGAGGCTTCGTTACTGATATTATGACTCCTATATAGAAAACAGAATAAATGACGTGCTTATGAAGTAAAATTTTTAGACCGAGCTGGTTAAAGTCAGGCGGTGTACTGTTGCTAACTTTCTGAAAAGCTAAGTCTTGTTGTTCGAAATCCACGGATATTGGCAAAGTCGACACAAAAGTTTTCGTGTCGCGGCTTCGCATGCGCAAGATTCTTGAATTTGTGTTTTCTTCGAATTTGTCAATCGCAACTTACCTATGTAGAGAAATCTGCTCTTTCTCTAAAAAAGACATGTTCGGTGGTTTCTGTTTCTACCTGACAGTGTCTACACGTATCGGTATCAATTTTACCCATAACGAAACAAACGCTTTGCGGCACTCTCGTACTCCAGAACCATTGATTTTTCGAAAAAAAGGTCATAGGCCAGTGCAGATACCTTTTAAAAAGGCAAAAATGATAAAAATTATTAACAGCATGAAAAATGTTGGAAAGTGAAGGAAATATAGCGCAGCCAACCAGAAAAATAAATTCAAGTCGATCTGAGTTACGAGGGTGAAATAGGGGGAACTTTAAAGGGTGAAAGTGGTTGTTTACGATTTTCAGCGAAACTAGACCTCCTATCGAAAAAAGTTAAATACCAAAGTTGTAGGTAATAAAAAGATCAGAAGAGAGAAAAGACAGCTTTTGTACAAATCATTTTTTCACATAACCTCAAATATTGCGAGAAAAATCGAAAAAACGGGTGTTTTTGTTTTTGATTTTTATCTCCCTTAAAAACAATTTTTTTTTCATGGAATTTGATGGTAACTTAGCTTTTTATGTCTCCAACACGCTATAATTTTTTTGAATCAAAATATTTAATTTTGCGTTTTATTTTGAATTTAAACCTTAAAAGAGACCTCATTTTCAACCCAAATACCCATGTTCTAAAATCATTTTTTCCTTAAAATCCAGTGATTTTTTCTTTTGTTGAAAGGTCTACTTTCAGATGCTGTACTATGCATGACTTTGGAATATGGAAAATTTTGCCAGGAAACGCGAAAAACTTGAATAAAGGGATTACAGGGTATGAGAATGAGCCAAATAAGCTAGTTTTGTGAAATATTACCATACAGGCAAAAGGGGGAAAATCTCAGTGGAACAGTCGTTATGCTAATAGCGATACAACTTTGACAAGGCTGCAACATTCCTGTGGTGGCTCAGAGGGTCAATGGAAATGCAAAGGCTATCATCTCCGATGATTTGGATGATGCGGCTTTGCACCTTGTCCAGCCACCCTAAGGCGCTTTTCGAGTCGCCAGCCTAGATAAATGAGTTATACTCGAGGCGATTTAGAGCATCACGAGACCGAGACCAGACGAGATTTTTAAGACTCTCGTCTCGATCTCGGTAAGTCTCGACCATTTCGAGTCTCGTCTCGACTCTCGGCGGATCTCGCCCATCCTAATCTCGTTTCGTCTCGTCTCATCTCCTCTCGTCTTGTCTCTCGGGGCGAATATAAATTTATGAGCCCATCAAGGCTCTTATACTTATAGACTCAACCTATACGTAACCGGCGAGAGAAAACAAGAGGCAAAAATTTGTATGAGTACCACATCCCAGCCGTGAAGTGTGCGCGCTTCATCAGATACTTTATTTTACCAGACTTGTTTGCTATTATTTTGCCGACGAGATCTCGAGCGACCGACGAGATCTCGAGCGAATAATCTCGTCTCGACGAGAATGTGTTTGTCAAGACCGAACTTTACTCTCGTCTCGTTTCTCGAGTCGAGACCAAGACGAGACTCTCGAGTTTGTCGAGATCTCGTGATGCTCTAGACCGAATGTAGGACTTGTAGATTGTAGTCCTGGCTGTACTTTGGAATATCATTCCATCGCAAGTCCTCAGATAAAGTAATACCCAAGATGTTAAGAGAAGAATCAGCTGTAAGATTTGTTTTGTCGACTGAGACGGAAGGAAGGCCGGTGCAGGTTTAATAAATAATGAGACAGTACTTCGTTTTTGAGGAGTTGAATTCCACATGATTCTTGCGGCCCCAATCAAGAATAAGTTTGATGTCCATGTGTGAATTGGACATGAGTTCACGATAATGAAGACAAGATTTGGAACGAGCTTGTCTTATATTGTCAAAGGCGTAGGAATAACGCAGAGTACCTTCATCAGCGAAGATGAAAAGTGGGTTGGAGGGGATTGAGAGCATATCATTTATGAATATTTGGAAAAGAGCGCCGACCTAAGCGGAATTTTGGTACCCTATTATTAACCGAAAGAATTGATGAAGAAAACTATAGCACAAAATGAGACCGGGGAATATGATTCCTCAGAAGAGAACTTTTCCTTGTGGGAAGATCATCACAAATTAGTGCACAAGAGCAGGAAAACGGCGAAGTCTAACGATGATATTTCTGACGAACTGTATATTTACTTGCCTAGTCCAATACGAAGACTTCCCATTGAAAATTTGGAATGATCTTAAATTCAGCTTCCTAAACTTCATACAATAGCTTACTTGACCATAGTGGGAACTTCAGTTCTATCTGAACGTTTATTTTGTAAAGCAGCTGAAATCGTCGGGGGCTGACTACAGCTTAGTGATGTAATGTATTCGATTTTCAGAAAACAACGATGTTTTTAGCCGATGCATCGGAAAACATCGATGCACAATCTCGATGAATTGCATCGAAATAAAACATCGTTGTATTTTCTAAGTGGACACCCCTGCAACTCTTTATTCACGCAGAACTTATGGGACGATGTGACATTTGCAAAAGATTTTGAAAGTTCCTTAATCATATTAGATTGTTAGACGTCGTGTTGGTGGGATTGTTTACAAAATATGTATGTAACTACTCAGAAAGCAAATACTCTACTAACAAACTTTGTTGATCTATAAAAGTTGTTCTGACCAATCCCGCCATCATCAACAAACACACTGCACGCCATTTTAGAAAATACTTTCAACACATTGTTCTTCACAATTAAGATCATCAATAAATAACAATCTCGAAAACAATTTTTCTAATTTAATTTGTTTTGCTTTAAAAACTAACCAGGAAGTGGCCGGGGTGTTCTAGCACAGAACGAGCATAGAATTAGCCACGCTCATAAATTCACGCCCAACAGTTCCGCTGTTTCTGCAGTTCGGAATCGCAGACGAAAAATTAATAAATTCCAAAGAATTAATAGTCCGCCCCTTGTGCCCCCGGACAGCCTTGGGTAGACCATGATTTGGTCTTCCCTCGACACAAACCATTCGGCTTTAATTGATTGCAATTTCAATTACCAAACCGTAAATTACCGCAGCCACTGCTGCACTGCAACTTTCATCAATGCGCGCACACGGAGACGCTGCAACTGGGCGAAACTGAAGCGAATGCAGTTTTCAAGTTCAACAGGATCGCGACTGTGGGTAGTTAGTTACCAATAGATTATCGCCGGGGATTCACCTGGGCCGGGAAAACTGCATCCCGGCGACTGCGTTACTTCAAGCTGCAGCATCATGCATGAAGCTGCATCGAATACGATACGAATCGAACGGTCGAATTGAAAATCGCTTAATTGATTCGAGTTGAACGTTAATTGGTATTCGGGCTGCATTCTGATTGGAATAGTTGCACCGCAGCAGCATGAGTTTTCCAACAATGCAAAAATGCATGTTAGTGCATGTCGCTGCTAAGTCCGATTGCCCAATAATTCGATCATTGGCGAGATTTCGTAGCTCTCCGATCGCAGCATTCCATTCCATAAAGCATGGCGTGAATGCATGGATACGCGATATCGGTGCTCCTAGCCGGGAAAATAGTTTTCATACTGCGAACAATATGACAGGTGGTAAGTAGCTGAAAATTGTCAACATTTTAAAGGTATTTCCCTGTCTAATTTGTGTCTTAAGGTGCAGTTTCGTGTCTTAATTTCAAAAATTTCAGAAGAATTCCTATTCAGTTGCGCAAGTAGCAATGTCGGATTACAAATTTGAAGTTGGTCGAGAGCATTTCGTAAGTTATTGCTGGAATGGTTATGACGTGCTCGTGTGGAGCGTTATGACCATTCTGTGATATATGGTTTTGTTTATGGGTTTATGGTTGTTTTGAAATTATTTTGTTGTAGTCGCATAATCATGGCGATTGTTTTTCATTCCTGTAGGTGTTTACTAGGAAAAAGTTCTTCAGAAACCAATTTTAGCTTGGATTTCCTCAAACCGGTTTGAACTTGGAAATTTTAATTATGGCTAAACGTCGTAATAATTTAACCATAAAAGTGTGTAGGTATAAATTAAAGAATCATATTTATAATATACGGTTTATTAACAAATTTCACAAAATTACAGATTTTGGGGGTTTGTAAGTAGATAGGTATATGTACATACATTGCAGTGTGCTTTGAGTGGCTTTAGATCGAGCTTGCATTTTCCGACATCTTGTATTTTAGGCTTCGAAACAACAACAACACATTGTGTTGACCTAAGGTCGATCTCTTGATCTCCTTTATTAAATCTATTTATAATCGGTGTGTCCTCCTATTTATAAGAAGAAGCCCGTCTTCACCTTGTCCTTGGGTTTCTCGTAAAATGTGCGACTTGATAAGTAAGTGTGACTTCATGTACAGACGTTATCGTAGGACTAGGACCAGTAACCTTAATAATGAATACAAAAAACTTCGCAACCTCATCAACAATAAGGTTAAATCCTATTTTAAAGTCCAAAAAACTCTGGTCTCATCTTCGTTCGCTAGGCTGTTATGCTTCTGTGCTTAGGCCATTGGATGTTGATGTAAAACATTTCACCGCATCTTTTATCCTCTTGATCCTGCCCCCCCCCCCCTCTATTTTGATGCTCCTACTTCTCATGGCCTTACTTTCCGTTTTGTTTGGTCCTTTGAAGTTCTTGAAATATTGCTGTCCATTTCAACCAATAGCAGTGGCTATGACGAAATTTCTCCCTATTGTCTCAAGCTTCTCTAAGCCGTAATCGTGGAAACTATCACGCATATTTTCAATTACTTCAATTACTTCCCAAGTTCCTTTGCTCTGGTGATTCCATTCCCAAAAAAATCCTCTCCCTCTGACATATCTAAAATTCGTCCTATCAGTATTCTTTCTTTCCTTGCCAAAGCCTTTGACTTCTTTTATACAAGTTCTGCTATATCGGCTTTCTAAACTTGACCAACTCTACCACGTTTCTTCTTCCGCTACTCGCCTTTTCTCTTCTCTTCTTTCTAATAGACTCCAATTTGTTTACCACAACAGCGTTGTATTATTCTTCCTTGGGAGTTCCGCAAGATTCAATACTAGGCCTTCTCCTTTTCTCATTGTATGCATATGATCTTTCCTCTATTATCCACTGCTTTTCCTCTTATATGTAAGCTGATGATCGCCAGTTGTATACTTCATGCCCTCCGAATCAGATTGATAGATCAGATCATGTATCGGGTGTGAAAAATTCCTTACTAGGTTGTGACTTCTTTTGTTTTATTGTTGTTATGGCAGTGATCCTCTCCCATAAAGTTTTCTACACCAAAAGTCCTCCTTACCCTTCTGACTTCCTCTGCACCTTGCATTCCGTGCGATTGATTAAATTTTTCATTCCCTCATCTCTGCTTGCTGTAGTCTCCATCTGATCGGTCAATTTCGATTGCAGTGGCGTGTGTGGACTTATCAGTTCCGTTCTATACAGCCACTACAAAGCAATATTATCTAGTTGGAAAAAACGAAGGTTCATGTCGCAGACATGACCATGGACGCCTGGCGTGGTGAACGGGCGCCTTGAACCTAGGCTACCGATGCCCCTGCATGTCTCAGGATACTAGTCTGCCTTCGCCTGTAGGCATAGCAAGTGAAGAAGCCATCTCCTATTCGATGACCGAATTCAGCGTTCTGTCGCGGTTGTTATGAACAGGAGTTGATGGAATAAAATCGGGTGTTGTCGTTTTTAGTTCTTTCTTTCATTCTTCTCTCTACTATCTTTCGGACTAGGGCTTGCTATCCGACATTACATTCGTCAGCACCACAAAGAGGCTTTACTTCTGAGAGCTAGGACCCAGTGTCCGTCCAGTGACCATGGGCGTAGCAAGCGGGGGCGAGGTGGGCCAGGCCCACCCCAGAATCCTTCTGGCCCACCCCAGAAAAAAGTGAACCACTTATTAAAAACCCGTGATGTTACATACGACTTAAAATAATTCCGTTTTTATATGACAGCAGTCTTTGAAATGCTAATTACTTCAACGGCTCTACAAGCGGGATGCGGTTCTGGCCTCTCGAGTCTTTGAAAAATTCAGTATAAACTTGCACGCACGCAATGCAATGTAAAAAGATTTATTACCAGCCTACCAGAATACAACCATAGATAAATTATATGGGCCTATCATCTTCAGTATGATACCGTGTTGTTCATGACAGACCCTATAGATGATAAAACTAAAAAAACATGAAAAACGTTCTATAAAATGAATTTAAGCGATTAAAAATTGAGCGATTTGATTTGATTTGTCTTAGTGAGAAATATTTGAATGCTGAGGAGAACTTAACAAAATAGTTTTAATATTTGTGTCCTGGAAAATTGGGTCGCTTAGCGAGAAAGGCAATAAAATCACGACAGGCCCCTTTTAGAACAACGCGAGAACAAATTGCGCGATTTAAGCCGCATTTACATCCCAAAGTCAACGCGAAAGTGCACTTTGAAGTTCTTTTATCACACAGAAATTTGTATGCTTTTTTATCTGTTGCACCAAAGTTTCAGAACGTGCACTTTCGCGTTGACTTTGGGATGTAAATGCGGCTTTAGGATCTGATTATGTTGGAGCTGCGATAAACGACTAGAGCGATGAGGAGCGGAGATAATACAAGGTTTTCAATAAAGCTGTTTATATTGGAGCAACGCGGTGACTCACGCTTTGGTCGCGACCAACTACAAGAGCTGCGATAAAGCTTGGGATACTTTTCTCAGCTAGTATCGTTAGTATCAAGATGGATGTTGATTCCTCAGTCATATTGTCAACCTTCTGTTTGCGATCCTGTCAGAAACCAGTAAGACTGCTTTATTCGCGCTACTCACAGCTTTTGTCATAGCCTTTGTCACAGCCTTTGTCACAGCTCTCTTACCATCTATCGGAGCTCCAACATAATCAAACCCTTAGTTGATTTTTCTCAAAATTTGTGTTAACATACGATGTATGGTTTTAGTGGAAAGATCAGGCAGCATATGGCACTATACTGGTCCATCGAGGCCAATTTTAGATTTTCCAAGAAAAAAAAATCGGCTACAGATATATAATATGCTTTTCTTCAAAATATTATGAAGAATATCCTTGGATTGAGTACAGTGGCAATGAAGACAAAGTTTACTGTTTTGTTTGCAGAAACTTCTGTACAAAGAACTTACGTGCTCAAAACGAAAAGTTTGTTACAAGCGGCTATGAAAATTGGAGAAAAATAGGAGAAGCATTACAAAAGCATCGAAAATCCTTGATACATAAGCAGTCCACCGAAATGCACGTTTCTTTCAAACACTCGATGGTTTCAGGAGGCGTACAGGATAGAATTGTTAGGCAACATGACACAGAAATAGTTGCAAAAAGATAATATTTGATCAAGCTTATCATCTGTCTGTTGTCAGTCGGTAACGGTGGTTTAAAATCTCGCACACCCCAGCAAAAATTCATTGCTAGGCCAATGCCAGTGACCAAACCAACTGGTGTCCAGAAGTCCTTTCTACATCGTCTCTGTAATTCTCTGGCCAGCCAACATCCGCATTTTTATAAAACACATGAGGTAATAGCCAGAAATTCAAGGACAACCGCCACAACAAACCCAGACTTTATTGAGGCCTCGAGTCAAAGTACCCAGGCCTCCAGTTGATCTTATTGTACTCCTTAACAACGCTTATATTTCAAATTTATAAGCCTAACTGCTTGAACAAGTTCAGAAATCTGCCTAGTGAAACTACTAATCTGTTCTAGCTAGGTCGTATTAGATATCGAGATCCTGCTCATCAGGGGCGGCGGAGCGCATGGGGATGGAAGGAAAAGTGCACACGCCCTTTCGCTTTGGGTGGGGAAATCCACACCCAAAATATTTTATGTACAACTAATAACCCAGAACTTTGGAGGACCAATTCAGTTGTTGGCGACGAAGTAACGTGGTCGAAGCTATTAAAAACTTATAACTATATAACCTAAGCTTTTTAAACCCCACCCGACTAGGAGGAATTCTCCATAGGTTCTTCATAAGGACCCCATGTGGCAAATGAGGGGCCTACCGAAAGAGGGCTTTCCCCTTAGTTTCCACAAAAAAAAAACAGCGATACTAAAGTGAGGTATGCCTTATAAATTTCTCATAAGGACCCTATGAGGCAAACCTCATTACAAATGAAATTGGGCAATCCCAATATCTGCCTTAAGTATTCGGAAAGCTTTTTGAAAAGCTTCAAAGTACTACCCTTAAGCTTTAGATTTACTCATACAAAGATATAGTTTTTGAATTGTTTCATATTTTAGTCATGTTTGTGACCGTGAAGGGTGTCATTCTGGTTCGATAACAGAGCTCAAGCAGCATTCGACGTGATTAGTACTTGGTTGGGAGACCGTAAAACGACACTCGCGTTTGTTAGATGCCCTGTGTGGGCCCTGTAGAGCAATCCACACAGGGTCCACATGAAGCAGTGGCGCTAATCTCATAGGGGCCCTATCTGAATTTAAAATCATATTACTCAACAGGTAAATAAATTGGCCGAACTTTTCACATTTTAATGGTTATCTGTTCAGGTGCTCCCCACCCACAATGATTATGCTCCGCAGCCCCTGCTGCTTATCTCTATGGGCGATACAGTGACAGAAAACGTGAAGGTCTGGCCCAGCTTCCTTAAAACAGATCCTACCGGCGATAGCAGGAGAACGGAGCAGGGAAAAAGAGAGAGATGAAGGGCTATGAAGGGAAAGATGAAGGGCCGCGTAGTGGTAGACCACCTAGGGTAACAATTTACCATCTATGGAGGATTTGAAAGGCGGAAAATCCTACCTTCGGGCTTTTACTCGAGAAGGACGAGTCTGCCCTTCACGTTCTTTGTCACTGACTCGAGATAGCGAGGAGCAGCGAATGGTAGTTCGGTGCGACCTTGCTTGACCAAAACAATCTCTAGATGTAGGCAGACTGCCAAGCCTGTTCAAGCTGCCAAGTCTGGCCTTTAAATTTGAAGTTTAGGGCCGCTAAAAGTAGAATAAATTCAAGTGGTTGCCCCGGACTCGACTCTCACTAGAAGAAAGAAGGATGGGTCTCTGCTTCACCAATCTCACACATACGCCTTCATACCTCAGTAGATGCACGTTAATGCTATCTACGCCTGGTAAATTGTTTTGTGCTTCTTCAGGGAAGCTCCTTTTTCAGCCATGATGTTAGATCTAGTATATAATAGGTATAATTGCAAAACGACGTAAATTAATCTTTTCCGTCTTTAATTAAAAAAAATATAAAAATTAATTCAAAACTGAATTGGCTCACGTTTGAAATCATTTTTCCAATAAAAATAGGAATTCGAAAATTAAACCAGTTATACCTAATATATTTCAAACTTTTCAAAACTTCAAAATTTAATTTAAAATTAAAATTCTGACTCCCCGTGACTATTGATAAAGCACAACTTTTTTTTTTAAAAAATATGTATCATCTGCTGAGCAATCGGAACTGAAACATCCAAGAAAGTCGAAATAACGATTAAAATTTGGAAAACCACAGGTGGTCCAATAAATCCAATCATAGCTCAAATGCGCATCTTATGCATAAAAACATTATTTAAATGCTACCAAACCAACTCGCAGCGACAACCTAAATAAATCGAAAGCAGTGTTGCAAAACAGCCTATTCACCTGGAAAGATGAAAACAAACAAAAAAACGAAATTGGAAGCCTCTATCACATTACGATGGGTGATATGTAAGCTAGAGCCCTGGACAACACTTCCCGTGGACATGAAATAAATATTCCACCTGAAATGGCAGTCGACCGATGGTCTGATGGTCAACGTGCAAAAACGCAGCGGAGGATGCCAGCAGGAACGTTGTAATGTCCATAACTTTATGTCGAATATAATTTCCGAGCCGAAAAAGGAAGGACAAAAATTGTATATAGGAGCTGAATTGCATTCGCTTGTCCAATTGTGCGCCATAATAGGCGACAGTCACCAGTAACAGTAAGATATTATAATTTATGCCAGTTCTGCCGCTTGGCGGACCACTTTGCGAGGCTGGGTACTTAGGGGCCCTCTGCAAATCCAGCCAGCGATACTAACTCTGCAGCTAAATACCAATCGACGACGGTAACAAATTATTTTATGTTCTGTCGTCTTAAGAGTTTGATCTAGAAATCGGTCTACAAGCAGTCGGGCTGCATCACGTTTTCTAGATTATATTGAAGAAGAGACGCGATTTTAGCATATCTCCCAACATACCTGATGCGTGCATAAAAATCCGATTTTTTATGGAAGTCTCCTTGGTGTTTGGGGGTACCTCCAAAGGGGTATCCATTAGGCCTGTCAATGCTGCTGTACAGATTTTCCACACATAAATCGCAAGATTTATGGGGGACTCTTCTCGGGCTCTTGTGTTTACTCCTTGAAGTATGTACGCAGTATTCTTGTGTCAGCTTTGCTCATGTGATCGGCTCAGTGAGTTGTCATGAATAAATGCAAAACCCTCTTTGAGTTTTGTTGAATCCTTGAAATTTCTATAGAGTCGCCGCCTATACATGTGTTCTTGGGCGATTTCAGTTTCAATAGTGACATTTTGACTTATTTGAAAAATTGAGATGAACAAAATAAAAGCGATTTCTTTGCGGTAGAGATGTCACTTGGAAGTGGCTGAAGCTTTGCATTAAAATTAATTTAAGTCCTTAGCAGTTGTAAGGCCAACCGTTTTATAATATACGACAAGTAGTACCTTCGATAATTTATTATTTGGTAATTGTAAGTTTTGATAAAAGAACATCCTTCAAGATCAGAAATTCTGGCCTGCTATGTCACAAAACGTTGTTACTGTTGAATTACTTCATAGAAGAAGTATGTAAATTCCAAACCCCTAATAAAGCGTTTGAGGACGTTTTAGTAGTCAGAAATCATTGTTTCATAGCTATCATTCATTCTTTATGGAGGCGTCTTAGCGGGCACTGCGACCTACTTTGTTTGGTCTATTGTGCCAACCTCGTTGTCAAAAACCTTCCAGGTTAAGGCTTTTGATAAAGCCTAAAATTTATTAGCTATCGGATTAGATCGAAAACATGACTCGATAATCGAAGGAGCGCGAATGAAATGCTGGCGGGCGAGACGTATTCTGAATATGATTGGCTAGGTGTCTGTCGTGCACATAGTACAAAATTTTCCGATAGGTCGCGCTCAACATCGAATTTTAAAAAAAATGTTTGGTAACATATTTTTTATAGGTAACTAAATTTTTTTAATATATCCAAAATCAAGTATTGCGGATTCATTATACCTTATTCCTATCCCGGACTGTGCACACATAATTTTTCTTATTTAAAGGCGTTGCAAAACATGCGGGCTTTTACTAGTTCTAAATATAGTCCTGGGGGGGTAAAATCGAACCGTCACCTCCTCGTGGGGCCTCCTGGATAACCAACTAACGACGGTAGTAGGGAGCACACCCTTAAAAGCCTACCAAGCCAAGATGTAAATGTCATCGTGTCGAGGGCTGCATGGCAGTGGGTAGTGTTTCACTGTCTCAAACGATCTCCTCTGGGTACCGGGCGCACCCAGTTGTATATAGCCTTATCCTGATAAGGAGGCTCTGTCAGGATGGACCTCCCTTTCCTGCCGTACTCGTGGGACTTTTATGGACCAAAATTTTAAAAAACAAGACGAAGATGGAGGTTGTGGGTCTGATGCTATAAGCATCAGCTCAGAGCTGGAGAGGGAACTCCTAGGAGGTACCTCGTCCAGCACAGAAGCTTTGGCTTCTCAATCATCAACAACAATGCCCCAGGCAGCTGGCGGCAATGTTGTTGAAGAAATAACTGCCAAGGTTGTCGGTATGACCGTGCAGCCTAGCAGGAAGAAATCTGGCGCTGCCAAAAGGAAGAGGGCCAAGGCAAGTAAGGCTGCAAGGGAATCAGGGAGCTCCACGGAGCACACCAGAGTCCCGCATTTGCAACTTTCTTCCCAACAAACCGAAGGCAGGACAGTGGTACCGGGGGGCTCCAAGGAGCGGACCCAGACAACCACTGCACTACCAAAAGTTTGTGGACCCACCAAATTGGCAGCACCAGCTCCCACATCTTCTGGAGGGCAATGTCGCATGTCGGACCCAACTGATGCACTGCCGAAACGGCAGCGATCAGAGGAGTCTCCGGCTGGGCAGGGACCCCAGAAGAAAAAAAGGAGGGAACAACAGGAACCTTCATACCGGGACAAGTTGGCTGGGATCACCATGGCAGTGGTCCTGGAAAACTATCCCGAAGGCAAACTGACGGAGGAGCAATCCTCCTCTATTTGCGACTCCATCTTGACTGAGGTGGACAAAAGCCTTAAAGGCGATTGCTCACCTCAGTTTTTGGGTGTAAAGGCGGCAGGGGGTCTTATTAAGATCACCTGCGCCAACGATGCTACCAGCCAATGGCTGACGAAAGCTGTCGCCAGACTGCAGGTTTGGGAAGGGTGCAATCTCAAAGTACTCGAGGAGAAGGACCTTCCCAAATTTAAAAGGATCGCATTCTGGGTTCCTAACGATGTTAGGGAACCGGAACAGGTGCTTAGCAGGATGGCGATACAGAACCAGCCAATTGAGGTGACCTTCTGGCAAGTGATGGGCAGGAAGGTTGACCAGAACGGTCAAACTCTTGCCCTTAGCATTGACGAGAGGTCGCTCATGCAGCTAAAAGAGCAGGGCATGTCCCTATTCTACGGCTTCGGCCGAATAAAAGTCAAAGAAATTGGCATAAAAAAGGAGGCTCCTGCTGGCTCACAGCAGCAAGAACAACCACAGGATGCGGGTGGTACAGTGCAACCTGCAACATAGTAGGGCTGCCTCGGCAGTCCTTTGCAGGGTGCTTGCCACCCAAGCTGTAGACGTGGCTCTTGTACAAGAGCCATGGGTTAACAACGGTGCTATACAGGGCCTGCGGGCATCCGGCTACAGCATTGCATGCAGTGATGTGGACGGAGACCCTCGGACCTGTATAGTTTACAATAAAAACACCAACTGCTTCCCTCTCACAGATAAATCGTCGAGAGACCTGGCAGTGGTGAAGATACAGATTACCAGGGGGGATAGCAAGAGCATGATTATTTTATGCTCAGCTTATCTCCCCTACGACTCAAGGGACCCACCACCATCCAAAGAACTCAAGGATATCGTGGGGCACTCGAACAGGAGCGGTCTGCAGATCATCGTAGGATGTGATGCGAACGCCCATCATGATGCCTGGGGCAGTAGCGGAGTGAACAAGAGGGGCGAGTACCTTTTTGACTACCTCTTAACTACTAACCTGGATATATTAAATCGCGGCACGGATCCTACCTTTGACAACGGTAGGAGACGTGAAGTTATAGACATCACGCTGGCCACTCAACACGTTGCTACTTACGTGAGTGACTGGCGGGTGTCAGATGAGCCATCGTGCTCAGACCACAAACACATTCACTTTATGGTGGGTGAGTCTTTGGAAAGAGTGAGTGCATATAGGAATCCCAGATATACAAACTGGGCAGACTTTCGGGGCGAACTCAGTAGCGTACTGAAGGGTTCCATGCACTCAATCAAATCTACGATGGATGTGGAACTATCCGCGGACTTCCTTACGGAGGCGGTTACTGCTGCTTACAACAATAACTGCCCCTTTCTGATGAGGACGCGTAACAGGAAAACTCCATGGTGGAATAATGAGCTCTCCAAGTTGAGATCCGCTACGAGGAAGCTATTCAACGCAGCCAAAAAGAGCGGCAACTGGGAGAGCTATAAAAGCTCGCTAACCACCTATAACAGGGCGATCAGAAGAGCAAAAAGAAACAGCTGGAAGAATTTCTGCGAGAGTATCGAAGACATTCGAGACTCAGCAAAAATCCACAAAGCTTTATTAAATGGCATATCGGGAGATCTCGGATCTATTAAGAGAACCGATGGCTCTTTTACACAGTCTAGGGAAGAAACTTTGATAACATTGCTCCAGGCACACTTCCCAGGCACAACCATTTATTCAAATGGGAATACAGCTTCCTCTGGGCAACTAACAGGCCCACTTTCTAAAGTGACCAAAGCTGCCTGGACAGAAGCAAACGCCGTGTTTAATCACGAAGCAATTAGGGAGGCGATTGGATCGTTTAAACCATACAAGTCCCCTGGAGCAGACCGGATCTATCCCATTATGTTACAGAAGGGCTGCGACCTAGTCACTCCCTTTTTATGCAAAATATTCAGGGCTTCCTTCGCACATGGTTATATCCCATCTGTCTGGAGGAACGTCAACATTACATTTATACCCAAGCCAGGGCGTTCGGATTACACCTCGGCTAAGGCCTTCAGGCCGATAAGTCTCTCGTCTTTTGCCTTGAAGACAATGGAGAAAATTGTCGACAGGGTGATAAGGGAAACTTATCTTCAACGCCAACCACTAAGCTCCTATCAGCATGCGTACCAGGCGGGCAAGTCCACTGAGACAGCACTGCACAATCTGGTGCTCAGGCTGGAAGGCGCAGCACTAAACAAAGGAGTTGCGCTGGCGGCTTTCCTCGATATCGAAGGAGCCTTCGACAATACATCCTTTGATACTATAGCTAGGGCTCTAAGTAGAAGAAGTCTAAGTAGCACTTTCTGCGACTGGATCGAGTCTATGCTGAGAACTCGCAAACTAATGGTTTCTCATGTTGAGGGGTCTCTGGAGGGCACTATAGCAAAAGGTTGTCCGCAGGGAGGAGTTTTATCCCCACTTCTGTGGTGCCTTGTTGTAGATGAACTCCTGGAACTACTCAACGGCCACAACTTTTTCGCCCAAGGCTATGCAGACGATGTCGTCATCGTAGTAACGGACGAAACTGAAGGAGCCATGTCAAGACGTCTGCAGCAGGCACTAGATCTAGTATCTAGTTGGTGCGACAGCGTAGGACTAAAAGTCAATCCCGACAAAACTATTCTGGTTCCTTTTACCAGGAAACGATCACTACCGGGGCTTTCGGAACCGACACTCGCAGGTAGAACTATAGGCTTTTCACAACAAGCCAAATATTTAGGAGTGACGCTAGATGCCAAGCTCAACTGGAACCAGCACATGGATACTCTGATGAGCAGAACGCGCAGATCCCTGTGGGCTTGCCGCAGAGCTTGTGGCTCCACATGGGGTTTGCAGCCGAAAACCATGTACTGGATATACACCACCATCGTCAGGCCCATGGTAACTTATGGAGCCTTAGTATGGTGGCACAGAACGGCGCTTAAGGGTTTCATAACCAATTTGTGCAAAATTCAAAGAATGGCCTGCCTTTCCATCACTGGAGCCATCCGCACTTCCCCGACGGCAGCACTGGAGACTCTCCTCAATCTGGTACCACTCCACCTTGAGGTAGAGAAATCTGCGATAAACGCGGCGCTGCGGCTGAAAGCGAATGGCTATCTGGGCGCTGGTCTCGAGCGAGGACATTCTACAATTATCAACATTATAGGAGGGATTTCGGAAGCGGGGATGCTCTCCGATTGCATGCCTTTCAAAATCTCAAAATTCAAGCAACCCTCTGTGCACATACAAGACAGGCTAACCTGGACCTTTCCTAAGGTATCGCCGGGTGGACTAGTATGGTACACGGATGGCTCCAAAACAGAGACAGGTGTGGGCGCCGGAATCTGGAGTGAAAGCCCCAGATTCAGCAGAGCGATAAGCTTAGGCACCCTAGCAACTGTCTTCCAAGCAGAGGTGTACGCTATATTGGCATGCACTCATGAGAACTTAAGAAGGGCCTACCAAAATAAACGGATTTTTATCTTCTCTGATAGCCAAGCGGCAATTAGGGCGATAAGGTCCCGTAGAACCAAGTCTAAATTAGTTTGGGACTGCCAACGTGCTCTAGGTGAGCTGGGCGTTCTCAATCAAGTTACCCTTGTCTGGGTCCCGGGGCACCGGGGCTTTAAAGGCAATGAAAAAGCGGATGCCCTAGCTAAACAGGGCTCTGACACTGCATTCATCGGTCCAGAGCCGGCTATCGGAGCACCTACCAGCTTGCTGCGAAGGGCCCTAGCCGATCGGACTTTGATGAAACATACTGAACGCTGGAGGTCCGCGCCTGGACTGGCCAACTCTAAGCGGTTCCTTCCTGGGCCGTCTCCTAACACGGCCAAAGAATTGTTAGGGCGCAGTAGAAACGATGTCAGGACACTTGTTGGCTTGATCACCGGACACTGCGCCCTAAATTACCACTTATGGAGGATAGGGAAAGCGGAGGACCCCACCTGCAGGCTATGCCTGGAGGAGGATGAGTCTGCTCTCCACGTCCTCTGTGAATGCCCCGCAATAGCGAGGAGCAGGGTTTCTTTATTCGAGGAGTCCCTGCTCGATTATTCAAGTCTAAGCGACAAGCCACTAGGCAGACTGCTGAACTTGTTCAAGCGGTCTGGCCTAAAAATATGAGGTATAGGGGTGTAGTACAATAGGCCAAATGAATGGCCGCAGTACCTATGGACCCAGTACCTCCCACGAAAAAAAAAAAAAAAAAAAAAAAAAAAAAAATATAGTCCATTCAAAACGCGCGTTTGGTTGTTCGAACATAAAGGGGAGTTTACATCCCAACATCAAAGTGAAAGAACAAAGTGGCCCTGTACAAAACTGAAGCGCAAAGTTTCGTTGAAAGATCGAAACTTTTTACAACTGTCAAACGTAAAATTTTTAACACGGTCGCAGAGGAAACAGTTTAATGAGCTGCAAAGCCTTTTAGATAGATATATTAAATTAATGTGTAGTAAAAAAGACTATTTTATTAGTTTCAAACATTTTCTCGCTTCGTTTTTGTGTTAAAAAAATTAAGGCATTTTTCAAGCTGTCGAAAACAAGGTAAATATGCAAAAAATATACTAGGGAAAATGGCATATTTATAGGCGTTAGAATATTGAAATTTAACGAAATTAAAAGCTTTTTTTCGGTCTGCGCATTCGTTAAGTAGAGTAGAGCCCTACTTTGTGGTTGCCGTTTTCTGTTGCCACGTTGGTTAAACCATTGATTATATACTAAGTAGATATGGACAAACGCGAGTCAAAATAACATCAGACTACGACGCTATGAATTTCGTGCGCTAGTATCGCAGGGTTTTGTTCTCCTCTATATGGTTAGTTTCCGAAATAAACTTTTCCTTGTTTATGAAAAAGCCTTTCGCGCTTTTGGAAAAAAAAATCATTAGCTGCGGCTTTTATTTTAGTGGCTGCGGGTCTGAAAATAGATTCCTACGTTTTTTGTGATGATGATTTCGTGGCCGATGGGTGAAATTTGACAATGGGGTAAAGAAATGAATGGGCGAGACGACTTTAATGGGAAATTTGGCATCAAGCGTTTCTTATTATGTTGAGAAAAATGAAATGGGTTTTAAGGGATTATTTAACTTTTTTTAGCGAAAATGTGACAAATTTTTAGATTTTTTTCTCAGGTATTTTAATTCGTAGAAACTTGTAATTTTTATGGATAATTGTACTAGTATTGAGATATATAAAATGATTTTTATTTTTGAATTTTTTTAATGGGCATGGTCAAGCTAAGCAATCTCCCTTTGCAACACTAGTCCGTCATGTCGTTCAAGTCATGGTGTAATGTCTAGTAGTAAGCTTGGTCTGAAGGATAGAAGAGAAGGGATAGGTTAGAGGTCTGGAGGGTGTCTGAGTAGATGTCGATGAACCTTGCGTTTGAATTCTGCTGGGTTCAGAAACACCGACTGTGGAAGCAGTCGCTATGGTAAAAGCGGTAAAACTTAATGAGTCCTACTACATTCCTACGGTGGCTTAAAGGGTCTAAGCAGCCAAAATAGTTTTTGGGACGAGTTATATACAAAGCAGGGTGGAATGTAGGACTTGTAAATTGTAGCCAAGGCAGCTGGCTGAAGGAGGAATCCTAGGCATTGATAAGTTTTTTTGGCGATTTGGAATATGTGATTATTCCATCGTAGATCTGAAGATAAAATTACGTCTAAGATATTTAGATATGAGTCAGACATTATATTCTTTTTGCCCGCTGAGATAAAGGGAAGGACGGTGCAGGTTTTTGTAGAGATAAGACAGTACTTTGTTTTTTAGCGTTGAATTCGACACGATTCATGCGTTCACGGTCTAGGAGATAAGGTCTGGAAAGTCTTATATTGTCGAAGGCGTAGGATTAACGCAGAGTACCGACATAGACAAAACTATGAAGTGGGTTGGATGGGATTGAGAGCAGATCATTAATGAATATTAGAAAGAAAGCAGGTGAGGGAATCGACCCTTGGAGAACGCCAGCCGAGATGGAATTATTGTTGGATTCGAAGCCACCCAATACCACCTTGATTGAACGGCCAGAAATAAAGCTCTCATACCAGCTCCTTAGAACTGAGATGTAAGTTAATTTTACAGTTTTACAGAAGGCTTTGAATTAGAATCTGCAACAATTTTCCGCTTTTCCGTTGCACGCATTGCTCTACTTTTAAGTTTCTGCAAAGAACAAAAATGTATGTAGTTCCGGCCTTTCTATCTACTCAGTAATTTGCAAAGTAACAACTTTTGAGAAAAAGCCAAGCATTTAAAAAAAATTACCTTTGAACCAATAAAAAAATATTAAAAATTAATGAACATATTGTAGATATGTATATTATAGAACTTATGGTGGGTCCACTTGAAAGAGGCTTTTGTCGGTCGTATTTTGAAGTGACGGAGTGCCTGTGCGGTCAATGTCGACCGAATGTTTGTGCTAAATTTTTCAAGCGGCTTTCCTTCTTTCAATTATCGGTTAATTTGTAAATACATACTAGAGTTTTCTATCCTAGATATTTCTTCGTCTGTGCTTATGTATGTATCTCTATTTCCGTTTTCTAATACTTCTGTAACACCATACTCCCTTTTTGAAGCTGGTCGTCCCAAACAATGGTTTGCGTCCCCTCATATTGCTTATAACTACACAATATGTCTACATCTACAACTTTCTTCTTTGATTTTGGATCTCGTTGCAACCTGTACATCAAGAATTCCAACTTGTTTGCAATCTTTTTGTCACCACAAAACCAGAGAGTTTTTGTGTCGAGGGACTCGCCACTAATTATGGTTCACGGCAGTATTTTTATTTCCAATTCTTGGATTATTTTCATTGAATTTTAAAATTTGATGCCATCGGAAGTAAGCAAGGAGGTGGTTTTATTGAAACCAATGAAGGGTGATGGCGTGGGATATATAGATGAACTAGCTGGAACCCGTTGCGCCTCGCTGCACCCATAAGCCAACAGTAGCTTCCGTTTATTTTGCAGTTGAGGTGATACGAATTTTCATATATACTATGAGCGTTTCAAAAAAGGCATTTTTTTCGTATTTTTGATTCGAAATAACAAAATGTGAAACTCAAAAACGAATCCTAAATGAAGCCAATCATGAACCCTAAATGAAGACCATTTCGAGTTTCACAAATTTTGAACCCCCATTTCTCCTCCTCCGGTTTCGGAGTCTATAAAACTTTTACAGACTGATCTCATTCACTTCCATTATGTACATATCTTAGAATTTTGGGTAGTTATTTACTTTATCAGCCCACCCCCGCAGGCGGTAGTGGTTGTATAGGGGGTTGACCTGAATACATTTCCTTTGGAATTAGCCGTCGGCCACCCTCTAAAAAGTTATTCAGGGTTGAAATTTCGTAAAGATCACTTTTTTACAAGTTTTTTTTTAAAAATAGCGGTTTAATAAGCAATTATATTAGTAACGATTTTGACTCTGGATTGCGCGCCCCCAAACACTCCCCCACCAACCTCGATCTCATTCTCGGAGTAGGGCGCGATTATTTTGGTGTTCCGCCCAAAGCGGTGCGGGGTGATAAAGTAAACAATTACCCTTAATACAAGCATTTTAAAAGAAATTTCAAAATCGGAACTGTTCTCCCTTCAATGATTCCACTACTCTTGCGAAATTCTGATTTTTTTTATTGTTTTTTATTACTGTAAACAATTATATTCAAATTTATATTTTGAAATAGTTTACCCAAACCAAAAGACTCATACATATTTTCTCTCTATAATTATTATATAATTATAATCAATAATAAAATCAATACAAAAAGGCTTGAATTTTTGTTCAAAAAAAACCTACATACTTCATTTTTCTCAAAATAGAAAAAAGCACGATAGCAAATTTCCGATTACATTCGCATATCTCTTCCATTCATAACTCCCTTCATTGATAAATTTCAGCCACCGACCAAGAAATCGTATTTTCCAACAACAACAAAACAACAAAACAAAAGCAATATGCGCACAGGAATCTATTTTTAGATCCAAAACTTCTGGCTTTTCTTCCAACATGCGTGAAGGGCTTTGTAATGCTTTTTTATATTCAGGCGCAAACCTGCTTTTCTTCACGTTTTACTTAAAATTAATAAAATTGAAATTTTTTGTATGTTATGATTATTATGCACGTAGAACGAAATAATATTATAAAATTAATGTTGAAAACCCACCCCCGTTGATTTTAGAGGTATACAACAGAAATTAGAATCCCAAAAATTCATATCAGTGTAACTATCGCCATCTAGCGTCGTAGTCGGACAAATGTTTGTCCATATCTACTTAGTATATAATCAATGGTTAAACATAGATAGAAGCATACTATCTTCTATGCGATAAAGGAGCTCAGATTTGCTCTTCCACTTAATCCTTGGGATGTAAACCCGCTTTTAAGAGGTCAAAACTACTTGAAAAATCAACTAAAAAAAATTACAAAAAATTGTTTTTTCTGTTTTTTGCTTGAAATTTGGTTGAGAATATATTAACAGCTAATAATATATTATTATCAACCCTTGAGGCGGAAAAACTACCCCTAGTTTAGGTTAGGTTGAAATTGCTGCTCCCCCACTAGGGAGCCCACTTAGGCGCACCATTGGGCCCATTGTGATGCCATTCTAGTGTTGGGACAAAATTTAGGCCATTTCAAGCCATTTGGAGCTTTTAATAAAGCGACAGAGGTCAAAAACACCAGTGCTTTGCAGCTCACTCAATCCATCAATGAAAGGTGAGCCAAGGAAGGTTCCTCTTTTCCTCGCGAGGGCCGGGCATGTACAGAAAAGATGGGAGGCAGTTTCTTCCTCATCCTCACAAATCGTTGTGGGGAAATCCCAATCTTTCGGCGTGCGGGCCAAAGAGACAGTGACCGGTCAGCACCTTCACTACATAGCTTATCTCTTTTTTGTTCAGCTGAACAAGAGATTTTGAACGCTTTGCGCCCAAGGTCGGCCATATTGTGTGAAGAGTGCGGCACACTGTTGCTGTGGTCCATCTCAGCCCGGCTCGAGCTAAGCTGATTTTGATGCCGCGAGAGATGTCGAGCCAGGAAAGTGGGTATCGAGCAGAAGTTTCAATCACTCCTGACTGCTTGTAGTCCATATGCCATCTGCTTGTTGCAGCAATTCTTGGCACATTGGGCTTTTAGAGAGAACTTTTCTAAGTCTTGCGGTGTCCGAAAAACCTTCTATTGTCTCATAAAAAGTCTTCCAGGATTCCCTCTTTGACTTACGCAGTTCGTACTTGGACTCCCTAAGACGCCTTTAAAGTTAAATTTGAAAAAACATTTTGTATTTAAAATACCTATTCAACCCAATTTCAAGCAAAAACCAGAAAATACGCATACAATCAAATTTGAAACATAAACTTGAAAAAAAAGACTCGGTTTAGAAGATATATAAGTTTAAAATATGGGCAAAATGCTAAAAAACGAAGAATATTGGGATTTTGCTCACACTTTAAACCTACATATCTTCTAAAGGGAGTCACTCAACTTTAATTAGTCTAGGAGTAATTGAAGTTTAAGTATATTTTAAGAAAATAAATTTTTTTTCGTAAACACCCTGTATTTTCGTGGATAGTTTGGATAGCCCACTTCTCTAGAACAATTTTTTTCTCCAAATAGATCCAGGAATCACCCCTGAAAATATTAGCTGCGTAGTCCAACAAAGAATTTATTGAACGTCTCATGACCTAGACAAGTTGCAAATGGGTATTTTAAATCTTTAAAACGGCGATATCTCATGAATGGCAATTCGTACGGGAAAATGTATAATATCTTTTTTTGTAGATAATCGCATAATCTACAAACTTTGTTAATACTATTTTATGATAACACTTACCGTTTAAGAAGTATTAGCCAAAATAAAATTTTTTTTAGTCATAACTTTTCATGAGGTTGAAGTACACTCTTCAATGAACAAATTAAAACAAAAATATCACTGTCAGGATTTTTTTAAACTTTTAGGAGAAAATATACTTCACCGCCTGGCCTATTAGGACTATCCCTTATCATAAAATTTGGCTTGATTTAGTATACAACCATCTTCGCAAATAAATATTGAAAAAGTGTATTTCATTGAATTATTTTTCATTGTTGTTGAAATTATCGCGAAAACCCCTTAAAAAGGTTTTTTTTGCATTATTAAGGGTGACGGCCATATTTTCGGACCGCGGGACCCAGATTTGCGTGATCAGTGACCCAAAACACATTTAGAGTTCGATTTTCTTAACTGTGTTATGTTGGAACACCCCCCCCCCCCCGCGCGTTTTCAATGGACTAATAAATATAAACTTGTCCAAATTAAATTTAATTATGTTGGTTAAATTTCTAAACAAAGATCGGCTAGTGACACCTTCCTAAAGAATGATCGCCTTAAGTTATTTTTTGTTAGTTTCAAAATTAGGATTTATTATACAAAGATATTGCAACAAAACTGTGTTTAGCGTTTGAACAAAGTCATACAAAACTATAGAAACTCCAAAAAAGGATAAATTGAAGCGAACACCCTAATCCTCATAACAGTCGACAACTCATCAGGTGTCCAGCAGAAAGATAACAAGAGATCTGACATGATTCTTTTTGGATTATTTATAGTCAACTGCGTAGGAGAGAACCACGAAAGTCACTTTGGAGATCGTACATAACTTTTTACTATACACTCATAAAATTTCATCACTCCTTTAGAGCGATCCGAAAGCGATGAAACATCCAGGTATGCCACATCGTGTGTGGCTCTTGCAACTCTTTAAAAGGTCCATCATTATGGCAAATTTTGCTGTACTGATTCACGCAGAACAACTTGGGTTGAAAGTGTGTAAATTAATAATCGCTTAAAGCAGCAAACTTGTCTATCTGTAAATCCGTGATATTTCGGCAGCGAACATATGTTCAGTCCGTGTTTTATATTGAAAAGCATCTCGTTTAGCACGAACGTTTGATTCTTGTTAAAAGCGAAATTGAAGCTTCGCGTTTGTTGCAAGTAAAGCAAGTTGCTGCAAGTATTTTACGTTAAGCAAGGTCAGAAGAGAGTTTAAAATTGCAAAACTTCTGGCCTTAAGCCCCGTAATTTAGCAAAACTTAAGCTCCATGCACGATTTCAAGTCGCGGTGTGTTTTTAGAACCAGGCTCACATTGCAACCCAGCAACCTATTGGCCAGCTAGCGACTCAGCAAGATCGGTGAGCGACGTCTAATTCTTTGCGGTAATTATGTGATTGGCGAGCATAATTCACGGGAAAACTGTATTTGTTTTGTTCTATTAAGATACGCTTAAGCATGCTATTTGCACACTAATTTCTTGTAGCTGAGGAGCGAAGCTTGGTTTACCGAGAATTGACGGACAGACAGGCACGCGAAACACTTTCGCGGGATCGGAATTGTATCTTAGGTCTCACGTTTGGGGATAAACTTTAACCGATGTCGAAACACTTGGAAGTAAATACTCGTAAGGTTTCACTTTCGTACAAATTAGAGCGCAATTTTACCGATTTTACGTGATCCATGATCGTTTTTAAGCTATTCTTATAGATCAGTCTTTAAGCGAACGTGGCTCCGTCGTCTCTTTTGCTTGGCTGCATATCGATGCAATGTGCTGCGGTTTGCTTCCAGTTATATGGGCACAGTTGGTGGTGTCATGACATTGGGATGGGATTTTCTGCAAACTAAGCCTTTCTTGCAGTTAACTAGGTAAATTGTCAATCATTTGGGATTGAACATCTGTGCGAAATTTACTTTCACTTGCATTTTCTGTATTGGATTGGGAATATAATGAGATTCCTTCAGAGGGTAATCTACGCGTTTGCATGTTGGCTTTGATAGAGACAAGTAGAAATATACTGTTACTTGTCTAATTTCATGGATTGTCTTGCTCTCAAGACGTGGTTCATACAGGGGACAGCCAGATCTTGGAAGAGAGTATACAAAAAACGACCGAGAAAAACGCAAAAAGTGGGGCTTATTTTTGCTCATTTTCGAAAAAAAGAAGTTTGCATTTTATTTATTCCATCCATTTATTCAAATTTTGAAAATATTCTCTCCACCTTTCTTTTATACTACAAGGGTCTGCTAATAGGTCCCCAACTAATGGTGGATCCACACTACGCGGACTTAGCTCATACGCGCTTTTGCCTTTTTTATACGCTTTATATTAGCTTCACTTGTAACTATGTAAACAAATCTTGGAAGTTAAATTTGACCCACTTCCCGGTTTCCGATTGAGCTGAAATTTTGTACATATATATAGTTCTGGTGACAATGCAATCTGACCATTTTGTAAAAAAATCAAGATGGCGGTTCCAAGAAGACGGCCGAATTTGTGCTCCCGGACCCCCGACATTGGTATCAAATGACAAGAAGAATACAATTAGCTATGTGGGGTCATTCAAAATTCAAAATGGCGGCCAACACAAGAAGGCGGAAACATAATAGAGTAAAACGTAGAAAATATGACTTATCTACTTGGAATTTTCCACATATGTAGGGTATAGTTCGCTTGAAAATGCAATCTGACTTTTTTTGTAAAAAAATTAATTTGGCGGTTCCAAGATGGCGGATGAATTGTGCAATTGTGTTTCCCCGACTTAGGTATCAAATGAAAGGGTATGTCAACTAGAATACAATTAGCTGTGTGGCGTCATTCCAAATTCAAAATGGCGTCCAACGCAAAATGGCGGATTTTATACGCTTTATATTAGCTTCACTTGTAACTATGTAAAAAAATCTTGGAAGTTGAATTTGACCCACTTTCCGCTTTCTGATTGGCCTGAAATTTTGCATACACGTTTAGTTTGGATGACAATGCAATCTGACAATTTTTTTAAAAAAATCAAGATGACGGTTCCAAGATGGCGGCCGATTTTTGCAATTGGGTTCTACGACCCACCGAGATGGGTATGCAGTGAAAGGGTACGACAGGTAAAATACAATTAGATGTGTGGCGTCATTCCAAATTCAAAATGACGGCCACACAAAATGCCGGAAGACATATAATAGACTAAAAATTAGAAAATGTACTTATCAACTTCAAATTTTGCACATATGCATAGTTCGCGTGACAATGCAATCCGACTTTTTTGTAAAAAAATCAAGATGGCGGTTCCAAGATGGCGGGAGAATTTTGCAATTGTGTTCCCCGACCCCACGACATGGGTATCAAATGAAAGGGTATGACAAATAGAATACAATTAGCTGTGTGGCTCCATTCCAAATTCAAAATGGCGGCCAAGAAAAAATGGCGAATTGCCCCTTTCTTTACAACCCCCTCTCTATGAGTATCAAATGAAAGGGTATGACGACTGGGTCATTCCATGGTGACGGGTGGGACATTTTAACACATTTTTTGATATACATTCAGTTATTTTAAAGTGCAAACAAAGCACATAATACATACTGTATTTATGATAGCATTCTTAGATATATTTTTTAAGATATGATAAAAGAAAACAATATAAAAATATATTCTAACATTATTAAATTCGTAGAATTACATATGTGACGGGTGGGACAGGCTAAACCCTTCTTTCTTTAGATACTTGCATTTGACGTTGAAATTCAGATCAAATAGTTCATATGAAGCCCTAATTTTATTGTAGTATGCTATTTGAGTTATGTCACTAATTGTTTTCTAAAAAGAGGTAAGTGAAAAAACAATACGAACTTTTTTTATGCAGCTTAAAATGTTGTGACGGGTGGGACAGGGATCCGTGACGGGTGGGACGAGTAAAAAACTATACACACAAAACACATTAATTTAGGCATATTTTATTAACTATTTAGTTATTTTTTGGGCTTGGTGTAGGGAATTCATGTTCTACATCTCTTTCGCTTTATAGCTCAGCTGCTGGTTTTAAATCAACGGCACTTTCGCTAAAAGTATATAAGTGAATATTTGAGCTTGCATTCTTCACCTAAACGCACTTTTTTTGAATTTAATGGAAAAATCAATATTCAACTAGGGAAATATAAAAAGTAATAATTTTATTTTTTACTACAAGCATATTTCCAAATACTATGGAGCTTTAACAATACTTAAAGCCTAAAATTTATGTAATTTCCGTCACTTTTTTTTCATTAGCTTGATGTCATTTTCCATGGAATGACCCGACTACAATACTGTAGGTAGCCTTTGTGACGTCATTTTAAATCTAATAGGGCGACCGCCACATAATAGATATACATAATATACTAAAAAGTAGAAAATAAAAATAAATAGTTTAAAAAATCTAAAAAATACGCTTTTATTTTAAAATGAACTAAAAAGTAAAAAATAATTTTGAATGTAAAGTCTTTATTGCTTCAGCCAGTATATGGGAACAGCCTACCTTTAGAAATCAAGCTCAGAATAAAATTAATGAGGTTATTGGTAAAAATTATAAATATAACTTACTCAAATGTAAAAAAGCGTTGGGCGTTAACTAAAAGTTCCTGTATTAATAAAATAAGAATATAGGTAATGAGCGCCCCACGCTTTTTTACATTTAAGTAAGTTATATTTATAGTTTTTACCAATAACCTCATTAATTTTATTCTGAGCTTGATTTCTAAAGGTAGGCTGTTCCCATATACTGGCTGAAGCAATAAAGACTTTACATTCAAAATTATTTTTTACTTTTTAGTTCATTTTAAAATAAAAGCGTATTTTTTAGATTTTTTAAACTATTTTCTTTACAACGCTCTCGGTATGGGTATCAAATAAAAGGGTATGACAAATACAATGCAGTAAACTGTGTGACGACATTTTAAATTTAATATGGCGGCCACCACAAAATGGCGAAATACATTAAACAGACTAAAAAGTAGAAAATAAAAATATATAGCCTAAAAAACTAAAAAATACGCTTTTACTTTAAAATGTACTAAAAAGTAAAAAATAATTTTGAATGTAAACTATTTATTGCTCAAGCCAGTATATGGGACACAACGTATTTTTCGAAATCAAGTTAAGAATTAAATTTATTGAAGTTAAGAAGTTATTGGTAAAAATTATACATATAACTTACTTAAATGTAAAAAAGCGTGGGCGCTCCTTACCTATATTCTTATTTTATTAATACTGGAACCTTTCGTTAGCGGGATTCGTAAAGAAACACACTTTCTACGTCCATCATATGCCCCTTATAAAGCCGAGCGGCAGGTGTTCGCCCTTTGTAAGGCCGGTTTTTGTTTTTACTCGGGAATCTTTGGGAATACGTTCTTCTTTCCTTGCCTTTCGGATGAATGGTTCGGGCATTTCCCGTGAGAAATCCAAGTCGTATTGAAAAAAATACGGAGCAAATGTTATCTTCTCCCCATTTTTAAGGGTTTTCAGCTTGCTAGTTGCACTTACTATTTCTACCTTTGAATGAAAGCTGTAGAACCGTTCAATTGTATTCCTATTCAACTCCGTTGAATTACTATTTGTTGCAACTATGATTTTATTGAAAGCAGCAAAAGTGTGTTCTTTTACACAAGAAATTGAGTGAACGAATTGAATTGTAAGCGACAAGCCACAAGGCAGGCGCTCTGGCCCACAAATATGAGGTATAGGGATGTAGTACAATAGGCCAAGCAAATGGCCGCGGTACTTTTGGACCCAGTATCTAAAAAAAAATGCTCAATGAACTGACAGTTGTGTAGTAGGAATTGAGTTAATGCATTGATTTCTGAATCATCGCCCTTAGCACATTGGAGTTACTCTTTAACGTCGCTGAATCCCCCATAATTTCGGTATGGTGTGCATCTTGAAAGTACTCCAGCCATCTCACAATCTCTCCTTCTTTCTTATTCGTGATTTATCACGAGTAATTGCCTTGGTATGTGATTTAATATCACTACTAATATTTTTAATAATTTTGAACAGCTGTTTATAATCACGGGTTTTATCCACTTTATTCCCCTCTGTTGGCATTTGCTCGTACAATGTTGTTTTTTCTCATTTCGCACTTCTTTTCTCATATCATTAGTATTTGTCAACTCTGTTCTGTTATAGATTTTCAGCCATATCACATAGAAAATCCATTCTCTTTTAAAGTTGTTTTCTAACTCTAATACTTCCGCAGCGACTCGACAATAGCTTGAGGTCATTCCCATTCTGTGTATGGTGCCAACCAGCAGTTTTCTTTCAGTTATTTCATCTTTTCTTTCTGTTAATCGCCGTTCCTCGAGTGGTGATTCAAAAATTCCAAATTCAAATTTTACTTTCATATTAAAATCATCACCATTTATACCAATCTTCATTGACAGTTTTCCTATAGTGACAGATGTCAACTAAAAATTTTAGCGATTAGTTGCGGCTTGGCATCGTGGAGCAATTGTCATTACCCAAATGGGGTACGTTTGCTGCACCTGCAAAAAGATGCCGCACCGATTTCGAAAGGAAGTTGGCACAATCTATAAAAGTTATTGGAAATTTTATGAAACAAATTTAAAGGTCTATAACAGTAAGAGCTAACAAACAGCATGTTTACAATCGTGGTGCCCGATCAGAAGGAAACATTGGTTCGGTAAGTATGTATTTAGGAGCACCAGTTCAATCCAAGCCAAGCTGCGACACAATTGCCGACTGAGGTGCGCCGTTTTGTACCCGCACTTGGCAGTAAACTAGGAGAGGTTTTAGATCCAACCCGTCATATTTAGGCTCCGGATCAAATCTCCTATTTCGAGCTTTGCAACCTCCCCCTAACGCTTTAGGAAGAAGTTTCCAAATACACGGTCAGATCCCGGCATGATACCCAATTGGCCAGTGCCCGTAATTATCGAAACGATTCTGACGATACCCTTGCGATACCCTTCAAAAGGTCTCGCGATCTCTGGTTATTGTAACAATCTTCTTAGCCTTGACAAATGATGATAGGCTTCTTCATCTGAAACCAGCTACTACGATAATGCCTACATGCACAACAAACCTGAGTCTACCTGTATACATGGTAAAACCAGGACCAGCCTCATTGTCTCGATTCAACAGGAGGGTCTTCCCACGGATCGTAGTGCCCTGCTCGAATTGTACACTAGGTACCACGAGCATTATGATATCAATTCCCAACAGGTTACCAAGGATCTCTCCGCTTATGCTGCTCATGTAAGATCGCTACATGTGTCTCAGCTCCAAAAAAGCCGTGATGAGATGAACAGATATTACCGCCCATAACTAGCTACTTCCCCTATGGCCGATCCCACCCCGTCTCTTCTCCCCAAACCTAACCTACCCGAGGTTGTCAGAATCTTTTATCACAACTGTAGTGGTATGAGAACCAAAATTAATAACCTCTTCATTGACTCCAAATCCTGTCGCTATAATGCACTTGTACTGACCGAAACATGGTTAAATGGTACATTCTTAAGTGAAGAGATCTTGGACAGCAGCTGGACTATCTACAGGTGCGATAGGGACTACAGTTCCACTGGCCTTGCAAGAGGAGGTGGAGTCCTTATAGCTGTCAAAGACTCTTTAAATAGTGAACTGATCCCGACTAAATGTTCAAAATCTTTTGAACATGTTTTTATACGAATCAAATCTGACCTGAAGCATATATTTATCGGCACGTTTTATATCCCCCCCAATTCCGACGAATCTAATTACGATGATCTATTACATATAGTGGAGGAAGTTAACGAGGCACTCTGCGGTAATGACTTCATATTTATCCTTGGTGACTTCAACCGGCCGAATATTTCTTTTATCCCTGACGAGGAAGATAATAAATTACTTCCTATTAATGCCATTAATGCCGTCGATATAAAGGTTATCGCCACTTTTTACGGCAATGATCTACACCAAATTATCAGGCAACCAAATTCTTGTGGTAAATGGCTTGACCTTATCTTCACCAATTCACACGAGGAGGTGAATATTCTACCCGTTTCCGACGAGGATAACCTGTTTACTAACTCTATTCACCAATCCTCGAACTTAATTGCTCAGTCCCCAACTTCGTACATCATATAACAATATAATTGTTTATGATTTTAAGAATGCGGACTGGGAGAGTATTGGCCTCGAATTATCCCTAGTCGACTGGGAACATAGGCTGTCTAGTAACGATCTTGACGAGATAGTGTCGTGCTTCCATGCTATCATTTTTAAGACCATCGACAAATATGTACCCAAAATTAGAAAAAGGGATAAAGTATCGGAACCATGGCTGGATAGAGATACTAGATTTCTACGTAATCAAAGAAATAAATTATATAATATGATCAGAAATAACTCATATGTAAACGAGCGATTGAATTCCGAACACATTAGGTTAGCCTCAGAATTTACTCTTAGGTCTCGCGAGCCCTACTCTGCATATATTAAGTCTGTTGGAGATAACATCATAAGTTATCCCCAAAAATTTTTTGATTACGTTAATATCAAACGGAAGACCTCGGGCTACCCAACGTCAATGACGAATGGTAGAACTCGCTCCTCGTGCCCCGTAATTTGTAGCATGTTCGCTGAGAGGTTTGGTGAAACCTACAGCCCTATATCTAGTGCAACAGATAATCTGACTGATTTGCACACTGACACCTCCCTTATAAATGGCATATCCCTCTCTGTCGACGAGATTTTGTCGGATCTAAAGAATCTTGATATCAAAAAAAGTAATGGTCCCGACAATCTCCCTCCTATTTTTCTGCAGTGCTGCTCAAAACATATCGTAATTCCTCTTCACGTTATTTTCAACAAATCTTTATCGTTAGGTAAGTTCCCTATGCTATGGAAGAAATCCTACCTAACACCAATCTATAAATCCGGTGATAAGCAAGTAAGGTGGACAACTATAGGGGGATTGCCATCTTATCTTCAATTCCTAAGCTTTTTGAAAAACTTGTTTACGACAGGATTGCCCTTCTTATCGACCCATATCTAAACGAACAACAACACGGTTTTCGGAAAGGGCGTTCAACAACTTCTAACCTTATGGTCCTTATCTCCGAATTGCTATGCGGTATGGAGAGCGGCCATCAATTGGATGCAGTGTACACTGATTTCAGCAAGGCCTTTGATCGAGTAGACCACGACATTTTAATTGCAAAATTATTAAAATTTGGTATATCAGGTTCTGCCATGGAATGGTTAAAATCATATCTGAACGAAAGAACACAGGTTATCAGATTCCAAGGATTTCTATCTAATGAGATCGAAGTAACCTCTGACGTTCCTCAGGGTAGTCATCTTGGTCCTCTCCTCTTTAATATTTTTATCTCCGATCTTTCAGAAAAATTAGTAAATATTCCACATCTTTTCTACGCGGATGACCTCAAAATCTATAGTGTCATTAAAGGCCAAACTGATGTTTCCTTCATGCAGACGAAACTCAATGCCTTACAAGACTGGTGTACTACGAGCAAACTGCAACTTAACACCAGCAAATGTCATGCAATTACCTTCTCCCGTAGTAGAAACCCACAGAAGCAGTACTATTATCTCAACGGCATGATATTGAATCAGGTTGATCATATCGTAGATCTAGGCGTGGTCCTAGACCAAAAACTCAATTTCAACCTGCACTACGATAGTATTACTGCTAGAGCCAACAAACTTCTTGGTTTCATCAAGAGGAGAGCCAAAGAATTCAGTAATGTACGGGTACGAAAACACTCTTCTGTTCTCTAGTCCGCCCTATCCTGGAATATGCGTGTCCTATCTGGGATCCTATATTCCAAGTAAGCAGTAGCAGGATCGAATCAGTTCAGAAGAGATTTCTTCTTTTTGCCCTGAGAAATCTACACGACCCGCATGACTACCATACCCTACCGCACTACTTGGACAGTTTGAAAGTGCTGGATCTCATGCCGTTATCTAGCAGGAAAAAACTGCTCATATCTTGCGTTGCCTTTGACGTCCTAAGTGGAAAACTTAAAGTTCAGTTTCTGTCGGACAAGATCAAATTCAATGATGAAGTCCGACACACACGTCATACTAAATTACTTCGGGAATACCGTCATCGCACCGATTACGCTAGGAACGAGCCCGTCAACAGATGTTGTATGGTCTTTAGTACTCACAGCTCCTGTTTCTCCCCCTCACTCAACAAGGCATCCTATAAGAAAACACTCAGATCTCTACTAACATAACTCCCACCTCTGTCAATAGTTATTAATAGTAATAATTATTTTTATAATAATAATAAGGACTGTTGTACTACTGTGTTTTTTAATTTAAGTGTGCCTTGTTTGGCTAAACAAATAAATAAATAAATAAATAAATAAATAAAGTACATGGAGATGCCTCTCTTTAGCACGCAGAGCGTCTTCTGTTCATTTTCCACCACTATGACTGCGAAACTTTCCCCCGGTCTGGCCAAATCAGCTACCTTCCCGTTGCCCTCGATGTTCCTATGACCCGGTACCCACTAAAGCGTTACACTGTACTTCCCGGCCAAGCAAACTAGCTCATTCTGGCATTTTCGACCAGCTTAGAAGTTATACAGGCCGATCCCAATCTCTTGTGATGGCCGGTTGGCTATCTGATAACAGAATTACCATGGATCCCATCCTTGGGTATGACAGTATTGCTAGGCCGGGTTGAAAGATTGTCAAAAGGTCTGCCTGGAAAATGCTGACGAAGTTAGGCAGGCGGTAGCATTTTTGCAAATTAAGCCACGAGGAAAAAATTCCAGCCACTACACCCGACTCTGTTTTGGATGCGTCATGGTCCTTGTCATATTGGGAATCTTCTCATTCCTCTCTGGTAGGGATCCGAATATAAGGGTCTCGCCCATTATTTACATTAATCGTATCATTTCCTATATTCATTTCTTCTGTTACAATGTCTTTACTTTACATTTTTTCTAGAAATAACTGTCTGGTTTTATAAAGAAATTAAACATGTCCGACTCATGATTTTATGGTCTTACACGATTTTATGGTGTTACATCAATAATGACTGCAGATGAATAAAGTTCCTGCAAAGACAACCCAATGACCAACCAACAAACAACTTCATTCACACCTTTATGCAACATCAAATACGATACCTTAAACAACTGAAAACTTCATCATACTTAGGCATGGATTGTTGATCACCGTTCAAGCACTTTATGGCCCAAAGACAAATCTCGCTACCACGATTAAACTATTGCACCAACACTCGGCTGGATTTATTGATTGCGTTAATCCAATTTGATCAGCATCCCCGTCATTAAAAGTCCATTACAATTTCACTATGCCCCATTTTTTGCCACGATTTCGCGTAAATTCTCTTCACCTGAAATTGAGCCCCCAGTACAGATAATACGATTGTCTAGTGTACTTACAACCCGTGTTTAGCTCCAGCAGCTTTCATCTGATTTTGGAGTTTCAATACCTTACGATCTGCGCGTGCGATCGACTCCAGGTATACAACAACACTAGCGGCATAACAGGCCAGTTATTTCGTAAATTCTCAACCAGTTTCTGGTGTCTTTTTCAACAACAACAACAACAACAAAAATATATGTATATCACTGATTTGGACGAACGTGGACTTTCTTCGCTCGAGTTTTTAACTGGGAGATCAATGCCTAAGGAATTGTGATAATTCCGTGCGGAATGAAGTGATTTCATGCTTTATCTTCGTCGCTGTTAATCTGAATATTACTTCTTTAATAACGAACGTTTCCTTAAAAGGTGCATTGATCTTGTTTTGTATTTAAATTAAAGCCGATGTCAATCTGCGGAGAAATTGGATTTTTCTTACCTGGTTTGGTGTAGGTATGTATATACGTGACGAGAGAGTCGATAGGGCCGCATAGTGTTTAAATGTTAAATTGACTTTTACTGACTAATATTTGATAGCGATTCTATTACGACTGAACAAACAAACTTTTCCATAAAAAAAGATTCTAAAAAAAACACCTATTTTAAAGATGACTCTCGTGAACGTGCAATCTTTGGAAATATTTTTGTACCTGGGAACCCGATTCAGTGGAAGGAATTCTAGACAGGCATATTGCAATGTTTTTAATACTACATACTAAAATGGTATTGTACATTTTGTAATTGTTTTTTATTTTTAAAATTTTTGAATGACTAATTATAAATTTCTTTATACAGTCAACCGCAAAAATAAACAAATACTCGTTATAGTGGAGCTACGTAAACTTTTTATCTGAGAACCAGGGGAAATGATGGGGATTTTCATCCAAGTTGAGCATCTACTTTAAATGGAACTTCCTATGTCGTATGAATGCATATTAATATTTGCAATTTGCAATGCAAACGAAAATTGCATGATTTATAGTTTTGTTGTCTCTTTTTCTGTGAAAACTTAGTATTTAAAAGATATTTGTGAAAATATGTTTTTTTACCCACACAATTATGTAATTCGGAACAAATAGATATTCAATCTCGGTAAAACACTCTTAGTTCGGGGAAATTAGCAAGAAAAACGCACGAACGGAGACAAAATTCCAAAATGGCTGAAAAATGGTCCGCAGCTTCCTTGGGACTTTTTAAGAAAACAATTTCGGAATCACAAAAAAAACATGGCCGCCGGAGATATCAGTTTTTTGGCAAAAAAATCACTCAAAACTGTTTTTTCGAAAAAAATTTTTGATCAGTCAATACGAAACGTTATTGCCTACAAGAATCCCTCTTGTCATTTTTTCGAACAGGGGTGTATCTGCTAAGTTTACAAAGCGGCCGGCTGTTGATAGGTTTTAGTTTTTTAGTTAAACGAACAATAAATCGTATGGAAGGGCGGGGGAATCGTAACGGTATAGCCACTAGGGCGTTTTGAAGCTTTTTTAGTGTTTTGCATATAACCCTGTATTTTAATACCTATTTTCATGAATACGGCAGCACTGCACGCCTATATAAAACCGTAAAAGTGAAGTTTCGACCCTACCAGTTATGAGTCAAAATTTAACAATAGGTGCGTTTCATTTTCCTTGGAGTACGTACCCCGGAGTAGTTGGGCGCACATCGGCGTATTAGCAGCCACCCCAGCCCATATTTGGTGTAGCAGTAGTTAAACGTAAATATCAATGAAGTCGCTTTAAATTTTATTAAAAAAAAATTTAAAAAAAACTGTTTAGACAATAAATGGAGCGTTTCATTTTCTTTGGAGTACCTACGCCGGCGTAGTTGGGCGCACATCAGCGTAAATGCTGCTACACCAGCCCATTCTGTGGGGTAGCAGCATCTACTCCGAGGTGCGCCCAACTACGCCGGCGTACATACTCCAATGAAAATGAAACACTCCATTTATTGTCTAAACAGTTCTTTTTTATTTTTTTGAATAAAATTTAAAGCGACTGCATTGATATTTACGTTTAACTTCTGCTGCACTACAATTTGGGCTGGGGTAGCTGCAATTACGCCGATGTACGCCCAACTACTCCGGAGTACGTACTCCACGGAAAATGAAACGCACCTAATAAGTGAAACATTCAATCTCGGTTTCTTTTTAACTTCCTCTCATTATGATCTCATTATTTTCTCACAAATGATTTAATTTTTTTTTGCATTTTGAGGGTCATATTTTCATCATATTCAGTTCATTGTGAGTTATACGATAAATTTCTGATTGATTGATTGATTGAGCTTACTTTGCCTGCTGGTACAACTCATATATCTGGGCCGGGGCCCCTAGAACCACCTTAGCTTGGCTGGACAAGGTGCAAAACCGCGATCTCAAAGTTATTGGTGATAGCGCTATTTGCTTTTCAATTGACTCACTAAGCCACCGTAGGAATGTAGCAGCTCTTGCAAAATTTTACCGTTTTTACCACAATGACTGCTCCACTGAAATAAGTAACCTTATGCCACCACGGCAACATTTCTCCCGCAATACAAGACTTGCCCGCTTGGCTCACTCCCACAGTTTACAGCCCTCATCTTCGCGCACACTCCGATTTAGAAATTCGTTTATAACAATAACAACTCGACTGTGGAACAACCTTCCACAATCAGCATTCCCGAACTCATACAACACCCAAGAGTTCAAACGCAAGGTTCACCGCCATCTCCTCCAACACCCACCCGACTCCCCCCAATCTATCATATCTTTCTCTCTATCCTTTGAGCTAAGCTTACTACTAGACATTGCACCATGACGTGTACGACATGACATGACGGACTGGTAGTACAAAGGGTGACACCTGAGCTTAGACTATCACATAAAAAAAAGTTGAGACCAAGTTTGAGAATGCAGCGAAATTTATGTCTTACTCCATTGTTATCAATATCGTGGGCAGCTCGTCGTTTCGTGGGCAGCTCAGATTGATAAACTGATTCTACGTTATGGTAGATTTTGTCTTTCTCTGCCTCTGATTTCTCCTCAGCGGGTGAATGTACCATGACAATACTATGTATAGTTGAAAAGCTTTCCTTTTACCCGTAGTAAGCAGATTCTCGAATTAACACCTTATTTCCAACTATCAATTCTGTTCCAATTGTATGTTCTCCTGGTTGGCAATTAGTGTCTTTCCTTTTGTCCATCATTCCTTGCCCACTCCAACGCACCTCCTGAATATCCAGAATTTCAATTTTATATTGGTCGAATATTTCTAAGACTGTTCTAAGCGCGCCTGCCCTACACAATGATCTTACGTTGTTCCAGGTACATACTATCAAATCGTTAGCCTTTTTCGTATGCCAGCTGGTTGCCAAGTTATCCGTCCGTTTCTTCTTCTTGAGTTTCCATAACAATGTTTTCAGACCCTAATTCTAGTGGAGGGCTCCCTACTCTTCGACCCCTAGCCCGGCCGTTGAGTCTACTCAGCTGCAGGACTTGGTACTATCAGATTATCCCTGCTATACAAGGCACCCATATGCGTGGCGTCTTTGGAAGCAAGGGATGCATGGCATCCCTTACAATTTCTTAAGATATAAAAATTCAAATTTTGTCAATATTTAATTTTTTTTAAAACAAAACTTTTCTTGTTTATTTTATCATTCTGAGATTAACTTTATATTATTGCTGCTTTTTCTAGCCTCCACTGTTCATTGTCTCCAAATGCGAAATTCAATGGAAGCAATATTTTATGTTATGTCCTTGAGCGAAAGTTCTCTCCTCCTTCTCTCTGAATTCGCAAAAGAAAACTATTTTAATACCTCGGCTTCACCGGCCTCAGTTAAACAAGTTCAATTCAAACCGCATAAGTGGCTTCACCGGCTAAAGTCGAGTTCAGTGCTTGAAATTGTTGTTGCTGTTCTAACAAAACTTTTTACTGGATAAAGGCAACCTTCCTCTATACAAATCAGGTACAAAAGCAACTTGTTTAAAAATACCCAATGAACTTTTCAAAATTTTCTCTATAATCTTTATTATTTTATAACAATTTAAATTTTAAATAATTACGCCCGCAACTAATTTGCATCACTATCGTAAGTCAAAAGAAATCCATTTTTAGGCCAACAATATTACAGAAGTACAAAAATTATAATAATCACTCCCTAAGCTGTAAAATAATGCGCTTCAATTACAATTAAGATAAAACGATCTCACCATACTTATCACTGAAATTACTATAATCGCACATGCTATAATTTAATCCAGCAATATGCAGTCAGTAATTTTAGTTGCCACACGTGACATTTTTATCGAAAATTTTCATCATATTCACCGTCACTTAAATGAAAGTTTCCAAGTTACAAAAAAAGTTGATGAAAATTTATGTGATCTTTCGCCTGATCCACGATCCATAGTATACCATGCAATTTTTAGTTTTAGAGAAAATTGCGATAAAAATCGCCGCCGGATGGTTTATACGCGCCAGATTGTTACTTTGTAGAGCGAACGTTTATCAGAAATAGCATATAATATCGAACGCTTGTAGCGATCAATTAAGTTCGATCGAGCCAATGTTGAAACCCTGCACCACGATCGGGGCGCAACGGATATAGATTGCAAATAGAGAGGGAGACAGTTAAATAAATTTTATTTTTATTACTTCTTTAGTATCCAATAAGTACTTAATAACATTCTTTCTATTTACATTTCAGGATCGTGCACGAAATGCATCTGAACGACTCTCATCAACGACTGTACTAACAGTAAACATAGCTGACTCCGATGACCTAGATCCATCATTCATTTATCGAGGATGTGCATTATTGGATGGTGCCTGCATTAATCCCGAGTATGCAGCATCTGTGCCATCGGGTTCACTGCAAGGTGTTCTAACTGTTTCACCTGAACGAATCCAGGCAGTTGATTTAGATACAATCAGTTCACCGATAAAATACTCATTTTTAAGTGGCATGCCTAGCAATTACGCTGATTATTTTGAAATAGATGAGCAGACAGGAATTTTAAAGCAGATCAAGGCTGTAGATACGTCAACAGCGAAGCGATATGATATAATCGTTAAAGCTGAAGAAGTATCTGAGGCAAAGAGATTCACTACTGCAAAGCTAGCAATTACAGTGAAGCCAGTTGATGCTAATCCGCCGGTCATTTCCGCATCGGAAATTGAGGGTTTTGTTGATGAAAATTCTCCAATCGGAACGAAAGTATTGGATAGTAACGGTAAACCAATTGTTTTTCAAACAACCGATGCTGATCTAACCGAAGATGACCTTAAGCCAGAATATCTTTATGAACTGACAACGCCCTCATTTAGTGTATCAAAAGAAGGGATTTTAGTTGTGAATGAAGAAGGACTCGATCGTGATCCTCCGAATCCTGGCAAATTCACTTTTCAAGTGGTGGCTAGAGAGGCAAACACTAACGCTGCCAGTGCACCATTGAGTTTAACCGTGCACTTAAAAGATGTTAATGACAATGCTCCAAAGCTTCCGATGATTGCACCGATTTCTATCACAGCTGGAGATGGAAGAAGATTAGTAACAAAAGTCACAGCCACTGATAACGACGAAGGAGAAAATGCAGTAGTTACATACTCAATATATCACGTTTCTAATAATGGTGGCAAAAAATTCTCGATTGATGAAAAAACTGGTGAAATAGAAACCCGTGGACGTCTCTTGGCTGGTGAACAATACAGCATCACTGTACAAGCATCAGACATAGGCGGATTATACTCACAAGCAATTGTCGAAGTTTCTGTTACACCAGGACCAAACACTAAACCACCTCGATTCTTGAAATCAGTATACGAAGTTCAAGTCAGCGAAGGTGCAGAAATTAACTCGACCGTTATAGTTGTTAAGGCAGAAGATCCAGAAAATGATCCTGTTACGTACTCGATCGTATCAGGAAACGACTTAAGACAATTCTTTGTTGGGGCCGATACTGGTGTTATTAGTGTAATTCGAAAACTTGATCGAGAAAGCTTAACTCGATACCAACTTATCGTTAAAGCCGAAGATAATGGCGGACTAGCAAGCAGCGCTACGATTAACATAAAAGTGACGGACATTAATGACAAAAATCCAGAATTTGATGAAAGTATGCTGCCGTATGTGTTTAAAGTTGACGAAGGGAAGGAGGATGAAACAGTTGGTGTTGTTCATGCGACAGATGCTGATGAAGGAATCAATGCAGAGATTACTTATGGCATTCCAACCGATGTGCCATTCAAAATTAACCCTAAAACTGGAGAAATAAGGACAAAAGTTAAACTAGACTATGAAAGGCAAACGGAATATAAATTTGTTGTCACAGCTAAAGATGGTGCACCAGATCCTAGATTGGGAACTGCTAGTGTTACAGTGATGGTAAATGATCTTCCGGTGAGTATTTAACTTTGTTATTGTATGTATTTTAGTTGTTATAGAAACCTATGTATTACCCGGAAATTATCTAACTAACCACTGTAAAACCCTGCGTTTAAATTTCTGACCATCAGAATCATTAGATGACATCTCAACCCAAGCCAGCTAGCATAAATTAGAAGCAATGGAGTTAATATAACAAGTAACAATATACAGTGAGCGACAAAAGTGAGTGAACACCTAAAATTTTTATATTTCAACAGCAGACGCTGCCATGCACCCCCAAACCATGACAGAACCATGACAGATGGTAGAGTTCCTCCAAAGAAACCCTTTATTTCAAAAGTCAATAAAACAAAACGTTTGCAATTCGCTAAAAAATACAAAAATTTTCGTGTTTCATTTTGGAAATTTTTAGGTGTTGACTAACTTTTGACGCTCACTGTATAACCTATATGGGTCTAAATTTGTTTAAAATACCTGGTTTACAACCCAATTGTAACATATTTTTGTTACAAATTGAAATCTGGGCTAGCTGGGCAGTCTTAAGCGGCGTTCACATTGGCGAGTAAAAAGGATTAGTACGTGGCGGCTACTGGTTGTTGCCAGTGACTGGTATGCCAGTACACGCCTCGTTTGAAAACTTGTGCTAGTGTACTCTCTTGGTTAGTCCACTAACTAGTGCCCTTGCTAGTAGATAGCCCAGGGGGTTATTTACTAGCCCATTATCCTCCGCTAGTACACTAGCACAGAGTTGCACACGCCAATGTGAACGACGCAGTAGGCTCCTTCCAAAGTCGCGGTACCTTACGACTTCTCTCCAGTTTCTTGCTAGGTTCTTTCTTACGTTTTCCCACCAACGTGTTTCTGGTCGTCCTACGGTGTGGTCACCTGCACGATTGCTTTCAAAGATCCTCTTTGACATTCTACTTTCGTCTACATCTACACGAATCAAATGTCCAAGCCACCTCAGTCTGTATACGGAATGATGTCTATTTCATTATATAGATGGTAGATTTCTCGCTTTGTCCTTATCCTCCATTCATCCTGTATTCCACCGTAGGCTGCTATCTAGGGGATGCAAATTCACCTTTGTCACTGCTAGTAGGGACGAGTTGCTGGACCTCACCCTCACTAGCAGGCTATTCTCCGACAGGATCAAAACTGGCGTGTTCTGGACGAGCCTTCCCTGTCGAACCATCTGCACATCAGGATCGACATCGTTCCTTTAGCGGGAGTGTGCATACCTCCGGCGGGATCGTGCTTACCTCAGCATGTGCATTTAAATTATTTTTACTCGGGTTGTTCAATAGGGCAAAACATGTTGGGCAGTGGGAAGAATGCAGGTTCACCCTAGCAGCTTACAAGAAGGAGTTGAGACGCTCCAAAAGAATAGCCTGGAGGAAGCATTGTGAGAGTCTGCTAAATCTACCAGAGGCAACAAGACTCCAAAAGCTCCTGTCCAAAGACTCCTTCAACGGAGTGATGCCTGCTCAGTGACCTCTTTCCAGGGTCAATCCTCCAAACCGCTTATCCCTGAATGCTAGGTGCAGTCAACAGGACCATTCCAGACCGATATCCTCGGAGCCTTTCTAGGAGCAAAGTTAAATGGGCAGTGGGCTCTTTTCAACATTATAAATCGATCGACACCCTGGTCTGTCTCTTTAGAGCCAACTGTAATTGGGTATACATTCTAACCAGTTGAAGGAAAGTCGTGGTAGTTTTAATCCCTAAACAGGGCAACTCAGCTTCCTAAATCGTTTAGACCTATCAGCTTAATATATTTTCTTTTGAAAACTATTGAAAGGTTGGCTGGACCTTCACATCAGATGCACATCCTCCACATAGCTCTCAGTTCGCTTACTCCAAAGGTAAATCAAGAGAGGTTGCTTTACACCACCTAGTCAGCAAAATCGGAAAAGCTTTCCTCGCTAAGGAAACTGCGTGCTTTCGATAACACTCACTGTGTTTGTATTTATAGAGTACTGGCTCTAAGAAACCTGGATCCCCACACAAATGAGTGGATAAATGTCATGATTGTAGGGCGTGACATTTCTTCCACCCTGTGTGTCTCCACCATAGTGTGAAGGCTATCAAGAGCTGCCCTCATCAAGGTGGAGTTCTGGTCGCGTTACTCTGGTCACTGGTTGTTGATGAACTTTTGACCAGACTACACGAATCATTGTTTCGGGGTAGTTTTATTTGACTACTAGCAAAAAACCCGCGTGTGTTGCAACGCCTTTAAATAAAAAAAGTTTATGTGTGCACTGTCCGCGTTAGAAAAAAGTATAATGAAAAAAACACCAAATCTAGAAAAAATGATTTTGGATACCATAAAAAATTTAGAGTTGCCTATAAAAAATATTGTAATATTTCTTCTCGAGCGTTCTCGGATTCGTCAAATTAATAATTTGTTTCTTTTTAACAGCTTTAATTTCAAAACAAAACATTTTGCACACATCTGCTCCCCTTTCTCTTTTTCTTCTCCCTCTTCCCAATCTTCTCGGTGGTTCATTTAGAACAACCGTACTATATTAAGATGTGACACTGCGTTTATGTAGATGTCTCTGAACATGAAACTTCTCGGTGAATTGGAATTGAGGCCCTTCCATTTTCTTTGTAGTTTTGGCGATTTACCTTTTATTCGTCGAGGATTTTATACCTATGTATGTAGACTTGATCGCCTTCCTTAAATCCAGATTCGGTTCGTAGCGGGTCTTCATCCTGTTGCTAGTAGATTACAGATTTCCTCGGACCGTCTCGTGGATTTCCTTTAATTTTGCTCTTAGTGCAGAGTAGTATTCGCTAGTGGTTGGCATGCTTCTGGCGCGATTCCAAACTTTAAATCAACTGGCAGCGTAATCTGTTTCCCGAAGATCATTCTTGCAGGCGTTTGACCGGTATAACTGTGGATAGCTGTCCTGTACAGCATTCTTTCATTGATATAAAGATCTTCTTCATACAAATTTGAAAACCTATTCCTACCGTTTTTTAGTGTTTCTATACCGGTTTCCTATATTTCAGAATGTAGCAAACTTCACGACAATAGACGAAATGACCAGGATACACTATGCTCAATTTTCTTCCATTTGGAGCTAAGATGTGAAGATTTTCAGATTTCCCAACTCTTGAACAACCTACATACAGCTGGCCGGGAAATGACACTTATTTGGCAAAATTCGTCCGCCATATTAACCCTAAAATTTTAAATTTATAAGTTTTGATCATAAATTCGTTATTTGCTGCCTTAAAAACCCCCAGATTTGGGTTTTCATTGGAATCAGAATACTCATCGGCCATATTGGTGCGGCCTTTTTGAATTCATAAGTTTTGATCATAAATTCGTTATTTGCAACTTTAAAAATCCCTAGATATCCACTTTTCATTTGAATCGGAACACAATTGGCAAATTCGTCGGCCATATTGGAGCGGCCATTTTGAATTTATAAGTTCTGATCATAATTTCGTTATTTGCTACCTTAAAAACACCTAGATACCGATTTTCATGGAAATCGGAACATAATTGGCAAATTCATATTTGGGTGGCCTTTTTGATTTTCGGTCATATTTCGGCGGTTATTTTGGATTTCGAAAATCGGGCTTCGAGGTGCATCATGGAAGACCTCGACCTACCTTCATGCAAAATTTCGAAGCTCTGCTCTGACTGGTACGTCCGCTATAGCGCACTCATATATACATACATACAGAAACTTTCTTTTATTAATATAAGAAGAAGAAGATAGATTATAGAAGCCATGAGAACAGCACTCCGAAAAAAGTTCAAAAATGGTGTACTTTGGAGAGCCTATCAATCAACCCAAATAAGGCCGTCCTGGTACCTTTTTCCAAAAGTAACAAATTGAACCTAGATCCTATTTGTATCCAGGATACGACAGTTGGAAATCCATATTGAATTCCGCCGCCATAAATGCCTTGGGACTCCAGATCTTATTGGACTGGCCTTTTTTATCAAATGACTATGACTATTAACGGTATCCCAAACATTGCAATTTGCCACGTATCTGACCAAATGGTTGGTGAACTGCGGTTACAGAGGAAATTCAGGGCGATTATTCCGGAGAGGAACTTATTCTTTGGGAGGTCCAAGAAATCTCTGCTGGTTTACCCAGGGATCAAAGATAGAACACGGTACAGGGGCTGGGGTCGCAGGACCCGACTCTAATGTCTCGATTGAAATGTATAGGAGGCCCTCTGTTTTCGAGACTGAATTGCATCCCTTTGAGACCTGCTCTTGGCTCAACCTTGAGAAAGGCACAATAGTCTTTTCGAACAGTCAACCTGGCATCAAGACATTATCGACGTGGACGTTTCCTTCCAAAATAGCGGTGGGCTTTGACGTACTCCAGAGCATTGCCAGGAAAAATAGGGTCTCGCTCTACTTGGTCTTCAAACACTGGCCTATCGAGGGCAATGAAGCTGCAGACAAGCTCGCGAGGGAAGGATATAAAATGGTGGTCATGGTCCCAGAACCCTTCTGTATAATCTCATGGCCCACCTCCAAGACCCTGATAGAGGACTGGGTTGAAGGGCTGAACCTAGCCTACTGGAAATCAGCTCCAGGTGTTAGATAGGCTATAGAAGTAATAAGACTCTTAGCCTTAAGGGGCGTTATCAGTTTTAACATGGCGGACCTTAGGCGGTTGATGGGATATTTGGCCACGTAGGTCTGCGGTATAACCTCTACAACCTAGGATTGTCTCAGGAGACAGAATACCGACCCTGGGTGGAAGGCGACTATATATTCTCTGTGAACGTCCTGCTCTGATCTGGCTTAGAAGAAAAGCACTTATCAGAGAGCTTCTGAGCCCAACTCCAGTCCGGTTTTCTTCAACCAAAGACCTTTTTGCCTTCTTCTGGAGGAATGATCGTCTTTTTCGTTAGTGGGCTATGTACACTATAAGCCTAACTTGGCCGCGGTATTCACCATATGGGTTGGCCCTATATCCTCATATTAATAGGTTCTGAAATATAGAACATTGAAAACAGATTACTTATTCGCTCTCACGCGAATCAATTAGAAGTAAATTACTGTCAGGTTGATCAAACAGCAAACTTTACTATCTGGCTGGTCTTGTGATTAAGGCGCCCGGCTACCAGAGGTCCGTAGTTCGAATCGACTCCGCGGCATGGTCCTTCGCCTTTCCATTCTTTCTTGTCTTGTCTCTCTTTCTTATCTTCTCTCTTTACAAAACATTTCCTGTCCTTCCTGCTGTCGTCGCCTGTAAGCATAATAAGCGAGGAAGCCATCTCCTGTTCGATCACCGAGGTTAGCGTTCTGTTGTGGTAGTATTGGATGGGTGGAATAAAACCGCGTGTTCACCCTTCTCTCTACTATCTCTCCGGGCAAAGCTAGGGGCTTTACCACTAGCAAAAACTAAGAGAGATTTTGACATTTCGGAGGGGATTATTACATTCAATATCCACGAATCAAGTGAGGTTAACATAAATAAGTTTACCCTGCAAACAGTTCGATTCGGAAACGATTCGAGAACGATTTGCCAAAAGCTTGCTTCGATCTCGGACTCGTTAACGACTCGTAAACCAATTCGAAGGCAATAAAAGCGGATCAAGAGATCGAATCGCTTTTTCGTGCTGATAAGGGGGCGCCCATAAATTACGTGAGGTGTTTAGGGGGGGGAGGGGTCGAGCCGAATCTCACCAAATCTCACGTGGGGGAGGAGGAGGGTCTCCGCAAATCTCACGTAATTTTTTTCCGCAAGAAACAGCGTAAAATCGCGAGAAAACTGGGTTAAATTAATAGTACAGGTAAATTAAGCCGAAAAAAGCGATATAGCGGAAATAATTAGGTACAGGCTGAAAATTGGCAGAGCGCTTCTTTTTATGCTTTTTAATAAGGGGTTATAAAGTCTACCGATTTTCTACTCCGAGAAGCCCACTTTTTAGGGGGTTTTAGCCCTCAAAATGGGTATTTTTCGATTTTTCTGTAATTTTTTTGCAATATTTCTTAATATCTTTTTGTTTTTTTCAATTTTAAGTACAATATCAGTAAATGAGAAAATCTTTAAAATCGTCTTTTCGGACGCGCACTTAGATTTCATTCACGAAAATCTTGGTGCAGTATCAGATGAACATGGCGAAAGGTTTTATCAAAACATATTGCAAATAAAGAAGGAATAATGAAACAAAAGTATACGTGATACTATTACTATATTTCGACTCAATAGCAATTGGGTATAAAAATTTTGCACTGCCGTTTACGCTGTATTTGTTCACTGTTTCAAATACCATCCAACTGGAACACCCAAAAAAAGTAAAGAAAATAATTTAAATATCTGGGAATGAAGACGTGATGAAAAATTCTTATCTTTTTATACAATGATCTGGGAAAAACTGCGAAAGTAATGTATGCATTGACTTATACCACCATTTTTGGACAGATTGCGCCCCTACACTATACCTTTTCAAGTTCAAATTGAGACTAAACAAATTCTAATTGAGACTAAACAATGTCAAAATGAGAATTAAAAAATTTCAGTGAAAATAAATACATACTTTATTGGAAGAAATATAAAGTATTATACATAAATTATAAATCAATGAAAAAACAGTCATATCTATCATATTGATGGGGTCTGGTATAAATTTTTAAATATGAGCGACATGTCGGATCCAATCAAGAACATCAATTTTCGCTATGTTTTCTCAAATTTTACTTGTTGTAGACGAAATTCGGTTTGTGACAAATTTGATCTGTTTTCACCAGCATCTGAATATTTGAATCACTTTTGACACCAGCCTCTTGTTTTTGGAAGTGCTCTCCAATCTTCTTTATTACTATGCAAAACACAGATTTGCTTCTTTATATTTTTGTATTGGTCGAGCATCGTAAACAGTCAACTAAGTAAAAAAATCTCAATATTAACGAATAAAGATCAAAGTATTTATTTATTTTCACGGAAAGTTTTTAATTCTCATTTTGAAATTGTTTAGTCTCAATTTAGTCGAGGCAATGAAGCAAAAAAGTTCCTAATTGGTTGGGCGCGGACGGATCGGAATGCGGTTTTTTGCATTCGCTTCCAAAAATTATTTGTAAAAAATGGCTCATTTTTTTTTTCTGAACAAACCGGAAATTGCACCTGTTCACCTGTATGTATGTTTGTATGTATGTAGACAAATCTTGCAACTTGATTTTGACCCACTTCCATATAACCGATCAACTTGAAATTTTGCTTATATGTATAGTTCGCGTGACAATGCAATCTGACCATTTTGTAAAAAAATCAAGATGGCGGTTCCAAGATGGCGGCCGAATTTTGCAATTTTGCTCCTCGACCCCCGACATGGGTATCAAATGAAAGGGTATGACAAGTACAATACAATTACCTAAGTGGTGTCATTGTAAATTCAAAATGGCGGCCAACACAAAATGGCGGACTACCTTTTTCTTTACAACACCCTCGGTGTGGGTATCAAATGAAAGGAAATGACGATGATTTAAATCACACCCTTTCATTTGATACCCATACCGAGCGCGTTGTAAAGACAAAGGTAATCCGCCATTTTGTGTTGGCCGCCATTCTGAATTTGGAATGACGCCACATAGGTAATAGTATTCTACTTGTAATTTCCTTTCATTTGACCCATATCGAGCGCGTTGTAAAGAAAAAGGTAATACGCCATTTTGAGTTGGCCGCCATTTTGAATTTGAAATGACGCCACATAGGTAATTGTATTGTACTTGTCATACCCTTTCATTTGATACCCATGTCGGGGGTCGAGGAGCAAAATTGCAAAATTCGGCCGCCATCTTGGAACCGCCATCTTGATTTTTTTACAAAATGGTCAGATTGCATTGTCACGCGAACTATACATATAAGCAAAATTTCAAGTTGATCGGTTATATGGAAGTGGGTCAAAATCAAGTTGCAAGATTTGTCTACATACATACAAACATACATACAGGTGAACAGGTACAATTTCCGGTTTGTTCAGAAAAAAAAAATGAGCCATTTTTTACAAATAATTTTTGGAAGCGAATGCAAAAAACCGCATTCCGATCCGTCCGCGCCCAACCAATTAGGAACTTTTGGCCTTTTTAGTGCTTCATTGCCTCGACTAATTAGAAATTGTTTAGTCCCAATTTGAACTTGAAAAGGTATAGTGTGGGGGTCTAAGCTTAAATAAAACAAAAAGGCGTAGAAGCCCAATTGAAAAACCTGGAACCTAATGCGTTCCTAAGAATCTCAAGTGCATAATGTACCCAATCCTACTGCAATCATAGAGATTATATTAAGAATCGGCTCTTTTCACATCAGTCAGAACACGTGCTATCTACGGTGCATTGTCACTACCATGGAGAATATACAAGGAGACAAAACTCTTATGGGGAAAATGACAGGAAATGGATGGGTAGAAGAAACTAAACTAGAAGTTCTTTTTTGGCCACAGATGTCACCTTTGTCCGATGTACCCCACATGAATTTAATAAAAATTCATTGGAAACATCAAAAATTGATTAATTACGAATAATCGCATTGATATAAAATCGAATTTAGAAGCTGGTAAACAGCAGTAAGCTGCTAAACGTAAAATATATTGGTAATAAACGAACTTTACCATGAACCGGATAAATATAATCGGCCATGTTTTTCGGGGTACATTTGACTACAGCGCCACCAATAATCAAACGAAAATTGACAACACGGAGTTTTGTCTCCTTGTATAGCCTCCATGGTCACTACAAAAAGCAGACATTTGCACCAGGCGACATAATTAGTTATCTAAGCATCTTACAGGACTCGAATTTTGAATCGACGACCATCTGCTCTGACATACCTACTAGAGGCCAAGATAGATTTTGAAAACCTTTTGTTATCATTATCGAGAGTTGTGAAGAATGGAAGTCGAACAGATCCGCACTTCTTGAATCTGTATCCTGATGTCCAGGCGGCTCAAACGTCAATTTGAGAAGCTGATTGTTACTTCAGACTCCGCTTTTCTAAGGCGATACGAAAGTAGGAAGCAAACGGAAGCTAGTAGCGATTCCTGATAAATCTTCGAAAAGAAATTATTTTCAGCCAACCAACTTCATTTATTAACTTAATTTGACATTTTGATGCGAACAATAAATTGTTTCAAGAATATTTAAAGAGTTTTTAGAATATTTTAAAACAAACAAATAAATGCAGCGCATGCGGCTTTACTCGCGGACTGAAATCCGATAACAGGCGGACAAATTTATTTCGAATTCGCATTGGTGGAAGATACCATTTTCTTATTTCCGAATTTCATGACTTTTGAATAGGATTCCAGGATAACCCCCTGGGTCTTTCAGTCACAGGTTTTTTACCTAACGATGACATATATAGAAGAATGCTCCGAAGTTTGTATATCTCCAGAGTCATAAATGGCTCTACCATTACTATTCAAACAGTCAAGTCGTTACTCTCTAAAAACGAATCAGTGGATGCCAAAGCCAACCTTCGTATGTCAATATATTGTAAAATTCTAAATTTTTTTTATATTCCATATGCTTGCTTTACAAATACACGAGTTTTCTGTTCTCTTGCTAAGAAATCATTATCCCTGTAAGGCACCCTGAGGTTGATTTCCAAAGGGTAGGCAGAATCACCAGCTAAATGGTAATCCACAGGTATTGTAGTTTATATTGGGTGCATGCCGAGTTGGTGCTGTTATGATTTTGTGGTTCTGTTCTTCAACACAAATTATGTTTTTTTAAATAAATCCAACGCAATCAAGTACAGATTAAGGTATTTACACTAAAAATACGCATAATAGTGTAAATCCTACAAATTTTTTAAAATTTTAAAAATCTCACGTGAAATTGAGGGGGGGAGGGGTCGAGCCAAATCTCACGACATCTCACCAAGGGGGGAGGGGGGGTCGAAAAATCGCCAAAATCACCTCACGTAATTTATGGATGTCCCCTAATGAATCGCATGCTCGTATCGATAGCAAATCGCTTCTGCGCCGAAAATCACCCCGCCGAGCAAAACAAGTCAAAAGCCCAAACTTTCCAAACAAATCGTTGAATAGAAACCAAAGGCTCTCAAAATTTCCTCTCAATAGGACTTCAAATCGGTGAAATGACGTTATAGGCCAGTCAGTGTGTACAATCAATTAACAATAATTCCAAAAGTTTTGAAACTTTCATATAAGGTTGGGAAGAGCATAAAAACAAACTATAAAATTTTGCAGCCTTGGCCGAGCTCCGGGACATTGTTAAAATTGCAAGAAATGAAATTTTTCAATATTGTCGCGAAGAAAATTCCAAAAGTTCTGCAAACTTGCAGTAGTGTTAAATGCTTTATTTCATATCACGTATCAGATTTGCAACCAATTTAAAGCTACAGAACATTCTTTTATTAAAAATTTATTTAATACCGTTTTTTGCAAATAAACTTACAGAGAAAATTCCAAAAGTCTTGCAAACTCGAAAGCTGCATAGGAACAATGTCCCGAACAATTGCATAAATTTGCAACCTTTTCAGTTGTGCGGAAAATGTTTATTTATAATATTTGTCATTTGTGGTCATTTATTCGAACAAAATGGCCTCGAAATAATAACAAAAGTTTTAAATTTTGGTTGCAAATGCTCAGAACAAAAAACAATGTTCCGTACCTTTAAACTGGTTGCAGATCTGGTACGAGGTATAAAACAATACATTTAGTGCTACTCCATGTTTGCAGCACTTTTGGATTTTTTTTGGCGAAAATGCAGACAAATTCCATTTATCTGCAATTTTAACAAAGTTCCGGACTTAAGAGAAGGTTGCAAATTTAGATTTATTGTTTTCTCGGTGTACCAATAGGTTCACCAAAATTTTAAAACTTTTGGAATTATTGTTAAATGTTAGATTTTTAATGTCTAAAATGACTGGACTTTTATGTTGTTATGTTAGTGTAATTTGGAGATTTGAAGTCCACTAACACTATTTCAAATACCTTGTTTGTATTCGGAAGTAGACTTACTGACCGAAAACTTCCAAGGTAATCTTATCTTAACCACCTTCAGCACGTTCAAACTGGTGTTCTGTATAATCAAAACTACTTCTTGAATTACGTTAAGTTAGAACGGTTAAAAGAGATTAACTAACATAGGAAAAAACCGTATTCGAAAACGGCAGAGTTTTTTTACACTTAATACTAATAAATTACATTAATATATTGTTTTTTATTTTTCAGGACGAAGTTCCGAAATTCACTGATTCCCGGATTGATGTTCGAGTACCTGAAAATGTTCCAGACCTTCTAGTAGCAACAGTAAAAGCAATTGATCCGGATACTATAAAAGAGGTACATACTCACAAATTTGCATCAAAACCCTAATAATAATTTTTTAACACTTCTAGATAACATACACACTCCGCCGTGGATCTGGAGACTTATTCAAAGTCGATCCAAAATCAGGACAAATAAAAACAATTCGAGGCTTAGATTATGAAAAGGAGAAGCAACATGAACTTATTATTGGTACATTAGAAAATGACGGCGAAAATCCCGGAGATTTCATTAAAATAAACGTTGAAGTTGAAGATCGCAACGATATTCCTCCAGTATTTGTTTCTGTTCCAGAACCAGTTACGGTGAATGATGATCAACCAATTGGAACAATGATTGGTGCAATGCCAGCAATTGATGGAGATGGATCATCGCCTGGCAATGTAGTACGGTATGAGATGGTTGGCCGAGGAAAAGCTTTGAAATATTTCCAAGTTGATCCTGATACAGGAGCTATAAGAATAAGAGATGAACTGCATAAAGAAGATGATACAGAATATCAAGTTGATGTACGAGCTTATGATTTAGGAGAACCGCAACTTAGCTCAGTTGCTACCCTACCAGTTTTTGTAAGGCACCTGCTTACTGACCCGAATGAAGCTGTTATCGAATCTAAAATGGACGGAGCGGTTATAACAAATCCTGAAACTTTAGGGCTGGCATTTAGTGATGATAGTTATACAACTGGAGTACCTGAAACAGCTGGCCTTAATGCTACCATAAAACTTATTCAAATTATCAATTCGAAAAAAGCAACGAAAAATAATGCTGGATTTAAATGTGAAATTGTTCAAGGTAATGATCTTGGTATATTTGCAGTATCGTTAGAAGATCATGCATGCAGCGTAAGTTTGGTAAAGCATTTGGATTTTGAAAATAAAACATCACACGAACTGGAGATTAAACTAATTTCGCATAAATACTTTGTTAATCCGAAGAAGAGCGTCGCTAAAGTCAAGATAATTGTTCAAGATGAAAACGATAATGCTCCTGAGTTTATATTCAGTCGCCAACGTGGAAAGAAGGATACTTTTTATGCTGTAGTTAATCCTGATGTTGATATCGATACTTCAATTCTTCAAGTTAAAGCAACTGACAAGGATTCAGGAAAATATGGAATGATTAAATATAAGATTGTTGATGAAGAAGACAGTCTTAATGCCAGCGAAGATTTGGTAGGTTTTTATATGCATTTGTAAACAAAATAAATCTAAATAACTACTTTTTATGTTACAGCCTTCTTCATACTTTACTATAACCGAAGATACTGGCATTTTAAAAACACAAAAATCATTACGTGACATCAAATATTTTCCCCTTAAATTTATTGTTGAAGCCCGCGATAATAATGGTCAAGAAGAAGGTTCACACAAGGCAAGAGCTCGGGTAGTTGTTAATCAAATCACAGATGAAAATCGTCTTGCTCTTGTATTTTCTGATTCTGCACCAAATGAGATACGAAGTCATTACACAGAACTGGAAGAGCTTCTGGAGGAGAAGACAAACGGATTAATTACTGGAATTGAACGATTTAGTAATAGAAAACTATTAAACGACAATGGAACAATTGTAGAGAATCCCTTAGCCACTGATGTTTGGTTTTATGCAATTGATCCAAAAACTGAGACTATTTTATCGCGAAATTCCAATGTTATAAATTCGAACTTCCTTGAACCAGAAGCACAATCAGAAATTAACTTTGCGGCATCTGGAGTAGCTAGGGCTACAGCTCAAGGTATATTTGGACCATTGGAACCAAAACATCACATTCAGAAGGTAGTTACTTTCAATTCCAATTACAATAAATTAAACTAATAATTTTTCGTAAACAGGTTAAAGCTGCTGTAGCCATCAACGACGACGTTTTTCCCTACGCCCTTATAGCAATCTCTGTTATTATCCTAGTCTTAGGCACTATTGGAATTGTGTATATTTGCATTTCTTGGTCCAAGTATATATTTAAAAATACAATCGCTATAAAAGTGATAAAATATCTTTTTTTTATTTTAGATACAAAAATTTCAAACAAAGAATGCGCCAATATTCAGCACCATCAAGCCCAACACGATATGACCCTGTTATTGTTGGATCACAGAACGGTGATACTGTAGCAAACTTAAAAGAATATGAAACACAAGTATTAGCAATGGCAGTACCACCAGACGGGGATGATGATCTTCAATTAGATTTCAGTGCTAAGAATCATGCCTTTAGTTTAGATAGTGTTAGTTATATAACACACAAAGAAAACGGCCAAATAAGTCCATCACATTCAGAGGCAACTACCGCTACTACTGCAACACTTCGACGTAATAATAATAATAATATTAATAACAATGTGAATAGCAGCAATCGGCAAAACACATTTAATCGAACATTAGAGATGAACAGGAATAATAATGCAAATCCTTTGGCAATTGGTAATACGGGCACATTGCCAGGCACTTTAACATTAGGAAGATTAAAACAGAACTCAAATCACTATCAGAATGGTGGATATAAATTGGATACATTAAGTCGTAACAATTCACAAGCTGTGCCAAATAATGCATATAGTACGTTAGGACGTCGTGGAAATAATTATCATCAAAATTTTGGATCACAAAATGAATTGAGTTCAAATACTCTAGGAAGGAACAATAGATTTAGTGATGTGCCAATTACTAATCCTCTTTTTTTGAGGTAAGTTTAAATTAAGCTCTAAATAGTTCTTTAGGGGATTAAACCTACATTTTTACATATTGATATGAAATAGAATAAGCCTGCTTATTACGAGGTTACTTTAATTCCAACTTCCCCAATAACACACCCCAAACAAGTCAAGAGCACAGAAAGATTAAAATGCTTAATCCTTAATACTTAGTACTAGTAAAAAATGGGAGTACACATATAAGATTGAGCATACAGAGTGGGTCAAAATGTATTGTACCAGTTAAAAGTTTAATCACTAATCCTACATAATAAAAAAAATTGTTTGCAGGAATTCAGCAAGACTCTTTCCTTATTGTACAAAATAGTTTGTTATCAGATTAAACAAGGCAATAGCTGGTTTCTGTAAAATAGTCGAGGCCTTAGCATAGTATGTGAGGGCTTCGTATTAGTGCTAGCACATATCAGTCAGTCATTAAACCTCATCACGTCTCATGAGGCAAAAAATTCTGGCAAGATCTTGTTTCTCCGGTCTCCGATGGTTAGACGTCCGGAGACGAAGATTAGTAGTTCCGAAATGTTTACATGTACAGCAAAATTGTTTTGTAGAAAGACACTTGTTTTAAGTTGTTTCAAATTTCACTTTATTTTGATTTAGAAACTACGGTAACTTGGGTTAAGGCGCCCGAACACCACCCCAAAGATCTGAAGTTTGATTAGGTACACTTAACGGTGTGGTTCTTCACTCCACTTCTCCCACCTCAATAGTATTCCTTCTTTCTTTCGAACCCTCTCGATCAACCTCTTCATCCATTTTCTTAGAAAAAAATTAACTTTACAGAAGATTTAACGTATCATATCTATTCCCATCCCAAACGGATTTTTCTAATCTGTTGATTGGAATCTATTTTTCCACAGAAAGGACGTTAACTCTGTCGCTCACTGCATCATCAAAATTGTGCAGCCAGAAATGCATTGATTTTTTTCAAATATTTTACCAAATGTACAAGTAAACCTATAATCTGATAACAATTTGAGAGATAAATTCCTCAATGTTACTGCTGACAGTAATAATTTATGGTCCTTGGTACCTTCAATCCAGAAGAACCACACTGAATCCGCAACCCCGTTGTTTTATTTGCACGGTAGAAGTGAAAACAGAATGCAACCCCAAATGCAAATTACTAGCATACCTGGTCGACTCGAATTTCTTAAGACTCCTGTTACACCGCCTGCAGTACTGCAGCATACTCAATAGACAGAATTTTCTTCAGAACTAAGCAGCAAAGTGTAATAAATATCTTAAAGAGTGTGAAATCAATAAAGGTACCGAATCCTATAATATACCGTCTATAGCCCTACAAATGCGCCTTGCACCCCTCTTCACAGCTTTATCAATGACGATACGCAGCGTTACTCTTATCCTTTCAACTCCTAACATTCTTGGCGTAACATTGACCAGGGATCTACAATGGAGAATGGGGGCTGAAGGGTGCCGTTTTGTAAGTGGTGAAAATAAACCTTTGAGTAAGTTAAGTATAGGGCGGTATGCTGGGAGTGACTTTAGTTTCAGCCTGTCATATTTATCAACAGGATGATATTTCCTATTGGGAGATCGTTGATCTGGATTTTCCTGGGGCCCTGTGTCCATTAAAGATTTTTAGTGGCCTATTTACTACAATGTGGTGTTGCACATTATGTTTCATAGAAGTTGGGAGGTTTAGTTAACGAAGTGTACTTCTTCGTTAAGAAGTCCGCCCCGATTATGGCTTTAGAAATATCGGCAAAGATTAAGTTGTGAACACATCGTTGGCGTCGACCGAGATGAAGTTCAAGCAACTTTGTGCCAAAAATGCGGATTACTGTAATGGAGAATGGAAATAGCCGGCCCTAGCCCTCGATCAGGGTAGAGCGAGATTGACTTTCGGTTCCCTTAGGCTACTTATTCGCTCCGATCCGACTATCGGATCCGGCTGTCGTATTCGATTATCAGCTCAGACCGAAAACTAGAAACCGATAATCGAAGGAGAGCCTGATAGAGTGAAAACCTTTTTTGTCATTCTAATTGTAGGCCTCAAAGAGCTCTATCTAAATATTTAAGTTTGTCTAAGTTAATCGTGATCGTAGGCAACTCTTTTCTTTTTGATCAGATTTTCGGGGATAGCTTTACCTGTAGTGCGAGCAATATTAGGGATTTAAATAAAGCTCTTTGAGGACTTCAAATGGAATGATAAAAAAGTTTCACTCTATCGGGAGTATACTTTTTCCGATTAGGTTTTCGAAACGAAAGAAAAAAATGGTTAATAATGGATTAATTACCTAAAAAACAAGCCTTAATATGTTGCTCTATGATAATCGGTATAGCAATTATTAAAGTTTAAGTACATTAAAAACTTTTCAAAAAGTAACCCTGTATCTTAGTGGATAGTGCAGATAGGCCCCCTCCCTAGAACAATTTTTTTTTTCAAATATTCCCGGGAATCACCCCTTAACCGATTAGCATTTAAGTCTGAAACACCCTAGTGTTAAATAAATAATAATAGCCAAATTTTTCAAAAATCAACTTTTATTGCAAAAGGCGCCATCAAAATTTTATTTTCCGCTCGAAATTGTTTTTCACATTCATTTCGACGCCCCTTTGACACCTGGCGCCTAGAGCGACCGCTCCACTCGCTCTACCTTAGGGCCGGCGCTGACTCAAGCTGTCATGGAAACTCAGTAATAGTGTAGGTCTTTCAGGGCTTCTGGCATATAAACATTCTTTTGAACTGTTTGTCGAAGATGTGTTGCCTTTAGGATCTGCATATGAGAACGAAGACGTGTGAGCAATTCTGAATCTTCTATTAGATTTTCATCAGTTAGGGTGGAAATCGAATTGGGAGTTTTGGGTTCTGACTGTATACAGCTCGGATGGGGAGCATTGTAAGTCTATTTTCATTGCAGTGCGAATGCCTAACATGACGAAGGGCAAGTATTGTGGATTGCCATTAAGGCTCCTTTTTGTTTCGAGGAACGAATTAAGTGACGGATCTTTTTGCCACTGCTGAAGCGGAAATGTCCCGAATTGGGTATGCTTCAGACCATCTAGTGAATGTAAAGTGCATAATGAGAAAAATTTTCTTCCTGCAGGGTCATCATTCCGCCGTCAAGGTCGCCACTTGCAGTGAACTGTATTGGCTAATAACATAAATTAAAATATTACTATATTTCAACTAACCAGAAAATATTTCCTCCCTATTATGATGCTATGCTAATTGCATACCCTACCTGTAACCCCACAGATTAATCTTCTTAGGCCTCAACGAAGAGAACTTCCCATGACCGGTTTCGACCAATATGGATGATTCAGACTGGGCCGAGTGCCTTAATAGCATTCTATTCAGTAGGGAACGTAGTCTATTACTGTGCTCATACGTCTTCTTGACCCAGCGACCCACTTCCCGTAGCCTACAGCCGTGCAAGCTGCTTGCTGCCTGATGTGTAGATCAAGAATAGCGTTCAAAGCTTCAGTAGGGATGGTACTAAAAGACTTGTTACATTCTTTTGAAATCCCTGTCACCAAATGTCAAAGTGACGCAAACAATGGCTATAGAGCAAGCGCATCATGTGTGGCTTAAAGCCCCTGCTTTTGCCGAATGTCGCTTACTGACATATTAAACACTGCTGGCCTTCCTTGCGCTCTTTTTTATGTCGAGCCTCCAATTCAGCTTTAAGATCAAAATAAGTCCCAACTACCAGCTAGCTTAGGAATAGGCTTATTTTGTTCATCCATTAATTGTATGCCGACTGAAATCAGTTATGTTTTTCGAGTTAAAGGATAACCCATAGCGGTTGGACAACTTTCCAAGAGCTATCTCCATAATCTCATTAGTTGTAGCACGAACTTCCCTCGTCTTCTTTTATCCTATCGGTTTCTGATTTTTTAAAAACATTAGCCAAAGGCAAAAGCACCCGAATAAAAATAAGACTCGTCCGTTCTTAGCCTGAAACAGGCATGCAAAACTTCAAAACGCCTGCACCGCATCCGAAACAGGCACGGTACGCCTGAGTAAAAATAAAAATCGCCCGCAAAGGGCATGAAACAGGTACGGTACGCCAGAGTAAAAATTCTGCTTTTCCAAATGCAGCGCGCTACAGGCACGTACTAATAAAAGACGCACGGCTTAAATAATGATATACGAAGAAAACGGACAATTATCTTAGTGACCATAAGGGGTGCCATTACCCATACTAAGTAGATCGGTTTTCGTTCGATTGCGTAGGTCAAAGAGCCTGGGACGTGGTTAGTACTTAATTGGGGGACCACTGGGTAAAACGACACTCGCGTATAGAATGGTCGATTGAGAATACATTCATATCTGTAACGGAAGCGTGCATACCTCTGGTGAACGTGCAACGTACGTCGATTCTATCATTTTTCTGTTGTCTAAGCTGATGTAAATGATTCTAGTTTTCAGCATGCGTAGAATCCTCTGATATATTGTGGTTCGCAAATTCCGCCACCGCCTATCATGTCAGTTGTTTTATGAGCTGTGTTGGCTAGAGCCTAAAATTAATATGGAAAACTATCGCTGGCTAAGGATTGGTCCGAAGTTTGCAGAACTGAGCTTTCCTCGACCGAGCACCATCATAGCGGAGAGTATGAAAGAAATCAAAAAAAGGTGCTCTTTGTTCAGCAATAGAACATTGCACACTTTCTGAAAGGCCACGCCATTCCTAATATGAATGACTATTCCGCTATGCGCAAAGAAGTTGTGTATATGCAACAACTTGTTATTGACCTAATTCATATGAGACTAAGTCCAAGAATAAAATGGCATATTAGGGCAAAGGGTACAAAACGGAAATAAAATTCATTTGAAGCCCACGAATATTACAAAATTTATGTAAAGTATAGTCTGTGTAAGGTTTATCACTTTAGCAACAACCCGATTAACAGATTATTATTATAAACAAATTGATAAGACTGCACTATATATAATATACCTTTCTTTTCAGGTCGAACGATAATCATACTAGTTCAACAAATGATAATGTAACATTTGGTAAACGAGACTATGCACAGCTAGGATTTTCATACCTCAACGATTTAGATAGATCCGAAGTGGAGACCACTACCGAATTATAATGCAACTACACATATATTTTTTGCATTTCGTAAGAGTTTAGTCATTCAAAATTAATTTGAGAATTTGCATTATTATTTTATTTAAGAAGAAATTTTGTATAAAATTATTATTAACAAAATTATGTAAAAATCATATTTGTTAACTGCCAAATTTTTGGAGAACTTTACTAAAAAAATGTTTTTCGCTGTAATCATTTAGACTATAGACACAAGATAGACTTATTTTTGTAATTATTATAAATATATATATATAAACAAAAAAAATTTAATGTTGATATCCTTATATAAAAAACAAAAAACAAATCAAGACAGCCATTAAATATATTTTGTATGTGTAAAGAATAATATATTATACTGTTTCAGGATCTTGATTATTATTACGATATTGTAGTAGATAATTGCATTATTTATGTAATTTTTTTTTTGTTAATTTGTAAATACATGAATAAATATATAATATAAAAGATGCTTAGTCATTAGATAAGTAATATTTTGTTTAAAAAGTGTGATGATGGAATATATTATATTTTTTCTGTTTGTATTTAACCCTCCAATATGAATTGATGTAGATGATATTAAAATAGAGAATTTGATTTATTTTCAGTATTTTTTAGTTTTGCATTTAAAACATTATAATAGATTGATTCATGAGTTCAATTACAGTGAATGCCTGCAGTATATGTCAGTATAAGGCTGCCAACCGTCCCGCAATAGGGGGGACAGTCCCGCATTTGCTTGTATTGTTCCCCGTTATTAAAAGCGTCCCACATTGTCACCCAATCGTCAAATTCATCCCACAAGTCCCGCATTTTGTTTTTGTGCAAATAGTATATTGTGCATCAGGTGGAAATGACTAAGGAGACGGAAAAATATTAATACATATGAACAAATGTTGTGTTTATATACATTATTGCATATGCACATGCATTGTTTTTCCGTCTAGGTAGTACGTTCTCTTCGTATTCACTTTGCGTATTAAGACTCAAGGCCCTTAAAGAGAGAAATTTGACTGTAATTCAGTGGTCCATTAGTGAATGTAGAATAGTAAGATTGCCATGTTCCGTAGCGTATCAGAGAGCCAGTCGTGTTTCAATAGTATGTCCGAGGATACAACCGTTGAATATGAGTTCAACGATAATGACGTCGACCACATTTCATTATTTTCTTCTGAGATGATTGTAGATGAAGATGACAATATGGAAGAAGCGGAAATAGAAGAGATAGAGAGAAAATCAACAGAATTTTATTATAACTTGTAACCCAACGATTAGGCCTACGGGGGGACACCATGTAAAAAGCGCCCTTTCCATTTTCCTTCAGAGGTGGTGCGGAAACGAAAGTAGCACAATGCCAAGAATTTTCAGCCCTATATCTCGAAAACTTTTGGTTCCACCTAATTTCTGCATAGGACAATTTTATGCAGATTTATCTAATGAACAAACTTCGCGTAACCAAAATTTACGTAAAGCCGATAATTTAAGAGATATTTGCGAAAAACTGATACTTGTGACCTTTTACCTTTAATATCTCAAGACGCGGACACGAGATTATATGATACTTTTGACACATCATTTAGAATGCCAAAACAAAAGTTCATACAAATATTCAGCTTATTACCCCTCATTCCGAGGTGAAACCCTAATTTGACTGGACTATTAATCCGGGGAAATTAGCATTTTAAGGAGACAAAATTTCAAAATGGTTGAAAATTGGTCCACAGCTTCCTTGGGACATTTTAAGACAACAATTTCGGAATTACAAAAAAAAGCATGACCGCCACTTTTTGTCCAAAAAATCACTCAAAAACCGGTTTTTTCGAAAAAATTTTTTGATCAGTCAATACGAAAAGTTATTGCCTACAAAAAAGCAATTTTTTACAATTTTTTCGAAAACCTAACCGTTTCGAAGTTATTCAAGGTCGGAAATTCGGAAAGACCAAGGTTTTCGAAAAAATTACAAGAAATTACCAATTTTTGAGTGATTTTTTGGCCAAAAAGTGATATCTCCGGCGGCCACGTTTTTTTGTGATTCCGAAATTGTTTTCTTAAAAAGTCTCAAGGAAGCTGTGGACCAATTTTCAGCCATTATGTAATTTTGTCTCCTTTCGTGCTTTTTTTTTACTAATTTCCCCGGACTAGGGTTATTATATTTTTCATGATCGCATAGAAAAGGCTCGTTCCGTCCCCCATTTCGATTTAGGAAAGTTGGCAGCCTTATGTCAGTAACGCATTTATTCAAGTTTACTTGTATAGCCCCAAGTGTAGAACTATTCAGTTCTCTTATACGAATGCATCCATCCAACCTAAATTTCTTTCGCCATTCGTAGTTATTGAGATTATTTTTCAATTTTTAAAAGCATTTATTCAAAATTTCCCGAAAAAATTAAGGATGCACGATACTAGAAGATATTCAATAAATGAATGCATTAATAAACACTATGACTTCAAAACTATGAAAAAAAACAGAAAAGGTGAAAAAATAAATACTGAAAACTTTACCACTTCCGTTATATTATAAATAGGTACAATTAAATCATTTTGTAATTAAATTATAGAAAATGTCTGAACATCGAATTTTATGTTAAGATAATTTTCCAATTATGTAGTTGGATATGTTGTATATTGTTTAGTTTAATTTCGTCGTTTTTTTTCAACTAATTTTAATTTATACTATATCCTTGTATTTTTATTTTGAAAATAAATGTAAATTTCTTAAAATTTGTATTATTTTTGAAATATCACTAAATTATTTTGAAAGAATGTTTTGCGTACAATCGTAGTGTCGCCACTGCTTTGCAATAGAGGCAGAATATCCACTTTCAATTTATCGAGCTCGGAAAGATTTCTCGGTTGGGAAGATGTGATTGATATTAATCTGACTACCAATGATATAGCCCCAATGGTGGAGATTTGCAGAACATCCAGGAAGAGATCATTCTTGGATCACAGTTGGGTACTCTTCAATGTTAGCCTACTCTGGGTACTCTTAAATTTTAAGGTGTGTTTAAACTATACGAGTTTTCGCTGGCAGTCGCAGCCAGTGTTCTGGCACATTGTTTACATTAGCAGAGATTACTGCAAATATTTCTCTGACAGAGTGATTGCCTGTGCTTCACTGACACTTTTTTTTCCAGAGCACTGGTAATAGAAATTGATGATGTTTACATTGCGAATCCAGTTCACTGGAAAATATATCTCGTGCGTAGGGTTACCATTTTTTATTTTTGAAATACCAGACATTTAACTACAAAATGCCTGATTTTAGAGTAAAAAGCCTGACAAGTAAAAAATATTTTAATATTCTACTACTTTTTAAAACTTTATCAAGATCAAGTGCTGCAATCTTAATTCAAGTGATATAAAATAACTTACAGTAACTTTAGTTTCTTTTATTAATCAACTACAGGATTTACAACATTGTACTGTTCTGTATTTTAGTGCAGAATTAATATAAACGCGAAGAAAACCTCATAAAATCGGCCAAAATTGCGATTTTTCAAAAAATTCATCGAAATTTCATTTTTCAATAGTTTTTTTGAATTTTATAAATGAGTTTCACAATTGTAAACCGATCTTACAAAAAATGGCACCATTGTTACTTAATGTTAAAACAAAATAATTGATCGTTAATTACTTCAAACGTGAAGCTGAAATTTTTTGTTCATTATCTTCAAGCCCTCTATGTTTAGTTGTTTTCGAGTAAAAAAATAGCGAAAATAACGTGATTTAAAAGCTTTGGAAGGTATTTGTAAGTTGAAAATTGCACCTAGCGACCTCTACCGGTACTCATTTTTAAGAAAATTTCATAACTAATAACTTTCCCAAAGTATATCTTAGCATATCTTATACTAAAAGTTATCATGAACGAAGGTATTGAAAAAAGTATAGAAAAGTGCCTATTTCATTCACAATTAGTTAATTCAAAAGTTATGCTGTCAACCAATTTGTGGCCAAACTTAGGGTATTCAACTACACCCTAAAACGAAGCGATTTCAACAATAATCTCGCCTAATACTTTGAATTCTTGGAAAGAATCTGTCCATTTCTCCAGGTAATATGTAAATTTTCCTAATTCCTTGGTTAAAAAAATTGTCTTAGCACCATTTTCTGCAACTTTAATAATAAGTTTGATAATTTTAAAAATATTGGTATAAATTTTTCAGTTAATCTTAAATCGATTGCAGTTTAAACAGAATCTATAATTGATATCACTTCTACAATGGAGGTTTTTTCTTTTTCTATTTGTAAAATCTTCTCTTGGAAAATAGGAAAGAACGAATGCATTAACACAAAATACGCTTCTGAAAAAGTGATGGTAAAAGCGACAAAAAACCAACTTCAACTACCTTTTTCTCCAAAAAATACGTAATTAACCTATACGTTTTTTCCAAAAGCTAAAATTGACGACTGATAACTTTAATAGTTAGTAAGATAGAACCATCGCTTTTACCGTCATAGATAGGTGGAGGAATTCTGCGCTCATTGGTACCTTATTCATGGAAATAGGTTATACGGTTACAAAAATATAGGGTAATATGTAAAACTCTATCTTTGTACAGTTCTGACCGTATTACTCAGAACGGACAAAGATTTAGAACTAGGCGCTATAGTAACTTAAAAAAAACCTATCCTGAAAAAAAACCTATCCAACAACGTATTACACATATCCATTGGAGGTGGGTACCAAAATGTGCATCCTCCTTTACCGCATTAATTTAAATTATGTTGTATATTATTCTAAACTTTTATTTGTATTCAAATAAAATAACATCAAAAATGTAAGTTTAGATCTTACTCAAATTAGCAAATTTGGTGTCCCTTTTCTGCTTTACTCGCAAGTACTAAAGAATGGAAAAGGAACACCCCTATTAGAGCCAAATTTCAGTGATATTGAGTAGATTTCATGTAAACGTAACATTAAGCTTCAATCCCATTCAACTTAGCTAATGTATATCAGTTGGCGTTGATTGTTGAGATTAAATTTTTGTGATTTTTCACCAAAAATAAGGTAAATAATAAAGAAAACATAATAAGAAGAAAACCCAAAATGAAAAAAGAATTAAAATCTTAATTATAAAAAAGCCTGCTTTGAGCCTGACAAGACTATAGAATGCCTGACATGTCATGCGAAATCCTGACGAATGGTAACCCTACTCGTGCGGAATTGCAGAAAAAAGCAATTTCAAACTGGCAAAAATCACAATGTGCAAAATATTTTATTTCAATATGATCCCAATGTCGTCTCAGCTTAAATTTTGGCGTATACCTTAAGAGTGTATGCACAAAATTGTTTTTTTTTCAAAATAATAAAAGAAGCTGCTTTTGAGTTTTTTCAAAAAAAAAAATATGAAAATGCTGTAAAAAGCTATATTCCTACTAATACGACTGATGTTGTATATCATTTTAAAGCAGTATATTAAATCAGAACATTGTGCAACTTTCAGATTTCTATGTGAAACTGTTTTTTAACTAAAAGCAATTTAAATATCACAAAAATTGTCAAAATTATGCAATTCTGGATTTTTTTAAAATTAATAACTAAAAAATTAGAAGACAAAAAATCTGAACATTTATATTTTTCTGTTTTCACCAGAAGAACATATAAAAAAAATTATAACTCCTGAGGTAGTGAGATCCAGAGAATTGATTGATTTGATGTGGCGACCCAGTAGTAACTATTTACAAGTGGATTTTTCGGTTAAATGGCGACAGAAAAAGTAAATATTGCTGCAGCAATTGTGGCATACTAGTTATTTCATGAAGAAAAAAACAGAAACCAACAAGAAGGCGTTTGTGATCTTATATTTTGCCATTTATTGACAACAATTGTTTTATCTTTGTTTAGAGATATAGATATTATATCTTGTAGAGAGTTTGTTTTCAAATCTCTATTTCGATATGTCCCAATTGAAACATCCAAAGTTCTGCACAATTCTCGTACAAAGATATTAAAATTTAAATCTCTTCTTTTGTCCAATAACCGCCTGTGGTTCTAGAACTTCGCTTTCTTAGTAGTTTTCCAATTTAAAACGGTTTTTCGTCAACGATTCTGAATAAAAAACTCGTACAACTTTACTAACAAGTTTGTAAAGTTGCCAGTGCTCACGAGAAAGACGTCAGTGCACGTTGTTGCGTGTTTAGACTGCCCGAGAAAAATCGTGTCAGTGTTTATGCCAGTGCCCCAAACAGTGCACTGACATGATGTTTACATTGCACTGACTGCATCACTGGCAATAGCCATTGCAATAACTGGCAAAAAACTCGTATAGTTTAAATGCACCTTTAGCCTTGAACTCGACAGCTCCAAACCTTATACAGGGTGTATACATTAAGTTTACAAAGTTTTGGTTAGACGAACAAAATTCGATTAGAAGGGGAGGAGTAAATCGTAACCGTGTAGCCGCTAGGGCTTTTTGATGTTTTTTTAAAGTCACCCTGTATTTTTGTAACCCTATGTGCCTGTTCACACGGGTCGCTTTGAGGCGCGACAAAGCGAACGAAAAAGCGAACATTTGTTTACACGTTTCGCTTTGTGTCCAGTCGTTTTTATGACAGGTGGAACATACGGTACGGGAACAAAGTTTGTGATTTTCATAAAAGTGACATAAATTTTTATAAACTGTGATTACCTGAATATAATTAATTTTAGTAAAAAATCTGTGCAACAAAACTGAAGCCTGAAAATTGTCCTATCGCACGTTTGCTCCCAATACGGGTGAAACGAAAATAAAATGGAACAGTAAGGTGATACAAAATGAAATTGAAACAGTCAGCTGGTCAGAAAAGCGAACGTGAGTCGCTTTCAAATCGAGACGCACTTCCTTCCCACCCGAACGCTCCCCGCACCTGTAAATTTCGTGTTGAAAGGTCGCGGTGACCACCCGTGTGAACAGGCACTATGGACCTATTTTCATTTTCATGATACAGGTGAGATGCAAAGCTCTAAAAAAATATGAGTGTGTTTAAGACTATCTACACTTTAGAAGTAAAATTTGTTTGCCAACAACTGCCGCAATTATTAAAATATTAACCAGGTAATAATATGGAATAGATATAGTGGAAGGTCTGTCGGATATATAGTACGCTTTCGGAAAAGTCAGCCCAACGACAGATGCAGGAAGTATAGTGGCGAGCCTACTGAGGGACTTGATATAAGTACAGTTTCAAAATATCAAATTTTTTTAATTCCTATTTACATTAAAACCTAAAAACGAAGCAAAGGTTTTATGATAACTGGAATATTTTCGATTGAAACTGGTCTAAAAATCGCGTAAAACCTGCATCAAGTGAAGTTCCATATGCCGTGGAAAAAAATTGGGTCTGTATAGACGCTTCGCTCCCAGGAACGTTCCTCACGAATTTTGTGGATGTAGGGAGAAGTGGGGTGGTACCTCTCATCATCCCCACTTTTCCCTTCGTCCACAAAGGTCGGACTCGCCCTTTCTGATGAAAAATTAATATTGAAATGGCCACTCAAAATCATGGGGATTTCGTTGAAGTTTCGACCTAGTTGAACCTTCAGAAGTGGATGTATTCCGTAAAGTTTTATGCGGCGATACATAAAGAACTACCATCAAATTCATTTGTCCATTTTCTGCCATGCATCTGCCTACACACATTTCATAATGATTTATCGTGACTAAGCGATAGCGTTTTTGGTTTGTCCGTATGAGATGTTAAAACATTAGCGGAGTCCTCATCATATTTTTCATTTATCATCCAAGTTTCTGATAAAAGTAATACATTAATTTTTTTTACAACTTCCTCATCTAAATCTTGTACGTTCGTACGTATACTTTGACAATTTAGTGAAAGTATTGATAATCCTGGTCTATTCAAACCCGAGTAAAATAATTTAATTGGTTAATTTTCTTAAAAGCAAGCACGCCCCGCACCTAGCACGCATAATGAACAAATGCGCATACCACACGGGTATGCACGCTCCCGCCACAGACAAGCATGCTACCGCCACAGGTACGTAAATCTAAATATTCGCCTGCTAGAAGTATGCACGGTTCCGCTACAAGCATGAACAGGCATAGACAATTCCAAACGCGAGTGTTGTTTTGCCAAGCAATCCCCCAACTAAGCAGTAACGACGTCCAATGCTGCTTTACCTACGCAATCGAACGGGAGCCGGTCTACTGAGTGAGTATGCTATTGGCGCCCTTTATGGTCACCAAGCTAATTACCCGTTTTCTTCATCCCATACAATTTTTTAGGGAGCCAATTTAAAAGGGAGCAAAAAGAAATGCAAAAAAAATTTCAACCTTTTTTCAAATTCAACTTTAATCTAACGGTTAAAAATAATTTATTTTTGGCTGATAATTCATATTCAATCGAGTTTGAAGCATAAAGTTGTAAAAACAATTTTTTACACCTTTTTATATTTTCAGTCTATGTAGGGGTGGTTTTAACCCTTTAGTATCCAGCACATCTCACCAAAGGGGAGGTGGGTGCCAATTTAAAACAAAAACACCTCACGTATTTAATTGGCCAGACCCCTTTGGTATTCTAAGCACCCAGCCACAAGAAAAATCTGAAATAATTCCCCTCTAATGGTGAATTTGTATCCGTATAATGAGATAAAGTAAAGTCTGGGTGACAACGTAGCAAACAAATGCCAGAAAATATATGCAGTAAGGCCGGCTCCATACGTTGGCATCCAATGCTACTTGTCCAACGGGTGGATCGAGAAATTTGCAGTTGGCGTGAGCATTGCGGATTGGCCGCCGCGTGTCGGAATCTGCGCCAACGTTCGCTGGTACCAGCGTTGGGACCAACTAGTGGAGCCGGTGTTAGGCAGAGTTTATGTGAACTGTTGCAGTTCGAGTTTCTTCGCCTCTTGTGCCCCGGCCTTCCCATTCCCCAGCGTACCCGAAAAATCTTACTATTTTTCAATGTGTGAGAGCCTGCCGCGAATAAAACCAATTCAGTCCCATGTAAATTTTTTATGCTAAGACGTGCCTAGTCTTCCACATAAAAAAATTACTTCAAAACGCCCTAGCGGCTAAACCGTTACGATACCCATACGATTTTTGTTCGTTTATCCAAAACCTATCCACAGCCGGCCGCTTTGTAAACTTAGTAAACCCTGTATACTATCATATCTATCCGAATAGCTTACAATTATTACAACAAATACATCTAGTTTTCTATATTAAATATCTTAAAATGCAATTTTTGCTAAAGTATAAATATAAGTGTAATGTACAGTAATGTTTCATGAGGTTATGTAGGCTCCTCAGTAGGTTCCGGTTAGGCAAGGGTTCCGATCCCTCCCTAATGGAACGAAAGGAAGCAGGACTAAACGAAACGGAAACAGAATTAGGCCAGGCGGTGAAGTATATTTTCTCCTAAAAGTTGAATAAAAATCCTGACATTGATATTTTCTTTTAATTTGTTCATTGAATAGTGTACTTTAACCTCATGAAAAGTTACCACTTGCCGGGGTTGAGAGAACCCCTAAAAACCACCCCCTAAAAAAATTCCGTTTTTGACTAATACCTCTTAAACGGTAAGTTTTATCATAAAATAGTATTTACAAAGTTTGTAGATTATGCGATTATATACAAAAAAAGATATTATACATTTTCCTGTAAGAATTGCCATTCATGAGATATCGCCGTTTTAAAGATTTAAAATACTCATTTGCGACTTGTATAGGTCATCAGATGTTCAATAAATCCTTTACAGTACGTGGCTAATATTTTCAGGGGTGATTCCTGGATGTATTTGGAGAAAAAAATTGTTCTACAGAGGGGGCTACCCAAACTATCCACTAAAATACAGGGTGTTTACAAAAAAAAACTAATTTTTTTACAATTTACTTAAACTTCAATTACTCCTAGACTAATTATCATAAAGCAACAAAATTAGGCTCACCTTTTAGGTAAATGTGTATTCTTTAATTTGATATAAAGATCAAAAAGTTGAGTGACTGCGTTTAACGAAATTATAAATATTGGGCATTGCTGTACGCTACCTATCTATTATATATATCTATTTCTTCTTCTTCCTCTTTGGCAAGGTATTCCACCGCGCCCAAAGAATTCTTTAGCCGCGTTAAGAAACGGGAATGGAGCCAACAAAGTGTCCTGGCATCAAGATAATAAGTGTCCACATACCTTCTACTGCGCCCTAACAGTTCTTTAGCCGCGTTAAGAAACAGCACAGAAAAGAACTGCCAAGAATTGGTCAATCCAGGCACAGACCTCCTATGCATGCATGTAATTGGTCCATAAAAATCCCATGAGCACGGTATTCTAGCGAAGGTTCACCCTGATAGAACCTCCATATCAGAATAAAGCCTTAGATGCCTGGGTGATCCCGGTACCCAGATATCATTAAACGACAGGGCTCGAACCTACGGCATTCGCTTTCCTTCTTTCCGAGTTAACGTCAGCACTTGAAAGTCACAGCAGGAAATTGGGATGTCAAGGTGGGAGACATCATATCCGAGGCACAACCTATTGTCGATCTCTGGCCCGACTCTTCCAGTTTCTTATTCCCAACTGTCTCCAAGTCTTCCTCGACGTCATCTATATATTTGTTCTTAGGCCGACCCGGTCTCCGTTTTCCTGACGGTACTTTCCCTAGCACTATCTTTGTCGGGTTCCGTTCCGCACCCCGTTGGACGTGACCAATACATTGTAGTCTGTTTATTTTTATTACTTTGACAATGTTTGGAATCTTACTGATTTCATACAACTCTGAGTTGTATCTTCTCCTCCAAATGCCATCAACCAGTATTCCTTTGTAGATCGAACGAAGAATTCTCCTTTCAAATCTTCCTACCAATGCTTCGTCTGCGTTTTTCAATATCTACACTTCCGAACCATATAGAAGGACAGGCCTTATTAGTGTTGTGTAAAGAGCCAGTTTTGTCTTCCTTGATATATTTGTAGACGTCAGGTACCTGCGTAGACCAAAGTAGCATTTATTAGCCAGTGCTATTCGTCTTCTGACTTCGGCTGATGTACCATAACCTTTTGTTATAATCGTGCCGAGGAACACAAACTCATCTACTGCTTCTCTATTGTAGGTGTCTATCGTTGTTTTGTCTGCTACTTCTGGCGTTTTTTGTGCATATATACTTTGTTTTGTGCTCGTTTATTTCCAACCCGATTTTTTTAGCGGCTTGCTCTGCTTGGCTGCTACAAAGATCCCCTTCATGCTCTTAAATGTTCTTCCAAGAATAGCAATATCGTCGGCAAAGGCTAATATTTGCACTGATCTATCAAAGATGTATCCTGATGTGTTAATCGATGCATCTCTTACTGCCTTTTCTAGGGCATCTCTTACTGCTTTTTCTAGGGCCAAATTGAATAACAAGCAGGAGAGTGCGTCACCTTGCCTTAATCCTCTATTTGTTCTGAGGGGTGTAGATAATTCACCATCTATTCTGACTCTACACCTTGCATCTTTCATCGAAATTTTCGTCAGTTCAACTAGGTGATTAGGTATTCCAAGTTGCTCCATAGCACTAAAGAAGTCATTTCGGTTCACACTATCGTAAACATATTTGTCGATCGATGAATAACATGTGGATGTTTATGTTAAATTCAGAAACTTCTAGGGTTTCTCTTTTTCCTTTTCCTTTTTGTTTAAAGAACAAACTATGGCCTCGCTCCAATCATCAGGCATTTCTTTCCGTCTCCAGATTTCCACTGCTACGTCATATAGTTTTTGGATAGTTTCATCTCCGCCTTGCTTATTGAGTTCTGCAGGTAGACCCTGATGCCTTATTACTTTTTAATGCTCGCAATGCCTGGCGTACTTCCTCTATGGTAGGGGCTGCTGTGCTGTCATTCTCATCGTTCGCATTCATGTTCTGTAAATTTCGTGTACCAATGTGCGCCTGCTCTGGGTTCATTAGTAGTAGTTCTCTAGCCAATACTTCGTCCTTATTGCTTAATATCTTCACATTTTTATCCTTGCAAATTGTCACTCTAGGCTTAAATTCTTTCCGTTGTTGGTTTACCTTTTTGTAGAAGTTTCTTGCATCATTTAAGCTTGCTGATTCTTCTTTTGTTTTCATTTGCTCTTCCCAATACTGCCTTTTTCGTTTTGGTCATTACTATCTTCAGTGTTTCTTGTTCTGTGCCTACTCAGCATGACTTGGTAAGCTCAGTTTTTCTCCATTGTCACCTGGGCGCATTCTTCATCAAAGCATTCTACTCTTCGTCCTTGTAGGACGAAACCTAGAATATCTTCTGCTGTTCCTTTTACTGCCCTTTTTATGTCGTTCCATTGGTCTTTCAAGTTTTCATGTGTATTTTGACCAATTTCATTTATTCTTACGTTGAGCAGGTTCTCGTCCTCAGCCCTAGTTTGCTCTTCCTGCAATCCTGCCACGTTATATTTTCTGTCTCTGTTTCATATCATTCCCCATAAAATGAAGAAACATAGGCCCCTATGCTGAAAGTCATATTTTCTGTCATGTGAAGTGAAGCTAATGAAACTTTTAAGTCCGTGTCAATCGACTGAAAGAATCTAATAAGACCCAACAAGTTGGTTTTCTCTAATGTCAGACAGTTATTTTAGGAGTTGGTTTGGATGTGGTGAGCTCCAATCAGTTTCGGCATAAATTATCTTTTTTTTTACTTTCTTAGAATAACAGAATAATAATAATAATTCAAGGGTGGAAACGAGCAGTTGATAAATGTTCTTTCCATAATGAAACACCAACCTTAGTTGAAAGCTGTTCTGTAACTGTAAAAGCCTAAAAGGAAAAAATCAATAATTCATCGAAAAGTTAATTTAATTAATAAGACTGAAAATACAAAGTTGATGTCATTCTAGTTCCTTAAAGATGATCTAAAAAAATTATCACAAAAAATTTAAATGAACCCAAACTAAACGCGTTGATTCATTGGGTTATCGGGAGACTTATTCCATTCTTTAATGAGTGCCTGCTTCCATTGCGACATCCTCAAATTGGGATTTTCTTGCTTGATACGGGGCAGGTTTGCGGCTTCGAACGCCTTGAATGCAGCTTTCATACGCTTCTCAGGATGTTTATCCTCAGAATCGCACTGCACACTTTTAAAGATTTTTAGTTTAGTATTAAAGAAATTAAACGGAAAACAACGGGACTTACTTCAGTATAGAGATGGCTTCATCAATATTGGTAGCAATTGTGGCATCAGCCATAACGCGATTCAAATTCTCTTCTAGCGGAGCCTGTGGCACAACTTTCGGTGGGATTTTAACGGCATTCATTTGCTCAATATTCCGGTTACGCTTTTCTGTTTCTTCTACTATTTGCTGACGAGTTATTTTACTAATCGGTTGCTTTCCTTGAGTCTTTATAGATGCCATCTCTTGCTCAAGAAGAGCCTTAGCTTCAGCCTTTTTTCTAGCTTGTTCTGCCTTCTTACGCTCTTCCTCTTCCTTTTGCTTTTTCTTCTTAGCTAATTGCTTATCATCATCTTGCCATAATTTATCCTCAGCTTCTCTAGCAGCTTTTTCCGTAGCTGCCTTCTTGGCTGCTTGCTTTCGCTCACGGGCCTCCGCTGCCTTTGTGTTTTCCCCCATTTTCTTTGGCATTTTGAAAGCTTAAATCACAAACAAAAAATGCTTTTTAATAATTGATAATAATTAAGCGAGGCAATTTACCTGGTTTGCTTAAAATCCTAAAATAAAATTTCAATATTCCCCACCTGCGCTAAAACTCGACCAAGAAGTGAAATGTCAAGCGAAACGTCAAAAGAACGTCGATGCACGGACCTTGGTTATATGTGGGTGGATGTTGGCTTCCCAATCTGAATTTGAAAATAGCTTTCTGTTTTTATTCTATTTCATTCTTTTTTTAATTGGCTACAATTTGAAATTTAAATAATGCTAAAGAAATGTTAACATATGTACGTTTTTATTATTGCAAAATTTACAGCAAAAGGTATAAGGGCCTTGGACAAATAACAATATCAAACTTTAGTTGTGTTTATTGAGCTGCTCTAGGTTGAGCTAGGTTGAGATATCTCAGGAAAAGGTGTTTCATGAGCAATTCGCTTGCTCTAACTCGCCTGAAGTTGCGCTGATTTGTGTTTCATGAGCCTGCTCTAAGTTGAGCTAGCTCACGGTTTTCTGCTCTACCTTTTTTGGTAGAGCAACTTCGGGCAAGCAATCAGCTGTTTGTCAACTGTCACAAAACGGCAACAGTTAATCGAAAACTGTTAAAAATAAATTACAGTTACACGCCAGACCTCAATAAGAGTTTAAATTTAATATTTTAAATAGATTAAAAACTAAAATTAAAATTTCCACTTTAAAAACTGACAGATTGAACTTCTGACAATTCACTTTGAGAATTGTTGCCCGAAAAGTGTTTCATGAGATTTCTTGCTTTGAATTGCTCCAATTTGCCTGATTGTTTTTTGACAGCTGCTCTACTGTGAGCTGCCTTGAGCTGCTCTGCTTTTTTTTCGGTCTCAATAAACACAACTTTTGTATAAAAAAACTGAATTTTATTTTTAATGGTTTGCATCTTTGAAAAAGAATAATAATAGGGGTTTTGCCAATTTATAAGAGCCGCTGTATTTATACTGTTACCCTTCGTTCCATCATTCCAGCATTTATTCTATTTTGTTTTCATGACATTCGTAAATATTTTTGTAGGACGGGATCAGCTGTTTGGATTAACTACAATATAAAATGGATATTCTTAAAGCAGAAATAGCTCGAAAAAGGAAATTGTTGGAGGATAAAAACCTTGTTGTAAGTTTGCCCGAGTTTTAAAAGATGCAATTATCATTGCAGTTTTTTTGTAGGATGACAAGAAAAAGTACTTTAAGCGTGGCGACTTAATAGCAAAACAGGAGGAAGAAATCTTGAAAAAATATGGAAATATTGTTGACGACTCAAATAATATCAATTTAGAACTAGATGATAGTAAAGGTAATTCAAATGTTTTTCCTAAAATTTTCCTTGTCTTGGAAGTATGCTTTTATCATAACCATTTCTAAGTGCCTCCGATATTCGGCCTATCAGTATTCTACCATTTTTTGCAAAGGTCCTTGAAAAGCTAGTAGCTACTCAAATACTTGGGTATTGTGAACATTTCTAACTTATAAAAATATATGGCAATCTGGCTTTCGCAAACATCACAGCTGCCGATACGATAATCTCAACTCCCTTGATGAACAACACGTTGCTGTGTATTGCTGCTTGACTTCTTAAAAGCTTTCGATAACTTTAATCACGCCCTGCTCCTGCGAAAACTGTCCTCACAAGCACATTTTGCAAAGTTTCTTAACTAACCGCCTCAAAAGGTTACAATAGCTGGCTCTAGTTCCACAATTGCGCTACTCCGCGCGGGCATCCCCCAAGGCTCCATTCTTGGACCGGAGACCTACGCCGGAGTCCCAGCTTAATCGGTCGGTTGACGGGATTCTCCTTGTATTAGGAGGCATATCACTCCAGCAAACCGCTTTCTGTTAAAAGCCTGAACCAGATATGACGTGCCGGACAGTAACCGTACGTACCCTAACGTACGAACATGAGTGTTCATATGGCACCGACCTAAATTGACTTAATGAACTTGCCGAATGTTCGTTGAATTCTCGAATGGTACGTACGGGTGCCGTAAGAATGGCACAAAACCTTAGCACTCGTTGGCTATTGAAAAAATCTGTTCACATTTTAACAATTTTTTAATAAATTTGGAGCTAATGGCACAAAACAGGTAAAGGAGATATTGAAGGCCTTATAGATTCTCTCCTATCGCGTTCAACGCGGTTCCTCTTATTCGCGTCTGGGTGTAGTGGCAGCCCTGTAAAATTTCTATGCGCATGCGTCGATCGATCCGGCAGTCAGGCTTCAGCCACTATGGAAACTCCACTCGCTCCTACCGCCAAAACACCAAATAAAGCGAAAGTTGTGGAATCCGTGAGAAAATGGCAAACGTTCTTTTGGGATTCCAAAGAGGTGTTGTTGATCAATTACCTGCCCCGTGGGTAGTTTTTTGTCAACTTCCTCTCCTTTGGCTTTGGATCGCCTTTCTGAGTTGTTGCAACACCTCACAATAGCGTGCAGCTTTGATCGTTGTCCCACGGGGCAGGTAATTGATCAACAACACCCCCTTGGAATCCCTAAAGAACCTTTGCCATTTTCTCGCGGATTCCACAACTTTCGCTTTATTTGGTGTTTTGGCGGTAGGAGCGAGTGGAGTTTCCATAGTGGCTGAAGCCTGACTGCCGGATCGATCGACGCATGCACATAGAAATTTTACAGTGCTGCCACTACACCCAGACGCGAATTCCCTGAGACTCCCAGACTTTTCCCACCGACCACGCGGATTTAAAAAAATAGTGGAACTTACTTTTGAGACGATCTCGTAGTTTGACTATTTTCACATGTTAATTGGAGCGTTCTTTCTTTGTTTTCGCAGCTCACCTTTGGAACTCGTATCGTTTCAATGATCATTTTCAAGAAGCGTCTTTTCGAATTTATATTTAATAGGGCTGTTTAGAGCATGAAATAGAACTTCTTATTTTAGTTATTTTTATTTTTTATTAATTTAATTAATTTTAGATTTTATCACTTGATTACCTTCCAATTATTTAATTAATGTACCAGCTTATAAGATTTAATCTTTGTACATGGTTTGCCAATAAATAATAATAAAAATAATAAAATCAACCTTTAAATAAGGGATATAAATCTATTATTTATCATTTCAGAGAAATCATCCGCAATCCTAAATGACGACAAAAACATTCTCCCAAGAAATGAAGTGATACGCAGACTTCGAGACAGAGGTGAACCAATATTATTATTTGGAGAAACTGAAACAGAAGCCTTCCGTCGTCTACGGCAATGCGAAATTTCTCAGCCAGAAACTGTTCATGGTTTTAGGAACGATTTCCAGGAAGCTCTGGAACAAGTTGATCAAGCATACCTGAATGAAATCTTATCCTCGGTAACTCCAAACACAAAAGCAGAAAAGAAAACTGAAGACCTACAAATTGACGAATCCATAACTTATGATGGCATACAAAAAATGGCCGAGGAACTAGGAAAAGGAAATAAAGATCTCGACATGCAAGTTATAACAACCCTACTACAATTCATTCTTAAACTTTGGAATGATCAGCTTAAATCAAGTTGTGCCGAAGAGAAAATGAGCACGAAATTAAAAATGGCAAAAGTTATTTTCACGCAGACTCGTGAGTACATGAAGCCTTTGTTTAGGAAATTGAAGAATAGATCATTGCCGGAAGATATTCTGGACAGTTTAAGGGACATTACCAAGCACTTGTTGAATAGGAACTACATTGCTGCTAGTGATGCATATCTGGAAATGGCAATAGGTAATGCACCTTGGCCTATTGGAGTTACTATGGTTGGTATTCACGCACGTACAGGGCGAGAAAAGATTTTCTCAAAGAATGTTGCTCATGTAATGAACGATGAGACGCAAAGAAAGTACATTCAAGGTTTGAAGAGATTGATGACTAAATGCCAGGAATATTTTCCAACTGATCCTTCAAGGTGTGTTGAATATGTTAGTAAGAAAGATGCTGCTAATGAGTGAAATAAAACCTAAGTTATATTGTAATTAAGGTACAATGTTTTCCATATTTGAAATAGATTAATCCTATGTATTTTCATATCTAGTTCTTAAGAAGTAAGTCAATATCAATAGCATTTAGTTCAGCTAACAAAATCAAGTTCCTTTCTCTGCCAAAAATCTTGAAGATATCTAAAGCCCTCTCTTAATTTATTGCTCTTGCAAATAAAAGTTGGGGTTGTAGATTGATCTGAAGTTCTTCTTGATAGAAGTTTCCAAAGGCCAGAAATTTTTATTATCACTGTTAGCGTTCAGATACTTGTTTGTATAGTTAAATCTAAGAAATGCGTGACAAAAGCTGGTAAAGGAACGGCATTACTGACGGTAGAATTAAAACGGAGCGTCGCGGTTGTCATATATGTATATAGATATATGTATGAGCTTTTTCTAAAGGAAAATAGTGGCTTTTCCATTCATCCTTTGAGGGAAGTGTATTGTTTCATCATTTCATTTGAAAAAAAATGTAAATAAAGAATGTAAAGCATTCATTTATTATAAAGGAAAAAAAGAGTTGTAGAAAAGTGAACCGTTTTAAACACGATGTAAATTTGAAAATTGTGGATTGTGTGACTGAAAGGAAAGATGGAAAGCGAGAGTTTGTCACTAACACAAGGTCAAGGATAGTCACCTGTTAATCTGGATCAAGGTAAGGACGACAATATATTTATTGATAATACTTTGAAAAAGGACTAAATACAACGCGAAAAGGAATTATTGAAAGGGAGAAACGAGAAAAGAAATTGCTGAAGAGAGAAAGTTGCATGAAACAGTGAAATAGAACAAGAGCCGAAATCTGCTACCAAGTTCGGGATACAGGTAATAAATCAGTAATTTGTGAATTTCAGCTTAAAATCAAGACAAGGAAGGAAGGCTAGTTGAATTGATACCGTTAAAAAATTATAATACGGATAGAGCAACATGGGCACGCTGAGGCAGTTACGAATTGGCACGAATCTAAACAAGATGTTATTAAAACTCCCATTATTCAAGGATGAACTTATGAAGAGTTCTCCAACGAGTCAGGATGATTCTTTAATTCACAGGGAAAAAGGACATCGGGAGAAGCAATCCAAGACTCCGTGTACGATATTATAGCATTAGCCAAATTAATTAATTTAGGGAAAGTCGACGATTAGATACATTATATCGGGGTTGTCAAACCCAAACTTAACTAATGTGTTGTCAGCGGCCAGATGCAAGAACATTGCTAACCTATGTTAAAAATTGAAGAAATTCATGCCCAGCTGTATGCGATTCGAAAGTCGTGAAATTCGGAAATAAGAAAATGGTATCCCCCAATGCGAATTCGAATTAAATTGTTCCGTCTGTCAACGGATTTCAGTCCGTCAGTAAAGCTATTGGCGGATGCGATGAATTTATTTGTTTGTTTTAAAATATTCAAAAAATAATTTTGTAACAATTGTTCGCATCAAAATGTCAAATTAAGTTGATAAATGAAGTTGGTTGGCTGTAAATAATTTCTTTTCGAGTATTTATCAGGCAATAATATTAATACGGCGATGGCTTCCGTTTGCTTCCGACTTTCGCAACGCATTCCTGGATAACCGTTCACGAGTACTCGCGGTAGAATTTCGTCGGGGTTGCTAGTGGGCATTTATTTCAAAAAAAAATTACTGCGAGGAAAATTATATACTACACATCTTTCAAAACACCGAGATCGAATGTCAAATCTAAAGGTACTATATTTCAGCACCACTAAATCCTCAATTGCGACAATGGCTGAAAATGAAAACGGCGAGGATTAGGGTAGGAGGGTGAAAGCCATACAACGAGCTAGCAATAGCTTCAAAAATGCAACAACGTATTTTACTCTTCATGAATTAGTACTGACAAAAACAAAAGATATTTTGAGAAATACATTATTCCTAGCTCTTCACAACACACTAGAAGAGGAAGAAAAGGACAATATACCACTTGTCGAGGTTAGGGAAAGAATCCTGAAGAAAAAGAGGGATAAAGAACTTCAACAAGACGAAAGGTTCAATGGAAATCGAGAAGCCCCATAAGGAAGGCTGCGTTCAAGTTTCGCAGCTGACTGCAAAATATTGCATTTATGCGTTCAAAATATGAAAACCGCTGCAAAAATCCTTTAATACTCAGCATTATGCTGATGACACGCAGCTTCTGCATTCAATTTGCAGTCAGCTGCGTAACTTGAACGCAGCCGAAGACTTAATAGACAATCCAAAAAAGTTGAACCACCGTTCAAAGGACCGAACCTATATCGTCAAAGCAATTTTGGGCCACGATCGTTACATTGTCAGCGATTCCAAACTGCAGGAGGAAAGCGTACAAATCGGTGTAGACAGCAGAGAGACAGGTGCACCCTAATGAATGGCGAAATAATATATGGACCAGATATGAAAGGAAAAGAGGAAGCTTGTTCGCTGTTTGTTATAAAAAGGAGAGCAAATGAATAAAATAAAAGCAAAAAAAGAAATTTATAAAATAAGATACATCATTTAGTAAAGCCCTTTTCCCTGAAGATAATTGCAATTGTATTTGAGATTTGCCAAATTAATCTACCTTGTCGCTCAGTAAGGCTTGAGATGAGAATGAACGACGGTTCTGCATTGTGTGATCCAGTAAGGCTTGAGATGAGCGCGAATCAGAGGTTGACTGGCTCAGTATGGGTTGAGAAGAGTATAAACAAAGTCTAGATATTAACAAGTCTTTCATCTTCATATGGTTAGTAAGTGAAAGGCGAACAGCTATATGCACACATTCTTCAAATGATGTTGTCAGGGTACCAGAGAGAGAATGCAACATTTTTATACACGCTCGCACACAACTAGCCAGCGGAAGATTTTATGAATTTATATGGGGATAAACTTGATGTATTGGTGCATATTTACTATTTATGAAAAAAAAATAGCTGATTCAATTTTCCTTCCTTTTCTGTTCTGCATACTTTATCGAAGAGAGAGAATCTGGCTTTGTCTCGCCGAGTTCACGATGTATGCGTTGAGTTGTGCTCAGCAACGATGTTCATATATACACGTACACAACTAACGGGGGGAAAATTTTGTATGAAGATGAAAGACTTGTTATATCTAGACTTTGAGTATAAACAGCGAGCAATAATAATAAGAGTGATGAGCTAGAACAAATTTTTAAAAATGTTTCAATGCCCTTGAGATCAGCTGATAAAAATTTCAATGGGAGTGAAAAAGTAAAAATATCATAGAAGTAATATCTATGATAAAAGGAGGCAGAATTACTTCCATGCTACAACCAATGTATGTGAAAGAAAGATAAAAAATGAAGGGGAAGTGACTCTCGCCTTGCAAGATTCCCGCCTTTTTAACGGACAATACAAGGGGAAATCCATTCCAAATATTGTGTACCAACATGAAATTTTACGCATACAAACAATCCGTGCAAACCCAATTTACACGTGCTCTGTTCCATTGTTGCCTCCATTTGAATGTAAGGGGGCATCCATAAATTACGTGAGGTAATATTGGCTATTTTTGGAAAACAAAAAATAGTACGTAATAGCGCTTAAAAAGACGAAAATTATGAGTTTTGGACAATTGAAATCGGTCAACATGTTTTTGCAAAAAAAACCCACGAAATGTGGCCATTTTCTGACATTTAATTACAGGGACTATAATTATCGTAGAGCCTTGTTTCAGGGCTGAAATTGTGACTTCTGTTAGTGCCTACCTACAATAAAAATTTCATGCAAAAATAATTATAACTTTTCGCGTAAATCTCAAAAATGTAAAAACAGCCGTTTCAGGAAAAAAGTTTGAACAAGACCCACGGTGGTGCTCGAGTTATTTTGAAAAGCCCTATTTATTCTCGAAGAGTTACTCTACCAACCAATTTTCATGAAAAGTTGGTCAGGTTCGATTTAATACCTCATAAACGCGTTTGAAAACAGGCACTTTTCTTGATTTTCAAAAAAAACACCTTTAAGCGAAGGGGAAGTGAAATATGGTGTGGATTTCTATTCAGTAGATTTCGAGAAATCAAAATTTTTTCCTGTCAGGCATATATGGAAACGCTCGAAATTCCTACGATTTTTCTCTTAATTATAGCGTCCAAAAATCGCAGGGTGAATTTATTTCAACTTTTTTTCTATCCCTCCTGGACTAAATCTGCTGTTGACCTTGAAGGTCATTTTTTAAGGTTGTTTTTTTAATTTGCAAAAAAGTTGGGTCGGTTTTGTGCGTTTGGTTATTTTTTGTTTTTGTTTTTTGAGTTGGGTCAATTTTGTTTTTTAAACAGCGAGCGCTTTTGAGCAGTGCCGCTGCTGGCGAGCGAAAAATTGTTTTAGCAATAAATAAAATCATTTGAATTCATTATTTGCATATTTATTTCATCGAATGGACCACACAAATAGTTCGAGCGACAGAAATCAGCATATGGGCCATAGTTCTGTCACGGGTACGGGCAATCTGTGAGCGAAGCGAGCGAAAAAAATTTCCTCCTTGAATCCGCGCCTGGACATACGAAGGTTGACTTTGGCTTCCACTGATTCGTTTTTAGAGAGTAACGACTTGACTGTTTGAGTAGTAATGGTAGAGCCATTTATGACTCTGGAGATATACAAACTTCGGAGCATTCTTCTATAAATGTCATCTTTGGGTAAAAAACCTGTGACTGAATGACCCAGGGGAGTTATCCTGGAATGCGATTCGAAAGTCATGAAATTCGGAAATAAGAAAATGGTATCCTCCAGCAATGCGAATTCGAATTAAATTTATCCGCCTGTTATCGGATTTCAGTCCGTGTTTGTTTTAAAATATTCTAAAAACTCTTTAAATATTCTTGAAACAATTTATTGTTCGCATCAAAATGTCAAATTAAGTTAATAAATGAAGTTGGTTGGCTGAAAATAATTTCTTTTCGAAGATTTATCAGGCTTCGCTACAAGCTTCCGTTTGCTTCGTACTTTCGTATCGCCTTAGAAAAGCGGAGTCTGAAGTCATAGCCAGCTTCTCAAATTGACGTTTGAGCCGCCTGTACATCAGGATACAGATTCAAGAAGTGCGGATGTGTTAGACTTCCATTCTTCACAACTCTCGATAATGATAACAAAAGGTTTTCAAAATCTATCTTGGCCTCTAGTAGGTATGTCAGAGCAGATGGTCGTCGATTCAAAATTCGAGTCCTGTAAGATGCTTAGATAACTAATTATGTAGCCTGGTGCAAATGTCTGCTTTTTGTAGTGACAATGCACCGCAGATAGCATGTGTTCTGACTGATGTGAAAAGACCCGATTCTTAATATGGGCCTTATCATGGTTGGCGCGGCGAAAAAATGACAGCGCCTTTTGTTGTTGTCATTTTTCGTATCATAGTTGGCGAATGCAGCGACATGACAATTTTCGATAAAAACCTTATGGTTGTCGCTTGAAAATGTTTGAACATTTCTTATAATTAAAAAAATTTAAAATCGGTCGTGAAAAACGTAACTTTGTCTCTTAAAAAGGCCAACTGTGATACACCTGAAGGCGTTTTTCCCGACAAATGTCAGTTTTTTCGAGAACTATGATTCAGTTTTACAGTCGCCGCGCCATTTCTCACTTCAAGCGCCAACCATGATCAGGCTCTATAATCTCTATGATTGCAGTAGGATTGGGTACATTATGCACTTGAGATACTTAGGAGGGCATTAGGTTCCAGGTTTTTCAATTGGGCTTCTAGGCCTTTTTGTTTTCTTTAAGCTTAGACCACCACACTAGTTCATCTCATCTGTCCAAAAATGGTCGTATAAGTCAATGCATACATTACTTTCGCAGTTTTTCCCAGACCATTGTATAAAATGATAAGAATTTTTCATCACGTCATAAACTCTTCATTCCCAGATATTTAAATTATTTTCTTTAATTTTTTTTGGATGTTGGTATTTATAAAACAGTGAACAAATACAGAGTAAACGGCAGGGCAAAATTTTTATACCCAATTGCTACTGAGTCGAAATATAGTAATAGTATCACGTATACTTTTTATGTAATGGATTCATTATTCTTTCTCTATTTGCAATATGTATTGATAAAACCTTTCACCATGTTCATCTGATACTGCACCAAGATTTTCGTGAATGAAATCTAAGTGCGGGTCCAAAAAGACGATTTTAAAGAATTTCTCATTTACAGATATTGTACTTAAAATTGAAAAAAACAAAAAGATATTAAGAAATATTGCAAAAAAATTACAGAAAAATCAAAAAATACCCATTTAGAGGGCTAATGATGTGGGTCTTTCAGATCATTCGCCTGAGATTAATTATGACAATCAGGTCGAATGAGCCACTTCATTTTAAATTAATAATTTTAACTACTACTAACTAATTGCTCCTTTAATCCCTCATGGGACATAGGGCGGAAACAGTTGCCCTCCAGCGGACTCTGTTTTGCGCGACAGCTCTCAGCTCTGACCAGGATCTCCCGGTTATTGCGGCCTCTGATAATAGGGTTCTCCTCCACGTTGTTCTAGGTCTTCCGACTCGACGGGATCCTTGCGGATTCCAGTCAAGGGCCTGTTTGTCTAGATTATCGTCTTCGCGTCGCAAGGTGTGGCCAATCCAATTCCATTTCCTTCGCCTGATTTGGTCGTCTATCCTTTCTTGGCCGGCACGGCGCCATAGTTCTTCATTTGAAATTCTATCTTGCCAGCGGATTTTTAGGATACGACGTAGGCATCTGTTGATGAAAACTTGTAGGCGCCCTGTGATGGGGTGACTTTCCATGTTTCGCAACCGTGCAAAAGAACTGCCTTAACGTCGGAGTTGAACAGCCGCAATTTGGTGTTAATTGAGATCTCCGTCGATCTCCATATGTGAAACAGGCATGCATATGCGCTTCGTGCTTTATTTATTCTGGAACTGACGTCTTCTTCTGTACCGCCGTTTTCGGTAATAATACTACCGAGGTAACAGAATTTATCTACCAGTTCCACGTCGCGGTTATTGAGCGCTGTTCGTTCAAGGGTGTTTGCATTTATCCGCATTTCTTTGGTTTTAGTCGGATTTAACCTTAAAGCCTCAATTATACTGGACGCAACGGAACGCAACGGACCGGATTGAAATGTCAAAATGAGTTTCATTACAGAGAAATTGTATTGAAGTGGTTATACTGGACGCAACGGAACGGAACGGATCGGATTAAAGTTTCAAAACTTTGGAACTTGAAGGAACCGACGGATTGAAGTGTCAAAAGCAGCATTAAAAACAGATGATTTTGTCATTTATTATTTAGCCTAAAATGTCGTCAGAGTTTGTTGAAAAATGAATATCTGAAGTGGAAGAAAATAAAATTCTATATAATAAAAAATTGCACGGCTATAAAAATTTTAAGCATAAGTCCAAAATTTGGCAAAACATTACTGAAAAATTAGGAAGTACTGGTTTCTTTAAAATTTTAAACATATCACAAAGCATTCTTAGCATAAAAAAAAACTTTTTGAAACTCGCGCATTTCTAAATAACTTTTATCGACTAATTTAAAATATATATTTGACAGATGAACAAATGACATTTGCATACGTTCGATTCCGTCAGTATAACCAGCAAAATTCCATTCCGTTGACTCTCCGTTCCGTTGCGCTCCGTTGCGTACAGTATAATTGAGGCCTAAGCCTGCCGAGCTACTTTCTGTTGCCAAATTGTTTACCATGTGTTTGAGGTCTTGGTGTCTGTGGGCCAGCAAGCAAATATCATCCGCGTAGTCGAGGTCCTTAAGGCGGTCTAGCAATCCCCATTGTATGCCACCTGTTCTTCTATCTAGAGCGCTGACAAGAATGTCGTTTATTACTATAAGAAATAGTAATGGTGAAAGTAGACATCCTTGTCGTACTCCTGAGCTCACCTCAAAGCTGTCGGATAATTTTCCATTATGGAGAACTCTGCATTTGGAATTGTTGTATAGAGCTTTTATCAATTCTATTATTTTGTCCGGCAGTCCACGTTCTCGTAGAGCTTTATATTCCTATTGACCGAGTCGAACGCTTTCTCATAGTCTACGAAAGCAAGGTAAAGGGGGGATCGGAATTCAGTAGACTGCTCCACTATGATTCTCAAGGTGTTAATATAGTCTATGCAGGAGCGGCCCTTTCTGAATCCAGCCTGCTGTCTTCTAAGCGTTCGATCTACTGCCTCTCTTATCCTAGATAGTAATATATGGGACAAGATTTTTCCCACCGTAGATAATAAACAGATGCCTCTCCAGTTGTCACATATTGTTAGGTCCCCCTTTTTTGGTATTTTGACTATGATACCTTCCGTCCAATCCTCCGGAAAGGTACAGGTGTTCCATGCTATTTCCAGGATTGGCTGTAGCGCATCTGCTATGAGGCTTGAGTCGGCTTTCAACAATTCTGGCGGGATGCCATCTTTTCCAGCTGCTTTACCATTGGCCATTGCATGAATTGCGGTTACTATTTCTGTCTTGGATGGTGCACGAGTGGCGATTCTTATTCGCTGTGCATTGTTGTTATTTTCTTCAGGTTCCTGCGAAAAGGAACCATTCACGGCGGCGAAGAAGTAGTCTCTCCATCTTTGGAGTTGCTCCTCGTCGCTGCACAGCAGCCTTCCATCCGCACTCTTTACGGCATGCTTTTTAGCAGAGTGCTTAATAATTTAATATGTATAAATTATTGTTGCACATATTTTGTGTTTATTTAAAACTTTTATAACATTTATTTTTAATTAAAACTTTTACAACATTTATTTTGAAGTTAATTTAAACTTTCTATTAAAACCGAATTTAATTTAATAACGGTCTTTTAAAATTCTAATACAAGGAGTTCCTTCTTCCGGAAACTTCTAACTAATATTGATAGAATTTCTAATAGCTTATTTCTAGGACAACTTTTTGTGTGTCTATGTTTTTTGAAAATTATTTGTGTGTTCAATGTCTACGTACGTGATATGCGATTCCGAAATTCCTAAAGTGAATTTCTAAGTAGTAGTGAAAATATAATTTATGACGTATTAAAAAACACTGTACTCAAAATTTCTAGTACAGAAACTGAATTAAGTATTGAATAAAAACTTGCTAACATAACGAACATGCTTTAATAACAAGTAGGGACTGCTACATAACTCCCCCTTCAGCGCGAGCGTCCATGAACACATAACCATTACTTAACTATAAGAAAAAAAAAACTACCAAACATTCTTTCTAATTTTACAACTGAAATGAAACTTTCTTCCCTGAACTTATTGTTACCGGTTTGTGAATGTCGTCCGTTCTTTCAATGAAGGCAGGCTTTAACCTGTCAATTGATACTACTATAATCTTTCCGTTCACGTTAATGGAAAAATTTTCTCATTTCTTTTAATGACCTGGAACGGACCTTCATATGGACTTTGTAAGCAACCTTTACTTCTATCCATCCTGAGAAAAACAAATTCGCAGTCTTCCAACCCTTTGGGTACGTAGAAACTCTTTCTTTGGTCCCGAGAATCAGTTGGAACAATATTTCTCATGTGATCTCGTAATTGTGTTACTAAGTTTGTTGGGTCGGTTATGCTTTGTTGATTTCTTACAAAGAATTCTCCTGGAATTCTTAATGCCTGTCCATACAATACACTAACTCTGCTGGACTACACTTAAAATCTTCTTTAACTGTCGTCCGAAAACCTAACAATATAGCTGGAATGTGTAACAACCAATTTGGGCTAGCCATCTTAGCTCTAAGCGCTGCTTTCAATTGTCTGTGAAGTCTCTCCACCATTCCGGAGCGCGTTCAAAAACCTTACTATGGTTAACCATGGTTAACTATGGTAAACTTTTGTCGTTCAAAAACTCCGTGGTTAACTACAACATAACCACGAGCATAACTTTTTGGCGTTCAAAAACTCCCGTGGTTAACCATGGTGTAGTTAAATTTTAACCATGCTCGGGAGCATGGTTAGCGATAGTTAAGAAGAAGAAGAATAAACACATCTCTCTGACAGTTGTTTTAATGGTAAACACATGAACAAATTAAAGTGGGATTTGTGGGATTATTGCAAATAAATAATAAACGAAATAATTGAAGCAATTAGCGGGGACTATTTTATGGAAAATTTTATTTTTATTTTTTTATTTTTCTTTAACCTGTAGTTAACCACGGTGCGTTCAAAAACCTCCATGGTTAAACATAAACTTTCGTGGTTAAGTGAAGTGATGCAGCATAACCACAGCTTACCTCGTGGTTTACCATAGTAAGGTTTTTGAACGCGTTCCCGTTCGATTGTGGATGATAAGCTGACGTTCTAATTTTATGAGTTCCTAAAAGCTTCGGAAAGCTTCCAACTGACCTCCCTGGTCCGTGGTCACCGTTAAAGGAATCCCAAATCTCGGAAAGTATTGTTCGTACAACGTCCTCACTACTTTGTTTGCCGTGATGTTTTTCAGTGGGTACATTCTGGCCACCTGGTAAAGCGGTCTACTACTGTTAACAAATACATGAATCCTTCCGCTGGGTGCAAGGGACCCACTAGGTCCACATGGATATGCTCGAACCTTCCTGACGGTATCTTGAACTTTTGAATTGGAGCTTTCGTATGCCTATTGATGAAAGTATCTGCTCGTAATCAATTTCCTCGAACCTCGAATGCCTGGGTGTGACAAGTTGTGTAACGTATCAAAAATACTTCTTCGCATGTCCACTGGAATGAATGGACGGTCTCTCTCGGTGGAATATTCTACCCAAATTTTATTTTCACTTTGAATTTTTGTTCAAATTTTCAATTAAATTGTTTAATTCTTTGTCCACCATCTGCGCTTCTGCGATAATTGCCAAATCAATTTGATTCTCGTTAACCGCGTCGCAATCCTTAATCTTGGTACCTACCCGTGATAAGGTGTCTGCTACCACGTTAGATTCACCTTTGATATATTCGATGTTGGAGGTGAATTAGGTAATATAGTCTAAGTGTCTCGCTTGTCTTGGACTTCTTGCAGCTTTGGTCCAAATTGCCGAGGTTAGTGGCTTGTGGTCCGTGAAAACTATAAATTCGCGACCTTCCAAGAAATGTCTAAAGTGCTTAATTGCTGAGTATACGGCTAAAAGCTCTCTATCAAACGTCGAGTACTTCATTTCTGCGGCGCTTAATTTCTTAGAATAAAATGCCAATGGTTCCGTTTCGTTGTTGTTGCGTTGCTCCAGCATGGCTCCAATTGCTATGTTTGACGCGTCAACAGTCAACCGAAAAGAAGCTTTCTCTGCTGGGTGCACTAATAAAGTTGCAGCAATAAACGCGTTTTTGACTTTAATGAATGCACTCTCACATTCTTCTGTCCAGTTGATAGTCTTAACATTCTTAGCTTTCTTAAGCTCTTTCGCTAGCTGAACATGAATAGGACAATTTGGCTAACTGTGGAATAAATCTGTGGAAGTAATTGACCATTCCGATGAATTTTTGTATTTGCTTAATTGAATCTGGGAAAATTTTGAATAAATTTAATTCTATCTTCAGATGGAAGAATTCCGTCTTTTGTAATTCTGTGGCTCAGAAATTCAATTGAATGTACGCCGAAAAGGCATTTCCCTGGATTAATGTTTACTCCAAATTCCTCTAATCGGATGAATACTTGCTGCAAATGTTTCTTGTGCTCTTCCTCACTTCTGCTTGCCACCAGAATATCGTCAATGTAGACGAAAACAAACTCCAAACCGTTCAAAACTCGATCCATAAAACGTTGGAATGTCTGGGCAGCGTTTCTGAGACCAAAGGGCATTCGAGTGAATTCGAATAAGCCGAAAGGTGGAGTTATTGCTGTTTTGAAAACGTCGTCCTCTGCTACCGGGATGTGATGATAAGCTCTCACTAAGTCAATTTTCGAAAATATTATACATCCATCCAAATTCAATGTAAAATTTTGGATGTGGGGAATCGGATATCTATCCGGAATTGTAATTGCGTTTAATCTACGATAGTCTCCGCATGGTCGCCAGTCTGAGGAAGTCTTTTTCGGGACCATGTGTAGTGCTGATGAAACGGATGATGCAGAGCTTCTACATAATCCTAATTTTACCATGTGGTCGAATTCTAATTTGGCGATTTTAAATTTATTTGTATCCAGTCTTCGAGGTCTTGAGAATGGAAGTTGCTCTTTAGTTACGATAGTATGTACTACGTCATGTCGTACAGGTAAATCATATTGAGTAAGTGAAGGAAATTTCGACAAAATTTTACCATAATCATTGTCCACAGAAAAATGTCTGGGTGAAGGAGTGTTTGTCTTAACCATGATTCCATTAATACTGAGAACAGTATTACTATCTATAACCTTTCTATTTCTCAGATCCACAAGTAAATTGAATCGTACCAGAAAATCTGCCCGGTGATATGCTTGTTGACGTTTGCAATGATAAACGGAAAAGTAAAATCTCGCCTTAATCCAAAATCTATTTTCAGAAGTTTCGTTCCGTACGTATGGATAGACGATCCGTTAGCTGCAGATAGAATTAGATTCGGGTCCTTTCTATATTTCCTATAATATGCATTAGGAACCACAGATAATTCCGCTCCTGTATCAACTAAAAATTTGAATTTATTTTCTTTATCATAAATAAAAAGTCTGCTTGATTTTTGGGGTATTTTATTTACATCGCACGCTGAAGGGAAATTTAGTTTTTTGGATTCCTGAAATTGCAAGGTTTCACACATCTCTTTGCTTTATCGCCGAATTTGAAGTGAAACCAACAAAGAGGTTTATTATTATTATCATTATAATTCTGTCTTGAACTGCTTGTGCTCCTGGACCTTGACCTGTGGTGAAAATTGTTATCTTTATTCACTGTAAGTGCCCTAACCAAATCTGATAAATTTTCAATTTTATTTTCTAAATAATTAATCTTTTTAACTAAATTAATGGTATTTTTATTGAGATGTTCTTGGTTCGAAAAAGGATTTGAAGCATTATTATTGATGGAAGAAATGCATTGTAGTCTGGAAACATCAAATATTTTATCAGCAAGAATTTGTAAATCTTGTATACTTTGATTTCCAGAAGACATCAATGCAATGTTGATAGTTGAAGGCAGTTTCCGCATCCAAAGTTTCTTAATTAATTCCTTTCCTATATTAGACGAGGCTCCAGCTAGTATTTCCATCGACCTGTAAAATTCTGAAGGTTTTCTATCTGCCATTTCAGAATTACACAAAAGTAGTTCCAACTTCTTCTCTTCTGATTCTGTGAATCGATGAATTAAAGTTTTCTTTAAGGCTTCGTATTTATCTCCCTGAGGTGGATTCTGGATGAAATCCAACATGTTCATTATAACTTCCAAAGGTAAAGACTGGATGATGTGTTCATACTTGGTGCTATCCTGTCTTATACCCTTAGAGGAGAACTGGCTTTCTGCTAGAACAAACCAAGCTTCTGGACAAGGAGACCAGAAGGTTGGCAGCTTAACAGTAGATGCACCAATATTGTTATTATTCTCAATATTTCCATTATCTTGCACACTCATATTTCTCACTACGTATTTACTTTCGCGTAACAAGAACTTCAATAAAAAAAATTTTAAAACTTCTACTTTTACTTTGCGGTACTTTCTACGAAAAGCAAATTCGTGAACGTTCGCGCAAAAGACGATCTATTACGTAAAACAAAAGGAAATTTTCAACAAATTTTCATTCGATTAAAGGAAAGAAAAATATTCACTTTTAAACAAAAAGAAAAAGAAAATTCTGTTTGCACCACTACGAAAGAAATTGTGTAAGTGTGATGTGAAGAAGTGTAATTTTGAACAATATTATTTCATTATTAATATTTAAAAGAAAATATTTATTTTAAAATCTAAATGACTTCCCTTTCTCACTTCCTAAGGAAAATTTTCTCTCTTGATCGGCTTCTTCTGTTTTTCAAAATTTCATTTTTCTTTGAAAAATTTTCTTTAGATTTCTTCTTTTATTTTCTTTAAAAACTTCTTGCTTCTTTCTTCTTCAAAAAACTATTTTATTCTCCTTTTTTTGAGACGGCTGCTTGCTTCTTTTTCGGGGTCACCAGATGATGTGGGTCTTTCAGATCATTCGCCTGAGATTAATTATGACAATCAGGTCGAATGAGCCACTTCATTTTAAATTAATAATTTAATATGTATAAATTATTGTTGCACATATTTTGTGTTTATTTAAAACTTTTATAACATTTATTTTTAATTAAAACTTTTACAACATTTATTTTGAAGTTAATTTAAACTTTCTATTAAAACCGAATTTAATTTAATAACGGTCTTTTAAAATTCTAATACAAGGAGTTCCTTCTTCCGGAAACTTCTAACTAATATTGATAGAATTTCTAATAGCTTATTTCATAGGACAACTTTTTGTGTGGCTATGTTTTTTGAAAATTATTTGTGTGTTCAGTGTCTACGCACGTGATATGCGATTCCGAAATTCCTAAAGTGAATTTCTAAGTAGTAGTGAAAATATAATTTATGACGTTTTAAAAAACACTGTACTCAAAATTGCTAGTACAGAAACTGAATTAAGTATTGAATAAAAACTTGCTAACATAACGAACATGCTTTAATAACAAGTAGCGACTGCTACAGCTAAAACCCCCTAAAAAGTGGCCTTCCCGGGGAAGAAAATCGGTCGACTTTATAACCCCTTATTAAGAAGCCTAAAAAGAAGCTCACTGCCAATTTTCAGCCTGTACCTAATTATTTCCGCTATATCGTTTTTTTCGGCTTAATTTACCTGTACTATTAATTTAACCCAGTTTTCTCGCGATTTTACACTGTTTCTTGCGGAAAAAAAATTACGTGATATTTGCGGAGACCCTCGGAGATTTGGTGAGATTCGGCTCGACCCCCCCCCCCCCTCCAAGCACCTCACGTAATTTATGGATGCCCCCTAAACATTCGAATAGGGGAAACAAGGAACATCTTCTGTTTCTTTCATATTCTTGTGTTTTTTGCATAAAATGTATATCCATCGCGCGTTTGTTAATATTTTTTTGGACTTTTTGCTTAATGTTATTGCTAATCTCTTCTTTCATGTCTTTAACTCTTTTACTTGTCCTTGAGCTCTGCCTAATCACTCTTGTTATTATTGCTCGCGATCTGCATAGCTGTTCAGTGGTTCGAACAGAGCTGCACAAACTATAGTCACTAAGTGCAAATACAATGCAAATTCTGCTTGTCAAAGGCTGAATTCCGAAATATAAGATTCAAGACGTCATTAGCACTGGGCAGTATGCAGGGTTATATATCGGAACTTGGGCAAAATAGGAAATATAATTTTCTCACGTTGAGATAGACGGCAACAATTTTCTGCTGCTATCATTTCAACTATTCTCTTAAGAGTACATGGTATCTAATCGAGATGTCAACGTTGTCGCACGCTGCCAACCACGTACCAACTCATCTTTTTTACGGACTTTCTAAAGTTTGAAAATAGTGTATTTTGAATTACATCTTTTCGCATATGTATTTCCTTTTTTCCTAACATTTAAAGAGATTCCTAGGTTGATGACGTATTCTTCGGTTATTTCACTGAACAAAACTATCCAATTTTCATTAAATTAGTCGAATCGACCTGAAAGTTATTTTCTCAAAGGGTGGTTCTACACGAGCGTACAGCGGACGAACAATTCGAACGAACAAACGTGAGTTTATGGGGAAGAGAGCGAGTTGCACACGATGCACATAGCAATTTGAAAGTGAGCAAATAAATCTCAATTTCGGCAAGATTAAGTTAAAATTGAGTAGATTTCATTTAAACGTAGCATTGAACTGCAACTCTGGGTGTTGTTTTGACGTTAGCATCTCAGCTGCTGAGTGTTGTTGACATTTAATTTTTGTAAAGTTTGAAAGTGAAAATATGGAAATTAAAAAAGAAAACACAACAAAAAGAAAATATAAAAAGAGAAAAAATTGGTCTTTAACAGAAGAAAATGTATTAATAGATTTGTGGGTAGACAATATTGAAGATATACAAAAAATTAAAAAAAAAGGGTATATATACGAAAACATGAGCCAAGTGATGTGCAAAAAGGGCATGGTGTATACCCCAGGAGAAATTCATATGAAACTGCAGAATCTTACGCAAAGATATAAGTAATTGTAAAGCAATTATTTTAATTACCATTGTATTGGTTTAACAAACGCCAAATATATTTTTAGGAAGGAAAAGGAAGCAATTGGGTCTTCTGGAGAGTCCCCGGAGTGGCCCTTATACCAAAGGATACATCAGTTACTAGGAAGTTGTAAAATTAACAGTGCAAAGACGTTAGTGGAGGAAAGCATCTTCGATGGTAATACAAAAGCTTAAATTAAAATCTATATATTTTCTTTTCAATGTATTTTAGATATTTCACATATATTTCGAAGTTCGCCGGATCATGGATCACCAGCAGAATTGCCAGGACCTTCGGAATCACCACAATGGCCAATAGTCTCAACATCGTCTACACCTGTGCCTATTAAAAAGAGAAAAACAAAACAGTTTCAGAAGCAATTGTTGATTGAAGTAAAAAAAATAGGTAATAATTTACAAAAAGGAATAGAAAGAGCAGAAAAATTGGATGAACAAATGATGAAAATAGAAGAGGAAAAGGTAAATCTTTTAGAAAGATATGTTAATAGTAATAAGGAATGGAATGATGCATTAATAAAATATTTAAACTCTAAAAGCAAAAATGATTGCATATAACACAATATTTTATTGTTCCGCTACTTGACTTTTTATGTATAAACGTTTAATTGTAACACATAAGGAATTGATATAAAAAATTAAAATGTGTTTTTGTATGCCTCTATATTGTCACGAATTCTTAGATCCCTAAGCAGTCAAGTATAACCCTTCGACAACTCGCTGGTCAAATCTCTAACAGGGTTGTATAAAGCGCAAATACAATTTTTCTTTTATAAAGTTTCTTTCACTTAAACTTTCTCTCTATTATAGTTTTGAAATTTTTCTTTTTCTCTATTACTCTTATCTTATTCTCCTATTAATAAATGTACTAGTTATAAGATTCTATCTTGTATACATGGTCTAGCAATATAGAAAAATGAGAAAAAACTGTGCTAAAAGTTGAGTCGTGTGACATGACAAGTCGTTTGAGTTGAAGAAAGTGACGTTTCAGTCGAATTACGATTTGCAGCACTGGGGCCATAAGCTCAACTTAGCGCTTCCACTCTCTGACTCCGTGGTGAAAGAAACGACTTGTCGTGCCACGCGACTCGACTTTCAGCACAGGGGCCTTAGTTTATTTGCATAAAAGCTACCCTCAACCTCATCAGAGGAAAAGTTACTCGCCTCCAGCCAGGAGACAGTAATTGAGACGACACCAATTCGATTAGTGCCAGTCATAGCACACAATCGAATTCAGGAAAGCGGAGGTCGGCTCAGTACCAGAGAGCTCTATTCGTGCTTGGCAAGATTGCCATGAATGGGAAGGCCAAATTATCGGAGATGGTGTTGAACCATACCTCGGAGTTTGTCAGAGGCTTTAAGGTAATCAGATGAGAAGACTACACCTAAAAGGGCTTACTAGAAGAATGCGTCACCAAGATCTTTGACGCATAGGAAGGCAAGATGTCTCAAGCTAATCCCAGTTGCGGATATCCCAAGGAGACCTAGACCGCGCAGCTGGCTGAATTTTCGAATGCAACCTATGATGTCCCTCTCTGTAAGACTATCTGACACTGGTCTCAGAAATAAGCATAACTGTGGAACCATCTTCCACAATCAGGTATCCCCGAATTCGCACAGTTCACATCACCTGCTCCTTCAGAACCCGAAGACCCCTGCTAACCTATCCAATGCTATTTTATCCTTTAAACCAAGCTTAATATTCTTACATCCTACCGTCCTACGTACATCATGGCAGACTAGTGGTAGCAAGGGTAATATCGAGGCTTAGATTTAAGGAAAAAAATCCTTGATCTCTTTTCTATCATTAGAAAGAACTGATAACCGAACTGTTTGATAACCGAAGGTAGCATATTTTCAAGATGGGATTAGGTAAAGGACATCTCCCATCCTACTTTTGCTATACTTGCTGGAGCTTATTGTTACACCTAGCACTTTTTGATAGGACAGGATTGTCTACCACTGAACTCAAGTTCTTTATATCAAAAAATACATTACTAAGTAACAATTTATCTTAAAGAAATTCAATAGTTAATAAGGAAAGATGTTTTATTTTTAGATTAAATTCTTATAACTGTGAAATGGTTACATTTGTCAAAAATACACCCTGGAATTGTCCTCCATTCGCCTTAAGACCAGCTTAATTCTGTTTTCCCAATTGTTTAGAACGCTCAGTCGCTTTCTCTACCGCATTAATAAGAGTCGCTCTATGATAAATATATCACGTTTAATTAAAAAAAAAAGAGTCAACCGAAAATGCTTTACCTTAATTGGCCTTTCTCAAGTTCATGTACACCGCATATTGTAGAACCACCAGGCGAACAAACCTAGAATGTCAATTTGTGTTAAATTAATATAATTATGGTTCTTCGTCTTGGAAATATGTACTTACTTCATCTCTTAACACTGCTGGATGTAGGCCTGTTAACAGAACAGTTTTTGCTGCACCTAAAAGTGTTTGGGCTGAAATTTGAATGGCCATTTGCCTTGGAACCCCTTGCTTAACAGCACCATCAGCTAATGCTTCAATAATTGTATATACATACGCTGGACCACAGCCCGCAACTCCGGAAATACCATCTATCATAGACTCCGGAACCTGTTGAGCTATTCCTAATGAGTTTAGCATTAAATGGACTTTCTCCAAGTCTTGTTGTGTCACATATGAACCAGGTGTGTATACTGTACAACCCTCTCCTACTTGCATAGGAGTATTTGGCATTGTACGTATCATTTTCAAATTTTTTATAAAACTAAATCTCTAGAAAAATAATTGCATTATTGATTTAAAAATAATGCTAACGAATTACCTCTTCTAAAGTGTTGATTGTTACACCAGCAAGAACTGAAACAAATAATTTATCTTTATCCTTAGGACTAGGACAGTAGTTTATCCTTAAATTCTGTGAGCATGGGTCTAGAATTTGAGGTTTAACGCAGATAAATATTATATCGGACTTCTCAATTAGCTACAATAAGATATTATAAATCATTCACTATAAAAATAGCTCAGAAATCTACCTCGGCATTGTCATCAGTGGAACCTGCACCGATGCACCTCCATCTCTCCAAATTATCAAAATGAGGCCCTGAAGCTAAGACTTGTCCAGCTTTTACAATTCCTCGATTTATGAGTCCGTTTCCAATGGCAAAGGCCATGTTGCCACCACCGATAAAACCAATCTTCTCATCTAATTTTGCCATATTTTTGTGGTGTTTTCGCTGTAAAGTTAAATCTGGAAACGTTCCAATAGATTCACTGTAGTTATTAATAACTAATATAAATGCTGATAAGATTATAAAACGAATTGTTATCTTTCTATTATTATTTAACTATTAACGTTGCAGCGCATATAATTACGTAAAAATCAACCAATCTGGTGTTTTTCATGAAATTACGATTTGTTTGTCGACATTGCAATGTAAACAAAAAACTGCAAATGCACTCCGAAGTGACATATGCAGTTTCTTAGTTGCGATAAAATTACTTACAGCCTCACTGAGCTAAATATAATAAAAACCGCACACCAAACAAAGCAGCCCGCGTCTTTCCACAAGTTCGACTTTGTGACAATACAAACTGTCACTGTCAGTTCATATGACATTTGTTCTTGTTCTTTTTGAGACCTGTTCGATCAGTTTTCGTTTCTCCGAAAAATTAAGAAAATTTCGGTATAATTTTTGACGAATCGAGCTGCTAAGTTGAATTATTAAAAAAACGAACAACTAAAAGCCGGAAAATTTTATTGTAATTGGAAAAAATACATGTGACTAAAACTTTCTTGGCGAGATGCAGCTAAACGAGCAGAGCATATCCCTATTTTACGACTTCGGCCGAATCAAGGATACCGAGGGCCACTCTAACAAGAGTGGTTTGAAGATCATCGTAGGATGTGATGCGAAAACCCACTCTTGATTACCTCTTAACTACTAAACTGGACATACTGATCAGACGGCCGAATCCTAACTTCGACAAGCTATTCAATGTAGTCCAGAAAAGTGACAATTGGGTGTGTTATAAAAGCTCACTAGCCACCTATAAATAGAGCGATTAATCGAGAAAAAAGAAACAGCTGAAGGAATTTCTGCAAGATCATAGAAGACATTCGAGACTCTGCAAAAATCCACAAAGTTTTAGTAAAATGCGAGTCGAGAGATCCCGGGTCAATTAAGAGAACCTTTAAACAGACTAGGGAACAAACCTTGATAATATTACTGTAATCACATTTCCCAGCCGCAAACATTTATTTAATTAAATAAGAGCGCAACTTCTGCTTGGCAGCTAACAGCCCCACTCTCAAAACCAAACACCGTGTTCAATCACGAAGCTATTAGAGAGGCGATTAGATCGTTCAAACCATGCTATCAGACTGCATGCCTTTTAAGATCTCAAAATTTAGACAAGCTTCCGTGCACCTACGCTAACCTGGGCGTTTTCCTAAAGTACCGCAGGTGGATTACTATGGAACACGGGTGGCTCCAAATCAGGAACAGGTGGGGGCGCCGGAATGAGGAGTGAAACCCAAGACTCATTAAAGCGGTAAGCCTAGGTACCCTAGCACTTAATGGTTTGATTACCGGACACTGCGCCCTGAATTACCACTTATGGAGGATAGCAATGGTGGGGGAGGGAGGAGGATGAATCTGCCCGTCAAGTTCTCTGTGAATGCCTCGCGATAGCGCAGAGCAGGGGCTCGTTGTTCGACATGGCCCTGCCCGAACATTCGAATCTAAGCGACAAGCTGCTCCAGCTGTGTAGTATAATAGACCAAGAGGGTGGGCGTGCACGTTTGGACCCAGTACCTCATCAAGAGAAAAAAAATTTCTTGATGATAAGAAATTAGTTAATTAGTATTTTATTTTACTATTTACTACGGCCGACATTTGGAGCTATTGATTTTGAGAGATCCTATCTCAGTTTTGGAGGACAGACTGGTTGAACAAAATCAGCAATCTTCCTAAGGATTTGTCGCTTACGATTTTCTGTTTTCTGCTCCTCGATGTTGTGGGATAGTGACGACAGTGAAAGTGAAGATTAGACTCATCCTTCACGAGGCAAAACCTAGAGGATTAATTCCGAACGTCCGATCGTCCATTGGTTGTAATTTGAGGCGCAGTGTGTGATAATCAAGTCAACTAGTGTCCTGATATCCTTTCTATTCCCTGCTTTAAATAAGCCATGTTAGGTGTGGCTATGGACCTTCAGCCACGAGAGTCCGATCTTCCAGGACTCTCTTCACCAAAGTGATGGGTGCTGCAATAGCCGATTCCGGACCAATGAACATAATGCCAGAACCATCTTTGGCCAGGGTGTCCGGGTTGTCATTGCCTTCTAGGCCCTGATGACCCGAGACCCAAAGGAAGATTGAAAGCAACCAGCTAATTATTGGCAATCGTTTTGTCGCTTAGCCGCCAGAACGTATAAAGTGAGCCAGTTTAGTATCCATATCTGCTTGACAGCAGTAGCCAGTGCACTTATGCTGCACGGCTCTGCTTATGCTTAGACCCCGGCTGCGGTGTCTTCTGAAGATCCCTCTAACGGGGGACCTTTAATTTGGCAGTTCTCAGAATATAGTCGATCCAGCCTGCAATACGCGTTGACTAGACCTCATTTTCTTAAAGCATATGGTATAATGCCATTGTATTGTCGAAGACTCCTTCGATATCTAAAGCCGGATGCCCACTAAAGTGGTGTGGCGGTCTAATGGCAAGAGGAAAAAATTATTCCCGTAAAATCGAATGAAATAGCGCACATTGAAGTGGAGTGGCGATGGTGTGGCATCTGGCAAGTGGCGTGGCATCACTTGATTGCAACTAGTCTCCGACAAGTTTAATTTTTGAGTGGTAAGTGGCAGTGGATGCCACTTCTCGTTAGTAATAAGATGATGCTGAATCACGCGAACGCTGCTTGCCATTTGGATTCGCGCTTAATTATTTTAATACCACTCCGCCCCCGGGCGACTGCCGTACCACTTTGTTTCTACATGGCAAGCCAAAACCACGCTATGCCACACCACTTTAGTGGGTGCCCGGTCTAAGGCAAGGCGCGCACTGAGGTGATGAGAAATTGGCGTGGCGGTGGTGTGGCTAGTGAAATATTTTAATCACACGGAATCAAGGGAGGCAGCGCGCATCGAGATGGAGTGGCGGTGGTGTGGTGTTTTACCATTTGGCTGCCACTAGTCTCCGACAAGTTTAATTTTGAAGTGACATGCCATTTCACGGCCCACTTGGGTATTTATTATTTTTTGGGAAAACACGGACGAGGGCATAGGTCGCAATTTTTCTAGTAATTTACAAAGTGTGGTCTTGTTCATTCTATGAACAAGTTTAAACTAATTTTCTTCCAGGTGTAAATCACCTTTATAAACATTATAAATGCCGTATTTTGCATTTTTGTGCAACAGTGGATGGACCCAATGCACTTTTTTCTTTATTGTTTTTTTTTTATTGTTAAGGTTAATAATTTGCACACAGCATCTTCAGCATCCGACGACCACATTTTGATTGAAAATATCATGTGGTAAATCGATGTCGCGAAGTGGTGCCTGCCACTTCGGTGCGCATTAAACCACTTCTATGCCATTCCGCCGCCATTGCTCCGGCACACCTCTTGCAACTTAATCACCGTGCCAAAGCCACTTCACCGCCACCCCACTTCAGTGCGCGCCTTGGCTAAGAAAGCCGATAGTACAATTCCTTTTTTTAGCACTGCTCCTTCCAATTTAACTACCAGATTAGAAAGTGCTGTCTCAGTGGCCCTCTCCTCTTGGTACAAGTACTGTGTGAAGGAGAGTGGTTGGAGTGAAAGATAAGCGCCTCTTATCTCACTTCCGACAATCGTTCCCATCTTTTCCATTGGGCTCGGAGTTTAGTCAGGCTGAATCAGAACGTCCTGGCCTAAGTATAAACATTATGTTAACATATCTTGTGTTGTCTCCGTTTCTCTTTTCTCTTCTTGAGGGTATTTCGACGGAGAAGTTCTTCTTGAAGACCATACGCTCGAGTAGCAACTCCAAAATATTTTTATGACCATAGGGTTTTGAGATCCGCGAATACTAGGGCTGCATTTTGTTACCACTCCGTAATTTCTCAGATCGCCTCGCTGGCCTATATTCGATCTCGGCCCCAAAACCAATAGCGATAGCTCTACTAAAGAAGTTTAGCTTCAATAATTCGTGGTACATTACTATCCACAAGAGGACACCGCAGGTTGTCCGACATACTTTCGACTGCATTAGTACCGCGAACCCTATTATTCTGCTCCGACTCATGGCCTTGAAGGCACCTTAGACATCTAGGGTGATCATTGAAGCCACTGAACGTCACCCCTGGATTAGAGAATGTTTGAATAAACTGAATTTGTAGTATAGTAATTTATTGAGTGCAAAATATTCGCTTATTATTTTAGTAACAACAATAATATTAAGTTCATATTATTAATAAATTATTTTACACTATTTTTCATACTAGTTCGGTATAAATAATCTAAACCTACAAAAAGACAGCGATTCGGGAGTCTAATTGGAAAACAATTCACGTGAGATTGAAATGAGACTAAACAAAATACAAAATTTCCAATTAGATTCCCAAAAGCAGCAAGGCTAATACAATAATTAATAAATAAATAAATAAAATCTAGCTTAAAACATAATTAACTACTGGTACCCGTGTGTGTATCTTCTACCTCCTCATCGTCTTCAAAGTCATCGTCATCTCCGAAGAGAAGAGCCTCTATACTCGCCTCAAATTTGGACTTCTTTCTTTCGGCAGGTTTTTCTGTCGATGTTGTTGTTGATGATGACGTTGTCGATGAGTTATCTATTCTAGCCGATGGTACGTCTGATTCTACTTCCACTGAATCCTTGTTTTTGTAACCAGGTGGATAAATTGGTTTGAATCCTCCTTGCAGCTCTGGTTGAAAACTATCGGGATCGAATTTTCTTGTAGCATCTTCAGAAGTTTGTACCGAACCGCCTACGTCTGCTCTGTTTATGCTGTTCTTCTCGTAAACAGATTTTTCCGTAGACGCTGAGTAGACCGACCATCCATTTGGAGAGTTTGTGACCGAACTGAGACTCATGCTGGGGTAAAATGGAGCCATAAAATCTTTTTCGAAATTCTGTCCACGAGTGTCGACTTCTTCATTGATTGCTGCTTCTGTTTGTGTATCGCGAATCTCGGGAATGACTGGGCTTGCTAGATTCGGCTGCGAAAATTTCTCGTCGTAACTATATCCGGAAAAGAAGGAGCTTGGTTCTGTTGGTGTATATGCGATTGCTATTGGAACATCTGTGCTTTTGTATGGATCTTCACTGCCTCTGTTAACTACCCGAGGTGCAATGTCTATCATTGTATCTCGGTTGAATCGATCGCCATCGTTTTGTTTGCTAAATTCTGCGAATGCTGGATCTGGCTTCTCTAGAGGATATGGGAAGTTGGCTTTGGAAAATGTTTGTGACTTATTTTTCACCAATAAAATTGGCTCTTGCTGATAGTCTCTGATAACTGAAAAAGGTGTATTCTGATAATCAATTCCCGATGAGAATGTGTTTATGTCAGATCGGTCTAATGACGGTTGTGATTCGGCTGATTGTTCTCCTCTATATTGGTTGGGGGGCAAATCTTCAAAATCATCTGATCCTGTCAAGTCCATATTCATCTCTGCTGGAGACGTTTTGACAGGGTAAACTACGTAGACTGGTGGTGGCTGATTTGAATCTGAAAATATATTTAAAATAGGGTTTTTTTTAATAATAAAGTACAAGAAATTTTTTGCAAACAACACATTCGTAGAGGTTACTCTAAATTACAAGATGAGGTATGTTTTCGTTGTTTCCAATGGGAGAAATTAAGCTGTGATATTTTTTATTTAAATCGTCTTAAAATATTTTAAAACTAGTCCCTGACAAAGACGTCAACAAGAATCTACGTCAAATTGTAGCCTTAAAAGCATTCCTCGTGTTGTAGTTGAAGGAGCTCATCTCTTTGCCCTATTTGCTATGTCTCATCCAAAGCGGTTTCGCTGCCATTCAGACCATTGTTTAGTTAGTACTAACTTTACATATAAATTTCCTAGATCCCATCCAAACCACATTAGAAAACTGTCGATCATTATGGAAAGCCCGACAAGTTGGGGCTTACTCAACTAAAGGTCCCAAAATTTTCTACCAGATCTGATAAAAAAATTTAAATTCGTTTTCAAAATGGCCGAAAAATGCAATTGTTAATATTTGAAAAATGAAAAAAAGGTAAACAAAAATTTTTTTTAATTGCATTCGAAAGGTGGCATGAAGACCTACATTTTGAAAAAAAAAAATTTTATTTTTGACTTAATGGCATAAAATGGCGGGCATTTCAAATTTTAGATAACAAATGCAATTTTGGCCAACAGGTTCAGTATTTGACACCAATTTTTCAGGGTCTTTTTATAACATCAAAAAGTATATTTTTTGAAAGTTTGATGCAAATGGTGTAGTTGACTGTCTTGGGCATTAAATTGAAAAAAATACTGTTTTTTTCTCGTTTTTTCAGTTTTGTAGGTTATGTGTGTACTTCAGAAACTTGAAACCATCGAGGATTTATTGGAAATTTTATTACGAAGAGACTGGTATTTAGTTTGCCCCGATCCGACTTATAGAACCGGAGTAGTTTACATTTTAAGCTCGAAAAACATGGTAAAAAAACTTTAATTGTTTAAAACAAAAGTAGCACAAGTTTTTCGAGGTCCAAAACTTAGCAATATACTCCTGGTGATATCCCAAACAGGATAAAATCATAATTTTGCTGTTACCAGACTATACCTATCTTTTCATTTTTTTGGCCTTTTTTTACTGCACTATTTGCATTTTTTCTTCATTGAATGGGCCACACAAATCGGCATCGTTTATCTGGTCTTGATCCGTCATGCAGTGGATACATAAATGACCATGGTTTGGTAAGGGCCCTGGTTTTGCCTACAAATTGACGACAGATATGGATATGTAACTGGATTGGCAGTTACTCTCTCAGTCTGGGGTTTCAGGACAACTTTCGATCGAGAATTATACCTAGATATTAAGCCTCCTTTTAGAGCACCATTTTTAAACATCTAGAGAGGGAGCTTTAATTTTACATCCTTAAAAAATACGATGACAGTTTTTTTGTCGGTTAAAACCCAAGTTCTTGCTCTGAAACCAGCTATGCACATATGATAGAGCGACCTGCTTGAGGTCTGAGATGGTGCCATCATGACCGCCGCTGATCGTTATGACGATATCATCTGCATAAGCCTGCGCTTTGTTATTCAGGTCGGCAAGAAGGTCGGTTATAGGACGCCTCCTTGAGGACAGTCTTTTGCAGCTATTATCGTAGCCGATTATAAATCTACTGCCGAGAAGAGACGTGATCCATCTAGCAGTGGGGGTTCAGTGCCCTTTTTTGCTGCGGTTTCATCGATCGGGCCAAGGTAACTTTGCCAGATGCACTCTCAATATCTGCAAAGGCGGAGAGAGAGATTTTCTTGGCCCGAGGGACCCCTCGATATCTCTCACTATCACGTGAATAGCAGTCTCTGTAGATCCATGACCTTCGTTTGGATCTTCTCGACTCTTTTGTCCGTAAGGGCTTTTTTGTAGTGGTCTCAGTTTCCCGAGACCTTAGCCCTATTGAATAGTTTCCTAATATCACTCCTTTGCAGAGACCATTGTTCCACCACCGAACACTTCGGTTGCTACTTCGTGGATTCACCAGGACAGCTGCTTGCAAAGCCTGTCACGATCGTTTCCTGCAGATTGGCAGACATAAGGCCCAGGTGATGAGGTTATTACCTAAGTGGCTAACTCCTAACCTGTAGACTGCGATAAGCCTCTACCGAGGAACCCAAGTCAAACCTTATATGTCTGTGGTCAGACATTGATGGCTCACTTGATACGAGCCAATTCAGTATTCTGAAACTGACGAATGTGCTGACAAGCACGGGCGGCGGAGCATAATAATTGTGGGTGGGGAGTGCGTCAACAGTTAACGTTAAAATGTATAAAGGTAATCGGGCAATTTATTTACCAGCTGTCTATTAAGTTATGTGGTTTAAAATTCTTTTGTTATGGGGGTATTTCCTACTAGCATTTTGAGGCTAGTCATAAAGGAATGCCCCATTTGGTCCCTAGAGGAAAAGTCATTGCTACCCGATCCCGAGTGGATTTTGAGAATATCGGCGTGGATATGTGAGTAATAACTGCGCCGGTGTCGAAAGCTTTATATTTTTAAACGCGAGTTAGGTTTTATCAATACGGCCCCCCAACTAAGTACTAATCACATCCAATGCTGCTTGACCTCTGTAATCGAACCAGAACCAGGCTATTGAGAATTCTAAATGACACCTTTCACGGTCACCAACATGATTCCCTGAAAACCAATGCAACAACAAAAACTAAAGCTTTGTATGAGTTAAACTAAAGCTTAAGGGTATTTCTTTAAAGCCTTCCGAAAACGTAAGGCAAATGTTGGGATTACCCCAGTTCATTTGTTTGCCTCATAGGACCCCTATGAGAAATTGATAAGGCATACCTCATCGCTGATTTTTTTTGTGTGGTGTTCATAAGGAAATGCCTCTTTCGGCAAGGCCCTCATTTAACACATGGAGTCCTCATGAGGAACCTACGGGGAATCAATTTTCGGCATGCCCCTGAGGCAATCCTCTTTTTAAGTGCTAGTCTGGTGGGGTTTAAAAAACTAAAACTATACCGCTAGAAGTTCTTAATAGCTATAAATAATAGTAATTATACATATTTAGTTTTCGTATAAAAAGCCTTGCTTGTGTGCGGCTCTTCGACTACATTCCTTCGTCGCAAGAGACAAATCAATCACCTCTTGCTTAATCACATTGAGAAAGGTAGGTTCGTGCTCTCTGTTCATAACCTGTAAACTATAAGTAATTACGAAGTCAAGAAGATATACACCCCTCCCCCCTTCGTTTGCCACGCTCTGCACACAATTGGACAGGGTATTTTTCAGTGCAAACTCAAGAGTACATTGATAGGTTCAGCGGGTTTCTTGACGCCAAGTTCTTTGAGGAACCTGTACAGTTTAGGAGTTCTGAAGGAAACTCCTTGCTTAGCTGTGTTCCTTTTCTACTTTTAGTCTCAGGAGTAAAAAATTAGAAGAACGCAAAATTTGTCGATTTAAGTAAAACCTATCTACTCTTCTGTGAGAGCAGGAGTAATTCCAAGTAAATACGAGTAAAAACTAGCATAAAAGGAACACGGCTATTGAATGAACGGCACACTCGAGGCGAGGTGGTATAGCAGTGTCGGTAAAGAACAGAGATGGTGAACAAAGATAATAAGGAATCGGACTTAAATTTGCTTTCTATTATCCCCAATGAATAAGGGGTCGTGGATGAAGTGGAATGCTTCTGGATGAAATTACCACAGGCCAGGCATTCTTGCTGACAGCGGTACCTAGAATTAAAGATCCTATTTCTCAGCTTCTCACAAATGATGATTTAACCTTCCTGATGTAACTGACTCACTTGAGAAACTTCTGTACGTTCTATAAGTGGTTTCTATTTATTCTATTTTAATTACGGTCGCATTTTTCTCATTAATTCGTCTATTCTGCCTGTATAATTTCGGTGACACCTCGGTTTTTGACACGCTTTTGGTAAGGTAAGCGCGTGTTCATGAGAATGATAGGCAAAAGGAAAGAGTCTAATTCACTCTTGTACGTTGGAACGCAGCAGAATTTAGAGGGGTTTAGCAGTAAATCGTTGAATAACGATTATTATTGATAGATGCGCTCAAGATCAGCTTTAATGTTGTAAACATAGTTCTCAGTTCTCTATCAGTCTATCAAGAGGACTGCCTAAACAATTTAGACATCATCTGCAAACATGCGCAGGTTGCATTTTGTTACGATACTGCTGGATATCATTTGTGTACATACCGAAAAGTAACGGTCCCAGTATAGAACCTTGAGGAACACGGTCATGATTGGCGTAAGTAGATAATAATATAAACTATAAAGGATAAATTTTTTACTCATTTTAATAATCAGTGCCACCTTGGTTAGATGCTATGGGTAGATGTAGGAGCGCCAAAACCTTTGGAAGTAATGCAATATTTCTTCATGTAAGTTTACGTTAAGAAGTACCATTAAGGTTTCTCAGTCTTCGATTACCTGATCGAGATATACAATTAGAAGTACGTTTATTTAGTTACAGGCAGTGCCGGCGGATTGTGTTGGACCCGGGTGGGTAGTCAGACAAACACACCCCCTCCTCCGAAACTGTTATTTGGTAACAACCTTTCCTATAAAGGAAAGAAGGTAGGTCACCTCATTGTGAATCCTCGACGGATAGGTGGACGGTATACAGAACAACATGTGGGACCTCTCCTGTGGATCACAATGTATAATGATGTATTGAAGCAACGCCTCGATGAGATCGGAATATGGGCGAACGAAGCTATCTAAGATATTAAAGTGTGGCCTGAAAGCGCTGGGATGCCGTTTGCTAAACATAAAACTGTAACTGTTCTGATCAGTAACCTGGCAAAACAAGTATCCATAAGAATCAAGGTATGGGAACAGATTATTCACTCACAGTCCGCCTTAAGGTAGCTGGGAGGTACCAGCAGAAAATGGAAAGCCCCATATAGACTAAAGTTGGAAACAAGTACTTGCGGGCGTGCAGTGCGTGCAGTATATGCGGTGAATTTTCGCTGAAAGATAGTTGCGTGCTTGAGTTCCGTATTAGAGCATCACGAGACCGAGGCAAGACGAGATTTTTAAGACTCTCGTCTCGATCTCGGTAAGTCTCGACCATTTCGAGTCTCGTCTCGACTCTCGGCGGATCTTGCCCATCCTAATCTCGTCTCGTCTCCTATCGTCTCGTCTCTCGGGGCGAATATAAATTTATAAGCCCATCACGTCTCTTATACTTATAGACTCAACCTACACCGGCGAGAGAAAACAAGAGGCAATGTGCATGTGCATGAGTACCACATCCCAGCTTTGAAAAAAAGGCCGTGCGCGCTTCATCAGATACTTTATTTTACCAGACTTGTTTGCTATTATTTTGCCGACGAGATCTCGAGCGAATAATCTCGTCTCGACGAGAATATGTTTGTCGAGACCGAACTTTACTCTCGTCTCGTTTCTCGAGTCGAGACCAAGACGAGACTCTCGAGTTCGTCGAGATCTCGTGATGCTCTATTCCTTATAGTCTTTTACAAATAACCAAAAAAATCTAAGAGACGAGTGCATGCGTCTGTTGTGTGTTCTTGTTTTTGGATATTTGAGACAATGGCTAGTTAGAAGTATAGATCAACTTTTGCGTTGCGTGCGTTCCGTTTACGTTAAACTATATGTCAGTTTGCATTTGAATACACACACTTCTATTATATCAATCACCGCACGCACCAACGTACGCATGTATCTGTATCCAGCTTAAGCGTCCTTTACGTATGCCGCGCATACAGGACCATACCTAACGATGCAGCGTGCGTGATAGCGCGAATTATGCCCATAGAGATACTGGCGAGAGAAGGGCATGCGGCTCTATGATCTAAAATATGTTAGAGGGGAGACAAATTCAGTGCAGCGGCAGTTGACGCACTGCGAGTCTGTAACGTAATGGCAAAGCAAGTGAGACGAGTCTGTTAAGAGTCGGTGGACCCTCAGACTTATTCCAAACGTAGATAGATTGATAAGTTACGAGGGATTATGGGGAAATGAGTTACGCCTTTACGCAGTTCTTGAGTAGAAATGGAGGATATAGAAAATACATCCATCTCGTTTCGAGCACGATGGCTTAGCCCTGTGTCTGGTATGACTAGGTATCCAGGATAACGCAGAGCTTCTTCTTTTATTGTGTGAAATTTGTCGAATTCTCCATATCACCTTACTCTCAAATTCTGGGTGGGTGTTTTACCCAACTGATATTTTCCGGGTGGGTACTGCTACCCATCATACCTACATTATCCGCCGGCTATGGTTACAGGGTTACAGACGGACAAAGCCGTTGCATACACTTTTTTCAGTGAAAGAGCTAAAATAGGAAGTACAATGGGACTTTCGAGATGGCGTAATAGTTCTTTGCCATAGAAATTGTGCTACTTCTCACTCCAATGGACTAGCTTAAGTTTGTAACCCCCGCAAAACTTACCTGAATTTTGTACTCCAGTAGAGCCCGGCTCAGCAATCGACCCTTCTTCTGGTGTTTTCTTCTGAGATTTCAACATTTGTAAAGTCACCACCGGTTCCAGTTTTGGAGGTTCGATTTCCTTATTCAACACCGGCTTTGGTGGATCATTCACAATAAAATCTTCCTCCTCAAATGCCGGTAATCGATCCAGCTTAACAGAAGCTTCTGGCAAACTAAACATTTCACGACTAGCCGCGCCGCTGTCTCCTCCATACCTATTGACCGGACTGCTGTCGCCGCCATATCCTTCAATAAATCTCATTGGAGGAACATGATTCATAACTTGCGGCCGACGAGAAAGATACATCCTATCTACCGGGTACTGGGCAGGTCCGGGAACAGTATACACTCGACGATTGGATTCAACTGGTTCTGATTTTGGCTTGAAGTTGTATCGATTGGTGTAGATTGGATTTCGACGATGGGCAAATGGTGGTGGAAGCGACCTTTTAGGATAAGGAATTTTTGGGTGATTCAGACGCATGTTTCCGGATTCTTTACTGTAGCTTGGATGCCCATTGGATATTTTTGCATTTGGTCGGAATTGAGGAAGAATATTTGGAAGTGGACGATCTTGGTTTTGGCGATGAGGTCCTGAAAGTGGTTTTCTTGTAAATTCGTTATACATGTAGGCAGGTGGTGCTGGTAGATGAGGTCGATACGATCCAGGGTGAGGAGCATTGTCGGGATGTCGCGACAATTCAGGCGCTTGTGGAGGAGTCAGATCTTCAGGAAGTTGCGGAAAGGCCTAAAACGAGTCATTTTTCAATATAAGATACGAATCTTCAAAGATATACTTACGACTTTGTTTTGGTGATGATGTTGATTTAAAGTAAGAATCTCTTGTTTCTGCGGCAGCTCCAAAAGTTTCTCTTGATTGAATACGACATTACTTGACGACTGATCTGGTTCTTTCTGGTTTTCGTGCGACCATTCCTTTTCGTTTTTAGGAAAAGACACAGGATGTGGTTGGCTTTGAGGAAGCGCAATTGGCTGAGCATGACCATTGATAACATCGAGAGGACCATTACCAGTTGGTGAAGTCATACTTAACATATCATTGGGGAAACGAATGTTCGTTGATACAAACAAATCTTTAGTATCCTGCTCTAAGTTACTATGCTGAAGTTCAGACGATGGTCGGTAAGGAATATTTTGCTCACTTTGTGAATCGTCACCAAACTTTACTTCTGAAGATGCTGGTTGATGTTGGTTTTGTGGCCGTAGTTTTGCTGGGGTAATATCTTCATTTATAACAGTCCCATATTGTATGTGTTGTCCGTTTTGGAATAGCGGTTCCTTTTCGACTGTTCCAACAAACTGCTGGCCGTGACCAACAGACTGTTGACTACCAAGAACGAACGAAGCAGAATGTTGACCAGGCGAAATAACAATGTTGTTCATGCTTGGTACGGGTCGATATTGAAGAACACTTGGTTGTTGAACTTCATACCGTACGTAGTTATTGGTATCGTGTTCGGGTGCAGCTTGCAAAGTGCTTTCTTTACTATGTGTAGGACTTTGCGTTGGTGGTTGTTTTGGCAGACTGGAAGTTTTCGTAACTTGCTGCAGGGTAAATGGAGCAGGCTGAGAAGGTGAAATTGGCTGCATGAGATTGCCCTGTTTGTCGAGTCCTTGGTTTGATGAAGAATATGAAGATTCTTCATCGGCTAAAACGTTAAACAAATCCGCTAAGGACATTGTATTTGGTTCCTTCTTTTGCCCCACAACATTGTAGACATCAGCTGGGCCCAAAGTAGAAAGCGATGGGCTTGTTGGAAGAGGGCTGAACGGTGGTTCCTTTGTAGGTTTGGCGGTTGATGTTTCTGTTTTTGTTATAGGTATATAAGTACTCCTTTTTGTTGTTGTAGTAGTTGCGTAAGTTGTAGATCTGGCAGTTGTCGAGGGTTCTGCTGCTTTTGTTGTTGTGGTAGTGGTAGTAGATGGAGGCTTGGTAGTTGTGGTTGTAGGGCTTGCAGTTGATGTAGGGCGCGCGGTGGTTGTTGCAACTGAAGTCGTCATTGGTCTAGTTGTAGTTGATCGTCTGGTTGTCGTTGTTGATTGAGTTGTAGTTCTTATTGTTGTTGGTTGCGCTTCCGTTGTTTGTACCGTAGATTTTTGTGTTGTTGTATATTTTTTCGTTGGCATAAATTTTCGTCTGGTCGTTGTCTTCTCCGCCATTGTCGTTACTTGAATAGGTTTTTGTGTTGTAGTCGAAGGCCTTGTTGGAGTAGGCTTTGTAAGTTTTGTAATATAAAATTTTTGACTTGTATAATATTTTGGAGAAGTTGTTGTCGTTGTTGTTGTTGAAAAGTTTTTATGATTTGATATAAAATTTTTATTATTTCCTTGATATTTCAAATTAGCATAAGAGCTTGAAACTAACGGATAAACAAATTTCGATGATGAATACTTTACTGGTAAATTTAGGAAATCATGAAAATTTGGTGATGCATTATTTAAAACGATATTTTTCTCTTTTGGATCGATAACTTCATTTATTTCTGGCTCAATTCCAGCTGGTTTCTTCGAACTAAAATCTAATTGTCCAGAAATTGGATCTTTGTCGACATAAAATGGCTTGCCATCATTAAAAATTTGTTTTGGTAGAACGTAATTTGATGAAAATAATTCATCTTCTCGCGAGTTACTTTCTGATGAATTGTCAGATCTTTCTTGAATAATCTCAGCATTATTGGTGCGAATGCTTAGTGAGATCATGCAGAATATAATCCATATTGGCCAAGGCCTCATTGTGACCTGTAATAAAACGAAATTTATGAATGAGTTTAATTAATATTTACATTTCTTACAATAAATTATTCTAAATGAATTTGAATGGTATTTACTTGTCTTACACTGTGTTCTCACACCGTTGGATAGATAGAGGCTCAGACGTATGTACAGAACATTTTACTATAAAATTTACTAAATAAGTTACTAAATTGCTTCAGAGGTTCACTGCAGATCTCAGCTTTTGAAAGTGTTTTATTTCAAAACGCTTAAAACGTTTTATTTTGACGTCACCCGTTTGATTAATATTGTAGACATTTTTTAACCACATGTTTCATAAAGGCTTTCATCTTAGCGAAGGCACGTACCTTATCCTTAAAAGCTGATGTTACGAATTTCCAAAATTGAGAGTACCTGAGGGGGAACGAGACGTTCATGCATGCAAGTCATTTGGTTCCTTTTGAATTAAAAATATAAAATGTTCATGTTTATACTACTATAGCTTGTATATAGGTACCCGCGACTTTGTCCCCGTGAAACTTGGGAAGTTAGTTGATAAATTTTGAGAGTGCCTTATTTTTTAAAATCAACTAACGGAATAATTTAATTAAAAAAAATAGGAAAGTAGGGGGTTAACACTGACGCTCAAAACATATTTTATAAACCAGTGGTTTTTAAAAGCTCAAAAGTGTTCACACGTCACACGTTCACACTAGAATGGACTGCTCATCAGGAAATTTTCATGGCACCAATTCGTTTCATAGTTGACAAACCTTTTCTCACTGACATGTAAACACGTCAGTTACTTTTGAAAATTAAAATTTTTTATATTGGTTTTTGAACGATGGAAACAAAATATATTTTTGTTAAAAAAAAGAACAAATTTAATTTTGATGTTATTTCCCTTTTAAAATGCCTTTTTTCATTAATTACAAATATTTATGTTAAACCATGCGAGTTCTCTACCTCTGTTTCATCTAAATGTCAGTGATTCCCGAGTGTTATGGCGAAACGAGACAGAAATAAACAAATCACTATACCCATCTATTTTTTGTAAATATTCTGACATTAGTTCAAAGAAAAAAATGAAATCAGGTATGGCAACTTTAATACCGTGCAACCGTTGTGGCGGTTTTATTTTAAATTTCGCTTAAAATCATTCCAGCATTTTATTTGCTGTTCTTATTTTACGGCAAAGATAAAAAAGTTATCGTATTTTGTGGTTTATTGAAAGTCAAGAGTAAAAATATTTAAGAAAATGGAAAAGTGCGCAGTTTTTGAATGTCAAATTTTATTTTCTCAAGTTTGGCACTATCTAATTTTATTTCTGCCAGTGTATGCACTGAACTCTTAACACAAAATTTACCAAAATTTGAGTTCGGTGAAAAAAGGGGCTTATGGATGAGCAAGAGGACTATACTTTTCTATACTTTTTGGTGCCATGAGTTTGTATGGGAATAATGTCTGATGAGCAGTCCATTATTATATGTCAGTGGTTCACACTGACTCCACATATTTTAAAATGTTTTCAAGTGTCAGTTTTGATAGCTCCAAATATTCGGAAGTGTTTTCCACCGTAAAATATACCTTGTTTATGCATAAGTCGAGTTTCGGCTTAAGATAGAATCCGGCTCCGTATAAAGAGCCTTAAGTCGAAATTCGTCTCAAGCTTAATTTATTTCAGCTTAAGACGAAATATTGTGTGTATGCATGTGTGAGGAGTTCTCAAAATGGCTGATTTTGATCTTACATTAAAAGAATCATCTCACTCTATACCGGTTAGTGATTAAGGTTATGTTAATGCATAATATAGAACGTAAATTTCAATGTTTAAGAGAGAATACGAATCTGTTTATACAGGCAATTCGTCTTCAGCCGATTTTAACCTTAAAATCGTTAAGGTAATAAAAATTAAATTAATATTAAAAATGTTATTTCCATCTACTTTTTGATGAAAAACTTGTAAACAATAGGGGTATTCATGTCACATTTCACTTTGTTCGTAGTCTTCGTAGCTTCGTAGTAACTCCAAAAATAAAAGCCGTAGGATAAAAATTGTCTAGGAATTATTGATAGGAAATTGTCCAAGCTTTCCAATTTTAAAAAAAAAATTAGTTAACTAGGTATTTTTTGGAGAAAAACGTAGTTTTAGTTGAAATTTTAGTTAAAAAACCGATATTTTGACTTTGATGACTCATTCCTGTGGAAGTTGATAGGGTAGAACCTTGACTTTTACAGTTTTAGGTAGGTGAGAGTATTCTGCGTACATTGATACGTTATTCATGAAAATAGGTCATAGGGTTATAAAAATACAGGGTGATATGGGTGTACCTCAAGGTTCTATACTTGGTCCGCTCTTTTTCTCTCTCTCTCTTCAGTAACGATCATCCAAAAGAACTGACTTTCTGTAAAGCCCTGTTGTACGCCGACGATGTTCAAATTTACCTTAGCTGCCGGCTTGGCATGATTGAGAATTGTATTTGGCGAATCAATAAAGGCCTCGAGGCGTTATCTGGATGGACGAGTGTGAATAAATTGCAACTAAACCCTGACAAGTCTCAAGCAATAGTCATATCTAAGAATGTTCTATATACCAATGGATTTCCTGCAGTACTAACATCATTCCGTTTTGTGACAAGCTAAACAGTCTGGGGGTTTTCCTGAATAAGAATTTAACATGGTCGGATCATATTAACTACATAATTGGCAAGGTCTATGGAAGGCTACGAAAAATTTGGTATACGATGAACCTTATACCCCTTAATACTCGCTCGAAGCTTGCGAAATCTCTCTTAATGCCCTTAATAACATATAGTGACGTAATCTTCTATAAACTCGACTCTCTCTCACAGATGAAGTTGAATGTAGCATTCAATTCTATTGTCCGATACGTTTATAAAATCTGCCGTTTCAATCACGTCTCATCATATACTCGCGTATTTCTTGGTTGCCCCTTCTCGACATATCTTAAGATTCGACTTATCACATTCCTCTACAAACTTCTCCTTTCTGGTAAACTGCAATGTCTCCGAGAAAAACTCACATTCCTTCAGTCTACTAGAACTAATAATTTACTTATGCCCCATTACTCGTGCTTGCAATCTAAACGTTTATTTCTCGTTCACGTCACTAGCCTTTGGAACTCCCTACCTATAGATGTTAAGCGTGCTGGTGCTGTGGGAAAGCTCAGAAGACAACTTATGGTTTATTTTTCAGCCCCCTAGTTTAGTCAATTAGTATAGTAGTAATTTCTTCTTAACTTTTTTGATTTCTTTTTAATTTTTGTTTGTAGTTTCATTTAAAGTAATGTAGGTTACCACATTCATATATGCTCAACACCTCCTTTGGCCTATGTACATATGTAAAGGTTTGTTCTTATTTTGTATAAATATGTTTAATTAAATAAATAAATAATATAACCTTAAAAAAAATATGTAAAACTTTAAAAAAAACTTCAAAACGCCCTAGCGGCTAAACCGTTACGATTCCCCCCCCCCCATATGATTTTTGTTTCGTCCAACCAAAACCTATCAACTGCCGGCCGCTTGGTAAACTTAGCGTATACACCCTGTAGATAGATAAGCGCCACTAGCGCAACAAACTCATGCATATAACTACCTCTAAAAATGCATGCTTATACTACTACTAGCGCCACTAGCCCAACAAGTTAAAACTTATACTACTACTAGTGCCCCTAGCGGACAAAAGTGGAAATTTTTTTTTGGAATCGGGACGTCACATTTTGGTTGAAAAATATGACCCAGAACCGGCATTGCTTATCTACGAGGGGTCGCAAACCGGGATACCGGATTTCGAAAATACCGGGATACCGGACAAAAAAAAGGGCTTCAAAATACCGGTATAAATTTTCCAAAAACCGGGATTTACGGTATTTTCGGATGTTATTTTATATTTCTCAAGTTTTAACAAAATAAAATCCGCGCTAGATAGATTTAAAATAGATTAGATAGATTTAAAAATGGATCTGGAAATATCTGATTACGAATTCAAACTGCTGGCTGATCTCAGTAGGATATTTGAAAAACTGAAAGTAGGTAACTGTCGAAGAACTATGCGAAAGAAACGCTAACCTAATAACTTCTGACGCGGCTTTGATGTTTATGTTCAAAAATTTAAAGATATACAACATGAGTCAGCAGCTCGTGAACTTTTCATCTCTTTGAAACGTAGGATTAAGGAACGATGGTTGTTGGTTGCCTCGACGTTAAGTTATCTGCATAATCCGAAAACAAATTTTGATTCAGCGAATTATACCCCGACGTCTTTTTAAGACGAGATGAGAAAACATATTGCGGATGTTAACAAGACCGGTAACGATTCGGATTCAGAATCCACACATGATGTTTCTGTTTCTGTTCCTACAGACGAGGACACGCATGACGATTCCCCTTCAGTGACACTGAAGAAACAATTAGAATTGGCGATTAAACAGAAATTGCAAACTTTACGAAAACGGTGGTTCTAGAGGAAAATAGCTTGATTCGGCCTTTTAAAAGCATTTTTCCAACTAGTGTAGAATCAGAGAGAGCTTTTTCTTCATCGGGTTACTTATGTAATCATTTGCGCTCAACATTGAGTGACTTTAGACACATTGTTGTTTTTGCGATCTCATTACCTCAACCAAAGATTAAATGAATCTCATACCTAATGCCTTTACTGAGGAAATTATAATATTAGAATTTAAGTTTTCATGTAGCCATTATAAAAAAAGGTTCAAGAAGAGACTCAGGTCAGGAAATAAACCAACATTTAATTACATATTTACTTTTGTTTAACTTAAATTTATATACAACTTCACTAAATCTCGAAAATACCGAAATGCCGGTATTTATTTGAGCTCAGTACCGAAAATACTGGTTTCAAAAAATGGTCCGGTATTGCGACCCCTATTATATACCACAAGGCAAATCCCTACTAATATTATAAATGCGAAAGCAACTCCGTCTGTCTATTACGCTTTCACGCATAAACCGCTGAACCGATTTTGATGAAATTTGGTACAGAGATAGATTAGATTGTCGCGAAAAAAGGGCTTGAAGGGGTTAAAATAGGAGATGAAAGTTTGTATGGGTGTCCGCCATTATTGCGTAGAAAATGATTAATGTCACCCACCATTTGAAACCGATCAACTTCAAATTTTGCACATATGCGTAGTATGCTTGACAATGCAAGGTGACCATTTTGTACAAAAATAAAGATGGCGTCCGATTTTTTACAATTGTGCCGCCCGACCCACTCGTATCAATGGAAGAGCATGACAGGTAGAATACAATTAGTTATTTGATGTCATTCCAAATTCAAAATGGCGGATTACCCCTTTCTTCACAACCCTCTCAGTATGAGTATCAAATGGACGATTATAACACAGTAATCGTAACTTAACGACGTAATTTTAAATCTAATATGGCGCCCACCACAAAATGGCGGAAGACTATAATAGACTAAAAAGAAGAAAATAAAATGTATGTAATATATTTTAAAAAATCAATATAAATAAATATGTGGCTTCATTTACTCCCTCTGCCTATTGTATATATTTTAAGACAATCGTTTTTTAGGGGTAAACTCCAGCCACGCGTCGGAGCTGACACGCACTTTCTTTTGTTATAGGCAACTCTAAATTTTTATATGTAGCCAAAATCAATTTTTGCAGATTTGTTCTTTTTTTCATTATACCTTTTTCCTACCGCGGACTGTGTACACATAATCTTTTGTTATTTAAAGGCTAGTTGATAATATATAAAACATTAGTCCTACCAGCTTTATGCTATGTGTCTGAGGCTTGGACATTGACCAAACAAACAGAATTACAGCTCAAAATCTTCGAAAAGAAAATATTTGGCGCATTAGAACAAACGAAATGCTTGAAGAAATATATGACGAAATAAATATAGTTAAACACATAAAGCTGAGAAGATTACGAAGGTTTGGATACGTTGTACGAGCTTCTGAAGAAAGAATGCTAGCCAGAATTTTCAATGGTAGACCATCAGAAAAAAAGAAACGTAGGACGACCAAGAAATAAGTGGATGGATGACGTGCTAGAAGATATACGGAAACTTCGTATAACAAAGTGGAGAGAACTAGCAAGAGGTAAAGACGACTGGAACAAGAGGCTTGAAGGGGACCGACACCTACAACGACTGTAGCGCCTAGTGTTGGGTAGGACACGATTATAAAATGAGTTTGTAAGAGGCGCCTCTTTTTTCTTTTGAGCCAGTACAATGTCATACTTCAAATGAGGCGAGGTTCTATTGTAATGCCAAAATGACAAAAACAAGCAGATTAAAAAAAAGAAAGAAAATAAATACCAATGAAATGCATTTTTACAAGCTTAATTCTAATATTCATTAAACTGCCTTAGAGTAAGTAAGAAATCTATGCCTCCACAATGTACAGCCACGGACAACTAATTAGAAACAGTTTCATAAAAATTGCATTTATACATTTTTTATTTTTTATGTAGCAATCCTGTTAGGAATTCATTACGATATTGTTATTGATTTCCTTCAATCATTATATATTTAAAAAAAATTAAGAGGAGGTGGTGGGAATTCTTTAATTTGATTCCTACATAAAAACTGTATAAATTCAATTTTTATGAAACTGTTTCTAATTAGTTGTCCGTGGCCATATATTTATATTTTGCAATCCCACCTCGCCTAATTTCAAGTTGGAAATTCTGCTACTGCAAAAAAAGTAAGAAATGTCTCTCCAGCACAAAATTTCACTCCCTCAAAAAATGTAAGAATTGTCTCTTCAGGACAAAACCTCACTCCCTCGAAAAATGTAAGAATTGTCTCTTCGATGACAAAACCTCACTCCCTCGAAAAATGTAAGAATTGTCTCTTCAGGACAAAACCTCACTCCCTCGAAAAATGTAAGAATTGTCTCTTCGATGACAAAACCTCACTCCCTCGAAAAATGTAAGAATTGTCTCTTTAGGACAAAACCTCACTCCCTCGAAAAATGTAAGAATTGTCTCTTCGATGACAAAACCTCACTCCCTCGAAAAATGTAAGAATTGTCTCTTTAGGACAAAACTTCACTCCCTCGAAAAATGTAAGAAATGTCTCTCCATCCAATTCGTATTTACAATCCACCACGGCTCAGCTTAAAGTGGATACTGCCGCAAAAGAAGTGAAAAATTTCTCTCCAGTTCGTGTTTACAATCTCACCTCGACGCAATTCACATTGGAAATTTTACTGTGGCAAAAGAAGTGAGAAATGTCTCTCCAGTTCGTGTTTACAATCTCACCTCGCCGCGATTCACATTGGAAATTTTACTGTGGCAAAAGAAGGAAGAAATGTCTTTCCATTAAGAAATTTACGATCACACCTCCCTTCATTTATCTTGATACACGCTCATATACCAGCAGGACATTATTTTTGAACCGGGACATTTAAAAAAACTGAGGCCTCACTACAATTTACATCATGTAAGAGACAAATGTACTGCCTCGTGTAAGTCCGGCTCAACACTAGAGCGCCATTTAAATTCGAATAAAGTCGAAAAACATTCGAAAAAGCAAGCATGCAGGTATATTCTGTAAAAAAATTGAAGTAGCAACAGCTTCATAAAATTTATGTTTGCACTGCAGCAAAATTTGCAAATAATTATATTCACGCAGAGCATGTTTGACCCCGTTGGTCTGCAGTAAAGTATCTCTAATAACTAACAAACGCACTCAACGTCACATTATACTTTCTTTGAACAACAGCATCAACACCGGAACTTTTACATTACTATAAGGCCTGCTCATAAATAATAAAGATGTCTCACGCCATAGAAGCCTCAATCAATTGCAATCTTTAACTTTCGTGATAATCATTCTCTGCTGCTCACAGATAATGGATGAATGATGATTGCGCGACCCATAAAACTTAATCGTTCAGAAGCCAATAGTAAACAAGTCGAGAAGAGACCTTTCACTAGCTGACAGCGCCACCAGAACCCTTCCTATCGAAAACACTAATATTAAAGTTTCCAGAAAAGGTTTCTTTTAAATTTCTTGGGAAGCCCCACGCAACAGTAATCTTCATTGGATTTGACGTTTTTTTTTGGGGTTAAAAAGTGAAATTTTAATTTTACAACTCCACACGTGAGTAATTTTCCACCTCACGCAGAATGATTCAATATTTTGGCATTTTCGGCAACTTTCAATTTTCCGCAATGATTTCCTGCCTGCGAAAGGTGATTAATAAAAACAAACGATAGTCCGATGAGTCTCTGCATGAGTGTAACTGTTTCGGTTTGTATTTTGTGTTCGCCGTGTATCTACACCTGAGGATCACATTTCTTGCCGCGCTATCACTGCTGCCGGCTTAAGATGTACTCGTATGTAGCTCATCACCACAGTCATGTACATACTTTCTTCCACCTGCTCGAACAGTCCACGCTCCATCAGGAAGATAAGACAAGGTTAGCAGGTATGGTAAGGTGAACGGAAGAAAATACTAACGTTCAGCAACTATTCTGTTGCACTTGTTTCGTTATGGAATTCGAATCGATCTTGGCGCATACGACTTATATGTAAGGCGGTAAACGTCCATGTAATTCATATATATGCGGTCCTATCGGTGATCTTCGTGACTTCATTCAAGACCAGTTATTCTTTGATGAGTTCCATTAAGTTTCTTCATATCCGATCGGTAAACCATTCACCTGTACATCGCGATCGGTGTAGCTGACTGACACTAGTCAGCGGTTTTCTATTTTGAAATGTAATTAGCCGAAGTGTGAAGTGCTATGATTTTCAGTTTCTTGTCGGAGAAATGGCATTTTTATATGGAATCGTCTTTGGAATGAAAATTCACTCAAGTTTATCTGTTTTGCAGTTCCAGAGTTGGTTGAATGATGAAAGTCTTTTTTAAAAAAAAAACAATTTCTAGATGGCTCGATGGTTACCGATGAACATGAAGGCTCTCGTGCAGTTTTAGTTGTAGCGGAACCGTATTATAGCTGACCATTAAAACAAATATACACATACATAATTCAGACTTCCGTAATTAATTACAATCACTTCTTAATTACTAAACTAAAAAAGGGAAATGGTCGGTCATACATCAAATAATATTATCTGCCAGATTATTCACGTAACCATTTGCAAGGTTCTTTTCGTTATACAATTAGAATTTTTGTTTTGCTGTACTGTTACTTACTTGTACTGTTAGCATCTTACAGGTGAATTATTCGTTTCCGTTTTGTTCTTGATTAAATCTATTCCTTTTTCTGTTTTGAAACGTAACTAGGTTTTTAAGGCCACTGAATACATTTGAAATTTTAATTTACGGTTTTTAAACCCGCCAGAAAACAAAGAGTTGATTATTTTGTAAGCTATAAAAACTGCAAGATGTTAAAATTTTGAAGCCCACTGTAAAAGTGCTGCATAAAAATCTGAGTAATTGCCCTCCAGATTGCCGCTGAAAAGTTTGATTTGTAGCATTGAAACGAATGCATTTTTAAGCTCCTTTAAAAGTACAATAGTCCAGGGAAATTAGCATTTTAAGGAGACAAATTTCCAAAATGGCTGAAAATTGAACCACAGTTTCCTTGGGACAATTTCGGAATCACAAAGAAAACATGGCCGCCGGAGATATCACTTTTTGGCAAAAAAATCACTCAAAAACTGGTTTTTTCGAAAAAAAATTTTTGATCAGTCAATACGAAACGTTATTGCCAACAAAAAAGCCCTTTTGTCATTTTTACGAAAACCTAACCCTTTCGAAGTTATTCAAGGTCAAAGTTTCCAAAAATCACATTTTGGCCAAAAAATACTTTGAATAATTCGGAAAGATCAAGGTTTTCGAAAAAATTCAAGAATCGTAGACTTTCCATGCAACCACTTTTTTTGGTATTTTGACTATGATACCCTCCGTCCAATCTTCCGGAAAGGTACATAGTCCATGGAAATAGTACTTTAACATTGCAAAAATGCAGGACAAGGTTTTTTTATGGGTTGTGTAGGGGGGTTGGTGTAAGTTTAAATTTGAGCTTTCGGCCCGGGGCACCCCCCATTTGGCCGCCATCTTGGAAAAGGTGTGCAAATGGTTTTTCCACTATATCTCCGTAAAAATACCTCTTACAGAAAATTTGTAAAGAGGTTTTTGTTTAGAATTAAATTATCTACAATTTATTATGTAAGCTTTTTTGTCGTAAATTGAATAATTAAGAAGTTATAAGCCTTAGAACACAAAAATTAGTCACAATATTTTCTTTTAAGGGCTATAACTTTTTTTTCTTCAATTTTAACAAAAAAAATGACAAGGTTTTTTTAGAGGGTTTCATAAAGAATAATTTTCATTCATCTTTTTTTAATTTCATTCACTACGAAGGGTTTTACAGCGCCCCGAAGGTATCAAAGTGACAGATTTTCTGAATCATTTTTTTACGATTTTACCTCCTCCTCCCCCTAAAAGTTCTCATTAACAGGTAGCAAGTAATAATAATGAATGAATGACTTTACGTTCTAAGAAATACCGATGTTTGAGTAATGTTATAATGCTGGCAAAAAATATAGACTATGATGATGTCACCGACAACTTTGCGGAAATGAATGCAAGAAATATAGTGTTTACTATTTAAAGAAGAAGAATCAATATCCATACAAACATAACATATAGGTATAGAGTGCTGCATGCTTGGGTTTCCGGCTCTAGGTTATGTTTACGTAACAATTAGAACGCAGAGATATGGTGGTTTTGACTTTTTTAATTTCCCAGTTTATTCCTGCACGATATCGCGGAAACCAAAAATGATATCGTCTTCTTTGAGGTGCCGATCGAAGCATATTTACGAAAACATGCTCTGAAAAAAATTTCATAACATTCTGGCGAACCCTTTATTAAGCATTCATTATACTGGGAAGTGGACCGAAAGGGTCAAACCCACAACCCAACTAGGTGGGTTTCACGCTCAATTCGGGGCCCCTAGACGATTAGTACGTAGAGATTATGGGGTTTTCACTTTTTGGGTTTCAATCTATTCTTGGGGCCCCCTCTGGCTTGGGGCCCGGGGTAATTCGTCCCAGTTGCCCCCCCCCCCCGTATGTGGCGGGCCTGGGTACAGGTGTTCCATGCTAGTTCCAGGATTGCATGTAGCGTAGCGCATCTGCTTTCAACAATTCTGGCGGGATGCCATCTTTTCCTACTGATTTACCATTGGCCATTGCATGAATTGCGGTTACTATTTCTGTCTTGGATGGGGTACGAGTAGTGATTCTTACTGGCTGTTCACTGTTGCTGTTTTCTTCAGATTCCCGGGATCAGATCCCGGGACTCGAACCCGAGACCTCTGGGGTGGTAGCCAGGCGACTTACTCCCTCGACTACCATTTTAGATTGAAGATCCGGGAGTGAAACTCCGCTTATAAACATGGTAATTATGAATAGCTTGGAAGTTGAAGTTGTCTGGTAAAAGCGCATGCGCCCATACGATCCTGCGTCCTGGAAGCATTTTCGCGCCCGTTAAAACTATTTAACACGTATTTTGCATGCACGAGTGCAGTGCAGCCTTAAATAAAAGAAACAAGTTAGGAAAAATTTTTGAAGACCTAACATAGAAACGGAATCTCATGTGTTGATTTTCAACAGCTTATGTGTTCAATGGTCAACACATACAACAGGTGTTTCGCCGCCCTTACTCTTTACGACATGTTTTTTTAGTAGAGTCCTTCCCAAGAGCGGTTTAGTAATTTGGTATAGCACCTTACTGTTGCCTGTCCGGGTCGTTGTAGAGTTCCCGTTATTTTTCAGGGTCCTCCTGCCTTCTATTTTTTGCCAGATTGTGTCCGAGATCAAGTGTTTCTGGTTTCTTTGGACATAACCTGGTGATGCTTGTTTCCGCTGCTGTTATTATAGCGCCCTTTGTTACACTCCACAGCTCTTCAATATTTCAGAAACAGTTTGCTGGTTTAGGACGTGTTGCAGGTTTCTAGCAAATTCTCGCATTTTAATGCTCTCCCCAAGAAGGCCTACGTTAAACTGTCGAACTGCCTGTTCCCAATGAGCCCGCCACCGATATTTTCCATATAAATTGTTGTTGTTGTTCTGTCGTTGGCGGTGAAATAGATTTAATTTTAATGCTGTCGGTGTAACCCCTCCATGAGCGAAAGCTCTCTCATTTTTTCGCCCAATTTTATATCTATCTACCACCTAGTTGTCGATTATAGTTGAGTTACATGAGCTTTCCTATGTTTTTTTTGTCGTTTTCTGTGCTTTTTTATGTTTTTGTATTTATTTTATTTTAATTTGTTGTGTTTAATTATTGTTATTTCACGGCGACAGCTCATTTTATTAACTTATGCAACAACTCCAATTTTTATTTAAATAATAAAAAATAATACACAATTTTCTTGCGCCGAAAATGTCCTCTGTCAATAATAACTTACGGTGGCGGTGTCGGTATCACTGGGAATGCTCTCACCGCGCGTTGAGGGGAAATTATCGTTGACGGCCTCATTGGGAACAGGCAGTAAGGTTTATGGCATCGCGTTGGACGTTTCTGTTTGAGGCGATTTTCAGTCGAATTGTTACTACTATCCATTGTTACTACTTCCAGTGTTTGAATTTGCTTAGGCAAATGAGGTCCTTTAGGAACTCCACCCTTAAGCCTCAATTGAATTTGTCAAACTTGTAGTCAATTTTCTATTTCCAAGATTTGACCAATGGCCCAGATACTAGATTAGCTGCAAGGGTCAGTTAAATAAATGAGTTTTCCTGTTCTCCATTGAGCACTTTCCACTCAGTAGCGCATAGACCGCCATTTTGCGCTTGGACAAGCTTGTCCATGGTAACATGGGGCTTTAATTTTTCTATTTGACAGCCTTCGTACCGCCAGTTGGTCATGTCGTGCAAGTTACAGAACTAGTTACTTTCGGTTTTGCCTCATCTTTCTAATTTTTGCTTCCCATATTGAGGACATAAATATTCTTGTTTTTTCTTTAAGGTGTTGTGGATGATCATACCATACATTCACTGATAAAAACAATTTCTTGGCTTAAAGCACTTTTTCTTGAACCAAGCAACTCAAGTTTTGGATATAACGAAAACAAAATTGTCTCGGGATAAGCAATACTCATAATCTTAGTTTTATTGTCTTGGATGAAGGCAAAAGTTGACTTGAAGTTAAAAAAAAATGCGAAACCGATGATATTATAATTGAAAAAAATTCAAGTTCTTAAATCGGTCTTAATAGTTGTGATACATTTTTAGAGCTTGAAAGTCCGAAAAAAGTCCGATGAATTAAGAGTTTAGTTTTTTGAGTAAAAAATTAAATAATCTTAGTTCGAGAAAGAAATATCTTGGGCGAAAAATATAAGTATTGAGCGAAGAAATACTTTTGCTTGGCTCAAGAATTTCCAGTCTCTTACTCTGAGATAGTATTCTCATGTTAAGACTGAAACATTTTTCTACTCAAGACAACGAAACGAAGACTATCGAATTGCTGGAATCAAGACAATTTTTTTATCAGTGTACATAACATTGTGGGTCCTTAATTCCAGCATCTCCTGTATGCCATATTATTCAGAGCATACTAGGTACTGACCTTTTCATCAAGTTTCGCACCCGACCTGATTGTTTGCACTTTCTGGGGCCTCTCCCTGAAAAATTGTTTGCACTCTCTGGGGCCTCTCCCTGAAAAATTGTTTGCACTCTCTGGGGCCTCTCCCTGAATTTTTGCACAGGGTCTCGAATTGTCTGGCCGCGGCACTGTCGAAGCCTCCTCTTCGGAATGACGGTGATATACATAATTGTAATCTGATTCGTTTTAACCTCTGAAATTTTTTTATTAGCAGTCATGGCCAATACCGTCTTTACCATAAGGGCACTCGGGGCCCGCGCCCAGACTGACCATCCTTACGGGGGCCGCGAAGGCCGATATATTCGTTTACTATACACAATAAAAAAATCCATTTTCACTCTTAAATTTTAATTTAAAATTTAGCATCTAGTTTTTAAAATTTAAATTCCCCGAATTTTTCTTTAGGTAGTGCCAGAATATTTCCGAATGCACCTTAATTAACTACACCATCTAGCGATCAGTTATACAAACCACTCCGAATCCAAAGTCGGGCTTGCACAGTTTATACAATGCCTATACATATGTAGATGATAGATATCGACATATACCTAGTTTATAGCTGTTCCAAAAATAATTCGAATTATATTGTAGCTTAAACCGAAATTTTTCGGCTTAGGTGAAAGTTATAACAAAGTACATAATTGTGAGAATCTTCGATATTAAATACCCGTTTATACGTAAATTCGAAATTTTGGCGTAATCTTAAGTTAAATCGATTTAGTTTTGCTGCTATAAAACTGGTAATTGACTATGGTTGGGGAAGCCCCGAATGTGTTAAACTTCAAGACGGATAATAAGTGGATTTAGTTTTGTTTAATAGAAATTTTGTAAGAAAATAAAAATTTGGACGAGTTCGTTTATAGATCATTTCATTATGTTGAAAACAACATATTTAAGTGGTTCACAAAAAAGGAAAAAAGTTATAGCTCAAAAAGAAATAGTCGAAAAACTTCCAAAGCTTATCTCATTTTGTACGGTTGAAGAAACAAATAGGCTCACAGATTCTTCATCCTCATCACCTCAAGATCAAAATACTTCTGAATATCAACAGGAAAAAGAGCTTACGTGTGATGAAAATGACAAACACACATCAGATGCTGAACTCTCCACTTCAAGCTACTGTGAGTTAATAGCTGCAATATGGAGAATGTATATTCTGGTACGAACGTATTTTCTGCTGCGTACGTATATTCTGGTACGTACTGTGAAGAAGTACGCGATATTTGGTTTCGAAAAGGACCAGAGTTTTCCAAAAAATAAAAATTGTGACTCCTCCGAAACTTCTACAAGTTTTCCAAAATCCAGATTCAAGCGGTAAAACAAAAAGTAGATACTTTACTAAAAATAGTTTTACGCGTAAATTGACGAATGGCGAGTCTTTAGAAAGAAAATTGCTCCTTTATTCATTGTCGAAAAAATCTTGGTACGGAAATCTTGGAAAAGGAAGAGCATCATAATATTATTTATCTGCAAGTATTTGTAATGAATCGATTATCATAATGGGTCAGCAAGTTTTAGAAACTATTTTTAATCAACTAAAATTAGCAAAATACTACTCTATTAGCGTAGATTCTACTCCAGATCGGTCCCACGTTGACCAACTGACTTTTATCGTTGGATTTGTAAAAGACGGAGAGCCCATTGAGAAATTTTTGCAATTTTTACCTATAGATGAGCATAATGCACAATACATAGCAGATACAATTTTAACCTGTTTTGAAAGCCTTGCTATTCTTATAAAAGATTGTCGCGGGCAGAGCTACGTTAGTGCATCAATTATGGCTGGAAAGTATTCTGGTGTTCAGTCAAGAATAAAAGAAAAATGTGAATTTGCAATTTTTGTTCCATATGCGGCACATTCGCTAAATTTTTTGGGGAATTATGAATAAAACAAGCTTAAGTTTACAGAATAGCACTATGAACAGACCATAGACGTTACAACAAAACTTTACGCATCTCTGATCGATTATGTCAATAACGCACGCAATAATTTCGATCTGTACGAATCGGCCGCTAAAGAAAAAAATCCGAATGCTGATAAGTCGGAAAGAAAAGAATTCGCAGCACACGCATCATTTTTTTTGGAGGATCTTCACTGTTGAATGGCAAAGAAAAGTTTCGTGTAGATAAGTTTATTCCTATAATCGACACATTATATGCACATTTAAAAAAACGATATGTTGTCAAATAAATGCAAACAATTTGCAGAATTTTATCACGAAGATGACAATGCATACTCGTATGCAGCGCCGTAACTAGGCAGGTGCAACAGGTGCCCTAAAACAGAGATCTAGGGGCCCTAAAACAAAATTGGTAATTGAATTTTCTTTACAAATTTGTTTTACAAAAATTTTATTCGAGATTTTAAAACACAAATTTTTTACAAAAATTTCCATTCGAGATTTTAAAATAAAATATGTATTCTCCGTAAGACACAGAATAATCGGACGCCACTTATATATTATACTTAAAAACATAAATTACAGAAAAGTGGAAAATTCATAAAAAAAACTTGCTTATGACTTTAATTCAATTTCAATTTATATTATATTTATATTGAAAAACTTTCACCTTAACTCATTAATAAGTTTAGGTAAAACAACAAACAAATATCTAACGTATAATAATGTAATATATTTTTGTGTACAATAAATTTTTTATATGATATCTATTTGAACTATAATTACTTTTTCCCAAAAAATATAGGGGCCCTAAAAAATGTTTGTACAGGGCCCTAAAAAAGCTAGTTACGGCGCTAGTCGTATGAGCTCAAAACAGAATAGAGAGAACAGGCAGTATTTAAAAAACATAGCAAAGGGATCAGCGGATTTAAGTATCTCAACCTTACATAAACTAAGAAAGTCTGATAAATTAGAAGAAACTTTTCCAAATGTTGAAGTTGCTACTTTGTTTAATAGTTACCAATTAATTGTAGTGGAGAGCGCTCATTTTCACAGCTAAAGAGAATAAAAAACGAATTGCGAACAGCAATGTTACAAGAACGACTAACTAATTTGTGAATTATGTGCATAAAAAGTGATATCCCTCAAAAAATAGACTTTGAGCATATAATAGATTTTGCTAAACAGAAATCCCGAAAAAGACCGTAACCAATTCAAACCAGTAGCATACTTATCTAATTAACCATAATAAATATAAGATCGTAGCAGAAAAATGTTTGTATCATTCACTTTCTTTACTTTCCAAAAGGGCCCCAAATTCTTGTGTGCCCAAGGGCCCCGCCATGGCCTAAGACGGCCTTGGTCACGGCCCAGGTCCTATTCATTTACGAGAAATAAGCTGCAGGATCAGGACCTGATTATCTGATGTTTTTCTTGCATATATCAATTCCAAACCATAGGTTCGTGCCCATTACACCTTCGTGCAACATGGACCACCTTGCCACACCTCAAAAATCCTTCCAAACCACTTCAACTCTGAAAAATGTAATGTCCATCCTTGGCATGGCAATTCACCTGAAATCTTAATAAAAAAAATAGAAACTTGGTTTGAGGATGTCTGCTCTTCAAATTCTTTCACATTGCTTGCTTTATCGCGTATAAAAATAATGTGTATGTGTTGTATTCTTGTACTTGATATTTCAGACCTTCAGTTTTCTTATTTGCGTCTACACGTACAGTACATTTTTAGAGTTGGCCGGTCCCTTCAGCACCTACTTTATACAAGCTTCTAATATTTCAAGTTTCGGTCTTAAAGTAAATTCTTCATTGTCTAGGCCTATAGTGATTAGTCAGACCAGTCCAAAGGCTTAAAATTTTGTATAAACTGAGTAGGCTTTTAGCCACCCATTTTACCACATGCGCAGAGCAATCCAGTTATTAAATACTGTTCCTAATAAATTTTAACTAATCAATTAGCCTCACCTAACGCTTACACAATAACGACTATCAATCTTCCCATGCGATCGGCGATAACAAATTCTTTAAAACCTCACTTTCATCATCGAAGCTTAAGAAGCCTCCGCACACTTTCCACCATTGTCTGTCGCCCAAACAATTCTTCTTTTATTGCCGAGCAAAACTAGCTTTTCCTTAAAAAAAACCCTTGTAATCTTGCATTTGGAAAAATCTATAAATGAAAACCGGAACATTTCCGCATTAGTGCTAAAGACTTAAATTATTGTCGCATTTGATCTCGCGACATTTATTCCAGCGATAAAACTGAAAACATCGCGAGGAATGTGGGAGGACAACTTTCTTCTTTAAGGCGAGATTCTAGAGCCAACAACACTGGGGAATGCAAGACATGAGGATCACATGCCCGGACTCGCGAGTCAAGCCCCTGCTCATAATCGAAAGCGACCTCGGCCGGTATCGAGGTCAAATGTTAATTGGATTTGGAGTCATCACGATATGGCGACATCCGATTTCTTGGCAAGTTCAAGGTGGTGCTTGACTGGAGAATAGCGCGAAGTTCATTGCGATCAAGAAAAAGTTGATAAATTAGTGATCTTCATCACGAGAATGATCTTCATCAAGATTAATCATTACTAGAGAGTTTCTAGGATTCCCAGCAGAGACCAGCTTCTATTGGAGACAAGATCAGAATGGCGACCGTCTAAAATTCAGTTTCATGCTCCTTTGGCGTGATCAAGATCAAGCATGAATTGATCTGATTTGATTAGCGTAAAATTTACTTTTAGGTGAAAATTACTGAATTTGTTCTGCTGACACCGATTTCCTGTGGCTTGGCTCAGCTTTTTGTGTTAAGACCCACCATTCACAATGCTCCATCGCGCTCCGAGATCGGCCCGAGTAGAAGCAGTTTCATTTTCAAAGTAGCACAGGAAGTATGTCACCAAACTTTTTATATTATGATTAATTCATAATTTCGGTTGGTTATGCGACTATGACATGGTAATTTGTCGTCGGAGCTTACCTGAAAGGTGTTTGGAGCATATATTCTGTGAGATATAGGCCGATCACACATGCGCAGGGCACACACGTAGTCGGATGCACAGTTCTGCATAAGTTTGGAATGTTTGAGGAGATTTTCTTTTCGTTTAAAGACTTCTTCATAACCGTTTTACTATTTCTTCATTCGTTGTTTACTTAGTTTTTTTTCTCTCTCTGTCTCTCTTTCTTCGTCTTTACGACTTTGGCGAAAATTTCTTTTTTTAATCGATTGTCAACTGGTTTTTTTTAAGTTTTTTTTCCTGGCTTGTCTTATTCGTTGAGTCGGCATGATTTATGACTTTCTTCGTGAGTTACATTAGGTCTGTAGTTTTTACTTTTAGTTCGACGGGGGGTTTTCTCTATTTTTACCTTTTTTTCGTTTATTGAGGAAGAATGAAGAAATGTTGCTGACAAATTAATCATGCTGGAACATTATCGGTTGATCTGTTGAAAATGATTTTGAATTGATTTAATGAATTTTATTAAGGGCCTTTTATTACAGTAATAAATAATTGTGCGAATCATTGCGGTTTATTGAGGAAAATATTGATTGAAAACGGGACCGTGTCGTAACGCATAATAGCTTCAATGAGGAATTGATTGCTAGGAAATCTATACTTATGTGCTCTGAGAAAATTATAACTGCGATAGGACAAATAGTTTTACAGATTTTCTAGATAATAAACTAGATAATTTCAACTAGAAAAGAATAATCGAGAAATATTTATCTCTGAAGAATTTCAAGAGAGTTAGTACATTATATAAACAGTTGTAGGAGACACCCATAGTCCGGGGAAATTAGCATTTTAAGGAGAAAAAATTCCAGTCCGGGGAAATTAGCATTTTAAGGAGAAAAAATTCCAAAATGGCTGAAAATTGGTTCACAGCTTCCTTGGAACTTTTTAAGAAAACAATTTCGGAATCACAAAAAAAATGGCCGCCGGAGATATCAGCTTTTGGCAAAAAACCAGTCAATTCGAAACGTTATGGCCTACAAAAATCCCTCTTGTCATTTTTTCGAAAACCTAAACCTTTCGAAGTTATTCAAGTTCAAAGTTTCCAAAAATCACTTTTCGGCCAAAAAATACCTTGAATTATTCGGAAAGGTAAAGGTTTTCGAAAATATGACAAGAGGGCTTTTTTGTAGGCAATAACCAGTTTTTGAGTGATTTTTTTGCCAAAAAGTGATATCTCCGGCGGCCATGTTTTTTTGTGATACCGAAATTGTTTTCTTAAAAAGTTCCAAGGAAGCTGTGTACCAATTTTCAGCCATTTTGGGCTTTTGTCTCCTTACGTGCGTTTTTTTGCTAATTTCCCCGGACTACCAAGCAAAAACAGAAGATGCTTTGTCACAAAAGTACATAACATCGAATTGGGCAGCAGTGACACCAACAATAGAGATTAACATTTATTTATATTTTTTTGTACATATAATATATGCACAGTTAATAAAGGTGAGAAACCTACGTTCAGACAACATTAATAATTACCATGTCTCTAAAAAATTGTTTATCATAAACAAAAGAGAGAAAGAGAAGAAAAACAAATTTTACAAACTAACTGACTGGAGCGTCTATCGCGTGATCGTAGAATTACAGCTTGAGGGCTCAGATGGTGTCAGTACCATGTCGTAACTATACTACGCCTTTTCAGAAAGCTAAACTCAAAGCTATTGTAATTGACGCACTTCTACAGAACTGGATTAAGAGTTTCTTTCCAGTTGTTTAATAAAGATAGTATTGGATGGCGTCAAATCCGAACCCACCCAATCTCTACGAGGTCCCCCAGGGGTCAAGTTTATCACTTGCGCTATTTCTAATCTATGTCTCACATCCTTTCTCCTCAAGATCCTCGAAAGACTTGTGGAGATTCATATTAAGCAAAGCATTGATAGAGAACTGCTTTCTCCCTCGCAGCATGCCTACACGAAAGGTAAATCGGTAGACACTGCTCTCCATTCCCTGGTAGCGGTCATTGAAAAATCCCTTGAATTCAAGGAGTTCACTTTGGCTGCTTTCCTAGATATTGAAGGTGCTTTCAACAATGTTGAATCTTCTGCGGTTACGGGGGCACTCCAGCGTCTGGGTGTCGACGGGTGCTCCAGGTCCTTTATTGATCAGCTGCTGAAGTGCAGGGTTATAAAGTCTAGTCTGGGGCTCTCGGAAGAAGTCAGACTGGTTGGAAGAGGCACACCGCAGGGTGGAGTCCTATCGCCGCTCCTTTGGAATATAACAGTCAATGAAGTTTTGATAACCCTAAGGGAGTCTGGCTGCACTACTGTGGCCTATGCTGATGATATTGTGCTGGTGGTGACTGGCAAGTACATCTCAACAATAAGAGATATAATGCAACGAGCATTGGACACTCTTGTTCAATGGGCTACTACAAAGGGTCTAGGCGTTAACCCAGCTAAGACTGAAGTAGTGCTCTTCACAAGAAAGCATAGACTTCCTGATTTTCCTTCTCTAAGACTTTGCAATGAAATATTGCAACTTAAGGAGGATGCGAAATTTCTGGGTCTCATACTGGATAGAAAACTAACATGGAGACCGAATCTTTTAGAGAGAGCCAATAAGGCCAAAACAGCTCTCTTCTTATGCCAAAGAACGATCGGAGTTAATTGGGGCCTTAAGCCCCGTATCGTCCACTGGTTGTATACAGCCGTAATCAGACCTATACTTATGCATGGCATATCGGTATGGTGGACTGCATTACAGAAAGTTACGTATCGGAAGATACTGGAAAGAGTCCAAAGAACAGCCGAGCTGTGTATTAGTGGTGCAATGAGAAGCACCCCAACAGCTGCGCTGGATGTCTTATTGCATCTTATCCCCTTGGACATATATGCCGAGAAAATGGCAGCCTGGACGGCTGCCAGGACAAAGGCTTCTCTTGGATGGACTCCATACTTATATGGTCACTCATCCATCCTTAGGAAGTTCGCTACCGCTGCGGACAACCTAGATTATACTACACCTACGTGGACCTTGGAGAAAGGTTTCAATACCATCATTCCGGCCAGAGATGACTGGACAGATGGTGGTATCCCGACTGGGTCATTATGTATCTATAGAGATGGCTCAAAAATTGGGAACAGCGTAGGTTGTGGTATCTTTTCTGAGGCATTAAATATAGATACCTCTCTTCGCTTACCCGATCATTGCAGTGTCTTCCAGGCGGAAGTCACTGCTATCTGGGAGGCTCTCGAATGGCTGAAGATAAATAATATATCTCATAAGAATATATGTATTCTATCGGATAGCCAGGCGGCCCTCAAGGCTCTTAATTCTGTCGTCACAACATCCACGACTGTTCTGAACTGCCGCAGGTCTCTGTGTGAGACTGCCACTCAGTTTTATATAACTCTGTGTTGGGTTCCTGGACACAGAGGGATTAGGGGAAACTGCAGGGCAGATGAGCTTGCTAGACAGGGAACCGAAGTGGAAAGGACACCCCACTTAACCCAGATGGGAATGCCCTTAGCCACCTATCAACTGGCTGTGGGAAAAATCAGCTTAGCTCGAGCCGGGCTGAGATGGACCACAGCAACAGTGTGCCGCACTCTCCACACAATATGGCCGACCTTGGACGCAAAGCGTTCAAAATCTCTAGTTCAGTTGAACAAAAAAGAGATAAGCTATGTGGTGAAGGTGCTGACAGGTCACTGTCCCTTTGGCCCACACGCCGAAAGATTGGGACTTCCCCACAACGACTTATGCAGAAGTTGTGGCAATGAGGATGAGGAAGAAACTGTCTCCCATTTTCTCTGTACATGCCCGGCCCTCGCGAGGAAAAGAGGGGCCTTCCTTGGCTCACCTTTCCTTGATGGATTGAGTGAGCTGCAAAACACTGGTGTTTTTGACCTCTGTCGCTTTATTAAAAGCTCCAAATGGCTTGAAATGGCCTAAATTTTGTCCCAACACTAGAATGGCATCACAATGGGCCCAATGGTGTGCCTAAGTGGGCTCCCTAGTGGGGGAGCAGCCATTTCAACCTAACCTAACCTAATCTATAAAAATTACCTACTCTCAATCCCGTGCAACCCATTTCACAGCTTTGCTGATGACGGTACTTTGCGTTAAGGCCCCCATATAGGGTCAAATTGGATGTACATCCAGATTTTCATCAAACCCATGCGCGCAACGAGTTTTGATCGGCCGACCGGCTCACAATCGATAGATATGGTTGTACATCCGCACTTCGATGAACATCCAATTAGACCGTATATGGGGGCCTTTAATCATACGGCTTCGATAAAGCAAAACAAGCACGTCCCAGATCCGAACAAATTTCTAACTCAATAAACAAGGGCAGTGGATGATGTTAAAGTAATGGCCGACCCATCCCTTAACAACTTAAGCGGGACATTTTTTTTTCGTGTGTGAGGTACTGGGTCCATAGGTACTGCGGCCATTAATTTGACCTATTGTACTACACCCCTAGACCTCATATTTATAGGCCAGACCGCTTGACCAAATTCAGCAGTCTGCCTAGTGGCTTGTCGCTTAGACTTGAATAATCGAGCAGGGACTCTTCTAATAAAGAAACCGTGCTCTTCGCTACGTGGAGAGCAGACTCAACCTCCTCCAGGCAAAGCCTGCAGGTGGGGTCCTCCGCTTTTCCTATCCTCCATAAGTAGTAATTTAGGGCACAGTGTCCCGTAATCAAGCCAACAAGTGTCCTGACATCTTTGCTAATGCGCTCTAACAATTCCTTGGGCGTGTTAGGAGACGGCCCAGGAAGGAACCGCTTAGAGTTGGCCAGTCCAGGCGCGGACCTCTAGCGTTCAGTATGTTTCATCCAAGTCCGATCGGCTAGGGCCCTTCGCAGCAAGCTGGTAGGTGCTCCGATAGCCGGCTCTGGACCGATGAATGCAATGTGCATCCGCATCCGCTTTTTCATTGCCTTTGAAGCCCCGATTCCCCGGGACCTTGATTGAGAACGCCCAGCTCACCAAGAGCACGTTGGCAGTCCCAAACTAATTTAGACTTGGTCCTACGCGACCTTATCGCCCTAATTGCCGCTTGGCTATCAGAGAATATAAAAATCCGTTTATTTTGGTAGGCCCTTCTTAAGTTCTCATGAGTGCATGCCAATATAGCGTACACCTCTGCTTGGAAGACAGTTGCTAGGATGCCTAAGCTTATCGCTCTACTGAATCTGGGGCTTTCGTTCCAGATTTCGGCGCCCGCACCTGTCTCTGTTTTGGAGCCATCCGTGTACCATACTAGTCCACCCGGCGATACCTTAGGAAAGGTCCAGGTTAGCCTGTCTTGTATGTGCAGAGGGTTGCTTAAATTCTGAGATTTTGAAAGGCATGCAATCCTTGCATTCCCGCTTCGGAAATCCCTTCTATAATGTTGATAATAAATGACCTCGCTCGAGACCAGCGCTCAGATAGCCATTCGCTTTCGGCCGCAGCACCGCGTTTACCGCAGATTTCTCTACCTCAAGGTGAAGTGGTAGGCAGTCCATTCTTTGAATTTTGCGCAAATTGGGCTATGAAACCCTTAAGCGCCGTTCTGTGCCACCAAACTAAAGCTCCATAAGTAACCATGGGCCTAACGATGGTGGTGTATATCCAGTACATGGTTTTCGGCTGCAAACCCCATGTGGAGCCACAAGCTCTGCGGCAAGCCCACAGGGATCTGCGCGTTCTGCTTATCAGAGCATCCATGTGCTGGTTCCAGTTGAGCTTGGCATCTAGCGTCACTCCTAAATATTTGGTTAGTTGTGAAAAGCCTATAGTTCTACCTGCGAGTGTCGGCTCCGAAAGCCCCGGTAGTGATCGGGAACGAGAATCGTCTTGTCCTACTTTTAGTCCTACGCTGTCGCGACATTAGCCAAAGACTTGCGATGGAATGACCACATATTCCAAATCACCAAACAAGCATCCCAGTGTTCGCGATTTCTTAAGAGGTGCAACGTGCAAGTTTCTCCTCCAACCATCCGTGCTATAATATACAAATCCTATGTTCGGCCTCTTCTCAAATACAACTCTCTCATTTGGGGAGGCGCTTCGAAAACAACTTTGACGTGTTTAGATAAAGTACAAAAAAGGGCCCTAAAATAAATCAACTACGACGCCGTTTGCTCCACGATCTGGTAAAATTTTTATCGCTTCTATCATAGCGACTGTTCTATCTAAATAAACGCTCTCATGCCTCCAAAGCAATTTTATACCCGGAACACCCGAACACCAGATTAGCCCGCTCGTCTCATTCTCTTCACCTGCAGCCCCTATTTTCAGTCACTCTATAAACTAGTAATACGTTTTTTAATAGAACAGCTTGACTGTGGAAAAATCTGCCGGAGTCAGTATTTCCGAACTCCTACAACATCCAAAAGTCCAAACGCAGAGTTCATCGCCACCTACTTCAATATCCTCCCGAACTCGCATTTCCCTAAACCTATTCTATCCCCGTACTAAGCTTAGTAGACATTGCACCCTGACGTCACAACGACATAACGGACTGCTAGTACAAGGGGTGTTTCCTAAGCTTAGAAATGCTGCATTAAACAAGATACTGGGAACTTTACTGACCACGCGGCTACTTCTATCCGAAGAAGCGACACACAAGTGGAACACTGACAATTAAATAGGTGAGGAAGCTATTCAACAGGGCTAAAAGTTCTAGTAACTGGATAGAGTACTATACAGTAAAGAGCAGAGAAGATGAGAACATGGAAACTCAAAACTTGGACAACTTTTTGTGGAAGATAGTTCGTCTACAAAAGTCCTTAGCAAATGATCATTCAAACGGCATTGGTGTGCTTTAAAGAGCAGAGTACGGAAACGCACACTCGTGTGCGCACACGCTCGTGTACGATAAATTTTGTGTGGGCCAAAACGCACATACTCATGAGTTGTGTGCGCTTTTCTTGTCCTTATTACTCACGCACGTGAGCTATAAGTAATTGAATTATTTTGTGTGCTCACATGAGTAGAAAAATTAATTTTGAGTCGTTCGTGTGCGTACATGAGTATTTCCAATTACTCACGTGCGCACACGAACGACTCAAACTCACTTTTCTACTCATGTGCGCACACGAAATAACGAAATAATTCAATTACTCACAGGTCACGTGCGTGAGTAATTGACAATTCTCCTTATTACTCACGCACGTTAGCTGTGTGCATTTGAATTTTTCGTGTGTGCACATGAGTCGAAAAATGAGTTTTGAGTCGTTCGTGTGCGCACGCGAGTGTGCGTTTCCGAACTCTGTTAAAGAGACAGTCGTAGTTATGCCAAGGATAAGTAAGATGCACTCCAACTTTTATTGTACTTTTCTGGTTGCGCAGTTTTAACCGATGAAGATCAACTGCCAAAAGCCGTAGACTGTAGAAGCCGTTTTATTTTTTAGAGTAAAATAAAGTAACTCTCCGGTACAAGTTTCACTCGTTACAAAATTAATTGTGCCATAAATACCTTCAAGTCCTTTAAAACACCTGTAATGACATCTTCTCCGTTGTATACAGCAGCTAATTGACATATTACTACCACACCGTATCTTTTGAGCTAGTAAATATTGGCTAAAGGAACTTTTGTAATACGATGAAGCTTAGAAGTCACCCTTTGTGCTACTAGTCCATCATGTCGTTCAAGTCATATCATGTCGTTCAAGTCAGGGTGCAATGTGTAGTAGTAAGCTTGATCTGAAGGATAAAAGAGAAAGGATAGGTTAGGGGTCTGAATGGTGCATGAGTAAATGACGATGAACCTTGCACACCGATAAAATTAAGCAGACTACATACGATGGCTTGGACACATTGTACGGATTTTTAATTGTAGACAAAGAGGAAAAAGAAGCGTGAGACGACCAAGAAATATGTGGATAGATGACGTACGAGAAGATATACGAAAACTTCGTTTAACAAACTGGAGAGAACTTACAAGACGTAGAGATGACTGCCATTTAAGCGCCATTTACGAAGAAGAAATATTGAATATACCCAAAGTTTGGAAGCAAGTCAATGTGGTCTTTATATCAAACGCTGGAAAGCGAACAAGTTTTTTAAAACGTTTTTATTAGCTCGCTTTTTGTCTGTTTGTTTGTTTGTTTGTTTGCCCTGTACAAATTGTGCAATCGATTTTTCGAATACTTCCGGTTATCCGATCAGGCTAAAATTTGCACACGGAATCATCTACATTTATTTATTTATTGTAGCTCAAAATTAAATTAAAATACAAATTAGGTACTTAAAAACAAGCTTTAAAGCTAAGCCCACCACATAAACATTGGTTTGTGCGTGGGGGCTGTGACTACCTAAGATATCGGAAACAAGATTAATTCATTAGATTTCAAATGCAAAGTCTACAATCTATATTTCTTAAATCCTAAAATACAAAACAAATAAACCAAATAAGGAAATTTCAGTAATGTAAATTCAAAAGATAAAATTCAACAAATTAATTCAAAAATTCAAAAAATACAACAAATTAATTTTCAAACTTCATACAATCAATACTATTTAATCACTGAATAAATTCGTTGAGTAAATCTCTTTTAGTTTTCACATATTTTTTAAATAGTGTTTTAAAATTGGATTCATTTATACCATTTCTTATATACATTGGTAAACTATTGTACAATTTTGGGCCTAATATACTTACATGACGTTGCACTAGAGATTTCTTACATCTAGGAATATCTAGAGGTCGATTACGTTGCGCACGCGTGTCATGGCTTGTGATTCTGGTAGCAAATTTTGCCAAATTCTGGTAAACGAATTTCAGGAGTGTTACTGTGTATAATTGCCTAATGCCCATTACATTGAATTCGGAAAATGCCTGCGTTGTCGAATAGTATTTAGATTTACCTAGGCACATTTTTATTAATTTGCTTTGGACATTGTGCAAAATGTTAATAGTACTCCCGTGAGTAGCACCCCATACTATTATACCATACTGAAGAATTGATTGACCGATCGCCAAATAAACATTTTTCAATATTTCTAGGTCGACATAGTTCCTAAGTATATTCTAAATTTATATATGGTTTGCCGCAGTCTATTAGCAGTGTTGAATATGTGTTTTTTCCATTTAAGGTCACTATCTATGACAACCCCCAAGTACTTTACCTCTTTTGAATATTTTAGTTTTATATTCTTTAATTTTAGATCGATTACTTGGCCGAAAAACCAACGATAAATAGAGAGTATTTTGAGTCGTCATACTGTCATACCTCTGGGCAGTTTTGATGGCGAAACTTTTGGAAATAGAATTTCAATCATTACAACAACGGACACTCATCATCGCCCAAACAGATAACAGGATTACCCTGGCTCCTGGCCAGTTCAGTACTTCTTTCCTTTTAATGTGGTATAAGGTTCGCACGTGGTGCCAAAGCAAAGCTTTACACGTTGGGTCCTCTGCAAGTCTTATCTTCCATAAGTGGTAATTTAGTGTACAGTACTGGCAATAAAGCCAACCAGAGTCCTGGCATAATTCATCGTTCATTCTGGCACTGCAAAAATTCTTGTCACTAGACGATACAGAAAGAAACATCTTGGCGTTCACCAAACCAATTATGGCGCTTCAATTCATTTCATCACTAGTGCCAGAGCCCTTCTTGGCCAGAGCGTCTGCATTTTCATTGCCTTTAAATCTGCGATGACCCGGAACTCAAACAAGGATAACCCGATTGAGAGTACCCAGCAAGTTGCCAATCGCAAACCAGTTTGGATAGTAGACCAATATGTCCAGCAGTGGCGTGGCGTCTTTGGAAGCAAGGGATGCATTGCATCCCTTACAATTTCTTAGGAAATAAAAATAAAAATTCAAATTTTATCAATAAATTATTCTTTTCTTTTACAAAACTTTCACTTTTTATTTTATCATTCTGAGATTAACTTTGTATTATTGCAGCTTTTTCTAGCCTCCACTGTTAGATATAAATTCATTGCCTCCAATTCATTGACCAGGAGGTTCGTTCGATTCGCACTGAATCATCTTCCTTGGGATAACCCATTAGTTCTTCCACCATATGAATCCTGGCTTAAGTTACTCAACTTAAGCTCTCTTTGCAGGCGTCGTGAGGTGGCCGATGTTGTATTTGTTCATCAGCTCCTTAATGGAAAGGTCGACTCAGGTTTTCTAAGTCGCCGTGCGTCGTTTAGAGAGAGTGGTTACAATTTGAGAGGGCCACCTCTCTTACACCCCAACTCCTCTAACACGAATTACGGCAGATTCGAGCCTGTTAATCGCATGTTCATTAATGTGAATAGAAATATCGATGTTTTTAGCGTGAGCATTAGTAAGGACGTCCTTAAAAGGAGTCTTTTCAATCTCACGTGACTGACTTTTCTTGCACGCTTCTTTGTGTATTGCATTTCTTACTGTTTTAAGTTATATGTTTTTAACATTTTTCTGTGTTTGCATGTCTTAGCTGAGCCACTGTGCAGTGGTAAATGTGACCGGACCGGCTTGGTACCGGCGTGCCGGGGAGGGTCGAGAACATAGAAATATAAACTAAATACGGAATGGCTGTAAGCCAGATTAAGCGTACCACAATTCCTGATGTGTTTGAGTTCACTCGGTAGTAGTGGTCAGGCAGTGCAGGCCAAAATATGCAGAAATAATACTCAAGAAGCTACCCTTGACAGTTCAGCAATTTGTGTCCCACTTGTGCACACGATTGCTGTCTCTTTAAACAAGCTACCTTTAATGTGGTCGCTCACGTACAGGGTTTTTACACTACACAGCCGTTCCATGTTAGTTTATATTTCTATGGTCGAGAAGGAGCCTGCATTTTCGATCGCATGCTCGTTATGTGGTGTTTTCTCTTCTTATACCTTTTTTGGTGCTTTCGGCTGGTTCGGTCCCTGCACACAGGCGTGGTCCGTTTCTCAGCCCAGCTGAGAAGTGTACCTTCTGAGCTAGAAGGATAAACTCTATTATTATTACAATTAAATGGAAGCATAAAATATGTCCATGAGCGAAAGTTCTCTCCTCCTTCTCTCTGAATTCGTATACGAAAACGCAAAGAAACATGCCAGCGGACTTCGAGAAGCAGAATTTGAATTGCTTCCCTTGACTGTCCGTTGGAACGCACTTTGGTGGGAGCTTGTTGATGAAGAGGGAAGTGGAGATGGGAAGACATAACGAACGTTTGTTCCTGTGACCAGAGCCAAGCGAAGCTTATTATTATTTAAGCTTATTGCTTATTCAGATTTGCATCCATACGAAATTTTGAGTATATTTTTTTTTTGAGTGAGAGCGGAGAGAAGTTTTCTAATAAGATTGGAGGGAATGCAATTCTATGAGCAATCTAATTGGAAATGGTTTTGTACAATGTGGTTTGAAATTAATGACTTAATTGTAGAAAATAGGAAAAAGCAGTATTTTTGGAGTAATTAATTAATTAAAATAAATAAAAAATTGTTTTGCCTACAATTTATTTGGTGCGATTTGTTTTGTGAGTTAAAAATAGTGCAAGTAGTTTTAAAAAGTAAGTTTAAAATAAAATTGGATAAATTGAAAAATATTTATATATTATTTATGTTAGTTTTTTAGTTTGTTTTTACTTTATTAAATATCATGGGTGATATTTATGGTTAGCATTTTTGCATAATGGACTATTTTTTGCAGCAATCCTTTCACTCGCGTTCATTTAAGTAAAAGAAATCCATAATTGAAAATGGTAGACCAAAACCAATATTACATATTTTAAGTGAAAATAAAACATGCACTAGGCACTTTTCTATTAAATTATACAATAGCGCGATTTGGCTTACCTTTTGTCAAAATAAGAAAAAAAAATTTTGTTGGCCTTGCATTTTATTTTCAAATGAAAAGAACGTTTGGCGGTCTTCGGGATTTAATGATTTAAATAATTTTCATAAAGCCGTTCGAGCATTTAAAATCGGTTTAGCTTATTCTAAATTCGGTACAGGCCAAAGGATTGAAAATCTAGTAGACACTCATTATAAATCCTCAATTATGAGAACAATGAATTAGTTAAAAAGATCCGGAAAATTATTAAAATTTGTATAGATGTTGTTTGCCGCTTGGCATGTCAGGAGCAAGCCTTTCGCGGACACCGCGAGGGTCAAGATTCTATTAATCGGGAAAATTATATTGAATTAATTTCACTTTTGGCCAAACAATCCAGAACTTAAAAATCAGCTTCAGTATTTTCTGGATTCATCATCATAAATAGCTCCACAGCCTGTTATTGGCCTTGGCTTCCTGCAACATCGTCCTCCAGAACTGTCTGTCCCTGGCTTGGAGTCTCCAATTTCTTATACCTAGGGTTCGTAGATCCTCCTCTACGCTATCTGTATATCTCTTTTTTGGACGTCCTGTGCCTCTTTGTCCGTCTGGTCTATTGTTCATAATAATTTTTGTTATGCTGTCATCACTGCTACGTTCAACATGTCCAGCCCATCGAATTCTGCTAATTTTTATAGTTTTTATGATGTTTGGATCTTTATACAACTGATACAGTTCGTGATTGTATCTTCTCCTCCAAACACCATTTTCGTTCACTCCTCCATATATTGTGCGCAGGATTTTTCTTTCAAAGCACCCCAGGAGGTGTTCTTCATTACTTCTTAGTGTCCGGTTTCGGATCCATACAGTAGTATTGGCCTTATAAGGGTTCTGTATAGTCTAACTTTAGTCCTCCTTGATATGTTCCTGGTTAAGAAGTGTTTACGTAGCCCAAAATAGCATCTATTTCCCAGCGCCAATCTCCTTATGACTTCTGCCGTCGTGTCGTTATCTTTTGAGATTAGCGTCCCTAAGTATATAAATTCTTTTACACCTTCGATGTTATATGTATCAATTGTTATATTCTGGCGATCATTCCGTCTTTTAGAGATGCACGTATTCTGGATTATCAAACAATATTCAAAATGATTTAATAACGGCTATTTCCTGCACTCTTACTAAAAATTAAAATTACTTCTGAAATCCAAAATTTTGAATTTGTTGCAATTATTTGTGATGAAACCACGGATATTTCCTGTCGATCTATGTTGTCAACCACTCTGAGATACATTTCTTCCTCTGGTGACACGAAAGAAACATTCATTAGTTTTAAAAATATTTCTGATGATAGAAGAGCAGCTCGTTTGCATGAACATGTAGTTCATATTATGCAGAATTTCGCATGTGGTTCCAAGTTACAATTGCCATGACGGAGCTTCAGTTAAGGCAGGTGAAGTTAGAGTTAAAGAAACTTCCAAATGCTCTTCTTGTACACTGCCTTGCCCATCGCTTAAATTTTGTTTTATCGAAATCATGTGAGAAGATTCGTGAGTGCCGAATCTTCTTCCAGTCAATCACAGGTATTTCAATTTTCTTTAGTCACTCAACTAAACAAACCGCTATTCTCGACTTTTTTTTAAAGCAAAAACTTCCAAAAGTAGCTCACACTCGCTGCAATTTCAATGGAAGACTTATTTTATTTATTCATGATAATATAGATAATCTTAATACTCCTTTTGAATATATAACGTGCATCCGTGGAACCGAGTTTTTCCACACAAATTTTTCCAGATTGCATCCCCTACACTTCAAATCACGCCACGCCACTGATGTCCAGAACCATTTGTTAAGATTGAAACTAAATCCAAAGCTACTGCATCGGCTCGAGACCAAATTAAGTGCGTGTGTATGCACTTTTACGTGGTGCCCTCCTCTTCACCGTTTACAATGATGACAAAATCATCTGCGTAAACTTGGGCGAAAAAGTTTTGACGATGGGGCATCACAGGGGCGCCCTATGGGCATTCTTTTGCTAAAGGACCCTCGCGACACCCTTCTAAATGAGTGACAAGACTCGAGTCGATCAAGGAACAAAAAGTGTTGCCTACACCTCGCCTTTGTAGAGTCTTTGCAATAATGTTAGAAATTGTATGGTTGAAGGGTTGGAAGGAAGATAAAGTCCGCCAGGGCAATTCTTTGGTTTAGCACTGCTCTTTTCAGCTTAAGGTTCAGATTCGTCTCAAAGGCCTGGTATGCGTTATCGCCAAATATAAGTGCCAGGCTTTGGCGTGTATTGGCATTTCTATGGTTTTTATATATTTTGGCATTGTACTATTGATCGCAATTGGTGTCAACCGGTTACCCTATCCCATCACTTTTTACATTCCTAAAGCAACTTTTCAGGGTGCGCTGCAGGTCTAGACGCCTTCAGGACCCTTCGAAATTCTACTTTTTGCAGGGCAGGCATAAAAAAGTTGAAGAGACCTGGGTAAAGAGTATCGACCTAGAGGGAGATTATGTTGAAAAGTAAGGAGACTACTCAAAATAATTTGTTTTGTATTTATCTTTTTCTAAGAACTTATTGAATGATCCTAGTATATTTATCTTCATTGATGATTGGAGCAAATTCGCAAAAGTTGTGTCGTGAATAATTTTTGATCGACATGTTTCAGTTTGAACTAGTTCATTGTCTCACATTTAAACCTACAATACTGTTTAAGCGTACGCTGAATTCATTTTACTATAATTCAGCACACCTTACTGCTCGTCGCATTATAAATTCATATTTCATACTTCTAACCAAATGAAGAATGTATGTGGTCTTAATTCCACACGAAAACGAAACTTGGCCCAAATATTCAATTCCACAGAGCTCTCTTCACTGTCCGTCGTTTAATGTCTTATTTAATACGTTAATCACCTTTCCCACCCACTTTTAAAGAAATGCCCTGGCTCAAGCCGCCGTAAAGTTTCACTTTTCGTGTCGAGACCAACATATTATGCTCTCTGAAATCCGTTAGTCCGATTAGTTTTCGTTTTTTGTTGTTTTTTTTTGTATTTTATATTTGGCTGACGCATTCTGGTGTTTTTCTTCATTTCATTAATTCACCTGCGTTAATCGACAGTTAATCAGGAAGTGTTATCTGTCCCGTGGTGTTACACTTTGGCTCCATAGTGCAGCCCAAAGAACCCATCGTAGACGCACTTAATTGGCCGTGAATATTAATTGGGTGCTCCGCCTTGCGACTGTGTATCAAAGCCAAGTCAAATGTGGCCTAGAAATTACCGTCGTATGAACAATAAATAATAATTTATAAATTGTTACCTGAATATTTCTCTTACGTCTTCAATTGTATCGTACACGGTTGCATGCCTACCAGATCCCAGAGTGAGCTGCAATCGCGTCTTCTCATTATGCATGACTGCATGTACATACATAACCGTAGTACCGTTATTTTTGCTTGGTGCTAAAACTTCATTTTGTAGGTCACGAAGCCATCAGGAAAGGCACCGGCACCAGCAATGGCGGCCGAAGCAAAAGTAAAAAAAAGAACAACAGCAGAAGCAGCGCCAACAACAAAACGAGCGTCTTCGCTCTCAAAACAAACACAAAAAAAATATTCGCAAAATTCGTGTACCAAATCAAAATTAGAGGAAACCACTTCCAGCCGCATACGCCGGCGCAGGACGGAGTGATGAATTGATCGTCTTCGCTTCTGTTGGTTTCCAGGTGAAGATCCTCCGCTGTTGATAGAAGCAATACGTCGGAACTGGATTTGATAGATAACCAGGTGCTCTTCACGGGCTAGGTGGGTTTTCGTGGCTGCGCGAGCCGCTTTTGAGGCAATTTTCCCGAGTTAATTGCAATCTCGCTGAGCAAACTTGAACTTCACCTTTGTTATTGCGGCGAAGACGAGGTGAAGCAGCGCTGTCAAAATTTCAATTTAATAGTGACAATTATGCCATTTTTTTTGTTATGTTTTTGTCGGACAGAGCGGAATTGGAAAGTGTAACTAATGCTCCGCAAAGGAGGAAGACGAGGGCAATTAGTTTTAATCTAATGGGGATCGAGGGAAGCAAATTGAATGTGGAATAAGGGCTCATCACTTTTATTGTTATTCGTGGGTGAAATTTCTTTGTTGTCATTAACTTCTGATGGATCTTCTTACTTTCCATGCTTTCACTTCGGAGTGAGAAATTGCCATATCATTTTTGAATATTTTTTGTGTTTAATTTTGGCAATCACCCTTTGTGCTACCAATCCATCATGTCATACATGTCATTTTTCAATACCTAGTAGTAAGCTTAAATTTAACCAGGGGAAAGGATATGCTAGGAGAACTCGGGGCAACGGGGGGGACTTTATCACAGTTACGATGAAATTTGATTTTGAATTCTTAGAGTCTGTACGAGTTCAGGAATACCTGGGGCCGTATTTGGTTTCTCGAGTCGATGGATCGATTCGACAAAAAAAGCTTCTCGATTTTCTCCAAGTTTCATATTTGAAATCACGACCAAATCGACAGATAAGCGCTGCCATAGAAAACCATCAGATTGTGTCATATTACTCCAAGTGCACCAAACCACGTATATTTAATTAAAAAAGAAACTGTTAAAAGTTTATTGTATGCATAAATTGAGCCTTTTAATAAACGTCAAACGTCTTTATCGAGACGAGAAGGTTGTCGATATCGTCTCGCCAAATGCCAATTTTTAATTATCGACAGAAGTCGATATCGACTCGAGAAACCAAATACGGCCCCTGGCCGTGGAAGGTCGCTACACAACCAAGTTGTTCTATTTATACTTTTATACCATAATGTCCGCGAAAAGAAGATTGCAGGAGGGAGCAAGCTAAACGGGGCGATTTTAATTAGAAGGGATGTGCAATTTGATGGGGGATCTTCGGTATGATTTCTTTCAACTTTCATTCTCAATCTCCTGCTACGACCTTCCCGTGGTAACGTCGTTTACTCCAAATGGACGACGGCTATCCAAGCTCTGCTGAAAGGAAGAAAACGAATGTAATAATAGGTGAAATATAGGGAGCTCAGGGGCGTACCCAGAATTTTATTTTGGGGGGCGGGTTGTCATACAATTCTAGGGCGAAGTGCACATTACTTCTATTCTCTCCAAACCCATGGAGACGATTAACAATAAAAGGATTATCGCGTACCGGGTTCTGACCAATATAGTGTCACCAGAATGGTATCAAATTCAATGTCTCCAAAACAAAGTACTGTCTTATAGCGTCGACATATAAAGGCGTAGTTGCGACGAAAATTCGTCATTAATGACGAATGCCTTTTAGGAGGGTGACACACGGTAAATATTAAATATTTTTTATTAATTTTCAAATATGTAATATTAAAATCAAAATCAGCTGATACCATATGGAACTGAAAACTCGCCAAAACCGAGCATTTTCCAACAATCTATCGACTGAAAGATGCCCTCTATTGGAGATTTCGTCTTAACGACGTAAAATTTGCTTCATTTTGTTTCGGGATTATGAGGCTCATATTCATCATTAATGATGATTTTTCGTCGTAATTACGTCCGTGTATGGAGGGTATATTATTTGCAATAAAACTCTAAAATCTCTCCGTCCGTGTCAGTTGCTGGCGTAGTATTAAAGGTTGACCCATCCGTTAATGTAAGGCGTGTCATTAGCCACAGGCCCTTATTCTGGTTGCCACTTCACCATAGTGAGAAATGTCACCCGTAAATATCAAATGCGAAAAATCTCACTTACAAACATCAAGTGAGAACAATTGTTGCCGAATTCGCCGTTTCTCGATATCAGTGACTAGGGGCGGCGAACACCTGTTGTGTGTGTTGACCATTCAACACATGAGCTTTCCCAAGTGTTGAAAATCAACACATATCCCGTTTCTATTTTAGGTTTTTAAAAAATTTTCAATATTTTACAAGAATTTTCCAAACGAAAGGAGTTTTTTTGTATTAAAACGAGTGAAAAGTTACCTTCGGGCCATGATGGGTCAACGAAGGTTGAACAGTCTTATATGCTGCATGTTTATCATGATGAATCTGGTGAAATCGATCTTGAATTGTTGTTGGACGAATTTATTTCGCGAAGCTCAAAACGGAGCTGCAGTCTTTGCAAAAAGTTAGTAAACAGTTAGTTGCATAATGTGTACAAAAAATGAAGTTGAATGGGCACAGTAATATAGAAGTTTTTGGAGATCTAGTATACCATTTTCCCTCCTCTTCCACACCCACCTTTTTAACCTTTCGAATTCAACACCTACCTTGGACCTGTTCCGCCGCCTCTGTCAGTGACAACTTTAATTCACGTTACTTCACTGAAATGTTACTTTTTTAGAGAACCATAATAGCATTTTTGTCTCACTTCGCCAGTTGTCACCATAAGTGACGTCCTTATTTTTCGCTGCCAAAATAGTTCGTTCACTCAACCAAACATAGTTTTTTTAATTTGTACCAATATTCGAGGTGGAAACGAAATGAGGCCAGTGGAAGCGTCAAACGGAATTTTCCCATTGCCAATGTTTAATAATTGTTTGGAAAACACTTTCGCCGATTCTTCATTTTTTTATGTGGAAGACTAGAGCTCAGGGAAAGCCCTTTGCACTGTCGACAATCTATTTTCTTCGTATAGAGTGCAATGTCGAACAGCAAGCTCTAGTCGATAGATAGTGAAAGGGAATAGAGAAGTAGGAAGGAACTGCCACAACCACCTAACCCCAACCATTTCTATCGCGACTCTGGCATCGGGCAATGAGAAACAACTCGCTGGAGTGTTATGCCTCCTGAAACGGGTTGAATCCCATCAACCAACCGATAGCATGCGCTTGGTGGAGCGGGGCAGTACTAGCGGAGGGCTATGACAGGAGGAATGTAAAGAGGGAAGAAAGAAGGTGGGAAAGGCGAAGGACCGTGGGGCTCTGCCGGGACTCGAACCCGGGACCTCTGGGATGATAGCCAGGCGCCTTACTCCCTAGACTACCGAGGCCCCCATTTTGTAACGCGACTCGCATATTCGTTATTAACTTTAGAGGTTTCACGTATCTCCACAAGTTCAATGACTTTAAACAAGCGTTTACTTGATCAGCAGCTGTTGATCTTGGAATGACCGGCAGCGTTTGTCGAAAATCGCTGGTCAGCAGAATCATCGTACCTCCAAAAACGTCCTGATTATTGCGCAAATCTTTCAATCGATCGAGTGCCTCCAATGCTCGTTTGTGCTCCATCGTACACTCATCCCCAATGATTAATTTGCAATTTTATTCGCTGATTTTTTGGCAATGTTGCACGTCGATTCATCTATCGTTTGCAAATTCAGTGGCAGTTTGAGGGCTGAATGGTCTGTTCGTCCTCCTTTTAACAATGTGGCAGCGATTCCCCATGATGCTACACCCAGCGCTATTTGACCTTCTTCGCGAATCGAAGCTAAAATCAATGAAATTAAGAACGTTTTGTCAGTTCCGCCAGGTACATCAAGGCAAAAATTAATCCTCCGTATCCGTCCTTGACTGCTATCATCAATGTATCATAGGCGGTTTTCTGCTGCTGATTCAAAAGTGGGACCTTCGTTCGAACTGATTGGTTCAAAGCATCTCGATCGTATTGCCGTTTTCGTTCAAATTCTCGATTGAATGCATCGTGCATAGGGCGATTCGGTCTGGCATTCTTAATTCGCTAAATATCTTGCCGGACATTATCAGGCACATATCCTCTATAGCAGTGTTTCCCAAGCTTTTGACATCTGTGTACCCCTTCTGTAATTTTCGTAACGCTGAGTACCCCTGGCTAAAAAAAATGAGTGTACTGAGTGTACACTTTAGAAGTAAACTTTTTTGCCCAATAACTGCGGGTTTTAAAAAAATACCAACCAGCGATTAATATGCAATAGAACTAGTCGAAGGTCTGTGGGATAGATAGTTCGCTTTCAGAAAAGCCAGGTCAACGACCGATGCTGGAAGTATTGTGGCGAGCCTGCCGAGGGGCTTGATACAAGTAAAATTTTAAAATATCAATATTTATGAATTCCTATTTGCATTGAAACCTGAAAACCATACAATGGGTTTATGATAACTGTAATATATAATAAATATTTTCAATTGAATTATTGAAATCGTTAAACTAAACTTTTCATGCAGAGAATGTAGTAAAAGACGTCGTGTCTGAAGAAAATTTAATATTGAAATCGCCACTCAAAATCATGGGAATTACCTAGTAAAGCTGAACCTTCAGAAGTCTTCTTCTTCTTCTTGGATGGCGCTACAGTCCTTGCAGGACTCGGGCCTCTCGAAGTTTCCTCTTCCAGTCATCTCTACGTCTTGCTAGCTCTCTCCAATTTGTTATACGAAATTTCCGTATATCTGCTAGCACGTCATCTATCCACCTATTTCTTGGTCGTCCTACTCTTCTTCTTCCTGATGGTCTACCATTAAAAATCCTGGCTAGCATTCTATCTTCTGAAGCTCGTACAACGTGTCCGAGCCATCGCAGTCTATTCAGTCTTATGTATGTAGCTATATTAATTTCGTCATACATTTCTTGAAGTTCTTCGTTTGTCCTAATGCGCCATTCGTTCTGGTTAACCCTTACAGGACCAAATATTCTTCTTAAGATCTTCCTTTCGAAGATTTTAAGTTGATTTTCTGTTTGTTGGGTCAATGTCCAAGCCTCAGACCCATAGCATAAAACTGGGCGGATTAATGTTTTATATAGTCTGACCTTGCACTGTCTTGAAATTTCTTTGTTTTTTAGGACCGGGACTAGTGCGAAGTAGGTTTTATTTGCGGCTACGATGCGTCTATGGATGTCGTCCTTTATCTTATTTTCTGCAGTAAGCATTGTCCCTAAATAGATAAAGTTTTCTACAATTTCCACACTATGATCATCAAGGCTGATACTCAGGGCCACCCTAACCACAGGGCTAAATGGGCTGTAGCCCCGGGGCGCAAGCCATTTCGGGGCGGCAATTTTTGTTGGTCTTATATTTTTTTTGTTATTTTTAGTTATGTTATTTTTATTTAAAATCTTTTCATTACAGAAATAATCAAATAACACTTTCTAAGGATTGGTTATTCGTTATGAGAATTGGTTATGAAAATTTTAAAGATTCTTTGGATAGAATTCACGAATATAACTTTCAAAAGCCTGTAACAAAAGTTGAAGCTGAGGGGTTGTAAAGTGAGCTCAAATCACTGGAAACTGCTATTATGGTAGCATTTTGGGGCGAAATATAGAAATCATAGATAAAACTAATATATCGCTTCTATCACTTGTTGCTACTACAACAAGGCCCGCCACAATGGGGCGAATTACCCGAGCCCCTGGTCATAGGCCCCAAAAATGGATAGCAAGCCAAAAAGTGGACCTGGCTGCACTAAGTAACTTAAGGCCTATTCGGAAATCAAGAAGCGGCCGTTCTGAATGAACTAATTCTTACCACGGATTTTAAAAAGTATTAAGTATTTTTTTTAAAAGATTTTTTGTAATTTCAATCCCTTAAAGGGGCCCCAAACATATTTTAGCCCCAGGCCCCGAAAGGCTATGTGGCGGGCCTGACTGTAACTGAAAGTATTATTGAGTTGTTTTAATTTGTAATATTTTAAAAATTACTTTTAAAGCAGTAAAGGAAACATCCTTACAAAGTGCTGCTTAACTAACGTCAAATCAAGTTATTTTATTTTAAAATGTATTTACTATTTACTGCAAAATTTCGAAAGGTTTTTGAAAAAATGACAAGAGGGGTATTTTGTAGGCAATAACGTTTCGTATTGACAAATCAAAAAAATTTTCGAAAAAGTTTTTGGGCGATTTTTTGGCCAAAAAGTGGTTTTTGATAACTTTGACCTTGAATAACTTTAAAAGGGTTAATCGGGTCAACATTTTTGTATGAACAAAAGTTGTAGAGAATTTCAGTGTCAACATTTTGGGCCCACGCACGGGGTTGTGCGACCTATAGAAACTGAGATACAAGGAAAGCACGAAAAAAACGCAATATCTCCGACGGCCATGTTTTTTTTTGTGATTCCGAAATTATTTTCTTATGGCCTCGACACACGCACGCATTTATGACGAAAATTCAGCATTAATTAGGAATATGAACCTCATCAATTGGGAAAACCGATTAGGCAAATTTTGGTTTTGCTAGTACGACATCTCAAAAGAGGGCCATCTGTCGAACAATAGATCATGTTAAAGAGCCCGCTTTTAAGCGTTTTTCCAGAGTCAGCTGATTTTGATTTTAATTTTACTTGAAAATTAATAGAAAATTTTACTTGTCTCCATATAAAAAAATTAAATATTACTTGTTTCCCTTCCATTGGGGCAACAACGTACCATTTAATTTTTTTTTATTTTTCGTTCCCTGACATCTCACTACACCACACCACAATTGTCATAATATAATGAGGTATTTTAACGTGTGTCACCACGTAAGGGCGTTCGTCATAAATTAGGAATTGTCGTCATATTTTGATTGCCGTGGGTCCAGGCTATTAAAAAGTCCCAAGGAAGCTGTGGACCAATTTTCACCCATTTTGGAATTTTGTCTCCTTTCGTGCGTTTTTTGGCTACTTTCCCCGGACTATATGTAGTTTTTTTTTAATTTTGTATGAATTTTTGTTTTTATTTAGTGTAAATTGCCACCCCGCTCCCCTCAGACATCCCGTGTATTTTCTTACCGAGAGGGGCGCATTATTTTTAGTAGCCCACGGGCGACGAATATAATTAGGACGGCCCTGCTGATACTTCGCCCTAATCGTTGTCCTCGTTTTGATACCATCATATACTTTGTTTTTGTGTCATTTACTCGTAGATTGAACTTTGCTGAACTTTGGACAATTTTGGAAAAGGTTTCTTTTACATCTTGCGCTTTGCGTCCAATTATGACTATGTCATCTGCGAAGGCTAGTACCTGAATGCTCCTTGTGAAGATGCTATTTGCTCGATTAAGCTGTGTTTCCCTCATTATTGCTTCCAGAGCAATGTTAAAAAGTATTGGTGAGATCGCATCTCCTTGTCGCAGACCCGATTCTTGAGGGAAGTTGATCGAGTTGCATCCTCGTATTCTCAGAAGTCTATATGAGGAAATTGTCATGAATGAATTCCATTATATCGAGAACAGTTTATGCGGCGATACATTAATAACTACCAACAAAATCATTGCCCATTTTCTGCCATTTCACCAAAACGGTGATTTATCGTAACTTTTGTGGTAACTTAACAACGTCCGTGTGAGATGTTAATACATTAGCAGAGTCCTCATTATTTCGGTAGATCCCAACTCCGCCAGCTGCAATTTCAGGTCGCTTAAATTTAACAATTCAATTGAAATTCGGAATATCAACATTTTCTTCATGTTTCATCCAAGTTTTTCATAAAAGTAATACACTAATTTTTTTTTACAACTTCGTCATCTTGACAATTTAGCGAAAGTATTGGTAATCCTGATCTTTTCGAAACAAAATCTAAAATTTCAGAAGTGATCGAACATGGTTTAAAGATAGTCCGTTGAATTCATTTTGTAGGTACTTTATAGATTCTGCATCTCTTCTTCCATGATAAAATCTATTACTATCATCTTATAAACCTTCAATACTTGTCACTCTTGATAAAGGAACTTAAATTAGTACGTCATGCTGAAACGATGAAAGAATGGTTTCGTTTTACATTTAAAAGTTTTATTAATATTAAAGCTTTAGTTGCTGTTCTTCTAGCGACTGGTACAGAATTTCGATTTATATTATGTTCAATCATAAAACTAGATAATTTTCTACGAAGTTTCACTCCTGTTTTTGTATTGTTTTCAAATTCAAACCAAATTGGGGAAGCCTCTCCATTTTCATCCTTAACAATGTGACACAATTTTCCAGCTGCACTATACATTCCCAAGTAAACTTATTAGAGTAAAGGAGCACCTAAAGGCGGCTACACACGTAACTGCATGCCTGACAAGCACGCGTGTTCAATCTTTTTGTGCAAGCGTGCTTGAGCGTGTGTATGAGATTTTTTGCGCAAGCATGATGATTGAACATCGGCTTGAAGATTGATCGAATTTTCATCTGCATGCTTGAACAAATCTCGCTTGAAAACAAAAGTGTGAGTGCGAGCGAGCGCGTCGTCACTTTCCGAACGAAATTATTTAAAGATAAACTGCGGCTATTCAAGCATGATTGCGTCGTGTGGAGGCTACAGAGAAGTTGTGCGAGAATGCGCAAAAAGATTAAACATGCGTGCTTGTCAAGCATGCAGTTACGTGTGTAGCCGCCTTAAAAAACTTTTACTTCAAGCAAGTAACGAAGTTTTTATATTATTATAAAGTCATCTGCTTGTTGCACCAGGCGCAGCCAAATTGTGGTACGCGTACCCCTCTAAACTCTTCAAAGTACCCCTGGGGGTACGCGTAGCACACTTTGGGAAACACTGCTCTATAGAAATCAACGCCTCGTTGTGGATCACCGCGTTAAATTCAAATTTAGGTTTCGCTGTTGTTCTAATCTACTCGATACAAAATATATATAATAATATACATGTTTTTTTATTTATATAGATTTAATGTTTTTGCTAAAACTTATTTTAATATTACAAATATATTTCTTTTAATGTTGTATGTTTTTGTTAATCCTAAAAATGACAACACGTGCCCCTTGTGCCCCTCCCAGAAAGAAATCCTGGATCCGCCCATGCCTGTAAGATATTTCTACTTTTAGAAAACTCAACCATAAATCCTAAAATACAATTGATCATATTCGCGCTAAAGACCTGAGCTTTATTTTTATTGCTTTTCCTCAAGTCCAGCTGAACTAGTTCTGGATTTCTGCTAATATCGTAACGCATTTTGTATTTGCAACCTCTGCAAATACCTGTGAAAAATACTGTTAAACAGTAGATAATTATCTCGAAGCAGTTTCATCGGCACAACACATTTAGCAAGAATCTAGCCACTTCTTACCAGTTCTACCTCCATGCAAATATTTTTAATCGGTTCTATGTGTTTGTACTATAAGCCAACGACACCAACTTCTACTATAAGTTAACAGATCCCAGGTGAATCGTTTAATCAAGCCAAATGCCAAAAAATAGCGACATTTTACTACAATTAAGCTCACAGACCATACTAAGATGCCCTGGAATTTCACGGTTCAACTAAATTGTGTCTGTCCGACGTGCCTTCCGCGATGAACTGAAATTCGAGTCAACAGGACAGGATGCAAACCATAATTAAGGTGTGTGCAAAAGTACACAGGTAAACAAATGGAGTCAAGCTTCAACCATCGATTTCCTGATCTTCACAAAAAATATATCAACCTTGAACTACATTTCAATCACCTACCGTTAGCTAGCGCACCCAACTACAAACTTTTTTGTCACCTTGTTCTTTTACAGTGCTACCGGTGAAAAGGTATACGCAAATTTTATACTAGTGAGAAATGTCTACCTGTATTATTACTAAGTACGTGTGTAAGCTGATCGTTGATCAAGTTTTCAGACGCGTTGGTTGAATTACACTTGATCGAAGTTCCATGAATTCAGTGCTTCTGTTATTTTTGCGGTCTACGTGAAATGCAAGAAGATGCAGGTAAGAAGAGGTAAAAATTGAAGGTGGATGGACGATTTTTCGAAATGACGTTTCACGTTTTTTCTCTTCTTTTCATAAATTCTGGAATTACGCAACGAGCCGCTTGGAATCAAGAACTTGAGTCAAGTAATTCTTTCGTTTTTTTAACGGAGCATTGAAGGCGGCCAGCGCGGTTAGTGAACTTTGTTTGTGCTTTGAATTTTGTCTTTCGAGAGACAACTTTGTTCTTAGATGTAGGAAACTGGGTTAAATTTATCCAAAACTGGTTCTCGTTACTCTGGCATCTTCTCCGTCTGGTGTAGGTAGCCCTCTACCATTTTACTTTAGTGGATGTACGTACGGAGATGTACGCCGACTCATATACATATTTCAAAAATTGCAGGTGTGGCAATCTATAGATAAAACTGAATTTTGTTGTCATCCTATTAAATTTGGTAAAATAGAAAGCAACTTTTACTGAAGTTGACATTTTTACTTACTTATACATCCAAATCCAAACGCTTAGGTTATGCAATGGTTAAGCCGTGTTTTTTATGTGACAGAATTAAGCTTAGGCATCACCTTTTGTACTACCAGCCCATCATGTCGTGCAAGTAATCGATAATGTACAGTAGTAACCTTAATTCGAAAGATAGATAGAGAATACAGTAGGTTAAAAGGAGTCTGGAGGGACCTGGATGAGATGGGGACAAATCCTACGTTTGAGCTTTTGGATGTTGTGCAAGTTTGGAATTACTGACTATGGAAGGTTGTTCGAAAAGAATGGCTGTAAGCTGTAAGAGCGAGCCGAGCTTACTAGTTTTTTGTTGCGAGAGAAGTGGTGCTGAGGAGGCAGGATATTTTTAATAACGGTATTACAGTCGCCATCGTAATATCGGCAATATTTTGCTAGGACTACTTCATACCTACGGTAACTCAATGTTTCTATAGGGGAATAAGTAGGTAGTGCTGTCTCCGATAGTTTAAGGGGGCGGTTTTGCACCTTGTCCAGCCAGGTAAGGCAATTTCAAGCTCAGGTCCAAATGAAGGCGTTGTATTCACGGCAGGGTCGAATGAAGAACGATTTGTAGGATGTAAATGGTCATTCAATCGCAGATTCTTAGCTAGTGTCACGACAACATAAGAGTAAAGCTTAATTTACATATCCGACGTTTTTCTGCCGCGCCGCTCTTTTTTAAGATTTCAGCCAATCAGAAATAATTTCGGTCACGTCATATTGTTTTTTATTGGCTGAAATCTTAAAAAAGAGCGGCGCGGCAGAAAAACGTCAGATATGAAATTGGAAGTCTGTAGCTGAATAAGTCATTTGCTGGCGCAACGTGCATTATTGACTTGGCCCCATAGAAATATAAACTAAACACGGAATGGCTGTAAGCCAGATTAAGCGTACCACAATTCCTGATGTGTTTGAGTTCACTCGGTAGTAGTGGTAAGGCAGTGCAGGCCAAAATATGCAGAAATAATCAGAGGGACGTTTTAAAAACGGAGCGATTAAAATTCCTGGCACAAAATCTATGCCCCGGATATTGACTTGGCACACCACCATTCACTCAAGAAGCTACCCCAGACAGTTCGGCAATTTGTGTCCCACTTGTGAACATTATTGCTGTCCTTTTAAACAAGCTACATTTAGTGTGGTCGCTCACGTACAGGGTTTTTACACGACACAGCCGTTCCATGTTAGTTTATATTTCTATGCTTGGCCCACAGTTTGACTTGCGAGATCTGGGTTCGGCAATTGGTGTGGGGTTGGTAAAGAATCGCATCGCGAAACAGATCGCCAAGGAATACCGAAAGCACCGCGTGTAGGCAGACTAAGGTGGTATGTTTCTTATGTTTCCAAGTGCCGGACTCATAGGCTGCATTCGATAGTATAGCCAACTGCGCAGAATTGGCAGCACACTAAAAGAGTTTTGGAACATTGAAAGTGGAACTTTATCAGGAATAAATTTTGTTATATGAGGCGGGTAATGATACAGCAAAAAATGCCTTCGAACCACGAATCGAATTGGAATATGGAATGTAAGGACGCTGCTTTCTGATGGGCGGCTGGATGACGGCCTCAATGAGATGAACCGATATAATATCAAGATCTGAGGACCCAACCAGATGGCACCATGCGGGGGAGCATATCTGCATAAACGGTGAGTCCTTCTTATATTCTGACAGGAACCAAACCGAAAACCGTAGGAGGGTCGTTGACGTAATACTCATCAAGAATGCCAGGTCCAGCCTCATTAGCTGGACACCAGTCTCTGAGAGGATTATTACTGTGCGTCTGCGTACCAGAGTAGGAAGTAAATACTACGGTAGGCCAATGCTCCTGCTGAAGACGTAGACAATGATATCAAAGACGAGTTTTTCATGCGACTGAATTAGGTTTTTCGCTTTATTCCAAGGAGAAACACCATTATTTGGATGGGTGACTTAACCGCACAGATCGACCCTAGCAATACCAGCAATGAACACACAATTGGAAATCAAGGCATAAGTCAACCTACTAACAGCAATGGTGAGCTTTTCGTTGACTTCTGTAGTTCCCACCAACTCGTGGTAAAGCTACTGGAAAAGATGGCATTCCGCCAGAACTGTTGAAAGCCGACTCAAGGCTCATAGCAGACGCGCTACATCCAATCCTAGAAATTCCATGAAACATCATAGTCAAAATACTAAAAAATGGGACTTAACAATGGCCTCGATTCCCGAAACCGACGGCGCGAACGTGATTGCGAATTTGTAACTTTGCGACTCCCGAATTCGCCATCGCGGATTGAAGCGAATTGGATTCCTGAAAAAATTCGGAGTGAATACTCACGCGATTATGCAATTCGCGATGTCGGATTTGCTTGGGCAAATTGGACGTTTCAAATTCGCTGGAAAATTGTTGCGAATCACACTTGTGAAAATCCTAATTGGACGTCCGGTCGCACTAGAGGCAGCCCCCCACCTAACTTTTACTGAATAATAGTATAGCAAAGACAGCAGAAAATGTTTTATTCGATTTCCATAAAGCCATCGCCAATACTTAAATATACCTTCTGCTTTTTAGAACCCTCTTCAACAACATAATTAGGCCCAATTAGACAATTCTTGATTGTAGATCCTTTATTTGCAACAGCACAAAGTACAAATTATTAATTCTATGTTACACCTAAAAAGAATTTCGGTATTGAACATTTAAAAAAAAACAATAAGAAAAATAAAAATTTAGTTCTTTACTTTCTGATTAAAGCCCACAGACGATAAACACAACTTTAACACTCCAGCACCAATTTTGTCCTTAAAGCGCTTCTCTGGTTTTGTTTCTGGATGAATCCCAATTAAATCCCTTTCAGATTTATGTTTAGTTTTTTGGACAATTACACTGCCATCGAATTCACCGGGTAAAAGAAGAGCAGCCACCGAAGCACCATATTTCTAATTTCCTTTTTAAATATCTAACGAAACTTCAAATACCGACTTTGACATTTCCCATTTGTCAAAGAATCAGCTGATTAATTTCGGAGTTTTTAAATTCGCAGTTTAATATGGCAATGCTCTCGGCGGATATAAGAATCGCTAAACAACTGTGAAGGGAGACTCAATCGCGACGGGAGTGTCCACGCCGCCGGTTTCGGGAATCTAGGCCAATATGGGACAATTGAAGAGGCATCTGTCTTTTATGTACTGTAGGTAAAGTCTTGCCCACATTTTATTATGTAGGATAAGAGAGGCAGTAGACCGAACTCCCAGAAGGCAGCAGGCTGAATTCAGAAAGATCATACTAACACTTTGGTAATCATAGTGGAGCAGTTTACTGAATTACGATCCCCATTTACCTTGCTCTCATAGACTATGAGAAAGCGTTCGACTCGGTTAATGGGACCTTTAGGAACTACGGCACCGTGAACTGCCTGATAAAATAATAGAATTGATAAAAGCTCTACACAACAACTCTAAACGCAGAGTTCTCCACAATGGAAAATTATCCGACAGCTTTTTAGTAAGGTCAGGAGTACGAAAAGGATGCCTACTTTCGCCATTACTCTTTCTTGTAGTAATAAACGAAATCCTTGTCAGCGGTCTAGATATTAAAATAGGTGGCATACAATGAGGATTGGTAGACCATCTTAAGAATCTGTACTAAGCAGATGATATCTGCCCAGAGGCATCAGGACCTCAAAAATTTGTTCAACAATTTGGCAACAGAAAGTAGCTCGTCAGGCTTAAGGCTAAATCCGATTAAAACTAAAGAAATGCGGCAAATGCAAATACCATTGAACGCACAGCGCTGAATAACCGTGACGTGGAATTGGTAGATAAATTCTGTTACCTCGATAAAATTATTATCGAAAATTTTTAAAAACCTACTTCAAAAAGAAAACCAATACCGTGATGCACAAAAAAGGATGAAATAATTGTTGGTAGTTCTTTACAATACTAATCCAATCAGAATGGATCTAGAAAGAAGAATCACTTTTGAAGACGGTGCCAGGTTGACTTTCATTGCTTCTTCGAAAATTGTTTTCATTTTTTTGTTAACCTTATGCACTTAATACATCGCCCCGAAAACAGGTGTTAGCACCGTCTTCAAAAGTGATTCTTCTTTCTAGATCGATTCTGATTGGATTAATGTTGTAAACAATTACAAAAATATTTTTTCAAAAGTGATTCTTCTTTCTAAATCCATTCTGATTGGATTAGTATTGTAAAGAACAACCAACAATTATTTCATCCGTTTTTGTGCATCGCGGCATTGGTTTTTTTTAAGTAGGTTTTTAAAAATTTATTTTATTTCGTACTTTTTAGTCCGTTCATTTTTTTTCGGGGCCAATTTAAAAAAAATTATTTATTACGATAAGTATAACACGCCGTCGTCGAAAGGATCGAGGCAGTAGCTAAATAGTTTTTGCAATAATGTATTTGCGTACTTTCGGAATTATTTAATAAAAAAAACTTATTTAGTATGAGTATGAAACAAAATTCCCCGAATGAAATTAAAAAACAAAATTTAATCAAATTTATTGTGAGAATATAAAGTCGATTGAAAAAAAAATGCAACAGCCCGGAGAATCGAACTCGGAACCCTTGGACGAGAGGCAATTATTTACTCTCTGTGCTACGAGAGTATGTTGCTGTATACTGGCTAAATATGTACATAAGTCATATCGGAAATTCGGCTAAATAGTTCTCCAATTCAAAGGATTAATTCTCTTACAGTCTGCAATAGTAAGCGTGCAATTTCTCACAGAAGGGTTTTAAGTTTCCGATGTGCAGCTAGAGGCCTGTTGAGTCGCTTCGTTTCCAGGAACGTTCTTCACATACTTGGTTGATGAGGGGAGAAGTGGGGTGGTACCTCTCATCATGCCCACTTCTCCCTTTATCCACAAAGTTCGGGTAAATTCGTAAATTCATCACTGCCGCATCACTGCAGAATTCAGCCACAGCCTTCAATTGAAAGTCTGTGGCTGAATTCTGCAGTGATGCGGCAGTGATGAATTTACGAATTTACCCTTCGTGAGGCACGCTTCTTGGAGGGAATCGTCTAAACAGAACCATAAAAGTTTCCACGGAAGCCTGAAACTCTACTTTTTCCACCTCCGCACGCCTCTCTTCACAAAAAAGCTGTTTCTTCTGCTCCGCGTATATTTAGGTCCATTTGTGCAGTAGTTAATCTGCTAACAAATAGTGCACGCATGCGTGAGTGAAAAAAAAATAACGATATAATTTTTCAAGTTGGTGAAAAAGTGAAATCCTAAAAATTCATTTTTTTTGGGGGAATTTAAAAAAATAAATCATAAATTCGGTTCAATAGTTCTCCAATTCAAAGGATAATACTCATACAGCGTACATGAGTATGCATGGAATTTCTCACCGAAGAGTATGTAATAATTCTTTACAAGATTAATCCAATCAGAATGAATTTAGAAGAGAAAAAAAGAAAAAAAGTCGAACTGTCCGATCCGGGGTTTGAACCCGCGATAATTAGTTCGGTAGACTTTTACGTAGACGCTACGCCAAGTCCCTCTTAAGTATTTGGTGACAATAAAGAATTTTCTGATACCTTTGAAATAATTCTATCTGTTCAAGGTGTACTATTTTTACCAGTTTTTTAAGCCTACCTTCGAACTCCATTTTCGGAATTTAAAAAAAATTGCATGGGACCACCTTGGGAAACTACCCTCTCAAGCAAAAAAAGAAAAAAGCAAAAAAGTTATTGTGTTACAAAGTTATGCGTGAACAGGACCAAAAAAAACATACCTACGCGTCGAATTGATAACCTCCTCTTTTTTGAAGTCGGTTAAAAATGACGACCAGAACCGGACATCAGTTTCAGAATAAATAAAGCAAGAAGCGAATGTGCATCCTGTGTCGGATATGCAGATCGATGGAGATCTCAGCTAACACCAAATGGCGGCTGCTGTTCAACCCCAATGTTAAGGCAGTTATTTTGTATGGTTGCTAAAAATTAAAAGGACGCAATTCATCACAAGTGGTCTTCAAGTTTGCAAGTTCTGAAGATCTCTGGCGCCGTGCCGGCCAAGAAAGGTTAGACACCGAAATCGGGCCTTATTCTCTATTACAGTATTTTAAAAATTTCTAACAAAACTGCCGAAATCGTATTCTCTATTACTACGGCCCCTGTGCTGAAAGTCGAGTCGTGTTTCGTGACGAGTCGTTTGAGTTGAATAAAGTGACGTTTCAGTCGGAATATTATCTTCAGCACAGGGGCCTAGAATGGAAATGCTAAGTTGAGTTTAGGCTGCCTGTACTGAAAGCCGTGATTCGACTGAAACGTCACTTTCTTCAACTCAAACGACTTGTCACGAAAAACGACTCGACTTTCAGCACAGGGGCCGTAGTGACGACTCGACTCTCAGCACAGGGGGCAAAACTGTCTAAATTCTACTCGAAACTATAACAATATTCTGTTGATTTTTACTCGATTTTGTTTTCTTTCGGGGACATTTCTACTAGAGGAACAATAATGTGATAAGGAATATGGAAACATTTTAGTTTCGAATAAAAAGCATTTTTTGTAGCTTTATTGGACAAGACCGTTAATTTTTTTAAAATTTATTATTTTAAATTTTTTTTCTCATACTGCAGATAGTTTATGAAACATGATTCCCTTTAGTAAAAAGAAACTCGCAAGCATTGCACTATTTAGAATGAGTTATAGTGGCATGTATGGGAAAAAATCCCATATCACCTCTTAAATAATATCAGAGAATGAAAAATGAAAGCGGATCTTCTTATATTTATTATTAACATCTATTTTTTGCGATATGAATAAAAAGAATGTTTTGTTTCGCAATTCTGTATAATTAACACAATAATATGCAGAAGAAGAAAAAACAAAAGACTTAAGCGAGAAACCTAGAAACCTAAAACTGCTATAATCAATGTGACCTTAATTACCTTAAGCTTAACGTACTTTTTTCCAGGTGCAAATTATCCACAATTTCACTGAATGGAGATACTGGACACTTTCAGGACGTGTAAATGCGAGTAAATCGCGCTTATCGTTTCGCCGTCTTAAAGATTATCCAAGAAAATATTGAAACTATACACGAAAAAACTTAAGCACTGAAATCCCCGAACAAAAAAACAAACGAACTATAGTCGAAATGTTTTTAACTTATATGTTTTTAAAAAACATAAAAAAATCGGTAAAAACACACCTGACACAAGTTGTCACAAGTTGTTTTTTTTTATTTAATTTTCTCTTTTCTTCTGAAAAGAAATTCGCTGGGATTTTCTTTTGGTCAGCGTAAAACTTGAAATTTCTTGAGATGTCTTTCACTCACTCGTCGCTCTTATACGCTTGCATTTCTGCAACGGTTTGCATGAAAAGCGTTTCTAAAACACCTGAAGAATATACCTTGAACAACGAGAATCACTCGTCCGATCGCGTTAAAAGTCTCGAACTGAATGAACCGATGCAATGTGCTCCGCTACGAAGTCAGTCAGCCAGGGGAGCACCTTGACATTGGGTAGAAGAGTTGGAAGGTAGTGGAGCTGGAAATACTGGCCCCCGCCCGGTGGTGGTAGTTCCTCAAGTTCTTCGCGTTCGTCAGCAGCAAGCAGAAAAGCTCGACTCGACTCAACCTTAGTGCCAAGATGGGGGACCGTGAAAATCCAAGACAGGTAACAAGTTTCCTGTCTTGTGGCGCTTTTCGCGATGCGCCATTACGCATTCGTCGTCTAGGCATCTTGGGAAAATCTCGACCGTCAGCTTCTAGCCGCTTGAAATTGAAAGATCTAAAAAAAAAGTTTTTTTTGTGTTTAATAATTGCGCGATTTCGTTAATCTTTTCAAACATGACTAATTTGCGACTTTCTTTTTAAAAGCGGCGCCCATTTCTTCGTCCACCGTCTTCAATACCTTTGGGGCTCCGTTGACGCAGTTCCGATCCTCAGGCTCTTATCGCGTGGGAAAAATGCAAAATTGTAGGAATTTTTCATGTCTCTTTTTGTGACATTCATAATTTCGGAAAGCATCGCAATAATCACAATTGTTCTCAGGCACAAACGTCTATAATTATCGATAAGCTCTTTCTTACAAGGCGGCATTTCACTTGATTAGCGCTTTGTTTTTCACCTTTCCTTCGGCGAACGCTGTTTTTGTATAATTATCGGTTTGCTTCTCAAGTTTGAAAGTAGTTAAAAGAATCAATTGGAAAAAATCTGTGTGAATCAGGTGTGAAAGCAGCGAATTTTTGGCAATTAAAATACGAAAATTTGATTAAAGTTGCTTTAATAAATATTTTCGGTAAAGATACAAAAACGTGCGGAAACTGAACGAAGAAATTATTGCGGGATTATGAAAACTGAAAAGTAGTTCCGTGCAAGTCGCGTTTATGAAATTACTAAATTAGAATTTTTTTATTTAAATTGAAAGCGAAAGTGACAATTTGTTGAAATTTGTTTTAGCAAAGAAAATTTTGTACAAAAGAAAGGTATTAGCGACACTTTTTGCAAAGAGTTGTCCCCAAATTTTTATAGATTTTTTACTTTCTTTATTAGCCCAAAAAACTATCTTTAAACGGATGTGATGGACTTTTACAAATTATTAAAATGCAATCAAGAAATTTGTCATGAGGAGTTTTTTTCGGATATTGGAAGTTGCCTGTAAAAACTAAGTGAATCATCCCGCTATTCCGCAAAAGACATTTCACAGTAAATCAAAGAAATTGTGTCACTGAGTAAGTAGTGACATATATGTTATAAAATCTTTGGAACCAAAGTTTCGGATAATCAAGCTTCTTCATTAATTTGTTTATTGTGTGCGTTAATTTTTTTATATGCTAGGTAAGTTCAGGGAGCCAGGTTTGTGCCATGTATGTGTTCATCAGTAAGACCCAAACACGGAACTGGTCTTAGGGTACATCCTGCCCTGTACTGCTCTATGGACAGATGAGGGAAGGCCATCAAGCTGCTCTTGCCTGTCCATACAGCAGACCGAATACGATAATACCCGTTATCGCAAGATTTAAATAATCGTACTGAAGAGGTGAACTCCGCTACTAACGATGAACTCCGGATACCAGGCGACCTTCAGTTTAAATTAGCCTTCCATGGTAATGCGGAGCTCTGCTATGAGTGACCGTCCTTTCTCGTGATATTAATATTGATACACAGCCCCCCAACGGCACCTACAAGACCTGTTGGATATCTCTGAGCACATGCAGCAAAGTGCCGGACTTGGCCCCGTGAAGGGGGGCCTTATCATGGTTGGTTCTCTTGGTAGTTCTCATTTTTCGTACCCTAATTGGCGAATGCAGCGACATGACAGTTTTCGACAAAACCTTATCATAGTTGTCGCTGGACAGTTTTTGGACATTACTGATAATTAAAAAAATTATAAAATTTCAATCTATTTAAAAAATATTTATAAATAAAAATTATATATAATAAAAAAACACCTTTTCTCAAACTACATTTTTGTTAGCGTTGTCACGAACCAAACCCAAGCGCCTGAAATAGTCACTTGACAGTCGTGAAAAACGCAGCTTTGTCTCTTAAAACGCCAACTGCGATACGCCTGAAGGCGTTTTACCCGACAAATGTCAGTTTTTTCGAGAACTATGATTCCGTTTTACAGTCGCCGCGCCATTTCTTATTTCAAGCGCCAACCATGATCAGGCCCGGGAATTTTCGTGGTCCCCCTTCAATGAGGGTAGTCTGAGCCCGCAAGTCTCGGTAAAGTTTGCAGATATCACTTCTTCATTGGAAAAAGATCTCCTTAGAGGCTCACCTGCAGAAGCGTGGTCCCCGAGAAGGCGAGGGATGCCGATCTTCGTAATAAGAAGAGGGTTCGATCTTCTGGATCTCCTGCAAACGAGGGTAAAGACTGCAGTTATCAGGTTCGAAGAGCCAATTCGAAAAGTGAAGCCTACAACGGCTCCAAAGCGAAATGGCAGAAAGTGTTACCGAGCCCATACACAGTCAAATTTGTTTGCAAGCCTGTTTGCAATATTGTTTGAATGTTTCGACTACACACTCTCAAACAAATAGTCAAATAGAATTTCAAACATCATTTCATATGTTTAGCGTGTCGTAGCCGTATATCGTATATTTATTAATCACGAAGATTTTCGAAAAAAATGTGTAGCAAACAAAAGGTGTTGTGTTTAATGATTATATCTGAATTGTGTAGTGAGGATGAAGAGGATTTAAAACCTAGAAAACAAAGAAAGTGGGTCAAAAATTGGCTTTTGGAGAAAAAAAAGTTTTCAAATGAAAAACTTTTGATACATTTGAGAACAAATGAGCCGATTTATAAAAATTATTTCCGAATGACCTCTGCTACTTTCGACGAACTCCTCCGCAAAGTTAAACCTTTCATAAGCCGAAATGACTCTCTGATGAGAGATGCAATAACCGCAGAAACAAGGTTAAATATTACTCTCAGATATCTAGCGAAGGGAAATGATTTTGAAGATTTAAAATTTTTCTATGTCGTGTCTCCACAAGCCATAGGCAAAATTGTAATTGAAACATGTGACGCAATTATTCACGTTTTGAAAGACTGCATTAAGGTATTGAAATTGTTCTTTGTCACGTTTTAGTTTGGGAATACTAAGTTTTAATGATATTTTAGCTACCTAAAACCCCTGATGAACTGCATCGGAGCTATCGATGGAAAGCATGTAGAAATAAAAAACCACCACATTCGGGATCTTTTTACTTTAATTATAAAAAGGCATTCAGTATTGTTCTAATGGCAGTCGTGAATGCTAATATCCAGTTTTTAATGGTCGATGTTGGTCAGAATAGTAGGGTGTCAGATGGAGGTGTTTTTTCCAACACTATATTCGCCAGATTGTTAGGGGAAGGACTTCTTCAAATTCCTGAGTCCAATGTAGTGATACCTGGAGGAGAAAGTTTACCATTTATTTTCGTAGCTGACGATGCCTTTCCATTAAAAGAAAATATCTTGAAGCCATATACAGGGATTCATTTAAGCACACAGCAAGAAAATTTTAATCGAAAACTCAGTTCAGCTCGTGTTTAAGTTGAAAATGTCTTTGGAATATTGGTAAATCGTAGATTCTGTCAAAGCCTATAAATTTATGTCCAGAAAAGGCAACAAAGATAGTTTTAACTTGCTGCTATTTACATAATTTTTTAAGAAAATTAGGTTCACCAGATACAACAAATTTCACAAGGAATAATGGAGAATCGCAGGATTCACAAATGATGTCATTTGAACCAACAACTTCTAGAAATTCTACCAATGTAGCAAAAAAACAAGAGATTCTTTTTGTAATACAATTAATTTAATGGCAATTACATAACTAATTATTACTAGAAAATCTCTCATTTATGCTTTCATATGTTTTCTCTGCTTCTTGTATTTCCTGCTGAGATGGAAATTGTTTGGTTCTGGGTGTGAAAGCAGGTAATTGAACAATCTGAAAGGACTTTGGTTGTATGACAGGTACTGGAGAAGAAGATGCATATGAATAGGGTGTTGAAGTCCCAGAGCTTGCAATTGAAGGTGAGTTTGAAGACGCCGTGGACACAGTGTTCAATGTTAATTGATTCAACTGTCCCAGTAGAAGGATGTCTTCTATAGCCTTTCTAGCATAGATCTGTTGTGTTTCAGATAATTTCCGAAATAAACATGCCCAGTACTCAGAAAACGTCGCAGCATCATCCTTTGATTCCTTCTGAGAGTTTTCCAAATGTTCAACTACTCTTTTCAAAAAAAACCTCTTTTTCAGTTAAACCCGGCTTGGTTCTTTTTGCTTTTGGTGGTAATTCTGGTAGTTCCGCATCATTCTATAATGACAACATAAAATTGACAATTCTGTTCATTTTTTTTCATATTCGCATTATTTTGCAAGAACATATTTTGAACTTACCTCAAAATCAATTGTAGAAGTCCCAGGCGTTTGCACTTGATCTTTAAGGAATTCTAAATGCGAAATATACCAAATTGATGGAGTATAAATATTATCTTCTCCTGCTCCAGATCTTATCGAATCATTAATTTTTTTTAATTCCCGCCTGTAGGTAGTTCTAATACTATTAATTTTTGGTTTTAATTTGTCAATAGTAGCATCCGAATCAATATGTTTGTATTCTGCTAATAATGTTCCCCACGCTTTATTTTTTTTTGCTTTATTTTTGTACTCGTCGCTTTTTATTTTCCACAATTCCGTTAAACCACGGAATACTTCGAAAAAATCACGCCACAATTCATTATTTGGGATAGCCATAGCTATATAATAAATTTCATTGCATTTATAATAAAATTCAAATTTAATAAATAAGAAAATTCAATAAAAATACATACCAAATCTTTTATTTAATCCTGACAAGTGAGAAAACTATTTAAAAACGATGCGTACACGTTAACGGAAATTTGCATCTAACTGATAAATTTGAGGAAATGTTTGCAAACGGTAGCATACACGAAGAAATTCCACATCACACATCACTAGTCACGCCCCCAAAAAAACAAAAAAATTTGATTTTCTTCAAACTATTTGTCAAACGCGAAAATTTGTTTGCAAACAAGCCTACACATGTTCAAATTTCACTTGTTTGCAAACAGGTTTTCAAATAAATTTGACTGTGTATGGCTTGCTTTAGAATGGGTGTCCTTGCGAATGATTATCCGGAGACTCTCCTGACCACGGAACAACTCGTTGCCGTGCAACAAAGCCTCCTAGTGGTCACTGCGCGTCCGAGATGGCAAGCCATCACCTGCTGAGAGGTGTTAAGGCCCGTCCTCACTACGCGGACTTAGAATCCACGCGCTTTTGGTCGTACGGCCAGCCAAAAGCGCGCGTGATCTTTTAATTTTCTGAGTCATGAGTGAGAAAAAATCAATTCTCATTTGAAACGGCGTACGCGCTTTTGAAAAGCTCATAGTGTGTGGACGCACAATGTACCTTTTTAACCACAGCCTTTTGTCCGCGTTGTTTGGCCGCACGGCCTTTACCATGGACAAAGTCGTAAAAAAGTCGTAAAAAAGTCATAAAACTCTATATGAAAAAAAAAGGCAAAAGCGCGTACGACCCAAGACCGCGTAGTGTGGCCACACCATAATGGGCTGCCTTAAGCCTTGGGAAGAGGCAGGCCTCGTCAATGTAAAAAGAACAAGCTGCCGGTATTGAATAGAAATATAGAAAGTACGTAGTCCACTTTTTTGAATTGAGAGTTTTATTGTAATTTTAAATTAAGAAATTTAATTATTAATTATAATTGTAAATTAGCTTTTCTCGCTTTCTTTGCTGCAAAATTTCTTATAACAGTATCAAAATCCTACCGACTACCTCACGTTTCTCCGGAAGCAAGAATAAGTTTGACAAAAATGTCGACAATATCTTTTATGGGGAAATGAATCCTTATCAAGTCAGGATTCCAACAAAACAAACCCGAAAATCAAATTTGATCATTTAATCAAATGACGATTAATTACTTCAAATGACGATTAGTTACTTTATTGTTTTATGTATTACAAACAAAATTAAAACATATACAGGTATTTGGCACATGAATCGAAATGTTTTGGTAGGTTAGGGAGTCATTTGCTTGTTTTCACCGGTAGACGCTATGTCTTAAGGGCCGCGGTAGTTGACATGTGATTTTTTTCTTTTTTTTTGTTTATAAAATTACAAAATGGCACCTTCAAATCGTCACAACTTTTTTGTTTGTAGTTGTAATAGCACGAAATTACTTTTGTTGTGTTCTTCAATGAACTCTTACTCTAAATCAATCAATACTTGATCCAACTGATATTAAGAAAAAGAGTTATACCATTTCAATTTCGTAAAAATGTTTAAATGTTTGAAAAGTTTCAAATTCTAAATTCATTTAAAAAAAAGTACAATTTAATTTGAACTTACCTTTTTTTTAAAAAAATGTCCTTAGTTTATCCCCTTTCCAACGGTGTGCTCCATGATAAAAAAATATTAATAATATGGTCAAAATACGAGATATTAGTTTGCTAGTAAGGAACACGCCAACTAACAATTAAACTGGGACACAAACAGGTTGCGCGCTAAAAGGCAACAGGTAGACAGTATATCTATGTCTTTCTTACGCATGTAAAGTAAATCGTTTGGTAAATCTTGGTTTTGTGAAATTTGTTTTAAACTATTTCTTTTTTGTTGTGTTTCCTTTTGCTGTTGTTGTTACAATGCCAAACTTTAGTAACGAAGGATTCTGGTGTATGGCATCGCTAATACCAGTGCGCTTCAGCGTTCATTTACCAGGAACGATATTCTCATCGACGCGTAGCTAATTTTCCGTATGCATGCTGAAAGGAAGAAATAGTGAGGTATAAGTCAATCATGTGTTATACGAAAAAATTATCGCCAATAATCCTTTACCATTTTGTGCCCCGCGTCTACCTATGTTTGCGATGAAGATCACTTTGATCCTCTTCTAATTGTTGTTGATTAACAATTGTAATAATAATAATATCATTCATCTTCTGGGGCATAATTGGCATTATGTTATCCGTGCTTGATGATTTATACTGGTCGAAACTGTTCACCTGTTCATGACCGAAGGTACCTTTTCCATGGTGACCGTTTGGAAAATCGGCAGTAGCAATTGATTCAGTGGACCGGATAACGACGACTACAACTTACTGTCAGAATATTCACTCTCTAATAATATAACGACACCACAACAAATGATTTTTACGTCTGACCTCTTGTCTTCTAACATAAAAAAATGGTAACAAAAATTCGTTTACTACTTCGGTGCTACTACGAAATTGTCAAAGATACTCCGAAGCATTCAGTTAATGCATAACTTTAGGCGTATAATTATAACCGCCAACTTAAGGCTCTAGTTCACTTTTTTTAATAATATAATTCAAACTAAATAATTTAAAAGATCACGTTGTTATAAATATAATATTTATTTACATTAGTTAAATTTAACAATAAAACATTAAAAACTGTCAATTATTTAATAAACCTAGTTAAAATTTAAAATAGGGGATTTAATTTTTTATATTCTTATTCTGTTTGGTTTTTTACTAATAAAACGATCAATTTTTAAATAAATTTGATCAATTTTTTGACAAAAAACTTTTTGATATAAGGAAAATCTTAAAAGTTTATAAATATTTCCCTTTGTTTGAATAAAAAGAACAACACAAAATTTGGCATTTGATTTTGGAGGATTTTGTTACCGTTTTATTGTGTGCATAAAATAAATTAAAATGTTTAAAAACCCAAAGGAAATTAAATTTAAGATTATATAACGGAAATCGGAAAATAAAATTAAAAAAATAAAAATATTTCTGTATTATTTATAAATATTGAATTGTCTACCCCGAGATAGAGGAACAATACGTTTTATTTTATTTTCCAATGCTTATTAGCTCTAATAATTTTCAAGAAAATTGTTGATATGTTAAAATTTTAAAATGAACCCATTGCGCATTTCAAGGTTTGACAAAATATGCTAAGCGTCTAAATGTAGTCTAAAAGGCAATTCAATGGCAAACTTAACAACCTGAAAGTTACATATTGTATATGAGGCATTCTTTTACAAATCGAACACTTTTATTAATTAACATTTTTGATTTGCAATGAAACAAATTAATTACGACTGAAAAATGCACTCCGCGACAGTAAATACGCAATATTAGCTCCAGTAAATATGCAATATTACAAATGAGATTCTTACAATAAAAGAGTTAATTCAGTTTGTAAGTTTGTGATCTTCTTAAACTAATGCATTTTTGCAATATTCATATCTACACATGGAGTCTTACACTTTCAATAGCACAGCCTTTACTGAAGGGGTAATTCGAAAAATGTTACAGAGATATCAAGAAGCAGCAAGAATATCCATCTTTCAGCTTACAAAGACGAAGATTAATCCCAAATCGTCGTGGCGACCCTAAGATCTCCGATGTGACACTTTTATCGAAATACATATTTTTAATTGAATGTCAATTTCATGATGTCCTCCATCAATTGCAAAAACTCCCTTATTGATATAACAATAACTTCAAGTGCAGTTTTGCAGTTATAAAAAATAATCCTATGTGGGTGGTCCTAAAAAGTTGGCAATTTGAAATCTCTTATGTGAAAGTGATAATTACTGCCATTTGAATGAAAAAGCAAAAAATATCTTATGTCCCCATGGAATTTTCAAGCTTTCATGTAACGAAATAATGTAAAGATATGGCTTGATGTACTACCTAAGGTTGCTAGCCATAACGGTCGAGCTAGCTCTACAAAATATTACGTAGAATCGACTTTTAGGTGAGAGTTGCACATGTTTGGAGTGTTCAAGGAACGGTGTCAGAAAAATGATCACAAGTCTGGGGCCGTATTTGGTTTCTCGAGTCGATATCGACTTCTGTCGAAAAATGAAAATTGGCGTTTGGCAACACGATATCGGCAACGTTCTCGTCTCTTTACTTATCGATAAAGGCGTTGGACGTTTATTAAAAAGCTAAATTTATGCATACAATAAACTTTTAACAATTTCTATTTTAATTAAATATACGTGGATTGCTGCACTTGAAGTAATATCACACAATTTGATGGTTTTCTATGGCAGCGCTTATCTGTCGATTTGGTCGTAATGCCAAATATGAAACTCGGAGAAAATCGAGAAGCTTTTTTTGTCGAGTCGATCCATCGACTCGAGAAACCAAATACGGCCCCTGCATCTAGGAAAACTTTTCTCAAAGTTTTAAAGCAAGAAAATATTACAATAATAAAAGACTAAAGCACGCGATGCAAAAAAGAGCGGTATCCAGCACTTCAACAAAAGTAGTGACTATCACAGTCGATGTTCAGAGTGTATTACTTGGCCCTCAATTGTTGGCCAGTGCAATGTACTATAAGTTAAAATTACAATGCCATAACTTTACAGTATACGATACTAGAACCAAATACGGAAATTTTTGGCATGAAGCCAATGGTAATATAACTGCAAATGAATTTACAAGTTCTGTTATATGTAGACTGCGTCCAAAACTTGCATCCAGAAACCGAACAAGTTATTGTAATTTCTGCTGGTTGTTGCAATCAAAATCGTACCCGAGTTTTATCAAGGCCACTCGGCGACTTATCGCAAAGAAATGGGGTTATCATCGAACAGCTATATCTGCAGAAGGGACATACTATGATGGAGGTTGACAGTGTTTATTTCACCATTGAACAGTATATCAAACCTCCTATAGACGCTCCTTGTGATTACATAGCCCGCATGCGGCAAGCTCGACGACAATAACCTTACAAGATAAAATCAGTTCATTACGATTTCTTCTTTAATTATGAAGACATAAATTCGAACTTTAAATAAGGCCCGGAAAAAAAGGAGCGATCCTGTAGTGGTGGATATCAGACACCTAAAATGTTCACCAGACGGATCCAGACTACATCCTTAATCTATCATATCCTTTTTCTATTTTCGAACTAAGCTTACTACTAGACATTGCACCATGACGTGAATGACATGACGGACTGGTAGTATAAAGGGTGACACCAAAGGTTAGACTTTCGCATAAAAAAAATACAAACTGATACATACCCATGAGTGGACTATTTTCCACAGCGTAGAACAACTCTAAAGGGCCAAATACACGAGCGCTCCATCCGATCAGGCCACGCCAAAACAACAACAATTTGTATGCACTCGAAATTTCTAGTCCATACAAATTGTTGTTGTTTTGGCGTGGCGTAGTTGCATGGAGCGCTCGTGTATTTGGCCCTTAAGGCAACCGATTCCTCCACCCCTAAGGCCATTTCTTGGGGACATTCCGCACGCTTCCTTGCCCAAAAAAACTCGTGCTCCCAGAACCATGGTCCCTCGTGTAGGAATGGCCTAAAGATCACACAAAGTAGATTTAAAGAGTATCCACACTTATCAGGGATGTGCCCGGTACGTTAGATTTTTACTCCGGCCCGGACACGGACATATTTGAACGATACATATAAAATGTACGCACCGATATTTTTTGAACCCCTGACAGAACACTGATATGTGTGGATAATCCTTTACTCGATCACACTTGTCCGTGACCGGGCACGGGCTCGTTCACACATGACAGAACCCGGCCCTGCGACGTCCCGGGCAATATTATTATCATAATTCAGGGTATATTGTTATCATAATTCATGGTATTGATTTGATTCGTTACAGGGCAGGGGATAGTCCTTATTATCTACTTTACCAAAATGTATAGGTCACAGCTGATTATTTTTTTGATTTGATTCTAAAGTGAAAGTTGAATGATATGAAATGAAAAGAAATATGAATTATTCACGTACTCGAATCGCTGCAATAACCCTGCTTTAGTTCCAATTAATTATAGAAACCATTATTTTTGTGATCTTTTATAATTTTCTAATAAATAACTTTGTAACAATGTATTAGTTCCAGTGCCATTTACTATATGTAACAAATAGCTACAATTAAAACCTCTATGTTCACGAAATTTGGAAAAAAAAATTCTACTAACTCCAAAGGTTTTCTTCATAACAGTAAATTCAATTGTTAGTATACAGATTAAAGCAAATCTATATATTTTTGTCAAAACTAGTTGTTTAAGGTACAAGTACACAAATAAAAGCATAAAAAAGGGCAAATTTTCAAAAATTGATTTCTCAGAACCCTTAATACATATTAATGTAAACTTTTTTTTAAAAAATTATTGTATTCTTAAATAAAACAAAACAAAAATTTTTTTTAGTTTTGTCTATTTATACCATTTCTAGATGGCGCCGAAGTCAAGGTCAAGGAAAAATTTATGTCTCCATGGCAGAGAGTAACCCTACGGATTGGCTCGGCCGATTTTGAAAAAACTTGTTTTATTTTGTTTATTAACATATTCCTTACATCTATTTACCAAAATATTTAAAAAAAAGGTCAGCAATTTTATTTTTTAGGGATAAGGATAGGGATTTTAAAATGGGGCCTTGTTTTTTAACCCTTTTATCCCTAAAAAATAAAATTGCTGACCTTTTTTTTAAATATTTTGGTAAATAGGTGTAAGGAATATGTTAATAAACAAAATAAAACAAGTTTTTTCAAAATCGGCCGAGCCAATCCGTAGGGTTACTCTCTGCCATGGAGACATAAATTTTTCCTTGACCTTGACTTCGGCGCCATCTAGAAATGGTACAAATAGTCGAAACTAAAAAAAATTTTTGTTTTGTTTTATTTAAGAATACAATAATTTTTTAAAAAAATATGTATTAAGGGTTCTGAGAAATCAATTTTTGAAAATTTGCCCTTTTTTATGCTTTTATTTGTGTACTAGTACCTTAAGTAATTTTTTCACAAAACAGTTTTTTTTCAGTTTTCCTAAAGTTTTACATTTTGCACATGGGAGATCTTAAGGTCGCAACGACGAAATGCAGAATGGAATGACATCTAGTCGAGCTACTGTGAATTCGGTTAGGAATTTTTAGTGTTAAAAAGTACATCAGAGGAAGATGGATGGAAACTGGAAGTAAGCTACGGAGCGGAAGGACGTCTGGAATAAGAAGCTGAAGGAAGACAAGGCTCGAATAAGGCTGTAGAACCATCGAAGACGAAAAATATCAGCCAAAGAAGTTAACGAAAAAATTAGGCGGACAAGAGAAGACTGCAAATGGCAACAGATATAGAGGAAGTGGCTTAAACCGGCGATATTAGTCAGCTGTTTCAAATACTTAAGAATATTAGTGGTAAGGTTAAACCAGGCATGAAGGCAATTGAGACAAAGAACGAAATTTATTAGCAGAAGAAGAGCCACAAATCCTGATAAGGGTGGAATTCTTTCGCACTGCACACGAAGCATTGAGAATTCAACAGTGCAGAATGGCAACCCCAATGTAATCAAAAAAACTTTTCGACCGCAAGTGACAATCTGGGGCCATATTTGGTTTCCCAAGTCGATGTCGATTTCTGTCGATAAGTAAAAATTTACATTTGACAATACTGTAAATTTGTATATCAAATTCGTTTTAATTTACATGCTATACCCTCATATACTGACAAGATCGATAAAATGCACATTAGAAAAGACGACCTCGCCGGTGAAAGTACAAAACTCAATCGCGGATGAATTTGACAGGGGTTAAAATAAGGGAACGGATTAGCTCTCATGCTATTCGACTTGACGCTAGAATGGATTATAAGAAGAACAAATATGGAAAGGAGTGGCACTGTCATTAACAAATCAATTCAACTATTAGGATATGCTGACGATGTGGACATTGTAGGACGACCGCTGCAAGTAGTACAACAATCATACAAAGAGCTGAAAATATCGTGTGAAGAAACAGGGCTACAAATAAATAAGGACAAAATCAAATCTATGATACAGTCTCGATCTAACAGAACAAGATGTCTATGAAATCTTCAAATCGAGAATCACAATATAGAGATAGTTGATAAATACATTTACCTAGCTAGGATCCATGATCACGGCAAAAATGAGGAACAACAGGGAATAGTTAGACGTCTCCTACAGGAAATAGAGCCTTTTGCCCAGGAAAAGATTCTGAAATCAAGATGTGTGCACAGGAAAACAATATTGTTGTTATATAACGGCTTCTATGCTGAAAGTCGTGTTTTCTGTCATGTAAAGTAAAGCTAATAAAGCGTTTGTAAGCTTCACTTCACATGACAGAAAATTCGACTTTCAGCATAAGGGCCAAAGTACTTATTAGACTCGGCTCTTTACAGAGGTTAAATGTGGGTGATACCGCAAGAAGCGGAAAACAAAATTAATATATTTGAGAGAAAAGTACTAAGATATATATTAGGTCCAGTTAACGAAAGTGGTAGATGGAGAAGTAGATACAATGATGAATTGTATTAAATATATAACGAACCTGCATTAGCCATCTACCAAAAAACTAGTATTTGGGGACATACCATGTGGGTTGACCGAGAGAAAAATGGAAGGACGCGGTAATAGCAGATGCAGGTGTAATCCTAGAAAATCGTAACTGGAAACAAGCCGCTAGAACTCGTACAAACTGGAGGAAATTTTTAGAGGAGGCTAAGGCTCGATATGGGAAAAGGAAATATTTTTTTTAATTGAGTACACTTAATTTTTAAGCTTTTTGATAACTTTTCTAAAACGAATTTCTTCTACACTACGTAAGTACCATGCCGAGACATTGTGATTCAAGTTGTAAACAAATAAACGAACGTATATTAGCAAAAGAATATGTGAAAACTGGTAAATACTCAGTGATAAATCCGCCAAAACCGAGATCAGTCATGTAATGGAGAGAACAAGTCGAAAACTATCTGTGAATGAATATGCCACGTTAAATAAAAATTCACAATATTTTATTTATTATTAAAAATGTGCCTAAATTACCATCACTTTATCAAATTTAACTTTTTTTTGTTTAAATAAAAGGAAAAAATAATTTAATAAACCGGTAACATGGCGGGAAGATAAGGAACGTTATTTAGAAAATTACAACAATTAAAATTATACATATAATTGCACGATCTGAGGTAGTAAATTCCCTCATCAACAACAATGCAAAGGAAAATCAAAAAAAAAATTAAAATTCTTAAATCTCCGTAAAGTAAAAATGGTTTTATAATTTAGTTAAAACAGAAAAAAAATATCATTCCCATATATTGTATAGTTCTATAATAATTAGTTATTATTTTAATATAAAATACTTTCTTGTTTGGACGACTTGGTTTTATCTTACATGAATACTAGTAATTGATTACAAATTTTTTTACTAAAACCTACTCGTATTTCTGCGTAAATTTTCTTGTTATTTCTTTTTTGGATATTATTTTTTTTCCATCTTTTTTATAACACTTTAAATTATTTTTTTTTATTATTGTTTATTGTAATATTTCATTAGTTTTTTTATATATATAATATATATGTAAATTTTAGTTAAAAATTACAATTAAAAAATAGTTTTTGAATTTTCTTTTTCTTTTATTTTAAATTCTTAACACTCCCATGCATAAAGAGCGTAAAATATTTTCCTAAAAAATTTCTACTTTAATTTTTCCAATTGATTTTTTTTTTAATTTTTTTATATGATATTCAAGTTCAAATGTTTTTTTTTAGTTTTAAAATTCTTATATAACGAAAAACTAAAATTGAAACTGAAAAAAGAAAAATAAATTAATGTAATTTTTAATTCAATTTTACTATCAAGCTCCAAAACAAATGGTTTGCTGAGGTAGTTTTTAAATTCTTCTCTTTATTTGAAAACCTGATAAAATTGTTGAAATAATATATTCAGTAATTATCGTGGTAGAAATAAAATAAAAAGTATAAATTACTACTCCAAAAATAAAACAATTATTTATACTTACCTTTTTCTACAAAAAGAAACACATAATAATAAATAAATTTAAATCTAATTGCAGTTCCATAGAAAAAATTTGACATAAGATCAAATCATATCAAGGATCAAATTGAGACTGTGATTTGTTAAAAGCAATGAACGAAACGAAACTCTACAGCACAATATATGCTGCTTTGTAACTTCTGCTATGTCGTTATTTCAGTAGCATCTAATCACTAACTAACGAAAATTGCACCCTTTAAAACACTTTTGCCTATTAGCAGACCCTATTATAGGGTAAAAGAAAAATGGGGAGAATATTTTCAAAACTTATTGAATCCGATCTCTATAGTAAACGAAGATCCATTTACGGAAACATTTGCAATTCCTCAAGATAATGTTCCAATAGAACCACCGACAGGGGATAAGATGCGTGAAGCTGTAAAAAGACAAAAAGCAACAAATCGCCCGGCGTCAAAGGAATCGCAGCTGAGTTGCTAAAGGAAGGAGGACTGCAACTCTTAAGAACCTTACACGAACTCGTATGCAACATCTAAGAGGAAGAAGTTATACCAAATGACTGGAAGAAAGCGATTATATGAAAGTACAAGAAAGGAGATAAATAAACCTTTAAAAACTACAGAGGCATTCCACTCCTCAGCATCAGTTACAAAACCTTCACAATTTTTGTGAAACAAAAATTAGAACCTATAACAGAAGGGCATGTAGGAGATTATCAAGGTTTTAGGAAAAACATGTCAACATTGGCCCCCTCAATGCTGGTCGTTCTGATCAAATGCGCAGCGAATAACTCACTACCGACAGTAAAGATTCAAAACGCAGTAACAAAAGGGTTTGAAGTACGACAGGATCGTAAACAAAGGCGTGGACTGGCCCCAATGCTTTTCAACTTTGCACTAGAATGAGTGATAACGAAAACTTCTGTCCAGAGAAGTGCGTCAATAGTAACACACTGTAAAATTACTTGGAAGGTCCTTTTTGGCAGCAAAAGAAGCATACTAAGAGGCCTTAAAAGACATAGCCCTGAACTTCCGCGAAGAAAAACAAAGGTGATGCAACATTTCAGAGGGGAAAGATTTAGAATTTAAAGAAATATAACTACCAACGAACACAACCTAGTAGTCGGTAAAACAGTCTACCTTGGCTCTTCTTCTTTGACGGCTCTTCAACTGGGATCCGATCCTGGCCTCTCGCAACTGTTCTCTCCACCTGTCCCGATTCTGAGCCGATGTCATCCACTTTGACATCCCTAAGCTCTGGACGTCCTAGTCTACGCCATCCTTCCAATGGAGCTTGAGTGTCCCTCTATATCGACCCCATAGATCTTACTGTAGAGGTAAAATCTACCTTGGGTCTACAATTGCTTTAAGAAACGAAGAAAAGGAAGAGTTAATTAGACGAATACTCCTGGCTAATAGAGCCTTTTATGCTAAAAAAAATAAATACTGCCCTCAAGGAATATGGCGAAGGAGATACAACAGCGAGGTGTCTGAAATTTTTGACCACCAAGCACTCTCTAAGTATATAAAAATTAACCGGTAAGACTAGCCATCCACGTAATCAGGATGGAAGTTCATACGGCTCACGTAAACGCAATGCTCTCGATTTTCTCCAAGTTTCATATTTGGCATTTCGACCAAATCGACAGATAAGCGTTGCCATACAAAACCATCAAATTGTGTGATAAGTGGCGGCAAACCACGTATATTTAATTAAAATAGAAATTGTTAAAAGTTTATTGTATGCATAAATTGAGCTTTTTAATAAACGTCAAACATCTTTATCGACACGTAAAGAGACGATAACGTTGTCGATATCGTGTTGCTAAATGCCAATTTTTATTTATCGACAGAAGTCGATATCGACTCGAGAAACCAAATACGGCCCCTGGTCACAAGCTGCAAGGGACCGTCCAACTTGGATAAATGCCGGGAGGAGGCGGCTTGGGCGACTTGGGCTGCAGCGCCATTGGATGAATGGAAAACGCATTTGGACCGATGTTTTTAGCTTTTGCTGTTTATGAAATATTGAATTATATGAATTAGAATTATAATTTAATTTATTTTGAGGATTCTTCAGTTAGAAGATTCTTCAGATAAAAAGCTTATAAACTGCATAACACAAACTTTATCATTTAAGTTTCACGAAAGGAGCAATTGTCAGATGCCGACATTGTCCATAAGTATCTGACGTTTCCCTCATATACGAGGTGATCATCTAACCGATCTCTCAGCAACGAACGAGTGAATCGAAGCAAACACAAAGATATGGAAGAAGGAGGGCTCCAGCAAGGGATATGTCTTCCAAAGCCTGCTAAAATCGACATTCAATGATATTAACTGATTTTTGCCCTTAGTCCGGTCAATGTCAAATCGAAAAAGTAGTTGTTCGATTCTCGATTGTAGTAAACCGATGACGATTACAGTTCACGATTGCATTTGACGGTGATTAGACTGTTCGTTCCTACGTACGTCCCTCACGAGCTTTTAGATGAACGGGGAAGTGGAGATGATGCCCCTCATCATCTCCACTTCCCCGTACATCTAAAAAGCGTACGTAGGAACGAACAGTCTAATCACCGTCTTTAGATGGGCGAATTTGTGTATTGTGTTTATTTTATTTAAACACAAACAAATTTTTTATAAAAACGTTGACATTAAAATTCCATCCAACAAATTTACCAAAATGACAGAAAATTCTCAGTTACAATGGCAGTACTTTTTGTTCGATTCGACTGAGTTACGGACTAACAATAATTTTCACAATCGAACCAGCTTTTGATTGGCGAATCGAATTTCGGACTAGGCGCCACTGTCTACAGCTATGTGTCAGCAATTACCTGGAAGTTGTTTAGACAGTTTCAGTAGAGAAAGAGGGCTCAAACGAAGCCGCAATTTTTGCGATCTGAATTTTTTCCGAGGTGGTGCCGTCATCTATTCCCATTAAACCATAGGAGAGACACCATTGAGGTATTCAAGCTATGTATCGACGCGGTACTGAGCATAGTATATCACGACTCAATTGTTCGTGCCCAGACCGAAAAAGAAAAAAAACGATGTGTTGGTGAATATAAATGCCTTAATGATGAACATCAACATCTGCACAGGACGAAAAATTGACAATAATAACAAGGAATAGCACAAAGGCTAAGGTGATAGTTCAAGACTAAATGACCGACACATTGGATATCAGCACTGCTATCAGTGCTCCTGTTTAATATCGGTTTGAACTATGTATTAACAAACAGGCCTAATAACACGGCCTATCATTTATTCCATCATCACTTCCAATAATCCCAATATACCGGTTTTATAGGCAAGGGATCGCAGGAAAGTTTCGCACTTATGCATCCCAACAATTTTCGTATGGGCATGGACTTAACCGCATTGGCTTCTAACCGACTCATATACAAACCGGTTTGTTAAGAGGAAGAGTGATAGGCCGTGTAATTAGGCTCAACTAGATAGAGCAATTATCTCAAAGAAATACAGAGATATGGTAGTCATTTGGGAAAATTGAGAACGAAATGAGCAAAGCAGGCCTCAAAGTCAATGGTCCGGGTCAAAATACCGTAATTGGCCACGGCTGAAGGCATCAACTTGAAAAGCCTATCAAGATTTAGTGTTATCAAGTTGGAGCAGTGATATCAACTGATAAAAATATGCTAATCTATACATATAGTGGAAAGAGGCAGGAGCCAGGGTCTAATTTGCATATAAAAAAGTTCTGCAGCCTAAACTTTGACCAGAAGTTTATAGTTTACAAAACTATCATAAGGTTACAGTAGGAATTGGAACAATGCTGACGAAACAAGAGAAGAGGCGGCGTAAGGGTGGACAAAGCTCATCTCCAGCTGTAGCACCATTCGCCGAGGAAAATATCTTTTACTCTGCTATCCGCCATAGCTATGATATTCTTATGACTTCCAAAGGAAACTCTAATACAATGTTATTTAAATCAGAAAACTGAAAACCAAAAAATTTAACAAAAAAGGGGAGTAGCAAGTTGTTTCCAAGTAAATAAAAAACAAAAACAAAATAAATAAATAAAGACATAAAAGGACAACAATTATAACAATTCATTTTTAATTAAATAGTCTTACAACCTCTTTCATTTCCTTTTTTTTAAATTAAATTATACTTTGGAAGATATACAAAATATTTCATGTTATTTTCATTTTAATGGAAGTAACTTGTGATTCTTCATTTTTCCTGTTATACATAATTGTTTTAAATACACATTAAAGTTACAGCAGTAAAAAAACAGTTGAAAAAAAGACTAGGAAAAGAAAACAAGAACGACACACAACTTTTCTTTCTTTTTTTTAAAGAAAACAAAAATACATATTATAAATTTATTTGATTTCTTTCCTAATTTTTTTTTTTTTTTGGAAAAAACTCGTATTAGAAAAATGTGTCGTTATTAAAAGAAACAATACATTTATTTTTATTATTTTGATAATTTTGGCTTAACTTTCACATCTACACATTTGCACGCCCATAGTAAAAATGCGTTAATAATATAGTTTTTTTTTTGTGTATGTGAGTGTGTTGGTATCAAAGTTTTGTTTTTATTATTAATAAAAATTCTTAAAAATCATTAATTAATATTGCGACAATGTTATCTCTAAAAAAATAAAAATAAGGACAAATAGGGATATTTATAATTATTTGTAATTAATTTTATTTTTTTTATTACTTTTTTTACACAGGGGAAAATTAAAATTAAAGTTTATACTTCTTCTTTTCTTCTTCTAAAATACTTAGGATATTCTTTCTTACTTTCAATTAATTTATGTCTGGACTTCTTAAATTTTCTTCTTTTTACTTTATTGTTATTTGTTTTTACAAAGATAATAATCTTAGGTAAATATTTATAGAATAGAGCGGGTATTTATTTTTTTTTTATTTTCTTATATATTTTCTTTTTATTTTTGCTGCTGTTTTTCTTTTCTTTCATTTTTTATTTTCATCTTCTAAATGTTAAAAAATAAATACTACATAATTACACAAAAAAAAGAAACAAAATAATCCTTTTTTTTATTACAATAATCTCTTATTTTATTTATTTTTGTTTTATTAGTTTTCATCAAAAAAATAATTTATTTTATCATTTATTTTTAATTATTCTTTTTGGCCACCCTGTTTTAATTTATCAAAGATTTGCAGTTTTGACTTTACAGCACCCTCACAAATGATTAATCTTTGCTGTGACGGTTTCTTATCAAGTTCAAGACAAAAATTTTCATAATCTCCCGTTGCTAGATTCCGTTGCTTGTAATCACTAAAACGTCTTGTGCTTGCTTCACTAGTTGTACCAAAATTCCATCCAGAGTAATCGGTACGAAAGCCAGAATTAAAGCATTCTGAAAATGGTGTTGCTGTTGATGCATTATTAGCATTAGCAGCAGCCGCCGCAACAGCAACAGCTGCAACAGATGACGACGATGATGATACACCGCTACTACTGTTACCAACATTACCATTTGACATTGATGATGACTTAAACGAATCAGGTACTTGAAGACTCTTTATAGTTTGTCCTTTACGTTCAAAATATTCAACAATTTTCGCTATTTGAGCTGATCTTGTATTTGGTATTGAATTGAACGATCTATCATCCCATAGTAACGAATCAGAACCAGCTAAGCTACTAATATCATCAGAACTATCAGTATAGATTGATGACGTCCGATTCTTACAATATAACAATTGATTAGTAAATTGACTTTTTTGTATTAACGAATTAATTTCAGAATCTAAAGCAAGCCTATTTATTAAGCCCATATCGATTGATGTTGCGTCCATATTACTTAATAAATGATGATGACATGTATAACGTTTTTTTGAATCTGATAATTCTAAATCATCTAAGCTTCGTAAGGAACTAACATTTGTTGAAACAGGATCCTCAATTAATAATACACTGGATGAATCATTTAGTGTCTGATTCGATAATTGATTTGAACTTGTTGTATAGTAACAGCATCTACATAAGCTTGCCAATTTATCATTGGACGTCTCTAAATTTAGATGTGTTTTTATCTTATCTATGCAATTGCAATTATTTGTTTTATAAGTAATAGCGTCTGAATCCTCATTAAAACACGAGAAAAAACCACTCTCAATTGAATCCCTTCTTGTTAACGTTTTCGAACTATCTACACATGCCGTGTCAATGCAATCTTTTTTTAATTTTGTATGAAATTCATCAAAATCATCTGACGACATTACACAATTATTTGATATTGTTGTATTTTTTATTGTTGCTGTTAATGTTGTATCATCCTGCTTGTTGCTGCTCTTAAACAATGGATGATTAAACAATGAACTGGCTTTAAATTTTCGCGTTGTTCCTGTACTTTTTAAAACATCAAAATCAATTTTACCACCACAAACACTACTAGTAACAGTATCATCACCATTTATTTCCGTCTCTAAAGCACCATTGTTAGCTTTCGAATACTCATCAATTGCACTAGAAATTATACTTAAATCAGGTGCAAATTTTCGTGTTGTTGTTGGTGATGTCGGTAAGCTCTTTGGTTCATTGCAAGCCTTTGCATTCTTTTGTAGCGCCGCTAGCTCCTTAAAGAATGGCGCAGTCATTTCAAAACAGGAACTAAACAAATCACCAACACCGGCTGCATACGATTTTGGATTAGCACCAAGAATTTTCTTTACACCTCTTAATTGGGCTAAAGCAGTGAATGGATTTGATTTAACACCATTCTGATCAGTACGTGTTGGCTTATATTGTGGATCCTTTAAGCACATTGTTTCCGCTACTTTACGTAATGTCAAATTTGTTGATATGGGCGATTCCGGTGTGGGTGTATTTGATGACTTCTGTCGGTTGATTTGATGGCATCTTGCCTTATCACTTGGTGTCGTATGTGAAGGGAAATGTATGATATTTTCACTTAACGATCGTCTATGCTGCAGCTCGGCCTCAAGTAGTTTTGTTGCCCGTTTAACACGAGTTTTAACTCTTTCATCCGGTTCATTATCTTTTCCGTTGCAAAGTTGAATGCACGTTCCATCCACCGAATATCTTTTATTTGTATTATTATTTTGATATAATAAGCTGTTATTATTGTTGCTATTATTAAAATTCGATGAATTCATAGGCGATGGTGATGGCTGCGTCTCAGAATCACTACTGCTTGGGCTTATACTTAATAGTTCCAATGAATTTAAAGCACTTGAACTTTCGCATACTTTATCTGACATGAAGTTTAATTTTTTAACAATATCATTAAAATTCGGTCGACTTTTTGGATCATACTAAAAATGAAAGAGAGAAATTTTGATTATAAATTCACTTTAGAATAGAGTTATGATTATACTCACTATGCAACAATAAAAGGCCAGTCTTAAAAAAACAGGAGGTGTGTCAATTGGAGAGAGTTCAACAAAGGCTAAATAGTCCAGGCCAAACGAATCAGTTCGTGGCATTATGTCAGGATCTGCCTCTATTCTTGCAATTATCTCACATAATATTATGCCATAGGAAAATACGTCACTAGTTTGGTCATACCATTGACCCTTTAGGCACTCTGGACTCATCCAATACGGTGATCCCACCGTGTCCAGGCGTGTCTTACCACTGAAATAAATGTTTTTATAATTTGTTATAAACCACACTTTTTAATTAATAAAACTAATTAAATAAAAAATTCTTACCACTTTTTTGGTATTTTGGCTGCAAGACCAAAATCACCAACAACAGCGTCCATTAATCCATCAGGTAATTTTCGAATAAGGACGTTCTAAAATTGGACTCTTGCTAATTGTTGCACTTTATTTTTATAAATGTTTTTTTATTACTAACCTTGCTTGTCAGGTCCCTGTGAAATACACCAGCGTCATGCACATATTGCATTCCTCTAGCAATTCCAAGTGCCAGTCTTATTTTTAGTGGAGGATTTAATACTTCTTCGTCATTTGCTAGTAATTGTTCTAAAGAACCGCCATTTATGTACTCGGTTAGGGCATGGAGTTGACCTTCCTGGACGCAAACTCCACAAAATCTGAAAATAAAATAAAATATTTAAATAATTTGTAAAAAAACTAGAGTGGAATAATATTAAGAAATATAATAATGGAATTATTTGGGGACATCGTTTTAAGTTAAATGTTATTTTATATTTTTTCGATCCAAGATTGGAACCCCATAAATGTATTTGTCGAAAAACACTCAAAACACTGGACAGATTCTAGTAAAACTCATCAGAAATTAACTTAATAGCTCAAGTATTTTGGTATCTTTCCAAAAAAAAGTTGGTTTAATGCTTTAATGAGTCAACGGAGGCGAAAAAGCGCCTTCAGCGATGAGTTTTATGGCGTGGTTGTCAAGCCTCGTTTTTGAAGCGCCAGCCCAGATAAATTAGTTTTACTCGAGGCGAGGGCGGATGTAGGACTTGCAGATTGTAGCGATGCTGCTGACGAAGGAACTTGCATCTCTTAAGAAATCCCAGGCATTAGGACGTTTGCCCCTTGCGTGAGAATTCAATCTTTGTTCTTAGAGAAGTTTGGATGCCTTAGTTGGTCGATGCCCTAGTATACTCAGAACCCAAATAGGCTGATGATAAGAATATTTGGACAAGGTAGTATTTCACTACTCCGTGTCGAAATTTTCTCTTCATGAAGAACCTTCATTCAATCTTACCTAAAGATCACTTGATGAAAACATTTTTCATTTCAAGGTTGTCATACTGCAAAGACGTCATAAGCCAGTGAATTTGGTGACCTCTTTTAGGGCTCAGAAGTTTGCAAGCATATATAGTGACTCATAGAGCTTCATGTCAACGAATTCATCATATCGGACAACGTACTCTACATAGTTGTAATGAAATGGCTTTGGCTTATCCTTTGGTAACTTCTTATTTGTCCTATTAAACACCTCAGTCAAAAATTGCATGATTGGTTTGAATATTCCAAAGTTTTTGACTAATGGTGGCACTCGTAATTTAAAGTTAGCTCTTTTAAAAAATTGAAAGCTGGAAACAGCACATCGTTCTGCAGTATTCGTCAATACATCGTAACTGACTCCTCTTAATATTCTGTGTGTAATTTTGACTGAAAATCTACGATAGAACAAAGACATCTGGTTGAAATTAATAACTCGCTCTTTTGAGCCAGCACGCTGACCAGTTCCCTTAAGTTGCTGTATCATTTTCAGTACCCTGAGCTTGATTACATCGATCAAGGGTTTCAGAATTGACCACTACATATCTAGAGTCATCTCAGCGAGGGGCAGTCGATTGATCTCTGCTCTCACATTTATATTTCCATAGTAACCGCGAGTATCTGTTGTAAATGAAACTGCTTCATGTCCTTCAACCAATGAAGTCCTATGATATCAGCCTTTCTTCTCACCACCGCTGGACAAGGACACTCGTGCGTGACCGTCTCGAATTTCGCGGGCACAGTTAAAGTTTGCAATCTTATAGAAATGTCATCCTTTTCAGCTGATTCGTAAAAGTTCGGTGTCCGCCATCTGAGAGAGCTCCGCTGATAATCAGGATCTCTCTTCTTGCTGTGGTATGCACGATTCTAATTACCATCCTACCCTGCCTAAATATTCCCAGCATCTCACGGTCTCTCGCGTTCCTTGGCGACCCTTTTGACAATATAAATCTCAGAACTCTGAAATCGACATCTGCTTATCCAGATTGTCAACATTCTGGTTCCTGTCGATATTAGTGAGAAATGCATTAATCTCTGTCTGATTCATACGAGTAATCACTGCTTGATTGTCAAGTACTATGAGAATATTGTTTCAATGAGCCATCTCCTATTCGATCACCGACTTTAGCGTTCTATAGGTGAAGTATTAGATGTGACCCGTTGGAACTAAACCGGTTGTTGAGGGAAGACAATTCTATCTGTACCATCTTTCCGACTACAGCTTGCTGTCCGACAATGAAACTCAATGATAGAACTCTTGCCAGTACAAGGGGGCTTTACTTTTGAGCGCTAATCTTTGACATAAAAAAGTAGAGCCAGTATCTCCACTTGGAAAACTGAGCTGTATTCCTCCAGGCTCAGAGAGCAGGCTAGGTTTAAATTCTTAAAAAAGGCTTCTGCGCCCACCCTGCGTGTCAATCATGGAACCTTCCCTGAAAATATATATCTTCTGGTCTTTCTTCAGAAAGTAATTCATTACCCATTAGGAAATGATCTCTTGGTCCAACTAAAAATTCCTTCCATGAACATGAACCGCTTAAATTCACGCATGCCATTCTCTACGCTCTGCGATTTGAGTATTATGAGCTTATACACATCACAAAGGACTTATTACTCCTTTAAAAATCCATTCGTGAGGCAAACAACGCTGCTATGAAACAACAGGGTACAGGGTGTTTACGAAAAGACGCTTGAAAGAGTTAATTTACAACTTTAATAACTTCTGTATTGACTACGCTCACAGAAACTTCAGTAACTCCATTTAGAAGATATGTATGTTCAATGGATTATAGGGTGATTTGTGCACCTGAATCTCCCAAAATTCTTCCATTTTGTGCATTTTTTTCGGTATATTTTTTCTTGAGTTTGCGATGGACCAAACCATTACCTAAAATAGTTCCTTTCGGAAGAATGGTCTGATTGGTTGGTTGGTTGAAGTGGCCAGGTCCATATACTAATGTTCTGACCTCCAATTAGCACAATAGCGCCGCTTTGATACCATTCATTCCCCTGTCCACTAGGCTTGTTATGGTTTTTAGATCCATTTATCATTCAAGAACTGCGTCAAGTTCGTTGGTTGCTCTGTAGCTAGATCCTAAAGCGCGTTCAGTTTATGACGGTCAAATGAACTGCACCTGGCCCTGGCTAGTGCCGGACATGTGCGCCCGAAGTGCAATAGTTTCTTTAGACTTTCGTTTAGACCCCGGACATACTCCGCAGTTCATCTTTGAACCGTCCGTGTAGATCGTGTAGAAATCGTGTCCATATCTGCAACTTTTCCACTCCCGTTTTGTTGGAATTTTGACTTTGAACTTTTTGCTCAACTCTAATGGTGTGACCACACTACGCGGTCTTGGGTCGTACGCGCTTTTGCCTTTTTTTTCATATAGAGTTTTATGACTTTTTTACGACTTTTTTACGACTTTGTCCATGGTAAAGGTCGTGCGGCACAACAACGCGGACAAAAGGCTGTGGTTAAAAAGGTACATTGTGCGTCCACACACTATGAGCTTTTCAAAAGCGCGTACGCCGTTTCAAATGAGAATTGATTTTTTCTCACTCATGACTCAGAAAATTAAAAGATCACGCGCGCTTTTGGCTGGCCGTACGACCAAAAGCGCGTGGATTCTAAGTCCGCGTAGTGAGGACGGGCCTTAACATGGGTATAATGTAGTCTGTGGTGTTTGGGATCAACTCCCTGTCAATCATACCAAGAATGTTGCTATGTCCATAAGTATTTATCAGAAACTAGAATTACCAGGTCGTCAGCATATGCGACCACTTTAGTTAGCCATAGTAGCGGGGACAGCACTCCTCTCTGTGGTATACCTCTACTAAACCTTCTGGTAATTTACCAGCTTCCAATACCGACATTAATCTCTCTGGTTTGCAGCATGACAGCTATGCATCGTCCGAGCGTTGCCTCCATCCTTATCTAGGACGCTAGATTGGTCTAGATGGTATACTTTTCCAGTTAGTGAATTTTAACTACAAGCAAGGCTTCAAGCATATAATGCAGCGCTTTCCCTTTCATCAATTGGAGGGTTCCAAGAAATTTGGCAGATTAGATTTTTAGTTATTTGTTCATTTGTCATATTTATTTAATGGTGTTATGTAAATTTTACTTATCATTTTTAAAATTGCCTTTGATACAGGAAAATTTTGATTGAATGAGAAGAGAAAGAGTCTAGGTTGTTGACGCTTCTGAGAGTTTGGAAAAAGCTACTTAATTGTGCAATGCGACCAATATTTAAGTATTTAGTATAATTTTACAATAGTCAGTAACAAAGAAACCGTGCAAATCACTTCTTAGAACTATTATCGAACAAAATGAAACACGAGCAGCATATAATTAAAATTAATTAATATCAAGATTATTAAAATTGCTACTTCGAGGTTCGTGCACCCTATTGACATACAATAAGAGAACGCGATAATGGATGGTATTAATAACACAGAAAATTAGTTTTGTTTAGATTGTTAAGCAATTATTTCATAAAGAAAATGAAGCGAGATTAATCCATGCCACCGTTTACTGCCTGCATAACTTCGCTGAGTGGAAATCGGAAAATAATAACTCGTTCCGATACTCCATCGTGTCCAATTTGAAATTAATTCTGCATTATACAAATCCAATCATCATCATGCCAATAACATCGCCGCAGGAGTCTTTTCCAATCAATTGTAGCCCCGGAAACTAGTGTAGGAAAACGTTGATTAAGCAACGAATTGGCTACCGTTTCTGGTGCTCCTCCAAATCACACGGCCTAGCCGCAGACTGCAGAAGGCAATCGGTAGAACTTGGTGCAGTGGCGGAGCACCAAACCACCGCTAGATTGTTTCAAAACTGGTAAGCCACCTGGGAGGCATCATCATCACTCAAGACAAGCTTCTGAAATGTTATTGCCAGATTAGGCATTCTTGGCCAACTGTAACTCATTTGGCGATAAACATCTTGTACCTTAACACCTTCGAAATGCGGAAGTATCACCGAAAAAAAATTAAGAGAATAAAACGAAAGGCAAAACGACAAAGAAGCAGCTTGCGCGATTCCATATGTAGATGGCGTACGTCACAACATCAGCAGCAATTTCTGTCCGCCACTTATAATCGCATAACTCACGGTCCAGGTGAAATTTTCGAATGGAATGTGCCCAGTTATGCAAACTTGTATGATAGCCACAAATTACATCTGTCATAATTTTAGGCATCGGTAATTTTTATGGTCGCATTTACCAAAATGGAAATTTCTTGTCTTCTTCATGTGAGAAGATGTGAAGGAGCGTACACTTTTATGGGGCTGCCATGACGGATTTTGGATGGTTATATATTTTGTGGAGAGAAAAAAATTATTATTACCTTATCTATTCATTAGGCATGAATTTTTTAATCTTTTGGGAAAAATTTCGTAGAATATTTCGAGGTCGATGGTTTTTTTAATGGAAAGTATTTTGCTATAAATAAAAGTATGACAGCGCAGCTATAAAAAATCTGTGAGTATTTTTGATAAATATTTTTATTTATAGTTTTACTTTATTATTAGCGCTACTTATTTTAAAGTTAGCAACTCAATAGTAGAAAAGCATATAAAAATAAAAATTGTAAAAAGAACATGAAACGATTTTACTCTGGAACGGAGGATGGTTTCTATCAACATGTGCAAGTCAAAGTAAGGTATTCTGAGGAACCTTTTAATAATGTTTTATACATCAGAACTTCGATAAAACTGTTCCCAAACCCAGTTGGGGAAGAGGGAAGGGAAAAGGAGTTGAACAACGAAATGTCGACCAACACCAAATGCCAACTTGGGAAAAGTGCGTAGGGATAATCTCATATCAGAAATAACCTAACAGCATAACAGGAATAACTTCATAGTAGAAAACTCTTCTGATTAGTAGACTCCCCGACGGTACAGAATTGTGAGTGATATAAGTTTGCATGCCACCGTAAGAGTCCTGTCGAATTGAATCTCTCCAAAAAGCAGTATTGTCTCGTCTCTAATAAAATCGGCATCGCCCTTGCTATACCAGCGGATGGTGCGAATGTAACAGCTAGCACATCTCTTAACGTCCTAGGAACAGCTTTAACCAAGGATCTATGATGGAATGACCGGAAATGGTGAAACAACTATCCCAATAAATGGTATTTCCTAAGTTAGCCAGCAACCCGGGCTAAAGTCTGCGAGTCATACATTACTAGTAGGCCTCGCCTCGAAAACAACTCGCATATATCGTTGGAGAAGGTGCAAAACCGCGACATCTATTTGGTGATGGCACATTTTTTTCCTCCATAAACCCATTGAGACACCGAACTGTCGAAATTTTATCGCTATTACCATCGCACAAGCAGTGATGAAGAAAGCAACAGCCGGGATGAAGGAAGCGTAAGAAAGTGCATCAGTAGAGATGAAGAAAGCACAAGAACGGTCATTAGCGAAGATTAAGGTTCTGAAGGCGGAAGTCTTGGCGTTAAAAGATCAAAGAGTCTAGAAGAACAGAGGAACCAGATGGAGCAGATTATTAACAAAAAGCAAGATAATATAAAGGAAAATGTACGGAATGATCTGAAAAAGCTGGAAATTGGACTAAAACCGTCAGAGCCGATCTAGAAAGGGCAATTCGGGCGATAAGGCCAACGTGCTCTTGGTGAGCTGGGCATTCTCAACCAAGTTACCCTTGCCTGGGTCGCGGGTCACCGGTGCTTCCTGGCCAAACAGCGCTTGGACATTGCATTCATCGATCCTGAGCCGGCTATTGGGGCACCCACAAGCTTGCTGGACGATCGGACTTTGATGAAACATACTGAACTCTGGAGGTCCACGCCTAAACTGGCCAACTCTAATCGGTTCCTTCTTACGCCGTCTCCTAGCGCGGCCAAGGAATGGTTGCGGCGCAGTAGAAATGATGTCAGGACACTTGTTGGCTTGGTTACCAGACACTGCGCCCTAAATTACCAATTATCGACGATAGGAGGGGCGAAAGACCCCACCTACAGGCCACAAGCCATTAGGCAGCCTGCTGAACTTGGCACAGGGGCACAGCAGCTGAAATGTTGCAGCCGATGTACCTGCGGAGCATTGGAGCAGGAACGGGTCCTTGGTGCAAGCGTGACGGTGTGGAGAAGCTAGTACATTTGGTATATTCTAGTTTCTGTGAAGACTACATCAACGAAGGCAAGAGAGGCTTTTCTTAACTCATTTACCGACCGTAATCTGCAACAGGCAGCAAGATTAGTGGGAAAGAAGTCCACCGCGGAAATTTTGGCATGTGCCCTGGCATACGAAGCAGCGAAGCAAGCAAGTACCAAGGAGTGCAGTCCGCCTCAGAGAAATCAACATGATGGAGGACATTTCCAGCCGAATCAACATCTGGGAAGTACGTAGTCGACACCGATGCTGGAATTGTGGTGGCCAGGCCATCTGCGAGGGAGAGCGGAATCTCCAGGGAGTAGGAGTGGCCAAACTTACTGTGGTAAATGCAGACCGCGGCAAAAAAGCGACGAAAGAGAGTTGGTGGGCGAAATCGAAGCCCCTGGTGCCACCATCAGCATCAATCAACTGCAGAGTAGCAACAACAGGAGACAAAAATGCACAATCACTGCAGATACTGGTGCTTCAAGGTCTGTCATCCGAACTAACTTGGCCATTAATAAGTGGCTGAAAAACGCACAACCGATACGGGGAGATAGTCAATCATGTATGGTGGTGGTATGGTTGCGAAACATGGACAGTCACCCAATTCATCACAAGGCGCCTTCAAGTTTTCATCAACGTTGTATACTAAAAATCCGCTGGCAAGATAGAATTTCAAATGACGAGCTATGGCGCCGTGCCGGCCAGAAAGGATAGACGACCAAATCAGGCGAAGGAAATGGAACTAGATTGGCCACACCTTGCGACGTGAAAACGAGAATCTAGCCAACAAGGCCTTGACTGGAACCAACAGGGAACCCGTCGAGTCGGAAGACCTAGAACAACGTAAAGGTGAACCCTATTAGCAGAGCCCGCAACAACTAGGAGGTCTTGTTAAAGCCTGAACTATAATAGACGTAGATTGATGTACGTTTTTAACGAACATACACGTACGTATCTCTCATCGTAGACCTTGACGTACAATCGGCTATAATAATCGCAGTAAACATTGTTTGGATTTGAGTCTGAATACAACATGTATGCTACGATTTTGACATTACAACGCCGTCACCTGGGATCCAGGTCCCATAAAACGGCGTTATACTACGTTTAACGAAACAGTAACGAACAAAAGTACAAGTGATGTACGTTTTTATTATAGTCAATCATTCATTTTCACATAGGAACCCTTGGCACGCAGGGATTGACGTACGTTCTTTCACGTCTATTATAGTTCCGGCTTAAGCTACGGTTTCCTAAGAAAGCGGTGCCGTTATCTAGCGGCCGTAAAGTAGCGGTGGGTGACGTCACAAAAACGTTGTCTATTAACTCAGTAGGCGCTGGTTTTCTAGAGAGCGTTGGCCGTAAAATAGCGGTGCCGTCATTTGAATAACGGCCGTCACAGCGGTGTCAAACAATTTAATGTACGCTTTTTAGCGTTGACGGTGAACGGTAAACATAGTATACATAACTAAAAAAGTAAACAAAACTTTTATTCTGGACATATTGGCTTTTTGTGTCTATTATAATATAGTTTTGAAGTTAAAACATCTCTTATGCGATTTAGCATATAATCAAACAACACTGGGCTAAGCGAAAGTATTCCTTCGTTGCAGTGCAAATTTCAAATGCACCCTCTGTAGCACGATTTTTAAATATTTTATTTTCTTCCAAACTACATATATATATCTACATATATCATTCATTCTCCACGTGTTAGTGCGGCCGCTTGAAAACGGCACCGCTTTCTAAGTTTACATGTCTGGACGGCCGTTTTATTACGTCTACCGCTTCACGTCATATTACGGCCGCTAGATAACGGCACCGCTTTCTTAGGAAACCGTAGCTTTAAGAGCTGAGAGCTGTCGCGCAAAATAGAGCCCTTTGGAGGGTAACTGTTTCAGCCCTATGTCCCATGAGCCATTTCAGCCCTATGTCCAAGGAGTTTAAATAAGTAACTAAGTATGTGGTGGTCGTCGCCATTGAATGTTCATATTCGTTCATGGTGGCTAATATAAGAGACGAGTTTATTCTTGGATTGGACTTTACACACAGAATCCTATTGGACATCGGAGAAGGAGTAATGAAATATGGCAACAGGGAGATTCCAATGGCTGCGACCATGTGAACCGGGATGTAAATATCGTTGGCGTATTGAGGAAAAGAGTCAAAGGGCAACTGTCAAGCCAACGACATAATGGGAGGACCAGGGACTCCGAGATGCTCAACGCGAAGACCCAGATATTTCTGGCCTGGAAGGAATACGAGGAGAAGCTTGAATGGAAGATCATCACAGATAGAGCGACCTTGAAGTTACAAGCACATATTGCACATCGATGGAGGAATATTGAATCGCAATGGGAAACCGCTGACGGTACTAGTCGCTCCCGCTAGAATAGGAAATATTCTCGAGGAGTGCCATAATAACGTATCGGAGGACATTTGAGAGTCAACAAAACTCTGGCAAAAATTAGAGAAAACTTCTACTGGCTTCACATGTGGGAGGATTTTACGAACCGTTGTTGTAAATGCCTAGTTTGTGCCAGCGGGAAGAGTCCTCGAGTAAGAATAAAAGGAGAAACGCAACAATACAATGTGGGAGATCCAGTTGAAGGAATCGCAAGGAAGAATCTTAAGACAGCCAGCGACAGAATGAAATCAAGGTGCGCACCCAAGGTGAAGAAGATCTTGCACTTTTTCAGGCTGTGCCCATATCATCAGTCGGATCCAGGATGGACAACAGTTTGAGACAAACAGTGCTAAGAGGGGGGGGGGCAGTGTAAGATGATTTATGCGCCATCTATTAGAGTTTGAACGAACTGTAATTTGTAACGGTTTATGCAGTAAGTTAGCGGCGCGCCATCTATTAGGTAGAGTTGGATCGAACTATAATTGAAGACATTAAACTTCGAAGTTTCGAAGGTGCGAGAAATAAAGGGCTCTCCAGAGCAGGGTGCAACGAACTAGAAATTGGATAAGGGAGGAGCTTAGATATATGTATAAATTCAGTGCATACGGTATTTACAGTCAGTCAGTTTTGATTAGAAAAGCCATTAAAGGGTTCTAAGTAATCAAAGTGACCTAAAGCGCAAAGTTGTAATTAAGTAGTGAATTTAAAAGGCGATAAATAGGAGTTAGTAGTGAGAGATAGGTAAAAACGTAACAGAAAAAAAGAATTTTGTATTATATTCTTTAATGCTTTCTTCTTTTCCGGGCAGACTTTATGTGGCATGAACCTAAAGTTGGCACAAGGGTTAAGAATACCACAATCTTACTCAGTTGGTGAGCAATTAGCATTCGAACCCTCCAAACACGCGTTATATCAATACTATTCAATCCACGCACCCGTGCTACTCGCTCGACGAATGCTTGGTGTGCCTTGTGCATTAATATCATCCTTAAATTTTCTTATCATACATTTACGAATGTTTTTTTAAATTTATTAGTCCACCTCGAGCCCATTGAACTTCAAATCACGTTGAGGATTCTTTCACAAAATATAGTTGAATCGCTCGTACGTGCCAAGGGTGTGAGGTTCAAGCTAACTCCAATAATTTAATATGAAGAAGGGCGGCGCGAGTTAGCTCAAATATAAATAATCAATAAAGTGCACAAAAAGAACGTTTTCGATAAAAAATAAAATACGGGAAGAACCATACCTGAGAGCCTAGGTTGGGAATTACAAAATCCCATGTCGCCTTCTACTTCAGGTGATTTATGTTATTACCGGCTCGTCGCCAAGCAGAAGTGGTTTTCTCTGAAGTTTGATGGGCACACCGGGATTTCACTTTTCATCTGTTACATGCGCACAGATGCCGACCACCGTGCACCAGGTAGGAATGAATGGAGGTTTTTGGACAGCGCTGCAAGGGGAATTTATGATTGCACTTTTGTACGCATTCGGCATTCTTGACCGTTCAGCGTTGCTATATTTGACAGTAAGCGCCCATCTTGGTTGTTTCTGGTTTTTTTTCCTGCCAAATTTCGAGAGAAAAACGGAAAGGTTGACCGTCACCAGCGTACTCGAGAAAGGAATAGGCGGCGTTGAGATGCTGGGAATGTGGCCAATTCGGGCGGTGGTGCTGCAGCAATGAAAGTTGATTTTCCTCGTTTAGATAAGTGCGAGCTGAAATTGAAATGTTTGATGCTGGGACGCTTTTGGAATACAAAAGTGCGGCTGCAAAAATGAGGTTTGCGACCTTTAAATTCCTGCGAAATTGAATGAAGTTGTTTGCCTGTGTGGCATTCTTGAATTGCCGTGGCTGTAAAAATGACAACGAAAACGCTACTAATTTGCATAATTCTAATTTTTCCTAAATGAAAACCGTGTAAATATACTTGCTTTTTGTCACGGTTGAGGTGATGCGCATTCGTAGTATAAACATACCATGGCGAAATTATTGCTAAGTAAAGACACTAAACAATGGAAGACAGCAGGCCTCAGAGCTAAGACAGCGCGATGAGCCGAAGAGACCCCCTTTGGGAATTGCTTTCCTACAGAGTAACACAATAGAATTTTCCTTTTTTCTTGTGACTCCGCCATAGTCGCTCCCCATCCTCATACTATCGCGCAGAGCACTGAAAAAGAATTATCGCATACACCTAAGTTGCTGCTGCTGCTGCTGGCTTCTTTCACCTTCTCAAGGACAAAGCGGCGAATTCCCAGACAATTTATCTAGTGCAGTGGAAAAATAAACAAAGCCGGAAATGGATTTCATTGTTTCACGGGATTCCCATGAGTGAAGATGATGTTAATGATGAACTGAAAATGGTGGAATGCGAAAGAGTAGAGACGGCGGCCCTTGAAACACGAATTGTGACTCGTTCAATGTTCGAGCGGAGACTTGGGTGAAAATGGAAATAAAAATAATTAAAGACATTTACGTCGCCGTGTCGTGCGGAGTCTTTTGAAAATAATACACTCGTTTATTTGCGGGTGTTACGCAAGTGAGTAGTGAAGAACATTTAGAGTTTGGGAATCATATTACAAAAGGTGTTTAATTGGTGTGTTTAATTAATCGAGTTTTTACCACTTCAATGTATTCGGTTGGACATTGGCAACACCAATTTGCAGACTAGATTTGTAAAACTTTTATATTTGTAACTTGTGACAATGTTTTTCTCGTTTTTTATTCAAATATAAACCAGCGAGGATGTGGTATTAAATAAAAACGATAGATAGCAGGTGTCCGTAGCTTAGGGATTAAGGCACTTAACTACCATCCCCGGGGTCCGTGGTTCGATTTCCCTATGCGGCATGATTTTTCGTCTTTCCATTTGTCTCTAGCACACCTACATAACATTCTTTCTTTCTCGTTTTCTCTCCTTAACTTTTCGTTTTCTCCTACCATCGTCGGTAAGTACAGTAACGCGAGAAAGCCATCTCCGGTTCGATCAACGAAATCAGTGTTCTATCGAGGTAATATTGGATGGGAGTCGTTTCAATAAAACCGCGAGTTGGCGTTGTCTCCAGCACTGAAGCAACGATGTGCGAATAGTTCTGATGTTGAAACGGTAGATTCTATGTGTCTTGCATAAGTTTGCAGCAAAACTATTAACCTTAGTTCTATGCTACCACACAAATACTCTATGCTCCCAACAGGAACAATTCGGAGTGCAGCTAAGGGCATTCATACACGAGGAATGATGCTTCTACAATAAAAGCTTTTTTGGGCAAGGGAGGCGTGCGGAAATGCAATAAGTGAAGAGTTCGGTGGAGACTTTTGTGCTTCTGCTTTTGACCTGCGAGTAGGAGAAGCTCGCCTTCTACGAAATTGATGCTTTGTAATGAAAAAAACTTCAAAACAGATGGAAGATTAAAATTTTTGTTTTAATATAAAGAAAGGACAAATATACAAAAAAAAATTGCGTAGCAACACAAAAGCTGCTTCGATCGATGCTGCCTCGTGTATAAGTGGTCTAAAGGGAGCGAATTTTGAGCACTGCCATATGTTTCTAAAGGAGCAAAAATTGAGTTCTAAAAAATTGTATAAAACGAAGAAGACGGGCAATTACCTTGGTGATCATAAAGGGTGCAACTAGCATATTCAATAGACCAGTTCTCGATCGATTACGGAGGTGGAGCAGCATTGGACGTGGTTAGAACTAAATTGGGGGCCGTTGGGTAAAACGACTCTCGCGTTTGAAAGAAGGCATTTGCACAAGTTGAACAAAAATAAAAATGGGGCTTATTCACCATATCCACAGGTCGTCATGAATACTTTATTTAAAAACTTTTTTCTACTGCTCCAAAAACGCTTCTAAAGGAGCATTAAAAGGATAAAAGGAATGCTCCACTCTGACGACATGCAATGTTAAAAAATATAAAGAACTGATATGGGAAGGGGAGCGCTGCACTCCGTTTCCCGCTGGGCTATTATAAGCCTTTAATGGTGGTGTATATGAGTTATATATTTTTGGGCCGACCCACAATACACTCTATGAAAGATCGCCTACGGTACAAAGGGACTTTTTATGTGATAATCTAAGCTCAGAAATCACCCTTTCTACTGTCCATTCTGTCATGCCGCATGGTGCAATGTCTGGTAATAATCCTAGCCTGAAGGAAAGGAAGCGATAAGATGGAGTCTGGTTAGTGCTATAAGAGAACTTTGCATTTGAACTCCTGTATCTTGCACTGACTGCGAAAGGATGTGGCAGAGTCTAGTTGTTCTATATATTTTAGACTGAAGTGCGAAAAGAGTGATTGTGGAGTGTAAGAGTAATCCGAAAGGGCTGGTCTGATGTTGCGGGCAATGGAGGAACAAATGGTGCTATCTGCGAACAATTCTTCACTTTGTAGAGCCATGAAAATGCGATTTTTTTTCAAGGCGAGATCGAATATACTTCTAATCTATCTAATTGCTCCTTTAATCCCTCATGGGACATAGGGCGGCAACAGTTGCCCTCCAGCGGACTCTGTTTTGCGCGACAGCTCTCAGCTCTGACCAGGATCTCCCGGTTGTTGCGGCCTCTGCTAATAGGGTTCTCCTCCACGTTGTTCTAGGTCTTCCGACTCGACGGGTTCCTTGCGGATTCCAGTCGAGGGCCTGTTTGGCTAGATTCTCGTTTTCGCGTCGCAAGGTGTGGCCAATCCAATTCCATTTCCTTCGCCTGATTTGGTCGTCTATCCTTTCTTGGCCGGCACGGCGCCATAGTTCTTCATTTGAAATTCTATCTTGCCAGCGGATTTTTAGGATACGACGTAGGCATCTGTTGATGAAAACTTGTAGGCGCCCTGTGATGAATTGGGTGACTTTCCATGTTTCGCAACCGTACAAAAGAACTGCCTTAACGTTGGAGTTGAACAGCCGTAATTTGGTGTTAATTGAGATCTCCGTCGATCTCCATATGTGAAACAGGCATGCATATGCGCTTCTTGCTTTATTTATTCTGGAACTGACGTCTTCTTCTGTACCGCCGTTTTCGGTAATAATACTACCGAGGTAACAGAATTTATCTACCAGTTCCACGTCGCGGTTATTTAGCGCTGTTCGTTCAAGGGTGTTTGCATTTATCCGCATTTCTTTGGTTTTAGTCGGATTTAACCTTAAGCCTGCTGAACTACTTTCTGTTGCCAAATTGTTTAACATGTTTCTGAGGTCCTGGTGTCTGTGGGCCAGCAAACAGATATCATCCGCGTAGTCGAGGTCCTTAAGGCGGTCTAACAATCCCCATTGTATGCCACCTGTTCTAGTATCTAGAGCGCTGACAAGGATGTCGTTTATTACTATAAGAAATAGTAATGGCGAAAGTAGGCATCCTTGCCGTACTCCTGAGCTCACTTCAAAGCTGTCGGAGAGTTTTCCATTGTGAAGAACTCTGCATTTGGAATTGTTGTATAGAGCTTTTATCAATTCTATTATTTTATCCGGCAGTCCACGTTGCCGAAGAGCTCGCCATATAAAGCTCCTATTAACCGAGTCGAACGCTTTCTCATAGTCTACGAAAGCAAGGTAAAGGGGGGATCGGAATTCAGTAGACTGCTCCACTATGATTCTCAAGGTGTTAATGTGGTCTATGCAGGAGCGGCCTTTTCTGAATCCAGCCTGCTGTCTTCTCAGCGTTCGATCTACTGCCTCTCTTATCCTTGATAGTAATATGTGGGACAAGATTTTGCCCACAGTAGATAATAGACAGATGCCTCTCCAGTTGTCACATATTGTTAGGTCCCACTTTTTTGGTATTTTGACTATGATACCTTCCGTCCAATCCTCCGGAAAGGTACAGGTGTTCCATGCTATTTCCAGGATTGGCTGTAGCGCATCTGCTATGAGGCTTGAGTCGGCTTTCAACAATTCTGGCGGGATGCCATCTTTTCCAGCTGCTTTACCATTGGCCATTGCATGAATTGCGGTTACTATTTCAGTCTTGGATGGGGCACGAGTGGTGATTCTTATTGGCTGTGCATTGTTGCTGTTGTTTTCCTGAGGTTCCTGTGTAAATGAACCATTCAGGGCGGCGAAGAAGTAATCTCTCCATCTTTGGAGTTGCTCCTCGTCGCTGCACAGCAGCCTTCCATCCGCACTCTTTACGGCATGCTTTTTAGTAGAGTGCTTTCCCGATAGCTGTTTAGTGATTTGGTACAGCACCTTACTGTTGCCTGTGTTTGCCGCGTTTTCCGCTTTCTCTGCGAGCTCATTTATCTGCCGCCTTTTATCACGCCGGACACTTCTCTTTACCTCCCGGTGCAATTGGGAGTATTCCCGTTCAAGTTGTTGTCGTTTTTCCGGGTCGCTTGTAGAGTTCACGTTATTTTTGAGGGCCCTTCTGCGTTCAATTTTTTGCCAGGTTGTGTCCGAGATCCAGTGTTGCTGGTTTCTTTGGACATAACCGATGCTTGTTTCCGCTGCTGTTATTATAGCGCCCTTTGTTGTGCTCCACAGCTCTTCAATATTTGTGTCGTCAGAAACGGTTTGCTGGTTTAAGATTTCTTGCAGTTTGCCAGCAAATTCTCGCTTTTTGGTGCTCTCACGCAGAAGGTCTACGTTAAACCGTCGACGGTTTATGGCATCGCGTTGGACGTTTCTGATTGCAGCGATTTTTAGGCGGATAGTTGCTACTACCAAATGGTGGTCACTTCCAGTGTCTGCTCCCCTAAAGCTCCTGACATCCTCCAGAATAGTTCGCCATCTGCGACTGACGGCCACGTGATCTATCTGATTTCTCGTTCTACCATCGGGCGATACCCAGATCTCCTTGTGTATCTTCTTGTGACAAAAGTAAGTTCCACCTACCATGAGTTGATGGGAACTACAAAAGTCAACGAAAAGTTCACCATTGTGATTGGTATCTTGGCTTAGGCCTTGATTTCCAATTGTTTTTTCAAGGCCGGTGTTGTTGGGGCCGATCTGTGCGTTTAAGTCACCCATCAAAACAATGATGTCTCCCCTTGGAATAGAGCGAAAAACCTCATTCAGTCGCATATAGAACTCGTCTTTGATGTCATCGTCTGCGTCTTCAGTTGGAGCGTAGCATTGGACTATCGTAGTACTTCTTAGTCTGGTACGTAGGCGCACGGTAATAATCCTCTCAGAAACTGGTGACCAGCTAATGAGGCTGGACCTGGCTTCCTTGGTGAGTATTACGCCAACGCCATTCCTACGATTTTCAGTTTCGTTTCTCCCAGAATATAAGAAGGACTCACCGTTTGGGCAGATATGTTCCCCCGCATCGGGCCATCTGGTCTCGCTGAGTCCCATGACCTTGATTTTATAGCGGTTCATCTCGTTGAGCACTTCATCCAGCCGTCCATCAGCAAGCAGAGTTCTCACATTCCATGATCCGATTCGTGTCCTGTTTCGAAAAGCAAAGGTCGTCGTCGTGTTGTCCGTCCGGTTCCGAGGCAATGTTTGCCGATTCGTAGCAATTGTGTGTTTTATGGGAGCGGGTTGCTAACCCTCAGCCCAACCGACTTAAAACTCTGTTTTGTGGCGCAGAGAGCTCGCCATTCGACCGTCTCCCGTTAGCTCCTTCCGAAGAAGTACCCCAGGGGGCACCGCGGGGAGGTGGGATTAGGACTTGCTAACAGAGCTGCTAGGTGTTCGTCTGCAGTGACTCTTCTCGGGTTTTGGCAGAAGTGACAAATCGGGTGCCACCACCTTCCGAGGTCTTTGTTAGCCATTCGCCCCCCACTTAATACTCGAATATACTTAAATTAACTTAATTGCTCCTTTAATCCCTCATGAGATTGCGCTCTGTTTTGCGCGACAGCTCTCAGCTCTGACCAGGATATCCCAGAGATCGAATATAGGATTTGAAAAGTATTGCCCGGCCCACCCACTCTGGGAGTTCGGAAATACTGCCTGCGACAGATTATTCCACATTTGAGTTGTTCTATTTAGAAACGGATTCATTCCTAGTTTGTAGAGTGCGCGAAAAGGGTGGCTGTAGGCAGATGGCACGAGCTGAGTGGGTTAATCTGGTATTACGGTAATAAAATTTTCGAGGAGGCAGAAAAACGTTTATTTTGATAGAACAGTGGGTATGGTAGTAGCGATAATATTTTGTAGGCTGCTACATTCCTATCGTGGCTTAAAGGGTAGATGTTGTAGCAAATGGTGTCATCATCGATTGGTTTGAGGGCTCTTGTTTGTGCTGTATCTAACAATGTTAAGGTAGTTTTTGAGCCTACCACGCCTTAAATAAAGGAGTTGTATTCGAGGAGAGGTCGAATGTGGGGTTTGTTCATTATAACCAGAGCCTATGGCTGAAAGAGGCGTTTGCATCTCTTAAAGAATCTCAGAAATTGGACGCTAGTGTGGCAATTTGGAAAATGTGGTAATGCTATCGCAAATACCTAGGATATTAAGGGATGGTTCTGCCATTAGTTTTGCCCCGTGCATGTCTTACATTGTCCAATGCGTAAGAGGAACAAATAAAGTACTCTATCATCGGCGAAGGAGAAATAAGAAAGAGAGAATGAGAGAGAAATGAGTTCCACTTTTTGACCTTCGCCGATACACTCTGTTCGCCCCAAACTAAAGGTCATCCCGTAATAGTTTTAATTTTAAGGCCGTAAACATCATCGAGGAATACCTTTAACCAAGAAACAAGAATTACTCTTACCCGTAATGGTTGATATGTTTAAAATGCTTAAACACCAACTCCTGTAAATTTTACAGTGTAAAACATGAGAATTTTGAGGTTTGGCAATTGCTTTCTAATATTCTTGAAAATTATAAGGATTTTGTATCGTGAGTTTTGCCCACGTTTTCGTAAATAGTTCTCTCGCTCCTCCGGGATGCAAAATTAGAGCTTTCAAAGCCTCATACGAAACCATCTCCTCATATCTCAAACCACGGCATTGCTGCTGTAATTTAACAAAAAAAGTTCTCAGATTCCGCGGGTTTCGAGATTTTACAGATGGCGAATACGGGATTTTATGCGGAATGAGGTTGATATGTATGATAAAATTACAATTCGTTGATATATGGCCCTTAGTATTTGTAATAACACTAGTCTTAAAATTTATAATTTATGAAAGGTTTAAAAGGACATCTTTTACTAAATGAAAAAATCTATTTTAGTATTGCAAATTTTATGAAAAAAATTACCTTAAAAGCTTACTTTTGCATGAATTTCCTGCGAAATATCATCCTACTATACACTTTCATTGTAAAACATTTATAAAATGGTCTAAAAATATATTTCCTCCGTTGTTTAAAGGATTATACTCCATGAGGCAAGGAAAATTCACTTATTGATCTTGTACCCTTTGCTACAAGGCTATACAATGTAATAAGACGTAATAAAAGTTGAGAGCTATTTCGCCATTCTTGAAATGAGCTTACTTTTAGATGCTCTACAGATACTCACACCATGCACAAGACATATACAATACATACATATATGCAGACTATCATCGACCTCTTTTTATAAGCAAATACATTAATGCATCAATTATTTATAAAACATTCCAGGGAAGCCCTATTTGGTATTATTAAAATCGGGTTTTATTCTTACACGGGTTCTGCACGGGTATTTTTCCGGCAATGGCAACAATTTGCAATTTTCATGCCTACGCTGGAAATTATTCCGGCAATATTTCCTAACCAATAATTACTTAGGCAGTGATTTCGGGAACTTTTGAAATATGTATGTGTTTGATTCGGGGGTGAGCCGAATTCACTAGTCTTGTGTTGCGGGAAAAAAGGTTCTTAATTTCAGTGGAAAGGTCGTAATAGCGATAAAATTTGGAGAAGGCTGCTACATTCCTACGGTGACTTAAAGAGCCTATGGAGGCGCAAAAGATGCTTTCACCAATGAGTTTGATTGCGCGGTTTCGCACCTTGTGCGCAGCAGGGGTGATTTCTCATTTTGAGTGTTACAGAGGTGACATATTAAGAACGAAAGTCCTGGTACCAGGGCGGGTTTATCTATTTCAGCTACGGGATTATTATATTTTAAAAGCGAAGAACGAGATCGATTGCCTGAAATAGTTTAACCAGTAATTATATGGATTTGGTATTATTTAATTTGTTGAAATTATTGTTTTCTTTGATTTGATTTGATTGCCTAAGTAAGATCCTGAGATTAGGAATTTCTGTTGGTTTTTCGATAAAATGTGTTTACTTTTAAAGTTGTTCTTAATTGTGATATCGACAAGCATGACGAGCTAATAGTAGGGGAGCTGGAACTTTTTCGTTTTCGAAGGTTGAGATAACACGATTTTTTTCAAGTGCCAGCTCCCCTACTATAAGGGTTAATATAGCACATCAGCGTGGTGATGCAGGCAGATAGGTGGTTCACCACGGGTCTCTCTCATTCCACGACCCCTGATGATGAATTGGGTTTATTTGTTCTTCGGGCACTCAGCCGAAGGTTTCTCAAATTACAATACTAAAATTTCTGAGTATTATTGAACCTTCGGCTTCGAATTCGGACGAAAATTATGGCAAGAGCCGAACAATCGGTATAGGCTTCGACCCAAAACTGATCTTAGGTCGGGCACTAACCACAACTTCTCAAATTGAGTGGACCAGTCTAGCATCATGTTTTTGGAGTTCTTATTTTATTGCTTCAGAAATTTTCTTGTTGGTCCGTCCATTGAAATTTGTTATAGTTTTGATGCTTCATAGAAATATTTCATCAAGTCAGCTGCGGTCGCATGGCCCAGAAATGATGATCAATAATATCTAGTACAAACTTCAATGCTTTTGGAATTCCAGAAACGTATGAAAACGTCCGTTTGTCCTTTTTTGGCCACCTTGTGCCACGATTCATTCGAAAACTGATTCAGTTGTTCATTTCCCGAAAAAAGTGTGGGGCAAGACCAGAATTAATAGTGTATGCGATTTATTTTCAGCCTATTTGATTGAAGCAATCAGTAATTTTGCAGAAGCACTTTTCCACAGCATATTTAAGGAGTGGGCGAACAAAACGGCCATGTCCAAGGTTGGCCGTTTTAAGTTTTTTGACGGAACACTGTTCATTACACTAAACTACAACTGAATCGGTTATTTTGAAAAGGGCTTAAAGTCCACTTTTATAAATTTTTCAGTAGGTACAAAAAACTGTATATTTTCTTGTAGGGTGGCATTAATAACCACTTCATTTACCATTCAATAGACACCTACTTAGATTATTATTCTGTTATATTAATGACAAATACAAATTAGACGGAATAGAAATAGGGCTAATTTTGGAACCTGGACTTAAGTCCTTTTCAAAATTTACGTAGATATATTAAACAAAGTAACCCATTTAAAAGGCGTGGTATGACGCTCGGAACGCCCCACGTATCGAGACGACTTGTACTTTATATTTTTCGGGGATCACGAAAATCGGGGGCACTAAAATGGTCGGAACACCCCTAAAATCTCCAAAAGCCACCATTTTAAGGGGTTTATCTCAAAAATGCTCTGGAATGTGCAAATTGTGCCGAAAATTGGCAAATTTAGTGCGTCTATAAAAACTGAGCTCATAGTGTATGGTAACGGGTAAAGAAAAAGGGGTGAAAACCACCCCTAAATTGACATAAAGATGGATCCTGGAAATTTTTTTTTCACTTTTTTATGTGAACGCTGATCCCAATATTGACCTATTTTTTCAGTCTCTATGGGTGAAAACTACCCCTAATAGTCCCATTCAAAACCGGGGGGGAGGTTGTCGAAACATAACACTATTAAGAAAATCGATCACTTTATGTTTTTTTGGTCGCTTATCACAAAAATCGGGGTCCCACGATCCTAAAATATGGGCGTCACCCTAAAATATGCAAAAAACGTCCCCTTTTTAAGAATTTTTTTTCGCGATAATTTCAATAATAATCAAAATAATCCAATGAAATACACTTTTTTCAGTATTTATTTCCGAAGGTGGTTGATTTATACCAAATCAAGCCAAATCTTATGATAAGGGGAATCATAACAGAACTCATGAAATTGTGACATATTAAAGTGCATTTTCTTATCTCTAGGAACTTTTTTTCCTAACAAGTCGCGGACTTCGGCCCTTTTCAAAATATATGGAAAGTGACAGATGACCATATCTCTGCAACTATATACTGGAGTAGTGCTGTTTTCGATGAAAACGTGCGGGGACCATAGATAGACACTTCCTCATACTTAACTCAGTTTTGGTAATTTGTGTGACTTATGCCCTTTTCAAAATAACCGATTCAACTAATTTCAATCTCAGACAATTCAAAAAGCACTTGCATGTCATACTTTAGCTAAGTGAAGGTTTCCCTGCAAAAAGGCACATGTCCTCTACGCATATTTATACAGGGTGTCCTGTCCTGGCTTGCCAAGCGGTTAATGTTAGATAGTAGACAAAAAATGATCGGCAAAAAACACAAAAATGGGTGGGGGCTGTCTCTGCCCGTTTTCGAGATAGGGCGTTTTGAATTTTGGTTTTGGGGAAAAATGTAGCTTAATGATTTAAAACAAAAAGTTAATGAAAAACGGTCGATTTTCACAAAAAGGGTGTCTTGGTATTCGTAAGGAATGCGGCTTTCATTTAATTAATGAAAACAATAGTGTACGGTGGGAAATAAAAACAATAGTGTACGCTGGCAAAAACAGTTTATTTTACAAAGAAAAAAGCAAAAAAAAAATTTGCTTTTTTTCTGAACTTTTTTAACATCCCCAAAAGTTAAAAAAAGTTTCCAAAAAATTACAAGATGGGTATTTTGCAGGCAATAATGTTTCGTATTGACTGATCAAAATTTTTCGAAAAAACCGGTTTTTGAGTGATTTTTTGGCCAAAAAGTGATATCTCCGGCGGCCATGTTTTGTTTTTTGCGATTCTGAAATTGTTTTCTTAAAAAGTCCCCAAGGAAGCTGTGGTCCAATTTTCAGCAATTTTGGAATTTTGTCTCCTTTCGTGCGTTTTTTTTTTGCTAATTTCCCCGGACTATTAGTTAATGTCATCAGTTGAGAGACATAAACAGTTTTTTGCGATTTCTGAACAATGTTCAAAACTGGACATGTGCCGTTTTGTTCTCATTTAATAATGGAATGAATAAAATAAATTGTATAGTCACCAAATTTGAAGAAGTACATTTAGTCCAGGGAATGTACGAAAAAACACATAATCCATGCTATCGAGAAGCAAAAAATTTGAATTGAAGAAATAATTCTAAGAAAGATAGCGTTTTTTGCATCTCTTCAGCTGGTGCAGAACATAACCTAAAAAATTCCGAAACAGTCGAAAAAGGGGTTTTTCGCATTTATAAAAAAAAACAAAGCAATATACACAAAAAAGTTTAATTAGAAAGTTGTAGAGAATAAAAATACCTATCGAATGACACTTGTTTGATACGATTTCGTTAGTTATTGCCGAGTAAATCGCGAAACTTCATCGAAAATCGTCGTTTTTTGTTTTCGCTGTGAACGGTTCAATTTTTATTATAATTATTTGTAATTAACACATACTGTTACCTCTGCCAAGTAGAAAACGAGCATTTTTGAAAAATTGAAAAAAATTTAAAATTGCTCCTTTTAGAACGAATTTTCGGAATAAAGGTGTTTTTTTAAATCGGTCATTGCCCAGGATTGGGATGGCCTAGAGAAACAATCCGGGGCTTAAATTCTTCATAAAGGATTGTACTATCATGTGCCGTAAGAAAAATTTTGTTTTATCCCTTTATAACCTCAAATAAAATGAATAAAAATCAGGATGATTTCGAAAATGCCAATAATGCCAAACTTATGACTTTTTTCAATTCGTTTTTATTTTTTTTTATTATTTAATTTTTATTACAACATTCATGGTTTTGGCATAAATAAAGTTAGAAATTTAAATACAGTAGGTACTATAAAATTAAAATAAGTATACTTTTATTTTTTCATTCATCAATTTTTTTACAAGTTTTGTAACATTTGATTGTTGTCTTGTTCTGTATCAGAATTTTCGTCAATTACATCTAAATCTAAGTCAGGTATAACATCAGGTTTCGTGCACACAATTTCGAAATTATTACAATTCTCCTCGTCGCATTTGGAACAAATACTTGAACATTTCAAGCCATGCTTCTTACATCCACAATTTCCGGTTTTACACCCGCTTTCGCAGCGACATGCTATTTTTTTAGCAATCTCGCCAGGAACAAGAACGTCGTTGGTATAAACAGGCATTAACATACCATTTACAATTTTCCAGCCCCACTCATTAGCCTCGATATTATTACCATGCCACATTTGCAACTGCAAATAAACTCGCATTGCATGCTGTTTTGCAGCTCCTTCTGTTGGTGGTAAACTTCCCAATTGAAAAGTAGCTCGAGATGTCGATCGCTTAAAAATTTCGAATCGAAGCTCATTTAAAGTTCCTTGCCAAGTTTTACAACTTGATTTTTATTCATTTTATTTGAGGTTATAAAGGGATATGATAGTACATGATAGTACAATCCTTTATGAAGAATTTAAGCCCCGGATTGTTTCTCTAGGCCATCCCAATCCTGGGCAATGACCGATTTAAAAAAACACCTTTTTCCGAAAATTCGTTCTAAAAGCAGCAATTTTAAATTTTTTTCAATTTTTCAAAAATGCTCGTTTTCTACTTGGCAGAGATAAAAGTATGTGTTAATTACGAATAATTATAATAGAAATTGAACCGCACACAGCGAAAACAAAAAACGACGAAATTCGATGAAGTTTCGCGATTTACTCGGGCAATAACTAACGAAATCGTATCAAACAAGTGTCATTCGATAGGTATTTTTATTCTCTACAACTATCTAATTTAACTTATTTTTGTATATTGCTTGGTTTTTTTTATAAATGCGAAAAACCCTTTTTTCGACTGTTTCCGATTTTTTTAGGTTATGTTCTGCACCACCTGGAAAGATGCAAAGAACGCTATCTTTCTTAGAATTTTTTCATCTACCCGACCAAATTTTTTGCATCTCAATAGCATGCTTTTGGACTTTATCATTGAGTCATTCCTAGATTCCCTGGACTAATTTTCTTATTAAACATTCTAGACGATTTTCTCACAACTTGAGTTGCCTTGAGATAATTTCGAGCTCTCCGGCATAGACGGACCTAATCTTTCGTCTTTTCCCAAAATTTCCTCATTTATTCTGCGCATCTATTCACCTACATACATTGAAAGAGACAGATAAATCCCACTGTACAGATTTATTTCATTTTTCATCAGAAAAGGCTCGATCAGATCCAAAGCAGAAAGCAGAACCGTCGGCAGAGAATTGTTTCTATTGGCTTACGCTGGTCAAGTGACAAGCAAAGCAGAAGAGAATTCTGCCGCTGCTTTTTCATCTCAAATCCTAATTTTGCTGCTTTGCAAAGCAGAATTTTTTTGACATTTCCTACATTTTTCACTTGGCAAGTGTTTTTTAAACGACAAATGGACGTGGAAAATTGCGAATTTAATGTTGTGTGATTTTTTACAAAGAATTTATTGTTGTGTGATTAAAATATGAACAATTTAATTTACCATTAGTTATTAAATAAAAATTCTGCCGCTGCTGCTGCTTTCTTGGATCTGATTCAGCAGGCAGAATTATGCTTCTGCCTCTGCTTCTGCCGCTGCTCAAAAAGTTGGATCTGATAGAGCCTAAACTAATTTGAATATTATTTATGAAAAAATTTCATGATTTGAATGAAAATTCCCTGACTTTTCCATACCACTGAAATACCTTGGCTTTTTTAGGTTTTCCAGAAAGTGGCATTCCCGCTCTTTTTAATATTCCAACAAATGTCTCTTACCGGCTTCTTGTAAAAATGATATCGCCAACCATTTAAATGCCTAGCACTAGAACTTTGACAGGCAATGTTGCCATCGTCATTGTCCGTGGAGTTCCCGGGTAATGCAGAGACCAGTGGGGAGAGTGGATTCAAATCAATGTTTGCTTATACGAAAATAGCCTACGATAATGAAAATAAACAAAAATGAATTTCCATCCCCAAATATTTTCTCATTAACAGTGAATAATTCAATAATTTCGGGCCGTGATCAGGAAGCATTAAGTTTCCTCATCTTACATCACAAACACCATTACACAAATAGCAGCCGATAATTGTTCAGTTAAACTTCAATTTCCATGATAATTACTAGAACGAGAGCCCACAGCACACCAGTAATCCATATTCACTTCGCCGAAAGTTAGCATGCTGTGAACACCTCGCTCTCTACCTGCTCTAAATCAATAATCAGCCAAGCAAGACGCAGCAACATCACACCCTCCACCGCTATCCGAGAAAAAAATGACTTAGGCAAAGGCGAGTCTCACGTGCGAGATTACAACAAGTTCGCGTGTCTCCTTGTGACTTGTAGTAAACACTGACTGAATTTACGGGAGAAATCACGTTAAAACTGTGACTGTGTATACTTTTCACAAATTTTCCTTCTCAGCCCGTCATGTTCACCTTGATAAATGGGAAAATACCCTTGAGGTGCGGCCATAAATTCAGGTAGGGGAAATTTTTTAGAAACTTTTCTAATGTGCTTTCGTTATGCACTAGTGTGTCATTTGTGACACAATCCGCAGCAGCATCAATTTCCCACTGGTAATGAGCTGGGAAACTATGCAAAACACCTTAAGTCCCTTCATTCCCCGTGAGATAATGTTTTAATTAACATGTCCACGTCCTCTCCAGGTAGCGGCAGAAGACCCATTCAACACAATTCCGGCAAATCGGAGAAAAATTGAAAATAGATGAATTCCTGTCTCCCGAAAATCCCCTGGCAATTTTCCAATATTTTCCCACAATGTAAGAAAAGTTTGCGGGAAACATTCTCGTTCGCTGCTCATTCTTTAATGTTAACGAGATTTTCTTAAGGATTTCAGATATGCAAGCGAAGTTCTATTTTTACAGGTGTATTGCTTGCCGATAGTGAAGGAGGGAGCGGCGGGTGGGGGGAGAAGTGAAAGTTGGGTTTTCATGGCTGGAAATTTTCTTTTTTTTGCTTTGGTTTGGTTTCGTGTAAATGCAGCGCTAGAAAATTTGTTTATGCGAGGGTAAACAGCCCCTAAATTTTAATAGGTGATGATAACAGGTTTAAACATTGTTTAATTAATTAATTAATTTAATTAAGTTTACCGTAATGTGTTGATGCGTGAAAGTGGGTAAATAGTGGAGTTTTAGCAAAAGTTGTTGAAAGAATTATTTGAATGCAGGAATTTTTGCACATGCCAAATTAGAAAGAAAAAAACGTTTAGAGTACGAAAATTTTGAAAATAAACTTTTGGCCTAGAAATGAAAACAAATTTCGATTGTGTAAAAATTTATACTCAAAGAATAAATGCTCAATGGGTCTGCTCGAATGTGGGATCGCACAGGTACACCCAACTTGCCTAAGGATTTTGGACTTTTCTATCACAATTACCCCGGTATGAGAGGTAAATGAAAAAATATTTTAATTGAAGAAATATCACGTCACTACAATATTCATGAGATCACTGAAACATGGTTAAACGATATTTTTCAAAAGGAGAAGATTTGAGACGGCAACGCAATCGCATCTACCTCCTCCCGCCCTTGCTCCCGCCTTCCTTAGCCTTACCGAAGCCATACACACTCAAATTTATTTGAAAACCTGTTTGCAAACAAGTGAAATTTGAGCGTGTGTCGGGTTGTTTGCAAACCAGTTTTCTTGTTTGACAAATAGTTTGAAGAAAATCAAATTTTTTTGATTTTTTGGGGGCGTGACTACTTATAGGCCAGTCAGTGTGGACAATCAATTAACAATAAATCCAAAAGTTTTGAAACTTTCATGTTAGGTCGGGAAGAGCATAAAAACAAACTATAAAATTTTGCAGCCTTGGCCGAGGCCCGGGACATTGTTAAAATTGCAAGAAATGAAATTTTGCAATATTGTCGCGAAGAAAATTCCAAAAGTTCTGCAAACTTGCAGTAGTGTTAAGTCCTATATTTCATATCACGTATCAGATTTGCAACCAATTTAAAGCTACGGAACATTCTTTTATTAAAAATTTATTAAATACCGTTTTTTGCAAATAAACTTATAGTCAAAATTCTAAAAGTCTTGCAAACTCGAGAGCTGCATCGGAACAATGTCCCGAACCATTGCATAAATTTGCAACCTTTTGAGTTGTGCGGAACATGTTTATTTATAATACATATCGGTATGTCATTTGTGGTCATTTTTTCGAACAAAATGGCCTCGAAATAATAACAAAAGTTTTAAATTTTGGTTGCAAATGCTCAGAACAAAAAACAATGTTCCGTACCTTTAAACTGTTTGCAAATCCGGTACGAGGTATAAAATAATACATTTAGCGCTACTCCAAGTTTGCAGCACTTTTGGAATTTTTTTTGGCAAAAATGCAGACAAATTCCAAATTATCTGCAATTTTAACAAAGTTCCGGACTTCAGAGAAGGTTGTAAATTTAGATTTATTGTTTTCTCGGTGTACCAATAGGTTCACCAAAGTTTTAAAACTTTCGAATTATTGTTAAATGTTAGATTTTTAATGTCTAAAATGACTGGACTATTATGTAATGTAGAATTTGTTCGTGTATGCTACCGTTTGCAAACATTTCCTCAAATTTATCAGTCATTTCGGCTTATGAAAGGTGTAACTTTGCGGAGGAGTTCTTTGAAAGCTGCAGAGGTGATTCGGAAATAATTTTTATAATTCAGATATGTTTGCTACACATTTTTTTCGAAAATCTTCCCGATTAATAAATTTATCCGATATAGGACTACGACACGCTAAACATATGGAATGATGTTTGAAATTCTGTTTGACTATTTGTTTGATAGTGTGTATTCGAAACATTCAAACAATATTGCAAACAGGCTTGCAAACAAATTTGACTGTGTATGGCCGCGGTAACGGTCTTAGCAACGTTTTGGACTTGCTACCCGAGGGTATGGTTCTTCCAGACTACCCCTCCCCCCCAGATTTACTTTACGGAAGGACTTAGTCGTCGAAATACCCTCAAGACGAGAGTGGAAAACCGGAGACGTAATGAAGAAGTTTGATTGACGGATATTCACCGGCGGGTCCAAAATATCAGAGGGCGTCGCGCAAGACACTACTTCTATTACATGTAACGTAAAGCTCGGTGTAACATTGTAAACTCTTACTTCCCAGCGGGAAAAGTGGAAGCAGCTTCCTCTGGAATCAAATTGGAAGTGCTTCTTGGTCTCGCTTCAGAAGCATTTTGGAAGATTTTCCTGTGCATATGGCTACAAAATAAGTCATTCTCAACTTTGTTGGTAAATTTACTGTTTTGAGAGATTCTCTGGATTTCGATTAGTAAAGTTTCCATTTGTTGTGAAATATTTTGTTGTGCGCTCAGTAAGAAAGGTCGATAGCAATTTGTGGTGATACAGTTTGTATAGTAATTTCATAATAAATGTTGAATTTTTTATTTTTTTTTGTGTGTAATTGCAATTTTAAATTACCTTTAAAAAAATTATTGAAATAAAAATATATATTTTTGAAATCTTTTTGTTTATCCTTATTACTCAAAAACGAAGAGGGAAAGCTTCTTCCCTGCTTCCAAAGAAGCAAAAATGAAAGCTTTGCTGCTTGCAAAACTTAAAACTTCAAAATAGCTTCCCAGGAAGCTAATTAGAAGAAAATCGAAAAAACTGCTTCTTGCTAATGACATGCAAGGGAAGCACTTCTAAGATGCACAAGGATAGCTTCTTCATGCATCAGTGAATGTTTCTATTTTCCGCTGGGTTATAAGTAAAAGTAGCTTTTTGCGTACGAAGTTGTCTCCTCAGACCACAACAACGTTATTGTTATAATTTGAGAGAAAAGCCTCTCCGATTTCAGGATTTTACATATAGCGGATGTGGTATAAAAACATTATCTTATCCCCTATCTTGAATTTTATCCGGAATAACTAGGTGTGATGTTTATGATAAAATCACAGATAAGAATTATCCTCGTTGATGTGTACGGCCTTACAAGAAATTAATATCGTCGGGATTGAAGGCTCAATTCTATCCTGGTGATATCGTGATAGCGGTTCGAGGCAATCACAAACAAGTCTCTTTGGTTTAATGCAAACTGCCCTCAACAGGATTTCGTTGGTTTACAAGCAAAATTCACTAAGTGCAATTTTCCCAGTTTTTGGTTTTTTATACTAAAGTAAGTCTTATAATGCCAACTTTATGCTGGCAAAACCTTATAAGTCGGAAACTGATATTAGTAATGTTTTTAGGCGCACATTTATTGCACTAAGTCAATCGTGCTATTATAATATTCAATCAGAAATCCCTAAGTTGACTTTTAAACTAAAATAAGTTTGACTTTTTAATCTAAAAATCCAGTATTGGAATTAAATAATTATTTCAATTCTAAACAAAGAAGTCTAGAAAACCATGTATACTGATCCGATTAATATCAAATACAATTCCCAAATTTTCAGAGCCACACACTTCTTAAATATCGATTTACTAAGAACTATGTTTTTTGACTTAGTGATTTCTGCTTTTAAACCGCCGATTTATACTATTTACATGGAAATCTGAGTTATCACATTGAAGAGGATTTGGCTTTAAACGACTGTGGCTTTATACGACCCATGGTCATCTACGCTGCTCCAGTGTAGTGGCCTAGGACCAAAACTAAAAGCGCAGAGGAAGAGTTGTAAAAACTTCAACGTATCGCCTGCCTATGACGCCGAATTAGCTGTTACAAACAGGGTACGGAAATGCTCGCTCGCGAGCGCTCACAAAACAGCTCACTGCTCATTTTCGGCTCGCGAGCGCGAGCCATTAAAAAAAGCTCGCGAGCCCGAGCGAGCCCATTTTTTATTCTTGCTGCTGCTCACGCTCGCGAGCGAGCGAGCCCAAAAGGGCAAACTCGGCTCGCGAGCAGCTCGTGAGCAGCTCTTCACCCCTAAATCGACTGAAAATAAACAAAATTGTAAAAAAAATTTTTTTTCACGTTTATGGTTAAAATTCGATTGTATGCGTATTGTCAGGTAAAAATAAATTATTTTCAACCCTTAAGGGGTTAAAACTACCAATTTTAAAAATCAACTTTAAATAAAAAATATTTGCAAAAAAAAATTTTTTTCTGGTTTTTGCTTGAAATTGGGTTGAATACGTATTATCAGCCAAAAATTAATAATTTTCGATACTTAAGGGGGTAAAACTACCCCTAGATTAAAGTTGGATTTGAAAAAAATTCAAATTTTTTTTGTATTCAAATGTTATTTTTGATGAAAAATTATTAAAACATTTAGAAGATTTATTTTAACTCTCTTTTTAAAGGGGTTGAACCAACCCTAAATCAAACCCAAATAAAAGATACATTGAAAAAAATCTTTTCGTAGATTCAAATTTAAATAAAGTTAAAATTCACGGTAAAAACCAGGGTACCGAAATGCTCGGCTATGCTTAGCTTGCGCTCGCGAGCCACTCTAAGCTTACACCAACTATCGGCTCTGGCTCTGAGAGCGAGCGCGTTTGAAAAGGGGTCGCTCTCGAGCGAGCAAATGAAGCTCGTTAAAAAAGGCTCGTGCTCGTGAGCGTGAGCCGTGAGCTAGCCTAAAATCGCTCACGAGCCAGTTTTGTTTTAGTTCTCTAGCTACCGTGGCTTTGATTAGTTGTGTTGGGTGACGTACATAAAATAAATAAAAAAGGAGTTAATTAGTGAATTATAAAAATTGAAGATTTATCAATCATGGGTCGTTTTAATTTAAATAAATATATCAGTTATAATGAAGAAACAAATAAATCAAAATGTGTTGAAAATAACTGTGGAAAGGAATTATGCGGTAAAAAAATATATAATATTAAAAGACATTATTTGACGGTGCATAATAAAAAAATTGGAATTAGTGATGATGACAGTGAAAATAGTGGAAATGATCCTGTTCAATGTAAAAAAATCAGGAAAAATAAGCAGTGTTCGAAAACAAGCGTTGACATTAATATGGACGAAAGTGAATTTGTTAAGTGCTGTATTGGTCTGGTGACCGTAAAGAACATTCCATTTCGAATTTTTGATGATCAGGATTTTTTTAAAAAACTCATAATGCCTTATGAGACAAAATTTAAAAGTAGTATGAACTCTAAAAATATTGTGAAAACAGTGGAACACGCGAGTCGGCAGATAAAAGAAATCATTTCCAGAAGAGTTCATAAAAAAATGGTTTGTTTGAAGGTGGATATAGCTACCAGGTCAGAAAGAAGTATTTTGGGAATCAACATTCAATACATCAAAGACCATAAAATTAATATTAACACTATAGGTAAGAAAAAAAATATTTATCAGAAGTACTGCATATTATAAAACATTTTCGCAGGTATGATTCAACTAACAAAAAGACATACGGCGGCATTTTTAAAATTGGAAATAATGAAATGTTTGGAAGAATTTGGGATAGATATCAAGCAGATTTACTCAAATACAACGGACAATGGCGCCAATGTTGTTAAAGTGTCAAAAATGTTGCAAGAAATGCAAGAAGAAATTGTTAGTGGCACCAATCAAGAAGATGATGATAACTACAACAGGATTGAGTCAGAAATTGCAGGAGTATTTTCAGTGGTGCGATGTGCTGCACACACGATGCAATTAGCTGGACATGATATTATTAAAACATTAGAGACGGAAATTAACGAATGCCGTTGCGTGGCAAAAAAACTGCGCACTTTTGTTAGAACCGGTGATACGGACATAAGCATGCCTTCTTTGGACAACACCACCCGCTGGAACTCAACATATTCCATGCTTGACTCAATCCTATCATTGAAGCAATTTATTGACAACCAAGATGATGTTGTTCCCGTGGAGATTAATTGGAATTTTATTCAAGATTTTGTGACTGCTTTCAAGCCGTTATTTGATTGCACTCTGAAAATGCAAAAGGAGCAATATATAATTGGGGACTTCTTTCGAGATTGGTTGTCCTGTGAACTTGAACTGAAGGATATTATCTCGACAAATTCATATGCATTATCGCTCTACGAAGCCATAGCTGCAAGGAAGAAGATACTTTTGCAGAATGACGCTTTTCTTGCAGCTTTATACATGGACCCGCGATTCAATTTTGAAAATTCACCTTTTCTAACAGATGGAGAAAAGGAAATTGCACTGGTACTATCTCACATTAATGACTATTTAAATAATATCTTATTGAAATAATTTTATTTTACAGAATCATTTGTTGAAGACATACACCATTATTCAACAATTAGCAGCAGAAGACAACTTACAGGACAACAATGCAAACATGATTCAACCTCAAGATCCGATTCCCTCTACATCCAGGGCTGGAAATGAAAGTTTTTCAAAATTAACTCAGCATTTGCATCACTTAATGCAGAGTAGACCAGCATGTTCATCAACAAAACGGAATTTAAATATTAAACAAAAACTAAATTGTTTGTGTGATCGCCAAATGGAACCATTTGAAACAAATATATTAGAGTACTGGAAAAAACAGAAGCATGACACAGAACTTGTTAAACTCGCTCAAGTTGCACTCGCTGTCCCTGCTACACAGGTATCGGTAGAGCGGGCTTTTAGTGCACTGTCAACAATTTTGACGAAATTAAGAAGTAAGCTTTCTTCCACAACGCTTAACTGTATTTTACTTGTTAAGTTAAACTTTGATTTAATAAAAAATAATAATTTAGATTTATCTAGATTTAATTCAGACATTGAAAATATTTAGATTTGTAATTTTTATAGTTAGACAATATAATAAGACACATTTTTTTGTAATAAACCAAAAACCAAAAATTTCTAATTTCAAAAATTTTTTTCTTTACTTTTATTTATTTTCTTTATTTACTCTATCTTTTTCTGGCTGCGGTAATATCGCATTCCCATTTACAAAACCATCAGAAATTATTTTTGTAAAAAGGAACGTATAGCCATATATTTTATTATTCAAAGAATTCGATTTCAAAATATCTTGTACCATTTAAAATAAATCCAAACCCACATAATTAAGGACCCTAAAAAACCATTACATAGTAATCCTTGACCATAAAACAATCTTAATTACTTTCAATAATTTTCCCTTTTAGGGGTTAAAGGAGGAGGGTCTTTCAGGTATGTAAAATTTCAAAGTGCAGTAAATGATATCTATTTATGAAAGGTACAAAGTACAAAGGGTTTGTGCCTGGGAGTGTTCTTGGAATTTCTTAATAAACTTTTGGAAATGTTAAAAAATTCTGAAAATACTACCTTAACGACCAAATGTAGATTTCGAATTACACTGCAGAAAATTTTATTTTTTTATGTTTGTTATAATAATATAATTTTGCCCGGTTTTTCCCATTAAATGAATTTGGGTACATATTTCCCAATTATTATTCGGAAATGCTCGCTTGCCAGCGCTCACAAAACAGCTCACTGCTCATTTTCGGCTCGTGAGTGCCACCCATTAAAAAAGCTCACGAGCCCGAGTGAGCGTATTTTTTATTCTTGCTGCTGCTCACGCTCACGAGCGAGCGAGCCCAGATGGACAAACTCGGCTCGCGAGCAGCTCTTTAGATGAACACAGAGAAATAGTTCTACTAGTCCATGGAAAGAAATGTTCCATTAACATCGAAATTTGGACGCGAAACAATTTTTTATTTTCATTATTTATTGAATTTTATTTTTGAAAAAAAAAATCTTTTTGTTTGGTTTGAAAACAAATTAAAGAAAAAACAATCTATTTCCGCGAAAAATGTATTTTAATTACCAACGGAATCCGCCTATTTATTTCATTCTTAAAAACAATGGCATTAAATGGGAAAAACCAGGCAAAATTATATTATTATAACAAACATAAAAAAATAAAATTTTCTGCAGTGTAATTCGAAATCTACATTTGGTCGTTAAGGTAGTATTTTCAGAATTTTTTAACATTTCCAAAAGTTTATTAAGAAATTCCAAGAACACTCCCAGGCACAAACCCTTTGTACTTTGTACCTTTCATAAATAGATATCATTTACTGCACTTTGAAATTTTACATACCTGAAAGACCCTCCTCCTTTAACCCCTAAAAGGGAAAATTATTGAAAGTAATTAAGATTGTTTTATGGTCAAGGATTACTATGTAATGGTTTTTTAGGGTCCTTAATTATGTGGGTTTGGATTTATTTTAAATGGTACAAGATATTTTGAAATCGAATTCTTTGAATAATAAAATATATGGCTATACGTTCCTTTTTACAAAAATAATTTCTGATGGTTTTGTAAATGGGAATGCGATATTACCGCAGCCAGAAAAAGATAGAGTAAATAAAGAAAATAAATAAAAGTAAAGAAAAAATTTTTTGAAATTAGAAATTTTTGGTTTTTGGTTTATTACAAAAAAATGTGTCTTATTATATTGTCTAACTATAAAAATTACAAATCTAAATATTTTCAATGTCTGAATTAAATCTAGATAAATCTAAATTATTATTTTTTATTAAATCAAAGTTTAACTTAACAAGTAAAATACAGTTAAGCGTTGTGGAAGAAAGCTTACTTCTTAATTTCGTCAAAATTGTTGACAGTGCACTAAAAGCCCGCTCTACCGATACCTGTGTAGCAGGGACAGCGAGTGCAACTTGAGCGAGTTTAACAAGTTCTGTGTCATGCTTCTGTTTTTTCCAGTACTCTAATATATTTGTTTCAAATGGTTCCATTTGGCGATCACACAAACAATTTAGTTTTTGTTTAATATTTAAATTCCGTTTTGTTGATGAACATGCTGGTCTACTCTGCATTAAGTGATGCAAATGCTGAGTTAATTTTGAAAAACTTTCATTTCCAGCCCTGGATGTAGAGGGAATCGGATCTTGAGGTTGAATCATGTTTGCATTGTTGTCCTGTAAGTTGTCTTCTGCTGCTAATTGTTGAATAATGGTGTATGTCTTCAACAAATGATTCTGTAAAATAAAATTATTTCAATAAGATATTATTTAAATAGTCATTAATGTGAGATAGTACCAGTGCAATTTCCTTTTCTCCATCTGTTAGAAAAGGTGAATTTTCAAAATTGAATCGCGGGTCCATGTATAAAGCTGCAAGAAAAGCGTCATTCTGCAAAAGTATCTTCTTCCTTGCAGCTATGGCTTCGTAGAGCGATAATGCATATGAATTTGTCGAGATAATATCCTTCAGTTCAAGTTCACAGGACAACCAATCTCGAAAGAAGTCCCCAATTATATATTGCTCCTTTTGCATTTTCAGAGTGCAATCAAATAACGGCTTGAAAGCAGTCACAAAATCTTGAATAAAATTCCAATTAATCTCCACGGGAACAACATCATCTTGGTTGTCAATAAATTGCTTCAATGATAGGATTGAGTCAAGCATGGAATATGTTGAGTTCCAGCGGGTGGTGTTGTCCAAAGAAGGCATGCTTATGTCCGTATCACCGGTTCTAACAAAAGTGCGCAGTTTTTTTGCCACGCAACGGCATTCGTTAATTTCCGTCTCTAATGTTTTAATAATATCATGTCCAGCTAATTGCATCGTGTGTGCAGCACATCGCACCACTGAAAATACTCCTGCAATTTCTGACTCAATCCTGTTGTAGTTATCATCATCTTCTTGATTGGTGCCACTAACAATTTCTTCTTGCATTTCTTGCAACATTTTTGACACTTTAACAACATTGGCGCCATTGTCCGTTGTATTTGAGTAAATCTGCTTGATATCTATCCCAAATTCTTCCAAACATTTCATTATTTCCAATTTTAAAAATGCCGCCGTATGTCTTTTTGTTAGTTGAATCATACCTGCGAAAATGTTTTATAATATGCAGTACTTCTGATAAATATTTTTTTTCTTACCTATAGTGTTAATATTAATTTTATGGTCTTTGATGTATTGAATGTTGATTCCCAAAATACTTCTTTCTGACCTGGTAGCTATATCCACCTTCAAACAAACCATTTTTTTATGAACTCTTCTGGAAATGATTTCTTTTATCTGCCGACTCGCGTGTTCCACTGTTTTCACAATATTTTTAGAGTTCATACTACTTTTAAATTTTGTCTCATAAGGCATTATGAGTTTTTTAAAAAAATCCTGATCATCAAAAATTCGAAATGGAATGTTCTTTACGGTCACCAGACCAATACAGCACTTAACAAATTCACTTTCGTCCATATTAATGTCAACGCTTGTTTTCGAACACTGCTTATTTTTCCTGATTTTTTTACATTGAACAGGATCATTTCCACTATTTTCACTGTCATCATCACTAATTCCAATTTTTTTATTATGCACCGTCAAATAATGTCTTTTAATATTATATATTTTTTTACCGCATAATTCCTTTCCACAGTTATTTTCAACACATTTTGATTTATTTGTTTCTTCATTATAACTGATATATTTATTTAAATTAAAACGACCCATGATTGATAAATCTTCAATTTTTATAATTCACTAATTAACTCCTTTTTTATTTATTTTATGTACGTCACCCAACACAACTAATCAAAGCCACGGTAGCTAGAGAACTAAAACAAAACTGGCTCGTGAGCGATTTTAGGCTAGCTCACGGCTCACGCTCACGAGCACGAGCCTTTTTTAACGAGCTTCATTTGCTCGCTCGAGAGCGACCCCTTTTCAAACGCGCTCGCTCTCAGAGCCAGAGCCGATAGTTGGTGTAAGCTTAGAGTGGCTCGCGAGCGCAAGCTAAGCATAGCCGAGCATTTCGGTACCCTGGTTTTTACCGTGAATTTTAACTTTATTTAAATTTGAATCTACGAAAAGATTTTTTTCAATGTATCTTTTATTTGGGTTTGATTTAGGGTTGGTTCAACCCCTTTAAAAAGAGAGTTAAAATAAATCTTCTAAATGTTTTAATAATTTTTCATCAAAAATAACATTTGAATACAAAAAAAATTTGAATTTTTTTCAAATCCAACTTTAATCTAGGGGTAGTTTTACCCCCTTAAGTATCGAAAATTATTAATTTTTGGCTGATAATACGTATTCAACCCAATTTCAAGCAAAAACCAGAAAAAAATTTTTTTTTGCAAATATTTTTTATTTAAAGTTGATTTTTAAAATTGTAGGAGAAGTTCTAACCCCTTAAGGGTTGAAAATAATTTATTTTTGCCTGACAATACGCATACAATCGAAATTGAACCATAAACGTGAAATAAAAATTTCACAATTTTGTTTATTTTCAGTCGATTTAGGGGTGAAGAGCTGCTCACGAGCTGCTCGCGAGCCGAGTTTGCCCTTTCACCTTCTACAACCGGCATCCTTCTTCTTTCACCGCTCTACAACCGGCATCCGGTCCTGGCCTCCCGCGACTCCAATCTCCACCGGTTCCGATTCCGAGCCGATGTCATTCAGTTTGGCATCCCTAAGCTCTGGGCGTCCTAGTCTACGCCATCCTTCTAACGGAAGTTGGGTCTCCCTCGCGGTCGCACCCCATAGATCTTACCGTAGAAATATTCTATTTGTGCGTTTAAATGAAATTTTTTTTTCTAAAATAAATAAATTTTTTTTAAATAAAAACTATATGAAATTATTTTTTCTTTCTGGGAAAAACCATGAACCTGATCCCGAACCCGAACCTGGACCCACTAAATTTCAATGTATTGTACCCGAGCCGTACCCGCACCAAAAATTTACATGGTTCGAAACCCTGTTTTATTCTTTTTAGTCTTAATTCAGTCATTTTTGGATTTTACTTTTTACAAAATTCTGGTGAAGTGATTTGTTATGCATTCCATATTGCCAGCGCTATTTTGAATTTTCTAATTTTGACAACAAATTCATTATTTCCGACCTTAAACACCCCCCAATAGCGATTTTCAGTGAAATCGAATCGTAATTGCGCCGTATTGGCGCCGCCATTTTGATTTTTTTTAAATTTTGACCACAGATTCGTCATTTGTGACCTTAAAATCTCCCAGATACCGATTTTTAATGGATTCAGAACACATTTGCAAAATCCATCCGCCATTTTGAATTTTCAAATTTTGACGACAGAATCAGCATTTGTGGCCCTGAAACCCCCCGATACCAATTTTCAATGGATTCAGAACACATTTCCAAAATTCATCCGCCATATTGGCGCCGCCATTTTGAATTTTCAAATTTTGACCACAGAATCGTCATTTGTGGCCCTACAAACCCCCCGATACCGATTTTCAATGGAATCGGAACACAATTGCAAGATTCGTCCGCCATCTTGGAACCGCCATCTTGATTTTTTTACAAAATTGTCAGATTGCATTGTCACGGGAACTCAATGTGTGGGCAAAATGTCATAAGAATCGGTTTAGTAGAACTAGTCGAAAAAGCAGTCGCAAGATTTGAACCAAACAAACAAATATACGAGGTGAAGCTAAATAAACCCATTAAAAAACCGAGGCAAAGTAATAAAATTAAGATATTGCACCCGAAATTGTATTTTATTACATTTTAATTACAGTTACCACCGCCTGCGCCCTTCCACCACACAAAGGGGATTAAAACAAATTCTCCAAATGTTTTAATAATATTTCATCAAAAATAAAATTTTAATTCAAAAAAAAATTTCAATTTTTTTCAAATCCAACTTTTAATCTAGGGGTAATTTTACCCCCGTAAGGATTGAAAACAATTAATTTTTAATTGGTAATAAGTATTCAACCAATTTCAAGCAAAAACCAGAAAAAAAATTCAACTTTAATCTAGGGATAGTTTTACCCCCCAAGGGCTGAAAACAATTATTTTACCCAATTTCAAGCAAAAAGGAAAAAATTTTTTTTGCAAATATTTTTTATTTAAAGTTGATTTTTCAAATTGTAGGGGTAGTTTCAACCTCTCCAAATTAAATTCTAATTAAATTCATTTTTTCCTTTTTTATTTACTTCATCACCCAGCACAACAAATCAAAGCCAGAGAAGAACTAAAAAAAACTGGCTCGCGAGCAATTTTGAGCTAGCTCACAGCTCACGCTCACGAGCACGAGGCTTTTGTAACGAGCTTCATTTGAGCGCTCGCGAGTGAGCCATTTCCAAACGCGCTCGCCCTCCGAGCCAGAGCCGATAGTTGTTGTGAGCTTAAAGTGACTCGCGAGAGCGAGCTAAGCATAGCCGATCATTTCCGTACCCTGGTTAAAAGTCCCAGAATATTACTTAATCCGCTAACGCAGCGACACAAAGTGCCCCTTGGCATACGACATGAGAGGACAGCACTGCTACTATTGCTCGATTTCTTACCAGACGTCAGAATCTCAAGGAGGTCCATGTTTGTGTTCTAATTATTTTCTAGTTTTTGGTACAGCTTATGATTTAAAATAAAACCATTTAACTTAAAAGTTTTTTTACCTATTTTTATTGTATTCTTTTTAGTCCTAATTCAGTCATTTTTGGATTTTACTTTTTACAAAATTCTGGTGAAGTAATTTGTTATGCATACCATATTGCCAGGGCCATTTGAATTTCCTAATTTTGACAACAAATCCATTATTTCCGACCTTAAACACCCCCAGATAGCGATTTTCAGTAAAATCAAATCGTAATTGCCGAAATCGTCCCGCCATATTGGCGCCGCCATTTTGAATTGTCGAATTTTGACCACAGATTCGTCATTTTCGACCTTTAAAACCCCCAATACCGATTTTCAATGGATTCAGAACACATTTGCAAAATTCATCCGCCATTTTGAATTTTCAAATTTTGATCACAGAATCGCCATTTGTGGTCCTAAAAACCCCCCGATACCGATTTTCAATGGATTCAGAACACATTTCCAAAATTCATCCGCCATATTGGCGCCGCCATTTTGAATTTTCAAATTTTGTCCACAGAATCGTCATTTGTGGCCCTACAAACCCCCCGTACCGATTTTCAATGGAATCGGAAGACAATTGCAAAATTCGTCCGCCATCTTGGAACCGCCATCTTGATTTTAGTACAAAATTGTCAGATTGCATTGTCACGGGAACTCAATGTGTGGTCAAAATTTCATAAGAATCGGTTTAGTAGAAGTAGTTGAAAAAGCTGTCGCAAGATTTGAACCAAACAAACAAATATACGAGGTGAAGCTAAATAAACCCATTAAAAAACCGAGGCAAAGTAATAAAATTAAGATATTGCACCCGAAATTGTATTTTATTACATTTTAATTACAGTTACCACCGCCTGCGCCCTTCCACCACACAAAGGGGATTAAAACAAATTCTCCAAATGTTTTAATAATATTTCATCAAAAATAAAATTTTAATTCAAAAAAAAATTTCAATTTTTTTCAAATCCAACTTTTAATCTAGGGGTAATTTTACCCCCGTAAGGATTGAAAACAATTAATTTTTAATTGGTAATAAGTATTCAACCAATTTCAAGCAAAAACCAGAAAAAAAATTCAACTTTAATCTAGGGATAGTTTTACCCCCCAAGGGCTGAAAACAATTATTTTACCCAATTTCAAGCAAAAAGGAAAAAATTTTTTTTGCAAATATTTTTTATTTAAAGTTGATTTTTCAAATTGTAGGGGTAGTTTCAACCTCTCCAAATTAAATTCTAATTAAATTCATTTTTTCCTTTTTTATTTACTTCATCACCCAGCACAACAAATCAAAGCCAGAGAAGAACTAAAAAAAACTGGCTCGCGAGCAATTTTGAGCTAGCTCACAGCTCACGCTCACGAGCACGAGGCTTTTGTAACGAGCTTCATTTGAGCGCTCGCGAGTGAGCCATTTCCAAACGCGCTCGCCCTCCGAGCCAGAGCCGATAGTTGTTGTGAGCTTAAAGTGACTCGCGAGAGCGAGCTAAGCATAGCCGATCATTTCCGTACCCTGGTTAAAAGTCCCAGAATATTACTTAATCCGCTAACGCAGCGACACAAAGTGCCCCTTGGCATACGACATGAGAGGACAGCACTGCTACTATTGCTCGATTTCTTACCAGACGTCAGAATCTCAAGGAGGTCCATGTTTGTGTTCTAATTATTTTCTAGTTTTTGGTACAGCTTATGATTTAAAATAAAACCATTTAACTTAAAAGTTTTTTTACCTATTTTTATTGTATTCTTTTTAGTCCTAATTCAGTCATTTTTGGATTTTACTTTTTACAAAATTCTGGTGAAGTAATTTGTTATGCATACCATATTGCCAGGGCCATTTGAATTTCCTAATTTTGACAACAAATCCATTATTTCCGACCTTAAACACCCCCAGATAGCGATTTTCAGTAAAATCAAATCGTAATTGCCGAAATCGTCCCGCCATATTGGCGCCGCCATTTTGAATTGTCGAATTTTGACCACAGATTCGTCATTTTCGACCTTTAAAACCCCCAATACCGATTTTCAATGGATTCAGAACACATTTGCAAAATTCATCCGCCATTTTGAATTTTCAAATTTTGATCACAGAATCGCCATTTGTGGTCCTAAAAACCCCCCGATACCGATTTTCAATGGATTCAGAACACATTTCCAAAATTCATCCGCCATATTGGCGCCGCCATTTTGAATTTTCAAATTTTGTCCACAGAATCGTCATTTGTGGCCCTACAAACCCCCCGTACCGATTTTCAATGGAATCGGAAGACAATTGCAAAATTCGTCCGCCATCTTGGAACCGCCATCTTGATTTTAGTACAAAATTGTCAGATTGCATTGTCACGGGAACTCAATGTGTGGTCAAAATTTCATAAGAATCGGTTTAGTAGAAGTAGTTGAAAAAGCTGTCGCAAGATTTGAACCAAACAAACAAATATGCGAGGTGAAGCTAAATAAAACCATTAAAAAATTTCCGTCCTCCTTTAAAAACGGGGTTAAAATAAATTTTCCAAATGTTTTAATAATATGTATTCAAATACAAAAAAAATTTACATTTTTTTCAAATCTAACTTTAATCTAGGGGTAGTTTTACCGCTTTAACTGTTGAAAATTATTAATTTTTGGCTGATAATACCTATTCAACCCAATTTCAAGCAAAAAGGGGAAAAAAAATTTTTTGCAAATATTTTTTATTTAAAGTTGATTTTTCAAATTGTATTGTATTTTTAACCCCTCCAAATTAAATTCTAATTAAATTCATTTTCTCTTTTTTTATTTACTTCATCTACCTCACCCACCACAACAAATTAAATCCCCGAGAGAACTAAAAAAATGGCTCGCGAGCAATTTTGAGCTAGCTGACAGCTCACGCTCACAAGCACGAGCCTTTTTTTAACGAGCTTCATTTGAGCGCTCGCGAGCGAGCCATTTTCAAACGCGCTCGCTCTTGGAGCCTGAGCCGCAAGTTGGTGTGAGCTTAAAGTGGCTCGCGAGCGCGAGCTAATCATAGCCGAGCACTTATCAAGGGCTCGCTCGCGAGCTGCTCGCTCGCGAGCATTTCCGTACCCTGGTTACAAACCATTTGTAGTGAATATCGATAGCCGCGAAGCATAAAAGTCTAAGATCCCCGAACTCCGGGTATACAGACAGATCAAACCCTATTTGGGAGGTCGAGAAGGCATATGGCCCATACTTCCCGTTTCCAATGGCATTGGTAACCCAGCCACGATTTTTCAACCTGCCGCCATAGTAGTGATGTGAGATTTTCAAAAAATTAAATCGATTTTGGAAATCAATTTTTGTTTTAATGAAATCGATTTTTCTATAAATTGGTCTTAAAAAAACGATATTATAAAAATCGAGTACAATATTTAAAGAAAAATTACATTTATTTGATAAATTTTTTATTAAGTTTAACAAAACAAAAGAAAACGAATTTCATTGCCAAATTAAAATAAATAATTCACTATATTATAAAAAATAAAGACATTTAAATAAATAATTCATTGTTAGAAAAAATAAAGGCATCCAGGCAGGTTTGGTGCTTATTTGGTACTTTTCGACAAAGCTTAGGTTAAAAGGTACTAAAAAGGTACGAAATAGAGCCAATTTTAACATCAAAATTGCTTATAACTTCCAAAGTAAAGGCCGTAGCATAAAAATTGTTTCAACATTATTTATAGGAAATACTCCAAGCTTTTTAATTTTGGAAAAAAATTATAGGTTAACGACGTATTTTTTGGAGAAAAATGCGGTTTTAGTTGAAATTTTAGTTAAAAAAGACAAAATGTTGACTTTGAACTAACATATTCGACTGAGGTTTATGATATTGATATCATACATTAAAGAATGTACATTTCTCTAAAAAATTAGCCTAACTACGTTGCTCTACGTTAAATAGTTGAGGAGTAATTAAAGTTTAAGTAAATTAAAAAAAATGCTTCAAACGTCTTTTCTTAAACACCCTGTGCCCGAGTAAAAATAAAACTCGCCCGCAGCTAGCATGCATCAGGTACGCACTAGCATGCACGGCGGGGCCACAGTCAGCACGCATAGCGAACAAATGCGCAGTGCACATTTTTACTAGGGTGTCTCAGTGGATAACTCCGATAGCCCCATTCTGTAGAATAATTTTTTTCTTCAAATAAACTCAGGAATCATCCCTTAACGGATTAACATCTTAGTCGGGAACAGTCTGTATAGTGAGAAGTAAGGTTCAATTGATGATTACGATTCTCTAAAAAAGAATCGATTATCGAAAATCGTATCGCCTGGAAAATAATCGGAAAAACCCGATTTTTTTACACTAAAAATCGATTTTGTCTTAAATCGATACAGAATCGCACATCACTAGGCCATAGCATAGAAGAATGCCTCGAAGTCTGCATAAATGGCTCTACAATCATTATCCAATCAAAAAGTCAGGTAGCCCTAACACTTGGAACAAATTAAAAAAAAAATTCCAAAATGGCTGAAAATTGGACCACAGCTTCCTTAGGACTTTTTAAGAAAACAATTTCGGAATCACAAAAAAAACATGGCCGCCGGAGATATCATTTTTTGGAAAAAAAGTCACTCAAAAACTGGTTTTATCGAAAAAAAATTTTCATCAATCAATACGAAACGTTATTGCCTACAAAAAATCCCTCGTCATTTTTTCGAAAATCGAACCCTTTCGAAGTTATTCAAGGTCAAAGTTTCCAAAAAATACTTCGAATAATTCGGGGAGGTCAAAGTTTTCGAAAAAATTTCAAGAGGGGTATTCTGTAGGTAATAATGTTTCGTATTGATTGATCAAAAAAAAATTCGAAAAAGCCAGTTTTTAAGTGATTTTTTTGCCAAAAAGTTATATCTCCGACGGCCATGTTTTTTTTGTGATTCCGAAATTGAATTCTTAAAAGGTCCCAAGGAAGCTGTGGTCCAATTTTCAGCCATTTTGGAATTTTGTCTCCTTTCGTGCGTTTTTTTTGCTAATTTCCCCGGACTATTATTCACATTGGAAGACACGCTCCGGTGGAGGTTCCTGTACGTTCTCCGCTGGTGTGTCCTCAATATTAGCTCCCAGGCTGGACTATTCCCCTGCATTCTTGTCACCCTTGATATTGTTGTGGTCCGACTCCTTGATTGAAGTAGAATTGAACCGGACTTACACGAGGCAGTACATTTGTCCCTTACACGATGATAAATTGTACTGAGGCCTTAATTTTGTGAAAGGCTCGGCTCAAAAATAATGTCCTACTACTCTCGGTATGAGCGTGTATCGAGATAAATTCATTCTTGATTTTCGAGTTTTAGCATATCGCCGCCTGATTGTAAGAACTAGGTAACTCCAAATTTTGTGATTTTGAGTTATCTATAGTTTTATGTAGTCAATATCAAGCAGTATTTAATGCAAAGATCCGGTAACTTGTTAAAGCAAACTAGCAACATCTATTAGACAATGTAAAAATTGGACAAATGAAAATACCGCACTTATTATTATGTTACGGATAGGTAACTGGAGAAATTTATTTTTTACAGAATTCTTAGTTGCCTAGTTCTTGCAATCAGGCCGCGATATGTACCTGAGGAAATGAGGCAAGATGTGATTGTAAATACGTAATGGCGGGTTTCTTCTTCTGGAGCAGTTAAATTCCCACCCACCAGCTTGAAATGAGGCGAAGTGCGATTGTTATTGTAAAATATAAATGTACAGCATTGGATCATTGGTTTCTTACTCTCTTACTCGTTCTCTGAGGCAGTTTAATGCATATTAGAATCAAACTCGTGTAAAAAGCTCTTCATTGGTATTTATTTTCTTTCCTTCCTTAAATTGCTTGTTTTTGTCATTTTTGGCATTACAATAGCACCTCACTCATACTAAGTATGACATAGTACTGGCTCAAAAAAAGTGGCACCTTTTACAAACTCATTTTATAATCGTGTCCTACCAAACATTAGAATGAAGTAATCTTGCACCTCCTAGTTAAAAAAGAAGTTCACATTGACAGATTCCGACCAGCTTAGACGTTTGAAAGTAATACCCACCAGGCTAAAACTGGAGAAGTCCCATATGAGGAAGAAGAGAGAAAGGATTAACTAGGAGTAACAGTGTAATATTTATCCAGCCGTACTAAGCAGTGTCGTAAAGCAGTTCCTAAATAGTTTTAGAGGATTGGATTTCCACATAATCGCTCCGCGGAGGCCAGGTGGTAGCTTCTAAACTTTCCACCTTGCAACATCGAAAAAAATACTTCCTGTATAGAGATTTGTTACAAAATTTACCAAAAATGCCTTTAATTAGAGGATACTAAATTTGCACCCACTAAAACAAAATTCAGCAAACCAAAGAGGCCTAAATTCAATATTTCACTCAATCGAAATGAATCCCATTACTTTTATCTGGCAATAAAGTTTTTCACACCTTTCAGCTGCAATAAACCAGAAATCAACAATTCCAACATAATTCCCACTAGAAGCTAGAAAAAATTCTCAATTTTCTACGCCATCACACGATTGATTCCTTTTTATGCCCCAAACAACAACGAAAAAAAAACGAATAAATAAAAATCTTCTCGCATCAATCTTTCTGGCACGTGTGATTTTTTTGACTTCAAATGAGAAAAGGGGTAAAATTCAAGAATTGTGTCGAAATTCAATTTCCAACACTTTTCTAACTGACTGCCTCCAAACAATGTACTATCGCGGCACTTAAACCCTTTTCAGATTAAGTTCAACCGCGACGACGACGATTGGGGGGCGCATAGCTTATGCAAATTCGTAACATTTGTCGGTGTCGACGACTATGAAAAAAAAACAAGAACTGAAAACAGGTAACCATCATCGATCCGTTGATGTAAAACAAAACAAAGCGAAATAAAATGAAATAACAAAACAAAAAAAAGCGCTGAAAACAACATTTTCGGTACACACGGCAATTTCGAGCAAAAATACTGCCATTATATTGCCTTAGATTCCAGGTGTTGGCCCCGGTGTGTAAATGGCGCTTTAATCTGCAGTAACAAACGCCCACACTTGACGCCTTCGTAACAACAGCGACACGGACTTGAGCGACTGAGAGCAGCAACTCAAAGCGCGGATCCATAGACAATGCCTAGGGTTTTGCAATCAGAAATACTGCAGCGCTCCGCAGAAGAAAATGTGGCAAAAACACCAACAGAAATGGCGGAGGAAGACTGCTGGCGTCAAAGAGACTTCGCGCGGCTAATGGAGTGGTGCCGCTCAATCCTTTTCCACTTAGCCCATTTCGAGTGCATTTATTGAGTGCTAAACGTGACAATTGCAGCCAGAATGTAATCACTCTTGACCTGGCCATTTTTTTAGTGCTGTCAGTTAATGGGTGTTTACAGGGCTTTTGACACAGCAATATTTTTTTTTGATGGGAGTACAATTGTAAGATGCTTTTGAGGATTTCTTGGAGCTCCCAAAGCTTTCATTTCATGGTGATTTGTGAAATGCCTCAACTTCAAAATAACAAATGACGAGGTTCCTTGGAAAGTTCTGCGAGTATTAATACAGTCAATTTGTGCTCAGAAGGCCTCCTAGCGGGAAGTTTTAAATTCTTCCATTCTATTTGTTTTTGGGGGTGCTGAATCCGAATCTAAGGTACGCTAACAAAATTTCGTGACGCCTCATTGGAAAAACGTCACAAAAATTAAAAAGTATCATTTTTTGACGTTTTTTTGCTGTTCGTAGGAGTGAGAAATTGTAGTGTGGCACCTGGAGCGATATGGAGAATGAACAAACCTCAATGAAGTCAATGAAGACAGGTATCACTCATGGCCACGGAGTACTTGCAGGCGTTGTGGTATGTGAGTACATCTTTTGTCGCAGATGAGAGGATCACCTCTAGAGAGTCACGTTTCCCGGATTATTTTTGTTCGCGGGAAACGGGAAAAATAATGAAACCTATTAGGAATAAGGAGTGAAATGGGAATTAGGAGGAACAATTACTGATGAAAAATAAATGAAAAAGATACAAGTAAATTTAATTCAAAATATGATTGGTCCGGTCCGGCCCAGACAGGTAAATTGTGCCAATATTGTCTTGCTTTAAAATTTCAAAAAGAAGCAACTGTGATGTGCCGCTGTTCCAATGGCAATGATGCAAGTGACATCCATCATCATCCATCATTTCGTATATTACCCCTATACACAAACCGGTTTTTTAGAAAAGGGGCCGCAGGGAAGTATATGTCATACATCGTATATCTCCTCACTTTTGAGCCAGAAAATTTGCCAGACTCACCCATCCATTACACTAAAACAATTATAACATCGCAATCCGGCATAACCTTCTATATTTACAAGCCATGAACAAGAATAGATATTGAGAGAATCGGACTACCAAATTCTCCCAAATTCTAAAAATTACACTAACAACATAACGTGACTTCACCGAGTTGTAGTCCGATTGAGCGGAAATTCGCTCTCAATATTTTTCTTGTTCATGGCTTGTAAATATAGAAGGTTATGACTCCGGGGTCTGCGAAAACTATGAGAAATTCCCCTTCTCATTCACCCCAGCGGGAAAAGTGGAAGCCGCTTCCTCTGGAATCAAATTAGAAATGCTTCCTGGGCGCGCTTCAGAAGCATTTTGGAAGATTTTCCTGTGCATGACTACAAATAAGTCATTCTCAACTTTGTTGGTAAATTTTTTGTTTTGAGAGATTCCCTGGATCTCTGCTTGCAAAACTTAAAACTTCAAAATAGCTTCCCAGGAAGCTAATTAGAAGAAAATCGAACAAACTGCTTCTTGCTAATGACATGCAATGGTAAAAAAGATATGGATAGGGATACGGAAGAGAAGCACTTCTAAGATACACAAGGATAGCTTCTTCATTCATCAGTGAATGCTTCTATTTCCCGCGTACGTTTATTGTTACAACTACAAAGGCATCACAATCGTTACACGAAAATGAGGAAAACAAATGAATGCTTAGTGTACCCCAAATTCCCGCATCATACACAAACCTTTTTGATGTGAGTATCGAGTGATGGGTAGTGTAATTTGCACCTGGCTCCACCTGAGTCACGTGGATAGGAAATCTTCGTTGCCAAATATTTTTTACAATTTCTTTTATTTCGCTATGATGGGTACAGCAAGGTGCACCGGGTTCCAGCTAGCTTTATATAGAAAACAAGGATTTTGATATAACAGTTACTTATTTTAAATTTAAAACCTTGAAATAGTGTTTTCAAGATTTTTCCAAGAAAATTTGCGATTTGAAACAATAAATTTTTTCCCGGGAAATTTAGTTTTTTCCCGGGAAACTGGAAATACATTTTCTTTCGATTTCCCGGGAAATCCCGGGCGGGAATTCCCGGGAAGGACTCTCTAATCACCTCACACTTGTCCGAGGAAATCGACATGAAAGGTATACAGAAGTAGTGATTTTGAAGCTGTAAAATTCAAACCAGGCGAAAGACTGCAGCCATTCAATCATGAACAGCTCTATTCAAATACAAGACAAGGCTTTAGTCATCAATCCAACCACACTTGAAGAGCAGCGAGAATTTTGCGTTACGAACTTAGCCCCTACCCTCCCTCTCGCTCTTTTCGATGAGCATGGTATGACGAAAGGAATCAAAATCGAGGGCTTTTGCATGGACTGAACGATAGATACGTCATCGACGAAGCGTTTTTGTTACACCCCGGTTCAAATGGCCCCACGGCCATTGTATCATATGTCAAGTCAAGCTACAAATCAAATGCCTTTGTTATTTTCGATGGCTACACCGACGAAGTTTGTGAAACACCAAGCGCATAGAACGATTGAGAAGAGCGCAAAGAAAAGAATCTGTTGCAATATCATTTGCAGAAGCGATGGTGTCCACTGACACGAGTGTGGGTGGAAAAAACAAGGAGTGGTCTCTGAACCCTGCACCGGACTCAATACTCCGGGACATTCTTACAAATGTAAAAAAGGCTGACAACGCAATTGTGGGTGCAGGAAATCAGGGGTGGAAGCACGTAAGTTGTTTCAATCGACTTCTTCATACAAAAATTCTGAATTTTTGTATGGAGAGGTCGATTGAAACAACTTACGTGCTACCACCCCAGGTCTCTTTTGCTTCCCCCCAATCTGCACATCGTGCGAAGGGTTCTGAGACAAAGTCGAGCTAAGGAAGACAGCCTTGACATACTAATTGCTCCTTTAATCCCTCATGGGACATAGGGCGGAAACAGTTGCCCTCCAGCGGACTCTGTTTTGCGCGACAGCTCTCAGCTCTGACCAAGATATCCATTGACATAGACCAAAAAAATAAACCGACTGAATGCCCATCTTTACATAGAATTAGAATATGCAACTTTTCGTCACTTATTGCTTGGAAATTTATGCAGCAAAGCGGCATGTTCCAAATATGATCAAGTAATAAGTGACGGAAAGCTTCATATGCAGCTTTTCGTCACTATTGCTTGGAGATAAATGTAGCAAAGCGTCATGTGACGATTTGTTCCGTATAAAAAAAGTGCAATATGTCGCTAATAACCATGTCAAGCTTTAGTATAGGCCGGCCTAAGATGCCTAAGAAAAAGCACATAGTAATACTACTGCTCCTGCTGACAAAGAGAAGAACACATTTGGATTTTCGAACGAAAGAATTTTATGGAGCAAATGTAATAACTTTTTGTGTTGTGGAAGTAGTACGACTAGGAATCATTGTTTGTGCTACCAGTCGGCCACGTCATTGGCCTAGTCATGGTGAAATGTCTAGTAGTAAGTTTAGTACGGTGGACAGAATAGGTTAGGGGATATGAGGAGCAGGGATGATGTTGAATAAGGTAGCGATGAATCCTGCAATTAAACTCTTGGTTGTTGTACGAGTTCGGAAATACTGCCTGGTGGCTCGAAGGCCCTTGTTAAGTAAGTATTAGAAATAGCAAAAGATCAATAATTTTTAAGCTTCGAAAAAGTTAACAATCATAAATTAGAAAGACTTAACATTTATTTAGATCTATGGAGTGTGGCAGCGAGGAAATCCAACCTCCGCTGGAAGAATGGCGTAGACCAAGACGACCAGAGCTTAGGGATGCCAAACTGGATGACATTGACTCAGAATCGGGACCACTACAGTGCAAGTGGAGTAAGCAAGTAAAAGTTCCCAAGAGTCTTGTTACCTTCTGGAGAATTGTGATAAGCCAAAGGGTTAGTGAAAGAGCTTTAGATAAAGGCGAGGTGCACTTCGTTAGGACTATATTGGATATGCTGTCAGATCCAGTAGGTTTATTGACGTAAAGCTCTTTTATTCATCGATACACCTCGCGAGAAAAAAGCTCCAAAAGCAAATCATATGAGCCAGCGCAACGCTACGAAAGTCCCCCCCCACCAAAAAATTTCCCCTGCAACACCTTTCATCCTAGCAAAGACACGAGCCTTATTCTTAAAAATTTATGTTGCGAAATTCCAAAAGTTTGGTATCTGATAGGGGAACGGGAAAGGCAAAAGGAAAGGACGAGGTGGTCCCAGAACCGACGTTGCTTATCTACTGAAGGATTAATGAATGACACTGGTTACATTGAAGAGTTTACTTCTTAACTTGTTATCAAATGACAATTTGATTTTCCTGATGGTGTATTTACAAGAATTTTTAACTTTGATATACTCTCCGTTCACTTGGGCAACGACGAAGCTTGGACTCTTTGAAGACGGCTACTTTGGTTTTTCTAGTGGTATGACATTACCGATTAAACCATATATTTGGCCTAGATTTCCAAGATTTACTAGAATGAGGAATGAACATATACATTCCTGTCTATATGATCCCGGTAACATAGACAGCGGAGTAGAGAGTTAACGTTTTCGTGTTGTGAACACAGGTCCCAGTCAGCGATTGGAATAAACGTCTAAAACCCAAGTAATTCGCATTCCCATAAGGCCAGAGAATTCTCTTAGTTGGTTTGGCTGAGGGACGAATTGAAATGGAAAGTTAGCGCTAACTATGCAGTTTTCAAATTCCCGAATACTCGCTCTCGATGAGAAGCAATATTCTCTCTAATTCTTTCGCTGACTGCGCGGTACAAAATATATGGGAGCAAAAATATTCAAAGCGAATGTAAAAGTGTGCGGAAAGGGGAGAGGGGGTCCTGTGCTTGTATTTGAAGTCATATTTTTTAATAAATATTCTTGAAAATTGATTTTGACATTATAGTTCACATCTTTGTTTAAACAGGTGCCCCATCTAGACTAGACCTTCGGTATTTAAAAATTGAATAACTTTCACATCTTTTGGTCGATTTCGATAAATGTATACTATTCTGAAATGTTATTGAGTACCATTTTAGCTATGAGTCAATACACACCGAAAGCTTATTTCACACTATCTGGCGGATTCAATAAACAAAACTGTCGAATTTGGGGGAGCATAGAACCCACACGTCATTCACGAAACACCACTGTACGACGAGAAAGTCACTGTTTGGCCCGGAGTGTGTTCAAAAACCATCATTGTACCATTTTTTTTCAAAGTTTGATAAACCGTTGACGCTATATCGCTGGATGTCAGCGCACTTTGTGTATCCGAAAATGTGTGAAAAAGGTCTGACAAACTTCTATTTTCAACACAAGACGGCTCACCTTGTCACACCGCAGCCGCTACGATGAAGTTCTGGCAGCATAAGTTGTCAAGACATATTGTGTCGAAAAATGATGATTTGGAGGTGCTTCCTTGTTCTCCGGATTTAACGGCACGAGACTCAGTAAAGTTTATGCCAGCAAGCCGAAATTATTGACGAACTCAAAGCTAACAAACGAGCTGAAATAGCTGCGGTGGCCAATGTTACGCAGGATGCCCAAAAAAGAGCTGCTTTTTGCGTATTGAATGGGGGTGGTCATTTAATCGACATTGTATTACTATATTCAAAAGCTGATTTGAAATAAATAGTAGAGAATCAGCTTAAAAATGTCAGCGTTATTCAATGTTGAAATACCGAACGTCTAGAAGGCATACCCCATAGTCTCTCTTTATTAGTGGGCAGACCTACTATGTTCGAACCAAAGTCTAGATATTAACAAGTCTTTCACCTTCATATGGTTAGTGAGTGAAAGGCGAACAGCTATATGCACAAATTCTTCAAATGACGATGTCAGGCTATCAGAGAGGGAATGCAAGATTTGTATACACGCTCGCACACAACTAGCGGGCGGAAGATTTTTTATGGAGTTAAGCTTGATGTATTGGTGTGATTAATTCGATTTATGAAAAAAAACAGTTGCTTCAATTTCCTTCCTTTTCTGTTCTGCATACTTTAGCGAAGAGAGAGAATCTGGCTTTGTCTCGCCGAGTTCACGATGTATGCGTTGAGTTGTGCTCAGAAATGATGTTCATATATGCACGCACACAACTAACGGGGGGAAAATTTTGTATGAAGATGAAAGACTTGTTATATCTAGACTTTGGTTCGAACGACAAGCTATAAAATAAGAGGAGTATACAAACAGAGGCTAGTCATATGTTACGCTCGGTGACGTTACCAGCTACGTGACTGTACAAAGCACGAAATGCTATATATAAAATTCACACAACAACAAACTCCTCTCTCTTAAGATAAAGCAAACCAAGAAAATTTTACTTTTTTCGTGAAAATTGGCTTTTTGCCAATACAATTCTTTTATAAAATGAAATAAAAAAAAATCGTGAACAAACCCATTGTGCGCAGAATACAAAAACGGCTGCGCAACTCACGAAAATCGCGCAGCTTAGAGAGAACATTGATGAGAAGTAAGGGATAGGCACTTGATTTGGTATCCATTTCGTGCGCCAGCGTAGGACTAAATGTCAATCCCGACAAAAGATTCTGGTTCCGTATATCAGAGGACGATCACGGCCGGGACTTGCAGAGCCCATCACAACAAGCCAAATACTTAGGAGTAACGCTAAATGCCAAGCTCAACTGGAACCATCACATGGATACTATGATGAGGAGGACACGCAGCCTATGGGCCTACCGCAGAGCTCACATAGCGATTACAACTGAAAGCTATCTATTGGATATACACTACCATCATTAAGCCCATGGTAACTTACGGGGCTTTAGTTTGGAGGTACAGAAAGGGACTTAAAAGGTTCATAACTAATTTAAACAAAATTCAAAGAATGGCCTGCTTTCCATCACCGAGGTCATCCGCACTTCCATGGCAGCGCTGGGGATTCTCCTCAATCTGATACCACTCCACCTTGGAGTAGAGAAATTCGCCATAAATGCGACGCTGCGGCTAAAAGCAAATTGCTACCTTGGCGCTTGTCTTCGGCGAGGATTTTCTATAATTCAACATTATAGAAGATTCCGCAAGCGGGGATGCTATTGGACTGCAGGCCCTTTAAGATCTCAATATTTGAGCCACCTTCCGTTCACATAGAAGACAGGTTAACTGGGACTTTTCCCCAAGTACCGCAGGGTGGACTAGTATGGTACACGGTGGCTCCAAAACAGAGACGAGATATGCGGGACGAAATCTGGAGTGAAAGCCCCAGATTCAGTAGAGCGACAAGCCGAGATACCTTAAGAAGGACCTACAAAAACGAACGGATCTTTATCTTCTCTGATAGCCAAGCGGCAAACAGGGCGATAAGGTCCCATATGACCAAATTTAAATTGATTTGGGACTGCCAACGTGCTCTTGATGAACTCGTTACTTGGTACTCTTGTCTGGGTCCGGGTCACCGGAGGATAGGAAGGGCGGAGGACCCTACCTGCAAGTTTTGCTTGAGCATTAGTCTGCCCTCCGTGTTTTCTATGAGTGCTCCGCGATAACGAATAGTAAGGTCTCGTTGTCCGATATTCCACAACTCATGCAACATCCAAGAGTTCAAACGCAGATTACATCGCCACCTGCTCATCCATTCCCTAACTACCCTTAACCTCTGTTATCCTATGAACTAAGCTTGCCTAGTAGGTGCACTATGCCTTGTAAGACATGACGGACTGGTGGTGTAAAACCTGACCAACTATGCTCTATGACACAATCAAGGAACCATGAACACAAATTTTATTGCGCATTTCGCTGTTTATCCGCTGCACTGAAAAAAGTAATCAGAAAATTTATCAAACAAACAAATCAGCGGTAAAATGTTAAAATTGCAAAATCCCGTGTGACAAGATAAAAACTCTTATCATTGTTTGTCAATCAAAATAACTAAAAAGTGGGCTGCCCAACAAGCGTTGAACCACATTTTCTACAAATTAATGTTTATCCAAAGAAATCTCGAGCCGTGGGCAATTATTACTGTTTCGTCCGAACGTGACTCCTACAAAACTCGTTTTCCCGTAGCTTTGCTCTCGGCTCGTCAAAGTTTTTGTCTACAAAAGTGAAATCACAATTTTTTTGGTCTTTTCACAATCCAAGATCCGAAGTTGTCTAAGACTCGGAGTTGCATTCTCTTAGGATTTCTTTCAAAATGTTGCATGACAGCAAATCGACTGAAAATCCCATCCATCAGGGATTTCCCGACTGGTTGCAGATCGTCGATGGAAAACTGTGCGGCAATTGGAGTGAAGGAAGTCCGATTGTCATCCATCGTCGTCCATCGCAGCATACCCATCCAGCAACAATCCATAAGGGGTTGGATGAGTTCAAGTTTAAGCCCCGACGCCATTTGAATAGCTTCGAATCCCATAGCGCAGTCGCAGGAAAAAAAGTGAAATCTCTTTCTTCAAGTCTCTGGCCTACCGCCGCAGATGGAGGAGACCGCGCTAATTACCACCACGACGTCTTCAATTGCAGCTTAATGAAGTCTTCAGAAATCAAAACTGGTCCGAAGCACATCGAACGAAGGAAAACCTTCGTCAGTCTTTGGGAAACATTTTCACATTAACTCGTGTGTCAGCTGCTGATTACGATGGAGGCGAAAAGTTGGGGAGAATTTTAAGTCGAGCCTTTTCTTCACGTAGCAGCACAAGGCGGCAAAAAAGAGTTATTGAACGCCATTAATCAAAATCTTGATCTGCCAGAGATCAGCGAGACCGCCATCCTACGTGTGCTAGTGTGGATTTCGATAAGATGTGTGACCGGGTCCAAAGAGCCAGCTACAATTGGCGGGGCCTTATTATCCCGGATTGTAGGCACTCGATGACCTTGGGAAGTGTTAAACTTGACGTTAGTGGATGACTCGCGCTTATTCGAGGTTGGGTAATTGTTTGTGCACCTTTTGTTAGGAACTATCCACTTTTTATTGGCACTAAGGTCATGACGTGCTTCTTTAATTTTGCTGCTTTTTTGTATTCCCTCGCAGACTGATGAAGTGCTTTTGTGCACTTTTGTTGGGAAGTTGCACATTGAGAATGGCGTTAAGTAAGGTAGTCTTCAAGAGTGGATTATGCACTCAACAGATTTTAGTGGAAATAATAGTTCTGGGTAATTTGAGTTGTTCAAGGCTTCTTATATAGAGATATGTTTTGTTTTAATTTGTGTGAACAGTAAGTAGTTCTGAAGTGTTACGATAAGCAATGAATGTGTGTTGGCTGATAGCGGAAATTTGTGCTAAGGACAAATCTAGGTCAAAATAGTGTTTGTTCTTATATCAATATAAAAAAGTAATTAGACTAACTTTTTTTTCAGTATCCAGCGGCTAACAGATGCATAGACTAGAACTTAGGGTGATAGGACCGAGAAGTCCGTACACTACAGCCTCAAAGTTTTGTAGTGTGACCCTGTTCAGTACTATTGATAGTTCATATTAAACCTTTGCAAGTAGTCTATACTGAGACTTTTATGAGTATCCATATCCTTTTTGGTCTTAAAGGTTGACCGAGGTGTTTAAGTCTACGTCTCTCGGTCGTTTCGAAACCAATGTCCCCCCCCCGCATGACACCAGCTCGCTAGGCCCACTATAATAATTTGTAGCCCTCTTGTTTTCGCAAATTACAGTCTAGGAATTATTTAATAAATAAAACACATTGATTGTGGAAGGAGCTTCTGTAGTATAGCGATACCGCTATGAGCGCAAGTTTAGGATTGTGTCTTGGCTAAAGCTTTTTTTTGGGGCGTAGTAGTGGGCGCGGGTGTGAGATTTATTCGGGAAAAACCTGTGTGGTGAGCTTTTTGGTGGTGAACGCCACCTGTGTGAGATTAGTTGAACTTCGCAGTGGTGGGTTAGTGTGTCTTGGGTGGGCTTTCATGCTGGTATCTGGTGGTGGGAATCGGGGGCCTTGGTTAGGATCTTGTGGGGGCCTCGCAAAAAGTTTTCAATAATAATAACAATTATATTTATGCGGGATCCGGCGGATTGAGTTTGGGTTCCAATTCTTCATATTAGTTTTGGTGGAAGCACAGATTTAGAGTGGCTGATTTTTCGTTGGCTCCGCGTCAGTTATAGTCCTACCTAAAAAAGTATTATGGGAAATATCGCGAGCTTTAATTTTGACTATAACCACTTGCTTGGAAAAACCAACTCTGAGAAAATCGCGAAAAACTGCCATTTTCGCTTTTTTAGCCAAAATATCGTCAAAACTACACCCCCTGAGAAAAAACTGATTATCAAATTTTTGATGGAGAAAATCATGAGCTTTAATTTTTATATACTTGATTCCAAATGATTCCAACATAATCGCAAAAAACTAAAATTTCCACCAAAATAGCGCAAAAATTAAAAGTGCTACAATGAGCGCCCTGGGGACTATGGTTGAGCTTAGCTGTAGTTGGTTTGTGCTTTGGATTACCTTTCGCACTGGGTGAGCTTTCAGGTCAATATTTCCGAGTGCATATAATATCCAATATTCAATATGTCACAAGTCGATTCTAGTCCAATAAATACTAACCCCGTGTTCTTTTAATGAACTGGGTTTTGAGAGCTTTTGAGTTCCCATACAAAATCGAAAACCCAGGTTTTATCTGGGTCTTCTGGTTCTTCGATTTTGTATGGGAACTCAAAAGCTCCTCAAAAGCTCTCAAAACCCAGTTCATTAAAAGAACACGGGGTAAGTAAGCTTTCTCGTTACTTTGATGCCTCTCATGGATCAACATTCAACTTCTCAGAACAGCAGAGTTATTCCTCGTGACGACTTTGAGCACATGATTATAATCCCCGACAATTTTGATTCGCCCTTAAAGCATCCGGCCTGACTGTCTGCATGGATAATAGTTGTACACCCATTTGCACCTTTGGAGATTCAGGGTTCGCGGAACTCTTTTATGGCTTGAAAAACTGCAGGTGATTGGCTCAGGGCCTAGGAAATACGGCACAGGAGCCATAGACGCCTAAGTCGGGTTTTTATTCGCCTGTATACCCGGAGATAGTTTCATAAGGTGAAGATCTGTGAAATTGATTTGATTTCAAGTTCGCATACGTTAGGATGATCAGATGAGCAATCAGGTATAATGGCTTAAAAGTCTCACACCCCTGCAACCGCAATTCATTGTTGAAAGCCTATTTCCCGATACGCAAGGTGGGAAGGCGTAATAGAGCCTCTATTGCTACATTGGCCCAATATAGCCGCCGCTACAGCTTCAGGTACTTGTTGCACGTGAAATGCTAAATATGTGCATTTGTGTTTTTAGTTTTGTTCTAGGTTATCACACTAGCGCAGAGTGGGCGACCATGAGTCTAACTAAGACCGTATAGAGTCAATCATCGACCTTCGGTCCAGGGGAGCGTTTACAATGTTGGAGTGAGTTTTACGCTGAGCATGAGCTGTACATTGAAGACACAATCATATGTGACAAAGAGTGTGAAAGTCACGATACAACATCCCACTCTGGAGTTTTTTACCCCAAGCTGATATTGTAAATGCGACTTAATTCTCTAGCTTTGCTAGCATTTCGGCATAACGAGGTTGAACTCTTCTTTACTATAGTAAAATGACAATTGCAAGTGACCTTCCTAACTTTTTTATGGCGAAAGACTAAGCTCGGGAACCATTTTTTGTACGAACAGCCCGTCAAGGACAAAGAGGGTAATCTGATCACCGACACTGAAGGCATCTTGGAACGATGGGAGGAGTACTTTCATGAAATGCTTAATGGCGAGCTAATCCAGGAAAAGGAGGATCCACCAAAAACTAACTTTTACACTGCCACCATAAAGCTTAGAAGAAGTTAGCAGGGCCATTAACCGGCTTAGAAACAACAAGGCGTCGGGTGCAGATGGCATCCGCGCGGAGCTGGACTGCAACAACTCTTCTTAGTGTTTAAAGCCGCAACTCTTCTTAGTCTTTTAGAGCTCTACTTAGACATGAGATAATTCGGTATCCCCAATTAGCTGACATGAGTATGTAGGTTGACCATGGCTAAATGTGACAAACCAAGTAAAGGTATCCGGAACACTGTCCCGACCAATCAACATTTATAATGGGTTCCGACGCCTTCTTTTCAACCTGGCTTTGCAGAAAGTAATATGAGAGTCAGGGATGACAGCAAGGGATAAAACCTTCGACAAATCTACCCAATTACTGCCAAAAAGTTATATCTCCGGCGGCCATGTTGTTTTTTTTGTGATTCCGAAATTGTTTTCTTAAAAAGTCCCAAGGAAGCTGTGGTCCACTTTTCAGCCATTTTGGAATTTTGTCTCGTTAAAATGCTAATTTCCCCGGACTAAAAATCAATAAAAATGATTTTTGGTACACGAGCAGTTTTTGAAGAGTGCTTGAAGAAAAAAAAATTGTTCTGCACGCGAACACCTATGGAAATGTGGAAAATCCCCGGAAAATCTCGAAAAATTAGTATTCCTTCTATAACGTGCAAGGGGTTGAAAATTTCGATATAATGTATAGGAACAAACTTGTAGAGCGTGAAAATCTTAGGGTTAAAACTTCTGGTTCCTGGACTATTATTGTAATCTGGGAATAGTACTAGAGAAGTGCATACAATGAACTTTTTAAGTTGCAGTGTTCGCGGGTTTTCTCGAATCTATCTACCTATGATTCAAAATCACCATGACATGATTCACTCTAACATATATTTTTTTGTCTCTGAGTCAGTATCGTTTTCTTTCCATTTAAATAACATTTTAAAATTATTTTCTCAACAAAATTGCAATAACACTGTCCGTTGTATACCTTCATAAAAAGTATACGTCATCATCAATGACCTTACGTCCTTTCGCATTAAATGCATACGAAAATAAATTTCAATAACAAACCGCGCGCGGTAAACAATGCCGGGCGATTTAATCACGAAAATAGCACTTTTTTTTCATATGAAACAAGAGAGAATTTCCAGAGATTTCCTGATTGCAATATTTTTTCTTTTATGCCACCCGCGTGGTCCATGTCAGAATGAACGAAAAAATGTAGGAAGTCATTCGTTTAATCCTTCGGATTTATTTCATTTCGCATTGAGCAAAAAAAAAAAAAAATAGATGTATACATGCAAACGAGCGAGCAAAACTCTGCACTTGTGTTTATGTCTGGCTTAAAGCTTTCGACACACCAGAGAAAAAGTAAAGAAAAAATTAAATAAAATACTCATCGAGGAAAACTTGTTTAATTAGAGGAAAATCATTTCAACGGTCTCGACTCTCGGTTTTAAGAGTGGTCTGCGCTTTTCTTTCTATTCACAACTTTCCGCCAGGTTGATTTTCACTTTTTCCTTCAAGAATTCAAGCAAAACTTTTCTTTTATTTTAAAAAAATCCGCTACAAAATCCTCGGATGTGATACAAGATCGATATAGAATTTTTGGAAAAATAAATAAACCGTTATTTGAACAACAATTCTGTTGCCAAAAATATTGCGGCATGCAAACAAATCGATGGTGACTAAGTTGCCCCCAAGAAGTTCTGGCCACCAATTTTCCGTCAGCAGTGGGAACTAAATTTGGGACTAGGGTGTTTCAATTGCCTCGTAGAAATATGGTGCAGTGACAGACATGAGATGCTAATTTGGGTGCCGCAAACTCATCTAATTGCAGTACTCTACATGTCTGATGAACTGGGCTGTAACCAGGTGTTGTACATCAGGTGTTCTGTGTGAAATCTTGTTCGAAGTAGGGAAGATGTGTTTTCCATCTTTTATTTACAATTAGCATGCTTCAGATGGGTAAACTTTGCCGTATTGCAAAATATCGAAATCTACCTTTGGTAACAAAAATTACCTTCTGAATTTTGTCGAATAGTATTTTGCAGAAAAATATTGACAATAATAGTTCTGAATAAGCAAAATTACAATAAGAATTTTCACGAAGAAATCAGCCAAATTAGGCTAAAAAATATTTACTATTGATTATGAAGATGAAAATTTTCGTAATAGAATTTCTTCAAAAAAAAATCATCAAATAAACTTCGTCTTCATTGGGTTAAAATACAATGCACTATCGTTACAGACAAATCACCTGCTTATGCCTGGTACGCAGCTCAAACGGAAAGAAATTCTCCATATAAAATGTATGTAAAAAAACGTAAACGAAATCAATAGCGAAAAATTTATTTTGTAATTTCGTTTTGTGGTACGCAGCTCCGTGGAATTTTGCTAGTATGCCTACTGAATCGTAGATGGCATTGATTATTAGTCTCCACCTCTTTCCTTATGATTTATGTGCCCGGACATATAAATGTGTATTCCCATATTCTGTCACTTAATGCAAGTGGTAATTAAAAGGTGGATAAAGTAGAGGAACAGGTTGCAGAATGAATGAAAAAATCAAAAAACACTTTTACCAAATTGCTTACGAGTTTCTTCAATCAACTTGCAAGCCAAAATGACACATAACCCCGCCAACTGTTCCATTATTCTCAGCTGTTTACTATTTCTCCACCCAAATCTACACGGAATTGTTCCGTGTAGAAATAAATTTTTAATCTCCAGCGAAAAATTCCGTTTGAGCTGCGTATCGGGCATTAGGGGTTAAAACCCTTGAATACCATCCCAGAGGTCCATGGTTCGAATCGCCTCCGCGACATGGCCTTTCATCTTTCCATTTTTCGACCTAGAATTCTTTCTCTTTTTCTTCTCTTCATGTTTACAAAAAATTCCCTGCTCTTTCCCAAGCTTAATAAGCGAGTAAGCCATCTCCTATTCAATCACTGAAATCAGCATTCTGTCGCGATAATGATAGGATCTTTTAAAATAAAATTGCGTGTTGGTATTGTTGGTATTGGTATTGGCGAGCTCTACGGCAACGTGGACTGCCGAATAAAATAATAGAATTGATAAAAGTTCCGTACAACAATTCCAGATGCAGAGTTCTTCACAATGGAAAACTATCCGACAGCTTTGAAGTGAGCTCAGGAGTACGGCAAGGATGCCTACTTTCGCCATTACTGTTTCTTATAGTAATAAACGACATCCTTGCCAGCGCTCTAGATACTAGAACAGGTGGCATACAATGGGGATTGTTAAACCGCCTTAAGGATCTCGACTACGCGGATGATATCTGCTTGCTGGCCCACAGACCCTAGGACCTCAAAAACATGGTAAACAATTTGGCAACAGAAAGTAGCTCGGCAGGCTTAAGGTTAAATCCGACTAAAACAAAAGAAATGCGGATAAATGCAAACACCCTTGAACGAACAGCGCTAAATAACCGCGACGTGGAACTGGTAGATAAATTCTGTTACCTCGGTAGTATTATTACCGAAAACGGCGGTACAGAAAAAGACGTCAGTTCCAGAATAAATAAAGCATGAAGCCTGTTTCACATATGGAGATCAACGGAGATCTCAATTAACACCAAATTGCGGCTGTTCAACTCCAACGTTAAGGCAGTCTTTTGTACGGTTGCGAAACATGGAAAGTCACCCAATTCATCACAGGGCGCCTACAAGTTTTCATCAACAGATGCCTACGTCGTATCCTAAAAATCCGCTGGCAAGATAGAAATTCAAATGAAGAACTATGGCGCCGTGCCGGCCAAAAAGAATAGACGACCAAATCAGGCGAATGAAATGGAATTGGATTGGCCACACCTTGCGACGCGAAGACGATAATCTAGCCAAACAGGCCCTTGACTGGAATCCGCAAGGATCCCGTCGAGTCGGAAGACCTAGAACAACGTGGAGGAGAACCCTATTATCAGAGGCCGCAACAACCGGGAGATCCTGGTCACAGCTGAGAGCTGTCGCGCAAAACAGAGTCCGCTGGAGGGCAACTGTTTCCGCCCTATGTCCCATGAGGGATTAAAGGAGCAATTAGTTAGTTGGTATTGGCAGTTCTTCCACTCTTCTCTCTACTATCTTTCTGGCTATAACGTGCTGTCCAAAACTGCACCCAATGATAGTATCGTCGACAGCACAAGAGGAGTCTACCTCTGAACGGTAGTCTTATAATAGTACCTATCGTTAAAGAAACCACAGCTTAGGCATCGGACGGATCAGACGGCTTCGCTTCGGGTTTCGAACACGACAGGAGTAGAAGTATGCAATGCCAGAACAATGAGAGAAGCATATAGACTCTCTCAGGTCGTAGAAGAGATGAAAAATATCAAGTGATGATACTTTGGTTATGCAAAACGAAGTAAGCACATCAAATACACTCAACCTCATATATTTCGAAAGAAGCTAAGGTGGAGTATGGTTTCCATCTTACAGAGATTTGCCTGTGGTAAAAATGGAAATCAGTAATAGTCGAGGCAATGAAGCACTAAAAAGGCCAAAAGTTCCTAATTGGTTGGGCGCGGACGGATCGGAATGCGGTTTTTTGCATTCGCTTCCAAAAATTATTTGTAAAAAATGGCTCATTTTTTTTTTCTGAACAAACCGGAAATTGCACCTGTTCACCTGTATGTATGTTTGTATGTATGTAGACAAATCTTGCAACTTGATTTTGACCCACTTCCATATAACCGATCAACTTGAAATTTTGCATATATGTATAGTTCGCGTGACAATGCAATCTGACCATTTTGTAAAAAAATCAAGATGGCGGTTCCAAGATGGCGGCCGAATTTTGCAATTTTGCTCCTCGACCCCCGACATGGGTATCAAATGAAAGGGTATGACAAGTACAATACAATTACCTATGTGGCGTCATTTCAAATTCAAAATGGCGGCCAACTCAAAATAGCGTATTACCTTTTTCTTTACAACGCGCTCGATATGGGTCAAATGAAAGGAAATGACAAGTAGAATACTATTACCTATGTGGCGTCATTCCAAATTCAGAATGGCGGCCAACACAAAATGGCGGATTACCTTTGTCTTTACAACGCGCTCGGTATGGGGATCAAATGAAAGGGTGTGATTTAAATCATCATCATTTCCTTTCATTTGATACCCACACCGAGGGTGTTGTAAAGAAAAAGGTAGTCCGCCATTTTGTGTTGGCCGCCATTTTGAATTTACAATGACACCACTTAGGTAATTGTATTGTACTTGTCATACAATTTCATTTGATACCCATGTCGGGGGTCGAGGAGCAAAATTGCAAAATTCGGCCGCCATCTTGGAACCGCCATCTTGATTTTTTTACAAAATGGTCAGATTGCATTGTCACGCGAACTATACATATATGCAAAATTTCAAGTTGATCGGTTATATGGAAGTTGGTCAAAATCAAGTTGCAAGATTTGTCTACATACATACAAACATACATACAGGTGAACAGGTGCAATTTCCGGTTTGTTCAGAAAAAAAAATGAGCCATTTTTTACAAATAATTTTTGGAAGCGAATGCAAAAAACCGCATTCCGATCCGTCCGCGCCCAACCAATTAGGAACTTTTTTGCTTCATTGCCTCGACTATAAAGAGCTTTTTACACCACATGATTTTGTCACAAGCTTTCACCCATGATTTTGGCCGTGATTTTGTCACTGACAAAATTTATCATATGACAGCTCGGATTCTTGTTTACATTATTGTGATTTTGTCAGTGACAACTACAGAGACATAACTTATATAAAATTAAAATGGGCATTTGATTCATGGTCTTATATTACTGTAATTGGTTGAGATCAATAAGGAACCCTTTAGGGTGCACTAGCTTTTGTCAGCTAGTTAACTACAAACAACAAACAAATAAAATGGGCATCGAATCCAGGAATAATATTCTGATTTTATTACACATTATGAATATTTTGTCAGTTTTGAAACTCAAAAAGGAAAAAAGAATGAAAAACTGAGAAACATGTGGGCTAGAAATTGGCTTTTGAAAAGATAAGCTGGTCGGTACGGAACGTAGTCCATTTAAAACGCGCGGAGTGGAGGGGGAGGGTCGAAACATAACTTGGCCCTTTAATGTTTTTTGGTTCGCTGATCACGAAAATCGACGTCCCGCAGTTCTAAAATATCGGCGTCACCCTCAAAAACCAATCCAATGAAATACACTTTTTTCAATATTTATTTGTGAATGTGATTGATTTATACCAAAACAAGCTAAATTTTATGACAAGGGATAATCCTAAAGGGATGCACAGATTCGTCATTTGTGACCTTAAAAACCCACGATACCGATTTTCAATGGATTTAGAACACATTTGCCAAAAGCATCCGCCATATTGGCACCGCCATTTTGAATTTTCAAATTTTGACCACAGATTCGTCATTTGTTTATAAGAACCCTGCAATAATACCGATTTTAAATCGAATCAGAACACAATTGCAAAATTCGTCCGCCATCTTGGAATCGCCATCTTGATTTTTTTACAAAATTGTCAGATTGCATTGTCATGGGAACCCAACGTCTGTGCAAAGTTTCATAAGAATCGGTTTAGTAGAAGTAGTTGAAAAAGCTGTCGCAAGATTTGACACAAACAAACAAACAATACTCAATATTCCATAGATTTCTTCTCACTATGAGGTTTTTGGTGACCGGAGACGCATATGAATGAATTATCATTCAATTTGAAATACAGTGGAATTTTTCTCATTGTCGAAAAACCCAAGGCTTTCTGTTGTCATACAAAACACAAAATATTTAAAAAAAACCAAAGCCTTCTATTGTTACACACGAAAACTCTATGACTGATCATAAGAAAATAGAAACGGTTCTATCTTCCAAAAAATCAAGTGTGTTTGTCATAAGCGAACTCACAAGAAAAATTATGTGGTGTGCGTTGCTGAATATCGAACCCAGAACTCGTCTTGTGTCAAATCATGTGGTGTAAATAGCTCTTAACAGCAGTATACCTTTCTTATGACTCCACTCCAAATGCCGTGCTCACAAATTAGGCTATCAGGGGGGCAATTCGGTCGTTCAAACCCTACCAATGTTCTGAATCGGACGCCATTTGTTCCATACTGCATAAGAGTCGCACACTTCACACTTGATTACATCTCCTCTACATCTCAACGGTTCATTCTCGGAGGATGAGAACTTTTAGCCTCCGATCAGGATTCGATCAAACCCAACAAAGAAGTGAGCAGCAAGCGCTGCTGCAGCACTCCTCTATCGAATTCCACCAAAAGTACAAGCCGTAGTACTCGATCGACTATTAAGCCTGGTTGTAGATCAACTACCAGTCATAGTAGTAAAAACTCCCAGAGGTAAGTTCCTTAGCAGCAGTGTTACTAAGATCAGCAATACTTGGGAAGAAGCCAAGATCGGCCTAGTCCCAGCTAGGGAAATCCCTAGGAGACCTACAACTCGCATCTGGTTACGTAGGATGTAAGCGGAGGGGGAAAATCTCTTGAAGTGCCTTAAGCTCCAACACCCAGAACTCCCGATAGACAACTGGGTCTCTGGAGTAGAGTTGAGCCGGACTTACACGAGGCATTACATTTGTCCCTTACACGATGGTAAATTGTACTGACGCACAGTGGTTCCAAATTCCGAAAAGGTGGCCAAAATATGTAGACGTTATTCAAATTGTATGAAATTACGTACAAATAGTATTTTGAGGTCACTGATTACGAATCTTCACTCAAAATAAAAAAACAAAATGGCGGATCCAATAAATTTTTATAAAGTGGTCAGATTTGTATGAATTTTGGTATGAAGAATATCTCGAGTCTGCTGATTACGAATTGCTACTCAAAATTAAAAAAACAAAATGGCGGATCCAATATGGCGGACAAAGTTCATATAAAATGGCCAGAATTTTATGAAATTTTATTTAAATTAAACGAATCGGGGCAAACTGGGGCAACTTTTGAAACTTCCAAACTATAGAGAAAGATCTCAAGAATGCGACAAAACCTGTTAGAGAGCGGGATGTCGTGGGACTTTTGAGTAATGTAATTTTAAACATTGACGTTTACAGCGGAAAGTTATAAAAAACTTGTTTTGAATGGTACACTACTAAAATAATTAAGAAAATTGATTGTCAATATGAAATAAAGTTTAAAAGTACTTACTTTCGTTAGCAGAAGCCATTTCAAACGATACCAGGTCACTGTTAACACAAAAAACCTGTTTCACTATGTACCGCGCCGAGCCCCTCGTGTGCCAGACGATCACGTAACAATGGCTAGTTTGACCGTTATAAAACGCTGTTTCTATTACTTTAGGTACCAACCTACATAATGCCTTTATGACACTCACTTTTTTTCGGCTGATAAATCTGCTAGAAAAACTAATTGTGGGAAAAAGATAGAAATATTTTGCGAAAAAAGGATAACATTGCTTTTTATATTTTTTGAAATAAGTCTTGACAGTTCTATCTTAATTGTGTTCTGTTAGCATAAATAAAATCAAAGTAGCAGTAGAAAAATCAAGTACAGTCAAAAAATATTGAAATGTTTTCCAGCTGAACTGCTAGAATGCATATGGCAATTCCACTTTTCCATACCAATTTTGTCAAATTTGTTGGTCACTCACTCCACTTTAAATTTCCTATGCTAACATCTCCTCTCACTCTAATTAGCAGATTTATCAGCCGAAAAAAAGCGAGTGTCATAAGGGCATTACTAGACCCCAAATCTGCCGTGCAAAGGGAAAAAAACCTATCTGCAAAAAGCTCGTTTCGAGAAAAACGCGTTCAAAGTTTTTAAAATACATGAAACCCAAGCAAATAAAGGAACTGTTCAAAGTGATAACTTTTAATTAAAAAGTACAATCAATCAGAAATTTTTTTTATGGATAAATATAAATATTTTACATCAAAAAATGCATACAAAGCCATTTTGACCTATAATGCATATACATAGGTCATTTGGCCTTTGCACGGCAGAAATGTCTTCAAATCAAAGTTCTTTTTCAGGAATTTTTGCCACCTTTTCGGTATTTGGCACCACTGTGTGACGCCTCAATTTTTTTAAATGTCCCGGTTCAAAAGTAATGTCCTACTGGTATTATGAGCGTGTATCGAGATAAATGAAGCGAGATGTGATTGTAAATTACGTAGTAGAGAGACATTTCTTACTGCTTTTGCGGCAGTAAAATATTCAATTTATTAAACTGAGACGTGGTGAGATTGTAAATAGGAACTGGAGAGACATTTCTTACATTTTTCGAGGGAGTGAAATTTTGTACTGGAGAGACATTTCTTACTTCTTTTGCGGTAGCAAAATCTCCAACTGAGATTGCAAAATATAAATATATGTACATTGCGGAGGCATAGATTTCTTACTTACCCTAAGGCAGTTTAATGCATATTAGAATTAAACACGTAAAAAAGTTCGTCATTGGAATTTATTTTCTTTCTTTTTTTAATTTAATTGTTTTTAGAATAACAGTAGCAAATCGCCTCGTTTGAAGTGTGACATTGTACTGGCTCAATAGAAAAAAGAGGCACCTCTTACAAACTCATTTTATAATCGTGTCCTACACAACACTACTCTGGATCTAACTTTAGCTATGGAGATATTATTACGCTGAAGGTGGAAACAAACGGAGGCAACGTCGATTCAGTGTACTGCTAAGAAGCAAGCTATAAGACTAAATAAATGGCCTACCGATTTAGTAATCGTGAGTGCTCTTGGAAGTCTGATTTAGAGTAGCATGTTCAATCAAACGCAGCGAAAATCGTTCTGCCCGTGGTGGGACGACAACCTAACTAGGACTAAGGAAGGTGTCCAGAGATGCTTATAATGTCTGCTAAAGGCAAGGCTCTTGGCAGCTCTATAAGAGAACCCTCTATGCGAATATAAGAAAGCCATTGGTCCGCGGGGTGCACTCGAAGGGGTGGCTCAACTCGCTGGTAGCAGGGGAGAAAACTGCCTGGCCAATCGACAACTTCTAACCCTAAAAATCAGTCGGACCTGATGGTATATTCTTTTAGATGCTACTGGAAACCAAAGAACTAATTATCCCTTAGATAGTGAATCTATTTAAAAGCAGCCTTCTGCATGGCCACATTACACAGGTGTGGAGGAAAATGAACGTCGTCTTTGTATCGAAAGCCGGGGAAAAGAGGACATAACGAAGTTGAAGATTTCAGGCTGAAGAGTCTCTCCTCTTTTCTGCTTAAAACCCTGGAACGAACGATCGAACTTGAGTTAAGGAAAGCCCTCGAGCAGCACAAGTCCACGGAAATTGCCGTCAGTGAAGTGGTCCGATACATTAGCGACCTTCCTAGCCACGGCGCTTTCAATAATAGAACGAATACAGCTATCCTACAATCCCTGACGGACCAGGGAGATTCATGCGGATCTCGGAAGCTGTAAAATTACCAGAAGGGTTAGTAGAGGCCCACCACAAGGAGGAGTGCTGTCCCCACTGCTATGGCTTCTGATAATACGGAAAAATTCGTCGGAAACTACAGGAAAAAGGAACTAAGGCGATGCCATATGCTGAGGACCTGGTAATTCTAGTTTCTGTTTACATACACGTACTGATAGATTTTTTTTGTAGACGTACTGAGCAAAAGAGCTATGGAAAAAGCTCTGCAACTTTAGTAGATGGGCCAAAGGCTGTGGTCTGCGTGATAACGATGCAAAGGCGGAGAACTAATGCTCTAAATGAGAGCTAAAGAGAGCTAAAAAAAATGCTACTCACTACAAGAACAAAGAAACCAAATTTTAACTGTCCAAGATTGGATGCAGCATAGTTACATCTAGCCTCGACCAATTACCTAAGTGTTTTACTTGATCCTAAACTGAACTGGAGACTGAATATTGACGAGTAGTGACGGAAAAAAGAAGAAAAACCATATATGAAACTGCACACCTTAAACTGGATAGCCTACGATGGCTCTGACATATTGTACGAACCTCTGAAGAAAGAATATTAGCACGGATTTTCAATGGTAGACCAAGAAGAAAAAGAATGATAGGACGACTAAGAAAGAGTTGGTTGGATGACGTTCTAGTCTAAAAGAAATGCGAAAACTTCAAAAAAATTGGAAAGAAGTAGCAAAACGTAGAGACGAAGGTAAGAAGAGACTTTAATAGACCCAAGCCTTACAAGATCCGCAGCACCATTAGAAAAATTTCAGAGCAAGAGTTTCATTAACAATATCGATTTTCTGTTCTCATATGAGGTTGGGATATAGTCAGCCCTATCGGGAACTCCGCATGGAATCGAATTTCAACGGAGAAAAAATTCCATCCGAATTAGTAACTCATAGGGAATTCCGCTGGAATGACAAATAAGTTTTTTCATGTGTTAACTCGCTTTCGGTTTTTGAAATTAGCTGTTGTATATCAAAATTACATTTTGTATGCTTCCGAAAGAATACAATTTTTCATTTTTAAGAAATCGATGCCGATGAGAAAAGAATGGAATCGATACAGAATCGAGTTAAAGCGGAGTTCGCGATAGGGCTGAGTAATAAAAAATCAGTAGCAGCATCAATAAGAATATTTTTATATATTTTAATTAAAACCACGAAAGTTTTCGTCACAAGTCTTTCTTTTCCCATAATTAGCATAAAAATGAATAGAGTGCATTACACAGCTGTCATCTACGCAATCGCTTCATATGATCCCAAGATCAGATCGATCAGAAACAAATTAAGCCACAATAAAGAGCAAATCCCTGGGAAGATTCATGTGCCGCGCTGACTCAGGCCTTTGCAGCCTGCATTAATAAGGCAGTCATGAATTCTTCCCATAACTGTCATCGTGATGAAGTCTAAGATCCGCTGATCATGATTAAACTTGTCAACGCCATAAAAGGAGGCGTCTTACCTTATATCCACTTGACCTAATTATCTACATTCGAATGGATTCGAGCCAGCATTGACCTCTAAGGCACACACTTCGCATCAGTAAAAGATGAGATTCATATCGTGCAGCTACCGTAGAGTCAGGACAACATACACCTGGACCCGCATTGATCAGCAATCAGCATTATTTTGTGCCCAAACCCATTCTCGATCAATGCAAAGATGTCGGCCAACATGTTGGGCGAACACAAGAGCACTGCGTGAATGTGGTGGCGCCTTTATCCCCTGATTAAAGAGTGCTCTTCGGTGTAATTGAAGCGCGGAATCTGCCTGTCAGCGGATCTAAGCACACTTTTTCTTCGCACTCTCCTCAAATTGGCAGGTGGAGCGCTGCAGTCTTGACATTTTTGCTACAAGTTGCGAGTGCTTTTCAGAGTTCCCAAATTGAATGTTTTCAGGTCAGGCAAGTGTTAATTCGCGTTCATTAAAATTTTCGCGTGTTCGTACAACTGCTTAAGAACGATGAGGGCATTGTTTTCGGCTGTGATGAATGAAGATTTTATCATCAAAGCAAGGTCGCCCGTCTGGGGAAACCAGCCGCTGTCGTATTTAAAAGTGTTTGTTTTGTAAATGGGAGAAAAAAAGACAAAAAATCCCAAAAACAAGACGATATCGGTGAGAAAGTCTCAGATTTCGGAATGCTATTGTTGTTTTTTGATACATTCTGTTCCTTTCGAGTTTTATTTAAGTGCGGAATCTAGCCGTATTCAACCTGTAAGGGCGTATGCAGATGCTGGTTGAATGTTCCTTCAATGCCACCCGCAAATAGTGATGGCTGACCTCCTATATAACATGGGAATGTGAGGCTGAGTTTGTTTCGCAGAAGACGCATTTTTAAGAATTTTTAAGTGCACTTTGACACAATTCATGGTGCCAAGTATTTCGCTGATTTAAAAGTCACGATGCGATTTAATAAATCAGAGAAACTGAGTAAAGAATCGATGTTTTTAGAATATTAGGTTCGACATAATGTTGCGTGAATATTAGTACCAAATCTATTTCTTATTTGAAAATTATATTAACCTAAAGAGCACACAAGAAACTGTTCCTAAAATAATCAAATCCATAAGTCATCTTTTTTCGGACGTGGGATCAGGCTGTGTATGCAAATGCAGATGATACAAATTTCCTTCTTCCTCGAATGAGGTCGTTATCGGTTCCAAAAGTATCGTGGGCATGGGCATCACATGACGTAATATACTGCAACCTGTATTCCACAGATTTAAAGGCCAGACAGCTTGAACAGGTCCAGCAGTTTTCTTAGTTATTTGTGGCTCAAACTTGACTGTTCAAGACTGTGCTAAACTACGACTCTCGCAGGACAGTAGCAGAGAACATAAAAAGGCAAACACATAATCCTGGAAGCAAACACTGGAGGAGGGTCCTCCGTGCATCGTATATTCCAGATTGTAATTAAGGAACAGTCCGCGGTAATTAAGGGATAGTAGCTTTGCATCCTTACTAGTGCACCCTAATATTTCTCTGGCCGCGTTCCAAAATTACACAGGAAGAAAATGCTTCGAATGGGCAAAACCAGGTTCGAACCTCCACCGTTCGTTATGTTTTATCAGAGTCCGACGGTCAAGGACACTTCATCAAAAATTCGCTTAGATAGCGCGTTCCGGACCTATGTATGCAGGGTCGGAGCCCTGTCGGGCCAGAGGTCCTCCTTTTCATTGCCAACGCATTCGTGTACCGTAGATATGCATCCTGCACCATCTTAGAAAAATCCAGGATAGTTTAAGAATTTTAAGAGAGTATAAAGTTGAAAATCTTCACAGCTGTCTAATCCAACATACCACTAACAATTTTAGAATGTCCCTAACCATCGCTCAGGGGCCGTATTCCGCAAGTTTGAAAATTACTGCAAGCGTGGCCATGAGTTTTTTTGACATAGTGCGTGCTCACAAGGGCCGGATTCCACAAGCGTGAATCGTTTGCCTGTGCACACAACAAAAATTGATTCACATTCATAGCGGTTTGCACTTTTTGATTCACCCGTGTCCGCAATCGACTGTGAATTTTGTTATGCTGAATAAGTTTATTTTAAAAGCCCGCTTGCTTCTTTGCCCTTTTTCGTTTGCATGTTTCACTACGTACTCACGAGCGTTTCAAGTGTGAATCAAAACCATGGCCGGGAACCCGTATGGCCGTGCACACAGTAATTTTCACGCTTGCGGAATCCGGCCCCTGGTTACACTTCGTTCTCTGCCTCAACGCAGGGCGGATTTCTGTACCTGTAGGGTTAGTGATGGGAATGTAGCAAAATTCAGAATTCTGATACGACGGCGGCGGTTACCATAATGACGTTATTTTGGACGAAAAACGTTTGACCACTGAGAAGCTCTACGAGTTTATCTACAACTAGGCAACACAGAAACGGAGATATACTCCCCCGTGGACATCCGTTGTTGTTCAGACCGCACACAGCATTAGTTATGATATTGAAGGGATTGCTGCCCAAGGCTCCCTCGATGTCGAGCAAAGTCTCCAGCATAATACTTTTATTTAAAGGCCCCATACACGGTCAAATTGGATGTCCAGATGTACAACCAAAACTATCGATTGTGAGCCGGTCGGCCGATCAAAACTCATTGCGGGCATGGGTTTGATGAAAATCTGGATGTACATCCAATTTGACCGTGTATGGGGGCCTTTATTATCAGTGGAACAGTGGCTATGGAAATATCGATAAAATTTTACCAAGGCTCCAACATTCCGGCGATAGTTCAATGAGTCTATCGAGGCGCAAAAGTTATCATTTGCCGATGATGGCTCGGTTTGGCATCTTGTCGAGCCATACTAAGGCAGCATTCAAAACGCTAGCCTAGATAAGTCTTTTTCGAAGAGCAGCTGAATGTAGAACTTGTTGATTGTAGCCCGGGGTGCTGGCTGAAGAAGGAACTTGTATCTTTTAACAAATCCTAGGTATTTGGCATGCTTATTTGGCAATGACATATATAGTCATTCCATCGCAGCTAAAGTTATGCTTAGAATCTTAAAAGATAGGTCAGGCATTTACATTGTACACTGAGATAGAAGAAAGGTCGGTGCAGGTTTTTTTAGGGATGAGACAGTATTTCGTTTTGAAGGCATTAAATTCGACACTGTTCCCCAATCAGAGATATTGTTGGAAATGAGCTCACAACCTAAAGACAAAGTCTAGCACGTCTAGTATTGTATAAGTAACGCAGAGTACCGTCATCACAGGTTTATACTCGACTCCATCCAATACTATCTTGATTGAACGACCAGTAAGAAACGACCAAAAATCAGTTCGTTAGAACTAAGTCGATACTAGTAGCTTCGGGTTTAGTCAACTCTATCGAAAGCGTTGGAGATATCTGGAGCAACCAGGGCATCAATACACTTTTAGAAGCTCAAACACCGAAGAGAAAATAAAGGGTTAAATTATTATACCAAATCGAGTTGAAGAAAAAATTCCTTCGAAGAATAGTTGGCCCCGCATGAGAGCTACGACCATTCTGATTCTACAATATAACGCTCCACGATAGATGTCAAGAAAAGAATCAAGCTGTGTTAGCTCCGGTGGGCAGGATACCTAGCTCGCATTAGCGAAGAGGAATGTGGTCGGAAAATATTTTGCGATAAGGGTTATGAGATTCGACAGCAAGGTAAACCAAATCGTCGCTGGAATGATGGCGTAACGCAGAACGCCCAGCTTTTTAGGCATTCTAAACTGGATGACGACTCAAAATCGGGACCCAGCTTGACTATGGATAAAGTTTTAAACACATTAGAGAAGGACGTCACGTATAAAGCTGAAAATCGGAGAGATGGCAAGAAAGGCCAGCATAGCTTTATAAAGGCTTGTCCCATTAGAGATTTCACCATGTAAAGTGTGAAGAAAACAAACAGTTTCAAAAGAATTTGAGAACTTTATCATTTAATTAGTAATGTGGATTATTACAATCATGTATGGAACAGAATGTCATCCAAATGTGGATTCGCTGGTGATCTGGCGGCAGACCTCCATCCGCTTAAGTCTATATTTTGGATGAGGCTGAGGTGTATTTGCGGTTCAATTTCATTAATATGCCGAATTATTGTGTCCTTAAGAAATCACCATTTCAGAAGATAATGCGACCACGGAACCATAACTGTTGGTTTCTTATCAGCCAAGATGAGACAATTCTGCTTATTGACGAATCAAAGAAGGTGAAAGTGTGCCTCATCGCTCAAGATGGTTCACTGCGTAAAATTAACATACAATGACGTTTGCTCACGCATAGATTCGTCACATGCATTTCAGTTCTTAGGTCAATTTAACCTTGTAAGCGTCCAAATTGAAATTCTTTGTCAAAAATCGCGGCAAAGGAGCTGCGTGAGATGTGTAGTTCCTTATACGGTTTTCTCGAATTTATGTACTACATTAAAGGTTGGATGATTATGCAGATCGAAAAAATCACATAGGTGCATATTTTTAATCGCCAATTTTCATAAAATTCATAGATAACCTTTACGCGTTGTTCGACTCTGTAATGAACTCACGATAAGAAATATCATTATTGAAATTTGACGTTTAGACGAATTTCCCTATCGGAGTGAGGAAATCACGCTTTATTTCAGTAAACAGACTGTAACGGCAGGCTATCACCCTCCTCACAATCCACCTTGTAGTAGCCGTAAACAAAATAGGACTGATGTTTAGGAAAAATTGGAGAGAAAAAAGGGTAGGCAGGAAAAAGCAAGTTCTTAGAGGACAAAAATAGGATAATCAGTTTTTGCCTGGGATTGACGAAGAGAACATGTAGGGAGTAAAAAAATTAACCCGGAGTGCCTGTATTTGTAAGCTAGTGTATAAAATTAGAAAGATACACCAAGTTCCGTTTTCCCTGTCGGTGTTACGTAACCACCATTAGCCCAGTTTTGACCAAGTTGGCAAGGAAACCCCTCAAAGGAAAGCCACGACTTTAGGAGTGTATGCGGAAAACGCCCCCACGGGAAGTGGAAGTTAGAAGAGGAAAATCAGCCCCCATCTTAATTCATTTGCATCTTGATGACTACCTTTCCAACTGGCTGAAGGAAGTGCATCTTGATGACAAACTTTCCCACTGGATGGAAGATATTGTAGTGTAACCAAATTCATCTCTGCGAACCCAAAGTTCCCTTGGAGGAACAGCTGATATCTATAAGGACCAATATCCCCTCAGGATAACAGGTACATTTTAATAACCGTGTTGGTAGAAGTAGTGGTGCTAAAGGTGTAACAGACGAAACAACCGAAACTGAACTCCTCGTCAGCCTCCTCCTCGACCAGTAGAGAGGGGGAGCCAGCCACCCTCAAGAAGTACAGGCGACGTCGAATCAGTTTCCTCCATGAAATACTCATGGTGCGTCGAGCTATATGGGATGACATTTTATTTGCATTTTTAAATTCATTACACCTTTATTTATTTTTGCATTAAGTCAATGACAGGTTGAAAAGTTCTTAATTGCCATTTAATTTAATTTTTTTCTATAAATACTTGTTTTTTTTAAAAAAAATTACCGATAGCTGTAAGTTGTAGTGTGTACGAAAAAATTGGTTTTATTTTGTTCGTTAAATTTTCTGCAACTATTCCGAATATTTGGTTGCCACGAATTAAACTATCTTCCCATCTCGCATAAGGTTTTAATGTTACGTGTTGAAAACCAAAACATTGTGCGTCTAAGTTGTACAAGAAACGCGCCATGGTACCAGGACGGGTTTTTTTTCTAGCACATTTTTTTGGAGATAATTACTTTGGAAGGTGCATTGATTAGCTTTCAGTTAATTTAACTTTTGATTTTGGTTAACTTGAATTTTGTTATATTGAATCTCTCATATGGCATTTTATTATATTGATTTTTAATACTTGAATTTTATTACATTGATGTTATTATATTGAATTTTATTATATTGAGTTTATTATATTGAAATAATTATATGGATCTAATTTATATTAAACTTGGCTTGCTGTAAGAACCTGTATCGAATGTTAACTGTTGTATTTTCTTGGTGTAACGAATTAAACTACTGGCTGTGTGTAATAATTGAGTTTTGTGTAGGGAAATTGGGTACGGTTGTGGGTTGTTCAGAGTGTGAAGTGTTACTAGGGGACAACAAAATGGCATAGCGGCGGACGGTCCCCTTCCAGGAAAATTTTTTTGTTTCAATTTCAGGCACCCTCCTCGTTAGCAAAAGGCGCGTCAGCTCCGAATGGGAGGCGCTCACGTTAAGGTAAGTGGTGGTGCACGTTTTCAAGGTGGTACCTCTGAAGCCTCAACCCTACACGACCCATCCGGCGACCCAGTCTTGAGGTCCGGGGTAATGCCTTGTGGCTGTTTTGACGGCGTTGCGTTAACGGCAGCGTTCAATGCCAAATTTTAGTTGTTGGGTGTGAATCTGAGGTTGGCCTCTTCGGGCAACCAATCTGGGGTTCGCACAACAAGACCTTCGACATAATAAGCGATTTGAAACTTTATATGATGCGCTGGCTCTGCAAAGCAGTGATTAGACCAGTGCTGACAGGCGACTCTGTCGTGTAACGGACCTGCTTGCAAAAGAATATAGCAAATGGAATATAAGTCAAAAGAATCTAGTGTCTCGCAGTAGCGGGGACGTTGTATACAACCTTTGAAGCACAGAACGTATTTTTTCCACTCCCGAGTAAAAATAAATGATGGCCTTAGGACGGGCAAATGCCGACTGTGATTGAAACATAGTCCTCGGCCATCTGGCGGTTAACAGAAGGCTCGTTGCAGGACAGTACGGCCGTACGGGGGCGATTGACGGTGAAACAACGGCCTTACAGTGCCAATAACGGCCATACGACGGTGGTACGGTGGCCGTATGGTTGCTATTACGGGTATACGACGGTGGTTCAGTGGCAGCAACGTGGATATTCGCCCTCCTATACGAAAATATATTTCACTGCAATTAAATGTTTGATTTTTTTTCGGTTGTGTTTTTTTCAAGCCGTTAAATAACAAAATTTCTCACTAAAATATAAATTAACACGCACCACACACTTCACGTACAACAAACCGACGACTGGCGAGCTCGTTTCTCTTGTGCATCGATATCTTTAAGTAGGATAAATGGAAAGAACCATTGTACAAAACGAAAATGATGAAGTTACCATAAAACACATTCAACAATACATTTGGTGCAGATTCCTTTTTTGGCTCAATTTCCCGTCGAATGCCCGTTTCTACAGCTCAGTACTTGGCCTTTTAAATCTTTTGGTCAAATTTGGCCGTCGTAAGGCCGTATGTGGTCCCATTAAAAATGGTTAAAAACTCTACGGCCATCATATGCCCCTTAAAAAGCCAAGCGGCCCGTGTTCGCCCTTTATAAGGCCGTTTTTTATTTTTACTCGGGCTGCCTCCTGCTGATCTATACATCAAGTATGTAGAAGCTTCAAATGCCCTGAGGATACTAAAAACGAGTTGCTGTGTTGAGAAGATGTATGGGCACAGGAATATATTGCGCATGCTTACCTCAACAGAGTTGTTGATATCCACCCGAGAGGAATGGCAAGACTTCTGGCCTGACAAGACACAGTTTTCTCGCTTTCGTTATATTCCAAAAATAATATCGCCTTCCTAATTCGACCAGTGTCTTTTCGACAGAACTGATGGTAATCTTCAAGCCTGGTGAGCAATATAGACGAACCTAACCCCAGAAGCTAGAATAATCTCGTAATCGGATATCGAAGCGAATATCAAGGCACTAGGTGCGGTCTATATAACATCCAAGCTAGTCGACATCTCTGGATAGGGATACAACAGCATCATTCTTCAGTGGAAGCGATTCCTAGGAATATCGAGAGCAACGAGAAGGCCGATGACTCGGCCAGACCAGGAGGAAATCTTGTTGACACACCAATAGCGAATTTACAGAAGCCATTGTATACAACGAAGAAAGATAAATCACTATGCACTTCCTTTCAATAACAAGCTGGTGGTGGTCGAGTTTAACGTCATTTGGCAAGACTAGAAAGACTCCCAGCAGCAAAAAAAGAGAATAGGTTCATTTTTCCATCGATGTATTCATGCAATGAAACGGAGTTTATGAATCTTGGAAAACAAAATGTAATGCAGAATTGGTATTCCTGTTTCATACATTGCACGGTAAGTGGCAGTAGAAGTGAAAAAGTGTAAAAATGAAATCTGTCGTGCGCTACGAAGTTGAATATACAATTTAAGGCTGCATTCGAAAAATCAGTCAGCTTCACAGAATTGGCAGCACATCATTCAAAAAATCAAACCGCTGCAGTTTTCGGTGATATAGCAAGTGAGTCTGGAATGCATTACTTTTCAATGACATCCCCGTGTTAAATTTCATCGATATTTGGAATCGAAGAAGTAGTATGGCATCGATTCCATAATGTGTAAATTTCCTGCTGGGAGCTTGGCCTGACTACAACAAGCAGAGATCACGCGACCTCCTGATGACGAAGCGAAAGAACTAAGCCAGAGTCGTATCGAGCATAACAGAATTCTCGTCAATTGGGAACAAAACATACGGTCAGATTGAGAATCCGTAGCTGTACGGAGGAATAATCCAGAGGAGGCAAACATATCTTTCCTTTCCAATTGTACGGCTCTGGCTAGGCAACCATCTTGCCCTACCAAAGAAAACACCATAAAAAATGTACAAAAAAATTAAATAGGTCAAGAAAAATTCCGCGAACTTATCAACTCAACGCAAAATTATTTCAAATCACAACAAAATCATCTTTCCTAGAAGGAAATCAAAGGCTTGTAAAGTTCCAACACAGCATGAATAATTTAAAAAATAATTTTCCAAAAAAACAAGAATAATGGTCCAGAAACAAAATCAAAAAACCCTGAATTTAAAGCTGGAAATGAATCATTTTTCACACCATTCAAAAACGTGATTCTTCGTCTCAATAAAAAATCAAGTTTTTTATCCAAAAGTTCATTAACCGAAAAGACTTGAGCACTTGGAATTTGTTTCAAACTAAAAATAAAACCGGCATCAAAAAGTTGTTAACTTGCGAAAAATTCCTTTTGATTTTTCGTTGAAAAACCTCCAGAAACTTGTGAGGCCCGTCTTATAGTGGCCAAATTATTCCTGCTTCTTCTTCCTCTTTTTTTTAATATCATAATAATTTTAGATTCAAAAAACGAGGATAAAACAATTTTCGTTTTAGTGGGGGGCAACACAGCAAGAAGAGCGAAAATATCTTTTGACCCCATTCTTGAAGCGCGGCGTCCAAAGTTGTCTAAAGGCGGCACAAACTTAATCTAATGCTGAAAGGAGACAGATTTGGTTCGCGGAGGAGGAAGTGCTTTTTATCAATTACGAAGATAAAAAAAATAATATTAAAAGAAAACAAGTTTCAATTTGAGAGGATCGCGCGAAGAAATGGAGTAGTAGTAGAGCTCTGAAAGATATCAGCAATCTCGCCGCGTTTTGTATCTTAATCCGAATCGTGTTTTTGTAGCCATTCTCATTGTTTGTTTGTTCAACCAAGTTGGTGACGGCACAGCCAACTTGTTTCTTCTTTTTTTTCGTATGTATATATTGACATGAAAAATAAAATCCCGATGATATCGAGTCAACAAAACGTAAACAAGTCGCAATGCCTGCAGTGCATTGGCCCATTTCAACATTGGAATTCGAGCCATTCAGCAATTCGCCGCCTCAGGTCAACCCCAGGCATTCAGCTGAGTACGAAAATACAAGGGCGAATTCGTGCATTCCTATATTTTTTTTAAATCGTATGTAATTTTCTATAAACTTTAATTAGTTTCGTGTTTTGTTAAGTTAATCCGTCAGGGATTTAAAAAAATAGTAGAAAAATTAAACTGCGGTAGTTCGAGACATTTTTATTAGCAAAAATATTTTCGCCGCGAAAATTCATAACGCTGATCATACGGCATGCCATATTCCGGGTTAAGCTAAAAAAACGTCAATTTATATTAAAATTTATTCACAAATTAGCTTCCAAACATGTCAATCTGAAATAATTTTGACGGATTATGACAGAGAGAGATCAGACACAGCGAGAGATAAATAGAAGCCGCCAAGTCCGATATCTAGTTACCTGCGGAATGGAGCCGCGAGACCGGTGTGTGGTGTGACTCATTAAATAAAATTTAAATGGCGAATTCCACGCCATTACGTAAAGTATCTGTATTTAGCGTTTGTATAATAGCGTAAATTAAGTTTCTCTCTGCGTTTGATTAATTATTCTCTGCTGGCTAGGAAGGTCAAGGCACGATTGTGGTTAGCTTGTGTCACGCACTTTCTGACAATGAATCCACTATTCACGGCCGAAAGGTTGTTTATCAGAAGAGCGCGATATTTAATTCAGGTATGGGGAAAAGAGCAGGGGATTTTTTTTAAATGAAATTGAGAAATATGAAGCAGTTGGAATGCACTAGTGAAATATTTTTATTAAATGGGGTGATGGAAAGATTTAAAAAAGAAAAAAAATACGAACAAATATTTGCTATAAAAGCAGCTGTATCCGGTTTTCAAAACTGGGTTATTTTAAATAATATCTCTTAATTGCCCAAGTTGTTATCCGTTGGATGTAATTGAATCTTTTGTGTTTTAGTACAATGAATTGAAGAAATTCGACAATCATTACTTTTACTTTCAGAGTGATGCATTATATGTGATGACATGGGGGTATCCACGCTGACCTTTGGGTGTCAAAAATTTTAAAATTTGTAAAGAAATTTCAGTATTTTATAGTTTAAGATTTGAATTCACCAAAAATTTTCAAATTATAAAGTGCTAGTACTCTTAGACAAAACATAGTGAAGTGATATTTTTCACTCTCTATCACGACACGAGCCTAAGAAATCAAAGTTTTAGTTCATAGTGGCTGGCGGCTAGGTTCAGCTCGAGAATAATCCAAGCATATTTGGGAACCAAAGTGGTAACCAAATAGGCCAACTGAGGTACACCACAAGGAGGAGTGGTCTCCTCCTTACCGTGGTTGGTTAGTAACAATATATAGCATTGCTAGAAAGAAGTGGAGCTAAGTTAGTATAGCATATGCAAAGACCTAGTGAAAATGATGTCAGGAATTTTTCTAACCGTGAACCGGGAGTGGGCAAACGACTGCAATCTAGAAATCAACCCAGGCTAATGCGAATTTCTAAAACGAAAAAACCCACCTTCAACCTACATATCTAGGGTGGATGGGCATATCTTCATTTTATCCTCCAGGGGAAATTACTGGGTTCTAACATAGGAATCCAAAATATCTCCACTGGTTTACCGACGGGTAAAAGATGGAACATGGTACAGGGGTTGGTGTCGCAGGACCCAACTCCAAGGTCTCGATTGCAATGGGTAAGTGGCTCTCTGTTTTCCAGACTGAAATACATGCCATTGCGACCTGCGCTAGGCTCAACGTTGATAAAGGTTTGAAAGGCGCCAACATTAAAATCTTTTCTGACAGCTAAGCTGCCATCAAGGCACTCTCAACGTGGAAGTTGTCTTCCAGAAGCCTGGCCAGAAAAAATAAGACCTCGCTCTGCTGGGTCCACGGACACTGGGGTATCGAAGGTAATGAGGCTGCTTACAGCCTCGCGAGGGAGGGGTCTGCGACGTCGGTCCAGGGCCCAGAACCTTTCTGTGGCATCTCATGGTCCACCTCCAAGTCCCTGATAGAGGAGTGGATTAAGGGACTACATCTAGCCTATTGGGAATCAATCTCAAATCTTAGACAGGCTAAAGATCTTATAGGACCCTTTGCCTTAAGGGGCATCATCACCTTAAACAGAGCGGACCTAAGGCTATTGGTAGGTTATCTGACTGGCCAAGTAGGGCTGCGGTATCACCTCCCGAACCTAGGACTGTCTCAAGAGACAGAAAGCCGATTCTGCCTGGAAGGCGACGAGACTTCCACACATATTCTTTGTGAATGCCCTGATCTGATCTGGCTTAGAAGAAGAACGTTTATCACAGAGTTTATGAGCCCCGCTCAAGTCCGGTCTTCTTCAATTAAAGACCTTCGTCCGAAGGATGATAGTCTGTTCCGTGGGTACGTAAACAATAGGCCTAGCTTGGCCGCAGTGTTAACCATATGGGTTGCTCCCTCATTCCTTAATAATAATAGTAATAACCTGGGCAATGGCAAATCAAGAGATTTTCACCCAGAGGCAGACGATGGAAAAATATCTAAGTGTCAAAACTCAATCCAATCCAGCACCTCTTCATAGACTTTAAGGCCGTCTATTAGTGCGTTTCCATGGCAGCTTGAGTGCTCGAAAGCTTGAAAATCTCAAGAACTCGAGCGCGTATAATAGTCCAATCAATCTACAATAGCTCCTTGTAAATTTAGCGTTAATTGCTAACAGGGAACAAAAAATATGGTTATATAGGAAAAAAATTCTAAAAAAGATAGCGTTTTTTGTTTTTGAATTTGGCATGGCGAGCCTAACCTAAACAATTCCGGAAAGTGAAAAAAAACGCTTTTTTGCGAATAACAAAAAAACTTGAGCTCGGATCGAAAAAAATCAAATCATAAAGTTGTAGGTATTAAAATTATCTTTTGATTGATATATATAAAGTTATAGGCTAGAGCACAAAACATGGAGATAACTGTAAAAAACTGTTAAAATTCACGTTTTTTTAATTTGCTAATAACTTTTGTTTAACGCAACTTAGATATCTGTTATTTAGCAAAAATATTGCTTCTTGCTAGCTGAAAAAACAGTTTTATTTTTGTTGCGAAATATTGAACCCTTTCCGTTAAATTACACTTTTTGTAAAAAAAATCGTTCTTCTAAAAACGCTCCTCTTGGTCTGCGGATTCTTCTAGAGTACCGTTCTATAGCTTAAAATTTTCTTCAATACTTGTACTATTACGTACAAGTAACAAAAAGTCTATTAAAAGGTTTTCCAGTACCTACTTAAAATGACCCCAAAAAACATAGGTTTTGTATGTTTTGTGCTCTAACCTATAACTTTATATATATCAATCGAAAGATAATTTGAATACCTACAACTTTATAATTTGATTTTTTTCGATCCGAGCTCAAGTTTTTTTGTTGTAGGTAGGCACTAACAGAAGCCACAATTTCAGCCCTGAAAGAAGGTTCTACGATAATTACAGTCCCTGTAATTAAATGTCAAAAAATGGCCATATTTCGCGGTTTTTATTTTTTTGTGCAAAAACCTGTTGACCGATTTCAATTGTCCAAAACTCATTATTTTCGTCTATTTAAGCGCAATTACTATTTTTTGTTTTCCAAAAACAAATTTTTTTCGCACCTAAAACGTTGAAAAACGTGTTTTTGCTACCATTATTAACTTTTTTCCACCTGTTCTCCTGGACGAATTTTTCCAAAACACATTCATTGAATTCCTACGATTTTTCTCTTAATTATAGCGTCCAAAAATTGCAGGGTAGATTTATTTCAACTTTTGAATACTTTCCCGCTATCTCTCCTGGACTAACGATAATATTATTGCCAGAGCTAGCAAACTTCTAGGCTTTATAAAGAGAAGAGCCAAGGAATTTGACAACGCACGAGTTACAAAAACCCTTTTCTGTTCGCTAGTCCGCCCAATTTTAGAATACGCGGGCCCGATGTGGGATCCTATATACCAGGTAAGCAGTAGTAGGTTTGAGTCAGTTCAGAAGAAATTTCTACTCTTTGCTCTGAGAAATCTATACGACCCACGTGATTTCCAAAGCCCACCGCCCTACACGGACAGGCTCAAAGTGTTGGATCTCATGCCGCTGTTTCATAGGCGTAAGTTGCTTATTTCATGCTTTACTTTGGACGTATTAAACGATAAAATCAAAGTTCAGTTTCTGTCAGACAGGATCAAACTCTACAACGTAGTCCGTCACAATAGGCATACGAAAATGCTTAGGGAATATTCTCATAGGACCGAATATGCAAAGAACGAGCCTGTAAACAGATGTTGTATGATTTTTAATGGCCACAGTTCCTGCTTCTCTCCTGGAATTAGCAAAATATCCTTCAAAAAAAATTGTTATTCTTCCTGTCACGCGAATTACCTAACTAACACTATAACTAAGTTGAATCTCCCTTCTTTACCATTTTGTTCTCGTTATGTACAATGAAAATATACTCTGTAATCACTTTGTGTGGCAAAAAAATAGATTAGATGCCAAAGTTGACTAATATGAATAAGACTGCAACCTGTTACTTTAACTGATATTTATAAGTTATCCCTGTGTGATATAGTTTAAGTTGCCTTGCTTGGCGTAAAATAAAATAAAAATAAAATAAAATAAAATTTGGAAGTTTCAAAAGTTGCCCCAGTTTGCCCCGATTTGTTTAATTTAAATAAAATTTCATAAAATTCTGGCCATTTTATAAGAACTTTGTCCACCAAATTGGATCCGCCATTTTGTTTTTTAAATTTTGAATAGCAATTCGTTATCAGCAGACTCAAAATACTATTCATACCAAATTTCATAAAAATCTGACCACTTTATAAAAATGTTCGCCATATTGGATCCGCCATTTTGTTTTTTTTATTTTGAGGGAAGATTCGTAATCAGCGATCTCCAAATACTATTTATACGTAATTTCGTACAATTTGAATAACGTCTACATATTTTGGCCACCTTTTCGGTATTTAGAGCCACTCTGCGCCGCCCCAAATGAGAGAGTTGTATTCAAGAAGAGGCCGAATGTAGGATTTGTATATTGCAGCACGGGCCGAAGGCTGGAGGACTTACACCTCTTAAGAAATCGCAAGGACTGTGATGCTTGTTTGGCGATTTGAAATATGTAGTCACTCCCTCGCAAGTCTTTGGCTAATGTCACGCCTAAGATTTTTAGGGATGGGTCGGCCATTAGTTCAACTTCACACGGCTGGAGAGGTGCTGCACTTCTTATTGGAGATAAGACAGTATTTGGTTTTGGAGGGCTTGAATTCGACACGATTCTTGCGGCCCCATTCTAGAATGAGTTTGATGTCTTCGTTTATTGAGTTAAACATTAGTTCATGATCATCAAGGGAGGATCTGGCACGTGCTTGTCTTGCATCATCGAAGCCGCAGGAGTAACGTAGGGTACTGTCGCCAGCGAAGCTGAGAAGTGGTTGGAGGGCATTGAAAGTAGGTCATTTATAAAGAAAAGAAATAGGGCAGATGATAAAATGGACCCCCGGGGACCCCCGCAGAGATCGGGTGGGGCTCAGATTTGACGCTATCCAATACTACCTTGATTGAACGGCCGGGAAAAAACTCTCAATCCAGTTATGTTGAAGTGAGCCAACACCAATAGCTTTGAGTTTAGCTAACAAAGCTGAGTGCCATACTTATCAAAAGCCTTGGAGATGACCAGTGCAATCTGACCTGAACCACCAAATGGATGCAAATTTCGGTTGAGCTGTTCTGTAAGGCAAACTAAAAGATCGCCAGTGGATCTTTTTTGTCGGAAGCCGTACTGTTTGTCGTCTATAAGGTGGTTGGATTCTAGATATCCCATAAGCTTTTTGTTGATTATCGTCTCCATGTTTTGGAGAGAATAGAAGTAATTGCTATTGGGCGGTAGATGTTGGGAAGGCTGGCGTCACCTTTTTTCGGTATGGGCTGAACATGTACAAGTTTCCAGGAGTCAGGATAAACTTCGGTGAAATATGGTAGAGCAAAAAGTTTGCGCAGAAGTTTAGCCAAAAGTGAGGCGCATTTTTTTAAAAGTATAGGGGGTATATTATGGGGTCCAGTGGAGTTGTTGGCATCGAGCTCCTTGAGGCACCTGTACACCTCGCGAGTCCTGAAGAATACCCTACCCATTGAATGGGCGCTGTGCTCGAGAACCGGGGGTAGCGTATCCGTTTCGGGTAAAGAAGAGTTTGAGCGAACAGAGATGCTAATAAATCGGCCTTGGATTTGCTGTCTGTTATCACCTCGTCCTTGTGGATAAAGGAAGGGGTTGTGGATGAAGTGAAATTCTTCTCGATGGAACTTACCAAGGGCCAGGCGTTTTTGCTACCACCCCTTGCATTAAGGAGCTTGCTTCTTAACTTGTTGCCAAATGAGGTTTTAACTTTCCTGTTGGTGGATTTGCAGGAATTCTTTTGTTTTATACACTCTCTACGGAGCGATTCACTAGGGGAACACTTGTAAACTCTGAAGTTAGCTTCTTTAATTTTGATTGCGATCGTGCACTCCCGATAAAACGATCTGTTCGGTCTAGGCTTCACAGATTTGGCGGAATGGGGAATGAACAAACGCATTCCTGCCTCTATGATCCTGGTGATACGGATAGCGGCAGAGTTGACGTTTTTGTTTCGGAAACACTGGTCCAAATCAGCGGATTGGAAAAAATTTATAAGCCTCAGTCAATTGGCTTTCCCATAATGCCACACAGTTCTCGTAGCTGGTTTTGGGTGGGGTGGGAAATTTGTATGGGAAGTTAGCGCTGATTAGGCAGTGGTTGGAATTGCCGAGAGATGAATCAACTTTAGTCCGGGCAAATTAGCATTTTAAGGAGACAAAATTCTAAAATGGCTGAAAATTGGCCCACAGCTTCCTTGGGACTTTTTAAGAAAACAATTTCCGAATCACAAAAAAAACATGGCCGCCGGAGATATCACTTTTTAGTAAAAAATCACTCAAAAACTGTTTCTTTCGAAGTTATTCAAGGTCAAAGTTTCCAAAAACCACTTTTCGGCCAAAAAATACCTTGAATTATGATATGCCTTGCCTACTTGAAGCGACATATTGGCTAGAAATTAGCTTGAGTTCTTGAGCAACAGATGGACTCCGACTGAACAATTTCGACTCCAGTCGAGCTGCTGGCGTTTACATTTGTACCTACTTGAAGTACGCTCCAAGTAAGCTTCAAGCTGTCATGGAAATATACGGCTAGAACTCTACAAAGCCATAATAGAATTCGCCATCCCCAATAAGTTAAGACGACAATGTAGGTTGACCATGACCAATGTGACAAGCCAAGTAAAAAAATCCATATGAGCGAAGATGAATCAGCTCGGAAAATTTGTTGGGGTTTTTTTTATAAAATTCTATACAGAGATGGACATTCAGCCGGAAACTATACTCGCTGAATTTTCCAAGCTACCTCGTTGCTTGTTTTTTTACTTCCCAGTAGGAAGTTATTGATTTTTTTTGAAGTTTTAAAATATTTTATAACCATTCACGAAAATTTAAAAATCCAGGCATGAACATTTATAAATGCATCCTCATCGCCATAGACCATTCCAAACGCGAGTATTGTGTTACCAAGCAGTCCCCCAGCTAAGCACTAATCACTTCCAATGCTACTTGACCTACGCAATCGAACGAGAACCTTTCTACTCAGTATGCTATTGGCACCCTTTATGGTCCCCAAGATAATTGCTCCTTTTCTTCGTCCTCGACAATTATTTTAAAGCCATACAGGCGATTTCGGGTATACCTGTGGCGGGAGTGTGCGAATTTTAAAATGCAAACAATGCCAAAAGCGTGAGTTGTGGCAACAAAACGGCGCGTCAAAGTGCTAATTGCCGTAAGAGTATTGCAAAATATACCGCGAGTTTGCATTATTTTTCTCCATTTCAAACCACAAACAACTTTTCAACAACTGCACCAATTTCGATGTCCACTGGACCAATTTTTCGTAATATCACGAAATAGAATTTTCTTTTTCAAACTTTAATTGCTATCCAAGGACTATCTTCTTGCCTTAAGCTGTTGAATGAGTCTTTTGTAAAGTGCCATCTCTTTTCAGTGATAAAAAATTCACTAAGTTCATTTAGTAAAAGCACCTGAATCTAAACTACGATAACTTTGCTGTAATATCACGTAAAGTGGAAGCCGTTGCTCGGGCCAAGTCATCACTGTATTTTCACTTGAATAGAACTTGATCCTAAAGGAATTTTAATGGAATCTCGATTACATGAGTTTTCAGCTTACCGCAATGTGCCGCCTCCTGGCAACTCTTTAACTTCATAAGGCATCGGCCATCTACTAGCAACTGATTTGCATATAATCGCCAAGATGCTATCTACACTCGGTGCCGAAGATGATGGCAAGTCACATCAAAGTCGTCTATGGCGGGATAGCAAGGAAATCAGTTTGATCAAGGAGAAAGGCAACAACAACAACAACTAAACTGATTAAGAACTTAATGGAGAAGTTGTGTCTGCGGACAATTTGATAACAGCTGCGAGAGAGGATCCTGCTCCAGAATCGATTTTCCCCGAAGTGCTGTTCCGCCGTAAAATGTTCCTCTTCCGCGCTATTAATTAAGCTAAATTCTTGGTAATAATCTAATAACAATACTCAACTACGGCCTGAATAATTTTGTGCGGAATGTCGACCAGGACAGCAGTGGAAACCTTGAAGGAGCCAGAAGACAGTGCTGCAAGGTACGCGTTTCATTGAGCTACAGTTCACCTTATTTTTTCGTGCCAGATGAGAAGAAACATCGTTCGCCCATTTTGTTTATTGTGGGTCCTGTGTTTAATATGAAATTGAGAACATCTCGGGTTCTAGACCGCGTTGTCTCGCGGCCTTTATCCTACCCTCTAAAGCCTCTGCCATTTGCATTACTCAACGCGACGTTTTTGTCATTAATTCTATTTTTATGGGACACCTCAAAAATATCGCCATTTTCCCTGCCAAAAAAGTGTTTTTGTTCTCTGAAAGGCGGACCGGTTCCTTTCTTCTTATTTTACCTATATTTTTTCGATTCTTTCTCATATCGTATTTTGTTTTTGTTTATATAAAAGTTTTATAACTTTCAATTTTCTGTGGCCGTGTCGCGGCCGTCGTTTCTCATGTTTATTTAGGTGCGAAGTGTTGACATTTAATTTTGGGACTTGCTTTTTCTTCTTTTATTAAATAATTCTCAAATTAGCAACTTTTTTTTGCACTTATACCATCCAAGAGGGAAAATTGTTAAATTATTTCTTCTTTTTTTTTTTAATAATTCATATTAAAATTTTTATAGTCGTGATTTATTAAAAATACTTTTGCGAATTATACTTAATTCTTTATTGGCTTCATGTTTATTTATTGCATTTTTCGAATTTTTATTTGATAATGTTTTTTTTTCTGGTCTTGAAAAACATTTAAAAACTTTGAAAATAATGAAGCAAGTTTATTACATAAAATTAGCGTCTCTTTGTGCTTGCTTACATTATATAACGAGTGATAGAACGGACTGTGTATGAAAATTAAAACAATAAAAATTCATATAAAATTCAGAATTAAAAATAAAATTTTTGCATTTAAATACACACATACATACATAATAACACCAACAACGACAAATTGCCAAACTTCTAATAAATTTTAAAGCAATCAAAAAGTTGTTAAAAAATGTTGTAGCAAATCCTGGATGAGTTTTAAAGCGAATTTTAAATCCTTATTGATATTTTTGAATAGATTTAAGGCTGTTTTGATTGGGACAATGAACATTTCGATTTTATTTTATGATCTTATTTTCCCCAAGCTCAGTCCTAGGCTCCCTTGTGGATTATCATGTAAGCGGTCGCTATCGAGCTCGCCGGACATACTGGAAAGTCAACCGAACATTTTCTTTGCAGTTGTCTGGCTTTTGATAGGATCAAACACCGTCCATTTGGAAACCTTCTTTTACAGAACTTGGGCGAGATTTCAAAGCTTAAAGTGATATGATCCGATATCTGTATATGACAGGCTGGATTTAAAGTTACTCCAAGCACACTGAGATGCGCTTATGTAAAGGCTTTTTACGAGTTTGCGAGAAAGTCTGATCCATAACATTTATACACAAGTCAGGGCGTTCGGATTATACCTCGGCTAAGACTTTCAGGCCGATAAGTCTCTCGTCTTTTGCCTTGAAGACAATGGAGAAAATTGTCGATAGGGTGATAAGGGAAACTTATCTTCAACGCTAACCACTAAGCTCCTATCAGCATGCATACCAGGCGGGCAAGTCCACTGAGACAGCACTGCAAAATCTGGTGCTCAGGCTGGAAGGCGCAGCACTAAACAAAGGAGTTGCACTGGCGGCCTTCCTCGATATCGAAAGAGCCTTCGCCAATACATCCTTTGATACTACAGCTGGGGCTCAAGTAGACGAAGTCTAAGTAGCACATTCTGAGACTGAATCGACTCTATGCTGAGCACTCGCAAACTAACGGTTTCTCAAGTTGAGGGGTCTCTGGCTAAAAGTCAATCCTGACAAAATGATTCGATTTCACCAAGAAATGATCACTACCGGGGCTTTCGGAACCGACACTCGCAGGTAGAGCTATAGGCTTTTCATAACAAGCCAAATATTTAGGAGTGACGCTAGATGCCAAGCTCAACTGGAACCAGCACATGGCCACTCTGATGAGCAGAACGCGCAGATCCCTGTGGGCTTGCCGCAGAGCTTGTGGCACCTCATGTGTATATACACCACGATCATTAGGCCAATGGTAACTTATGGAGCTTTAGTTTGGTGGCACCGAACGGCGCTCAAGGGTTTCATAACCAACTTGGGCAAAATTAAAAGAATGGCCTGCCTTTCATCACTGGGGCCATACACACTTTCCCGACGCACAGTGGGACCGAATCCAAAAAAACTGGCCAAAAGTCAAAAAGTGTTTTAAATGATCTCAAATTTTATACTCGGGGTTTTCGGGGTCGCTTATTACGAATCCGGCGTCGAAATTACGATTTTCAAAATGGCGGACTCAATATGGTTAACATAACCTCTCCAAAGAGTCAAAAACTTCAGTAAATGATACCAAAACATCTCACTCGGAGGGTTTTCGGGGTCGCTGATTACGAGTTCGGTATCAGATTTGCGTTTTTCAAAGTAACAGACTCAATTTTAATAACATAACCTCTTAAAAAAGTCAAAAACTTCAGGAAACCATACCAAAACATCGTACTCGGGGTCGCTAATTACAAATACGCACGTTATCAGAATTACGAAAAACTATTTAATGTAGCTTATAAAACATGTAGGCTTCTTTAAGAATTTTTTTAATGATTCCAAATTACGAATTTTTTTTTAATGATAAAAATAAAAAAATACATTTTAATTAATTTTTTTATTAGGACGGAAGTTATTGTTTATTAGAAATATAAAATAATTTTTAAGAATGCAATATGCAAAAACTTTTTTTATTTTTTTTCGATTTTCAACTCCAAAGTAAGTAAAGTAAATTTTCAATCGAAAAAAGAAAAATATAGAAAAAAGTCGGCCCACTCTGGAATTGGCGGGATTACTTCCAGAAAAAATCAAAGTTTTTTTTTAAAAAAAAATAAAATTTAAAAGTGTCGGACTTTGAAAAAGTAACGGTTTTTTACAAAAAATTGAAAAATTTCCTATAATTTGACGTCTGAAAATTGTTTGGTATCTTTTTCTAGAAAGTTATTAAAAAACAAAAATTTTGAAAAAAAAACGTCTCGATAGGTCAATTTTTGAAAAAGTTATGGGCTTTGAAAAAAATTTTGAAAATTTTTTTGGGTTGGGTAAAAAAATTTGAAAAAATTATGAAAAATGCTTTTGATAGGGTAGAAACAAAATTACAAAGTTTCAGCCAAATCAAAAAGGGTCAGGTTCAATACTGGTCGATTTGACGTGGAATGACCCAACCTCAGCTCCAGTATCAATCAGAAATCGTTCTTTTGTTGTCTTCTCTGTAAGGTATAGGCGATTAATAAATTCGATGAGCTGGCTAGTCGTCTCTTTCTGCCCGCAATTTAGTTTTGTGCTTGATATGTACATGGCTGCGGACATCGCCTAGCTCTTGTCCGCCATCTCTGCTAGCCTACCTACGTCCTGATCCATGTTGGTTACCAAAATTGCTTGGGTTTGCGGGGAAACCCTCCCTCCCTCAACTGATTTAACAGCTGCGTTGGCTTTCTTCCTTCTAGACAGATGTCGTTTAGCGGTTTCTGCGTACTTTGGAGGTTCTTCCAATTGAAGAGTCCAGACCTCAAAAACGAGAAGCTTCCTAAAAGACTTTCCTTGTTTTAGTCTTTGCCATTAACCACGTCACCATCCCCTTTTCTCATACGAAATGTGGAGAAGTGGATTATGAGGGAACATGGGGAAGTGAGTCACTACCTCACGCAGTTCCTGAGTGGATATGGAGGTTATCGGACAAGCCTTCACCGCTTCAGGTTCGACGATTCAGTGTTCTACCAAGGACTGTAGTGGAAACAGCCGCCAAGGTTCAGCTAACACTGGCGAAAAACCTAGACCAGATGATGACGTCGATGAATATGTGGAGAAAGGTTGAAGTGGTGCTGAAGGCCATCCACCAGAAGCTTAAGCAATACGAGGCCCAAAGAAATGCAACGAGAGAGAGAGATAGCGACTAGATAGCTAATACAGCTCCGTGACGCAATGGTGAAAGCCGACAAACGGGGAAAATAAGAGTTAAGAATGAGGTGATTTTTTTCTTAAACTGGGCTAGAGACCCACAGAACCAAGAAGCACGAGCTTTTCGTTATTGTGGTGCCCAGACTCCGACGCACCTACGGAACTTGTGGCTAGTGAATCCGACTAGAATTTAGCTGAGGAAAACCCTTAACATATATCGGGTTCTGATCAGGCAGTGGTATGGCATGCCACACCAGGTTTTCCTAGTCGGGACCTAGTCCGGTCCAGATCAGGAAATCCTCATCTTATGAAAAATAAAATCTAGTCGAAAATGGAAAAGTATTGAAAGTTTTTGGAGATGGAACTTTTGTAAACCAAGAAAGAAGAAGACATTAATTCCATTCGTTTGTTAAAAATGACAAGCAACAATCACGAGTTTTCCTTGTTCTGAAAAGGTGTGAACAATTTGTGTAAAATATTGGATTTTGTGTTTTTTTTAATAAGGTCTCTGAAAAAGTTGGGTGTTCAGTACATAATACAGTTTGTGGAAAACATTGGTGTTTTTTAATTGGTTGAAAATGCCGAAAATGGCGTACAACTTAATCGGCAAAGAGTGCGTCGACATCGTTGGAGATGGAGAAAATAGCGAAAATTTAGGAAAATTAGGAAATTTCAGTTTTTTGCATTATTACTGAAACCTTGAGGTTTTCGAGGCAGGTGGTTATGACCAAAATTAAAGCTCGCGATATACTCCATCAAAAAGGTAATAATACTTTTTCTCATAGGACTTGTAGTTTTGGCGCTGTTTTGGTTAAAAGGGAGAAAATATCAGTTTTTCGCGGTTTTTCGCGATTATCTCGGAAACCGTTGGTTTTTCGAGGCAAGTGGTAATAATCAAAATTAAAGATCGCGATATTTCCCATCAAATAGCATTAAACTTTTTTACGGAGCGCTATCGTTGCGGAAAATCAACAACAAAATCAGCACCCTTAAAAGTATGCTTACACCAAAACTAATATGCAAACTCCATCAAGAATTGGAACCCAGTCTAAATCCCCGCACCGGATCCCGCATAAATGAAATATAGTTCTTATTATTACTATTGAAAACTTTTCCCGAAGCCTTCAAGCCGCCATAACATCCCATCCAAAGTCATAAAAAACAAAAAAACTCATCTTATATTAATATATTAATTTTTTTTAAATTATCTGCTTTTAACCCCATAATTTCAGATTAAAAGAGCCTAATTGATTCCAAATCAAGTAATCCTGGTCAGTTCCTGATCAGGTCCTGATCGGGCATTCCTGATCAGGTCCTTATGCATCATCAGCGTTACATGCCTTACAGGTCCTGATCAGGCATGCCTGATCGGGTCATGATCATGTTCAGCAAAAAATTTCTAGTCGGGATGTAGGTAGCGAGCTTCATCGAAGTCACCTTTCCGGCGAAGAAATCAGAGACGATAGATCGCTGATCAGGAAGCCCCACTGTGCTGGCTCTAATGAACTTCTTCGAGGGACCCCTTTTAAGGGGCGTACCGGTCTGGACTCAAACGCAAAAGCTAGGTGAGTTTACTCAGTAGGAATTTGACACTGCCGCATTGGTGCGGACCTTCTGTCTTAGGCATAGGCCTAAGAGAATGTGTGTGTGATATCTGCTGCTAGACCATTGTAAAATTCTCACAACTCCCTATAAAAAACAGCCGATGGAAGAAGAAAGAGTAGGGAATTGCTCTAACGGGGGAAGATAACAAAGAATTATTGTTATATAGGATGAGATGTGGAAAAACGAAGGACCATACCGCTCAGTGGAATCAGACCAAGGACCTCTGGGATAGTAGTCGGTCGCCTTAACACCTCTAGACTAGTCGAGGCCGACGTAGCTTCCATAGAGCATCTTGTCTTAGGGATATTCATGCAAAATATTCATCGATGTTTTATTCGATGTGATACATCGAAACGTTGAATTGATGCATCGTATAAAAACATCGTCGATGCATCGCATAATAGCATCGACGTTTATATCGGTTAAAAATGCAGGAGCAGACATTAGAAAATTGAGGCAATCAAAAGTTTTAAATTCAATTTATTTTCGAAATTACAAATCCCAATATTTCCTCTCTAAACTTTGCATAAATAAAATTTCATTGACCCGCTTTGATTGGCCCATTTTCCACGATGAAACTCATAACTCCAAAAGTTGGTAAGATAGAACCATCGCTTTTACCATTATAGGTATAGGTGGAGGAATTCTGCGTTCATTGGTACCTTATTCATGGAAATTGGTTATACAGTTATAAAAATACAGAGTGATATGTAAAACTCTATCTTTGTACAGTTCTGACTGTACTACTCAGAACTGACAAAGATGTTGAACTAGCCGCCATAGTAACTTATATTCAGCTCAAAAAGACCTATCCAGCGACGTATTACACATACTATTAGAGATGGGTACCAAAATTTGAACAAACGAATTGCCAATTATGATAAAATTATACTAACTTCATGTGGAAAAAGTGGTGGTAATCGGACAAAGGTGATGCCTGTGGCCAAAACTGAACTATCAGATTACAAAATTGATGTTGTCATTTCTCCCATAAGAGTTTATATTCCTTCTGTAGCCTCCATGATGCTTGTGTTCAATCGATGCATCGAATGAAATGCATCGATGCATCGTTAAAAATCGAAAGTAACTGATACATCGGATTGATTCGATACATCGAATTATAAACATCGAAGTTTTCGATGTATCGATGTATATCGAGCAACCCTATCTTGTCTACAACAAAAAAATTTATTTAATCACCATTCGTCCTATTCCTTAACTTTTGCAAATTAGGCGTAGCTGCACCTTGTCATCAAAAATATGAAATATTTAAAACTAGTTAGTGTTCCTGAGATATCGCGGGGGGGGGGGGGTGGTTTTTGGCTGTTTTGGGGGTTGCGCGACCCCAAAGAGAAATTCTAACAACGCCATCGTGTTCAGCATCCTCCAAAAGGGGGGAGTACTCTTGTTCCGGCTCAACATATTTACCATTTTCGGGGTTTTTATCTGACTCACACACGCCACTAGGACTAGTAGCTATGATTCAATAGATAATAACCAAACTTTCAGGGACGAAAAACATTTCAAAACTCAAAACTATATTAAGCTCGTTCAACAACACCCTACTTGTAAGCTGGGCCAAAGGCAAATCAAATTCTAAAGTGGGTTTTCCCTTAAATGGAGGAAAAAAATAGTCACCCTAGATTTTCCAAGTATAGAATTTATGATTCGTATAAATTCCATATGTTCAATGGTAGCCTCAGAATTCTTAAGCAAGATCTTGTAACATTTTCAAAACAGATGTCTGCGGCATAAGCGCAAGAATATCAATTTCAAATTAACGAAAAAATAAATAATAATAAAATACAATAAAACTATGATTTATATTTAGTGATTCAGCAATAGTTGGACTTACCTTAAAATATGTGGATGTGATAATTTATTAAGCAGTTGTACTTCACGCAGCATGTTTGGCCGATTCGACCTTAATTGATTCATTTTTAGTACCATAACCTGTCCAGTGGTTCGATGCGTCACCTGCAATAGAAAATAGAACGATCTTGAGTAAAATGTACGATATTATGCTAAAAGCATTCACAACAATTGAAAAAAGAAAGTTTTGTTTTTTTTTATTATAAAGTTTTTGAGTGAATTTAAACCCAATTAAAAAATTCGTTAAATTCGTATAAAATCACAACAATAAAATTGCATGTTTTTGTTATCTTCTTGCTTCAGCATTTGGGAAAAATTTATTGGTAAAAGTTACTTGATCAATTAACTTGGGCAGCAATCAGAGGCAAGCGAGCGAAAATCTACGGCGACGGCGACAGCCAGCAGCAACATAATCCACCACGCATAGGCCGCTCTCCACGGCGCGCAGCTTCACTTGCACTTGCACTTGCGCAAACTATCACAGAAATGGAAACATTTCGCTGTGCGGTACGGCGGTACGATTACTTGAACCGCTCGATCGGAATCCTGCACTCAGCTGTGGCACAGTATGGCACTTGATTGCTGCTCACCGTAATACCTGGGCAACCCCCAACTTTCTTCAGAGTTTAATGGCCATGCGCACGAGGCACGGCGAAACTTGTCGCTGCGATCACAAAAAATCCGCAATCAAATATGCCTCATAGTGCCTCCATTGCAATCGGCATGCTTTAACGACAAGGGCGACAACAACTGCATTCCGCCGAACCACCTGTCAGCACGGCGGCGGCGCAAGAACTTCTTGACTTATGAATCGCACCACCTGTGATAAACGGAGACTTTCGTTTCGTCTCAATATACCGTAGCACACCGCTTACCACTGATAATTTTCCAGCTGGTCACGAAGCAGCAGAATTTCCATTTCATTTTCCGGTGATGACTGCCTTAAGTCTGGCGGAGCTTTTCCGGTGCGAGTTATATAAGGGGGGGGGGGCAGCACAGGTGATGGAGGGCGGTGCAGCGGCGGAGATATAAACCTCAGTCCACCTTCATCGGGGAATTCGCCGCAATGTTTACCTTTACAACCTGTGCTTGTTTAAATTTTAATTGCTGATATCCTAGCTTTCTTTGTCATTAATTTTATGGGGGCTTTCATAACTGAGCGATAATTATAATGGACATAACTGTAAATATTTGCTTTTCGAGATTGTTTGTGATGGAAGAAAGCGGCGAAATTAAGATTTCTTCATTTAAATTTTTCCTTTTCTCGTTTTTGTGAATATTTAACAAAAAATCGTCAAGCTTACCTCACTCAAAAGACTGCCCTTTCTTCGGCACGTTATGCAATGGCTGTGTACAAGTTTTCTGTGGGGATGAATAAGATGAGAATAACCGTAAACTTCACAGAATCATAATATTTGCATATAAAAGCATTTAGCCGTGTCTAGACTGTCTTTCTTCAAGTAGCAATTTATGCACAAAGCATCGGTAATCAAAGTTCTGCATGCATTCAACTTTTACCGCATTATATTTAGTAAGGTCGGAGGAATATGGTTAAAAATTATCGGACGGTAGTAATTAGGTCGTAAAATTTTATACCGTTTCTTTTAACCCTTTTCGGTCCAACGAATCTGGCACGACATTATGTTTTTTTGAAACGCTTAAGGCGATGGCCCAATGCCGACGGCGCGTTATACGCGGCAGGGGCTTCATGCGCGTTGACGTCCGCTGAAGGTTCAATCGTAGCGCCAGGACGTCAAAAAGGTTACTTTGATTTAAATACATGTATGGATTTTTGACTTTATAAAGTTTTAATTTCGACAGTTTGACAGTTTTGAAATTTTCAACGCCTGCCAACGCGCGTAAAAAGTCGAAAGTTGGTCGACTTTTGCCGTCGCTTGACGCCGCTGACGCCGCAAAGTCGTGAATGGAACAGCTCGGTTTGAATTATGGTATCATGACACTGGCTTGTTTTCATACTAGTTTTGCAGCTAGCTAGCTACCTAGAAAGAAACAAATAGTATTACATACAGAAATTCTGTGCACAAGAAGAGCTCCGCACTAATGTCAACAAGTGACCGAAAGCATAAATTTTCGGACAGTTAAGTGGAACTTGGAATTGGAACGAAAAGCTAGAAAAATTGACCAATTTTTTTGGCAGTTTTGGATTTTACGGGGTATTTTGACATTTATTTGGTTTGGTTTGAAATTTTCGTGCCTGTGAATTTGTATCAAAGGATATCTTTTTTTTAAATAAAATGACAATCTGATGATGACATCAATTGCATTAATTTTGCATTTTCAGAAAAGAAGTAATAAAAAAAGTTTTAGTTTTGTATGATAAATTAGTTGCGTCCCACCCAAATTCATTTTTTTTAACTTCATTTATAAGAAAATGAATCCCTTCGTCACTCCACATAATTTGTGCCATTAAAAGAAAAAATGTAATTAAATTCAAAATATTGTATTTTAAACTGTCAAACTGACCGAAATTCCCAACAGCTACTATAACTTTCTTTCTCTCCCTATTTGCTGTCTATTTTACACAGGCTTGGCAATTCGGGCACTTGCGCTAGCTTGAAAACTAGCCGTTATCATAATACCATTACACACAGTCAAATATCGACGTCAACGCGCGTCAACGCTTTGACACGCGTAAACGCGAATAAAGTCGTGATTGGGCCATCGCCTTTAAGGCCATGGCCCAATGCCGACGGCGCGTTATACGCGGCAGGGGCTTCATGCGCGTTGACGTCCGTTGAAGGTTCATTCATAGCGTCAGGACGTCAAAAAGGTTGCTTTGATTTAAATTCATGTATGGATTTTTGTCTTTAAGTTTTAATTTCGACAGTTTGGCAATTTCCAACGCCTGCCAACGCGCGAAAAGTTGAAAGTTGGTCGACTTTTGCCGTCGCTTGACGCCGCTGACGCCACAAAGTCGTGAATGGGACAGCTCGATTTGAATTACACGCAATCAAATATCGACGTCAAAGCGCGTCAACGCCTCGACGCCGTAAACGCGAATAAAGTCTTGATTGGGCCACCGCCTTTATGCTTATGACACACCAGGTATGGCGAATACCGGGGTATTCAGGAACCCTGACACACATGAACGAGGGTATAGTTTGACGTTCGTTGACAGCTAAAAAAATTTTCAAATCTAGTAAGCGAATTTTTTTAAATTTAAAGTTTTAAGTGTTGAGTGGCATATTGAATTTGATATGGAAATGGAACATTTAATTGCTTTATTCCTTGCCAAACAAGAGGAAATAAATCTGGGTCTGAGACAAATTCAACATTTGGAACGAAAAAGAAAAAAAATATGAAATATCTTGTTATAAAAATATATATTTAGACGTTTTTGCTCGATTTTCGCACACAGGTGGCGCTGTTCGCAGTGAAAAGATCTTATACCTACTCTATACCCACAAAATTGTCGTAGTATCAATACCCAGTCCATAACCACTTGTTTTCCTGGGTATAAACTGGGTATAAGGTGACAGACATGTGGTATAAGCTGAGTATACGCAATACCGTGGTATCGATACCCCATGCGTGTCATAAGCATTAATGTGGTTCAACGTAGTTTTTAGATATACGAACGCAATTATCATTATTAGAGCCAGCGCCATAAAAGAAGGGAATCTCAAAATCGTTGTTTCCATGCGCAGTGAGAGTTTTAAGTCCGACCACATGCGAGCAACGTCACTCTGTTTGTTTAAAAACGCAAATAATCGGTTCGTTTATATTCTCAATCACAATTCCACATGCGCACTCATTTCCCTTTTTTATGGCGCAGGGTCTACTAAGCGATTTCCTAGGCTTATCAAAATGAAGAATCTTTTCGACTTAGCCGATCTTTTTTTATGTGAAAGACTAAGGTGAGCTGTCAGCCTTCCATCATGTCGTTCACGTCATGGTACAATGTCTAGTAATAAGCTAAGCTCGAATGATACAAAAGGATAGGATAGGTTAAAAGGGGTCTCTGGGATGCAGAGGATAAGGCGATAAACCTTGGGTTTGAACCCTTCGATGTTGTATGAGTTCGGGAATACTGATTGTAAAAGATTGTCCCACAGTTGAGTTCTTTTAGTTACATATAAACGAATTTCTAGACCGATGCGTGCGTGAAAATAAGGGCTGTAGACTGTGCAAATGAGCCGAGCGTGCTGGTCTTGTGTTGCGGGAAAAACATAACAGTGAAGGCAGAAAGTCATTTATTTTACTGATTACAGTGATTGTGGTAAAAAAGGTAAAATTTTGCCAGGTTTAACGATAAATTAAAAGCTGCTGTATTTTTCTTTCTAAATTTTATTAGCCTAATGGAACTTATACTAACAAAGCCGGTTTCAGCACATGGACCTTAATCCTAGCGGGCTGTAAACAGTTTCAAGTTTTTAAATTATGGCTACATGTCTTCTTAAATTTTAGGGGATGGTTCTTGTATCAGTCTGTTTAAAACTGCAAAAATGTTGGAGTTTGCCGTTCGGCCTTCTGTTCGTTTTGTGATAGTTGGTAAAACGGCCTCTATCAAGAGAGCTTCCAGAGTGTCATGCATAACGCTCCGAGAGCATTGCACGCGGCATTGTTTATTAATTTTTGGGCCTTCTCGAGTGCCGTCTTAATACCATCTCTTTATATCGTCAGTTCCATTTTAATTGCAAGATTTACTTGTGGTCAATGCTTATTTTGACAGTTTTTTGACAGTTCGGTTTTTAAATCTGCAGCGACTTCTTGCGACAGTTTGCATAAGAATATTAATAACAATGGACATGAATGGTAGCAAGGAAAAGCTCTGTCGTTTTAAGTACCAGATTCGCACCTTATAATATCTATAATGCCGCCCAGGGTATGCTATAGCGAATCACTAGTTACCAAAAAAGGGTTGATAAAGCACCGCCACATTTTTATCCTGATGGCGCACAATGGGACGAATTGCTGAAAACGTGGACAAAAGTCCGAAAATAAAAGTTTAGATCTAGGGATTTTTATCTTTTGGGTTGGCTACAGTACTACTGGCACTATTAAATCCGGAATCGGTCAGTTGTTTTTTCTTGAAGCTGCACAGCAGATCGAACTTGGCCATTGTTTATTAGTAGCGTGTTCGGCTTTGCGCATAAAAAACGTGGTGCGAATTGAAACGTGGATATAATTATAACGACAATACCGATTCCAAATATTGAAAATGAAGGATGTTTCTCCAGGTATGTACTTAATTGTGATTAATAGCTTGTTAAGTGACTTATAAACATTTGTTATTGCAATAAACAATAATGAGCAAAAATTTATAAAATTCAGAGATTAGTTATGAGTTCCACGGAATACCACTAAGTCAAGTATTTTTTTATAAGCTAGGTTATATTTACTTCAAGATTAAAAGATAAAATTCAGCTACTAGCCGCAACTCTGTTAGTGAACCACAGATGGAGCCATAGCTGCTACATTTCAATTTTAATGAAATCTCTGTAAAAGTGCGGGGAAATTCTTCATATTGTCAAATCTGGACGAAATTTGGTGATGTTACGTTATCGACGTCGCTGATCACAAAATTCATTTTGAAAATTCAAAATGGCGGACCCCATTTTTCAAAAATTGTAGAAATAAGTTCAAACTTGTATATATATTTTTGAGCATGTTGATTACGAACTTGATGTCAAAATTTGAAAATTCAAGATGGCGGATATATGTATATATACATCAGCGATTTCGGCGTAGAATCTGACGAATAGTCCCAAAAATAAACGGCTGGCGATATAGATTAAGATTGAAAAAAATATGTAAAATAGTAAATAGTACAATTTTGTCTAATGAATGAATGAATTATATAGTGTTTGGTCTGTTTTACTTATCCAGCATTCTGAAATTAAAAATGTCTATATACAATTTAAACCGACATACATAGTGAAAGAAATTAAAACATCGATTTTATGACTGATTATTTCAATTTTTATAGTATTGCATTCGCCATGTAAAAAAGGCCCCTTCAAATTGTCGAATTCAAGTATCAAATTCGTATTTAGCATACTCAAAAACATATAAATACAAGTTTTGAACTTATTAATACAAATTTTGAAAAATGATGTCCGCCATATTAGATCCGCCATTTTGAATTTCCAAATTTTGACATCAAATTCGTAATCAGCGAGGTCGATTAACTTATAATACCGAATTTCGTCCAAATTTAACAATATTTAGACTTTTGTCCATGTTTTCGGCAATCCGTCCCACTGTGTGGCGGTACGAACGTACCGAGATGCCAAATTATACTAGAACCATTTCCATGTACTTGGGTCTATACTATGACAGAGAACGAAGCGGACAGACTCATCCTTCTTGAAGAAAACCATGCAAATGAGATGCTCTATACTGCCGAACCACCATATATGGTATTAATTAAGGAGGGAGTGACCGATGAATCAAGCCAACCAGGATTGTTCCTAATCTTTTCAAATCCCTAATGACTCGAACCCAAACCATGGTGAGACCTGATTGAGAATACCCAGCACATCACGGCAGTGTCTCAATCTAATCTGAATTTGGATCTACGAGATTTTATCATTCTGATTGCCGTTTGGTCACCAGAGAAAATAAAACTCCATTTGTTAGCATAGGCGGTTTAAATACAGTAGGCTAGAGCGGCCAATCTTAACGATCTACTAAACCTGAAACTTTCACTCTCGACTTCGGCATTCACGGACGGACAGGCAAAGCTATAAGTCAGAGCTACGCCTTTTATTCTCTCCACCGTTCTATCTAAAGTGCAATATTGAACAGTAAGCTCTTCCCACAAACATAGTAAGAAGAATGAAAGAACGGCAATGCCAACACGTAGTTTTACTTCATCCTCTCGAACTCAATACTACTGCGACAGGGAAATGCTCTAAATAGAGAAGACAAGAAGAGGAATATTATTAGGACGGGAAAATTGTAAAGGCGATAACTATATGTGGAATCGCACCACGGTCCTCTGGGTTAGTCTAGGCCTAACTCCTAGACTATCGATGCAGCCTGGATGGAACCAGAAATACCTGTCAGGTTGCTAAAATCCAACAAAGCTTTTTAAAGTCTGCCGAAGCTCGTCAAATAAAAGCGTACTCGTGAGATCTTCGCGACTGGCTGACAGTAGCCTATCCTGTTAACCCAATTTTGTAGTCTATTATCGATTGTTTGTGATTGCGCGAATAGTGCCACAGATGATTTCCTTAAGTGCGTCAAATGTTGTTCTTAACATTTCCTTATAAAAAAAAGCCCATCGGCGTTGTCAATTGTCGAAATAACAGACACATTCCCAAAAAGAATGGGTTACCCTTTATATCTCTACATCTAAGTACTTTAAAAGGTGTCCCATCAAGAGTTTCCCCATTCCGATAGGGAACTACGTCTTATACTTTTTGTTTGGACATTTCTCATCGTGCGTTCATTACAAGTTGGGCCATGAACACTTACATAGTGGAACAACGTGCTAAGGCTTATCTAAGCGTATTATGAAAATGGCATAGGTTGTAAATGTGGCAGCACCAGAGCTGTTTCGGACAGTTCGGTTAATAGAAAACATTGTACCTGTATTGGATAGATGGACGAGGCTCCATCAGCCTCTATTCGTCATCTCTTTGCAGCGAATTTGGACCAAAGGACTTGAATGTGTACGCTTACAAGGTTCAATCGACTCAGGAACTGAAGAATACGGACCATTTCAAGGGTCCCCAATACGCCGAACGGATAGCAAACGTTAGTGGATGTCAACTTCAGGCAGAAAATCCGTACACTTTCACCTCGATGTATTCCTCAACAAGCAGAATTATCGCATCTGGTTCTCTAAGAGCAGGTGGCCGCCGCGCCAATCTGTTTGTGCCTTTATTGTTGAGAAGGCTATGCATCCGCGAAAGGTCACAGTTTGCTGCGGTATTTGGAGCAGTGGAGTCATCGGACCGCACTTCGGCATACGCTATCGCGTCATGAAACGCGTTTTTTTGCCCGAGATAGTGCCACTTGCCATACAACCAACAAAACAATGATTTTCTGGCGTCAAAAGTTCGATGGTCATGAAACGATCTCACCAAATGGTGAACTCCATTGGCCTGACAAGATCATGTGATTTGACATCGTTGACCTCCTTTCTTTGAGGACATTTGAAAGAGAAGGTGCACGCCATTGAGCCAACAACCATTCAAGAGTTGAAGGAGGAGAAGATAGTTCGACACATTAATGATATTATGCCGCAATTATGCTTCAGGGTCATCCTGAACATTTGGGTGACATTTTTTTTCCATACATGATTGTAATAAACCACATTACTGATTAAAAGATAAAGTTCTCAAATTCCAGGTTTCGATGGACAGATCCCCAATAGAGGGTAATGGAAAAACTGCCAGCCTGAGTCGAGTGTAGGCAATCGAGTTTTCTCTGCTTGGCTCAATTTCCAAACATACTAAAGCTTGCCTATTTTTACCAGTGTTTTCCAGACGGAACTGGTGGCAATCTTCAAAGCCTGCATGGTAATTCAGACCAACCGACGGTCAGGAGTAATGTTGCAGTCGGATAGCCAAGCAAGGCACTAAATGCGAACTATATAACTTTCTGATTGGTCGAAAGTTATCAAACGAGCTTTATTCCTTTGCTAGGAGCTGCAGGGTCACTGTGGTTACCGTATCAAAAGAATATCTATGATAACAAAGAGGCAGACGACCTTGTAGACACACTAGTAGAGAATGTATAGCTACTCTTGAGGACGATCCTGGAAAGAGGAGATTTACAAGGTCTATAACGATAGGCTCCGATGATCACCATGTCTACATCAAATAAGTGAAGAGGAAGCGGAAAGTCGTTTGCGGTAGGATTTATGGAATGCGACAGCAAGAACGCCCCGAGCTTAGACATGCCAAACTGGATTTCATCGGCCCAGAATCGGAACCAGTGAAGAGAGTTTCTGCAATAGACCAGGACCTGATGCTGGTTGTACAGCCGAATGGCGAATAAGTAAGTAAGCGGAGGAATAATCCTTTAGATATTAAGCGGAGGAATAACCTTTTGCCCTATCAGTTCGTCACATGTTTGGTCATGGTGCAATGCCTACTAGCGAGCTTAGATCTAAGAAGAGAATAGGTTGTGGGTTTGAAGTCTTGGATTTTGGCAGTCGAAAATACTGACTTCAGAATGTTCTTTCATAGTCAGGTTACTGTATTTAAGTACGAATTCCATGTCTCTATAGTTTGTGTGAAAAGGCGAGCTGTAGGCAGTGGGAGTAAGCCGAGCGATTAATTTGATGTTACTGGCAGAAGATTGCATGGTGGACGCTTACGTCGATACAACATTCGCGATAGAGTTTTGTCAGGGCTACTACACAAAGGGTTAGTTATGCTTGTTCATTGGACATGAAATGAATCCAAATCGGTTGAGAAACAGATGATGTCATACTTAATAACTGCTTGCCTCGTACGGCAACGATATTATCAAACCTTAATTTTTTAATCATCGGCAATCATTCCCCTCTAAAAGCATATTATGATTTGCCTTACAATCATTATGGTCGTCACAATTGAAAGCGTTCCCTTCACATAATTTCACAAATATTTTACATGTCATAACCCGAAAGAAGCCTTCAAGCCTGAATGCGTCCAACCAACAAATTTTTAAGAACATAATTTTTTGCCATTTTCATATCTCTGCAGTCACTTAAGACCAACTTAAGTCGATGGAAATGGGCTTCGATGGGGAGCTTGGTGGGGCGGAGTTCCCGAAAATACAGTAAACTATCAAAAATTGGCTGCTCTATAATTTCCTGGCCGTGCCCATATCATAAAGCCCAAAGAGGCCCAGTCACCATGACCAAACCCAAGTTTTTCGTAGCTCTGCTCACCGCGGCAGAAGGAAAATGCCTTGCAAACGCATCAATGAAAAAATAAACGGAAGGAATCGCATTAAGATTGTGAAAGAGCATTAAGAAGGCCCGGACTTGTCTGACGGCCAAAAGAAATGAACCGTCGCCTCGTTAGGATTTGGTCTTTCGGTTTTTTTTGGGGTTTTTAAGATAATGGAAAGTTCCATGTGATCTGCCCAAGTCCCGAAAAGAATGACCAAACCCCAAGGAAAAAGCGTTCCACGAACGATACGAACTGAAAAATTAATTTTCGAGACTTTTGTGACAATCCGGATCAACTGCCGATGATGGGTGAAGCGAAACGTCTTGACCTTTCCTGATGAAAGGGCACAAAGTCTGGAGGATTGCACCTTTTCGGGTTGAGTGCTGCCCAGCGGAGTGGATGTCATCAATTGTCAGTCAGAAATAGACACAAAATCAATATTTTGTTATCCCCAAAGAAGCTCAGAAGTCGTCCGACAAGTTTCGTGCTTTCTGCTGCATGCATGCCGTTCGCTGTCGGTGTCGGTCGTCTAAACTGGATGTGGATCAATATCTCAGAAGATTTGTTCTCCTCTTGTCTTAAGTCAATTACGGTTGGGGAGACCCCAGAAATAGGTTATCAACTTGTCAGTTGTCAACGGTGCTGCTGCCGTGTTGCTCGTTTTGGGCAAAGCCAGCCCACGCCGGAATTGTAGTTGGCTAATAATGGCTGAAAAGCGTGGCAGAGTTCTCTTTCGAAAGCAATAAAAACAGTTCCAGTCGCTTCCTTCCGATTTAGACTGAATGATGGATGTGGGGAAGCCCCCAGTCCTTGTTTGCCAAATCAATGGGCCCCAATCTAAGCCAAGGACGATACTCTTTTTGGGGTTGACTTTATTTCCTTTTATTTCGTTGAATTTATGTCTATTTCAGGATTTCTTTATTTTATTGCCCTTCTCAAAGTGCTTTTCATTGGGTCGCAATTTTTGCTTGAGTCCTTACAAAGAAAAGTTTATCGATTTTTTTTTTGCTTTAGAATGTTCAATGGGAATATGTTTTACTGGGAATGTCTTCGTAATATGTGCTAACTTAAGGATAGATAATATTATTTTTATAACATTGATGAAATTTTAATGAGCCTTTACTGCTCTTTTTCTAGAATTGAGACATAGGCCAACTGAAATAAACTCTAAAGGTAGTCATCAAACGTAATAAAGTGAGACCATGTAAAAATGTTTTATGGAACAGCCTCTGACATGTTTCCACGGCAAATTGTCTTCCTTATTTTGCCAAAAACATGTTTGATTTTTTTCAAAGTAGTTGAACTTTTTAATTTTTAATAAATTTCTTGTAAAATCCTTTATGAAAATAACCAATCCTACAAAACCCTTAACATAATTCATATTTTTTTGTAAATTCCCTTCTAAACTCTTCCTCCCTTCGGTGCCTGTTTAATGTCTTGATTTCTGTAAATCATGTAATTCGTGAAGGGTCATATAATACATCGACCTCTAAAGAAAACATTCTAGCAACTTTTTTTTATTTTTATGAACAATTTCTATGACCAAAACGAGTTCTTTTAACATAAACCCTAACAAAAATTGAACATTCTGAATATTCCACCAGAAAGTGAATTTTATGGGATTTAGGTTTAGATTTTATTTGTGACCTTAACCCACTGTTTTGGTTAAGGCTATGGTGACTTTGTTGGGACTTGTATGTTTAGTGTGCGTGTTAATGAGTTTAAGTATAGATTTTAACCTTTTCCTAAAAATAAAAACTTGGAAGCATGTAATAATATTTATAGTTGTGATTTTGTAAGGCCATGGCATCCTTTTGAATATTTATGTAAATTTTCATGTTTATTGTAGTAGTTTCATCTATGCTTGTATTGTATTATGTCTTTAGGTAAAATTTAACTGGTTTTCTTACAGCGGGAAAATGAATTTGAGGGTTGAAATGTTATAGTCCGGGAGCCGACGTAACAAAAAAGTCAAACATTTGATCAATTTTGGTACTAATGTAAAACGATTGAAAATAATGTTTTAAGAATGAAATGGGCGGTCAGCTGGCTAAAATGGTGGTGGATGCAACAGCAAAGTTAAAAAAAATTAAAAAAGAACATATGATCATTAATTATTTTATTTTGTAGTCAAAGATTATATTATCGGTTAAAGTAGATATTAGGAAAAAAGTAAGCTGGATCAACTGCAATTTCTCCGTCCGATGATCGGTCAAACGCGTAAAAAAATTTTTCTTTTAAATAATTGTCATTTTAAATTTTTTTTACTTTGTTACTTTGATCATTCTAATGTTCAAAAATCACAATCAGCTGCCCATTTGCTAAGGGATTATCCGTCAGCTGGCCGAAAAAAATTGCAACACTCCGTTATACCCTATAGACACACAGAGGTTGAAATTAAGTATCTTGCTAATTTCAACTTCGAAATTCGGAAAAAACGACCGATTTCGGCTGAAATCTAGTTGGCGAAATTACATAAAAATTACGTAATAATCGTTGAAATCTACACACTTGCATGCACATCCATTTTGACACGTGAAATTAGCCAAATTTTCAAAATCTCTGTGTGTCAATTTTGTAATTTCAACTCGAAATGAAAATAAAATCTACTAGATTCCAACCTCTGTCTATCTAGGGTATTACAACGGAATGGCGATATATGCTTTACGGCAAATTGATACCAGGCTTTAGCTATTATAGATCTGGTATCTGGGATTTTTTAAGGTACGAAATAACGAATTTGTGGTCAAAACTTATAAATTCAAAATGGCCGCGCCAATATGGCGGGCGAATTTTGTTAATTTTGTTCCGATCCCAATGAAAGTGGGTATCTAGCGGTTTTTAAGGTAGCAAATAACAAATTTATGATCAAAACTTATAAATTCAAAATTGTGGGGCTAAGTGTCATTACATTGAACATAGCTATCTAAGCAATCGGTTCAGAATTGATCAACAAGGTTTTTATGGAAAGATGGTAAGGAGAAGCGGAAATATCGGATTTATACAGGGTGTATACGCTAAGTTTACAAAGCGGCGGCTGTTGATAGGTTTTTGTTGGACGAACAAGAAATCGTATGGGAGAGGAGCATAAAAATTTACAAGACTTTATTGATAGGAAATTGTCCAAGCTTTCCAATTTTGCAAAAAAAATATTAGTTAACTACGTACTTTATGGAGAAAAGGATGGATTTTGTTGAAATTTTAGTTTAAAAAAAACCGAATTTTTGAGTTTGATGACTCATTACTCTGGAAGTTGATAGAGTAGTCCAGTCAAAATAGACATTTGACTGATTGATAAATGGTAAGTTGTTGAAAATTGGTACACACCTTAAAAACATCATTATACATATAATGTCGAGACTGACACGCGATCGATCAGGAGGACATTTTTTTATTCAAGGTCAAAAGGTCAAAATGTCAGTTGTTTGCAAATCTCTCTTAAACGGTAAGTCTTATCATAAAACAGTGTTCACAAAGTTTGTAGATTAAGCCGAAGTTGAATGGCGACTAAAATTTTAACTTTCACGTTAAAACCCCCTACCTAGAAAACTATTCGAAATACGCCTTATTTTAGGTAATTTTAGGTAATAGTTTGGTGCATCAGAAAAGCCCAAAAAAATATACCTAGCGGTTTTTAAGGTAGCAAATAACAAATTTATGATCAAAACTTGATTCAAAATTGTGGGGCTAAGTGTCATTACATTGAACATAGCTATCTAAAGGTGCTGATAGACGATGAGAATATTCTCAACGTAAATTTTGGTATTCTCATGAGAATATTCTCATGGCTGTTTACACGAGGAATGGTATTTGTTCCCGCGAGAATAAATATCGTTCTCATGGTGGCAGTTATCATGAGAATATTCGGATGAATTCTCATGTGCGTTTACACGATGAGAATAAAAGCTGTCGCTTGAGAGTAATTTTTCTTCTCGTACTGCCAGTTGTTTGTTATCACGCACAGTTCTTTCAAAATATGACCTTGATTATATTTACAATGCGGCAAATTGGCTCTATTCACCATCTTTAGGCACGGCTTTTACAAACTGTTTGTAACAAACTGGTGTAATTTTCGTTTGATTTTTTCCACAACAAAGCACTTGCAAATCGCAAATGAGATCGCATGAGAACATTCGTTCTTTCCGACATGTTGGAAAGAATGCATTCTCACGCTTTTTAATGGGAATATTCTCACGCCACCTATTTACACGTATGAGAAGACGATTCTCATGACAACGCTTGAGAATACCTCCATGAGAACAAGAACGTATTCTCATGCCTATTTACACGTGTATGAGAACGATTTTTTGCTCTCGCGAGAACATTTACATGAGAATAGTCTCATCGTCTATCAGCACCTTAAGCAATCGGTTCAGAATTGGTCAGTGTTTGTTTCAAAAGTCGAATTTTGGTCTGACTTATTATATAATAATATGTTATGTCTAACTATATACAATATGTCAATGAGTTAAACGTCATAACAAATATGGCAGAAGTTTGGTAGAGCAATTATTTAAATGATGTTTACATGGAATTCTGAATTTTATAAAAGCTCCAATTTGTGCTAAGGCGAAAACACGAAACTATCTTTGCCTTGAATACGTTCTGTATTTTATTGCAACTACAACTGAAAGTGGTACTGTCGACAGCACATTAAAATTAACATCCGCGCACTATCCTTGGCCCGTCAATCGCTGCTGGAAAATATTCCTAGTATTTACAGTAATGCGAAAAGAAAATCTGAGATGCATTCATTGTTAGAGAGTAACATTGTGATTAAATTGTAGGAAGCACCACCAAGGAAACTGGAATGCAACTATATATCATGAAACCATTAAAATCTAAAAGCAAATCCATTTCCTATTATTGTTTATTTCTCTCGTGTCCAGATCCCAGCCCAGCTTAGATGCACTAATGTCAGTCATAATTGAATTTTCTTCATTCTAGACCCGCAGCACATCCGCGCGGCTAGAGTTACTCAAGCGTCCACGTTCTCTCGCGAGTAAAATCCGCAATCGCGTCTGTATCGCAATTATACTATTTGCCAACAAATATTAAATGCAACGCGTTACTCGTCGCTGCCACATGACGAGGTGACAGACGCGACGACATACACTGCAATAATTACCATCTTCCACTTGTTAAATCCGAGACGGGCTGCTTCCTTTGATGTTGACAATTGAAGAATCTTAAGGCATTCTTAAAGACGTGCCAGACACGCTCCAAGGCTATAAACTCGATAACAACCGGAAAATATTATTTTCGCGAAAAAATTAAGAAGAGGTATTTTTTTGGTAAAATGAAACGGAAGGTTCCTTGAAGAGAGCAGAAGAGCTGGAAATTGTTGAGATTCTTGAGAAAGCCCAACCCAGCAACACCCACCGGAATGAGACCGTGGACTGAGGGGTCGAGGATGTTCTTGGCGTGGATCGTCGCTAATTAAATTGTTTCCTTCAATTCGATGCTTGCAAATTGTTTAAGAGTCGCGACGAAGCAATATCGCTTTTCTCAATAGGCGCCCTCCACACGCCTCCCCGCGACACGTCCAACTTGTTCCATAGCTCATCTTGGTGCTCGCTAGGCGCTTGGTCCCCAAGTGCACTATGGCTTCATGGGAGCGTAGGACGTCAATGGACACTGCATCATAGCCAGCGTGGGTGTGGGTTGAGAGGAGAATTTATACTTGAACAACACAAGGGCTGAGCTGGGACTTCTGAGAGGTGCCTTCATTCCCTTTACAATTCAAGACGATCTCGAGGTCCCAGATGAACGCTGTCCACTCCACACTCGCGGCGACAGGAGGGATTGCACACAGATCTCAACGATTGTTAACATAGTACCCACTGCGGAAACATGAGGCTGAACGAGTACGAGTAAGAGTGTGGGATCGATGGCTATATTTATTGATTCGCCCGGGGACGCATTCGACACTTATTGGATAATTTCTTCTCCGTAGGCGAAGTCTTCACTACCCAAAAACCCTGAAGTGGTGATATGATAAGTGAAGGGAATTCGGATTTTAGGAACTTCGGAAGGCTGGAATCGCTTTGTCGCCAGTGGGAGACGGTATGGACGTTATGTGAGTGTGTGTTATGCGATTGCCTCAGGTATATTTTGCGAAGTGAAAACTTCATGTCCACAGCAAAATTGACGTAAACTTGAGTTAAGCATGTTAACGGGCTCCGTAATAGCATTTGAAATTGCGACATGAAGTTTTTTTTTACAATGTAATTTTCGCGAGGAATTTTTGAATTTTTTTTTAGTTATTTTTATGCAATCGGAATGCAGATTATTGAGCGGTTTGGTGTCTTTAAAAGAGAAATTATTTTTAGGTTAATAAGTGGTTTAGAGTGGCTTATCTCCAGAAATAGAATGCAGAATGCCCTAAGTTAAGCTCCTGATATAGACTATATAAAAAAATCGATAGTTTGATTTGCATAAACGAATTTTTTATGTGACAGACGGAACTACCTTTATACTGTTAGCAATGACGAAATACTCTTCTGCTTCTCTGATTACTGGCTTCTGATTGATTAGTGGTTGCTTGGGAATGAAACCGCACTAGTATTGGCATATGATGACTCCCACATCCTCAGACAAATTGAAGATACTGCAGGACTTGGCAATTTCCTGTGTCCTATTTGGGGATTTCCAGGATATTTTCAAATTGTTGCCCATAAAAAGTGCGACACTAGAATAGGTTTATGAAGAAAAGTAATAAAAATTTTACAAATTTTGGAGGAATTTATTATTAATATTGTGTATTTCTAGTCCAGTTCCCAACCGATATCACCTCTACTTTTTTTCGGCGGCGACCGATTTACTTGAAATTTTAACAGTAGATAGGGAATGACTCAAAAATCAAAGTCTACCATATGCCAATGTGCGCTTTTTCTTTTGGTGTGGTTCCCGCCTCAACTCGGCGGTGGAAATATTTTTGGTCAAAATAACCCCGTTAATCGATAAAGAGGCTAATTTTACGCAAAAAATGTGGTACAAGCTTTTTTTGTCAAATTGATATTTTTTAGCTATAAGAGTTTGAAAAGTTGCAATTTTCATTAAAAAACCCTACGTTTTCGAAGAGTTTTTGGTCAATAAGTTCAAAAATAAGCGTTTTATCAAAATATTTTTAGGACTAAAAATAAAGCTTATAAAATAACGAAGAAAATGGTTTTTGAATGAATGCTCTAGATATAAAACAAAGCGAGTAATGATTGATCGAAGGGGACCTATTTCAAACCAAATACTCAAAACGTTGTATTTAACGTCGAATAACGGAAAATCGATGCATTTTTCGAGCATAGCTTATATTACATTTTTTAAAGTGCTTGAAAAGACCTTGAAAGTGAACATTGATAAAAGTCATTTGCATGTAAAATGAATGAGTTATGACAAAGAGAAGGTGTACCGTTCAAATTTTTTTTAAAAAAATGATCAATAAAAGTAATACCACTTCCACCCAAATTCAAATTTATCATGTTCCACGTAGGATTCACTTTATTTTAGAGATATCTATCGAATCTATATAGTTTGAGCGATTTTCAGGGTGTATTTTTCGAAATGGGTACGATCAAAATGGAAAGGGGATTTTACGAATTTTACAGATTTCTGCGTTTATTTCAAAAAAACTCAAAAACTATTGAAGATACGCAAACAAAACTGTTGAGTAACAAAATTTAAATTTTTCTTCAATAAAAATTTTGGTTTTTCATGTATTGCTGTAGCTTAAAAACTGACGGAGATATAGCGGATTGAAGTTTGCTTTATAGTGTAAGTACCACGCTTGCTTAGCCCTTTGACCCTTCACGTTTTGAAAATTAAGGGTTTAAATATAATACAATTAACACAGTTTTATAGCCAGTGAAATTACCTACAAAATGGTTTTTGAATGGACACTGTAGCTTGAAAATTGACCCCGCTGCAGCAAAAAAAACCGAACGACTTTTTTTTTAAATTTTCGGAGCAAATAATTTTCGGAGCTCTTGTGAGCACATTACGGTATTTCACGTATACATACATGCTACATTTGGTATACTGGTTTAATATACATTTTACAACAGTACCTCCAAAATTGAAGACATTCTAGAAGCTGGAAGGTATTGCGCAATACTTTTGTACGCAGCTGCTAAAGATGTGCAATTAAATAAAATGAAAAAATTGACGATTTGCAATCATTTTTAGAGCATAGGTGAATCGAGTGTTCGGGGGTCGGTACCACGCCAGTATATATACATATACGCACACGTACACACACAATAAAAAATTTACTACAATACTTTCTGAACTTATAACTAAATGTGTGTCTCAAAAAGGGTAGACTTTGAAAAGGGTGGTAAGTAGAGCCTAAATCCGAAATTTCATCAAAATCGGTGGCCGCCGAAAAAAAGTAGAGGTAATACCCTATTTTTACAGTTGGGGACTGGACTATCTCTATAGTAGGGGAGCTGGCACTTGAAAAAATCGTGTCGCCCCAACCTTCTGCCGTTTGGTACATAAGCTTTTGAAGTAATTTTAAGCATTTTTTATAATATGACATTTTTGCGGAAGTGGACCCATTTCGAGTTAGGGGTTTTGGGGGGGTAAAAAGGGGGTTAAAATTGAAAAAAATTTCTGCCGCTTCGTATGTAGGTTCTTTTAGGGCTAAATAACCGTTAAATACTAGTGGCAGACATTTTTGACCATTTGAACCCTCCCCAAGCCACCCCTAGCTGAAGTTGCCATTTTTCTCCCCACACCCTAGCAAATAGTCAAAAATTTCTGCCACTAGTATCTAACGGTTATTTAGCTCTAGTAGAACCTACATACGCAGCGGCAGAAATTTTTTTCAATTTTAACCCCCTTTTTACCCCCCAAAACCCCTAACTCGAAATGGGTCCACTTCCCGCAAAAATGTCATATTATAAAAAATGCTTAAAATTACTTCAAAAGCTTATATACCAAACGGCAGAAGGTTGGGACGACACGATTTTTTCAAGTGCCAGCTCCCCTACTACTAAGGGTAGTTTTTATGGGTTGAACAATTTATTAAAAAATTATTTCAATAGTACATACATAGGTCTAAGAGGTGATATATAGGCCCACTAAGCGTTTTTATTACCCTTTTATTGGGTTTTATTAATTTTTTACGGTAAGGGGTAGTTTTCACCCCTAAAAATAAAAAGCGCACCTCGGCACAGGGTAGTTGCTGGGAATCCCCCAATAACTAACCCAGTAGGGAATTTACGAATTCACGAAATCGGAATGCAGGATATCTTGGTAGAAGTTGGAAGCCTTCATATTGGAATGTATGGTAATACCCCGGCTTCACCGGCCTCAGTTTAATCAAGTTCACTTCAATCAGCAAAAGTGGCTTCACCGGCTAAAGTCGAGTTCAGTGCCTGAAATTGTTGTTGCTTTTTCGCCAGCAGTCAGAAATGCAAAAGCTCCTTGGAATGGCATTCCACTATTCCAGTTGATTACTCTCTTTTGAACGAGCTTTTACACTGAGAGAAAAATGGTCTTGTAAAATTGAATAGATTTCATATAAATTTAAGTTAATGATTTTATGTATAACACGCATGCATTTTTAAGGGATTTCTTTTAATATTAAAAGACATTCATTAAAAGACTTTCAAGCAGCGTAACTCTACACGAACGAATGTTAATTTTATAGTGCGCCCTTTAATTTAATATGAAGTCTCCTAAAATTATGCGATTTATTTTAAATATAAAAGAAAACCCTTAATGTCAATGTAAAGTGTACCGTTTCCTTCATCATGGTAAATCACGCATTTAATAATTTCAACAATGGAAACGGAGGCTCTTCTTTTGGACGAAAGCGGTGGCATTTTAAATTTTGTGTTTTCAGGAAGTGAAGTAACCGCGAGTGAAACTGTATCCGGGAGTGAAACAGTAGTCGGGAGTGAAGTAATAACAATAAATTCAGACGATCAAAAATTACTTTCTTTACTGAAAGAATTTCAATTGGAAATACTTTTTTCTAACCTAAAAAGTAAGTACAGTTTTTTTATTTTACAATGCCGGGTTTTCGAGTTATTCTTAAAATTGTGCCAACATTTAATTATACATTGTTAATCTATATTTTAGATTGCGGAATAACTTATCGATCCTTAAAATATTTGTCGAAAGAAGATATCAAGGAAGCAATAAGCAATATAGGATTGAGAGCCGAATTTCGACAGAAATTGTTTTTTTGGAGGAAAAAGGAAGTAAGTGATACGAGATTTATTGAAATGCATTAAGTTATGTGTTTTTTTATATAGCATAACATTGATGATGATACGGTGTCAATTCCTTCCACGCAATCAAAAGTAGTCCAGTGGTTGCAAACAACTGAGACGTCTGCTTCAACCCGTTCTTCGCCTACTCGCCCTTTCAAATTGTCTAAGGTAAAATTTCATTTGTTTGCGCGAAATATTAAAACTAAAAATTTGTTCTTTTTTATATACAGAACCTTTGTGAATTACTTGCGGAGACGCAAAAGGGGAGAAGTATTACACAATATTATAATACTTACAACAAACTTCCCGATAACTATAGAAATGACATCATATCAATAATTTTAGAAGACATTCAATTTAATGAAATCTATTTGTCACCCAGAGATTTCCCGCAAATTGTAAATGAAATTGTGAAATTATTCCCTAAGGAGAAAGAGTTTTCGGTAAGACATTCAAAAACAAAATTATATTTTGAAATAATGTAAAAATTTATTTAAAAGGACTTTTATTTTTTCCCACGCGGAAAGCGACAAAATCCTGGGGGCAAGTTGTACAACAAGTACGTCAATAACAAAAACAAAAGGATAAAATTCGAAGTAAAGAACATTCCAAGTCCTACATGTACGAGTACAAGTGATTTTCAGGAGTTTGATGAAGAAACTGCGAAGAACCTAAAAGCTCATCACGTGAATTTTCCAACTGGGAGGACGTTAAAGACAAGTGGGAGAAGACATTTCCACTCAGGCAAAAAGAATTAAAAACGACAGACTCCAATTTAGATTTTCTTAAAGCATGGCCCTTGCTTTCATATGCAAATGCAAAAGATTTGGTAAGTTAAATTGAAAGCAATAATTAAAAATTGACCTTAATTTAATTCTTTACGACTTTCTTTAATTTTAATGTTTTATAACATTTAATAATAAAATGACTGCTGTGGTCGGCAAAAGCCTTTTATACTAGTCATTACACGAAAATAAAAATAACTACTTTTGTTATAATTTCAGATTTTTTAAACTACTTTTTCCCGGAAAGGAATTTTGCTTGTACGCAAAATGGGAATCCTTTAAAGCAAAAGTAAAATCCTACTATGACAATAAGATAAAAGACCCAGCTTGTCGCGACCATCTATTGAGAATCAACAATAAATTACCGACAGGTATAAATAATGGATTTGTAAGGTATTGTCTAACTTTCAGTTTTTAGATTCAGAAGATTTCGTCTTCAATATATTGTTAAACGGTGTAATAACACCTACCACCAGATTTTCAAATGGGAATAAAAATTCGAAGCGAAGAGCAACTATAGTGGACGCCATAGAGAGTTTTGCTTTGCGGATTACAACACTCAACGACCTCGAAAGAAAAATTTCGGAATTGACGGAAAAAAGTTTTAATAAAGGTTTGACTTTGCAGCCCCTTATAGTTGTGGTAGGTGAATCACCAGACAATATTACCGTTTTTTTAAATATTTTGACAAGAATTTACAAAAACATACTTCTTACCTCGCATGTGTAGACAAGTGTTTCAAAACCTTTCATGTCCTATCCCTAGAATACCCTAAAGTATGTAATGGTCCTTGGTTATTCATACAGAAATACTTTTTTGACATAAAAACAACTTTTGACCAACATAGTCCAAAAATTTCTTCGCTTATATCCTTTTTAAATAATACAAACTGAATTATTGATACAAAATGTTTTTATGTTTTAAATGCACTAAAATTTTTGATACAGATATCGCACTCATAAATCATTACAAATACTTCCATATGCTAACCTCCGCTAGTATTATACAATGCAAACAGTCAGAATGTAATCAGAGATTTTCTTCCTTTAAGGCCCTTAAGGCGCATTTTCATAACATTCATTCTACATGTATATTATCTTTTTCTACTGGTAATAACAATATAACTGGAAAAAATGCAAACCCCTCTACAATGCAGTTAAATACCCAAAATGTTTGTGAAAATGATAAACACGAGAAGAACCTCAATTTGCCAGAACTAATTAATAATAGTATAATTGAATTAAAAAATAAGAGCTTAGACTTTGTTTATATTATTGAAAGAGTTTTTACAAGTCCTCCATTACATATATATACTTTAAATAATGGAAAAGTTTATGTTCGCCTTAAAGTTATATAGACAAGTGAAATAAATGTCTAATTTTGTAAAAATGTTTTTTATTAACTATATTTTTTTTAGTATCCCTTTCTTCCCTTTCTCTTATCTTGCAGGATTTGATCCAAAGTAAGCTTCAAATAGGTCAGATGAATTTCAATTATAGCTTAAGGACTCATGGTTGATTTTGAAAATAGTCCAAGTTTGCTGTTAAAAAAACCGAATTTACATTGAATTCATTTTGCCTGTTAGAATGGCATAACTTCTTTCTGATTTATAAATCTGAGGGAGATCTGAGGAAAATCCCCCCTTTTGGTTCGTTGAGTAATCATTTAAAAAAAACTATATTCCTTCTCAAAACTATACGACAATATTTTATTTTTATGTGACGATGCAACTTTTATTTAATATGACATCTTATAAAAATACCCGATGAATATTATTTTAACATGGGATAGCATTGTAAGTTTAAAGGGATATCACTTAAAAGATCTTTTGACAAAATTTAAAAGACTGTCACTTTAATTTTAACAGAAACAGCAACGAAGCAAAATCATGTTTGAATCACTTTAATTTATATTTGTTTCTTATAAATTTACAATGATATTTTTCTCAGTGTACTTTCAAGCTTTATTTCAGGTTCTGTTGGGCGAAATCATATTTTACTTTTCCTGACTTCGGAATGTGAAAATGTATGGGAAATCAGGCAAAAATTGAAGCTCAGCAGACTAATTTGCTCGAACTTGCGCAGTTCGGCCGGTGAAGCCGGGGTATAAGGCAAAATATAGCTCTTATACCTCTTATACCTTCATAATGAATGAATGAAAGTGGTCGTTATGCCTTCGTCCCTAGGACATCGCAACGTTAATCGAAGAGATGATTCGATCTAGAAAGTAGACATTACGCATTCGAAGGAAAGTGTACAGAATCGACTCTGAAAGGCTTCCATTCCCTACTGGGAAAAGTCTATCTCCACTCACACATAAATAAAACTACCAACAAGCCTTGGCAATCTATTCTCGTGCGTATTTAAATACCCGAAGGAGTGAAATTTGTAAGTGTGATGGATGAATGACGTAAAATTACGTTGTGTTTTCTTCTAGTTACCACAGGGTACAAATACATTACGTAGTAAACAATTCGATCTAAGAACTGTTTCAACTTGCAGCTTTTATCTTAAAATAATCGTAATTTTAAATTTATAGAGAGAGATTTTTGGTTATATATTGAGATATATGGTTCATAATGTTGTTTTTTCTTTTGAAAAATTACACGGTAATTTACACGGTACACTTTTAGCAGATTCACCGTAATTTTCTCTAGAAACACCGTATTTTTACCCTTGAAACATGGTAACTCTCGATTTACAGATGGAGGCACTGACTGAGTCTCTCATTTCATTTCATATGTAAGTTTTTATTCTCTTCAGTGTCGAAAATGACCTCTCCACACTTGCCGTTGTGACCGCAAGAGTCGTCAAAACTGTTAAAAGATATTTGATTGTTGGAAATCTGCTCGGGTCACAAAAATCAAAAACTTCCAAAACCTCTCGAGTTCTGATAATTTTTCATACCACAATTTATATTCAGGGGTTGCAGCACAGAAGTCGTTTCAAATCATTTGTTACGAGTTTTAAATGGAAAAATTCAATGGAAAACTCGAAACAGATGACTTGAAACAACAACTCAGCTCTTACAGCGGATTCTGATACTCGATCATTGAAATATGGAGCAAGATGATCCAAGTAATCTACTTTTTCAGTTGCGGCAAATCCAGGGAGAAGTATCGGTAAGCTTGAAATAATTCCCGCATAATCATTAAAAAATTTGTCTGACAAATTCTGAATCAGCGTAGCGACCCAAGGAATAAAATTGCAGGACGAAAATTACGCTTCAACAGAGTCTGTTTAATAATTAAAACGAGCTGTTTGCTTCAATGTGAGTCTCGGAATTTTGAGTTCCATATCGAATACGTCTTTCGCAGGTTTTTAAGCTGCTCTGAAAATTTCGTCGAATGATACTTCTGCATTTTTTCGTTCTTCTTGAAGCGTATCCACAATTTCGTGAACATGCTTTACTGCTGATGCCAAATTACGTGATTTTTCTTGCAGTCGAACTGACAAAGGAAGTGTGAACCTGAAAAGTCTGTCACAAACCAAGAGACTAACGATGAACTCGCTTTTGAGGTGATCCTAGATTTTCCAGAAAGGATCCCGCACTTTTCCTATGGAAAATGGCTTTCGGCTAATTTTCTTGAAATTTCCCCGCCCAAAAACCACCTCCTAGGGGCTAGAGGGATATAACAGATTTCTGAATGTAAAACAATTTATTCTTGCAGTTTACCCAACGGCTACCCGAAACAACCACCACTTTGACCCTTCAACCACTGACCATCTAACCCCTCCTCTCCTACCTCCCTTCAACCCAAACTGTCAGTAAAGTCAAAATGCAGAGTACTCACCTTTCAATTCATTCGTTCTTGATTTTTTGAAAAACCAACAATACTTTGTTTACCTTGTGCGCGTTTCATTCCGACGATTCGATTCGTTCGTAAACAAGCAAGGCCCTTTTACATCCCAAGCGAAAAGTGGAAACGCAAATTGGAGCTCTTTCGGCATGCCCCTCACTTACCACATGGAGTCCTCGTGGTGAAATCTCTCTTTCGGCCTGCCCCTGAGGCAATCCCTTTTTTAAATGCTAGTCGGGTGGGATTTAAAAAGCTTAGGCTATACAGTAATAAGTTCTTAATAGCTCTAATATATTTAGTTTTCGTATGAAAAGCCTTGCTTGCGAGCGGCCCTTCTACCACGTTCCTTCGTTACCGATACGGCCTTCCAAAGTTCTGAGTTACTAGGTGTACATGAAATATTTTGGCTGTGGATTTCCCACCCAAAGTGAAAGTGAATGTGCACTTTTCCTTCCATCCCCACTCCTTCCGCCGCCCTGCTGGAGACCATTCGTTCAAGGTTCTCACTGCTATTTGAATTTTTCTGAGTTGAAGTTTTACTACTCTGCTGTCTTAACCTCGAGACAATTCATCTAAACTACAAAGCCTTAGTTCTTGCTTAGATTACTAACAATATTCATATTCATATCCATTGCAATCATTATCTTAATTAGTTTTGTTTTTCAAACTGCAGTCAAACCAAAGCCACTTGCAAAACATCTTTAATTTGCATGTTTTCTAAAGAGTAGATTTTTTTAAACGTACTCTCGTTTTCGGTCAATAGTCTTGCAATTAGCGCTTCTAATCTTAAATACACATAGGTTAATTGGATAAAATTTTAAGTGAAACGCGGAAAGTGTTCAAAACAAACATAAATTGTTAAATATGTAAAAAGTTTACAAATGCTTTCATTAGTGAACATGCAATGTTAGGAATAAAGGAAATGCGATATCAAGAGTTGTTCATCCGTGTGTTTTACTACCTAACAACAGGAATTATCACGTGCTTTATTACTACTAAATTCAATTTTACAATATTTTCTTGTATTTTAATCTAGATGAAAGCAAGTGCGAGTCTGAGTCTTCCACTGGTCGGAAATTTTCTCAACCAGATTTTTTAAAACCGATTGTTTATGTTACTATAGCAATTAAAGACACATTTTGCAGTCACTTTTAAGGAGAATACGAATTATATTTGGAATAATTATATACATAAATGCAGAATATTAATCAACAGGGGAGGGGGCGGCTCGTCGTTTTCACCCAAAAGCAGTAATAGAAGCCCACGAATACGTGCCAATTAGTGCCCAGGTGGTAATAGTGCCAGGAATGATTCCAACCGCAATGAGTGAAATCATGGAATGATGTCTGAATAGAACCAGCACCCCCACACAAAATTAAACTAATGCTATTCACTGGAAAAAAGAGAATCCATGGCTTCAGCATACGCAGGTTGGATGGACATACTCTCACTCTCTCTCCTATTTCTGGACCCAAACCTCACTTGGAAGTGGTACATCCATAAAAGGGTAATCAAAGCTCGCATAGCTTTCTACGCCTATAACAAGAGTCCGGATATCGCTAGTGTGGTGGCCAGCGTTGAACAGGACCTATAAGATTATAAAGTTAGGATGGGTTCAGATGAAGGGAAAAATAAAGGCAACAGCAGTCATAAGAGCATGACTCACAAACGTCCTTGATGTGCTATTGCAATTGCTTCTTCTCGACCATGCGCACATCAAACACCTGTCCTCGTGAAATGTCTTTAGAATGAAAAAATCCGGGGTCTAAACCTCAACTCCATACAGTCATAGCAACATCTTGAACTTGTAACCAAAGCGTAAGGTTTTTTTTATGTGGCATGGTCAAGCTCAGGAATCACCTTTTGTACCATTAGTCCGTCACGTCTTTCAAGTCATGGTACAATGTCTAGTAGTAGGCTTGATCTGAAGATAGAAAAGGGATATGATAGATTGCTACAACGACAGACTACCTTTACCTATATTGACCTTCAAGAAGGGCTTTGCTGTCGAAATTCCTTCAAGATGTGAGATAACGCGACTCTCGTCTAGGTTTCCGAGCATAGGAACATAGATAAGAACTGGAAAGCTCACTACCTAACTTCCGGGGCTCGGAAAAACATTATTTTTGGCTACCATCTAGTTTTAGTTAGTCAAAGATTGAGCACACTGGAAACTTGCTTTTTTTCTAGAACGAATTGGCCTGCTTAAAACAAAACAAGAACAGGGAACCCCCTAAATAGACCCTGAAGAGATTTTCTAAGAATTACTGCAATCAGCACGGGACATTGGCCTTCCGCAGACTTGTCCATCAACACAAAAACCGGTTTTATAGGCAAGGGATCGCAGGGAAGACAGTTTTTCTTCCGTCATTTTGCGAGTGGGTCAGCACCTCGTATGCGAGTTACTACAACATTTTTTGTTTTTACTCGCCTCACGCCTTACCAACACGCCACAAGCAGCAGCGCGCATGTAACTCGGACATCAACTGGCATGGGAAATGACAGTAGCACGTAAACCAGGGACTACGCCATTCTGCATCGCATTCTTCGTTAATACATGTGTTTTTGTGTTTCGTGTAGTGATTATAAAAACAAAAAATGGCAGATAGATGGACTTCCGAACAATATATAAAGTTTGTGGAGTTATACAAGGGCCAAACCAACTTATGGCATTGTTTGGATCCTAATTATAAGAACAGACATGCGAGAACACAAGTGCAGTAGCTGTCCACTGTCAGGTCAGCAACTCGTAGTGTGTATCCACGCCTTAACGCAAGCATATTTTCGCTGAATTAGTTTTATGATGCTGGTGGGTGTCTTGGATTCTATGCGGGGTATGCAGCCCAAAAGATAGAAATAAGTAATTACTTCGCGCCATACCCTGGGATCCGGACCTGGCATTTCACAACTGTTCTCTTCACCGGTCCCGATTCTGAGCCGATATCATCCAGTTTGGCACGTTCTGGTCTGCGCCATCCTTCCAGCAGAGGTTGGGTCCCCTCGCTGTCGCACCTCATAGATCTTATCAAAGAGAATTTTGCTAGCTGATAATGTCCTGCCCACCGGAGCCTTTCGAGCTTTACTTTCTTCACAACATAGTGTCGCGATAGCCCTCATAGCTCTCATCGTTCTATAGTCTCCGGAATCGCCCTTCCTCACATAAGTGGCCAACAATTCTCCGAAGGAGTTTTCTATCGAGCACGCCTAAGAGGTTAGAATGCTCTTTGCTAGGCACGCATGTCTCAGAAACATATGTCAGTACTGGTAAGACCATCGCCTTGTAGAACAGCAGTTTGGATGTTGTAGTTAGATGTTTTGATTTGAAGAGCCTTGACAGATAGTAGGGTTTGTTAGCTTTTAGCAGCCGTGCGCATATTCTGGTTCTATGCTATTGCCGGCTGTCTACTATTGGCCCAAGGTAGGTAAATGATTTTACCACTTCAAATTCGTGCTCCTCTACCTTGATTGTGGAACCAATGTTAGGTGTTCTTGCAGACGGCATATACACCAAGTCCTTTGTTTTACTTTCATTGAAGTAAAGTCCCAGCTTTCTTGCCGCCCACTCAATCTGGGTTGATGTTCTTCCAATGATGTCAATGACGTTTGCGTAAGCCAGTAATTGGGTGAACTTGTGGAGGATTGTGTCCCTTGATGTCACACCCCAATCTCGGATTACTTTTTCCAATGACAGGTTGAAAAAGACGCAAGCCAGACCGTCCGCTTGTCGGAATCCATTATAGATGTTGATTGGTCTGGCCAGTGTTTCTGATATCTTTTGGCTTATTACACTGGTCATGGTCAACCTGCAAAATCGTGTCAGCTTACTGGAGATGCCGAATTCTTTTATGCCTTTGTATAGTTCTACTATGGCTATGCTATCATACGCGGGTTTAAAGTCTATGAAGAAGTGTTGGATTGAGTTTTGAAACTGTAGACATTTTTCCATCAACTGCTTCAAGGTGAAAATCTGATCAGATGTTGGTTTAGCTGGGCTGAACCCACACTGATGATGATGTTTCTAGCAAATGGGGCCATTTTATTTTGTAGGAGAGCGGAAAATATATTGTACGCGGTACTCAACAACGTTATACCGCGAGAATTATTACACGCTGTGATATCTCCTTTCTCATGTACCGGGCCGAGGATGCTTTTTTCCAGTCTTTTGGCATAGCTGCCTGCACCCATACTTTTGTGTAGTGTAGGCGATTCATATTTAACCAGCTCCGCGGGGAGGCCTTGTTGTTTTTCAGCTGGTTTATGACTCTGCCAACTTCTTCTTGGCTTGGTAGTAGAGTAGCAGGGTAGGATTATCATCAATTATTAGCGGAGCCTCCAATTTCACAGTTATCCTGCCATTTAGCAATGCAAGATGCCTTTAAGATCGGTGATCAGATTTCCCTCTTTGCCTTTGCAGTATGTGCATGTGCAACTTGGTGTGAATTGCGTCATACCGCGGAGACTGCGGTAGTGCTCCCTCGCCTGGTGCGGTCGTCGCTCTCTGTAATTTCTAGTTCTCAAACGAGATTTTTCTCCCAGGCCTCCTTTTTCTGTCTGTAAATTCTCTGTTCTTCCCTTCTTTGTATTCCATACTTCTTGTGCCCGTGTTATCTGAAACTGCGGCATTGCTTGGTACGCAGCATTTTTCCTTTCAGTTGTTACCTTGAACCAGTCGTTCCGATAGTATTTTTACTGCGTGTGCAACTCTCGTCGACGCTCGGCATATTGCCTCCAGGGTTTACTCTTCGCTTAATGAACGCGATTTCTAACGCATGACCGTAGCTGTTTCTGACCATTTCATTGCGTAGTGCAGCCGTGTTGATTCAAGCCTAATTTGCGGATACAAGGCTTTTCAGCGTTGTAATGCGTCCTCGGTACGTTCGTGCCGTCATCAGACCCGAAAGATGGCGACGGCCTACCAACACATGGTATATTTGGTTGCAAGTGCTACAGCAAGCGATATTCAGATGGCTTTGTGGATATCTTTCCACCTAAATCTAGTGCTTGCAACCACCAACAACGCTATAAAAAGTCATAAAACAACTCCTTCTCCTCTTCTGGGTTCTCTTCTGTTGGAGCGTGTACATTTATAACTGAATAATTGAAGAATTCGCCCATTAAACCTATCTTGCACATTCGTTAATCTATGGCTTCGAACCCTATGACGAGAAGTGCTTTATTTCCTTCTGTAAAATTAATGCTGACCTTAATATGTGGTCTCTTTCTTTACAGGTATAAAACTCGCAGTATATACACCCCGCAATTTCTTGCCCACTTTGATCTAGGAGTTCGTTTCTACATACTTATAGTCCGGGGAAATTAGCATTTTAAGGAGACAAAATTCCAAAATGACTGAAAATTGGTACACAGCTTCCTTGGGACTTTTAAGTAAAACAATTTCGGAATCACAAAAAATAAAACATGGCCGCCGGAGATATCGCGTTTTTCCCGTGTTCTCCTTGTATCTCGGTTTCTATAGGTCGTACAACCCCGTACGAGTGTCCAAAATGTTGATAATGAAATTCTCTACAACTTTATTTCTTACAAACATGTTGACCCGATTAACCCTTTTAAAGTTATTCAAGGTCAAAGTTATCAAAAATCACTTTTTGGCCAACAAATCACTCAAAAACTGCTTTTTTCAAAAATTTGTTTTGATCTGTCAATACGAAACGTTATTGAATACAAAAAAGCCTCTTGTCATTTTTTCGAAAACGTAACCCTTTCGAAGTTATTCAAGGTAAAAGTTTCAAAAAATCCCAAAAAAACCGATTATTGAGAAATGTTTTTTGTTCTATTTATACAAAAGATTATTGCCTACTCTAATGACACCCTTGTCGTTTTTTCGAAAACTTTTCGAAATTTTTTGCAAAAATCAATTGTTAGTGATTTTTTGGCCGATAAGTGATTTTTGATAACTTTGACCTTGAATAACTTTAAAAGGGTTAATCGGGTCAACGTGTTTGTAAGAAATAAAGTTGTAGAGAATTTCATTATCAACATTTTGGACCCTCGTACGGAGTTGTACGACCTATAGAATCCGAGATACAAGGAGAACACGGGAAAAACGCGATATCTCCGGCGGCCATGTTTTATTTTTTGTGATTCCGAAATTATTTTCTTTAAAAGTCCCAAGGAAGCTGTGTATCAATTTTCAGCCATTTCGGAGTTTTGTCTCCTTTCGTGCGTTTTTTGCTAATTTCCCCGGACTAATAGCACAACTCCTTTGTTGTTTTATTTACATTGGAAATCCGTTCACGTTTATTGGATAACCCTTTTCTACGTCTTAACTCGGAAGATAACGTGTGATCCGATATCTTTGCTCTTCAAACGACCTCATATATTTTCATAAAACAAAATATTTACGAATTTATCTTTATTTAAAAAAGAGTCGCAATATATTTGTGATATATATTTTTTTGCTAATCAACTTGATTGAAAAAAAACTATCATAAAATACGTTTCTTAAAAGCGCTTGGCTAAAAACAATATCATAAAACAAATTAACACGATCGTAAGGCCTCAAAATGTTTAAAACATCACCAAGGAACCAGTTGCGCCTGGTCCAAGTAACTACTCCATATTCAACACCTAATATTTTTCCTAAAAGCGTAACACAAAACTAAAAATTCCATTATTGATTTGTTATCGAATCGCGTGAAGTAATTAAATGAATATTGAGATTTTGTCAACTCGGTTCTGTTTTTTGCCGTTTGCTTATGTAATAATCTTACAGGAATAAAAGCCATTAATTTATCGCTACTAAAGCTTGATCTACTCGAAAATGGACAGAGATTCCTCAACCACTTTTCAGACGATCCAAATTGAAGAAGAAGTCCATTCAAAGTTCATCAAACCTGTTTTATTTTTGGAATAATTTGTCCAAGTGAAATTTTCATAATTTATAGTCGAAAAATTTAAATTTTTCACACGGAACCCATTAAAAAGATGTTTTGAGGCTACAAAATAAGCGCCAACAGGTGATACTCGACGGTAACCACTTGGAGCTACACAGAAATACCGAAAAAAAATATTTAAGACACCGCAGAAAACGAAATGCAAAAAAGTTCGACATAGACCAAATTAAAAAGCAGTGGGCCAACTTTTTTCAGGTGTTCATTTTTCTGTTCAGACTGTCCGATTAGGAAGTAACTAGCCCCAGAGACAGATGTTGATTTTGTAGCTAGATTAATTAGACGCTAGTTAATAGGCAGTGTGCTTTATTGCGCTTTGGTTGGCACTCACACCTGGACGGGCGCGGAGGGAGGATACAAAGAAAACAAGGCGATAAAATTTGCATTTTAAATGCCTCAAGATTTATTTAGTTTAATTGCATTTCGTGGTCTGAATCTCCTCGCTTGCCGCCGCCGTCGCCGGGGCGAGCAGAGCAGAGCCGTGTTGAGTGAAAATTTCTGCTCAAAAGCTGACTTGACGTCAATTTTCCTTCTTTCTTTCTTGCTGTGATGGTTTACTTTCAGCGCGAAAAGAGTCTCGCGGTTACTGTAACACAAACGGTACGTGCTGGAATTTCAAGATTTGTTATGCTGCCTATGATATGGTGTTTTCGGAACACAAACATTTCTCCATCTACGCCATCCAATCCAATCCAATCCAATTGTCATTTCTAGGCGCTTCTGCATACGCCCCTCCCTCTCCATCTGCATGACAATAGCACTTCTACTTCTTCTACGGCATGTTTTCAATTTCAGCATTTCAATTTCCTTAATTTTGTTTCGTGTTATGAACATACGATTATTTTCCTTGTTGTTTTATGCCATTTTCTCCGTGTGGATTGCTGATGGATTTTTATACAATCACCTTTGTTCTTACATAAAGCCCAAAACGTAAGAGTATCTACATAAAAAATAATACTTTCAAGACGCACCCTAATTCATCACTGCACAATAAACATATTTTGTTGTTGTTTGTTTCTCGTTGTTTTTTTATTGTTGCACAGTTGTTCTTCTTCTTTGCCATGTATGTCATGTGCCGTGTCGTGTCCATCTTACATATGTCAATTTGCTCCTTTCGCCGAAAAATTTTTTTTTATAATAATTTGCACGTTTCTTTATTTTATTTTTATTCCTTTTTATTGTAGTATTTACGATCGATTTCCGTGTGAAAGTAAAATATGACGACCCTGAGATAAATCGAGGAATGTGCTGCCACTGCTGGCGTTGCCGAATTTTTCGCTTGCATAAAAAAATTTATTTCTTGTCAATCTTGAAGAATCTCAGTTTCGAGACCAGAATAATAAAATGATTTGTGCCTTTCGAGCGAGGGTTTCCTTGTTTTTGCATTTTTATGAAAGAAAGTATTTATTTGAATGTAAAAGTTTTGTTGCGAAATCATTTGACTTTTGTTATCAACCCCGTCGTGGTGGAGTGACTGGAATTTTAATTTTCGTTGTCCTTTCTAAATCATTTTCTACTTTTCACGAAAAAAAATTTTTTTATTACATTAAATGTTATAAAATTAGAAAGGGCCCAGAAGACGGCAACAAGGAACCATAAAAACATCCGGCACGAGTGTCCTCAACGGGCTCTTGGACCTGCCCTCTACCGGCCTTCACGTGAAACACCTGTGCCCACAAGCAGTGCCCTTATGAATGAGGGAATCCGGGGCCTGGACTAACTCTAGGGTCATGACAACGTAACCCTAGGGTCATAGCAACGTATTGAACTAGTTGTTCGAGGGTGTCATTCCCACAACCATAGACTCCATTCCGCTAGATCGACCTTCAGGAAGGCTTCGCCGTCAAAAAACCATCAAGAAGAGAGCGAAGAAACGGAGACGTACTGATGAAGTTTGATCTACGGATGACTGATGGCTTCAAAATATCAGAGAGCTTTGGGGCAGGGATCACCAACATTTCACTGATCTGGCCCATTCCGAAAGACGCTAGTGTTTTTCAAGAGGATGTATTGGCGATCCTGAAGGCCTTCCAAACAATGAATTACCAAACCTAGACAAAGACGTTGGAATTTGCCGCTCGACTCTTGGGTGTATTGAGCGAAGACAGCAGATTCGGTTTCAGAAATTCTAGATCGACAACGGATGCTGTTAATGTAATGACTAGTGTAGCAAGGACAGCCAAGGATGTGAATAAGGTTTATGCATTGACGTGAAAAATGCTTTCAACCCCGCAAAGTGGAGCAAGATCGTCGAGGCGTTGATAAAGCTGAATACACACCGAAGTATCTAGTCTGCACATTGTAATAAAATCTTTGGAGTAAGAGAGTACAGCACAACTTGCGGAGTTCCCAAGACACCGTCCTAGATCCCCTCGTGTGGATCATGTACAATGAAGTACTGACCCTACACCTATCGGGTTCGCAGATGATATCGGAGTCGCGGTAGTTGGAAGGTGGTTCGGCGATATTCGCGAACGAAGTGATATGCCGAGATAAAGATGTGACTCAAGAGCGCTGCTAACGCTATCTTAACATAAAACGGAAGTAGTGCTAATGAACAAGCGGGAAAAGGTGAAGACCATAGTGGTGAACGTAGGTGACCAGGTTATCCGCTCCTAGCCCGCACTAAGGTAACTGGGAGTGATTAACTGAAAGCTCAACTTCGGGGTTCACTTGGCGCGTACGACGGAAAAGGCTTCCGCAATTACCGCAACATTCGCGAGGATGCTGCCTAATGTAGAGCCCCAGGTCAAGCCGACGTTATGACGAAAGTGATTAGTTCTGTCCTATTGTATGCAGCGCCAGAGTGGGCTGTGGCTTTGGGCAGAAGCGGAAATAGGAGGAAAATAATCTCTATGTATCGGCTAAGTGTCCTTTGACCATGCTATGCATACTGTACTACGTCCAATGAAGCAGCATGTGCTGTAGCAGTAATGACCCCATACTCTGGCGGCAACTTGTACGACCAGGAATATGCCTAAAGGTTCAAACAGATTGCGACAGAGGCGGTTGTCGGAATTTAGAATCCGTCTTATACCGGAGACAGACTAGAAACTTAATCCGGATTATGACGTCAGAATGACGTAGACCCATATGAAAGATATGGAAAAATGGATGAGTCTACGTCATTCTGACGTCATAATCCAGGTTAAGGGTGCTAGTCCATCTAGGGTATTAGTTTACAGATTGGCGCGGCGCGGACAAATTTAATGCAATTGAAATAAACGTATTGGAATGGTTGGTACCCCTTGGTGGGCTGCGGCAGAATTCCAAAAATAGATCCAATTTCTCCGCGCCGCCTGCCGTCTCCGCGTTGGTGGTGCAACTATCCACCTTCCGACGCACCTACGGGGCCTGTGTAGCTAGTGGAATAGATAGCGAGCTTCGTCGAACTCTTCTTTCCGGCAAAGAAAGCAGAGACGGTAGGTTACTGACCCGTACGCCCCACTGTTACGGCTCTGGTAAGCACCTTCGAAGCACCCTTTTAAGGGTCACGTTGATGAGGCCAGGCCGAAGTAATGCCTTACGGCTCATACCTGGGTGGACTCAAACGTCATGCAAAGGGGGAACAAAGTAGCCAAGCCCCTAAGAGCTCTAGACTTGGTGATGATGCGCTCCAAGGAAGTTGAGAAAAGTGCAGAGCTGAGCTAGATTGGCATAAAGTAACTTTTGTGGCGCCGATCAATGCAGGTACCCGCCTGCAGGAAATCTGACCTGCTGCGGGTACCTGCTTTCTTTGTGTCTTCACCCATAGATTGGTACGCGGATTCCGATTACCTAGCTAAGCTGGGAGCCTCTCTGCGGTGGTCGGATATTAACATGGAGATCTGTTGTTTGGCTTACAACAAAGGAAGAACAAATGCCCTCCTAAATAAGCCCTGAAGAGATATTCCAATATGCACGGCAATCATCACGAGACATTGGACCTCTGATCGCACTGAAGGCAGCTCCATACTCTTACTTTAAATAGGAAATTGTACTGCAGTATTCAGCAGTGACCTTAATAGTTGCGATGCTTGGAACATCAGAACGCTCAACAGAACGGGTGCTCTGCGTCCGCTTTTATTATCATTAAAAAATACGTCATAGCGATCACGGTTCTACAGGAAATCAAATTGACTCACAGTGGCGTAATGGATTTCAGAACCCACACGGTACTCTCCAGTGTGAAAAAGAAGATGAAATCGCTGATTCTGGAGTTCAAGCAAGTAAGTACCCCAAAAAATTTACGCTTCGCATTAAAACAAGACCACATCACATTAGTCTCATAAACGTTCATGCTCCCAAAGAAGACAAGACGAATAAGGAGAAAGAGGAATTCTACCAAGAGTTAACAAAAGTTATCAGGTTAATACAGTCAAATGATATTAAAATGGTCCTTGGAGATATGAACGTCTCCAAAATAGGAAAATAAAAGGAGTTTCTAGGAGTTATAGTAAAGCATAGCCTACACAAACTTACCAATGACAATGGTAGTAGATTGGTCGATATAGCTAGGTCAAACCCAATGGTAGCAAGTTCAACAATGTTCTCATAAGATGACGTGACAGTCACCATACGTGGTAACAAATAATCAAATTTACCACGTCCTAATTGAGAGGAGAGGAGAAGGTCGTACTGTGGTTCGAACCATTCTAAAGGTGTGATTTAGAACCCGGGCCAAAACGAAATGAGGGCAAACACAACTAAAATACAACATAGATAAGCTAAAACTTGAAAAAAGAAGATATCCCTACCAGAATGCTGTCGTATTAAACTAGAAGTAGAAGAAGAACATCAACGATAAATAGGTAAAAATTAAAAGCAGCATATAGGGGGCAGCACTAGGCTGGACCCGAGGCAGACCAGAATTGACTGGTTCTATCAGGACTGTAGATCGGCAATTGAAGAAAGCAACCAGAGCCACCGGGAGTACATCAGACAGAATCTGTACAAGATCTTATCAGAATTAGAAGTCCCCTCAAAGCGGATACGACTGATCAAATGCACAATGAATAACTTACTGGCGAAAGTATAGCTCCAAAATGCAGTAACAGATGAGTTCGAAGTACAACAAGGTCTTTTCAACCTCGCCCTAGAATGGGTGATAAGGAAAACGTTACTCCAGATAAGTCAGTCAATAGCAACACATTCTGTACAACTACTTGGATAAGCAGATGACGTGAACATCGTAGGAAGGTCCTTTTTGATAGGAAAAGAAACTTTTGTCGAACTAAAAGAAGCAGCAAAGGACATAGGCTTGAACATCAACGAAGAAAAAATAATAGTAACGCAACAGTCCAGAGCTGCAAGATTTAAAAAGCCAAGAAACCCAGTCGGAATAAACTGACTACTTAGAACAGGGGTGGCTAGGTGTAGCACGCGGCCCTTCGCCGGAAATTTTGCGGCCCACGAGATTCAACACGATTTAACAAAATATTTTGTACTAGCAGGTTCCAATACATGAAGAAGAAAAAATGTAGCCAGCTCCCTTTAACGTTGCTATTGAGAATGTTCCAGAAAATCTGCAAATGGAAATACTTACTTGATTTACAGTGCAGTAGGTACCATTTTCGGGCCTCATATTTATAAATTGATTTTTAGAAGAAATATGTTACAAAGTTTTGTAATTTGAAATGTCTGGCACAAAAAGTTGTGAGCTCTTTTCCAAATGCAGCCCGCTACCAATAAAAGACGTACGGAATAGTCCAAACGAAGCACAATATTCTCACCCTTTTTCTAGACTAAAGGGAGTAAAAATTGGAGCTGTAAGAAATTGTATAGGGCGAAGAAAACGGGTAATTACCTTTGCGACCATAAAGAGTACCATTAGCATACTCAATATACCCGTTCTCGTTCGATTGCGAAGGTCAAGCAGCATTGGACGTGGTTAGTACTTAGTTGGGCGATTTTATTAGGAGAGTCAGAGAAGGAGGCTTCTTCCAGGGTACGATACCAGTGTGCATCGTCCTCCAGCAAGCCAAGTGCAATGCACGACGCCTGAAATGTCGGGTGGACTACTTCTGCCGAATAAAACCCTACGTGCCAAATTTCAAGTTTGCAGGCTTTATAGTTTTGGAGATTTCGTGATGAGTTAGTGGTATTTCCGCTTTTATTTATAGATTGAGATTCAAAGAGTCTACGGATTTTACAATATTTGCTTGTATGACATGAAATGAAAAATTTCGCATATATTTACAATCTCAACAAAATTAATTAGTAAATTATAAATAAACTAAAATTATAATTATAAATGTTAAGAAAATTAATTTAAACTAGTTTTCGATTATTATAAACTCTAATAATTTTTTATTCGCTAGTCAGCATCTTAGGCTGACCGCACATTGGATACGAATTTGTATCGTACGTAAACGTATGTTATTGGACGTTCGAACTGAGCGCGCACACTGGTTGCGTTTTTCTCCGTTGAAATGCCAGTAGTGACTGTGACCTGTGGCCAGTGACATCGTCGCAATGAATAACACAGGCCGACAAAATTTAACAAAAGTCCAGACCCAGAGACCAGACCTAACATACCCGAAGGATGTTGATGCGCTGAATCCGAATCCGTGTTCAGAATGGCTCCTACACGTCTGGTTTTCGAGATATCCTAACCTAAAAGTGGAAAAAACGCATTTTTTGCAGTTTTTGAGGTTACGTGACATAAGGAAAAAAATTATAATCAAAAAACGTTGTATGGCAATTGAAAGTACCCCCCCGTCCCTTTCAACCTATTTGGATTTTTTGAAATAATTTTTTTTTAACCAAAATATCGCTATTTGAAATTTTACACTTTAGCGTATTAACCCAACTACAAAAAAAATCAAAAAACGATCATGGCGATAATACAAATTTAAATGAGCCAGTTGAAGAAAGTATAAATTACGCTAAACCTCTAAAAATCATCGATATAATGTACATATGTATACATAAAATATGAACAAATCTAATTTTCACAAAAAAAGTTAAAGTCAGTCGTTAGGATTCGATTTTCTAGAAATATAAATTTTTTCAATATAAATTATGTCAGTACATACACCCATATCCATATCCATACATATATTGATCTTCAATGTATGCGTATATAGAACTAGCTAAAGAATACGTGCCTTCACAGTTCAATATAAGCAAAAAAGTTGACAAAATACCTTGTTTTTGTTTCATTGGGTTCTGGTCTCTTATAACGATCAAACCAATTTGATTTAAAAAAATTAGTAAAAAAAGGTTAGGGGCAGCTATTTTTTTATTCATTTTATAGCTTACATGTTTACCTAACACCTGATATGCGTTAAATCATCGAACACGACAGAACACCATAACTTTTTTATTATAAACCCTTTTTTTGTTTTGTTATTTAATTTTTAAAAATCAGGAACAATCCATGATTTTTTAACAATAATTCATCATGAAATTTATCGTTGATAACCATGGTTGTATTGCACTCACCTCCAGGAGTTGATTCCATTTTGTCTGATCTCAATCGGTGATGTTTTCAGACTTCCTCGCCTTTTTTTGCAATATACTTTTTTTTCAACTAACCGAACAAAGAAATGCACCTACGCAGAGGTGTATTGCAACTGAAATTTCAGAGCAGATAATAGGTTTACGATTCTTCTATACTATAGGTATTTTCTGACACTTAGGGTATTACTGTTGCCAACCAAATACAGAAAAAAGCCAAGCAAAAACATTTTTTTTCGAAATTTGGCCAGCTTTTTTGGATTTGGCCCCACTGTGCGCCGGTTTAGAATTCAAACAAAGAATTCGAAGTATATAATTTCGCGTTTACGTATTTGATAGATGATCAGCTGTTTCCTGTCTAACTTACGCGTCAAATGGACGTGCTTACTTTGGCGAATATGTTTTTCCTTGTTTTTATTTATTTACTAAATTTAGTTAATCTTTTAGATTCCTTTTGAGGATTTGGTGGGGTTTTGCTGAAGGAGGAGTTTGAATCGTTGGATCGTGGTGTTATCAGATAAGTATTTTCTTGGAACTTAAATTTCTTTGTGGTAATGTTTTGTTTTCCATTTTTAGGGTTGTTAGACGATGGCCATTTTGTGAAGACTTGGTTTTCTTATCTGTGGGATTTTACGTGGATATATTCATGTATGGTTTTGATGACTATTGATTATGACTCCTTTGTAGGTTTACCTTAATGATTATTTTTATTTTCATGTTTTTAGGTTCGTCGAGGTCCGAACATGTTGAGAATAAAAATGAGGCGATAATTTGCATTTTCAAACAAACAGCATGACATTGCTCGCTTGTGGAGACTTTAGATTCTCACTGCGCATCGAAACAGCAATTTTGATAGGCCCTTATTTTTTGGCGGCAGCTCTACCTTGGGTCTATAATTACAAAACGAAACAAAGAAAAGGAAGAGATAAATAATGCTAATAGCATTATTATTATTTATACCCCAACACAAAAACTACACTCAGGATTTGTGCACAGAAAAACGAAACTCGCACTCTACAGAACAGTAATACCATCTGTACTGTGCTTGGAAGTGAGACTTGTACTGTGACCCAGGACATAGAGAAACGCCAGACCCAGGAGGAGATAGATAGACTCTGTTACGGCTGCCGCAGAGGCAATACTTAACATCCAGAACTGGAGACATGCTGCAAGGCACCGTCAAACTTGAATAAATGACCTAGAGGAAGCCCCGGTTGGATTTGGGCTGTAGCGCCATTGAACGGCTGAAAAGAAAAAACCCAATCCAGTTCTTTAGAACCGAGTCGACGCCAATAGCTTGGAGTTTAGTTATGCAGTCAGATATGCAGAAACTTGAGATTTTGCAACTTAATCCTGACTCGCCACCAATGTTCAGAATAATAATTTGTGTTTTTGTGGTTTGTACACTTTTTAAATTGAAATCCATAGTCTGGAAAACAAATTACATAATGCAGGGGATTTTTAATTTTGATCTAAAAATTTATTTAAAAAATGTGTGGTTTTTTTGTGTGGTTTTTAATTGTTTAAAAGGAAAAACCGATAATATTCAAGGTTGGGCTCAACTAAAGTGACAACGGCAGTTGTTTATCACCTATAATTAAATCAATGGACAAAGTTTATTGGTGATAATCACTATCACGAGACACGCTTTCAACCTTAACGTAGCTTTTAGTTCAGCAAATTTCAGTGTACCCATTCAAGTGAAAACCGCAATCTCTTACAGTAAGTAACAATCCACATGTAAAGCTGCGAAATTATCTTTTTTTTATTTTTAGCATTTCCATTAACGAAGTACCGAACAAAAGTTTAATTAACGATTAATTATAAATCCAAAAACGCCGTTTACCTGTTTCTAGGTAACAATAACGATGATTCTATAGAGTGCCATTCCGGGGCATTCACAGTAGCTGCAAAAATGACCTCAATACGTCAGGTGCGCTCCCGTTTTATATACTTATTTTTTTTCTCCATCACTTTTAAAGTAGCGTCTTTGATTAACAATAAACAAAAAGCGGAATGTTAATGGGCACATGCAGCTTAGACAGTGCAGGCTGGACGCGAAAGAAGTTATATAAGTCAAATCGAGTCATCGGTTTCCACCTGTTTTCAGCATTTCCTTAGCCATTTAGCTGCCGATCAGCATCTTCGTTAGTAAACAAATAACTGGAAGAGAATGGGCAACCGTTTCAGAAGATAACGAAATGCGCAAATAACGCGTCTACAACTTCTTTACTTTGTCTTAAGGCTTTTCTGATGAGCTTGAAACAGGAGCAAGGTTGACTCTCTGTTCTCGTTGTTTTCTTTTTTCGCCTTTTCTCCATGTTTTTATAACTACCCATCCGACAGGTGAATGAAATCCCCGTTTATCAGTTTACCCAACTATGCCAACAAACTAAGCGTCATTTCTGCTTCCGTTTAATTGCTTCCATGGTGAATGGAAGAGACACAAAAAAAAATTACTTCGCTTTTGCCTATTAGATAAGTACTCTCTACCTGCCCACCTCTTTCTCTACCTGTCTCCGGGCCCCAGGGGCAGGGTGGAACGAGCAGGGGATGTTATCAGCGGAGAAATGTCAAATTAAAGAAAAGACATCAAAGTCGCAATTTTCTTTGGAAATTATATTTAATTACGGCTTTGGCTGGTGCTCTCAGCAATTCCAGTGATTACGTGAAAATTCTGGTAAAACGTCAAAACGGTTATAGCAACATGGCGTAAAGCCGGTATCGTAACTGTGGTGATGGCGTCTAAGTAATTGTTTGAATCGCTGTTATTACGTTTAATTTGTTCAGTTTATTTGCAAAATGTTTGCTAGGAATTTTATATTACTCTGGAAAGCGGCAAATAAATGCTTGGGAATATGTTTTTGTACCTTTGTAAAAATGCGAAGTTAAGAAAATGTTTTCGAAGGCCTTACGTGATGCCCTTGAAAGACAGAATTTAAAATCAATACACCTTCATAATAAACACACACTCTCCAACGGTAAGAAAGTGAGTGGAAGAAAAATACGAATTCTCTCAGAATCTCCTGGCAGTATTCGACTATAACTACATATCCGTCTTGTTCAAGAGCTGCGTGTGGTTCAACTACCTGCCATGAGTTGGAGGCGGGCGATAGTCGTCTTTATCCCAAACGCGGAAAGAAGAGACGTGGAGGCAATCGCCAGTCGTGCATAGTACACCTGTATAAACACTACCTTCAACCTGGTCAGAGGAATAGCAACTCGCCTCCAATCAGAAGACGGTAATCGAGACGACCACCAATTCGTTGAGAGCCTGTCATAGCACATCCATTTTGGATCGGTCGGCAAACCGAACCCAGAGCTACTACCGGAGAGGGTTTTGGGGATCAATTAGCCTCGTAACATGGGTGGAAGTAGAAGCCAAACTATCGGAGATGAAGTTAAGCCACATTCTCCCCAGGCAAGGGAGGAACAACGCTCTGCTATGACTCCTCGGGCGTAGTTAAAAGTTTTAGGGTAATCAGATGTGAAATCCAGGCCTCAAACGAAGATCTAGACGAATGCGTCAGTAAGATCTGTGACGCATGGGAAGGCAAGAGCCTCAAGCTAATCCCAAGTTCAAGAGATGTCCAAACTGGAGAATGGAGATTGCTAAATTCAACAGGAAGGCTTTAGACATCCGTCACAGCCGAGGTACACAAAACGGCGCGCTAATTGGACCTCCAGTCGTACTGGGCCAGCCCTATACCTAACCTAACGTTGACAGCTTAATATGCCATCTCAGACGTAGATCCACTGAGGCAGCTCTGCACGAGTTGGTGGGAACTATCGAATGAACCGTACATTGTATTGCTTGGTAGCCTTTTAAGACATAGAAGACGCCAACGTTCGTACCGAAACGATTCAAGAATCTCTCATAGTTTTAAAAGTAGAAGCAAGCCTTCAGCAATTAATCTGATCTGATAAACTGATTTGCACCACAACGAGAAGTGGTCTCCCCGTTACTGCGCTGCGCTTAGTAACAATAAATAGCAAGTGTAAACAAAACCTGAATAAAAGACCTTCGGCAAGAAATGGGGTCTCAAGCCAAAGAACGTTGAATGAAAAATTTGATATACGGATATTCAGCTATGGTTCCAAAACATCCGAGGGCGTCTGCGCAGAGGTCCATCTAGAGACTACCAATAGTCCACTGTCCTGGCACCTTCCACCGCACCCTGGTATCTTTCAAGCGTAAGGACAGGCGATCCTCAATGTCTGCCAAACAATGAACCGCGAACATAAACAAGGATGTAGCATTGAAATTTCCATATATGTATAGCCTCGGTAAGAGTCTAGACGCAACAAAAAAAACGAAGTTATGATGTAGTTGGGAAGTTGGATTTTTTTGTTTTTTTTTCTTTACATATGTTAAGATAAAGCGAAAAAAAATTTCTGCAAAATCGGTCCTGTGCTGCACGAGAAAATTGCATAAATTTCTATTTTTGATGCATTTTAAATGCATTGCTACACTATTTTTTTAATTTCTCCAGTTCTGTTGGTCGTAGAAAAATAAAAAAAATTGAAAAATACCCGTGAATGAATCGACTATCGAACTCTACAAATACTTTAAAAATGAATCCTAACCTCAAAAAACCAAAATGTATGAAATTTTGTTTTATTTTACTAAAAATGCAATAAATAACGGGAAAATAGTCGCATTTTGATAAAAATTGGAGAAAATATGTATTTTGATGTTCTTTCGATGAAATTTCGATTTTTACGGCAACAATTGGCACTTTTAGAAAAATATTAAAATTGCCGCCATTTTATGCCAAATCATCGGTAAAATTTTTTTTAAATTGTAGATTTTTTATGTAGATACTTTCGTGTGAGCATACGCAAAGCTTCGTTACTTTATTTAAAATGCCCATTTTAGGGCTTTAAAAAAACCAAAAAATTTCAATTTTTCAATTTCTTGCCTTTTTTCATAGTTGGCAAGTAACTTTTCATAGTAAGCAAAAGGCAAAAAATTGAAATTTGACATTGGCCATTTTGGACATAAGTATAAAATCCGCACTCAGTTCCGATCCGCCGGATTCCGGAATCGAGGCCATTTTTTAGTGTTTTCAAAATCCTAAAATGGCATTTTAAGTAAAGTAACGAAGTATTGCGTATGCTCACAAGAAAGTACTTCAAAAAACCTACAATTTAAAAAAAAAAATTTACCGTACGATGATTTCGCACAAAATTGCGGCAATTTTAAATTTTTTCGAAAAGTGCCAATTGTTGCCGTAAAAATTGAAATTTTGTTTTGAAATTTCAACCACGTATTTATAGTATCAAAATACATATTTTTTTCCAATTTTTATCAAAATGCGACTATTTTCCCGTTATTTATTGCATTTTTAGTAAAATAAAACAAAATTTCATACATTTTGGTTTTTTAAGGTTAGGATTCATTTTTAAAGTATTTATACCGAATCAGTTCAATAGTCTATTCATTCACGAGTATTATTCAATTTTTTTTATTTTCCACGACCAACAGAACTGGAGAAATTAAAAAAATAGTGTAGCAATGCACTCGAAATGCATCCAAAATGGACATTTATGCAATTTTCTCGAGCAGCACAGGACCGATTTTGCAGAAAATTTTTTTTTTTTCTTAACATAAGTAAAGAAAAAATCAAAAAAATCCAACTTCCCAACTACATCATACCTACGCTTTTTTTGTTTAATATCCCTCTACTTTGATCATACGTGTACGCGTGAAATTCTCGGGCAACACTGTGGCCAAAACATTGCGAGGACATGTCTGACTACAAGTTGTTCAGCAACAATATCGGACACAAATTTTCAAAAATATTACCGGCAATGTGCATTTTTTGTTGCTCGTTTACCGGCACCTTAAGGGGGGAGATCCCTTTAGGCAACCGAAAATAAGCAAATTTTTACGATTTTTGTGGAGAAACTATGGGCGTTTTCATAAATGCAAGTTGCGTGCGCAATTGACTTATTCAGCAATTGAAGTGTGTTGCTGAATAAGTCAATTGCGCACGCAACCTGCATTTATAAAAACGCCCTATATATTCTACATAATTAAAATTGTATATACGTATTATCTTATCTCTTAGCTTTGAAAAAAAAAATTTTGTTTTTTTTAATATTTCAAAATGGCGGCACTACGGCACTTGCTTTAGAGACGGTTGCCGCCTGAGTTGTTCCACGTCGTACAACTTAGCGTCTACTACATTGATCTGTAACATCAGAGACAAAAGTTTTAGATATTTAAGACTCACACGTGAACCTAAAAAATTCAAAGAAAAGTGAAAATTCAGAAAATGGTACGTGTTTGAAAAAAAAATTTAGATTTTTTATGAAATTTTTACTATATTTGTAAATGAAAAGGTACTTTCTTTTAATAACTTTCAAGGAATTGTAGGGTCACATAGAAGGTAATTATGTTATCTATTAGTGTGCAAAATTTCAAAATGATCGATCAAATACTTTTTGAGTAATCTTGTACGAGGTTCACGAAAAAAGGTTTTTTAGAAAAACGCGTTTGAAGTTTCAAGACTTAAAAATTTTGTAACTAAATGAGCGGAGGTCAGTAGCGTTCACAGGCTATAACTTCGGATGGACTGTGAATTTCGCTCTAAAATTTTAGGACGATATTGTACACATGTTTAACTAATATTTTATGCAAAATAAATTTTTGAAGATTATAAATATCTCCCGCGTCACAAGACCAGCCCGCTCTGTCCATTTGCACTGCCTTCAGCTACTCTGTTTGCACACGCTAAAGACAAGGAGTACGTCTATAAGCAAAACAGCTCGACTGTGGAGCAACGTTCCGCAGCTACTTTCCGAACTCGTAGGGCATTAAAAAGTTCAAACGTAAAATTCGTCGTCTTCTCATTAAGGATCTTTCAGACTCCTCTTAGCTTTCGCATACTCTATATATGTTTTGAATGAAGCTTAAGCTTACTACTAAAGCCGCCATTATTACTGACAACAGCATGCATCCTTGTTGAGCACTAGTGAACACATTTGGGAACGTAATTAATAGAGATCACTGAAATGATTGTCAAATACAACTTTTAAAAATGGAAAGGAAGTATGCTCAATTCTCTTATAAGAGCTTCAACAGATTATGTTAGTAAAACATTAAACTTCTATTTTCAATCCTACCTTTAAAAGCTAAAACTGCTCTTCACCTTTCAACCGGTACTCACTACCACCTCGCTGACAGTAACCACCCTACAGTTATCGCATTTCCAATACGTGTCCAGTCATGCCCAACTAGTTATCTCCAATTTCTTTCTTACCTTTAAATATCAGAAGAGAGCATTGTTACCTGAGTCCGAAACAGCGCCTGATAACACACGTTCTTTTTTCTTGTTTCTCCTTTTGACAGAGCGCGCATTTCCGAAGTTTATTGTTTTTGATGCCTCGAGTCGTGATCTTCAGCGGATAAAGTAATTGTGGGCGGCCATAAATTCGAACATGATTCCGCCGACGTCACGACTTGTCTATTTTGTTACGGGAACGACGCTCGACTCACCTTCGATGGAGGAAAGAAAGAAAAGCGTGCAATAATAAAATCAAATGTTTTCCACGGCAACAAAATGTGCGCGGCTTTGTTCTTATCGTAATCACTGATTGTCTCGACTAAACTGTGATTATTATTAAATGAAGAAATGTTCGTTTTTGTGGTGCTGTCGTCTGTGTTATTGTCTTGTGGATAATTCGATCTCTCGGAGTAGATCACTGCGTGAATATTGATTGAGAACGGATTTTCGAAATGTTTTTTTCGGGTTTATTCAATGCACGATTGTGTTTTCCTCTTCTTATTAATTTTATGTGAAGTAATTTGGTTGGCATGCGACATTAAAATTAATGGAAAATTGATTGACTTACGTCATTTCCTTCGTTTTTACAAATAGAATTTACGTAACTGACCTGAAAGGAAAAAAGAACGCATTTAAATATAATTTGTTTCTTAACAATAAAAAAAAATTATTAAAATCATGTTTTTAGAAAGAAGTCGTTTAAAATCTGATTATAAATCTTTAATTTATCTTAACGTCTAATTCAGGGTAGCTGTTACGTGAAACATTGAACAGTGATAACAATAAGATAAGATTACAAGTAAAGAAATTGAATTGTGTACAGGATATTCCTAGAATTTGTTTGCTTTTTATTTATTATATTCTGCAATATTTCCCACATCACCGCTTTTGGGAAAAGTTAATGACCTTTTTCCGGTAGATGGCGTCAATTGCAAATAAGTCACGAGCTACCGATCGCAGCGACGCCACTAAACGCTTGATTGAAAGAAAGGTGACAGTTCAAATGTTACTTTGATTGTATAAACATCGGTGAAGTTGTTGGAAAGTTGTTTGCTTTTGAAAATAAAGAAAAATAATGGAAAATTGCAGAAAATTTTGCAATATTATAACGGCAAGGGGAAGAAAGCTGCGCAGGCTTGTGAAAAACTTTGTGCTGTGTATGGTAAATACACTTTGTTTTGCGCGGAAACTGTTCGCTCGCTTTCGTTCCGGTAATTTATATGTGAAAGATGAGTCACGCTCTGGCCATCCAATCACTGAAACGGCTGAAGAAATTCCAAGCGTTGACCACAATAGGAAAAAGAAGCTCAGTGCATAGGTTCCTCATGAGTTGACTGAGAAAAACATGATATGTAGATCTAATAACATCTGCAAGGACATCAGCCAAAAAGAATTCGGCGTGCCTACGGGACCCAGCCATCGAGCGAGAGTTTCAAGTGGCATTATCCAACAAATTCGCGGTGCTCGCAATACCGGACGATATCGATGTAGAAGAAAGGCAATTATCGGAGTCCATTGTGAGGTGTGCAATGGAGTTGTGTCCACCCATCCGTAAACGGACGCAGCCATGGATCTCGGACAGCTGTCTGGACCTCGTCGATCAGCGGAAACGAATGAAACACGTCGATTTGGAGCAATACGGACGATTGAACAAAGAAGTTCGACAGAAAATGAAATCGGAACGAGAAGCGTACTGGAGCCGATTATCGAACAGCCGACGAATCAGTTTCTCGATACCGAACCGACAATTATCGAGGTGAAGACGGCAATAAAATCGCTGAAAAATGGAAAAGCGCCGGGAATAGATGAAGTAACCGCCGAGATGATCAAAGCCGGAGATGATGTCTTATCACAACAACTCCACGTCCTCATAACACACATATGGCATTGTGTCCCGTCCCGTCGGTGTGGAATAAAGCGATCGTTTTGCCAATTTTGAAGAAATGGGACAGTCGGGAATGCAAGAATTATCGCTTCATTAGCTTCCTTTCGATCTCGACAAAGTATATACGAAAATCATACAATCGAGGCTACAGAAACATCGAGAGAAAACGAGCCAGAAAAAACAAGCGGGATTTAGACCATATCGAGGATGCATTGATCAAATATTCGCTCTCCGTCAGCTAATGGAAGTAAGAATTCGATGCGGCAAACGAACTGTCGTCGTTTTCATCGATTTCAAATCCGCTTTCGATTGCATGGATTCGAACAGCTTATAGAGAGTCTTGGAAACCAAATAGGTGCCATTGAAAATCATCCAACTTCTCCAAGAGTCGTAAGATGGCTCAACCAGCAGCATTCGTATTCCAAGCGACTTATCCGAGAAATTCCCGATTCAAACAGGTGTCCGACAAGGAGACGTCGCTTCGTCACTCCTCTTCAACGTTGTGACCGACGCGATTATGCGTGGAGCATTCGATGGACGACGCGGAGTTCGATACGACGACAACAACTTCGTAACCGACTTGATGTTCGCCGACGATAGCGCCGTCTTCGCCGACACGGATGCCGAACAAAAGGACATCTTATACGACATTTCCCGCATCGCCCGGTCATTCACAGCCGCATATGGTGTACATAGAAACGAACAAATATTACCATCGGACACTGCTCAAGCCGGACGTCAACAAGCTCGAGGTCTTCCAAATGCTATGCTTGAGGCAGATTCTCGGTGTCTCACTCCGCAATCGTCTTCGAAACGAGACAGTTAGACGATACGATCAACAGACACTGATCAAAGAAGAAATACAAAAACGTCGACTACGATGGTTTGGACATGTTTGCCGAATGGATGATAACCGCTTGCCACGTAAACTCCTCTGACGAGACCGTCCGGCAGACTGGAGAATTCAGCGATCGGCACGCAAGAAAACCTGTCTAAAGAATATCGAGGGCGACTTAAAGAGTCAACGATTATCAGTTATCGAGACTCGAGACGTCGCCAAAAATCGTCAAGAATGAGTTCGAGACCCAGCGACACCGACAGCAGCGTATCCGTTGCGGGGACGTCCCGCTCGGACCGCCAGAAGAAGAAGAACATCTGCAATGCGCTGCTGAAACGCCCTGGCCCTATCACTTGTTCCGATGTCTGCAGAATCAGAGATTAAAGGCTACATTTTGTCTGCCTCAGATTTTCATATAAATTTAGAGAATAATGTTAAAAATGCATCTGAACATAGCGCATCGAGCGAAAATTCGAATCCGAGTCTACAATTTTAGTTCCAAGTCCTTGCCAGAAACATTATATTTGAGTACAATTTATATTGGAACCATTGAAAGATCGTGCAACAATGATTTTATGGTCTGAATTGGAAGTGTATTAGTATTTTAAGGTAAGGCACAACATTCCCAACAGCCGTGTCGTTGACAATACCCCTATGGGCAGAGAAGTTGGTTACTAAAGTGTCGCGTGACACTAAGGCTGCAGTTACGAATCAATCGAGTAGTCGAGTGTGACGTGTGACGTGTAGGAGAGGGTTTTTAAATGTCAGTAAACAAATTGTGGTGGTTACGAATGACAATTTTTTGCACGCGTGTTTGAGAGGGTAGAAGCGACTGGCAAGTGGAATGAAAAAATTCGTGCAATGAACTGAAACGACAGTTGTTTAAAAGTTGTATATGAAAAAAGACATTTTATATTTGAAGTAACTGTTTCCTAATAAATATATTTGTGGGGACATTTTCTCTTGGTATACACGTTTATCATTATCAGCAATTTTCCTACAGCCCTCTGTAAGCCACTTGTGCGCAAGTACACATGGCTTTATCCCTCTTCCCACGGTACAATAATACAAGGTAGGCTCATAAGGAAAAACTCTGTTTCCATCTTGAAAAGCTTTTGCGCCTTTTACATTAGAAAAGATTTGAGTGACGTCACGAGAAAACTTTTTTCCTTTGTGAGAAAATATCTGAGCGACGTCACGGGACCCTTATGAGCTTACCTTGTACCATGCCTCTTCCTAGGTCTTCCATGTGGCCTCCTTCTCTTTGGCATTTGGAGGAACAGGATTTTTGGGGGCACTCCTTCAGGAATTGTCATTATATGTCCTATCCAGCATAGATGTGAGATCTGATGTTTTTGGTTATGTCAGGTTCTCTGTATATTTGGTACAACTCGTAGTTGTATAGTCTCCTACAGACACCCCTTTCCGTTCTTCTTTTAATTTCCGTCGTTATGCTGTTGTCTTTGTTAATTTGAGTTCCTAAGTAGGTGAACTCGTTTACAGATTCTATATTATATTTGTCGATTAATATATTTTATTCTGTTCTTCCTCTACTATTTCTATTAGAGATACACATATGTTTCACCTTTTTTTCATTGAAAGGCTTCCTTTGCTGCATCCAATGTCGCGCATACGATGATTATGCTATCGGCGTATGCGTATGGAAACCAGAGGGACATTTTTAAACAAGTCTGTTCAGCTAACTTGTTTAGAAATGTCGCTCTGGTTTCCATACATGCCTCTCAGACCGTTTTTTTTAAAAGAGGTAAATAGTAACCACGATAGTGAGTCTACTTGTCTCCTTGGTACACCTTGCTCTCCTCTAAATTAGAACTATTGATTTGGTTGTGAAAAGTGTTTTCATTGCAAAACAGTTATTTTAAATGTAAAATTCCCTCATCAAGGCGCTATATCTGTAACCGCAATGCACGCGCGATAATTACCAGCTTGAACCCTCTCATACCGTCTCAAACGCCAGACACGCCTACGCCTACTCGCTTGATTCGTAACCGCAGCCTAAGTCAGCCTCAGGTAATATTTGGATTTCACTTGTATTTTGCTGACCTTATTTTGAATAATAATCATGGAATATAAATCGACTCCTAGTGGAAACAGTTAAGGCTACGGTTATTACTAAATAACCAAATATTAAATTGATCTACAGTTTCTCAGGTAAGAAGAAAGCCAGTAAAGTTCCATTTTCTCCTAAAATGTAGAACAAAATTTCAAATAACTTAATAGCATTCCACTCAAGGTCAATCGAATTGCTCTTATTTGGACGATAAAACTAATGAATACAAAAAATTGGAGCAAATCTAAATTAAAAACCGAAAACGAACGAAAAAACAAAGAAATTTCTTCATTATTTCTTCCTGAATGCTTCGAGGCCAGTTAACCTGATAATAACTAAGTCAAGTCTTTCTAGGCATCGGCAGTCGAAAATTGTTCCGAAAAAAGTTAACCGTAATTAAATTACTCCGAAAATTACACCTGGCCACATTTCATACGAAGAAAATTCATTCGCCACTCGAAGAAATCCCGCCAAGCAGCGTGCACCAGCACACGTCAACCAGAACCAGCGCTGATGATGATGATGAGACGACAACGACGGTGATGAGGATGATGATGATGGCCGGTCGATTTTAATTAGGAGGAAAGTGGACAGACACCACGGAGACCCGATTGGACCCAGGTTAACCCGTTTCGGGTGGTGTCAGCGGCTGTTGTATGGGCCACGGCGCGGTATTCGATCGAAATCGATCCCGAAATCGCGCGCTCGTTCGACACATCGCGCTTTGCGCTAGGTCCAAATCTGGGACACTGGGCGGCTACAAAAGCGCGCGCGTCCGCAGCGAATACCTTTAACTGCGGCGGCAAACCGTTGCCAAGCCGATTACTAGCTTAGCCACTTCGAAAGCAGCTTTCAGCCGATTACTGAGGAATTCCAGCGTTGGACTTTGGCGAAGACAAAAAAAAACGAACAAAACAGAAACGAAAATTGGCTGAAAGTGAAGTTCTCACATTCGTCACGAAAGCGAATCCAGCATCGCCCTGGCGGTAAGTGACTGCCCCAATCAATCTTCGTTGGCGACGACAGCGTTCTCACGGACATCACTTAAAGCCCCCCACGTTCCGCCATCGCCAATCTCGACGTCTCATGTCAATCGCAGCACCATCTCGTAGGCAAATTTCGAGATGAATTTTTGGCGGCGGGGCGAGATTCCAAATATGGTACCTTGTGCGGTCTTTGGTCACCACCGAAAGCAATTTTGGGAAGAAAACCAGCGACAATTGGAGGTCAGTAACCGGAATAAGATTTTTTGTCGGTTGTTGTTGTTTGCTTCGGCGTTTTGGACGCGGCATGGTAATCGGGAGTGATTTGAGGCTTTGGGAGTTAAGTAATGGTCATCGGCAGCGGCGGCGTCGTGAGTCGTGATTGAGTAATTGAATAGCTGATGTACGTGGATTAGAGATGGCGTTTCTCGAGCGAGGATTTAATGAACTTAAGTATGGCGATCCACTGAAGATGGCAGCAATTTTCTTGTTTACCAGCAGCTTATTAGGAGATTGTTGCTAATTAGGGTCTGGTGGGCTTCGAAAGTCTAACGATTCGATTTCTCATGGTCGGTTGTTATGCCACAAATTAAATGTTTTAGAGAGGGGAGAAAAGAAATTTAATTGTAATTGGGCTCTTTTAAGTTCGGAATTTTTATGTAATTGTATGCAAAAAGGTGGGAATTATTTAGCTTAAGTCGTTGTAAAGCTCATGGATTAACACTCTTCATGCTAAATAGTTCTATACCGTTATTAAAAAGTCAATATATAAACGAAGAGACGAGTGCAGCAATAACAAGTCTCAAGCTTATAAAGTAAAAATTGGGTAATGAAATGCCATGAAGTCTCCTAAATTCAAATATATACAGACGAAGGTTGTTTAATAAGTCCTTACAAAATTAAAGAGATGGCGCTGGTATGTTAGGATTGTCGTAGCCCTTTCACAACCTCTAGCGGAAAAACCTCAACAGTTTTTTCGACAACTTCACTGTAGTAAGACGAACGACATATTTGATCTCCACGCGTTTTCACCTCTCGTGTTTCGAGTTGCAAATCGGAAAAATGAGTATCTATTTACAAGTCTTAGCACCGAAAGAGATCAAAGACCAATTGGATGAAGTTCATGGCATATTTCCTCCTTTGCTTCCGACTATTTACAATTGGGTATATGAGTTTTAATGTGGTCGTACGGTACATCCACAAATTCTAAACAACGTTCGGAAAATCCATTAGAAGTAACTTCTTCCGAGAAATGATTGACAAAATTTATAACACGGTTTTCAGCGACTGATGTATAATGGCCCGTCCACACGACACAAGCATATTTGGGCAAATCTAGTTCCCATATGAATTTTATGTAATTTTTCGGGGGCGCAATCCTAATGACGTCACCAAAAGCAGTCCTAAAATTCATAAACAAGCAAGATTTGCGCAAATATGCTTGTGGTGTGTGGACCGGCCATAAAAGTGCGTGAAATAGTTGAGTACACCGGCATATCGCAGGTTACAGTGCTTTCAATTTTGCAAGAACAAATGGGCGTAAGACAAAACTCGCAAGATAGGTACCTCGTTTGTTCCTAGTGCAAAATAAACGCAATCTGGTGGACTATTCAAAAGCTGAGTTGAGGCTTTTCGTACACCCTCCTCCTGGAGGCGACCGGAAATAGACTCCTGCCAAGGTCATGTCTCTACCAGGAGTGCTGGCTAATGGTAATCGGGCGGAAAGAAAAATTACCCAATCTAAGGTGGTGATATGCCGAGAGATGCATGGCCGAGGGGTGCTTGGTCACAAATATCCGAAATAAGGATATTTGGCGTCCTCGAGTTTTAATTTAGCCTTCCGACACTATACGGGTACGCTGGGGGTGACCTACTTTCCTGACCACTCAATGCCAATGGGCTTCATGCAGCTCCGACAGCATCAACCTCGTGAAGCTCGTGAACCTCGACTTCGTCATTGAAAAGGCAGGCGACGAAGTCAAGTTGGTTTTCAAGGGAAGCTTCTCAAGAATCGGCTGGCTGCTGCTGGTCTGCTCAAACAGAATGGATGAGGAATAGTGCATCCGACATCATGGGCAAAAGTACTCTTGATATCACTCTGGTAGAAGAAGATACTTCCCTCAGACTCATGTGATCCGAGGCTACTTCCAAAAGAGTGTTACCCTAACCAACGAGAAACTCGTTTCCCGCCTGGTAGTGATCCAGAAGCGGGTGAATGAAAATATTCTCGACTTGGTAATGGTTGTCGACAGCGCCTCCATGACCAAGTTGGTTAGTCTGAAGGAGAAAGTCGCCTGTCGATCGTCCCATATAAGACTGCTGCTCAATGAACTTCTCAAAAAGCAGCCACAAGGGCAGCGATTTTTGGGTAACGAGCTTTCCAATGCCTCTATGAATACCGAGGGCTGTAGTAATACCGACAGTTCAGCCAAGGGGCCATCTGACGACTGAGTTGGGCACCGACACCGGGACCATCTGGCGTTGTTCTAGATCCCGCGGCTGTAGCAAGCGTAGAGGAGCCTGTGGCGGAGCTAGCAGCGGTGCGGGGAAAGAACACACTCTACAAGACTAAAGGCGGTAGGGCAAAGGGGTCTAGAAACGCCAAAAGACCGAGTTTGCCAAACGTTCGTTGGGAAAAAATTAGCGCCATAAGAGCACTCCAGGTGAACTTGCACCATGCCAAAGGCGCATCCTCCACCCTGTGCAAGACGTTCGTGGAGAAGCATCTTATCCTTGTTCTTATGCAGAAGCCTTGGGTAACTGGTGGCAAATTTAGACGACTTACCACCGGTTCAAGTAAACTAGTATGTGATCGGAAATGCGGGAAGCTTCGCGTTGGGCTTTTAATTGACAATTGTGTCACTCATCTTCCAATTACGCTCTAGTGGCGATCTCGATAGCGGTTCCCACTGCCAGCGGTTGACAAGAAAATGTTCCTACGTCCGCTTACTTTGTCACTGCTAGTAGGGTGGAGATCCTGGAACTCACTCCCACTAGTAGGTTTCTCTCTGACATGATTGAAAACTGGACCGTCTGCAAATCACTGTCGGACCATCTGCAAATCAGGTTCGACATTGTTGGCCTCCTACATATCCGCACCCCTTCCCTGGGTCCCAAGACAACCAACTCATTTAAGTTTTGAAGGGCTTGTGGCCTCGAAATTAGACCTGCTTGCGGCCTCTAGCAGCTCAGTGTGTGAACTAGAGATGGCGGCCATGCAGCCCACTGATTTCCTCCTACCAACATAGCACTGTCTTTTCCTCCCAGTCATTGCGTAAAGTGCCCTGGTGGAACGACAGGCTGGCTGCAATGCGCAGGAAAGATATGAGATTGTTCAATAGGGCAAAACATGGTGGGCATTGGGAAGAATAGAGGTTCACCCTAACAGCCTACGACATGGAGTTGAGACCCTCCAAAAGGATTATCTGGAGGAAGTATCGTGAGAGCCTGCAGGCTCTACTAGAAGCAATTACATTCCAAAAGCTCCTCTCCAAAATAGAGTGGGCTTTCTTAAAAAGAAGGAGGGCTCATGCAGCTTTAACCACTAGCGATGAGCAAAAATGGTCTTGGTCTTGCGTTTGCTCATCCCTACTAACCACGAAGAAACCTTGAAGATTTTTCGCAGCGAGCACTTTCTAGTGTCAATCCTCCTCGATGCTGGGTATAATCAAAGGACCATTTCAGACCATTGTTCCCGAAGCTTTTCTTGAAACATCGTTGGAGAAGGTCAAATGGGCAGCGACCTCTTTGCCGCCCTACAAACCCCCGGAAGGAGAAGCAATTTTTCCGAAACCTTCCTCTCCATTACTGGAACTCTGCGGACCTGTACCACAGTTGCGTTGCAGGCAATCGATGGATTGATTCCATGCCCATCTCCATATGGAAATCTGCCGCAATAAGTGCCTTGAGAATTCAGATTTCATTGAACTAAACATATGAATATCCTTAACGGTACCCCAAAAAATTTAATTTATCACGTATCCGATCATATCGTTGGTGAGCTGCAGAATTCCAGAGGAAATTCGGGGCGATTATTGCGGATCGCTCGAATTGGAAGGAACTTATCCTTCCTGTGGGACCAAAAATGTCCCCTGGTTTACCGACGGGTTAAAGGTGGAACATGTTACAGGAGCTGTTGTCGCAGGACCCAACTCCAACGTCTCGCAATGGATATGTGGCCCTCTGTTTTCCAGACTGAAATACATGCCATTGAAACCTGCGCAAAGCTCACCTTAAATAAAGTTCGAAAGGCGCCAGCATTAAATTTTTTTCGCAGAGTTAAAGGTGCATCAAGGCACCCTCAACGTGGAAGTTATCCTCCAAAATACACAGTTGCAAAATGCTTTGACGTACTCCAGAGCCCGGCCAGGAAAAATGGGGTCTCGCTCTGCTGGGCCCCAGACAATGTTCGTGGTAATAAGAGAGCGACTCGACGAAATCGGGATATTCGCGAACGACACGATATGGGGGAATGGTATCTGAGCACAAAACGGAAGTAGTGCTAATCAGCAAGCGGAAAATGGTGAATAGCGGTGGAAGTAGGTGACTGGGTCATCCGCTCCCAGCCCGCACGTTGGTATTTGGGAGTGATGATTGACCGAAGGCTCAACTTCGAGGTGCACTTGACGGGCATCCACAGGACGGTCTTTGGGTCGAGACCCTATCTCTTGCCGATGGTCTTTTTACAGGCGCAAAAAGCTATGCAGATTTATTTTACTTTTTTCTCGCTTCCAGTTGAGTTTTGGCTCCAGGATTAGATCCAGAAATTTCACCTAGGAGGATCGAGTGAGGGTATACTCATCCAACCTTGGGAGGTTCTAACGAGGACTTTCGTTTTCCCAGTGAATAGCATTAGCATTGTTGCCAATGCCAACAAGCGTTTCGACCAGCTCAGATCCAATACAACCGGTCCGGCTTCCGTGTTTATTAACCTTTTTTATGTGAAAAACCAAGCTTAGGAGTCACCCTTTGTACTACCCCTCTGTCGTGTCGTTAAGGTCATGGTGCAGTGTCTAGTAGTAAGCTTAGTTTGAAGGATGGAAGAGAATAGGAAAGGTAGAGGGGGTCTGGGGGTTGCTTGAGGATATGCCGATGAAACTTACCTTTGAACTCTAGGTTGGTGTATGAGTTCGGAAATACTGACTGCGGAAGATTATTCCATAGTCGAGTTGTTATATTCACAAACGAACTTCTAGACTGTATTGTGCGCGTGAGGGAGGGCTGTAGGTTATGAAGGTGGGCTAGCTTTGTGTTGTGTTGCGGGAAAAATATTGCCGTGCAGACAGGATGTTCTTAATTTCAGTGGAACAGTCGATATGGTAAGAGAGGGCTGCTATATTCCTACGGTGCACACTGGGACAGATACCAAATTTACGTGTGGTCAATTTCAAACTTTACGAGAGAATTGGGTGGCACGGGTGGTTTGAAACACCCTGTATATGTCCTATAATATGTCGATTAACATAACTCTAAAATGAACCAGTATTATTACTGCTGTGCTGTATTACCATCATTGCTATTACCACCACCTTGTTTTGGTTGGTCTACAGCAAGACCCATTTCGTTGTAAAAGTCCTGTGGTATTTTATTTTATCTTTGTTTTAATTGCTCTTGCGTTTCCTTGCCTTTGGCCTGCCATTGTTTTGTGTCCAATTTATATGCGATATGCAACAGATATTCATAGCATCTCAGGTAAGCGTCCAAAACAGAAATACCGAACTTGTATGTGCTTTCATCACAGGTATGATCAGGGGCGGCGCTTTCATAGGTGCGATTGGTGCACTTGCACCGGGCGCAATTGAAAGGGGCGCAATCTGAAGTTGTTGAAAGCGCCTTCTTTGTTCAGGAAAGTTGCCAAGGTGGACTGTTTTTATTCTATGCAGAATTCTATAGTTGAAACTAATACATGCAGTGCAGTAACCATCGATTATCTCTTGAAATATGAAGGCTTGGAGAACGACATAGGGACCTCTATTATGGAGATTCGAGTGTATAGGTCTATAGATTTACGGAGCCCAGGATTGTGCTAGGGGAAAAACCGAAACACATCCTGGAACAGATGATGAGGTTGGGGATGTGTGGAGAATGGTGGCTGCTGAAGGCCATCTACCAGAAGCTTAAACAGTACGAAGCTTAAAGAAACAGCATTAGCAGAATACTTTTGTAAAGTTAAAGCGCAAGCAAACCCAGCATGAAAGCAAGATCGCGAAGCAAATCCTGATTGGACATAAGCTTTCATAGGTGCACATGGTGCACTTGCACCGGGCGCAATTGAAAGGGGCGCAATTTCAAAAATTATGATTTTTAAAAAGAAAATTAAACTTTGAAAAAAAATTTAAAAATGTGTTCCCGTGCCTTCATTTTCATATATTAAAGGAATTCCACAGAGTGTTTGTGTCTTTTTCAATTGCCTTCACTGCGATCAAAAAATGAACAGCTGATGGGGGCGCAATATGGCATAATGCACCGGGTGCAAAAAAACGAAGCGCCGGTCCTGGGTATGATATGTCGTATGTATGGTAGTATGGTCGCCACGACTACGTAGAAAAAAGGGTCTGTTTTACAAAGGAGGAAATATGGGGACCGCTTTATGGATTTTTTGAAATCACTAATGTTTATTGCGTCTAAAAAAATTTAATTAAATGGAACTATGCGGAACTTTTTTTAATAGCTTGAAATTACAGTATGTAGGAGTCATTTATTTAATACTTAGAAAAACGTCTTATATACTACATCAGTTTTTTAATTTATTAACAAATTTTTGTAAATAGATACCTGTCGCTACTTCCTCCATGCTAAAATGCCACGACTCTTCAAAAAAAATAACACAGAACAAGCGTAATAAGCCGTTGATATTTCGAGCGCAATTGATTCTCGCGTTGGCCCTGCGAAGAAAGGGGAAGTTTAGCGCGTGTTAACAGCTAATTATGTTATTATCTCGCCATTTTTTATTTGTAGTATTATGGAGTGGTTATTTAAGAATGCATCCCAGTTAGTTTTGGTCAGTTAAAATGTAAATTTTTTTTGATTTTTGTCGTCGTAAAAGGGCAATCCGTCCCAGTGTGCGGTGGCTTAAAGAGTCTATGGAGGTACGAAAGGTGGCATCACCAATGAGTTTGATGGCATGGTTTGTACCAAGGTGGTTTTTTGGGCGCCTGCCCAGATATACGAATTGTATTCAAGGCGGTGCCGAATGTAGGATTTGTATATTGTAGCCAGGGAGGTTGGCTGGAGGAGGAACTTGCATCTCTTAAGAAATCCAAGACATTGGGAATGTGTGATCATTTCATTGAGGTCCTCAGTTAAAGTAACCCTAGGATGCTAAGAGCTGAGTCAGCCGTTAGATTCTTTTTGCCCACTGAGATAGGAGGAAGGTCGGTGCTAGTTTTGTTGAAGATGAGACAGTACTTCGATTTTGTGTCGTTAATTCGACACGATTCTTGAAAAAATTCGGGTACTAGAATTTACCCCTTGAGGAGCACCGGACGAAATGTTGTGGGGTTGGATTCAATGCCGTCCAATACTACATTGAACGGCCAGAAATAAGGTTCTTGATCCAGTTCCTTAGACCGGTATTACACGTTCAATTTTCTGTTCAAGTTTGCGATGTTCAACACTTCCTTCTCTTTCGCTCGTATTAGAAGAGCCATTTTCTTGAACATAGAATACTAAGCAAGAAAAAGTTGAACAGAAATTTCTATTCAACTTTTGATCTTGCCTTCAACTTTTTTATGAGCGTGGGTATATTCGGAGTATAGGTATAAACGCATAGCTGTGAAAGCCAAACAATATCTTCTTCTTCACATCAATCACATTTGATGTAAATTTGACATAAATGCATAAAATTCACATCAAGCACATTTTATATTAATTTGACATTAGTGTAGACACAACTTCGCTTCAACTCTAGTGTCTACACCAGTTGTTCAATTCAAGGCCAACTTTCTAGCTAAAAAAAAGTATTGAACATCGCAAAATTGAACAGAAAATTGAACGTGTAGAACCGGTCTTGGGACTAAGTTTATACCAATAGTTTGGAATTTGATCAACAGAGCAAGGTGACATATTCTGTCAAAAGCATTGGAAATATCTAAAGGGGCTTCTACACGATACAACGGTTGGTGCGATTTCGGCCTAATATGATGGTCGCACGCGACGATTGTCTCGTCTGTTTGCACTGGAAACAACGGTTGTGCCGATATCGCTCGGTTGTTAGCTGCTAACTAAAAACCGGCGCCGTACGTACAACCGTTGCATCGTGTGAGTAAAATTTCACAACAGTTGCATCAATTTCATCCCAAGTAAAAATCTGACCAGATTTTTCCCAGTCTGAAAGTGGCACTAGCCAGACTTCGGCCAGTTCAACTAGCCCAGTAAAATCTGACCAGAAACTGCCCAGTTCCTAGCCAGTGTACACTATTCAAATTTATGACTGGTCAGAACCTAGCTAGGTTTTGGCCAGTCAAATTGTTACAGTTTTTTCTATCCAAAAACTTGTCAAGTTTTTCCTATCTAAAAACTTGTCAAGTTTTTTCTATCCAAAACTTGTCAAGATTTTTGTATGCAAAAACTGGGCTGAGATTTCATGCCAGATACTATCCATAATCTCGTCTGTCAAAGTTTGATACTACTTGCTCTAAGACTAATTAATTTTATAATTTGTTTTTTAGAAAGAAATTGTTACTGAAATTTGAAACGATAAAGTATTTCATTTATTTATTTATTTATTACAATATTATCGCAAATTGTTTTCAAGATAAATGGAAAAAAGTGAGTGAATTTTAGAAAGACTTTTTTTAATAAAAAATTATTGTATAAACAAAATAAAAAATAAAAACAAAAGATGTACGATGTTCGTGTTTTTTTTCTTACATTAAAATTAGTCACTTCTGATGCGCAAAGTATTTGCTCAATTTTCCAATTTTGGTATCGTTACACAAAAGAAGTTCAATACGTTTAACTGTGTTCCTAAATCTAGATTGAAAAGTTACACATTCAGTTCATTTAGTCATAAATATCGTTTAATAATGCTTTAATTATTATTTTGTATCATCAAGAAAAAATAAATAAGTTCAAAAACATTGCATAATTCAATAATTTATTTCAACAGTTACTTTTTTTGCATTTTGTAATGTGAACTAGATTTCTGCTAGTTGTGCCGAGACCAGTATTTGGCAATAATTGCAGGTCAATATCTGGCCAGTAACTGGACAGATTCTTGCCAGAAACTAGCCAGTGCCAGACTAGTTTGTCTGGCTAGCGGCTAGTCAGGAAGTGCGTGACGTTGCTAGACAGTGCCTAGTTCGTTTTCCTAGACAGAGCCTGACCAGAGACTAGTAAAAACTGGCTAGTTCCATGCATAAAACTCGGCCAAATTTTTACTTGGGATGTTAGTACTCCTCCACAAATTATTCGTAGTTGAAATGTCTAAGTACAAAATACGACCGAAAATAATTTCATTCGAAGACGAAGTTGGTACTTGTGTGTACAGTGCTATAACTGTTGAGCCAATAAAGAGACAACGCAGGTTGGCCCAACCGTTGCATCGTGTAAAAGCCCCTTAAGGCAACAAGACCAGATTCACCGCTTCGGTTGAGACGCTCGGTTAAACATATAAGGAGGCTGCCAGTAGACCTTTTGGTCTAAAGCCGTACTGCTTCTAGGCGATGGGAGGACAAAGAGCGAAGACAAGAATGAAGAATGCTACATTGGTGGAACAAGTGGAAACCCAAAAGACGTCACGGAGTGGAATCGAACCATAGACATCTAGAATGGTAGTCGGCCGCCTTTACCCCTAAGCTATCGAGGCCGGCCGAGTTACTAAATACCAGAAGTTGTTACTGCAACCAGCAGCATTACAGATTTTACTTCTCAACATGTTATCAAATAATAGTTTCACTTATCTGATGGAGGAATGCTTGAGGAAGTTAATTATTTTCAAGCTAATTAAAATCGATGCTATTTTTCTTTCTGGTATCGCAGACACAATTCAATACGCAGAGCCTCTTTTAGCATGTAATTTCACATTTTCACGTGCATTTTCATATTCCAATCATAACTCAAATTTTCTTCAACCATAAATTTCTAAAATGACGTTAGTACCAACATTTACAAAAAAAGAAACTCGTTCACTGAACACAATTTCCTCGCGTTCTCTACACATAAAATTTGTGCGCCGTTGTAAAGATTTATGGCCAGAAGGAATCATTTTCTACTTTTAAAATATGTAAAACAGTTGTCAATGCAAGTGCAACACGTTAATAAGAACACGAAATCGCCGATATGCTCGCCATTGATCATGTCGAAAGGCCTCAGCAGCAACAACAGCCGCGATCTTGAACGATTATTTTCCATTGACCTTAAGTAAATTCTCTGTGCAAATTTTATCAGTGACATGAAACAAATGAAAAAGCCTTTCATGAAAAACAGTTAACGTTCGTGTAACTGCCACAGTCAGTGTATGTATATGTTGATTGCAGTCCCATAAAATGCCACCATTTGAAAAACCCATTTCTAATTAGCTGCAATCTAAGAACATCAGTCTTCAACGGTTTCTTCTGCCATAAGTTTCTTGAAGAGAGAATTTTTCTTCAGCAAGTCTTTTCAAGTCTCAGTCTTGAAGTCGAGATATCAACCGAAAGCAGCGAGCGCCTTTAAGGAGGAGAATGCAATCTGCACAAAGTTGAATGCACTTCTTGAAATGCAACTCTTTACTGTGATGCTAATGGCGATGACGGTGGGTGCATTCGAAGGAAATCAATGCGAATGCGCCGTACGTACTTCAGTCAATTTTTTTATGGTGGTGTCAGGTTGCACAAGGGTTAACCCATTGCTTTTATCCTACAGCTACAGGTAAAACGGCGGAATTGTGTCCTTTTAGTTTCATTTTTAATTGTTCACTTCTTGTATAGTATTTCGTTTGTGTGACGTACGACTTACTTCCGTCAATTTATGACGGGGGAAACCCCTTTGGATATTTTATTTATCAAAATGATTTTGCATAACTTTTTTATTTGTCATTTATTATTCGAAGAAACAAAAAAATCGTTTTATTAGATATGAATAAAATTAAATTTAAAAACCACGCTGATCGTGCGAAATCAATAAAGTATCGCTATCACAATAAAACTGATAAAAGCCGAACCGGAGGCGCCTGGACAGTTTTGATCACCTTGAAAATCGCTGCTCTTCACTTTGTGTACGTGTATTTAATTTTTTTGCGTTTTAACAAATACAAACGATTGTAGATCAAAGCCAGTACTCGACCAATCTACGGATCACTAAGCAGTTCTCAATAAATGATCAGCGGTATTATCCACCATTTTTCCACTCCAGTAGATTTTCTCGCACACAGCCTATGCAAACGCGGATTTCCATTGCCCCTGGTTAGGGCCGTTCTATCTTCCGTTTCTTTGATCCAGTTCAATTGTCATTGCCCCACTAAACTTAGTCTGTGCTGAAAACGCAGTCTAGGTTTAGGTTCATTGAATATCGATCAACGGATTAACAGCACAAACCTGCGGCAAACATTTCATATTCTATTTTGCGGCAAATCTTCGGCTCAGCGACGATATCAACACAAAACCTGCAACTTGTAATCTGTATTCGTGATCGCGTCGCCGGTCAGTCATTGTGAGGATCGTATCAAAACTGGAACGGATCTAATCTTTAAGATTGACGGTTTTATCTTAATCGGTTATTGTTGCTGATCTTCAAGCGGAAAAAATTATTGATTTCGATAAAATATTTGCGATTATCGAATTTGTTATTTTCTTATTGATTGCTTTATGAACCATATCGAAATTTATTTGCCAATTGTGTAGTTTTATGCTGGATTTTATAAATTTTTTTGTAGTCAAGGTTATGTATGATGAAAATATGTTTTGGCTTTGATGGATTGCGGGAAAATTATTATCAACGTGATGGCGATGCGGTTTTCCCCTGATTGATTGACACACTTTTGTTATTCAAGTAGAAATCGACAAAAATAAATTCAAAAATTCGTGGTTCTTCGGAATAGTCAATTGTATTTTTCTGTTTAGTCCAGCGAAATTAGTAAAAAAAACGCACGAAAGGAGACAAAATTCCAAAATGGCTGAAAATTGGTCCACAGCTTCATTGGGACCTTTTAAGAAAACAATTTCGGAACCACAAAAAAAAACATGGCCGCCGGAGATATCAGTTTTTGGCGAAAAAATCACTCAAAATCTGGTTTTTTCGAAAAAATTTTGTGATCAGTCAATACGAAACGTTATTGCCTACAAAAAAGCCCTCTTGTAATTTTTTCGTAAACCTTGATATTTCTGAATTATTCTCAAGATGTTTTCTGGCCAAAAAGTGATTTTTGAAAACTTTGACCTTGAATAACTTCGGTTTTCGAACAAAAGACAAGAGGGCTTTTTTGTAAGCAATAACGTTTCGTATTGACTGATCACAAACAATTTTCGAAAAAACGAGTTTTTGAGTGATTTTTTTGCCAAAAAGTGATATCTCCGGCGGCCATGTTTTTTTTGTGATTCCTTAAAATGCTAATTTCCCCGGACTAGTTAGCTACAAAGTAAATTTAATAATCTAATATTTTGTTTATAAAAATCAGTCGGCCTCGGGCCTCGGTAGTCTAGGGAGTAAGGCGCCTGGCTACTATCTCAGAGGTCCCGGGTTCGAATCCCGGCAGAGCCCCACGGTCCTTCGCCTTTCCCACCTTCTTTCTTCTTCCCTCCTTACATTCCTTATTCCCCCTGTCATAGCCTTCCGATAGCACTGCCCCGCTCCACCAGCGCATGTCATCGGTTGGTTGATGGGATTCAACTCGTTTCAGGAGGCATAACACTCCAGCGAGTTGCTTCTCGTTGCCCCGATGCCAGAGTCGCGATAGAAATGGTTGGGGTTAGGTGGTTGTGGTAGTTCCTTCTTACTTCTTTCTTCCCCTTCACTATCTATCGACTGGCTTCCCTGGGCTCTAGTCTTCCTATCTAGACCTAGGTATCGGGTAACTGGGACCTCAACAGAAAACAATTACTGGATTACAAGAAAGAGCTGAGAAGATCCAAACGAAGGTCATGGAGAGTTTTCTGCGAAGAACTCGACAAGTTTCCAGCCTCCATGAAATTACACAAAGTTTTGTCATTGTCTCCCTCAAGATTCTCGAAGGGTCTTTATTCTGCCGCTGCGTAGTAGGTTCTATTAGGGCTAAATAATCGTTTAATACTAGTGGCAGAAATTTTTGACCATTTGCTGGGCTTGGGGAGGGTGTAAATGGTATTTATGGAATTAAAAAAATTTAAGTTTTTCCTTTTTTTAAAATTACCCCCTAAGCCAGTTGGCTGGAAACGCCCCTGGCGATAGAATTCTCGCTTCTGAATCTCTTCCATAATAATAAGAATTGAAGAATATAGCCGCTTTAGACCAACACCCAGATGCCCATTCGCCTTCAGCCGCAGTGCAGCGCTCAAAAGATCTATTTATTAGTTTTAAGAATAGGACAGAGCAGAACAGAATAGAACAGCAAGCAATTCAACGTCAAACACTTTAGAACAACTTAGAACAGAAAATCTAATGAACGCTTTTTTGTAATTTTTTGTTCTACATTTTCTGTTCTCATAATTTCATATACACATCTGTCAAAACTAAGAAAAAACAACAACAAAAAACTCTTGTCCAAAACTGTCCTGAAAAAAATCTAGAACCAAAAAGTAAAACTTAGGGCCTGTGCGAATAGTGACTAAATTGATGACTAAACTAAATTTTGCAGTTTTTGTGGATAATGTATGGAATTGCTGTGTGAATTCTTTTAATGACTAAATTCTTACAGTTGTTCAAATATTTAAATTGTAACCATAACAACAATTTAGTCAACTGTCGAAAAATTTAGTCTACTCGCCAAAAGACTAAATACTGCATCATCGACACTAAATTTTAGTCATAGAATTCACACAGGCCCTTAGAACACTTTAGAACAACTTAATGAACACCAAACTAGAGCACTCTCGAACAAAAAATAACAAGTTTTAAAACTAATGAACGCCAAAGCCTGTGCTTTTCTGTTCTAGGATGATTTAGATCAGTGATTCCCAAAGTGGTCCCTACGGACCCCAGGGGGTCTATGGGATGATCCAAGGGGTCCGTGGTAATTAAAAATTATTTTGGGGGTGCGAGAAGAGCTACAGGGGGTCCGCGAAAAATATTGAAAGTTTTCAAAAATTACAAAAATTTAAAAAGCGATGTTTACCGGGCGAATGAAATCGATCATGCGTACATTGTTTCATCATACACAAATTATTATACAGGGTGTATGTATACCTTTAAGTTTACAAAGCGGCCGGCTGTGGATAGGTTTTGGATAGACGAACAAAAAATCGTATGGGAGGGGGGTCAAATCGTAACGGTTTAGCAGTTAGAGCGTTTTGAAGTTTTTTTGTTAAAGTTTTACATATCACATTTTTGTAGCCCTATGAGCTATTTTCATGAATAAGGTATCAGTGTACATTGAATACTCCTTTTGGTTTTTTAACTAAAATTTCAACTAAAACCACCTTTTTCTTCAAAAAATACGTAAACTCATTTTTTTTGCATAATTGGAAAGCTTGGACAACTTCCTATCAATAATGCCTGGACAATTTTTATGCTACGGCCTTTACTTTTGAAGTTATTAGCAAGATTGATGTTAAAATTGGCCTTATTTGGTGCTTATTTCTATATTTGGTACTTTTTAGCACAGGTTAGGTGAAAAAGTACTAAAAAAAGTACGAAATAGAGCCAATTTAGCATTAAAATTGCTTGTAACTCCAAAAGTAAAAGCCGTAGGATAAACATTGTCCAGACATTATTTATAGGAAATTGTCCAAGCTTTCCGATTTTGCAAAAAAAAATATGAGTTTACGTATTTTTTGAAGAAAAAGGTGGTTTTAGTTGTTTTAGTGAAAAAAACCAACGTTTTGACTTTGACGACTCATTGCTCTGGAAGTTGATAGGGTTTTGCGAACACTGATACCTTATTCATGAAAATAGGTCATAGGGTTACAAAAATACAGGGTGATATGTAAAACTCGAAAAAAAACTTCAAAACGCCCTAGCGGCTAAACCGTTACGATTCCCCCCACCACCCATACGATTTTTTGTTCGTCTATCCATAACCTATGCATAGCTGGCCGTTTTGTCACTGTTCGTGATACACCCTGTATAGGGCACACAAAATTATCGACAAACGACATAAAAATGGGGGTCTATCTTTGCCCGTTTTCGGGATAGGACGTTTTGAATTTTATTGTTGGGAACAAAATGTAGTTAAATGAGTTAAAATAAAACGTTAATGAGACAACGGCCTATTTTCACTAATAGGGTATCTTTGTTATCGTAAAAAATGCGGCTTTCATTTGATTAATAAAAACAATTGTGTAAGAAGGGAAAAACAAGAAATAAAGGGGCCTTATTTTTAAAAAATATGAAAAAAGAAGCAAATTTTCCCTTATATTTTACTGTAATTCAAAAAGTAGGTCGTTGTTAAGGAAGGCCCTTTTTCCGAACATTTTAATTTTTGAATTACAGTGAAAAAGTGGGAATCATTATTGAAATACTACTAAAAACAGATTTATAAGTGATTTAAGAAACTTTGGAAGAGGTTAAAAAATTTCAAAAAAAAGGAAAAAGTTCCGTTTTGAATTATTGTGAAATAAGTGGGAAGAATTGTTGCAACCATTAACCATTGGACAAGCAGTGAGGGGCACCTTGTTTAGTCCAACGAAGGAAATATAGAGGAAAAAATACATTTAGAAGCGAATATTGGCATAGTTGTAGAGGAACGTGTCTTTTACAACATAGTAAAAGTACTGACGGGTGGGGGTGGGACCTAACGGGCTGAGGCTCCCTTTTTTCAATTTTGCGTTAATAACTCGAAAACTAGAGAAAAATAACTATATATTAAATTAATCTACATAAAATACTCTATAGAAAAGGTCCTTTACACTTTTTCGCTAGGATCAATACTTAAGTAGATATGGAGGGGCGAAAATGGTAAATTCGTAAAAAATCGGTAATGAAATAATTAGTGTTAAGGATATACCTACCTTGAACATTAATTTTCGTCGAAATTTAAATTTTCATCATCGATGCTGTCTTCGATGGTGGTGTCTGTTCGTAGATGAGCTGAGGCAAACGCAGCAGGTACCGGAGCGGCAACCGCCCATAGTGCATCGGCAAAATATCAGGTTCAAAACGGAGTTAGGTGCCACAGGGTTTTTTTTTGTAACGACCAAAACTCATTTTACCGGCTGTAGTTGAAGTAATACGCACCATGATACATAAACCAGCTTTATCGCACCATGATACATAAACCAGCGATATCATAAAAAGAATTCCATTGAGTAATAATACAGTAAAAAGAAGAATTGGCGAAATGGCTCAGGGCATTGAAAATTATTTAGAAAAAACTCAATTCTCTATGCAGCTTGAAGAATCCACTTTGCTAGGAAACGAAGCATCATCGGCAACAAATAATAGCTTCAATTGCAGATTATTCGCCCAAGTTTGCTTGGAAATGAAGATGGTGCATATTTGGATAGATTTTATGGACTGTTCAGTATTACAATTCTAGAAAGCAAAGACTATGGTTTACGACTTAATTTAATTAATTCCAAAAACGACAAAGCCTTGTTTAACTGACTTATTCGCCAAATTTGATGAAATAAATTTAAAGTTGCAAGGCGATCATTTAAATTTTATGAAAATTAAAAGTATTGTAGCTTCAGTTTTACAAAACTTTTGTTATACAAACCGAATGTGGGGAGAGGAGCATGTTCTCAGTTTCCAAATCTTGCATGATTTCAGAAAAAACATGAAGATTTGCTTACCTACTGTGAATACTTAACATCTCTACATTATGACAAAGATTTTATGCCATTCTTCACATTAACATACCAGATTGGGTATTGGGCCCTTATTCAAGTAGAATCAAAGTCTCAGATGCGCTGATATCTATACAAGAGCAACTTATTGAAATATCCACAAACGGGGAGCTAAAACCAAAGTTGGAAGAAGGATTCCACCAATTTGGGTTTCAAAGGCAGGTTCCAATTCTGTACCCTGCATTATGGGCTTCTGTACAGAACTACTTTCGTAATATTTGCTTTCCCGTCATCATAATTGGTAAAACGTGGATTTAGTAAAGTGACAAATCTTATTACGTAAAAACGAAACCAACTACAAGTTACTATAAATTCTTTTAAAAATTAGAAATGTGCACTTAATTCATTTACCTACCTATACCTTAATTGTCTTATTATAGAGAACGGACTAAAGTATTTTTAGTAGGTTTTATTATATCATAAGAATTAATTCACTTGGGGTTGGGGGTTCATGATTAAGTTTTTGTTATAGTAAGGGGTCCATTACCGAAATAAGTTTGGGAATCACTGATTTAGATAGTTCTAGGACTGACTAATAAACAAACCTTTTTTACTTCAAGATGGGGATATACCAAGACGCGCAGAACTTACAGTAGCAGCAGTCAGTGAGGCGCGAGTTATCCGCAATGAAAAGACAGACCATATTTGAATATCTTTTAGTTTGATAACAAAGCTCTTAAGCCTGGTTCTAGCCACCAAAATTCCCATGGGCTTTATAATGGTGGTGGTAATACATTGTTTTTGGTATTATACCTCATGTGGATGCACAAGCGCGACAAAAATGGTTTTGTCAAACCTGACAGGAAATGGTACCGGCGATTCGTTTGTCGGAATTTACGATTAGTTTTCCTAGTAGCAGAGCGGTTGGCCCAAAACCTCTTATTTCCCTGCCGAGAGTTTTGTCCATCGTCTTCGTGGAAAAGGCGAGACGAACATTTGCGTAAAGGATTTAGCCAGGGTGTAACTAGAGCGGCTGTCTTGATTATAAAAATGTTGTATTGTCATTTCCCTAAAGAGATGGGATATATGCGAAGGTAGCCGTGAATATTTTGCAGAGTAGGCGTAAGATAAGGTCGCAGCCGTATGGGATACAAGACATCTATTCTGGGGGACTTGCATAGTTGATCAGATCCAAACGTGTTCCTGCGTCAGATGAGAAAAGCCCATTTGGGTTTGCTTGCTCTTGCGTGATGGAAGTATGATAGAATTTGCCTACTGTCCTAAAATCACCTAGCTCGATCGTTGGGGCTGCTACCTGCCTTTTACATTTGGATCTCGCATTTTCCCAGACTAAATTAAATTATTCATAAGTCAACCTTTTACCGTGGAAGAAACACACAAAAGCAGTACTATTATCGCAACGACTGATGTTGAATCAGGTTGATAATATCGTAAATCTCGGTGTAGTCCTAGACTATTGTCCGTCCTATCCTGGAATATGCGTGTCCTTTCTGCAATCCTATATTCCAAGTAAGCGGCATGAGAAGAGTTTTCTCCTTTTCGCCCTACATTACCCGCAGAACTACCAAACCCTACCGCATTACCTGGACCAGGCGCGAATCTAGAATTTTTTTTGGGGGGGAGGGGAATTAAAAGTGGCGGTGAAAAATGTCTACTCCTAAAAAAACAAAAAAAAATATGAGTGTGCTTAAGGCCACACTTTAGAAGTAAAACTTTTTTGCCCAAAAACTGCCGCAATTATTAAAATATTAACCAGCTAGTAATATGCAGTAGATGTAGTGGAAGGTCTGTCGGATAAACAGGATGTCCCATGAGGAGGGTAAAAGCGGCCGGCTGTGGATAGGTTATGGATACACGAACAAAAAATCGTACGGGTGGGGGAATCGTAACGGTTTAGCTGTTAGGGCAAAGTTTTTTTGGTAGAGTTTTACATATCACCCTGTATCTTTGTAACCCTATGACATATTTTCATGAAGGATCAGTGTGCGCCTATCTAAAACCGTCAAAATCAAGGTTCTACCCTATCAAGTTCCAGAGCAATGAGTCGTCAAAGTTGAAATTTTGGTTTTTTTAACTAACATTTCAACTAAAACCACCTTTTTCCCAAAAAAATGCCTAGTTAACTAATATTTTTTTTTATAAAATTGGAAAGCTTGGACAATTTCCTATTAATAACGTCTGGACAATTTTTACGCTAGGGCCTTTAGTTTTGAAGTTATTAGCAATTTTAATGCTGAAATTGGCACTTTTTTAGTACTTTTTCACTTAAGGTACTAGTACACAAATAAAAGCATAAAAAAGGGCAAATTTTCAAAAATTGATTTCTCAGAACCCTTAATACATATTAATGTAAACTTTTTTTAAAAAAATTATTGTATTCTTAAATAAAACAAAACAAATTTTTTTTTAGTTTCGACTATTTGTACCATTTCTAGATGGCGCCGAAGTCAAGGTCAAGGAAAAATTTATGTCTCCATGGCAGAGAGTAACCCTACGGATTGGCTCGGCCGATTTTGAAAAAACTTGTTTTATTTTGTTTATTAACATATTCCTTACATCTATTTACCAAAATATTTAAAAAAAAGGTCGGCAATTTTATTTTTGACGGTTTTAGGGATAAGGATAGGGATTTTAAAATGGGGCCTTGTTTTTTAAAAGGGTTGTAATTTTTTTGTGATTTGGCACACATTTGCACATAGCTGCGTTGATTTTGGTCATGTTTTTATTTGAAAAAGTGCTGCCAAATCGCCAAAAATTTATTTTTTGCTCTAAATTGAGGTCAGGGGCGTTGATTGTACTCAAACCTAATAGAATAGTTTTTTTGTTGTGATTACAGATTTATATTTTTGTCAGGATCTTACCCCGCGATATTTTTATTTTCATCAGGCAGTGTTACAGTGAATGCCTGGGATGGTCGCCATTTTGTTTTTTTTAATTTTTTTTAACAATAAAAATTTAAACTTTTAAGTTTAATAAACGAGCATATAAAATTTCAAGTCGCTATCTTTTGCCGTTTTTTTTATACAGCAGTTTAAAAAAAAGCTCATTTTTCGCATTTTAACAGTAGACTAACCCCTTAAGATTTGCCAAAAAGTACTAAATAACCACCAAATAAGGTGTAAAAATCGCGTAAAAACAGGTTCCATATGTCTGGGGACTTTTGTCAATATTAGGTGTATTTAGACGTTTCTTACGAACTTTGTGGATGAAGACAGAAGTGGGGTGGTACCTCTCGGACGCGCCGTTTCTGATGAAAAATTTATATTGAAATCGCCACTCAAAATCATGGGGATTTCGTTGAAGTTTCGACCTAGTAAAATTGAACCTTCAGAAGTGGAGATTGTCATGTATGAATTCCATTATTTCGCGTAAAGTTTTATGCGGCGATACATAAATAAATATCTTCAAATTCATTTGTCCCTTTTCTGTCATAGATTTGCCTACACAAATTTATCGTGACTAAGCGATAGCGTTTTTGGTATGTCCGTATGAGATGTTAAAAAATTGGCGTGGTTCTCATCATATTCTTCATTTTGCTCGCGCTACAGGCATGCACGCTCCCGCTACATGCCAGAACATTTATTAATGCATCCGCATCGGCATAGACCATTCCAAACGCGGGTGTTGTTTTACCAAGCAGTCCCCAACTAAGCACTAATGACGTCCAATGCTGCTTGATCTACGAAATCGAACGAGAGGTCTACTGAGTATGCTATTGGTACCCTTTATGCTTGCCAAGATAATTGCCCGTTTTCTTCGTCCTATACAATTTTTTAAAGCCCCAATTTTAAAGGGAACAAAAAGAAATGCAAAAAAGTTTCCACCTTTTTTCAAATTCAATTTTAATCTATGGGTAGTTTTACTCACTTAAGAGTTGAAGATAATTTATTTTTGGCTGATAATACCTATGTCAATCAAATTTCAAGCAAAAAGCAGGAAAAAACTTGTAAAAATTTTTTGCAATTTGTTTTATTATTTAAAGTTGATTTTTTAAATTGTAGGGGTAATTTCAACAACTTAAGGGTTGAAAATAAATTATTTTTGCCTAACAATACACATTCAATCGAATTTGAATCATAAAGTTGCAAAAGCAATTTTTTCGAAATTTTTATATTTTCAGTCGATGTGGGGGTGGGGTTAACCCTTTAGTATTATCCTTTATCATAAATAAAATTTGGCTTGATTTAATAAATAAATATTGAAAAAGTGTATTTCATTGGATTGTTTTTGATTATTATTGAAATTATCGCGAAAAACCCTTAGAAATGGGTGTTTTTTTCCATGTTTAAGGGTGGCACCCATAGTTTAGGACTACGGGACCTCGATTTTCGTAATCAGCGACCCAAAAAACCATATAGGGAACGATTTTCATAACGGTGTTATCTTTTGACTACCAGCTCACTGTGGTGGTGTAGCAACAACTTCGCCGATGTGCGCCCAACTACACCGGCATACTTACTCCAATGAAAATGAAGCGCACCTATAGAAAGAGTATAGATCAATCGGTTGTTGACCTTGAATGTAATTTTTTTAAGGTGGTTTTTTTAATTTGCAAAAGTTTGGTCGGTTTTGGTGTTTTGGATATTTTTTGTTTTTTTAGTTGGATCAATTTTGTTTTTTATACAGAGAGTCCTTTTGGGAGGGGGTCATGACCCCCGTGACCCCCCCCCCCCGGTGAATCCGCGCCTGACCTGGACAAGCTCAAAGTGCTTGATCTCATGCCGTTATCAAGCAGGAAAAAATTTCCAATATCTTGAGTTTGACGTCGTAAGCGGAAAACTTAAAGTGCAGTTTCTGTCGGACAAGATCAAATTCAATGATGAAGTCCGACAGACACACCTAATTACTTAGGGACTACCCACATCGTATCGTATCACCACAAAACGAGCCCGTCAACAGAAGCTGCATGGTATTTAATAGTCGTAGCTCCTATTTCTCTCCTTCACTCAACAAGGCATCCTATAAAAAACTCAGATCCTTACTAACTTAACTCACATCTTTCTTGACAATAGTAGCCTAAGTTCTCAGTAGTTTTTAAAAACTATTAAATTACACCAAACCTGGTTTTTGTTAATTTCAATTATTTTTTATAATAAGGACTGTTGTACTAATATGTATTTTAATTTAAGTGTGTTTTGTTTCGCTAAATAAATAAATAAACAAATTCCATGTCCAGGATCTTCCTTCAAGGGATAGATCATATAGGCGTTTTCTCCATGACAGCTTGTACTCGGTTGGCAGGTTCTCTTTAGTTATAAAAAACCCCACAGGAAAGCGAGGTTGCCAGTTTCCCAAAGAGGTTCTATATGACTTTGAATTTAGCTCCCGCGGTAACCCATTTTTCAGCAGAAACTATTTGTCTGCGATGTGTAAAAGTTCTATGAATGTTTAATCTGAATTGACGGTGTACTTATTCTTCGATCTTACATCGATCGCGCCTAGACATGCTCATGACATTCAATATGTAACCTAATTTAAAATTCAATTCTAGCGTAAAAATTGCCATTTTTATTTTATTTTTGTTGTGGTAAAGATCGAAAACATGTCATAAATCTTTGCACTCAATCCATCCTCATCCTTCGGCAGTTCATCATTCCTCCCATTCGGGGCCAACTATTTGGTTTTTATCTTCATATCTTCACATTAAAGATGTGAATCAAATTCTGTGCTTCACTAGCGAATAACTTAAAAATTTAGTGTGCACAGCTGTTTGATGATTTTTCAGTCATGAACTATTTCGCGTGTTTGGCACAAATACGGAACCACCACCACCGACAGACAGTCTCTAGGTGCCATAATGCAAATTTGTAAAAGTTTTGCGCAACGATCTCGGCATAGTCCTGAATCCGTAGAGAGCTACCAGCGATTTGTCATTTTGTATTACATGACGCGATGTCATCTCTCATTACTTTGACTGACTCTGAGCCGTTTTTTCCCTTATTTTTTGGCTCAACGTACAGAAATAGTTCGCAGCTGAATGAAAATTTCTTTCTGAGTCACACACAGATTACGAAAATTAGTATTTATGGGCTTCGCTATATAATCCAAAGGCACATATGTGTAAACCACTACACGAGCTCGCGTTACTAAAATGCCTTCATACTTTACGTGATGATAAGCCTTGCATTGTTCAAATGGAGTTCGTGCTCAAAGAAATGTGAAATACTTTTCTTCTTTCGTTATCTTATCTCCGAGTTGGAGAGGAATGCTATTTTAATTATGGACTTTTTTCGGATCTTGGTTATTCGGTATTTTTTTAATTTCTTCGCGTGCTTCAGATAAATTATCGCACATATTTAACACGATGTTTTTATCTTTACTCTCCAAAAGTGGACAATCAACCACTTGTAGGCCGAACGTTATCATTATTTATTTAAAGTCTATAAGGTTATCTTAGTTGACGTAATTGTTTTCATGTTGAGAAATAAAGGATTTTTTCTAATTAATGTTAGGTGTATTTTGTGCTACATTACAATGTATACCATGGCAAGTATTTTTAATATAAAGCGTCCATTCATTCCTGTTACGAGAATGTTAGTTACATAATACGATTTATTTTAAGATTAAGTGAATTTTATAAAGGGAAAAAATTCTCTTGTTATACGATGAACATACCTACAAAAACAAATTCTCGTATTATAATAGTCATAAATTCCCTTGTGCTACATTCCACAGGGAACGGTACTATCACCCCTTTTCTGGTATGGTCACTAATTATTGGCAAGCTCCTCACGAGGCTGTTATCCGCTGATTTTGATGTACAAGGATACGTCGTTGATCTTGTCACTATAATCCTTACTATTATTATAAATGCGAAAGTAACTCTGTCTGTCTGTCTGTTACGCTTTCACGCCTAAATCTCTGAACCGATTTTGATGAAATTTGGTATAGAGATAGATTAGGCCTTGGTCGCGAAAAAAGGCTTGAATGGGTTGAAACAGGGGATGAAAGTTTGTATGGGAGTCCGTTATCCTTACTAATATTATAAATGCGAAAGTATATGTATGTATCTGTGTATGTATGTAGACAAATCTTGCAACTCGATTTTGACCCATTTCCATATAAGCGATCAACTTCAATCGTGCACATATGTATAGTTCGCGTAACAATATAATCTGACCATTTTGTAAAGAAATTAAGATGGCGGTTCCAAGATGGCGGCCGAATGTTGCAATTGTGTTCCCCGACGCCCGACATGGATATCAAATGAAAGGGTACGACAAGTAGAATGCAATTACCTACGTGGCGTCATTCAAAATTCAAAATGGCGGCCAACACAAAATGGCGGATTACCTTTTTCTTTACAACGCCTTCGGTATGTATATCAAATGAAAGCGTGTAACGAGTATAGTACAGTAAGCGGTGTGCCGTCATTTAAAATCTAATATGGTGGTCACTACAAAATGGTAGAAGACTAAAAAGTAAAAAATAATTTTGAATGTAAAGTTTTTATTGCTCCAGCCAGGATATAGCAATAACCTACCTTTCGAAATGTAAAAAGCGTGTTTGTCCGGGCTAATCATGGAAACGGCTAATCCGATTGCGATGGGACTTTCACGGGAAGATTCAGTATTTTCTTGGGCATGTTTTAGGCTTCAGTCGGTTCCGACTATTGGTTCAGATGGAAAAACGTAATTCGATAGTCGGCGAAAAGCGAGTGAAAACTTTTTTTATCATTGTAAACCTCAAAGCTCGGAACGGTTAATCCGATTTGAGAACTTATACGGGATGATTCAGTATCTTCTTATAGTCTTAGATACGTAGAAGAGCGACCTTCACCGATCGAGTAACCGAATGAAATTTTTTTTCATGATAAATGATATGCTCACAAAAGTAACGGTGATGGGTTGCCTAACGAAATATGTTCAAGGCTATATTAAATAGGCGTTTTTTCGCCATTTTAAGTCTTTTTCTCTATTTCGAGGAGAAACTATGCATTTTGGTGAAAATATCAAAAGAGCAAAGTTGTAGAGCATAAAATTTACTACAAATTCACTGTTTTCACTGTTTTTTCGAATTCCGCATAGTTTCAGCGTCAGCGGCCATTTTGCGCCTTTTTTTAGATTTTGAGCTAAAATTATGATTTGTATGAAAAATTAAATGAGATCAAAGTAGTAGTTGCAGTTTTTCAACGGCTTTTCTTTGGACGCTTTGATTTATCAACAGAATCTGAAAAAACCCGCAAAACGACCGCTAGCGGAGAAACTATGCGGAATTCGAAAAAACAGTGAAAACAAAATTTGTAGGAAATTTTATGCTCTACAACTTTGCTCTTTTGATATTTTCACCAAAATGCAGAGTTTCTCCTCAAAATAGAGAAAAGTGCAGAAAATGGCGAAAAAAACGCCTATTTAATATAGCCTTGAACGTATTTCGTTAGGCAACCCATCACCGTTACTTTTGTTAGCATATTATTAATCAGCATATTATTAATTTCAATCGGTTACTCGATCGGTGAAGGTCGTTGTTCTACGGATCCTGTACTATTAGCCTACTTTTCACTCTGATCCGACTATCGGGTCAGACCAAAAACATGACTCGATAATCGAAGGAACGCAAATGAAATGCTGTCACGGTGAGATATTGTTCTTTCAATTTGCGGAAATACTATGAAGATTATGGCTTAAGGCCACCTCCACCAATGATCGATGGGTCTGACGATAACTAAAACAGAGAATACATCGAACACTATGAGCAAGGGGGAACAAAATGTTGAGAACGACATGGGGCAAGTTCTGCACAGGGCGAGAGACGTATTCTGAATATGATTGTATTGTATTGCATGTAGCACAAAATTTTTCCGATAGGTGGCGCTAAACATGGAATTTTAAAAAAGTTGTAACTCTTTTTTTTATAAGTAACTCTTAATTTTTTTATGTGGCAGTGCTAAGCTCAGGAATTACCCTTTGTACTACCACTCCGTTATGTCGTTTGTCACGCCATGGTGCAATGTCTAGCAGCAGTGAGCTTTGTAAGGAGAGAATAGGTTTAGGGTTATGGGGTGTTGAAGAAGGTGGCGATGAACCCTGCGTTTGATCTCTTGGATGTTGTAGGGGTTCGGAAATACTGACTGCGAGAGATCATTCTACAGTCGAGTTATGTGCCCAAAATTATGTTTTACAGATTTGTTATTTTTTTCATCAATCGTTTTTCCTATCACGGACTGTGCACACATAAGTTTTTTTATTAAAAGGCGTTGCAACGCACGCGGGTTTTTGCTAGTCAGAGGTAAAAACGACTTGCTATGCCTAGTGTCATACAAGGAGTAGCTTAGGTTTGATGCCAAGATGAGGAGCTAAGCGTACACCCAAGGAAAACGGTAATCGTTCCCTTCAATAGAAGAAGGAAGGTAAATCTTGAAGCTCCCATACTGAGTCAGCAAACGATTGACTTTTCAGAAGTGGTCAAATACCCGAAATGACCTATTATTGTCATCATCTACGCAACCTAAGCTTAGTGGCCAAACATCCAAGAGAACAAGACCCAGACGATAGCCGAAAAAGTAATTCGAATGGTTTTCCTAAGGATCACAGCAACGATGAATACATTCTTAACTGTAGCGTTAGGGCCAATGTTAAAAATGCATTCACTCCACGTTGGCGAAAGGTTTCGATTTAGATCCGTCAAAAAGGCCCTCGGAAAAATTTAATCCACAAACAAGATTGCAACGGTGGCACACCGATGAATATAAAATTGAAGGAAGACCAACTGGAGCTGGTGTTTACGGATCCAGATGCAGGTTAAGATTAGTTCTAAGCAAATCCCTTTCCGTTTTTCATGTGGAGGTATATGCCATATCTGTTCCCGTGAATGACTAATGCTGTAAACATGCTAAGGGCGACGGCGAAAATATTTTCCTCGGCCACGACAAATGCCCCGACGTAATTTGTTGTGTGCACACACTAAGAGCGACGGCGACATAAATTAAAAAACACACCAGAATAATCATCCTGGCCAGGCGCGTATGCTACACACGCACACAGGAACACACGGGAATAGTAACACAACCCCTTGCCACAGCGCCCATGCAACTTTGACAGGCGACGGCTACGAAATAGAAATTAGATTGATTCGGTAGCCACGCTCGGCGACGTCGCCGTCGCAGTCGTCTGCAGAATGTCCGCCTTCATATATAAGCCGTGTGTTCTATTCGTTTTTGACAGTCGCCGAGGAAAATAGTTTCGCCGTCGCCTTTAGCATGTTTACAGCATTAAGCGAAAGTCGAGAGACACAGCTATTTATATAGTGTCGCACAACTAAAGAGCTCTAAAAGTCATTAGTTCATGTATAGTGAAATCAAAGCACATAAATGAATGCATCCATTCCCTAAACCCTCTTGCATTCACTAACAGAGTTGTGAAGTGGATACGAGGGCGTTTATTGGGTCCGAGTGTTTCTGTGTGGATGGTCAAAGCCGACTAGCATTTAAAGGGGCCATGCCTCATGTAGCGAGGCAAGGCAGAGGCGGGCTTTCCTCTTAGATTTTTCATGAACACCATACAAAAACAATCAGTGATACTGAAGTGAGGTCCAGTTTCTCATAAGGGCCCTATGAGGCAAATCTCATTACAAATGGAATAGACCAATCCCAACATTTGCCTTACGTATTCGGAAACCTTGAAGTAATATCCTCAAGCTTTAGTTTGACTCATACGAATCTTCAGTTTTGCTTCATATTATGTTGGTGACCGTGAAGGGTGTCATTTAGCATGCTCAATAGACCGATTCTCGTTCGATTGCGAAGGTCAAGCCTCATTGGACCTGATTAGTACTTAGTGGAGGACCGATTTGTAAAACAACACTAGCGTCTAAAAATATAAACCTTTCGACACCGCCGCAGTTATTACTCACATATCCAAGCCGAAATTTTTAAATTTTTCAGCCTCTTTATTCGATTTTTAAATCGGGCACCAATCATTTATCCTCACGGAGGCCACAGGAGTATTCGTTATGGGACAAGGCGTTAAATACCCCTTGTGGGCCCTATAGGGCAATAACTACATTGGGTCCACATGAGACAGTGGGGCTAGCCTCATAGAGCCCCATCTGCTCCCCCTCAAAATGCTAGTCGGGTCTTTGCTACATATTCTAAATTCACCGATTAAACACCTGCTGCACGGTATCAAAGTTTCCCAAGTCTTGAAAGTATGAACAGTATTCTTTCATTTGTAGAAAAGCTTTTGGAAACCCAATTCAAATCCTTGAGTATAGTGAATCAATTCAATTTATAAATGTTTTTTTTATGTGGAAAATCGAAGATTAGGATCACACTTTGTAATAATAGTCCATGGTGTCGTTCAGGTCATGGTGCAATGTCTTAGTAAACTAGTGTAGTGATCGTCAGATCTCCACTTCTAATTTAAGTATTTAGGGGGTGTGATACACAATGAAACACTCGATTCCTAAGACACGTTATAATTTATCTATTAAAATATTGCTCGCCGTGCTCCGGTGACTGACTACCAGGGGCGGCGCTTTCATAGGTGCAAATGGTGCACTTGCACCGGGCGCAATTGGACAGGGTGCAATTTCAGAAATTAAGATTTCAAAAATAAAACTTCGAAAAAAATTTAGAAAGTGTTCCCGCGCCTTCATTTTCATATATTAAAGGAACTGCACAGAGTGTTTGTGTCTTTTTCCAATGCCCTTCGCAAAGTGTGGCCAATCTAATTCCATTTCATTCGCATGATTTCGTCGTCTATCCTTTCTTGGCCGGCACGGTGCCATAGTTCTGGATTTCTAGTTCATACTAGTCGTACTATTATAGATCAATAATTCGGCGAGAAACACTTGAAATATGAAGGTTTGGAGAACCACTATTATGGAGATTCGAGTGTATAGGTCTATAGATTTTCGGAGCCCAGCTGGAAACGGCTAGAGAAATTCACCGAAAAACATCCTGGAGCAGATGATGAGGTTGGGGGATGTGTAGAGAATGGTGGCAGTGGCACTGAAGGCCATCTACCAGAAGCTTATAAGCAGTACGAAGCTTAAAGAAACAGCATTAGCGAGAGAGTTTTGTGAAGTTAAAGCGCAAGCAAACCCAGCACCAAGATTACGAAACAAATCCTGATTGGACATAGGCAGGGGTGGCGCTTTCATAGGTGCAAATGGTGCACTTGCACCGGGCGCAATTGGACGGGGCGCAATTTCAGAAATTAAGATTTAAAAAAAATTTAAACTTTGAACAAAAAAAAACTGATGGAGGCGCAATATGGCATACTGCACCGGGCGCAAAAAAACCAATCGCCGGCCCTGCTGACTACTATGGAGTGATAAAAAGAACCCCGTTCTAACTTCTTGCTGTTGTCTCTGGTCGATCTCCTGGTTTCCGAGATTAGGTCAACGGAACGGATGTTGACAAGAGCGTCACCGATTTTAATGTGGATGGTAGCCACACTTAGTTTAAAGGTTAGAAAGTAATAAGGTAATTTAGGGGTCTTGATGCTATTCGCGCTGACTACGATGAACCTAAAGTTTGAACTCTGCAATGTTCTTTGAGCTCTGGAATACTGACTACGAAAGATTGTTCCATAGTTGAGTTGTGTTTATAACCATATTCTATCGCTCTATGCCTCGAACTAAGTTTACTACTAGACATTGCCCCATAACGTGACCAACGACATGACGAACTTAGAAAACAAATGGTGATTCCTGAGCTTAGGACTGCCACATACAAAATTCCATCTAAATATTGGCTTAAGCAGACCATATTACGAACATCAAGGCCTGTGGTAGGGGTGCCCACTTAGAAAATACATCGATGTTTTATTTCGATGCAATATATTGAGATTGTGCATCGATTTTTTCCGATACATCGGTTAGAAACATCAATGTTTTCTAAAAATCAAGTACTTTTCCTAACATATCATCATTAAAGCTGTAGCCAGGTCAATGACGGTTTGAGCTGCTTTAGAAAATAAACGTTGATAGAACTGAAGTTCCCACCATGGTCAAGTATTTGTAAGCAATTGTATGAAGTTTAGATAGCTCAATGTTAAGATCATTCTAAATTTCCAACGGGTTCTCATTGAGTCTTCCTACTGGATTACGCAAGTAAAGAGACAGTTCGTTAGAAATAGCATCGTCAGACTTCGCCAGCTTTTGTGGACTAAATTGGGATGATTTTCCCACTAAGAAAATGTCTCTTCTGGTTTGTCAGAATAATCTGAAGAATCAGATTCCGCGGTCTTATTTTGTGCTATAGTTTTCTTCAATTCTTTAACTTTTGTGACAGCCGAAATGCAAGCGATTGGGTCTCTGTAAAATACATTTTTTATCCAATATCTTGGCTATATTACAGTATTTTCATGGAATGAAAATGAGGGAGCCCCCCTCGTTGCGCGTGATATTCGTTTTCGCAAAAAAAAAAAAGTCTGGCCCATTAGCCACCCACCCCCATATTTCAGTTTCTAGATCCGCCGCTGGTTAGGGGTGCCACGATTTTTTATTTTTCAGTCAGAGACTCAATGAAAAAGGTTGAAAAACACTGATGTAAGGTGTACCGACTCAATCAAAATCAGTATCGGTGACTTGAGTTTCGCTAATTGCGAGAATGGCTGGGCTATGGTGAAATAAATGGCACATAACGGCGAAGAAATTCGCAAGAAGACCAATAACATAGACACGAATGGCTCTTGTACCTGAGAAAATAACTAGTGCCATCTATACAAAAATTGATCATAACTTTTCTGGCAATCCAATATTTTGAAGGCGACTAAATAAATTTAAAATAATAAACCAATATTTAATGTTTTATTGAGTAATTTCCGATTCTTATTGGACAGAACGTATTTGGAGAAGAAGTAAAATTCAAGAAGTACAGGTATAAAATTAATTGTGATAAGACCCTTAATATCCTAGGCACAAAAGAAACAATGAGTTTAACTTACATGTACAGCAAAATAATGAAAGAAAATCCTGTTTTACAAACCTGAAATAAAATGGAAAAGAATAATTAATTTTTAAGTTGTTGACATGTTTGTGTTTTAATGTTTTCTTCATGTTATATAATGAAATTTCTGAAGTAAGAAAAAACACGTTTTTCCACACAAAAAATAAATTGAGACACTCATCCTTTAGTTTCCCTCGTCACCTTCACATTAGAAAAAAAGGAAACAACAAAACAACCCACAAAATCCGATCCTCTTTTACGTCACATGTCAGTTACTGGCATCAGTATAGATGGTATCCCCACATGAGTGGCAGCCCAACACTGCTGCAGACAATTCGTGCTAAAAAAGGGAAAATTCTTGAAAGAAGACAAACAGGAAGTCTGGCGGAACATTCTTAGGTGCTGCTTACCGTTTTATGATCCACCTACTTCTCAAGATTGTGCTCTTGTCAGGGTGCCACCTTTTCACTTCCCCAATTGTCTCCTCTTCAAGGCATATTTTAACAAAGTCATCAATTTTCATTTAAAATCAGATAAAACTTTGTAAATTTCTAGACTTCGTCCCTTTTTGCAGAAAAGGTGATGATAACGTCCTTGAAGGAGTAATTTTCTAGTGCAGGCGGTGCTGGAAATTATTTTGAATTGCAGTTTTTTATTTTATTGTAAACTATAGGTGATACCCGTGAGCGTAGAAACATGTTATTGGTTATCTTGGGTAGAGCCCGGGTGTTCAAGATATTAATATTTCAGGACCTCCTTGTATACAGCATTCCTGGTTTTTATCTTTGGATGGGTGAATTGACTCTGAAGCACGCCGATTATAAGTCGCCATGGGAGAAATAGAGGCTCCTCAGCCTGAGCCGCCGTTTTCACGCTGCTACTCCTTATGCCTTATTTACGGACATATCGATCGTTGGCAGCACATTTTAAAAAACTTGAACCTAAAGTGATTGTGTAAGAACGGTTTATCCTTGACTGACGCTTGTTGCGTCTTGGTACAGAAATTTCACATGACGCCTGATGCCGCTGCATCGTTTCGAAGGGTTTAGAGGATTAGTAACAGCATCTTGAGGAGCGCCAAAAGTTCCCCCTTCTCGCTATCGCCATTCAGCGACAGAAAACGTATAAAGCATGGTACAATAATTACAAGGTAAGCTCGTAAGGGTCCCGTGACGTCACTCAGATCTTTTCTCACCTCACAAAGGAAACAGCTGTCCCGTGACGTCACTCAGATCTTTTCTAATGTGAAGCGGCCCATACACTTTCCGTTTAACCGCGCAGTTTATCACGTGTGACGTCATGTCTGAGCGATAAATTGTGTGAACTGTGCGTTTTGAACTTTTTTCATTCAGTTTTCAGACCTGAGCTTCTGGACCCTCTTTTGCTGCGATAACTGCTCATACAACGAACTGACGAACCCACAAACTTTCAGTTCAGTTTATTGTACATGTTTTTACACAGCTCAACTGCCCAGTTAAAACTTACCCCGTTTATGACTGGGTTCAACCTAGGTTCAACCCAGGTTGAACCCAGTCATAAACGGGGATCGAGTTGAAACTGGGTCCACTCAACCCAACTCAGCTCTCCTACCTGGGTCGAGTTGATATTTCGCCTCATAAACATAAAGTTCTGCTCATCAGATTGTCCGTGTGCTGGTTCCAGTGGATTTTGTCATCTAATATTACTCGTGAATATTTGGCTTGTTGTCCTAAAAAACGCATCAGCTGGAGACCTAAGTAGGGATACCGGTGGTAAAAGTAAGGGTACAATATCGGTCGGTCTAGCAGCAGGGAATGTGTCTAAGGCCCATGACTTTCCCCGGTACCTGACGCTTTCGCGTGCCGTTTTGTTGCCACAACTCATGTACCTAAGGTTTAGTGTTTGTTTGGTCGGCTATGAAGCCATCCTGTGTAATTTAGGAAGCTCATCAGTGATATAATCTCCAACCGGGAGATCTCTTTTAAGTGTTCCAGAACTGCGTAGTGTGCGCTGCCTGGCTTTACCTAAAGTCTGGCATCTCCCTGGGGGTTTTCCTCTCGTTCGTCTCCTCGCAGCTACGGCAACAGAAGTTGTACGAGATGCTCAGCTTGGAAGCGTGGTCTCCTATGCGCCAATGCTCCGTGATGATTACCGTGATTCTGGCAATTTATCTTCGGGGTCTGTTGAGGAAGTCAATTGTTTTTTTCTCTCATCATCTCATCTCTTACCGACGGTCTTTTTGCATGCGTAGAAGGCTATGCAGGCTTTCTTTACTTTACCCTTTCGTCGATATTTAACTTCCAGTTGACCCAAAAAAAGTCGTTCAATCCATTGTGCAATGTCTTAGCTTAGCTCGAAGGATAGAAACTGGATAGGATAGGTTAAGGGGAGTCTGAGAAATGTATGAGTAGGAGACAGTGAACTAGCGATGGACGCCTTGCATGTTGTATGAGTTCAGCCGGCCAGAGATTCAACCATCAGGGTTAACAGGAGACAGCCTCTTCGAAGTGTTATGAATCCTGAAACAAGTGAATCCCGCTGACCATCGGACTAAGGCTGTGACGCCGCGCCGGCAGTAATAGACTAGGATAGGATGTATTAACGAAAACTCTCTCAATATCAACGTTATACACATAAAAATAGATTTTACAAAAGAAGCGAATTTTATTACCGAAACTCCTCCACGAAATTGTCAAGAAGATTTGTTCCTGCCGTAAAAATTCAAAGTAAAAGTTTCCTTTGGCGAAAACTCAATTTATTCTAATGACTTATTTCTTGTATGGAACAAGAAGTTTAAAATTAGATGCTTCTGCAAAACTCATTAAATACATCATTATCTGAGAGAATTAAATAAAATGTTCCAAACACAATTTCCTATTTGAAGACAACATTTAAAACATAGAAAAATGTCAAGGTTGAGGTTGTCCCATAGGAATGGAAACTGTAGCCAGCCGCCGCCAACTCTAGCCGCAAGGCGATAATTGTATAGCAAATTGCCGCTGCATGGATTTCACATGCAAGAAACCGAATTGCAATTGTGGGAAAATGCGGCTGAGCAACGTTAACCTGCGGTTTGTAGATGCCACTTACTACCAATGTCGAGGACTTTCCTTTTCTCACTCGAATATCAAATGGATATATGATTTCCCCCGACGACGACGCCTTTTGGCGGTGGTGTTGTCAAGAAATTTGATTTAATATCGCAACAATTCTCAGTGATTTCTCTTGTTCGTCCTTGCCCCATCCGCTGGCATATGGCACAAAAATTTACAAAACTATAGGATTCAGCTATGCGAAAAGAGAGGAGCAGCAACCCCCCCCGTGACACTGTATTAAAACTGTCCGTCCAGGATGACGCTATGACATGGAATATGCTTTGCGTGCTTCTTGCCCCAAGGGCTCCTGTCTGGCAGATTTGCTTCCAAAGTGGAGCACACATTATTATATCCATACCATATGAAAAGTGAGCTGCAAAGTCACGTTGTGAATCGGGGGATGGAACACCACCAGCTTTTTGGTGAATTCAATTAGGCGAATGATGACGACGACAACTGGGAATCGCAGTGACACAGCACAACAAGACCGCAAAAAATATTATTTTCGTGATTTCTTCGCAATTTATACAAAGTCTGGTCTGATTTATTTCTCTTAAAAGAAGCTCAATTCTGGCCCCAAGGTTGCCGGTTAAATTATGGCAGAAGATCAGCCTTCATTTGTCACAAAGGAATTCGGGACGAGAATCGAGAAATTTTTTTTTTTGGTAATTTCTTCTCTTAATGATTCAATTTTATTTATTTCAAGAAACGGAAACTCATTTTATTTATATCGGATTTTTGTTGAAATATATTGCAACAGTTTTGAGATTTAGCGATGATCTCCGCGGCAAGTAGTTTCCGGTAAACGGATGTGCTATTTTAAATTATTTCTACTTTTCGACTTTTTTATGTTAATTGAATTCCTATAAATAACGTGACGTTTCTTTTTAAATATCTTATGAGCAATTAAGTCTAGTACAAATCTTAAGCCGTAAACGCTTCATAGCAAACGGATTTTATTACCTCACAGTTGTCCAAAAAGTGTAACTTCTTATTTCGCCGATAGATGACTTCAAGCTAGGGAAAGGGAAATTCCTTAACTGCCACAGATGAACAGGAACAGCATCTAATTTGAATCCAAAAATTTCTAGCCAGACGAGCAAAGCTCATTGACACCTGGTAACGCAATCAGGCAGGCAACCCAGCTGATTCGGACCTTACCGGCTCTGCAAAAGCCCTTCTCGCTAGTTCAACTGGAAGGCTTATGAATACTCCAGTGGAAGTGTTTTTTTTAAACAGAAGAAGTGATTACTGCACAAAATCTAATCACTAAAGTGTTTCATTCTTCAACATTAAAAGTGTTGAATAGAAATTGCCTAAATAATTTTAACCTAAGTAAAAAACGGTAGTAGTGTTTGAAAGTAAAACACTTATTCATCCTTTAAACATTTAGAAATAAGCATTTTTAACGTTTTAAGATATTAGTTCATCCCTTTTTAAAATTATGGCAGAATTCATATTTCAGGCAATTATGTTGTGGCCACAAAATGTGCCATTTACCATACTCAACACTGTAAACTCAAGTGTTTAGTTGCTAAACACTTAAAGCGTTTAAATCGTTCTATACGACATTTAAACACTTAGCGGCGTTTAATGAGTAAACATTTAAGTGTTTAATTAGTAAACGTTTGTAGCGTGTTTTTGGTTATGAAAAATACAAATTATGTTGATGGAACTATTAATCAATATTATATTAAAACATAATACTATCATTGCAAAAAGTGAAAAAAAACCAAAAAAACAAAAAAAAATCCAACCCAAGTGTCGTTTTTCCAAGCGGTCCCCCGACTAAGTACAAACCACTTCCAATATTGCTTGACTTCCGTGATAGAACGAGGTGCGCTTTACTGAATATAGCTAAATGGTACCCTTGGCTGCAATTGGCATAATTGCGTGAAGTATGGGTCGCTCATATTTTTTCTCGTCTTATCACTGCAAATCTCAGCTTTTGAAAGTGTTTTATTTCAAAACGCTTAAAACGTTTTATTTTGACATTATGGACACGCTTAAGTGTTTTAAAAGTGTCGACAATGTTAATCAAATGGGTGACGTCAAAATAAAACGTTTCAATCGTTTTGAAATAAAACACTTCTAAAACCTCAGATTTGCAGTGATACTGATAATTTTAAATTCGTAATATTTAAGCAGCTTTTCATATTAACAAAATACCTGTCAACAAAGACTTAAAAATTTCAGGATAAACTAAGTTAAATAAATGAAAACACCAAATGAAGTAAGAAAAGGCCAAAAATGAAGAATAGGTATATTCTAAAAAAATTTTGGATATAATTTTGGTTACTTTTTTTACTTCTGTTTATTACTCAAATAACAACAATTGCATTCTTTTGGCCATTTTGAAAAAAAAAACAATTTAAAATTTTTTATCAGATCTCGTAGAGAATTTTGGGACCTTTAATTTAAAAAAAATAAAGTTAATTTTTGTTAGCGTGAACTCGAGATATTTAACTATTGGTGTTTTAGCCAATTGTTAATTAACAAATACATATTTCGAGCTATAATTTGGACTGTATCACTTTGAAACCTCTACTATGTGATAAAATCAAAAAAAATTTAATTTTGGTATTTTGGACCGGTTCGGTCCCTGCACATAAACGCGGTCAATATTATTTACGATAAAGCATTTTGTTAATAAGATCAACAACTTCATAATCAAGTTGATTCGACGACATATTGCTAGAGCGATAATCCTTCGGGAGGCGTTCTACCCGAACGTTGAATACCACAGAGCTGCTTGTGACCGTGGCTTTATCCCTTCATAGGCATTTGTCTATCTGGATACAAAAAGATTGGTCCAAAATATATCACGGGTGCCCCTCTTTTACCGCCTGAACCGCAACTCGTGTAATAACCGCTATTCTGATTAATAACGAGAATGTGGAAGTTCAGGAGCTCCTAACGTTCAGTACTCAAATCTTGGGAACAGACATATGAGACGCATCCATTGCTAGTACTCTGCGGTGGTATTGCAGAAGTAGTTTCAAGTCATCTGTTTCGAGTTTTCCATTGAATTTTTCCATTTAAAACTCGTAACAAATGAGTTGAAACAAATTCTGTAATCCCACCCCTGTACTGGTGCCTGGAAGATACAGAGATTGTGTATTCGCCCCGAAATACACTAGTACTGTGTTTCCATTAAATAAATTTTTATTATTTACAATAGGATATGAAAAAATATTAGAACAATAGACCAGTACTATATACTATATATAATGGTATTCTTTCTTCTCGTATTTAATAGTCAAAGTTCAAGAGAGGAATATTATATTTCCCTGAGGCAATTTCTAAAGGCCCCCATTCCTATACAGGCCGCCGGCAGGCCATGGCCTGAAAGATTTTCGCCTTGAGGCCAAGTATAAACACACACAAACTCACCCATACTGTTAACTAAGTGGGGCCTGCTGGGCCTGCATTCCAAGAAAACTAACAAAAATCTTTATGTGTAAGGGTATTTATCGACAGACCGTGCCTGAAGATCTGAACTTCTATTCAGTCTGAAATTCTCGTTGAGCCCATGAATATTTTTGCCCTTGAATTAACAACCTTCTACGCTAAACTGTCGTCCTCACCTGTGTGTATGTAGGAATCATGAGGTTACCTGAAGTCTACGGCCTGTCAGACGTATGCCTTAAGTCTTCATCCCTCAGTCAGACTTAGTAATGTATGGCCTTCATCGGGCGGTACCTGCTGACCTGGCTGAAAAGGCTACGGCCTGCCGGCGGCCTGTTCTGAATGCGGTCCTTAAGGGGCCCATATAAAAGGCCGGCTGCACTGAACAATTGCTTATTCGGAACCCTGGCCGGTGGAGCGCTCAGATATTTGCGAGCCAGGTAAGTAAATTTGTCGTATTTTAATTTTGTTTTCCACGAGGCACGACACGAGCTACACACATTCGCATTACTTGATGCGAATGCGAATGTCGATGCGAATGTTTAAAATGATGCCAATCATTCGCATAAGCGAATGCGAATACGAACATTCGTAATATCCCTAGTTTCCATACAGAGTTTATCTTGGGTGTACTCAGAGTAAGCGCCCATGGAAATGGGGATCGAGTAAAGTTTCGTTAAATACAAGTAAACTCTCGACGAAACCAGTCCGATTAAGCCGTGTTTTGCATATGTGTGTGTTTGAGTATCCCTTACTGCACAACTACAAACGAAGACACAACGTAAAATTATTTATCTGTCACTTCAACCCAAAATTTCCCATGGAAACTGCATCGAGTTAACGTGAGTGAAAAAGCTTTCTGTGTACTCAACGAATACTCTTAGTTTTTATGATTGGCTTAGGGCTTAGATAGAGTTAAGTTCTAGTTTAGAAGTGCAACCTTCCACGACCTTTTGTTATTTTTACCAACTCGAGCCCGTGGAAGCCGAGACTATTTTACCTCCACTGCCCCCGCCCAGTGAGTAAGGATTACCCAGTGAGTAAGGATTACCTCATTAAGCAGATTTAGATAGTACTAAAAAATTTATATAAAATAAAATAGTAGCTAATTTTTTTTAGATTACCTTAGAAGTAAGATTACAAAGATTTTTCAGATAAAATAAAACTAGAAAATCCAGACCAGTAAGAAGAAGTTAGATAGATACCATTAGTTAAATTTATATGTATTAGGATAGGATAAATGGTAAGGTAGTAAATGCTTTAAAACTAAAAAAACCGGTTCTAGTTCGATGACAAAGGTCAACCAGCATTGGACATGATTAGTACTTAGTGGGGGGACTGCTTGGAATAACGACTCTCGCGCTTGGACGGACAAAAAGGTTATTGCAAAAGGTGAACAAAAATGATAAGATTTTCGACACTGCAGATTTTCACATATCACAGGCGCTATAAATGGAGGATTTAGAACGACTTTTTATACCTAAAAACGAGATACAAACGTTTGCTAGTGTCTACGCCGCTAACCGGTTAAAAGACGACTGCAACGGTTTAAGCACTTTAAGTGTTTAGAAACTAAACACTTGAGTTTGCAGTGTTTGCGTTTTCGTTAGTGGATTGGTTTGGATTGGGTCCACCAGCGAAATATCTGACTTTATCTTGCGAAGAATCTCGGCGTACGTCGACTCGGCTTTGCTGCTGAAACACTGGATCGAAGGTAGTTCTTGCTAATTCTTAACAATAACAACAAAGGCCTGGCAAACAGGATGTTCACTGTGTAAGATCGAATGGGGCATTAAGGGCTTCTGGGAATAACCAAATCTTCCCAAATCTACCATCTACCTGCTGGCACTATTCTGGGGTACCTTGGCGCTGGCCCATATTCCGAGGTACTATAGAGAGGCTAGGGTGGTATTTATAACTAAATCGGGGAGAAGATCGTATAAAAAATAAAACCTTATCGAAAAATAAAACCATCAGACTCTCATCCTTTCTCCTGAAAATAACTATCCTCCTTTCTCCTGAAAATGAGGGAGAAGTTTTTAAACAGGCATATTATGGAGGGTCTTACAGCGAACAAACTGCAATGGTTGCAATTTACCTATCGGTAGAACTACAGAGACTAATATTTAAGTGAGAGATATTGAAAGACCCCTCCGGGCCAAGGAAATATCTCTCTGCGCTTTTGGATATATCAAGGGTGCGTTTAGCAACGTTGTCTTTGACGCCAGCCGCAGCAGCCGATGACGTCGCTTCACAGCACTAGATTGATAACTGCTGGGACGAGTTTTGGTTACGATAATGGCTGCAAAAGGCTGTCCTCAAGGAGGCGTCCTATCTCCTCTCCTATAGTCAATCGTAATCGACGAACTTCTTGCGGACCTAAATAACTGTGGTTTCAAAGCACAGACCTATGCAGATGATATAGTCATAACGATCAGCGGTTGTCATGATGGCACCATCTCAGACCTCATGCAAGTCGCTTTATTATATGTGTATAGCTGGTGTCATATGTGTATGAATGGTGCTATGACTTAGATATTAACCGACAAAAAACTGCCATTGTATCATCTATATTAATAAAAGAAAGTTTCTGTATGTATGTATGTACGTGCGCGCTAAAGCGCGCGGACCAGTCATCGCAGAACTTCGAAATTTTGCACGAAGGTCTGTGGAGGTCTTCCATGAAACACCTCGAAGCGCGATTTTCGAAATTCAACGTGGCCGCCGAAAAATGACCGAAATTCAAAATGGCCACCCAAATATGAATTTGCAAATTGTGTTCCGATTTTAATGAAAGTTGGTATCTAAGGGTTTTTTAGGTCGCTAATAACGTGTTTATGGTCAAAACTTATAAATTCAAAATGGCCGCGCCAATATGGCCGTCGAATTTGCCAATTGTGTTCCGATTGCAATAAAAATCGGAATCTGGGGTTTTTTGAGGTAGCAAATATCGAATGTTTGATCATAACTTACAAATTCAAAATGGCCGCGCCAATATGGCTGACGAATTTGCCAATTGCATTCCGATTCCAATGAGAATCGGTATCTGGGACTTTTTTAAGGTAGCAAATAACGAATGTTTAAACAAAACTTATAAATTCAAAATGGCCGCGCCAATATGGCCGACGAATTTACCAATTATGTTCCGATTCCAATGAAAATGGGTATCTGGGGTTACCTGCAAGGATGAATTTCGGGAAACAGAGGAAGGAGGAACACATGTGTGCAAGAAGTTTTTTTGAAATTAAAGTTGTTAAAAAGAAACAAATTGTTCCAATTAATCCCTGACGAATCCGAGAACACTCGAGAGAAATATTACAATAGTTTTTATAGGTAACTCTAAATTTTTGTAAGGTATCCAAAATCATTTTTTCCAGATTTTTTGTTGTTTTCGTTATACTTTTTTCGTACTAAACTTTTTTTATTTAAAGGCGTTGCAACGCACGCGGGTTTTTTGCTAGTTTACTAATAGAAGGAAGTTAAATTTAACAGCTTCCTCTCTAGATGGTAAACAAAATGAGTTTCTTAAAGGTGGCAAAATATCTAGGTGGATCAAAAGTATCCTGGAAACCCCAGATGAGAGAGTAACTGACAAGGCAATTACATCTCTCCATATTTGTCGTCTACTTGTAGGCAAAACCTGCGGCCTCAAACCGAGGATAATGTTTCGGCTATATACCACGGTCATAAGCCTATGCTGCGATTTAGCTGATCAAGGTGTAAATTTTGGCCTGTCTGGGTATCACGGGAGCTAAGAGCACCTCTCCAACTGCGGCTGTGGAAGCCCTACTAAATCTTCCTCCGCTCTACCTACTAGTGAGGAAAGAGGCTCTGATACTGCTGCTGGATCACCTATCGAATTTCAAGGAACTAAACCTGGAGCCAATGATGTCATTGTCCGATACCATTCCTGCCACTCTGGACTTCGACAAACCGTTTAAGACCATTATCGGAAGTCGGTCAGAATTAGTGATGAGCAAGACTCGTCTTGCAGTGGTCTTTCATTCTTCCCTGCTTTTGCACATTTAGCAAGACCAAAGCAAATCAAGAACAGACAGGACAAAACAAGACTGCAAGATCAAGATAGCAAGACTTTTTGGTCATCACTAAGTGCCAAAAGTCTTGCAGTGGTGAGCATTAAATCTGCAAGAAGTCTTGTTCTTGCAAAATTTCTTGCAGGCTTAGCACATTTAGCAACACCAAGACAAGACAAGACTTTTGCTCATCACTGTCAGACTTTTGGCACTTAGTGATGACCAAAAAGTCTTGCTATCTTGATCTTGCAGTCTTGTTTTGTCCTGTCTGTTCTTGATTTGCTTTGGTCTTGCTAAATGTGCAAGACCAGGCAAAACTGCAAGACTAGTTTTGTTCATCACTAATCAGAATAGCAGCACGTCAGGCCTTCTTTAAAGGATGCACGGCCTTCTGGTATACGGACGGTTCCAAAACCAATAATAGGCTAGGACTGAGCAAAATATCCTTGGCCCTTGTTATTACCCACATTGCTTTTCAAGCTGTGGTACTCGCCATCCAGTATTAATAGAGCTCTAAATGGCTCTAACATTGTTATTTTCTCGGACAGGCAAGCGCCCTGTTGGCCATTAAATCCCACAGGATGTCACCAAAGGCTGTCGTGGATTGTCACTCATTTCTGAAATCTCTCAGCAGGAACAACAATGTTACGCTGAAGTCGATTCCAAGCCATGAATATCACATTTTTAATTAATATACCGATGGTCTGGCTAGAGTAGGAGCAAACTCATCACTTGACCCGGAACTTCTCTGCAACTTAGCCAGCTGCCACGTAAGATTGGCCATCAGGAATTGGGTCGACTAGCTTTTTCGTTATAGCTGGACAAGGACCCAAAGCGCTCGTCAAGCTAAAAGATTCATTCTTATCCACAAAGATAAAACGGGCAAGCTTTTAAATTTCAAGAGGTGGCCTGACGAGCCACTGTTCGCTCAATCATCATGTAAGCAGAATAGGGCTGGTAGTTGATTATAGCTGTCGGCTCTGTTGGGCAGCTCCCGAAACTGCAGAGCACTTACTGTGGGACTATGAGGGTGCTGCGAGGAGGAGATGAGTCTCCTCGATCGCGACTTCCCAGCTACCAGGGAGATTTGGGATATCAGTCCCAGGGTATATTAAAAGCCTTAACTTGGAAGATTTGTAATGAAGGTTTGGCAAAATAGACCAAATAAAATAGGTCGCAGTGCCGCCTAAGATGTCCTTTAAAGAATTAATGGATAAATCCAGTCCAATTGTTCGCACATGTTACATTTAAGGAATACTTTCATAATTAAAAAACTCATCTGTGGAGCAACCCATCACCTACGAATTCTTACGACATCAGACAGTCCAAAAACAAGAAGGTTCATCGCTATTGCTTTCAATGTCCAGACTTTGAATATGACAAAATACTGGCTTCAATCCAGTTACGCCACACCAAAACTCCATCTTTACTGGCACTTTTCCTGAAAAACTGAGGAGACTAGCCACATCAGCATCCAATGTAATAACAACCAGCAAAAAACACAATTAATCCCTTGAAAATCTTGCTTAAGCAACCATTTTCAAGGGATTTATTGTGTAGACGTGCAGCAGCAATTCAAGGCTAAACTCGGATTTATTTGAAGACCTGCCAATTTCCCACTTTCTAAGATCTATTCTAAGAACAAGATTAGCACATCATTTGCGGCTCTTGAAATCCACTTTTCCTCCTGCACCAACCTTTCAGCCGAGTGTTTACAAACAAGAGGAAAGTCAACAAAGAAGAATCGAACTTGGATTCGGATTTTCGCCCCTGGTGCAAAATTTGCTTACTTACCACCTCTCGACCACGAAACAAAGTCTCTCTATCGAACTTTCTTATTAAGCAGTTTTTCTTCTATGTCTGCTCTTAATCTTTTGCAGCAAAAAAAATGGAGGCGTATATCTAAACTCACCTATAATGCAATTACGGCCGACAGCTTAAGTCCTCGGTGTTGGGTGCAAATTTTCTTTGGGAAATTTATGCAAATTCACACTAGAACCAACTTTCCAAGGGCCGATTGCAGTTTGGCTATTCAAGGTGGCTACTCTCTTTGTGGATTTGCACTTTTTACCTAAGTGAAGCAAATACCTGGTGGTGGTAGGTAGGTACCGTGGTGGTCAGAGTTGGAAATTGTTTAATTTAAAAGTGCTTTTTTTTGCCGCTGCTTTTGGTGGAAACCTTTGTGTGGTTTCGCAATTTTCTAGGGCAGAACAAGATTGAAACTTCCTGATTCATCGCGCGCTCTCTTATCTATTTATCTTCAACGTTTGACTTGTAATGAGTTTTTGTGTTCATTTGAAAAAGTTTAGTTTCAGTGAAAACTAATAAATTCATGATTTTCGGTTTTACACTTGAAACTTATTTTCGCTTTTCGGTAAATATTTCAAAGAAAGCTTAATTTTTTGCTTACTCATGGGGGCGAAAACACGGCATAATGCTCGTAATTGGATAAAAAAATTTGTTTATGTTGCCGTCTTTGGCTTACGTTATAAATAACTTTCATGTTATAATCCTAGCCACATTTTTCGTGTTTCATTCTTTAGTGCGCACACGTCTAGCATATTAATTGCTTCTTCTAATACGAAATTGTTTAGAAGTATTTTTTAGGATTCGGATAAAATCGACACAAACAACAAATTTTAAATCCAAGATGGTGCCTACTGGGCGTCTCAACGGTGAGTTGAAATTGAAATATTTTCCTCAAACATATACTTGTGGCATTCAGGCGCCAAGATGTTTAGGCTGATCGATCGAGCTTAGCAAAATCCCCTCTAAGCAATTCTGCCAACTATATTAAGTCAGGCGTAGAGACGGTACGTGAACGGTTTGAGCCGAATTCTCCGGGGAAGCCATGGAGCTTCTTCTGAAAACCTAAACGTCCGACATTCTATAGCACAGATCATTAGACCGTTCAGGAAGCGCTGTCGATTCATCTAGAGCTCATCCGCATGAAGAAAACTAAAATCATCGACAGCGCAGAGTGGTAAAATTGGTGGCAGATACAAGCGTGCATGCATTGCATGCGGTATAGAACTACGTGTATTCACATGTGAGCAGACATATCGTTGCGGGAACCGAATGCATGCGACGCAAAATTCAGTCTACTTTCAACTCTTTCTGCATTGCCGCATTCGACATAGCGCACACAAGCATACACTCGTTTCTTAGATTTTTGGCCGAAAGTAATGCTCGCAACGCAAAATTCTGTTTCCAGCTTAAAGAAAACGTGCGATACACACGCAAGAGAGCACTCTTTACGCCACTGCTATGCCTTTGCCTGTAGATAAGATTCTAAGAACAGTAGAGAACGAGATATAATAAAGGCTCTACTCTAGACAATCAGCTAGATTCCACACCCTTAAGCCTCTTTAACAGGGCGATATGGTTTTTTTATGTGGCAGTTCTAAGCTTGGGAATCGCCCTTTGTACTATCAGTCCGTCATGATGCCATGTCTAGTATTAAGCTTTGGCGAGATGGGGAGGGCAATTTGTAGTACATATAAATACGCGTGTGACTATCTCGGACTGGTGGAAGTGCGACCATAACCTCCTTGTAGTGGCCACTGGAAGCCAAGCCAAGATAAGAAGTTATAATGTCGAGGGTTGCATGGCAGTGGGTAGTTTTTGCACACTTGTCATTTAACGATCTCCTCTGGGCACTGGGCGCACTCAGTTTTATAATGCCTTACTCTGATAAGAAGGGTCTGCCAGGATGAACCCTCTCCTTTCAAGAATATTGATGGGACTTTTATGGACCGATTAAGATGGAGAGGACCAAGGCAAGCAGGGCTGTGAGTGGAATTGGGGAGCCCTACGGAGCACCCCCCCCGCCCCGAGCCCCGCTTTCGCAAACTCCTACCCAACAGGCCGAAGTCAGAACGGCGATCAGGAGGACCTGTTCAAGCGATCTGGCCTACAAATATGGGGTATAGAGGTGTAGTACAATAGCCAAGCTGGTGTCCGCGGTACTTTTGGACTCAATACCTCACCAAAAGAAAAAAAAACCTAGTTCGAGAAGATAACGAGGATCTAGAAGGGTGTTTAAGAAGATAGCGATGGACTCTGTGTTTGAACTCTTAAGGTCCGGTTACACGCAACGATCTGCTTGTGCAAATTGACTGGCGCAAGTCAATTGGTGCAAATAAACTGAATAAACATGAATCGGTTTACAGGCAACGATTTATTTGTACAAATTGACTGGCGCAAGTCAATTGGTGCAAATAAAATGAGTGAAAATGACACTAAATTATGCTAATTTGACACGATTTTTATATTATATTGATTATGATAAGGTCGGAGGAGCGTCATAAAATTTCACCATTCACCCAAGGGCATGCTGAGGGTTGTAGCTGCGACTTGAACATGGTTTAAACGCTCATGCCAAAACACCAACCTCAAGCCGAGAACACATATTTTGTATAAGGCAAACTTTTTGGCTTGCGCCAGCCAAAAATTTGCGTTTACACGCAACGATTCACTTGCACAAATTGACTTGCGCAAGCCAATTGGCACAAGCAGATCGTTGCGTGTAACCGGACCTTTAGATGTTGAAGGAGTTCGGAAATACAGACTGTGTAAGGTTGTTCCACATTCGGGTTGTTATATTTATGAACGAATTGAATGAGCCGAGCGGGCTAATCTGGTGTTGTTCGTTCTACACCATGACCTGACCCTCTTGGAGAGATATTACACGTTTTATTGGAAATAAGACAATACTTCGTTTTGGAGGCAGTGGATTCGAGAAAATGTTGGGAGCCCCAATCGAGAATGTCCGACTTTTGTTTGAGTCAGACATTAGTCCGCGATCGTAAAGATAGGATCTGGCACGTGTTGGTCTTACATTATCAAAAGCGCAACAATAATGCAGCAGGTGAAATAAATGGGGTTGGGTTTGGGTTTAGCGCCATGCAGTATTATGGAAAGAAAGGAAACCTGAGTCAGTACCAATAACTTGAAATTTAATTAACAGAGCGGAGCCACACACTAGCTCAAGCTTTGAACATACATTGGCTCTCAAAATTATTGACACACCCATGAAATTTTGGGATTTTTTAAAAGTTCTGAACAAGCCCTTTTTGGATGAGAAATTGATAGGCTAGGCACGTTCCAGGGAGTTTGTAAATTAATAACTTAACGAAGGAAATTTTAATCAATAAAATTTGGTAACATACTCTAGTTTTTTAATATATTCCTTCGTTGTAAAATTTTTTTCTTAATTTTGAGACCCACTGTACATAGGACAACCAGACCAGGCTCTCCACATCGATGAAAATTTTGGCTGAGTTTTGCAATTCCTCTTCTCATTGCAAGGAGCTCAACTGAGATGGTCTGGGAAAGGATAGATTTGCTTTTGCTAAAACTGATCCTCACTTCTACGTGGGAGTAGAGTGACCTAGGTTATGAAGATGCGTGAGTTTAGTGAGCCCTGTTACAGTCCATTTTTAATATCGAATAATGGATGTAAAATTCGCACCTTTGACGTCTTTAGGAAATCATATTATAGGTAATGACCAAGGCAAAATCGAACCGTCATCTCCTCGTGGTGCCCGTTGGATAACCAGCTAACGACGCGACGGTAGTAGGAAATATGGTAGCAAGCGCACCCTTAAAAGCCTTCCAAGTCGATATGTAAATGTCATCGTGTCGAGGGCTGTATGGCAGTCAGTAATTTTTGCATTATCGCGAACGATCTCCTCTGGGTACCGGGCGCACCCAGTTGTAAAATGTCTTATCCTGATATCTATGGAGGCTCTGACAGGATGAAGCTTCCTTTTTCTGCCATATTCGTGCGACTTAATGGACCAATCAAATACACAAAAAAAAACTGACGAAGAAGGAAGTTATGGGTCTGATGATATATGCATCAACTTAGAGCTGGAGAAGAACCTCCTCAGGGATACCTCATCCAGCACAGAAGCTACGCTGCTGGAGAAAGAGGCCCAAGGTAAGGAAGCTGGGAGTGGGGTAGGAGCTCCAAGATTCGCACCCGAGCCTACTTTCTTACTGAAGGCAGGGCAGAGACAGGAACCCCAGAAGTAGACTCAGACAACCGGGGTTCTGCCAAACGTTTTTCGCCCCATCTCCAGAGGAGTAGAAACCCTAGAAGAGGAAAAGGAAGAGCCGCAAAAACCCTCACACCGAAATAAGTTGGCGGGGATCATCATGGCAGTAGCCCTGGACAATTTTCCCGAAGGCAAATTGACAAAGGAGCAATCCTCCTCAATTTTTGACTTCATCCTGGCCGAGATGGACGAAAATCTCCCTGTGAGCTTGCCGCTGAGCTTGAGGATCCACAAGAGGTCTATAACCGATGCCATGTACTGGATATAAACCGCTATCATTAGGTCCATGGTAGCTTACGGGGCTTTAGTTTGATGACACAGAACGACGCTCAAAAGTTTCATAACTTAAGTATTTAAGCAAAATTCAAAGAATAGCCTTTCCATCACCGGGGCCCACCGCACTTCCCCGACGGCAGAGTTGGAGACTCTCCTCAATCTGGTAATAAGTAAAGAAATCCGCCATGAACACGGTGTTGAGGCGAAAAGCGAGTGGCTACCTGGGCGAGAACATTCTATAATAATCAACATTATAGAAGAAATTCCGGGGACTATGGGACTAAATGCCATCGGAGATGCTATCGGACTGTGTACATGGATGGCTCCAAAAAAGAGATAGTTGTGGGCCCCGGAAGCTGAAATGAAAGTCCCAGATTCAATAGAGCGATAAGCCAAGCAACTGTCTTTCAAGCAGATGTGTACGCTATACTGGCCATTCACTCATAAGAACTTAAAAAGGGCCTACCAAAACAAACGGGTTTTTGCTTTTTCTTATAGTCAAGCGGCAGTCAGGATGATAAGGACCAAGTCTAAATTGGTTTGGGACTGCCAATCTGCCCTTGATGAGCTGGGCGTTCTAAGCCAAGTTACCCTTGTTTGGGTGCCTAATCACAGGCGTTTGGGTGCCTAATCACAGGCGTTTGGGTGCCTAATCGCAGTGACGTCTCTTAACCGGCCAAGGAATTGTTGGGGCTCAGCAGAAATGACACTTGTTGGCTTGATTACCGGACACTAGGCCTACCCTAAACGGGAAGTGAAGTGAAGTGAAGTTAGGTACCATGGCATATGAATGTATGAGAGTGACCAAAATGGAAGTGAAGTGGAAGTTTATTTTCGAAAAATTTCGAAAAGTCATTTAGAGAAGTAAGAACCGCACAAGAAGTAAAGAAAAGTTAAGAAAGTAAGGCTGTTCACTTGCTACACTTCTTATGAACCTTTTATTATGGTTTATATATCAATTTTGAAAGAAATTACGTCTACTTCACTTCTACTTCACTTCTGCGTTATTTTTCATTTAGGGTAGGCCTACTGCGTCTTCAATGACCACTTATGGAGGATATGAAGGAGGACCCCACCTGTAGGTTTTGACTTGAGAAGGATGAGTCTGCCCTTAATGTTCTCTGTGAGCGCCCGCGAACAACGAGACCTTTCTCGAACAGTAAAGTCTAAGGGCCCTTTTAGACGAGCGGACACCGAACAGACAAAACTTAACTGTAATCGTTAATTCTCTTTTGAAGCCTTGGAATGTCGGCTGGGCGTTTACACGGACGGACACCAACGAAAGGACAAACGAACGAAAAATGTCAAAAATTTATGGGGTTTTGCTGTTGCCATAACACCCAATAACGGCTTTCATACCAATTTCAAAACTTCATGGCTTGCTGTTCTTACCTTTTGAAATTCTCTTTTGCTTTCTTGTCCTAACAACAACAACAACGCAGGAACTCTCAAAATGTCCGTTCAGAGTTCGCTGAAATTGTCCATGAAAATTGTCTGCCTTACCCATCGTCCTCTCTCACCCTCTTCTCTATACACCCAGTTTGTTCGTTCGTTTTGTCTGTTCGGTGATGTCCGCCGGTCTAAAAGGGGGCTAAGCGATAAGCCATTCGACAGACAGCTGAACCTGTTCAAGCGGTCTGGCCTACAAATAATGAGGTAAAGGGCTGCAGTATAATAGGCCAAGGTACTTATGGACCCAGCACCGCAAGGAAGAAGAACAGTCTATAACACACGCCTGCTTCTTTAATAGAGCATCACGAGACCGAGACAAGACGAGATTTTTAAGACTCTCGTCTCGATCTCGGCAAGTCTCCACCATTTCGAGTCTCGTCTCGACTCTCGGCGGATCTTGCCAATCTCGTTTCGTCTCATCTCTCGGGGCGAATATAAATTTCTGAGCCCACCACGGCTCTTATACTTATAGACTCAACCTATACGTAACCGGCGAGAGAAAACAAGAGGCAAAAATGTGTTTATAGGTGCATGAGAACCACATCCCCTAGCTTTGAATACGTTATTTTACCAGACTGGCTTGCTATTATTTTGCCGACGAGATCTCGAGCGAATAATCTCGTCTCGACGAGAATATGTTTGCCGAGACCGAGCTTTACTCTCGTCTCGACGAGAATATGTTTGTCGAGATCGAACTTTACTCTCGTCTCGTTTCTCGAGTCGAGACCAAGACGAGACTCTCGAGTTTGTCGAGATCTCGTTATGCTCTATTCTTTAATAATGTTCCATTTGGGGTTGTTCATTCCCCTTGCCAGTCTCTGATGCAGTGATGCCAGACCTGGAACAGGGGATTGCGGATTTGAGTGTTTGAAATTGCGGAATTAAGCAAAAAAATGCGGACTTTTTAAAAAATTCAATTAATAATCAACTTAACAAAAATCAACAAAAAAAATTAGATGAACAAAACTGACCAATGTTTAAAGAAAGAGAGAAGAATGTAGATAGAAAAATATGTTTTATTTAAAATTCAATAAATAAAAGTTTTAAAAATTTTAGATAATCGCAATTTTAGGTTGCACTTTACAGATCGTTATAAGATTCGAAACCAGACAAAATATTTTCATTTATGTCTTCTTCCACTGTTTCAACCGTCGGGTTTTCATCTGATGTCGATGTTGGCTTGTAAATATGTGTGCTGGTCATGTTTTTTTGCCATCGATGTTGTTGTTATTATTTGCTTTTCTAAGCCACTAATTAGTTTTGTTCGTTTATTTGTTTTGTTTGCTGATTAGACGTCGTCGGTCAAATTTGTTTTTTTATGTTTTTTTCATTGAACTCAAAAACGGAAAATGCGGAATCCGCATCAGTCAATGCGGATTGTGGATTGAACTACCAAAATGCGGTACAAAATGCGGAAATGCGGTGCATCTGGCATCACTGCTCTGATGGTAAAGGCAATTTTTTCTGTATTTTCCTAGTCGAACACACCGGACGAGGAATTTTCTATATTGCCTACTATATTAATGGCTCCTCAAATTAAAATGTGCCTGAAGATCCGAACGTTCGAATGAACGATTTCGGAAAAAAAAATTAAATTTAGAATCGGACGTTTGGACGTTAAAAACGAAGTTAAATATTTATTTTTTGACAACGGAATGACACTGGAGGGGTCGAAAATTATCAACCCTAAATTATTAACCCTAAATAATCATCCCACCCCCCACCCACCCCCTAGATGTAATTTTTTCTGTAAAAATAGTTAGAGGCTTTAGAGCGAGCTGCAAATTGGTGTGTTTGTTAAGAGTGATCTTAGAAAAGTACACAAAAAATTTCAACCCCATAAGTGCCCCGGAAGCCACCCCCCACCCACCCCCTAGATGTAATTTTTTCTGTAAAAATAGTTAGAGGCTTTAGAGCGAGCTGCAAATTGGTGTGTTTGTTAAGAGTGATCTTAGAAAAGTACACAAAAAATTTCAACCCCATAAGTGCCCCGGAAGCCACCCCCCACCCACCCCCCAAAGATGTAATTTTTTCTGTAAAAATAGTTAGAGGCTTTAGAGCGAGCTGCAAATTGGTGTGTTTGTTAAGAGTGATCTTAGAAAAGTACACAAAAAATTTCAACCCCTTAAGTGCCCCGGAAGCCACCCCCCACCCACCCCCTAGATGTAATTTTTTCTGAAATAATAGTTAGAGGCTTTAGAGCGAGCTGCAAATTGGTGTGTTTGTTAACAGTGATCTTAGAAAAGTACACAAAAAATTTCAACCCCATAAATGCCCCGGAAGCCACCCCCCACCCACCCCCTAGAAGTATTTTTTTCTGAAAAAATAGTTAGAGGCTTTAGAGCGAGCTGCAAATTGGTGTGTTTGTTAAGAGTGATCTTAGAAAAGTACACAAAAAATTTCAACCCCATAAGTGCCCCGGAAGGCACCCCCCACCCACCCCCTAGATGTAATTTTTTCTGTAAAAATAGTTAGAGGCTTTAGAGCGAGCTGCAAATTGGTGTGTTTGTTAAGAGTGATCTTAGAAAAGTACACAAAAAATTTCAACCCCATAAGTGCCCCGGAAGCCACCCCCCACCCACCCCCCAAAGATGTAATTTTTTCTGTAAAAATAGTTAGAGGCTTTAGAGCGAGCTGCAAATTGGTGTGTTTGTTAACAGTGATCTTAGAAAAGTACACAAAAAATTTCAACCCCATAAGTGCCCCGGAAGCCACCCCCCACCCACCCCCTAGAAGTAATTTTTTCTGAAATAATAGTTAGAGGCTTTAGAGCGAGCTGCAAATTGGTGTGTTTGTTAAGAGTGATCTTAGAAAAGCACACAAAAAATTTCAACCCCATAAGTGCCCCGGAAGCCACCCCCACCCACCCCCCGATGTAATTTTTTCTGTAAAAATAGTTAGAGGCTTTAGAGCGAGCTGCAAATTGGTGTGTTTGTTAAGAGTGATCTTAGAAAAGTACACAAAAAATTTCAACCCCATAAGTGCCCCGGAAGCCACCCCCCACCCACCCCCTAGATGTAATTTTTTCTGTAAAAATAGTTAGAGGCTTTAGAGCGAGCTGCAAATTGGTGTGTTTGTTAAGAGTGATCTTAGAAAAGTACATAAAAAATTTCAACCCCATAAGTGCCCCGGAAGCCACCCCCCACCCACCCCCTAGAAGTAATTTTTTCTGAAATAATAGTTAGAGGCTTTAGAGCGAGCTGCAAATTGGTGTGTTTGTTAACAGTGATCTTAGAAAAGTACACAAAAAATTTCAACCCCATAAGTGCCCCGGAAGGCACCCCCCACCCACCCCCTAGAAGTAATTTTTTCTGAAAAAATAGTTAGAGGCTTTAGAGCGAGCTGCAAATTGGTGTGTTTGTTAAGAGTGATCTTAGAAAAGTACACAAAAAATTTCAACCCCATAAGTGCCCCGGAAGCCACCCTCCACCCACCCCCTAGATGTAATTTTTTCTGTAAAAATAGTTAGAGGCTTTAGAGCGAGCTGCAAATTGGTGTGTTTGTTAAGAGTGATCTTAGAAAAGTACACAAAAAATTTCAACCCCATAAGTGCCCCGGAAGCCACCCCCCACCCACCCCCTAGATGTAATTTTTTCTGTAAAAATAGTTAGAGGCTTTAGAGCGAGCTGCAAATTGGTGTGTTTGTTAACAGTGATCTTAGAAAAGTACACAAAAAATTTCAACCCCATAAGTGCCCCGGAAGGCACCCCCACCCACCCCCTAGAAGTAATTTTTTCTGAAAAAATAGTTAGAGGCTTTAGAGCGAGCTGCAAATTGGTGTGTTTGTTAAGAGTGATCTTAGAAAAGTACACAAAAAATTTCAACCCCATAAGTGCCCCGGAAGGCACCCCCCACCCACCCCCCAAAGATGTAATTTTTTCTGTAAAAATAGTTAGAGGCTTTAGAGCGAGCTGCAAATTGGTGTGTTTGTTAAGAGTGATCTTAGAAAAGTACACAAAAAATTTCAACCCCATAAGTGCCCCGGAAGGCACCCCCCACCCACCCCCTAGAAGTAATTTTTTCTGTAAAAATAGTTAGAGGCTTTAGAGCGAGCTGCAAATTGGTGTGTTTGTTAACAGTGATCTTAGAAAAGTACACAAAAAATTTCAGCCCCATAAGTGCCCCGGAAGGCACCCCCCACCCACCCCCCAAAGATGTAATTTTTTCTGTAAAAATAGTTAGAGGCTTTAGAGCGAGCTGCAAATTGGTGTGTTTGTTAAGAGTGATCTTAGAAAAGTACACAAAAAATTTCAACCCCATAAGTGCCCCGGAAGGCACCCCCCACCCACCCCCCAAAGATGTAATTTTTTCTGTAAAAATAGTTAGAGGCTTTAGAGCGAGCTGCAAATTGGTGTGTTTGTTAACAGTGATCTTAGAAAAGTACACAAAAAATTTCAACCCCATAAGTGCCCCGGAAGGCACCCCCCACCCACCCCCTAGAAGTAATTTTTTCTGTAAAAATAGTTAGAGGCTTTAGAGCGAGCTGCAAATTGGTGTGTTTGTTAAGAGTGATCTTAGAAAAGTACACAAAAAATTTCAACCCCATAAGTGCCCCGGAAGGCACCCCCCACCCACCCCCCAAAGATGTAATTTTTTCTGTAAAAATAGTTAGAGGCTTTAGAGCGAGCTGCAAATTGGTGTGTTTGTTAAGAGTGATCTTAGAAAAGTACACAAAAAATTTCAACCCCATAAGTGCCCCGGAAGCCACCCCCCACCCACCCCCAAAGATGTAATTTTTTCTGTAAAAATAGTTAGAGGCTTTAGAGCGAGCTGCAAATTGGTGTGTTTGTTAACAGTGATCTTAGAAAAGTACACAAAAAATTTCAACCCCATAAGTGCCCCGGAAGGCACCCCCCACCCACCCCCCAAAGATGTAATTTTTTCTGTAAAAATAGTTAGAGGCTTTAGAGCGAGCTGCAAATTGGTGTGTTTGTTAAGAGTGATCTTAGAAAAGTACACAAAAAATTTCAACCCCATAAGTGCCCCGGAAGGCACCCCCCACCCACCCCCTAGAAGTAATTTTTTCTGTAAAAATAGTTAGAGGCTTTAGAGCGAGCTGCAAATTGGTGTGTTTGTTAACAGTGATCTTAGAAAAGTACACAAAAAATTTCAACCCCATAAGTGCCCCGGAAGGCACCCCCCACCCACCCCCCAAAGATGTAATTTTTTCTGTAAAAATAGTTAGAGGCTTTAGAGCGAGCTGCAAATTGGTGTGTTTGTTAAGAGTGATCTTAGAAAAGTACACAAAAAATTTCAACCCCATAAGTGCCCCGGAAGGCACCCCCCACCCACCCCCCAAAGATGTAATTTTTTCTGTAAAAATAGTTAGAGGCTTTAGAGCGAGCTGCAAATTGGTGTGTTTGTTAACAGTGATCTTAGAAAAGTACACAAAAAATTTCAACCCCATAAGTGCCCCGGAAGGCACCCCCCACCCACCCCCTAGAAGTAATTTTTTCTGTAAAAATAGTTAGAGGCTTTAGAGCGAGCTGCAAATTGGTGTGTTTGTTAAGAGTGATCTTAGAAAAGTACACAAAAAATTTCAACCCCATAAGTGCCCCGGAAGGCACCCCCCACCCACCCCCCAAAGATGTAATTTTTTCTGTAAAAATAGTTAGAGGCTTTAGAGCGAGCTGCAAATTGGTGTGTTTGTTAAGAGTGATCTTAGAAAAGTACACAAAAAATTTCAACCCCATAAGTGCCCCGGAAGCCACCCCCCACCCACCCCCAAAGATGTAATTTTTTCTGTAAAAATAGTTAGAGGCTTTAGAGCGAGCTGCAAATTGGTGTGTTTGTTAACAGTGATCTTAGAAAAGTACACAAAAAATTTCAACCCCATAAGTGCCCCGGAAGGCACCCCCCACCCACCCCCTAGAAGTAATTTTTTCTGAAAAAATAGTTAGAGGCTTTAGAGCGAGCTGCAAATTGGTGTGTTTGTTAAGAGTGATCTTAGAAAAGTACACAAAAAATTTCAACCCCATAAGTGCCCCGGAAGGCACCCCCCACCCACCCCCTAGATGTAATTTTTTCTGAAATAATAGTTAGAGGCTTTAGAGCGAGCTGCAAATTGGTGTGTTTGTTAACAGTGATCTTAGAAAAGTACACAAAAAATTTCAACCCCATAAGTGCCCCGGAAGCCACCCCCCACCCACCCCCCGATGTAATTTTTTCTGTAAAAATAGTTAGAGGCTTTAGAGCGAGCTGCAAATTGGTGTGTTTGTTAAGAGTGATCTTAGAAAAGTACACAAAAAATTTCAACCCCATAAGTGCCCCGGAAGCCACCCCCTAGAAGTAATTTTTTCTGAAAAAATAGTTAGAGGCTTTAGAGCGAGCTGCAAATTGGTGTGTTTGTTAAGAGTGATCTTAGAAAAGCACACAAAAAATTTCAACCCCATAAGTGCCCCGGAAGCCACCCCCACCCACCCCCCGATGTAATTTTTTCTGTAAAAATAGTTAGAGGCTTTAGAGCGAGCTGCAAATTGGTGTGTTTGTTAAGAGTGATCTTAGAAAAGTACACAAAAAATTTCAGCCCCATAAGTGCCCCGGAAAGCACCCCCCACCCACCCCCTAGAAGTAATTTTTTCTGAAAAAATAGTTAGAGGCTTTAGAGCGAGCTGCAAATTGGTGTGTTTGTTAAGAGTGATCTTAGAAAAGTACACAAAAAATTTCAACCCCATAAGTGCCCCGGAAGGCACCCCCACCCACCCCCTAGAAGTAATTTTTTCTGAAAAAATAGTTAGAGGCTTTAGAGCGAGCTGCAAATTGGTGTGTTTGTTAAGAGTGATCTTAGAAAAGTACACAAAAAATTTCAACCCCATAAGTGCCCCGGAAGCCGCCCCCAACTCACCCCCTAGAAATGATTATTTTTGAAATTATAGTTAGAGGCTTTAGAGCGAGCTGCAAATTTATGTGCTTGTTAAGAGGGACCTTACTAAAATACACAAAAAATTGCAACTCCATAAGTGCCCCGGAAGCCACCCCCAACTCACCCCCTAGAAGTGATTATTTTTGCAACTATAGTTAGAGGCTTTAGAGCGAGCTGCAAATTTCTTTACTGGTTACCTCTAATTCACCCCCAACAAAAATGTTAAAATGTTCTTAAAAAAATATATTAAAACTTAAGTGCTTAATTAATGAATGTTTTGAATAGGGATAAGGATTCGGTGGAAATGAGTACTTTTTACTCGTCCAAAAGTACTCCATTCCTTGAGAATCGATTCGATGAGTACTTGTTTTGAAATTTCTGCGAACTGCCTTAGCGTAAGGCGACAGAGACAAAAGCATACAAATTTCTGTGCGATAAAAGAGCCCAAACTTGCGTTTCCACTTTGCCAAAAGTGCTTTAAAGGGCCACACTCCTTAATTGAGGCAGAAAAATATACATTGTATGTGCAAAGCGTTTATATGGAAATTATTCACGATGGAGATAAACTTGCAGTTACCTTGAATTATAACTTGAATGCAAATTGTACTCGGTAGTCGATTCTACCCTTTAAGTACTAATATGAGTAGAATCGAAAGCCAAATGTTTTTATGAGAAAAGAATCGAGTACCTATTCCGAATCCCTAGTTGTGAATACAAAACAATTTGGCTCTCCTAAAAAAATTGAATAAATACATCATAAACATTTCTTTGAGACGAACACCACATGAAAAATGTGAGCTGTGTTCTTATCGTGGCGAACTAGCACTGATTTGGTCCTGAAAACGACCGTCGCTATATCACGTTATTTTCTAAAATTTGTTTGTGCTTATAATTTTTTTGATTTTATAAAATTTTTCTACTACACAATCAATAAAAATCATCGAACCAAAAAGAAAAGGGTTGCCTATAGTACGGTCAAGATTTATTTAGGAAAATCTAGATAAGAGTTCTTTGAGGTCTACAATTAGATTGATCAAAAAAGTTTTCACACACTTTCGTTCTACTACGGAATCGGAGTTTTCGATCTAATCAGATAGTGGGACCTGATAGTCGCATTAAAGTGAAAAAGTGGCCTCTATTATGCCTTATGCATTTTTTAGACAAACAGAAATTGGATTTCTTTTATTAAATAAGTAAAAAATGGTTATCACATTTCGTAAAGCTAACGGTAAATTTATATGTACATATCGTCAGTTAGGCATGTTCGTATATTAGTTAAAGTTAAATTCATAGACTCTAATAATTAAGATGAAAAAAACGATGTTTTCAATGCTTATATTATTAAATATACACAGTACATATAAACCCTCTCGGTCGAATTTCCTTTTGCCAATAAATAATTGTTTCTAATAATTTAACCACCGAGATTTTGCAAAAATACCTTGCATTTTCGGATTCAGCAGATCAAAATCTATAGATATCATCTGGAAAACATTATGCCACCCCGCCATGTATGCAGAACCCCCCTCATCCATCGACACCGTACTTCGAGTCTTTCAAACGTGTGTGCTAAGAATCGCTTTTGACTGAGAGAGAACGCGCTATATCTATCTGCACCGTGCGCACCTATCAGTAATGACTAGAAAGAGCATTCTAAAACTACGACGCAATTTTCTTACGACCCTTTTCTTTTATGAATGGAATTCTGAATTGATGACCTACTTAGGCGGTTTTTTTGGGAAACAAATTGTGAGGGGTCCATATACGAAGTCTGCTTAGGGCGACAAATCCCCCGTCACGGCACCAACTCCCCGGCCTCTTACATTTTTTTATTGTTGTATTTATACGTATAAATTTTTTCGTGACTTTTGTGTTTTCTTCAATATCATCTACCACAAATTGTCGAGGAATTACAAAACTTTTATATTTTAGGGATTTTGAAATTCAGGCCCAATTGGTAAAATGTGTGACCCACTTGATATCTCTAAGGTCCCTATCCACTATCAAGCACGAATGACATTCACGGCTGACTGACATGCATGCCGGATAGTGGATGGGCTTGCAGGATGCATGCATGACAAAAATCACTACCGATTCTTCCTTAAAAGTGAGGATTGACTGCATGCATGATAATGGATGGGAAAATATCCTAGTCTATCCACTATCAGTTTTGCGATTAGATATGAAAAAATGCAGTTTTTTTTATTTGTCCTTGGAAAAAAATGCTGGAACATTTTAGATTTTTACATGGTTTCTTATACAAAAGCGTAAATCACTTTGCGTCGTTTCGCTTTGAGTCGTGTTTTTTGGAACGTATCTACGACGAAAAGCGGGTCTTGGTGTATTTAACTTGCAACATTTTTTTAGAAACTAAACAAAATTTACGTATCCAAAATGTATGCGGAGGAGATTGCGGGCGAATGCTAGTTTTTAGAAAATATTTAGTTCGTTCTAAACCATAATCAATTGATAATTAATTCCAAAAATTAGCTCGTTCTTAACAATACCAAAAAAAATTAAAATAATACATATTCTTCAACAGGGAGTAATCAAAAGGATGGCATCCGTGGAATTGATTATTTTTAAACGTATTATTTTTTAGATTTTTCTTAGATTTAAATTTTTCCGCCTTGATTAGTTATTACTTTATCCAGTTATTGTTTTCAGTTAATTTATTTTATTATAGTCAGCATTGAGCTGGTGACTTTTATAATACTACTTTTGTTCTTTTCATTGCTGTTTTAAAATCTGAATAAATTCATTCCTGTTCAAGTATATTTTAACGCCACCCCCAACTCAGCGCCCAGAAGTGATTATTTTTGAAAAAATAGTTAGAGGCTTTAGAGCGAGCTGCAAATTAGTGTGCTTGTTAAGAGTGATCTTAGGAAAGGGCACAAAGAATTTCAACCCCCTAAGTGCCCCGGAAGCCACCCCCAACTCACCCCATAGAAGAGATTATTTTTGAAAAAATAGTTAGAGGCTTTGTTAGTGCAGAAGAAATAAATGCAAATATGCTACTTACAACGCGGTATTTAATTCTTTACCCAAAGTAATTCTAAAGGCTGAATCACATAGCTTCGTTCTCTTTCGTTCGTTCTGTTCGTTCTTTCAGTCTGCGAGTCTAATTCTATACACTTCATATGGAAGTGTCCACATCAGGAAGAACGGAGAGGAATGAAGACGAACGAAAGCGAGAGCTTTTGGGAAATTTTGAAAAAGAGGAACGAACGGAAAGGAAAGAACAACATAACCACACTTTTGGAGTGTTTATTTGATGATGGTTATGCTTAATTTGATTTTTTAGCAGGAGTTCAAGAGAGAAAAATCCAAGCGAGCAAATAGTGTATAGCTGAGGAATATACATTATTGGAATTAATAAATGATTGTAATTTGAATTCTGGTTTCAAAACTAACTGTGTGCCCCAATTTTGGATACAAATTAATGCAGAAAATCCCACCCTGTTTTCAGCAGCAATATAAAATTTGCTGCCTTTCGCTAGTACATATTTGTGAGAAAAAGGCTTCTCAACTATGGTGATATGAAAACAAAAAAATTTAATCCCTTGCGATAAATTATTATTAAAAAAATGGGGGTCACAAACAAATTTGGAAATATTTGGTGGGCCGCGAGTATAAAAAGGTTAAGAACCACTGATTTAGGCGCATTTTTTGAGAAAAAAATTTTGAGGGCGCCATAGACGAAGTCTGCGCAGGCCGACAAATCCCCGTCACGGCACCAGATCCCCGTCCGGGACTTGGCTATTGCACATTTTTGTATTGTTGTAAATACGTATAAATTTTTTCATGACTTTTGTGTTTTTTATTTACTGCTTTCATTAATATTATCTACCACTAATGTTCGACCGTGTATGGGGCCTTAGAATGTTAAATTTTATAAAATTTGAGAGTTCTGGGTATTTATGTTTTTTTTATAAATAATATCTGGAAGAACTATTAGCACTATTTTATGCTGTATAAATTTTTTTTTGGTAAATTAGAAAATAATTTTTACCTTACTATTAAAAATTTCCAATTGTTTTTATAATAGAAATTGTTTATTTGTACTATAGTCCAGGAGAGATAGCGGAAAAGTATTCAAAAGTTGAAATAAATCTACCCTGCGATTTTTTGACGCTCGTAGGAATTCAATGAATGTGTTTTGGAAAAATTTGGTCCAGGAGAACAGGTGGAAAAAGCTAATAATGGTAGCGAAAACGCGTTTTTCAACGTTTCAGGTGCGCAAAAATTTTGTTTATGGAAAACAAAAAATAGTACGTAATAGCGCTTGAAAACACGAAAATTATGAGTTTTGGACAATTAAAATCGGTCAACAGGTTTTTGCAAAAAAAAAACCGCGAAATATGGCCATTTTTTGATATTTAATTACAGCGACTGTAATTATCGTAGAACCTTGTTTCAGGGCTGAAATTGTGGCTTCTGATAGTGCCTACCCACAATAAAAATTTCATGCAAAAATAATTATCTCTTTTCGCGTAAATCTCAAAAATGTAAAAACAGCCGTTTCAGGAAAAAAGTTTGAGCAAGGCCCGCGGTGGTGCTAGTTATTTTGAAAAGCCCTATTTATTCTCGAAGAGTTACTCTACCAACCCATTTTCATGATAAGTTGGTGAGGTTCGATTTAATACCTCATAAACGCCTTTGAAAACAGGCACTTTTATTGATTTTCAGAAAAAACACCTTTGGGCGAAGGGGAGGGAAGTGGATTATGGTGTGGATTTCTATTCAGTAGATTTCGAGAAATCAAAACTTTTTCCTGTCAGGCATATATGAAAACGCTCAAAAATTTCCATCGCAGGAAGCTCGGCCGGCAGAAAGCTTGCCCATACCATATTTCACTTCCCCTTCGCCCAAAGGTGTTTTTTTTGAAAATCAAGAAAGGTGCCTGTTTTCAAAGGCGTTTATGAGGTATTAAATCGAACCTCACCAACTTGTCATGAAAATGGGTTGGTAGAGTAACTCTTCGAGAATAAATAGGGCTTTTCAAAATAACTCTAGCACCACCTTCCTTTCATTCCATCGAAGCTGGATCATTATGTTATAATGTAAGTTTGTTATAGTAACTTTATATACTAAATTGAATATCATTATTTATTGTTTACCAGTTGGATGGCAGGTCGACTAATAGGTTAGAGTCACAATTATCCATGCGAATTATATTTCTTTAGAAAATTATAAAGGATTTAGTTAAATAAATAAAACGAAATTATTAAACACACTATTAATTCAATTCTACTCTGGCTTAAAATCACGTCGAGACTGATTTAGAAATTGTTTCTTAACATTTTTCAAAGCTTTAGCTTTTTTAATTTTTTATGATTCTCACCGACTAGCTAAAACAGAATAATTTTATGTGGATCATTTTCTGTCAGCATATTTGCTGACTCGGAAGAGAATCGTTAACATGTTTGCTTCACTTGGTGTCATATTTCCACTTTCTTTGAATTTTGACTCCAAATGACGAAAAGATATAACTTGCGCGCTCATTCCACTTATTTTATGGTGCGGGGTTTGTATTATACAGGGTGTGTTTGTTCAGTTTACGAAAGGGACGGCTGTTGATAGTTTTAGGTTAGGCGAACAAACAATTGTACGGTTTAGCCGTTAGGGCCAGTTGAAATTTGTTACCGTTGTATTTTCACGGATAGGGCACCAGTGTCCGCAGAGTACTCCCACCTATCTAAAATTGTATAAGTTATGCTTCCACCCTATCAAATTCCAGAGTTATGAGTCGTCAAAGTCAAAAGTTCGGTTTTTTCTTAACAAAAATTTCAACTTCAACAAAGGCCAACATAGGTATATATATAGTCTGGATACAGCAAGATTTTGTGATTTTCTCCTGTTTGTGGTATCACTTCTAACTTTTGGACCTCGAAAACCATGCGCTACTTTTTTCATAAGCAATAAAAAAAATTTACCGCTTTTTTCGAGCTTAAAATGTGAAATCTATAAGTCGGATCGGTGGAAACTAAAAACCAGTTTCTTCGTAATAAAATTGGCAATAAATCCTCGTTGGTTTCAAGTCTCTGAAGTACGTACAGAGCCTACAAAACTGAAAAAACGAGAAAAAAACGCATTTTTTTCATTTTAGTGCCGAAGACCGTCAACTAAACCAATTTGCATAACTTTCCGAAAATATACTTTTTGATCTTAATTTACTATATATAATTCGAAATGCCCGTCATTTAATGCTATTAAGTCCAATATGAAAAATTTTCAAAATGTAGATCTCGACGCCAGTTTTCGAATACAATTAAAAAGAAATTTTTTTAATGCAATTTTGGTTATTTTATTTACATTTGCTTATAGCTCAAATAACAGCAATTTCATTTTTTTGCCATTTTGAAAAAAAAATGAAAACAATTTTATCCGATCTGAAAGAGAATTTTTGGATGCACAGTGGACGTATTTCTTCATTTATTTTATGTTTTGTATTCACTGCTTTCATTACATACATATCTCCTTGAATTAAGGGTGGCTTCCGGGGATGTTATGGACTTGATATTTTTTGTATTATTTCTTAACATCACTCTTAACAAACACACCAATTTGCAGCTCGCTCTAAAGCCTCTAACTATTTTTACAGAAAAAATTACACCGGGGGGTGAGTGGGGGTGGCTTCCGGGGCACTTATGGGGTTGAAATTTTTTGTGTACTTTTCTAAGATCACTCTTAACAAACACACCAATTTGCAGCTCGCTCTAAAGCCTCTAACTATTTTTTCAGAAAAAATTACTTCTAGGGGGTGGGTGGGGGGTGCCTTCCGGGGCACTTATGGAGTTGAAATTTTTTGTGTACTTTTCTAAGATCACTCTTAACAAACACAAAAATTTGCAGCTCGCTCTAAAGCCTCTAACTATTTTTACAGAAAAAATTACATCTAGGGGGTGGGTGGGGAGTGCCTTCCGGGGCACTTATGGGGTTGAAATTTTTTGTGTACTTTTCTAAGATCACTCTTAACAAACACACCAATTTGCAGCTCGCTCTAAAGCCTCTAACTATTTTTTCAGAAAAAATTACTTCTAGGGGGTGGGTGGGGGGTGCCTTCCGGGGCACTTATGGGGTTGAAATTTTTTGTGTACTTTTCTAAGATCACTCTTAACAAACACACCAATTTGCAGCTCGCTCTAAAGCCTCTAACTATTTTTACAGAAAAAATTACATCTCTGGGGGGTGGGTGGGGGGTGGCTTCCGGGGCACTTATGGGGTTGAAATTTTTTGTGTACTTTTCTAAGATCACTCTTAACAAACACACCAATTTGCAGCTCGCTCTAAAGCCTCTAACTATTTTTACAGAAAAAATTACATCTAGGGGGTGGGTGGGGGGTGCCTTCCGGGGCACTTATGGGGTTGAAATTTTTTGTGTACTTTTCTAAGATCACTGTTAACAAACACACCAATTTGCAGCTCGCTCTAAAGCCTCTAACTATTTTTACAGAAAAAATTACATCTAGGGGGTGGGTGGGGGGTGGCTTCCGGGGCACTTATGGGGTTGAAATTTTTTGTGTACTTTTCTAAGATCACTCTTAACAAACACACCAATTTGCAGCTCGCTCTAAAGCCTCTAACTATTTTTACAGAAAAAATTACATCTAGGGGGTGGGTGGGGGGTGGCTTCCGGGGCACTTATGGGGTTGAAATTTTTTGTGTACTTTTCTAAGATCACTCTTAACAAACACACCAATTTGCAGCTCGCTCTAAAGCTTCTAACTATTTTTACAGAAAAAATTACATCTAGGGGGTGGGTGGGGGGTGGCTTCCGGGGCACTTATGGGGTTGAAATTTTTTGTGTACTTTTCTAAGATCACTCTTAACAAACACACCAATTTGCAGCTCGCTCTAAAGCCTCTAACTATTATTTCAGAAAAAATTACATCTAGGGGGTGGGTGGGGGGTGGCTTCCGGGGCACTTATGGGGTTGAAATTTTTTGTGTACTTTTCTAAGATCACTCTTAACAAACACACCAATTTGCAGCTCGCTCTAAAGCCTCTAACTATTTTTTCAGAAAAAATTACATCTAGGGGGTGGGTGGGGGGTGGCTTCCGGGGCACTTATGGGGTTGAAATTTTTTGTGTACTTTTCTAAGATCACTCTTAACAAACACACCAATTTGCAGCTCGCTCTAAAGCCTCTAACTATTTTTTCAAAAAAAATTACATCTAGGGGGTGGGTGGGGGGTGCCTTCCGGGGCACTTATGGAGTTGAAATTTTTTGTGTACTTTTCTAAGATCACTGTTAACAAACACACCAATTTGCAGCTCGCTCTAAAGCCTCTAACTATTATTTCAGAAAAAATTACTTCTAGGGGGTGGGTGGGGGGTGGCTTCCGGGGCACTTATGGGGTTGAAATTTTTTGTGTACTTTTCTAAGATCACTCTTAACAAACACACCAATTTGCAGCTCGCTCTAAAGCCTCTAACTATTTTTACAGAAAAAATTACATCTAGGGGGTGGGTGGGGGTGGCTTCCGGGGCACTTATGGGGTTGAAATTTTTTGTGTACTTTTCTAAGATCACTCTTAACAAACACACCAATTTGCAGCTCGCTCTAAAGCCTCTAACTATTTTTTCAGAAAAAATTACTTCTAGGGGGTGGGTGGGGGGTGGCTTCCGGGGCACTTATGGGGTTGAAATTTTTTGTGTACTTTTCTAAGATCACTCTTAACAAACACACCAATTTGCAGCTCGCTCTAAAGCCTCTAACTATTTTTTCAGAAAAAATTACATCTAGGGGGTGGGTGGGGGGTGCCTTCCGGGGCACTTATGGGGTTGAAATTTTTTGTGTACTTTTCTAAGATCACTGTTAACAAACACACCAATTTGCAGCTCGCTCTAAAGCCTCTAACTATTATTTCAGAAAAAATTACTTCTAGGGGGTGGGTGGGGGGTGGCTTCCGGTGCACTTATGGGGTTGAAATTTTTTGTGTACTTTTCTAAGATCACTCTTAACAAACACACCAATTTGCAGCTCGCTCTAAAGCCTCTAACTATTTTTACAGAAAAAATTACATCTAGGGGGTGGGTGGGGGGTGGCTTCCGGGGCACTTATGGGGTTGAAATTTTTTGTGTACTTTTCTAAGATCACTCTTAACAAACACACCAATTTGCAGCTCGCTCTAAAGCCTCTAACTATTTTTTCAGAAAAAATTACTTCTAGGGGGTGGGTGGGGGGTGCCTTCCGGGGCACTTATGGGGTTGAAATTTTTTGTGTACTTTTCTAAGATCACTGTTAACAAACACACCAATTTGCAGCTCGCTCTAAAGCCTCTAACTATTATTTCAGAAAAAATTACTTCTAGGGGGTGGGTGGGGGGTGGCTTCCGGGGCACTTATGGGGTTGAAATTTTTTATGTACTTTTCTAAGATCACTCTTAACAAACACACCAATTTGCAGCTCGCTCTAAAGCCTCTAACTATTTTTACAGAAAAAATTACATCTAGGGGGTGGGTGGGGGGTGGCTTCCGGGGCACTTATGGGGTTGAAATTTTTTGTGTACTTTTCTAAGATCACTCTTAACAAACCCACCAATTTGCAGCTCGCTCTAAAGCCTCTAACTATTTTTACAGAAAAAATTACATCTAGGGGGTGGGTGGGGGGTGGCTTCCGGGGCACTTATGGGGTTGAAATTTTTTGTGTACTTTTCTAAGATCACTCTTAACAAACACACCAATTTGCAGCTCGCTCTAAAGCCTCTAACTATTTTTACAGAAAAAATTACATCTAGGGGGTGGGTGGGGGGTGGGATGATTATTTAGGGTTAATAATTTAGGGTTGATAATTTTCGACCCCTCCAGTGTCATTCCGTTGTCAAAAAATAAATATTTAACTTCGTTTTTAACGTCCAAACGTCCGATTCTAAATTTAATTTTTTTTTTCCGAAATCGTTCATTCGAACGTTCGGATCTTCAGGCACATAAATTAAACTCTGTTTTCGGTAAAAATTCAAACAAGAAAACAATATCCGCATAATTTCTTTATATATCTTTGACTTTTATCACAACTTCTATAAAGTAAGAGAGAAAGCGATAAGCTATCATTAAAATTAAGTAAAAATATCGATTTTATGGAAATGTAAAGCAGCACAAACATTTCCACTGAATAACCATCAACCATAAAAAGAACATTAATTCTACATCATCAGAACTTAAAATCTCAATGGTGGAGGTTCAAGGACTCCCGCTATAATCAAAAACTATCGTTCTTCTCCCATTCGCGTGGACTTAATGCAAGGATTCGATTTCGATGCCAATTTTCAACTACTTATCGCGGTCACAGCAAAAGTTAATGGCGGTATAACCAATGATATAGCATGAAATGTGCTGGAAGGAGGTTGAGTCATCATCGATAACCAAGTGGATTTTGGTTTTTAATTATGCTGGAAGGAGCACAAGAGCTTGTCGGTTCTAACCACGCAATTGCGAAAACTCTCGATGTTATTTTCAATGCTAAATAATATACAAAAACAAAACAATCTAATTTACCAACTTTTGCTAATGGATGTGCCTTTTCCAATAAAAAAAATTTAACAAGTTCAAAACAAAAACAGCACGAGGATCGCGAACGCAACTTCAACGCATTTCGATCCAAACAAAAACCGCGGGGGTTTTTCTCCTCTTAAGAGTCATCAGCTATTTTATAAACAATTTTTTTGTTGTTGTATCATGAGCGATTTATATTTCCACCCCACCCACGTCACCGCTGAAAGAAATACGCAGAATGTTTCATTTCCTTCGGCAGAGACCCACTTACGCTCTGAATACAATTCCTGACCTAACGCATCGAGGTCTTGGTTGTTCCGCTGCTGCGCCTGTTGGTCGGTTGACTTGGAGCTGCCGGAAGCTGGGGGTGAGCTCGTTCCAGATTGGATTAAATCAACATGAGTCGTCGAGCCCCTGTGCTAGGCACTAAGTAACTACTAACAGAATGTCAGTAATTACATTGCGCGTAACCTATTATAGAGACTGATGACAACCAAGCAACAGGAGCTCCGCACATGCTGCAGGGAAAGGAGCCGCAGTTCAAGTCCGTTTAAAGTCTTGATTTCGTTGTTTATTCCCCCCGAGAAGTAGAGGCAAGCAGCTGCTTACGAAGTGGTCTGATCTGATGGTGATTGAGGGGAACGTGACGTGACTTAACAGAGTCTAGGGGTGGCTACACCGCGGAGGAATGCAAGGAACTACTTAAGGAGCTTCTTCCTGGGACGTTGTCCTTAGAACGACCGGAGTCAAATCCGGTTGTAACCTTTGAGCAACTGCATAATCCGCCAAACTAGAGACTCAGGCTGCTCTTTTGCGGCTTCCTTTCTTTTAAGTTTCTTCTAAGGCTATTATAACGAAATCAAGACAATCCGCTGCTGTTCTTCTCGTATTCCTGGAAATGGCATTCCGTCTCCACTTCCTTCAATATCGACAGAAACACAAGCAAAAACAAACGACGCGGCGGCGATGGCTTGGAATCAAGTTACCGCGTCATGTGCCGCCGCGATTTTCGCCATATTCTGTTCGTTTTATCTAATTTTAACGTCTGATGATGATCCGGCCATTCCGTTACCGCCTGTCATTAGCCAGCAGAATAATCCCCCAAAAAGACAACGACAGCCTCCCGGCCCGCTGCAGATCAAAGACAAGGGCCTAATCAATCCGCGCGGCAAACACAAAAATAGCCGCGCGATTTCGTTGCTCGTTGCTCGTTCGCTCGCCCAGAATGCAGACTCATTCCGCTGATTACGGCATACACAGTGACGAGCGGAGCAGGGCAAGGTCTGCCGGTTCTCCCCCCGACCTTGGCTGTTTGCACTTCGCAGAAATCATTTGTACCAATTAGTCAAAGTGGGGCTATCGAGCCGGGGAGCTCCGAGATAAGGAAATCAAATGGACGCCATGCCGTTAGCAAGTTGCTGTCAGAAGTCGCCTCCAAAAAGGCAGTTTATGGCCGGTCAACATGCACAGACATTTTTTTTATTGCAAGCTCTGTTTTTGGGCGAGGCGAACGCGCTTTGAATGACGACGAACTCAGCTCAACGTGATTCTCTCTATCCCGAAACGAGCTGATGGCCATGCTGTGCACAGCAATTAACAAACTTCTTTTTTCGGGGGTGCATTGACCCCACCACCTTCGGGGCGAGTTACGTAAGCAAATATCGGATTACCAGCGGTTTACTTTCATTAATGGCGAGCGGAATTAAAAAGGACACGCCGCACCGGAAGAACGCAATTAATTACAGAAGTTCGCTGCGTTGATGTTGTTGTTCTTACGTCTTTCGCTCCGCAGAAGTCGGAGCAAGAGCAGATGGAGTGGATACTGTTAGCGGATTAGGGCAGGGAGAGCATGAATATTGATTAAGGGAGGGAAATGCCTAATGAGTACTTCCACGCTTCGGCACTAAATGATTCTATTCAGACATTTCAATCATAATTCAGCTCTTGTTTTTTTTACAAATACATTTCAATTTCGTCTGCCATTTTGATAAGGAACGGGATACAGATTGGTTTTATGTGGAGAGTAGCTCTCGGGTGCGATTGGTCCTAATGGAAGTTGAAAAGTTTTGCAGAAAGTTGAAGACTGCTGCAATAAATGGCCTCAATCATTACAATAAATCTGTTTCCTTGTTAAAGTTTATGTCGGAGTGTCTAAGCAAAAATGTTTTGTGGATTATGGACATCGATAGCCTAGTCTAGGTAGATAGGTACGATTCCGATAGGTCCGAGAAGTAGTGCGGAACGTTTAATCTAAAAAGTTTTGTGTTTGAATCATTTGTCAAGTTCTATTTGAAGATTCACATTAGAGATATGGAAGTAGCCTATAATGAGCGCTGAAACCGAATATCCATATCCCTTACCGTGATTTTTTTTATTATGATGAACCAAGCTTAGGAGTAAAGAGATAGGTTAGGTTAGATATGGCTGAGCTGTTGGTTTAAGCTCATACACTTCGGCCAAAAGGATAGGCCCATTGTGATGCCATAGTGATCTCATTTTAAACCTGATGTTAAAGTGTCGTTTCTTCCCTAAACCGCTTCCACCAATATTCAGTCGGAGTTGCAGTCTGAGACAAGGATGATGTCCAGCACTTCTTCTCTGTTTTTGGTAACGAAGGTGGGATCATTACCTTTGTTACAAATAGCAAGTTTGGTGCTTAGTAAATAGTTAAAAAAAGCGGGTGTCTGTACCCGAATACGGACAAACGACGTGAATACGTCTACAATGTTCTGAAAGAGATCGTTTTATTTTTTATTGGTATCAAAAAGGTAGGAAATAAACAATAAAAAACCAATTGAAAAAACCTTGTTGATCAGTTCTGAACCGAGTGCTTAGAGAGCTTCGGGATACACTATGTTCAATATTCTTCCATTTGGGGCTAGGATGTGAAGATTTTCAGATTTTCCAACTCTTGAACAACCTAATTACAGCTGACCGGAAAATGACACTTATTTGGCAAAAATAGATTCGTTATTTGCTACCTTAAAAACCCCCATATACCGATTTTCATTGGAATCGGAATACAATTGGCAAACTTGTCGGCCATATTGGTGAGGCCATTTTGAATTGATAAGCTTTGATCATAAATTCGTTATTTGCGACCTTAAAAACTGCTAGATACCCACTTTCATTGGAGTCAGAACACAATTGACAATATTCGTCAGCCTTATTGGCTCTACCATATTGAATCTAAAAGTTTTGATCATAAATTCGTTATTTGCTACTAAAAAAACCCCTAGATCCAGATTTCGGCCATATTGGCGCGGCCATTTTAAATTTCGAAAATCGGACTTTGAGCGCCATCATGGGAGACCTCCACGCACTTTCATTGGAATCGGAACACAATTGACAAAATTCGTCCGTCATATTGGCGCGGCCATTTTGAATTTGGCAAATTGGCACAATTGGCAAATTCAACCATATTTGGGCGGCCATTTTTAATTTCGGTCATATTTCGGCGACAATTTTAAATTTAATTTTGAAAGTAAACAATAAAATTCTTTGATTCTTCATCTACGTCATGGTATTTTTTTCGATATAAACAATAGTTTTTGAGCTGCAACTCAAAACTGTATGCCATAATTTCGTTATCATCGGGTTTTGTCATGGCAGTAAACTTACAGACGTATTCACGTCAAAAAACCTCACTCGAACATTGGTGTCCGTGCTGCCCCATTGTGTATGGTGTGCATTTGCATCACCTCCCATAACCAGGACTGTGCCAGCATCAGTGTATCTTACCAGGTCCTGAAAAGCCAAAGGAGGCAGAGAGTTCTCAGCATCGTGGGCTAGATAGAAGGAGGTTATCCTGACGTTTTGCCGAGCCGCTTGTAGAGTTCACCTTCCTGCGTTCTTTTTTTGCCAGGTTGTGTCCGAGATCCAGGGATGCCGGTTTCTGTGGACATAACCGATGTTCTCTTAAATATAGGTTTTTAAGTTCAAATTCGATTTTTTAAACACCAAATTAAATTTTTTTCAAACCAAATTCAATTTTATCAAGTTCAAATTCAAATTTTTAAAATGGAATTCAATTTTTTAGAAGTCAAATTAAATTTTGTAATGTTCAAACTCAATTTATTAAAGAACAAATTCATTTTTTTTATGCCCAAAATCAATTTTTTGAAGTTCAAATTCAATTTTTTCAAACTCAAATTCAATTTTTTAAAGTTTAAAATTGAAACTCATGTAATAAACAACATATTAAAGAAATTAAAAAAAATATTAAATACAGAAAGCACTTAATGATACATTATTTCCCGATACAGCTATTGAGAAAGTTATGGTCATATCGACATAATAATTGTTGCAATCTGCCGCGGTAACAGATTCCACAGATTGTTCCATTATATTTAGCAAATTCAAATTATTCTCTGGATCTGCAAAAAAAATTACGCGCACACAATTTAGTTTTTGAGAAAACTTTTTCAATTGGGTTTAACATAGGAGAGTATGGTGGAATAAAAATTGAAGTATGTCCCGATTCAGCAATTTTATCACGCACCATTTGCGTTTTGTGTATTTTTGCGTTGTCTAAAACTAGCCATGCTCTCGTGATGTTCGACTCAGAATTTAAGAAAAAGTTGTTCAAGAAAAGATGTAAAAATGTTTGTATTAACTGTTGAGTTTGCAACTACTTCTTTATATAAAACCCCGTGTATATTCATGGCGGCAATCACAAAAACGTTTCGTCGTACTATGTTAAACCTTATATGTTGCTTATTGTATGAGTTTTAATATATTTAATTTAAACTTTAAAAATTTGAGTTTGAAAAAATTGAATTTGAACTTCAAAAAATTGAATTTAGGCTTAAAAAAATTGAATTTGTACTTTAATAAATTGAGTTTGAAGTTTACAAAATTTAATTTGACTTCTAAAAACTTTAATTTCATTTTAAAAATTCGTATTTGAACTTGATAAAATTGAATTGGGTTTGAAAAAAAATTGTTTTGGTGTTTAAAAAATTGAAACTGAACTTAAAAACCTAAATATCAATCCTTCGTTGCACTCCGCAGTTCTTCAGTGTTTGTTTCATAAGAAACGCTTCGCTGGTTTAAGGTTTGTTGCAGTTTAAGGTTTGTTGTTATCCCGCAGAAGGTCTTCGTTAAATGGTCTACGGCAGGCGTGGCCAACCTCGCGCCCAAGTGCGTCCGTAAGCGATTTATTATTCGTCCACGACTCAATTGCCGATAAATTCAAATATTTTTGTAGTGAAACTTCCTTGCTCTCGTTCCGGTGATTTTGAAGTGATTCGAGCAAGTACGAGTGAATTCAGAAAACAGAAACGAAAACAAGGACAGTTGTACGAAACGGAAGTTGCCTTCTCACTCATTTACAAAATAACGAGAAAAAACAAAAATCTTGAAACAAATTAAATATGTACAACAAAACACAATGAATGCACAAGTATACATACTAAATATTTAGTTTCCACTGTATTTCGTTAAACATTTTGGATTTAAACAATCAAGCTGATGAATATCACCGCCAAAAGAGCAGCAAACAACAAAACACAAACAAATTTCACAATTCAATGAATGCACAACTAAACTAACAATTTAGTTTTCACTCTAGCTCGTTTAACATTTTGGTTTTTAATAACTTAAACTGATGAATTTCGCGAAGATCACCAAGTAGGTGACAGCGACAGCCATGATAGCAATTAAGTGATGCCATATAAACAAATTCTACTAAACCAGCAAGAAAATATTTGCAATCTATTTAAATTCGTACATAGATGGCGCAGGCATCGGTAAAGTAAAAATGAGGAGTCGGTTATTCAAAAAATTAAGATTGTTTATTGAAGATAAAGTTTTTGTAAAAGCAGCGAAATGTTTTTGATTTTATACACTGTACTGCATTACTTTCAAAATATTCATTATAATATGATTTGTCAATTGAGTTAAAATATTATGGTTCTTACTTCCTATTCCCTGCTTCATTCATATTTTAGATTATAACACAAAGCCACGAGCAAATGAAGAAAAAAATACAATAATAAAGATCATATAGACATAAATATGTACGCGAAGTTTCACTTCTGCTTTGTGTTCTTTAATACACAATTATTTTTTTTTTATTTTATTTCCAATGTGACCACAAGACAAATAAGGGAGTTGGAGGAGATAACAAGGGATTTAGAAACTGATCGTCACGGTTTAGCCGCGAGGGCGTTTCGAAGTTTTTCTTTAGAGTTTTACATATCACCCGGTATTTTTGTAGCACTATGACTTATTTACATGAATAAGGTGTCGGTGTACGCAGAATAAACCCACTTATCTAAAACTGTAAAAGTCAAAGTTCCACCCTATCAAGTTCCAGAGCAATGAGTCGCCAAAGTCAAAACTTTGGTTTTTTTTCACTAAAATTTCGACTAAAACCCCACAATTTTTATGTTACGGCTTTTATTTTTTAAGTTATAAGCAATTTTGATGTTAAAACGGTACGCCGACTTTACAAATCTGCAGTAGTCTAAGTGCTGTGGATGATTCTAGTTTTTAGTATAAGGGTCACCTGTTTAGTCTCGATGGTGACTTTTTTGTAAGGGCCTTCTATATCCAGAAAGGTTGCCAAGAAAACTTGGTTGTATTGTAGGGAGTATTCTACAGTACGCACCACTTCATGCAGTGCACTGTCAATAGATTTTCTCTTGCAATATCCATACTGAGATGAAGACATTGGGACCTCTGCTATAGAATTTCGGAGGTATAGGTCTAGCATGTGTTCTAGGGTCGTGACGACAAAAATCATCCTTTGACGTTTCGTCTACCTGCTTTCGAAATAAAGATAACTTTGATCCTTCTCCAGTAGTGAGGCATGTAGTTGTAGTGTAGGGCGTTATTGTAGATTAGGAAATTAAAAAAAAATGAAAAATAACTTTAACAATAAACATATATTATGTAATATTGTTGCGCCCGCAATGTTCATGAAAATTTTTAATTGTGCCCTTGCTTCCAAAAGGTTGGCCATCCCTGGTCTACGGCTTATTGCTACTACCAAATGGGGGCACTTCCAACGTCTTCTCCTATAAAACTCCTGATATCCTTCACAGTACTTCTCCATCTACGACTGACTGTTTCGTTGAATTTACTTTTTTGACAGAGATATTGGTTTACTTATGGAAAATCGAATATTAAAGTCTATGGTTTTCTCCACAGTTTTTAGGGGAGACAGCTGAGTTTACATGTTTTAGGAGAAAAATTTCGATCGCCTTTATTATACCAAGACTTATGACTCGGTTAGTTCGATTGGCTCATTTCCATCTCTTGTAGTTCGTCTTATCACAGAGAAATTCGTTCACCAGAAATTCGTTCTGGTCACCCGACTATACCAAACAGCATTTTCTTGGCTCCGTTTATATATCCAATAATGTATGCCCTTTCAAGTTAAGTCAATGCACTGCTAGTAACCTTGATCTTGACATAGAATTCTGTAAAAATTTAGCTGAATAATCAAAAAATTCTGTCAAATAATTTACTACAGAGCAGTGCCAAATTTAGTGCAGCGAACTGAACATGTGTAACAGAACTGGCTAAAGGGTTCAGTAAATATTACGAGAACAATTACCAAAAAACTTGAATGAATTGAAGAGCGATATTCCAAAACGTGCTAAGTTCTTATGATGTAATTAGTGGGAAATAAAAAAACTGAATATCACTTAGTACGATTTGATTGTGCATCCGTGTCTTTGAAGTGAAACCCCGTCGGAATTAGTATGATTTGTGATAAATGTTTATGGTGAATGCATAACTACTACGTCATAGATTGGAACGCAATACAATATTAAAATTAAACAAAAATTGACTTAGTGCGTTTTGGAAAATCACTCTTCAATTGTTAATGGTAGATGCTTTCACCCACCAAGATTTTTAGTTTTTGACTAAATACAACACAGGTTCATTATACCAATTCCTCGTATGTCAACTGTTAATAGATTTCATCATTTGTGTACATGAGTTTAACCCGTAAATCAAAACGATGCTTACTGCTTACAGCAACAATACAAAGGCCAATAACATCTCGATAACCACAATGCCACTTAATCCCAGCTCCACACGCTTCAATCTAAATCAAAGCAAAACAATACCACAAAATCCTTCACTCCAGGCAATAACCTGGCAACAAACTTTGCAGTCACAAGAGAAAATTCTCCAATATACAATCGCAACCATTTCACTGCATTCCATTGTAGTAATTTTTTTCTTGCACACTGCATCTGATGAATCGTTTCGGCTGCGGTGAACTTTTTAATGAAAGCAATAAATATTAATTATGTATATTCACTTGTTGTGTCTAAACTTTCGCTCTGGTATTGAAAGGAGTCATCTTGTTATAGCCATTCCACACTCTGCTCATAAATTCATTAAAAATCTTAAACAAGCTCGGCTCAGAAAATTGATTAATGCCGGACCCATCGTATGAGCAGCGCGTCCAGATTGTTCCAGACTCATTAAGGCCCATGCATGAGGATATGACCATTTGCATCGCATAAATCGATTAAATCCACAAAGCCGAGCCATTCACAGAACGAAAACTTTCACTCCAATCCAATTCCTGATAGCTGCGCCCAAAATAGCTACACCCTACAAAGTTGCCCCGTGTCGATAGCGACGGGGATAAGCTATATTTCCATATATAATGTCCCATCCCTCATCATCCCTGGCCCTTGCTCAAGTTCAATGGATGAATGAATGTAGACCGAACTGTGGAGGATGTCTGGAGTTTGGGTAGTGTTTATGACCCGTCGAAGTAATGCAGTCACGAACTATTCGGCGGTGGTTGGAGACTCTGCATTTCTCCTGTCTCGGTTGCACCCAGAAGCGTCTAAAAAATTCCATTAATAAACGTTATGGGCAGATCGCACGTGGAAGGACTAATAAAACACTCAGACGCTAGACCAGCCTAGAATGCATAAGAAGGAGCACCCGGGAAGTGGATAAGTCTGGCCTTGCCAGGAGCTACTCTGGATTGATGGGATTGTGGCAGTTTTTAGAAACGAAAACTCTGCTTGTAACCCATTAGGGCGCTACTGAAACCGGATAAGCGCGTATATCGATTCGAGAGAAGTTGCTGCGCGCCAAGATTGCATTGTTCGATCGCTGTTTTGGAAGCGGGTCGAATTGCAAGTCACGTGCGGTTAATTGACAGCGACAAAAAAGCAATTCTGTCAATTATGCAGCTGCAAAATAGTGACTCCGCCACTCCAATTAGCGCCAATTACCATATAGTGAAACTGGAATCAAGGTCGGCATTGTTGTGGGTCGAAAGCAGCCGCTGATGATAATATGACGCCTCTGCCTTGCTCTCTCCATCTCACTCCGGCAATGGAGTACTTCTTTTGCGTGTCTTCTGTTAATTGGCAACGGGTCAAAATCAAAAAAACTTGCGAGATTGCGCAACGCTCCTTCGGGTGATAATAGCCTCTTAGCAGCGGCAGGGGATTGCCGGGTGGGAAAATCGAAATCATTTGAACTTTGCCACACAGATTTGTTATCAAAGTGGGGCTGCTGCGGCGTTTTAGTGGCTCCTCCACTGTTGTTTTTTCGTTTTCTTTTGTGAATGAATTCGTAGTAAATTATGGTAAAAATGTGAGAAATTTTGTTTATGATAAAATAAATGTTTGCATAAATTAACAAATAATGAATGGATATTAGCCCACCATTGAGAATTTATAGGTTTTAAAAAAGCCCAAATTGTTTTTTTATTTCCTCTTCATGTGTCGTAACTTTTGACCTAAGCAATAGGGCATTTGAGTCACTGCTAATATTAGAAGTTAAGGTGCTATGAACTGTAACAAATCGTGAATGAATTTTGTAATCTTTTAACCACTAACCGCTAAAAATAGATCTAGGGCTTGGCGGTGTAAGCGCAACGGAATTAAACTACAAACTAAGTAGTCTCGCCTTTAGGATACTGCTTGCAAATAACAAACATTTATTTATCACTTACCAAATAATGTACATTGGTTCGAACTAATAGTTTACCCCCCATATGCACTGGGACAACACAAATTGAATTTGCCATTGCATTTTTTGTTAAGCTCAGAAATCGCCTTTTTAGTACCAGTCTGAAATATTATTAGTCACGTCATGGTGCAATGTTTATTAGCAGGCTTAACTCGAAAGAGGGAATTGGTTGTAAATTATGAGCAATCGACAGGAGGTGGAGAAGATGGCGAGGAACCCTACGTAAGCATTTTTCGATGGACTGGGTTTGAACTAGTGTTGGGTAGGACACGATTATAAAATGAGTTTGTAAGAGGTGCCTCTTTTTTCTTTTGAGTCAGTACAATGTCATACTTCAAATGAGGCGAGGTTCTATTGTAATGCCAAAATGACAAAAACAAGCAGATTAAAAAAAAGAAAGAAAATAAATACCAATGAAGTGCATTTTTACAAGCTTAATTCTAATATTCATTAGAGTAAGTAAGAAATCTATGCCTCCACTAGTGTTGGGTAGGACACGATTATAAAATTAGTTTGTAAGAGGTGCCTCTTTTTTCTTTTGAGCCAGTACAATGTCATACTTCAAATGAGGCGAGGTTCTATTGTAATGCCAAAATGACAAAAACAAACAGATTAAAAAAAAAGAAAGAAAATAAATACCAATGAATTGCATTTTTACAAGCTTAATTCTAATATTCATTAAACTGCCTTAGAGTAAGTAAGAAATCTATGCCTCCACAATGTACAGCCACGGACAACTAATTAGAAACAGTTTCATAAAAATTGCATTTATACATTTTTTATTTTTTATGTAGCAATCCTGTTAGGAATTCATTATGATATTGTTATTGATTTCCTTCAATCATTATATATTTAAAAAAAATTAAGAGGAGGTGGTGGGAATTCTTTAATTTGATTCCTACATAAAAACTGTATAAATGCAATTTTTATGAAACTGTTTCTAATTAGTTGTCCATGGCCATATATTTATATTTTGCAATCCCACCTCGCCTAATTTCAAGTTGGAAATTCTGCTACTGCAAAAAAAGTAAGAAATGTCTCTCCAGCACAAAATTTCACTCCCTCAAAAAATGTAAGAATTGTCTCTTCAGGACAAAACCTCACTCCCTCGAAAAATGTAAGAAATGTCTCTTCATGACAAAACCTCACTCCCTCGAAAAATGTAAGAATTGTCTCTTCAGGACAAAACCTCACTCCCTCGAAAAATGTAAGAATTGTCTCTTCAGGACAAAACCTCATTCCCTCGAAAAATGTAAGAAATGTCTCTTCATGACAAAACCTCACTCCCTCGAAAAGTGTAAGAATTGTCTCTTCATGACAAAATCTCACTTCCTCGAAAAATGTAAGAATTGGCTCTTTAGGACAAAACCTCACTCCCTCGAAAAATGTAAGAAATGTCTCTCCATCCAATTCGTATTTACAATCTCACCACGGCTCACCTTAAAGTGGATATTTTACTGCCGCAAAAGAAGTGAGAAATGTCTCTCCAGTTCGTGTTTACAATCTCACCTCGACGCAATTCACATTGGAAATTTTACTGTGGCAAAAGAAGTGAGAAATGTCTCTCCAGTTCATGTTTACAATCTCACCTCGCCGCAATTCACATTGGAAATTTTACTGTGGCAAAAGAAGGAAGAAATGTCTTTCCACTAAGTAATTTACAATCACACCTCGCTTCATTTATCTTGATACACGCTCATATACCAGTAGGACATTATTTTTGAACCGGGACATTTAAAAAAACTGAGGCCTCAGTACAATTTACATCATGTAAGAGACAAATGTACTGCCTCGTGTAAGTCCGGCTCAACACTAGTTTGAACATTCCTACGATGGCTAAAACACCTTTTGTACTTGATCTAACTACGATGGTTTTCGTAGCATCCCAAATGAAGGAGTTGTACTCGAGGAGAGGCAACGGAAGTGCGACGAATCTACAAAATGTCGATGGAGCCGTAGAGTCATACCAAATGTAGCCAGTGAATTGGGTAGCGAGCTTCGTTGAAGTCTCCTTTCCCGCAAAGAAAGCAGAGAAGGTAGGTCGCTGATCTATAAGCCCCACTGTTCCGGATCTGGTGAGCATCTTCGATGGACCCTTTTAAGAGTTGATGACGACAGACCGAATTAATGCCTTTACGACCCTTACCGGCCTGGACTCAAACGACAAGCAAAAGGGTTGGCAAGTTTAGTCAGTAGGAATCTGACACTTCCCGTGTTCTTTTAATGAACTGGGTTTTGAGAGCTTTTGAGGAGCTTTTGAGTTCCCATACAAAATCGAAGAACCAGAAGACCCAGATAAAACCTGGGTTTTCGATTTTGTATGGGAACTCAAAAGCTCTCAAAACCCAGTTCATTAAAAGAACACGGGGACTATTGTCTGGGTCCGAGCCCCCAGCGCTGTCTCCTGTCTTGTCATGGGCCCTGTACAAGTGATCACACGCACTCTCTCTCTGCTATAGACCGATATGAGATACTCCCCACCCCTCGTTAAAAAAAGGCATCTATCTCGTACGAGCGAAGAAGAAGCTGCTCGGAAAGTTTTCTGCGATAAGATCTATGGGGTGCGACAGCGGCGAGAGCCAACTTCTGCTGGAAGCATGACACCAGGACGCCCCGAGCTTAGATATGCCAAAGTAGACGACATCGGCTCAGAATCGAGACCGGTGGAGAGAGCAGTTGCGAGAAGCCGGATGGCGGTTGCAGAGCCGCTAAAGAAGAAGATTACCTTTCCATTTCTCAAACTTAGATAACATTCCTTCTTTCTTTTCTTCCTTCTTTAGAGCAATTTTCTACCCTTTCTCTTGCATGTAAACAGAATAAGCTGTACAAACATATGCAATAAATCGGCTTTGGATATGCTTTCTGTTATTATGGATGTAATAAAATTCTTGTTGATGGAAATTACCAAGAACCAAAAGTTTTATTGTGAACAGTGAAGATTTTACTTCTTAACTTGGCATGGTAAGAACAATGCTGGTGGAAAGTGGACTTTCACGAATTTCTTAGCTCCTGCTCCATACCAACTTTCCTGGCTCAACATCTCTCGCGACATCCGCAGAAACAGGTTTTGGGAGCCCAACTAGTGAATATAATTGACAGACTCACAGGGATTTACTCCTGTGGACCATAGAACACCTGGTTCGGACGGAATTTATCCTATTGAAATTCAGAGTCAGTGACCTAATTCTGGACTGGCTTGCAACCATCAATAGGAGTTCCCCTTCGCCTAGGCTTCATTCCAACATCTTGAAGCGAAGGTGGCTTTCATTCTGAAGGCGGGTAAAATCTCCTACCACAATCCAAAGGACTTGTGGGACCTATATGTCTCACATACTTTCTCCTCAAGATCCTCGAAAGACTTGTGGAGATTCATATTAAGCAAAGCGTTGATAGAAAACTGCTTTCTTCCTCGCAGCATGCCTACACGAAAGGTAAATTGGTAGACACTGCTCTCCACTCCCTCGTAGTGGTAATTGAAAAATTTCTTGAATTCAAGGAGTTCACTTTGGCTGCTTTCTTAAGGTGAAACCCCAATGTAGGCTTGGCTTGCTTTAGTGCTTTGCTTTGCTTTGGCTTATCAAATAAACCAGTGCTTTGTTATGGGAAAAAACCAAATGACAAAGCGGCAAAGCCAAAGCAAAGCCAAAGCAAAGCAAAGCAAAGCTCGAAATGACCAATGTTCAATTTTTTGATGCTTTGTATGCTTTCGTGTTCGTTTAATATTTATTTTGCTTAGAGAAATAAATGTATATAGAGGTTTGAGAAAATTTATTTCATAAAGAAATTATTTTTTTGGGAATAGCATTAACTATAAATATTTAAGAGCTCAAAATTAATCTGAGACAACTATTTCTATATCCCATTTTAACAAATTTCTCGTAAATGTTTGAACAGTTAATGCCATAAACCATTTGTGCTTCTTTATCACTCTACATAACAATTCAATTCAATTCAATTCATACCTCTTACCTCTTTCGTGTACTATTTCTATTTCCTGTGCTCATGAAAAGCAAACTGTAAAGTAACTAAAGCAAAGCGTGTATTTGGGTTTGTTTTGCTCTGGCTTGTTGGGCTTGATTTGCTTTGGCACGTGGTACCTGAAAAGCTCACCAAGTTCAAGCAAGCCAAGCCTACATTGGGGTTTCACCTTTAGATATTGAAGATGCTTTCAACAATGTTGAATCTTCTGCAGTCAAGGGGGCACTCCAGCGTCTGGGTGTCGACGGCTGCTCCAGGTCCTTTATTGATCAGCTGCTGAGGTGCAAGGTGATAAAGTCTGGTCTGGGGCTCTAGGAAGAACTCAGACGGCTTGGAAGAGTCACACCGCAGGGTGGGGTCCTATGGCCGCTCCTTTGGAATATAACAGTCAACAAAGTGTTGATAACCCTAAGGGAGTCTGGGTGCACCACTGTAGCCTATGCTGCTGATATTGTGCTGGTGGTGACCGGCAAGTACATCTCAACAATAAGAGATATAATGCAACGAGCATTGGGCACTCTTGTTCATTGGGCTACTATAAAGGGTCTAGGCGTTAACCCAGCTAAGACTGAAGTAGAGTTCTTTACAAGGAAGCATAGACTTCCTGATTTTCCTTCTCTAAGACTGAAAGACTGCAACTTAAGGAGGATGCGAAATTTCTGGGTCTCATACTGGATAGGAATCTAACGTGGAGGCCGAATTTTTTAGACAGAGCCAATAAGGCCAAAGAACGATTGGAGTTAATTGGGGCCTTAAGCTCCGCATCGTCCACTGGTTGTATACAGCCGTAATCTATACTCTATACATGGCATATCGGTTTGGTGGTCTCCATTACAGAAGATTACGTATCGTAAGATCTGGGAAAGAGGTATCTCAAAAATCGCATTTTCCATGCGCAGTGAGAATAACAACAGATTTCGAAGGGGAAATGTGAAAATACATTAGCGCATGTCTTATCCTGATATGCGCAATGTTTATTTGTATGTAATTTTCAATTCCCCACATGCGTGAAGAAAACCTCAACTGATTTGGATCAGGCTCTATAACTCTGTGTTGGGTTCCTGGACACAGTTGAATTAGGGGAAACTGCAGGCCAGATGAGCTTGATAGACAGGGACCCGAAGTGGCAAGAACACCCCACTTAACCCAGATGGGAGTGCCCTTGGCCACCTATAAACTGGCTGAGAGAAAAATCAACTTAGCTGGAGCCGGACTGAGATGGACCACAGCAACAGTATCCCACACTCTTCACACAATATGGCCGACCTTGGACGCAAAGCGTTCCAAATATCTTGTTCAGCTGAACAAAAAAGAGATAAGCTATGTAGTGAAGGTGCTGACCGGTCACTGTCCCTTTGGTCTGCACGCCGAAAGATTGACTTCCCCACAACGATTTATGCAAAAGTGGTGGCAATGAGGATGTGGAAGAAACTGTCTCCCATCTTCTCTGTACATGCCCGGCCCTCGCGAGGAAAAGAGGGACCTTCCTTGGCTCACCTTTACTTGATGGATTGAGTGAGCTGCAAAACACTGGTGTTCCTGATCTCTGTCGCTTTTTTAAAAGCTCCAAATGGCTTTAAATGGCCTGAATTTTGTGCCAACACTAGAATGGCATCACAATGGGCCCAATGGTGTGACTAAGGGCACGTTCGAAAACTCACCAGTGGTAGCTACCTTTTTGGTGGCGCTACCATATTGGTAAGGTGATCAGGGTTAGTGTGGTTAGTTTTTACCGAGTGGTAGATGTGGTTAAGTGGTGGAATTTTCGAACAAAATTCTAAAATTTATATTTTTCATGTACAAGCGTTTGTTTTTAATTCTTAAAACTATAATTTTTTTATAAATATCTACAAATTTACTGAATGAACTTTTACATTTAATATGCAGTTTACTACAAATTCTGTATATTTGCAGAAAAACTTTTAATTACTCCATTTATATGACCCATCTTTCGAAATACCCACTCTGAAAAACTCTGAACTCTAAAAAAAATTTCGACCACCGGCGTACCTCCAAAAACGTAAATATGTTCCAATCTACCACTTCAACCATCAAAAGAATATGGTTCCTGTGGTGAGACTGTGGTTACCTTACCGGTGAATATTCGAATATGGTGACTGGTGACTTATGGTAAGTGATCAATTTTCGAACATGGTAAATTAACTTCTGGTTCGACCGGTAGCTACCATGGTGAATTCTCGAAAGTGCCCTAAGTGAGCACCCTAGTGGGGGAGCAGCCATGTCAACCTAACATAACCTAAGCTTTAGTACAGTGGTAGGTGTAGTTAATTCAAAGAATTAAATTTAGGCTCTGAACAGAAAAAATAATCTTTTGCATTGCCCAAAATTCATTTTTGACTACTTAATATATCTCACACAATTTACTGAAAGTCGAAGACCTTATGAAAACAACATTTGGCATCTTTTATTCTGCTCTCTCCTTTCTTCGAAATAATGCTTGTTGTCAGTACCCAGCGGGAAATAAAGCAAGTGCTTCCACTGGAAGGTTTAGTGATGCGCTTCCAGAGTCTACGAATCGGAAGGAGGTTTGGTGCAAGCTGCGAATTCTCTTTATTCTTTGTAGATACATGACAATTCGCTGTGTCAGTTTTCGTCGGTCTTCGCAACGCAAGTGCTGAGTATAGTGATTAGTGAAGTTATGTTATATTTAGTGTTGTGTTATGTTTTTTATGTTCTTTATTTAAATATCTGAATTTTCTTAATTTTTGTATATTTACCTTAGGAATTTAAGTAAAGTTTTGTATCAGAAATCAAAGCATTGTTTTTCTTATATTTAATGCTCAAAGAAGAGAGGGGAACAATAGTTCACTTTCTGTTTTTAAGTATGAAACTCTCTCTTTAGATCTTTTCCTTCCTCTTCAATTCAAAAAAAGCTTAAAAGCTTCGTGTATCCAAAGAGAACAATAATGGCAAGTGCTTCCCGCTGCATCCATTTAACACGCTTCAGAAGCGCGTTTAAGGAAAGAAAGGGGAATCGCATCTTTCTGATGACATCCCCATGTAAAATGGAAATGAAGTGGAATGGAACAGGCAAGCACTCCATGCTTCCAAAGAAGCGCATTAACTGCCGTGTGGAAGCGCTCTTCTTCCCCGCTGGGTAATTACACTTAATGACAAGATTAAAATAACTAAAAGGACAAAGAAGGTTCTTTGGAGTGAGCAGAGTAACAATTTGATTAAGATTAGGCATTTGCCTTCGAGAAGTGCATATATCATGAAAAAAATATATGTGTATTATACGAGTATGTATTCAATGATCAATTTATTACAACTTTGTATATCGTTTTTTATGTTTCAAAATGTTGTTCAAATTTACATCAGAACATACTTACCTTCTTAAACAACGATTACTTAGTTATAGTAAAGTAGAAAATAAAAAGCGGGCGGTCGTGCGACTTACCTGTAATTAGAAGAAAAATAAAATCTTGGTTAAAATTGCGTAAACAATTAAAGAAAGTAATAATAAATAATAATATACATTATCCTAAGTTAAATGGGATTGTTTATATGATTTTTTGCGAAGCTAATGGCGCTACAGTTCATATTGGTCATTGACCTACTTCGAGACCCTGCTCGTCGCTATTATGTGAGACAGAGTAGAGAACGTAAAAGACGTAAAGTGGTCCTTTTTAACGAAACATCAACCCGTCGCGAGTCGGCTCAAGAAGAAACCACTTGGGGTTGACAAGTCCAGGTGTGGACCTGCAAAATGCTGTCTGTTTCATCAGAGTCCATCTAGGCAGCTTTTCCCCAAGAAAAGCCCTTCGATTATCATTGCCCTCCTAATAGCTGGTTCCGGACAGATGAAAGCAGTGCCATAGCCCCGTCTGACCATGTTATGTAGATAGGTAGGAGCGCCAGTCCCATCCCACAATTGACGCTAAGATCCGCCGTTTTGTAGCCGCACTCGTGAGCAACTTTTGCGTGAAAAAAGACGGTCATATTTAGGTACCGGATCAAATTACAGATAGCATAGAAAAAGATCTACGATCCCTAGGTTTAAGAAATTGGAGACTTCAAGCCAGGGAACAAAACAGTTCTGGAGGAGGATGTAGCAAGAAGCCAAGGCCAATAACCGGTTATGGAGCTATTGATGATGATGTGTACAGGACAACGCCATGGTCTTTGTCAGTTAGAAATCTTCCCATTACTCGAATATTTGGTATTAAAGTATGTTGACGTTCTTCTCACAGATTTATTCAACATTTTACCTCAACGGAAGCAACTTGTCGATTGCTGAACGATCCTTCCTGAAATCCGATTGATACTCGCCTAAGAACCTTATCGATTCACTTCTCTCTGGGCTTCTTGTTCTTCTTTGATCCGTAAGCTAGCGGTCCGAGCGGGAAGTCCCCGCAACGAATACGCTGCTGTTGGTGCCGTTGGGTCTCGAACTCCATTCACGATTCGTTTCCATTCTTGATTATTTTTGTCCGCGCCTCGATAACTGATCATCATTGATTCTTGAAGTCGCTCTCGATATTCTTTAGTTAGGTTTTCTTCAGTGCCGATCGCCGAATTCTCCAGTCTGCCGGACAGTCTCGCCAGAGAAGTGTACGTGGCAAACGGTTATCATCCATTCGGCAAACATGCCCAAACCATCGTAGTCGACGTTTTTGTATTTCTTCATCGATCAGTGTCTGTTGATCGCATCTCCGTCTAAAGCCCGCTACACGCTATCGTCGTTTTACTCCGCGTTCGTCGAAAAGCGTTACCCGAACGACGAACGCCTCTATTCTATTCACATTAGTCGTCGTTTAGTTCACATATTACCATGTACGAAAATACAGAAACGGCGGTTCTTGCTGGAAAAAATTGTAAGAAAAAAAAAACGTGTATGGTGCAAACCCTTTTTTGTGCACAACAGGTACATACTTCACTGCTTAACGACGAACGACGACACACAGTTTTCATCCACACTATCGTCGTAGAGCGAACAGCGAACGGAGAAAAATCAAAGTGGATTTGATTTTTCGCTGTAGCGAAAAACGCGGCCCGCACTGCAATTTTCTATCGTCGTTCGGACAACGCTGTTCGACGAACGCGGAGTAAAACGACGATAGTGTGTAGCGAGCTTAACTGTCTCCTTTCGAAGGCGGTCGCGGAGTGAGACACCGAGAATCTGCCTCAAGTATCACATTTGGAAGACCTCGAGCTTGTTGACGTCCGGCTTGAGCAGTGTCCACGTTTCCTATTCATAAAGAGGAATCTGAAGGATCAACTTTCGGTAAAGGCGTGTTTTCGTTTTGAAGGTAATATTTGTTCGTTTCCATACGCACCGCTTGAGCGAGGCGAACGTTGCTGTTGCCTGGCCCATGTGGCTGTGAACGTCGGCCGTCGATGCCACTTTCTTTTCCTCAACCAACGATCTCAAAAATTTGAACGACGGAACCTGCTCAATTTGGGTTTCATCGAGGTGAACACTGGCTTTCGATTCGTCCGTTGTGAGCATTTTGGTCTTTCGCGCATTGATTTTTGACCCGTATGACCGGGCGATGCGGGAAATGTCGTATAAGATGTCCGTTGCTTCGGCATCCGTGTCGGCGAAGACGGCGCTATCGTCGGCAAACATCAAGTCGGTTACGAAGTTTTTAGTGTAGTTGTAGTAGTTCCAATTGTGACAGTTGTAGTAAACAGTTATCGGCTACTCTATTAAAAGTGGATTTCATAGGGAGGTAGTTATGTAAGCGAAGTACGGTAAGTTAGGGGTATAAGTAGCTCTAAGGATTTTGTAAATAATCACTAAATTCCCAGTACACAGTCCGAGTAGAAGCTGCAGTCATTTGCGCAACGGGAATATAAGTTTGCTTTAAAATATTAATAAATATATAAAATAACTAACTTATTTGATTTATTCACCCCTACACTAAAGACTGCGGCAATAGACGCCAAGCACAAAGGCTGCTCTCTAGCCTAGAAAACCATTACATGGCGACCCTGCTATTACAAGTTGTTGCCGTCGTATAGAACTCCGCGTCGTCCATCGAATGCTTCACTTGACCGACTTTAAGCCACTTACAGCAGACTGCAAGCACAAATTTTCTCCCCGTACTCTGTCCTTGGGTGGAGCTACCTGTTTTACCTAACAACTTAAGTTTTGTTTGTGTAAACACTAACCGCAAGTAAAACAAGTTAGAGTATTTATGCTGGTGGTAATAACTTTTAGAAGTCGATTAAATTTTGTGAAAACACCTTTTTCTTACTTCCAGAAGTGACTTGCACCACTTGCTGTTTTCATACTCTTACATTGTGCGTGTGTGTGTTTTCGTTTTCGAAGAAGTTAATGAAGGATAGGGCTTCATTTTTGTATCCTATCAATGGATAGGTAGCTGGACGTTTGTAAGATAGGAGAAATTCAAAACTGCATAAAACATTTTCAAGAAATTTTGTAGCTTCACTAGACCTTCCATTTGCCATTCCTTTAATAATGTATCAAGTAAAACTAAAATAGCGTCTTTTTGAATTCACTTCTCCAGTCAAAATTTTCCTTTGCGTTGAAAATCAATTTTCTTTTTTATCAAATAAACCGAGAGAGCTACTGCTGATATTATTTTCGAAAGTGCAGATACAGATCAGATGGAAACACTTTCGGAACCATTAGCAGCAAGTTCTTCAAATAGACTTGCAGACGTTAGTTCTGGAAGCAAACTTGTAGAAGTTTTTGCTGTAATGAAAACCATTTGCAAGTTACTTCCAGAAGTCACTTGCAGGTGGACACGAGGCTTTAAAAAACGTTAGTTCAACCCAGTGTGTTAGCTTTATTATTCCCACGATTACTTACAGGTGTGTAAACGATTTAAACCACGAAATTCTATACTTATTCCTTTGAATACAAAACAAACCCAAATATGCTAGTGTAATAGAAAAACCCCAGATCACAACAGCGCAATAATAACCGCCGCCTTCAATAATTCATTCCCATTTGACCTCTTTTCCAAAACGCCGTTTAATATTTCCACATTACGAAATGCACCAACGCGACTGATAGCTTCCTGTCATCCAAAATTTCTAGATCCATACTTGAACGCCATTAAAAGAAAATCGAATTCTTAAATCAATCTGTCTAGCGTTATTAATGGCCATCGCATGTAACAACAACGCAGGAATAAAGAAAAATAAAACCGAAGCCACCACACCACACCACCATTGTGGTACTCTTAAACGTGATCTTAAACGCTCAACTTCTTGGCACTTTTCTGTGAGGTAATACGTCGCCAAACGGATGGCTACAGAGAGTTCAAATCGCCTTCAATTGATTCCCTACGAGCGCCTTCTGTGCGGGCTTCCCATGGACGAACGGAATAGAAGTTCAATTGATTGATTAATTCACGCTGTGGTGGACAACCATAGATAGTGTGTCGCTAGCTGATAGACACTTAGAAATATTGCCACCATCAAGGCAAGAGGGTAATATGCAAACTGCGACTTGTGAAATCCGATCGTTATAATAGATGACAAATTGGTGCTGTCCTGGATTTGTTACAACTGCTGTCAGTCAGTGAGCTTAGCCACTATATAGTATATGGAGAGGAGATGGGATGTGGATGTTTTCTTGCTTGCATATGAAATAAGCTTCAATTTCACTGCTTAACCAGCCGCAGTGCTTCAACCGCATATCAAAAGCAGCACTAGGGAAGCAAAAAAACGTTTTAGGCATTATACAGATAAATTCTCATCCGTGATAAGAAAAAAATCCATTAATACTTGTCTTATTTGCTCTAATTTCACTCAAGATCACAACAAAAGACTTCGGCGCGGGAAAGAAGAAAGCTTCGCGCCGCTATGTACGAAAGAGAAATTATTGAAATGCTTTTCTCGATTTTTGTTTTAAGGTTCGGGGAACGTGCACAAATCAAACAAGACACAAACAAAAAACCCGCCAGGGATAACTCTTCTGGCTTAACAAAGGTAACAATTCACAAATAACAAGAAAAATAAGAAGAAGCAGAGAAATTGTGATTTGTAATTAAAATTAACATCGGAATCGACAACGAGAATGAATATATAAAAAATACACGCGAATACGGCCCATAGACCAATTATACCGCTGAAGAGGAGACTCCAGATTCACTTTGTTTGCGGTTCAGGTGATTTGCGGTCTATTCCCAAATGCCCAGCAAAGAGAAAGAAAGATGAAGAAGACACACACACACACATTCCTTAACAAGTTCATAATTATAACAATTCACTGGAAAAACACTGAAACAATAATTCCAGGTGAGGAGGTTCACTCTCTCTGTCAGGTGTTGTCCGTTCCGTTGTGTGTAATCAGTCCATTCATCTTTTACGTTAGGAGAAATTGCTTCTATTTAAAACTGAAGACTGCAATTTATAATATACGCAAATGCAAACGCAAATAATTGTTTTGCCCCCACGGCGCATATTGCTGCAATTATGGCATTTCAGTAGTTTAAGACTTTTGAGTCGACTTAAAGCCGACAATCAATGGAATGAGGGAAAATACTTTTAATACTTTTAAGCGATTTCTGTGATGCCATGCAGAATTAAGTGATTTTTTCTGTGTTGCCTCGGAATGTGATAATTGCGTTTGAAGATTTAATATCCGGCAATCTTCGAATTAATCAATAATCTCAAAGGTAAGACAATGTCAAAGATTTTGTATATTAGTAATTTTTTATTATGTTCGACACGTAATTAAGATTGGGTTTGGAGGTAGTGGCTCCACTAGAAAGACACCGAGAGTAGAGGATAAAGTCATTTGTGAATTAACGAGGGAAAACCCCCAATACTAAACATGAAGAAAAAAGAATCAATTAAGAAAAGGCGACTGTGCAATGAATTTAATTATAAACTTGAAAATCTTTTCGTGAGGTACTGGGTCCAAAGGTATCGCGGTCACTCCCTTGGTCGTTTGTACTGCACCCCTATACCTCATATTTGTAAGTTAAACCGCTTGAACAGATTCAGCTAGGCAGCGGCTTGTCGCTTACACTTGAATCGGAACAACGAGACACTACTCCTCGGCCTCGCTATTGCGGGGCACTCAGACCGAACATGACGGGAAGACTCATCCTCCTCAAGGCAAAGCCTGCAGATGGGATCCTCCGCCCTTCCTATCGTCCATAAGCGGTAATTTATGACGCAGTTTTTTTTTATGTGGGAAAACCAAGCTTAGGAATCACCCTTTGTACTACTAGTCTGTCATGTCGTTCGTGTCATGGTGCAATGTCTAGTAGCAAGCTTGGTTTGAAAGATAGAAGAGGATATGGTAGATCAGGGGGGTCTGGGGGGTGTTGTAGCAGGTGGCGATGAACCTTACGTTTGCACTCTTGGGCGTTGTACGAATTCGGGAAAACTGATTGTGGGAGATTATTCCACAGCCAAATTGTTCTATTTATAAAAGAACTTTTAGACGTTAGTGTGCCCGAAAAGGGGGATTGCAGGGTATGAGAATGAGCCGAATGGGCCAGTCTTGTGTCGCGGGAGAAATATTGCCGTGCTGGCAGGAGGGTGGAAATTTCAATGGAACAGTCGCTATGGTAATAGCGATAGAACTTCGACAGGGCTGCTACATTCCTACGGTGGCTCAGAGAGTCAATGGAGGTGCAAAGGCCGTCATTACCGATGATTCGGATGGCGCGGCTTTGCACCTTGTCTAGTCACGCTAAGGCGATTTTCGAGGCGCCAGCCCAAATAAATGAGTTATATTCGAGGCGGGGAAGAATCTCTTAAGAAATCCTAGGCATTGAGGCAGTGTTCGGTAATCAAGACAATAAGGGTCCTGACATCATTTCTACTGCGCCCCAACAATTCCTTGGCTGCTTTAGAAGACGGAACAGGCAGGAACCGCGGACATCCAGCGTTCAGTATGTTTTAACAAAGTCCAATCGGCAAACGCACTTTTCAGCAAGCTTTTGGGTGCCCCAATAGCTGGCTCCGGACCAATGAATGCAATTTCAGAGCCCTTTGAAGCCCCGGCGAGGCAAACAAGGCCAACTCGATTAAGAACGCCCAACTCACCAAGGCTTGGTCCTATCGCCTTGATTGCCGCTTAACTTGGAAGGCCCTTCTTAAGATCCCATTAGTACCTGCCTGTATGCCGTACACCTCTATTTGCAGTTGCTAAAGTGCCTAGGCTTATCGGCTTTTACTCCACTCCCAGTGCCCTGTTTTCAAGCCATGCATGTACCGTACTAATCCATCCTGCGATACTTAAGGAGAAGTCCTAAAAGAAAAACTATGGAGCAGAATCTGCAGAATTAGTTTTCCGAGAAGACTCACAGAAGTGTATAAAAAGACAACGAATAAAGCCCGGGTCACACATATCCGCACCGTGTCCGCACCGCATGACGGCCGAGTGTTGGACGACACACGGAGAGAAAGTAAGCATAAAATTTTACCAGTCAGTCCCCATGTTTCCGCTCGTCCGTGTCCGGACCGCGTCAAATTTTACTTGTTAAATTTCTCTCCGTGTGTCGTCCAACACTCGGCCGTCATGCGGTGCGGACACGGTGCGGATATGTGTGACCCGGGCTTCATTCGTTGTCTTTTTATACACTTCTGTGTGTCTTCTCGGAAAACTAATTCTGCAGATTCTGCTCCAAAGTTTTTCTTTATAAAGCGCGCATGCTGAGAATAAAAATGAGCAGATATTTTGCGTTTTTAAACAAACAGAGAGTTGGGGCTTAGACTCTCACTGCGCATTGAAACAGCGATTTTGAGAATCCCCTTTGTTGGCCGAGGTCTACCATATAGTACTTATATGGAAAACGAGAAGACGACCCCTGTTGAAAGCTTTGCCTCGAAGTGGATGAATCTGCCTTTTACAATCCCTGTTACTTTTGTTACAGTGAATAAATTTATGTGGTCCAGGTGGGATTTTGTTTTTTATACTATAAATTGCAAAGTTTACCAAAAAATTTGGCTGTGCTTTTGATTTTACCATTATTGGGTCACTCCATGAAAATTCTACCAAAAAAAAGAAAATTTAGAAACCGACCTTCTCCGATTTCCTTCACATTTCGCACATTCGAAGTACTAGTGACTAGTATTACGTAGGTGCAATATTATGCCAAAATGTTAGGTAGTTTCATAAATAACGGTACTTACACTGTTAAAAATAAAAAAGTGGAGCCAACACTGCCACGTCGTTGGGCAATATCTATTTACTTCAAAATAATTCGTATTCTTTCAAATACGCTTCCGTTGGGGCAACGGAATGGAAAAAAATATATTCCGTTGAACCAACTACGCGGCACATCGAAGGAATCGCGGTTGAGAGTAAAGAATGCTACATTGTTTAAAAAGTATCAAATAGTTGAATTAAAGACATTGAAAATATTATTCTGACAAAACTGCTAAGTTGCCTAAATGAAATTTTGAAATTTAAACAATTACATGATGACAATTGCAATAAAATAGTTGAACAAAATTTTAAAATTGATTCTAACAATGTAAACTTTTTTCTAAACAACTTTTATGTGGTTGATTCAAATATTTTATACTCTTTGCAACAAAAAAAATTTATTCAACGCTATTCATTTTAGAAAACAATCATTTATCATTTGCGCCAAAGTACCCAATATTCATTCTAACTACATACGGGGTTGAACGGATGGAATCAAATCAACCATGCGGCGTAGTTGGCCCAACTACGCCGTTTAATTCGCCTTATTTAATGCCGCCGCGTAGTTGAGAGGATCCCGTTTTCTTTGTTAACACGGATTTTTTTTAACAGTGTAAATATTTCGAAATTTGCATAATACAAGTTCCTTTAAAAAATCGTACAAAGTGCAAATATTATCCTAGCGCTGTGATATATACATCAATTTGAACTAAAACCTTCAAGCTACTAAATAAAAATGCCAAAAAGAACATTCGACGAAAAAAGGATTCAAAGGACATCTTAAGTATCCTTTATCCTTGGGGATCTCAAAAAGCCAACGAAGGATTTTCTCCAAATTTTTATATGTTTTGACACTAAAGATAAGTTACCTGAGTGTGGTGCAACGCCTTTAAATAAAAAAAGTTAATGTGTGCACTGTCCGCGCTAGGACAAAAGTATAATGAAAACAACAAAAAATTTGAAAAAAAACATTTTGGATACCATACAGAACTTTAGAGTTACCTATAAAAAATATTGTAATATTTCTTCTCGAGCGTTCTCGGATTCGTCAGGGATTAATTGGAACAATTTGTTTCTTTTTAACAACTTTAATTTCAAAACAAAACTTCTTGCACACATGTGTTCCTCCTTCCTATTCTTGGCAGTTCAGTTAGAACAACTGTACTAAATTGAGATGTGACACTGCGTTATGTATGTATTTAAGTAGGTGCCTCTGAACATGAAACTTCTCGGTGAATTGGAATTTTAACTTTCTCTTTTCGGTTAGCCGTTACACTGCCCGCTTCTTACTTAGTGTTCGTCCCAAATACAGCTTCCTACAGGTCCCGTTCTTATCGATCGAAACTTTTTGGATTCGATAGATGACATCGTTTAACCTCGTGATGTCCGTGGAGGGGCCCTTCCACTTCCTTTGTAATTTTGGCGATTTATCTTTTATTCGTAGAAGATTTTATAGCTCGACTCGACGCCTTCCTTAAATCTAGATCCGCTCGCCCTTAGGTCGTAGTGGATCTTCAACTTCACGACAATAGAGGAAATGACCAGGATACAGGGTGATCAATGTTCTTCCATTTGGAGCTAGGATGTGAAGTTTTTTCGATTTCCCAACTCTTGAAAAACCTACACACAGCTGACCAGGAAATGACACTTATTTGGTAAAACTCGTCCCCCATATCGGCCACGAAATCTAAAATTTATGAGTTCTGAACATAAATTCATTATTTGCTACCTTAAAAAGTCCCAGCTACCGATTTTCATTGGAATCAGAACACAATTGGCAAATTCGTCGTAAGCCATATTGGCGCGGCCATTTTGAATTAATAAGTTCTGAGCATAAATTCGTTATTTGATACCTTAAAAACTCTCAGATGCCGATTTTCATGGAAATCGGAACACAATTGGCAAATTTGGGTGGCCATTTTGAATTTCGGTCATTGAAATCAAGATCACAATTTTTTAATATGTAAACTTTTTTATATATATTATTAGCTAAACATTCCATTTTGAATTTTTAAATTTCATTCACCGTAACTGAAATCTGTGGTTTTCATGTTTTTAACGCTCCAGGATCTCCACTAGTATACTAGTACCTATAGTTCTTAAGAAAAATAAAATATCAAGGCAATTCAAATTAAGAAATTATAAAACATTAATCTGCCCAATTATGATACTGCTCTGAAGCTTGGACATTAATTGACTAAGCAAACAGATAATCAGCTCAGCACCTTCTAAAGGAAAATTCCAAGAACGGAGTAACGATTAACAAAAATTCGAACGAATGAAGAGCTTGAGGAAACGACGAAGTTAACTACATACTATACGACTATATAGTCATAAAACTAGAAAACATAGAATACTTCATTTGAAAGAACAGATACGGTTTAAAGCTTGTAATATAAAAACCAAATTTTGCTAGTGATCTATTCTCGATTGTTATATAATAATAATACATTGAGGAACAACTCCCGCTTTTTTACATTATAGATTCTACAATGACGACTTGATCGATTTAAACAACTTCCGTTTCAATCCTACTTATTACCCGTTCGAACAATCTTCATAACATAAACAAACAATATAAACACCATCTCTGCTTCAACCTCTATGAACCTTTCGCACCCTTTTTCATTATCTTCATTACGCAAGCATCGTAAAACAGGGTAACAGTTCGTTCACTCATCACAAATATGTGATTACAAACAATTAAAAGTGCAATGGATTATCTAAAAGCATAAAACGAAATCTAAATATAGAAGAAGAACTCACAACGAGCTCCTTGCGTCGATCTGCATGCCCAAGTTCAAAATAAAAAATCAAGATCATGAGCAAGGTTTATTGACCGGGAAAACGGGAGAGAGATAAGGGAGCTTTCAATAACAATTTCTGATAACATTTTTTTTTGTTGCTCTCGTTTGCGATAAACTTATTTTTTTCAACAAATTGCTTTCACTTGCCCTATCAAGGCCGCCATATTAATACGAGAAACATATCTGAGATTGTCCAGGCAAACTACAAGTCGGGCGAAACCAAACAGAAATCAAAAAATCCGGACTTTCAAGATAACACCACGCAGCGTGACGATGAGGGGTATTTTAGTGGTTGAACTACTGTGAAAGATGTGTCGCCTGCCTACGTCGAACGAGAGTGAAATTAAATTGACAGTTGGTAATATTGTTTTGAAATAAATAAATCAAGACTCACTTTTAATTAGATGTGTTAACTTGAATGAAAAGCATTTAAGTAATCGAAATTAATGGAAGAAAGTCTGCAAAAGTGGTAAGATGTTGAGTGACAAATCGTTTTGTAAATTATCCTACTGCACTGGGAGTAACCAAATGGTGTGTTTGGGCGCCGTGTATTTTTCTCGTAGTTTCGAAAACTAACTTAAGCTCACAAATGTTATCAAAAAACCGCACCTTTGGAAATCTATGTAGTAACATCAGAGAGTCAGAGCTCTGCTGATATGGCTGTACGCATTTTCAGCGACTTCGAAGTTCCGATGATCGGGGACCCAAACTATCATAGCAACATCAGATTGGCCCGCTCGGCCCACTCCCTCCACCTCAGAAGGCCCTCTCGAATCCTCATAACCCTAAGCCTATTCTATCCCCGTTCTAAGCTTACAACAAAGGGTGATTCCTGAGCTTGGAACTGCCATTTAAAACATAAAGAAACTTTATCAAGAATACTAAGTTCACGCTGGTCGCAGACTAATTTTGAATTTGGCCCTACGTCACTTGTCGTTCTAATAGTCATTACGCTATCAGAGAAAATGAAAACCCGTTTGTAAGCGACAATATAGTTCACAGCTGTATTTGAAAATCAGTGGGTGGGATGTGCAAGCTTTCACCCCAGATTCCAGACTTTCACCGCAGATTCCAGAACGCACATCTGCCTTGTGTGAGAGCCACCCATATACCATATGAGTGCACTCTGCGGTATCTTAGGGAAAATCTAGAATACTTTTTTGTTTGTACACAGAGGAGGACTTCAACTTTCACAACGCATAAAACTAACAATTGCAGAACGGTCTCCGATGAAGACCATCGCTAAAATGACCACTCATTGTCATCTCCAGGGTTTGAAAGCAAAGTAAACTTAAAGCAAAGCACATATTTTTTTTTAAACTTACTTTGCTCTAGACTGTGAAAGCTTTTTGTTTCATATTGCTGCGAATGCTGTTGCTTTTAAATTACTTAAAAGCTTTTAGGGACATGCTGGTCCGGCTGCAAGTGCTTCGGCTTTAAAATACTTTGCTGTGAAATACTTTCTGTTTGCTTACAGTTTTTCAAAGGTTTGCTCTCCAAGGCTCTGAAGTTCTTTGCTTTCCTTCAGCATTTTTTTTTCATGGTCCAACTTTATATAGTAAAATAGTATTTTGTTTAGAGGGGTGAAACCTTTTTTTTATGTGTATGTGAAGCATTCGCAGCCGCACCAGCATGCCCAGCATTTGTAAGCATCAGCATTCGCAGCAATATGAAACAAAAAGCTTTCACAGTCTACAGCAAAAAGTTTGAAAATATGATTGCTGTAAAGCAAAGCAAAGTAAATTGCTGTGGTCTTCTTGGCAGCAAGGAAAAGTCAACAGCAACAGTATTAAAACTGCAAACCCTGGTGATTTGTATGAAAGGCGCTATATTATTATTTATGCTGAAATTAGTGCTCACCGAAAATACCCGTTCAACATTGGTGGTCGATGCTGGTTTAATACAAAGAGTCAGTGGCGGTTCGTAAGGTTCAGGATAAGGGAAGCAATGCGTAGGGCGTCAAAGCTAATGTACCCCGGGAGCGATAAAAGTAAAGGTATCGGCGGCTTTAATTAGAAAAACTGAAAAATAACAAATTTGAAGACGAATTAAGTAATTAACCCCATGCAAAAAGTAGAAACCCGTACTACCAATCTATATTCTTTTTATTTTAATATAATAAAAAATAATATAGTAAGATATACATACAGTGGCGAACAGAAGTCAACGTACACCATACAAAATAGCGAAAATTCGTATTTTTATTTTATTTTTAAAAATTGAAAAAAATTGTGTTATCACAATATACGTATCGAAACATTTTATTGAAATTCCATAATAAATTATTTCTACAAAAAAAATAACAAAAAAGTGAAATATACAGAATTCACAAATAGTTAACAAAAATCTACGTACACTTAAAAATTTTTATTATTATTTTTTGTAGAAACAATTTCATTATGCAAATCAATATAATGTTTTTGTACAGAGGATTGTACTTATTTATTTTGTAATATCACAATTATTTTATGCTATAGTAAACGAATTTTCGCTATTTTATATGGTGTACGTTGACTTTTGTTCGCCACTGTATAGCACAATTCAAAAAAATAATCTCTCTCTATCCCTTTAAATCATCATTAAAGAGAATCATAAAAAACAAATGGAAGCTACAAATTTTCAGCTTCTTCAATACACACCTCCTGCCAATGCCAACCCATTAGAATAAAGAGAAAGTTCACCCATCATCGATCTCTTTTTTTATTGACTCAAACGAAAATTCATATTAAGAGTCAAAACAAATTTCGAAGCAAATTTTTCAAGAGCAACTCCACAGCAGGCGAAACCAGAGCAGAATACCAGAAAGCGAAACCAAGAAAACAAGAGAATATGGTGGATAGAGAAAATTTGTCTATGTTCGACTTCTCATATCCCGGTATTCGGCTCCGAAGAAGCTGCGTTTAGTTCAGCTTCTCAGGGACCTGTATCAACGCAAACCTTTGCGTGAGTGTGAGTTCAATTAAATTGAATGTGTTGGACTTTTCACGTTGATTTACGGTGCCAAAGAAGCTGGAGATATTACCCAGCAGGAAATTTACACATTACAGAATCGATGAAGTAAGTAATAGCTATACTACTTCTTCGATTCCAACATCGATGAAATTTAACACGGGGATGTCATTGAAAAGTAATGCATTACAGACTGACTTGCTATATCACCGAAAACTGCAGCGGTTTGATTTTTTGAATGATGTGCTGCCCATTCTGTGAAGCTGGTTGAATTTTCGAATGCAGCCTTAAATTGTAATTTCAACTTCGCAGCGCACGACCCCTCGATTTCATTTTTATACTTTTTCACTTCTACTGCCACTTACCGTGGAATGCATGAAAGAGGAATACCAATTCTGCATTACATTTTGGTTTCCAAGATTCATAAATTCCGTTTAATTCCGCTAAATGACTTTTAAAAATAACGGGAAAATTTCCAACTGCATATTTCGACAGCGGTTAATTAACGGTAAATTCTCAGCGCGAGAGAAATATTTGGCATTTTTGGACACTTGTTTTGCCAACTTTACGTAAAGTTAGCAAAACATCCCAAATTTCATATTAAATGAAGAGCGGTAAATTTCGTTTTTCCACGATTAAATAGCGGTTAAGAAGCGGTAAATTCTCAGCGCGAGAGAAATAAGAATTTGGCATTTTTTGGACAGTTGTTTTGCCAACTTTACGTAAAGTTAGCAAAACATCCCAAATTTCATATTAAACGAAGAGCGGTAAATTTCGTTTTTCCACGATTAAATAGCGGTTAAAAAGCGGTAAATTCTCAGCGCGAGAGAAATAAGAATTTGGCATTTTTTGGACACTTGTTTTGCCAACTTTACGTAAAGTTAGCAAAACATCCCAAATTTCATATTAAATTAAGAGCGGTAAATTTCGTTTTTGCACGATTAAATAGCGGTTAAAAAGCGGTAAATTCTCAGCGCGAGAGAAATAAGAATTTTGCATTTTTTGGACACTTGTTTTGCCAACTTTACGTAAAGTTAGCAAAACATCCCAAATTTCATATTAAATGAAGAGCGGTAAATTTCGTTTTTCCACGATTAAATAGCGGTTAAAAAGCGGTAAATTCTCAGCGCGAGAGAAATAAAAATTTTGCATTTTTTGGACACTTGTTTTGCCAACTTTACGTAAAGTTAGCAAAACATCCCAAATTTCATATTAAATGAAGAGCGGTAAATTTCGTTTTTCCACGATTAAATAGCGGTTAAAAAGCGGTAAATTCTCAGCGCGAGAGAAATAAGAATTTTGCATTTTTTGGACACTTGTTTTGCCAACTTTACGTAAAGTTAGCAAAACATCCCAAATTTCATATTAAATGAAGAGCGGTAAATTTCGTTTTTCCACGATTAAATAGCGGTTAAAAAGCGGTAAATTCTCAGCGCGAGAGAAATAAGAATTTTGCATTTTTTGGACAGTTGTTTTGCCAACTTTACGTAAAGTTAGCAAAACATCCCAAATTTCATATTAAACGAAGAGCGGTAAATTTCGTTTTTCCACGATTAAATAGCGGTTAAAAAGCGGTAAATTCTCAGCGCGAGAGAAATAAGAATTTGGCATTTTTTGGACACTTGTTTTGCCAACTTTACGTAAAGTTAGCAAAACATCCCAAATTTCATATTAAATGAAGAGCGGTAAATTTCGTTTTTCCACGATTAAATAGCGGTTGAAAAGCGGTAAATTCTCAGCGCGAGAGAAATAAGAATTTTGCATTTTTTGGACAGTTGTTTTGCCAACTTTACGTAAAGTTAGCAAAACATCCCAAATTTCATATTAAACGAAGAGCGGTAAATTTCGTTTTTCCACGATTAAATAGCGGTTAAAAAGCGGTAAATTCTCAGCGCGAGAGAAATAAGAATTTGGCATTTTTTGGACACTTGTTTTGCCAACTTTACGTAAAGTTAGCAAAACATCCCAAATTTCATATTAAATGAAGAGCGGTAAATTTCGTTTTTCCACCATTAAATAGCGGTTAAAAAGCGGTAAATTCTCAGCGCGAGAGAAATAAGAACTTTGCATTTTTTGGACAGTTGTTTTGCCAACTTTACGTAAAGTTAGCAAAACATCCCAAATTTCATATTAAACGAAGAGCGGTAAATTTCGTTTTTCCACGATTAAATAGCGGTTAAAAAGCGGTAAATTATCCATTAACAATTTTTTTAATTTCTGAAAGTTGTTTTGCTAACTTTACGTTCGTAAGATCATTCTATATTTAAAAAACTCTGCATTAGTGTTTGTTACTAATATACCATTTTATATTATTTTCATACGGCGCTGTCGTCCTCATATTCCTTTGGGTGCTTTTACAAGAGCAACAACAACGCAGGAATTGTCAAAATGTTTGTTCAAAAGTTCGCTGAGAGTGTCAATTAAAATTGTCCGCCCTCCCCATCATCCTCTCTCACCCTCTTCGTTCGTTTTGTCTGTCAGGTGTCCGGCCGTGTAATAAGGCACTTTGTAAAAAACCAAAACAATTTATATTAGTGTTGGTTACATATTTATTTTAGGCCAACTTTTTTGAACCAAATTTCAAAAACAGTAAAACAGTTAAGAGAAAAACAGCTGTTTGCTTTTTTTCGATTTTAGCCAAAAAACATCTGCTTTACTGTTAAACAGTTTTGAAAAACCCTAATTAGAACCGTTTTGGCGGGATTGTCACTTAAGGCTGCTTCGTACAAATTCTGATGCAGCGTGCGAGCAGCCCAAGGCCCTGACAGAATTACGCGCACTTGCTTGGCGCGACAAATCGATATTTTCGTCTTAAAAAAACGGGATTTTCCGATTCTTTTCCAGTAATCGTTATCATCAATGGTATTACAAACCGCGTTTATGTGCAAGATCCAATCGATCCAAAATACCAAAAAAGTACAAAAAAAACGCGCACACTGAGGACGTGACCGTTCCATTTTCGGTCTTGATTTTGGAGTGGACTGGAGCGGACTGAACCATTGCGGTACAGACACATAAACTGATTAGGCCAGTTTCAAGATCTGCCTATCCCATGGTCCTCTCTCATCATGTTCTCCACAAACGAACATTTTCAGCAGATTTTTATTGATTGGTTGTCGACCGGTGTGAAACTGGCCTTAACAGACTACCGAGAGAGACTTTCAAAACACCGTGACTGTGATTTAGATGCCTTTATTTTTTATAATATTATGATTATTTTGATTTATTCATGAAATTTTTTTTTGTTTTGTTTTATTTAATAAATTTTTTGTCAAGTTGATTTAAAATTTCTTTAAATATTCTACTCTATTTTTATAAATTCGATTCGTTAAGACAATTTTATCGAAAAATCGATTTCATTAAAAAGAAAATTTCAAAATCGCCCTTCACTACTCTGCCCTAAGTTTCTGGATACACTAAAGGGCCACGGCAAGGAGGGGCAAAATGGAATTGAGGAGCCCAGGGAGCATACCCGAGTCCGTTTTCGTGAGCTCCTTCCGAACAGCCGAAAACGGAATGCAGCTGTGAACCCGAGAAGCTTCAATTAAATTGAATTTTTGCGGAATTTTTGGACCCAATGCCTCACTACAAAAAAAATGGCTCTACCGGGTCCACCATTGCAATTTCAAACCCAATTTTCATTTTTATACGCGACCAAATAGGCCACGTCCAGCACGTAGTGAAGGAAATTTAGCGGCGCGGCGGCGGTATCTGAGAGTGTCGTGGCCGTACAGTATTTAACTCATGCATGAATTGAAGCCGGCCAAACTTCCGAATCGTCTCCGTTTCAAGGGGTTTGGGCCCTTCAAAAGCTTGAAGAAGATCCATTGTTTTCGACCAAAATTTTGTTCAGCGATGATCCCCATTTCTGGCTTAATGGATGGCTACGTCAATAAGCAAAATTTAGGTTGAAGGACAACCCGAAAAGATTCAAGAGCAGCCATTTCACCTAGACAAAACAACAGTTTGGTGTGGTTTAAGGGTTGGTGGAATCACCAGTCCATATTTCTTTAAAACTGAGGCCGGCCGAAACGGTGCTGTGAATTGTCACATAGCCCGTGAAACAATGACTTTCATGGCGTTCATTGCGAGAACAATTTCACTCTTCGGACTGGTGAATTGGTCGCCTAGATCATGTGATATCGCACCACTATACTTTTTCCTTTGGGGCTTCGTAAACTCTATTTGGATAAGGCGTCTACGATTGAAGAATTGGAAGCCAACATTACTCGCGCCATTGGCCAAATACCACTTGAAATGCGCGAACGTGCCATCGAAAATTGCAACTTCAGAATGGAGCACATTAGTCGCAGTTGCGAACAACATTTGAAAGAAATAATCTTTAAAAAATAAATGGAGAGAATGGTTCTTTTGTGTTATAATAAAGTATACCTCTAAATGATACATCGTGTTCTATCAGAGATCCATTTTGGCATTATAAACTATGATACTATTTGGCATTATACACTATGAAGGCGTAACTACCAATGCTTCCATAGATTTCTCCCATCCAGTACTTCTTAAATTACTGAAAAACTATGAAGCACACACGTTCAATATTTTCTACAATAATTCTGCCAAGAATCAACCCTAGTGAAATTGATTTTCTGTCCAATTACAGAAAAGGTACAACAAATTTTCTTCGACCCTTACATTATCTCTCCATCTCTAGTCCCAACTTCGTGTGTATGTTTAAATGCTCACCTTAATTTCTAGCTTATCTGGCACAATAACAAGTCAACACCGAAGTGCTTGCAACTTTGTTGTGGACTATTTCAAAAACCTTGTACCCAATTTATCATTCCCGGCAATCTTCTCTAAGAATTCGTCTGATTTCTATTCCAAATTCTAAAATATCCGCCTTCGTGTTGCTCAATCGACGCGACAAGCAATTTCAGGGCGGAAATTATTCCTCAAGAGCAAAGTTTTTTTTCTGTTGATTGCTTCAATAGCCAGAAGGGATTAGGGGCGAAAGGTGTTCCCAGATGATATTCATGTCGCCGGCATCGCCCTCCATGTAATATGCACGTGTAATATCTAAATATCTGCAATTACGGATCGAAGAATTTGCAGAGTTATATATTTTTTTGGCAGTCTGCCAAGCGTATTTCTTGCGCTCATAATGCTATGTGGAACGTATCCATGTAGGCCCTAAGGCCTATGCAACACACTCACGTCGTCTATGATGATTATGTGATGAAACTGCTGTTGCCGGTGCTGGCGCTGGTTTGGATGCGGCAGGGGCCATTGATATTCGCATAACGAAATTCTATACACTTGATTGCATAGTCTCGTTTGTTATGTGCTTCGGCCTTAATGGGCAGGTGTAACATAACACGAAATGGGCTAGACGAATAAGGCGCATCGCCGAGCCTCTGTCGTCAGATTCATTCATTCTCCGCCGCCTAAGCAATGCCGATGATGATCAATGAATATTAATTGCCGTCACCCGACAACCATGTATGCACTCACTGGCAGAGCGAAGTCAGCTCGAACTACTACTTCTGGACAAGATGACAAATCTAGTTTATCATCTTCTTCTTCTTCATCTGCATTTCACCTGAGTGCTTTTGATTATCGCCGACAATCCATCGGAGTTGGGAAAACATCTCAATTCTTCTTCGGGCGTATCGACTCCACCAAAAACATTACAATCAAACACGTCACATTCACCAGATTATGCAAGGCACATCGAAATTTTCATCTGAAACCAGATTCAGTTTTGAGACTAGAAACCAGATTACAGCTCTTAAACGCCCGCTCGCCCGGTAGACGGTTTTTTTCTTTGAATATTTTAATTTTCCGGAAAAGTTGTGTCCATGTTCATCACAGATTTATTTGATTTTCGGACGCGGCGTCCCGAGTGTGACAGGTAAAAAAATATTTTCAGGTGTATCACACATTTTCCCTACGAAATTACATAATTTTTATTCATTCAACTCGAATTTAAAAACCGTGACGGAATTGAGAGTTTTTCTTCTTGTGTTTTTCTTTTTTTTATTATTATTATTTTTTTGTGAAAGAATTTTTATGTAAGGTCGGGCTTAGATGGGTTTTGATATGAATTTGAATTTTTGGATGTTTTTTTTGTAATTCGTGAGAATTTGAATTTTAAAAGTTATATAAAATTATCAAGAATAAAGCGAAAAGTTTAAGACGTTGGTCGTAGGTGGTCGCCGCATTCACCACATTGTAGTAAATCATGATATTTTTAATCTTTTAATCATTATAACATGTATTAAATGAAAATATGGACGTGCTGTAACTATTCCGGGCTGATTAAATAACCCGTCCGTAATCATTACCTGCAAGCGGTAATAGGCTAATATAATTGGTCTCTTTCGAGAAAGATTGGCGTTAGCCTAATAACCTACCCGTTAAGCAGGGTATTACTGAAAGAGTAATATGCCTCAAACATCAGAACAAAAGACGATGACTACCACAAAGAAAAAGCCTATTATTATTATTACCGGTCTATAATAGCCGAAAACTAAGCCAGATCAGAGCAGGACATTCACAGAGAACATGTGTGGAAGTCTCGTCGCCTTTCTCGCCTCTTCGACATTGCGCATGCTAAGAGAGTGCTAAGTTGTTGAGGTGATAGCGCAGCTATACATGGCCAAGCAGATATCCCACCAATAGGCTAAGGTCCGCTCTGTTTTAAATGGTAATAAGGTAAAGGATCTATCAGTTCTTTAGCCTATCTAAGACCTGGTACTGATTCGCAATAGGCTAGGTTCAATCCCTTAACCCAGTCCTCTTTAAGGGAGGTGGACCATGAGATGCCACAAAACCATTCTGGGCCCTGGACAAGTGTTTCAGACCAATCCCTCACAAACTTATCTCCAGCCTCATTGCCCTAGATACGCCAGTTTCCGGGACCCAGCAGAGCGAGACTCTATATTTTTGCTGGTCAGGCTCTGCAGTACGTCAAAGCTTTCTGCAACTATATTAAAAGGAAACTTCCACGTTGAGAGTGCGTTGATATCAGCTTGACTGTCCGAAAAAAATTTAATGTTGGCGCCTTTCAACTCTTTCTCAAGGTTGAGTCTAGCACAGGTCTCAATAGCATGTATTTCATTCTGGAAAACAGATGGCACCCATTGAAATCGAGACCTTGGAGTTGGCTCCTGCGACAGCAACCCCTTTACCATGCTCTATCTTTATAACCCGTCGGTAAACCAGTGGAGATTTCTTGAACCGCCAGGAAGTGTAAGATCCGAAATAATCGCTCTGAATTTCCTCTGGAACCGCAGTTCACCAACCATATGAACGCATTTGCGGCAAATTGAAATGTTTAGGATACCGTTAAGCAGATCGCCATAATATTCTTTGACTGTATAGGGCGAATTTAATGTAATCTGGAGCCTCAGACACTTATGGTGGTGGATTTTTATATGAAGATGTGCAATGTAGTCAGTCATGATTGCCTCCATCGCAACTGTGGGGCAGGTCCTCATAGCTCCAGTAATGGAGAGGCAAACAAACCGTTGCAGTCTGTTGCACTTGAGGATCGCCGAGACCTGTTTAGTCTTAGACCACCAGGCTATCGCGGTATAAGTGACAACAGGTTTAACGATCATGTTGCACATCCAGTACATCACTTGTGGTGTAACTCCATGTCATACCCAAAGCTTTTTACAGGCCCATATAGCCTTAGTGCCTTTACTGATGGCGTAGTGCATTCGAGCGTTCCAGTTCAGTCTATTGTCTAGCATAACTCCCCGAGACCGAGTCTGAGTAGTCGTTACGTGGATGCAAATCAAACCTAGGTCCAATTTGTAAGTTTCGGAAAAGCACCAGGACGACCTTATTTGGGTTGACTGATAGGCCCTCCATGGTACACCATTTTTGAACTTCTCGAAGCGCTGATCTCATGATTTCTGTAATGGTCTAATCAAACTTTCCGAGACAATAATGATTCGTGTAGTCAGGTCAAAAGTTCATCCACAACCAATGACCAGAGCATCACTTGATAGCTTTGGCACTAATGGTAGAGACAACTAGCATAGAAGAAATTTCACGACCTACGACCATCGGGGTCGTACCGCTCATGAAACATTTGGGCTAAAATTACCCTTAACTACTGAATATGTTTCCAATATCAAACCTGGGTCAGCTAAAGCTCGAGGGCCTGCACAATTGTGTATATGGACTTCAAAATATGGATCAGCTGCTTCGAAATTTCGTGCAGGAGATTTTCGGCACTGTTTACCCAAGCGAACTTTTAGATTTGTCAATTGAAAAGAGTCCTTCATGGCATCATTTCAATTTTTTTTACATCAATAGAGAATATAACTTATCCCAAGCGTAGACGACCCGATCAGAGTTTCACCGGATGGTAGATCGGCTTCGCGATATTAAATATTTTAACATCGAGATGGTTAAAATCAAAAAATATAGTATGGCGCATCCTCTCCAAGACTACGCCTTTCCTAATATATACATGAGCGGAGATATTGTGCACTAAAGTGTATTCAGACACCCGATATTATTCTAAGTCAGCATCAGGTGAATTTCAGAGGTAAAAAATACCGGAAGTACCACCCCATTTTAACACAAAACAGGCACCTAATTAGGTTAAGTTGTAAATAATTAGTGACCGAAACAGGATTTTCAGCCGAAACCGAAACTTCAGCCTCGGTAGCATTTTCGGCCGAAACCGAAACTTATTTAGACATGTTAAAATTTCTATTGTATGCTGGAATGTAGTATACGTTTTACATGTTATATACTTAATTCATGTTAAATGAAATAAAAAACAACTAAAGTATATAAGATAAAATAGTTATTTATTTATCTAATATTAGTATTCGTAATTGTAGTATTCGTAATTAAAAAGTCTTATATTGTACGCTAAAACTGGCTTCCCACGGTGCGTCATATAGCGGACAGACGCGGATGGCGCACCATAAGAAGAATGTCGTCCGTGAAGGCGTAGGCTAGTCTGTAGCGGTGCGTAGGATCTGCCGCGAGTTGGTAAGTTCAAAGATGCGGTGCGAGCTTGTGCGGTACGGTCCAAGGTCGTCCGTGGACGTCGACCGTGCGTGATAGATAATCCGCAAAATCGCGCACCGTGCTCTCTAAAAATGAACCAGTGAAAGTTTCACTCGTTCATCCAGTAAACAATAATTTCACTAGAAACCCAGTGCATTTGCATCTGTCTACTGATTAAACCAGTAAAAAGTACTAGTAATTAGTAAAAATCTCACTGATTTAACCAGTGAAAAAATATATGTGACTCATATTCTATTATCTCCATGGCTGTGAAGGGTTCCATTTAGCATATTCAATAAACCGGCTCTCGTTTGATCACGGAGGGCAAGCAGCATTTCAGTGCTTTGATAGGGGCCCGCTTGGGAAATCGACACTCGCGTTAGAAAAAAGCTTTTTTCTCTTTTTTACGTAAATTTCACTGATTCAACCAGTGAAATTTCACTGTTTCCTATTGGTTGACTAAGCAATGGTTCAACCAGTGATTTTTCACTGGAAACCAGTGAATAGCCACTGGTTGGTTTTTAGAGAGTGGGAAGCAAGCTTAATAAAAGCAGTTTTCCTACGTTTTCACCAAGCAGGTTACTCCGGCGATCTGCGTATATTTGTCCAGCGGCACTAAACAGCACGAACTCACCCGAACGAAGCGCGACAATTCACGAACACTGAGTTTCGGCGCGGACGAATTTTCGGCTAATTTTTGGCCGAAACCGAAACTATGGCCGAAACTAGACTTTTTGGCCGAAACTGGCCGAAACCGAATCTTCGGTCGGTCACTATAAATAATAGACAAGGTAAAGGAGTCATTGGTGGATTGATAACAGGTAGATAGACTTCCGTTGCATGTGAATTACGTTTTCTTAGCCAGTATGTGATTACACTACGTATAAAACGAAATTTCCTACAGAATATTTTCGATAATTTTGAAAACTATTTCTTCAGGGCACCATATTGATACAATTAAATTTAAGGAATATGCTGAAATTACCATGAAATTATATACAGAGTTATATGGTTGGTTTTATATGCCTTCAAGCGTACATCAAGTTCTCGCACATGGAGCAGCTGTAATTGAGAATTTTGGTCTAGTTCCCATTGGGAAGTTATCTGAAGAAGCTGCTGAAGATTTCAAAAGATACTGTCAAGACCATTCACGAAAATTTAATAGGGATGCAACAAACGAAGACATTCTAAATAACTTGCTGATTAGTTCAGACCGATAAATTCACTCCAAAGTCACAAGTTACTTCGAAAACACAGAGCACTTTCAGATGAAGTAAAAGATTTACTAATTTGCCCAACATTAGGCGATGACTTTGAAAAAGAGAATTCTGAATTTGCAAATATAGACTTACAACAAAATATGGATCATGACGCTGAATCCGAGTCCGAGGAGGCTTATTGATTATGATTAGAACGGTATTGTTGCGAAGATATATAGTTTTAATAAAATCTAAACAATAGTGTCTGTAATAGGTAAAGCTCCAAATTCTGCCTCTAGGTAGGTGTTAGTTAGAATCTTTCCTGTACTTATAAGTGGACTAGGCCTATAGGGACACCACAGTAAAAAAACGGGCCAAGTTCTCTACCTCTTAGTTGGTGCGGAAAAGTGGGCATATCCAAATACAAAAACTCAAATTGCCACGTAATCGCACAAAATCGCAGCGAAAGCCCATGCAACTAGTTCAGCACTCTCATTATATGAAACTTAAGCGGTACTTTAAGCGATTTTAAGCGTTTTGATAAAATCACCTATTTCACTTTTTCTCCATACGAAAAAATTTTAAAACCAACCAAACTCAGAAAATATTTGTTTAAACGAAAAAAGTCATATAGCAATTGTTAATTGTATCAATTAATAGAATTAAATCCCATCATTACTTTTTTGAAAAGACATACTTCATTTTCATGTATCCCAAGTCCACTAGGTCGAATTGGATGTACAGGAAGTGTATAGGGAGTTTGTCAGTTAATTCCAAGTTTATTCTGGGTGTTGACGACACTTTCAGTAATGTATGATTGTAGAATAGACCATGTCATTGTACTGCTTACTCCTCCTTCAGCTAAAAGACTCCTGAAAATGTACCTGCTTCTGGGCGTTTTTCTTTTTTTGAAAGTCCAAGCTCACGAGTCATCCTTTGTAGTGCTAGTCTGTGAAGTCGTAATCGTCATAGTCCAATGTCTAGTTGTAAGTTTAATTCGAAGGAAGGAATAGAGGACATAATAAGTAAATAGAATCGAGAGGGTGATGAAGGAGGAGGCGACGGACCTTGAGTTTTAACTTGTGCTAGTTCACACCAAAGAGAAGAAATTTTTGCGAAGTCTACGGATGTTACAAAAATCAAAAAATAAATTTTGGTATAGGGTCGAAGTGTTATGTCTCCTGAAACCTGACAATTGGACTAACCAGCCGAAAAAGGCTGTAACGCCGCCGGCAGTACCAGACTACCATGTGAATAAGGAGGTACATCGTTCGCTAGATGAAGACGTGTCCTTAGCGGAACTTACCCTTTTATTAACCGGTTAGACCTGCGAGATCCCTTACTAGGGCCACTCTACTTCCTGCCATAATTTGCTAGTAAACATATCTTAATGTTTGGACAGGCATAACTTGTTTGGGAAAGGTGAAAATTTTATTTGAAGTTATTGACTATAAATTCAACAAAATAATCTAAAAACATAAAATTCAGTATGAACTTTTTGACATAGAAAATTTGTACAGGACAATAATCATTTTCACTTTTAGTCTTTCTATGCCTTTGAAATTTGTTTTTTGTAACTTTTTCATAATTCCTAGTTCCTTGATATTTTCCAACGAGAAATTTCTTTTATATGAAATAAGTACTTTAGTAATGCTTCTCAATTACCTGTAAACACTCTCTAATAAGCGCTAATAGTACAAACCGCATATAATTTTCCTTTCTAATAGCGCCAGTGATGGCCAATTTCCCCTTTAATAATAATAGGTAGTAAATGATGACACGATCGTAGAAGTTAATAGTCACTACATCAAAGCCTGCCAATAGTTACTGGTACGGTTTCTGTTGTCAAGTAAGGCCAGCACTTACTGTCCGGACTCTCACAATGCAAATTATTACAAGACTCTTTTAAAGGAACTAGGAACACCTTGAAATTTTCTCCTTCTTTACTTGTTTATTTATTTTTATTTTTTTTGTTGAAAACATTTTACCGCAGTAAAAGCAGAACAACGCAGCTTAATTCACCATCGGAGTTCGTTGCATTTTCCTAGTCAACAAACAAAGAACTCGGGCAAATGTTCAGTGCATAAAGCGAGAATTGTGCAGTGCGCACTGGCCTAGAAAATTGACCATCTCTCTCTTGGATCTCGAGATGCAATTTGTACGTTGCCCATAAAACAATATAGTGTGGCCCAAGTAACCTGAAGAAAGAAAGCACACCGCCGGACCGAGATGCAAATGCCGCGCTGCATTCATATAGAGGGATATAGAGAGACGCCTCCTCCAACTGATGCTATACACAAGCCCGGGTTAAGGCATCCAAAGTCCATTTCAAAAAGGTGTCTTCTGACGTTGAGTGTTCTTGGGTGGAACGTAAAAAGCGTGAAAAGTCTTTAAGATGCCTCGTGTTCATCGAGGTAACCACAAAGAACGGTAAAATCGAGGTAAAAAAACAAGATGAAAAAAAAACAACTCAAAAACAGATTCTCGCTATTATTTACGCGGTCTTCAGAGTGTTTTGCTGCGCTGAGTACCGGTCGTCGTGGTCATAATTCTTAATGTCAATTGCAGTGGGCTCGGGGGAAGATCTCTTCCTCTCCGTAGGTTGAGATCTTTTTCGTAAATGTCCAACACTATAGATCGTTTTTCAAGTTACGGTTTCCTCTCTGCGAAGAACCCTTCGGAACAGAAATAATATTAACAAAAAAAAACAACAACACTGCCCTGGGTGCGTTTAGTGCAGCCATCAGATTAGTGTCTTCCCGCTCTAATGAAGAACTTCCGTGGTCAGGGAAGAAAGATGATGGTTCTGGCTAGGACCCTGGATCTTGAGAGCAATGGGCATGGCATGGTGTTGTTCTGGAATTGACCGCATCATCTGGCCATTTTGAACCATTTGTTACTGTCATTGGAGCCCCTCGGGTCTTAAATTATATCTGCACCAACAGATCGGATTTCGCTGTAGTTTCACGGCGTCAGTTGTTCTATGGCAATGTTTTGATAGAATGGATTAATGTGGTTATTGAAATTGCAGTCATGTTACTCGGCTTCAACATAAATTTTAAATATTATTTTCTAGGAAACTGATAAAAAATTTATTTATCGTAGTTACACATTTTTGTGGACTGTGGGGTTTTATTGTGGTCAATTTGTTGGAAGAAGGAATTTAAACTAAACAAAGTGTTTCAACAACATTTGGTTAAGTGAAAAGGTAGTTGATGGTAGCGGGAACTCAGAAGACAAAGACAGAGTCTTGGGCCAGTGTGGAATGCGAGCCAGTTACCGGCTTCTCAGTTTTTAGTTGACAGGATTAGCCAGATTCCAGGAATTACGAAGACGATGATTATATACCTGAGCATATTAAGGCCACCATACACGAGCGATCCATTCATCCATATGGCACCAGGCTAAGCAGAAACCTCACCGTATATGGGGAAACTCGGATGAACTCGTGGCCTACAGGTACAGAGTTTATGTACAATCACTCGCATGGAAGCTTGCAAGCTGCTAATTTTGAAGCCGAGCCAATGGACTGGCGCCATATTGGAGCGCTTGTATATGGGTGGGAAGCCTCTTTGCATAAAAATTTGTTTTAATTCTTGAAACATTCATGGCTTTCATGCGAGTTTTTTCTCTGTTTTGTTGTGCCCCGCCAATTCTTGCGCTTATTGAAATGCGAAATCTTTCACTTGATGCCTGTCACTATAACATGTCTGGGCACAGCACTGCATAAGCATAGCACTACAAGCGAGCCCCATATTTGTACATACATTAGGAACAACGGCCTTCCAGAAGGTACAAAGTACGATCGTAGCTCTGCTCAGCCGGAGTCTGAAATAATTGCTGCGGTGACGTTTACAATGTAAATTCTGTTTCTGAAAAACACGTCGAGCTGTTTACAGACACCAAAAATCTACAACACATTGTAGATCACCTTGATATAGTTCTCTGTTTCTCGTTATATTCTGTCGGAGTCGATTCATCTCTTGAAGGCTCGAAGCACTTAATGATCAGTACTAATTTCCACACCAATCGTCTACCCCAATCAACCCTCCTACAAAGAAAACTACTTGGCATTATCGGAAGACTAATTGGCTGTAGCTTACTCGCTTCATAGTTGCAGCAGACTGGGATATATGTTTCCGTAGTAAGAACAATGACTTGGTTACTATCTGAATCACCGGAATTATACAGGTGTGGATGCGTTTTGTAGACTGAATACATGGTTTAATTGGGAATGCATGAACTTAATAAACGATTTACACCGCCTATAGGTAACATCTTTTATTTACAAGGAAGAGCTGATAACAGAACCCAGCCTCGGTAATCTATGGGTTTCATCATGCGTTGGTGTTCGATTTGTTGAATGTTCTTTCCTAAAACCATTTATGGAAGACAAAGTATAAAACATTAATCTGCCCTGGCCTATACTACGGTTTGAAAGCTCCAAATTAACCAAATAAACAGACAACGTTCGAAAAGAAAATTCTAAGAAGAATATTTGATTCTTTAAAGGTTAACCAAAAGGAATTGACCATTAGAACATATGAAGCGCTTGATGAAACGTTGCACAGATGAAGTCTGCCTTGGAAATCATGTTCGAACATTTGAATAAAGAATGCTAGCCAAGATCAATTGTAGACCAAAAAGAAAAAGGTAAGTAGGACGACATAGGTGGATGGATTGCGTATTAGAAGATATACGGAAAGTACGTATAACAACTGGAGAGAACTCGAAAAACGTAGAGACAACTGGAAGATAAGACTTCAAGAGACCCGAGTCCTATAAGGACTGTAGCACAATCTAAGAAGAGGAACATGGCCCTTCGTCTTTCTATTTGTTCTATATCAACAAGCATAAGCCGCAGGACATTTCCATCTCCGCGTCATCTTCTGTTCGATGGCCGAAGTAGTCAAGGGGGTGTCGCGGTAGTATTGATGGTGAGTAAAACCGGGTGTTGGCGTTGACGTTATACCTTTCAGCTAGTTTTACACTTAAAAAAACGTAGTAATTCCAAGGGACTTTTTAGAGCATCTGTTCTCCTCGAAATCTTATTTTTCCTTTTTTAAGTATTTCACCGAACTCGACATCAATGAATCCACCAAACTCAATAATACGCCTGCCTGATATTTAGATTAGGTAGCAGAAGATTAAGAACTACGTGCATTGCTTCAGTAAGGCCTGTATACAAAACTCCCGTTACTTTGAGACATGACATTTTTTTAGATGTGGTCTAGTCTAGATTTGTTATAATCTTTTAGAAGAGCTAGTTAACACAAGACAAAACCGTATGCCAGCACTGGTCCTATCAATCCTGTGTAGAAGCGGTGCTCACAATTTCTGGCATAGCCAAGACCCAAGTATTTAGTTGAGAGGCTCAGTACTTGACCATTAATAGGAGCTAGACGGTGATTATGACCTTATTAGGAAAAGCATCGAGTTCTTATTTTCGAGATTAAAGGGTATCCCATGGTAATTAGACGATGCGCTAAGCTCTCTCCAAAACCTCACTGGTTGTGAACACAGTTCATCTGAAAAACAGAGATTGCTTTTACTTACGTCTACTGCTTTACAAAATACGTGGACCAACATCGTTTGAAGATCTTTGAACAGTAGACGGTTATATTTGCGAAACGTACCGAGGAGCATGTCGGTGCCGTGGTATGTTAGAATAAGGCAATCATTGGGAGCAATCAAGTAGCAAGAGCAAACCAACCGTTCTTTTTACACCGTGATCCAGATCAGATCAGCCGAGCATAAAAGAACGGAGTTGGATCATGGAAGAAATTTAGTTTTTTAAAGTTGTAATACTGGTTTTTGATGTGTTCTGACGCAATTTATATCAGTCTCTAAAACTTATTAAAAATATTTCTGCTTTAAAAACAATTTATAAAAATGCTTAATTGACTTCCAAAAATTAACAAAAGGCAACTTTCAATAATTTTTCCAAATAAATTTATGAAATTTTGCAGCAACCCACAAAATCATAAAAGCACTGGATTTTCCAATGAGATGTGTCTTGGATATGGTTGTTACCCAGGCAATTTTCGTATCACAGATTTTGATCCAAATCTTTTTTGGATCAAGTTGTTTTTTTTTTTTTATGTGGAAGACTAGAGCTCTGGGAAGGCCTTTGTACTGTCGACAATCTATTTTCTTCGTATAGAGTGCAATGTCAAACAGCAAGCTCTAGTCGATAGATAGTGAAGGGGAAGAGAGAAGTAGGAAGGAACTGCCACAACCACCTAACCCCAAACATTTCTATCGCGACTCTGGCATCGGGGCAATGAGAAACACAACTCGCTGGAGTGTTATGCCTCCTGAAACGAGTTGAATCCCATCAACCAACCGATGACATGCGCTTGGTGGAGCGGGCCAATGCTAGCGGATGGCTATGGCAGGAGGAATGAGGAATGTAAGGAGGGAAGAAGAAAGAAGGTGGGAAAGGCGAAGGACCGTGGGGCTCTGCCGGGATTCGAACCCGGGACCTCTGGGATAGTAGCCAGGCGCCTTACTCCCTAGACTACCGAGGTTGTTGTTGTTGTTGTTTTTGGTTGGTTACGTGAGGTGATTTTGGGAGATTTTTCGACACCCCCGCCCGCCCCTCAATCTAACGTGAGATTTTTAAAATTTTAAAAAATTTCTAATATTTACACTATTATGCGTATTTGTAGTGTAAATACGTTAATCTGTGCTTGATTGCGTTGGATTTATCTAAATAAACATCAACAGTACCACAAAATCATCACAGCACCAACTCGGAATGCACCCAATATGTATAAACTACAATACCTGTGGATTATTACCATTTAGCAGGTGATTCTGCCTATCCTTTGGAAACCAATCTCATGGTGCCTTGCAGGGATAATGGTGACTTAACAAAAGAACAGAAAAATTGCAATTCTAGTTCGAGCTCAACTCCTGTATTTGTAGAGCAAGCATATGGAATTTAAAAAAAATTTAGAATTTTACATTAAGGTACGACTTCACCAAGGCAAACGACTATTTGCTCGCGGGAAAATAACGTCAAAATGACGTAAAAAGATGATGTTTCAGATGTGCATAGCTGCGATGTGTCATTTCTTGGTGACGTCATTTTGCCAGCGAACAAATGTTCGTTTGCCTTGGTGGAATCGTACCTTTATATTGACATACGAAGGTTGACTTTGGCATCCACTGATTTGTTTTTAGAGAGTAACGGCTTGACTGTTTGAATAGTAATGGTAGAGCCATTTATGACTCTGGAGATATACAAACTTCGGAGCATTCTTCTATAGATGTCACCTTTGGATAAAAAACCTGTGACTGAATGACCCACCAGGGGGGTTATTCTGGAATGCAATGATTCGAAAGCCATGAAATTCGGAAATAAGAAAATGGTTTCCTCCAATGCGAATTCGAATTAAATTTGCGCAGCATTTATTTGTTTGTTTTAAAATATTCTAAAAACTCTTTAAATATTCTTGAAACAATTGTCAAACAAAAGGGTTTCAAAGTCAATCTTGGCCTCTAGTATGTCAGAGCAGATAGTCGTCGATTCAAAATTTGAATCCTGTAAGATGCTTAGATAACTAATTATGTCGCCTGGTGTAAATGTCTGCTTTTTGTAGTGACAATGCACCGCAGATAGCATGTGTTCTGATTGATGTGAAAAGAGCCGATTCTTAATATAATCTCTATGATTGCAGTAGGATTAGGTACATTATGCACTTGAGATACTTAGGAGGGCATTAGGTTCCAGGATTTTCAATTGGGCTTCTGGGCCTTTTTGTTTTGTTCCAGCTTAGGCCTCCACGCTAGTTCGGCGTAGGGTCGCAATCTGTCTAAAAATGGTCATATAAGTCAATGCATAAGTTACATTCCCGGTTTTTCCCACACCATTTTATAAAATGATAAGAATTTTTCATCAGTCATACACTCTTCATTCCCAGATATTTAAAATATTTTCATTACTTTTCTTGGATGTTCCAGTTGGATGGTATTAGAAACAGTGAACAAGTACAGTGTAAACGGCAGTTGCTAAATTTTTACACGTAATTACTATTGAGTAGAAATATAGTAATAGTATCACGTATACCTTTTATGTAATGGATTCATTATTATTCCTTCCCTATGTGCAATATGTATTGATAAAACCGTGAATGAAATCTAAGTGCGGGTCCAAAAAGACGATTTTAAAGATTTGGTCATTTACAGATATTGTAACTACTTAAAATTGAAGAAAACATATTAAGAATTTTGCAAAAAAAATTACAGAAAAATCGAAAAATACCCATTTTGAGGGCTAAAACCCCCTAAAAAGTAGGCTGAGTAGAAAATCGGTAGACTTTATAACCCCTTATTAAGAAACTAAAAGGAAACTCTCTGCAAATTTTCAGCCCGTACCTAATTATTTCCGCGCTATATCGCTTTTTTCGGTTTAATTTAGCTGTACTATTAATTTAACCCAGTTTTCTCGCAATTTTACCCTGTTTCTCGAGGGAAAAAAATTACGTAATATTTGCGGAGACCACCCCCCCCCCCCTCCCCCACGTAAAATTTGGTGAGATTCGGCTCGAGCCCCCAGGGTTCCCTAAGTAAATATTGAACGCTGCATAGGCAGCTCTTTACACGAAAATCTGGCCAAACAGAAAGGGTTGCCTATAGTACGATAAAGATTTACGAAGGCAACCCTGAATATTTAAATAGAGCTCTTTGAGGACTCTAATTGGAATGATAAAAAACTTTTTTTACTCGCTTTACTTTGACTATCGGATCAAGTTTTCTGTCTAATCTTGCTAAATACTGAATCTCTTCCCGTGAAAGGTCCCGTCGAAATCCTATTAGTTGTTTTCGAGATTCGGGACAAACCGACAGACAGACATACGGTCAGACAAAAATTTTAAAAATACTTAAATGTGTTTTAATAAGATTAAAATATATGAGGTTAAAAAATCGCAGTTATTTTAAAATCACAGACAAACACTGCAATTTTATTAATATAGAGATATAAAAAACTGCACAGATCTACCAAAAAGAAACCCACCGAAGCGGGTTGTCCTCAGCTAGTATTTTATAAAAAAAATATAGCACATATCGTTTTTAAATACCACAATTTTAATAATGAAATTCCAAAAAAAAAAATAGAATCAACTATTAAAATTTTGGTTCCCTTCCTAATTTAAAAATATGAGAAGGTTTTCTTCTGTTACTACTACTACAACAACAACAACGAAAACATGAAAAATAATATCAGAGAAAGGTTAAACCAAAATTCGAAAATTGCAGCCTCAATCTGAACTACAAAAAACAACACATTATGATTTATACCTGGTGTATATAAAACTGTTAACCAATGTGAATGGCGTACATTCCCTAAATCTGGCGAAAAATTTCTTAACTAGCACAAATTCCGATGAAATTAACAAAGCGATAATTCACTTAATAATAAACTTCCGAGAAATGAATAACAAAAAAAAATTGTTTAGAGAGGAAACAGTATATACCAAATCTCAATCTACCTGGGATGCCACACAAAAAAAATTGTTTTTGTTGCAAGTTGAAAAATATAAAAAGATATAAAAAATTTAAATCTTAAATGTTCATGATGATTGTAAATAATTATATTTAAGAGAAAAGAAATAAAGAATAAAAATAGTAATAATGGTAAAATGGTAGATGGACTTACCTTATAAACTTCGGAGAAGAATCCAGATCCAATTTTTTCTTTAACAAAATCATCGACGGAATATAGGGCCGAAACGGCAGTTTTTAATGCCTGACACGAAGACCCTGTTACCAATCGATCCGATGATGGCCCACGACCGACCGGTGGCGGCCCAGGGCCGCTGTGTTGACTGACATCCATTTATCAGCTACAACTGCACCGACATATTGACACCATCACGTTTTAATTACCAGGTAAATAACAATTATTATTATAAAAAAATATTACACACTTAGGTTTACACTATATTTCTTTTTTTAGCACACTGAGTATAGCTTATTTCAAAATTTGGCACATTTACAATTTTTTTTTCTCTTTAAAAAAAATTAAGAAAAAAATATTAGAAGAAAATAATAATTATAAAAAAAAACAACACAACGAACAAATCGTAGGCTTCTTCCGCAATTATTGCTTATTGCTTCATCATAATCATAACGAAGAAAAAAAAACACTAAAAAAAATATTTTCAAATTTTATCTCAAATAACAAAAAAAACTATTTCCAGCATTCGCGTGTTCACCTCATGGATCATCATACAGGTGTCCAGCACCACGAGCCAACTCTGCATCTCTGTAAAAAAAAGAAGAAAATCGCAGGTAAAAATCACAGGTGAGCGCCCACCGCCAGCTGAAGATACTGAAGAAGCCACCGCCTATCTCTCAGTGCCCACACACCGGCCGCAATATAGCTAAGAGCGCACACAATGGGTAGGACTGATGGCGGTGGTTTCACTTTTCGCCGACCTTGCTCTGGAATTATTTCGGGTTTTGGTGTGTCTTATACTTTTTTTATCAGGAAGATTCCTGCGATAAGTTTTATCCAATTTTAGTACAAACAAATGAAAAACGTTTTTTTTTGGGTTGTTACGTCGGCAGTTATCAGTTACGAGCTCGCAAGTTCCAAATTAGAAAATTAACGCACATATATAACGCCGATGGCGGTAGGGTGGCGGTATGGCGGTCTTTCTGCTAAAATTTATCGAGCTTCGGCTTTTGTTAGCCGATATGTAATTTTTTTCATTCACTGTAACAAAGGTTGATTAAAAGTGCGTTGTTGTTTGGCTGCCGAGTCGTGGATCTGATAAGAGTTTGTTAAATGTCTCGATTATTTTCTGTTTGTTATCATCACAAGGAGAGTCCCACCACATTTTTAGGGATTTTAATTAAAGCCGCGCTTATGCTTGTGAGTATTGTACACGGGCTTTCTGTTGAGGAAGGTGGAATGACGTAACACACAAGCGTTTCTTTTTTTATACCTATCGATTTGATTACATAAAAAATAAAAAATGTCTGATATCGTCAACTTATTGAGGTAGAGTAGTGCCTGTCTTTTACTTACATACATACATATAAATGGTGGCAAGGCAAATATCGAGAATTTTAATTGCGAATTTCAGTGAAAATTCTGTGTGAGTAATGTGAATGCGACGCTTTTTGGTGATTTAAACTTTTTAAAAAACAAAACATTTATTATCTCTACTACAGCATTTGTGTTGAATGGATAAAAATATCAACGAGAACGTGTTTATCATAATATTTATGCAGGCTGGGCTGACTCACTGTCACAGATGTACAAGCAAATATTTCACAATTAATAATAATAATTAAAAAAAAGTGAGAGAAATGGGGAATTATTTTTAATCGGTCTGGTAATCACTTCAGTTCTGATTAATAATTTGTACCTGTCGATTGGCGATATAATGATCGGTTTAAATAGGGATTGACACAAAAGAAAGGTCATGGTCAGGGCTTATTTTCATGTTTTGTAACCACATTTGTCCTCTGGGCACCGGGGCACTCAGTTGTTTAATGCCTTACCCTGACATGAAGGCTGTCAGGATGAACATTACTCTTGCTACCATAGTCATGAGACTTTTATGGAGCAATTAAGCTGCAGAGGGCCAAGGCAGGGAGAGCCGTAGTGAAATTGGGGGTCTCCATGGAACAAACCAAAGCGCCGCTTTCGCAAACTCCTTCCCAACAAACTGAAGGACGGACGGAGTTCAGGAACCAGAGAAGCCAAGAAGTAGACCCAGAAGCCGCCGCTCTGCCCAAGGTTTCTGGACCGACTAGAAAATAGGCAGCACCAGCTCCCATAACCTCATGGAGTGGGGGGAGCAGTCCCATCACTAGGGGAGCAGGGACCCCAGAAGAAGAAAACGGGAGACCCAAACACCGCCGCTCTGCCATAAGTTTTTGGACTCATCAGAGGAGCAAGATAAGAAGGACCGGAAAGGAATTAGCGAGCCCGACGGAGCACACTCGAGCGACGCCCCGACTAGCATTTAAAGGGGGCATACCTCAGGCAGCGTGTGGGCTACATGTGGCAAAAGGGGTGGGTATGCCCAAAGAGGTATTTCCCCGTAGGTTACGTATGAGGACCCCATGTGGCAAATAAGGGGCTCGGCGAACGAGGGCTTTCCCCTTAAGGCCGAGATGTACATCGAAGTGCCGATGTACAACCAAAACTATCGATTGTGAGCCGGTCGGCCGATTAAAACTCGTTGCAAGCATGGGTTTGATAAAAATCTGGATGTACATCCAATTTGACTGTGTATGGGGGCCTTTAGATTCCTCATGAGCATCAAAGAAAAATCTGCGATACTGAAATGCGGTATGCGCTATCAGTTTCTCATAAGGGCCCTAGAGGCCTCAGAGGCAAACCTTATTACAAATGAAATGGGCCAATACACGAGCAAAGGGCCCAATACACGAGCGCTCCATCCGACCACGCCACGCCAAAACAACAACAATTTGTATTCACTCGAAATTTCGATGGAGCGCTCGGGTATTGGGCCGTTGGCTTTAACATCTGCCTTACGCGCCTCACGCATTTCGAAAGCTTTTTAAAAAGCTTTAAGTTTAAGCTTTATTTTTTCTCATACCAAGCTTTAATTTCACTCATACAAAGCTTTAGTTTTTGTTGTTGCCTTACTTCATATTACAGGCAATTATGTTGGTGTCCGTAAAATTTGTCATTTAGCATTAGCATACTCAATAGACCGGTTCTCGTTCTATTGCCGAGGTTAAGCAGCATTGGACTTGATTAGTGCTCAGTTGGGGGACTGCTTGGAAAAAAGCACTCGCCTTTTAAAATATAAAGCTTTCGACACCGCCACAGTTATTACTCACATATTCAGGCCGAAATTCTCAATTTGTTTACTCTTTTTTCCACTCGCGATTGGGCAAGGCCTTAGATGCTACTAGTCGGGGCGTGAACATGAACTCCTTCCCAACGTACCGAAGACAGGGCTGCGGTCAGGAACCCAGTTAGCTGGGATCACCATGGTAATTGTATGTCGAACAGTCAAGTCTTAGCGACAAGCTACTAGACAGACTGTTGAACCTATTCAAGCGGTCTAGCCTACCGCCCGTGGTCGTGGTACTTTTGGACAGAATACCTCACCAAAAGAAGAACCACATTCGTGAAAAATCGCTACGTTAGTTTAGAATAATATGCTTGGATTGACTTTAGATATAGCCTGTTAGAGAAGGTTTCTCTATTTACCATGTTTGATCTTAGCCAGAGCAAGGGTGAGATTACAGAAGTCGTTTCAACTCATTTGTTACGAGTTTTAAATGGAACACTCGAAACAGATGACTTGAAACAACTTCTGTAATGCCACCCCAGGAAAATTGCGGGGAAAATGTTAGGTTGAGTTTCTGGGTTGTTCTTTTCCATATGAACGGGTGTTGGTGTTGTACAGAATCTTCAATCTGGCGATAATCTTGTGCGTTTTTTTTTCTAGTCTGACCAATACACCCGACATCTTGTTCCCCTCAGAAGAGTGATGCAATCACTGGTTCTGGCCAAGAAATTCTGACATCGAAACCTCTGTTTACGTTGAGTTTCGTTGTCATGTAGTCTGACGGCACTTCTACCATTCCCAGCGGTAGACAACGCAGTGAGTCCATATTTCTTCTCGATCCGCCCATTCGCTTTTCGTAGCATATCAGGGTCCTGCAGGTTTTATGCCATATGATATGTATAGAAGAGACACAGGAAGAGGCATGTGTAAAGCCAGCACACCGTGTCTGGCGAAGCTTCCGTTCTTGCCGAAAGTCTACTTACTGGCATAGAAAGCTAATGGGAACGGGCAACGCGACGAGTTTGTGGCGCTACAGATACAATTTGAACAAAAGAAACAAGAACAGCCTGATTCAATGTAGGAGGTAGAGTCCCAATGTTAGGTTAAATTTAAATGTTTCATTATATGAGGAATCTCCTACTACTAGTTATTCTTGTCCTGGAAATGTTTTATTATAGCAAATTTTGTGTCTGAATTCGCAATATGAACACAGAAAAAACAATTTCATTCAACTATCTACTTCTATCACGAGGGTCAAGCGCTCGATGGCCACCGAAATGGCATCATCTTTAAAAAATTATATTCCTGCCAACGTTTATAAAGAAATAACATAGTTACTTCTATGACTGTCCCGGCCAAAATAACAATAATAAAGACGATAAAATATAATACTGGCATTGTCAAACAGACATAACAAAAATTAGCATTTATTTTCCGCAAAGAAATCACTCTTTTAACAACCGTGACAGATTTTGCACTGTAAATCGTAAAGAGAAGAACAGATCGTTTGTTCACTTAGTTCGAGGATTGAATACGCAATATCACTATAAAAAAGAATTTTAGTGACAATTCAATAACAAGTTCTGACGTTATAGACTACAAATCGTGGTCCAAAGTTCACTTCAAGACATTGTCGAAATGATGTTATATGAAAAAAATGATAAAAAATTGTCAACTAAAGAAGTTTTCTGTCGTCCCTTCATCGGCAATGAAATGAATAATCAAAGTTTTGCCCTATCAAAAGCGGAAGTTTGTTGTCCAAATATTCTTATCTTCTTCTTCTTATAATCTATGATACTGCTCCAGTTTGTCGATCAATGCCTTACAAAAAAAGCCGGGAATGTTGAAGACTTTTATGAAGGCATTCTGCATTGCTCGAGAAATGCAACATCAACAATATCAAAAACTTGTTTATTTTCGTTTTTTAATAAATCTTTAATAATTTTACTACTAAAACAACGCAAGTCCTCGAATGAATTTCGAAAAGGACTTATCTGAGGAAACTACAACCATAATTTATATTTTGTATCTCCTTGAAAGTTCAGAGGTGAGACCTTTTCAAAAATTGCGATAGTAATCATTTTGCTCCATTGCGAAATATCATCCAACGATGTCCTCCGAGGTTTGCAGAAGAAATCAGTCGTGTAGGAGAAGGTAGATTTTGTTGGGCCCTTCTATTAAGGAAGCTATTCGGTGAAGACTAGTGTTCGTTCGCAACTATGGTTATTCAATGAAATGGAAGTTTGGTAATCTATGAATCGAACAATCACAAAATTCAGTCAAGATTGCATAGCAAATAAGGGTTCAAAAAATATCGGTGCGTACATTTTATATGAACTCGTTCACACATTTCCGTGTCCGGGCCGGAGTAAAAATCTAACGTCCCGGACACGTCCCCGATGTGTGAGGATACTCCTTAAAACAGTAAAAAAAAGTCGGCGGAGGGGATGGTATCCCGAACATGCTTCTGAAACATCTCACGCTCCAGAGAAAGAGTAATCTGATAGCACTCGGGACAATTAAAAAAATGATTAGACATATCGACTATGTCTGGGGGCCTCGGTTGTCTAGGGGGTAAGGCGCCTGGCTACCATCTCAGAGGTCCCGGGTTCGAATCCCGGCATCCCGGCAGCACCACGGTCCTTCTCCTTTTTCACCTTATTTCTTCTTCCCTCTTTGAATTCCTCATTCCTCCTGTCATAGCCTTCCGCTAGCACTGCCCCGCTCCACCAGCGCATGTCATCGGTTGGTTGATGGGATTCAACTCGTTTCAAGAGACATAACACTCTAGCGAGTTGTTTCTCGTTGCCCCGATGCCAGAGTTATAGAACTTACGTATTACGTTGGATTTTTTCAATACGACTGATGTATTGTTCAGTAAACGGAGACCAGACCACAGATCCATATTCCAGTATGGATTTGACGAACGCTGAGAAAAGGAGTATCATTGTTTTGACATCCCTCAACTCTTTGCTTGCTCCATAAAGGATACATAGGTCTCGATAGGCACGAAGTCCAATGCCCGGTTCATATTATTCCAGTCCAGTAATCCAGAGAGTCAATCCAGTCCAGTGCTGGACTGGATCATATCTCTACTTTATTGCAGTCATTGAAAATTTATTGGTTTTCAGTTAACTTTATCATTGTTAGGAATAATGGAACTAAAACAATGCGTGTTTACAAAAAAACAACAATGCGTGTTCACAAAGTTTAATCCAGCACTGGATTGGTCGTCTACACTATTCCAGTGGCGCTGGATTGGGCGAGTTCGAATGAAAAAGTAGACTGTCAATCCAGGATTGTTCACTGTAATGAGTACAATCCAGTGCCGGTTCACATTATTCCAGTAGCATTCCAGCGCTGGATTCAATCACTGGACTGGATTGCTACTGGAATAATGTGAACCGGCCATAATGCTGTTAATATGCTCAGAGAAGGTTAATTTGTCATCAAATATTACTCCAATGTCTTTTACTGTTCGCCGTTGGGGCAATTTGACCATCAAGTAGATAAATTTTTGGCAGTTGCTTGTGAGATCGGCAGAAAGAGATCACTGCACACTTTGTTATGTTTAATGACAACTTATTTTTCAAACACCAATTCTCAATTTCACACGGATGTCGTGCTGGAGGATGCATAGACCTAGTTCATTATTAATTCCTCTGTATATCTTCATATCGTCTGCATATTATTCATATTCTAACCTGATATTATACATTATTGTAGATATATATCACAAACACTAGGTTTAAGTCCGCCAAATAAAGAATAAAAGTTTGTTGTTACATATAATGCAGATTAGTATTATTATTATCCTCTTAACAGACCAAATATATACTAGCAAATCAATATGTGGACGGGAAGTCAATCAAAGAACTAGACTTGTAAAAGAATTGATTGTCGCATTGAGAAGACTGGACGTAATATAATAGACAATTTTTCCAGCCTTATTATTTTTATGGAACGGTATCGATTTATTTCTATAAGAATCACTACGACTTGTTTGTTAAACATCAAATACCAAAAAAAAAACAGTAGACGATGAGAAAGGAGCTTAGAGCAAAACAAGACAAAAGTATCACCATAGGTGATAAAACCAAAAACAATATTTTGGCACCGTAAAAATGTAGCTTTTGTGATTTATCTTAAAGATTCTAATAAAATAGAAGGAAAAGATTTGATGAGTTCGGTTTCAAGCAACACTTTGACAGCAAAATGATCATATCAGTAAGAAAGTAGTCACTCTTTTAACATTATATCGTACATCATCACAAATCTACGGTTAGTGTTTATAAAAACTTGCTTTGAATCTCTAAATTATACAGGTTAATCGGCAATATTTGTATAGTGAACGTCAAAGGTTTCCAATATGAAAAAAACTTGTATACCAACAAAAGGACGTATCAAATTTCAGAGAGATTATTGATAGTAAGAGCTCCTTGTACATCTTAGGGCATTAGGAACAAATTTCTACACTATCGATGGAGAATGTTTACTCAGCTTGGAGGAGTTTATGTCATAATATGATGTTGTCGATTTGGTAGACTAAACACTTTTAACCAAGGACAAGTTATTCCATGGAACTCAACCAAAAAAACAACATTTTATCACCTCTTGGTCTTAAAGTGATTCGTTCTACAGCAAAACAAATAACCAATAACTTAAAATGAAACAGTGTCTGGCTGCCAAGAGAGATAATGCAAAATTCCTGCAGTAATATTCTTCTCAGGACTTTCATTTGCTCAAAAAACAAGATTAATTATACATTCGCGAAAGCTAAAGGTGTTATATCCCATTTTAAAGTTGTATCAAACTAATTTTTTATAGCTACAAAAAATTTGGCAAAGCATCAAATCTTCCATCAAATGTTTTGGACCACTTGAATGTCGCCAGCAAAAAAAGAGAACACTCCAAGGAAAAAAAATGTTAAGTTTTCATTTCAGAGGAAAATTTTCGTGTTTTCCGCTGATGATTCAGAAATCTGCCGTGATAAATGACAGAAATATGAATAAACACTCCGCCGCCGACCGAAAATTATTAGCCGATGGCGGGTCCTGCAATAAAAGAAGCAAATCTCGCGAATTGGAGGAGCTCCATCTCGTCTCGGGGTGGACATGGCGGACTGCATTCGCGGCACGAAAATTGGGTGCTCTATAAATCCATGGGTGGAAAAATACGTGAAAATTGTAAATAAGATGATCCGTCAACAGCAGGAAAAGCAAAAATAAGAATCCGGCCCCAGCTCTAATTTTAGACATAAAACTCACCATCGCCGGGAAGACAACCAAGGAGCAGGAGGGCTCGTCTAACAACGGGCGCCCCCCTTCAAGTAGAATCCGTCTTCTACTGCACGAGAGCAGAAGAGGGACCACAAGAATTGTGCAGCAATCAGCTTCCCGGGATCCCCTGTTCCGGTTCCTAAAAAAAATCTCGAGGAGGCCGAGCGTTACCTTAGGGCTGCGCACCCACAAAATCTAATTATCCACAATAATAGGGCTGCCGCCGTTTCCATTTCCCGATTTTTGTTTACCAAAACAAAGTAATATTCACAAAATCACAGAGCAAAATCGGCGTCAAGACGAGAGGAAATAAATAAATAAACAGAAACAAAATTTCATACATAGCCGGAGTCACAAACATTTCAAGAACTTCTTTCGGGCCGTCCCTTTCACACTGCCTGAATAGCGGCACTTATAAGTCAGGAAGCACGACAACACTATTCTGTTTTGTTTTTGGCTTTTTTCTTCTGGTTCTCTCGCAACTCCAACTCAACTTTGACAGCAGCGACACAGAGCAGAAGAATTCCAGTTGGAACTTTTCTGGACACTTTTTTTAACTATGTAAATCCCCGGCTTGCTGGGGCCCTTTTTCTGTAGAATTTTGCCAAAACAATCGGGGTTTTGTCAATCACTTAATTGCAATAAAGTTTGCACTGTTTTAACTGCGAATAACGGGGTAAATAAAGCACAATAGTCAACAACACAAAATGCACGACGAGCGGAGCAAACCGCGACGTTTTCAAACGGGACGACAGCAGAAAAGCGACTCAACGTACCATCGCCAGGGAACGGGCTCATTGTGCTCTTGCGTTGTTGCCGTTTGCCCGTTTCCGTTGTTCGCATTTTCTGTGATTCTCTTTTGGCGTTGTTATGGCATTGCCAGATAAATGCTGAAAACTGCTAGAATTCTACAAACGCGTTGGTGCCCCTTGACGTTTTCAGACTTGTTCGTTTCATTTGAGTTGTTTTAAGTTTTTTTTGTTTTAAGCATTCATTTACATAACATCTATCCTAATACAAATTTAACTGCATGCATAAATTTAATTATTCTAATCTCACTTACTGTCCTCGCTGTAGTATCTTCTTCGCCATATTCCACCTTCTCTGGTTGGGCCTTTACGCACCTGAGAACTTTTTTCTTAAACCTGTTGACTCGTTCCTCTATGGCCTGGGTCATAGTCCAAGTCTCGCTGCTATAGCACAGTACTGGCCGTATTACTTTTTTGTAGAGTGAGAGTTTCGTTTTTACTGCACAAATCTTGAGTGCAGTATTTGTTTTTAGGCATAAAAGCCTCCATTAGCCAGTAGTATTCCTCGAGTTATGTCTTCCTTTCATTCGTTTCCTTTTGTAATTGTAGACCCAAGGTAGACTATTTTATCGACTACTTCTAGATTGTGTTCGTCGTTTCTTCCCATTCTAAATCTTCCAGCTCTAGATTTTTGCATAACCTTCGTTTTCGCTTCGTTGATGTTCAGGCCTATGTCCTTTGCTTGACATAAACTACTATTGCTGCCAAAAAGAACCTCTCCACGATGTTCCCGTCGTCCGCATATCCAAGTAATTGTACAGCCTATGTTGCTATTGATGCCCTTCTTTTGACCTACTTTTTCCTTATAATCCATTCTAGTGCCAGGTTGAAAAGCATTCGGGCCAGACCATCTTCTTGTCTAATACCTCTTCGTACGACGAACTCTTCTGCTACTGCATTTTGAAACCTTATTTTCGCCACTGCGCTATTCGTTGCTCATTCGATCAGTCGTATAAGCTTTGAGGAGACTCCTAAGTTCCGATAAAAACAGTTTTTATAAAATTACTTCAATTTATTTTTTATTTTCCAACACCACCATCATTAGGCCCATGATAACTAGCGGCGCTTTATTTTGGTGGCCCAGAATGGCAATTAAAAGTTTCATAACTAATTTAAGCAAAATTCAACGAATGACCTGCCTTTCTATCATCAGGCCTACCCGCACTTCCCTCACGGCACTCCTGCAGACCCTCAATCTGGTACGACTCAACCGCGAGGTAGAGAAATCTGCTATAAACGCTGGGCACTGGTCATGGGCGTGAACATTCTATATTAATCGACATTATACATAGAATAGATTCTGGAAGCTGAAATGATATCGAACTCCTACCCTTCATGATCTCACCTTCCGTGCGCATACAAGGCTTAGCTGGACTTATCCTGAAGTACCGCAGGGTGGACTAGTATGGTACCACGGATGATTCCAAAGCAGATACAGATGTGGGCGTCGGAATCTGGAGTGAAAGCCCCAGATTCAGGCCCCATTCACAATGAGAGCTTCAACCTGCAAAAATTTAGGATTATTGGATTTATGTACAATGATTCACATTCACAGCTTCAAATGAAGCTGAAACTATAGAAAAAAAATTTGAAGCTTGAGACTTGAAGCCCTCATTGTGAATCGGGCCTGAATCTGGGGCTTTCACTCCAGATTCCGACGCACACATCTGTATCTGCTTTGGAGCCGGAAATTTTTGACCATTTGTTGGGATGTGGGGCTTCAGCTGGGGGTGGCTTAGGGAGGGTGGAAATAGTCAAAAATTTCTGCCACTAGTATTTAACGGTTATTTAGCCCTAATAGAGCCTACATACGCGGCGACAGAATTTTTTTTTTCAATTTTAACCCCTTTTTACCCCCCAACCCCTCTATCCAAAAAAAGGCCAATTCAAAAGTTACCGCCGACGGAAAGTGTCTAGCAGTATTAATTATTAATTTTTAACTATGTTCCATAAAACATACGTAAAAATCAGCACTGAAACTTTAAGAAATGTGAATACTATTTTTACTTACCTTTACCACCGAGTACCTGTTAATTGACCGTCGGCCCAAGCTAGCAGGTACGCATACACTCAAAGTATGTACTTACACTACTTAATCCCTTACATTTGGTTTCTGAGAAAATAAGTAAGGTCTGGCGGCCCTGGGATCTTGCTCTATGATAGAATATCATGTACTTGTCTTTTTTTCATTTATTTTTAGTTTATTTCCATCCGTCCACTCCTTGAAAATTTTCAGGGGCGGTATTTGGTTTCTCGAGTCGACATCGACTTCTGTCGATAAATAAAAATTGACATTTGGCAACACGATATCGACAACGTTATCGTTTCTTTACGTCTCGTTAAAGACGTTTATTAAAAAGCTAAATTTATGCATACAATACGCTTTTAACAATTTCTATTTTACTTAAATATACGTGGTTTGCTGCGCTTGGAGTAATATCCCACAATTTAATGGTTTTGTATGGCAGCGCTTATTTGTCGATTTGGTCGTAATCCCAAAGATGAAACTTAAAGAAAATCGAGAAGCTTTTTTTGTCGAGTCGATCCATCGACTCGAGAAACCAAATACGGCCCCAGGTCACTGTTCATGCTATTTTCTATTTCTTCCGCAGTTCTAGCTCGATATATTAGGTTAGTATCATCTACAAATATATGATATTCTCCACTGAGCCTTGAGTATTTGATGTTATTGATATTGAGCAAGTATAAAAGTGGTCTTTGTATGGAGCCTTGAGGAACTCTAGTTGTGAGCACTAGTTGGTCACTTGCAATACCATTAACTCTAGATGCCACGTGCCTCCACTGGGACACCCCGCAAAGATGGGGTGAGATTCGGATTTGACGCCTTACAATAGAAAGGAAATAAAAAGGGTTGGTAAATGTATAGTATAACTATACCCACCTCCAATTTTTTTGAAATTTTCAAATTTTATGTATTTTGGTGCGTAGAATCCATTTTCGAAAAAAATAATTGCCGCTGACGCACCGTTTCTGAGTTATGCAGTTCCAAAGTTGCCAAATTTCGCTTATTTCGAACGTGAAAACCGCCATATCTCTCCCCTGACTCTTCATAACCTCAAACCTATTATATTCCTGCGTACTAAGGTTACTACTAAACATTGGGTGCGTTTGGCAAAAAAAAGTGCCCCAGTTGCGCCCAGGAATAACTATTCAGTTGTCGGCCCAGGACACTCTTGCTAACTTCCCCTTCTAAGTTACTCGCTTAGCACTCCAATTTTTACATTCGAGCCATTTTTTCTGCCAAACGCACCCATTGAATCTCGAAGCTTACCTCTACGTTATTAAAGATATCTTTTTATTTGAATCATAACATAGTTTCAAAGAAAAGAGGACTGTGACTTTGAACACCAGTATTTTTAAATTTAACCGAATTTTACACAGCAGTTAAAGAAAAACTCTTGATGGCAGAGATAATTGACAAGTAAATTACGTTTTCATCCATAATACAAATATTTTTATCTACAATTACTATTTAAAAGCTATAAAATTACTTTTTCTTCTTCATATATTTCAGATACTTCCTAGAATTGAAGTTATCCTCAACATCTTCCTCAATTTTAACCTTTTTCTTTGGCTTACGAGCCTCGATTCTTGCCTTTCTCTCAGCTTCGGATAATGTACTTAAATCTAAAGGCAACTGAAATACAACTATTATTATAAAAACATCATTTTGTCTGCAATAACTTCGCGCACCTTAATTATTTTCCTTGGTTCATGGTAGCGAATATTTATGGATGATCCGTCAGGCATTACAACCACTGTGGGATACATCCTACAGTATATTGACCGATGAATTTTCGTGACTGCAGCGGTCGACGACGACAATTGCCGTACTACATTGATTGACGAATTTTTAACAATTTGCAGTAATTTGCTCGACATTTTTTGTTATTATTTTTATAACCTTTCGGCATGCAGTGAACTGTCAAAGCTAATATTCCTGTTTTCATTGTGCAAGTGTGGTACACCTGAGCAAGAAAAGAAAGCTTTTGGGGTTGTAGTCGAGGCTTAAGAGAGTGTTTCCATATGTGTAGTGGGTTTTCGGATAGGTTTAGAATACTCTGGCAGAAAACGGGGTGAATTGGAAATGTGATGAAACAGCTGATCATAATTTGACAAATAAGTCATGCTGTCATAAATTCGGTTGTGTGGTAAATTGCAAAACGTTTTTAATGGAAATAATAGTGAAATTTAAAAACTATAGTGCTTCCCATCACTTTTGATACATAAACAAAAAGGTGAAGTGTTAAAAAAAGTGCAATTAATGTTGGGCAATGAAGAACTGAACTGCATTTTTAGAAATACTGTTTGGGAAACCTGATTAAATGTTTATAAAGTAAATCTTTGCGGTAAGATCTCTGGAGTGGACGGCGAGGGAGACCCAACCTCCGCTGGAAGAACCAGGACGCCCAGAGCTTAAGGTTACTAAACATGACATCGGCTCAGATTCGGGACCGGTGGAGAGAATAGTACAGTAGGGAACAGCAAGAGGCCAGGACCGGATCCTGGTTATAAAGTCGATAAAGAAGAAGAAGTCTCTGTCCTTTCATCCAATCAAACCTTGGTCTCCTCTAGGCCAGTTCTCCAAGTTTGAGTATTGCCTCTGCGTCAGCCGTCACAGAGTCTATCCATCTCCCCCTGAGTCTGCCTACTGGTCTATTTCCCGAAATTTCTGCTATCATCAGCCGTTTTAAGCTACAGTTGCCCTATTATGTGGTCGGCTAATCTGTTAATTTTTATAAAGGTTGACAGTTCTGGATCATCAAAAATTTCATAAAACTCGCTGTTGTATCTCCTTCGCCATATTCCATCCTCTCTCGTTGGGCCTATTATGCACCTGGGAGCTTTTCTCTAAAACCTGTTGACTCCTTCCTCTATATCCTGGGTTATAGTCCAGGTCTCGCTACCATAGCACAACACTGATCGTATTACTGATATGTAGAGTGAGAGTTTCGCTTTCTGTGCACGAATATTAAGTGCAGTATTTGTGTTTGGGCCTAAAAGGCTCTATGAGCTAGTAGTACTTGTGTAATTAGCCCTTTCTTTTATTTTTTTTGTAATTGTAGACCCAAGGTAAATTGTTTTATCGACTACTTCTAGGTTGTGTTTGTCGATAGTTATATTTTTTTCCCATTTTAGATCTTCCAGCTCTTGACTGTTGCATCGCATTTGTCTTTTCTTCGTTGATATTCAAGCCTATGTCCTTTGCCGCCGCTAGACATAAGCTTCTTTTGCTGCCATAAATGACCTTCCCACGATGTTCACGTCATATGCATATTCAAGTAAATGTACCGAGTGTGTTGCTATTGACGCACCTCTCTAGACTGACGTTATCACCTATTCTAGGGCAATGTCTAAGACCATGTCGTACTGAGAACTCTTCTGTTACTGCATTTTGGATCTTTACTTTCACCAGTGAGTTATTCGTTGCGGATTTGATCAGTTGCATCAGCTTTGATGGGACTTCTATCCTAATTCCAATCAGATAGTGTATAGGCTCCCCCTTGTTATTGAGTGATACGCCTCCTGAAAGTCGGCAAATATCTGGTCAAAATCAAATTCCATATTCCGTTGCCTGGGTCGTTGCCGTTGAGTCCGCCCTGTCCGAGGAAAACGTTGAGGATTCATGACCAACTGGTTTCTACGGTGGTAGGTTGTCAGCCTGTCGCCCAACCCCTACCTGGAGAACTAGTCCGGGTTTGTTTTGAGTAGTGTTCGACCGAAGGTTCGGCTTCGGCCAAAAACACACCTTCGGCCGCAAAAGATGTGCATTTGAAACGTAGTTGTATTGTTCTACCCACTACTAGGCAGATGTCCAAATTCACCATTGGTTCTTACCCACCATGGAAGAGAGATGTAAGTTTACATGTACGAAGGATGCACCTGCGAGTCTGTGCCCAGTTTTGTATTTATTTGATTCGGATTACCAAAAAAGGAAATGTTTTTTGTTTTCATGTTTCTGCTTGTTATGTATATTTTTCAATCAGTATTCTAAGATTTCTGAGTGTGATTGGACCTTCGAGCCGAACAATCGGCTTCGGCCTAAAACTGACCTTCGGTCGGACACTAGTTTTGAGGCGCGAAACTCAACCAGGGATCCAGGGATCACCCGATGTACAGTCAACAACTTCCAGAAGGCGGAGGTCGGATTCGGTATCATAGCTTTAGATCTTAGATCGTATTAGCAGTTGGTCAAGACTTATCTGTTTGGTGTACCGGCACGACCAAAGGCCTCCGAGGCCAATACTATCATTTTTTTTAATGTGATAGTCTAAGCTCAGACGTTGCCCTTTATACTACCAGTTTGTCATGTCGTTCACGTCATGGTGCAATATTCAGTAGTAAATTTAGCTGGAAGGATAGAAAAAGGATATTATAAGTTAGTGAACCTCGCGTTTGAACTCATGGATGTTGTAAGAGTTCATTCATCAGAAACACAACCGTCAGGGTTAACGGGAGGCAGCCTCGTCGGAGTGTTATGCCTCCTCCTTCAGCGATGCCGGTAGTACCAGACTACCAGGTGAACAAGAAGGTGTACCGTCCGCTAGGTGAAGCTGAAGACCCGACCTAAGCGGTACCCTATTATTAACCGGTTAAGCCGGCAGGATGACTTATTGGGGCTGCCTAGCTTGGCCCCTCTGTCAATTGTTATTAAAAATTAGTAAAATATATATTTTTTGCAGATTAATTTGTCATGGATTATACTGAAGTTGTGGCATCTTACTATTTGATGATGGGTCAATTGCTCCTCGCTCAGCAAGAACCAGAAAACGGAAACAAGAGACGTAAACGCAGATGGTGGGTTCGCGAAAGATTGGGTGCTGCGAATGCTTTAGCGCCAGAAAAGATACTTTCTGACCCGGAAAATTTTCAAAATTACGCACGAATGTCCAAGGAGCAGTTTGAAAATTTACTGGTAATAGTAGGGCCACATCTGGAAAAAATGTCAATTAGGAAGCCAATTTCCGCACAGCAGAGACTTCTAGTTACATTGAGGTATGCCTCACTAATTTTTCTAGTTTCCATAATGAATCTCGATGTATATGTTCTCAGATTTGTGACAACTGGAGCTTCTTTTTCGTCTCTAGGGGATGAATTTAGGATAGGAAAAGCCACTGTTCACAATATAATTAAAGAAACAACTGTGATAATTTGGGAGTCTCTACATGCAGACTACGTGAAAAGTGCCACAATTGAAGAAATGAAGGAAACTGCTTCTCTTTTTTATAAAAGAACAGGTGTGCCAAATTGTATAGGTGCAATTGGGGGCAAACATTACGCTGTGCATGCTCCAGCCGGCAGAAGAAATTTAGAAGGGAATGCTAAACAAGCATTTTCAATTATTTTTCTTGCTGTGTGCGATGCAAATTACTTGTTTACATATGTAGACATTGGTGCATTTGGATCAAAATCAGACGGTAGTACAGCATTTTTCAAATATATTCTATGTCATTTAACTTTTTCTTTTACTCATTAGCAGGTAGATCCGAATCTGACCAAAATTTATTTGATATTAATTTACCGGAAGATTCATTTTTGCCAAATTCCACTGTTAAGTTTCCTCATTTCTTTGCTGCTGATAAGGGGTTTCCTTTGAAAACACATTTATTGAGGCCATATGGTAGTAAAAATTTCACAGAAGATAGAAAGCGTTTCAATACTTATCTCTCTACTGTTCGGCAGTATATTGAAAGAGCATTTGGAATTTTGGTCAGTAATTTCCGCATATACCACACATCAATTTGTGCCTCTGCTGATAATGCACCGAATATAGTGAAATGCACTGTAGCATTACATAATTACATAAGGCGTACAAGCAATAATTTGGAAGATTCATCACTATCGGTCGAGCCTCCAGATCTCGGAAACTGGGAATCAACAACAGGACTATACTCCAGCTCAAACCATCCAGCTTCAGAGCCCTCATTTTTGAGAGACCAGTTAAAAGATTATTTATGTAAGCAGTCCAATCGACCCGGAAGTGATTGAGGTATATACATTTGTAAGCTAATGCTAAATTAAGTCCACGTTAATTAATTGCATTTTTCTGTATTTTCAGAACAGATATTCTCCAGCGATGTTGATAGGTCCGAACGTCTAACTATCGATCGCCGATTTATTGAAGAACTTTATTGCCTTGGCGTTGGCGTACGTACCAGAGCAGTTGACGTTGATAGCATAGGCGCTGAACCCAATTATTCTCTGTAGTAATAATAAACTAACGTCATTTGAAGTCACAGACTTGAAATTAATTATCAATGACCTTACCTTCGTGTTCTGTGCACTTCATCTAAGAGCGCAGAAGGTAGTGAAAAAATAGCCACAATCTAGCCTGTGACCAGGCTGACCCGCTTTTGGGACGTTTATTTTCCTTTTTTTGATTTCCTGTGGTATTTATTTTTCACGAAAAGATCCATTTTTATCTATGCCTTAGTTCCTGAAAGAAACCGGTCAATCGGGAATGTCAGATCCGCCCGATTCGGGATTCCATCCTGGAGATCTCTTTTAAGTCTTCCAGTACATAACTGCCTCTCATTCGTCTACGCGCAGCTACGGTAACATGTTATAACATGCCTTAACTCAGCAGCGCGATCTCCGTTGGGCCAATGTCCCGTGATTCTGGCAATATCTCGTGCGGGTCTGTTTAAGTATTCCTATGACCGAGAACTCAGGCGAGAGTCTCGTTGTGCTTTCTACCAAACTTAACTAGCTCATCTCTGCATCGCTCCGCTAGCTTGGAGCGCATCATTTCCAAGTTCATGGGTTGTCAGGTGCCAGAACAGTAAACTTTTAGTGGTCTCTAAATAAACCCATGCCCGACGCATTCTAACGTGCTCGAGCCGTCGGTGAGTATTCGTATATCGAACTTCCTCAAGTGAGTATTCGTATATCGAACTTCCTTTTGACGGAGAAGTCCTTGCTGAAGGCCAAACTAAGGGAAGGTAGTTCGTGGTTGTAGCGACCATAACCTCGAGTAGCAGGTCCAAGATGTTGTTATGGCCAGTGGCGTGCACAGGGGCTCCTCTTTGGTACGGCAGAATTTTTTGGGGCGCCACATTATGTATGCATGCAGTAAGGCAGAGTGTATATGAACTGTTGCATACACAGACTCGACTTTCTCGCCTCTTGTGCCCCGTCCTTCCCATTGCCCACCGTACCCGAAAAATCGGACGATTTTTCAGTGTGTGAGAGCCTGACGCGAATGAAACTAATTCACTGCCAGGGAAATTTTAAGGCTAGGCGCGCCTAAAGAAGTTTTACTTCAAATATTACCTGTCGTTTGGTTGTTGTTTAAAATACGTCATCAAATTCATTCACTTTTTTGCATCTTGTTGTCGCTCCAGCTCTTCATTCAATTTGCGCCGTTTGGAACCAGACAATTTCTTTTGCTTCGCACTTATTTTTAAAAATACTCACTGCCTAAAATGCACTAATCATGTAATTTCACAAACAATTTAATAAACACATTTATTTTTGATTTTTGTCCTTAAATTTGTGTGTTGAAAAAGATAGTCCGCACTTCATAACTGACTTTGCTGAACTGAACTCAGAGAAATAAAAATGTAACACTTAAACTACGATATTTGTTAAATAAAGACATAATCTAATATTTGGCCCTAATTTACGATGTCTTTCTTAGTAAGCTAGAGTTTCATATAAACATTTTCCTCGCTTTTTATCACAGGGGAAGTAAAGCAGAGCAGCGGCAGAGTTTTTATTTGACAATAAATTCTTTAATAATAATAAATTTTTAAATACTCCTATGTGCGACGGTAGGTCTGAATGGATCGCGGTATGTTGCTCTTATAAGGTAAGAGTTTCCTTAGCCCTGTCCATTGAGTGTGTGGAACATTTGGCAGCAATCTCGGGCAAAGAACACCATACCACAGGGTTTTTACTATAAGTATGAATTGCACTTACTCGTTCTGGTAAAGTACGAACATTCGAACGATGATGAAATATTCACATGTTTTCAAATCGTCAGGTATATTAAACAGATCCGAATCTAACAAAAATTTATTTAATATTAATTTACCGGAAGATTCATTTTTGCTAAATTCTACTTGTTATTAAGGTTTCTCATGAATAAAAACGTGTTTTAGTTTATAATTTAAAAAAATGGAAATAAAAATTCAAAACTTACATGTATTATTACAATGACTAAAATAACAAAAATTAAAAGTACATATATAAGTAATAAAATAAAAAATACTGCTAAATATACATATGACTACAAAAAACTCATTTGTATCTATACTTGATACATGATTCCATTATTTCCTTTTCCAATTGCTTCGATTGTTTATGTGGTAGAGATATTAAAGTATTCCTTATAAACTCTATCACGCCATGAAACGGTTCTCGTTGGACTGATAACCTTGCATTACTAATTGCCGAAATCAGTTTGTCTGTATTTTCAGAAAAGGTATTCTCCAGCGATGTTGGTTGCTGCGTACGTCTAACTTTCGATGGCTGATTTATCGGAGAAGCTAATTGCCTTGGCGATGGTGTACGCACCAGGGGAGTTGCTTTTGGTAGGATAGGCGCTGGCGACAATTCCTCATCGTCGTTGATACTGCTTCCCGTCACAGATAGCGGTGATTCATTCTTAATATTGAAGGAAAATGCAATGGCAGATGCATCTACGTTATCACGTACCTCCGAAGATGAACCTTCCGCGGAACCAGACACCGAAGTAGTCGTAAAACTGTTAAACTAAAACGAAACAATACAATTCACAAAATTTTGTATGCACACATCCTACACTAATGTTATTGGAACACTTACCTTATCTTCAGTAGAATCATTAATTTGATTATCTTTTAATAAATGCCAATTTCGTACATAGCAAGGTCTGTAATAATAACAAACTAACGTCACCTGAAGTCAGTCTTGAGATCAATTATCAACGAACTCACCTTCGCGTTTTGTATACTTCATCTAAGAAACGGAGGTGGTTGAAAAATGGCCACAATCTAGCCTGTGACAAGGCTAATTCGCTTTTGGAACTTTTTTTTACCTTTTTTAATTCCCTGTGGTATTTTTCACGAAGAGCTTTAAATTTTTTATATGCTTCAGGTCCTGAAAGGACGCAGTCATCCTCATTGGAAACGGTAATGCCATTAATCATCTATACTCACCGGAAATGTTTAGAGGGGCTCCAATTTCTTTCCAAGTTTGTCCCCTTACGACTGCGTCTTTGTACTTATTTGATTTTATGTTCCATAAGCAATCGCGGCTATGAACCATCTTTATAAAATTAAATGTTTCTTCTTCTGTAATGCAAGTAGAGCCCCTAAAATGATGGATTTTCAAAAAAAGTTTACTTCATAACTTCATGCTACTTACATTTTTCGCGTGCTTCCGTTATTTTCTTTAGATTTTAACAATTGCCCACTAAAAATTAAAGTAATGATCCGATTTATTAATTTTTGTTTATTACAAACGGTGCAGACGCGTTGACACTTTGAAATGTCAATTTGCAGCTGACATTTGAAGATAAATTTCGAATTTTTTTCGATTTCCACACGGTCATTAAACGCTCTGTGAAAAAAATTATTAAAATATTTTGGTTATCTTTCCATTGTCTGTACTTTCAATGATTTATGTCATTCAACTATTATTTTAATAAATAAATGTCCATTTTTAGAACAAATTTAACTCTAACAACCTGCAACCGTTGGTTAAATAATAAGCACTTGACAGGGTAGATGGCAGGTTAAGCAGTTTTACTGTTGTTTAGTTGATGTTTTTTCTTAAATAAGTTTTGTGATTTTTTGTTTAATTATTTTGCATAATTATTTATAGAAAATTGTATAGAATAGTTAGGTAAATAAATTGTTAACATGCCCTTATTTTGATGATATATATGGATTTAATATTTTAAAGGAATAGTTAAGTTTGGTAATCGTAAGTACTCTTTACATCGAGAATAACAGTTGGCGAGTGACGTGACTACGAGGGACGCGGTGATATGAAACTGTCAATGGCCCTTATTCTGGTTGTCACTTCACCATAGTGGGAAATGTCAGCTTTAAATATCAAATGAGAAAAATCTCACTTACAAACATCAAGTGAGAACAATTGTCACTGAATTCGCCGTTTCTCGACATCAGTGACAACTGTAATTCTCTCTGAAATGTTACTTTTTTAGAGAGCCATAATAGCATTTTTGTCCCACTTCGCCATTTGTCACCATAAGTGACAACCAGAATAAGTGTATCGAGGAAAATTTAACTTCGCACGCCACCTTTCGATAATTAGAATACGACGTTTGTCGACCTAGTCGCCAGGAGTATCTTATATTGACAATGGCCGCGTTGATGCCTAAGATACTTTAACTGAGCTAGGCATGTTAAAAACGGCATAAGTAATAAGTACTAAGTAATCTAGAATAGTTCTTCACCTGCGGCTGACGGCCACGTGATCTATCTGGTTTCTCGTACTACCATCGGGCGATACCCAGGTCTCCTTGTGTATCTTCTTGTGACAAAAGTAAGTTCCACCGCGGAGAGGTGAGATTAGGACTTGCTAACAGAGCTGCTAGGTGTTCGTCTGCAATGACTCTTCTCGGGTTTTGTTAGAAGTGGCAAATCAGGGTGCCACCACCTTCCGAGGTCTTTGTTATCCGTTCGCCTCCCTTTAACATTAAGCACATATTACTTAAGTAAATTATCTCGAGCAAATATTTAGTCTTGTCGTCTCTACCTTTTTGCTGCTATGTATTTCCTCCGTAATTTTCGTAATCTTCTTTTTGACTGTAGTTCCATACTAGTCGATCTCTCACCAGCCTTTTTTCAATTTCTTATTCCTAATATTATGTGTTCCTCGACATCGTCTACATATATATCTTTTCTTACAGCGTCTTTACTCCGTTTTTCTGCCTGTTCTTTCCCAGCACTATCTCTGCTTTACCTTATTTTCAGCGATAGATCAACAGTAAAAATGCGTCAGCGTTAAAGATTGATATGGATGTGCCGATATTAACATATCTCTCGCTTGTCATAACTATCCTCCTGATATTTTTTTCCTGCCACTGATATTTTTTAATTTGTTCATTGAATAGTGCACTTTAATCTGACGAAAAGTTATCACTCGCCGGGGTGGGGGAACCCCCAAAAAAAGACCCCAAAATAAAATTCCGTTTCTGAATCGCCATTAGTGAGATATCGCCGTTTTAAAGATTTAGAATACTCATATGCACTCACTCGCGACTCGTAAAGGCCATCAGATGTGCTAGAGATATATCAGATCAGATGTGTACTCGAGAATTTTGAACTTTTTTTGTAAGGACAGTTTTTATGGCAAAATCCCAATATTTTTCGTTTTTCAGCATTTTGCCCATACTTTAAACCTACATATCTTCTAAACGGAGTCACTCAAGTTTCTGTTCTTTTTATCAAATAAAAGAATGCAAATTTACCTGAAAGATGAGCCCACTTACGTTGCTCTACGATAATTAGAATAGGATTAATTAAAGTTGAAGTTAATTGTAAAGAAATACATTTTTTTTCGTCAACACCCTGTATTTTAGTGGATATAGGATAGCCCCCCTCTCGAGCACAATTTTTTCTCCAAATTCATCCAGGAATCACCACTTAAAATATTAGCCACGTAGTCCAACAAAGGATTTATAGAAAGTCCGATGACCTAGACAAGTCGCGAATGGGGCTACGTAGACTAGTCATGCTTCAACATGTAGTAAGACTGATTTTACTACATACTCACCCTTCCCCTTCACCGCTCTCTTCTTAAAAATCGGTTTTACTACGTAGTAATCATGACTAGTCTACGTTGCCCCAATGAGTGCATATGAGTATTTTAAATCTTATTAAAGTTTCTTCCTCATCCTCATTGCCATTTGTAAGTTAAAGTTAATTCGACGTTAATTAACTGCAATAAAAGCACAATTAATAATGTGAATAAAAAAGGGTTTTAGTTTATAATTTAAAAAAATGGAAAAATAATTTAAAACTTACATGTATTATTACAAGGACTAAAATAACAAAAATAAAAACTAATTTAAAAATACAAATATGTATAAGTAATTAAAAATACTTCTAGAAATGCATATGATTGTAATAAATTCATTTGTATCTATACTTTGTACATGAGGCCATTATTTCTTTTTCCAATTGATTAGATTCTTGTTGTGGTAGAGATATTAAAGTTTTCCTGATCAACTCTATCACGTCATCAAATGGTTTTGGTTGGCCTGATAACTTTGCATTACTAATTGCCGAAATCAGTTTATCGGTATTTTCAGAAAAGGTATTCTCCAGCGATGTTGGTCTAACTGCACGTCCACGTGTCGATGCCTGATTTATTGGAGAACTTAATTGCCTTGGCGATGGTGTACGTACCAGGGGAGTTCCTTTTGACAGCATAGACGCTGACGAACATTCCTCATCGTCGTTGATACTGCTTCCAGCCACAGATAGTGGTGATTCAATCTTAATTGTGGAGGAAAATCCATCAGCAGATACGCCTACGTTATTAGGTTCCTCCATAGATGCATCTTCCGTGGCACCCGACACCGAAGTAAACGTAAAAATTTCAAACTAAAATTAAAGAAGTCACCAAACTTCTTTGCACACATCGTACGTATTTATTAGATTACCTTGTCTTGAGTAGAATCATTAATTTGATTGTTGGTATCCTTTAAAGGAACCCATTTTGATTTATAGCAGGTTCTGTAATAATACCAAACTAACGTCACTTCAGTCACAGTCTTGATTAATAACCTTACCTTCGCCTTTTGGGTACTTCATCTAAGAAACGGAGGTGGTTGAAAAATGGCCACAATGTAGCCTGCCACCAGTCTGACTCGCTTTTGGAGCTTTTTTTTACCTTTTTTAATTCCCTTTGGTATTTTTCACGCATAGATCTAAATTTTGTATATGCTTCATTTCCTGAAAGAAAGTAGTCAACGTTATTGCAAGCAATATTTTTGCTAATAATACTCACCAGTAATGTTTAGAGCGACACCAATTTGTTTCCATACTTTATTCCTTTTGACTACGTCTTTGTACATTTTCGATTTTATGTTCCATAAGCATTCGTGGCTATGAACCATCTTTATAAAACTAAATGTTTCCTCTTCTGTGAAGCAAATAGGGCCCCTGGAATGTTGGATTTTCAATAAAGGTTTACTACATAACTACATGCTAATTACATTTTCGCGCGTGTACGCTATTTTTCTACAGATTTTAAGAAATGTCCACTGAAAATTAAATAATACTTTGTTTTATTATTTTTCTGTTAATTTTAAACAAACGGTGCAGTTGCCGGAGGCCCTGTACACTTTGAAATGTCATTTTTCAGCTGACTTCGAAAACGATTTCGAATAATATCGGAAAGCCCAAGACGGCGCTAATTGTATGGGCTGTTTCACACGAGACGACGGCCAACCAACAAAATCTGCTGTCATCGTCCATTCCCTTTTGAAATTTGACGAAAAGTCGCACGGGCTTTCACACAGGCCAATTTTTCCAACCAACTGTACGTCAAAAAGCTTTAGCTTATTGTTGTTGCTTTTATTTCAATTCTCTTTTGCGTACTTTCCGAGTGAAATAAAAGTCATTTCTATTTCTTTTCTTCTCCCAGCAAAAGCAACAACAACCACACCGCTGTCAAAAAGTCGTATCGAAAATCGTGTGAGAAAGTTGGATGGGAAAATCGTCCCTCCCCATCTTTCTCTCTCACCCTCTTCTCTAAAAACATGAATATCGTACGATTTCTGTTGGTTGGCCGTCGTCCCGTGTGAAACAGGCCTAACGACGGCCAACCAACAGAAATCGTACGATATTCAAGTTTTTAGAGAAGAGGGTGAGAGAGAAACATGGGGAGGGACGATTTTCCCATCCAACTTTCTCACACGATTTTCGATACGACTTTTTGACAGTGGTGTGGTTGTTGTTGCTTTTGCTGGGAGAAGAAACGAAATAGAAATGACTTTTGTTTCACTCGGAAAGTACGCAAAAGAGAATTGAAATAAAAGCAACAACAATAAGCTAAAGGCCTGTTTCACACGGGACGACGGCCAACCAACAGAAATCGTACGATATTCATGTTTTTAGAGAAGAGGGTGAGAGAGAAAGATGGGGAGGGACGATTTTCCCATCCAACTTTCTCACACGATTTTCGATACGACTTTTTGACAGCGGTGTGGTTGTTGTTGCTTTTGCTGGGAGAAGAAAAGAAATAGAAATGACTTTTATTTCACTCGGAAAGTACGCAAAAGAGAATTGAAATAAAAGCAACAACAATAAGCTAAAGCTTTTTGACGTACAGTTGGTTGGAAAAATTGGCCTGTGTGAAAGCCCGTACGACTTTTCGTCAAATTTCAAAAGGGAATGGACGATGACAGCAGATTTTGTTGGTTGGCCGTCGTCTCGTGTGAAACAGCCCAAAGCGTTTTGACGTACAGTTGGTTGGAAAAATTGGCCTGTGTGAAAGCCCGTACGACTTTTCGTCAAATTTCAAAAGGGAATGGACGATGACAGCAGATTTTGTTGGTTGGCCGTCGTCTCGTGTGAAACAGCCCAATGTTATCAAATTATCCCAAATTTTGGGATTTATGCGGGGTGGACTCGGTTGAAGTTCATGTTAAACTTAGGGCCGATTCACAATGAACGCTTCAAGCCTCAAGCTTTAAGCTTCAAAAATTTAGGATTTATGTATGAATCACATTCAAAGCTTCAAGCTGCAAGCTTCAAATGAACTTGAAACTATAGAAAAAAAATTTGAAGCTTGAGGTTGAAGCGTTCATTGTGAATCGGCCCTTACAATTAATAGCCGTGTTCCTTTTCTGCAAATTTTTACTCATATTTACTTGGAACTACTCCTGCTCTCACCGAGGCTTATGTAGGTTTTACTCACATCGACAAATTTTGCGTTCCTTTAATTTTTTACTCCGGAGTACTCCGGAGTAGAAAAGGAACACAGCTAATTTCGTTGATGCCTGACGTGCAGTATCTGGAGCGCGTTCAAAAACCTTACTATGGTAAACCACGAGTTAAGCTGTGGTTATTGACCATTAAGCCTGCACTACACTACTCGCGAAGTTGCTTCGGCAAAGTACTTCTCGAAGTTGGTCAAGTCCGAAGTACGTGACTACACACTCGTGCAACCTCGTGAGGAGCTCACGTGTTCAAAGTAAAGTTACACAAAGTGAATCGAATTCCCTCTCTGCACTCTCGACTTCGATCAACTTCGCGAGTTGTGTAGAGCAGGCTTTACAGAGGTCATGAGGATAGTACTCCGAGAAGCTCAAAGATGATATATTACGGAGAGCCTCTCAATCAATCCAAATAAGGCGGCCCTGGTCCCTGTATATCCAGGTAGGGTTTTTCAAAAAAACAGCTGTTACTGTCTTTAATTTTCATAAAAACAGCTGATAACAGCTGTTTTTACTGTTTTTCGAGTTTTCTCTAATTTTACAATTAATAAATAATAGTATATTTCAAAAACACAAGCGCTAAAGTGATTTGTCTGAAAGACGCGATCTTCTTTTGGTTCAAAAATTAGTGCATACCGAAAACACACGCTCAACATCGGTCGATGTTGGTTTTATTTAAAGAATTGCATTTTATAATTTTTGCAGATTTTCTGTGTTGACCAATATTTTTGAAAATTGTAAAATCCGATTTGAGCCGCTTGAATTGTAGTGACGATTCTTCTTTTTGAGGCAGCATGTCCAATTCATCTTGTACCGACAAATTTTCGTTGTCATCGGTATTCGGCCACTGTTGAACTTCATCTCTACTCTTAGATCGATAACACCAAAAAGGTGAATCCTAAATTGCCTGCAAAAGTTAGTGTGGTTCCTGATGGAGTGGTTGTGGGTTCCTTGAGGCTTGGCAATATTTTCTTGACATCCTCATTCAATTCATTCGGTCTGTATGTATGAGTTTATTACTAATGTCACTGTTAATGTCAGAAAGCTTCTTCAACATGAATTGTAAATTCGACTAACATTCTCAACAGCTAATTTTACGGGCTTCATTGCATTGACAAGTATGTTTAGAGTAGAAAAGTCCAATGCCATATTCAAATGCCTTAAATTCTTGAAATATTTCGCTAATTGCTGTTTTCGTCTTGACCAGTTCCCCCTTAGAATACAAAACTACAGGAAGGGCCCTCGGAGAATTTTAGCGTAGTGAAATTCAAACTGCACACTTCATTGCTCTTTTTTTCACTGAAAATTCACTCATAACAACTTCTAATTGACAAAAACAAATTCTTTAAACTTTCTTTCTTCTTTTTAATTAGTTTTGCGAAAAACTTTAAAATAAATTTTATAGAAAAACTCGTTTTAAAGAAAGTGCCGCGGGAAAATTTGACAGTTAACTAACAAGAAATTGTACCAATTTGACAGTTGACTGATAGCGATTTCACTACGCTCCCATACACGGATTTTATACCCGAGGGCCTTTCCTGTAGTTCTCTATTCTAAGAGTTCCCCCATCATTGATGGAATGGAGCAGAATGACATTTCGACGCCATTTGCAAAAATTCTGGTACATTCACATTAGGTCTGTTCCAATAGAAATCCTGCTGCAATCTGTCATGTGAAAACCTGCTTGAATAGTGGGGATAATTTTGTGAAAAAAGTGTCAAGTTAAGGAACGCTTTTGGGAAAATTTCCTGTAAATCTGTAAAGAAGAAGATAACGCGAATGTCATTTTTGTTTACAAGTCGAAATTTTTAAATTAAACAAAGTTTTTTCTTTTAAAATTTCCACTTTTCAAAACTCAAAACAGTATTCCAAAATTAATAAACCATAAACAAGCTTATAAAACACGCACAAAATCTGTTGTTTATACCAGGTGACAGTTGTTTTTGACATGCCCCTCTTTCACAGGAGATCGCAGCAGCCAAAACCCACTGGCACTTTCATGTTAGAGGGGAAGCAAAAATTTCCCCGCTTTTTCGAGCAGGAAATTCAATTGGAACAGCTTCCTGGCCAGGCCTGCGCAGGCATTCTCTATTGGAACAGACCTATTATAACATTACTTTTACACCACCACTCTGGGCAGGAAAAGCTCAAATACGTTACATCAATATACTAAAAGATCATTAATCGGTGTGTTTTCTTTTCCTTTCTTTCATGTCTACATTAAAAAAAATGCATTTACTGTTGTAGTTACTATTAGTACTTACTATACAATTTTATATTATTTTCATATGGCGTTGTCGTCCTCATATTCCTTTGGCTACTTTTACATGAGCGGAGACCGAACAGACAAAACTTAAATGTAATCGTTAATTCTCTTTTGAAGTCCGTTGGAAATGGCTTAATGCCTTTTTGTTGTTGCTTTTGAAATCCTCTTTTGCATCATTGTTCTAGCAACAAACATAACGCTGTCAAAATGTTCCTTCAAAAGTTCGCTAAGAGTGTCCTCCTCGTCGTACTCTCCCAACGCTTTCACCCAAAACCCAGTTTGTTCGTTCGTTTTGTCTGTTCGATGTCCGGAAGTTCAAAAACAGTAAAACCAGTTAATAGAAAAACAGCTATTGGCTGTTTTTGGAATTTAGCCAAAAAACAGCTATTGTACTGTTAGGGTGGTCTCACACTGCAGCGGATCCGGCCGAATTAAAGCTGTTAAACAGCTTTTAATAACCCTATATCCAGGGCATGACAACTGAGTACTCAGTCTCAGTCAAGTATCTGGATGTAATGCTTGATAAGAGACTGATCTGGAACGCTCAACTGGATTACGTCATTAGTAAAGCCACTAGGGCTATGTGGGCCTGTAAAAGGCTTTTAGCTAAGACATGGGTCTTACATCACAAAGGATGTACAGGATATACAACACGATCGGTGAACATGATATTACTTATCCCGCTATAGTCTGTTCTTTGCCAGATCTAGCATATTATAGAAATTAAATCTGGCAGTTGAGATCTCAGAAATAACATCATAACTTCACTCAAACGTAGGCATGGAATTGCTACATCAAAGGTTTTTCGATGTTAAATTATATATAAACTCGTGCTTTCTTACTTCTTCAATTCATTAATCTTCCATTACTATATTTATGTAAGCTAAAAAAAATAAAGCAATCGTTATGATAGTTGAATAGTTATTATGTTTGCTTTTAAAATGTTTTCCAAACCGAGCCAACACTGTCAAAAGAGAAAATAGAATTTTGTTTCGTTGATATGGACGGCAACGGCCGTCAGCCGTTATTATTTAAACTATTCTCATAAATTCCTTTCTACACGTTGAACTTGAGAAAGGGATACGAGTTGAGAGGAAAGTTGCCTTCAAACTCAAAGTTGACGCAAAAAATTTCGATCAATTTTTGATTTGGCTTGAACTGGGCTTGGTCAAAAATGCATGGCTCATGCTTTGAAGAATGCTGTCTATTCAAAAAAAATCCTGCAAAGCAGATCATGAGTAAAAACCAAGAAATTGGTTTTCAGAGCAGACCATGACCATCAGACTTGAAGATTGTAAAAGTAATGCTGCGCGACTGAGACTTGAAAGAAAAATGATTTTTTTTATTTGAAAGAGTCTAAGCTTAGTGATTTATTATTATTTTTGTAGCTATTATTTAATGGAATTAGAATAAGAAAATGTATTATTTTGTGTGAAATATATTTGCATAAAAAGTTATGCGTGCACGGTTTTTGCTCAAAAACTTTTCTTTGCGGGGCATGAAATGAGCATAAGCTGCCTGTGGCATAGCAGAGGCATCAGTTTTGTAGCTGCTTTCCTGCACATGCGGTCAAAATTTGGCGTTTTTGTCCAGGCCCTTTATATGAGCTCGCACACATTCGCATTTTATGCCACGTGTGGCAAAATATCTTTCGCTTTCGGTGATTATCACCAATCACTTATACATGGAGCCAGCCCAAATATCAAGTGAGCATAATTGTCACTGAATTCGCGGTTTCTCGATATCAGTGACAACCGCAATTCGAGTTAACACACTGAAATAGATAAATGTCACTTTTTCAGAGAACCACAATAGCATTTTGTCTCACTTCGCCATTTGTCACCGAAAGTGACAATCACAATTAAGGCTGTATCTTTGCTTCACCAAAGTGGCAACTGAAAACTGTAAACACAAAGTAGAGCTCTATTCTACTTTACGATAGCGTAGTCTAAAAAAAGCTTTTTATTTCGATAAATTTTAATAATCTATTTCTACTAGATGAAATTTTACGGTTTCTTGCGGTTTTGTTAGAAATTTTTTCTTATTTACCTTGTTTTTGAAAGTTCCGTTAATTTTTGCTTTCACAAAAACGAAATGTGAATGTTTGAAACTAATAAAATTGTCTTTTTTGCTACACAGTAATTTAATAAACTTTCTAAACATACACAACGCTCCTTTAATACCTCATGGGACATAGGGCGGAAACAGTTGCCGTCAACTGTTTTGCGCGACAGCTCTAAGCTCTGACCAGGATCTCCCGGTTGTTGCGGCCTCTGGTAATAGGGTTCTCCTCCACGTTGTCGTAGGTCTTCCGACTCGACGGGTTCCTTGCGGATTTCGGTCGAAGGCCTGTTTGGTTAGATTCTCGTTTTCGCGTTGCAAAGTGTTACCAATCCAATTCCAGTGCCTGATTTGGTCGTCTATCCTTTCTTGGCCGGCACGGCGCCATAGCTCTTCATTTGAAATTCTATCTTGCCAGCCGATTTTTAGGTTACGACGTAGGCGTCTGTTGATGAAAACTTGTAGGCGCCCGTGATGAATTGGGTGACTTTCCATGATTCGCAACCGTACAAAAGAACTGCCTTAACGTTGGAGTTGAACAACCGCAATTTGGTGTTAATTGAGATCTCTGTTGATCTTCATATGTGAGACAGGCATGCATATGCGCTTCGTGCTTTATTTATTCTGGAACTGACGTCTTCTTTTGCACCACCACTTTCGGTAATGATACTACCGAGGTAGCAGAATTTATCTCCCACGTCACGGTTATTCAGCGCTGTACGTTCAATGGTGTTTGCATTTATCCGCATTTCTTTAGTTTTAGTCGGATTTAGCCTTAAGCTTGCTAAACTACTTTCTGTTGCCAAATTGTTTAACATGTTTTTGAGGTCCTGGTGTCTGTCTGTCATCCGCGTAGTCGAGATCCTTAAGGCGGTCTAGCAATCCCCATTGAATGCCACCGGTTCTACTATCTAGAGCGCTGACAAGGATGTCATTTATTACTATAAGAAATAGTAATGGTGAAAGTGGACATCCTTGTCGTACTCCTGAGCTCACTTCAAAGCTGTCGGATAATTTTCCATTGTGAAGAACTCTGCATTTGGAATTGTTGTATAGAGCTTTTATCAATTCTATTATTTTATTCGGCAGTCCACGTTGCCGTAGAGCTCGCCATTTAAGGCTCATATTAACCGAGTCGAACGCTTTCTCAGTCTACGAAAGCAAGATAAAGGGAGATCGGAATTCAGTAGACTGCTCCACTATGATTCTCAAGGTGTTAATATGGTCTATGCAGGAGCGGGCTTTTCTGAATCCAGCCTGCTGGCTTCTAAGCGTTAGGTCTACTGCCTCTCTTATCCTTTCTTTCTAAAAAACTCATTAAATTGTTTCCTCCGCGACCGTGTTAAACTTTTTACGTTTCGTGCTTTCCATATAACTTTGCACGTGAATTTTGTACAAGCTCACTTTGTGTTCGGGATGTAAACGCCCTTTTATAAATAAAAAACGATAATTCACAGGGGTTGCAAAATTTATATGAAATTAAAAAAAATGCGAATGCAAGAAAATTTCAATTACAAAAAATTGACTCAAATAAAGAATTATAATAAAAAAATGAGAGTTCGATGGAAAAGAAATTACAAAAACACATACACTAGGTAAAGAACCTGGCTTTTAACCAGAATTGACTGCTTAATGTCCTACCGACTTATCAGATCACTGATAACAGGCGTACGGTACTGTTATTGCTGCTGTCGAGATTCCAATCCCTACACACATGACTGCAATCAATTTATTTGTATCTATACTTTGTGCATAACGTCATTATTTCCTTCTCCAACTGCTTAGATTCTTGATGTGGTAGAGATATTAGAGAATTCCTTATAAATTTTATCACGTCATCAAATGGTTTTGGTTGGACTGACAACCTTGCATTACTAATTGCCGAAATGAGTTTGTCTGTATTTTCGGAAAATGTATTCTCCAGCGATGATGATTGGTCTGGATGTCTAACTTTCGATGGCTTATTTATTGGAGAACTTAATTGCCTGTGCGATGTTGTACGTACCAGAGGAGTTGCTTTTGAAAGCATAAATGCTGACGAAAATTCCTCATCGTCGTTGATACCGCTTCCTGTCACAGATAGCGGTGATTCAACCTTAATTGTGGAGGCAATTCCACCAGATGGATCTTCTGCGGAACCAGACACCGAAGTATTCGTAAAAATGTTAAACTAAAATGAAAGATCAGAAGTCACCAAATTTTTTTGCACACATCGTATATTAATTTTATTAGAAATATTACCTTGTCTACAGCAGAATCATTACTTTGATTGTTAGTGTCCTGTAAAGGATGCCATGTTGGTTTATAGCCGGATCTGTAAACAAATTAACGTCACTTGAAGTCACAGTCTTGTAATCAATTACCAATAAGCTTACCTTCGTGTTCTGAGCATTTCATCTAAGAAACGGAGTTGGTTGAAAAATGGCCACAATGTTGCCTGTGACCCGCATTTGGAACTTTTTTTTGCCTTTTTTAATTCCCTTCGGTATTTGTCACGAATAGATCTAAATCTTTTATATGCTTCAGTTGCTGAAACAAAGTAGTCAACTTTGTTGGAAGCGCTAAATCTATATTAACCATACTCACCGGTAATGTTTAGAGAGGCTCCAATTTCTTTCCAAGCTTGTTCCCTTAAGACTGAGTTTCTGTACTTTTTCGATTTAATGTCCCACAAGCACTCGCGGCTATGAACCATCTCTATTAAACCAAGTATATCTTCTTCTGTGAAGCAAACAGGGGCCCTAAAATGATGGATTTTCAATAAAAGTTAACTACATAACTACATTCTTCTTACATTTTTCGCGTGGGTACTCTATTTTCTATAGATTTTAAGAAATGTCCACTTAAAATTGAAATAATACTCTGTTTTATTAATTTTAAACCAACGGTGGAGGCATCGGTGACACTAAACACTTGGTAATGTCATTTTCCAGCTGACTTCGAAAATAAATTTCGAAGAGCATGAGACTTGAGTAATCATAATGCACCGTTCTACACGTTCAACTTTTTCATTAAATTTTTCGATATTCGAACTATCAGATTTCTTGACTTGAACGAAACCAGTGTCTACGGGTGAGTTCAAAAATCCATCACTGCCGCAACACTGCAAAATTCAGCAATTGGAAGTCTGTAGCTGAATATTGCAGTGTTGCGGCAGTAGTGTTTCTTCTCGAGAATTCTTTCTCGAGAATTTCTCGAGAAATAAAACTATTTTTATATTCTCATTTCTCGAGAAATTGAATGTTGTTTCCGCGAGAAATTTATGACTATTTTTTAATATATTTGTTTTGTGCGGCCCTTTTTTATATACATTCTTTTAATGCAGGTTTAAGGCCCAATCATATAGCAGAAACGAAAACGAAATGAACTTGAAAATGATAGCGATTATATAGGTGCCTGAGCGAATAGGTTTTTGACATTTGTTGACAAGTTCTGCATTGAGTAGAAGAGTTTTTTATTTTCGATAAATACATCTATTATAGAATTTATATAATTTATGGTGGATGTCGACAAATCACAAGAGAAATCAAAATTTAAAATTTTTCACCTTGTGTTGACTGCATTCTTTTAAAATAACTTCTTTTTCGCTCTTTCAACTACTTTAAATTGGAAAACAAACTGTCTCTCGAACTGTCAAAGTAACGGGCTGAATAGCTGAAACGAATACCGAAATGAAATAAATTTATATCTATCGTTCCGTTTCGGTTCTGATCGTTTATATAACCGCGTTCATACATTTTCATACGATTTATTTCATTCTTTTCGTTTCGGTTCGTTTTCGTTTCTGCTATATGTTTGGGCCTTTATGCGTGTTTCGTGTTAAGCCGGCTCTACACGATGCCATGACCACCCTCCAAATGTGCTGTCAAATAGAAGAAAAATAAGATATGTGACATTTTAACATCAAAATTTGCTAATAGAGTAAAAACCATAAAAGAAGACAACGAGTGTCCCATTCGCTCTGGTTGTTTGAAAGCGCAGCTTGTTCAGTCAAACAACCAGAGCTAATGGAAAGCTCGTTGTCTTCTTTTATGGTTTTTCCTCTACCTTCAACAGTAAATGCCGTAACACAAAAATTGTCCGGACATTATTCATAGGAAATTGTCCAAGCTTTTTAATTTGGAAAAAAAAAATTGGGTAACTACGTATATTTTGGAGAAAAGGGTAGTTAAAGTTGATGTTTTTGTTAAAAAAACAAAATTTTGACATTGATGGCTCATTACTCTGGAAGTTGGTAGGATAGAACCTTCACTTTTACAGTTTTAGATTCGGCGTAAAAAAATGCATTTTTTAAGCTAGACTCTTGGTTCTCGAGAATGTGGCAATAATTGGAAAAAACCGTTTTGCTTATACCTCGATTACGGTTCTTTGGAAAAATAAATGAGTGTCATTTTCGTTTTCAGCGACCTCAAATTAGACTAAAAAACACTTTTCCTATTAGGTACCCCCGCAATTAAGAAAAAAATTGTAAACTAGTGTTATCAAATGCAACATTAGATGCGTTAGATTTTTTAAAAAAATACTTCAAATCACATTAAAGCTTGTTTTGTAATCATTATATTTATACTTATTATTTTCTTATTACTTAATTCTTACAAAGATTTATTTTGTGTTATGAATAAAATAGAATTTTAATTTTTATTTCATGAACTTTTTACAAATTCGCAATATTTCTCGAGAAATGAGAATTCTCGAGAACTAAAATTTATTTTTCTCTTTTCTCGAGAAAGAGAAACTGCCGAGAAATATTAAACACTATGCGGCAGTGATGAGTTTTTGAACTCACCCTACATATGCGTTCAACTTGTTCTTTTAACTTTTAAGTACAGTTTAAAAAATGAGCTCATCCGAGTCGGAAGAAGAAATCGTGATCGCAGTCGCCGCTGCGCGTTTTGGGGCTATTCTCCAAAATTCTGAAACTGATGAAAGTACAAAAACAAAACGAAAATGGATCGAGGAATGGAGGAAAGATAAAGAAAACGAAATTTTTTACAATATGACTTAAGGTTAACCGATAAAAAATCGTATAAAAACCCACACTTTTAAAAAAAGTTGAAGGAAAAACCTGGAACGAAAGTTTTCGGCCAACTTTTAGTTGCCTTCAATTTTCAAATCACGACGAGTCTCTTTCTAACTCTACATGCGAGCGAAAGAGAAGGAACTTCCTAATTTAGAACAGTTGAATGAAAAGTTGAACGTGTAGATATGCCCATGGAACTTCTAAAGGCCCAAACATATAGCAGAAACGAAAACGATCCGAAACGAAAAGAATGAAATAAATCGTATGAAAATGTATGAACTCGGTTATATAAACGAACAGAACCGAATCAGAACGAACGATTTAAATTTATTTCATTTCGGTATTCGTTTCAGCTATTCAGCCCGTTACTTTGACAGTTCGACAGACGTATGTTTTTGTATTTAAAGTAGTTGAAAGAACGAAAAAGAAGTTTTTTGAAAAGAATGCAGTCAATACGAGGTGAAAAATTTAAATTATGATTTCTAGACATCCGCCATAAATTATATAAAGTGTATAATATGTGTATTTTTCGAAAATAAAAAACTCTACTCAATGCAAAACTTGTCAACAAATGTCAAGAACCGATTCGCTCAGGCACCTATATAATCGCTATCATTTTCAAGTTCATTTCGTTTTCGTTTCGGTTTCTTTTCGTTTCTGCTATATGTTTGGGCCTTAACTTGGTTATCGTTTTTACCGTTTGTTATTCGTTTTTGTCATTTGAGTGGTAAGGCCGTATCAGAACCTATGCAGCGCTGCAACGACAAGTGTTTCTATTGGCTGAGGCTGGTAAAATGACAAGCAAAGCAGCACCAGACCAGCGTGCTGCATTTTCATCTCAAATCCTAATTTTGCTGCATATACATGCAGCACTTTTGACACTTCGTAATGCGGCAAGTGATTTTAAGCAAGGAGACGCGGAATTTTTTGTTTAAAATTATTTAAAAGGACATGGAGTAATAATTGGTAGAACTAGTGCAATTTTTAAATTTTTAATTTGAGGTTTAGCTATCAAATAAAAAGTGCGCTGCACAGCGGAAAAGACTAGTATCTGATACCGACTGCAGCATGTTGCTCTGGTGCTGCTGCTGCACGCTGCATATTTTTAGGTTCTGATACGGCCTGTAGAAATACGCAATAGTCCAGGCGCTAGAGCAGTGAGACATATAAATTTTGGTTTTGGCGTGATGTAACGGACTTTTTTGGTGGAATTGGTCAGAAATGACATCCCCGACAATATCTAGGGAGGGGGTGCGCAAACATGAAAACGCCTGGAAAATTTATGGGACCCAAAAACTTGAAAATTCACAGTAAATTCCCTCTTTTTTGACCTTTCTTGATAAATACCTCTTAACGAAGGCTTCTAGGCGAAAAGTTTGTTGGACATGTTTTGTTCGTTATTCGATATGCTAAAACTTAGCGTAAGTTTGATTTTTGAAATTTGAATTTTTGCATTGCAAAATAGCCGAAAACTGCGAAAAACGCATCCTCACTTTAAAGTTACGCCAACAAAAGAAATTACCATTATTTTTCAATGTAATTCTGGAATTAGGTCGTTTAAGGTATGTTTAACTTATATCCAAAACCCGATCATTGCCGGTCTAATGGTTTTTGCATAATGTGTTTTGCAATTAAGTGAATTTAAAAAATTAAATTTGTTGCAGCGCCAAAAAAAAGCTATGTTGGTCCTGATTTTTTTACGTATGCTGTAAGACTCACTTTACAATATCCAATCATAAAATTTCTGTTTTTTTTAAATTTTTCTCTTGGTTTTTAATTTTTTGAAAAAAACCCCTTAGTTGCAAAAAAGCGCCAGAAATGCTCGGCGCGTTTCAAATTCGCTCGAAAAAGGCTACGCCAATTGAAAGAAACAGCTAGTTTGGTTCAATTATCCCAAGCGCATTGAATGATGCATGGGATTGATAACAATGATAAAAGCAAAGCGGCGATGACTTTATCAAAGTAACAAGTAATTCTTGAAAGTTAGTTACTTTTAGAGTATCACGTTCAACTTTTCATTCTCTATGATGCAAGTTACACTTTCCATCATTTCGTTTATTACCCCCATACACAAACCGATTTTTTAGGCAAGGGGTCGCAGGGAAGTATATGTCATGCATGTAATTTGCACCCATCGCTGCGACCCCTTGCCTAAAAAATCGGTTTGTGTATCTTTATTTCAAAGGTAGGTAGACGAAACGGCAAAGGATGCTATGGACCGTCAAGTCCCTAGAACGCATGCTAGACATATACCTTCGAAATTCTATATCAGAGGTCCAATGTTTTCCTCTAGGGGTCAAGGGGTCGCAGGGAAGTACATGTCATGCGTGTAATTTGCACCCATCGCTGCGACCCCTTGCCTAAAAAATCGGTTTGTGTATGGGGGTAATTAACGAAATGATGGATAGTGTAACTTGCATCTATGGTACGCATTACTTAATGCAGTGCGGTGTTATTCGATTTTCTCTTGCAATATGCATGCTAAGAGGAAAACATTGGACCTCTGATATAGAATTTCGAAGGTATATGTCTAGCATGCGTTATAGGGACTCGACGGCCCATAGCATCCTTTGCCGTTTCGTCTACCTACCTTTAAAATAAAGATACCTTCTCCAGTAGTGAGGCAGTTGTTGTGCAGGTTATTCTTGTGGATTGACAAGAGCCATGAACCATTGATGTCATCCATCTTATTATATAATCCATTCCTAGTGACTTATCTCGGGAGAAACTGTTCATTGTCAAAAGCCCCTTAAAGTCTGGTTGCGCCCGCAGCCTTCAGGAAAATTTTTAATTGCGCCCTTGCTTCCAAAAAGGTTGGCCACCCCAGGTGTATACTAAATTTTAAAAGATTTCCCGGCAATATAATTTAAACTAATTAACAATTCGTTTTTGTTTTTGATTCCGATTACATTATTAATAACATCAGAATAACATATTTTCTTTTGGGTGATCCAGCATATCCTTTATTACCATGGATTAAGAAGGATAATCCTGGCACGGAATTGGAAGAGAAGAAGGCAGCATTTAATCAGAAACTAAATTCAGGCCGAGTGAAAGTGGAACACGCATTTGGCATGTTGAATAATTGTTGAATATTGTCGGAAAGTCACGTTGATTTTATGACAAACGTTTTTTTTATGTGGGAAAATCAAGCTTAGGAATCACCTTTTGTCATGTCGTTCAGGCAAACTTGAAGAGAAAATTGAACGTGTAGAACCGGTCTTACATTTTAACTCTTGGGTTCGGGAAAACTGATTGTGGGAGATTATTCCACAGCCAAATTTATTGTTCTATTTATAAACGAACTTTTAGACGTGCGCGAAAAAGGAGATTGCAGGGTATGAGAATGAGGCGAGTGGGCTAGACTTGTGTTGCGGAAGAAATATTGCCGTGGAAAGTGGCTATGGTAATAGCAATACAACTTTGACAGGTACATTCCTGCGGTGGCTCAGAGATTCAGTGAAAATGCAAAGGCTGTCATCTCCAATGATTTGGATGGCGCGGGTTTGCATCGGAGATACGGACAAATAACGTGAATACATACGGTAATTCCAATTGCGGGGATTTAACAAATATTAATGTTTTTTAATATGTTTTTCCTCAAAAATTGGTTCCCTTATGGAGAAAAGCAATAAATTGTTGATTTTTATCTTCAAAATAGTACATATAAGCCGTGTTTTTTTAATGAACTATATAGTTCTTCCCCATACAAATCTGAAAACCCAGGTTTTATCGAGGTTTTTATCCAGGTCTTGGGACATTTCAAAATTTCCCTTTCTTTTCGGAATGTAGCATACTTACCGGCTGTCGGAAAAACGTCATTTAAAATAAAAACAACATAGAAGTGACGAGAGCAAATTTGAAGGCATGAGGAAACAAATAATTTATTTTTTAGAATCTTATTTATTATTTTCTAGAGGGGAATTCGTGTAACAGTTGTTTACTGACACGCAACTTCGGAATAATTTTAATATATTTAAAGCACTGAAGATGGCGCTTAGTGAAATTTCCCTTGTCGTTTTTTTAATGAACTGGATCGAAGACCTATATAGTTCATTAAAAAAACACGGCTATAGTCAGAGCTGGACTGGCCTACCAAGCTACCGGGGGTGAGCCGTGCCGAATAGGTAAAAAGTACCAAATAAGGTCAATTTTAACATCAAAATTGCTAATAACTTCAAAAGTAAAGGCCATAGCATAAAAATTGTCGGGACATTATTTATTTATTTTTTATTTATTTATTTATTAACAAATTATGTACAAAGACTTAAAGTCTTAAATTCATGTACATTAATTATACAGAAGGAAATAATAAAATTCAAATACAAAAAAAAGAAAATTACATATAAAAAGGAGATAAATTATTTAAATTTAAAGAACAAAAAAAAAAGAAAATTAAAAATTAATAAGAGAAAGACAGAAATAAAAAAAAGAGAATACACAAGCTAAATTTTCTTTATTTTCCTGTATTCATGCTCTTGCAGCTCTGTTAACTAAAAGTTCGAAAAGGATTCATATTCATAGGAGATATTCCAAGTTTTCTAATTTTGGAAAAAAAAGGTTTGGTTAACTACGTACTTTTTGGAGAAAAAGGTAGTTGAAGTTGAAATTTTAGTTAAAAAAACAAAATTTTGACTTTGACCGACGACTCCTAACTCTGAAAGTTGGTAGAGCCGGTAAGGAACCGTCACTTTTACAATTTTAGAAGGGTTGGAGTATTCTGCATACACTACTTATTCATGAAAATAGGTTATATTATAGGGTTACAAAAATACAGGGTGATATGTAAAACTCTACCAAAACAATTTCAAAACGCTCTCTAGCGGCTAAACCGTTACGATTTCATTTGGAAATTCGAACGATTTTAGAAGCAGCAAAACTAATCAACGTAAAGGAATTGTCAAACTTGAACGAAAGGTGCTTGTGACCCTTGGCCGAAGTCTTTTCATTTAAACAAAAAAGGGCTTGACCGAATGTTATGAAATTTTTTTCAAAGCACGTTTCCGTTAATACACATCGATACGATGATACACACATAGTTCTTCTCATTATTTTATTTAAAATGCTATTGGGTCCTTGAAAAATGAAAATTCGTTAAAAATTACGAATTATCGATTTCAGGACCGATTGCAATAACTTCCCTATAAACTGGGAAGTTAAAAAGAATTAATATTGTATTATAAAAATACGTGGTAATTTTTATTGTCTTTGATTTACCTCATATAATGATCAAAAAGCGTAGCTATATTCTTAAATAAAAATTTAGTAGCTTTTGAAAGCAAACAATAACTTTACTTCATTGTTAAAACAAAATGTATTGAAATGGGCCGAAATTTTTGAATTTCCCGGTCTTAAATTCACTCTCAGTCCAGCCCTGTATACCCCGTGTTCTTTTAATGAACTGGGTTTTGAGAGCTTTTGAGTTCCCATACAAAATCGAAAACCCAGGTTTTATCTGGGTCTTCTGGTTCTTCGATTTTGTATGGGAACTCAAAAGCTCCTCAAAAGCTCTCAAAACCCAGTTCATTAAAAGAACACGGGGATAGTGTACTAGTATGTGGTATAAGTTACACGGTGGGGGACGATAGCGGTAGGGATACGCTGTACTGGTACGCATAGCAGGCGTCTTTAACCTTTTATTTTATTTATATTAAATTACTTCCTGCTGTCGTATTATGGTTAATTATGGTTTAAAAAGACGTCGCATAGCATACTTTACTATTCTCGTCATATACTTTCATTAGATACCCATAACGAGTGGGTTCTAAAGATAAAGGTAATCCGCCATTTTGTTTTGGCCGCCATTTTGAATTTTGAATGACGCCACATAGCTAATTGTATTCTACTTGTTATACCCCTTCATTTGAAACCCATGTCGGGGGTCGGGGAGTACAATTGCAAAGTTCGGCCGCTATTTTTGATCCGCCGTCTTGAATTTTTTTACAAAATGGTCAGATTGCATTGTCACGCGAACTATACATATGTGCAAAATTTGAAGTTGACCGGTTATATGGAAGTGGGTCAAAATAAAGTTGCAAGATTTGTTTACATATACTACACACAACATACAGGTGAAGCTAACATAAAGCGTATATAAAAGCTTAATTGCCATTGATATCAGGGAAGTTAAAAGTAAACAATAAAATTCTTTGATTCTTCATCTACGTGACGGTATATTTCGTTTATCGATATAAACAATAGCTTTTGAGCTGCAACTTAAAACTGTATGCCATAATTTCGTTAATCGATTTTTGGTCATGGAAGCAAACTTACAGACGTATTCACGTCAAAAGAACCCAAATGGTAAGGTATGAGCTAAAATTCAGCTAGTTACGATAAATTCACCCTGTTACTCAATGTCAGTGGAAGCCTGGATTTATTAGTGACTTCAGTTTGTAATTACATAGTTTGCGCTATGTAATAATGGCTCACGTTTGAGTTGCTGAAGTTTCTGATTCGGACAAAGCTTCAGAAAGTTAGGAGACATCACGCGAATTAATGTTTTTGATGATTTATTGTAACTTTACACATAAAACTGCATATGGGGATGTAGCTCAGATGGTAGAGCGCTCGCTTAGCATGTGAGAGGTACCGGGATCGATGCCCGGCATCTCCAAATGTACTTTATTTAATGCTGTATATTTTATTCCGAAGTACCGTCTTTGATCATAAGATTAATTTATTATTGATTGAGTAAACATTTTAATTTGTTTTTATAGGCAGCCACCGCAATTTTTATTACTACCGTACGGGGTTATAAATAGCCGTACATACTATATTTCATTTGTCTTCTGAACTCGCGTACTGCTTCCTCCTGTATATCTTGAAGCAGATATACCATTTTAGAGATCCTAATACTATTTTTTACAACTTTTGGAGGCTCATATCGGGTTTTTCAGTGGTGCATCTAAACTCGCAAGTTTTTGACCTAATTTCATCTAGTAAACGCACTCGTAAACTTTCAAGCACAAATTATCTCTTACTTTTCTGGTTACGCTTAATCAAGTCCAAAATTTAGAATACATAAATTATATAAATTATTTATATTTATTAATTTTATTACTTAAAAATTGTCCTGTATCCACAAAATTCCTCTTCAAAAACCAATTCACTCTAGTTGGCTTCGTATATGCATAATGCATACGGCCCAAAGCCTTCTATATTTACAAGCCATGCTGTAGAAAATTTGGCTCTCAAAATTTCCTCTCAATAGGACTTCAACTCGGTGAAATGACGTTATGTTGTTAGTGTAATTTGGAGATTTGAAGTCCCATTCAGGGGAAATCGGCTCTTAATATTTTTCTACAGCATGGCTTGTAAATATAGAAGGTTTTGATACTGCCAAATATGCGAGCGATCTTACTACAGCTTTATGTACATCAAATTTGTGCTTTTGTAGGAGTCTCGATCTACTTAACGTATGATTCACTAGACCCGCTGCCCAATAGGGAACTATATGTTGATGAAAAGCTATGGTGAGAAAGGCACGGAACTGATAGTTGTTTACCATGTCATTGCGATGGGGCAGCACCAAAGACAGTCAAAGAAGGAGGGCTTTGCTCGAATTTGTAACCTGCAACAATCTGGCTACTGCAAACAGAGGAAGTGTCTCTCTGTACCAGCTGAATGTTGAGAAGGCTATCAAACGGAAAGACGGATAATGTTAGATCACAGAGCCATTTTATTTTAAGGTAGCCTATGAATCTCCGAATTAGCCCTGCAAAAGATTCTATAACACGGGAAAAATGAATTCAAATTATGTGTACGAACCATCATAAGGCAGTGACAAAGGCCCCGAAACCATAATAAAAGCGGCATCTCAGTTGAATACCCTACAGCGATAAAGAAGGCTTGTCTGATGGTGTACCCTTCTTCCGTCAGAAGGAAATGCAGTAGTAGTATAGGAAATGCAGGAACCAATGAAGAAGAATAAAAATGCCTTTAATCGGGCAATGAGCTGCAACGACCCAACCGCTTATTAGACTCACAAGGCCATGATAAGGAAAAATGAGTAAACTCTACTACAAAAAAGGGAGAATGGAAAGCATATCGGAGCTCTGCTGATTTCAGGAAATAATGTCCAGTGGCCAATTTGCAAGATCGAACTCATTGGTCTTGCAACGTAGAAAATGGCGGAGAAACTGGAGGAATAAAAATTTAGAATTCTAGAAGATAACATCTATCGACTATGTCTGGAGGAATTTAAAAAGGTGACGCGCCTTGTACTCCATTGCCACAATCCACCGTACATTCACTGAAATTACTCCAGGTAAAAGTATGAAAGGGGACCCGTAAAAGTTGTCGGGTTTGGCATCCCTCGAGCAATCTACACTGTAGATGCAAAAAGTACTGCAGAAAACGTTTTTTGTAACAAGTCTAAATTCATTCTACCCCACCTATCTTGCAAATAAATCTAGCTTAATGGATTATTTGACTTTATGTAGCACTGAAAAATCAACATTACCTTCTCTGGAGTATGCGATTCAATGTCGAATAGAAAAATAAAATAAAATATGAAAAAATATTCATTAACTTAAAATTATCTTTATTTTTATAATCAGTTTCACAATTTTTCTTTACAATCGCATAAAACTGAATAATTGCAAAAAAATAGTTGCTTTGAATCTGCATAGTTCTATTTTTCAAGTTCCTAATAAGCTTAATATTTAATTTACAATGCAAATTATTCTTTAATTAAAAATTAATAATATGTTCTTTTCATTATTTTACATAATAATTATAAGCGTGTATTCGTTTAGTAGCTACTATAGTATAGTTGAATTGAGGCACATTGTTTTCTTTTTATACTTCGCATTTTAATTTGAATGCTTTCATATGAGTGTTTTTGCAATTTTTAGTTATTTTCTTCTACATATTAATAATATTTTTTGAATTTTGTGTTATTAGTTGGAATTTGGATTTGGTTTAATTCGTTATAATCTTGAAATGTGATATCAATTTAGTCCATATAAAAAGTCATATTTTTAAGAATTTATCATGTTAACCATGGTCAAAAACAAGATAAAAAGAATACCCTGTACTTACCAAGGTAGGCAATCAAATTGTAAAGCCTGAAAGACCCTAGAATACACTTCAACCGTGGATGTATATAAAGAGTATCAAACAACGTAGGCAAATGTGGGAGTTCGATCATCGTTAAGAAATCCGTTATGCATCATCACCACAGGTTAGTAGGTATTCCGATTACTACTGTGAAGAAAAATAAATAATTACGATTCTCTAATTTCACCAACTTGGCAGTAGGAAACGTGTGTAAACTTCATGATGTGTTAAGCGAAAAGATTGGCTTTAGATTAACTACTAGAACTACTAAAGACGAAATTTTCTGTTCTTTCAGAGAAAATTTATCAACTTAACGATGTGGAAGATCTACACCTAATTAGAATGGATCAAAGAGCATCTTAATAATCCGCCTTACTCCCAAAATAAGTGATATCGCAAATCAAAAATAACCCAGAGGAAGGCCCAGATGTTGACAAATCACTCGAGAATTTAATAACCCAACTGCCTATGAGTACCATTGACAAGCAAGTTAGTCTCTTCAATGCCCTAATTTGGACTTTGGTTTGTATAAACTAATGGATATACCGGTAAAACCTAAGTCTTACAATCTGCTGCAAGAGGTGTCATTACAGAAATATATCAATCCTTCTTGTGGCTGTAAAGATCTGTGAAAAATTGTTTTTTATTACTGGCTGAATATTTAATATAAATTCCAGCTTATTAATTTCAATTAAGGCTATGTCATTGTAAAAGTCTCATCATAAAGATGGAGTTAAGTAGACGTGTAGATACATTACCCAATATATTGAAATGAGCTCTCTGAACAATTCCACTCTGTTAGAATCATACATTTCAGTTGCAGGCTTCAAATCATTGAAAGGTTGCCTCTGAGTTCGGATAACTGCGTTGGGTAATTTGCTGGCAACTTATATAGAAAATTATGTCTGATCGTACCTCGCATCAAACATCTCTGTAATACGACCCTTTGAAACTGCTTTGTAGACATGCGTTTCCCACCATTTGCTGGCAGTCAACTTCTTGGGTTTGTGTTAACTGGCTCAACGCATTCAGCCAATATTACACAGGAAGTAAACTCAGCAAGCAGCGCAACAGATATTTAGCAACAAAGATGCAAAAAGTACGGTCACAAAGTACGATATCAAGAGCCAGGCTTCAAAGGAAGATTTGAGATAAACTAGAGATGGTGTAACTCAAAATAGTATTATTGGATCCTTTCTTCAAATATCTGGCGGGTCTTTCTTGGACTCATTGACATGAGAGTGTAGCGGTTGCAGGTAGTCACCAAGAAGCAGGTTAAAATCCTCAAAACTTCCTTGAGGAAATCAGTAGCTCCTGGTTCAAACTTTAGACAATTAATCTGTTCATCTAGTTTTTTTTAAGAAAAGAATCATTTAAAGCCTGCATAATAGGGGAAACAGGGGCCATGAGAACATGCCCCACGAACGCCCTTGCTGTTCTCTTGCACCTACTCCCCGACCTTCACATGAAACACTTAGCCTTGTGTAGTCCCCTCAGACTTAGGAAATCCGGAGCCTGGTATGGTCGCTATAACCACGGACTACCTTACCACAGATGGACCATCAGCGAGGACTTCTCCGTCGAAATACCCTTAAGAAGAGAATGGAGAAACGGATATGTTCTAAGAATGTTCGATATACGAATATTCACCGACGACTCCAAGACCTTAGAGGTCGTCGGGCAGGGATTTACATAGAGACCACTAAAAGTTCCCGACCCTGGCACGTGGTGCACGCTAGTATTCAAGCGATTCTGAAGGCCCGCCAGACAATCAACTTTGAGCCTACATAAGGATGTAGCATCGGGATTTTCATAGATACCCAAGCCTCTATAAAACGTCTGCATTTAGTAATGCTGAGCTCCAAGCTAGTGAAGCAGTGCAGAACTGAGCTAAATAGGTTTGGTAGAAACAACAACGTTACTCTAGTCTGGGTTCCCGGACATAGGAACATAGATGGGAACGAGAAAGCCGACCACCTAGTCAAGCAGAGAGTCTCTCCAGGGCTCGGAGACCGAGATGGCCGCGAGCCCAATAATCGGGGTCAAAAACGCAATTTTTGACTACCAACTGCCAGCCAGCCAAAAGTGAAGCGCACTGGAGACCTGTACGATATCTGGGCCAATTTGGCCCACTTACAACAAAGAAAAAAATAAGAGGTCTCCTAACCAGACCCCGACGAGATATTGCCAGAATCACGGAAATCATCACGGGGCATTGGCCACAGGTGACCACGCCGCTAAGCTGGGCATCCAGTACAGCGTCTGTTGCCGTAGCTGCGGCCGACAAACCAGAGGGAAACACTTGTTCACTGCCTGTGTAAATGCCCAGCTTTAGCGGTTTCGTTCTGGAAGACTTAAAAGAGATCTCCAGACTGAAGATCAGATCACTGTGATAAGCTTAGTAAATTCCACAGGATGACTTTAGACATCCGTCACAACCGACCAAACCACCACTAAATTTAGGTACACGCACGAAACAACAAAACGGCACTAAAGCGCTAACTGGGTCTCCGGTCTCACTGGAGGTAGCCTTACACCTAACCTAACTAAACTTAGGTAGTGAGACCAGTCTCCGATGGGGAGTACATGTAAAAAAGGAAAGACTTTGTGCAATGAGACTTACAAATCTGTTTGGAGCTATGGTCTACAACTTTGGGGTGTGCTAGATAGAATAAATACCAAGCAATTCAGCGATATTAAAATAAAGTATTAAGAGTTAAAAATAACCAACCCCATGATCTAGAGAAGAAGTAGTAAGACAAACTTGCAAAATCATGACACGAAGGGATAGGATGTTTGGCTAGTGAAAACACAGACTCAGCACATAGACCTCAGGCAAAGGAACATTTTGAATTATTTGCTTACGAGGAGGTCTTACACCCTACATTAAGGTGTATAAATAACACCTTTGTAAGTTAGTATTTTAAAAAAACTGTTGGATTCGTTTTTAATATGTATAAGCCAACCAAGTATTATTTGAGATTAGCATTAAACTACTTTCATGTGGTTTATATGACTACATTTCATTGATTTGCTATCCACTCGCTAAAGGAAGTATTTTATTAAAAAAAATTGTTAATCTTACAAGCTTTTTCAACAATCTCCTGGATAAGGCCACCATTTTTAGTTCAGTTTGAATCTATTGAAGCATTGAATTTGTAAATAATTTGTTAGGACTTTTGCCATTAACTTCAATATTTTATAAATGTTTTATATCAGTTTTAACACTAAATTCTTTTCTTTCCGCATTTAGCGTTTAGAACTCATGAATAATACTTGCAAAATATGCACACAGCTCTAATACGCCTACAAATTAAGACATTAATTTCTCGAAAATAAATTTACAAAAATCACAAAACTCAACATTTTCCAACCAATCCAAACAATTTCATAAGCTGCTCGAATTATTTTGCATTAAATGTCTGTCGTATGTACGATTTAAATTTTTAACACCATATTTAAGCACAAATTATGCGAAATGATTTTTTTATGTCTTCTATAAATAGATTTATGTTTAATGTATTATATTTTTATTTTTACATTTAAAATTACATATTTAATGTGAAACTTGCATTGTTTTGTACCTGCAATTTTCAGTACTTATGCTAATTAAACAATTCTAACTTTTTTTTCTCATTTTAGTACATAATATAAAAATGATTTACAGATCTACAGTCAATAGATATTTTGTAAATTAGACGGCAGTATTATAGTTTTGTTTTATTTTTAAGGAGCGTTTTTTGTATTTTATAGTGTTTTTACAATATTTTCGTAACTGGATTTAAAACAATGAAATTTAAGGTCAATTTGAGTTTGAAGCAGTGCTCGAAGCAAGCAGGAACATTTTTTAGAATTCGATCCATACTTAATTCGCTAAAACATTGAAGCTTCGCCTTGAAGCAAATCAACATGAACTATTCTAAATGTTACAAAATTTACGCAAATATTCTGAGATGATAATGTTACAAGTACAACTCCTAAGTCTCGAAGTACTATCTATAAGGTGTCGGCATGGAAGCTGTTAAGCACTGCATGAGTTATTTGAACTGTGAACATGAGTTATTTGAACTGAAAACTAACCTTAGACTTGTATTTGTCCAACAAATAAAAGAGTGACATTTTTCTGAATCAGAATCAGAGTTTAATGTTTCCTCCATCGATAAACATAATCTGGTTGATGTAAAAAATATTGAAGCAATGATTGAAGATTATATATTTTCAGAAGACCATAACGTTGTTACTAGCAACTAAAGATCAAATTTGGGACCGAGCAATCCACAGGGGAGCTATTAAGAAGACAGTACCTACAAAATTAATCCAAATGATCATAATGCTATACGACGAAGCAGAGCTAAGATTCTTTCATAATGGAGAATTAAGTGACCTAATAACAACAGCAACTGGAGTGAAACGAGGTTGTCGCCTTTCACCATTACTCTTCTTTATTGTACTTGAGGAATCCGATGAGGAATGGTAGAACGGCTAGAAGATCTCGAATACGCAGATAATATCGTACTTCTAGCTCATTCAAGAGAAGACATGCAAAGAAAAATTGACAGCTTAGAAATGTGTGCATTGGAAGCAGGTCTAAGAAGAAATGTACAAAAAAACTCAATGAACTCATGAACCAAGCCGATATAAACAAAATACAATACATCTCTACCCCATTATGAATCAAATTTTCTGGCTTATACCAATAACATATATAATACATAGAATTATGGAACTTAACAAAAGAAGAATTAATTATCAAGCAGAAAAAAAGGAAAATGGACGTGGATAGAGCACGCCCTACGAAAAGAGAATAATGATTGAACAAAAATAGCCCTTGAATGAAATCCGCAAGGAAGTCAAGGTGTTGGTACGCCGAAAAATACCTGGAGAAGATGAGTAATAAAAGATACCGAAATTTTTGAAAATATCGTATTGAATCAAAGAGAATAGCTCAAAACCGAATCCGATGGAGAAGCTTTGTGGAAACCCCATGCTCCTAAGAGAGGTAAAGAAGGATAAAACATGTCTTTTGAACTCGCTGATTCAACAGAAAATACTATAAATCAGAATTAAAGCGAAAAGACACCATTACTTTGAATTGAATAGGATCTTGAGATGTACAATACATGTACTATCAACGAAGCATGCGTTCGATTGTATACTAATTAACACAATTCGGGGATGCAGAATATAACAGAAAAGCAAAAGATTACAAAAGCGGCACTTTTCTTCCAGTTTCCAGAGCCAAACAAACTCTGAGGTGATCCACAATTTGAAGATTATTGTTATCTGAAAAACCCTCGTCGTCTTTGCGAGAAACACTGGTGCCATTTGAGTAACTCATCCAGTTTACATTGAAATCACCCGCACCAATGATTTCACACTCAGGATTAGATGATAAAAATCCCCAGATATGTTTGGAAATAAGATCAAATGCTGAAGTTACCATTTTTGTGATTAAAGAAATCAGATCGAATAAAGTCGTCGATTGGAACAGTTCACTGTGTGTTTTATTACTTGGTTCATTTTTCTATGCTTAAAGTCTGTGAAGGCCTATATTATCGAAATTGCTGAGCCGTTTGGGATACGGTTGACCTCCATCCTGATTAGGTGTCCGGCTAGTCTTATTCTGTTAATTTTTATAAAAGTTGAGAGTTCTGGGTAGTCAAAAATTCCATACAACTCGATGTTGTATCTTCTTCGCTATATTCCATCCTCTCTCGTGGGGCCAATTACAAATGAGAACTTTTCTCACTAGACGTAACATTATTACAATTACGAGTGCTGGTAAAATTATTCTTTTTAAACATTTATTATACATTTAGATTTTGTAGTGGCCAGATTTCGCAATCCCACGGAAATTTTTACATAATTATCAGCGTGTAAGAACCATTTTGCCCCGTCCTCCAGGTGTAAGAAATGGTTTTTCGTTAATGTCTATCCATAAATTACATACTGTCAAAGTTTCATAGCTGGTCATATTTCGCATTTGAACCGGAATTCTTACATGCTTATAATAATATTGTGCAAAAACGCCCCTGCCCGCGAATCGTGGGCTAAAGCCAATGTTTCACTCTTTTTGTAAATAACTATTCTCACTACATTTCACAAGTGGTCATTATCTTTCAAAAAAAAAACCGCGGGCTCCCGGACTATATCTTTATAGGAAAGTTAAAGCAAAAACTGTCCATCATGAATTTCAAAAGCAATGAATATTACTGGTATAAAGACCATCAGGTCAAACGCCAACTCAAACTTCTCGTGTTGGCCTCTCGTCTCGCTGACTACTCTTTTACGACCTAGTGCCTGGAGGTGTAGTTAAATCGCCTTTCTCATTGGAGTTATAAATGCCTGAACTTGACTCTTAGATTGGGGGTTGGACTTAGTGTAGACCACTCGATCCCAGGAAAAACATGTTGTGAATCCTCAACAAAGGCCACCGACTATTTAATCTAGCGATCTATTTTGGGTTAACTGTGGTTGGAACTTTGTTTTAGCATAAACACAAATATTACCATGTAAAAAATACATACTATAACCAATTTGATTACGTTTCGATTCAATTTCAGAAAGGAACAATCATACAGCAAATGTTGGCTCCGAATTCTGACATAATCTAACAGAAAAGGTAAAATCAGCAGCAGAAGAGGATATTAGTTAAGATTGCCAAGAATTACATCAAAAGGATGGTAAAGAAACAGCAGGAATGTGAAGAAACAGTAGCTTGTAGAAGTGAGAAAAAGCTTAAATACGAATAAGCAAGAACAAGAAATATGTAGTTAGGAAGAGCTCAGGCAAGGAAGAATGTAAGCCTCAAGGGTCTGTCAATATAAAAAGAGAACTTATGTAAAAAAATCAAAGATGTTGTGCAAATAAAGATGAGCAGTGCACAAAAGGGCTCTATAAAAGAGTAAGACAAATTAGAACACCATTCGAGCCCATCTTCATTGCTAAACGTAATGAATTAGACTCGCTACACTACGCTAAATTTTGAGGTGAATACAGGATTGTGTCAACGCGATAACTAGATAACTACACTTCTTAACATAAACAGGCCTATTCTGAACTCCGCTGGAATTGATTTCGCTGGAATTTTCTTACATTGGTAGCATACGATTGTTCCAGCGGTATCGCTGCCAGCTGAGTTCAGAAAAGGCCTGAATATTAAAATTTTGGGGTCCGATAGCTACCTTTGAAACAAGAACATATATATTGTTACCACATTGATGCGATTAAAAATCAATGATAAAAATTTTAAATATATGTGTATGCCAAGACCGGGGGAACCCCAACCAGAAATATTGATGCAATTGATTCATTAAAACTAGAACTTATAGCGGAAAACCTTATAGGAGAATATCATGCAAGTCATTGCATCACCTTTGTTTTTTCTTCTTGAAGTTCAGGCCTATGCCTTTTGCCGCCGTTTGACATAAGTTTCTTTTGCTGCCAAAAAGGACCTCCCCACAAAGTCCACGGCATTTCCAAGTAATTGTACAGAGTGTGTGGCTATTGACGCACTTCTTTGGATTGGCATTTTCCTTAACACCTATGATATCATCCCCTTATCTAAGACCTTGTCGTACTTCGAACTTTTTTGTACTGCATTTTCGATCTTAATTTTCGACTGTTATTCGTTACGCATTTGACCAGTCGTACCAGGTTTAAGCGCCTCTCTTTTTATAGAGTCATATGCAGTTGAAAGGCGACAAATATCTAGTATATATCTAGGGCCTTTATTCCCGAATCCGCCGGCGCGGCTCGAAAATGAATGCGAATTTGAAAGTTTGCGATTACTGAAAACGTTCGGAGTGGAAAGAAAAGGTAGTTCTTCCGTCTGGTTCAATCTGAAAGATTTAGAATGGGAAGAAATATAACTACCGACGAACACAACCTAAAAGTAGTCGATAAAACAGTCTACATTTGGTCTACAATTAAAGACAAGAAACGAAGAAAAGGAAGAGGTAAGTAGACGAATACTACTGGCTAATAGTCTTTTATGCTCAAAAACAAATACTGCACTCAAGATTTGTGCACAGAAAAAAACTAAACGCTCACTCTACAAAACCGCTCAGCATCCAAAACAGGAAACAAGCTGCAAGGGGTCGTTAAACTTGGAGAAGTACCCTAGAGAAGATCAAGACTGGAATTGGCCTGTAGGGCCATTGGATGGATGGATTACGTTTACATGAACATCTTGAGTTATTGACTTGTTGAAGCTCAAGCTATGTTACTAGTCACATTTAATTTCACTTACTTGGCTTGAAATTAACTTGAACTGACATTTGACGTTGCCTAGTGGACAATCAAAAGGGTTGCTTCATAGGACCACACGTCCTTTTTTGTCATTTTAAATTATTTTTAAACATATTGCACCACCAGTCAAACGCTTAACAAATACTGAATTTATTTTCTTCTTGTTGTAAGAGTTCAGAAAAACAGATTGTGAGAGATTGTTCCACAGTCGAATTGTTCTATTTTTAAACGAATTTCTAGACGTTAGTTTTCGCGACAAAAGGGATTGATTACAGAGTGTGAGGATGAGCCGAGCAGGCTAGTCTTGTCTTTCGGGAAATTCTAGGTATTGAAATGCTTGTTTGGCGATTTGAAATATGTGGTGTTCTATGCTCAGATCCGCTGATTTTGATCTTTTCGAATTGTATCGATCAGGAAGACCAAAAACTTTAGACAATGATCTACCTGTTAAAGGCATAAGTGGAAGCAAATTTGTTTCAGACCGAACTGTCCAACACTCTTAACCAACCTTGGTCTACCATACTAGGACATTTGCAGCAGATTGGTAAAGTATGCAGAGCATGTGTAATGAGAAAAAACGACACTTTCCGGTCCCCCTATCGAAGGTATCTACACTGGTATTGCTTCAACTGATGCAGAACCGGTTTTTTAGGAGAAAGGTATAGAAAGGACAAGAGGGGAGTGTTGTAACATATTTAACATGGATACCTTTAACCAAGAGTCAAGGATTACCTTTATCCACAATCGGTGGTGTGTTTAAAATGCATAAACATCAAATACCGTAAACATGAGAATTTTAGGCTTGGCAATTCTGTTCTAATATTTTCGATTAATCATGGGAATTTGGATCGCAACTTTTGCCTACGTTTTCTTATATGTACTGTGTTTCCATGAGCCAGGGTAGAGTTTTCGTTAAGCAAACAGAAAGCTTTTTCTCTCAAGATCACTCGATGCTGTTTCCATGACGGTTCTGGGTTAGTGACAGATAATTAATTTTACATTGCCTCGCCGTGTGTATATGTGCAGTAAAGGATAGTGAAACACACACATATGCAAAACCCGGCTTAATCGGACTGGCTTCGTTGAGTTTACTTGGATTTAACGACACTTTACTCAATCCCCGTTTCCATGGGCGCTTGATCTGAGTAAACTCAGGATAAACTCTGCATGGAAACACAGTAATTGATATCTCCCTCCTGCTTCTAAATGTAAAGCTCATTCTCAGAGAAAAGCTCACTCAAATATTGTCAAAGGTTTTTGACATGGGAAATAAGAGCTTTCATAGCCACCTCCTCTCATCTAATATGGGGTTCACACTGGCACCCAAAACATGTTTTAGAAAGCTCTTCAAAGTTCGGGGCAAAACAGGGTAAAACATTGTGTTTTACCCATATATTTTATAAGGAGCGAGCTTTTTTAAACAAGTAGGTTTTGACGCGTTTTAAAATAAAACACGTATAAAACACTTGCTGACAATGCTGAATACTCGATCAACTGTAATCAGCACGTCATTTTTGAATTTTTGATAGTTGAAGTTTTAATATTTGAAGTGATTTATATTGTTTACAAGTTTTTCATCGAAAACTAGATGGAAATAACATTTTTAATATTAATTCGATTTCTATTTCGCGGTCAAAAATAATTCCGAATATTTGAAGCTATGAAAACTGACACTTGAAAACATTTTAAAACATGTCGAGTCAGTGTGAACACTTTTGAGCTTTTCAAAACGACTGGTTCATAAAACATGTTTTGGGCGTCAGTGTGAACCCCCTATTAAGCCACGCTGTCGAAATATCTCGGATTTCGAGATTTTAAGGCCAACTATAATGCACGTAAGAAACGCAAGTCATCTGCGCGCTCTTATGGAAATGTTTTCGGCCATATTGGACGTATGTCGTCCATTACTGAGTTTCAATGTAGAGTTTACCCTGAGTTTACTCAGATTAAGCGCACATGGAAACGGAGATTGAGTAAAGTTTCGTTAAATCCAAGTAAACTCTTCGAAACCAGTCCGGTTAACCTGGGTTTTGCATAAGTGTGTGTTTGAGTATCCTTTACTGCACATATACCAACGGCGACACAGCGTAAAATTATTTATCTGTCACTTCAATCCAGAACCTTCATGGAAACGGCATCGAGTTAACGTGAGGTAAAAAGCTTTTTGTATACTCAACGTACTCCACCCTGGCTCATACTGTGTTTCCATGAGCCAGGGTAGAGTATTCGATTAGTCGAGTGACCTAGGTGGATTGTCATGTTAAAACTTACAATTTAGGGTTACTTTCGTTGATGTATACGGCTCTAATTTTCGGAACCCACGCAGACAGCTCCGTGTAAAATCAAGAAAGTTACTCGTGATGAAGAAGTACTCATGTAGATTATGTTGTAGAACTGGGGTGGCATTACAGAAGTTGTTTCAAGTCATCTGTTTCGAATTTTCCATTGAACTTTTCCATTCAAAACTCGTAACAAATGAGTTGAAACGATTTCTATAATTCCATCCCTGGTTCGGAAGCAGTTGAAGGAATAGTTTGATAAAATCCATTAAAACCAGATAGCTTGGTCAGTTAAATGGGACTGGCAAGCAGTCCCCTAGGTGACAGAGCATCAGGTAGACCTGGAAGAAATAGTTAGATAAAATAGAACGCGATTTAAGAGCTCTAAATGTACGTCGTTGTGAAATTGTGTAGGCAGTAATGTGACTTAGAGCGACGTCAAACATTAGTTTAAGAATGATTTTATTAAAAAACATGTATTGGCGTCTATCATTAGCTTTTAACGTTAAAAAAACAACAAATTGCCTTAAAAAGATCTCTTTGTTTAACCAGTACTGAAATTTTCAAATAAAATTACAAAAACGCTTCTTTTTTTCTGATTTGATTGTGTTTTCGTAGCACATTTTTTCTTTTTATTTTATACATTATAGTTTACTGAAACTTATATTCTTTAAAAAAATGATCAATAATCCTTCTAGGCAAACAAATAAATGTTTGTTTTAGAAACTGTACAATAAAAAGCACTTTAATTTTTTTTATTAATTTTTTTTTTGGAATGGCTAAAATTTATTTCTAATAAGATACAAATAGGAACAGAAACTAGACAATGTTATCATAAGTCATTATCTACACAAATATGTTTGCACCTTCGGTATGAATTCAGCCATTTTTTTTTCTCTAAACATGTGACAAATATTTTCATTTAAAATTTTCTTTTTGAAGATATATTTTCTTACATAATTAATATTTTTTTAAACCATTTTTTTTCACTTTTATCTACAAGCAAATCTTACAAAAGGCCATCATCACTCGTCGCGAGCTCAAAAAAATATATATCACTTTGTTTTTCTTAATTGTAAAAAAAAATTTAACATAAAATGTTATAAATTTGATAAAATCATACTAATTCTAATAAAAACTAAGTTTTTTTTATAACAAAAGCATTAGAAAGTTTTAGCTTAAATGTTGTGTTTTTTTAAATTAAGAAAGAAATTCGTTGAATTCGATTTTTTCTAAAATAAATTTTCTTTTTTGTAATTTTGTAAAATCCATTCCCAACCCAAAAATAAATATTTTTCTTCCAAATGCTTTTGTTATAAAAATATATGTTTAATTGATTTTACGTTTAAGTAAAAATTAAGTTATTATTTTTCGTTCTTTTTTTTGTTTATAAATATTTAAAATTTAAAATTAAAAATGATATTTAAATTATGGTGGGTGCGGACTGGACTTATTTTCTTTAGTACAAATTTATATGAAATTCCTCCACAATTGTTTCTAAGAAACCTTTTAGCTTATAATATGCATTCGACCTCCAGTAAATGTTGTTCTTCACCTGCTCAGTTGCTAGCTGTATCGTCGTTTCTATCGACTTTAAACCGAGCTTCCTTGCCTTGGCAGCAAATTGCTCCAACTGTTCCAAATGATGATCTTTATTCATGTACGTTGTTATAGAATAAATCATTTTGGATAATGTCTCAAATCCATCACCGAAGCTTGAAAATAAAATAAAAATTAGTTAAAATCTTATTTTTATAGTTATAGGTATTATAATTCTTACTATTCCGATATTTCCTTTATGTTAGTGACTAGAAAATCAAAAGCTATTTCATATCCGATACTGTTCTTTGCTACAGCACTAAACGCACACGCTCCATCTTGTTTTCTTATTCCTGATTTCGAATCGATTGTCATATTGAGATACCTGAAATGAGAAGATAACGAAAATGTTTATAAATAGATTAAAATGTTAATAATACTACGGCTGATCGTGTGGGTTCTCAGACATGCTAAATTCCGCCGGGATCACAACCGGTTCCATGGTGTAATGGTTAGCACTCTGGACTTTGAATCCAGCGATCCGAGTTCAAATCTCGGTGGAACCTTTATTTTATTTTATTTTTCGTTTGGCATATTTTTTTATTAATTTGACAATTTTTATAGTTATATGGCTGTACTTAAATTTCAAGGCACCTATAAATGCCAATCTTAATTATTTCTGATATACATGAGTTTTATAACTAAATTAAGTAAAATTCAAAGAATAGCCTGCCTGCCATCATCGGAGCCATCCGCACTTCCCCGAAGGTAGTGCTGGAGACTTTCCTCTAGTATTTGTCTTTCAAGTAGAAGTGTACGCTATACTGGCATGGACTCAGGAAGAGCCTACCAACATAAATGGATGTTTATCTTTTCTGATAACCAAGCGGCAAGCAGGGCGATAAGGTCCCCTAGGACTAAGTCTAAATTGGTTTGGGATTGCAAACATGCCCTTAATGATCTAGGCGCTCTCAGTCAAGTTATGCTTGTCTGCCCCACCAAAGTCAATGAAAAGGCTGATGCCCTGGCTAAAGAGGGTTCTAGCATTGCATTCATCGGTCCAGAAACGGGAGCATCCATCAGCTTTCTGAAAAGGACCCTTGCTGATCGGACGTTAATGAAACATACCGAACGCTTTGGGTGTTTGTACTGGCCTTCTCTAAGCGGTTCCCTCCTGTGCCGTCTCCTAACACGGCCAGTTATGGCACAGTAGAAATGATGTCAGCACCCTTGTGGGTCTAATTACCGGGCACTGCGCCCTAAATTACTCCACGTAGGATAGGAACGGCGGAAGACCACACCTGCATGCTTTGCCTTGAACTGGATGAGTCTGCCCTTCATGTTCTCTGTGAGTGCCCCCGTTGTTCGAAGAGACCCTGCTCGAACATTCAAGTCTATAAGCCTGTTGAACCTGCTAATGCGGTCTGGCCTGCAAATATGAAATATAAGAATATACTGCAATAGGCCAAGGGAGTGGCTGAAGTATTTTTGGACCCAGTACCACACCAAAAGAAAAAGAAAAGAGTCTTATGTACATGACGAAAGTTTAAACAAAACTCTTTTTTCTCAATCAGTTCATGGAATTTGCGATGTACAGTAGTATTTATTTAAGATTATGAGAAGGCAAAAGGAAGATTGAACAAAGTCCAGGGATTGCAAAGCAGCACTCTAACTTGAAATATTAAATTTTGCACGAGTACGGAACCATCGATAGTGAGTGCAATTGGTACGAACTCGTCGTGTTATCTAACTACTAACTAACGAATGAAATGCTATAATAAACTGTAGACGAAAAGATGAGCTGTAAGTGCTAGAGATTTGCTCAATCTGTACTCTGGGTCATTCCATATCAAATCGACCAAAAATCACAAATGTTGTGACCCGACTCTCACCGATTTTGTTGATATTTTACATACTCGTAGGGTCAGCGAAAAAAAATACAAATTACATTTCAAAGAAGAATTTTTTTATAATGGCTCGCCTTGTAAAGAATGAGTTATGTAAGGCCTAGGAATGCTTGCATTAGTTTCTCACCGGACCTGAAGAATTATAAAAGGTATTGTGATGATTTATGCGCCATCTATTAGAAATCGGAACGAACTGTTATTTGTTACGGTTTAGTTAGAAATGGAACGAACGATTTGTAACGGTTTATGCAGTCGGTTAACATCGCGCCATCTATTAATCAGGTTTTGAACGACCGGTAATTGAAGCTTCAGCTTCTCAAATTTCCTGTAGAGTGCCAAAAGAAAAGTATCCAATGTTAGATTGTAAGAGGGCCTCAAGACTGCAGTGGAAAGATCTAGAACTTGGATAGGGGAGGAGCTTGGATATATAAATGCAGTGGCAACACCATTTAGAGTCAGTTTTGATTTGAAAAGTGATGAAAGAGTGGTGATTAAATAGTGAATCGTGAAAGGCGATAAATAGGAGTTATTAGTGAGAGTTAGTTATTGAATTGTTAATAAATAAGTTTTGTGTGAACATTTAAAAAGTGTATTCCCTAATTAATCCTACAAATCCGTTAAGCTGTAGAAACGTAACAGTATTGATATGAGTATTAGTTCGTGAGCCGTTGCTGGGGTGCTCTTGGAGCGATTTTAACTCTGTCACCTGACACATGCCTGATGTTTGCTGTAAACTGTGAAATCAGACCCAATGTCTGGGCTGACGAGGGGAAGGTTCGTATAAGGTGTATAATTGCGTCCTTCAACGAAATAGAGTAATTGTTTGATTGCTGCATAGATGGTGAGCAGTTCGCAATCAGATGCAGTGTACTTCTGTTCCAATCCAATCAAAATTTGAATTCCATTGAAAATGTCTGATTCTTCCTTAATATTCTAAGTTATCAAAAATAAAACGTAGCTAAAGATGTCCTTGTTAAAATGACTTGTAGCATTGCTACGACATTTTGCTTGTTAGAATGGTGACAACAAGGGCGGACACAAATTATAAAAGTCTGTTGAAACAAAAGAAAGCTGCATGTTCACACACATCCCAAAAAGCAAAAAACCCTAGCCAATGCCCGCTAAACCTATTAGACTTCAGGCCACCTTATACGATGATGCTTTGCTGGGTGTCACGGGGGAAAATGACGCCCGATCGCACATTTTAGTATCGTACTTTCAGTGTTTTTTTACTGTTAAGCAATAACTCGGTCCTTTATCCCTAATTTTCAAACCGTATCGGCGGTAGCATCTTACCCAGCCCAACAAGATGCATCAGGTACAGCCAGCATTGCACAGAAGGTAGTTCAACCGGTATTTTGAGATACTATGAAAAGTACGATCACAAAGTATCATAGACTGAAGTAGGCTTTATTTTTTTGCCATATCTGTATTTTATTTGTTAGCTTGCATTCAGGAAATTTTTTGAAAAAAGGATCCATATGTGTGATAACAGTTATGGAAAGTGCTCACAAAAAGCACAGATGTGCTAAGGTAGGATTTGCGCATTTACCTGACGTTATATTCTTTTCGGATTTTAAACCTTGCTACCAGTAGCTTCAAACTTTGAAATAAATAACACTAAGTTACTAAACAAATAAATTATATCAAATAAATTATTAAAAGCAGGTATTTATATGCTATTGTATCGTGAGAGAATTACTAGAATAATAAAAAATTAACTAAAGGCGTGCTTTATATACCCAAAAAAGTCCCAGTATCGTCACAAGTTTCCGTAGTGTAGAGGTTATCACGTGTGCTTCACACGCACAAGGTCCCCGGTTCGAACCCGGGCGGAAACAACTAAGTCGATTTTTTTTTCATTTTTTTAAATTTGCAATTCTTTTTTTTTGTTTAGTTTTAAAAATATTTATACTCACTCTTAAAAATAATGCATTTGCAATTTAATAACAAATGTAATTTCAATCTTCTAAATAATGTTTCCTATAGTGGAGGCGATTTGACATTGATCCCCTCAAAAAAGACAGAGGAGCATGATTTTGAAGTAGTTCAATCCTTCAACTACCTTCTGCTTATAAACGAATACTAGACTGCATTGTGTGCGAAATTGAGGGCTACAGACTGCGCGTCTGAGCGGGCTAGTCTGTGCTGTGCGAAAAATATAGCCGTGGAAGCAGAAAGTTATTTATTGTGGTAGCTGTGGGCTAATTGCTGCGTAAATTGCGGTATAATTTTGCTAGGTCTGCTACATTCCTACGTTGACTAAGTGAGTTAATTACGGAACAAATAGCACCAGCAGTGTACCGCCATCAGCAACGCTGTGAAATTGGTTAGTGGGGATTGAGGGTAGGCCATTTATAATATCCAGGAATAGCGATAGAATTCAGTTCCGGAGAAAGTGGCCCTAAGTAGACACAGAACAACAAATTCTGAAAAGGAGTATAGAGGAAAGATACGATCTGAGAAGAGAATACAAAAAGGCAGTATTGTGAAGAAGAAATGAGAAAAATAAAAGAATCAGCAAACCCAAATGACGCCAGAAAAGTTTACAAAAAGATAAACCAACAACGTATAGAAATTAAATCTTGAGTGACTATATGCAAGGATAAAAGTGGGCTATAGGGAATGAAGTATTGCCAAGATGGGCAGAGCATTTCGAGGAAATGTCATTAATGGACCCAGGGCACATTGACACCCGCAACAGGGACGATGAGAATGACAGCGCAGTAGCTCCTACAGTGGAAGAAATACGCCCAGCGATGCTAGCATTCAAAAGCAGATGGTGAATTATCACCACCTCTCAGAATAACTAGAGGATTAAGGCAAGTTCACGTACTCTGCTGCTTGTTATTCATCGTGGCCCTAGAAAAAGGAGTGATGCATCTATTAATACATCAGGGTGTATCTTTGATAAGTTGGTGCAAATATTAGCCATGCCGACGGTATTCTGCAAAAAAAATCAGGTTGGAAATAAACAAGAACAATACAAAGTGTATGTGCAGAAAAAACGCCAGAAGTAGCAGACAACACATAACGATAGACACCGACAATATAGAAGCAGTAGATGAGTTTTTGTAGTTAGAGAAGATTATAACAAAAGACAATGATATATGGGCCGAAATCAGAAGACGAATAGCACTGGCTAATAAATGCTACCTTGGTCTACGCAAACCCTTGACGTCGAGAAATATATCAAGGAAAACAAAATTCGAACTATACACAATACTAATAAGGCCTGTCTTACTATATGGTTCGGAAGTGTGGAAATTGAACAACACAGACGAAGCATTGGTAAGAAGATACGAAAGGTAAATCCTTCGTTCGATGTTCAAGACAATACAGTAAACTTCCAAACATTTTCAAAGTCGTTAAAATGAACAGACTACCATGGATTGGTCATGTCGAACGAGGTCAATGAGTAATATTTATGCATTTTAATAATTTTAAAGTTTTGAAAACTTTCCGTATACACAAACCATTACACGTTTGACGAAAGTTTGGTATTTACGCACGTCAGCTGACGTGCGTTTCTTACGTGCATTATAGTTGGCCCTATAATGATCAGGAAAGTAACGTCTCAGCAAAACGGAGAACAGGCGTCCTAAAAAAAGATATATAGACGACGTCGAGGAAGAGATAAGACAATTAGGAATAAGAAACTAAAAAAAACGGGCCAGAGAAACATTGACAATCATGGAGGCGAACGCTGGAGAAAGCCCAGGCCAACAATATGCTTTGGAGTTCTCACCACAGTAAAGTAGCTGAAGAGTTTTGGTATTTGAGGAGTTATTTCAGAATAGTCTTTCCCACTGACATCTAGAATTGACTGCTCATCAGGAAATTTTCACGGCACCAATTCGTTCCATAGGTGGCAAACCTTTTTCACTGGCAAGTAAACACGTCAGTTACTTTTGTAAATAAAAATTTTTTTGATATTTGTTTTTTGGCGATGGAAACAAAATAAATTTTTATTAAAAAAGATAACAAATGCAATTTTGATGTTATTTTCCTTTCAAAATGTTTTTTTTCATTAATTACAAATATTTATGTTAAACCATGCGAGGTTCTCTACCCCTGTTTCATCTCTATGTCAGTGATACCGACCTGGGCTTATGGGGAACGAGACAGAAATAAAAAAATCACTATACCCATCTTTTTTTTGTAAATATTCTGAGATTAGTTCAAAGGAAACAAAGAAATCAGGTATGGCAACTTTAATATCGTGCAACCGTTGTGGCGGTTTTATTTTAAATTTTGCTTAAAATCATTCCAGAATTTTATTTACAGTTCTTATTTTGCTGCCAAGATAAAAAAGTTGTCGTATTTTGTAGTTTATTGTAAAGAGTAAAAATATTTAAGAAAATGAAAAAGTGTGCAGTTTTTTAATGTCAAATTTTATTTTTTCAAGTTTGGCACTATCTGATTTTATTTCTGCCAGTGAATGCACTGAACTCTTAACACGAAATTTAACAAAATTTGAGTTCGGCGACAAAAGGGGCGTATGGATGAGCGAGAGGACTATACTTTTCTATACTTTTTGGTGCCATGAGTTTGTATGGATATAATGTCTGATGAGCAGTACATTATTATATGTCAGTGGTTATTCCCAATTGTTTCACGAAAGCTATGATAACTGAAAACTACACACGTGTAAACACATTTCGGTTCTCTTAAAATTATTAATTAAAAACTGGGTGTTTCAAATACGATGAAAATAAGGTGTTATGGTCTTTAAAGTTGCGATTTAGTTGCAATAAAAATCTTAATAATATTAAAAGCATTTGACGGTAAACAATATTCTTTTTGATATAATAAATTTTACCTTATTATCATTTTTATCCCGAGTGAACATTCCAAACCAAAACCTTTATCAGAAAATTTAAAACAACTGTGCAACTATTCCACCTTTAAAATAAACTAATTCGATCTTGAAGCAACCTTACTTCGTTCCTGGATTATTTTAAATACGAGTTTTCTTTTTTTCCCAAAAATTCCTTTACTTCATTTTTTTAGAATAAATAGAAGAATCATCGTAAAAACTGTATAATTAAAAAAACAGGAAAAACCAAATCATATAATTAGCTAAAATCCTTTTTTTGGTTTTTCCACTTTACTAAGGTTAATATGTCCTGAAGAACCAAAAACAGATAAAAAAGTAACAAAAAACCAGGTAAAAATCATTGCAAGCTGGCACAAACAGGATCCTGGTTTCCTACTTGTTTTTGTTTTTGAATATCTGTGAGCACAAGTTTCGGGATCTAAACCCAAAAAATGAATATTTTCCTAGAAATCTATATTAGGGTACAGATTTTGCTGTGGCCTAATTACATCTAGGTAAATATTTAGTAAAAAAGGGTGCATGAATGAATGGAAGAACGAATAAGGAATTTATGCATTTTTTTGGAATTCCAGATTAGTTTAATTTTTAGCTTGCCGTGAGTTGCTTCCCAAACACAGTTCAAGGTCTTAAAGCGACCAACTTAATAGATTTAAAGAACTTTTATTTTTATAATTAAAAGAAATCTGGTTTGTTTCAAATTTTTGTTTATAGGTTTGCACCGCAAAAAATAGTGATAGTGAATTTGATTTTGAACAACAAAATAATGTTGTGTAGTAAAGTTAGTAGTGTTTCACATACAATATTTAAAATGTAAGAATAATTGAGTAAAATAAACAAAATTAGCATTAATAACAAACTTGCTGTGGACATAAAATTAGTAACAAACTAAAGATTCCTAAGTAGATCATATCGTTTTATAAAACAAAATCTGGATTCTCCGTTATTAATAGTGAATTTCACTAATTTTATTTAAACAATTTACGTTATACGATTACTGTTTCTGTTTTAATTTTTGCTAGTTTTCTCATTATTTTACTCTTTTTTTCTTGTTTTTAAGAAACATTTGAATATATTAAAAAAGGTAAGAAAAAGGCACCTTAACGACATACTTTTTGAATAGTGTAAAATATGTATGTGGGGAAAAAATGTTTTTTTCATATTTTTTTACAAATTCATTTTACAAATTTATTTCAGTTGTTTCCCCATCATACATCATTATAGTACAGCGTCAAGAGTAAAAAAATCACTAAAACTGCAAAAAAAATTGTAAGTTAATGAAATTTGGAATGGTGGGAGTTTAGCAATAGGAGAAAAGGTAACCGTTGAGTTCCGGGCTGTACTTTGTAAAAATCAGGAAAAAATTCGATTCAACGGACTTTCCGACGCTTTCGCGGCCGTAACTCGGGACAAACTTCGAAATTGGAAAAATGTCAAAAGAAAAAAATAAAGCTATGAAAATTCTTGACAAAAAAAGTCCTGTAAGCTTTTTCCGGAAAACCTCACGTTTGATCGGAAAATAGAGGGTAAAGAAAAAAATTATAAAAATTTATATTGTTTTCTTTATGCAGGTTGTCCCACCTAAAGTTACAATGCGGATACGTTTTGGATAGACGAACAAAAAATCGTATGGTAGGGGGAGGAAAATCGTAACGGTTTAGCCCCTCTGGCGTTTTGAATTTTGTTTGTAGAGGTTTACATATCACCCTGTATTTTTGTAACCCTATGAGAAACGGTGAGTTAGACAAGTTGTACGTAAAAGTATTATTTTCTTCTTTAATTGTGAATAGTTTTCTAATCCTATGTTGCATTTCTCTTAAGCTTCTCACAGGTGGTTCACAGTTGTCTGTTTAAGAAATCCTTCAAAATTACTAAGAGTTTGTTGATAACGTCAAATAATTTACAAGCATTTGCAAATTCCGCAGGTTGTATCAACAAGTACTAAAAGTCCTTCAGAAAGCGCTTTTCCCATGGGCGCAGAAATGTACTAGTTTTAGTACTAGAGCATCACTAATGTACATAGAACCGATAGCAAAGTCGGTGTGCATTTAGGCGCAGAAAGCTCTTTAATATTTACTTCGACAGCATTTCATTTAAATTTGTTTAAATTAATTTTGAGGTAAAAATTCTAATTTTATATAAAATACAATATTTTTTATATCTAATTATAAATTCATAAAAGCTTCTGAAATTTTATAACAAAATATGCAAAAGAATTTTATCGGTTCCATGGTGTAATGGTTAGCACTCTGGACTTTGAATCCAGCGATCCGAGTTCAAATCTCGGTGGAACCTGCGAAACTTTTTTTATTTTCAGAAAGTAAATTAATAAAAATTATTTTTTTATTTGCATCAATTCTCAGCCTTATTATGGTTGTCACTTTCGGTGACAAATGGCTAAGTAAGACAAAAATGCTAACTGAAATTTCTCACCTCGTTGAATTTACTGTCCATAATATGGAAAGTGACCATGCCAGTGACATTTCTCACTAAGCTAAAGCGTAAAGTGACAACCAAAATAAGACAAATTGAATTTTGTAAGACAAGACCAAGTAATTTTTAGGTTTACTAAGCGCAAGGTTCGGTTCTTAACTGTGTATGACAATGTGGCAGTAAAACGCTGTGAATTCTGGCTTGGATCTCTTGACCAAAAATAAATCTGGTTTGAAATCTGGGATTTTGTAGACGTTCGGAAACCTCGTCCTTGCACACTTGCATAGTCCGTACCAAAAGAGATGAGGTATCTTCGCGCATGTGGGGAAATGAAAATTACACCCAAATAAACATTGCGCACATATGGATAAGCCATGCGCAATGTATTTTCAAATTTCCCCTTCGAAATCTGTTGTGACGGAACTACATCCCCCATAGCATGTGACCACGACGGCGGAAACTGCGACCTTTGAGATACCTCATCTCTTTTGGTACGGACTCTACTGAAGTCGTGCTGTTCAACCAATAAAAAAAATCTACAAAAAAATGCGGTCGGAAAACTGAACTGTAAGCGGTGATGACGTACTGACCTGGGAAGGGTTGAAGATACGAGATCTTTTATTTTAGTCGAACCAGTTCCCAAAACAAAGAAAAAGCTAGAGCTACCTACAACCTACCACTTCGCTATGTGTAAGTTTTGACGTGGACATCAGTTTTCCCACTACTATAAAATTGTGCACATGACTTAAGGTCTAGCGTAGGCGAGACAGCTTCGATTTCTGTGGAATATTAACTAAGCTAGAGTTTCGTGAGTACTATAACATTCCTACTGTTGTGGTTAATGAATCAATACTGGAGATAAGTCGCAAGGCACCGTGGAAATTGTAAGGCGGAAATTGAGGAGGCTACGACGGGGTTGTCATGCCATCTGATGATGAATGGAGAAAATGGATACATCTTCCACAGCACCTTGGACTTATCCTTAACCAAATTAAATTAATAAAACAGTACTTATAGCTTTAGAAATGTTGAACGCGTCAGGATTTTTGTGCCACCAATCAAGAGCTAGTTGTATGTCTCAGTTAATTGAGCTGGACATATGTAAGTTTATGGTAATGAAGGAAATTGAAATCAGATTATTTACAAAACCTATTTTTTAATGAAAAGAAACGTAAATGTTTTTAGACCAACATTGTCCTTATACAGCCTCCAATGCATATAAGACACAATAAGAAAGCTTGAAATTCAACTACAAATCGTGTGGCATCAACCTTGTTTTATTAAATAATAACAATATTTGAATTACTTACTTTGATAGTAGCCATGGCATTTTAGTGCATCCCAATGCTTTCAAAATTTGTTCCTTTTCTGAAGCGTTCATTGTTTCCTTGTAGCGATTAAGAGCAAAGTACCATTCTTGGAAATTGCCAGCTTCCAGTGCAGTGCAATAAATTGTTAATTTGAGATTTGGTTTTATCCTAAAATAAAAAAAAGAAATATTTTAATTTTATTCGAAATTTTTAATATTGAAAAAAAAAATAAAAAGATCGCCCAACGTGGGGCTCGAACCCACGACCCTGAGATTAAGAGTCTCATGCTCTACCGACTGAGCTAGCCGGGCCTTGTTGCTCGCTTTTCTTATTTTCATATAATTTATTTTTAATAATTATTTTAGAGTTTTCAGGAATTGTTAACGTAAAACGGTAGTTTCCTAGATCACTCTAAATACACTTAACGTTTATTTTCAAGTACTACAACTGAAAAACAAATGTAAAATGAAATTGTTCGCAAGAAACCTCTTAAATTTTTAGTATAATTAAAGAACACAACAGAGATTTACTTTATCAAACATCAACGAAAAACAGCAAAGAAAAATTGTTTTTTTTCTGAGTATTTTTTGAACTGTCCACAAACAACTGACTTTCCTGACATTTGGGAGATATCGTGCTCCATTATTAACCTCAGAGTTAGTTCTGTAGATTATAATCATCATTTTTTACGAAAATGTGGCGTTTTTCTATTGATTTAAAATTGTAGCTCTTATTGAAAAGACACCTCTTGTTGAAAGATCCTACAGATAGAATTTACTCCTAGCCCTAGGGGACACTGATATATAGTTTGTGGTTTGAATTGGACGCCATCAAATCACCTTGATTGAACAATCAGAAAGAAATCTCTCCATACATTTCTTCAGAATTAAGTGGATGGCTTGTAGCTTAGTAAACAGAGCATGGCATACTCTGTCAAATGCCTTGGAGATATCCAGACAGACCAGACCTCACTCAACGCTTAACTCCGGGGTGCATTTGGCGGCGCGGCGTAAAAAGCTTCTGCCATCAGCGGCATCACTGTCGATGATGCCGACGACTCCTTATTACGAGACCGGGCAGTGGCATTGGACAGAAGGAACAATAGTAGGAAAATAAACTGTGTAACGGCACAGCTGCGTCGCATGCTGTGCATACCATACTACGTTCAATGAAGCAGCATTTGGGATATGTCAGGAATTACTGGCGGCGAGAGTAAGACCGTGTATGTCCCGGAATATGCAAGGCGAGAGCACAAGGCAGTGACGGATTCTGACGCGCGGCAACACACCGCAGGCGCACACCGGTCACACGGAGAGAATGGAAGATAAGAAGGAGGTGAATTGATTAGATACCCATTGGACCGTGAGGCAGAATCTTCGAAGAATACTGTCCACTTTTCGATATATGAATGAAATTGAATAGCAAGCTTCGTCGAAGCCACTTTTCCCGCAAAAAAAGCAGAGGTATTAGGTCGCTGATCTGTATGCTCCCACTGTTCCGGCTCTGGTGAGCTTCCTTTCGTTAATGACGCCAGGTCGAAGTAATGCCTTTACGGTTTGTGCCGGCCTGAACTCAAACGTCATGCAAAAGGATTGGTGAGTTCAGTCAGTAGCAATCTAGCAGGACCAATTAGGTGGGGACCACCAGCGATGTCTCCTGTCTTAGGCCTTACCACTGCCTCGTAAAAACAGACTCATCAAAAGTAGATCGCCTGTAGATTGTTTTGGTCGGGCCGTACTGCCTGTCATGTAAAATCTAGAAAGCTGCTCGAGATTACTAAGCCTCTTAACAGACCTTCTCATAGGACATGCTCCTGACAAAAGTGTGGTATCCTACTCCGTTGACTAAACTACAAGCTATTGGTTTTGACTTTAATATGAAGTACTGGATTGAGCGTTTTCTTTCTGACTGTTCAATTAATCTAGTATTGGATGGCGCCCAATCTAAAGCACACACCATATTTATCAGTGTACGCCACGAGTCAATTCTATCACTCGCTCTTAAATTGTTATAAATCATCTTACCTCAATCCCCTGCTACCCACTTCAAAGCTTCACTGATCACGGTACTCTTGTTAGGCCTTTGAAACCATCAAGTAGAACTACACTACTTTACTCACGAAGTTGATCGAAGTTGGTCGAAGTGGAGAGTGTAGAGAGGCACTTGGATTCACTTTGCCTAAATTTACTTCACCTCAATCGACTTCGCATCTTTGGCGGCTTCACGAGTAAAAGGACTCGAAATGTGCGGGATGCCGGGCGACTGAGCTCTTCGCGAGGTTACACGAGTGTGTAGTCACGTACCTCGGAATTCGATCAACTTCGAGAAGTACTTCACCGAAGAAACTTCGCGAGTAGTGTAGTGCAGGCTTTAGAGAAGCATATACCAGACCTTGTCATCACATTGGTCATGAACTGATGTCCAATTCAATCAACCGGGATATCGAACTCATTCTTGATTGGCGTCGCAAGAATCTCGTCGGATTTTACGGCTGCAAAACGAAGTACTACCACATCTCTAAATAGTCCGGAGAAATTAGCAAAAAAAAGCACGAAAAGAGATAAAATTCCAAAATGGCTGAAAATTGGCCACAGCTTCCTTGGGACTTTTTAAGAAAACAATTTCGGAATCACAAAAAAAAACATGGCTGGCGGAGATATCCCTTTTTGGCAAAGAAATCACTCAAAAACTGGTTTTTTTGAAATTTTTTTTTGATCAATCAATACGAAACATTATTACCAACAAAATACCCCTCTTGAAATTTTTTCGAAAACCTTGACCTTCCCGAATTATCAAAGTATTTTTTGGCCGAAAAGTGATTTTTGGAAACTTTGACCTTGAATAACTTCGAAAGGGTTAGATTTCCGAAAAAATGACAAGAGGGATTTTTGTAGGCAATAACGTTTCGTATTGATTGATAAAATTTTTTTTTCGAAAAAATCAGTTTTTGAGTGACTTTTTTGCCAAAAAGTGATATCTCCAGCGGCCATGTTTTTTTGTGATTCCGAAATTGTTTTCTTAAAAAGCCCCAAGGAAGCTGTGGTCCAATTTTCATCCATTTTGGAATTTTGTCTCCTTAAAATGCTAATTTCGCCGGACTAAAAGGCTCCACTTACACACAGGCCGCCGCACAGTGGGCTACATTTGAGCCGTAGTGGACTTAGGGACACATGAAAATGAAGTAGGTCTTTTCAAAAAAGTAATGATGGGATTTAATTCTATTAATTGATACAATTAAGAATTGCTATATGACTTTTTTCGTTTAAGCAATTATTTTCTGAGTTTGGTTGGTTTTAAAATTTTTTTGTATGGAGAAAAAGTGAAATAGGTGATTTTCTCAAAACGCTTAAAATCGCTTAAAGTCCCGCTTATAGTTTCATATAATGGGAGTGCTGAACTAGTTGCATGGGCTTTCGCTGCGATTTTGTGCGATTACGTGGCAATTTGAGTTTTTGTATTTGGATATGCCCACTTTTCCGCACCAATTAAGAGGTGATATTTGTTCGGGCAATACAATGCTAGTCTACTCGGCTCACTTCCACGCCCTAAAGTCTCCCTTTTCACTACTACGGTCTAGAACAGGGGTGGCCAACCCGCGGCCCGCGGGCCGCATGCGGCCCTTCGCAAGAAATTGTGCGGCCCGCGAGATTCAACAAGATTTAACAAAATATTTTGTGCTAGAAGGTTCCAACATGTGAAAAAAAAGAGTCAGCTATGAGCAATGATTAAAATTCACAGCCTGCCATAGAGAATTGGCTCTCGGGGTGACCGGGTTGATGGATAAAAATCCAAGTAATTGTTTTTCTCGGTAACAATTCAATATAAATACCGCATCCGCAACAAAAATTTAGTGTCATGGAGCTAGCAGAGAAAACAAGCATATTTACAAGGAAGTACACTTCTTTGGTCAACATCCAGCTAGTGTGTTATGAGTGCAGGATTCTTTTTCTTCTGCTCCTTTATTCCCGCACGGACATAGGGCGGAAACAGTTGTCCTCTTTGTTTTGGCGTCTTTTGGTAGGGTTATCCTCCACTTTATTTTAGGTTTTCCAACTCTAGGGTTCCTTGCAGTTTCCAGTCAAGGGTCTTTTGGCTAGATTCACGTTTGAACCTCGCAGAGTGTGGCCATTCCATTCCATTTCCCTTGCACGATTTGGTCATCTATCGTTTCTTTTCATTTGTAATTCTATCTTGCAAGCCGATTTTTATTTAGGATGAAAACTTGAAGGCGCGTGGTGATAGATTGGGCCACTTTCAATGTTTCGCACATACAACAGAATTGCCTTAACATTGGAGTTGAACAGCCTTAATTTGGCGTTAGTTGAGATCTCCGTCGATCTCCATATGATTTATATATTCTGGTAGTGACGTAACTAATGAGGTAACAGAATTAATCTACCAATTCCACGTCACCATTAGTCAGCGCTGTATCCACATTTCTTTAGTTTTAATCGGATTTAATCTTAAGCCTGTCGAACTACTTTCTGTTACTAAATTGTTTAACATATTTTTGAGGACCTGAATGTGAAAAACCCTTTCAAAACATGATTTTTTGTTATAAAAGAAAAGTTTTGTAAATTGAGATGTCTGGGACAAAAGGTTGTGATTGCGAATCGTTTCTTTTCGAAAATGGAATTTACGTAAAATGAATAGTCCGCTACACCTTGTCTGACGAAAACCTGCACCACCAATTACATTACATTTCACCTAGTTTCTTAAAAATGCTCATACCTCTTCTATTGCCTATTTTAACTCACATTCTCACCTTCTTAACTCCTGCCTCGCGGTATTCAAGTTTCCCTCGACTTGGAAGCATGCTTCAATCATACCTATTCCCAAGTGTCCTTCTCAGTCCTATCAGTATTATTCTATTTCTGCTCTTAAATTTTTGAAAAGTTATGGGACCCAGGTAGGCTATTAGAGCAACTACCTGGTGTCCCATAGAAAATAATTACTTAGCAGGCTGGATATATTTCGTCGTCTACTTTAAGTAGGCGATGGAATATTTCCAGCCTATATAAGGCAAAATATCAATGTTCAAAATTAGTTATCTTCGGATACTCATTGTAAATATATTAAATAATAAAAATATAAATATATTTATCTAATTTTTGGCTAGTGGCCGTATGGCCACTACATGGGTGACAACTTTGATTAGTGGCCGTATGGGCCACTACAAAGTTTCGTATCTATCCGCTCTCAAAAGTTTAAACCAGGTGGCTAAAGTACCTCAAGTGTCCTACTCCACGCTGGCGTTCCTCAAGGCTCCATTCTTGGGCTACTTTTATTCAGTATTTTTATTAACGATATTTTAAGATTCATATGTATGCAGACGATGTGCAGCTTTATTTCCCTGTGCCAAGAGATCAAATACATTATGTGTGTGGAGAAGGTTGCTGTTGACTTGCGTCATGTATCCTTATAGTCGACATTAAATTTACTGCAGCTCCTTCGAAATCCCATTTCATTTTTATCTCTCTCACTCTGATACTGTTCGTCCTGACTTTTCTGCTATCGCGTTCAACTCGGTTCTTCTTGTTTGCGTTAATAAAGCAAGAAATCTTGGGCTAGTACTGAATAGCAGCATGACCTGCTGCGATCACATTAGTTTCATTGTAAGTAAAACTTTCGGACTCCTGTCTAAACTTCGTTACCATTGTGGCTTGCTGAAAAGGGCTGTCCATCTGTCCTCTCTTGATTCTTTTTGCGCCCATAAACTTGAAGTAGCGTTTAACGATTGTGTACTTACCTGCATACCTCAACAGTTTGTGCAGCTTTTGCAATCCCTCACAGATAATTTATAATTCCGCGTTTCCGCACGTTAATTGCTCAGCATTCTTTCTTTGTCTTCGCAGAACAGCTTTAGAACTCTCTCCCTAAATTATATTAAATTAAATTTGAATCACCCAATATATGACCCCGGCCCGCGGGATCATAAGGCATTTTCAAAGTGGCCCGCGATACCATTTGGGTTGGCCACCCCTGGTCTAGAAGTTCGTTTATAAACGTGATTGTGGAATTATCTTCCACAGTCAGTATTTTCGTACAATATTTTAGAGTTGAAGGGAAAGGTTTCGACATCTACTTGAGCACACCAACCCGCTTAACCTGTCCTATATTTCTCAACTACTATTACCATTGCTTAAACGACATGACACTTTTACTTAGAGAAAGTGAGCCAGTTTCTTCTGCTAGTTGATTCTCATGAGTTAACACCGCACAACCAGTACGTGTCCATCAAGAGCTGAAGTGCTTTCTGGTCCTTTTTGTAGTTCCTATCTTTTTTAAGCATACCAATGTCCTTTGAATTATCTTCCATTAAAGAGCCTCTTGTGGATGAACTGTTTTGGAAAGCTTCTTTTTACTTCGACAGAAAATACGTTTTGAGAGGATTCCCAAAACAGAGGAATGCCCAAAACTGGACGACATCGGCTCGAAATAGACACCGCTGTAGAGAGTAGTTTCGAGAGACCAATGCAGAAGCTTCATTGTAGAGGCGTTTTAGGAAGCAAGTGAGAAAAAAATACCATCCAAGGGCGAGGGAGCGGCTTGATAAGTGTCGTGAGAAACTTGTTCCATTAGAAAATATTGATTTGATGAAATTATACAAAGACAGAGACAGCAAAACCAGAAAACGTCAGAAAAATCCTATCCCGTATTTATCTACATTAAACTTTACGTTTAATAAGATTATTTAACTAATTAGCGAAAGTAATCAATATAGGCATGACATAATCCATTCACTCAAAATAGAACATTCCACACTAAGCACAAAAGAAGTCTAACCATGGCTTTGAAATCGCTCAATGATTTCCCATATTTACTTAAAATTTCCTTGAAGAATGTCAAACGTTAATTAACTCGTTATTGTGCGAAGTGCGATCAATTGTAGTCCATTTACGGGCACATCACCTGCGCCAGCACGTGTTTACTCAGGTGAATAATCGAAAAGCAGAAAAATCAATCGACTTGTTTTGGATTTCATACCAAATTGGGCTCAAAGCAGATTAATGACTGGAATTTGTTTTCCTTATAAATTTATACGAAAAAATAGGGAAAATAAAAAAATATATCACTTACGGATTTCGCTTCGCATCGTACACCCATTCGCGGTATTTTAGTTGGGCAGCATTTGTGCACCTGTCGTAACTGAAGCGACAAGCCAACTTCGCGACTCGTGCTCTGTGAATCAATTGGACGTGGGTTTCCTCGTCTGGCTCATTCAGTCCGTACTTATCAAAAGCCGGTCGCACAATATACCTGAAGAACGCCTGTACAAAGAAGTAAATGGTTAATAGAGATACTCGGTCGGTTGATAGTAAATTCATCGATAATTATACCCTGAATGTCTCGAATGCGGGCTCCCTTCTGAGCATGTAATTTAAGTAGTTGAGGCCGTCTTGTGCTGCAGCCCAAAGGAGATGATCGTCCACAGCTGAATACATTTCTAGTAAAAATGTCAACGGGACATCATAAGACAAATTCTCGGAGCGAGCTAAATTCAAGGCATCGTCAAGTAATTGTGCTCTAGTGAGCGGCGGCAGGTCGTTGAAGTATTTCTTCAGTGCTATCCATAGGTTGTAATCGTAGTTGACACGGTAATAGCCCATTCGATTAAGATTAACGAAAGCATATTCGTCTGAGTTGTTTGTGCTGGCAAAGACGTCTGGTATCACAATGTGATGGTTGTCCTTGGTCATCCAATGACTTGGGATTGTTGATGTTGCTTTTTTCTCGTTGGTATCGTACGTAATCGGGATATACCACTTTGTTTCGTCTGTTCCATCTGATTTAGGCAGCAAATGTCTGAAAAAGTAATGCATTTTGAGTTTATTTATATTTTTTAAATCTTTATTTAATCTGCAAATAAAAGGAAATCTCTTAAGAGCGTTGCAGAAGTTGCCTTGTTATTCTTGGTTACTTGGTACTTTTGCTGAATAAGGTAATCTACATATGACATTGCAGCCGAGAAATCTGACTGGAAGTAGTATTTTAATACTAAATTATGACGTGATAAAGACCAAAATAACTATTAAAATGACCAAAGACATTCAGGCATTGAATCAATAACCTCACACTTTACACGGTTCTTTAACAACTGGAAACAAGATTTCTGTGTTCGAGTTTATGTATTATAGAGTGACATTAATGTTTTGAAGTTTGTGTTCGTTCGAAGATTGAACCGTTTTCCTATTTTGTTTCATGCATTTGTTTCATGCATTTGGGGGGCGAACCGCTAACAAAGACCTCGGAAGGTGGTGGCACCCGATTTGTCACTTCTACCAAAACCCGAGAAGAGTCACTGCAGGCGAACACCTAGCAGCTCTGTTAGCAAGTCCTAATCCCACCTCCCCGCGGCCCTGGGGAACTTATTCGGAAGGAGCTAACGGGAGATCGTCGAATGGCGAGTTCTGTGCGCCAAAAAACAGAGTTTTAAGTCGGTTGGGCTGAGGGTTAGCAACCCGCTCCCATAAAACACACGATTGCTACGAATCGGCAAACAATGCCTGGGAACCGGACGGACAACACGATGACGACCTTTGCTTTTCGAAACAGGACACGAATCGGATCATGGAATGTGAGAACTCTGCTTGTTGATGGAGGGCTGGATGAAGTCCTCAACAAGATGAACCGCTATAAAATCAAGGTCATGGGACTCAGCGAGACCAGATGGCCCGATGCGTGGGAACATATCTGTCCAAACGGTGAGTCCTTATATTCTGGGACAAACGAAACTGAATGCCGTAGGAATGGCGTCGGCGTAATACTCACCAAGGAAGCCAGGTCCAGCCTCATTAGCTGGTCACCACTTTCTGAGAGGATTATTACCGTCCGCCCACGTACCAGACTAAGAAGTAGTACGATAGTCCAATGCTACGCTCCAACTGAAGACGCAGACGATGTCATCAAGACGAGTTCTATATACGACTGAATGAGGTTTTTCGCTCTTTCCAAGGGGAGACATCACGGTTTTGATGGGGAACTTAAACGCACAGATCGGCCTCAACAACACCGGCCTTGAAAACACAATTCGAAATCAAGGCCTAAGCCAAGATACCAATAACAATGGTGAACTTTTCGTTGACTTCTGTAGTTCCCATCAACTCTCATGGTAGGTGGAACTTACTTTTGTCACAAGAAGATACACAAGGAGACCTGGGTATCGCCCGATGGTAGAACTAGAAATCAGATAGATCACGTGGCCGTCAGCCGCAGATGGAGAACTATTCTGGAGGATGTTAGGAGCTTTAGGGGAGCAGACACTGGAACTGACCACCATTTGGTAGTGGCAACTATCCGCCTAAAAATCGCCGCAATCAGAAACGTCCAACGCGATGCTATAAACCGTAGACGGTTTAACGTAGACCTTCTGCGGGAGAGCATCAAAAGGCGAGAATTTGCTGGGAAACTGCAACAAATCTTAAACCAGCAAACCGTTTCTGACGGCACAAATATTGAAGAGCTGTGGAGCACAAACCAGCATCGATTATGTCCAAAGAAACCAGTAACACTGGATTTCCACTGGCCAATGGTAAGGCAGCTGGAAAAGACGGCATCCCACCAGAATTGTTGAAAACTGACTTAAGCCTCATAGCAGCTGCGGTACAGTCAATCCTGGAAATAGCATGGAACACCTGTACCTTTCCGGAGGATTGGACGGAAGGTATCATAGTCAAAATACCAAAGAAGGGGGACCTAACAATATGTGACAACTGGAGAGGCACCTGTCTCTTATCTACTGTGGGCACAATCTTGTCCCACATATTATTATCAAGGATAAGAGAGGTAGTAGATCGAACGCAGGCTGGATTCAGAAAGGGCCGCTCCTGCATAGACCATATTAACACCTTAAGAATCATTGTGGAGCAGTCTACTGAATTCCGATACCCCTTTAACTTCCTTTCGTAGCCTATGAGAAACCGTTCGACTCGGTTAATAGGAGCTTTATTTGGCAGCCACTACGGCAACTTGGATTGTTTGAGAAAATAATAGAATTTATAAAAGTCCTATACAAAAATTCAAAATGCAGAGTTCTTCACAATGGAAAATTATCCGACAGCTTTGAAGTGAGCTCAGGAATACGACAAGGATGCCTACTTTCGCCATTACTATTTCTTATATAGTAATAAACGACATCCTTTTCAGCGCTCTAGATACTAGAACAGATGGCATACAATAGGGAGTGCTAGACCGCCTTAAGCATCTCGACTACGCGGATAATATCTGTTTGCTGGCCCACAGACACCAGGGGCCCGATTCCGAAACGGTGAGTTTTACGGTGTTTACCGATTTCAGTGTACACTGCTTATTTTCGCGTCCGCAAGAGTGAGAATGAGTTTTTTTGACATTTGCGGTGAACACCGCCGTGAAAAATTTCTCACTGAGAAAAAGGCTGTGAATTTAAGGTGAGTTTGAATTTTGACGACTAAAGTTGTTTTTGTAAATTCGTGCGATTATTTTTGAATAAGTTTTTTAATTTTTTTTAAAAATATTTTTTTGAGATATTTTTTTGGTATGTAAAAATAGAATGTTGTTTTAATTTATTGTTCTAAAAGATTTTTTAATTAGAATTTTTAAAATGGAAAGGTCAAGACAGTGACAACTCAGCGCATCATTCAGTTACTTTAAAAATCATTCAGCACATTAAAACTCACGGGCACTTACGGAATCGCATTTTAAATAAAAGTGAACACCGAGGTTGTCAGTGAGTTTTTACTTCGGTGTTCACTGGCGAAAAAATCACCGTTGCGGAATCGGGCTCCAGGACCTCAAAAACATATTAAACAATTTGGCTATAAATCCGACGAAAACCAAAGAAATGCGGATAAATGCAAACACCATTGAACGGACAGCGCTGAATAATCGTGACGTGGAACTGGTAGTTCAATTCTGTTACCTCGGTAGTATTATTACCGAAAATGGCGGTGCAGAAGAAGATGTCAGCTCCAGAATAAGTAAAGCAAGAAACGCATATGCACGCCTGCTTCGGATATGGAGATCAACGGAGATCTCAATTAACACCAAATTGCGGCTGTTCAACTCCAACGTTAAGGCAGTTCTTTTGTATGGTTGCGAAACATGGAAAGTCACCCAATTCATCACGGGGCGCCTACAAGTTTTCATCAACAGATGCCTACGTCGTATCCTAAAAATCCTCTGGCAAGATAGAATTACAAATGAGGAACTATGGCGCCGTGCCGGCCAAAAAAGAATACACGACCAAATCAGGCGAAGAAAATGGAATTGGGTTGGCCACACCTTGCAACGTGAAAACGAGAATCTAGCCAAACAAGCCCTTCACTGGAATCCGCAAGGATCCCGTCGAGTCGGAAGACCCGGAACAACATGGAAGAAAACCCTATTAGCAGAGGCAGCAACAACTGGGAGATTCTGGTTAGAGCTGAGAGCTGTCGCGCAAAACAGAGACCGCTTGAGGGCAACTGTTTCCGCCATATATCTCATGAGAGATTAAAGGAGCGTAAGTATGTAAGTATCTTGATCTTGCAGTCTTGTCTTGTACTGTCTTTTCTTGGTTTACTTTGGTCTTGCTAAATGTGCAATACCAGGCAAGATTGCAAGACCGGTCTTGCTCATCCCTACTTTGTACTACCAGTCTGCCGAGTCGTTGAGGTCATGGTGCAATGTCTAGTAGCTTAGTTTGAAGGATAGAAAACCTAAGGAGGTTCTGGGGGGTGTTCGAAAAGATGTCGATGAACCTTACGTTTGAAGTCTTAAGGTACGGTTTGGCTGGGAGCTGTCGACGGCGTTCTTCAGCTGCAGCAACTGAACAGCGCGGTCAAGTAGTTTGGTTGAACCTGTTGCACGGCTGCCGGCAGTCAATTGTTTGGTCAACAGGTGAAGAAAAATTTACTGAAAAATAATGGATATTGCAAAGTTGTTCTTAATTGAGGAGGAGGAGGAACATGATTTTATGGAACTAATGTTATTAAATCAAAACAAGGTATAAACAGTATGTTTTAAGTTCAATAAGCTTTTCATACTCATCAAAAGAAAAATTTGCTGCCATTTTTGAAAAAAATAATTCAACACTGCACTTTCTGGTAAAAAAACTAACTAAACTCACTTCTAGCAGCCACGGCAGCACTTCTTGACTGGTTCAAAAGCAGTTGAAACGCAACAGCTAGCTGCTGACAGCTGCCGCCCACCACGGTATGCAGAAACAAGGTAGTGTAAAAGAGACTGACAGCTCGAATATCGTACGAATATCGTAGAAAAAGCCGACGTCACCCGGCAAGTTAATACAGAAAACAACAACAACAATTTCGATTTTGTATGGGGAAGACTTGCCGAGTGACGTCAGCATTCAAATGACATTTCTCTTTTATCACGGTATACAGAAACAAGGTAATGTAACAGAGACTGACAGCTTCGAATATCGTAGAAATTTCGTGCCGAGTGACGTCAGCACTAATGTAGAAACAACAACACAACTCCGATTTTATATGGGAAGAGCGTGCCAAGTGACGTCAGCACTCAAATGACATTTCACCATTACATTACCTTGTTTCTGTATACCGTGTCTTTTATGTAGGCTGGCACGGTATACAGAAACAAGGTAATGTAAAAGACTGAATATCGTAGAATATCGTATTAGTGCGACGTTACTCGGCAAGTCTTCCCCATACAAAATCGAAATTGTTGTTGTTGTTTTCTGTATTAACCTTGCCGGGTGACGTCGCCTTTTTCTACGATATTCGCACTTACGATACGATATTTCGTCTTTTACGTTACCTTGTTTCTGTATACCGTGGCTGCCACCGAGCTGTCAGGCAGCGTGAGCAAAACCGTCAACATGTGCATACCATAATGCCGGGTTTTCACTAGTAGAATTATTGGTAGAGTAACTGGCCTACTTTTAAGCGGTAGAGTAACTTTACCACGGTGCTATCCCACTCTACTCTACTATAACCGAGTTTTCATTAAGTGAGTTCACAGGATAGTTATTACTTGACCAGTATACTCTACCACTAATTATACTAGTGAAAACCCGGCATAAGAGAAGTAATTTTCAGCAGCGAGCTTCGACAGCTTGCTGCTGTCGGCCGCCGCCGGCAGCTCCCAGCGAAACCGTACCTTAAGGTGCGCAAAAGCCGCTATCACCAATGAGCTTGGTTGTTTTTGGGGCACCTGCTCAGATAGGCGGCCATTACACGTTCATGCAAGCGGCAATCAATCAGTTTTCCGCCAGTCGTAGGCAAAACTGTGGCAAAACTGTCACCAAAACCTATCGTGTAATGCGCGCCTTACACGAGTTGTATTAAGGCGGGACCGAATGTAGGACTAGTAGATTGGAGCTAGGGCAGCTAGCTGGAGGAGGAGGATTGAGAGCAGATCATTTATGAATATTAGTAAGAGAGCGGGTGAGAGAATTGATGCTTTGGGGAACACTGCCGAAAAGTTATGGGGATTCGATTGAACGGCCAGAAAGAAATCGCTCAATCCAGTTCCTTAGAGCTGAGGCGATACCAGTAGCTTGGAGTTTAGTCAGCAGAGCGGGGATACTCTGTCAAAAGTCGTGGAAATATCTAGAGAGCAACAAGACCAGACTCGCCAAAGCGATGATTGATGTCAGTCGTGAGGTCGCCAGTAGAACTTTTGAGTCTGAACCCATACTGCTTGTCGGGCAGAATTTGGCGTACAGAGATGCCCATAAATTGGCTTTGGTTTTGATTTCTGTTATCACCTCCTGCTCATATATGGAACGTGTTGTGGAAGCGATAAAATTCTTTTTGGTGGAAGTTACTAAGGACGAGAAGTTTTTACTGGCTGCGCTTGTATTAAGAATCTTGCTTCTCAACTATAGAATTTGTAGAATGAGGAATAAACAAAAGCATTCCCGCAATTATCATTTTGGCAGAGTTAACATTAGCTCCAGCCCGAACCAGTTGGCTTTCCCATAGTGCCAGACAGTTCCTTTGGGATGGCAAATTAGCGCTGACTAGGCAGTAGTCTGAGTTACGAGCAGTGAGCCAACCTAGGTGGAGTACGGTGTTGGATGAGATGTAAGAAGCAGGTCAAGAAGATGGCGTCGTGGCCTGCAATACAACGCCAGGGACTCACGTTGGAAAATTCACAATTTGGTTTTCATTTGAAATGGAATTTTATTGCATTTGATGTCGCACATTTACGAGCATCAAACTTTATGTCAAAAGCTTTTTAACAAATAGAAACATAATGTATAAAACTGCAAAAGTCAATTAATCACTAAAAAATAAAAAGAAAATATTATAAATTACCTCTGTTGTGTGATAACGAGATCCTGCCCAGTTCTTTCCACGTTAACAACGGGATACCCTGCCTGCTGAGTCCACGAGTCCATGATATCCTTAACATTCAAGCTCTTCGGCAGTGTGTTCAACGCATGAGCGTAATAGGTCATCAGCTTCCAAAGGTCATCCCTTAGGGCATTTTGGTATGCGAACTGCTTTAGGAAATCCTTAACAGCATTTTTAAACGCTTCCTCTCCAATCATCGAGTTCACCATCCTCACTAAAATAACTCCTTTCGAGTACGTAATGGGGTCAAAAATCCTTCTGATATCATTAGTTGAAGACACCGGAAACGCTATGGGGTGTGAGCTGGCATCGGAATCCTCCTCCATCGATTGCTGGAATTCATCTACGGCAAACGTGTCATTGACACGCCATTCCGGTTCCAGCTTTTAATATTTAATAAATAAATCAGAAGTCAAATAAAAGGGCATAAAATGTAAAACTGAAAGCGATTAATCCTACCATGTCAATGGCCAGGTAACTCATGTAACTAGCGAAGCCCTCCTTTAGCCAGAGATCATCCCACCACTTTGGTGTCACTAGATTCCCGAACCACTGGTGAGCCAGCTCGTGGGCAATAATCGAGGCAACGTGTTCTTTGTGAGCTGCTGATGAACTTTGGTCTTTTCCCTCCGGTACTAAGATGGCAGCGTCCCTGTGAAAGAGCCAAGAAGAAAATAACATAAGAAATCAGATATAAATTCAAGAAACTGCTCTGGACTTAAATTTATAGGGACAAGTGCACCTGACGGCACCTCCCCACCAAGCATAAGGCACAACAGTTTCAATAAATTCGTTTAAATCGGTGAATAATGAAGCGCGATGTTTATGGGCGGAAAATCGATTCTTTTAATGTCGACAATCAGCATTCATCCTTGATTGCGGCGATCAAGAATATTTTCGAAGACATTCCTGCGTTGATGATGTTTTGTTGAAATGCTTTCACACATTTGTTTACACGCAGAACTTTTGAAGTATGAATTGCGTCGGGAAAAATTATTTCGGTTGAATTATGAGAATTTTATTCACAAAAATTGCTTTCTTCTCGAAATAGCGCAAATATTTGAGATTTTTGTAAAAAGAGCGATTTGATGTGGGGGATTACGTGAGGAATATTAAACTGGTTTATTTGCAGTAAATGTCGTTTTTAGTTTTTATGCAGAGAGGGAAAATTTTATGTGGATTATTTCGATCGTTTTCTTCAAGAAAGAGAAAAAGACTACGTATGAAAAAGAGATCTAAATTTCATATATTTCATTTGTTTCATGTGTTTTTGTTCTTTTAAATACGAGAATACTCCCACAGGAATTGATTGATAATATAATGTAAGTTAAGTAACACAAGGCGGTTCAAATGGTAGTAACAGCCTGAGGGAGCTTTGGTGGTGCCGCTAGACCAAAGAGATAACTCCTGACAAACGCTATCTGCTAATATCTACGATCTAACATCTACAGCCATGCTACCGAATCCTACCTCCACCTCCACGAAGATGTTGTCTTTACGTCGGGTGACCTCTGGACACTCTTGTTTATATAAGAGTAAGTTGCGGAGGGGAGTGACATGTGTTTGTTTCGCGCCTCAACATGAAGCAAAAACCATACTGGTCCTCCAGGTTGGGAGTTGAGCGGCAGGCTGGCAACCTACCACTGTCAAAACATAATACCGTATGCCTCGGACATAACGGACCGAACGGCAACTATCCAGGCAACGGAATATGGAAACTCGATTTAGGAACTTGGGACGTCAGAACACTCAACAGGACTGGCGCCCTGCCCTGCGTTCACTTTTATCATCACTAAAAAATACGATTTAGCGATCACAGATCTACAGGAAACCAAATGGATGAGGAAAGAGAAGAGTTCTACCAAGAATTAAGGATCGGGCACACAGAAAGCGGTCTGTCGCGGCGCGCAGCGATCTTCGACCGAGGCGGTCAGGCGGTCTAGTTGTATTACACAATTTGGCATCATCTCTGTCAAACATAACGCTGTCTACCGCCGCCTGCTACTCTTTATCTCGACGGCAAGCGATCTGGTTGTACAAAATTAAATTTTAGCATGACCGCCTTGCGCTTTCAGACAAAATGAGTGAAAAACTCACGCAATACAGGTTTTTGTTTGATAATTCACACGAACAAAGCTAATAGTAGAAGGAGTTGTTCTTCGTCCGGGTTCATACTCAATATAACAAAATAAGAAAACCCACCACTATTTCTCAAGAAGGGTGCGACCAGACTGGATCGCTCACACAAAGATATCGCGTTCTAGGTGACTTCGCCATATCGCAGATCGCCACGACGACCACTGGATCGCTGCTCGCCGCGACAGACCACTTCCTGTGTGCCCGAGCCTTTAACAAACGTGTAATGTTTGTGTTGTTTTATATTTGTCCAGGCTAGTAAACCAGCCTTTGCGCTTGGCGTCTAGTGCCGCCTTATTTGGTGTAGAATGTAGAAATGATTAAGATTACTTTATTAAATAATGAAGTATTTATTCAATCAAACTCTTATTCCCGCAGGGCAAGTTATTGCCGCTTATACTCGGAGTGAGTGCAGGGAATTAATAATTATTTACAAAATCCTTATAGTCCAAGATCCCAGGGCCGCCAGACCTTACTTATTTTCTCAGAAACCAAATGTATGGGATAAAGTAGTGTAAGTACATACATTGAGTGTATGCGTACCTGCTAGCTTGGGCCGACGGCCAATTGGTGGTAAAGGTAAGTAAAAATAGTATTCACATTTCTTAAAGTTTCAGTGCTGATTTTTACGTATGTTTTAGGGAATATAGTTAGAAATTAATAATCAATACTGCCGGACACTTTCCGTCGGCGGTAACTTTTGAATGGGCAGAAATTTTTGACCATTTGTTGGAGTGTGGCTTAGGGAGGGTGCAAATGGTCAAAAATTTCTGCCACTTGTATTTACCGGTTATTTAGCCCTAATAGAGCCTACATACGCAGCGACAGAATTTTTTTTTTAATTTTAACCCCTTTTTACACCCCAACCCCTCTATCTATAAAAGGGCCCATTCAAAAATTACCAGAGATCGCAGATCGCCTATCAAAAAAAGGCGCATGCACCCTGTCTAACGGTCCAGATCCTTCTGTGGGACTTCCAGTGGTCACACGAAAGAGACTCTACGAATACCTTGCCGTCTATTCATATAGCTTTAAGCGGAAGATGAATCTAAATAGGATGCTGATTACGTTACTCCACTTAATGAGCTAGATTATGGAAAAAGCTCTGAACAGCGTTATCAGATGGACCAAAGGTTGTGGTCTGTATGCTAACACTGCAAAAACAGAACTAATGCTTTTCGACCCTAATCTGAACTGGAGATAGTCGAGGGAAATTAAACAAAAAAAAGCGAAGTTATGATGTAGTTGGGAAGTTGGTTTTTTTTTCTTTACATATGTTAAGATAAAGCGAAAAAAAAAATTTCTGCAAAATCGGTCCTGTGCTGCATGAGAAAATTGCATAAATGTCCAATTTTGATGCATTTTGATTGCATTGCTACACTATTTTTTTAATTTCTCCAGTTCTGTTGGTCGTAGAACAATAAAAAACATTGGAAAATACTCGTAAATGAATAGACTATCGAACTGATTCGGTATAAATACTTTAAAAATGAATCCTAACCTCAAAACACCAAAATGTATGAAATTTTGTTTTATTTTACTAAAAATGCAATAAATACCGGGAAAAAGGTCGGATTTTGATAAAAATTGGAGAAAATATGAACTTTGATGCTATAAATACGTGCCTTATTTCATAGTTGGCAAGTAGCTTTTCATAGTAAGCAAAAGGCAAAAAATTGAAAAATTGAAATTTTTTAGTGTTTTCAAAGCCCTAAAATGGGCATTTCAAATAAAGTAACGAAATATTGCGTATGCTCACAAGAAAGTACATAAAAAAACCTACAATTTAAAAAAAATATTTTACCGTACGATGATTTGGCATAAAATGGCGGCAATTTTAAATTTTTTTCGAAAACTGCCAATTTTTGCAGTAAAAAGCGTAATTTTTTTTTGAAATTTTAACCACTTTAACCAATTTTTTGAGGTTAGGATTCATTTTTAAAGTATTTATACCGAATCAGTTCGATAGTCTATTCATTTACGAGTTTTTTCCAATTTTTTTTTATTGTTCTACGACCAACAGAATTGGAGAAATTAAAAAAATAGTGTAGCAATGCACTCAAAATGCATCAAAAATTGACATTTATGCAATTTCCTCATGCAGCACAGGACCGATTTTGCAGAATTTTTTTTTCGCTTTATCTTAACATAAGTAAAGAAAAAAAACAAAAAAAACCAACTTCCCAACTACATCACTATCATATGACAATTTCCCTCTACTAAGACCCAATATTAAGGAAAGAGTCAGGAGGGCCTATATTAGGAAGAAATGGGGACCTAAGCCAGGAATGGTGTTATGGCAAGAAAATCCATAAAGACATAGCAACATTCTGTGTGTGATTGATCCCAACCACCACAAACTACATTATGCCTACAACAAAAGAGCGTGCCAAAGCGCTAATTTGGCCTACGGTCGTACTGGAGACAGTTCTACACTTACATTATCTCCACATTGCAGTTGAGCAAGAAGTTCAAAGTGGGAGTGGAAAATCGATAACTTTTAGCAGATATCGACATGGTAATCTCTGAATCATGCACTATACACTATACCCAAAAATTTCCAGAAATGCTGGGCAATTTGGAACGCGTGTCAACTAGCGAAAGAAGACAACTCTACAAGTAGTCCAATAAATAGGTACTTTTTCTTTGCGAAAAATACCGCACGCGATTTTTTTTACCAAATGATTTTATACATTTTTATAAGCTTAAATTCAAAATGGCGTCATCCCCACCCTCTTGCTAAACTTACAGTGAAAGAAAACGCGTTTAATTCTATATCTCAAAAACTATGCTTTTTCCGACAAAAATGTATATTATCTTTTTTGTAGATAAATAAGTGATTTAACTTTTTTGTTTAGAACTTTTTTGTGTAAAGTTAATATCTACGGAGAAATAGGGCTTCAAACTTCACATATCACTTTCTTTGCACTATATTTCGTTAATGGTTAATTCCACATGAAAAAATCCTTCGTAAGACTTATAGAACACACGATTAAATATAATTTTGGTAAATATTCAGATTAACTCCTCCACGCCCGATTTAGATGAAATGTTTACACAAGGTACAGCTAATTATGTACACCTAAGGTATGTTAATGTGCACCTAAGGTATGTCATTAAAAATTAATTCCTCATTTACAGCACGCTAGCACGAACCTAGCCGGAGCTATAGCTGTGTAAATGGGACAGACGCTGGCCAATATGGGAGCATGCATCACGTATGTGCATTCCATTTAACACATCATGCCGTAGGTAGAAAAAGAGGTTATTGTGCACTTCGTGTGCAAATGTCCGGCACTAGCCAGGGCTAGGCTATTTCATTTGGCAGCTACCTACTGAACGAGCTTGAGGATCTAGCAGCAGAGCATCCAAAGAACTTGACACAGTTATTGAGTGCTACAAAATAGATCTAAAACCCATAACAAGCCTAGTGATCAGGGGAATGAGTGGTATCAAACGGCGCTAATGTGCTTTTTGAAGGTCAGCACAGAATATGTAGGCCTCGCTACTTCAGCCAACCAACATTGCTCCCGTTTTGGTTATTTCAGTTTGTTCTTATCTTCTAGTATTTTAAGGTATCTTGCCAAGATACAAACAATGCATTTCTATTTAGAAAATCCGACCCGTATAATTAATAAAGTATAAAATTCTCGGGATGGTATAATTAATAACAATCCATTTAACATTATAATTAATTTCAACTGTGACCACCACCCCTGAAACCTGTCAGTATTACTTCACAATCAAACAATAAGTTCAACCAAATTACTTAGTGTCTACGAAATCCAAACAGATTTTAATCAGAAACAGAAAAGAAATATTGAAGAGAACCAGACACAGTTGATGACAGCCAAACACATAAGCCGCACCAGCATATGTCTTAACGACCGGAGACTTCTTTCAATCCTTTCAATCACTCAAATTTGTCAATCAAATCAAACCACGAGAAGAAGAAAGCCAGTCGCAGCGACAGCCGAACCCAGCTAATAAATACAAATCAGCCCCGATACGGCTATCAGCTTCTAAATTAGCTAAAGAGGTACACAACAAAGAACTAATTCAATCCCGACTGTGTCCATTTGAACTCGCTGTAAACGTACTTTTCGAGGGGATTACGATTATCTGGATGAAAATTTACGACTTACTCTAGATTTTCACTTTTGAACTGGGGCCAGACGACTTACTTACCTAAATGTAATTAAACCCCAATTTTCCATTGCTCCGAAACCAAAATCAGGAATCGACACGAAATCGATTTTGGGTAGCTTAAATGGGATTCCGAAAAATTTCTCATAGAATGGCAGAACTTTCCGTGTTGTTTCATAGGCGTACTTTGTCATATGTGAGACTTCGGGTCTGGTCCATATCTCTACCGCCGGGTGCTGTTTCCTATCGGTTTCGGAATAGTTCGACTTCACCAGATTGGAGACAATAAAAGCAACAAGGTACGTTGGCATTTTCGGCGTCATTTTGAACTCTTCTTTGATGAAACCTGGACGATGTTCCCTGAAAATAAATTGATTGATTAAAATGTTACGAATTAGAACGGAAACTTACATTGCGAAGTGCAATGGCATGTTTGAAAGTGTCATAAGTTTATCACTTTCGCGGACGACACTTATGGAGAAGTTTGCCTTCTTGTCGGGGCGATCAAAGCATGGAAAAGCTCGTCTGGCATCGATTGGTGACAGTTGGGTGCTTACTACCGATCTGTAAATAAGAAAAAAATTACAATTAGTTATCACTACTGCAACACCCAATCTCGGAAATATGTTATTTGATTAATAATTTGTAAATTGAATGAGGATGCGAACAACCGCTCTTTGTGTAAAATGCTCGCGGAAATCGACATTATTGCGAAGATCAAATTAAATCTTTTTATTTAGACTAACTTAAACTGTGTAAGTGGTGGTGGCATTGGTGCATGTCTAAATAATTACGTTTTCTACAATCCATATTGGAATCAAATTATATTTGTGTCAATCTTGAACGGAAATTGTAAAAAAAAGAAACAATTTAGACACTAGAAAAGTTCCTATTATCCGGAAACACCAAACAATACCAATACCACAATGAAGAGATATGGAATATATAAAATTCAACCAAATCTTTGATGATAAGCAATGCGGCTTTAGGTAAGGCATGCTTCGAACGTCCTAGTATGTCTAATTTGATGTAGGTAGGTTTACGCATGCGTTCTGAAAGGGGGCCGCATTGTAATAAACTGTATTCGTGAAAAATCCTTACGTATTGTTATTATGTGAGTATGGTGAACACCTAGGCCAATAACGGAAAACACCGCCAGCCCTCTGGACGAAGGTAAGTAGGTCTTTAGTCAGGAGGACGCAAAAGGGCGATCTCCTGTTAGAACTAAAAAGGGGAGAGGCTAAGACAAAGGGACCTGGAGCAGAAGGTCAAAGCGTCGATAAGCGGACTGAGGCTGAGGTAAGAGCCAGCACAAATACGAGTACGGTGGTGATCGAATGCAGAGATCTGGATGAGATCACAACCAAAGAAGAGGTCTGCGAAGCACTAAGGGCCCAACTAGGACTGCAGACCGTGCAGGAAAAGGACGTCCTTAGGCTAAGAGAGTCGTGGGGTGCGGCACACAAACGGCGTTTATCAGCCTACCTGTTGAAGCTGCGAAGAAGGCAGAATGCGGGAGCGGGTATCGTAGTATGCCGAATGCGGGAGCGGGTAGTAGATGTCGGGCGTTCAAGGAGGCGTTAAAAAGTAGAAGAAGATAATGTTCAGATTAACCTTAACCACTGTCAGGCGGCACAAGATCTGCTGGCACAGACAGTCTATGAGAAAAAATCGGCGTCGCAATCGTCTGCGAACAGTATAGAAACCTGCACAGCGGCGTCTGGATAGCAGCGGCACGTCAGCGATATGGACGTGCGGGAGCCGAGCCATGGAAGACACCGTGATAAGCCCAGAGAATGGCTTCACGCGAGTAAAAGTAGGCGGAATACACGTCTACAGCAGCTATGCGGCGCCAAGTCTGACACTAGACGAGTACGAGTCGATATTGGAAAGGTTAGCCGCCGACGCGAGTCGCCATTGCCCGAAAATAATAGCGGACGATTTCAATGCTTGGGCTGTCGATTGGGGCAGCCGACAAAGGAATGCAAGAGGGCACATACTCCAAGAAGTATTCTCGCGATTGAACGTGGAGTTAGTCAACACCGGTGCCGAAAACACCTTCCAAAGGGGTGGGAGAACATCTGTAATCGACATCACGTACGTGAGCTATTCGGTTCCGAAGGACCTGCAGTGGCGGGTGAGCGATGTGTATACGCACAGCGACCACCATGCCATCATCTTCGAGGTGGGTCAGGGTATAGGAGCGAGGAACCCTAGGTACGGAACGGCTGGGCCGTTAAAAAATTCGACGCAGAGGTGCTCGAAGAAGTATTCCTGCATGATGCGAGGACGGCAGGAGTTGCAAGGGAATGGACAGAGGAAATAGAAAACTCGGTGAAACAGGCATGTGACGCGTCCATGCCGCGGCGTGCCGGCAACCGTCGACATCCACCAAACTTTTAGTGGAACGCCGAGATCGACGAATACCGAAGGGCCTGCCTGAAAGCGAGAAGGAGAACTCAGAGAAATCGGAACCGTCCAGATTTCCATGAACTCCTTGAGAGATATAAGGAAGCAAGAAAAAGGCTGAACAAGGCCATCGCTAGAAGTTAATCCGAGCACTTCAAAAGGTTGTGCAGAGAAGCAGACTAGGAACCCTGGGGCGGAGCCTATAAAATGGTAATGTCAGCGGTCAAGGGCAAACGCTCCCCGCCGATCACCTGCCCCGCGCTGCTCCAGATCACAGCCCGCTCTATGGAGTAATGATCGACCGGAGGCTTAACTTCAAAGCGCACTTGGACGGCGCGGCAGGCAAAGCGTCTGCCATATGTGCAGCACTCGCAAGAATGCTGCCCAATGTTTGGGGGCCCTAGACCGAGTCGCCGCCTCCTTCGCCAGTGTGGGCAGCAACGTTAAACAGGACTGCAAACAACAGAAAATGGAGGGCCGCATACAGACTAAGTGCACTTCGCACTTGCTGCGCGTACAGGACCATATCCGACGATGGGGCGTGCGTGAAAGGTACGGCGGCAGATTGCGCGCGCGAGTGGAATGGCAAGGGAAGTAGGACGAGTCCGACTTATCTCTACTGTGGAAATGGGTTATGAGGGAACCTGGGGAAGTGAGTTACGACCGCACGCAGTTCCGGAGTAGACTTGGAGGGTATAGGAAATACCTCCACCGTTTTGGGCACGATGATTCACCGTTGTGTCCGGTATGCCCAGCGATGGACGAAGATGCAGAGCACGTCTTCTTTACCTGCTCGAGATTCGCCGATGAAAGGGCGGAATTAGAACAAATGGCCGAGGCGCCACTAACGCCGAAAACATCCTAGGCCACATGATGAGGTCCGAGGAAATGTGGAGGAAAGTGGAAACAAGGCTGAAGGCCATCCACAGAAAGTTAAGGCTAGAAGAAGCCGAGAGAAATAGAGAAAGGCGAAGAAATGCGACCAGCAGTAGCAGCTAAATAAAGCTAAACGGCCCCCGTGATGTAATGCTTATTAGCCCCGCGGGACTGGAGGACCACGTCGAGGCTTTTTAGTCTCATGTGTACATAGATCCATATATGCATATGAGCATGTATTTTTATGTGCGAATATGTGTGTATGTGTGTATGTATGCGTAGACATAACCGTCATGCGGGATCGGCCAGTAATGGCCGCATGAGTCGTGGCGGTAGCGGAAGCTTTTTAACCTCCTGGAAAAAAAGTAGGTCTTTAGTTGAAGAAGACCAAACTTGAGCGGCGTTTGGAAGCTTTCTCAACGTTCTTCTTCTATGCCAGATTAGAGCAGGAGTCTCGTCGACTTCCATACAGAGTCGGCATTCTGTCGCCTGAGACAGTCCTAAGTGGGGAGGTGATAACGCAGTCCTAGATAGCCAGTCAGATATCCCATCAACAGCCTAAGGTCCGCCCTGTTAAAAGTGAAAATGCCCCTTAGGGTAAAGGGTCTTACCCAAAAGCTTTTTACAAGCCCTGGATTTATTGAGTCCAGTTGAGCTTTCCAGTTCACTCTCTTACCTAGCATTACTCCCAGTTTGACGCACGGTCTCTGATCCTAGCCAGGGACGGATAAATTTCAAAGCAAATGTTCGATTGTTCCTCTCGAACTGCAACGGCAGTTCTATATTATATGGAATTATCAATTTGGACGCAATGAATTGGCCAGTATACCGTGGGGATCATCGGTGCATCATCAGGAGGCCACGGCCTCTGTTTGCTGTAGGCAACAATATTGCCCTGGATGCCTTGGGTTTGTCTGTATTCTTAGGCAGGTTTTAAAGATTGCTAGCTTGGAAGACACTGAAAGAATTGGGCAGGCTCGTGTTTTGGAGATTTGCGCGGGGGGGGGGGGCTCTATATAGAGTAGTGCGGCACACGAGACGAGACGAGAGTTGGCCCAGTCTCGTCTCGGTCTCGAAAAAATGGGTATTTGCAGGTCGTCTCGAAAAGTCTCGAATTTCACTGTCAATATTACAAATTGCTCAGTCTTCTGTATGTCGAGAAATATCAATATGTGCCATATTAATGAAATTGTATACAAATATTCCTTATATTTCCATGGTAGTCACTTCCCAGACGTAGACACTTAAATATGCCTTTTGCAGTGGCACCAGGGCGGGGTAGAGAGGATCAATGAATCGAAAGTTAATTACTAATTTGTGTAGAGTTACATTTACGTAGAGTCCGTTCCAAAAGAGAAGAGGTATTTTACAGCCATTTCATTTCATTTCAACGCATTTCATTTTAAATGCGTTGAAATGAAATGAACTGACAGTAAAATATCTCTTCTGTTTTGGAATGGTCTCTGCATTTAAATGCTTATGGAATGCGTACTCTTCGCCTTGTCTCCGCAACTTGCTCAAGTCATGTATTGGTGCCGAATGTTGTGCTCGTCAAAGAGCGCAGCGTGAAGATACTGAAATAGTTGGTGTCGATACGATTTCAAAATAACGATTTGATTTCGAGACCTCGAGATGTCTCGCGAGATCTCGAATGGTAGTCTCGGTCTCGTATCGATTTTTAATCTGGAGGTCTCGATTTTCGAGACGAGGTCGAGACGATTTCGAGACAAGTCTCGTCTCGTGGGCAGCACTAATATAGAGATAGACTATACAGGGCGTATACAATAAGTTTACTTTACTTACTGCTGTTGATAGGTTTTGGTCAGACAAACAAAAAATTGTATGAATGGAGCCGGAGGTAAATCGTAACGGTTTAGCCGCTGGGCGTTTTGAATTTTGTTTGCTAGAGTTTTACATCACTCTGTATTTTTGTAACCTTATAACTTATTTCTGAAAGTGGCGGTTCCAACATACCAACTTCCAGAGTTATGAGTCGTCGTTACGGCCTTCTTTTTTAAAAATATAAGTAATTTTGATGTTAGAATTGGTTTTATTTGGCACATTTTTAGTGTTTTTAACCGACTTCAAAAAAGGCGGAGGTTATCAATACGACGCATTTTTTGTTGGTCCTGTTCACGCATTGTAATGCAATAACTTTTTTGCTTTTTTTTTGTTTGCATAAAAAACTGGTAAAATTAGTACACCTTGAACGGATACAAGTATTTTCAAAGGCAGCGAACAAATTATTTTATTGTTGCGAAATTGATAATAGGCACTTAGATAAATCGGTAAAGACGTTGATCTAGGTGCCAGCCAGGTAGTAGTTGACTTTCATTGCACTAACTGTTGCTTCGAAAATTGTTTTCATTTCGCTTAATACATCGCCACGAAAACAGGTGTTAGCACCGTCTTCAAGAGTGATTCTTCTTTCTAAATCCAAATGTTGTAAAGAATTAGAAACAATTATTTCATCCTTTTATGTGCATCACGGGATTGGTGTTTTTCTGAAGTCGGTTTTTAATAAAAAAATTTTCACATAAGATTATGCCGAAAAGTATCAAATAAAACCAATTTTAATATAAATATTGCTTATATCTTCAAAAGTAAAGGCCTTCACATAAAAATTGTTTGGACATTATTCCTAGGAAATATTCCAAGCTTTCTAATTTTGAAAAAAATTATAGGTGTTAACTACGTATTTTTTGGAGAAAAAGCTAGTTGAAGTTGAAATTTTTGTTAAAAAAAACAAAATTTTGACTTTGACACTAATAACTTTAGAAGTTGATAGGACAGAACGGTCATTTTTACAATTTTAGAAAGGTGGTATTTTACGGACATTTGTTTTGTACGGTAGCCTTTCCATGAAAATAGGATATACGGTTCCAAAAATATAGGCTGATATGTAAAACTCTACAACAAAAATGTAACGGGCCCTAGCAGGTAAACCGTTACGATTCCTCCTCACTCATTCAATTTTTTGTTTGTCGGACCACAACTGATCCACAGCCGGCCGCTTTGTAAACTAAGTGTATACACCCTGTTTAGAACCACATCACAGCTCTTGTCAGTCTGGAACTTTTCGCATACCCCTCTGGGAATCTGGTCATTGAAACCAGTTGAAACCTCGCCCATTTACCAATCCCAGTGGCAGTATATTTCTTATAAGTCTGTGCCACCCAGCAGAACGATGCTTGATGTGATGTATAGATTAGGTGGTAATAAATCGCGAGCTACTTTCTTTGCTTACGGGGGGTTGTTCACAGACCGAGCGGAGCCGTATGTTAGCACTGGTCTAATCGCTGCTGTGTATAGAATGAGTGCATCATGTATGGATTCAATCCACATTTATTCCCAAAGATCTGGCATGTGGCATAAAACGCTATACTGGGCTTTACTGCCCTCTAATTGATGTTGATCTAGCAATTCCGTTTTGGTTTCAAAATAAGACTGAAGGACTTAGTTGATCGGGATAGGATGAGTGCTCGCTCAACCATTAATTGTAGGTAGACTAATTAATCTTCTATTGCAATACAATTTTGTTAAAGCTGCCACATTCCTTCGATGATTCAATGACTCGATGGACGCACAAAAATTGCCATTTCAGTCGAACTTCGTTTTGGAAGCCTTGAATTTGACATAATCTTTGCGACCCCAATCAAGAATGAATTCAATATTCGTGTTGCCAAAGTTGGACATGAGCTCACGATCATAAAAAGAAGACCTGGCAGCACTGCAGGGCACCGTCAACAACAATGCTGGAAAGTTTATCGAAGTTGAAGTTTATTGAGAGCAGCTCAAAGATTAGGAAACGAGTACAGAACTAGACATCCAATATTAACTTGATTGGCCAGAAAAAAACTGTTTTTAAAGTTATGTCTATACCATTAGCTCGGGGTTTAGTTACCAGCGCAGGGAATCCTACTCTCTCAAAATCATTAGACATAGCTAGAGCGACCAGACCAAACTTACCAAAGCGATGGTTGAGGTAGTCTGTAAGACACATAAGAAGGTCGTCAGTGGTTTAAAACTATACTGCTTGACAGTATCTCTTCTATTCAAGATATTCCACAAGTTTTTTTTTATTGATTTTTGTCTCCAGGATTTGGTAATTAAAGGAGATGTTAGATGCGCCTTGTTTCGGTATGTCCTGAACATGAGCTAGTTCTAAATGGCCTGGATCAACTCCTGAGAACTATGATAGGGCAAAAAGTTTGTACAGAGTTTAACCTAAAATTTCCTATTCCCTATGTATAACAACATTTCCCAAGGACTTTAGGAGGTATATATTGTCAAGGCCAGTGTTTTTATTGACGTCATGCTCTTTCAGACACCTATGCATAAAATTCGCGCGACTTCAAGAAAACGATTCACTATGAAACGATAAATCCTGCAAAACCCAAATGTTTAATGAAATAATGGCAAACAATAAACATCAGAGTTGTCTCTACCAGACAAAAATTCAAATAAAACATATAAAATTAAGAGGAGTTATTAGAAGTAAAGATCTATTTTCTACTGAGCAAACTAAAACAAAATTTTAATAAATATTCAAACTTACTCCATTTTTCCATTATAAACATTTTCATAGTGCGTCTTGTAAATGCCTTGCAGAGTATCCGTCACATGGCTAGTGAAGTCCAGCCTAACCTTTAGAGATGCTCTGTAGTCACTCATGTCGGACATTAGCTTAATGTAGAAAGTCTCATTGTTCTCCCCGTATCCAGTCTTAATCTCGAGCGGCTTAATATCTTTGGTAGTCTTCGTCACCCGTGCATTATGGATCGTGATATTGTGGATATCGAGCACGATCGGCTGGAGCTGCTGAATTTTTCGATCTCGGTTGATCTGGATCGTAACTGTTCCATTGTTTGTCGATGTCTTAAGGTTAGGTTCAATGACTAGCCTAGAATATGAAAAGGAAATAAAACGATCATTTTCAGTCATGAATTGCAAAACAAAAAGACAGATTTGAATAAATGCATTTATTATGAAGGATAAGTCTTGGGCGTTCGAGGAGCAGTCGGCGGCGGCTGCGATTGTTAAAGAGGATTATTTTTAGTTGCAATGAAATGTTTGCATATAAAACGATCAACAGTCATTGATGCTGGGAAAGGCGTGTTGTTTTGGGATTTATTATGGGCAGGAGGGAATATTTTAGACGAAGTTTGTTGTGGAATGTATTCTTGTTTAAAATTGTCGTTTAAAAGGAACTTTTCAATAAGTTGTATATGATTGCATTTGTTTGTTGTAGAGATTGTAACATAATTATTAGATTACTTTTAATTAAAGCTTTTGTGCATGCTACATGATGCCGGTTGACAGTAATATATAATTAGGTAATCTATTAAGTAAAATCAGTTAAAAAACTAGGCCGAATAATAAACGTACTTGACACCGATTAGTTAATAATAAGTTAATTTGTGTGACAAAAATTTTCAGTAGATAAAGTTGCAAAGCTGTATTTTCAGACCAATCGGTGTGACTCTAGCTGCATCCTAAATCAGAACAAGAAAGGGTATCTTTAAAAAATTCTCCTTTATTGTTTACATACTGTAATTTTATAAGGATTTATAAGTATAATGTTTGCTTTACACGATGATATTTTTTGAAGTGAAAACTTCTTTAGGCGCCTTGAGCGATTTTTTAGTAGGGGGAAAACTTATGATTTGGCGTCACCGTCACCTACATAATTAATCATGTTTATTTCCACAGTAGGTCTGTATAAATCCATCCACGTTTTAGCCTACTAATTTCCCAAAGACGTCCCGAACGAATTGACACGTTTTTTACAAGCTTTATATTAACTTCGTTTTCTGTGTGGGACAAATCTTGCGATCGATTTTTCGACTACTTCCCGATATCCGCTGATGCTCAAATTTGGCACAAACCTTTGGTTCTGAAGACAATGCAATATAGTATATTCAATTTTATATTACATCCAATATGGCGGCCACCATTAAATGGCGGATATTTCTGGGGGTGGAATCTTACGATCTGTTTTTCGGCCACTTCGCGATATCCGGGGATGCTCAAATTTGGCACAAACCTTTGGTTTTGAAGACAATGCAATATAGTATATTCAATTTTATAGTACATCCAATATGGCGGCCACCTTAAAATTTTGGACATGGGTATCAAATGAAAGAGTATGACGAGTAGAATATAGTAAGATATTTGACGTCATTTTATATCCAATATGGCTGACACCTCAAAATGGCGGATTACCTTTTTCTTTACAACCCCCCGATATGGGGATCAAATGAAAGAGTCTGACGAGTAGAATACAGTAAGCTATGTGACGTCATTTTAAATCCAATATGGCAGCCACCACATAATGACGGATTCCCTTTTTCTTTACAACCCCTCGACATTGGTATCAAATGAAAGAGTATGACAAGTAGGATGCAGTAAGCTATGTGACGTCATTTTAAATCCAATATGGTGGCCACTACGAACAACCCCTCGATATGGGTATCAAATGAAATGTTATGATAAGTAGAATACAATTAGCTGTGTTAGTAAGATATGTGACGGCATTTTAAATCCAAAGCTTCGGGCGCTCAGTTTACAAATGTTTCAGATAATCCCCGTGTTCTTTTAATGAACTGGGTTTTGAGAGCTTTTGAGGAGCTTTTGAGTTCCCATACAAAATCGAAGAACCAGAAGACCCAGATAAAACCTGGGTTTTCGATTTTGTATGGGAACTCAAAAGCTCTCGAAACCCAGTTCATTAAAAGAACACGGGGAATATAACAAATATGCAAAAAAATATGATTTAACTAATAAATACGAAAATTAATTGGATACAATCTGATAAAGCGCCCCCAAGCTTTTACTTGTAGTTACATACAGGTGGATTAAAAAAATTATTTTATACTTTTTAGTTCAACTTATTAACGCATATTTAAAAACTTTTTATTATTTAATATTTTTTAGTTGATCTAATAAAAGCTTGTTTTAAAAAGTTTTTTTTATTGTTTTTTTTAATATATTTAGAACTGACATTCAAAAATTCAATCAATGGTAAATTTTTTGTGTTTAGTGTGAACTTTAAATGAAATTTAAGGGGAAGTTTTTACAATGTTTAATACGAGCTTTTCATATTCGCTTCTTCACACACAGATTCGTCCGTTTAATCCCTCTGGTTGGTTGTAATTAGTTGATTGAACACGAGAAACTATCGATACGAGCATTTGACATGAACAAGTGAACGATGTCGGGTAAGGGCAAACAGTAGCAATGGTAGAACTGCGTTATAATATTGCAAAATAAAATTGTAATACTATTGGGCTGGCATACACGGATCATAACGTCAACACAAAAAACCGGTTTTTATGATGCTCTCGGCGTACATGGGTATTCTATTCACCGAGAGTAACTTTATTATCCTTACACGCGATATCAATGTGTGTACAGCTCGGACGCGAATAACAAACAGATATGTCATCATCAAACCCAAAAAAGAAGAAGATAAGAAGATACATTTGTGCATGTGTTAGTTTTCACGCCAAAATGTTACAACCACTGTTCAAAATGTTACAACCATTTTCTCTCTTCGTTTTGCCCTTCGGGATTGATATGGTGGAAGAACTAATGGGTTATCCCAAGGAAGATGACTCAGTGCGAATCGAACGAACCTCCTTTGAACTGACTCAATTCTTCCAACGTGCGAAGAGTAGTGAGGAGACCAAACCTGGGACCCATACTCGAGTAATGGTCTGACAAGAGAGATGTGTTTAGTAATCAAGGGGTTATTGAATTCTTTAGAACACCTTTTTATAAAACCTAGGACTAAACTACCTTTGGAAGCAATATAGTTAATGTGAGCAGAAAAATCGAGTTTACTATCAAATCTAATCCCGAGATCTTTTACAAAATTAACGACTCTCGTTAGAAAAGGTGTAGTTAAAAATTATAGGACTACGACCTCTCCCGAAAGTCATGGTTTCACATTTACTAATATTGAGAACCAGGTTGTTCACACACCAAGAGTAAAAGGTGTCAAGGTCAGCTTGCAAAAGTTTGCAATCCTCGATACTTTTTATGTGGCGATACAATTTGATGTCATCAGCGTAAATCAAGATTCTACAGTGTCTTAGCAAGGGAACAATGTCATCAATTGATAGAATAAAGAGCAGGGGACCAAGATGACTTCCTTGAGGGACACCGGAAGACGCTTCAATGGTTACCGATTTGGATCCACGAAAAAGAACTTGGTAGGTCCTGTGAGCTAAGTAAGACTGGAACCATGCTAGAAGGGCTCGTGGAAAGCCTAATATCCTCAATTTAAGAAGCATAATGGAGTGGGAGAGCTTGTCAAATGCCTTACTAAAATCAGTGTAAACGCAATCAGTCTGGCAACCGGAAACGAAGCCCTCGACAGCATGAGAAGTGAACTCAAGAAGATTGGTGGTAGTGGAACGAGCTGCAAGAAAGCCATGTTGGTTTGTTGATTCCAACCTCTTGCATATAGGCGCGATTGCAGAATAGATAATCGATTCAAAGAGTTTTGGAATGACAGACAACTTTGCAACTGGTCTATAATTCGATATTTCGTTCTTGCTACCACTCTTGTGAATAGGGATTATGAACGAATTCTTCCAAAGAGTAGGGAAGTACCCTTTGTCAAGGGATTTATGAAAGAGGATTTTCAGAGGAGACTGGAGAACCTCTGCACAGGGCTTAAGGACAGCAGGAGGAATACCATCGGGGCCAGAGGTGAAGTCAAATGGGAGTTCGTTTACATGTTTGACAATATCAGCACTGGTAATTGAGAGAGGTAAAATATTAGCCTCACGGTATTTATTTTTTAAAAATTATTTCTTTCAAATGTTGCCCGCAACTGTTCTGTAACTACCGCAATTATAGCCGCAATCAGAAACGTCCAACGCGATGCCATAAACGTAGACGGACGAAGAAGTGAATTTGCTGGGAAACTGCAACCAATCTTAAACCAGCAAAGCGTTTATGACAAACCAAATATTGAAGAGCTGTGAAGCACAGAAAAGGACGCTATATTGACAGCAGTGGAAACAAGCATAGTTTTGTCCAAAGAAACAGGCAACACTGGATCTCGGACACAAACTGGCAAAAAATAGGACGCAGGAGTCCCCTTCAAAATAACGTGCTCTATAAGCGACCCGGAAAAAGCCATCAACTTGAACGGGAGTTCTCCCAATCATACCGGGAGGAGAGAGAAGTTTCCGCCGTGATAAAAGGCGGCAGATAAACGAGCTCGCAGAAAAATCAGCAAACGCGGCGACAAGGTGTTGAACCAAATTACTAAACAGCTCTCGGGAAGGCAATCCGCATGCCGTCAAGAGTGTGGATGGAAGCCTGTGCAACAGCGAGGAATAACTCCCAAGATGGAGAGTCGCCGTGAGCGGTTCATTTTCACAGGAATTTGAAGAAAATAGCAATACTGCTTCACCTTGCGACGCGAGAACGAGAATCTAGTCAAACAGACCTTTGACTGGAATTCGCAAGGAACCCGTCGAGTTGGAAGACCTAAAGCAACGTGGAGGAGAAACTTAGTAGCGAAGGGCATAAAACTGCGGGAGATCCTGGACGGAACTAAGAGCTGTGGCACAAAACAGAGTCCGCTGTAGGGCAACTGTTTCCGCCCTACGTTCCACGAGCTGGGGCGGCGGAGCATAATCATTGTGGGTGGGGAGCGCGGGACTGGTAACCGTTAAAATGAAAAAGTTAATCGGTCAATTTATTTACCAGCTGTCCGTTGAGTTATATGGTTTTCAATTCTTTGATTATGGGTTTTTTTTCTCCGACCAGCATTTTGGGGGAGGGTGCAGATAGAGGGATGCCCTACAAGGCACGTGGAATGTCCTATAAGGCCCACACAGGGCATCTAACACCTTGCCTCATTCGTGTCTCGTCATAAGGAATGCCCCATTTGGCTCCCTTGAAGAAAAATCATTGCTACTCGATCCCAAATGGAAAAAAGAAGGCGAAAAACTTGAGAAAATCGGCGTGGATATATGAATAATAACTGCGACGGTGTCAAAAGCTTTATATTTTTAAACAGGAGTGTCGTTTTACCTATGTGGTCCCCAACTGAGTACTTATCATGTCCAATGCTGCTTGACCTCTGAAATCGAACTAGAAGCGGTCTATTTAGTATGCAAAATAACATCCTTCACGGTCACCAACCTTGGTAGTCTAGGGAGTAAGGCGCCTGGCTACTATCCAAGAGGTCCCGGGTTCGAATCCCGGCAGAGCCCCACGGTCCTTCGCCTTTCCCACCTTCTTTCTTCTTCCCTCCTTACATTCCTCATTCCCTCTGTCATAGCCTTCCGCTAGCATTGCCCCGCTCCACCAAGCGCATGGTTGGTTGATGGGATTCAAATCGTTTCAGGAGGCATAACACTCCAGCGAGTTGTTTCTCATTGCCCCGATGCCAGAGTCGCGATAGAAATGGTTGGGGTTAGGTGGTTGTGGCAGTTCCTTCCTACTTCTCTCTTCCCCTTCACTATATATCGACTAGGGCTTGCTGTTTGACATTGCACTTTATACGAAGAAAAATAGATTGTCGACAGTACAAAGGGCTTTCCCTGAGCTCTAGTCTTCCACATAAAAAAAAAAAAAAAAATGCAACAACAAAAGCTAAAGCTTTGTATGAGTAAAACGAAAGCCTAAGCTTAAAGCATTTTGAAAGACTTTCCGAATACGTAAGGCAGATGTTGGGATTGCCCCATTGTATTTGTAATGAAATGAGGTATGCCTCATAGGGCCCTGAACTGATACGGCATACCTCACTTCAGTATCGCTGATTTTTCTTTTGGCATGCCTCTTATTTGCCACGGGGGGTTCTCATAGTGAACCTACGGGGAAATCCCTCTTTCGGCATGCCCCTGAGGCAATCTCCTTTTTAAATGCCAGTCAAGTGGGGTTTACAAAGTTTAGGTTATACAGTTATAAGTTCTTAATATATTTAGTTTTCTCCTCCAAATTTCTGGGTTATTGGTGTACCCGAAATAATTTGGGTGTGGATTTCCCTACCCAAAGCGAAAGTGGGTGTGCACTTTTCCTTCCATCCCCACGCGCTCCGCCGCCCCTGCTCACGAGGTATTAAAGGAGTATAAGAAGAAGATATTTTCAGATTTCATTGTCGTACGAGTTAGGAAATATGTATTGACTATGAGAGATTGTTCCACAGCCAGACTGTTCTGTTTATAAACGAACTTCTAGAGCGTAGTATGCCCGAAAGGGGGACTGCATGGTGAAAGAGCGAGCCGAGCGGTGGGAAAGTATTGCCTGGGTGTACACAGGCTTGTCGTCGATTCCACATGGGTTCGGATTATCTCTATCAAATTTACTGTAGAAACAACTTTTGCTTTTTTTTTCTTCGCTAGCTTCTTTATTATTGAACTGACTGTACTGATTGTCTTTCTGAAAAAAAAATTTTGTTGTTCGCGTCCCTTCGAGCTGCTGGGTACTTTCCATGATTTTCTATCTTCTTTAATTTGAACACTTTTCTTATATTGAATTTTAAAAACGCCAAAACCATCTTTTTTTAACGATGACGCACTGTTTGCACATAGTTGAGACGAGGTTAAATAAAGACTTGGGCGACTGCATGCTAAAGATGCTAAACTTACTTCGGTTGACCTTTAAAGCCAGCCTGTAGGTCACTCTATAAACTAGAGACACATCTCATCAATAATTATGAAACTTTTAATTTATAATTCGGCATGTCACTTTCTTGTGGTTAATTGAATAGTTATGTTATTTGTGTTGGTTTGAGCCAAGCAAATTATTCTTACATCATAAGATACCGTGTCGATATAAAATATGCAACTTGCATTCGCTGTAATGGGAAAATGAAGTCGTAAAATTCATACAATATCTGCATAAAAAGTTTAGCTAACAAAGCACAACTAAGTCTTATCTAAACCTCGATTAGCTTCGCTAATAATGCTATGATTTCATCTGTGAATTGACTTAATACCAGTAAAAGTCATAACCGCAGCAACTAACGGAAAAGCATTTATTATCGTAGCGTTTGCGTTAATTGGCAATAAGAGAAGATTGAATAATGAAAAAGCCATTTGTGTTGCCTCACACTCATTCAGAATTCTGCAGCCAGTGCCGGTGCACACGATGGAGGCAAAGGTACTTTGCGGTGAGGATAGCGAGTTCCGCTGACGTTCCGCAGTAAACGAATGCGCTTTATTATTCTGGTCACGGAGTCAAAACAGAAACCATCGAAAGCCGATGGTAAATTTTAATTTACAAAACTTATTACACATAACAAATAAGTGTAGAAAAACTGTTGAACATGTCCTCATTAACACCTGTGGAAAGCGAGGCATCTGCACGAAAATGAATTTAATAAAACTCCGTCCTTGAATCATATGAAGACTGCCATTAATATTCATGATTGTTCTTTGGCGTTTCTGTAGTACTTCTTATGTGGTTTCAGTACTCGTCGTTCTGGGGATTTTAGGATCGGTAAAAAGACTTAAACCTAAATTTTGTGGTATGTTTGAATTATTCAACTGACGGATTCTGAGAAAACGAAGCAAATCTCTAGGAATTTGAAGGAAATGAGTTCATGATCTTCACTAATTGTAAATTAATTTATGATTTTATCACGTTCTAATTTTTGATACATTTCTTTGTGTAGCTTAGGAATCACCGTTTGTACTACCTTTCAGTCATGTCGTTCAATCATAGCGCAATGTCTAGTGCTAAGCTTGATTTGCTGGGTAGAATAGAGCAGGATACTTTGAGTTGGGGTGCAAGAGTTGACGAACCTTACTTTTGGACTCTGGGATGCTATACGAATTCGGAAATACTGCGGAAGATTGTTCCACAGGCAAGTTGTTCTGTAGAAGTGAGCCGAGCGGGCTAGTCCTATATGGCGAAAAAAGAGTTTGTGATGGTAACACTGTATGATCTCTTAATGGGTAGACCGAAGTTGTCAAGGCGTTTTATAAGCTGATCGAGACAGGTGCGGATTCGGGGGTGGGGGGGTCATGACCCCCCCAAAAACGTTCGCTGTTTAAAAAACAAAATTTACCCAATCAAAAAAACAAAAAATAACCAAACGACCACAACCGACCCAACTTTTTTGCAAATTAAAAAAGCGCCCTTAAAAAATGACCTTAAAGGTCAACAACATTGATCTATACTCTTTCCATGTTTTGATTTGCAAACTCCGAATTACAGAATTTTTCCGTAAATCTTCACGGTTGCACAATTTTTTCAACGGTTGATTTGGTAGTGCATATCATCACATCACATACCAATCGCCCCAGAAGACGTGCATAAGACTGCATTCATTACGCCATTCGGCCTATATGAGTTTACGCTTTACCCTATGCCATTCGGCTTACGGAATGCAGCTCAAATCTTTCAAAGGTTTATTAACGAAGTTACGAGAGATCAAGGCTTCGTTTATGTATACTTGGACGATATACTAATCGTCAGTAAAACCGAGGATGAGGACATCGTTCACCTCGAAGAGGTCTTTAAACGTCTCGATAGGTTCGGTTTAACCATCAAGCTAGAGAAATGCGTTTTTGGTGCAAAAGAGACTAAGTTTCTAAACCACCGCATCACAAAGGATGGAATACTTCCATCCTCCGATCGGGTTCAGGCTATCGTTGATCTCGCACCTCCAACTTCTGTCAAATCGATCCAGAAGTTTTTGGGAATGGTGAATTGTTATCACCGATTTATACCAAAATTGGCTGAACAGTTGGTGCCGATAAACCAGCATTTGAGAGACCTTCTCAACCGCTCGCGTGCCAATAAAGTATTTAACTGGCCGGCAGAATGTCAGGCAGCATTTCTCAAGGTAAAAACTTCAATGGCCGAAGCAACTCTACTTAACCATCCTATCGAGGATGCAAAATACGGTCTAACGACTGACGCCTCTGATTATGTAATTGGAGACGCATTGGAACAATTTAACGGTCCCCGGTGGCAACCTCTAGCTTTTTATTCCAAAAAGTGTCATCAACAGAACGGAAGTACTCGGCATTCGATCGCAAACTTATATCAATCTAGGCAGTGATCAAACACTTCCCTTATTTCGTTGAAGGGCGAAATTTCGTGGTCTATACTGATCACAAACCACTAGTTCGTCCCCTTCACTCTTATATCTTAACGATAGTCGATAGATTCATGCGATGGCCTGAAGCATACTCAATTCGGGATATATCAGCTTCAACAGTGGCAAAAAGATTCGTCACTGAATTTGTCCCACGATTTGGCGTACCACTTGAGATCACAAGCGATCGAGGTACGCAGTTCGGATCGAAACTGTTCAATGAGGTTGCCAAATTACTCGGCACTCATCGAATCCGGACATCCGCAGGCAAACGGGATGGTCGAACGGTTCCATAGGCAACTAAAAGCAGCGTTAATGGCAAGGGACATCATTCCTCATTGGAGTGAAGAGTTGCCCTTTGTCATGTTAGGCATACGCACGGCAATCAAGACCGACTTACAATGCTCACCTGCCGAGCTCGTATACGGTCAGAATCTGAGACTTCCCAATCGATTTCTATCACAACCGATGAAAATCCAATTGAAAAATTAGCATTCCTCTCTCGCCTTCGTTCTCATATGCAGAACATTAAGGCAATACATCCTCGGTAACCCGTCCAAAAGGATGCCTACGTGCCAGTATCCCTGAGAACGCCGACTACGTTTTCATACGAGTCGAGAGAGTTCGAAAAGAGTTCATATGAGGGCCCATATGAAGTTATCAAACGAAAACACTTCGTCGTCAAATTGACCAAGCCGATATCCATTGACAGGCTAAAGCCAGCCTTGGGTTGTGATCGCGACAACGAGCCCAGCCGTGTAAAGTGGTAACATTCCGTTAACGCTACGCTGGCGGGGGGGGGGGGGTATGTGGCGCCCGCATGGAGCTTTATTTATAGCTCCATTCAAAGTCACAAAAATATCCCCATAGATCGGAACGATCAAAAAGGAACAACGAATAGATCACAATGCAGTGATCTAGCCGTTTTCTGTTCCCTGCCTATCGTCCCTATCGATGTAACCAATTTCCGACATTCCCCGATATCACCACAATACGTGCGGTTCGCAGAACAAATTGACTTGGTCTACAACTAAAACATTTGCTTATATAAAATTTCTTATTCAAGTAAAATATTATTAAACAGTGCAACTATAGTGCGAAATATACCTACTACAAGAAAAATATTGTGTTTCTGTTTATTATAAACCTGCTATAGTTTTGTTCGTTTTGTTAATTTTTTTGTGTTTTTTTAGGAGTAGAAATTTTTTTCCGCCACTTTTAATTCCGTGACAACCCCCCAAAAAAAAATTCTAGATCCGTGCCTGGATCGAGATGAGTTAGATCCTCTGCCTCAGAACAACTCACGATAAGTATATCGTCTCTAAGTAGACGTAGACTAAGTCCAGATCTTTCGTTACTTCGTTTGGTCTATACTTTGTAAGCTGAATGGCATACGAGTTAAGTTATATCAGCCGAACGCCGTAATTAAAGCAGTTTTATACGGATGTCTGTTATTTGCCAAAGCCAGACATCCGTAAAGAAAGTCGTTGGTTGTCTCATTGGCCTGACGAGAGTTTGGTTAATTCATTTGCCTTTTCGTTGTCCTCGATGTTCCTGTGACTCGGTACCTACTAAAGATTGACCCTGTACTTCCCGGCCAGGAAAAAGAGCCCCTTCTGGCAGTTTTCGACCTGTTTGGAAGTTATTCCGGACGAGCCTAATGCTTTGATGGCCTCTTGATATGACTGTATTGCTAGGCAGGCTTGAAAAATTGCCAAACGTCTTTCCTGAAAAACCCTGGCGAAGTTAGGCAGGCGGTAGCATTTTCGCAAATTATAGACTAGTAAATTAAGGAAAAATCAAAGGTAGTAAGGAACAATTGCGTTAAAGAGTTTTTATTATTTAACAAGTTAGTTGAGAACCTAAATATGATGAAAACACAAAGTGCCCCATTTTTTAGGGGTGCGTTTTTGAGCGCCGACTCTAAGTACCCATTTTTAAGGTTTTTCGAAAAACCTTTAACTCGAAAACAAAGCGAAATTCGAGATTTTTACTAAAATACTTTTTTGTAGAAAATTAAATTTCCCATCGAAATGCGTTAAGAGCAAATAATTTAATTTGAATGGCGAATTCTCGGTCACCGTTGGTCGCATGGAGATTTTAAAAAAATCAATTTCTTCATTTTTTCATAGCCTTTGTTTTCTCTGAACATTTATGTATACCCAGGCTATCGTAAAAAAAGTTATAACCGCATTAATAAAAAAAAGTAAAAAACGTGATTTTTCGAAAAAAAAATAGTTTTGTTTCTCGATTATTTTTTGAATTACAAATGGTAAACAACAATTTAAAAAACGCATTTCGATGGGAAATTTAATTGTCTACAAAAAAGTATTTTAGTAAAAATCTCGAATTTCGCTTTATTTTCGAGTTATTTCGAAAAACCTGAAAAAGAGGTACTTAGAGTCGGCGCTCAAAAACGCACCCCGAAAAAAGGGGGCACTTTGTGTTTTCATCATATTTAGGTTCTCAATTAACTTATTAAATAATAAAAACCCTTTAACGCAATTGTTCCTTACTAAAACTTAATTTGATTAGCCTATTAAGCGACTGTAAAAAACTCCAGCCTTTAGACCCGGGTCAAGTGGAGATACTACGGGGACGACGAAGGTCGACAAACCCCAGTTGAGACATATATTCTAATTCCAATTTCGCATTCTCTGGATGTAGTCGCTGAGCAGAGACAAAAGGTAGATGGCCAATCGTTGCAATGTGGTGTTGCACATTATGTTTAACCGGTAGTTTCAAATTGGGAGGCTTTGTTAATGAAGGTACTTCGTTAACAGCTAGGTGCCGATAATTTGACATTAGGTAGACTCGGGTTGATAGTCGACGGTGGAGCACACATTTGTCAGTCAGATTGCTGTGAATGTCAATATTTTAAGATGTCGAATTTAAAATCTGCAGGCAGCTTGAACTTCGCCAAGAAGTCGGCTCTGAGTGTGGCCGTTAAAAGCTCGCAACGATGAAGTCGGAAAAAGGGAAGCTGGAACTAGAGGGATACGTCCGTCGACACCGATTAGAAAATTGGTCGCTCATCGACGAAACTAGTTTAGTTTTTTAGGGTCATTGGCAGTTTTCTTGGCCTTTTCGCCGTGCCTATAGTAATAGTAGCATAAGCTACTCCGCTTTTGGTTTACAGAGGTCTGTTGGCTTATTGAGAGCGCGGGCTGCAGGGTCTGCTGGCTGGTGTGCGGCGTCACCTAACTAGTTGTCGCCACAACCTTCTATATTACAAGCCATGAACAATGAAAATATTGAGAGCGAATTTCCGCTCAATCGGACTACAACTCGATGAAGTCACGTTATGTTGTTAGTGTAATTTGGAGAATTTGGGAGAATTTGGTGGTCCGATTCTCTCAATTGAGATTCTTGTTCATGGCTTGTAAATATAGAAGGTTATGGTTGTCGCTGATTCATCCTAAGGACGAACGACTTCAGTTTTTGGAGTGCGGACTGCAGACACATAACTTGCGCCTGGGTGTGGGAGAACCTCTTGTGAGAGTTGCACCTGCAGTGCGAAGGATATATCCAAGGCTCGGGCTAACCATTCATGGACAGCTTGTGGGAGCCTCCTCTTTACAAGGTATTGATAAGGTCTTCGTTGACCCCTGAGCTGTTGTCTCCTAGAGAAGAAATGGATTGTAAAAAGTCCGAAGGGTTTCTGTCTCCCGGTGAGTAGCTACTCGAGTCTTCTCTTCTCTGAGAGGTCTTACTTCTCGAGTTACTATGGCTTGCATCTTTGTATTTGGCAGTAATAGATTAGGAAAAGAGCGGGTGATACTCCTGTGGAGCAACGCCAGATAGATGTGAAATTTACATTCGACCTTGATTGAACGATTAGAAAAGAAAGCTTATAGTAGAGGAGCGTTAGGCAAAAAAAGTGCATTATCTCGGAACCCGTCAAAACTACTCCGATTTTGATGATTTTTTTTAAAATGTCCGTAATTAAAAATACTTCAACCTCTACAATTCAAAAATTAACACTCTTGTTGGTAAATATGTCAAAATTATAAAATATCAAAATTTTTATAAATCAATTTGTTTTCTTAATATTCCTGTCGACAAAATTAAAATTAAAAATAAAATACATTTCTAAAATTTATGTATTGTATTAACCAGTCTTTTAAATGGTAATGAGTTCAATGAAAAATTTGTAACTAATTCAGAACGTTTTTAATAATATGTAGAATGCATGTTAAAAATACTTCTAATTATTTTCTATAATAACTTTTTCTTCTATGTCATCATCAATACTATCTGTGGTTATTATTCGTGGACAATTAGTGCAAGTATTGCCATTGCATTCTACGCAAGCTTGCGTTCAGAACAGCCCGGCTTTTCTGCACCCACAATTTCCGGTACAACCGCATTTGCATCTACTAAATATTATTTTCAGTATCTGCTCCGGAGCAGGTGGCTGGTGCATGGGGTTGGGTGTTAAGAAATTTTTAAACTACATTGGGAAATAAATATAATTGCAATTTTACTATTCTGATCAGATTGATAGTCCAGTAAAATAAAACAAAAAACGGGAATTCCGTGTAACAGGTCGTATCGTCTTCGAACTTTTTTAAATTGTTGTAAAAGCTGTACGTATAAAATCCCACCTATTAAAAAATGCCGCTACTTCCTTATTGTTGCAATTATAAACAAAATTAAATGCGAAATTGTATTGTGCGCTAAATTCAAAAGAATGAAACCGGAAAAAATGCTAGTAGGGGGTTTTCGAGGTCGCTGATTACGAATATGATGTTTAAAATTCAAAATGGCGGATCCAAAATGGCGGGTTGACGAAACATACTATTGATATTGCGTCAGCCCATCTATAAATTTTGTAGCGTTTGCGTATTTATAACGTACCTTGATACATGTTTTCGACGCAGCAGTACTGCTAACGCAACTTGCAAGGGCGAATTAAAAGTTTTTGGTAGAATCGCAGTTATAATAGCTTCAGCTATAGAATTTTATTTTAGCACGATTTTTAAAGAATTCCCATTTTTTACAAAATCATGTTATAAACAATGGTTCAAGAATTATGTAAAATATCAAAGCAAGCCTACATTAAGAGATATAGACCCCAATGACAATTTTTTAAGTGTTTAAAGGTAAATTCTACTCTATTTTACACGATCTTCAAATAACACCACATTTTTTACAAGATAATGTTACAAACAATGGTTAACGAATTATTAAAAATTCTAAAAAAGCACATATTGAAAGGTACAGAACTCAGCTACAACCTCTATAAATTTAGAAAATTAATAAGAGTTTTTTCGCTTAATAACAGACGGTTAATTGCACTAACAAATTGCATATTTTTAAGGAATAATCATTTGTTAGTTACTATTTCATAAATAAATCATTAAAATTTATATTTTTCCGAAATTCGTGAAATAAAAGGTCCGCATTGAAAAAACACGATTTTTTTAATTTTTTTCAATACATACATCCTAATTATGACCATTTCTGGAAACCAATCCACAAATTAAATTTAAAAATAATTTTCCTTTTTAACAATTTGCAGAAGATTTACTGAAACAAGTGATATTTTGCCAATTATTAGTTAATAATAGTTTTAATAGGTTTTTTATCATTTAAATATATGAATCGAGTAAGCGCAGTATTTTTCTTCAATAAGCACTTTGGTTTTTTGCATTTGCTTTTACCAATCAAAAGTTATAGCCATTTTTGTACGGAGCGCGTCTCATTTTTTGCTCATACACATACTTTGAAGCTATGTATTAGATCTTCATTAACAAATTTGCATCTCCTAGGGATTTGATCGTACGAAAAAGTTCCTTAGACATTATTTTCGTAAAATTTCCTACACTTTCGAATGGCGTTATCAATTTTTTCGGAAAAATTATATTTTAAAAGCTATTCGCGAAAAACCATAATTTAACACTTCTTTCGTTTCATAACTATTGCAGCGTTAATTTTTGAATTGTAGAGGTTGAAGTGTTTTTCATTATCTATATTTAAAAAAAAAATCATCACAATCGGAGTAGTTTTGACCGGTTGCGAGATAAAAGTGTAAGGAACTATTAGTTTAATGGAGAGTGTTATAGGTAAATGCCAATATAGCATACACTTTTGCTTGAAAGACATTGACTAGGATCGCTCTACTGAACCTGGGGCTTTCGCCTCACCAAATCCCAACATGACTGTCTGTGTCTAGGAGCCATCTGTGTACTCGAGTCTGGGGTGGGCTAGCGCAGAGTGCCTATCAAAGGAAGGCCAGAGTGGAATTGGAGAGCCCCACGGAGCACAACCGAGCCCCGCTTTCGCATACTCCTTTCCAACAAACCGAAGGCAAGACCGCGGTCAGGAACCCGGGAAGCCAAGAAGCAGTCCTAAACAGCTGCCGCTGTGCCCAAAGTTTTTGGACCAAACAGAAAATTGGCAGCACCACCTCCCATATCATCTGAAGAAGAAAAGGGGGGGCCCTTCTACTGGGACAATAAGCAGACTCAGCCAGCCGCCGCTCTGTCCTAAGTTTCTGGGCCAGAGGTCCAAAGCAAGAAGGGCCGGAGTGGAATTGGGGAACCCCACGGAGAACACCCGAGTCTTGTTTTCGTGAACTTCTTTCGATCAGATCGAAGGCAGCCCTGCGCTCAGGAACCCGGGAAGCCAGAGTTGGTATGTTTTTCAACGAGACTCTGCCAGAACAATCAAGTCTAAGCGGCAAGCCCCTAGGAAGACTGCTGAAACTGTTCAAGTGCTTTGGCCTTCAAATATGAGGTATAGCGGTGTAGTACAATAGGCCAAGCGAGTGGCCGGGGGATTTTTAGACCCAATACCTCACCAAAAGAAGAAGAAGATGAAACGTTCCAGACCATGTCGATATAGTCGTGAACTGATGTCCAATTCAATCAACCGATATAGCGAATAAATTCTTGAATCAAGTCGAATTTAACGCCTCTAAAGGTCCGGTTACACACAACGATCTGCTTGTGCAAATTGACTGGCGCAAGTCATTTGGTGCAAATAAACTAAGTGAACATGAATCGGTTTACACGCAACGATTTATTTGTACAAATTGACTGGCGCAAGTCAATTGATGCAAATAAATTGAGTGAAAATGAACCAGTCACCAGTGAACCATTTGGTTCTACTTAAAAACAGTTGGCACCCTTTTGCTAATTTGACACGATTATTATATTATATTGATTATGATAAGGTCGAAGGAGCGTCATAAAATTTCACCATTCACCCAACGCCATGCTGAGGGTTGTAGCTGAGGCTTGAACATTGTTTAAAAGCTCATGCCAAAATACCAACCTTAAGCCGATTTTCTAAGAACAAATATTTTGCACAAGGCAAACTTTTTGGCTTGCGCAAGCCAAAAATATGCGTTTACACGCAACGATTCCTTTGCGCAAATTGAATTGCGCAAACCAATTGGCACACAGCAGATCGTTGCGTGTAACCGGACCTTAAAAGGAAGCGCTGTCTTATTTCTAAGAAAACCTGCATCAACCCTCCTTCTGTCTCATTGGACCGCGAGAATCTAATGGCTGATCCATCTCTCAACATCCTACGCATAACTTTAACTGAGGATTTGCGATGGAATAATAACGTATTTTAAATCGTCAAACAATCATTCAAATGCCTGAGATTCCTTTCAGAGATGCAAATCCTTCCTTCAGTCAACAGCTCCGGCTACAATCTATAAGTCCTACAGTCGGCCCCGTCTCGAGTACAACTCATTTATCTGAGATGGCGCTTCAAAAACACTTTACCGTGCTTGATAACGTACAAACCTGCGCCATTAAACTCATCGGTGATGGCATATTTTGCGACACCGTTGACTCATTGAGCCATCGTCGGAATATAGCAGCCTTGCAAACATTTAATTGCTATTATCATAGCGACTGTTTCACTAATGCTCCATATCGTCGTTGCGACTTTAAGATCTCCTATGTGCAAAATGTAAAACTTTAGGAAAACTGAAAAAAACTGTTTTGTGAAAAAATTACTTGAACAACTAGTTTTGCTTTAAGTTGTATACTAACAATGGAATTTAATGTTATGAACAAAACCTTTGAGGGGGACATAAGATATTTTTTGCTTTTTCATTCATGTGGAAGTAATTATCACGTTCACATTAGAGATTTCAAATTGCCAACTTTTTAGGACCACATAGGAGTATTTTTTTATAACTGCAAAATGAGTTGAAGTTATTGTTATATCAACATGGGAGTTTTTGCCATCGATGGAGGACATCATGAAGCTTACATTCAATTAAAAAAGTTAATTTCAATAAAAGTGTCACATAGAAGATCTTAAGGTCGCAACGACGATATGTAATCATGTGCCTTAAAATGGAGGACTTCGCACGCGGAAAAGTGTGGAGTGTCATGCAGTTTTTGACTAAAGCCTCGTTCACACGGTGACATTTTTCCGTCGCGCCGGTCTCTTTTTAAATTTCGACCAATCCGAAACAGCCTCTGCGACATCTTACCGTCACGGCGAAGAGTTAAATAAACTTTAACTTTTCTGTCGCAGGATGAAAAAACAGCCTACTAACTGACAGAAAATTGAAATTTAACTTGTTTGGTTTTTTTTAAAAATAAAAGTCCTTGCCAATTTCTTTTTTTATAGAGATTGTTCACCCAACGTTTCTCTTATTGTCACTTTTTTTTGTTAATATGTCAATAAGAAGAAGACTTTTAGATTTTGCAATCTTTTTAATTTATATTTTTTAGTTTTTCCTCTCTTCACGTCAGTTGTCAAAAACAACGACAGCTTTTGGCTGCGACAGAATTCGTCACAAATGTAAAACGCGTATTAAAAATCTGCGACAGAAATGATCAGCTGTGATGCGGCGCGACGGAAAAATGTCAGATATGTAAATCCACCTTGAAAGTGCTCGACATTTGATATCACGGCACTAAGTGTTCACATGATCCACGCATAGTGTTGCGACACCCGTGTAAAAAAATGGGCGAACTTGTATCGCAGCAGCGGATGTGTTAGAAGTGCCGCGGCATCAGGTGGCAAATATCAAAAAATTGGATATGCGGCATTAGTGTCACGACGTCAAGACGTCGCGACATTCAATAGTTCAGACGACGACACTTTTGCGACATTCACGTCGCGACATTAAATGCCACGACATCAGTGTCACCGTGTGAACGAGGCTTAAAGACTTAATGACAATCTAAATACTACATGAGATACATATCGTCGTTCAGTGTGTGTGTGTGATTACAGCTTCAGCAAATAGAAGGCATTACTCCGACTGTACACGATCGAGTTGCATCTACCAATGATCGTGCGAGAATCCCACCATTTCATATCACAAACCCAATATCTTCGAACCAAGCGTATTTAGTTAAAACCTGTTCAACAATTAACCATCAAATCAAGAACTAAGTATGCAACTAACTTGCATATTAGCTAAAAACATAATCGCTTAATCTCCGTTAATTAAAAGAAATAATAAATGGCGGCTTTAAAATCACATCTTGCAACCGATTAGAACAATTAAGAAGATGCTAATTTATTGAAGCTGCACTCATCCCTCTCGCGGTGGCACAGTAATCTTGTCACTAATCAACGATCGTCATAAGACTTTCTATTTTCTTGCGTGTCTGGGATAATTACCAATAAGACCATGTCGTATTTATCAGCGGTCCGTCAAAGACCTTTTGCGGTAGTTACTTCAGCTTACGCCATTCCAGTGGCAGTGAACTATTGAAGAAAGAAAAAGGAAGCAGCATAAAGACCATGATTACATAGATTCATCTGGGCAGTCACTTAGGCGCTGACTTAAAGGCTGGATTTCTGCTCAAATTGTTGGGTATTAACTCACACTAGTTCCACCATTCATTATCGTGTGCCATTAAATTGCAAAAACGCATGCGATCTTGCAGTTTATAGCTATTAAGCGGAATGGGACAAGTAATCGCAAAATATAGAGTTGTCGTTACATATTGATGGCGCCAGATGCTTAGCAGATGAGTGCAGAAATCCTGCTAGCGATGCACTTTGATGTGTTACAGCACGGCGGATGAAGTTCAGTGGAACTCCTTCTAGACAATGACCCGTCATTAAATGTCATCAGTTCTGATGGTGTTAACTCTGTAATTTATCAATTTAGATAATCGTAAACTTCACATTGTTCCCGGATAACATTTTGAGCCTTGGTAATATTAATTGTGTCCCATTTTTTGAACACTTAAATGTGCATTAGTGGAATACTTTGCACACTCCCATAGAAATACTTAAAATTTTTGAAGCTTGGCGGTTTTTCTTTGAATAGTTAGCAAGAAAATTTAGACCTTCTAGGCATCGAAACATAATGTCAGATTTGTTTGCGTGACAAAATAAATGTATGGGAGGGAGTTAAGGTTCATGAAACGTCACACCATGAAATGTGAACCTCGCAATTCCTGTGGAGAGTTCGAAAAACCTGATCAAAGCAAAAATATTTTGTACCTATACAATGGCAATTTGAATTTTGAGACTATTGAAAGCCAAATCCATTTACCTCGATACACTCAACCCAACTTTTCACTTTTTTAAGCCGCCCAAAAGTAGGATTTCGGAGGTCTTGAAAATAGGCATTTGTTTAGGCCAGTGATTCCCAAACTTATTTCGGTCATGGACCCCTCACTATAACAAAAACTTAATCATGCACTCCCAAACCCAAGTGAATCAAATTTTATGATATAACTAGCTGGGACCCGGTGCGCCTATGCTGCACCCATAAACCAATAGTAGTAATCAGGTGATATGAATTTTGAATTTGGAATGACCCCACACAGAGCTAATAATATTCTACTTGCCATACCCTTTCATAAACGGTAAAACCAAGACCAGCCTCATCATCTTAATACAGCAAGAAGGTCTTCCTACTGATCGCAATGCTCTGCTCGAACTGTACACTAAGTTTCATGAGCAGTTCCAAATAACATCCCAGCAAGTAGGTAAAGACCTTTCCACTTATGCCGCGCATGTGAGATCACTTCATGTATCTCAACTGCAGAAAAGCCGTGATGAAATGAGCAGATATTATCGGCCCTAACTAGTCACTTCTCTAAAAAATCCCCGTACTCCGAATTATCCCAAACCAAACCTACCTGAGAACATAAAGCTCTTTTACCACAATTGCAGTGGTATGAGAGGTAAAATTAACAATTTTTTTATTGACTCGAAATCCTGTCATTTTAATGTACTCGTGATCACCGAAACTTGGCTAAATGAAACATTCCTTAATGAAGAGATCCTAGACTGCAATTGGACCATATATAGATGCGATCGTGACTACAACTCCACCGGTCTCTCAAGAGGAGGAGGGGTTCTTATAGCAGTGAAAGACTCCCTAAATAGCGAACTACTCACAACTAATCGTTCGTTGTCTTTTGAGCATGTTTTCATTAGAGTCAAATCGGGCAAGAAACACATATCTATCGGTACATTCTATATACCCCCAAATTCTGACGAATCTAAATATGATGAGTTACTTCATATATTAGATGAGGCCAATGAATCACTTTGCGATAACGAGGATATATTTATTTTAGGGGATTTCAATCGCCCCAATATATCCTTTATCCCTGACGAGGAAGATAATAACTTACTTCCAATTAATGTCATAAACTCCATCGATATAAAATTTATCGACACTTTTTATGGCAATGGTCTGCACCAAATTATTAAGACTCCTAACTCTGGCGGTAAATGGTTAGATCTAATTTTCACCAACTCACACGAAGAGCTGAAGATCTTACCCGCTTCCGAAGAGGAGAATCTTTTCGCCAATACCATTCATCACTCCGCATGGATTCTCGAGCTTAATTCCACAATCTCTAATCATCGTACTTCCTACAATAACTCACTTATTTACGACTTCAAGAATGCAAACTATAACAGTATTGGCTGCGAATTATCCCTGGTTGACTGGGAGCATAGGCTGTCAGGTACTGATCTTGACGAAATAGTATCATGCTTCTATACTATTCTTTTTAACATCATTGACAAATATGTACCCAGAATTAAAAAAAGGGATAAATTATCGGAACCATGGCTGGATAAGAATATTCGTTCGCTTCGCAATCGTAGAAATAAATTGTATAATATGATTAGAAATAACCCCAATGTAAATGCGGAACTTAAATTAGCATACACTAGATTAGCCTCTGAATTTAGTCTTAGGTCACGTGCGGCCTATACAACATACCTCAACTCCATCGGAAATAGCATCATAAATGACCCCAAGAAGTTTTTCGCTTTCGTTAATACAAAACGAAAGACCTTAGGCTATCCTACAACAATGACAAACGGTAGTAAACACTCTTCATGCCCCCAAGAGATTTGTAGCATGTTTGCTGATAAGTTCAGCAAAGTTTATTGCCCCAAGTCCATTTCATTGCACAATGTTCAAACTAATACGCACACTGACACTTTATTTCTTATAAATAATCTCTCCCTGTCTGGTGACGATATAATGTCCGGTTTAAATAATCTCGACATTAATAAAGGTCATGGCCCAGACAATCTACCTGCAATTTTCCTGCAGCGCTGCTCAAAAGAGATCTTGTTTCCCCTCCATCTTATCTTTAATAAATCATTATCGCTAGGAAAGTTTCCTAAAATATGGAAGAAATCCTACCTCACACCAATTTATAAAGCTTGTGATAAACAATCGGTGGACAACTACAGAGGCATCGCCATCTTATCATCAATCCCTAAACTTTTCGAAAAACTTGTCTACGACAAGATTGCACCCTTAATCGATCCTCAACTTAACGAACAACAACACGGTTTCAGAAAAGGGCGCTCAACCACTTCTAACCTTATGATTCTAATCTCCGAAGTGCTTTGTGGGATGGAGAACGGTTATCAAATTGATGCTGTTTATACCGACTTCAGCAAAGCTTTTGACCGAGTTGACCACAATACCCTAATTTCAAAGCTATCAAAATTTGGAATTTCAGGACTCCCGCTGGAATGGATAAAATCATATCTTGACGGAAGATCACAGGTTATCAGATTTCAAGGATTTCTATCTAAGGAAATTGACGTAACTTCCGGCGTTCCTCAAGGTAGCCATCTAGGCCCTCTACTTTTCAATATCTTCATCTCTGATTTATCTGAAAAATTAAGCGTCAGTGTAATAATTTATAAGACTGAATAGTAAGAAAAATCACTATGTAATGTAATTTAAGTTAGCCTTGTTTGGCTTAAAATAAAATAAAATAAAATAAAATTTAATACCCATACCGAATGGCTTGCAAAGAAAAAGGCAATCCTTCATTTTGCGTTGGCCGCCATTTTGAATTTGAAATGACGCCACAGAGCTAATAATATTGTACTTGTCATACCCTTTCATTTGATACCCATACCGAATGGCTTGCAAAGAAAAACGTAATCCGCCATTTTGTGTTGGCCGCCATTTTAAATTTGGACCGATCGATCTGAAACTTTGGGAATCGTATTTTTTCGGAAAAAACCAAAATAATATAGATCTGAGCTCTTTAGCAGTAATTCGAAGAGTACCTCCCATACAAAAGTTCGAATTTTACGGATATCGGTACACTACAGCCACCCGAAGTGTTCGAGATAGAGCAAAATAGCGTAGGAACAACCGCCGTGCCCGAAAACCCCTATATACAAAAATTCAGGCCAATCGGATGAGCGGTTTCGGAGTCTACTGAACATTTACAGACAGACATACTTTCACTTTTATATATATAGATAAAATCTACTAAAAATACTTTAATCTTTTCTCTCTGAGAAGACAGTTGCATGAATGAAATGAATTAGGTACATCTTTTTAATTGTTGAGAAAACAAAAGAAAAAATGTAATTGTGCTTGAAAATATAGGTACATAGGTACCTAATACTTAAATAATTTTATATGAGAAGGATCCCAGCAGGGGAAATTGGGAGCGCTGCTCAGGGGAGTTGATTTTGAGCTTAGAGTTTTCAGACATTTTATGGAACGAGCAACATAAAACGTGCCATTAGGATACTCGATAGACCGGTTCTCGTTCGATTACAGAAGTTAAGCAGCATTGGACTTGGTTAGTACTTAGTGCGGGGCCCGCTTGGAAAAGCGACACTCACCCTTGGAAAAAAACGAAAAAACAATAATTGCAAAAGGCAAACAAAAATAAAAGCTTTTCGACATCCGAAACTTATTCACATATCCTTCAACTTCAAATTTTGCACATTTGTATGTAAAGTTCGCGGGACAATGCAATCTGACCATTTTGAAAAAAAATCAAGATGGCGGTTCCAAGATGGCAGCCGATTTTTGCAATGGCATGTTAACAACGGCATAAACGTCAATTTATTTAGCGCTGTTAGCAAACTTATTTGTGCTTTTTGGCTTAGCTAAAATGTAGCACAGCTTCTAACTGTCAAAAGGGATTGACGTTTACTTGTGAATTTTTGTTGTAAGCAAATAATTTAGTAATATTTTTCTACACCATGAAGATATTATTATTATTATTATCAATTTTTTTGCTTGTTATTATTTATAAAATGAGAAATGTTATAATTTTTGGTTGAGAACTGAGAACTGTCAAATGGTATGCTAGGAACGGTGTTAAGTTAACAGCGATAATTTAACAGAGTTAAAGTAACTTGGGCATAAACGCGCCCTATGCCAGGTAGAATACAATTAGCAGTGTGGCGTCATTCCACTTTCAAAATGGCGGCCAAAACCGAATGGCGGAAGACATAATAGACTAATATCCTATCAACTTCAAATTTTGCACATTATGCATAGTTCGCATGACAATGGGCTCTGAGTTTTTTGTAAAAAAATAAATATGACGGTTCCAAGATGTCGGGAGAATTTTGCAATGGTGTTCCCCGACCCCGCGACATGGGTATCAAATGAAAGGGTAAGACAAGTAGAATAGAATCAGCTGTGTTGCTGCATTCCAAGTTCAAACTGGCGGCCAACACAAAATATCTTTTTTCTTTACGACCCGCTCGGTATGGGTATCAAATGAAAGGGTATGACGAGTAGAATACAGTGGCGGCCGACACAAAATGACGGAAGACATATAATAGACTAAAAAGTAGAAAATAAAAATAAATAGTTTAAAAAAACTAAAAAATACGCGTTTAATTTAAAATGAACTAAAAAGTAAAAAATAATTTTGAATGGAAAGTCTTTATTGCGCCAGTAGTCCGGCGAAATTAGCATTTTAAGGAGACAAAATTCCAAAATGGCTGAAAATGGGTCCACAGTTTCCTTGCGACTTTTTAAGAAAACAATTTCGGAATCACAAAAAAAAAACATGGCCGCCGGAGATATCACTTTTTGGCAAAAAAATCTGTCAAAAACTGTTTTTTTCGAAAAAAATTTTTGATCAGTCAATACGAAACATTATTGCCTACAAAATACCCGTCTTGTCATTTTTTCGAAAACTGTAACTTTAAATTTATTTCATCAAATTTGGCGAATAAGTCATTCAAATAACCTGTTTGCTTTTCGAATTCGTCCTCGCGCGCCGCGTGGTCACGCGGGAAACATCGCTTTTTAAATTTTTGTAATTTTTTATATGAAAACTTTCGATCTTTTTCTCGGACCCCGATAGTTCTTCGCGCACCCCCAAAATAATTTTTAACTATCACGGACTGGATCATCCCATAGACCACCAGGGGTCCATATGGACCACTTTGGGAAATTGAATCTTCTTTCGCCGAATTATTTGTCAAACTAGGAAAGAAAAAAGGCGCCCAGGGGCCCGATTTCGAAATGGTGAGTTTTACGGTGTTCACCTATTTCAGTGTACATTGCTTATTTACGCGTCCGCAAGAGTGAGAATGAGTTTTTTTGACATTTGCGGTGAACACCGCAGTGAAAAATTTCTCACTGAGAAAAAGGATGTGAATTTTCGGTGAGTTTGAATTTTGACGAGTAAAGTTGTTTTTGTAATTAAGATCTAAACGATTTTTTTTAATTACATTTTTTAAAATGGAAAGGTCAAGAAAGCCAAGCGGGGAGCAAAAGATCATCCGGGAAAACTACATATTCTAAAACAAATTAAAAATTCAGCGCATTATTCAGCCACTTTAAGAATCATTCAGCACTTAAAACTCACTAGCACTTACGGAATCGCATTTTAACGAAAAGTGAACACCGAGGTTGTCAGTGAGTTTTTCCTTTGGTGTTCACTGGCCAAAAACTCACCGTTGCGGAATTGGGCCCCAGGCGTGGTGAATATGGTGGATGTTTTAATAACACTATACAAGGATAAGAGAGGCAGTAGATTGAACGCTTAAAAGACAGCAGGCTGGACTCAGAAAGGGCCGCTCCTGCATAGATCATATTAACACCTTGAGAATCATAATGGAGCAGTCTACTAAATTTCGACCCGCCCTTTACCTTGCTTTCGTAGACTATGAGAAAGCGTTCGACTCGGTTAATAGAAGCTTTATATGGTGAGCTGTTTGCTGGCCCACAGACATCAGGACCTCAAAAACATGTTAAACAATTTGGCAACAGAAAGTAGTCCAGCAGGATTAAGGCTAAATCCAACTAAAACTAAAGAAATGCGGATAAATGCAAACACCATTGAACGCACAGTGCTGAATAACCCTGACGTGGAACTGGTAGATAAGTTCTGCTACCTCGGTAGTATTATTACAGAAAATGGTGGTGCAGAAGAAGAAGACGTCAGTTCCAGAATAAATAAAGCAAGAAGCGCATATGCATGCCTGTTTCTCATATGGCGATCGACGGAGATCTCAATTAACACCAAATTGCGGTTGTCACCCAATTCATCACGGGGCGCCTACAAGTTTTCATCAACAGATGCCTACGTCGTATCCTAAAAATCCCCTGGCAAGATAGAATTTCAAATGAAGAACTATGGCGCCGTGCCGGCCAAGAAAGGATAGACGACCAAATCAGGCGAAGGAAATGGAATTGGATTGGCCACACCTTGCGACTACGCATTTTTGAAAGCGTCAACGAAGCCCAAATCAGACATGGCCACTCTCTCAGAGTATATCTACAGATGCAACAGTGACAGCAAGCCCTCACCACCCACCCAATGGGTTTGGATCCTCAACCCAGTTGCCACGAAGCAGCCTGCGGCATCCGACTCCGTTTTGAAGATGCTATTTTGCCGATGCACGACTGGGTGTGGCCGCAAAGCAGGGGTTGCCTGGCCCCGCCCCTGCTCGTGCGTGCCTCGGCTCATGTACGAACAGAAATGAAGACGGCATCGATGATGATCAAAATTTTGATTTCGACGAAAATTAATGTTCAAGATACATCCTTGAACACTAATTACTTAATGTTTAACAAAAAACATATATGCCACGGGCAACCGTATTAACGGGAACAGGAAAAATGAAAAAAAAACCTAAAACGCACATTATGCAAACAATCCGTCTTTTTTTTATGTGGGAAAACCAAGCTTAGGAATCACCCTTTGTACTACCAGTCTGTCATGTCGTTCGTGTCATGGTGCAATGTCTAGTAGCAAGCTTGGTTTGAAAGATAGAAGAGGATATGAGGAGCTGGCGAACAAAACGATATAATTACATCAGTCCTTTTCGTTCAAAATGACCAAAAAGTATGCTGAAACTGAGTCAGAAGTTCGTACTTTCGATCAAAACGATATAACTTAGCTGTAATTATGTCGTTTTGATCGAAAGTACGAACTTCTGACTCAGTTTCAGCATACTTTTTGGTCATTTTGAACGAAAACGACTGATGTAATTATATCGTTTTGTTCGCCGGCTCCTCATATGATAGTCAGGGGGGATCTGGGGGTGTTGGATCAGGTGGCGATGAGCCTTACGTTTGAACTCTTTGGCGTTGTAAGAGATCGGGAAAACTGATTGTGGGAGATTATTCCACAGCCAAACTGTTCTATTTATAAACGAACTTTTAGACATTAGTATGTGCGAAAAATGGGCTTGCAGGGTATGAGAGTGAGCCGAATGGGCCAGTCTTGTGTTGCGGGAGAAGTATTTCCGTGCAGGCAGGAGGGCGGACATTTCAGTGGAACAGTCGCTATGGTAATAGCGATACAACTTCCACAGGGCTGCTACATTCCTACGGTGGCTCAGAGAGTCAATGGAGGTGCAAAGGCCGTCATTACCGATGATTCGGATGGCGCGGCTTTGCACCTTGTCCAGTCACGCTAAGGCGATTTTCGAGGCGCCAGCCCATATAAATGAGTTATATTCGAGGTGGAGCCGAATGTATGATTTGTAGATTGTAGCTCTGGCTGCTGGTGGAAGAAGAAATTTGCATCTCTTAAGAAATCCTAGGCGTGTGTTTTGCGATTTGGAATATGTGATCATTCCATCGCAAGTCTTCAGATAAAGTTATACCCAAGATGTTAAGAGAAGGATCAGCTGAAAGGTTTGTTTTGCCCACTGAGATAGAAGGAAGATCGGTGCAGGTTTTATAAGTAATGAGACAGTACTTCGTTTTGGAGGGGTTGAACTATACACGATTCTTGCGGCTCCAATCAAGAATGTGTTTGATGTCCCTGTTGATAGAGTTGGAGATGAGTTCACGATGGTAAAGACAAGGTCTGGCATGTGCTTGTCTTATATTCTCGAAAGCGTAGGAACAACGCAGAGTACTGTCATCAGCGAAACTGAGAATTGGGTTGGAAGGGATTGAGAGCATATCGTTTATGAATAATAGGAAAAGAGCGGGTGAAAGACTTGACCCTTGGGGAACTCCGGCCGAGATTGAGTGGGGATTAGATTCGATGCCATCCAATACTACCTTTATTGAACGGCCTGAAAGGAAGCTCTTAATCCATTTCCTTAGAACTGAGTGGATGCCAATAGCTTGGAGTTTTGACAAGAGAGCAGGGTGCCATACTCGGTCAAATGCTTTGGACATATCTAGAGCAATCAGAGCAGACTCACCAAAGCGATGGATGTTTTGATGGCGGTGCGCTGTTAGACATACAAGGAGGTCGCCAGTAGATATTTTAGACTTAAAGCCGTACTGTCTGTCATGTAAAATTGTGTTGGTTTCCAGATATTTCATTAGCTTTTTGTTGATTAATATCTCCATGACTTTGGAGAGAACAGAAGTAATTTCTATTGGGCGGTAGTTTAAGGGGTCGCTAGAGTCATATTTTTTGGGTATAGGCTGAACATGAGCCAGTTTCCAGGAGTTTGGATAGACTCCGGAGAAGTATGACAGGGCAAATTGTTTGCGCAGAGGTTTAGCCAAAGATTATGCACATTTGTTGAGGACCATAGGGGGATTTTATCAGGGCCAGTGGATTTATTAACGTTAAGCTCTTTGAGACATCGATGAAGATCTCGAGCCCTGAAGTAAATTCCCTCCATTGAATGAGTCGTTCGCTCGAATGAGGAAGGTTGCATGGCAGCATCGGGTATAGAAGAATTTTAGGCGAACAGAGATGCTAATAGATCGGCCTTGGAATTGCTTTCTGTTACCACCTCATCGTCATGAATGAAGGGAGATGTTGTGGATGAGGTAAAATTATTTTTTTATTTATTTATTTATTTAGAAAAAAAAACAAAGTGTACAAAAGAAGAACAATTTCTTAAGTGTACGCATACTGACAAATATTAGATAAATATAGTGATAAGAAAAGTAAAAATAAAATATGTACAAAATAATAGATTAATAGATTATAAATTCCTTAATCATAACAAAAAGCATGAGTAATAAAAAAAAAAGTATGAATAGCAAAGAAAATATTAGATAAAGTAAGAATACAAGTGAAAATAAAAAGAAAACAAAATTAAAAGAAAACAAAATTACCATTTTATATAAAATTAATAAGATTAATACTGCCCAGGGTAATTGTGCTAAAAATTTGGTTTATAAGATTTCCCTAGCCATGATATAAGAAAACAGTTGAGACTTAAATCTACCGATGCGACCTTCTCTCTTAAGACCAGCCGGTAGTGCATTCCATAACGTAACACCATGGATAAAAAACAATCGTGAACTAACTTGGCAATGATGCCTAGGAATATTTAAATTAAGAGTTCTATTGGAAGTCGAGAACGCAATTTTAGTTTTGAGATAAGTAGGGTAATCAGAAAAAATGATTCGGTGCATAAAAATTAACATATTATATTCCAGATAAGATAATAGCGAAAACCCTAAAAATTTCCTAGTAAATGCAGAAATGTGATCGAACTTCCTCAGTCTGTATACATAACGAACAATAGAGTTAAATGCATTTGATAATATACGCATAGAGGCATAATCCAAACGGCCAAACACCGGAATACCATATTGAATATGAGGCATAAGTAATGATTTAGCTACCTTCACTTTTGTGAGCAGCGGCACATAAGATGAAGTATGCCACAGAGTTCGCAAGCCACAGTAAATTTTGGAAGCTATATCAAAGATATAGTCATTCCAAGACAGAGTTTGATTTAGAACTACACCAAGATACCTAACCCTATCAACATATGGAATCGTTACACCATTAATGTGAATCTTCGGAAAAATCGCCACATTTAACACTCTTTTATAAATGACAATACTTTTAGATTTGTCAGGATTTAGTTTTAACTTATTCTCTTTCGCCCATTTGTCTAACCTATCCAAGTCACCATTGATTTTAGTGGCACAATCCTCAATCTTATCCATGGGGCTTGAGCAATAAAGCTGCACATCATCAGCATACATATGAACGTTAGCAAAGCGAACGTGAGTTACAATATCATTTATAAATAACGAAAATAATAACGGTCCAAGTATGGAACCCTGAGGCACACCGCTAGTGACATTGATTAGTTCTGAAAAGTTGCCATTTGTTTGGACAATTTGCTGACGATCAGTAAGGTAACTGAAAAGAAACCTAACTGCAGTACGATGAAAACCAAAGAAATCAAAAAGTTTCCTGCATAGCAATTCATGGTCCACTGTATCAAAAGCCTTGGAAAAGTCCAAAAGCGAGAGAATTGTGATATTATTAGTATCAAGCGCTATGCGAATGTCATCAATTACCTTCACTAGTGCAGTTGTACAGCTATGGTTTGGACGAAAGCCAGATTGTACTGTAGATAGGAGATTTGCTGCACTAATGTAAGACATCATTTGCTCACACATCAGCTTTTCAAGTACTTTAGAAAAGCACGATAAAATGCTAATCGGTCTAAAGTCTTCGACTTTAGAGGGCGCTTTCACTTTAGGAATCGGTATAATTTTGGATATTTTCCAGTTACGAGGAAAACACGAACACGTAATGCACGCATTGCACGCATTAATTATTCTTGATGGAAGTTACCAAGGACCAGAAATTTTTACTGCCGGCGGTAGTATTGAGTAACTTACCTCTCAGCATGTCATCAAATGATGATTTGACACTCCTGATGATGGAGTTCCAGGAGTTTCTTATCCTAATATACTCAAGTCGAAGTGCCTCGCTCGGAGAACCCCTGTACTCTCTGAAGGCGGCTTCTTTGGTTTTTATCGCGCTCGTACATTCCCCATTAAACCATCTATTCCGACGTGGCTTTATAGACTTGGTTGATTGGGGAATGAATAAACGCATTCCCGCCTGTATAATTTTGGTGATACAGAGAGCGACAGAGTTGACGTGGGCCTGACGGAAACACAGCTCCCAGTCGGTGGCTTGAAAGAAGCGAATGAGTCCCAGCCAGTTGGCTTTCCTATAGTGCCAGACGGTTCGTTTAGGAAGTGCGGTGGTTGGGGTAGGTGTAGGATATGGGAAATAAGCTCTTATTAGGTTATGATCCGAATTGCCCAAGGGAGAGTCAACATCGACATCGTAAGAAATAGGTCAAGGAGATGAGGTCCTGATGTAGATTATTAGTATCTGCAAAGAGCTCAACGTCCTTGCCAGAAACATTGGTGCCATTTGAGTAAGTAAGCCAGTTTGAATTGTGGACGTTGAAATCACCCGCAACAATGATTTCGCACTCCGGGTGCGAACAATCTAACCGAATGGTCGAAGTTCCCGCTACCAGAGAAAGTATACGACCTAGACCATTCTTGTGTATGAACTATTTTAGAGAATGGTTTGGTGCATCAGAAACTTAAGAAAAAAAATAATGCATTTTCAGCTAAATGCTCAAAAACGAAAATGTTTGGGAGGCTCAGATTGAAACTATCGAAAAAGCACCTAAATGGAGTCACGTAAGGTTCTGTCCTTTATAAAAGGATACACAATTGCCTAAAAAACAAGCCTAATTACGTTGCTCTACGATAATCGGTACAGAAGTTATTAACGCTTAAGTAGTCATTAAACACAAACATAAAAGGTGGTGTGCCAGGCACTTGGCACCGTCCCAGACCTGGTACACCTGTGTTTTCTAGTATAAAAATGTTCAAACTTTAATCTGGTTTTAGTTTCAAACTGTTACTCGATAGGTCACGTTTTTCGCAGTCAGCGATCGCTCTATAGGGAGGACGTTTAATAAACAGTAAGCAACAACAATTTTTATGATTAGTTTAAAATTTTAAATAAAGCTAATAACTTCCACAAAAGTAAAATTGAACTTGGCTTAAGCGCATACACAACTTTCTGACGGATCCAATCTTTCGAAAAGTCTTCAATGGGATCGTTGAATATCTCTTTTGATTTGTATAGAGTGCATGCCACAAATCTGCGACAGTTTAAAGTCATAAAATCAAAACTGAATTGAATCAGTGTGATGCACGCGACCCTTAAAATGAGAAACAAATACGGGAAATCCACTGATGCTAACAGCGACTTGATGAAGGTTGTTAATCTTTGGAACTAAAGCGAATATAATTTGATCCTGAGCTGTAAATGTCAATATATTCAGAGACGACATCATAAATACGTCGACTGTCAGTTTGAAGATTTCCAGATATTTGAAGGTTGATACCGCATTAAAAATGACGTTATGACATCGCTGTCATTAATGTCAAAAACCTGTCACAAAGCATCACGACGGCTAGATCACCGATAAATCAGTGATAAAAGTCTAGAATTATATATCGTAAAAAAATAAAGCCAGATCGTAAAAAAATAAAGCCAGATTCGGTTCAGTAAATATCTCAAAATAAATCGCACGATATCTCCGCCTTAAATTGTTATCCAAGACGCACGGCTCGAGCGGTCTTCACAGTCAGCATTTCGTAATCAGATCTAATTCAGATATTGAGTAACACCATTACTTATCGACGCTGCACCAAAGGCTGCGTGCGTTGTTATTTCTTGGTTTATCTGAGATTTTTGATCCAATTGAAATTAATCGATTCTAATGTGCATATCGAATCGCTGGCGGACACTTGGGAGACATGGGATAACCGATGTTTCGGCTGCATCCACCAGACAACCGAAGGTCAACAGTGTGACCATCGAAGTCGTTTATAAAAATCATCGAAGCGCATTGGATTTCGCCAGCGACGTTTCTGTCCACTTTTTTATCCGATTTTATTTGTTAACGAATCAATTTGTGGCTTTGTTTGCTTTTTTCTGTTTGTCAAAGATTTGTTTTGTGTAAAATTGAATTTTATGGGAACACATTGAATGAATGAATGATGGAAAATTGTTTACTAGAGGAACAAGAAAAATACTCGCTTACTTTAATCGGATTGGGTGCCGCCGTCGCATTGTTTTGTGGCAGTTTAAATAATTAAAAACTTGTCTTCGAGAAGATTTAAATTCGCTATTTTTAAAGTGATGTATGCGAGAGATTTCGAAAGATTGGCTCTGTTGGTAACCGAAATTATTTACAAGAATTAATGGTGACTTTCATTTAATTTGTGAAGATCATAATGGAAATTTCAATTGGATTGTTAATTTTGTGTAATTGTTGAAAGTGTAAACGAATTTAAAATTTGATTTACAGCAAGTGCTGAGTGTTAAATTAAGTGGAAGTTGCATTTTAAAGATTTAGTTTAATGTAGACTTCGAGGGATAACTAGAAAATGAATACAAAAACGATCTCAACACTTTTAGGGCCTGTTTCACCACTTCCTGATTAAGCTCCTGGTAGCCTATTCAGAACTTATCTGCAAGATAAACTACAAATTTTGGTTTCACAGGTCTTGGATAGAAATATCTGGCAGATAAAGTTGCTTATCAGCCGATTCTAGTGGCTGTTAAAAGTTTTATCTGGAAGATAATAAAAAAATGTTGCAAGTAGCGGGAATAGAGATAGTTTTAGAGGATTTTTTGGTATAGTAATACTCCTCTCTAAGCATTTTTACGTTAACAATCGAAGACCCTCGGGGAAAAACCAACTTAGTCCACTTTTTCAAAAATCAGAGAATTCAGCTCCATCTATTAGCTGCTAAGGTGTACTACAATTCAAGGTATTAACTATGGGGAAAAACCAACGTAGTCCTGACAAAATGAAGGGGCAATAATAAAAGGTTCGGGGAAGAACCAACTGAGTCCATGGGAATGAGGGAAAAAACAAACATGTCCACCCTGGTAAACAGGCTTCCGAGCAGGTTATCTTAGTCGCTGTCAAGATTGTGTCGTTCCACGCTAGTTTGTTGTTTTTTTTATTGTGTTTATATTGTTTTAAGACGAGGATTTTATCCGCTCATTAAAAGGGCGAAAGTCACATTACAGTTTAAAAAAATCCGTAAAAGTGTATCTTTCTGAAGAGTTAAATATAACAAAACTTCACACCATTTATACTGAAAAAAATCCTAATTTTCACGTCTCTGCAAGCAGTTTTCGTGAAATATTCAACACGAAATTTAACATCGCATTTGGTTATCCTCGGAAGGACACTTGCAGTACCTGCGACCAGTTTGGAGTTCAGTTGGCAGCTATCAAAGTCAAACTGGTTTCGCAACTTTCAGAAGATGCCAAGTTGAATTGGTTAACCGAAATAGATAAGATTAATAAACAACACGAACGTCACAAACGGCAAGCGGATAAATTTTATAGTCTAAAGAGGATGTTTCGCAGACGAGCTCAAAAACATCCTGATATTGAAGCCATCACCCTGGACTATCAAAAAAACCTCCCTTTGCCCAATGTAACTACAAATGATGTCTATTACAAACGTCAGCTTAGCTTCTACAGTTTTAATATGCACGTCCTTTCGAACAAGTGATCAATTTGGTATACGTACGACGAGACTGTAGGCAAAAAAGGTGCTGACGACGTCTGCTCGATGCTCTTTGATTTTGTTACTAAACAACTAGATGCAAACGTAAAACATCTAATCATTTTTTGTGACTCATGCTCGGGCCAAAATAAAAATTTTACCATGTTCAGATTCGTCCACTACTTGGTCACGGTTAAGAAGAGATTTGACACAGTTAAAATCATCTTTCCCATAAGGGGTCACTCTTACATGGAAAGCGACAAAGCCATGTCATTAGTCAACCAAAAAACTCGTACAGAACTCCCTAATGATTGGAATGAGGTGATAAAGTCTAGCAGGGTTAAACCGTTTCCCTTTGAAGTAGTCCCCTGCAATCAAGAATTATTTAAAAACTGGACAGCTTTCCTAGCTCCTGCTTATGTAAAAAAATTGACCTTAGCAACCAGGCCTATTCGTGTGTTCAAAGTCAGTGCAGATGAATCCCGAATGTTTTATTCAAAGAACGCCTACTTTGGTAGTTATAACTCGACAGTAGTTAAACCAAAAAGATCTGCGAAGAACAAAAGAACTAATGTAGACCTGACGCCATCTGTTGAACCTTGCCAACTGTATACTGGACGCGTTTTACTGAAATATCCAAAGTTCTGTGACCTACAACATCTTGCTAAATTTTGTGAAAATCCTGAAGCAAAATTGTTTTATTCGCAACTACCCAAACAAGACACGAAGAATTGCAACCAAATGGAATCATATGACGAATATTTCGATGAATGGGAAGCGCCTAATGGACGAATTTTAACAACTTTTCCTAATTTTAATTTTTAAAACTTTTTTGCTCTTAAGAAATGATTTTTTACTCTAAATAAATAACAACAAAATGATTGATTTTAGTTATTCTTTTGTTACAAACCCGTTTTGCTTACAGAACCACCTAACTAGCTGGTGATGATACAAAAAAAAATAAATTTTAGGATATTTTCGTGGGGAAAACCCAACTAAGTCCATAAGTTTACCCACAAAAATTGATATATTTCTTCTTATAAATAGTAAATTTTAATTTTCACGTTATAAGTTTAAAGGCAATAGATAAACAAAGCAAATAACGCAATCCGGTATAAGAAATCATTATTAGAACGGAAGTTACGACTTGCTAAACTTTCTTTTTCAAATTGTGAAAATTTTATTTTTTGGACTAAGTTGGTTTTTCCCCGAGGGTCTTCAATCGTCGACTGCGGTCACAAAAGGGTTCCAGATGGATTTATTTGAATTCTTAGAAGACGAATTTGATGAATATTACGAACATATTACGCGACCTCGCAGGAACCGAGTAATTTGCTCAAATTATTTTGAATCACTCGATTTTAGGATTTGATTCCGGCTTACCAATTTGCCGGGGTGTGTTTTCGAAATGGCAACTTCAGCTATGGTTAGCTTGGGGAGGGTGCAAATGTTCAAAAATTTCTGCCACTAGTATTTAACGGTTATTAGATTATTAGTGTAAAGGGCCCAATACACGAGCGCTCCATCCGACCACGGCACGACAAAACAACAACAATTTGTATGCACTCGAAATTTCAAGTCCATACAAATCGTTGTTGTTTTGGCTTGGCGTGGTTGAATGGAGCGCTCGTGTATTCGGCCCTTAACCGATATTCGCAGCGACGGAATTTTTTTTCAATTTTAACCACTTTTTTACCCTCCAACCCCTCTATCTACAAAAGGGTCCATTCTCCGGGCTAGCGAGTGTGCATACGTTCTTAACTACGTAACACGATATGTATATACGAAATATCAGCTTTAAGAAAATGACGTAGGGCTGGCGGGCCTGTGCTCTCGCGAACTATTACTATACGGCTATAGTGGAAATATTTGTTACTCCAAAAAATTTTTCTGGTCATGAAAAGCATTTCTTTTAATAACGACAACTAAATATATTTATTTGATGCCGTATTTAACTAAAAATTTTAGTAATACTTTGGTTGTGGTAACTGATTGCTTATAACTCTCCGATATTTTTTAACCGGGACTCCAAATTAAATCGTGGACATAGTTGCCAGATTGCCTTGATCATCTCATAAACAAACTATTTTGAATAACTCCCGTATTAAGCAAAGATTGAGTGACCCTGCTACTACTCCAGTCAAATTATGGGTCATCCATAAATTACGTGGGGCGTTTATTGAGGGGGGAAGGGGTCGAGCCGAATCTCCCCAAATCTCACGTGGGGGAGAGGGAGGGTCTCGGCAAATATCACGTAATTTTTTTCCGCAAGAATTAGTGTAAAATTGCGAGAAAACTGGGTTAAATTAATGGTACAGGTAAATTAAGCCGAAAAAAGCGATATAGCGGAAATAATTAATAATTGGCAGAGAGCAGAGAGGGTTCTTAATAAGGGGTTATAAAGTCTACCGATTTTCTCTCCCAAGAAGCCCAGTTTTTAGAGGGATTTAGCCCTCAAAATGGTTATTTTTCTATTTTTCTGTAATTTTTTTTGCAATATTTTTTAATAACTTTTTGTTTTCTTCAATTTTAAGTATAATATCTGTAAATGGTCGTCTTTTAGGACGGGCACTTAGATTTTATTCACGAAAATCTTGGTGCAGTAGCAGATAAACGTTGTTTTATCAATACATATTGCACATAGAGAAGGAATAATGAATCCATTACATAAAAAGTATACGTGACACTATTCCTATATTTCGACTCAGCAATTGGGGTATAGCAATTGGGTGTAAAAATTTAACCGCTGCTATTTACACTGTATATTTGTTCACTGTTTCAAATACCATCCAACTGGAACATCCAAAAAAAGTAATGAAAATATTTCAAATATCTGGGAATGAAGAGGGTATGACGTGATGAAAAATTCTTATCATTTTATACAATGGCCTGGGAAAAACTGGGAATGTAACGTATGCATTGACTTATACGACCATTTTTAGACACATTGCGACCCTACGTTGAAGTAGTGTGGTGGTCTGGAACAGGGAATTCGGACCCCCCTCAAATATGGTCGTCCGGACCCCTCTTCTATTAGGTAGACACAAAATGAAATCCACATTTTTCGAACCCATATGACTCTAAGACGCCGACTAGCGAATAAAAAACAAGCCTCTAATCTGTTCTCTTTCAATATCAGTTGGAAAATTTCAGTTTATTGTTATTGTTCATGGAGCATGAGCTTTCTACCAGAAACAACAAAACTCACTTGGGATCTAAATTTTTGTTGGACATTGTTGGACCTATACATTTGTAGTTGTTGCGCCAATGGCCTGGAAGCTGGAACCAAACAAAAAGGCGCAGAAGCCCAATTGAAAAACCTGGAACCTAATGCCGTCATATGTATCTCAAGTGCATAATGTACCTAATCCTACTGCAATCAGTCAGAACACATGCTATCTGCGGTGCATTGTCACTACAAAAAGCACACAAACTATGAAAAAAAAGGAAAAAAATTGAAAAATTGCATTTTTTTAATTTTTTCAAAGTCCTGGGCATTTTAAATAAAGTACATAAAAAAAAATGAAATGGCGGCAATTTTAAAAATTTTCGAAAAGTGCCAATTTTGTTTCGAAATTTTAATCACTTTATAGCATCAAAATACATATTTTCTCCAATTTTTATCAAAATCCGACTATTTTCTCGCTATTTATTGCATTTTTAGTAAAATAAAACAAAATTTCAAACATTTTGGTGTTTTGAGGTTAGTATTCATTTTTAAAGCATTTATACCGAATCAGTTCGATAGTCTATTCATTCACGACTATTTTTCAATTTTTTTATTTTTCTGCGACCAATAGAACTGGAGAAATTAAAAAAATAGTGTAGCAATGCACTCAAAATGCATCAAAAATGGACATTTATGCAATTTTCTCGTGCAGCACAGGACCGATTTTGCAGAAATTTTTTTTTCGCTTTATCTTAACATATGTAAAGAAAAAAAACAAAAAAATCCAATTTCCCAACTACATCATAGCTTCGCTTTTTTTAGTTTAATTTCCCTCTACTACTATCTCAATATACTTCCTCTACAAATACACGAGTTTTTGAGTGATTTTTTTTGCCAAAAAGTGATATCTCCGGCGGCCATGTTTTTTTTGTGATTTCGAAATTGTTTTCTTAAAAAGCCCCAAGGAAGCTGTGGACCAGTTTTCAGCCATTTTGGAATTTTGTCTCCTTAAAATGCTAATTTCTCCGGACTGTCAAATTAGAATTGAAATTTATCTGTTCTCTTGTTAAGAAACCATTATCCCGGTAAGGCACCATGAGATTGGCTTCCCAAGGATAGGCAGAATTACCTGCTAAATGGTAATCCACAGGTATTGTATTTTATATTGGGTGCATGCCGAGTTGGTACTGTGAGGAGTTTGTGGAAATGTTCTTGAACACAAATGATGATTTTTTTTAAATAAATCCAACATAATCCAGCACAGATTAACGTATTTACACTAAAAATACGCATAATAGTGTAAAAACTAGAAATTTTTTAAAATTTTCAAAATCTCACGTGAGTTTGGGGGTTGGGGAGGGGGCCGAGCCAAATCTCACGACATCTAACCAAGGGGGGGGGGTCCAAAAACTGCCAAAACCACCTCACGTAATTTATGGACCTGCCCCTTAGTCGAAAAAAAGAATGAAATTGCTTTTTACGATGTAGAAAAATTTTTTCTTCGCATTTGTTCGAGTACATCTAGCCGGGCAAAATGGTTCAAAAACATGATCATCTGACGATTTTTGGTAAGGTACTTAATTCATTTTGATCATTGTTAAGGAGGTTCAAGCGAAGTAAAAACTCGATTTTCGGGGCTCAGGGGTTGTGAAATCGCCGCCATCTTGAAAAGAACGGTGAAAGTGTTTTTCTCGATTTACGTCTGTTTAAGTTGGAAATACCAGAGTCCTATTTTCCTAAATAAGGTAGCACTGCACACAGAATACTCGCACCTATATAAAACTGTAAAAGTAAAGGTTTTACCCTACTAACTTCCAAAGTTATGAGTCATCAAAGTCAAAATTTTGGTGTTTTTAAACAAAAATGTCAACTTCAACTAGCTTTTTCTCCAAAAAATACGTTATTAATCAACTCCCAACTTTCTGCCGCTTGGAATATAAGCTTTTTAAGTAATTTCGAGCATTTTTTATAATATGACTTTTTTACCGGAAGTGAACCTATCTCGAGATGGGGTGTTGAGGGTGGGGGGCAAGGGGTAAAAAAGGGGTTAAAATTGAAAAAACATTCTCCCGGTTCAGTTAGGGCTAAATAACGGTTAACGGCAACTTTAGCTAGGGGTGGCTTGGGGAGGGTGAAAATGGTCAAAAATGTCTGCCACTAGTATTTAACGGTTATTTAGCCCTAACAGAACCTATATACGCAGCGGCAGAATTTTTTTTCAATTTTAACCTAATCGCTAATGTGTTTTGGAAAGATCCAAGACGTCTACAGAAATTTCGTCAGAACATCGAAAATGATGATTCTCAGCTTCTATTTCCCATTATTATAATTTTCCAAAGTTGTTATATAACTAAAAATATATGTAGATAATTGCATGCGTTACATAAAATTCTAATTCATCTCAGCCGCGAAATTGACTGGAAGCGAATTATTCTGCGGTTGATCTTTGACCCGCTGTGTCGCGGCCATTAAACAACATGGAGTTTCTATCAAGCTCTTTTGAAAGATATTGTCATTGCCCGGATTTCTGCTATTTTTTACATTTTCATATGAGCAACCGTTAAAAAGTATTTAAAAAAATGGCGTTATCAGTTATTTCAGGCACGAGTAGTGCGAACTTTGGCGGTGCATTGCTCGCAAACTATATAAGCGATAACCACGATCAAGGGCTCATTCTAAAGGTAATTACTGGCATTTTAAGTTTGTAAATGGACATTATGGCAAAAAAATTTAAATTTTACTTGTTAATCGCAAAACACTGCATTCAACCCCCACCACACGATCATGGTTGAACTTTGACCGGCCATAACTTTGAGCCAAATCAACTTAGAGAGCTCGTTGAGGGCTCAATTTGTAGATAATTTTATTCTCCACAACTTGTCAGCTATCTATCAGCTATCATTGCATGCAAACGAGTTATTTGATATAAATAAGCTCTTCTTCTTTTTCAAGATGGCGGCTTTTCCCAAACCACTGCGACCCCACAAACTTGGTTTTTTCATTGTCATGCAAAAAAAAAATGCAAAAAAAAAAATTTTGTACATCGTAAAATGCAATTTAATTTACTAAATTGACTGCACTATACTACGTTATTCGGGTTGAAAATATTCGCATGGTCGCAGATCGATTTTTTATAAGAAAATTCGAGTCTAAGGGTCGGTGAAAGTTACAATTACGAGTTTGTTAGCCCCATGATACACGAGTCAAAGCATTGATCAATTCGAACTGTCAATAGGCCAGTTCCGATCCCCTCTCTTGGTTTGACGGAAAAAATAATGTTCCTTCTAAAGAACAGTTGAGTTTGGCCAATGAAAATGAGTTTAATGAAAATGTTGTCTTCTATCTGTTGTCGGCGAAGATAATATAACGATACATCCACATTACTCAACGACATCTATAGTCACCAACTCACAAAACTCATTTCTTTAAAAATGCCGATTGTTTCCTTTTTCCGAATATTTTCCAATTTTATATTTTTATTCATTTCATGTTTTGTACAAATAACAAAAATCTGCAAAGTGTGCTCTCTACATGTGCAAACAGGTGTACATTCATAACAAATAAAATTGGATTCGTATGTCTAACGCGATTTTATTTTTAAAATTTAATTTTTATTTTTAGGAGATTGCCCAGCTTTATGCTGAGGGATGTTCCACGTCTTAAGCATGAATGAATCTTTCATAGTGGATTTCTAACATATGTCGTAGTCAAACTAAAATGAAATTTGTCCCATTTAACGCGGATTTTATTTTTGCAATTTTTTAGGAAGACACTTTGAATAAAGAATTCCGTGCTTAGGGGTGAATGAATTTCAACTAAAAAGTTTGTAAAAAAGAGTCTGAGGAATTTATCATTTGAAAAACGCGCATAAATGATATTACTTAAAAACACTTTTGTAAGTTAGTAACGCTGTACTGAGTTACCATAGAGAGTTTGAACCCCATATGTCACTCAGTGTGTTTCCAGTTTTTTATGTTAATCATACTTTAGTGTGCTACGCGATATCTACAATCTTATATGAAAATGAGCAATTCTTGTATATTTGTAAATATTTTCTCGAAAACTGCTCTAACGATTTTAACCAAAATTGGTATTTAAAGGGGTTTTCACCTAATGAGTCCGATAGGCTTAGTGGAAACTTCCGGAAAAGTTGTTTTCTGCGAGTTTTCCTACACTTTTAAAAATTATTGAAAAATATGCTTTCTTTTCAATAAGCAACGCCTATTGAAATATTCTACTGTCACTTCAATAGTTTTTTTTATATTTATTTTTGGGAAAAAAAACTTTTACAATATTATGTTTTCAAAACAAGTTTTAAGTATTGGAAATATGTAGCAGAGTTTTATACATATTGAAAATTTGTCATAAACGTTACAAAGTAAGTATATTTTTGAATATTGATTCATAATGACAGGGTCCTTGAACGTTGACTAATATGGTAATTAATTAAAACAATTTAAAACATAATTTTTTACTATCTACTTTCTTAGATATGCTTCTTGGTCGACCTACAAAATACACGCTATATTCGAAACGCAGTATGGATGGAGGTATGAAATAATACATAGGTATAATTATGCTTTGCCACATGTCTACCAAGATGAGGATTTTTTCCTTGAAAATTTAGAAGATTTTAGTTCAACATATGAAAGTCTTTAATTAAGTTTTTAATATTTAAAATCGTGTACGTCTATTTATCAATTAATTATACATAATTTATTCCAATTTTATATGTGCATAAAAAATATACAAAAGCATATCTATGTATGTAAATAATATTAACTCATATTCTTATTATGTAAAGGATTACAACAAAAATTAAATTTAAAAGAGATGTTCAAGAGAAATGGTAGTTGCAATCTGCATCACTCGTACGATCTTCAACATTTTTAAATGACGAAAACAACGACAAAAACAAGAAGCTGATACTCGAAAACATTGAATGAGTTTTAGAGCAATAGCTGAAGAGGTGAATATATCTTTTAACCCGAGTAAAAATAAAACTCGCCCGCAGCTAGCCTGCATCCGGTACGCACTAGCAAGCACGGCGCCACAGCTAGCACGCATAGCGAACAAACGCGCACGGCACATTTTTACTAGGGTTGTCTTCGTCGTCCTCTACAATTTTTTAAAGCGAACGAGAACCTTTTTACTGAGTATGCTATTGGTACCCTTTATGGTCACCAAGATAGTTGCCCCTTTTCTTCGCCCTATACAATTTTTTATAGCAATACAGGCGATTTCGTGCATCTCTGTGGCGGTCAAGTTTTATTTTTACACGGGAACAAAACTAGCACGCACACTCTTGCCATAGGGATGCACGAAATCGCCTGTATTGCTATAAAAAATTGTAGAGGGCGAAGAAAAAGGGCAATTATCTTGGTGACCATAAAGTGTGCCAATAGCACACGCAGTAAAAAGGTTCTCGTTCGATTGCGTAGGTCAAGCAGCATTGGAAGTGGTTAGTGTTTAGCTGGGAGACTGCTTGGTAAAACAACACTCGCGTTTGGAATGGTTTATGCCGATGCGGATGTATTTAATGTTCATGTCTGAATTTTTAGAGTTTCGTGCCAGTGGATGCCTCTAGCGAACAAATTTTTAGATTTTCGTACCTGTGGCGGGAGCGTGCATCCCTGTGGCGGGTGCATGCATACTTTTGTGGCGTCCCTATTTGTTCGCTATGCGCGCTAGCAGCGGTCGCGTGCGAAAATTAACCAACTAAATTAATTTTACTCGGGAAGTCCGTTCAAAACTCATTACGACCAGTATTGTGGGTATGAAACCCATCACAGTACGACGGTTCCGAGAGCAAAGAGCATCGAAGGCAGGTCGCTGAAGATATGATTTCCTAAGCTTTTACGGATCTCATCTTCATGAAGTGCATTATTACTGACGATAAGACATGCGTGTACAAGTACAACAATATGCGAAAGGTTTTCGGAATTGTGCCTCCAAAACTGGCCGAAACCGGAAAAACTCGTCACATTCATTTCAAAAAGAAGTCAGGTGATGCTGCCAGTTTCCTGGATTCCTTCCAAAGGAAAAAGGGACGAATAAGGAATACTATTTGGGCACACTACGAATCGTTCGCCCGATATACGCGAAAACGGGCAAATTTGTGAAAGGATAATTTATCACATTAATGTACCGTGCCACAAAGCCATGATGGTGTAAGATTTTTTGGCCAAAAACTCATCGGGTGTGTCCCTGGTAAAGTTCAGCATGCCTTTTCGAGTTCCCCAAGCTAAGAAATTCCTTGAAGGATTAGAAGGGCATACCTTAATCAGACTACACTGTAGAAAAATATGTAAATTCACAGTGCAAATGTACAGTAAAATTACAAATCGCGATATGAAATACTAATTTACTACAGAATTATTATAATTTTACTATACATTTTGTAATTTCACATAAAGAAATTGCAAATCTCCAATACTGCATGACGTAGATGTTGATTACATGAATGTGACCTATATTTTACACAATGTTGTGTATTTTTCTAAATCGTTTAGCTAAGAAAATTACAATATTTCTTAGTATTATTTATCAATGTTATGTACTGAACTTTGTACTGTAATTTTACAGTAAGAGGCCTAATTTTAGAACATAAATTTTCAGTAAAATTTCAAATTGGTTATTGGAATGTAATGGTTTAAATTTTTCCTCTCATGGATATAATTCACAAGTAACAATGGAATACTAAGCATATATACCCGATTGTTCTTAAGTTAAGGTCAGACCTTTGACTTTGGTCAGGGTTTGGGTACGGGCAGTTCTTGTAACAGCCAAGAAATTTTTGATAATTTTTTATGCTTAGGGCCGACTCACAATTAAAGCTTCAAGCTGCAAACTTCAAACTTCAAAAATTACGATTGAAGGGTTTGTACAATGATTCACATTCACAGCTTCAAGTTGCAGTGCTCAAATAAAGCAAAACTCAGATGAAGCTTGTAGTTTGAAGCTTGCAGTTTGACGCTTGCAGCTTGAAGCTTGCAGCTGCTTTCATTGCGAATCGGTCCTTGCATGGTGAACAAAATGCTATTTTATGTATAGGGAGAGGGCATACACAAAAGTTTTGGAAATTTACAAAACTATGAAGTGAAAGCTCCAATACTGATTGTATTTTTACATCCCACAAATAATGTATATTTAATACACAGTTGGTACAAATACGTAAAGTAGAATTGGAATATTCCTAATAATATATATTGCAAACTTACAAAACTGGTTGTGAATAAAACTTCCAGTATTTTTTTTGTAAAATTACCACAGACATTTTTTTACAGTGTACGGTGTTTGGCAGTTAGTACCCTTCCTACACCTTAATCTATAATAGATCCTTTGTGCGTCCCCTACAATAGGTGTTTATCCAAAAGCTGGACTTCGGCTACGAATAAGCTTTGAGTTGGTCTTGGATTTCTTTTCCGCACTTGATCCTGCAACCATTTCGATTCGGAAACGATTCGAGAACGATTTGCCAAAAGCGAAAGCTTGCTTCGATCTCGGACTCGTTAACGACTCTTAAATGAATTCGAAGGCAATAAAAGCGGAGCAAGATATCGAATCGCTTTCTCGTGCCGATAACGAATCGCATGCTCGTATCGATAGCAAATCACTTCTGCGCCAAAAATCACTCCGCCGGGCCAAACAAGTCAAAAGCTCAAACTTTCCAAACAAATCGTTGAAGACCAAAGGCTCTCAAAATTTCCTCTCAATAGGACTTCAAATCGGTGAAATGGCGTTATGTTGTTAGTGTAATTTGGAGATTTGAAGTCCCATTCAGGGGAAAACGGCTCTCAATATTTTTCTACAGGATGAAGGCTTTGGGAGAAACAAATCAACCAGGAAAGCTTTCATTTTGCGTTTTGAATCTTTTTCTCGTACCCTTCGCAAGCATTTTTCGAATCGAGAATGGTCCGAGAAAGCGAGCCTCCGAGAAATTGTTTGCAGGGAGGCGTTAATTGTGCCAAGCTTATGAGAGTGAAAACGTGCACTAGTGAATAAAGGAGCGTAGAGTGTCATTGCAACCAGAGGAATTGAACCGACCTTCGACCTTGCGAGCGAAGAGAAGTCCATTATTCTCCGTAGCTGCCGGATGCTGAGAAGGCCATCCAACTGAGAGGTGATGGATTTGACAATATTCCCAGAATATTTCATCTGAGGTAGCTTATGGATCCCATGCAGGGGAAACAGAATTTAAACCACTAGAGTTCTCCGCAGCACCATCGCGTCTAAATATACTAATACTGTCTAGAAATCTAGTGGAGAGGGTGCTAAAAACAACTAACACTACCATAGATATTAGATAGAAAGTGTCAGACAGCGATAGAAAATACTTTCGGATGACAAGTCCTTCTACTTCAGTAGAGCACCACGATCCTAAGCCCTTGTGATATAAAGCCCTGAAGGGGCTGAAAAAGAAGGTTACCATAGGTGTCAAGCAATTTGGTGCGACGACTTTGTTGCTTGGGCGAATTACAAGGTGGAGAAGGGAGAAAATTGTAGCACGACGAGAAAGGTAGTTGTGAGAAACGTCTACTCGAGTACGAAGAGCTTTAAAGCAGACTTAAGAAAATTATTCTCAGGAGCCCAGTCCCCAAAATCGTGCTCATTCGTGTTGCAATGGGGAATATGGCGTGGAGTCTGGAGAAACCTAATAAGATCCTGACGGAAGATTATTTTCCAGGTTGGTATTATTCACATAGGATGGCAACGAAGCTGAACCGGGGTGAAGCTAAGAGGAAGTTTACAGAAGAGATGGTGAAGCGATCGATGGTGGCAGGCTACCTCGATAGTACTCTGAAGATGAACGAGCTGTCTACCGGAGGTATACCTATGGACATTGAAGGTGCCTAATAACTAGTGTTGGGTAGGTCACGATTATATAATGAGTTTTTAAGAGGTGCCTCTTTTTTCTTTTGAGCCAGTACAATGTCATACTTCAAATGAGGAAATGTCATACTTCAATCAAGGAAATTTAAAAAAAAAGAAAAGAAAATAAATACCAATGAAGAGAATTTTTACAAGTTTAATATTCTAATATGCATTAAACTGCCTTAGAGTAAGTAAGAAATGCCTCCACAATGTACAGCCATGGACAACTAATTGGAAACAGTTTCATAAAAATTGCATTTATACATTTTTTATGTTTTTATGTAGCAATATTGTTACGAATTCATTGTGATATTGTTATTGATTTCCTTCAATGCCCACCATTATATATTTGATTCCTACATAAAAAAAATAAAAACTGTATAAATGCAATTTTTATGAAATTGTTTCTAATAAGTTGTGCGTGGCCGTATATTTATATTTTGCAATTCCACCTCGCCTAATTTCAAGTTGGAAATTTTGCTACCGCAAGAGAAATAAGAGATATTTCCTCTCCAGTACAAAATTTCACTTTAATACAAAACTTCACTCCCTCGAAAAAACTAAGAAATGTCTCCTCATCCAAATATATTTACAATCTCATCCAGGCTCAGTTTAAATTGGATATTTTACTGCCGCAAAAGAAGTGAGAAATGTCTCTCCAGTTCGTGTGTACAATCTGATCTCACCGCAGTTCAAATTGGATATTTTACTGCCGCAAAAGAAGAAAGAAATGTCTCTCCACTACGTAATTTACCATCACACCTCGCTTTACCTCGCGATATTATTTTTGAACCGGGATATTTAAAAAAAATTGAGGACTCAGTACAATTTACATCGTGTAAGGGACAAATGTACTGCCTCGTGTAAATCCGGCTCAACACTTCTTATAACATACAGTTCAGATCAGATCTAGGAATGTTCTAGTGAGGCGTATGAGGACGGCCGCATGATAGTTATGAAAGTGAATTCTGCTCAGGAATTGGATGTGCTCCCTGCTGGCTAAGCCGGCGATGTACTGAGTGTGGTGGCATTCGACAAGATTATGATAGAACAGTGGCGCACGGAACAAAGCCTCACCAAAACAGTCTTTACTAGGAAAATTAGAGGTTTTGGAGTTTCAGCCCTTGACGCTCTTTGGATCGGTGGTAAACGTGAAAAGGACAGTCAAATATCTGAGGGTATACCAAAGGCTCGCGACTAACTTGGAAATAATACGTTACGGAAAAAATAAGGCGTAAATAATACGATGGGAACGAGACACTGACTTACTGGCAAAGCAGACAAACTTCTAGGTCCATATTCTGCCTTCGGTAGGGCACTGGGGACCAGCCTTACCGAATAATGAGTTGCCGAGGAACACTAGAACGTTGGGATGCTCTAACCACGTTTAGACCGGCTAAGTTTGTTATAAGGCTGCCGAAGTGCCACAGCAAGAAGATCCCGGCACTCCATCGCATCCTCCCTGAGATGACTCTGGGAAAAGCGACAAAAGGGACCGGCAAAAAGACCTTCGAACATACTGCAGGGCGGCGCAATTGAACCGTTAATAAATTGAAATGCTAGACTTTTGCTTTCATGAATTTTATTGAACCAAAGTAAAAAAAATTCACATATAATGGGGTTTTAGCATGCATCACCAATTTTCAATATGGTCGTCCTTAACGCGTACTATGGTCTTAAGACGATCGAAAAACACATTGCACGCTGCCTGAATGGGGCTTTCTGGTACATATAAAAGTCCATCCATTCATCCATACATTTGCATCCGTAAAATTTGCCAGCCATTGTGTCGAAGAAATGAAATGTGGAACGTTGTTTTGTAGCCATTCTTGGTTGACGTTCGCGTTATGAGACAGTGTTGCGCCCGAAATGTTTGTGCGCTCAAGGCTTCAATACTGCCTCTAACGCCTCTAACACAGTTTCACGGTATATGGCCCATTTTATTCTGACACTGCGATCTAAAAATACGAGCAGAGAGTGATCATCGTAGATTACCGCGCACAGTGATTCAGAATCCCGAAAACCTAGTCAAAAGTCCCAAATGAAGTATTTTTTAGGGACCTTTGACCCGTCAAATATTTATAGTTAAGCCCTTAGCATCATTTGGAACTGTTAAAAGTAAATAGACTTTCTAGGAATCCGTTATATTTCATTCATTTGAAAGCGGGCGTCTCGTGACTGAAATTTCGTCTCCACTAAGCAAGAAAAAGTACTCCGCATTGAAAGCACTGTGGAATTTTTGTTTTTTAGTGCATTGTAACAGTAAGACATTGGGCGCATCCAGCGCACTCAGCCGCTGAGCAGCGGCTAAGTGCTGAGCTTGTTGGATGGATAGCTGAACTAAGCAGCTTAGCTCAGCGGCTGGCAAATTTCTCAGCGTAAAAATTTTATTCTAAGTAGCTCAGCGGTAGTAAATTGACGTTATATAAAATAGGAAAAAATTTAATTGTCAAAATAAATTTTAACTGAGCTATCTATCACATCTAGCCGACACACAGCGCTGAGTTACTTTTTACGCTGTGCTGTTCAGCTAAGCGGCTTTTCCGCTGAGTGCGCTGGATGCGCCCATTGATTCTTCTCCTGAAAGTGAGTATAATTTTATAACGCCACTAAAGGAAACCTTTATTGCAAATTACGTTAGCACTGTTAACAAGGTAAGTTGCAATAAATTTATGTGGGCGCGCTTCAGATAACTCTGTGATGAGTCGAAAGTTCCGCAAGGTACCGCCTTGAAACTAATCGCATATTGTCCAGTCTACATTTCTGCTTAAAATAAAAAAAAAACTAGCTGCACCTAGCTGAAAAATATACAATACAATTTTTCTTCATATTCATAACTAGCAAAAACCCGCGTGCGTTGCAACGCCTTTTAATAAAAAAACTAATGTGTGCACAGTCCGGGATAGGAAATAGGTATAATGAAAAAAATAACAAATTTGCAAAACATAATTTAGGGCACACAACTCGACTATAGAATAATCTCTCACAGTCAGTATTTCCGACCTCCTACAACATCCAAGAGTTCAAACGCAGGGTTAATCCGCACCTTCTTCAACAACCCCCCCGAACCCCCATAACCCTTAACCTATTCCCCCCTTACTAAGCTCCCTGCTAGACATTGCGCCATTACGTGCAAACTACAACGGACTGGTAGTACAAAGGGTGATTCCTGAGCTTGGCACTGCCACATAAAACAAATAAAAAAATTTAAAGATACTTATAAAAAATGTGTTAGAACTTTTTTAAAATGCGGTGTTGAGCGCCACCTATCGGAAAAATTTGTGCTACATGCACAACAATCACATTCAGAACACGTGCCTCACCCTGTGCGGAACTTGCCCAATAGCGTCCTCAACATTTTGTTCCCATTTGTTTATTGAGTTCGATATATTCTCTGTTTTAATTTTCATCAGACCTATCGATCATTTGCGGAGATGGCAAACCATAATCTTCACAGTATTTCCGCAAATTGAAAGAACAATATCTCGCCGTAACAGCATTTCATTCGCGTTCCTTCGATTATCGAGTCATGTTTTCGGTCTAACCCGACAGTCGGATAATAGTGAAAAGCATGCTAAACGCCTAAGAAGATTCTGAATCATCCCGTTAAAGTCCTAAAATCGGATTAACCGTTCCGAGCTTTGAGGTTTACAATTGGAATGATAAAAAAAGTTTCCACTGGCTTTTCTGCGACTATCGCATCAAGTTTTCCGCCTGAATCAATAGTCCGAACCGAGTGAAGCCTAGAACATGCCAAAGAAAATACTGAATCTTCCCGTGAAAATCCCATCACAATCGGATTAGCCATTGTTGGTACGTAGGTAGCTAGGTTGTTATTATATACTGGCTGGAGCAATAAAAACTTTACATTCAAAATTATTTTTTACTTTTTAGTTTATTTTAAAATAAAAGCGTATTTTTTAGTTTTATTAGACTATATTTTTTATTTTCTACTTTTTAGTCTATTATATGTCTTCCACCACTTTGTAGTGACCGTCATATTATATTTAAAATGACGGCACACCGCTTACTGCACTATACTCGCTTTCATTTGATGCCCATACCGAAGAATAATCCGCCATTTTGTGCTGGCCACCATTTTGAATTTTAAATAACCCCACATAGCTTATTGTAATCTACTTGTCTTACCCTTTCATTTGATATCCATGTCGGGGGGTCCGGGAACACAATTGCAAAATTCGGCCGCCATCTTGGAACCGCCATGTTGATTTTTTCCAAAAATGGTTAAATTGAATTGTCACGCGAACTATACATATGTGCAAAATTTGAAGTTGATCGGTTATATGGAAGTGGGTAAAAATCAAGTTGCAAGGTTCAAGTTTTCGGTCTAATCTGGTAGTCGAACACGGTAATCGGGCCCGATAATCGGATCCGATAGTAGGATCCTAGTAAAAAAATAGCCTAAAACATGCCCAAGAAAATACTGAATCTTCCAGTGAAAGTCCCATCGCAATCGGATAAGCCGTTTCCGAGATTAGCCCGGACAAACAGACAGACAGACATACAGACAGACAAAAATTTTAAAAATACTTGATTTCGTGTTAATATCGTGTAAATAACCATATGAACTTAGAAAATGACAATTATTTTGAAATCACAGACAGACACTCCAATTATATTTATATAGATAAGTAATTTTATTTTTCAGGAACTCTGAAGCCAGACATCTTTTTACAAAGAAAAGATATTTTCTTTCAGGTAAAGAACAATTTAAAAGATAAATTTAGTATTATTGAGGATCAGCCAGCGCCCTCGAAAACCCTCATTTAACGAGTTTCATGAAATTTTGCTGATTATTAAGCAAAAACGGCCGCCATTTTCTATCCGCCATTTTATTTTTTGGAAAATTGATAGCGGATCCTTAATCAGCGCCCTTAAAAACCCCCAAGTACGAAATTTCATATAAAAAAAACTACTTTTAGATGCTAAAAAGACTTTTGACCAGGTTTTCGGGATTCTGAACCACTGTGCAGCGGCCCAAAACATCGATGAGGTTTGCTTTTGGTGGCCGCTCCAAGTAGTAAATTTTCAAAGGACCTCTCGGGCAAGTCAACTCGGTCGTTTTGTTTGTTCATTTAGAGATGCGCCAAATATTCGTATTCGGTATGTTCGGCGTATTTTTTAATGTGCGTATTCGGCCGAATATTCGGTTAGTTTGCCGAATAATTAACGAATATTTAAATAGTATTATTTTAAGATTTATATATGTTAAAAAGGCTTTATTCTGGAACCGTACGTAGGTAGTATTTTTAAATTAAATAAACACTACATTGTGTAACCATCATTTATTCATAAAATCAAAAATTTTAAAAAAATCAACATAATTCAAGTTTTATTTAAAATCAACGTTTTTTCTAATAAACGACAATGTTTGCTAAATGAAATTTACTGTGATAGTCATCAATTTATCATCATCATGATTCCTATCTTAAAATTGAAATTAACATAATTCAAGGTTTGTTTGAAATCAATGTTAACTTTAACTTGTCAAGTTAACAAACATAATTAAATATTTAAAATTTTAAGAGTGTTAAAATAGCCGTGTTCCTTTTCTACTTTTAAGTACTCGGGAGTAAAAAATTAAATGAACGCGAAATTTGTCGATTTGAATAAAACCTATGAATTCTCTGTGAGAGCAGGAGTAGTTCCAAGTAAATACGAGTAAAAAAGAGCAGAAAAGGAACACGGCTATTATGATGTAGAAAACTAGACTCTCTTGTTTTTTCTTGGTAAATATTTCGTGCTTCGGAAAATAATCTTTCGCTATACACAGAGGTAGTTGGAGAGGATAAGAAGATTCTGGCTAAAGTAGCCATCTGTTCATATACAAATCTTCATAAACCCATCATTCATATTTACCCCTATATTTAGTCATAGGTTCAACCCAGGCTCACCCCAGGTCAGTAGCGTACGCAGGATGAAACTATGGGGGGGGGGGGTGCCACAAAACATATTTTGTACATATATTGGGTAAATAAATTTTCTCATGTAATAGGACTATGTACTTATATTATATTTTATGTTATCTATCTTCTATCTATATAAATATAATTAGAGTGTCTGTCTGTGATTTCAAAATAATTGTCATTTTCTAAGTTCATATGGTTATTTACACGATATTAACACGAAATCAAGTATTTTTAAAATTTTTGTCTATCTGTATGTCTGTCTGTCTGTTTGTCCGGGCTAATCTCGGAAACGGCTTATCCGATTGCGATGGGACTTTCACTGGAAGATTCAGTATTTTCTTGGGCATGTTTTAGGCTATTTTTTACTAGGATCCTACTATCGGATCCGATTATCGGGCCCGATTACCGTGTTCGACTACCAGATTAGACCGAAAACTTGAACCTTGCAACTTGATTTTTACCCACTTCCATATAACCGATCAACTTCAAATTTTGCACATATGTATAGTTCGCGTGACAATGCAATTTAACCATTTTTGGAAAAAATCAACATGGCGGCCGAATTTTGCAATTGTGTTCCCGGACCCCCCGACATGGATATCAAATGAAAGGGTAAGACAAGTAGATTACAATAAGCTATGTGGGGTTATTTAAAATTCAAAATGGTGGCCAGCACAAAATGGCGGATTATTCTTCGGTATGGGCATCAAATGAAAGCGAGTATAGTGTAGTAAGCGGTGTGCCGTCATTTTAAATATAATATGACGGTCACTACAAAGTGGTGGAAGACATATAATAGACTAAAAAGTAGAAAATAAAAAATATAGTTTAAAAAAACTAAAAAATACGCTTTTATCTTAAAATAAACTAAAAAGTAAAAAATAAAAAATTTTGAATGTGAAGTTTTTATTGCTCCAGTATATAATAACAACCTACCTACCTAGGTACCAATAACGGCTAATCTGATTGCGATGGGATTTTAACGGGAAGATTCAGTATTTTCTTGGGCATGTTCTAGGCTTCAATAGGTTCCGACTATTGATTCAGACGGAAAACTTGATCCGACAGTCGCAGAAAAGTGAGTGGAAACTTTTTTTATCATTCCAATTGTAAACCTCAAAGCTCGGAACGGTTAACCCGATTTTAGGACTTTCACGGGATGATTAAGAATCTTCTTAGGCGTTTAGCATACTTTTCACTATTATCCGACTGTCGGGTTAGACCGAAAACATAACTCGATAATCGAAGGAACGCGAATGAAATGCTGTTACGGCGAGATATTGCTCTTTCAATTTGCGGAAATACTGTGAAGATAGCAAATGATCGATGGGTCTGAAGAAAATTTAAACAGAGAGTATATCGAACTCAATGAACAAGGGGAACAAAATGTTGAGGACGTTATTGGGCAAATTCCGCACAGGGTGAGACACGTATTCTGAATATGATTGTTGTGCATGTAGCACAAAATTTTTCCGATAGGTTGCGCTCAACACCGCATTTTAAAAAAGTTGTAACACATTTTTTATAAGTAACTCAAAATTTTTTTATTTTTTTTATGTGGCAGTGCCAAGCTCAGGAATCACCCTTTGTACTACCAGTCCGTTATGTCGTTTGCACGTCATGGTGCAATGTCTAGCAAGTAGCTTAGTAAGGGTGGAATAGGTTAAGCGTTATGGGGGTTCGGGAGGGGTGTTGAAGAAGGTGCGGATTAACCCTGCGTTTGAACTCTTGGATGTTGTAGGAGGTCGGAAATACTGACTATGAGAGATTATTCTATAGTCGAGTTGTGTGCCCTACATTATGTTTTGAAGATTTGTTATTTTTTTCATTATATCTTTTTCCTATCCCGGACTGTGCACACATTAGTTTTTTTATTAAAAGGCGTTGCAACGCACGCGGGTTTTTGCTAGTTTCACTATAAAAACAATTACCTATAGGCAATTTTTATCGCAATTTTTTTATTGAAATTGTGAGGAAACATAAATAATAATTTTTGACCATTTTTCGAATATCACAAAATGTCTTGTTTTTCTCCAAAAATCATGGTCTCGTGGTGTGCGCAAGACTTTAGCCTTTGATTTAGAGCGTTCTTACCAGTTTTTACCGAAAAGAAGGGAACCACTCTGAAAACTTGCTGGCGCGTAGTTTTTGAGTCAGAAAATCGATTGGTGACATGAAAAAAAATTTAAAAATTCCGTTAACCCGCAGTAACCCCCCCCCCCTGCGTACGCGCCTGCCCCAGGTTCAACCCACTCATGGGGGTCGAGTTGAAACTGGGTCCACTTAACTCAACTCAGCTCCCCTACTTGGCTCGAGTTGAAATTTTGCCTCATATACGCGGGTTGAGATGGAATTGAGTTGAAGTGACATTTGTTTTGTTTGTTTAGCATCCGTGAAGTTCAGTTTGATGGAAAACTCTATAGGAAATCAGAAATATTGAAAAATATAGAAAAAGAATAAACAGAAAGAGGCTATCGTATCTAAAAATGAGAATTTCGCACAAAAATTTGAGGTTATGTTTTGATGTCAGTTAACTCCATTTCATCCTAAAGGGAACTCAACTCATATACGGTGGTCGAAATTTCAACTCATCCTCGACTCAACTTTTCAAACTAATCATAGAATTGATTCAATATTTGGTACTTTGTATTTTTTTTTTAATTTTCATTCACAACTTTGTTCAATTTTATGACTTCGAAACTTCAGAGGTTAGAAATCGGCGGATAAACTTATTACCAAGTCGAACTGGTATTAACTTTTTCCGAGTATCGAAAATCGCGGTCGGTGAATACGAAATATCCGGTGAATACTGACCTTCATGTTTATGGAATGGTCATTTCCCCACACAAAAATTAACCGAATAATTCGGCCGAATGTTCGGTTCGGTACATTTTTGACCGAATATTCGTATTCGGTTGAACCCATATTCGGCGCATCTCTAGTTCATATGTTATTCAATTAATAGCAAATTTCCCTTTCAGCTAACAGCCCGAGCTAATACATCTACTATATAAAACTGAATGTTTCTCTGTCTGTGTCTGTCTGTCTGTCTGTACGCAACAGGCTCCTACACCGTGTAACCGATCTTAATGAAATTTTAACCATATGCTATTTACATTAAAGGGAAGAACATAGGCTATTCTATTACTTTCTAAAGCTACTCCTAGATGGGGCTGTCATGAAGAGCTTTGTTGAAAGTCATCACAGAGCTTTGAATTTTTGCATGAAGGTCGGTGGGGTCTCCTATGATGCACCTCGTAGCCCGATTTTCGAAATTCAAAATGGCCGCCGAAATATGACCGAAATTCAAAATTGCCGCAGAAATATGGTTGAATTTGCCAATTTTATTCCGATTCCAATGAAAATGGGTATCTAGGGGTTTTTAAGGTCGCAAATAACAAATTTGTGGTCAAAACTTTAAACTCAAAATGGCCGACGAATTTGCAAATTGTGTTCCGATTCCAATGAAAATCTGTATCTGAGGTTTTTTAAGGTAGCAAATAACGACTTTATGATCAAAATTTAAATTCAAAATGGCCGCGCCAATATGGCCGACGAGTTTGCGAATTGTATTCCGATTCCAATTAAAATCGGTATATGGGAATTTTTAAGGTAGTAAATAACGAATTTATGATCAAAACTTATTCAAAATTGTGGGGCCAATATGGCGGAAGAATTTTGCCAAATAAGTGTCATTTCCCGGTTAGCTGTATGTAGGTTGTTCAAGAGTTGGAAAATCGGAAAATTTTGACATTCTAGCTACAAATGGAAAAACATTGAATGTAGTGTATCCTGAAGCTCTCTAAGCAATAGGTTCAGAATTGATCAACAAGGTTTTTTTGGAAAGGTGGTAAGGAGAAACGGAAATATGGGATGATTTATGTATAATGGATAAGAAGGAAAGAAACCCATCACCTCTGAATTTTTAGGTATAAGTCTAGGATTCTGCAATACGGGAAGAGGCTGGCATCTGGGTAAACAAATAAAACCTGAGTCAGTGACATTGCAGATGAGAACCCAGGGGCCAAGCAATTGCAAGACATGTAATTTGTAGCGTATAATGTCCATCACCGTCAAAAGTCCATTTCTAAATATGAAATTAGTAGATATAATCCTTTAATTTTTTTTTCTTTCAGGATGTAATAATATTATTTGTCGATTATTGAGTGTTTAATTTAACTAAAAGTCCATACGAAAAAAGATTATAGAATGGATAACACTGTGGATATGGCATATTTTCTTGAAATTATACTATGTGTCTAATAGTTGCTGGAAAAAGCCTTATTTTAAAATAGTCTTTCACTAATATTTATTTTTGGTGGGTAGTTATATTTTTAAGGATATTCGTGTGTGTTTATTTTACCAGAAAGAACCATAACTTTATTACGGGCCACGCCGACAAAAAATATTGTCTGCCCCAGAGCTTTACAATAATAGGTAATTTTGGTCACACTGCAAATAAATGCATTTTGAATCCAATGTCTCGAACTTTTATAGGAATAGTTGGTTTTTCGTTACTGGTTAAGAAGAGTTGAATTTTGAAGGTTTGGATTGATTTTAGATGTTTAAACGTTGGGTGCAGCAAGGCGCACCGGGTCCCAGCTATCCAAAATACAGAAAATAAGTGGTTCATGGAGATACTTCATCTGTGTATGAAAATTCATATCTCGAAAAATGCCATGTCAATGGATGGTTTTTATTGTCTTGATCAAAATGTCAGATCCCTAATAGTTTCACATTTTGTTATTTGAAATCAAAAATACCAAAAAATTGCATTTTTCAAACTCTCCTACTGTATATTAAAATTCATATCACCTGATTACTACTATTGGTTTATGGGTGCAGCATAGGCACACCGGGTCCCAGCTAGTATGTATATAAAATCATACAATTTTACATACGTTTGCATTGGATTGCACTCGTTTATTTGGGCCGAGGAGGCCTTAGCTTGCCGTGAGTGTAAAAGTCTGCTCTCAGGTCATGTTGCTGCGCGGGGTTTGGCCTTTGGTTGCCAGTCGGCCACATAACTCCTGGATTAGCTAGGGCAGGTTGTTCATGAAACCATTTTTGAGAAATTTAATTATAGAAAACTCCGTTGGATGCCGAAATTTGTGGCGAAGCGACACAAAATGAAACGACTGAGAAATGATTTTTAACAGGGTTCAATAAGGTTTATAGGGGCTTATTCTGAGACTCAAATCACTCACATGACATTTCTCGATTGATTTTCACCTCAACTTCGGAGGGGTATTCCCAGAGTGGAAACGCAGTAAACAACCTTCATTCCACTCTGGGAATGCCCCATGCAACTGACGGTTGGCAATTTTGAATGAAGATGTCTCTAAGCCCACTCGGGGAATACCATTCCATAGAGTGTCACTTCACTTACAATGTCACATGACTCTCAGAATAAGGCCCAAAGACTCGTCGGACTCACTGAAACGAAACGAGATTCAGGACTAATTGCTAACTAATTGAACACTTAACTGCTAGTAAAGATAAAGTCTAATGTCTATTTGGTTGCTGGTCAATTTTAAGCCTCAATATGAGACATTCATCACAAATATTTACTGCTTACTGCGTCACTCAATCAAGAATAAGAAATGAGGCACACATAGACTTGACATTCCCGCAAACAAATGTAACAAAACAATTTCTACAGGACTTATGCTGGGATTAATTTAATTTCACTCCTTTCACCTCTATAGCACCTTGTGATACATAATTGGCGTCATGCCAAATGTTTATAAACAAGAATGTAGATTAATGTTAGATTCAATAAATAAAATGCTTAATGAATATTTGTTTATTTTAAATATCCCTGCCGAGCTTACTTTAGTTTAGGATTATAATATCAGCATCTTGCTCTCAATATCATCATCTGACTTATAATATTAAAAACCGTAGTAAAATATTTAATTACTTGATAGAAATCCTCAACGATTTTAGGAAAAACAAGATGTAAAAATGTTGATAAGCTGCAGTAACATGAAAATTCAAAATTCACCAAAACATAAGCAAAAACCCAACAAGAGCTAAACAAATTCGGTTTCTTCAATAATCTTAATTAAATTTCAGGTGTTTGCTCAGACACGGGATTGTTCTTTACTAGTGTTTTCTTTTGTTGCTGAATTTACAACTCCATAAAACGGTAAAATAATAAAGGTTTTATCTGTCTTCCAGAAGCCTTGAAAGTGAGAATACACGTGTAACAAAAAAAGGTACACACCAAAAATTTGTTGGCTTCTATTCTACGCTCATTACAGACGCATTGAAACAGTTTTTTCATTACAAGCTTCCCACTATGGAAAAATCTATTAACACTGCGGTGTCCAGGAATGATTCAAGTGTCCATGGCCACACAAAATAAACCAAGTACTCCACGACTAGAAGGAATCTTGTAATTCCACACTGGACGTACAAAATCTCCTCTTAATTACCATTATAGCCTGAGGGGTCCGTAATGCGGTTATACAGCACTAAAAAGCGGTGGCAGTAAACCTGTCCAGGTAAATTACATAATTCAGGTAGACGCGCGTGAGTTGTAAAGAATGCCGACTGGCCGACCGACCCTCGCAGCAATCCACGTTGCACCGACCAAGGTATATATGCGGGCGCTGCTGGATACCGGTTGGGGTTCCCTTTATGATGAATAGCCCAAAGGTGCGCAATCAGGCGCTTAACACTACATAGGGATTATTCTCCACACTTTATGTCACTTATAAAAATATTCTCCGGTAATTAGTGGGATGATTAAAAAAATGATTGTTTCCAGGCAGTTCCTGCCCCGTTTTTGCACCCTTTCTCCTACTGAAACCTGCTCGGAATTACTTCAAGAGTTATGAGCCGCGATTTATTTATGTTGTCGTGGGCGGAGGTGTGTACTGCCTGCAATATGTGGAAACTGCTGCCGACGCGACGGAGTGACACAATTGTAATTTCGCGGTAGAGTCACAAAACCGTGTTTTATTGGAACCTAAACAAAGGTCAATAAACAACTCATTGGCACTCTGACAGCAAATGTTTACTCTTGGTGCTGTGAGTGTGGCTGCTGGCCTCAAAAGTTTTTCGGATCGTTGATGTCATTCATTACCGAAATTTATTTTAAGAGTTTTTGACTTTATTTTTGAAAAGTCGTAAAATTCTTCAGAAATTCAAATATTTTTAAAAAAAAACCTCGGAAAGGTGTGTTATATTCCCAATTAAAATGTTCGTTTGCGGAATTTTAATTTGCCACAACCAACGAAATTAGCCAATCACTCGGACGATAGCAACTATCGATTACTGAAGATAAATAACTGAAGCACACTGTGAGGCCACGACATTTTGGAACACGCAAGAGGACTAGTGTAGGATTACGACTCCAGGGACCCAGCACCATCCAAGGAACTCAAGGATGTCGTGGGTCATTCTAACAAGAGCGGTCTGCAGATCGTGGTAGGATGACACCTGGGGCAGTAGTTGAGTGAACAAAAGGGGTGAACACTTTTTGATTACCTCTTAACTACTAATCGGGACGTACTAAACCGTGGCAAGGATCCTAGGTTCGACAACGGTTGGAGACGTAAGGTTATAGACATCACGCTGGCCACTCAAAACTTTGCCAATCACGTGAGTGACTGGCGGGTCTCAGACGAGCCGTCGTACTCAGGCTACATTTCCACTTTAGGGTGGGTGAGTTCTTGGAAATAGTAAGGACATAAAGGAATCAGAGATACACGAAATGGGTAGCCTTTCGCGGCGAACTTGACAGGGTATTGAAGGTTCCATGCACTCAATACGTGTGTCTCCACGAGTATTCTTGTTACATGTGGTAAAACCAGTTTTCCACCTTAAGGTCCGGTTACACGCAACGATCTGCTTGTGCCAATTGACTTGCGCAAGTCAATTTGCACAAGTGAATCTTTGCGTGTAAACGCAAATTTATGGCTTGCGCAAGCCAAAAAGTTTGCCTTGTGCAAAAAAAGTGTTCTTAAAAAATCGGCTTGAGGTTGGTGTTTTGGCATGAGCGTTTCAACGATGGTCAAGCCTCAGCTACATTCCTCAGCATGCCCTTGGGTGAATAGTGACGTTCGACCACCTGCTCGTCCGACCTAGGGTAACCCGACCTTTACTCTCGATCTACTTGGCAGCGAGTTCACCATGCGTAACTTTCTTGTCTTTACAAGGAGATAAGAAAGTGTATGTAAATTTCAGAGCGAAGAAAGAAGAAGATTAAAAGTAAGGAAGCACATTGTGCATGTGTGTTAGTTTTCACGCCGAAAATTTTTGTTGAAAAAGTTACAACACTCTCCTCTTGCCATTTTGCCCCTCTCTTCTAAAAAATCGGTTTTATCCCAGGTAACGAATCATCGTGGAGATCTGGCCAATGAGGGTATCTACACGAGTATTCTCGTTACATGAGGCATTTTCGAGAATTCACCATGGTAGCTACCGGTCGAACCAGAAATTAATCTACCATGTTCGAGGGTTGATTACTTACCATAAGTTACCACTCACCATGATGGAATATTCACCGATAAGGTAACCAGAGCCTCAGAGTCTCACTACAGGGTGGTGGATGGATGGTGGATTAACTTCTGGTCCGACCGGTAGCTACCATGGTGAATTCTCGAAAATGCCCTTGTTGTTAAACCAGTTTCACCCATTGTTCTCTGTCTACACGGCGCGGCGGGGAATTCACCATGAGCAACTTTCTCGTCTTTACAAGGAGATATCAAAGTGTGTATGTAATGCCTATTTCTTCTTCGAGCCGTATACGAATGATAAACATAAAAATCTGATAAATTTCAGAGCCAAGAAAGAAGAAGACTCAGAACCGACTCAGAAAAAAATCCATCGCATCCATGCACAAAAAAGGATGAAATAATTGTTTGTAATTCTTTTCAACATTAATCCAATCAGAATGGATTTAGAAAGAAGAATCACCTTTGAAGGTATCCAACTGAGTAGTCCTAATAAGACATATCGCCGGCTTAGCCGGTTAATAATAATATACTTAAGTTCCGCTTCCGGCGATACCTTTACAATAGAGGAAAATAGTATGATATTGGGGTATTTTTTTTGGGTAGAAGGAATAAAGCTAGACTTCAAACTTAAGGGTTTATGAATATATTTATTTAACATTACGAAAAAATTTGTTTGTTTTTTGATAAAAACAAGATGGCGCTGAATGCTACTACTTCCGTCAAAGACCTCCTTTCGACTTTGCGGGAAATCTAACTCAAAAACTACTGTACCGATCTTTATGCAATTTGGAATATATTTTTTTAACAATATTTTTTTCTATTTGAATGAGAGGGATTATAGAAATCACCCCTGAAAATCGTTTTATTAAAAAAAATTAAAAAAAATTAATAAACCGTTTTTTTTATTTTTATAAATTTCAAAATATTTACTTTTCTTTAAATTTTGCTTCATTCATATCGAAGATAATTGTCTAAAAAAATTGAATTTTGCAATGTAATATTTTTCACACCAACCTTTAGCAGGTGCAATCTCTCCCGCAACGTCAACGGAGGTCTTTGACGGAAGTCATTGCAGTCAGCGCCATCTTGTTTTTATCACAAAATAAAATCACGGCTTCTTTTAAGGATATCGACTGTGCCGAATGGAAGCCCGTTACAAAAATTTTTTCTTTTGATTTTTGTTAATTCCTGAGCTTCGTGCAAATTTCTTTTCTTTCGTGTAAAATCCTACAACTTCCAGAAGTTCAAACGCAAGTACCATCGCCTCTTCCTTCAACACCTCTTATTAACCAATCCTGCCCTTTATTCCTTCTTTCGAGCCAAACTTACTACTAGGCATTTTACCATGATAATTACGACATGATGGACTGATGGTACAAAGGGACTCTTAAGGACCCCACAAATTGGTCTGCAGACCATTTGACGAAAATCAAGCTGGGTTAGATTTTTTGTGGGCGTGGCCACGGGTCTTCCAGCATGTTCGCCCGTCTGTAGTGTGGTTTGCAGACCGGGCATCAAATATTATTTTCCGATGGGGAGCGTAGTCAGAACATCGAGGATATTTCAATGTGAAATGAACTGTTTAAAAAAAGATTTTGAAAGATTGGTTTTTTACATTAAAAACTCACATTACAGCCTCTGGGCCAACCCCGTTTCCGTAGAAGCTCAAGTATTCCAGGTCCTCTATTTCGTCCTGACTTCGGAAGCAGTATGGAGAATCATGACCAGATTGGTTCAGATATTTTTCAGATATATAACTGAGCAAGAGTCTAGTCTACTTCGCCGCGATCCCTATCAGACCATCTCGCCACATTTGGGATGAGTCTATGTCAGTGTGTCCAGTGGTCCTTCTATGACCGACCCATCACAGCTTCTATGCAATTCCTCATTATTTGAGGTTAGAATTCTCCTTCTCTATCATGCAAGGTTCTTATTCCGACGTAGCTGTCGCGCAGCTCTTAAGCTAGAAACAGAATTTCGCGTTGTGAGCATTACGTTCAGCGGATCCACAGTATCGAGGAGTGTCCACTGACTTTTAATTGCGTGGTTGCGTTCCGTCTCGGCTTTCACACATAGCCCAAAAATTTAAGTAGCGAGTGCATGTGTTTGTTGTGTATGCTTGTGTGTGCTGTGTCGAATGCGACAATGCAGATAAGGTTGAAAGTAGACAGACTTTTGCGTTGCCTGTGTACACGCAACTATCTGTCAGGTCGCATTTTACTGCACAGACTTCTATTCTATCTGTCACCGAAAGTAACGCATGCACGCTTCTAGTAGTCTGTATGCGACTTCCATTTTTTTCCTTGTTGTAATCACGCTAAGTGCCGCTGCGCACACCAGACCCGCTTATAGCAGGACTCAGGTGACAGATTTCGAGATGAGAGGACGAAGACTTTGTTTTGGGCTCCAACATTTGGCAACATGTTTCCCAAAAGCCGCATCAATGTGGTAAATTACAAGATCCATCACTCTGTCATCACCTCAAATTGGTTTTTTGTATGATGCGGCTTGTGATGCATATGCAATTGTACAATAACCCCAATGAGAAGGAGAATTCCTCATATTATTCGCCGACACCGCGTACGATGTTATGTTTTAGCAGTGTTTTTCAACCGGGGTGCCGCGGCGCCACGATTGGGGTGCCGCAAATTTCAGATATTTTCTTGGAAATTTACTTGAGGGTAGTTCAAGATAACGCATTATCTGTTCTACTTTGATACGAGTTATGTAGTAAGCAAAGAAGCTATGGCTAATCGAAATCGACCAAAGCACATTGCTTGGCCTTTTCAATTTCCCTGTACCAGTAACAGACCGACCAACAGAAAAGAACAACGTGGGCACTTGTGTCTTGTATTGTACTTTAAGAAGCGTTGCACTGTGCTTTGAAAAGGTTGTGGTTTCAACTACAAAATAGGTGACCCCCTCGCCGGACCCCACCCCAGCGTTGCGCGTGATATTCGTTTTCGCAAAAAATTAATGTGGCACATAGCCACCCCTTCCACACTTTATTCAGATTCTAGATTTGCTGCTGGGGCTAAAAAATGCCATCCGAAAGAGTAAAGCAGAGCACTTTAAAGCTACTGACAGAAACAGGCGCAAACGCGGTGCGGACATTGGCTTCGCGGTATGTGGCGACTTTTCACTGACATGATGTTGCGGTGTCGGCGGCGGCGCTCCGACTTTGAACACAACAACGAAATCAAAGTGACAAGTGGACGTGATAGGAAAAAAATTGAAAAACCTGAATGATTTACATATAATTTTTCTATCCTACAGGGTTTGTCTTTGTTTTAGGTGCTAATTTAATTACCCCAATTTGGAAAAATAAAGATTTTCATTAAATATAAAATTCAACAAATTTGCTATCACAGCCAACACCAACACACGACTCCAAACATATGCCCACCACCACCAAAACACGACTCAAAACACAAACATCTCTTGACACTACGCGGCGGCAACGCGCAAAAAGTAGAAAGTAAAGCAACTTTCGCGGTGTGTGCGTAGCGTAAAACAGCATTTCGTTAGTGCGCATTTGAATACACTACTTCTATTCTCTCTGTCATTGCCCGCATGGCGTTTGCGCCTGTTTCTGTCAGCAGCTTAAGAGCTTGTGCAAGAAAGCGGATAGTAACCCATGGGAGGTTGCTTACAGGGTAGTGATGTCGTCGTCGGAGTTCACCCAAGTATTCACAGCGTGCCTGAGGGAAGAAGTGTTCCCTGAGCAATGGAAGCTCCAAAAGCTTGTACTCATCCCGAAGCCAGGAAACTTTGGGTTGCACTTGGCGGGCACGGCGGAAAAGCTTCCGCCATCAGCGCAGGACTTCCGAGAATGCTGCCTAATATAGGGAGCCTCAGGCCAAGGTGACGCCTCCTCATCACAAGAGTGGTTAGTTCGGTTCTGTTGTAAGCATCGCCAGTTTGGGCAGCGGCATTGGACAGAACGGACAATAAGAGGAAAATAAAGTCTACGGGCATGCTGAACATATCGTACTACGTCTGAGGAAGCAGCATGCATGATAGGAGGAATGATCTCGATTGATATTCTTGCATTGGAAGGCAACAGGTTGACTCGGAATATGCAAGAGGGGAGTCCAAGGAAATGCGACAGACTCTGGCCTGTTCATCGCAAGGAGGTGTGGGACGAGTATACTGGCCCTTATACTGAAATGAAAAGTAACGCAGAAGTGAAGTAGACTTATTTCCACTGAATTAGATGTAACTTCCGCTTCACTTCTATTTTGGTCTCTCTCATACATTCATATGTAATGGTACCTAACCTCACTTCACTTCACTTCCCATTTAGGTTTGGCCTATAGACTCATACCAAATGTGGAGAAGTGTGTTATAAAGGACCATCGGGAAGTGAGTTACTACCTCACGCAGTTCCTGAGTGGGCATGGAGGTTATAGAGCATACCTTCGCAGGATTCAGGTTTGGACGATTCACGGTTCTGCCCGGAATGCCCGGACGATAAAGAGGACGCGGAGCATCTAGACGGCCCTCTTGTTCCGGCTTTGGGGAGCTCTTTTTGAGGGATCCTTTTTAAGGGTCATGCTGACGACGCCACGCTGAAGTAATGCCTTTACGGCTCGTACCAGTCTAGACTTGAACGTCATGCAAAAAAGGGTGGGTGTGTTTAGTAGGCATGGGAGCCTTAGGCACACATTCCCTGCTGCTAGACCGATGTAAGATTCCCACCACTCCCTCGTATATAAAAGATCCGCCACTGGTCAAGGATGCCACGATTTTTTATTTTTCAGTCAGGGGTGCCACCCAATGATGTGTATGGCGGTAATAAACAAAATGATGGATCATCTAATTTACATCAACGATAGATGTCTTCTGGACTATGGACTCTGGCTAGACTCTTCAGGTAGGATTCAGTCGTTCCATATAAGCTAAAAATCTGTATAACTCATATTCTTTTTAACACATGAAAATTTGATATGCTCAAAATAAAAATAAACATAAAAGAGGACACAGACTACATAAATAAAGATTTTGTTTTATTATAGACTGCGGATGTTAAGTTAAACGCGCGTAATTTCAAACATAACCCAAACACATTTGTTATTTTCCAGAAAAAAAGTCCTCATTACTTTCATCTGATTTCATCTAGGTTTTTCCATTCAGGTGATGAAAATAGGAAATTTGGAAACGAGAACAAACAAACAAATTTATCGTTTGTTTTCCTTCGACAAGTGTTTCATGAAATAATAATAGCACAGGCGGACAAACTGCTGAAATCGAAATGCTCACCATTTCTCCTAAAAATAGATAAATTTTTGCACCAGCATAAAAAGTTAATTTCGCATATCGGCATTCCGGAGCATTATCAACTCGCACCGAAATGAATCTCCAATGGCGAAGGTCGTCCAGACTGAAAATATCTCCGATTTATCTAGCGGCCACTTAAGCACACGCGGATGATATACGGCCGCGAAACTTGAGCGAAATGGCTGCTCCATCAAAATGAAATTTATTTTAAAATTTGAGATGATTTTCATCAACAATCATCGCCGTGGCAATTTGTAGCACCTAATTACACGAGCGCCTGTTAAGACAGTATAAATCAGCGTCCATTTGCTTTCTGTGTAAACACGGACTTTCGGGCCTTTCGGAAACGTTACTAGCGCGTGTGCTTGGGATAGTTTCACCGAAATTTTCGGGTATTCTGGAAGTGCTTCTGCAGAATTATGTGAAATGCTAATTGCTAAACAAAGTGGCCAAAATGTGCACGAATAAAATTTCCGAGGCGATTAAAAAACGAAATTGGCGGCGCGATAGTGCGGAAAATCAAGAAATGAGAATAAATTGCGGCGAAGAATTTGTTTACAAAATGTTGGGAGTATGTTTTTCGTTGTGGTGAAATCACTTTTCTGCACTTTATTTAAGATGAAAAAATTTATGTCAGGTTTTGTTTACTGAAAAAATACTTTTTACTGGGTTTTCCAGGATTATAATTCATCATTTTGTTAAGTTTTGCCAGTTTCAAACTCACCAATATATTTCTGGATTCCATCCTTCATAAAGCTTAATTTTTTTGCTAGTCGATGCTTCGTCCTTTATGAAGATTTCGTCTTTTGGTGGCTTGAATTCGTCTTCCTTAGGTTTTTTGACGCCATTTTCAATAGGTTTATCCGTTTTGTTTGTGGGTTTCGGTGGTGTTAGGTTTCCAACGAAAGATGCAGCAGCGATAGAATCGTTTATATTTTGCCCAGGAACAGGGCAGCTGTCAAGTAAAAAATTATTTTGTTAATTATTGCAATTAAATCTGTTTTTGAGTAAATTTAAAGTTATTATTATTAAGTTTTTTGGTCTGATTAAATCCAATTTGATCGCTCAACAGGGCGGGAGCTCTGCGTTCGCTTTTATCATTACTAAACAAATACGACAAAGCGGTCACAACTCTACTGAAATCACTGATTCTGGAGTTCAAGCCAATAAGTAACAGAATATGCACGCATCGCATTAAAACAAGACTACATAACATGTGTCGCATAAACGTCCATGCTCCCAGAGAAGTCGAGATAGATGAGGTGAAAAAAGGAATTCTACCAAGAGTAAACAAATGCCATCAAGTTAATATCGTCGAACAATATTCAAATGGTGGAGATTATGAACGCCAAAATAGGAAAAGAAGAAAAGCGCCTAGGAGTCACAGGAAAGCATAGCCTACACAACGCTACCAATAGCTGATCGCGAAAACGATGGGAGAGCGCACCTGGGAGGGGATGCTTCATCTACTGCCGCTACAGGTGGTGCTGTGCCCCTAAACCCACCCCTCAAATCGTTAGGAGTGAAAACCTCTCCATCCAAAAGGCTGCGTAAAAGGGGGAGAGACATAATCCCCTCAGGAAATGAACACCTATATGAAGCTTATCCAGAAAAATCTCTATCACGCCAACGCTTATTCAGCAATGCTTGAAAAAAAAGATTTATTTCGAACACCCTGGATGTGGCTCTAACCTAAGAGCCATTGGTGTACCCAGGAATAATACATTACCTCGGTACTAATAGTGGCATGCGGAAGTCCTCCAGCGAGCATGACTGTCGTACAGCAGCACTGCTCATGGGGAAAAGACTAAACTGCCTTCTTTTTTAGCAGTTCGATACCTGGTGGCAGCGGAGAGTGCTGGCAGGAGACATAGCTATGCTCACCCTTGTCATAGCCTAGTCCTACCTTCCTGGAGAAGAGCCGGCCCCACCGATATCAACTGTCAGGAGATTTGTGGAGGAACTGGTGTTTGGCTGCGACGACAACGCGCATCCCGTCGCGTGGGGACACACCAATAGAACTTTTATAGCATGAACCTACCGTAATAGACTTGTCTCCTGCCAGCAAATTCGCCAGTGAACCTCTCGTAATTAATGGACGACCCCTTACAAGAAAGAATTGAGAAGATCCAAACGAAGATCATGCAAAGTCTTCTGCGAAGAAATAGACAAGCTTTCAGCCTCCGTGAGTCTTGTCTAAGGACTACTCAAATGGTATTCCTGAAGGAACCTTTACGGAGAACACCAGGGATACCAAGAAGCTATTAATGAGCACTAATTTCCTGGGTTCTGAAGTAACTGACCTTGGACTGACCTAAGGGCCTAACACTGGATCGGAGGTAGTTCTTGGACACCGGTCCTACAATACGAACCAAGGCATTGCAAACATGCGAAAAGTTTCTATCCGGCCCGTGAGATCTTAAGAAGAAATTATAAATAAATATTTTTGGATGTAATTTGTCTAGTTTAAATTGAATATTAAACGCACATAGCAACATGTATGTTCATAATTCAGTACTACTGTTAAAACTAACATCTATCGGGGTAAGTTACACTTTTCGTGTTACACATTTTCGTTACACATTTTTTGTATTACCCCCATACACAAACCGGTTTTTCCCACTTTTGTCTCAGAAAATTTATCAGACTCACCCATCCATCACACTAACCCAAATATAACATCGTTCTTGGGGGACTGTGAAAACTATGAGCAATTCTGCTCATTCGGCAATTCTCATTGGCGTTTATTGTACAACTACATAGGCATCATAACCGTTACACGAAAAAGAGGCAGAAAAATGAACACTTACAGGCCAATTCTCAAATCGTCAGTGACATATCACAAATCACAATAAAGTCATAAAGGGGTGGTGTCATATTTGTGACTATTTCGTATTTTTGTGCTCCAGTCACAAGTTATGACAATCAAAGACTTGTGATGACATATTGAGCAACACATGGGGTTTACACCTTATGCAAAATAATAATAATGGAAGGATTTTTTTTAAATTTTTGTTTTGTTGAGCTATAAACAACAGAAAAAAATAAGCTTTTGAACAAAAAAAGAAAAAATTGTATGTTTTTTATTTTGTCAAATTCGTTTGCGTGTTTCCGGTAAAATTCGATGATATACATTATGTTGAGTTGAGAAACGAGTGATGGATAGTGTAATTTACCCCATTTAAGCATTTTTCTAATGCAGACTAAAAGAACAGGTCACAAGAATGTGTTTATTAACTCTACGAACCGCGGAAAACACGTAAAATTTATTCTGGCCCATGTTATAAAAAGGTTGCCCACCCTTGGTCTAGGGAGTAAGGCGCCTGGCTACCATCCCAGAGGTCGCGGGTTCGAATCCCGGCAGCACCGTGATCCTTTTCCTGTCACACCAACATATCTTTCCTTCTTTCTTCTTCCTTCTTTACATTCCTGATTCCTCCTGTCATAGCCTTCCGCTAGCCCTTCCCCGCTCCACCAGAGCCTGTCATCGGTTGGTTGATGGAATTCAACTCGTTTCAGGAGGAATAACACTCCAGCGAGTTGTTTCTCGATGCCCCGATGTCAGAGTCGGGATAGTAATGGTTGGGAGTTGGTGGAATGGAAAATTCGCGGGTTGTGGCAGTTCCTTCCTTCACTTCTCTCTTTTCCTTCACTATCTTCCCACTAGAGCTTGCTGTCCGACATTGCACTCTATATGAAAAATAGATTGTCGACAGAACAAAGGGCTGTCCCTGAGCTCTCAGTCTTTCACATAAAAAAAGGATCTTCCCGGCTCTCCTTTAGAGGGGCTGGCGCTGTTGCGCTGGCCCATATTCCATGATGGTGCGGAGCGCCTAGGGTGGTCTTTACCTCTAAATCGAGCAGAAGATCGTACAAGGAAGCAAAATCCTATCGAACAACCGTCTCCTATTGTCTCCTGAAAACGAATATTTGAGACAGGCATATTAGGAAGGGTCTCACAGCCTCCTACGCTTCCAATTTGCTCACCGGCCCGGCAGATCTACCAAGACTGCCATTCACATGCTAGTGAGAAATATCGATAGTCTACTCTACTCTACTCACTCTATTCACAGCATAAGTCGAACTTATTCTTGACTGTGGCCCCACGAACCGTATCAAAGTCTTCCTCCTGCCTTGGTGAACGGCATGGAACTAATGGCTGCTCCATCTCCACCTTTCGGAATAACCTTAACATTGTTTGGCGCATTTTCCAATTCGCCAAACAAGCATACCAATGCAGGAGATGTAAGTTCCCCCTTCAGCCAAAAGCCCGGACTACAATATACAAGCTGGGGCAAAAGTAATGTTATAATGTGAATTGGCTGCCATTTTGTTAGAAATGAAAAAATTGGGCTCTGTTTAAACGGAAAGTTTATTTCAAGGTGTAAAATTTATGACATTAAATTGAAACAATAATATCGGTCAGATTACCACCTTTCGCCTTGATGCACATTTGTCCTCGTTTACTGCATTTTGAATTGCTGTTCGCAAAACATCTGGCTCCAAATTGGTAATTTCTTCTTCAATGTTAGACTTACAAGGTTTGTGGTTTGTTGTGGTAAACGCGAGATATCAAAAAGTCCTAAAAGAAGAAGTCTGGCGTTAGCCAGTTCAAAACGGCAAAACTCGAGATCACCAGGCTCGGAAATTGGAGTTTCAAAATCCCCATGCCCGTGCTGTGTGAGCGGTTGCTCCGTCGTGCTGGACCCAACAATGCTCGAGATCCAATTCATTTAACATCTGTTTGCAGCGCTTATGTTATGGTTAAGGTTGTGCCGTCGACGTCCTCAAAAAAAAGTAAGAGCCAATCACTTTTTCACTGCAAATGCCGCACCAAACATTCTCTTTGAGCGAATGCAATGGCTCTTCGTGCATTTCATGTGGGTTCTCCGTACCCCAGGAATGCAAATTTTATTTATTCACACAACCACTTAAGTGGTAGCTCATTATGATTTTGGATACGAAATCATCCTCTTCTTGCTCCAGATTTAACAGAGCATTTTTTTTTATGTGAAAGACTAGAGCTCAGGGAAAGCCCTTTGTACTGTCGACAATCTATTTTCTTCGTATAGAGTGCAATGTCAAACAGCAAGCTCTAGTCGATAGACAGTGAAGGGGAAGAGAGAAGTAGGAAGGAACTGCCACAACCACCTAACCCCAAACATTTCTATCGCGACTCTGGCATCGGGGCAATGAGAAACAACTCGCTGGAGTGTTATGCCTCCTGAAACGAGTTGAATCCCATCAACCAACCGATGACATGCGCTTGGTGGAGCGGGGCAATGCTAGCGGAAGGCTATGACGGGCGGAATGAGGAATGTAAGGAGGGAAGAAGAAAGAAGGTGGGAAAGGCGAAGGACCGTGGGGCTCTGCCGGGATTCGAACCCGGGACCTCTGGGATAGTAGCCAGGCGCCTTACTCCCTAGACTACCGAGGTCAAATTGTGGGCATCGTTGTCTCGGCAATGTTCGTGGACTCTCTCGGACGTCTTGGGCCACAGTAGCAATAATCTCGGTCGAACGAGCAATATCTTGCGAAGTCTCCACACCCTGCAGTTATCCTTTTCGCGCACATTGCGGTCTAGAAGTTCTAAAAGAACTTGTTTGTGGAACAACATTCGCAGGCGGTATTTCCGAACTTTTTTTTTATGTGGAAGTCTAAGCTCAGGAGTCACCCTTTGTACTACCAGTCCGTCATGTCGTTCATGTCATGGTCAGATGCCTAGTAGTAAGTTTAGCTCGAAGGATTTAGAAAGGATAAGACAAGTTAAGGGGAGTCTGGGGGTGTACGCGGAGATGGCGATGAACCTTGCGTTTGAACTCCTGTATATTGTATCAGTTCGGGAATACTGACTGTGGGAGGTTGCTACACTCGTAAAGAACGAATTTCTAGTGCATGAAAATAAGGGCTGTCGACAGTGAGGGTGAGCCGAAAGGGCTAGTCTTGTGTTGCGAGAAAAACATTGTCTTGGAGGCAGCAGGTTATATATTTCGGTGGAACAGTCATTGTGTTAGATGCGGTAGACTTTCACAAGAGCCGCTACATTCCTGCTGTGGCTCCGCTAAGGTGGTACGAGTTGAATTCGAGGCGGGGCCGAATGTAGGATTTGTAGATTAAAGGCTGAAACAGATTGCTTCGTCCTGCTGCGTTCGTTCGTTCCTTCCGTTCTCTCATTAAAAGAGGGGGCCTCGGTAGTCTAGGGAGTAAGGCGGCTGGCTACTATCCCAGAGGTCCCGGGTTCGAATCCCGGCAGAGCTCCACGGTCCTTCGCCTTTCCCACCTTCTTTCTTCTTCCCTCCTTACATTCCTCATTCCCCAGTCATAGCCTTCCGCTAGACTGCCCCGCTCCACCAAGCGCATGTCATCGGTTGGTTGATGGGATTCAACTCGTTTCAGGAGGCATAACACTCTAGCGAGTTGTTTCTCATTGCCCCGATGCCAGAGTCGCGATAGAAATGGTTGGGGTTAGGTGGTTGTGGCAGTTCCTTCCTACTTCTCTCTTCCTCTTCACTATCTATCGACTAGAGCTTGCTGTTTGACATTGCACTCTATACGAAGAAAATAGATTGTCGACAGTACAAAGGGCTTTCCCTGAGCTCTAGTCTTCCACATAAAAAAAAAAAAAAAAAAAAACGGAAAAGAAAGAAAGAAAGCACTGTCCACATAGGAGCTTTCGTCTTCGCGGATTTCACGTCAACGACTCAATTGCTATATACGTTTTTTGTTTATTATTTTTATACTCACTATACACGACTTGCTCGCTTGGACTGTTTCTCTCTTGAGCCGTGCTAAAAAATTAAATTAAACATAACCGTCATCAAGTATACACCCCAAAAGTGTGGTTATGCTGTTATTTCTTTTCCGTTCGTTCGTCTTTTTTAAAATTTCCCAAAAGCTCTCTCTTTCGTTCGTCTTCATTCCTCTCCGCTCTTCCTGTTGTGGACACTTCCGTGAAGTGAAGTGTACAGCATTAAACTCGCAGACTGAAAGAACGAAAAGAACGAACGAAGAGGAACGAAGCAATCTGTTTCAGCCTTAAGGCCCTGGCCGACGGCTGAAGGAGGAAATTGCACCTTTTAAGAAATCCCAAGCATTATTATGCTTGTTTAGCGATTTGGAATATATAATTATTCCAACGCAGATCTTCGATTAATGTTATGCCTACAACATTGAGAGATGGTTCTGTAGTCAGTTCTAGGCCCTGCATTGAAACAGGAGGAATTGTGGAGTGCGTTTTGTTAGAAAAGAGACAGTACTTGGTTTTCAGTGCGTTGAATTCAACACGATTCGTGAGGCCCCAATCTAGGATCAAGGCCCCAATCTAGGTAAGGTTCATCTGCTCGTGCACCCTCCTCCGATGGCCTAACCTATCATATTTTCTTTTACGCTTCAAAATAAGCTTACTGCTCTGCTCTGAGACCATGACGGACTTATAGTACAAAAGGTTATTCCTAGGCTTCCATCGTAGAAATTTAGCTTTACTGACAAAACATTATTCGCTTCTATCCCAGGCAATAGTTCCATCGCAATAAATTTTCTGCTGTCTTAACGCAACCGATTTGCCGTTCGACGAATTCCCACTTCCTTCAGCTGCATTTTTTCCACGCACATTAGCAAAAGGAATTCGTTCATAACTCGGCTGTAGAGCAATCTTTAGCAATTAGTATTTCCGAATTCATCTAATGTTCAAAAGTTCAAATGCAGGTTTCATCTTCACCTCCTTCAGCACCCGAGCTTCAGCTTGCTACTACACATTGCACCATGGACAAATGACATGATGGACTAATAGTGAAGGGTGATTCCTGAATTTAGAACTGCCCCATAAAAATATATCATAATGGATTCGACAGAACATATTAAAATGAATTAAGTAGAGCTCACACAAAAAATATACACCCCCATAAATAGGTCAAATCCTTCCATGGAATTCCGCTTTAACACGCCATAAACTGCAACAATCCCCGACAGACCAATGGGCTTGGTTTAATAACCCCAACGGTTGCAGTTGATATTGATTTATCACGATGACCCAATTTCGGAGCCCTTCCAAGGTTCATTACGAATCAAAGATAAACACGAACGAAAATGCCAAAGACCCTTTCTATATATTGATTAATCATTCATAAATATTTTTTATTAATCTCGCCAGGTGCACCCACTTTGGGCCCGTTTTATCAGAAACCAATGAACGTTCGTTCTGCTTTAATATGGTAAGATTCTAATTTTTGTGTCTCCTTTTGTTTTAATTAAATTGTAACCAGAGACAAGCGAGATTTCGGCTACAAATTATATATTAGGATGCATTTTCCTACTTTATTATTCAATTTTTAATTAAGACTTTGCGTGTGAAATCGACCGATCGAGAATAGTAGAAGTGTCACATTAAGATAGCGCCACTGTGCAATGAATTGATTTTAGTTTTGTCGTTGTTGTTGTTTTTTTGTTATTAGACCAATATTTAAATTTTTGAATTAGAAATAAGATAATAGAAACAAAATATAATAATAAATTAAACACAACAGATCGTATCTTACCTTTCGTTAGGTTTTTGTAGTGTGACTAAGAAGTATGTGGCTAATATGGCAGCGATTAGTGTGAGTATGGCGATGATGGCAGTTAGAACGGCGCACGCCTTTGATATGAATATTCCTTGTCTGGTATCATTAACGACATATTTCTGGCCGTTTTTGGTTTTTAGTTGACCACCTGAAAAAAGAAAACAAATAAAAAACATGAAACAAACCTTTCAAAACATTCAAAAACATCTTTTTAACTCTCAATTACACAAAACCCAAACATTATAGGAATTCCCCAAAGAATTTTCTAAAAATACCAAAAAAAACTTAACATTAGGGACATTGAAGAATGTTAATTGTTCATTTTTGTAGTTTAAACCACACAACAAGAGACCCAAAAATCGCCCACAATTCGAGGATAATATAGTGTCGTAGGTGCTTAGCCTCTGGCGCATGGCGTGATGCAGAGGTGGCATCACTTTGGATCTTTCTAATAAATAAGCGCCACAGCAATCAAGAAATCCATTAGAATCTATCAGCGCCGATGAATATGAGCCCCAAGTGCCAAATTTAGAAGTGAACAATTTTCGTGGAGTGCTCGTGCTGACTTGCACTCTGACAGTCTATGATGCATGACGGACCTCCGACCTAGCTAACACTTGGTGTGTTGCGGCCAATTAAAGATGATCGCGTGTTTATTAAACTTTATTCGGTAGACTTACACACATGCCGTTTTCAGCTGTAGCCAATGGTCTGTCCATCGTCTTATGGTTATTGAACTTGTCGCCTAGCAGAGCCAACAATAGTGTTCCTGGTTCGGTGTAAATTGCGTTACTTTCATTCCAGAAATGCACAACGAATTGTTTTCCGCTTTTAAATTGATCTTAACGAGTTTTTAGTTATGAAACCTCAGCCTCGTTCACGCGCTTGTTGTTTTTAGTGCTGAAAGAGTCAGGACTATATAAACATCATCAGCACTTAAAGGTCCTACACTATGCCCTAGGACCGATAATCGTTAAAAACGTCGTTAAGGCATAGTCATAAAGTTTAGGACTAATCAAAGGCTCCTGCGCCCTGGTTATTGTTTACGATCTGCCGGATTAAGTGGGTGCTCACTTGCGAGTTTATTTGTGGCATTTATGGTTGGTGTTAAACAAAGAATTCATTCTGTGGCGACGTTGAGTATGGCTTCATTTGCTGATTAACAATTTCTTTCTAAACACGTTCAATCCATTACAACAGCTTACAAATCTAGAACATGCGATTTGCTTCACATGTTAGTTGCGGGTTTCAACACACGAACATGTCTACAATGTAAACTCGAGTTAGGACTTTTAGGCAAAATTAATATTCCAATTAAAAATTTTAAGAGACATTGTTTGAAATGAATTTACAACAATACAACATTTCCAAATGTGATGATCTCAGCAGTAATTTCTCAGAGAGTTTTAATTTTACTAAACAATTTAAAAATTAAGCTAAAATGGATTGGACGTCCAAAGTCGTCCATACTGGCAATACTCCATTGATGGATTTGACAGTTCTCTCTCAAGCGACTTTGTGTGTTTCATGTCCTCTTCTGTTTTTATATTTTAAAAAGTGACTTTTGTCGTAAGAAAGGTGAGTCTAATCAGTGAATATTATACAGAATGTATAACAATGATAAAGCCGCATTTACATCCCAAATTAAACGCGAAAGTGCACTTTGAAGCTCAGAACTCAGCACTTTGAAGTTTCAGAACTTTCGTGCAACAGAGAAAAAAGCCTACAAATTTCTGTGCGAGAAAAGAGCTTTAAAGTGCACTTTCGCGTTGACTTTGGGATGTAAATGCAGCTTTATATTCATAAATTGTAGAAATAGACTTTACCCCAGAATTATGTTTGAATTTTAGAGATTAAGGATAATGTGGAAATTGGGTACAAACTGTGATACACTGCTGGAAGTGCGACTACATCCTCCTCGTGGGGGCGACCGGAACAGCCTCCTGACAAGATCATGTTTCTACCATGAGTGCTGGCTAATGGTAGTCGGGCGTACAGAATACTTTCTTAGAAAAAATTACCCAAATCCCAAGGTGGTGATATGCCGAGAGTTGCATACCCAAGGGGGTGTTTGGTCAAAAATAAAAAAAAGGAATGAGCTTGCTGCAGCTCCGACAGCATCAACCTTGTCAATTGTGACGATGCCCTCATCTCAAGTGGAGCACGAGAGAAAGGAACTGTCTCAACTAGCGGAGCCATTGGGCACGCATATTACAAACCAACTTCCTCAACCAGTTGTGCCGTGTTGTGCAGTTCACGCTGAAGATGAGGCGCCGAATTCGTGTGCAGCGCTCCATTAGAATCGGACAGTGTGTGCTCGGTTATGTCCGGAGCTACAACCATTGCCGCAAGGCTTTCAACAGATGAGTTTGTCAAGTCCACCTATCGTTAAAAGGGCAAAAGGCCTATCCAGGGAAAAGGTCCTGAACAAAAGCTTTGGCAAACATTGACATCAGGTTCAAGCTGGAGCTCTGTCTACCTCTACATATCTCTAAGTTCCCTTACTCAAAGGGTAAATCAACAGAGGTTACTTTACACCATCTAGTCAGCAAAATTGAGGAAGCCCTCTTCTCTATGGAAATTGCCTTATGTGCGTTCCTTGATATCGAAGGGTGCTTTCGATAACACTGGCTATGATTTTCTTTCTAAAGCACTGTCTCTCAGAAACCTGGATACGCTTGACATTTCTTCTATCCTGGGTGCCTCCACCATTAGTGTCAAGGCTATCTATCAAGGAAGTCCTCAAGGTGAAGTTCTGTCCCCGTTACTCTGGTCACTGGATGCAAAAGAATTTTTGGCCCATTAATAAAACTTGATTATTTGGCATTGCACATTTTCTGTAGTGTCTTGGCTATGTTGTCGTCCAGAATCGTTATACGATTACTAATTCACCAGAAGATTTTTTTTTTGATTTTTCTTGTGACTGCGTGCTTAGAATACCAAACCACCTTCTAGTGAAAAGAATAGTCACAAACTATCAATGACAACCACAAGTCACAACATCACTTATGTCACAATTTTGAATATGGCGATAAAGCTAGAGTGCGTCGCGCAGTTGAGGTGTTTCAGCAGCTCTTGAAGGAGAAGTTATGTTTCGATGATCTTGTAATCGTAGGTCATGCTGTAAATTTGTCTCAGCCGGTCTAATTGCTGCCATTTGTGGCACCTGTCTGGATGATGTATTGAAGAATTATATTTAAAGTTCATTTTTTTTGTTTGTTAAGTTCATTTTTCCGTATATCGCAAAAAATGAAAACAATGCTATAAACAATAAAATAAATTGTTAAAAACCAACTTCAGAAAAAAACCAATCCCGTGATGCACAGAAAAGGATGAAATAATTGTTTGTAATTCTTTACAACATTAATCCAATCTGAATGGATTTAGAAAGAAGAATCACTTTTGAAGACGGTGCCAGGTAGTAGTTGACTTACATTGCACTAACTGTTGCTTTGAAAATTGTTTTAATTTCTTTGTTAGCCTTGTGCACTTAATACATCGCCCCGAAAACATGTGTTAGCACCGTCTTCAAAAGTTGGATATGAGGAAACACCGATTTGCACAAACCCACGGCGATTTCCTACGACGGAAAAACTGGTGGTTAAACAGCAAATTTAAGAATGGCTACAAGACGGAATCATCCACCAGTCCAACTCGCCATTCGCAAGCAATGTCGTAGTTACGAAGAAAAAGGATGGATCACGTAGAGCAGGGGTGGCCAACAACTCGATCGCAAAGCCAATTTTGGTCGATCGCTCGCAATGTCTTTATTTCACGTGAACTTGGGGTTTATTTCCAACACCTCGAACGGACCTTAATATGGTGGGTTTAAATTCAGACTTGATTGTCTCTTTTGAACACGAACTGGCAGTTTTTTTAGATCCTCCTGGATAAAAACGATTTGTTTTGCATGTGATAAAGCTGCTGTAGGCTTTTGATCTTGTTAATTTTATTTTTGAATTCCTTTACAAATTCACATGCTTTGACATTTTCCGGCTTGTCAACGTGCTCGTACGTCTGGCTTAATTGCTGTTCGCAATCCCAAAACTGGAGGCAGATACATGCGTCCATGCGGTCCGTGCGGCGATAGATATTATAGAAATGCCTGAATTCAAATGCGATCTGACATACAGGTGCGTGAACGAAACGAACTCAATGCAAAAGTTGGTCTACTTTCATACCCGATATAGCCTGAAATGCCTAAACACAAGGACCACAAACACATGCATTTTTATTTGTTATATGTGAAAGATGAGACAAAACGCAAGCACGCAACTATCTGTCAGCGAAAATTTGGCGCATACTGCGGATCAACCGCACGCATCGTACGGCAGCATGTACCTGGGTCCAGCTTAAGAGTATTAATGGCTAGATTGCGTACCAGTATTTTGTTTGGTAGAGCGTGGTCGCTGCTTTTAGAGTTCTGTGGACACTTTCAAATCATTCAGTCGCTTACTAACCTTTGATCGTTGTCTTTACGTTGGATGAGCTAGGCAATGAATTTTTTTTATGACTAATTTTTAAAGTGGTACAGGAACGCAAAAGGTCGAATTTTGTCTTGACTGGTGGCGCTGTAGACTTTCCACGGGCTATTTGGGAACAGCAAACTCTTTAAGCAGCAAGGACGACGAGCTTCCCTTTTGGTCTCGTAACACAAACACCCTAATTCGTCGTAATTTGATTGGGCCTCTGCAAATCTCTTGAAATCTATTGTCCCTGTTGTTACATTTATATTTTCTCAGTTCTGGATAATAGATCTGCTATGTTGGTGGGCTTTCCTCCAATGTGATGTATGTTCGTTGAGATGAAGTCTAGCTGTACAAGTTAACGTGGGATGCCTTTTCCGATTTTTGTTTAAAAGCGAAGATAAGCGGTTTGTGGAATATACTAAATTCTCGTCCTTCCAAAAGATGGCTTAGGTGTTTCACTCCGCACAAGTTCTCTGTCATACATGTTGTAATACTTTTCAGTGTTTGTGAGCTTTCGAGGAAAAAGCCTTAAGGTCATGCAAATCCATCTACAGCTTGATGTACTGTGTGCATGGCGTTATTTGATGCGACGACGTGAAGAGTTTGTAAGCGCCGTTTGGTTTCTTTGTCTCAAAAACAAAACGAACAAAACTAACCGAATTTTCTGGCGAAAATTTTTTTTTACGGATTTTACTAATAGTGAAGAAGCATCAAATTTTAGTGAAAAAGGAATTGTTTCCAGTCTCAAATTTTTTTCAATATGTTAGTTACATCGAATACTATACGAAATGGACTTTTTCTCTTGCAACCGCTACGTAAATTATGGGCCGTTTTGTAAAAAATCTACCATTTTGGTCGTTCTTTCTTAATATAGATAAAAATTTATCGGTATGTGTAGGTCCAAAGAAAGCGAAAAAAATTGAGGCTGTTCATTATGACATTACCTATCAGCGGTTACAAAATAAAATTTTAATCTGCACACATAACCTCAAAGAAAATTGAAAACTGAAGAAACTGCTAAATTTTGGTTTTTTGGTTACAACTTTGGATGTTTTAAGTAAAAATTGATGAAATTTTCAGAAATTTTACTTTAAAATGTAACTCGTAAAAATTTTAAGTCAAAATATCCACCACAAGTCTCAAAAATTAACCTCAAATCTGAAAATTGATTGGCCAATAACTTTTGTGCATTACATCGTATGAGATTCCTTTTTAATTTAAGTGTAGGTTTTTTATGCACTTTATGATGGTGAACAAGAAAAAATATTTAGACTTGAAAAAAGTGAAAAAAATCGAATCGAAAATCATGAATTTTTGTATTTTTTCGTCAATTTTCTTCAAAACTTCCACTTTTTTTTGATAAAACCCTTTTGTTTGTATTGATAAAAAAAATTTAGTTTTATCAAAAAAAAGTGGAATTTTTGAAGAAAATTGACGAAAAATTACACGGTACAACACACCGTATTTTTTCCCTTGCAACACGGTAACGCTCGATTTACATATGGAGGCACCCGACTCCCCCTAATCTATCCTATCCCTCTCTATCCTTCGAACTAAGCTTACTACTAGACATCGCACTATGACGTGATCATGGTTGATGCTTGAAGTGAGAAATGTCGCGGCGACTGTAAAACGGAATCATAGTTTTCGAAAAAACTGACATTTGTCGGGAAAAACGCCTTCAGGCGTATCACAGTTGGCGTTTGAAGAGACAAAGCTGCGTTTTTCACGGCCGTCAAGTGACTAGATTGAATAAATATTTTTTAAATAGATTGAATAAATAATGTAATTTTATAAATTTTTTAATTATCAGGAATGTCTAAAAACTTTCAAGCGACAACAATGATAAGGTTTTGTCGAAAACTGTCATGTCGCTGCATTCGCCAATTATGGTACGAAGAATGAGAACGATAAACGGCGCTGTCATTTTTTCAACTCGCCAACCATGATAAAGCCAAAAGGGTGACACAAAGGAGCTTACACTATCAGATAAGAAAAAGAGTCGTTTTTTTAATTTGCAAAAAAGTTCGGGTTTGTTTTTGTTTTGTTTTTTTAGTTGGGTCAATTCTGTTTTTTAAACAGCGAGTGCTTTTGGGGGGTCATGACCCCCGTGACCCCCCTTAAATCCGCGCCTGGTGCATTGATTATACGACATTAAACAAAGTAACAATAAAGGAGCACTCTCCGATATCAATTATCGAAAATATTTTAAATAATTTGGCAGACTCAAATATTTTTACCACATTAGATTTCAGAAACGGTTATTTTCACGTACCAGTAGAAGAAATACACATTAAAACGGGAGCTAAGTATATTGTGTGTGTATGTGAAATCGTCTATGTTGTTATCGAGTTAATCTTCTAGCTCAGAAGTACACTTCTCAGCTGGGCTGAGAAACGGGCCACGCTTATGTGCAGGGACCGAATCCGGCCGAAAGCACCAAAAAAGGTATAAGAAGAAAAAACACCGCAAAACGAGCATGCGACCGAAAATGCGGGTTCCTTCTCAACCCTCCCCGGCACTCCTGTACCGAGCCGGTCCGGTCCCTGCACACAAACGCGGTCACATTTAACACTGCACAGTGGCTCGGCTAAGACATGCAAACACAAAACAAAAAACAATGCAACATTTAAGAGCACAAAACATCAAACAGAGAAGCGTGCAAAGACAATGAAAACGTGGGACACACAAGGAGTCACGCCACATTAAAAAGAGTCCTTTTAAGGACATCTTCGCTAGTTTGCATGCTAAAAACACTCGCATTTTTGTTAACATTTATAAGCATGCGGTTAACTGGTTCGTACATCCCATAATTGGTATTAGAGGAATTAATGCACAAGAGAGGTGGACCTCTCAGGTTGTAGTTGTTCACTCTAAATGACGTACGGGTTCGTAGGAAGCCTGAGTCAACTTTGTCATTCAACAAACGATGAACGAATATAACGTCAGCGACCTCGCGACGCTTATGGAGAAAGCTCAAGTTGAGCAATTTAAGTCTGTTCACATAAGGCGGAAGAATAAGTGGGTCATCCCACGGGAGGTGACTGAGTGCAAAACGGACGAACTTCCTTTGAACCGATTCGATTTTACCAACATGGGAGGAGTAGTAAGGAGACCATACCTGGGAGGCGTATTCAAGTAAAGGCCTAACTAAAGATATGTACAAGTGATTTGTGATAAGGGGGTTGTTGAATTCCTTGGACCATCTTTTTATAAATCCCAGGACTGAATTGCCCTTGGAAGAGATATAATTGATGTGGGTGGAGAAATCCAACTTACTTTCTAACCTAACCCCAAGATCGATAACAGAGTTAGTGCGGGAGTTCTTGTTATCGAGAAAAGTATAGTCGTAAGTTATAACGCCACGTTTTCTACAAAAAGTCATGACCTCACATTTACTAATGTTAAGGACCAGGTTGTTGTTGGAACACCAAGAATAGAAGGTGTTTAGGTCTGCTTGCAGAAGTTTGCAATCCTCGATACTCCTTATGTGGCGGTACAGTTTGATGTCATCGGCATAAATAAGGATTTTACAGTGCCTCAGCAGGGTAACAATGTCATCGATTGATAAAATAAAAAGAAGAGGACCAAGATGACTTCCTTGCGGGACACCAGACGACGCCTCGATGTTTTTAGATTTGGCTCCGCGGAATAGAACCTGGTAGGTTCTGTCGGCTAAGTACGACTGGAACCACATAACCAGGGCATGCGGAAAGCCTAATTTTAGAACTATAATAGAGTGAGAGAGCATGTCGAAAGCTTTACTGAAGTCTGTATAAACACAGTCAGTTTGACAGCCAGTGACAAAGCCTCGAACAGTGTAAGAAGAGAACTCTAGTAAATTATAATTTGAAGATTTTAAATAAACTCAAAAGACTCAACAGATTTCACTTTTTGTTGGTCTTTGTTTTATCGTATTTTTATCTCCTACAAATAAATTCCAACTTACAAAATTTCACCACAGAATTTCAAAGAAACAAAAGAAACGGAATTTTTTTCGAAAAACGAAGAGAGTTTTACTGCTATTATCATGTTAAATTGGAAGTCTGATTGCCCTTTAAGTGTCAATCTTTAATTCTTGAATAAAGTAGAGATTTAATTAGCCTGATGTAATCAAGAGACGCCGAAAAGTCTTTAATTAACAAAGCCTAACTCGGACAGGTGTTCAACTCGACGAATGGCTTTAATCAATCTTGTTTCTACAACAAGCTTCAGCATCACCAATTTAGAAGCAAAAAAGCCTTTAATCCATCGGGGAACCAACGAATGCCCCATTAATGCGACCAAAACAAAAGCCTGGAAGCATTTTTTAGTCGAACCTCCGCCATACAATGTTTATCATAACAAAAAGTCGTCGAAACTCGTTCCCAAACTTTGGATTAGCTCCATTTATCTTGGGAATGAGCCTATCCCAACATTCAACGAATTGAGCGCTGTCGTAAGCAGAAAAACGCGCGTTATTGAAGTCCAATTACTGTAAATTAACGACATAACAAAAAATTACTCAATCGGACTGAGGCCTAACCTTGCCACGCACCAGATTAGGAATAAGACAAATTGAGCTGCCACCACTAATCTGATGATATCACTGGATTCGTCTTCGCTGTCAAACCGGGCCCGAGTGGTGCCATGCAAATCGGCGGATTCTACTAGCAAAACACTAGACCGAGTCAACAGCCTTGCCCGATGGCTGTTGGTCGTTGTGGTGTCGTTAATTGCGTGTTGTTGGCTTACATTCGGCCGTTGGCTGATGAGTGATGACAAGCATTCGTCAAATTAGGCAGAAGCTGCTACCGGCAAAAACGAGGTCGTCAATGAATGCCTTTTTTCCGCGGGGCGGCTTCTTCTCGGGGCAACAACATCGCAAGGAGCTCGATTTTGACTGACAAGTTGTCGGTAATCAATTTCACGGCGTGTCCACAATTACGTGATGGAGGAGGACAGGGAATTTTCGACAGCCGGTTTTTGACACTCGGACAATGCGCCACCAGCCGAGATCGTTAACCGACAAAAAGACTTGATCCAACAGAATTTGAGTGGCGCTTGTGCTTCATTCTTTTCGAAATTTTAGGATTCTTGGCTACGGTTACCGCAGGTGTCTTTATAGATACCAGCGGTAATCATTGTCACGTTTTTCCAATTTCGATTGCTACCGTACCTGGTGAAGTTGGGTTGTGTTTGTTGTTTCGTTTCTTTTGTGCTGCCATCGAGTAATTTGATAGTTTTTTTTATTACAGAAAAGAGCAGTTGGTGGAGAAGTGATTTTTATATAAATTTGAGGAGGAGATTTTCAGCAAATGGTGTCGTGTTACTTTGCAATTTATTTTTATGGTGTGCACCTGGTGTAAAATTTGTGGAGGAATGGAGATACAGAATAATTTGATTTATGTTCGTTTTTCAAACTTTGATTTCATGCCGAAAAATGGGAAGCAAGGAAGTATAGACCGCAATGTAGTTTCGTCGAATTCCTGGTAAATTTTATGATTTTTTCACTAACTTTTGTTAATTTCGACGTAAATATAAATTAGCTGAGCGTCCCATACGGCACTACTCTTTCTGGCAAAGACACCACTGTTTCTAGCGTACACCAATAACCTACACCAAATTCGCAAGAATCCCTGATATCGCAGGCCATGAATCCCGCCCGCTCCTCCACCGTGTTCTTTCGTCCGATTCATCTCTCGATAATTCGCAGCACGGCCTAAACAGCCCTCACTTCTCAAATCAATTTCCCGTCCCAACCAAACCAGTGATGAGAATTGTCCGGCATCACTGTTCATTCCCCATTCTACTGAATCTGTAAAGCTTAGGCCGAATAGATGATTTAATCAAGAATGCATAAACGCAATAAAAACTAAAGAAGGAACCGTCAGAGCTTACAAAAGTTCTCCGAGTGAATCACTCCGTCGAGAGTAGATAAAACTAAGAAACTTCAGCAAATCCATCCATACCTATCTTACAGCTTCTTCCCATGGCTACTGTTGATTCTCTCGAAGTAATCACTGCCTGAAGTCAATCAAATCCAATGCGACTGGGAGCGTTTACATGATCATACCTTGTCTTTTCCTATTTTAACTCACATTCTCAGCTCTTGCCTCAAACCCATTCCCAAGTATTCTCCCCCTACCAGTCCCTACGATTTTCGGCCTATCAGTATTCTTCCATTTCTGGCATAGACCTTGAAAAGCTGAACGTAAACGTCTCAAAATTTCGCTGGCGTCCCACAAGGGTCCATTCTTGGCAGTGTGCCCAACTCAAGGGGTTTTCCCCTAAATTTAGGGGGGGAAAACGTAATTGGGGGATTTTTGAGGGGTAAAAATGTTTAGGGGTTTTTTCGGGGTTTTATTTTATAATATAATGTAATTTTTTTTAATTTAATTTAAACGCTGAAGTTGTTTAATTTTTGACTTGAAATAATTTCATAACTGCAAGAAAATATCATGAAATATTATTCCATTCCATCCAATGATGATACAGCCCAAATCAGCCTTGGCTTCGTCTAGGGCATTTTTCCAAGTTTGACGGTAGCATATCTCCAGTTCCGGATGTTGAGCATTGGCTCCGCGGCAGTCCTCACAGAGTCTATCCATCTCCTCCTGGGTCTGCCTACTGGTCTATTTTGGGATACGGTTGCTCTCCATCCTGATTACGTGGCAGGCTAGACTTCTGTTAATTTTTATAAACGTTGAGAGTTATGCGTCGTCAAAAATTTCAAACAAATCGCTGTTGTATCTCCTTCGTCATATTCCATCCTCTCTCGTTGGGCCTATTATGCACCTGAGAACTTTTCCCTCAACCCTGACTCGTTCCTCTATGTCCTGGGTCATAGTCCAAGTCTCGCTGCCATAGCACAGTAAGGCAACGTTCAGACGGCGACTATTCGCTTCGAGTTTTTCACGTATACGGTTTTATCGAATACGGGATGGCTCTTCACACGGGACTGTTCGATTCGATTTTTTCACGTAAATCTGGTTTTACCCACGGTAGTCCAGTCGTCATCATGGATCCACGAATTTTGTGTAGCAACTTTATTTTTATAAATGTCCACAAATTAGGCCTTTCTTCAATGAGGGAAATAAATAATTCGGTGGATATCGGAAAATGGCCTTCCATCTTGACAAGATTTAACTGACAATTAAAGTTCGACGCACGAGTTCGAAGAACAAAAAAGTTCGAGATTCGGGAAAATTTCATTCATGAGAACGACGCAATATAAAACTAAAGGCTATACTTCATCACGTATTTCGATAAAATACATTCGAGATTTATTGAATCTTATTGGCTAGTTCGTACGGCATGCGGGAAAATAAATTTCACGATTACGGGATTTTCCCGCATGGGCATAGTGGGAACATGCTAATGTAATTATCATTTGCCAAGTTTATAGCACCAAAATTTCGAATTAACGTGTAAACAGGTATTTAATACGCAATCGATTTCAACTTACATTCTTATCACTTTGGCTTAAGCCGAAAAATTTCGGTTTAAGCCATAATGCGAATTATCCCGTTTATACGACAAAAAATTTTGGATGATCCATAATTCGAATTATTTTTGGAGTAGCTATAAACTAGATAATTGCCACTGTTCTATTCGATAAAATCCCGTATACGGTACGGGAAAAAATCACAGTCTGAACGTAGCCTAATAGTCGTAAATATTAATGTTATGTAGAGTGAAAGTTTCGTTTTTCTGTGCACAAATCATGAGGGCAGTATTTGTTTTTGGGCATAAAAGGCTCTATTAGCCAGTGGTATTAGTCTAGTTATCTCTCCTTTTTCCTCGTTTCTTTTTGTAATTGTAGGTAGATTGTTTTATCGACTACTTCTGATGTTCAGGCCTATGTCCCTTGCCGCCTCTTTGAATTCGACATAAACTTCTTTTGCTGCCGAAAATGACCTTCCCCCGATGCTTACGTCAACCGCAATCCAAGTAATTGTACAGACTGTGTTGCTAGTAATGCACTTCTCCGGTCGGACGTTTTCCTTACGTTGAAAAGCATTGGGCCAGTCCATCCCCTTGGCTAAGACTTTGTCGCCCTTCGAACCCTTCTGTTACTGCATTTTGGATTCTTACTTTCATCAGTGATACCAGGTTTCCATTTGAAGTACTTTCATGAAAGTCGCTTTCATGTGTTTCTAGTATTCATTTGATTGTTGAAGTGTATAGACGTGTTTACCGCCGCGTGTGTACATTGATAACGGTTTTACAAAACGAAAAAGTAGAAAATAAAGAAAGAAAAAAAACAAATTATACAAATTACTAAAGTGCAGTGTAAGGTGAATTGTATGTAATGTGTGTGGTTGTGTGAAATGTTTTATTAACAATAAAATATTCACCACTATGGCAACATACGATGACCTCATTAACACATGCAGTAGTCAGCAACAAATTATTAATGATTTGAATAAAAAAATAGCTGAACTCGAGGCACGACTTAATAATCTGCCTTCCAACCAATTTCAACCTACTTCCAGCCAACATGAACAAACAAATAATTCTAACTGGTTATTGTGACAATTTCCAGTTTCTCACCAGAATAATATCTTCAATAATCTGAGCCAGGAGGAATATTGCACAGATGAGGAAGAACTGGAAAAGGAATTTCCCAATCTAGATAACAAGAATAATTACAAGAAACGCAGGCGCACAACAACAAAAACGCCACCAAAAAGTACTAATCAAAGCGAGAGCATCAACACTGAACAGAAAAAACTCAAAATACCATTGCCTCCACCAATAAATGTGAGCAACATCAGCAATTTTGAACTCTTTCGACAAAAGGTATTAAAAATTACAAAAGAATCAACTAAATTTAAAGCGCTTTCAAACAGCGATATTAAAATTACCGTACAAAACGAAAATGACTACAGAAATCTCAAAAAATTATTGGAAGAATTAAAAAGAGAACCCAGCCATCAACTAGAAAATATCGAATATCACACCTTCCAGCTCAAGAGTGATAAATTGTATAGATTTGTCATTAGAGGCTTGCCATCAACAATCAGTCACGATGAAATTAAATCAGATTTAGAAAAAATGGGACATGAAGTCGCAGGTATAACTAATATATTCAAGATGGTCAAAATTGATGATGTAAAAGTCAAGAAAACCTTTCCTCTGTTTTACATCGATTTAAAACAAAAAGATAACAACAAAGAAGTGTTCAATATCAAAGATTTAGCACATTGCGTAGTTAAAATTGAGCCACCTAAAAAAACAAGGGGCATCCCACAATGCACGAACTGCCAACAACTCGGACATACCAAGAGCTTCTGCCAACGTCAAAGCAAATGCGTTAAGTGTGCTGAAAACCATCACACGAAGCAATGCAAAAAAGAGCCAGGCAGCGCACCTACATGCGCTCTTTGTCAACAAAAAGGGCACACTGCAAATTATAAAGGATGCCCAGTATATCAGAACAAAATTAAAAGTCAAAACAAGGATAAAACAAGTGCTGTGCAGCGATTAAAAAAATCTAAACCACAAATAACAATCACACCATCAACAGTTGGATTATCCTATGCACAAGTCAGCAAAATATCTGATGATAAACCAAACCAAGGCGACAAACACATCAGAATTAATAACGAGCCTAATAATGATATCATTAAAATGCTCAGTCAGATTCAACAGACACTTAGTCAGTTAGCAGAAAGAGTGGATAATTTGGAAATCAATTCTAAGCCGCCAAGCAAAAAAAGACAGCAAAAACAAAAATGACTAACTCGTTCCTGCGCATAGTAACATGGAATGCAAATGGGCTCAACCAAAGGGCCCTGGAACTGGAAATATTCCTCCACACAAACAACATAGATATTGCATTAATTTCTGAAACGCATTTTTCTAACAAAAGTTATGTTAAAATAAATGGATTCGATTCCTATTGGACAACCCATCCAAGTGGAAGAGCTAGGGGTGGATCAGCTGTACTAATTAAAAAAAATATCAAACATTACCAACAAGAAGACATTCGTGAAAGTTACATTCAAGCGACAGTTGTTTCAATCCAATATAATGGTGCAGATCTAAATATTGCGGCAGCATACTGTCCTCCACGAGATACACCAACGAAATCTCAATTTAACAACATCTTCAATAAACTTGGTCCAAGATTCATTATTGGCGGAGAGTACAATATAAAGCATACAGCATGGGGTTCCAGACTAATCTCACCCGGAAAAGGAAATGAACTATTAAGTGCCATTAACGAAAATAAGTGTGATTACCTGTCTTCACGAGGACCAACGTATTGGCCTACGGATGCAGCAAAGATTCCAGATTTACTTGATTTCTTTATCATAAAAGGTATTTCTTCCAGCTATACTCAAGCAGAAGGGATTCATGACTTAACATCTGATCATACACCTGTACTACTGTCAATAAGCTCAACAGTCATCAGGAAAAAGAAAAAGCAGAACCTCACAAATAAGTATACGGATTGGGATCTCTTCAGAGAAAATTTAGAAGAGCTAATCAACTTAAAAGTGAGTCTTAAAAGTAATGAAGAATTGGAACAACAAACAAGTAACTTCATTGAACACATTCGAATGGCAGCCAGCCTAGCAACTCCTGAATTAAAAGACAAAGAAGAGTGTGAAATCAAATACCCGGCCGAAATCAGGGAACAAATCAAGGAAAGAAGAAAGGCAAGGAGAATATGGCATCTTACCAGAAATCCTGCTGATAAGACAGCGTTCAATAGAGTAAGTAACAATGTCAATAAACTAATTAAAAGTTACAAACAGGAATGCTTTGACAATTACCTGAGCGGACTGAGTCCAGAAATGGATAAAGACTACTCATTGTGGAAAGCAACAAGAAAATTTAAACGACCCGTAACTCGAATACCACCGCTAAGAAATGCTCAAGGCAGATGGATTCGACAGGACAATGAAAAAGCTGAACTCTTTGCCCAACACCTTGCAACAGTGTTCCAACCTCATAACATACAATCCAATATTGATATAACACCAATTTATCAACCAAATCTAGTTTTTAAAAGGATTACACCAATGGAGGTTGCCGAAGTGATCGACAGGAATCTTAACCCAAAAAAAGATGCAGGAATCGATGGAATATCACCTGGTCTATTCAAGGAACTTCCACGCAAAGCAATCGTCATGATCACATACTTATTTAATGCCTGCATGCGCTTGAAATACGTGCCCAACTGTTTTAAAACGGCCCAAATAATTATGCTGAAGAAACCAGACAAACCTGATGAAGAAGTAACATCATATAGACCAATTTCATTGCTTCCCATCATTTCTAAACTGTTTGAGAAATTGTTACTAAAACGTCTCAAGCCGTTAGTAAACATTCCTGATTTTCAATTTGGATTCAGGAATAACCACTCCACAATAGATCAAATCCATCGAATCACTACTGTCATAGAGCAAGCGTTAGAAGAAAAGAAATATTGCCCTGCCGTATTTCTAGATGTAGCTCAGGCCTTTGACAGGGTTTGGCACGAAGGATTGATATTCAAGATGAGTAAACTCCTACCACAAGATTACTGCCAATTGCTTGAGTCATACCTATCTGATCGCAAGTTCAGGGTCATCCATGAAGAAGCACATTCTGAATTTTATCCGATACTAGCGGGAGTTCCGCAGGGAAGCGTATTGGGACCCTTCCTATACCTACTCTATACTGCGGATATACCAACAACAGATAACACATTTATCGGTACATTCGCTGATGACACCGTAATTATGTCAACAGACGTATCCCAACCAAAAGCAGTAGAAAAACTCCAACGAGCTTTGAATCATGTTAGCAAATGGACAGCAGATTGGAAAATCAAGCTTAATGAGGTTAAATCAGTCCATGTGACATTTACGTTGCGTCGCAAAAATAACAGCTTACATACATACCTCAATGGAGTGCAAGTACCCCAGGCAGAATCTACAAAATATCTTGGTCTCCATTTAGATTCAAGACTAAACTGGAAACATCACGTGAGACAAAAAGCTGAACAGATTCGACTAAAACAACGTTAAATGTACTGGCTAATTGGACATCACTCCAAAATGAACCTGTATTGTAAAAGACTAATCTACCAGTCTATGCTCAAGCCGATATGGATGTATGGTGTGCAGCTCTGGGGTTGTACCCATAAATCTAATCGAGACGTAATCCAACGAAGCCAAAACAAATTTCTTCGAATGATCACCAACGCTTACCGCTATGTGACTAATAAAGAAATACATGCTGATCTTGAAATAAAATGGATAGAGGATGTCATCCGCGAATATGCCATTAAACACGAGAAGAGACTTCTTGCCCACACCAACGTTGAGGCTATACAATTATTGGATACTACCAACGAAATAAGACGGCTCAAAAGATTAAAACCACATGAACTAACTGTATAACAATAGATGAATACTATACCTACAGGGAACTGGACACTGGTGCAGAAATCCCATACAAGTTATACTTACACTTTAAGTGCTATTGTTAATCATACTAATAAATTAATATTGATTAAGATTGTAGTAACCATACCAATAAAGGTGTTTTAAAAAAAAAAAAAAAATGTGTTTCTACTTTCACGTAAGTAACGTTATCACTACTACGCTAGTACTTTTATACAAGTAACACTATTTTTATTATAAGGAACTGTTTACATTTTCGGTTGTAAATATGCAAGTGATAGTGAAATGGAAAATGGGTCCAACAAAAATATCAAAACAAGGATCTATATTGTTACAATAAAAGAAATTAACAGATTATATGAAGTGGATATTAGAAAAGAAAATCAAATAAATATAAGAAGGGTGTGGGTGAGAGATTTTCTTTCAAAAAGAAATGAAAGAGGTCTCACGAAAATTATAAAGGAGGAACTTTTGAACACCATCTTCGGCTGAATGAAAAACAGTTTGATGAATTATTTTTTAAAATTAAAGCTAGAATTACAAAGAAAGACACTTTTTGAATAGAAGCTTTCCTACGACAACAAAGTTGGAAATAACTTTACGATACTTGGCCACTGGTGATTCCAGTGGTACCTACTTTGGAACATAATGGCAATGAAAAACCTTTTATTTCGATATGGCTGCTAGACAAAGTATTGTTGCTTTTTATGTCTATGGGATTTAAGAGCTAAAAAATGCTATTATATCATGAAATATTGGCCGATTAGAAATGAATATATCCATGGTAAAATGAATATAAAATATCAATGTCTTATTGAATCAAATAAAGTTATTTTTTGTTGGCAAAGCTTTACTCCACAAACTACGAATTTGTTTCTAAATAGGACAACTCGACTGTGGAATATTCTTTTTCTACGCCTCTGTTAGAATACAGGCAATTTGATATTACTTTCAGTTACGGAATTAGCAGCATTCCACACCCGTGTGGAATATTCATTCCATTACTTGTTATGGAATGACTATTATTGGCGACATCTGTTCGTTGTAATCCAAGAATATGATTTATTAATTAAAGAAAAAAAAGATTTATTAATTAAAGAAAGAAAAGGATTGTTTCAATAATAAACAATCAATGATGTTCCGCTAGAAACATTTAGCTTTAAATAAATTATTCAATTATATTAAATTGCAGAAAATAATAGCACTTTTTTAATAAATTTTGCGGCGGCCATCTATTAACGAATTATTAAATTACAAAATTGTTATGAATGAACACTCCCTACTAATACGTTATTTAGCGTTAAAATATCTTGCTGTGCTTTATACATTATATTTTTGACATTAGCTTTACAGAAGGTCCGTTTTTCTTTACAAAATATTAATAAAAACTAATTAAAGGCGCAGAAAAAGTATAGTCTGCAACACGTTTTGAATGGCATATTCCGCACTCGTGGACCGCCACCCTCGCCTTCGGCTCGTGTGCCAAACTTCCACTTGTGCGGAATATGCATCATTCCAAACTTGTTACAGAATATACTATTTGCAGTCAGCATTTGCGAACTCCTGCGACATTCAAGAGTAGAAACGTATATTTCATCGCCACCTCCTTCAACACCGTCCTAACCGCAAATCTAGCCTATCCCTTGTACTAAGCTTATTTCTAGTCATTGCAACATGACGTGACAAACTGCATAATGGGCTGGTCGTACAAAGCGCCATTTCTGAGCTTAAAATTGCCACATAAAAAATTGCCTGCCTCAATCGCCTTATTTGTATTTGCTGAGACTGTTCCTCTTCTTATTCTTAAATGGGGCTAAATTTCTTGTAGGGCTCGAACCCATCGTTTTGCTACTTCTTTCCAGTTGGCTATACGAAATTTTCGTATATCTTCTCAAACGTCATCAATCTATCTATTCTTTGGTCTTCCTACGCTTTTTTCCTATTGGTCTACCATCAAAACTCCGAGCTAGCATTCTTTACATCAAGCATCATGTGCACCTCACTACATTTAACAAAATTATTAAAATTTAGCACGAAATGCAATTTCCAAGAACCGAAAATTTCCATTTGCATTACGTCATCCCTTGCGCAAAGTATTGTTTAATTTACAGACAATCTTCTGCCAAAATAACTTTAGATACTTAGAAAACAACCATGAACACACACACACACATACACCAGGATTTCAAGCAGAAATGCAAAAATATTTTCTCTTTAACAAAATGCAGCTTGCACAATGCGCAGTGAAGTCATCGGTAAATATTCCGCCAGACGAATGCACATTGCACAAAACCTAAAATTAAAGCAAAATCCTACACGAATGCCGCTGAGGTAAGCGCTGCACTTCTATTTATGCAAATGTCAATTCCGTAAGGCTAACCTCGTTTCAAGTGCAACTATCAAAATTTGGCTCCATTGACGCGCAACGATGCATCTCCCAAAATACTGCTGAGTGAATTCATTTCTGGTGCGAGTAGCTGCAACATGTGTTGGACATGCCGATTTATTTTTCTTAAATTCACCAATGTTCAAGATCAGACAATGACGTAATTGTTTACGAGCGGAGTAATGGCTAAGCGCCACGCACACAGGGCATATCGGATTTCTCTGTGGCTTTCAACACTGGCCTCTGGCCGTACGTGATTAATTGTCTGTGAAGAGTAAAAAGTGCGGATGATTGCATCGAATTTGCTGTAATGAGGTAATCTAATGACATCACAGCGATTTTTTCAGGTAAAAACGGAAGTAGGTGCCACTGGCCACGGAGCAATTATTCACCGACGGAGGCTTTCACTGAAGTCGATGGATGACTTAATGCAGTGACGACGTATTGCTCAATTAAACGATGTCGAATCGCGATTGGCGTTTAGTGATTCAAGCAAGTGAGACGATTCTTAGGGAAATGGATTCGGCCGCGGATTTGTTTACATGGCGGCTGACGTGAGCTTTTGTTGCGGAGCCCAGTGGGAAAAGCGATTTTTTGGGGCTCAATAAACAAAAGCCGAGTTTCGAATTGAGCGAATATTAACATACAACGGAGTTATATAAATTTGTAAACGTTCACAGTTGGTGGGAGCCATGTGGCAATTATGAATTCCATAGTGTCTGGCATGGCTGGCCTTTGTTGGAGATTTAACAATGCAACATGAGATGAAACACGATTCTGACGTTTCCGTTAATCTTGGTGCCACTCACCTCGATTCACTGAAATAATTCGAGATAAAAGTGTGATTTTACAAACAGAAATTTGCTGACGGACGAAAGAAAATATTGTGGAATGTTAGAAAGTTTACTTAGAGAGGAAGTTTTTGTTTTTGGTATATAGATAAGTATGTAGATAAAGGCGACAGGTTCGTCCAAGAACCCAGGTCTGAGACAGTATGTGTTGTACGGAATTCTCATTCTGGCCGCAAGTTTCTCAATTGGCGTGTCCTATAATGATCGATATGATTCTGACTTAGTTCTTTTGCGACATTGTCAAGTGGAAGTGGTTTCGTGATCTGCTGACTGCTGGCCAACTTAACTGGCATGAAATTACACCCCTCCATATGAATCCTGTTATTGGAAGTAATTGCATGGAGATATCTTTCTTCATCATACACATTTCGTTGGCTCACTATTACAAGGTTCTATGTTAATTTTAATGAAGTTCAGTAATTAAACTTTTAAATCTTTTTTTTTGGTAAAATATAAACATAGTAGCCCTAATGCTTACATAACATTATAATATACTAATGTAGGGTTATAATGCTGAATAGATACAAAAAATTGGCTATCAATTATCACCGTAGAACCTTGTAGAATTCTTAACTCAATAAGTACAAAAATTGTAACATAGAACTTTGTTATAGTGAGCCAACGATTTGCTTCTGTATATTCTTCAACCATTCCTAGCCTAGGTTATTTGTCTGCCTTCACTTTTCCCTCGGTATTCCTGTGGCCCGATACCCACCGAAAGATAATCCTGTATCGGGCAAGGAAGAGAACTCCTTCTGACAGGTTTCGAGCAGTTCGAACAATATACAGACTGCGCCTAGAGCCTTAAAGTTGTTGGTTCTCCGATATTACTATGTTGAAGATTGCCAGCTGGAGTTCATAGATAAGCCTCTTTGTACTGCCGACGGTTTCATCATTGAATACAATGTCGAACAGCAAGCTACAGTAGAAAAAATATAGTAGAAATAAGAATGAAAAAACTTGCAACGCATACGCGCGGGTGTACTCCATCTGCTTCCATCCAATACTGCTGCGTTTTATGTCGGTCGATGTTGACGCTTATTATGCTTATAGGCGATGACAGAAGAGTGGGGAATTGATCTAACGAGGATAGATAGAAATAAGGAATGTTATTTGTGAGTTAAATAGGAAGACGAAATATCTTGCCGCTCGGTGAAATCGAACCGCGAACCTCTGTGATGCGCCTTAGCACCCAGGCAGAGAGACAGAACGTGGACAGAGTTCGTTGGAGAAGCCCTGGAGCACTAAGGTTTTGAAGATAGCATTATCATGGAAGGAAATCTGCCAAATATTTCTTCTTCTTCTTTTTACTTAGTGAAGTATAGTATCCAAAAGTACTACGGCCACTCACTTGGCCTTTTGTACTACCCCTATATACCTCATATTAGAAGGCCAGGACGCTTGAACAGGTCTGTCTAATGGCTTGTCGCTAAAACTTGACTGTTCCAAGGGTGGAGTCCTCCGCTCTTCCTATTCTCCATAAATGATAATACAGGGCCCCCACAAGTGCCCTGACATCTAGTCAACACGTATCCTGAAATCCTTTCTACTAAGCCCCAAGTATCCGTAGGCCGCGTTAAGAGATGGCACCAGCGTTCGGTCTGCAAGGGCCCTCTTCGCCAAACTGCTGGGTGTGGGTGCCTCCGATTCGGGACCGATGAATGCAATGTTATTGGTCCATCGAAGTCCCATGAGTATGGTAGGAAAAGGTAGATCCATCCTGACAGAGACTCCATATCACTAAAAAGCATTACAAAAATGGGTGCGCCCGGTGTTCAAAGGAGATCGTTAAAAGACCACTACCTTGCAGCCCTCGACACGATAACTTTCCATCTTTCTTGGTAGACTTTGAAGGATGTGCTCCCTACTACCGTCGTTAGTTTTGTTATCCAGGGGCACCACGAGGAGGCGATTCTCGTCGTCGTCGTCGTTCTCCCTCCCCTAGTGTTGGGTAAAAATCAGAGGTGCCTCCTTTTTCTTTTGAGCCAATACCATGCCATATTTCAAATGATGCGAGGTGCCATTGTAATGCCAAAATGACAAAAACAAGAAAATTATAGAAAGAAAGAAAATAAAAGAAAGAAAGAAAGAAAATAAAGACCAATGAAGAGCTTCTTTTACGAGTTTGTATCTAATATGAATTACATATCTCCCTCAGAGTAAGAGTAAGAGAGTAAGAAACCTATGCCTCCACGATGTATATTTACATTTTACAATCGCATCTCTCCTCATTTGTTGGAGATTTTACTGCCCCAAAAAGAAGTAAGAAAGAATAAACCCATGTATCTCCATTACGTACGTATTTACAATTACACCTCGCCTCATTTCCTCATGTATGTTAAAAATCGAAAATCAAGAATGAATATATCTCGTCTCTACAAAGAGTAAGTAGGACATTATTTTTGAAAAGGGGGGATTTCAAAAAATTGTGGACTTAGTACAATTTACCATCGCGTAAGGGACAAATGTACTGCCTCGTATAATTCCGACTTAATTCTACCCTCCCTCACCCCGTTACAATGGAAAATATGAATTTGGCAATGAATTTCTCCCAGTACCAGAATTATACATAACAATCAGCTGGCAATGAGTAGTAGCCTTCATAAAACTTAACAGAATTCGCTGCAGCAAAGAAAGTCTTCAATATCAGGATACAAGGAGAAACTCCAGCCCATACATCCGCCTCTGATTTGGATCCGTTCCCGTCATGGTCCTTGTCGGGATAGATCTCTGGTAGGAATCCGGATATTGAGGTCTCTGCCGAAATTTGATTTAGCGACCATTTAATCGGCAGGCCCTGCTATTCCGAGGGAAGCCTCTCTTTGGACTAGACTCAGTCTGGATCTATTATATTGTTAGGCAAGAGCGGTTCACCATACCGCGTATCCCTATGCCAGCACTGGTCTAATCACGGCGGGGAGGGGCTCAAAGTCTGCTTACAGGCATAGAACACTATGCTGGTCTTCCTTGGCCTTTCTTCGATATTCAACCTCTAATTTATTGGGTCCAGAATAAGACCTAAGTACATAGCTGGTAGGCTCAGTACTCGACCTTTAATTGAAGATAGACTAAAGGTGGGTATTTTACTCCTGCCGGTGAAAAACATCAGTTCTCTCTTTTTCGGGTTGACGGGTAGCCGGTGGAGATTGGACCATGCGATAACCTTTCCAAGAGCCATATTCAAAATATCACTGATTGTGTGATGTCGTCCGCCTTTATTCTGTGGTTCTATAGTGCCTTTAGGATCTTGTCCATCGCCATGAGCCAAAGTAGAGGCAACAGGACTCCACCCTGAGGTGTGTCACGGCACATTGGCTTGATACCTCTGCTATTGCCCCTATTGCTGTGGATGATTCCATTCCATTCCGGGTGACCACTGATGTTGGTAAAAGCTCCTTCTATATCCAGGAAAGCTGAGAGGGTAAAGTGCTTTCATTCTAGGGAGTATTCCATGGTGCAGTGTCCACCGATCTGCCTTTGCAGTATACATGCTAAGACCTCTGTTATTGAGGTACGGAGGTATAGGTATAGCATGAGCTCTAGGGTCTTTACAAACTAAATTGGCCTATAATCTCTTTCCGCTTCGCGCCAGCATCTGTCGACCTTCAGGATGAGGATCACTTTGACCCTTCTCCAGGAACGGCAGTACTTGTAGATTGAAACCGATAATCTCAAGCGTCTTTTGAAGCATAACAGGCATCATCTGCCTAAAATAAAATAATCTGAAGTATAGTATAGTACTCCAGTTTATAAAAATGACTTCTCGTGAGCGGACGCGGCTGCTTTTATTGTTTATATAATTTAATAATTGAAAAGAAAAATGAAAATATTAAAAAGAAAAAGCGTCTTTGGATTAAGCAATGGATAAGCCGAAGAAATATAGAAGGAGCTTGTGCCAAACTCTTTCCGGAAATTAAAAGAAATGATCCAGATGTGTTCAAGAACTTTTTCAGAATAGGTGTGACTGACTTCAATTATTAACTTCCCAGTAGGAAGTTATTGTAATCGGTCCGAAAATCGGATTCGAAATTTTCAATGTATTTACACGTTAGCATTTTAAGCAAAAATTTGAGAAGAAATATGTGTGTGTGTGTGTGCGTACGTATGTGGTCATTTTTTCCTGCACGATTTCGCGCGAACCGAAAAAGATATCGACTTCGTTCAGGTGCCGTTCGAAGCGTGTTCAAGGAAATATGATCTGAAAAGATTTTCATAAAAATCGGTCGAGCCGTTATTTTGTTTGAACGACTTAAGTGATTTTTGTACCGGCACGATTTCGCGAGAACCAAAAAAGATTTCGACTTCGTTAAGATGCCGTTCAAAGCGTGTTAAAGGAAGTATGATCTGAAAAGATTTTCATAAAAATCTCTTCGAGTCGTTTTTTTGTTTGAACGAATACTGGGAAGTTAATCTTGTGGACCGAAAGTGTCAAAAGCCACATCCCAACTAGTTCAGTAGAAAAAATCAGCCCAATCACAAAGAAACAAGATACTGTAATGAGGATAGCCATATCACCAGGAGAGCGGCTAGCAATAACCTTGAGATTTTTATCTACTGCTATTTAAGCCTTAATGATAACAGTAATAATTTTGCTATGTCCTTATCAAACTTAACGTTGTTGCAGGCGATAGTTATCAGTCGTGCGTGTTGAGTACCAGTCAAAATTCAATGCTGGCCTTTATTTTATTTCTTTGTGGTCCGATTAAAATACTTTGGCTTCCGATAAATTAGGAGAGAAATTCTTTAAATAATACTGGAAAGCTACAGAATCTTGACGGAAAGCCTTAACGAATTGATTCCAGTTATATATCTATATCGGTTCTGACGCAGTGACACTGTGGTAGTTCGGAATATCAAAGCTAGTGGCGATATCTCTAGTCCACCCAACACTCACCACAAAGGTTGTTGTCTAAGCTTTAAGCCAAGAATAAACCAAACCCGAGCTTCAAGCTAAGCCCACACCCGAGACTAAAACCATTGACTTTACTGAGCCAAAACCGACATAGCTATACTAACAGCACTCGTAGATCTCCTATACAAAAGCTTCAATATGTTTGAATCATTGTTAACGGTACCAAAGCCAAGTTTTTCAAGAGTCAACGACGGTTTTAGTTATTTTGTGGTATAAAGGATTATAAAATCATCATTAAAATAGAGACTCAAAAAAAAATTTATTTTTGTTGACCTGTGTTATCTGGGAAACTACCCAATTATTCAAAAAGCTATTAGGCAGATTGACATATGGTTTTCAATAATTGCCGGATAGATGAAATGGCTGATTACACGTGTGCCAGACACCTGCCAATTGTTAAGTGCCAGATTTTGAGGGCAGACATCTGGCTTCATCTGTCACAGTGATTACATGCATCTGTCTACGAAAATCGGCAGATATCTGACAATTTGCCAGATCGTGTAAGAGCACCATAAGGCTCTGTCTTGCCTCCGCCCATATTTATATCAAAGGAGACATACTTGTGGTCTGAAAAGGATCTAGTAGTGTCTAAAACCCTCGAGTTACTGACCATAAGAAAATTATTGTTATTTAGAGCTAGTGTAATGTCGATGATTTCTTGCCAACCTCTGAAATTTTCTGTAATTGGGAATACAAAAGTACGAGAGTTGTCCCCATTACATAGCTCTAAGTTGGTATCTATATATATATAAATGAATGTGTGTATGTTATGTATGTATGGATGTTTGTAAGTTCGCTATAGGCTCCTACACCGTGCAACCGATCTAAATGAAATTTTAACCATGTGCTATTTACATTAAAACTTAGAACATAGGCTATTATATCACTTTCTAAAGCCACTCCTAGATGGCGCTGTCATGGAGAGCTTCGTTGAAAATCATCGCAGAGCTTTGAATTTTTGCATGAAGGTTCGTGGAGGTCTCCTATGATGCACCTCGAAGCCCGATTTTCGAAATTCAAAATGGCCGCCAAAGTATGACCGAAAATCAAAATTGCCGTAGAAATATGGTTGAATTTTCGATTCCAATGCAAGTGGGTACCCAGGGGTTTTTAAGGTCGCAAATAACGAATTTGTGGTCAAAACTTATAAATTCAAAATGGCCGACGAATTTGCAAATTGTGTTCCGATTCCAATGAAAATCTGTATCTGAGGTTTTTTAAGGTAGAAAATAACGACTTTATGATCAAAATTTAAATTCAAAATGGCCGCACCAATATGGCCAACGAGTTTGCGAATTGCATTCCGATTCCAATTAAAATCGGTATATGGAAGTTTTTAAGGTAGTAAATAACGAATTTATGATCAAAACTTATTCAAAATTGTGGGGCCAATATGGCGGAAGAATTTTGCCAAATAAGGGATTTATTTTAAATGTTTTAACGTTCGTGGTTTTAACAAAGCACATTAGGTAATTTTGGTCACACTGCAAATAAATGCATTTTGAATCTAATGTCTCGAACTTTTATAGGAATACTTGGTTTTTCGTTATTGGTTATGAAGAATTTAATATTGAAGATCACATAATTAAACGGCAAACACTTATTTTGTGGCACTATTTTACAGAGTTTAAACTCTCCAACAATATTGAAAACTGTTTCACCGTGTAGCCCTGAGCTCAAAGAAGTGCAGAATCACAATTTTATTTATGCACGGCAGAATACAACGCTAAAGTTTAGAAAATAATTTTACAATTAATTCCCATATGGCATCTGTTACATTTAATTCCCATATATGACGAGAATTTTGCATTATGTGACATTAAGAGATAATAAAATTTGGTTTTTTGGCATTGCTTTTTCCAACTATAAAAAATTTGTTTCATTTTTCAATTTAGTTTTATTGTTCTCGAAAAATTTTGTTGTTGAAGACTTCTAGATTTAAATTAAAAAAAGCTATAGAAAATGGCCCTCGAATTACGAGTGCTGAATACTGCTATTTGCATTAATTTTAAATCTTTTGACGTTCTTGGTTTTAACAGAAATACACAGGCAATTTTGGTCATAGTTCAAATAAATGTATTTTGAATCTAATGACTCCAACTTTTATAGGAATAGTTGGTTTTTCGTTAATGGTTAAGAAGAGTTGAATTTTGAAGGTTTGGACTGATTTTATATGTTTAAGCGTTGGGTGCAGCGAGGCGCACCTGGTCCCAGGTATCCAAAATACAGAAAATAAGCGGTTCTTCATCTGTGTATGAAAATTCATATCTCGAAAAATGCCATACCAATGGATGGTTTTTTTGTCTCGATCAAAATGTCAGATCCCCAATAGTTTCACATTTTGTTATTTGGAATCAAAAATACCAAAAAATTGCCTTTTTCAAACTCTCCTATTGTATATTAAAATGCATATCACTATTGGTTTATGGGAGCAGTATAGGCATAGTTAATTATATAATTGAAAAGTGACTCGCCCTTTCGTTGTTTTTTTTGCTGCTTCAAATTTCTTCTCTCGGCTTTGGCATCGCAACCCAGCAAGAGGTTCTTTCGATTGGTTGTTGTACTTTCCACCAGATCCATGATTTCTACTGGTGGTGCTGGCTTGTCGCGTGCTAGGTACGCTGTGACGACGAAGGGAAGACCCTTAATGGTCCACCGCCTGACCGAGGACTCCTGCACAAGAACTACGTCGAAGTCGATTGTAGATTTAACCGAGGCACAATGACTGTGCTTTTTTATTTGGTATTATCAAGCTCAGGAATCAGCCTTTGCACTACCAGTCCGTCATGTTGTTCGAGTCATGGTGCAATGTCTAGTAGTAAGCTTGATTTGAAGGATAGAAGAGAAAGGATAGGTTAGGGGTCTGGAAGGTGCTTGAGTAGATGTCGATGAACCTTGCGTTTGAACTCTGAGATGTTACATGATTTTGCAAACACCGACTACGAAAGACAGTTCCACAGTCTAGTTGTTCCATTTACGAACAAGCCTTTAAACGGTAATGTGCGCTCAACGCCATTCACCATGGTCTTCGACCCCGATGACTGTTAGGTCATCCAAGCGCTCATTGACCTCTCCTTTGCACTCAGCCTTTACGTAGGATGACACCGTTTTGAACACCTTTATCCTTAGGCCGAAAACAAGCTTATGATCAACTCCTTCGAGCGCCTTTAAGCACTCGTCGTTAATGAGTACCACAAGTGTCCTCCTATTTCGCTAAGGAACGCTAAGGATTAGTACAAAATATGCAAAACCTGTGTGCGGTTTACTATTTTTATTGCTAATATTACATGCCTGACGTGTTCTCAAGTTTTACACCTCATACAGGTAGTCAACAAACGATTCAATATTATACAAAAAATGTCTCCTGAAATTCCTGCCAAAATGCAAATTGTGTACTCGTGCCGGCAGTCTTCAAAATTTTGCTAACCACAGGTTATTAAAGTATAAACAAAATTCCATTTTAAACGAACAGAAATACCTCAATGTTATCAACTTTTCAATGCTTCAAGCGAAATTCATATCGTTGAAATTCCTGCACCCCACAAAAGAACCATTCTCAGTTGCATGTTAGCCAAACTGCATCTGATGTCATCCGATTAAACTGCAAGTAATCCTTCGGAGTGCCCCATCGGAACCATAAATTCTTTTGGTGCTATCGCTTCATGTTTACAGGCTTGCATCGCAGCTTGTCCGACATCGTGGCCAGCACAAAAAGACCTCGTCAAGCATAATTGCTTGCGTGTTGCGTCAGTCCAAATTAAATTTTACAGCCAAGTTGGCTTCACTCCTTACGACCGTTGTTGCAAGAGGTTGAAGCTTCCACAGTCAGCAAAGTCCACCGCTGAAACAGGTTCCCGTATCTTTTTTATCGCAATCCGTTGCCCTACACCAGATTATAAACCCGACTCCTTATGCCGTGTCGGTTCTGCAGAAATGTTTTTCTCCTTTTTGTCATCCCAGACATGTCCCGACTTCTTATGTTTCGCTAATGCACAACCGAGGAACCAGTCTGGATTCTTAATTCCATTCCGTTCTGTGAAATTTCGGGAGCTCTTTGTATTCTTGGAAATGCGCGTCCGGAGGTCAGCCAATGTCAGCCGTTATAACGAACGTTTACCACCAGAAAGTGCGTTGTCCGAAAAATGGACCAAAGTCAAATTGAATTCAACATTTTCCACCATTTTCGTAACAAACCGGTTCGTGTAAATCGACGCCGAAGATTAATGGGGTCGATCGTGAAATTTTCACTTTCATCACCTATTTCGAATTACGTGTAGATCAAGGTCGAATGATAAATCAACGCCCACGCCATTACCTCACGGCGAAAGTGCTAAAAAGTGAATAGGATGACCCACTTTTGAATGCGTCGTTATCAACGCATTAACGGATCCATGTGCGAAAAAATAATATTTTCGTCTTCAAGATGTTTCGTTAATTTTGTTGTTGTTTTTTGAGTAAAGAAATTTGGGGCCGCAGCTGTGTGTATCGCACCTCGGCGTTCTGGTACTTGGCGCTAATTCTGTTGATTGACTCATCATATCTGACGGTCCAGAGGTTGAACTGGTGCCAATTTGAAAGATAATCGCGAGAAATTTTTCTCAGCTGCTCGAAAATTTTAAAGAAATGATCGCAGCGATCGCGCTCGATTCGCGGCTTTCGAGTTCATTCAGCGCTGCTGCGGTCATTTGATTCCTCTTTAATTGTTGATCGTGCTGTTATCCACAACAAGCCGAAGGAGGATTCGTCAGGAGATGAGATCATTGCCAATTGCTGAATTTTGTGGCGGCGACATAATAAACAGCTTTTTATCAACAATTAATTAACGGCGCGAAGAATTATATGTGTTTTTTTTTGTTTCTTTTTGTCATTAATTACCGGTAAGAAGATTTTGGTGGCTGCAGAAAAGCAATATTATTTAGTGCGATTACGAAATATTCTGAAATTAATTAAAATAAATTGGGAAAAAGTCGTGTTCTTTTTCTCTTGGTACCTAGATTATTATGACGCCAGCTTCAGGGTCAGATAAAGAAATTGTTTTCTTTTTAATTGGCAATTAGCGGGGAAAATAAGTCATAAATATTTAAATGAATGAAATAAAAAATTTTCGCTTTAAAAATAATTTTATTCGCCATGAGTCATTGATTAATATTATTTTCTAGAGCGGTTAAGAAACAAATTGCCAACAGCAGAAATAACAAGCAATCGTTAATTGTGTGTAATTTCACAAAATTAAAAAAGCCGTTTTTAATTGTTCAAAGCTTTTCCACGAAAGCTTTTTTAAACAGTTACGTCATAAAAGCCCTTTTTCACTTTCACAAGTTCAAATTTCAAGTCGCATGAATGACATATAGTGCGTTTCCCTTGCAGCTCGAAACTTACTTGAAACGTACATTAAGTAGTACAAATGTAAACACAAGCAGCTCGACTGCAGCCGATCAAAAAGATTTGTGCTTGTCATGTAAACCGGGCTTGAAAGATTGAGTGCTCGAAATTGTTCAGTCGTAGTCCACCAGTAGCTCAAGAACTCAAGCTCATTATAAGGTGATATGCCACTTCAAGTAGGCAGAGCATATACGCGCTCGAGTTCTTGAAATTTTCTAATACAGTGGCTCAATTTCAAAATGGAACAATCTAATTTCTATACTTTAAATTTATTCGTGAGATAAATCTGCATAAAAAAGCTCCTACACAAAATTAACGTAGAGCCAATAGTTTTTGACATATAGGGTTGAGAAAACTCGGGTATTGCGCTGCATTCATTTCCGCACTACCTCTAACCTCATCTATATATCAGGCAATAGGCAAATCCCGCAGGCAGACCCTGCACGGCTACGAAAAGAAGGTTCTTCGGTGGAGAAGATGTATAGACCCAGCAATAATTTGAACTATCTACCTCTGGGCATGGTAGATGGGCCATCTTATTGTATAATATAGTAGCTCAATTTCAGCTCACGTTTTGATGTCGAGATCCCCACCAGATAGGAACGGGAATAAAGGTGCGGCAAAAGTAATATCAAAATGTGAATGTGCCATAATTTTTGCAAATTACGTCAAATCTCATTGTGGTTTGACATTTATGTTGTAGAGAGATAGAGAGTTAGTTTTTAGAACACTGTATCAGTAAGGACGGAGTACTTCCATCCCCAGAACGGGTCCAAGCAATAAATGATCTCACAACACCTACCACAATCAAAGAGATTCAAAAAATGTTAGGAATGGTGAATTTTTATTATCGGTTTATTCCTAATCTTGCCAAAGTGTTAGTGCCAATTAGTGAACATTTAAGGGAACTGCTCAACTGTCCAAAAACCTCATACATCTTCCTTGGCCCGCAGAATGGCAGAAAGCATTCCTCGAGGTGAAAGCCGCCATGACTGTATCAATTTTGCTGATTCACCCGATAGAGCAGTGGTTTCCAAACTTTATGATACTACGCTCCCTGTTACAAAAAAAAACCCTTGCGCCCTTCAATAAAATATGTAAATTTCCATACTATACAGGGTGCGACAAAAGTCTGGCAACGGTCCGATATTTATTGATCCTTAAAAAAGTTTCGAGCAAAAGGTGCTCAACTTGGAGGATGGAATCGTTGCACCCAAAACTCACCCCCACCCCCTCACCCAATCGCAGGGGGTGGAGGTAAATCTAAAATTTCAAATGGCAACCCACATTTTTTCTATCGGATTATGATTCTCACAATCACTCTCAATTTGCTACATCTGGCGAAAGCGCAAGAAGGTGACACAGATCTAAAACGACTCCAAGAGCAAGCCAGTAGTAGCTCACGGGCAAAAACAAATGCTCACACAAAAAGTTTGCTGTGACATTAGCACGCGTATAACACGCCCATACATACCCGCTTCATTACGAAGATTAGCATTTAATGCTGAACATAGCTTGTCGCATTCAGGCATAAGTGCCACAAGACGAGCTATCACTAAGAAATATGTTTGGCCATCGGTCAACAAAGACTGCAACGACTGGTGTGGGTCGTGTATTGGTTGCCAAACATCAAAGGTTTCGAAGTACACTAAATCTCCTCATGAAGCTTTCCAATTTACCAACAATAGATTCCGACATATACATATGGATATAGTGGGATAACTACCCCCATCTTGAGGATATTCATATATCTTAACAATCGTAAACCGATTTAAGAGATGGCCAGAAGCTTACCGAATTAGGGATATCTCAGCTTCTACGGTGGCAAAAAATGTTGTTACCGAATATGTGCACCGCTTGAGCTTACAACAAATCAAGGTTCGCAATTCGAATCTAAATTATTCAATGAAGTCACTAAACTTGTCGATACTCACCGAATACGAACAACCGCCTACCATCCGCCAGCAAATGGGATGGTTGAACGGCTCCATAGACAACTCAAAGCGGCCTTAATTGCCAGGGACAACACTTCTCATTGGAGTGAACATTCGCCCTTTGTCCCATTAGATATTCGCTCAGCAATAAAAACCGACTTGCAATACTCACCAGCAGGGCTTGTCTATGGCCAAAATCTGACGCTCCCAATACAATTTCCGTCCCAGCAGATGAAAACAGAATAGAGCACTCAGCATTTCTAACGAACTTTGTACACACATAAAAGGCCTCTCGGCAACACAGCCTCGTCAGTCAATCCAGAAGGATATGTACGTGTCGAACACCAAGGAGAACGTACCGATCGTGTTTGGAGACCTTTCGAGCATCCATACGAAGATGCATTCAAGGTAATCAAAAGATTACGAAAACACTTTGTAGTGAAGCTAAACGGCACGACCAAGTCGATAGCAATTGAGACTTAAACACGCTTTTGGATGTGAGCGAGACGAAGCTACGCTGGGATGGGAGTATGTAGGGACATCGACTACTCCCATATTCTTCTTATTCTTTGACGGCTCAACAACCGAGATCCGGTCCTGGCCGATGTCATCCAATTTAGTATCTCTAAGCTATGGGCTTCCTGGACTACGCCAACCTTTCAGCGGAGGTTGTGTCTCCCTCGCAGTCGCATCCTATAAATCTTACAGTAGAGAACTTTCCCAGCAGGTTCATCTTCACTCATCCGAGCTAGATGCTTTATTTTCTTCACAACAAAGAAAGATGGAAGAGCTTTAATTTAAAAATACCCTGTAAATGTATAGCAAAATAGATACAAGTTTGTGATTCCGTAATTGGGTTCTGGCAATGAAAATATTTCTTAAAAATAATTATATGATTTTCTTATCAGAAGGAATCGAGTGAATTAGTTAAGTCTGAAATGGACAACATGAAAGATCAAATCCGGAAGCTTATCCCAACAAAAATATTCATACAAGGACATGAAATTATTGTTAACTATACTTTTCATCTTACAATGCTGGATGGTAAGGTTCGTCAAGTCCTAACAGAAACTGTTTCATTTCAAAGATGCTCTATTTGCAATGCTCTTCCAAAAGAGATGAATAATTGGGAAATTATATTAAAAAAACAACCCAAGCATGAAGCATATTCCTTTGGTCTATCAACACTTCATGCTTGGATAAGAAATTTGGAATGGGTACTACACTTGTCGTATAAAGTTCGCGCAAAAGTTGAAAAATATAATGAAAAGCTAACCAACGAGGAAAAGACATATATACCAGCGAAAAAAAGACAATCGAATTAGGGAAGAATTAAATATACTCGTGGATACAGTGAAACAAGCAGCAGGCAATACGAATGATGGTAATACAGCTAGAAAATTCTTTCAAAATTACGAAAAGGTAGCTGAAATTACGGGGATCGACCTAGAATTTATAAAAAAACTGTATGTTATTCTTCAAACTATTGCGTCGAAAAATTGTATTGATGTCAAAGCTTTTGATACGTATTGCACACAGCAAAACTTTATGTTAAGAAATATCCATGGTACCCTATGCCCTCCTCTTGTCATGCACTCTTAATTCATGGAGCAGCTGTAGTAGATACATTTGCAATACCTATTGGACTGTTATCTAAAGAAGCGCAGGAAGGTCGCAATAAGGATTTTAAAAGATGTCGAGAAAACAATACACGAAAAGCTAAACCAAAACTTATGAATGAGGATATAATGAGATAGCTTTTAGTTTCTTCTGATCCTAAAATTCATACGTTGCGATATTTAAAAACCAATAAAATGAAAGAACTACTTGCACATGCAAAGGCTTTACTAATTGAAGATATTTGTTGTCAATCCGATTCCGATTATGATTCAGAAAGTTGTTAAATTGTTAGGATGAATATTACAAGAACATATAATACACATACATACACGCGCGCGCATACGTAAAGGCATAGAAACGAAATATTCAGATTCTAGCAAATACATTCATAGCTACACAGGCACAGCCATACCCAGCGGGAAAATTCGAATTGATTCCATCCGAATTAATTCCGAATTTTATTACAAACGAATTAGTTTGCAATTAAGAGGCAAACAAAAAGCTTTTTACCCAATGTTGTCCTTTTCTTTTCAATGCAGGTTTGTAATTCTTGGATTCTAGGAAGTTTCCGAAAAGTTTTATGACATACATAATTTGAAATGGGAGGACCTGTTGAATGAATTGGGAAGAAATTTTAATTCATTGTTTATGTTTCAAGCCGTGACGACTGAAAAAATTTTTTAGTTGGATCAATTTTTAGTGAAAAAAGTGACATTTTAAAAAGGGAAAATTATATATTTGTGAAGAACTAATAAGTGAATAATATTTGTGAAGAACTAATAAGTGAACTATATTTATGAAGAACTAATAACTAGAAGTGTTTTATTTTAATAGTTCAAAACCAGCGATAAAAAATATAATTAAAAAAAGGTAAGTGTTCAAAAGTTCTCTATATTTAATTTAATGCATTTTTAATATGATATTATTAGCAAAAAAACCCGCGTGCGTTGCAACGCCTTTCAGAAAAAAAATTCCCCATACAACCTATTCAACCGCATTTCACCCCCTTAGGGGATGAATTTTGAAAAATCGCTTCATAGTGAATGTCCACTTTATTATAGGGATGCACTGTCAAAATTTCAGCCCAGCAATTTGGGTCAATCCCATTTCACCCCCTTATGGGATTAATTTCGAAAAATCGCTTCTTAGTGGATGTTCATGTCATTGTAGGGATGCACTGTGAAAATTTCAGCACTTTAGGTCCAGCGGTTTGGTCTGTGCGTTGTCTGTCAGTCACTTACTGTTTTATATATGTAGAAAGAAGATGAATCAACAATTGGCTCCAATGGCAGAGTCCATCACAGCAACGGAAGCAATAGTATGGAAGTTGCTGCGACAAGAAGTTGCTACCCAAAGAGAACTGCTGCAATTTCCACTAGATAGTACAGATAAAGTGCAGGAGTTTGAAGAAGCTCTAAATGAGCCAAATCGCGTTCATCATGTAAGAAAGATTATTTATGACAAATGCCTAAGAATATGTTTTAATTTATCTTGTTTCAGCTTACTATACATAAGCGAATTCTCCCAGCAGATCAATTTGAAAAAAATTTCCACAAATTTATAGGAGAAAACATAATTAACACTTATAATTACGATGGAAGTCATGTCTCGTTTAAAGTATTTAAAAAAATAACTGAAAAATTAGAAGGTAACAAACATATTTCATAGTTTTAAATATAAGTTTTAATATTAGTTTTTACAATTTTCAGAGTTGCTAGTTGGTAAAGATGCAGAAAAAGCCATAAGAAATGGTTTCTGCTTAAGCAAGCAAAAATTAAACAAGCGTGCTTATGACCAGAGAAAGAAGCAGTAAATTAAGTTGAAGTTCTTTTTTATTATTAGTATTTAAAAATACATACTATTAAAAATCAATAAATTAAAAACTATATTAAACTATGCTTGAAATATTAAAATAAATTAATTGAAATGTTATAACTGTCAAATTATTTTTTTACCTATGTTATATACAACGCTATTTTCACAGTAATATTTGTCACATGTGTTCACAGTTACTCAGCGGGAAAAAGAATTAATTCGAAATTAATTTAGAATCAATTCCCGTACAAACGTACTAATTCCATTTGTATTCTTTTGTATGAAACGAATGAATTACTTTAACACGGCCATTGCATTGGGCGGAATGAATTTATTCGCTCTGCATTACAAAATAATTAATTCTGAATTAGTTACAAAGTGTTGCATTTTGAACTAGTTACAAAGGAATCCATTCTTAACTAGTTACAAAGTATTGTATTCTGAATTTATTACTTCGTAACTAGTTCAGAATACAACGCTTTGTAACTAATTCAGAATTAATTATTTTGTAATGCAGAGCGAATAAATTCATTCCGCCCAATGCAATGGCCGTGTTAAAGTAATTCATTCGTTTCATACAAAAGAATACAAATGGAATTAGTTCGTTTGTACGGGAAGTGATTCTAAATTAATTTCGAATTAATTCTTTTTCCCGCTGGGTATAGTCACACGGCCACAGGGGGAAGGTAAACAGACCCAGGTAAGTCATGTAGACACGGAAACAAAGCCAAAACAAAAATACAGAAACACGTATTTTTGGATATTTGACAGTAATTTTAACAGTTCTCAACAACTAAATCAAAAATCCATCTCGACAGATCAATAGCTGATTAAAAGACAAAGATTTAAAAAAAAAATTTTTACGAAAACTCAAATTATCGGTCCGTTAGAATAAATTTAATGGAAAAAAAAGTATTTTTTTGTAAAAATTCGATTTTTTATCATAAATTACAAAAAATTAGAAATCAAATTTCAAAATCCGGCTAGAGTGATCGATAGGTAAATTCAAGATGAATATTTAAAAAAAAAATTATCTCAATAACTTAAAATGTACGACCTCTAGAGTAATTTGGGTGGAACACTATCATTTCTCGCCACTGTGCGACGAGGAGCAACTCCAAAGATGGAGAGACCATTTCTTCGCCGTCCTGAATGGTTCATCTCTCTATTTCGATCTTTATTGGTAAACTTGTGCTTCAAGCCTGCCGTAATTAAATTTCTGTGGCTACGTTTACACAACTTTACAGCATCATTACTGTGCAGGTGCTTAATGAGACATAGGTAATAAGGTGTCGATTTCTATGGAAATTACATTTTACAAAAGTATAAAGTTTATGCTGAAAGTAAATTTAGGTTGTCACTATTTAGTTACCGGTAACTATTAAGCCGTTCTCTAGTATCCATCAACAACTACGCCCATGCTCCAAGTAGGATCACAAACTGTTAAAGTCCAGACCAAAATACCAATTAAAATCCTCGATAAATTCAAAGCGTAGGCCTCACCACCGATTCTAATTATCTTTCAAAAAATAAACTTGCACCTAAGCAAGCCCACACTCATTTGCGGCAGCTTGTCTTGCATATTTTAAACTCGACTTGATTACGTTTTCCCGCCGAGTTAATCAGGCGGCCTCGACCATGATTGATCAGATGTCCAAGTCCAGCTGAAGCTGCCGTAATTAATCACGGGAAGTCTTCTTCACGCGCCTCAGGGTAACGCGATCCCGACGTACTCAAAGCGCAAATAATTGTGTAGCTGCAAGTACCGCAGCTTCCCGAGCAGTGCTCGCATACCAAACGCTGCTAGATAAACAAAATGTGGCGGATCCATTTTTTTGTTGTTGTTTATAAATAAACCTCGGCTCACTCTCGGTGTGAAAAAAGCGACGGCCTTGCTCAAGTTTTGAAGCTGCGGGCGCGCCTTGAAGGCCCTTCGATGACAGCCAGAATAAAGATCCCCACCAGATGTTTATGGGGTCGTAAAACCCCCGATAAATAGACGTTAACTGTTTATCTTGGATGGTTTTTGTGGACTCGGCTAACCCTGGTGGGCGATTTATGCGAAAGTTGTCGCTACGTGCATATTATTAGCATCGGGGCGAGACCATATGTGCGGAGCCCCCATTCCCATAAGTCTCCGGTGGATGGATGCCTCCAACACGATGTTCTATACACCACAATCGCGACATGCGGTTGCCATTTTCAATTTCCAGTTTCTAGTTTTTGTTAGGATCAAATGAGGAGCAAAGAATTTTAGTGAATGGCGGCGAATTTATGTTAATGTCATCCGCAGCATTCACGACGCCTACTGCCAGTAAAGAATCTTGTAAGCACCGTTTAAGATTGGGCAGTTTATGTGTAATCAATTCTTTACCTGGTGATGATCGTACAACAGAATGCTGGTGGTGATAATAGGCAGTTCTGGAACAACGGACACGTGTGGAAGGCGTAAAAACTAACGCCAGCCTTCAACAGACGGAAGAAGTTTGCATTTAGGAGAGGCTGAGGACAGTTTTGTTTTCGAGTTTTAGTTCAATGTGGGATTTTATTATGTCTGCACTTTTGTAGATGACTCTACGCTTTGGCGCGTAGAACGAGCATTCTGTATTTTTGTTCGCTAGGAAACATAACAATACATGTATTGAAATTCGCCAGTAGTCTTATCAACAATCTCACAACCCAGTCGGAATAAACTGACTACTTAGAAAATAGAAATAATTTAAGCACTAGTGGGAGACTGACTATTTCCAGTACTGGTGCCAAAGTAATCCTGAGCGGAGCTAGTTCAAATCACACTATCAGTGGTAAGCCTACAAGATTTTTCTAAAGAATTTGTTTTTTAGTTAGTAGTTTTGCTAGTTCAAAATGAATTAATTCTCGAAGTATGTCAAAATGAATTAGTTCTCCAAAAACTGCAAAATGAATTAGTTCTCGAAGTACAATCTTCAAAATGAATTAGTTCTGCAGTTAGTTCAAAATGAATTAGTTGTCCAAGAAATGCAAAATGAATTAGTTCTCGAAGGACTTCAAAGTAAATTAGTTTTCCAGCTAGTTCAAAATGAATTAGTTCTCGAAGCACTTCAAAATGAAATACATAGTTTTACAAGAACTTCAAAAAGAATTAGTTCTCCAAGAACTTCAAAATGAATTAGTTCTCCAAGTACTTGAATTATGAATTAGTTCTCCAGTTAGTTCAAAATGAATTAGTTCTCCAGTTAGTTCAAAATGAATTAGTTCTCGAAGTACTTCAAAATGAATTAGTTCTCGAAGTATTTCAAAGTAATGCAGAGGGGGGCAATTGACTCCATCGTAGGACAACGCTGTACAAAAGTAGTGGGTTGTTTTCATATAAAAGGTATCCAAGTGAGAACTACTACTCCTTCCTTAGAAAGTAGCTATTCTACTACTCTTAGAACTAGTTCACTTTCCTACTGGGAAGTTGCAACTGTTGAATCGTAGTCGTAGTATCGCTCCCTTGTCTTCACGTAGAGAAATAAATGTTGCCAAAAGTCAAAGTTTTGTACCCAATGGGGTAACGTAGACTAGTCATGATTACTATGTATAGTAAAACAGATTTTTAAGAAGAGAGGGGTAAGGGGAAGGGTGAGTATATAGTAAAATCAGTGTTAATACATGTTGAAGCATGACTAGTCTACGTCGCCCCAATGAAATTATTTAGTTTATCATTAACGAACGAGAATCCGAGGAGGATTCAAAATATCGACAAAATTTCTCCGAATGATTAAATCTGTTTAAAGTCTGCCTTACACTTTGCGTTTTGGATACCCGAGTAAAAATAATTTAGTTGGATAGCACGCATAGCGAACACATGTGCATGACACACGGGTATGCACGCTCCCGCCACAAGCACGAAAATCTAAAAATTTGCTCGCTAGAGGCACGAACGCTCTCGCTACAGGCACGAAAATCTAAATATTAGCCTGCCAAAGGTATGCACGCTCCCGCTACAAGCATGAATATTTATAAATGGATCCGTATCGGCATAGACCATTCCAAACGTGAGTGTTGTTTTACCAAGTAGTCCCCCAGCTAAGCACTAACCACGTCCAATGCAGCTTGACCTAAGCAAACGAACGAGAACCATTCTACTGAGTAAGCTATTGGCACCCTTCATGGCCACCAAGATAATTGCCCGTTTTCTTCGTCCTATACAAGTTTTTGAAGCCCCAATTTTGCTCCCTTTAGTCGAGGAAAAGTGCGATCAAACTCTGCCTCGTTTGGGTGCCATTGGGGGCGATTTGACACTGTGCGTGCGTGCCTGCTGTAGGCTAGGATCGGGCGGGTAGTAAGATGGGCCATGACGACCGATCTTACCTCGTATCGTACAGATACCGAGCAAGAAAAGTACGAAAAGTACCTGTCATTGTTTGTAAGGATAATATGCGAGCAAGCCATACCCTGTTCGATCACTGAAGTGAGCGTTCTGTCGCGTAAAAATGATTTGCACCAAAAATATTACAAAAAGGAAAAACGTGGATGTTAACACTCAAATATATTTTGTTGGATTGGAGCCGCTAAAATAAAACCGCGTGTTTGCAGTTTCCACGTGCCAACTAGAGCTTGCTGTCCAACAGTGTATTCGAACCGTCGACAATACTATCTATTTCCTATCTTCGACTTAATGTTCTTTCTATTAAAGATGCATCGGATCGGCTTATTGCGTCCTTTCCATAATATCTCAAATTTGTAAGCCTAATAAGGCATCCCGCCGGCTTAACCGGTTAATAATAGGGCACCAAAGTTCCGCTTAGGTCGGGCCTTCACCTAGCGGACGGTGCACCTCCTTGTTCACCTGCGTCACAGCCTTTGTTAGATGATTAGCGGGATTCCCCTGTTTCAAGAGGCATAACGGCCTTCACAGACCAGCGCGAAACCGCGGGAGCGAAACTTTTGCAGGACATGAAACTATGGCGGGATATGGAACCATTCGCACTGACGCGTCAGTTCTAGCGTGCGAACGCGGGATTGCAGCGTTTCATTTTCGGTTCGTAGCATGCACCGTTTTCCCCGTCATTCGCGTAGTTCCCAAGAAGAAAGATAAATATTGAAAAACTTAATGAATTTTAGTAAAAATGAACCCAGTAAAAGTGATTTTTCCTACCCAGGTTATAAAAACGGATGAAATTGGTGGAATTGAAGACAAATTTTACGGGATATATTCGTTCCCGCTTCGCTAGGTGTGATTGGTTCATAATTTCTCGCTCCCGCTGAGTCCCGCCAAAATTCGCTCCCGTTCCCGCTCCCGCGGTTTCGCGTTGGTCTGTGAAAGCCTTTACACTCCGACGAGGTGGTCTCCCGCTAAGCCCGCCGGTTGTGGCTCAGCCGGCTGCTTAAAAAATGAAGTTATACAACATCCAAGAGTTCAAACGCAAAGCTCACTGCCTCCTCCAAATGCATCCTCCAGGCTACCCTTAACCTACCATAACCTTTTTTTTATCTTCGAGCTAAGCTTACTACTAGAGATTGCACCATGACGTGAACGACATGACGGACTGGTAGTATAAAGGGTGACACCTAAGCTTAGACTCTTTCACATAAAAAAAAGTCAAATCGCTTGAACAAGCACTGTTCGATACAAATCGGGTTAAACAACGAAACCTCTGAAGTGACAGAGAACGTGAAGAGCAGACTTATCCTGCTTGTATCACAGACTGCAGGTGGGTCCTCTGCATTCCTTATCATCCATAAGTAGTATTTAAGACGGCAATATCCGGCAACCAAGCCAACTAGTGCTGCGAAATCCATCCTACTATGCCACAACATTCTCTGGCTGTGATTTAAAACGGTGCTGGGCATAGCCGCTTAGAGTTGACTATGGCGGGTGTGCACCAGCGTTCGAAAGTTTACGGCTCTCTTTACAAAATCGATCCCCAACAGCGATGGATAAAACTGGCGTTTCTTTGCTTTTCTCTATTTCGTTCGGCTTGTTCCAACCTTAACTTACTGTGCATGGCCTTCAGCGTTGCTTCCTCTTTCCTCCACACTTCTTCCTTCGGCTTCCATCTCCGCCCTGCATTCGGCGAATCTTTCACAATAAAAGAAGGGGTGGGGTCCTCCTGAATACCTCGGAATGCCGGGCACAGCGCTGAGGTCGTAACTCACTTCCCCATTCTCCGTCGCAACCCACCTTTCCACGTTTGGGATAAGTCCTTTAATAGACTCGTCCCACTTCCCTTGCCATTCCCTTACGGACTCGCAGAGCGCCATCTACCGTCGTACTCTTTTAGGCTCTCCTCTAGCATATGCTGGATCATAGAGATGCATGCCTAGCCTGGCCAGTATTCCTAGGGGATCACCCCCCTGCCCCATCACGCAAGTAGATCGTCGCAACACGCGTGGAGGGCGCATAGTCTGTATGCAGCCCTCCATATCCTCTTGTTAGCGGTCCTGTTCAACGCACTCCCCTTGATGAAGCGACGACTCGGTCTATGGCTCCTACTTTGCACAGCATTTTTGCTTTATCCACCATTTCCTCCAAGTGGGCTTTAAAATTTAACTTTTATCTTATGCTCTGCAAGCTTCAGACCAGCGATTCAATCTTATCGAGGCGGTGCCCTACGACCGCTACCCCGATATCATCCGCGTATCCGATTACAACTGCTCCTTTTGGGGAGTAGAGCATCACGAGATCTCGACAAAGAGAGTCTCGTCTTGGTCTCGACTCGAGAATCGAGACGAAAGTAAAGTTCGGTCTCGACAAACATATTCTCGTCGAGAGGAGAGTAAAGTTCGGTCTCGACAAACATTCTCGTCGAGACGAGATTATTAGCTTGAGATCTCGTCGGCAAATTAATAGCAAACAAGTTTGGTAAAAAAAGTATCTGATGAAGCGCGCACGCTATTTTCAAAGCTGGGATATGGTTCTCATTCACGTATAAACACATTTTTGCCTTTTGTTTTCTTGGAGGACAGAGATAGCGGAATATTTGGAAGCCCCGTTGTGCGCGGAAATGTGGACATTCTAAAATGGTGGCAGGCTCATCAAGATTCGTATCCTCTCTTATCGAAAATGGCGAAAGATTTGTTCGCTATCATGGCGACAGCTGTTCCGGTAGAGCAACTCTTTTCAGGCGCCGGTCTAATAATGACCGAAAAGAGGTGCTCTTTCAAAGACGCCACGTTCAATGCCCTTCTGTGTATTAATTCCTGGTCAAAAAGTGTTGTTCGAAAAAATATCTGCGAGATTAATTTTTAACGTATATTGTTCTCTGCTCTTTAGCATATGTATATTTAGCTTATATTCGAACTTATATGAAATTATGAATTAAAAAATATTTTTAAAATATTAAATACCTCTTCTGTTCATTTTTATAATAATATATTAATTTTCAGCAACTAAAGTAAACGACTGAATAATTTCAATTAATTATCTCTCCAATTTCCTTTAGAATTTTGGTCGAGACTCTCGACTCGGACGAGACGAGACGAGATTAGGATGGGCGAGATCCACCGAGAGTCGAGACGAGACTCGAAATGGTCGAGACTTACCGAGGTCGAGACGAGAGTGTTAAAGATCTCGTCTTGTCTCAGTCTCGTGATGCTCTACTTGGGAGGCGTAGCCTCAGTCATTATACATTGCGATTCACAGGAGAAGTGAGGCGCAGGACGGATCCCTGCGGAACGCCGCATGTTGTCCTGTACACATTCGGAGTCTTCCGATTAACAATGAAGCGCTTTACCCAAAAGTTAGTCGATTACTACTCGCACTAAGCACTTTGGTGCACCCAGCTTGATCAACGCCTCGACGATTTTGCTCCATCTCGCCGATTTGGAAGCATTTTTGACATCAAGGGTTATCAATGCATAGCAGTGATTTTTCTCTATGGCAGATTTTGCTATGACCACCACCATGTTGACTACATCAGTCGTTGGCCTTGCCTTTATAAAGCTGAATTTTTAATCCGGCAGGCCTCCTTCTCTTTCGACGCTAAAGGTGGTGCTTAGGTTGCCAAATGCCGCAGCCACAAAAGAAATTTTGCACGTTCGGCAGGGATCCTTCAGATGCCTTGTGCCATTAATCACTAGATACTGAAAAGAATGAGAATTTTTGAAGGAAATACCCATCGAATTTGCCTGGAGGAAGCCGAGACAACCACGCATATTGGGTGCCACTGTCTGCAGTTGACGAAGAAAAGGGCTGAAGGAGGCTCCCTTCAAACAGCTACTGGAAGAATCCGAATAGGATAATCCATCCGTGGAATATGCAATGACCGTACGTTTGTCAATATCTGACTATTAACTCTGCTAGTCTCCAAAATACTTTATTTTACAATAAAAAATCTACTCATTCTCACCACTAACGCATTCATAAATTGAAACAGAGCCACAGCAGCGTTAAATTGTTAAATACTAAAAAGTGTAAAAAATTGAAATGTAAAATAATTGACGGCGCCTCATTAATTTGCAAATCAAATACCCAAGCGGACTCTGGCCTATTTTTAAACCCTTCTTGTGTTGCCGTAAAGGCACAGAACTTTAATTTGCATGACTAATTGCACGGCAGTGGACTTAATTCTATGAGGAAATATGAAACTAGCCCACGGTCGCGCCGAGACTAAGGGCAATTTTTCATGCTGATTGCCGTTGATAAGAAGCTCTTCGACTCCTACACGTCGTCCATTTCTCTATTTACAGAAAGCCGCGGTAATAAATTAAAAATTCGCATTCAACAAATGATTCCTAAGCAGCCACTAATACTTCCTGTCATTAATTTCGCAAAGCGGCCATGAAACAACATATTTGGCACAGGTGTAAGTTCTAAGAAGTGTTACACTGAAACCGTCACACTAAGCCCGGCCGAGCGACCTAGCAGCCAAAAGAAGAAACATTGTTCTTTCTCTCTTTTATCTACCGAGCCTCTAGCGACATCCGGTGTTGGGCGTTCGTAACGTAAATATTTTCTTAACTTTTGTGCAGTCGATGAGCATCTGTAGTCAGAAGAAGGGACAACAGCATCTTCCAAATTTCCTTAGAAAAGGGCGACGGAGACGTAAACAATCACAACAACCGAAAGCGCGGCGTGAAATAAAAACGTAAACAAACAACCGAAGGCCTCTGGCGGAATGGGGGAGTATCACGACAGCGTCCTCGAGAATTTCAATAACGAATTTTTATCGCTAATTTTTAATTAAAAGATACACGACAGATAACCCAAATTGATTGGTTAAGTGCTCGGCTCAATGCGAATGATGCCATCGGCAGTGTGGGTCGACGATTTTCGCATTTTTGTATACCTGGAGGCGGACTGAATGGAGGGCACTTGGTAATGCAGAGTTCTTGAACGGTAGCCGAAAGAGTCGTGGCTGTACATGATATAGCTAGTGATGAGTGTAGTAGCTGTATCCGTGGGCAACCTTGATATACATCTGGTGACGAGACGAGCTATGGGTTGCAAACTGCAAGCGAATGCTTTATGGGAAAAAATTTAAGCGGTTATGGAGCATCGGACGTGAACGGAGCTGATGTTTGTAACGTATTTATATGTAGTTCGTGACGGTCAACAATAGCGGGATTGCGGCATTATTATTGAAGCCACAAAGAAAGTGCGCACGCGCAGAATACTAATCGCGACATCTAGTATGAAAAATATGCGGCTTCTCATGCTGTACAGAGAGGTTTTGTTGACAATGCTGTCATTTTTAATTTGAGATTATTATCGGTATGTTAAGTGGTTGCGTGTATTTAGTTGAACTCTTTGCGTTTTGTTGAGTTTTTTTTTGGGTAAATAATGTGCGCAGATCTTGAAAGTTGATAATATTGACGTTTCGTTTTAACACCTTGACTTGGAGATGCGGCGTCACTTAAGATTAATTGTGTCAACTTATGTTAGTTCAAGTTGCACTTTCAAAAGATTCATTATTTTCTAGTGCCCTAATCGCTACTTATGCAGCAACAATTGTATTAGGAGAGAGATGTCAACAGGGAGATTAGAGACACTTGACTTCTGCGTCTATCGCTCTACTCACTCCAGAATGCGTACCAGAAAGGGAAGTTCATTCAGATGAAAGGAGCGGTATTGGACAAAGGAATTGGACGATTTTTATTCTTTCCGATAGTCAACTCGCCTCGCCCGGTCACACAAATACGAGTTGCTGGACTGACAGTGGACAGTTATTGCACTACTCGCATGTCTGTTCTTATAAGTAGGATCCAAACAAATCAATAAGTTGGTTGGTCCTTGCATAATTCCACAAACTTTATAATTTGTTCGGAAGTCCATCTAAGTGCCATTTTTTGTTTTTATAATCATTACTCGAAACACAAAAACACATGTAGTATCGAAGAATGCCATGCAGAATGGCGTAGTCCCTGGTTTACGAGCTACTGTCAATACCGTGCCAGTTGACGTCCGAGTCGGGTGCGAGCTGTTGCTTGTGGCGTAATGGGAAGGCGAGAAAATACAAAAAATGTAGTACTTCTCTCTTTCCCTTCACTATCTATCGACTAGAGCTTGCTATTCGACATTGCACTCTATACGAAGAAAATAGATTGTCGACAGTACAAAGGGCTTTCCCAGAGCTCTAATCTTCCACATAAAAAAAACGACGTCTTCTTTCTTACAGTCTGCCTTCCGTTATATGTAACAGTTCTTCAGTCTTATATCTCCTGTATATAGAAGTGCTTTCAAAGTCAATGTAAACTGTGTTATTAGGTCTGTTCCAATAGAGAGTGCGGGTTCAAGAAATCACCCAATTTCTGGTCCAATAGAATCTTATGCGGGAAAATTTTTGCTTCCCCTCGACCAAGAAATCGCAGTGGATTTTTAGGTGGAGTGAAATCTTACGACATTTTCAACATGTCAAAAACAGCTGTTACTTGTCATGCCAAACCAAAACGATTACGACGTGCTGAAAACAATTTTTTCATTTGGGGCCTTACTATAAGATTTTGAATAATTTCATATATAATTTATTAATTTCAATATTTTTTGTATGTCATTATTTTAAAGACACAAGTGATTTTTATAAGCCAATTCTCAAATCATCAATGACATATCACAAATCACAACAAAGTCATAAAGGCGTGGTGAGTCGCAGTTGTGACTTTTTCGTATTCTCGTGCGCCAGTCTCAAGTTATGACAATCGCAGGCTCACTGATTACATATAGAACTGGTCACAGGGATAACAAAATAATAATAATGGAAGAAATACCTTATTTGTTGAACATGCAAACTAACAAAACAAGATTTTTTTCACACGACGTTTTATTTGTACCAAATTCAAAATAAATTATACTTTCACAAGAGAATCTCACAAACCATGGTCTTTTCACACGGGCGTCCGGGTTGGCCCTTTAAGGGCATTTTAATTTCCAGACAAATCAGCCCAAAGATTTTATATTCGCTTCGGGTTGGTGGGGTCATTCTTATTTTGTCGAATTTTTGGATGATTCCGGCAAAATTCGAGGAAATACTGAAGCTGCTCTGGAGAGCTTCTCTGGTGCGACTTTTTTCCTTCTGTAAAGACTTTAAAAATAATATAAACAGTCAAATTTACGTGTTTCCATTTTGGCGCGCGTTTAATGATTAACATTTCACATAAGAATTTCACAACATTTGACATTTCACATTTCCACCACAATTGTGGTGGAATTCTAGTGATGAATGTTGTGATTTTTCACTGAGAATCGGAAATAGCTGATTTGTCACAAGATTCATCTCAAGATTAATGTTTTCATATTTGCTTATGACCCGTCACAACTAAGAATTGGCCTATTAGTTTATGGTCTTCTTGATTTGCACGAAACATCCAGCGTTCCTTCACTTTTCGGGATTTTGAGTAAATTTTTCCCCACCAATCAAGTTGTTGTGAAATTCTTACGCAAATTCAATTTCACTACTGCGCATGGCCTTTTGCATTGCTTTATCAGCAATAAAGCTTATGATTCGTTGAAATGCAGAAAACACATTTCAACGAGCCATAAGCTGCATAAATTCTAACTCAAACATAAATTCAACTGCGCATGTTTTCTTGCATTGCTTTATCAGCAATAAATTTAATATACCAGCTTATGATCCGTTGAAACGCAGAATAAACATATTCCAACGAACCATAAGCTGCATAAAATTCTTTCTCATATTTCAATTTCCTCTGCCTTATCAATTTTACCCGTTGAAAATGCGCTGACTTCATCGCATTTTCGACGCGATAGTTGAGTTCGTGTAAGAAACCAACAGCTCCTTTTCCCCAGAGTAAATTCGGTCTCCATCCAATACGGACGCGTCGCGCTCCAATCTTTCTTTGTCATTTAATTAATTTTTCTATTTTGCTAGCACAACATAATAAATAAATAAAGTGAATTGTTGTTTTAAATAAAGTGAATTGTTGTTTTAAATAAAGTGAATTGTTGTTTTTTCCTTTTCCTTATCCACCAAGACCGTTTTTCTCTCCCAGGCCCGGTAATAGCTTGGCCCGGTAACAAATTGGTGGCAGCGGTGGGATCCCGCGACGGTGGATCCAGTGTTTTAAATATTGAAAGTGAATCTAAAAGTGTGCCATTAATTCTGTGCTAAATTCCTTTCGTCCCTTCCGTCACGTTAAAAGGGTCACTGGGAACGGCACGGCGCACTACTAAGCTCTTAATCTCTCTCGAATTCTCAAACGGCACAGCACCCGCAGCCGCAACAGGATCGAAAGTCGGAGGATCAATTCCCGGCCTACACATAGTGGGAGGAGCGTGCCCACACCTTACAGCCGAAGCCGAATTCTCAACCGGTGTATTTTTTTTTTCAAAACACTGCACCTACAGCCGCAACAGGATCGAAAGTCGGAGGATCAATTCCCGGCCTACACATAGTGGGAGGAGCGTGCCCACACTCTCTACACCTCTACACGAATCGAATTCCAGCCCGTTCAGTATGTCAGGATTACTGTACTTGTAAGCTAAAAATTACATTATTATTAAATTTGAAAGAAAGTGCCATTCAGAAGTTTAAGTCATCTACAATATTCACTCACATGCGTTCTTATTAGGAGTTATTTACATTCTTACTTATATATACAAAAGCTAACTACAACAAAATTACCAAACAAAGGAATGATTCATTACTATACTACGATTTTAATGATCTTCGAATCTAAATACTTATTTTAAATGTTTATTTTGAATTTTGAATACTTAGTGAATTTGAATACTGAGTGAATATTGATTTTAATTTGATTTTCGCATTTTAAATACTTATTTTGAATGTTTATTTTGAATTTTGAATACTTAGTGAATTTGAATACTGAGTGAATATTGATTTTAATTTGATTTTCGCATTTTAAATACTTATTTTGAATGTTTATTTCGAATTTTGAATACTTAGTGAATATTTTATAACAATTTTGAATACTGAGTAAATATTTTATAACGATTTTGTGATCTGACTGATTACTATAGTAAAAAAAAAATAATATCATTACTGTCGGAAAATTTGGAAATTAAATACTCCCATTATCGTGACAATAGGTCCATGTCCATTTCATGTGCTATATCGGGTTCTTAATTCTGTGTTTTTTCTGCTTGCCTATTACTCGCCACGAGAGTGTTTTCTATTTTTCTATTTTTCTATTTTTCAATTTAATCTAGTGTCCAACTTTTCTCCTTTTTCGCCTTAGTTGCGCCCCCTATGTCAAAAGAACTGGCTATTGCTATAACGTTAAGAAGTGGCAAACAGACAAAAGTCCCAACCTCTCCTGTTAGCAAACAAACAAAAGTCAAAACCACCCCTACTCTCCCTACTGTCCCAGAGGAAAGTAATACTCTAGACGAAAAATCCTCGTCAGATTCAAAGAAATTCAAAATCAAAGACGATCCGGAAATGTCTTCCTTCAAATTGTCCAACGCCATAAAACTAATCCCTGAATACAATGGCGACCCAAAAAGTCTGCACCGATTTCTTCAGGTATGCAAAATTCAATACACGCGTGCAACTAGCGAAGAGCACAAGGGAGAATTCCTGGATCTGATAAAGTCCAAACTAACAGATAGAGCATATGAGGTTATTTTGCGTCATAACACATATAACACCTGGCCCGAAATAGAACGAGCCCTAAAGAATGAATTTTCAAAAGATCGCTCACCCCAAATAATACAGACCGAAATGTTCAATCTACAACAAGGTCCCCGCGAAAGTGTCCTCGAATACGCTTCACGTATCGAGAAACTACTAGAGGAGCTTGACATTTCAACAACAAAAGACGAAACCGCCGAAGGTAGCACCGCCATAAGGAAGCTAAACCAGCAAATGGCAATAAATAATTTCAAACGCGGTCTTCGCCACCCTCTCAAACTTATTCTCAAAGCAACTAAACACGAAACTCTACGAGGAGCCATAGACTACGCTGCAGAGGAGGAAAAACTCTTAGAAACTGAGCGAAAAGTTACTCCCGCTACCCCACGGAAACAATGCCAATTCTGTAAAAACTTCGGTCATGAAGCCAACGAATGCCGTAAATTATCGTTCAAGTTAAATAGTCCTACAGTATTACCTAAGTTTCCTCCCAAGCGAGAGCAAGTTAATAATGTCAATAAGAATCCCAATGCCCCTGAACCAAAGGTCTGTCGTTATTGTAAAAATTTGGGTCATGATATTCAACAGTGCCGAAAGCGCGAATACAATAATAAGCAACGTGAACAAAAGAGTGCAAATTCTAATCAGGGAAACGGTCGAACGCCCAGTTCCAGCGGTACCGGGACTCGGGCCCAACTCCTCAAATAAGGTACCTCAATTCCAATACTAACCCAAATACTATTTCCAATACTAACCCAAATACTATTTCCAATACTAACCCAAATACTATTTCCAATACTAACCCAAATACTATTTCCAATACTAACCCAAATACTATTTCCAATACTAACCCAAATACTATTTCCAATACTAACCCAAATACTATTTCCAATGCCAACCCAAATACTAATCCACGTACTAACTCCACTACTAACCCAAATACTAATCCACGTGCTAACTCCACTACTAACCCAAATACTAATCAACGTACTAACTCCAATACTAACCCCATTACCAAATCTACTAATTCATCCCCAAAGTGGTATCAAACATCTGCCGACTGTAAAACTACTTCATGGGCTGACATCTCTCGATCTAACTCTCGAAAAGAAACAAAGCTAAACGTGGAAATTACCAAATGTGTATTAAACCTAAAAACTTCAAAAACTTTTAAAAGCGAAATTCCTATTAAGCTGACAGGAACAACCAAGGAAATTAGCACAATACTCCTAGATTCCGGTTCTAGTGTGAGTCTAATAAAACTAGCCGCACTCGACGACGAGGCGATAGTCTACACGGATCAAGTGATACACATTTATGGAATAACCCCAGAATATATTCCGTCTAAAGGAATCACATACCTGGATATGTTAGTAGCCAATGACGTAGCCGTCACACATCTTTTCCATGTCGTCCCCTCCGATTTCCCAATCGCTCAAGACGGAATTTTAGGAGAAGATTTTTTTGATAACACACAAGCCATACTAAGTTACAAGGACCACACTTTAAATTTCGATTATAAAGACCAGTGCATCGCCATTCCGTTTTCTGTGGGAAGACAGAGTATCAAAATCCCTTCCAGGTCTGAGAAAATTCTAAAATTCGGACCCATTGTTGAAAAAGAGGAACTTATTTGTTTTCCATCTGAAATATACCCCCAGGTCTATACATCTGGCACGGTAACTAAGCCTGAGCAAGGTTATATCTACATTGCGGTTCTAAATTCATCTAATAACGACGTAGAAATTACCAGTCAGACAAAGTTGCACTACGAGAAGCTCAGTGACTATCATGTGCACAATCTCAAGCACATTTCCAACTCTGACCGCGTTGAGGAACGTCTAAAGAAACTCGAAACACTATTAGAATTAGACCAGCTCAACAGTGAAGAAAGAGCCTCCGTGCTCGAAATCTGTCGAGAGTACAACTCGATTTTTTTCCTCGAAGGTGACAAACTCACGTCCACTCCGACAGTTACTCATGACATCACAACACTTCCCAACCAACCGCCAATAAAAGTAAGACCATACAGGCTTCCGGAAATCCACAAACAGGAAATAAAGAAACAAGTGGAACAAATGATATCTGACGACATAATCCGGCCCAGTGTAAGTCCTTGGAATGCCCCGCTATTGGTAGTCCCCAAAAAACAGGACTCGAACGGAATTCGCAGGTGGAGAATCGTTATCGATTTTCGAAAATTGAACGAGATTACTCTTGCTGATGCCTACCCTCTTCCTAATATAGAGGATATCATGGACCAGTTAGGAGACTCGAAATACTTTTCCACACTAGATCTAGCGAACGGGTTCCATCAAATCAATGTAACTGAAGAGGACAAAGCGAAAACGGCCTTTAGTACGCCAAATGGGCATTTTGAATTTAACCGAATGCCTTTCGGATTGCGTAATGCCCCTCCAACGTTCCAACGACTGATGAACCAAGTATTAACTGGTCTGCAAGGAGTTAAATGTTTCGTCTACCTAGACGACATAGTTATTTACGGCAGGAACCTCATAGACCATAACTCAAAACTCAGGGAAGTTTTCGAATGTCTTAAAGAACACAATCTGAAATTGCAACCGACTAAATGTAAATTTCTCTCCAAAGAAGTAACCTACTTAGGTCATGTTATAACAAAAGAAGGAATCAAGCCTGATCCCTCCAAGATCTCCGCAATAAATTCGATAAGAACTCCTAAAGACCGCAAACAAATTAAATCATTCTTAGGGCTGGTAGGCTATTACCGGAAATTTATTCCCAATTTTTCAAAACTGGCTAACCCTTTGAATAACCTATTAAAAAAGGACACGGAATTCTCATGGGATGCTCACTGCGACGAAGCGTTCTCCAAGTTAAAACAGGCAATCCAGAGCCCACCGATTCTCCAGTATCCGAATTTTAACCGCCGTTTCTATCTGACGACAGACGCCAGTAATGTAGCTATAGGCGCAGTTCTCTCCCAAATTAATGATTCTGGAAGCGCCGATCTCCCAATAGCTTTTGCCAGCAGAGTGCTAAACCGAGCAGAAAGAAATTATTCCACGATTGAAAAAGAGGCCCTCGCGGTCGTATGGGCAGCACAACACTTCCGTCCGTATGTCTACGGTAGACCTTTCACGGTAATTACAGACCATAAACCTCTTGTCTGGATTTTCAATCACAAAGACCCAACCTCTCGAATTATGCGCTGGAGAATAAAATTAGAGGAGTATGATTTCACAATTGCCCATCGGGCTGGACACCTTAATACTAATGCTGATGCTCTAACACGGTTAGACATAAACAAAGTTCACGTAGTGACCAGATCTCAGGCAAAGGGCGAGCAAATACCTCTGAACCAAAGCCCGCAATTTCCGAAGCCTGATAGTAATTCCCAGAGCACAGACATAGTCCAACTAACCGATAAATCACAAATTGCTCAGTTGATCAAAGAGTACCATGACAGCCCTTCAGGTGGACATCAAGGCACCCACCGTACCTTTAATAGACTAAAGTTAAAATATAAGTGGAAGAATATGTTCAAAGACATTGCCAACTACATTTCTACATGTGAAAGTTGTCAGAAAAACAAATCTTATAACAAAAATCGGCTCCCAATGAAAGTAACGACAACTGCGAAGCAACCATTTGAACGCGTGGCCCTGGATATAGTAGGACCGTTAGAAACTTCAGAGAACGGAAACCGCTATATATTAACATTCCAGGATGACTTGACCAAATTCATTCAAGCAATTCCCATTCCCAATCAAGAGGCGGAAACAGTAGCCGAAAACTATGTCCGAAAAATTGTGTGCGTCTTCGGAACCCCCAAATACCTTCTAACTGATCAGGGTAGTAACTTTGTGGGACAGGTTTTTAAACGAACTTGTAAACTACTTCGAATAAAAAAGATACAAACGAGCCCCTACCATCCACAGTCTAACGGCTCATTGGAACGATGCCATAGAACCCTAGGAGATTATCTGAGAAACTTTGCAAGCAGTGACCCAGCCAACTGGGATACTTGGATGGATTACGCCACGTTTTGTCATAATACTACACCACATTCAGCTACAAACTATTCCCCTTATGAGGCACTTTTCGGTTTCAAGCCAGAAATCCCGTCAGCCATTACGAGGGCCGTAGAGCCAGTGTACAACTATGACGACTACGTCATAGAGCTTAAAGCTAGACTACAAAACGGTTACCGTATTATTCGAGAACAACTAAAACAAGCCAAGGAGAAATCTAAAAAGTACTATGATCGCAATACTAGGAACATAACTCTCAACGTCGGCGATGAAGTTCTACTTTATGACATAGGCAGAAAAAACAAAAAGCTAACCCCGGAAGCAAACGGACCATTCGAAGTCATAGAAGTTAACTCGCCAGAAACGACCACTATTAAAATAGGTAGAAAACTTAAGCTAGTACACAATAATCTTCTCAAACCCTTCAAAAGACCCAGTCAAAACTAACCTACTTCATTTTTCCACGCATATTCCAGGTTCATTTTCGCCGTTTCAAGCGCACGATTTATGAAAACAGAAGGTCACCACATAGCGACTCCTATAGCCAACAATACCGGGATATACTACGAAGAGATAGGTATACTGCACAAGTCTACGTCTACTTGGAAGTTCGTTATCCACCTGAATTTTACTCCCTTCGAAATCGAAATTAAACAACTCGACATCGATTTTCAGACACTAGTCCTAACTTGCAACAAATCCATGGAATTGCTTCCATTGCATCATTGCGATATAGCGATTAGACTATTGAACAGTACCCTATCGGAAATCAGGTATGACCATCAATTCCTTCGGCAAATCTTCACCAGAGACAGGCGATCCAAGAGAGGTATTATAAATGGAATCGGCTCCATGGGAAAATTCTTATTCGGGATCATGGATAACGATGATGCGGAACTCATAGACTCAGCCTTAAAAACTTTGCAAGACAATGAACTCACTCTGCATCACGCCATTGATGCGCAAACTTCTGTAATGTCTCATTGGATAAAAACAGTTAATAAAACCTACGACACAATTAATAGGAATTTCAACGAAATAGGAGACTTGTTGTCCAACATTTCTGCAAACGTATCCCAGCTCGCTGAAGATGTAGAACATTTTCGCCTATTCGATGAGCTCTCGAATATTATGACTCAGGCGACAGAACGCTTCCTGTTCAAACAAAAGGAACTACTAAATATTATACAAGAAGCACAGATAGGAAAGTTAGACCGTCGTTTGACAAACTCTGCTTTATTCGTGAAAGCTCTAACGGAAGTACAGCTGGAACTAACTGACAATATTAGACTCCCCATCAAACCAACAATAGAAAACCTACCTACCCTTAACAGGATCTCGAAAATAAAAGCCGCATACGTTAAAACCGATCTGGTATTCTCGATCGAAATCCCGTTAATATCTGAAAGTTTTAAACTATTCAAGTTAACGCCATTGCCTATTAAACGTGAAAACGATACCTATATATATGTTAAACCTGATGCGGAATATACCGCAATAAATGTAATAAATCGAAGGTACGTTTTCCTTCAGCAAAGTGAATTTGATGAATGCCTAGAAACGGAAGCAAACTCCTACATATATAGCCAAAATTTTGTGACATACAACTATAACCAACGAAACTGTATAATCGCATTGAGTCTCGGAGAACACAATATTCGCGATTGCGATGTCAGAATCTTCAGTTTAAACCATGAGCTTTGGCACCCATTACAAAAAACAAATACATGGCTATATCTCGTCCCGACAGTAACCAACTTAAGGATAATATGTAAGAATACATCTTACTCAACCAAAATCGTTGAAACGGGAATTTTGCAACTGGCACCGAAGTGCAAGGCACTAACTACACAAGTAAATTTAGAAGCAAGATCAGGAACACGTTCAATCACGTCTATCGCATATTACTTTTCGGACTCCATCATAGACCATTCGATAAAAATTCCGCCAAATATTCCAAAGTCTTCCAGTAACCGCCTTGACAAAATTAAAATAGAAAACCTCGATTTAGAGGAGATAAGTATTAGCTTGAGCCGGATAAAGGACATGAACAATTTGGACAATAATTATGTAGGAATTATTTCAAACCATTTTTATACTACTACTTCTATTATAGTAATCATAATGATAATAATAATAATTATTATATTCCTTACTAGATTAGTTAAGAAATACCTAAAAATTAGAGTTGTTAGCAATTGCACACAGCCAAGCGCTGAAGATCAAGTAGAATAATAAGGATAAACGATAATACTAAGAGCTTATATAACAAAAAAAAAATAATAAGAAATCTTACAAATTCAAAATTTTTATTTTTAATTACCAGCACCAATACAAAAATATGTATAATTTTATTGCACTTTACTTCATTTTTTTTATCAAAAGTTTCATACGTAAACATTTTAATTACCAATTGTCCGTACTGTTTTTTTTTATCTCTAAGAAGGATTCCTTATTTTAAAATACAGAAATTATTAATAAATTTAATTACAAGTAAGAAAATGTTAAGTAATTTTTTTAAATAATTTTCTACTTCAAATGTCATTATTAATTTCTCATGCAGATTTTAAAACTCACACATGTAAGTAACAAAGGTTTACGCAGTTTATAAGTTTATAATTTTGCCAATGTTTATCGAAAATTTTAAGAGATAACGAAAATTTTCTTTTGTAAGGGGGGAGGAGTGTTGTGAAATTCTTACGCAAATTCAATTTCACTACTGCGCATGGCCTTTTGCATTGCTTTATCAGCAATAAAGCTTATGATTCGTTGAAATGCAGAAAACACATTTCAACGAGCCATAAGCTGCATAAATTCTAACTCAAACATAAATTCAACTGCGCATGTTTTCTTGCATTGCTTTATCAGCAATAAATTTAATATACCAGCTTATGATCCGTTGAAACGCAGAATAAACATATTCCAACGAACCATAAGCTGCATAAAATTCTTTCTCATATTTCAATTTCCTCTGCCTTATCAATTTTACCCGTTGAAAATGCGCTGACTTCATCGCATTTTCGACGCGATAGTTGAGTTCGTGTAAGAAACCAACAGCTCCTTTTCCCCAGAGTAAATTCGGTCTCCATCCAATACGGACGCGTCGCGCTCCAATCTTTCTTTGTCATTTAATTAATTTTTCTATTTTGCTAGCACAACATAATAAATAAATAAAGTGAATTGTTGTTTTAAATAAAGTGAATTGTTGTTTTAAATAAAGTGAATTGTTGTTTTTTCCTTTTCCTTATCCACCAAGACCGTTTTTCTCTCCCAGGCCCGGTAATAGCTTGGCCCGGTAACAAAGTAACTTTTCGCAGGCTACGACAGGCCCGATTTTCTATTGGAACAGACCAATTATTTGAATCATCATCAAAATAAAATTGAGCCAAATTTATTTAAAATACACCGAAAAACTTGAAGGATTAAAATCTAAAATTGTATACTATGGACTTATAAAATTCTCATCCCAAAAAAATGTAGTTTATGTTTATGAAAATAGATCACAAAAAAAACTTGATTTCTTTAATTTCCTAATTCGAATAAAATTTAAATAAAACAAAAAACTTGATCTTATAATTAAATCAGATCAATTAATTTATTAATCTTAATTCATTTTTTTTGAGCGGGAATGACTTGTTGACAAATGCATTCCACAAAAACAAAAAATGATTTAAAAAAAATGACGTCTGCCTTGTGTAAATGTCACAGAAAATCACCTAAAGCACTATAAATTCACAATCTTCATAATTCTTTTTGTTTAATGTTAAGATAAAAATCTTCATAAATATTCATAACTTTATTTTGTGGACATTAATTTTGTCATTTGCCTGCGTTCGCTAGAAAATTATTTTCCTCCTGCGCGCCCCTTGCGGAATAATTAAGCCTCTTTCAAAATGTATGAAAATCTTCTTCTTCGCGAGCTAACGATCTCGCGGCTGCGAAATCCTCTGCCAAAACTGTCAAAAATAATAACAATAAAATAGAAAATGGAACGAAAATGCCAGAGGTCAGGTAAATAATGGAAATTCGAAGCTTATGACTTTTATCTAGATCAAAGACCGAGTTCCGGAATGTGGATTGTGGCGTAACACGGTGAGATTGTGGTAAATAAATAAGATAGAATCAGACGCTGATAAAACGGCTGAACAATGTAAATATTGATGATAGCTTTCAACGGTTCAACAGGCGTAAAACAGCGCGAACAGCAATAACGAGTGCGGCTTTTACTTTATCACCTTCGCGCATTTGAACTGAGCGGTTTTTAAAAATAAAAAGGCCACAACCGAAAGGAACAGGCTGGAGAACAGGTTTTGCATGTCAGTTGTTTTATGAATTAAACTTCATTCAGCTCGTAGCATGACGTCAGCCCGATGCACATTTCATAAAACTGACCAAGCGGGGCCGCAGTGAGTAAAAGTCTCTGTAGATAGCGTTCTAAATGCGGCCTGGATGCTAATGGAGCTCGGTAATCACCTCAAGAATGGACAAGAAACCCACAAAAGCGGCTACTTTGCCTCCGAGGTGATTTTGTTGTCAGGATTGATGGATTACAAACAACAACATTCACAAGAGTGCATTGTTTTGCGGCTGTGAAAACTGTCAAACAAACAAATTTGCTTGCGGGGGCGACGGTTTGTAAAGTGATGTACCTGAACGAGCAGTGAACAGACAGCAAGCAATTGCCCTTGGTCTTATGAGGCATTTAGTGAAGATAAGGCAAAGAACTGGATACGTTTGACCCCAATGCGGCATGACGGCATGCAGTGTACTACATGCCACTAAGCTGTGTGGAAAATTCATTATATGCTCGAGACAAATCCCACGGGCGTAGGCGGAACCAGTTCCAGTCTGGCAGAAACTGAAAATACACGGGGGCGTAAAAGTGCACTTGGCGCATTTAATGTAGGTCTAGTGGCAATAAACTAGCGTCTTTAGGGATAGCTCCAGGTGAATCCGTCATTGACTTTAATGAACCGCATCATCAACGACGACAAGACAAGATCGTTATCATTTAATAAAGAATCAGTGGAGCCTTCGCATGGCTGCACGGACCCCCGCGGAACATAAGTACATATATTGGAAGAATTCCCCAGAGTTGAATTTATTACGTGCAGCGCGAAGAAGATAGATGCACAGCTGCAATTGTCCTCAATTTGTGTTGTTAGCCGAAGTGGCGTTCGCCAGATGTGTTTATCGTCATTTGATTAGAAGACGTAATTGAAGTAATTCCGAACTGACAGCAAGTTTCTAGCTTTTGCAGTTCAATGTTCCACAAGAGTTTTCACTTCACAATTGTGCAGAATTGAATGACATAAGACATGATGCAACAAGATGCATTCTTGAATATTAAATGGAGGATGCAAAAGTGGCCTAATGAAGCATTTTAGATAGTGGGAAGTATGACGAAGACGAGCCAAGATTTCATTTCGAAAAGTATTTGTTTTTAATTGATATGAGGCAGACAAGCAATTTTATGGAAACGTTTCAGAAATTAATGAGTGATGGATGAAAGTATGGCGTTTAACGGAGTTGAACTATAATTGTTGGTGCTTTTTGCTTACACGTCCATTCGAACACAACTGGCCAATTACGCTGAAATTTGATACCGAGTCTAATTGCATATTTTCTTCTTCTTCTCTTAGTGAGGTATAGGGCCGTCTCTTGATAGCCTAAGTATTCTTGATTTTTATTGTATTGGTCGTACTGTTGGTGGTCTTGCTATCTAAGTTAACTCTTCGCTCTTGCCTAAAGTAGTTGGCAAGTCCAATGGCTTGCAATTTGAATTTATTGCCGTTTGAAGAGAATTCACTTATGACAATTACTATGTTGGGATCAAAGTTTACCGTCCTCTTAATGTATTTAATCTCGACATCGCTGTTGAGTATTGAATATAATTGCATGTTGATCTGTTGAAGCAGTGGTTTCCAAACTTTATGATACTGCGACCCCCCTTACAAAAAAAAACTTGCGCCCCACTATAAAATATGTAAATTTTCATTCTATATGAAGTGCGCCATCGAGACCTTCGATAGAATAACTCTGACATTTTTTAGCCAAGTTTGACAAATGAGCAAGATTTATTTAGGATTATTCTCTAGCATTTATTTTAAATCAGTTTTTGAATACAATGTCGATTAAATAACCAGCTCCATTCGTGACGTACAAAGCAGCTCTTTTTCTGTCATAACATTGACCAGCATTTCGGGCGTTATACCAGCTATTTTGGCTCGTATGTTAGCTTTGAGTTTATCAATTGGCCAAACCGATATGGGAAGTGAAGTTAGGTACCATTGCATATGAATGTATGAGAGTCACCAAAATGGAAGTGAAGTGGAAGTTACATCTACTGCATTACTTTTCAGTTAGGTTTGGCCTAATGGTTTTTCGCTTGCTGGCATAAACTTTACTTTTTAAAAACCCCACAGAAAAAAGTTTGGTGCCGTTAAATCCGAGGATCGAGGAAGTCACTCCAAATCACCATTTCTCGAAACAACGTGTTTCGGAAAATTGCGCTGCAAGAACTTAATCGTAGCGGCTGCGGTATTGCAAGGGGCAGCCTATTTTGAAAATAGAAGCTCGTCAGACCTTTTTCACGCATTTTCGGACACACAAAATGCGCCAACATCCAACGATAGCGTGTGCCGTGGAGGGTTTCTCGAACTTTGAAAAAAAAAGGGCTGATGATGGCTTTTGGTGACACTCTGGCCCAAACAGTGACTTTCTCGTCCTGCAGTGGTGTTTCGTGAATGGCGTGTGGGTTCTCTATTCCCCAAATTCGACAGTTTTGTTTATTGACTTCGCCAGAGAGTGTAATACCAGAGACAGACTAGAAACTTAATCCGCATTATGACGCCAGAATGACGTAGACCCATATAAAAGGTATGGAAATAAAATGTAGTCTACGTCATTCTGTCGTCATAATTCAAACTAGTTGGGATGTGGCTTTTGACCCTTTCGGTCCACAATATTAACTTCCCAGTATTCGTTCAAACAAAAAAACGGCTCGACCGATTTTTATGAAAATCTTTTCAATTCATATGTCCTTTAATACGCATCGAACGGCACCTTAACGAAGTCGATATCTTTTTTGGTTCGCGCGAAATCGTGCCGGTACAAAAATCACTTAAGTCGTTCAAACAAAAAAACGGCTCGACCGATTTTTATGAAAATCTTTTCAATTCATATGTCCTTTAATACGCTTCGAACGGCACCTTAACGAAGACGATATCTTTTTTGGTTCGCGCGAAATCGTGCTGGTACAAAAATCACTTAAGTCGTTCAAACAAAAAAACGGCTCGACCAATTTTTATGAAAATCTTTTCAGATCATATTTCCTTGAACACGCTTCGAACGGCACCTGAACGAAGTCGATATATTTTTCGGTTCGCGCGAAATCGTGCAGGAAAAAATGACCACATACGTACGCACACACACACACACACACATATTTCTTCTCAAATTTTTGCTTAAAATGCTATTGGGACCTTGAAACGTGTAAATACATTGAAAATTTCGAATCCGATTTTCGGACCGATTACAATAACTTCCTACTGGGAAGTTAATTAAGCCTGCTAGGGTATAAAATGAGCTTCGTCCGCCATCAAAATTTTGTCCCAAAAATCTGGTTGGGCATCGATCATTCTTGCAAAGGCATTTCCATATTGCAAGCGACGCGGCCTGTCCCGGCAACATTCTATGAGTAAGTTGCACTTTGTATGGGACGAGATGAAGATCTTGCTTCATAATACTCCTTAGAGTCCACTCACGTTTAACTCTTGAGATCGGCGGCGATACGACACATTTAGATTATCGGCAACACTCTCCCTTACCGCTTCAACAACTTCATCTTTGGAGCGTCGCGGACACGATCAAATGGGACGTTGGCGAGTGGCTATAGACCCTTATTCAAAGAAGTTCTTCACCAAACTACAATTGTGTTGTCTGAAGACGTCGAATTTCTCCCATATTTTTTACGATAAGCACGCACAGTTTTCACAATTGAACGATTGTGTTCAATGTAAAACCCTCCAATTTTAGCGCGTTCTTTCGGTGTGAATTGACTCATAGCTAAAATGGTACTGAATGACGTTTCAGAATCGTGTAAATTTGTCGAAATCGAATAAAAAATGTCAGATTATTAAATGTTGAAATACCAAAGGTCTAGATGGCGATGAAATGTATAATAAAAAAGACAAAATAAAATTTAAGTAGAAATTAAAAAATGAGTCAAAAAAGTCAAAAAGATAAAATCATCCGCGCCCCACTTCCGAGCTCCAAGCGCCCCCCTTGTGGGTCGCGCTCACCAGTTTGGAAATCGCTGTGTTGAAGGATAATGCACGTGCGAACACACTTCCTTGAATCTACATTTTAAATTCTTCTTCTTCGATGGCTCTACAGCCCAATTCGAGCCTTGGCCTCCATCAGCTTCTTCCTCCAGACCTCTCTCTGTTGCGCAGCTTGCCTCCAGTTTCTGATATTGAGGAGTTTTGCTGCATCAGCCTTGACACTGTCTTCCCACCTTAATCGTGGTTTGCCAACTGGTCTTTTGCCATCTACTAGTAAATACAGGGCTTTCTTTGGTATCCTTGAGTCATCCATTGCGCAGTAGCTTGGCATATGTTGAAAGTTTCCACTCTTTGTATAGATCGTACAATTCGTGATTGTAGCGTATTCTCCATGCGTTATCTTCATTGGTTCGGCCTATATCCTTCGGAGAACTTTCCTCTAAAATATATCCATCTTATCTGCGGACTTTTGGTCCATGCTTCACACCCCATACGTAGCTACTGTACGTATGATCGTTTTATAGATTCTTATTTTCGTTTTCCTGTGGATGTCTCTGGATTTCATTACTGGCAGTAGTGAGCAGTAAGTTCTATTTGCGGCGTTTATTCTTCTTTGCACGTCTATCGTCTCATCGTTGTCTTCGCTGACTATGGACCCCAGGTATTGGTTTATTGGTTTACCCGTTCGAAGTTATATTCTCCCCAGGTGGTGTTGTGGTTTCTTTTCTTCCTTCCACCCTCGACTGAATTAGAATCTTGCTCTTGTCTGCATTTATTTGCAGCCCTATATGTTTAGATTCATCGTCTAATTCTGTGAAGATTTCTCTAAGGTATAACAGTGATCTGGCAAGGCAGTTTATGTCATCGACATATCCTGCCAACTGTTTTGATTTGTTAAGCAGGGTTGCGTTCGCATCAATGTTTACTTTGCGAATTACTCCTTCTAGGCAGATATTAAATAGTAGCATGGGCGCCAACCCATCGCCCTGCTTTAAGCCTTGCTTGACTGGGAGGATTCCGTCAATTCTCCTTGTATTCTGAGTACACACCTTGTGTTCTCCATTGTCATTTTTGTTAACTTTACTATTTTTAGGGGAATGTTTAGGTCCAACATCGTCGCATACATTTTTCCCTGTCGATGCTGTCGTATGCTTGTTTGAAATCGATGAAAAGTTGATACACGTCAATGTTGTATTCCCAGCATTTTCGGAGGACCTGCCTTATTGAAAAGAGTTGGTCCATTGTTAACCTATTTCTTCGGAATCCAGCTTGGTACTCACTTATTGGGGCTTCTGCAAAAGGTTCCAGTCTGGCTTTGATAATGTTTGTCATTAGTTTGTATACCGTGCTTAGAAGAGATATGCCTCTATAGTTTGCACAGTTGAATTTGTCCCCTTTCTTGTGTATTGGGCAGATAATGCTTCGCTCCCATTCTGCAGGCATTTCTTCATTCCTCCATATGCAGCATAGTAGTTCGTGTATAGCCGCTGAAAGCGATTCGCCTCCTTTTTTGATCAGCTCTGCTGTGATGTTGTCAATTCCTGGAGATTTGCTGTTTTTAAGGCTCTTATAGCACTTTGTACTTCTTCCATGGTTGGTACATTTGTTTCTCTGGTGTCATCGTTATGTTGTAGACGGGGTTCTGGTACACGTATGATGCTATCATTTTCGTTCAGCAGCTCGCTGAAAAACTCCTTCGACCTTTCCTTTACATCTTCGCTGCCTGTGACTATAGTGCCGTCTTTTGTTCTACATACACCGGAGGAGGGTTTGAAGCCTTTCTTGAAGAAGTTTACTTCCTTGTATGCTTCCCGTGTTTTTTTTTGTCTCAAGTTTTCCTCTGCCTCAAGATGTAATTGTAATTGCCTTTTCTTCTTCCTACAAATGTTTTTTGCTGTTCTTCTCGTTTCCTCGTATTTCAATTTCTTGCTCCGCGTCGGTCTCTCTATGTATATTTTCCTATTTTTATTTCTGGCCTCTATTGCTGCTTTGCATTCCTCGTCGTACCAATCACTGCCTCTGCCTGTGCGTTTGTAACCTACAGTTTGCTTCGAGACTTCTGTCAGTGTCGTCTTCTGTCTTATCCATTTTCCCTCTACCGTGTCTGTATTATTTATGTTTGGACCTATCCTTTCTGCTAGTGTTGCCTGATATCTCTCCAATACAGACTGTTCTAGGAGACGGACAACATCGAATTTCTTGTTTGTTATTTCTTTTTCCTTGGGTGGACAGCCGACATCTGAATCTAGCTTTAACTAGGAAGTGTTCCGATTCACAATTAGCACCTCTACATGATCTTACTTGGAGGAGACTGGAAGCTGCCCTTCTGTCTATGAGTATATGGTCTATTTGGTTGCAGTATCTTTCGCTGGGAGATTGCCAGGTGTATTTGTGGATGACTTTTCTTGGGAAATATGTTGAGCTGACGATCATATTTTTGCTCATTGCAAAGTCGATAACATGTTGCCCGTTATCGTTGGATGTTTCGTGGAGACTTTCCTTTCCAATGTTGGGTCTATGCCAGTTCTCCATTTTAAATTAGCTCTCAACATTTGTGAACTGCCAAAACCTTAGTTGATGTTTTGACTGCCGTCAGTATTAAAATGACGGTCAAATCACCTCTTAGCTTTTTTGACCATGACATACTAGTCCTCTCCTCTCGTTTTACTTTTCTTCCCCCTCCACGTTTTCCTCATTTTCATATCGTGACTATAGTAAGGTTAATTAACACCTGCTTTCTAAAGTCGTCTCGTCTATCTACAACACAACTTTTGTTGACAGTAAAGTCGATATCGTGCCCTCATACATTCAATCTGCATGTGCTGAATTTGAACCCCTAGCCAAAAGAAAACGCACTCCTTTTTCTCTCTGCCCTTGATTTTCTCGTGATCCTTCATAATTGAGCGAAGTTCATGTATAGAAGTTATCGCATGACTAGGATCCTTAGTTATCCTAAAGACAACCTCATTAATAGTAAGGTTAAATCTGCGAAACGTGAGTATTATTCCCGTGACCTTCATCCCACTTTAAATTTCTAAAAAACTCTGGTATAAACTTCGTTCGCTGGGCACTAATTCATGCTCCTGCAGTCATCCCAATGAAAAAAATCTGAACAAATTTATCTGACCGATTTTCCGGAATTTTTGTTGGTCGAAACGGTACAGATTTATCAGTCGCGAGACAGGTACAGAGAACATAAAGAGTACACTCATCCTCCTCGAAGCAAAGTCCTCTTGCTTCCGATCCGCCATAGGTGATAGTTTGGGTCGCAATGTCCGATAATATGACCAACCAGTGTCCTGACGTCGTCCTATTCATCATTCCTGCTGCGCCCTAACAATTCTCTTACCGCGCTGCAAGGGATATAAAAAACCGCTTGCAGTTCACCAGACCAAGTGTCGACCACCAACCTTCGATATATGTATTTCATCAGGTCCCATTGTAAAGGACCCTTTTCACCAAACTAGCGGGTACCCAATAGCAATTTCGGACCGAAGAATGATAGAGCCTTGTCTATCAGAATATCCGCCTTTTTATTGCTTTCGAAGCTCTGATGATTATTGATTATTATCTTCTACAGCACTTCATGTTCCTCCAATGATGACTATGGCATCTACCTAAGCCAGTATTTGGGTAGACTATGCCTCTAGATGTTACACCCGAATCTCAAATTACTTTCTCCAAAGACAAATTGAAAACCGAGTAAAAATGTGTCGTGCGCATTTGTTCGCTATGCGCGCTAGTTGTGGCGCCCTGCGTGCTAGTGCGTACCTGATGCAGGCTATCTGCGGGCTAGTTTCATTTTTACTCGCGAAAAGAGACATGCCAGACCGTCCCGTCAGAGTTATTTGGTTAGGACAGTGTTCCGGATATATGTATATTTACTAGGGTTGTCACATTGGTCATGGTCATCTCTTTTTTTTGTGGCATGGTAAAGCTCAGGAGTCACCCTTTGTACCACTAGTCCGTCATGTCATTCGAGTCATAATGGTGCAATGTCTAGTAGTCCCCTTGATCTGAAGGATAGAAGAGAAGGGATAGGTTAGGGGTCTGGAGGGTGCGTGAGTAGATGTCGATGAACCTTGCATTTGAGCTCTGAGGTGTTATATGAGTTCGGAAACACCGGTCATCTCATATAATCGTATTGGGGATACCAAATTCATGGCTTTGTAGAATTATACTCGAACCATGCTAATATAACATAGGCGGCCTCAGTATATGAAGAAGTGGAAACAAGGCGCGCTAGCAGATATAGGAAACCCACTGCCCACTGGAGAGAGCTAGTAAGACGTAGAAGATCCCACCGAGCATTCGGTTGCCATATTCTTATCTGTATGGATAGGGTATCCGCGGGCGGATATCATTTCTGGAACGACCTGTCCCAACGGTAACCTGACTATGTTGACACGATTCCACTAAAAAAATTCATTAAAGTAAAACAAATTTTGTGACCGTAACAAAAATTGTGGTAATTTTGTACGAAATATTTGAACGAACCCTCAGCTGGATTAAATCACAAACTTAAAAATAGTCCACGGAAAATAATAATTTATTATTTTCTTGCTATTTCCTCCGTCCAAAAAAAATGATTAATTTTTCGATTAAGTTCCCCTAAAAGGCATTTCAAATAAAGGAGCGCATTTCATAGTCGAAACGTGCGTCATGCATACAAATTGCAGCGCTTCCCAAAAATGGCACGATTCTAATAGCGGCCGACGAAAGCGGTATGCAACCGGTGTTGTAGCTGGTAGTTGTGCATCGTTGTACCCCGTCCGTACAAATTACGCGTCTTCTGCAGTCGCATAAATGAATGAACAAGGCGCCGCATGAATTTTTAACAAGTTTACCTGACGGTGCAGTACAGGTGCATTAACACAAGCGAGAGTAATCGAAAAACTCAATCAAAATCCAATTAAACTCAAAAGAATGGCATTGGAGCAAGTTGAGTTGATTTCGTTGAGCTGATAATGAATGGGCATTGGAAAATAAAAAATTACTTTCAATCTCGAGAATCTAGTAATTAAAAAAATTCTCCCGCCAGAATGCAAGTGGCGCAGTGGGAATGATTAATGGATCCAGACGCGAACGTCTCTTTCGAGATAATCGCTTCTAAGCATTTCGAAAATGCACAATAATTAATAAGGCTTAAATGAGGCACAAAAACATTGTATCTAGCAAGTCTCGTACGTGGTGAACTCCTTTCCTATCTACGCTTGGGTGTTATCTCAACATTTCTACTTACTTACGACTAGTATTTTTGTGCACTCCTTTCATTGTGACTGAGTGGAATCCGATCTCTTACGCAAGTTGAGGCAAGAGCTAGAGTGAGGCGCAAGCCACAACTGAATATTACTACACTTTTGTGCGGCTGCTATCTTATCTGGAATATTATTGATGTCTACGCTCTTCTAGCTTCAAATGTGGATCTGGAAAGTATCAGTGAATATTGGCTAAGACTTTCTGAATATAAATAGCCACCCTCCCTGTGCTCCCCGTGACGCACCTCAAACTTCGCGGTTTATCAGCAAATTAAATTGTTCGAAGATGTTAACCGATTAATTAATGGAGATAAAAATAGAACTACACGCTGATTCAGAATTAATTGCTCTAGATAATTACAACAGCAATAAAAACAATCACAACTAGGAAACAAAAGGTGCTAAACGGAATGCTGATGATTCGCTGCAATTGTATGCTGTGTTCGGCAAATGACTCAATTATGATCGGTTGAAGTTGATCGATTTTCTTTCAAAACTTTCCACAAACAATAAAAATCTTCACTTCTTTCAAAATATTTTTCGGAAACTGAATTTGGAATAAAAGAAAAAAAATTTTGTTGTAAATTAGATTTTAACCCTTCACAATTATTCTTTGGACCATACCAACACTGCTCACAAGTATAAGATGGAAAGTCTGACAACACTATTTTGACAGGGCGCCATCTTTATTGTATACATATTTTGTGAATTGTCGCGCGGTGGGTGGCTAATGATAATTTTGAAGTCAGGTCGTAAACAATTCAAATTCATGTTTTAATTATTGAAAATTATTATGAAAGTTTCATTAGGCATAATTATTACGTGATTTCGTTGACTAATAAGGAGTTATCTTGTGTATGTGAGAATTTTTTTAACCAGAATGTGTATGCACGTCAGTGAAGTACCACTTAAATTAATAAAAAAATTATTCCCTACAGAACATTTAGCGGTCTGCCTCCAATAGGCGAGGAAGCTACATCAAAGCAAAAATAAATACTTGGAGGAATTTCTGCAAGGTCTTCGAAAACATCGAGAGTCAGCAAAACTCCACAAGGCTCTAGTAAAGAGCTCGTCGGGAGATCTGGGGTCAATTAAGATAACTGATGGCTCCTTTGCAGAGACTAGGGAAGAAACCTTAATAATATTACTTCAAGCACACTTCCCAGGCACAACCTGATCAAATGAAAGTGCAATTTTTGCTTGGCAGCTGACAGCCCCACTCTCAAAAGTGACAAAAGCTGTTTGGGCAGAAGCAAACACCGTGTTCAATCATGAAGCTATTAGGGAGGCGATTAGATCGTTCAAACTTTAAGAGTCCCCTGGAGCAGACGGGATTTATACCATTCTGCTACAATAGGGCGGCGACCAATCAGTCCCATATAAATGCAAAATATTCAGGGCTTTCTTCGCATATATCCCATCTGTCTGGATGAATGCCAACATAATATTTATACACAAGCCAAGACGTTCGGATTACATTTTAGCTAAATCTTAAATTGGTCTCTCGTCCGGACGATAAGGAGAACTTATTTTCAGCGCCAACCGCTATGCTCCTACCAACATGCTTACCAGGCGGTCAAGTCTACTGAGATATCATTGCGCAATCTTGTGCTCAGGTTGGAATGTGCAGCACCATACAAAGAAGAACAAAGGAGTTGCGGTGGCGGCCTTCCTCGACACTGTGGGAGCCTTCGACAATACATTTGTTAGTCTCCAGCGAGTGCGCCAGTGTAGGAGTAAATGTCAATCCAAGCAAAACTGTTCGGTTCGGATAGCGTATACCAGAAGACGAACACTGCCGGAACTTCCAGAATCCAACCGCGCAGGCAGAACTGTAGACTTGCAGAACACTAAGCCAAATATTTAGGAGTGACGGTAAATGCCAAGCTTAACTGATACGATCACATGCATATTCTGATGAACCAGTACACGCAGGGTCTACAACCGAAAGCCATGTACTGGATTTACACCACCATCATTAGACCCATGGCAACTTACACGGCTTTAAGGCCCTTTTACCTAGGGCAATTGTCGTTGCGAGAAAAAAAATCGCTGCGAGAAAAATCGAAATGGTTTCAACCATTCTTTCTCGCAGCGAGATATTTTTTGCTGCGATATGAGCCCTATTCTGAGAGTCATGTGACATTGCAAGTGATGTGACACTCAAGGAATGGTATTCCCCAAGTCGACTCAGAGACATCTCTCATTCAAAATTGCCAACCGCCAGTTGCATGGGGCATTCCCAGAGTGGAATGAAGTGAGTTAACTGCGTTTCAACTGTAGGAATACCTCTCCGAAATTGAGGTGACAGCCAATCGAGAAAAGTCATGTGAGTGATTAGACTCTCTGAATAAGCCCCATTGTGACGTTGGCTGTAATATCCCACTAATATTATAAACGCGAAAGTTTGTATGGATGTATGTGTGGATGCTTGTTACTCTTTCACGCACAAATTACTGAATGGATGTTAATGAAACTTTACAATAATATAACTCATACATCAGAATAACATATAGGCTATGAATTTGTGGTCAAAACTAATAAATTCAAAAGGGCCGCGCCAATATGGCCGACGAATTTGCCAATTATGTTCCGATTCCAATGAAAATCGGTATCTGAAGGTTTTTGAGGTAGCAGATAACGAATTTATAATCAGAACTTATAAATTCAAAATGGCCGCACCAATATGGCAGATGAGTTTGCCAATTGTATTCCGATTCCAATGAAAATCGATATCCTGGCGGATTTTAAGGTAACAAATAAAGAATTTATGATCAAAACTTATAAATTTTAAATTTCGGGGCAATCTGGGGGACGAATTTTACCAAATAAGTGTCATTTTCCGGTCAGCTGTATGCAGGTTGCTCAAGATTTGGGAAATCGAAAAATCGTCACATCCTAGCTCCAAATTGAAGAATATTGACCATAATGTATCCTGGTCATTTTCTACCGCGAACAGTGCACACATAAATTTTTTTTATTTAAAGGCGTTGCAACGCACGCGGGTTTTTTGCTAGTTTGTATATATTTTACTTTTGAAGTGAAACTTCTTTGCTCTCGTTCCGGGGATTTTGAAGTGAAGTTCCCTTCTCCCGTTCTGGGGATTCGAGCAGGTACGAGTGAATTCAGAATTGGCCACAAAAACAAGGACAATTGTATGAAACGGAAGTTGCCTTCTCACTCGTTTATAAACAAAAATCTTACAACTTAAGCGGATGAATTTCGCGAAGATCACCGCCAAAAGAGCAATTTTCCACACTGCTTCAACAAAGTAGCTGACAGCGGCAGCCATGAGAGCAATTAAGTGATGCCATACAAATAAATTCTACCAAACCAGCAGGATAATATTTACAATTTATTTAAATTTGTTCATAGTTGGCGCAGGCATCGGTAAAGTAAAAGTGAGGAGTCGGTTATTCAAAAAAATTAAGATTGTGTATTATAGTGGAAGCACATAGGGACGCGACGTTACGCTACGCGAAGTTAGTAATGTCAAAAAAACATTGAAATATATGAAAATCTCTATAGTGAGTACAATGTAACGCGACGCGACGCAGCGCCAAGCTTTCGACGCGAAAAGTTCATCAACTTTAAACTTTTGCCTCTTTCGGCGCGAAAATAAAACGTCAAACGTCACATTGTTGTGAAATAGGATTAATTGAAGTTGAAGAAAACTAAACAAAAAATTTCAAAAATGTATATTGAAAAAAATATCCTTTTCATAAACACAAAATGCTTTATTCCAATAATAAGAACAAAATATACACATACAAATCAAATTTTAACGCCAAAAAAATCCGGCTTCAATATGTTAGGTTGAAAAACTTCGGCGTCGCGTCTCTTCGCGTAGCGTAACGTCACGTCACGTCGCGTCCCTATGTGCTTCCACTATTAAAGATTATTATTTCGTTAATATTATATTGACGTCAAGTTTTCATATGTCTACAGTCCGGGGAAATTAGCAAAAAAACGCACGAAAGGAGACAAAACTCCAAAATTAATGAAAATTGGACCACAGCTTCCTTCGGACTTTTTAAGAATACAATTTCGGAATCACAAAAAAAACATGGCCGCCATTTTGCCATTTTTTTTGGCAAAAAAATTAATCAAAAACTATTTTTTTTCGAAATTGATCAATAGGCCCCCATCCACGGTCAAACAAATCATCAAACCAATTTTCGACAAACAGCGCACACATTTTTGCTTTGACATTTGTTGGCCATCAACGAGGGAAACTTTCTTCAAACATCCCGAGCGACAATTCCTGTAAACAAACCGAACTTTCATATGTTTTACATGGCACACATAAAAAATGCACACACACATTTAAGCTGTTTGAAGGAAATATTAAACCAGACGAATATTTTCTTCAAACAGCGGCCAACTTCGAAAACTTGTACTTTATACACGCACACTTAGAATTTTTTCGATGTTGGCCAGAAATTTGATGGTTTGTTTGACCGTGGATGGGCGCCTAATCAATACGAAACATTATTACCTACAAAATACCCCTCTTGAAATTTTTTCGAAAACCTTGACCTTCCCGAATTATTCAAAGTATTTTTTGGCCGAAAAGTGATTTTTGGAAACTTTGACCTTGAATAACTTCGAAAGGGTTAGATTTTCGAAAAAAATGTCAAGAGGGATTTTTTGTAGGCAATAACGTTTCGTATTGATTGATGAAATTTTTTTTCGAAAAACCAGTTTTTGAGTGGCCATGTTTTTTTTGTGATTCCGAAATTGTTTTCTTAGAAAGTCCCAAGAAAACTGTGGTCCAATTTTCAGCCATTTTGGAATTTTGTCTCCTTAAAATGCTAATTTCCCCGGACTACTATATGTTCTTTATTATTGTACGCGAAATTTCAATTCTGTCTTGTTTTCTTTAATACACAATTATATTTTGTATTATAATTACGATTGCAAGGATTAGCTTTTATATCGGATTCGATGCAACTCAATAAATCATAGAACATTTGAGGCAACAATCGAAGGTATTTGTAGAATAAAATCTCATCATTCGTCAAATAATGTTGGAACAGAGTTCCAAATACGCCTTCATTTGTTCTTCTATGTGTTCATTTGTTCTGATGTGTTGATTTTCTTTTACTTAAACGCATCAGTAGAAATTCGTCTTCCCTTTATAATTTTATGACATTATAGGTTCTGTTCAGCGCTCTTTGGCCTTAAGAGTAAGACCCCATTTCTCGCCCAAGCTATTTTTACAGGCATAGAAGGCTATCCAGGCTTTCTTTACTCTTTCCTCGAGTTTCGACTTCAAGTTGAGTTTTGCGTCCAAGATTAGAATTAGAAATTTTACCCCCGAGGATAGTGAAAGTATATCCATCCAATCTGGCGAGGTTTAAGACGAGAAATTTCATTTCTATCTCTCGAATTAAGCTTACTACTAGACATTGCACACTGACATGGTCAACAACATAGCCGACTGATAGTACATGATTCGTGGCCTTAGCACTCCCACATAACAAATGCACTATTAATTCCAAAACAGTTTTAAAAATTACAGCTTAACTACACGTAATGTACTTATCGTAAATATCTTCTTTTTTGCTTGCAACTTTCAACTTCAGCAGCCATTTTCAAAAAATACACAACTGATAAGTAAAGATGTTTTTTTTAACTCTCACTGATTGATATTAGAATACCACCCCGAAGTCAATATTTATAGTCATAGTTAATCGTCGTTGATTTCTTTACAGCCTCCTACAAAAAAATCTCATAAAAAATCCCTAAAAATGCTCGTTGTTTCATATCAATAATCCACCAGATTTAAGACCCTATTTCATTCCATTCCATTGCAGAACCTATTTGTCAAATGGCACTCAAAAATCAAGCGCCTAAATTATGATGATCCTAAATGCCCCAAACGAACGCAGCTCGCCACTCTTGTTACTTAACATTTAACCCACATTCACCAAGCACACAAATCGCGCTCCAAACGTCATTTGTAATGTGCAGTATCGGTGCCGATGCACTGCAACTGGCCAAGTGATTTCACCCGGCATTCGATTAACACATTATAAGCGGCGTAATTCCTGTTATTGATAATAGAACAAGAAATAAAAATTAATTTATGTCGCCATGGCATGTCGCGCATTGTTTAATGGCGCCCATAAAAATCCTAATAAAAATGTTTTTTTTGTGAATTTCTTAAATATTTGGTCAGAAACTGAAATTTTTTTATTACCTGGGCTTTCCTCAAAAATTGCATCAGAATCTTCTGTCGCCGGCAGCAAAAGGAAGAAATGTGGAAATTTTTTATTGGTTTTTATGGATTATTAAAATTATTTGAAGAAAAGTTTAAATAAGCAAAAAATAAAGGTGATAAATAGGCAAAAATAAAATGAAAATGTGTGAATAAAAGCGCGACTATTGTGTGCCGACTTTGTGCTGTGAAGAGACCACCATGCCATTTTTACAGCGGAATTTATTCGTTTTTTATGCGATCAAATTTCGGGAAGTTCACATTTTTACCGTTTAAACATATTTTAGGAAATTTAAGCTGCAAACAGATTTGTGTAGTTTATGGAAGGTTAAAAAGAATGGTGACTTTGCATCTGAAAATTTATGTTGTTACAAATAAAAATGGTGACATTTGATTTGAATTAAGGAAACACACTATAGTGCAGAAAGGTGAATTATTGCTAACGCTATATCAATCTAAAAGCTATAAACACAATGATAAGTAATTGGCCTGATCTAACAGTTTTGTACAATGAGGTGTCAACAAGACTCACAAGGAACTGCACCAGCAGAAGCTAGCAGAGATGTTGGTCTCTTAAACACTACAACTAGCGTTGGTCATGAACACCTGAGAAGAAGTTAGTACGCCATTAAAACCTTCCAGATTTATACAGACAATGAATGGAAGAGCGAATCCCCGAATACTATCCGAACTTAATTTGCAGCTAAACGTTATTAAAGAATATTCAACCCACGTAAACTCTTCCCCTGCTTATGGATAATGCATCACAATTCTATAGGTCGGTGACTATGAAGGGTAGAAAATGAGTAAGTTCAAATTAAATATTTAATTTTGGAAATCCAACCAACTACACCTCACAGCATAATACAAAAGCTAGACAAAAGCGGGGCTAAGCTAGCAGCATACGCAGATGATCTAATAATCAAAGTGTCAAAAATGTTTCTAGCCGTGATGAGTGAGTAATCCGGGGAAATTAGAATTTTAAGGAGACAAAATTCCAAAATGGCTGACAATTGATCCACAGCTTCCTTGGGATTTTTTAAGAAAACAATTTCGGAATCACAAAAAAAAACATGGCCTGCGGAGATATCACTTTTTGGCAAAAAAATCACTCTAAAACTGATTTTTTCGAAAAAAAAATTTTGTTCAGTCAATACGTAACGTTATCGCCTACAAAAAGCCCTCAAGGTCAAAGTTACCAAAAATCACTTTTCGGCCAAAAAAATACCTTGAATAATTTCGAAAGGGTTAGGTTTTCGAAAAAATGAGAAGAGGACTTTTTGTAGGCGATAACGTTTCGTATTGACTAATCAAAAAAAGTTTTCGAAAAAATCAGTTTTTGAATGATTTTTTTACCAAAAAGTGATATCTCCGGCGGCCATGTTTTTTTTGTGATTCCGAAATTGTTTTCTTAAAAAGTCCCAAGGAAGCTGTGGACCAATTTTCAGCCATTTTGGAATTATGTCTCCTTTCGTGCTTTTTTTTGCTAATTTCCCCGGACTAGAAATTACCCGAGTAAAAAAAAATTCCCAGGTCCTAGCCTGCGCGACACCCGAAACAGGCACGGCACCACTGAGTAAAAATAAGACGCCGCACTAATAACGAAACAGGCACGGTACTAAAAATAACACTCGCCCGCTTCTAGTCTGCAACAGGCACGCACGTACTGCGTCAAATCTCCTGTACGGCGTCCAAACGAGGCACGGTACGCTCACACTTTTTCTAAACTCAATTTTAAAACGAAATGAAAAGAATATGTTCGTACATTAAAGCCTACGTACGTATCAATAAAAGACGCACAGAATAGTCCAAACCAAGCACGGTACGCTCACTCTTTTTCTAGACTAAAGGGAGCACAATTGGACCTTTAAAAAATTGTATAGGACGAAGAAACCGGGCAATTACAATTATAATTATACTAGCAAAAAACCCGCGTGCGTTGCAACGCCTTTAAATAACAAAAGATTATGTTTGCACAGTCCGCGGTAGGAAAAAGGAATAATGAAAAAAAGAACAAATCTGCACAAATTTTGGATACATAGAAAAATTTAGAGTTGCCTATTAAAAAAGAAAGTGTGTGTCAGCTCCGACGCGTGACTGGAGTTTACTCTTGAAAAACGATTGTCTTAAAACATATACAATAGGCAAAGGAAGTAAATGAACCCATATATTTAATTATATTGATTTGATAAAATATATTACATACATTTTATTTTCTACTTTTTAGTCTATTATATGTCTTCCGCCAGTTTGTGGTGGCCGCCATATTAGAATTAAAATGACTTCATACAGATTCTTCTTCTTCTTTTTTAACGGCTCTACAACCGGGATCCGGTCCTGGCTTCTCGCAACTGTTCTCTCCACCGGTCCCGATTCTGACCCAATGTCATCCAGTTAGACATCCCTAAGCTCTGAGCGTCCTGGCCTACGCCATCCTTCCAGCGGAGGATGGGTCACCCTCGCTGTCGCACCCCATAGGCCTTACCGCAGCGAAGAGATTACTGTATTATAATCGTCATACCCTTTCATTTGATACCCATACTGAAAGGATTGTGAAGTTAAAGGTAATCCGCTCTTTAGAATTTGGAATGACGCTCCACAATTAATTGTATTCTACGTCTACCTGCTATGCCCTTCCATTTGATACCCATGTTGGTGGGTCGGGGAACACAATTGCAAAAATCGGCCTCCATTTTGGAACCGCCATCTTTATTTTTTTACTAAGTGGTCGGATTGCATTGTCAGCCGAACTATGCGTATGTGCAAAATTTGAAGTGGATCGGTTATATTTTCTAGTTTTTAGTCTATTTTATGTTTTCCGCCATTTTGTGCTGGCCGCCATTTAGAATTTGGAATGACGGCAGACCTCTAATTGTATTCTACCTGTCATAACCTTTCATTTGATACCCATGTCAGGGGTCGAGGAAGACAACTGAAAAAATAGGCCGTCATCTTTATTTTTGTACAAAATGGTCACATTGCATTGTCAAGAAAACCACGCGTGTGTGCAAAATTTGAAATTGGTCGGCTTCAAATGGTGGGTGGCATTAATAATTTTCTACGCAATTATGACGGACTTCCATACAAACTTTCATCCCCTATTTCAACCCCTTCAAGCCCAGGTAGCCCATGTCCTTCTCCAAGGTTTAATCTATCTCTGTACCAAATTTCATCAAAATCGGTTCAGCGGTGTAGGCGTGAAAGCGTAACAGACAGACAGACAGTGTTACTTTCGCATTTATAATATTAGTAGGGATTATTATCTTAGTGAGCATAAAGGGTGGCATTATCATACTCAGTAGACCGGTTCTCGTTCGATTGCTCAGTTCAAGCAGCATTGGACGTGGTTAGTACTTAGTTTAGGACCGCTTGGGAAAATGATACTCGCGTTTGGAATGGTCGATTACGAATATACATTCATATCTGTAATAGAGGCGAGCATACCTCTGGCTGGTGCATTTTTAGATTTTCGTGCATGTGGCTGGAGCGTACATACCTGTGTGGCACACGCATTTGTTCGCTATGCATGCTAGTTGCGGGCGCGTGCATCCTTTTAAGGAAATTAATCAACTAAATTATTTTTACTCGGGTATGCAAGGGTGCCTAAATAAAGTTGCAGCTGAGCATCAGGCTGCGGTCTGCCATTCAACCTGGGCGAAACTGAGCTGATGCTGTTCACAGAGAAAACGAAAATTTCCACCTTCAATCTCGCCAGGTTGGAGGGCCAGATCCTCACTTTATCCTCCAGAGTGAAATTTTTGGGTCTAATGCTGAACCCGAGACTCAACAGAAAATCCAACTTGGTACCTACGTGTGGTACACAGACCTATAATGCCATACAGTTTGGAAGGGTCCAGAGGGCGGCAATAATAGGGGCAATGAGAACGCCCTTGATGTTCTCTTGCACCTACTTTTCCGACCTTCACATCAAAAACCAAGCCTCGTGTAGTACCTTCAGACCGAGGGAGTCCGTGAAGGTGGAGCCCTACGGGCATAGCTACACTTTCTCCTTAGATTGACCTTCAGCAGCAAGGACTTCTCCGTCAAAACACCCTCAAGAAGAGAATGGAGAAACGGCGACGTGCTGGGGCAGTTCGATATACGAATATTCACAGACGGCATTAACGATCCCCTTACAGGACACCTTCGCGCAACCCATCGCTCGACTGATCAATCTGTAACTAGTAAAAAATTCGATATTTCATAATACCTTCTAAAATTAGCCATCAATAAAGGAAAGTACTTTCATTTTATACAATTTACGTCATATATGTATGTAGAAGAAGATAATCACTTAAAAATCCACCAATCCGTATACATTTTACAAACTGTTATTAAATGTAACAAAATACAACCGCACGCTAGCCACAAATTTGTTGTTTAAGATTTTCTTGTAGTTTCCCTAGATAATACCGCAAATAAAATATAATATTACCTAAAAAAATACAAGCAATAACGGAAAACATTTCCAGCATCTACTGACCACTGTTCTTAAAAACATAAAACAACTTCTGCAATCTACAATTCACAGAAAGCAACAAGCTCATAAATTGCAACTCGAATGCATGCGGAAAACTGTTCTTCAATATCTTACCTTCGTTTATGTATCCACCTTCCATTGCGGTTGACTAGGTTAGGAAGCAGCAAACGAATGAATTTAATACCGAATGAATCACAACGAACTCGTCCGTCAATAGAGTAAAAAAATACGAGTCAATTAAGAGACCGCAGCAGCGAACACAGCCGCCCGTATGCGTTTTGCGCAAAATATCGAATGAACTTTCCACGACTTTTATTCACTGCACAAAGAACAAACACAGCCGCCACTTGAGATCACTCGAGGGATGTGCACTCATGATTTCACAACACTACGCCACTGAACGCTTGATGTACTGCAGCGACACTCGAAACACTGCGGAATAAATACCGGAAAAAAAACTGCACTACGTCGAACGAAAAGTGAATATATGTTGCGAATGTGATCTCGAGTTACTCGCGCACGATGATCGCGCAACTGGAGGAGAAGTTCAGAAACACAATGGACGCCGCGAGTCGCGAACGTTGATGCGCGCCGCTACTAATACCCAGCGGGAACCGTCGGTCTGTCAGCAATGAAGACGTCGATTATGCGTGTCGAATCCACGAGGGGGCAGGTGTGAGGGAGAGCCGCGCTGCTCAGGGCTACTCTACTGATCGCGGTGCTTATGGCGATTGATTTGACACTGAAAGACTGGAAGTCGCTGGCTGCAGTCACGGGACCTGAAATGAAAGATTTGCGGTTACTATGTGTTTGCTGCAACAATTGTAAGTGATAATTTGCGTTTGTCGTGATGGTGCTGCAGTTTACATGTTAATTTCCTTTGGCGTTCATTGTTGGCAGTCACCTTCGGAGATACGGGAACGATTGTTTGGGAGATTGAAATTTATGCACTTATAACAAAGGCGGAACAGCATTACGCATGCAACTCGTGCTGCAGGATAACTATAATTGCATCGGGTTCAACTGGCGCACAATTTCACTTGGGATCATAGATTAACAGCTTAAACCTTTCAACCAGAACTCAACCTGACAAGAGGTGGATCCAAAACTGAAACTTCCAGGGTCTTGCCGTCATTTCCGTGCTCTTCCTACTTCAGAGCAGACATTTGCACAGTTTTGTGAGACTTCTTATTGCCTTTACGCTTGAATAGTTTTTATAGTTCTTTATTTTTATTAAAGTAATGAATTGTTTGTAGTTATTTGTGTGTGAAGCAATAATTCCGCACGTGGCAGCTGCCATGATGCAGAAATTGAATGCTATTTTAGGTTTTTATTAGGGGTAATCTGCATGTCTCGCCAGACACATTGTGTCAGTCACATACTTTAGTGCGAAGATAAAGTGTTTTGAGGTATTTGCAATTTTATGTTGATTTTACTTTGAGTAAATTTAAATGGTAAAAAATAAGTTGGTAACGAACTTAAAACCGAAGTAACATGTTTAATTGATATTTCAATAATTAGTTAGGTTAGGTTGAAATGGCTGCTCCCCCACTACGGAGCCCACTTAGGCACACCATTTGGCCTATTGTGATGCCATTCTAATGTTGGGACAAAATTCAGGCCATTTCAAGCCATTTGGAGCTTTTAATAAAGCGACAGAGGTCAAAAACACCAGGGTTTTGCAGCTACCTCAATACATCAAGGAAAGGAGAGCCAAGGAAGGTCCCTTTTTCTTGCGAGGGGCGGCCATGTACAGGGAAGATCGAAGAGAATTTCTTTCTCATCCTCATTGCCACAACTTCTGCATAAATCGTTGTGGGAAAGTCCCAATTTTTCGACGTGCCAAAGGGACAGTGACCCGTCAGCATTTTCACTACATAGCTTATCACTTTTTTGTTCAACTGAACAAGAGATTTTGAACGCTTTGCGTCCAAGGCCGGCCATATTGTGTAAAGAGTGCGGCACACTGTTGCTGGGGTCCAACTCAGCCCGGCTCGAGCCAGGCTGATTTTTCTCGCAGCCAGTTTATAGGTGGCTAAGGGCATTCCCATTTGGGTAAAGTGGGGTGACCTTTCCACCTCGGTTCCCTGTCTAGCAAGCTCATCTGCCCTACAGTTTCCTCTAATTCCCCTGAGTCCAGGAATCCAACACAGAGTTATATCACACTGAGTCATAACCTTCTACATTACAAGCCATGAACAAGGGAAATACTGAGAGCGAATTTCCGCTCAATCGGACTACAACTCGGTGAAGTCACGTTATGTTGTTAGTGTAATTTGGAGAATTTGGAATAATTTGGTAGTCCGATTCTCTCGATTGAGATTCTTGTTCATGGCTTGTAAATATAGAAGGTTATGACTGAGTTATATCACACAGAGACCTGCGGCAGTTCAGAACAGTCGCGGATGTTGTAACTACAGAAATAAGGGCATTGAGGGCCGCCTAGCTATCCGATAGAATACATATGAACATATTGAAGCATGCAGGGCCAAAGCTTTTAGCTCTGATAGGAACATAAACGTATTAATGGAAAATGTTGATGTGCTTTCCTCCGCTATAGAACGAACAGACAGCAAATACCATAATCTGTTTAAAACGTTGGAGAATATGAAAATCAATTTGGATATATTATCCGCTCCCAAAGATGATAAAGTTGATTTAATTGAGGAGTTGTCAAAACTCATAAAATTCGAGTCAATTAACTCGGCATTGAAAAAGATAAAACTTAACAACAATTGCAAAAATGAAAGCTTGACAAAGCCCGATCTACCAGCAAAAATCTCGGACTGCATCCAAAAGCTCTGCGAACTCGACGATGGAATTTTGCAATTTAAAAAAGACATGATATCGCAATTGTATCATCTTGAAACGGAGTTGGCGAAAATCAAGTCAATCGCTATGGCTGAGAGCAATTCCACCCAGGAAGACGCCGCGCCAACAACTTGTGACCCTGAGGAACAGCCTATGTCACTCTCGGATGAGCTGGAACGAGCTAACGGGATCAACAACAATTTTACACTCGGCCCTCCTAATCTGCACACACAGGCTTTATCAATTTTGTCTAATCCATCCCGCAATCTGCCTCCGCTACACCTGCCTGTAAATAATATAAGCAAATTCGGAACAACGTGGTCCATGGATGAATGGGCCAGCAGATTGGAAAAAATCAGTAAGGCGAATAAGGTGATAACTACGAACCGAAAAGAGGATAATAGCATGCAACAAAACAAATCAATACCTCGAGGTCGGAACCGGAACACCATTAGCACGTCTAGGCTTTCGCAGGACGATAACGACATTTCAATCCACTTCCTCAGAGGCGCACCAGCACACGCAGACTAGTCTTGGGTAAACAGATTATTTCAGAAAGACTTCTCCATCAAACCGATCAATTGCGAAGAGGTAGGATCCCGTAAAAAGAAGCTCAAAAACTTTAAGGTGTCCTTACCAGCTAAATACGAATGGCTGCTCTTCAGCTCAACATCCAACGTCTTGAAATGGAATAAATTAACTCTCTGTCGAAAGAACCGAAGTTAGCTGTAAATAAGATTAACTCTAATAATAGAAACACTAACCCTATCGTAAGCTCCAAAAAATATAAAAATATTAATATACTAACACAGCATCCAACATCCCCTAAAAATATCCGTAGTAACATTAATTCTAAAATCATCAAAACCAATACTAACAACATTCCCACCACTACCCCTGCCGTCCCTGCACTAACTAATAATAGAGACTCATCTGATTTATACCCAAATTTTTCTCGTAGCCATATTATCATCGGCGGCCGTTCTTATTCCGATGTTACTGAGATTCCTATAAACAATCAACCTCCCTCTAATCCTCCACAACCTCATCCGACTGTGGTTGTGGAAGAAACACCAATTTAGCGAGTTCTTCCGAAAATGTCAACAGCATCACCGCTACTAAACCACACTTCTTGAACCCTCTACAGCCCCCGAACGTAAAAAACACCTTAATCTCGGCAGACTCAACCGAGGGTCGTTACCTACTATCTCGCCTTAGAGATCGAAGGATCTTCGATAATGTAAGGCTCTTCCTTGCTTACATGCACAATAAACCGGACTCTACATGTGTAAATGGTAAGACCAGGACCAGCCTCATTATTTCGATCCAACAAGAAGGTCTCCCGATTGATCGAAGTACCCTGCTGAAACTCTACACTGTGTATCATGAGCAATGCCAGATCTCTTCTCAGCAAGTAAACAAGGATCTCGCCACTTACGCCTCGCATGTGAGATCACAACATGTGTCTCAATTGCAAAATAGCCGGGACGAAATGGCTAGATATTATCGTCCTTAACTAGTCACTTCCCCGACAAATACCCACATCTCAACTAACCTAAACCCACCTGTAGACATAAGGCTCTTTTACCACAATTGCAGTGGTATGAGAGGCAAACTTAATAACCTTTTTGTCGACTCGAAATCTTGCAATTTTAATGTACTCGTAATCACAGAAACGTGGTTAAATGAAACTTTCCTAAACGAGATCTTAGACTGCACCTGGACGATATACAGATGCGATAGAGACCACAACTCAACCGGGCTCACAAGAGGTGGAGGTGTTCTTATAGCGGTCAAAGACTCCCTAAATAGCGAACTGATCGCAACTAACAGTTCGAATTCATTTGAGCATGTTTTCGTGCGAGTTAAATCCGGCAGGAAACACATATTTTTCGGAACTTTTTACATACCCCCTAACTCTGACGAATCTAAATATGATGAATTACTGCATATATTAGATGATATTAATGAATCTCGCTCCGGTATCGACGACATATGTATTTTAGGAGACTTTAATCGCCCTAACATATCTTTTATCTCCGACGAGGAAGAAAACTGTTTACTTCCGATTAACGTCATAAATGCTATCGATATAAAGTTTATCAATTCCTTTTATGGAAATGGTCTGCACCAAAGTATTAGAACTCCGAATTCTTGTGGTAATTGGTTAGACCTAATTTTCACCAATTCACCTGAGGAGCTGAGTATCCTGCCTGCTCCGCCTGAGGAGAACCTATTCACCAACTCTATTCACCACTCTGCGTGGATCCTCGAGCATACTACCACAATATCTAATCATCGCATATCATACAATAACTCAACCATTTATGATTACAAGAACGCAGACTCTAACAGCATTGCCTTCGAATTATCCCTAGTTGACTGGGAAAATAGGCTATCTAGTAATGACATTGACGAAATAGTGTCGTGCTTCAACACTACTATTTTCAACGTTATTGACAAATATGTGCCCAGAATTAGAAAGAGGGATAAATTATCGGAACCATGGCTGGATAAGAATGTTCGTTCTCTTCGTAATCAGAGAAATAATTTGTATAAGTTGATTAGAAATAACCCCCACGCAAATGATGAACTGAAACTAGCATACACTAGGTTAGCCTCAGAATTCAGTCTTAGGTCACGTGAGGCCTATACTACATAACTTAACTCTGTTGGCGATAGCATTATAAGAGATCCCAAAAAATTCTTTCAATTCGTTAATATAAAACGAAAGACCTTAGGCTATCCAACTACAATGACCAACGGCAGTAATCACTCCTCTTGTCCACAGGAAATTTGTAACATGTTTGCTGACAGGTTTACCGAAGTCTTTTGTCCAAAAGATACAACACACACTGACCTACCTGATACGCACACTGTTACTTCAAATCTTATAGATAACATATCCCTATCCGTCGAAGATATCATGACAGGTTTAAACAATCTAGATATCAACAAAGGTCATGGTCCTGACAATCTGCCTCCTTGCTTTCTGCAGTGCTACTCAACTCAAATTTTGTTGCCCCTCCATCTTATTTTCAACAAATCCTTATCGTTAGGACAATTTCCCAGAATTTGGAAAAAATCCTACCTCATACCAATTCACAAAGCATCTAACATGCATTCGGTGGACAACTACAGGGGCATTGCAATATTATCGGCAATCCCTAAACTTTTCGAAAAGCTTGTTTACGATAAGATTGCTAAATAATCGATCCACTCCTTAATGATCAACAACATGGCTTCAGAAAAGGGCGCTCGACCACCACTAACCTTATGACACTCACTTCCGAACTACTTTGTGGTATGGAGAACGGTCATCAAATCGATGCTGTCTATACTGACTTCAGTAAGGCCTTTGACCGTGTCGACCACCATATTTTAAAGACAAAACTAGTAAAATTTGGAATATCTGGTCCTATTCTAGGATGGATAGAATCATATCTCAGCGGAAGAACACAGGCCGTTAGATTTCAAGGACTTCTGTCAAAAGAAATCGAAGTAACTTCCGGACTCCCTCTGGGTAGTCATCTCAGACCTGTCAGAAAAACTAAGCTACATACGACATCTCTTTTATGCCGATGACCTCAAAATATATAGTGTCATAAGGTCGCGTGATGGCGTAACTCTTCTTCAGTCGAAACTAAACACGTTACAAGACTGGTGCTCCACCAATAAACTACTACTTAACACCAGTAAATGCCACGTAATTACCTTCTCTCGTAAAAAAAGCATACAGCGGCAATAGTATTATCTCAACGGCAAATCACTAGACGTGTTGATCAAATTGTAGATCTAGGTATTGTCCTGGACAAAAAATTAAATTTTAATTTGCACTACGATAATATTATTGCCAGAGCTAGCAAACTTCTAGGCTTTGTAAAGAGAAGAGCCAAGGAATTTGACAACGCACGAGTTACAAAAACCCCTTTCTGTTCCCTAGTCCGCCCCATTTTAGAATACGCGTGCCCGATCTGGGATCCTATATACCAGGTAAGCAGTAGTAGGTTTGAATCAGTGCAGAAGAAATTTCTACTCTTTGCTCTGAGAAATCTATACGATCCACGTGATTTCCAAAGCCTACCGCCCTACATGGATAGGCTCAAAGTGTTGGATCTCATGCCGCTGTTTCATAGGCGTAAGTTGCTTATTTCAAGCTTTACTTTGGACGTATTAAACGATAAGATCAAAGTTCAGTTTCTGTCAGACAGGATCAAACTCAACGACGAAGTCCGTCACAATAGGCATACGAAAATGCTTAGGGAATATTCTCATCGGACCGAATATGCAAAGAACGAGCCTGTAAACAGATGTTGTATGATTTTTAATGGCCACAGTTCCTGCTTCTCCCCTGGAATTAGCAAAATATCCTTCAAAAAAAAAATTGATATCCTTCCTGTCACCCGAATTACCTAACTAACTAACTAACACTATAACTAAGTTGAATCTCCCTTTGTACTCTTTTGTTATCACTTTGTGTGGCAAAAAAATAAATTAGATGCCAAAGTTGACTAATATGAATAAGACTGCAACCTGTTACTTTATCTGATATTTATAAGTTATCCCTGTGTGATATAGTTTAAGTTGCCTTGTTTGGCGTAATAATAAATAAATAAATAAATAAATAAATAAATAAATAAATAAATAAATATATCCCAGATCGCAGTGACTTCCGCCTGGAAGACGCTGCAGTGGTCAGGTAGACAAAGAGAGGTATCTATATTCAATGCCTCGGAAAAGATACCACAACCCACACTATTGCCAATTTTTGAGCCATCTGTATAGATACATAATGACCCAGTCGGTATAAAACCATCTGTCCAGTCATCTCTGGCCGGAATGATGGTATTGAAACCTTTCTCCAAGGTCCACGTTGGTGTAGTGTAATCTAGGTTGTCCGCAGCGGTAGCGAACCTCCTAAGGATGCATGAGGGACCATATGAATATGCCTTTGTCCTGGCGGCCGTCCAAACGTGCCATTTGCTCGGTATGTGTGTCCAAAGGAGTAAGATGCAATAAGACATCCAGCGCAGCTGTTGGGGTGCTTCTCATTGCACCACTAATACACAGCTCAGCTGTTCTTTGGACTCTTTCCAGTATCTTACGATAAGTAATCTTCTGTAATGCGGATCACCATACCGATATGCCATGCATAAGTATAGGTCTAATTACGGCTGTATAAAACCAGTGGACGATGGAAGGTTTAAGGGGGATCCCATGTAAAAATTTCAAAAAATCGATCAGCCCACAAACAGCTACAAATTGAAGATCAGCTTTTTGAAAAGTCTGAAGAACTACTGTATGCACCTGGGATTGCAGATTAATCGGTTAAGTAACTAAAACTGGTCGTTATAAATCGTTATAAACCTTTAAACGCGGTTATCTCGAAACTGTATTTTTTAAAACTGCTCGTGTTGTAACTCAAAAAGTTATTGACCGAAACCCAGAAATTTCGCATCCTCCTTAAGGTTCAGTCTTTCATTGCAGAGTCTTAGAAAAGGAAAATCGGGAAGTCTGTGCCTCCTTGTAAACAGTACTACTTCAGTCTTAGCTGGGTTAACGCCTAGACCCTTTGTAGTAGCCCAATGAAAAAGAGTGTCCCATGCTCGTTGCATTATATCTCTTATTGTTGAGATGTACTTGCCGGTCACCACCAGCACGATATCATCAGCATAAGCCGCAGTGGTGTACCCAGACTCCCTTAGGGTTACCAACACTTCGTTGACTGTTATATTCCAAAGGAGCGGCGATAGGACTTCACCCTGCGGTGTGCCTCTTCCAACCTGTCTGACTCCTTCCGAGAGCCCCAGACCAGACTTTATGACCCTGCACATCAGCAGCTTATCAATAAAGGACCTGGAGCATGTCGACACCCAGACGCTGGAGTGCCCCCGTGACCGCAGAAGATTCAACATTGTTGAAAGCACTAATAACTAAGAAAGCAGCCAAAGTGAACTCCTTTCAATGACCGCTACCAGGGAGTGGAGAGCAGTGTCTACCGATTTACCTTTCGTGTAGGCATGCTGCGAGCGAGAAAGCAGTTTTCTATCAATGTTTTGCTTAATATGAATCTCCACAAGTTTTTCGAGGATCTTGAGGAGAAAGGATGTGAGACATATATGTCTCAAGTCCTTTGGATTGTGGTAGGAGATTTTAACCGCTTTCGGAATGAAAGCCACCTTCGCTACCCTCCAGGATGTTGGAATGTAGCTTAGGCGAAGGAAACTCCTATGGATGGTTTCACGCCAGTCCACAATTATGTCACTGACGCCCTAATTTCAATAGGATAAATTCCGTCCGGTCCAGAAGTTTTATAAGGCTTAAAGCCTTCTATGGCCCATAGGAGTAAATCCCTGTTTTCAGTCTGTAAATAGTACCTAAATTATATTCACTAGTTGGGCTCCCAAAACCTGTTTCTGCGGATGCCGAAGTGGGTATCGAGCAGGAGTTTCAATGACTCTTGACTGCTTGACGACTAACAAAGACCTCGGAAGGTGATGGCACACCCGATTTGTCACTTCTATCAACACCCGACCACTACAACCACGGCCCAAAGCAGAGACCGTAAAGCGGCCCACACACTCTCAGTTTTAACTGGGCAGTTGAGCTGTGTAAAAAACATGTACCATAAACTGAACTGAAAGTGCGTGGGCTCCTGCGTAGTTTATCGGAGCAAAAGAGGGTCCAGAAGCTCAGGTCTGAAGACTGAATGAAAATAGTTCAAAACGCACAGTTCACACAATTTATCGCTCAGACATGACGTCACGCGTGATAAACTGCGCGGTTAAACTGAAAGTGTATGGGCTGCTTAAGCCTCACTGTTCCCGTTCTGATGAGCACCTTTGAGAGAAAATTTTAAGGGTCATGTAGATCACGCGCACTCCAGGCCGAAATAATGCCTTTACGGCACGTCCGGTCTGAACTCAAAAGGCATGCAAGAGAGTTGGCGAGTTCAGTCTGTAGGAATCTGACACTACCGTCTGGGTGCGGACAGCCCGCGTGGCTCCGCGGTCGCACAATTCGAGTTATACTTTAGAAGTAGTAAAGAGCCTACTTAAAGGCCCCCTACACGAGCGATCCATCCGTCCAAATAGCATTGGGCCAAGCCGTGTGTGGCGAAACTCACATGAACTGGTATCGTACAGCTACAAGATTTATGTACACAGTCACTCACATAGAAGGCTGCAAGCTACTAATTTCGAGTAATTACCATATGTAAGGTAAGGGACTCTCAATATGACAGCATGTTCCCAAATGATCTAATGCCTTGTTATTATCGACACGATTTTGACGATGTCTTTCCGCGGCATCGTTGGGAAGTCGCACGGTCTCTGGTTATTGTAGTCTTGTAGTCTTTCTAGACTTGTTTCATAAAATTATGTAAACTCCTCCATATGCAGCCTGCCATTGAAAGAATATAGTAGGGGAGCTGGCACTTGAAAAAATCGTGTCGTCCCAACCTTCTGCCGTTTGGTATATAAGCTTTTGAAGTAATTTTAAGCATTTTTTATAATATGACATTTTTGCGGGAAGTGGACCCATTTGGAGTTAGGGGTTTGGGGGGGGGGGGGTAAAAAGGGGGTTAAAATTAAAAAAAAATTTCTGCCGCTGCGTATGTAGGTTCTACTAGAGCTAAATAACCGTTAAATACTAGTGGCAGAAATTTTTGACTATTTGCTAGGGTGTGGGGAGAAAAATGGCAACTTCAGCTAGGGGTGGCTTGGGGAGGGACTATATAAAACATTAATCCGCCCAGTTCTATGCTATGGGTCTGAGGCTTGGACATTGACCCAACAAACAGAAAATCAACTTAAAATCTTCGAAAGGAAGATCTTAAGAAGAATATTTGGTCCTGTAAGGGTTAACCAGAACGAATGGCGCATTAGGACAAACGAAGAACTTCAAGAAATGTATGACGAAATTAATATAGCTACATACATAAGACTGAATAGACTGCGATGGCTCGGACACGTTGTACGAGCTTCAGAAGATAGAATGCTAGCCAGGATTTTTAATGGTAGACCATCAGGAAGAAGAAGAGTAGGACGACCAAGAAATAGGTGGATAGATGACGTGCTAGCAGATATACGGAAATTTCGTATAACAAATTGGAGAGAGCTAGCAAGACGTAGAGATGACTGGAAGAGGAGACTTCGAGAGGCCCGAGTCCTGCAAGGACTGTAGCGCCATCCAAGAAGAAGAAGAGTTGATAGAACGCGCTTAGCATCCTTTGCTAACCCTTCTTGAAATCCCATTGTCCTTTGTCTGAATACTTCTTGTTATTGCCCTGTTCTTCTTCATATTTGCTATGCTACACAATTCACTATCATAGCGCTGAAGTTACGCCTCAACCGAGCACTCTTCAGTTTATTAAATTGTATTTTATCGAAGGCACCTTCAATGACCATAATTATGAACCTTTGATTTCTGTAGACCTTTCAGCCTGAAACGCATACTGGCTTTTACTTAAAGGGCGCCTCGTCAGTATAGTGCTTTCCCGATAATCTGCACCACCCTCTCCATTACATCAGGAGCTACTGGCATTCAGAATTAGACTCAGCAACATTTACATAACATCTCGTTAGTGAAATCGTTGGACTTTTGATATTAAAAATTAACAAAACGTGCCTTACTTAAAACACTTGTAATTATAATTAGCCTTGACCTCCAAGGACACAAAACTCAAATCCTCTTCCTGATTTCAATTATAGATAAGTATATGATAAAAGGAAGACCCAATCTAAAAATAATGTTCCATGATTTCTGAAAAATTAATTACGACGTTCCCATTTATGTCCAGCAACGACGAAACGTAAAGATTAGCACTCGTAAAACTAATTCCATAAGGTCCCACCTTTCGGTAGCTCAAGAAGGCATTAATCACTCGATTCATGTTCTAAAAACAAAACGAAAAAACGCGCCGAGAGCCAATTCCTCCCACTACTATCCCCAGTATGGCAAATATCAATTAGCGCAAATAAAACTCGTAATTGGCTAAGCGCTAAACAATCTTCGTTTTCACATTATCACGCTGGGAAAACCTTTATCTCTTGGCTTAAGAGGCACCACTCCGCTATCCACGAGCAAATATTGATTTTTCATTATGGCGATGTACACCTTAGTTGCTTACTGGGACAACAGCAAAAGCGCCGAGATTACATTTCCTTGATTTCAGGGCCTAGGCGCCGCCGAAATTTTCCAGGTTGTCCAAGTCTATGACCTTCCATCAGCACGCAAGAGGATACCCTAAGAGTGCCCCATCTCCATCCCATTGACTCAGTGACCCAGATAGCCAATTCGCATTATTTTAGTCTTTTAAGGATCCACGCACGCAGCGTATGGCTTCGCCTGGATTAAGAACGACTCCCGGAAATAGGCCCACAAAACGTATGTACCTAGATCGGAATTCGCGTGCCCCAAAGGTCACGGAGATAGCGATCATTTGGGAAATTGTTTCTTCTTACACTCATCGTAGAAGGCAAACAGTTGTTACGGCTATAGTGACGGAAATAACTCGCATCAAATCCGTTTCCATAAAGAAGGTATCAAAGTTCATATCTGGTGATTGATGATGATGACTATTTTAGCGAGACATGCGAGAGCAGCTGCTTTTGTTTACATATAATCCGTCTTTTCGCTGGAGACCTCTTCGGTGGCTGGGAGTTTTCTCGAAACTCATAAATGTTGACTGATTTACTGGACGACGCGAGTTCAAGCGACGACTTCCATAATTTACTGCCCAAATAATTGCTCCATCAAATTCTTGGATTCTCCAGGGTGGAAGTACAAAAAACCGACCTAATTGATTGTTTCAATAACGGACGAATGTGAGATAATAGTTTGGTGACAATTTTATTCCGATACTGACACCCTCCAGCTCGTTACGCACATTTGGCTCCAGTTGTGATGGATTGGTATTTTGACATTTATTGAATGATGTGAGGAAGACGGGGGCAGATATGTGAAGGTTAATTAATTTTAATATAAATTTTCAATGCATCAAGGAAGCTGCGGTAGCGAGATGGCGGAGCATTAATCCAAATCATTACGAAACAAATGCGTTCTTGTGCAGAGGGTCGAGTCATGATGCCATCGGTGAAGAACCGCGGTTGCTGGTTGAAAAACTGAATTTCGTTTTCACAGGCTTCTTTTGAAGGTAACTTAATTCCACTGAGAGAGTTCTGCAGAGATATGAACAAGTGATAGTCAAAGAGTGCTACACGGTGGATGCTTCAAAATTTCCCAGCCAAACTCTCCCAATTTTCAATGCGCCATTAAGAAAGTGAGTGGTCGGGCGTTGTCGTGATATAGTTTTCCACAGTAGAATTGAGAATCAATAACCTGACCAATGGAATTACCTTCCAATCCCACCGTCCACAAAGCATCAATTTTTTCGAAATCAATACTGGCTTCGCGAATGCTTGTAACGGATCGCCATCACTTGTCCACGATCTTTGACCCTTCCGATAGTCGTACATGCTGCCGTGCAAAAGACAAATGACCTATATGCATTATAGGTCAAAATGGCTTTGTATGCATTTTTTTGATATAAAATATTCATATTTATCCTTAAACAAAATTTCAAACTGATTCTACTTTTTAATTAGAAGTTGTCACTTTGAACAGTTTCTTTATTTGCTTCGGTTTCATGAATTTTGAAAACTTTGAACGCGTTTTTCTCGAAACGAGCTTTTTGCAGATAGGTCTTTTTGCCTTTGCACGGCAGAGTCCCTCCATAACTGGTTATAAGACGTTTCAGAAATGGGTCTATTTCATTGTGTTTTAGCAGCGCATCGCAGATGTTAATTCGGTCTATCATATTTCGAATGAGGAACCCATACATCGAGCTTCTTTTGTGTAAATGATTCAAAACAGTTTTGTGGTCAATGCCCAACTCCACACCAATATCAATACTGCGGACATCACTATCTTCCTGGACTTTTTCAAGAATTTCATCAGCTTTATCAATGATGGGACGACCAAAGCGTGACTTATCTTTCACGTTAAAATTACCAGAATGGAAAGAAGCGAACCATTTACCGTAAACAACGCAATTTTTTTCACAAGAAAAGCAAAACCATCATAAAAGAACCGAACCTTAAAAACAAAAAAGCCCCAGGAAAAGATTACACAGCAACTGACATGTAGAAATGGAGGCTAAGAATTGAGGAATGGATTGCAGAAGCTTGTAGAATCAATATGGCGTCAGAAAAAGATCCCACTTGAATGTACGGAAGGCGTGAATTTCCCCTGAACAAAAAAGGAGATCAACTAGTACGTGAGAACTATAGGCGTATAACCTTCCTCAAGAAACTCCTACCGATCGCAGAAGGCATAATACGAAGCCTGGAACAAGGTGATGCGCTGTCATACCTCCTATTTAATATACTGTTGGAGAAGGTGATAAGTGGCGCTGGGGTAGAAATGACGGGATCCACCATTCACAAGTCGACACGAACAATGGCCTACGCTCATGGGCGTAGCAATGAATTTTTGCTGGGGTGGGCCAGATTTTAAACCACCGTTACCGACTGACCACAGACAGATCATAAGCTTGATCAAATATTTTCTTTTTCAACTATTTTTGTGTCATTGTCAAAGCATTCTCTCCTGTAAACTTCCTGAACCGTCGGGTGTTTGAAAAAAACGTGCATTTCGGTTTACTGCTTATGTATCAAGGATTTTCGACCCTTTTGTAATGCTTCTCCTATTTTTTCCATTTATCATAGCCGCTTGTAACAAACTTTTCGTTTTGAGCACGTAAGTTCTTGGTACAGAAGTTTCTGCAAATAAAACAGTAAACTTTGTCTTCATTGGCACTATAGTCAATCCAAGGACATTCTTCATAATATTTTGAAGAAAAGCATTTCTATTTGTCGTCGATTTTTTTTCGGAAAATCTAAAATTGGCTTCGATGGACCAGTATGCTGCCTTAGGCTGCCTCATCTTACCACTAAAACCATACATCTTGTGTTAACACAAATTTTGAGGAAAATCAACTAAGCGTCTGATTATGTTGGAGCTGCGATAGATGGTAACAGAGCTGTGACAGAAGCTGTGACAAAAGCTGTGACAAAAGCTGTGAGTAGCGCGAATAAAGCAGTCTTAGCAGTTTCTGACAGAAGCACAAACAGAACGTTGACAATTACTACGTTTATAAGCGGAGTTTCACTCCCGTATCGTCAATCCGAAGAGAAACTCCCGACGCGTTTATGAGCAATGGCAGTGAAAATCCAAAATACTTTCTGGTTTGAGATGACAGCTCCGAGCTCAAATTTAAAATGGCAACAAACACAAATATAAACCCAATGTTTAATTAAATGTGTTTAAAAAAATCTATAATAGCAAAATAAAACACTCAGCTGCTTCTTCACTAACTTTTTTCCTTCTGAAAAAAATTAAAAATTATGCTCCGGTCATCTCACTCCCAGTCAGCGTTTATAAGAATACCATAAACCGGGAGCGAAGTTTCACTCCGGCTTGTTCTTGGGGAGCGAAAGTCCAAGTTCTGGATTTTCACTCCCCGTTTATAAGCGGTGTTTCACTCTGGATCGAAACTTCCACCCGGAGGGAAACTCCGCTTATAAACATGGTAAATTACTACGTATACATGATGAGTTGAACCCAGGTTGAACCCGAGTTGAAATGCATGTAGACGCGAGTCGAGTTGATATAAGGTCGACTGAACTCGACTCAGCTCTGCTACCTGGGTTGAGTTGAAATTATGCATATAGACGCGATCTCAGTAGTTGAGTAGTTGAATTTATTTGACAGTAGCATTTCTGTGTTTTGTTTGTGATTTTTGTCGAATTTTGTCGATTGTCAAAAATTCAACTCCTCATGTATACGTAGTAAATATGACTGAGAAATCAACATCCACCTTGATACTAACGATACTAGCGGAGAAAAGTAACCCAAGCTTTATCGCAGCTCTTGTCGTTGGTTGCGACCAAAGCGTGAGTCACCGGGTTGTTCCGATATAAACAGCTCTGTTGAAAACCTTGTATTATCTCCGCTCCGCCAACATAGCCGCCCTCCTCTCGTTTATCGCAGCTCCAACATAACCAGACCCTAAATCGCGCAATTTGGTCACATGCTGTTCTAAAACGGGCCTGTCGTGATTTTATTGTTTTTATCATTAAGTGACCCAATTTTCCAGGATCGTCTAATTCATTTCATAGAACGTTTTTTTGTTTTTTTACTTTTCTCATCTATCGCGCCTGTCATGAACTACACCGTATCATACAGATGATGATAGGCCCATATAATTTATCTATGGTTGAATTCTGCGTTATATGTTACGTATGTATGGCCGCATGAACAATTTTTTCTCTTGTGCGAGGTACTGGGTCCAAAGGTACTGCGGCCATTCATTTCGCCTATTGTGCTTACAACCCTATACCTCATATTTTTAGGCCAGACCGCTTGAACAAGTTCAGCAGTCTGCCTAGTGGCTTGTCGCTTAGACTTGCATGCTCGAGCAGGCACTCCTCGTAGAAGAAAACCCTGCTCCTCGCTGTTGCGGGGCATTCACAGAGAACGTGTAGAGCAGGCTCATCCTCCTCCAGGCAAAGCCTGCATTTGCGGTTCTCCGCCTTTCCTCCATAAGTGGTAATTTAGGGCGCAGTGTCCGGTAATAAAGCCAACAAGTGCTCTGACATCATTTCTACAGCGCCCCAACAAATCCTTGGCCGTGTTAGGAGACGGCCCAGGAAGGAACCCCTTAGAGTTGACCAGTCCAGGCGTAGACTTCCAGCGTTCAGTATGTTTCATCAAAGTCCGATCGGCTAGGGCAGCAAGCTGGTAGGTACTCCGAAAGCCGGCTCTGGACCGATGAATGCAATGTCGGAGCCCTGTTTAGCCAGGGCATCCGCCTTTTCATTGCCTTTGATGCCGCGATGACCCGGGAATCAGGCAAGGTAACTTAAGTGAGAACGCCCAGCTCACCAAGAGCACGTTGGCAGTCCCAAACTAATTTAGACTTGGTCCTACGGCCTTAATTGGCGCTTATCTATCACAGAAGATAATAACCCGTTATTTTTGGTAGACCCTTCTTAAGTTCTCATGAGTGCATGCCAGTATAGCGTACACCTCTGCTTGGAAGACAGTTATCGCTCTGCTGAATCTGGGGCTTTCGCTCCCTTCCCCTTGCTACGCCCTCCCCTTGCTACGCCCATGCCTACGCTGATGACGTTGCCCTAATAGGTAGGTCTTTTGCAGGTCTGAAAGAAGCCTTCATCAAATTGGAAGCAGCTGCAAAACGAATTCGATTACTCCTCAACGAAGCAAAAATTAAGTGTATTTGCACTTCAAGAAAATACACAACCCCAAGACGAAACATTACAATAGATGCATATAACATAGAAGCCGTTAAAGAATTTACTTATCTTGAAACAGTATTGCAACATGACAGTGGCGAAACAACGGAGATCAGAAGGAGAATAAATATTGCTAACAGAAGCAGCAACAGAACAGAAGTTATTTAGACCTTTGGCAATGTCTTACCTCACGATTATTGTCTAGAGCAGTGATTCCCAAAGTGGGCGTTACCGCCCCCTGGTGGGCGCTGAAGCGATCCAGGGGGGCGGTGATGGCCACAGGTCCATTTGGGGGGCGATGAATAACTGTAAAGGGGCGATGAAAGCATAAAAGAAAGAAGGGAAGGTTTAGAAAAATTGATTTATGTATTCTGCTCATAACGTTTAATTTTTCTTTGAACAAAATACTGGACGTTGGCTCGATTCCCGCATACTCCCTCACTTGCAATGAGGTATGTCGAATCGCGCACTGCTACTGTTCATGTGGAGCCACTGAATTGCCGTTCCAAAACACGTGAGCACTACGAGCATTGCTGCGGGAAACTGCCACTCAAAGCCTGCAACGGCAATGGCAGTACTGACTACTGGCAGTACTACCAGCAGATTTTGGAGCACGCTATGGCCCATTTTACACGATGAAACACGAAACGAAGCAAAGTTCCCCGCAATCGCTGATTCCCTTTCTCAATAAGGGTATTCACAATTCGTGGGAAATGTTTCTCAGGGATACTTTCCCAAGAGTTGTTTTCTTCATATCGTGAATGCCCCTTGACAAATTTTATTTGGTTTTGATTTACTTTTACTTTTTTTAATCCTTTCGCTAGCCATTTGAAACAAAATCACCAGCTTCCACATGTCACTTGACACTTAAATGATTTCTCGTTGTCATAGGAAAGCTTTACACTGTATCTGGGGTATAGAAATTGCAGTATTGGAAAGTGTGGTTCTGTACAATTGTTGTTGTATCGTTGGAAAGTTTTCCTACGTTGCACCCGTATCTACGAATCTAGACCTGTTTCCACCGAGCCCGCTACACACTATCATCGTTTAACTCCGCGTTCGTCAAACAGCGTTGCCCAAACGACGAGCCACGTACGCCTCTATTCTATACACATTAGTCGTCGTTTAGTTCGCATAGTGCCATGGACGAAGATACTTTGTCGGCAGTAGCGGCGGTTATTTCTGGAAAAAATTCAAGAAAAAAACCTGTATGGTGCAAACCCTTTTTTGTACACAACAGGTACAGAGCGTATAGCGAACGGAGAAAAAATAAAATGGATTTCGTTTTTCCCTGTGGCGAAAAGCACGGCGGCATTGTCATCCACACTGCAATTTTCTATCGTCGTTCGGACAACGCTGTTCGACGAACGCGAAGTAAAACGAAGATAGGGTGTAGCGGGCTTTGTGTTTCTAATTTACACATTTCTTTACTATATTTTACGAAAAAGGTAGAAACAATAGCTGCGTTCCATTGGGTAATATTTTCCACTCCCGAGTACTCCGGAGTACTCCAAACTACCCCTGCACTTTTACGTTTTACTCGTATTTACTTCTGACATCAAAAAACCGCGTTCCATTGGTGATGTACTCCGGATCGCCCAATGGAACGCAGCTATTAATACATACATATATCTTATGTTTAATGGCTACTAAAATTTAAAAAAAATAATTTCCAGGGGGCGCTGAGTAATACTTTTTCTGGAAAGGGGGCGGTAGGCCAAATAAGTTTGGGAACCACTGGTCTAGAGCATGGTTTCTCAACCTGTGGGTCGCGACCCCCAAGGGGGTCGCCATTAGACAAAGAGGGAGTCGCAATCTATCAAAAAAAATATTTGAACAAATAATGTGTTTTAAAATTATAAAGCTAACCACGCAATAACAACCAATTAAAAGCCAACAATTTGACCACGATTTTCACGGAAAGGCTACACACATATCCGTGACGTGACGGCGACTTCAGTGCAGTACTTGTGGCATCAGAGAAAAAAATATATCGGCACCTTGTAATTCCATGAAAACAAATTGGGAAAAGCGCGGCATATTCCCGCACATCCGGCGCAGTTAGGCACCGATGTTCTCAGTACCCTTCAAACATCCGCAAAAATTACGTTGCTACCGATATTTTTTAATTTATCACGGACGTGAAACAAATGTTTTTTTAAATTCAATGGAAAATTTTATAAGAATTCAACACAAATTTTGATAAAGTTTATTTGAAATACACTGAAACCTGTTTCTGTGCAGTCTTTTTGTAGGATTTCTTTTATTCGGAATATAACAATATTTCCCACAAAGTACAAAAAGTACAAAGTAATAAAAGTAAAGATTGTTTTGATGTAAAGTCGCTTGACTGCCCAAATCTACTTCATCCTCCTACTACTATGTACGGACTCGTGTGAATTAACTTCTCGACTTTTTTTAGCAAATCACTAAATGCGTTTTGGCTCATCGCGTAGAAGTTAGTGTCGTGGCCCACCAGTTCACTATATAAGGTTTGTTTATTAGTTTTCAGAACAGGACAGAGCAGAATAGAATAGAACAGCAAGCAATTCAACGTCAAACACTTTAGAACAACTTAGAACAGAAAATCTAATGAACGCTTTTTGTACTTTTTTGTTCTACATTTTCTGTTCTCATAATTTCATATATACACATCTGTCAAAACTAAGAAAAAACAACAACAAAAAACTCTTGTCCAAAACTGTCCTGAAAAAAATCTAGAACCAAAAAGTAAAACTTAGAACACTTTAGAACAACTTAATGAATACTAAACTAGAACACTCTCGGACAAAAAATAACAAGTTTTAAAACTAATGAACGCCAAAGATTGTACTTTTCTGTTCTAGGATGATTTAGATAGTTCTAGGACTGACTAATAAACAAACCTATAAAGTTGCGAACTCTCCTTCCACTTCCGGAAGAGTCCACATGGGATGAACCGACTCTCTTTTCCATTATTTTCCCCTCGTCTAAGAGCAATGCAATTGCAGCAAGATATTCCATGCTAAATTCCATGATCACTGTCCAAATTTCAAAACTAAAAAGTAAAGAATGTTAGTGAAGCCACTGACACGGAAAGCATCGGTGCCGTGCCGTCACGGATATGTGTGGATCGACTTTAATAACTCAATTTTACGACAGATTTGACGGAAGAAGATGGAACCCGATAAAACACGTTTGTTTTTCCTGTCGTCTCTAACTATCAGACTCAATTTTATGATTTCTTACCGAAAATCGCTCCAAATGCTTGGATTTTTATCTTTCAACCAATATTATAGTGAGGGGTCGCAAGATTTTTTACTTCATTTTTTGGCTTTTCACGGGGTCGCAACACCAAAGAGGTTGAGAAACGATGGTCTAGAGGAATGAAGTGCAAACTATATACCACGTTAATTAAGCCCATTCTGCATAAATCGAACTTCGATTTACGTTTTGTAATCACCTCATCTTCATAAATTTGTGGAAGAGGTAATATTTTTCTTGATGGAGCTTACCAAGGATCAGAAGTTTTTATTGGCAGCAATTGTTATGAGAATCTTACCTCTCAACTTGTCATCAAATGATGATTTAACTTTCCTGGTGATGGAATGAAAGGAGCTTCTCAACTTAATATATTAACGATGAAGTTCTTCTCTTGGGGAACGTTTGTATGTTCTATAAATGGCTTCTTTAGCTTTAATTCATTCCATGCATTCCCAGATTTGTAGATTTAATAGAGTGACGTATTCTTGCGTTGCACTGCTGAAAAACAAATCCCAGTTTTTTCTATAGTGGCAGACTGTTCTTTTAGGAACTGTGTTAATTGGGGCAGACCACAAGGGCGGATCCACCGTTGTGGGCACGATGGGCATGCCCACAACCCTAATAGGCATTTGACGTCACACTTTCACGGTCTATTGAGATTGATAGGCTGATGATATTATATCCTATGCCTTAATAAAATAAAAAAATATGCTTCAGACCACACTTTAGAAGTACAACTTTTTTACCCAACAACTGCCACAATTATTAAAATATTAATCAGCTAGCAATATGCAATTGATATAGGAGGTCTGTTGGATATATAGTACGGTTTCAGAAAAGTAGGGCCAACGACAGATGCAGGAAGTATAGTGACGAGCCTACCGAGGGACTTGATACAAGTACAATTTCAGAATATCAATATTTATGAATTCCTATTTAAATTAAAACCTAAAAACGAAGCAAGGTTTTAGGATAACTGAAATATTTTCGATTGAAACTGGTCTAAAAATCGTGAGGTTCCTTATGTCGTGGTTCTTTTGTCAATATTGGATTTGTTTAGACTCTTCGCTTCCAAGAACGTTCTTCATGAACTTTGTGGATGAAGGGAGAAGTGGGGTGGTACCTCTCATCATCCCCACTTTCCCCTCATCCACAAAGTTCGAACCTAGTATCTAATGAAAAAATAATATTGAAATCTCCACTCAAAATCATGGGGATTTCGTTGAAGTTTTGACCTAGTAAAATTGAACCTTCAGAAGTGAAGATTGTCATGTATGAATTCCGGCAGAATGAAATCGGCAGAACAGTACTTTCGGAAATCAATTTACGTACCTTTATTAGATTCCGATATTAATGATTTAGGGCAGAGATTGTCTCCGGAGGTATAGATGTTTTCAAACGAAGAAAATAGATTGTCGACAGTACAAAGGGCTTTCCTACTAATCTTCCACATAAAAAAAAAACTCCGTGACACAAAAAATTTGAACAGCCATTAACAAGGAAAATATTGAGAGCGAATTTCCGCTCAATCGGACTACAGCTCGGTGCAGTCACGTTATGTTGTTAGTGTAATTTGGAGAATTTGGGAGAATTTGGTAGTCCGATTCTCTCAATATCTATTCTTGTTTATGGCTTGTAAATATAGAAGGTTATAGATGCGCGCATGCCGAATGAATAAAGTTAAGTTATCTTTATATGTATTGAGCAGAGCTCAACAAAGTAAATCTATTCATCATAATAAGTATAATTTTACTATAATTATGCGAAATATTTCTGATCTCTAAATTTAAAATAATTTAAAAACAATCCTGAATAATTTTTTTTAAATATACATGAGCGTTTTCATTCATAAGATGAAAGTTCTCCGCAGCCGCAAGCAACACAATCTCCCCAGGCAGAAGCGCGCATGCGACTGACGAAAAACGTCACAATCCTAGTATCAAAGTATTAAAAACACAAATTTCGTATTTTTTAATTGAAATTGCTACAAATTATTTCTGTAGCAAATATGTAAAATACAAAGAAGAAAATTTATCTCAAGCTTTTAAACATTTTTAAGAGCTTTTTACCCCAACATGCGCTAAATGTCACGGAGTTTGAAAAGATGGGCCAAGTCAATAATGCACGTTGCGCGAGCAAATGAGTTCTTCAGCAATTGGAAGGGTGAGTTCAAAATTTCATCACTGCCGCAACACTGCAGAATTCAGCAATTGGAAGTTTGTAGCTGAATATTGCAGTGTTGCGGCAGTGATGAGTTTTTGAACTCACCCGAAGTCTGTAGCTGAATAAGTCATTTGCTCGCGCAATGTGCATTATTGACTTGGCCCGATCTATACTCGACCTGTTTCAGTTTGGAGTTTTTTTACCTAAACCAATTGTTAGTGTCAGCGACTGGAATATCGATATCGAAACAGTTAAAAAAGTTTTCCAGATGTACCTACCGACTATTCATTAACGATAATGAATCAACTGTTATAAATGAATACCGACTCTGGATGGCCAAATGGAAAAGAGAATGTGAAAAAAATTTCGCTATACCAGAGGTGGTAGCTTATCTCATTGAAGCGACCAAGATTTGTACCCTAACATAAAAATTTTCTTACAAATACTGGCAACTTTCCCGGTCAGCGTAGCTACCGCAGAGAGATCGTTTTCTACTCTGTGAAGCGTAAAATCTTGGTTTCGTGCCTCAATGGTATAGGAAAGATTGTCCGGGCTCTCCTAAATATACACAAAGATGTGAACCTGAATATCGATGAAATTACCAACGCTTCCGCGAAAAAGAAACGTAACCTTGAATTTGTAATTTAAGTAAGCACCTAAATAAAATTATTTAATGTAAAATGTATACTAGCGTTTAATTTAATTTGATATCCATTAAAGCTGTAAAAATTTCATCAAAATCGGTTCAGTAGTTTAGAGTCTAAATGTGACATTGTGATGTGTAAACAAACACTCATTTACTTTTGTAATTTTCGTGAGCGAACCAACTAACATTTTACAGGGTAATTAATTTACCTACTAGTGTTTGCCCACGTGGAATTATACACTGTACAAAATCTTGGTCAGGGCGCCATATATTTTGTAAATATCTCCTTTGTAGGAATGAACTATATCGATCATGAGCGAGTTCATACTCCGACTCGCACTTGTCCGATTTTCGGGTGGCTGTGCCCACAACCTTTTTTGAGGGCTGGATCCGCCCCTGGCAGACCATCGGCATTGGAAAGGAGCATTTACTAGGCAGTGATCCCAGTTGCAAAGTGCCCTTCATCATGAAGTACCGTGATGGATTGGAATTAAGAAATATGTCAAGGAGGTGTGCTTCTTCAGGTCCTCTAATAGAAATTTTCCTATGATGCAAATTATTAACGTTTGTCAAGAGCTCGGCGCCTTTGGCAAAAACACTGGTTTTACCAACTTACATGTTGAATCAGCCGCAATAATGATTTCACACTCCGGCTGAAAAATAAATGCCCAGATACTTTCAGAAATAACATCGATAGCTGAAGTGGAGGCGTCATTGCGAATATTAAGACGTTGCTACGAAGAATTATTTTCATACAAAGATGATTAAGGCCAAGCCATTCCTAATATATGTATATGGTTACTCCCCTATGGCTGGATAATTTGTACACTAAGATATGCCCAGTCACTGATATCGCTCTAAATCAGAAACGGGTGTGAATTGGGTTTTACTTAGCGCAAGAATAGTGGGAGAATGTTGAACCAGATGATATAACAGAGAAGAAATTTGCAATAAGTCGCCGAACAATACTCATTGGGGTGTAAAATTCATGACCAAGTTCGGTCGACTGTGCCGTCATCGGGGCAAATGGAAAACAGTGTTCCATCCAATCAATGGCGCTACAGCCAAAATCGAGCCTTGGCCTCCTCTAGGCATTCCTCCCCTTGCAGTATGTCTCCAGATCTTGCGTTAAGCATCGGCTCTGCTTCAGCCATCACAGAGTCTATCCATCTCTTCTTCCCTACTGGTCTATTTCCCGAAATTTCTGCTAAAATGAGCGCTTTTCGGATACGGTTGTGCCCTACGTCCTGATTACAGTAGGCATTTGTTTTTGGGCATAAAAGGCTCTATTAGCCAGTACTATTCGTTTAGTTATCTCTTCCCTTTCTTCGTTTCTTTTTGTAATTGTAGACCCAAACTAGACTCTTTTATCGACCACTTCTAGATTGTGTTCCTCGATAGTTACATTTCTTCCTTTTCTAAAAATCTTCCAGCTCTGGACTGTTGCTTCACCTTTGTTTTTCCTTCGTTGTTGTTAAAGCCTATGTCGTTTACTTGCTCTATTAGTTCATCTGCATATTCAACTGTACCGAGTGTTTTGCTATATCTATATTCCTTTCCCGTTTTGATCGTTATCCGGGACAACACGCTCCTCTTATTATTAATACATCTAGTATACTCATGGCCCGTCTTCTCTCAAAGAGGATGCGATCAATTTGATTATAGGTCATATTTTTATGCGAGAACATTGTTGAACTTACTACCATTGAGTTCGAGCTAGCGAGATTGACCAATCTACTAACATTGTCATTGGTACCGTTGTGTAGGGAGGGTATGCTTTCATATGACTCCTAGGAACTCCTCTGCTTTTCCTATTTTGGCGTTCATATCTCCAAGCAGCATTTTAATATCTTTTGGCGTTATTTTCCTAATGGCGATTTTCTAAACCCTTCGTGGAATTCCTCTTTCTCCTCATCCGTCTTGTCTTCTGTGAGAGCATGGATGTTTATAAGACTAATGTTATGTAGTTTTGTTTTAATGCGAAGCGTGCATTGCATAGTCTGTTACTTACCGTCTTGAAGTTCAGAATCAGTGATTTCTTTTCCATTGCGAGTACTCCAAACTCTCTTCTTCTGTTCGGTGACCCGCTGGAGAGTACTCTGGGGGTTCTCAGATCCATTATACTGTCAATCCATTTAGTTTCCTGTAGAGCTGTGATCGCTATGTCGTATTTTTGTAGTGATGATAAAAGTGAATGGAGTTGAGGGTTCAGACGTTTCAAGTTCGTAAATGGAATTCCATATTCCGTTCTCTGGGTAGTTGCCGTTGAATCCGTGCAGTCCGACACTTGAGGATTGACGGTGGTCAGCCGGCGCTAACCCTCAACTTGGAGAACCAGGCGCGAAGCACTCTTGAGGCGCGACACACTCTTATAACTTGATTTGACAAAAATCACAAAAGGAGAACAGTTACTTGACTTGAGGCGATGGGTACAGCAGAATTCTAATATTTCAGATTGAACCAGTTTGTTTTCATTTGAGAGTGGAACCCGGAAAAATTACTTTGACACTTAAATTTTCATAATTAATTTCCGTCATAAAACATAGACCTATCATCATATATTTATAGACCTGCTATCACTTCTAATATCTTCCTATTAATATTTTCTGAATTACAATAATCAAAAAACTCCGACTATAATGACATTAATTAACCGTTTTCAAGAAAACACCTCCACCTTTATGTTGTACAAAACCACAATTTCCTGAAATTGTTCACCATCAAACTGTGGCACCACCTCTTCAATTTTTTGACAGTCACAACCAAAAAAAAACCAGACACAAAATCACTCGAGAATTCTGTGCTCAGTTCGCATACCTCATGGCCGAATTTTTTCCTGATTATTCAGTTTTGTGTATTTATATGTCGGTCGGTGCATTTCACCCACATTTCACAGCGCGCGTTATTCTTAGCACTTCTTTCCCCAAAAGAACAAGCCACCGACACTAATTTGTAAAACTTCCGGTGGAGGACAGCTTTAGAAGCCTCCAGGTGCCCAACTGGCAAGCTCCAGTCCACGTGTGAACACCAAAATCACCGCTGAGTCCGGTGTGTGAAATATTTAATGACATTTTCAATTTTACACATTTACGCCAAGATTTAGCGCTGTTTCTCACACAATTTGGCCAAAGTTTTATTGGAATATATATTTTTTATAGCTCGAAGAACCCATGAAAATGGCCTCCCACCTGTTGATGTGTTTATACGCGTGTATTTGCCTGTTTGTATACCGCTGCTAGCGCATTGGCGTACTAAGGTCGCCAAAAATCTTCACCGAGCGAGAAACATCTGACAGGCCTTAAATCAGGCCTAATGAAAATTTTGTCTTTGCTAATTCTGCTCTAGTTTTATCTTAATTTTATTTTTAACATGAAATTTATTTGTTTAGAGAAAATATCCGAAAATAAAATTACCGTTATTCGGGTTTATACATTCTGCAATTGTGGTCGTTAAGAACCATTTTCTACTGTCACTTAGGCATGACTCAGAGGTGATTTATTTATCGGAAGAGATTTGGAAATTAGTTGGGCATAAAGTCGGCATTTAATTTATTGAGTACATGTTCACGAGGAATAAGTGTTAATGTCACTTTTATTGCCGGGATTCGCTAAATGTATCGGGATAATAACGTGAATACATGTGAATTTCTTATTTAGTGCTCGTGCGTGGAAGTGAAAAGCACAGGAAAATTTGAGGCTTGTTGATCCTAAAAAACAAAGAGTAAATTTAGACCTAAAATTGGATGCACTCGTGAGTAGCCCGGATATGAAGTATTATTTGGGCTCTAAGTGCTCGTCTCGAGATTTCACGCAAATGATTACATTTTCGATCTGATTACATTGACCAACAAAATCGTGTGTTGTTTATAAAAAAAGGAACTAGTGAAAGGGAAAAGGTGAAGTGAAATCCGGTGAAGATGCTATTTTTGTATTGAGAAGCACACGTCAAGAAAAATTTCCGAAACCTTCGTATAAATATAGGAAATGCGTAATACAAAAAATATTGAATGAAATTCGTATTTATGAGGCACTTGATAGATCATAATTTTTATGATTTATGTTAAAGAATTGTTTTTTCTTTAAGCTATCTGCACGAAGCCTACTAGCGTCGCCAACGGGGTGGAGAAAAGGATTGAACTCTTTTTATACGCTTTATATTAGCTTCACCTGAATCTGGTATCTTCTATCATGTATGTAAACAAATCTTGCAACTTGATTTTGACCCACTTCCACATAACCGATCAATTTCAAATTTTGGACATTATGTATAGTTCGCGTGACAATGCAATCTGACCATTTTGTAAAAAAATCAATATGTCGGTTCCAAGATGGCGGCCGAAATATGCACTTGTGCTCCCCGTCCCCCGACATGGGTACAATTAGCTATGTGGCGTTATTCAAAATTCAAAATGGCGGCTTTCACAAAATGGCGGACTACCTTTTACTTTACAACCCACTCGGTACGGGTATCAAATGAAAGGGTGTGACAATAGAATACTATTAGCTGTGTGGTCATTCCAAATTTAAAATGGCGGACACCACAAAATGGCGGATTACATTTTTCTTTACAACCTACTCGATAAAGGTATCAAATGAAAGGGTGTGACAATTAGAATACTATTAGCTGGTGGCGGTTGGTGGTTCACATAAATCTACTGTAAACAAAACGAACTTTCATATGCTTTACATGGCGCACATTAAAAAATCAGACACACATTTAAGCTGTTTGAAGGAAACATTAAACCAGACGAATATTTTCTTCAAACAGCGGCCAACTTCGAAAATTTGTATTTTATACACGTACACTTAGAATTTTTTCGATGTTGGCCACAAAGGAGATCACCCAAATTGGGCTAATTCTGAAGGTGCGTTTCCACCGCGGTCTGCAGACAGTGCGCGCACATAAAAATCCACACAAATTGAGCAAAAAACGAAAAATCTCAAACTGTGCGGAGACACAGCTTTCATTGCGTATCCACTAAAATCTTGCAGGAAGCATATGAAAAGTCTCAAACTATGTTCTAAAGGACTGTGCGCGCACTCTACAGAGACAAGACTTTAGGTGGATACGACCTTGAATGATAAAATTATTGTGTGCGCGCAATGTTTTATGTTTTCCGATTTAAGTCTCTAAATATGTATATTACCATAGTAGGGGAGCTGGCACTTGAAAAAATCGTGTCGTCCCAACCTTCTGCCGTTTGGTATATAAGCTTTTCAAGTAATTTCAACCATTTTTATACGCTTTATATTAGCTTGACCTGTATGTTGTATGTTGAATGTTGTATGTTGTATGTTTCATGTAAACAAATCTTGCAACTTGATTTTGACCCACTTACAGGCAACGGATCAACTTGAAATTTTGCACATATGTATAGTTCGCGTGACAATGCAATCTGACCATTTTGTAAAAAAATCAAGATGGCGGTTCCAAGATGGCGGCCGAATTTTGTAATTTTACTCCACGACCCCCGACACGGGTATCAAATGAAAGAGTATTACAAGTAGAATACAATTAGCTATGTGGCGTTATACAAAATTCAAAATGGCCGCCAACACAAAATGGCGGACTACCTTTTCTTTACAACACCCTCGGTATGGGTATCAAATGAAAGGGTGTGACAATTAGAATACAGAACTGTGTGGCGTGATTCCAAATTCAAAATGGCGGTCAACACAAAATGGTGCTTTACCTTTTTGTTTACAACGCCCTCGGTATGGGTATTAAATGAAAGCGTACGACGAATATAGTACAGTAAACTGTGTGACGTCATTTTAAATCTAATATGGCGGTCTCTACAAAATGGTTGACTAAAAAATAGAAAATAAAAAATATATAGTTTAAAAAAACTAAAAAATACGCTTTTATGTTAAAATGTTCTAAAAAGTAAGAAATAATTTTGAATGTAAAGTTTTTATTGCTCCAGCCAGTATATGGAAACAACCTACCTTTCGAAATGTAGAAAAGCGTGGGGCGCTAGCGAAAAGTTCCGGTGTTAATTAATAAAATAAGAATATAGGTAAAGAGTCCCACGCTTTTTTCACCGAGGCTATCTGCTCTTCACCGACAGCAGCTTTTCTGAACACTCTCCTTAATCTAGCACCACTCAACCTTGAAGTAGGGAAATCCGCCATAAATACAGCCCAGTGGCTGAAAGCGTACCTGGGCGCTTTGGTCTTCTTCAAAGCATATAGCATTTCAAAGACTTAACGAAGTAAACCGAAGACCGGCAAGGCGTAAAGATTTGAGGGAACAATAAGTCAATTTCATGAAAGTACGATAGAAATCACTTTCAGTGAAATAGAAAGGCCATCCGACTAGCAGTTTCACTACCATATTGTTAAGTCAGACAGGACTGCGACGAAACAATGAATCGTAATTTTGGCGGTTCAGCGAAAACTTCGACAAATATTTCATTGTTCATGTTATCTTGTCGACTGGACCAACCATGAATGTTCTGTTTCCCAGCAACCAAGTATAGGTACAATTACCTTTGACTTATTCAATTCACAACCAAATAATTGGATTCTGAACCTACACACGGTTAACCAAAACGAATAATGCATCAGAACAATTAAAAAGAACGTTCCTCACGAACTTTGTTAATGAAGGGAGAAGTGGGGTGGTACTCCTCATCATCCCCACATTCCCCTAGAAATTGTCATGTATGAATTCCATTCTTTCGCGTAAAGTTTTATGTGGCGATACATAAATAACTACCATCAAATTCATCTGTCCTTTTTCTGCTATAGATCTGCCTACACACATTTCATGGTGATTTATGGTGACTAAGCGATAGCGTTTTTGAATATCTGTATGAGATGTTAAAATATTAGCGGGGTCCTCATCATATTCTTCATTTTTCATCCAAGATTCTGATAAAAGTAATACATTCATTTCTTTTTACAACTTCGTCATCTAAATCTTGTACGATCGCACCTATACTTTGACAATTCAGCGAAAGTATTGATAATCCTAGTCCAGTGATTCCCAAACTTATTTCGGTCATGGACCCCTTACTATAATAAAAACTTAATCATGCACCCCCCAACCGAAGTGAATCAAATTTTATGATATAATAAAATCTACTAAAAATACTTTAATCTGTTCTCTCTGAGAAGACAATTGCACGTAGTTAGGTATTGAATTAGGTATGTACATATTTTTAATTGTTAAGAAAACAAATAAAAAAATGCAATTGTGCTTGAAAATATAGGTACATACGTACTTAATACTTAAATAATTTTAAGTTAGAAAGATCCCAGCGGTAAAAATTGGGAGCGCTGCTCAGGGTAGCTGATTTTGAGCTTACTGGAGCTTTTAGAAATTTTATAGAACGAGCAAAACTGACAATTATCTTAATGACCATAAATCGTGCCATTAGAATACTCAATATACCGGTTCTCGTTCGATTAGAGAAGTTAAGCAGCATTGGACGTGGTTAGTACTTAGTGCGGGGCCCGCTTGGAAAAACGACACTCGCCCTTGGAAAAAAAACGAAAAAACAATAATTGCAAAAGTCAAATAAAAATAAAAACTTTTCGTCACCCGGAACTTATTCACATATCCATCAACTTCAAATTTTGCACATAATGCAATCTGACCATTTTGAAAAAAAAATCAAAATGGCGGTTCCAATATGGCAGCCGATTTTTGCAATAGGCAAGTTAACAACGGCATAAACGTCAATTTATTTAGCGCTGTTAGGAAACTTATTTGTGTTTTTTGGCTCAGCTAGAATGTAGCACAGCTTCTAACTGACAAAAGGTGTTGACGTTTACTTGTGAATTTTTGTTGTAAGCAAATAATTTAGCAATATCTTAATACAGCATGAAGATATTATTATTACTATTTTTTTTTGCTTGTTATTATTTATAAAATGAGAAATGCTATAATTTTTGGTTGTTATTAGTTGTAAAATGAGAACTGTCAAATGGTATGCTAGTAACGGTGTTAACAGCGATTATTTAACAGAGTTAAAGTAACTTGGGCACTCGCCCTATGCCAGGTAGAATACAATTAGCTGTGTGGCGGAAGACATAATAGACTAAAAAGCAGAAAATATAACTTATCAAATTAAAATTTTGCACATATGCATCGGAAGAATTTTCCAATGATGTTCCCCGACCCCGCGACTTGGTTATGAAATGAAAGGGTACGATAAGTAGAATAGAATTAGCTGTGTTGCTCCACTCCAAATTCAAACTGGCAACACAAAATAGCGGATTACTTTTTTCTTTAAGCCTAGTACGGTGATCGGGCAAATCGACATTTTTATCATTTTTCAGGCAAAATTTTGCCCAAGTGTAGAGTGGTGGAGAATAGTCGAAATGTTTTTTCTTTACGTAATTTGTCTTTTCATTATAAAACAAATAAATATTCCTCTTTCATTTTACACAATTTTAAATTTCGGCATTCGACTTTTTAATCCAACTATCCAACTTTTTGCTAACAAAAAATGACCAGATAATTTCTGGAGGCAAAACTTTGACAAGTAAAAGTCTCCACAATTAGAAAATCCATCTACTAGAAAATCTTGAAAGTATGCTTATTGTGGCAAAATTTTTGCCCGAGCAGCGTACTGCTTTGCGTTGTCAAAATTTTGCCGTGCTTGAGGCAAAATTTTGCCAAGGTCTTTTACATGCATTTTAAAGGGATGACAAAATTTTGCCTGATAAGCGTACTAGGCTTTACAACCCGTTCGGTATGGAAATCAAAATGAAAGGGTATGACGAGAAGGATACAGTGGCGACCGCCGGAAGACATGTAATAGACTGAAAAGTAGCAAATAAAAAATAAATAGTTTAAAAAAACTAAAAAATACGCTTTTATTTTAAAATGAACTAAAAAGTAAAAAATAATTTCGAATTTTTATTGCTCCAGCCAGTATATGGAAAAGGTAGATCAAAATCAAGGTCAGAATGAAATGAATGAAGTTATTGATAAAATTTATAAACATAACTAACTTAAATGTAAAAAGCGTAGGGCGTTAACGAAAAGTTCCAGTATAAATAAAATAAGAAAATAGGTAAAGAGCGTTCCACCTGCGAGCGTCTGAGAACATTCTCTTCTGCCCAAATTCTGTTTGCATAACAAAAGTTTTGTAACAAATGCAGATATAAAACTTTTAGTTTTGAGAAAATTTTATTGATCACCATGTACCTTTAAATTTATTTTATCAAATTTGGCGAATAAGTCAGTCAAATAAGCTATTTGCTTTTCGATTTCGTCCGCGCCGCGTGGTTACGCGAGACACATCGCTTTTTAAATTTTTGTAATTTTTTATATGAAAACTTTCGATCTTTTTCGCGGACCCCCGGTAGTTCTTCGCGCACCCCCAAAATAATTTTGAATTATCACGGACCCCCTGGATCATCCCATAGACCCCCAGGGGTCCGTATGGACCACTTTGGGAATCACTGTCCTAGTCTATTCAAACCCGAGTAAAAATAATTTAGTTGGATAATTTTCTTAAAAGCATGCACGCACCGCACCTAGAATGCATAGCGAACAAATGCGAATGCCACACGGGTATGAATGCTCCCGCTACAGGCATAGCATGTACGCTCCCGCTACATGCATGAACATTTATAAATGCATCCGCATCGGCATAGACGATTCCAAATGTGGGTGTTGTTTTACCAAGCAGTCACTGTACAAAATCTTGGTAACGGAATATTCCGTCAGGACATATTTGAATACACACACTTATCTGTCAACGAATGCAACGCATGCACGCTTGGATATGTCACCAGCTTCAGAGCGAATTCTAAAACGTCAATGATTTTGTAATGAAGTCATCACAGAAAATATTTGACCATGAAATGATAGACTTTCGCAACTTGCAACTTGTATGCATTTATATCAATGATGGGTGTTTTCAATGATGCAAGTGGCGTGCGCAATTGACTTATTCAGCAATGGAAGTGTGTTGCTGAATAAGTCAATTGGGCACGCAACCTGCATCATTGAAAACACCCGATATTTTAGAATTTATGACTATCGTCAAATTATCGTCTATTGACGTTTTAGAATTCGCCCCCCTACATCCACATTAGATAGGTGGGAGTATTCTGAGTACACTGATAGATACCTTATTCATGAAAAGAGGTCATAGGGTTACAAAAATATAGGGTGATATACAAAACTCTAAAAAAACTTCAAAACGCCCTAGCGGCTAAACCGTTACGATTTCCGCCTTCCCCATACGATTTTTTGTTCGTCTAACTAAAACCTAGCAACAGCCGGTCGCTTTGTAAATTTAGCAAATACACCCTGTATATACCACACATATCCTTATTGAAACTGTTGATGTTGCGTTGGTTGACTCTATTTTGTTTATTGTTTAACTTTGGTTCTTCGTGTTGTGCGATATAGTGTCTGTTAAAATTCTCACCAGGCTACGCGATTAGTTGCGGAGATGGGAAACCATAATGATCAATATTATCTCCGCCTATTGAAAGAAGAATATCTTGAAGTGACAGCAGTGCACGATTATTTCTATAAAATTTCCTTACTACTACTTATTGCACAGTATTGAGCACCACCCCATACACCACCTTATGGCTCATCAAAGAACCATAAAATTTCAGGAAAGATAGAAATGCAAATACAATAATAATAAGGTCTGGATTTCGAAAACCTGATCGGAAAAAGATGTCCTCAAAGAGCTCTTCTTAAATATACCCTATCTAGGAATATCTTACCAAAAATAAAAGGGTTGCCTATAGTATGTTCAAATTTACCTAGGCAAACTTAGATATGTCGATAGAGCTCTTTGAGGTCTACAATTAAGAATAATAAAAAAAATTCACTCGGTTTCCTGATTCGGATCAAGTTTTTTGTCTGCTCCGATAGATGGATGCGATAGTCGTATCAGGGTGACAATATTACTTTCAAATCACAGGCAAACACTCCAATTATATTAATATAGATTCGATCGCTCCAAAATATTACATAATGCTGTTACTGAAAACTCAAAGCGATTTTACTGCAAGTCCACGAAGGGTTTGAGTATAACCACCCCTTATACAATTATTGCAACCCTGAGTTCTCAAACCTAGACAGAGCAATAACCAGCACACTTACTCACTCTTAACTCTTTTCCACAGCAAAAAAAATCATAAAAATTTAATTATTTTAAAACCTTCCAAAACTCACGTTCAAAAATAATCTAACGATGTTTTCTGTTGTGCTGTTAGCAATCACGTTCAGCCCATCACTAATTAAGTCTCAACGGGGCTCATTTGCTAAATTAAGACAGCGAAAAACCTTAGTTTTTTTCCTTTTGTCTTGATGATAATGAATGCATTCGCAAACTGAGGAGACAGCAGCCATTGCGTAATGCCCGTCCGAATTTGATCCGGGCACGACAACACGATTATACTTTGTGACATTGACGTGCAAGAATCACATTCCTTAATTCTTCTATGACTGTGACAAATACATACTCACGTGCTGCTTATTCGAGCACAATAAAAACACCTGAATTAACAATATTTTTTATCGAAGAGTTTATCGCAAATTTTTTTTATTTATTGCAAGATAATTTGGAAAGTGCAAAAAACATTCTTTTTTTTGGTCAGCGGCACTTTATGTCTGGCGATTTTACGCAAACCGTGACCGTCTGAGCGCTCATTCAATAGATTTCATCAATGAATATTTTTTTCAAATTTAGTAGTTAAAAAAATTCGGTTTGATAAGACCCGTTAATCAGAAATAAATGTCGAAAATCCACTTGTGATTACAGTTGGTGACGAAACATTCACTATCAGGGGGACCCAGTTATGCGTAACCGCCCAGGCTCACTGGAGGAGGTCTGCCTACCTGTTCATGTGGATTGATAAGGTAGAAAAAACCAGCTGGAAATACGTCTGCTATATTTTGAATGTGACGGCCAATAAAGGTATATATTCACAGAGCATTGCGTCACCTAATTATGCCGAAGAGGTCAAACAGGGTCACGTTCACTGGAAATAATACAGCAATTGTTTATGTGCGGCGAAGGGCAATTAGTTTTTTGTTGGACCCCAGATCAAAGTGCAATTAAACGTCATAAAAGTAATGGAGGGCGCAACACTAACGGTAATTAGTTCCACAACCCTCGAAATCTAATCGGTTTTGTTTTATGTGCATTTTGGTTAATAGCCCCTAAGTTTTGGTGCATTATCTACTGGCGCTGAATTATCATGACTTGAAACTTACCCCTTTCGTGGTTAAACACCGTGCTGTTGACAGTAGAAACCCCCGCTGTGAATTAATTGATTGCAGTTTGTGGTAGGTTGAAGGTAATGTTTTGTTTTAATAACGACAAATAACAATGTAAAATTTGGTATTCACCGAAACAATATCACAAATATTGACACTGTAATAAATAAAATCTTTTTCACTGTCTTAAAGTATTTTTCAAAATTGCTTAAACACAAAAATTCACTTTACCGGAACAAGTCCAAGTGTAATGCCGCGAAATAAATTGAAACTCGCTTCCAATGAACTCGAGTCACGCGCTAAATCTCAACGCGCACCAAACTTAAATATTTTTGCTCCAATTTTTTCACGTCTGATCAAACAAAAATATTTCTATCCGAACACCGAGAAAACAAATCGGCAGGCAACCAACCGGCAAAAGACTTCAGCACGAACTGAAGACCAAACGGCAACCAGACTTCTGTCCGTGGTGCTGCGCTGCGGCGCTGCTCGGAGTAGAATTTCCTGCCGACAGAACTGAACAGCCTAAAACAGAGCCGATGTGTCGCTGTATGCTGCGAACGTTTACCTCGACACTACGCTACTAAATACTCCCGACCCACACCCTGGCTGCAGATGCACTGGACGCCACGTGGGGAGCGCCCAACAGCAACTTCCAACCCCACTTCGAAGGCTTGTGTGTGTGGCACGTGTAGACTCATAGACTGCAAAGAGAGCTTTCTGTGTGTGCGTTCAGTTGGCGCTTAGGTCTGCAAACTTGCAGCCGGAGTAGAATTCACTCAAATTCAAACAGTTCAAAACGAAGGCATTGGCGCCGAATTGAGTGGAAAACTGTTTTTTCTCAAGATTCTGCTCAAAGGAAATTTTCTCAGCTGTTCTCAAACTTAATTTTGAAAGTTTAGTGATAAAAATTAATGGAAATTCCATTTAGCCACTGTGGAATAAGTACAGTGAAAATTTGAAAATTTTGGAAAATAAAATTAAAAGAATCTTTTTTGTGTCCGGCTTGTGGATTAAAATTAAGTGCAATCCTATATATGTAATAAATTAAATTAACATGTAACTGTAACTGTTACAAATATTTGTATGGTGTTCTTGAAATTGTAGATGTTTTTGTGGTTGTTGGATCCTGAGGATTTTAGGGCCTGACTGCACCCTGGGGGAATATTAGAGAATTACGGATAAGTACATTCAACCATTACGCGTCATGTCAGATAAGTACATTCACGCGTTAAGTTAGAATTTACTTAAGTACGTTTAGAGGGCAAACGTTTCTTATTTTATTTATTCCTAAAATAAGTACGTTTTGTTTGAGGGCCATCCGCCATTCCGCGAATTCAGCGCTAGAGTCCTCAATTTCGTACCACTCCACCCTGAGGTAGAGAAATCCGCCATAAACGCGGCGTTGCGTCTGAAAGCGAATGAGTACGTGGGCGCTGGTCTTGCACGAAGATATTCTACAATAATCAACATTATAGAAGAGATTCTGGAAGTGGGGATGCTATCGTACTGCATGCCCTTTAAGAAATTTAAGCCATCTTCAATGCACATCAAGACAGGCTAATCTAAACTTTTCCTAAAGTACCGCAGGTGTATCATAAACGGATGGCTCCAAAACAGAGACATGTGTGGTCGCCGGAATCTGAAGTGAAAGCCCCAGATTCATTGCAGCAATCCGCCTAGGCGCCCTAGCAACTGTCTTTCAAGCAGAGGTGTACGCTATACTGGCATGCACTTATGAGACCTTAACAAGGGCCTACCAAAACAAACTGTACTTTATTTTTTCTCATAGCCAAGCAGCAAGCAGGACGATAAGGTCCTGTAAGACCAGGTCTCAATTAGTTTGGGTCTGCCAACGTGCCCTTGATGAGCTGGGCGTTCTCAGTCCACTTACCCTTGTCTGGGGCTTCAAAGTCAATGAAAAGGCGGATGCCCTGTTCAACCGCTCGGGCCTACAAATATGAGGTATACGAGTGTACCACAATTGGCCAAGCGAGTGCCGCGGTTCCATTGGACCCACCACCTCACCAAAAGAAAATAAAGTTCGTTTGTTTAATTACGGAAATAAGTATATAAAATAATAAATGATACAAAAAATTAGTGAAATCATAGAGGTGAAATCTTACACGGTCGTCATTCAAAGCATTTCGTCCACAGGTACAGACAAAATTTAATTCCAATTTAACCGTTAACTGTAACCCGCCGTCTAGACGAGACTTATTTTCTGTCACGACATTTTTTTGAAATAAGACAGAAAAAATTTTGTGGGCAAATTCTGTTATGGCATTTCATTTTTAAATAACAGTCAACGAAGCAACATTGCGTAGCATCTAGCTAGAGGAAAGCATGGGGAGAGTTGCAAAATTTAAGAGATTTGTTGTTTTTTGAAAGTGCTCGAAGAATTTGAGTATTTAGAAACCCAAGAGTATTATAATTCTAGAAGAAAACGCGAGTTTTGTGTTAACCCATTCGCAAAAAAATACTTGAAATCAACAAACCGCCATTTCTGTTTTACCAAATGTCAAAAATCTTTCTTAATCGGTGTCTTGCCATAGCAATCACTTGATAGATTTTTTCATGGCCAACTTTGGGGACTCTCTTTCTAACTTTACATGCGAGCTAAAGAGAAGGGGCAAATGTCATAAGAGAATTATGTCTGGTGTATACCGGGTGTAAGGAACTGGAAATATTCAATACAATATACAAGTTGGCGACGACTCTATACTGGAATAGCATTTTGTAGGTCTACTTTTAAGTTAAAATTGTTCTGGTGGTATGGAGGGCAAAAAAATGCATTTGCAACCTTCATTCTTCGATGGCCAAATTCGAACTTTGGCCTCCATCAGCTTCTTCCACCAGACGATTTTCTGCTCCGCAGCTGTCCTCCAGTTTCTTATGCTGAACAATTTTGCTGCATCAGCCTTAACGTCTTCCCAACTTGACCGTCGTTTGCCGACTGGCCTTGTAGATTTAGGGTTTTTTCGGGATCCTTGAGCCATCCATTCTTTGAACGAACTTTTGTTGGCTTCGAAGACATCAGATAAAACAAAATCTTTCTAGTTTTTATATGTTGATTGCCTTCAATTACCGGCAATATTTCATAATCTTCAGTATCAGCTCATTGCAAGATTCTTAAATCGTACCTTTATTATCTACAAGTGAAGTAGATAATACATCGATTTTGTGATGCAAGCCAGTACAAATACTCAAAATTGCTAAACAAGCAGCCCAGTCTCCGAAATTTATTATTCATAATCTGCAAGTCCTACATTCGTCCAATGTAATGAAATGTAATGTAATTCGTACAATGTAAAAAATCACACTCTTAAAGTTATTGGTTATGGCACCATTTACTCCTCAATTAACTCATAAAACCACCTTAGGAATGTAGTTGTTCTGGACAATTTTTACACCTATTACCACAGTAACTGTTCCACCGAAATTAATAACCTTCAGTCACAACGGCTACAATACTCACGCGCACAGTCTCTGCTTTTGCTGTACACTACGGTATAGGATTTCATTTATTAACACGAGTGTGGAACAAGCTTCCACATTTAGTATTCTCAAACTCATACAACTTCCAAGAGTTCAAATGCAGGGCTCATCGCCTCCTCTTCCTGCACCCAAAGACTCCACTTAACCTATTCCATCCTTCGCTATTCGACTCATATTCATACCCCGAAGAAAAAGCAAGGTCAAGACACATTCAAAATATCCGAACGATTTACGAGTTTATTACAGCAGTCCCGAATACAAACAGAGGAAAATTATGATGAAACTTAAATTAGACGAAATTGCATAAAATTATAGCAGACCAAGACTTCATAAAATACCTATGTTAGGCGTCCAATTAAAGTCTGTTAAGGCGTTAAATTAAAGTCCGACACGATGAATACAATGAATCTCGTTCCAAATTTACAATATACAGGGTGTATTGCATAAAGTTACAAAGCGGCCGGCTGTGGATAGGTTTTGAATAGACGAACAACAAATCGTATGGGAGGGGGGGGGGTCGTAACGGTTTAGCCGCTAGGGCGTTTCGAAGTTTTTTTAGAGTTTTACATATCACCCTGTATTTTTGTAACCCTATGACCTATAAAACTCATTTAGAAAACTTAAGAAACAATTGAAAATAAAATCCGGTTGGAATTTTTGAAAAATCGCCATTTTGATCGATTTTATGAGGTTTTTTAGGCACCTACCTTTTTATACGAGACATAAATAAACAAATATATGTGCCAAAGGTATGTGCCTGAAAAACCTCATAAAATCTATCAAAATGGCGATTTTTCAAAATTCCAACGGGATTTTATTTTCAATTGTTTCTTAAGTTTTCTAAATGAGTTTCCCAATTATAAACTGATCTTACAAAAAATGGCAGCATTGTTAATTAAAGTTAAAAAAAACTAGATCTTTAATTACACAAATATCTATGAACCTATATTGTTGAAATTTTTTGTACATTGCCGGGACTACATAAACACCATCTTCAAGAATTTTCAGCCTTCTATGTGTGCCTGTTTTCTTGAAAACAAATAGTGAAAATAACGTGTTTTGAAAACTTTGGAAGCTGTTTGCAAGATCACCCTTGCACCTAGCGACCTCAAACAGGGCTTATTTTTTAGAGAATTTCATATCGGAGGAATTTCAGGAACGGAGCTATTGAAAGAAATAGAAAAAAAGTGCCTATTACTATTTTATTCACAATAAGTTAATAAAAAAGTAATGCGGTCAACCAAATTGTGGGCAAACTAAGGGTGTTTAACTACACCCTAAAACGAAGCGATTCCAACAATAACCTCGCCTATGGGCCAAAATTGCAAGAAAAACGCCTCACCGACTAGCCTATTTTTTATAATTTTTTTAATCTGCTATATTTATTGAAAAAATTTTTTTGTACATTTAGTCCAGTGAAATAGTATTTTAATCAGGAAAGTTTTGGGGTAGTTTTGATTTCTTTGGTTTTTTTATTATTTTGGGGTGCTGAATCCGAATCTGAGGTTTGCTGACAAAATTTCGTGACGGAGCATTGAGAAAAATGCAAAAACATGAAAAATTTCGGACTTTTTCGCGGGTTTTCGCCTATAACTCGGAAACTATCAACTTTTCGTCCATAACATTCATATACTAAATGAAAGAGCAAAAAATTTCCTACAAATCTCACTACCCAAGTATCTCTATCTGACTCACCGTTTTGGTTCTAGCGCTAGTTGAAAATTTCCATATTTTTCTAAGTCAGCAAAAACCCGATTTTCCAATTGACAACGTTATTATACAGGGTGTATCCGTTAAGTTTACAAAGCGGCCGGCTGTTGAGAGGTTTTCGTTGGACGAACAAAAAATCTTTTGGGAGGCGGGTGGAAATCGTAACGGTTTAGACGCTAGGGCGTTTTGAAGTTTTTTCTTTAGAGTTTTACATATGACCCTGTATTTTTGTAATCCTATGACCTATTTTCATGAGTATGGTATCAGTGTACGCAGAATACTCCCACCTATCTAAAACTGTAAAAGTCAAGGTTCCACCCTATCAACTTGCAGAGTAACGAGTCATCAAAGTCAAATTTTACGGTTTTTTAAACCGAAATACACATTTAATAGAATTTGAAGCTTAAAGTTGGAAAAACAATTTTTTACAAATGCTTTTATTTCCAGTAGATTTAGGGATAGTTTTACCCCTTTAGGAGTACTCCTTATTATTAAATTTGGCTTGATTTGGTATAAATCAATCACCTTCGTAAATAAATATTAAAAAAAGTGTATTTCATTGGATTATTTTTGACTAGAATATTTATGGATTATTATTGAAATTATCGCGAAAAACCCATTTTTAAGGATGAGGCCATATTTTAGGAATGTGATTTTCGTAATCAGCGACCCAAAAAACATATAGGGTACGAGTTTCAAACCGTGGTGCTGCGTTTCGACGTTTTGAATGGACTATTAACGTAAGTACAATACCAACGAAAACCTCTCAACAGCCGGCCGCTTTGTAAACTTAACGGATACACCCTGTATAATAACGTTGTCAATTGGAAAATCGGGTTTTTACTGACTTAGAAAAATATGGAAATTTTCAACTAGCGCTAGAACCAAAACGGTGAGTCAGATAGAGATACTTGGGTAGTGAGATTTGTAGGAAATTTTTTGCTCTTTCATTTAGTATATGAATGTTATGGACGAAAAGTTGATAGTTTCCGAGTTATAGGCGAAAACCCGCGAAAAAGTCCGAAATTTTTCATGTTTTTGCATTTTTCTCAATGCTCCGTCACGAAACTTTGTCAGCAAACCTCAGATTCGGATTCAGCACCCCAAAATACATAAAAGACCAAAGAAATCAAAACTACCCCAAAAACTTTCCCACTAGGGGCCCTTTTATTCACAAATTCACTGGATTAATTATTATATACTAAATGAAGAACATAAAAAATTTTTTTTATTCAAATTTAACATCTTTTGATAAAATTTTATTTTACTTACAAAATTTATGTCCGCCTTATTGGATTAGCCATCTTTAATTTTGAAATTTCAAAATTCGGGCTCGATAGAATTAAAGGCAATTTTATGACGAATAGTTTACAAAAAATTTTTTTAAGTTTCATTAATTCCAGGCTTGGGAATTATCGATTGTCCAAAAAATGAGCTATTTGCCCCACTTTGCGGCGGCAGAGAGTGTCTTCTAAAAGTCACTTTTTTACTGTTACAACACTTTGGGAACTTCATGTAAAAAATTAAGTCAAAATTCAAATAGGATTCTATTCTTTAGTCCTTTTGCTAGATAGTTGACCTAATAAAAAAATTATTTTCTTTTTTCATCATTTTATTCATATTTTTCTGAAAATGTCGAAAAAATTCCATTTTTTTTGGGGGCAAACTACCCCTGTTTAAAAAAACAAGGGGTAGTAATATGAATTTAAATAGGTCTACTGTCTAGTTTTTTGAATAACAAATCAAACGTTTTTTGGTTTTTACAAATCGGTCGAGTAGAACTTGAGAAATTTCTTGTACGAGTTCAGAAAACGTAGTTTTGAGAAAAGCGCGTTTAAAGTTTTTATACAACGAGCTGAGCCACAACAGTCGGGGTTAGAAGGAGACAGCCTCGTGGGAGTCGTATGCCTTCTGAAACAAGAGAATCAGTACCAGACAGAGTGCGGAAAAACACATTCGCGAATGAAAAAAATACATTCTTTCTCATTTACATTCATTCGCGAATGAATTTTTGAACCAAAAATCCGCGAGAGAATTTTTACTGCTGAGAATGTTTCGAATTCATTCCATTCGTGAAAGAATGAAAGTATTAAATACATTCTCTCAGAAAACGAACGAAAAAGAATGAAAAGAATATTCTCTTTCACTCGTTCTTGCAAGTGAAAACTATTAAGGATTCTTAGAATATTATTAATTTTATGACCTGCATCCTCAATAAACTTAGGTGTTTAAGATGTTTTCGAATATTTACGAATATCCTTGCTTCATTCTTAATCTGCGCTTAGTAGGAGTTGGAAGGATTAGAAAATTGAGAAAAAAAGTTAGTGCTGTGAAAATTTGAACGTTTATTTGTGATTTTGATTTAAATAATTTTGCGATAAAAGACAAAAGATGGGCAGAATATCAAGTATTGATAAAACTAAATTAGTGTCATATGATAAGGATACTAATTCTTCAAAATGTTTAGTATGTGATAAAATTTTAAAAGGAAATTTGTTAGGGAATATTAAAAGACATTATGTGACTGTGCATAAACATAATTTTGAAAATGAAAGTGAAATATCTTTAATAAGTGGAAGAAATGTATCTTCAGGTAGTCATCGGAGTACAAAAACTATTAACATTAAATTAAACAAAAGTGAATTTTTGAAGTGCTGTGTCGGAATTGTTTGCGTTGAAAGTATACCTTTTAGAATTTTTGATGATGATGTATACTTTAAGAAAATAATTGAACCATATGAAACATTATTTAACTTAAACGTAAATTCAAAAAATATGGTTGGTAGTTTAAAAGTGTGCTCAGAAAGAATTAAAGAATATTTGGCAAAAATGTTGGAGAATAAAATGATTTGTTTGAAAGTCGACGTGGCTACAAGAATGGACAAAAGTATTTTAGGAATTAATGTTCAGTATGGTGGTCAGTCATCAGCGGAATAGGGGGAATAACATGTAGCATAACATGCACGTGCCGTAACTATTCCGGACTGATGGAAGTGCGATCATAACCTCCTAGCGGTGGCCACTGGTAACTATCCTATGAGAGAGGATAGGCTAACATGATCGGGCTAGTCCCTTCCAAGTAAGGTTGGCGTGAGGCTAATAACCTCACCCGTAAAAAACAAACATTACGGAACGAGCAACATGCCTCGGATACTGGAAAAAACGACGACGACCACGGCAACGAAAAAGGCAAAATGATTTAAGAATTTTCTCATGGAACGTACGAACTCTGTACAGAACTCGAGCTGTACAACATCTGGCCGATACCCTGTCAACATATAAAGCTGACATTACCGCCATTCAGGAGATGCGATGGACAGGGAATGGTGTTTTGCAAAAACCTGATTATGACGTATATTACAGCTGTCATACGAAACACCATGTGCTCGGGGTAGGTTTTATGGTCAGCAAAAGGATGAAGCCTACCATTATCGGCTTTAAAGCAATAAACGAAAGGCTATGTACCCTTCGTGTGCGAGGCAAATTTAAGAACATCAGCCTCATAAACGTTCACGCACCTACAGAAGAGTCCCCGGACGATGAAAAAGAAGAATTCTTCGAAGTAGTTGAACGGGAACTTAATGCCTGCCCCAGATATGATGTAAAAATCATATTGGGAGACCTGAACGCTAAAGTAGGCCGGGAGCCCGTATACAGGCAATATGTCGGCACCCACAGCTTGCATGAGAACACTAATGACAATGGGCAGCGAGTTATAGAGATGGCAGCAAGTAAGAACTTGGTCGTTGCAAGTACCAGATTTGCGCGTAAAGATATCCATAAAGCCACCTGGATATCTCCTGATGGGGCGACTCGCAATCAAATAGACCATGTGTTGATAGACCGCCGCCACCTTTCGGGTCTGATGACGGTACGAACGTACCGAGGTGCCAACTTCGACTCAGATCACTATCTTGTTGGTATGGTGCTCCGAGAGCGCATTACAACGCTGAAAAGCTTTGTATCCGCTGATCAGGCTCGAATCAACACAGCTGCACTACGCAACGAAATGGCCAGAAACAGCTACGGTCAGGCGTTAGAACTCGCGCTCAGAAGAGCAAGTCCTGGGGATGAGATGCCGGGCGTCGACGAGAGCTGGACCCGCCTTAAAAATACTGTCATTAGTACTGCTGATTCCATCTTAGGCAGAAGTCGTAGAGATCGGAACGACTGGTTCGATAATGAATGCAAGCTGGCAACTGAACGTAAGAATGCTGCGTATCGAGCAATGCAGCAGTCTCAGAGAACACGAGCACGCGAAGAGAAATATAAAGAGCTCAGAAAAGAAGAAAAGAGAATTCACAAACGAAAAAAGGAAGCCTGGGAGAAAAATCTCGTTTGTGAACTAGAACGCTACAGAGAGCGACGGCCGCACCAGGCGCGGGAGTTCTACCGAAGAGTACGCGGTATGACGCAATTCACACCTCGTTGCACATACTGCAAGGACAAAGAAGGGAATCTGATCACCGATCCTCAAGGCATCTTGGAGCGATGGGAAGAGCACTTTCATGAATTGCTAAATGGCGAGCTAACTGAGGATTTGGAGGCTCCACCAATATCTGACGATAATGCTACGCTGTCACCACCAAGCTTAGCAGAAGTTAGCAGTGCCATCACCCGGCTCAAAAACAACAAGGCCTCGGGTGCAGACGGCATCCCTGCGGAGCTGGTTAAATATGGAGGGCCTACATTACACCAAGCGATTCATGAATTAATTTTGCAAGTATGGGAGCAGGAAGCGATGCCAGAAGACTGGAGAAAAGGCATCCTCTGCCCGGTACATAAAAAAGGAGATATCACAACGTGCAGCAATTATCGTGGTATAACGTTGTTGAGTACCGCGTATAAGATATTCTCCGCCATCCTACAAAACAGGATGGCCCCATACGCTAGAAATATCGTAGGCCAATACCAGTGTGGCTTCAGCCCAGGCAAATCAACAACCGATCAGATTTTCACTTTGAGGCAGGCTATGGAAAAATGTCTAGAGTTTCAAAACTCAATCCAACACCTCTTCATAGACTTTAAAGCCGCCTATGATAGCATAGCCAGAGTAGAACTCTACAAAGCCATGATAGAATTCGGCATTCCCAATAAGCTGACAAGACTATGTAGGTTGACCATGACCAATGTGACAAGCCAAGTAAAGGTATCCGGAACACTGTCCAGACCAATCAACATCTATAATGGACTCCGACAAGGGGACGGTCTGGCCTGCCTCCTTTTCAACCTGGCGTTGGAGAAAGTCATCCGAGATTCGGGCGTGACATCAAGGGGCACAATCCTTCACAAGTCCACCCAATTACTGGCTTATGCAGACGACATTGACATCATTGGAAGAACATCAACAGCTGTACAAGAAGCTTTCATCCAGATTGAGCGCGCGGCAGGAAATCTGGGACTGCACATCAACGAAAGCAAAACAAAGTACATGGTGGCCTCGTATGCAAGAACACCTAACATTGGTCCCACAATCAAGGTAGAGGAACACGAGTTTGATGTGGTAAAATCATTTACCTACCTTGGGTCAATAGTAGCAGCCGACAATAGCATGGAACCTGAAATACGCGCACGACTGCTAAAAGCCAACAAAGCCTACTATAGCCTGTCAAGGCTCTTCAAATCCAAGCATCTAACCATAACGTCTAAACTTTTACTATATAAGACGATGGTCTTGCCGGTCCTCACATATGCATCCGAAACGTGGGTGCTCAGCAAAAAGCACTCTAACCTCTTGGCGGTGTTCGAGAGGAAAATACTTCGGAGGATTGTTGGCCCCGTATGTGAGGAAGGACGATTCCGGAGACTCTACAATGACGAGATCTACGAGCGCTATCGCGACATAGATGTTGTGAAGAAAATAAAGCTCGGTAGACTCCGGTGGGCAGGACATCTAGCTCGTATGAGTGAAGATGAGCCTGCTCGGAAAGTTCTCTGCGGTAAGACTTATGGGGTGCGACAGCGAGGGCGACCCAACCTCCGCTGGAAGGATGGCGTAGACCAGGACGCTCAGAGCATAGGGATGCCAAACTGGATGACATCGGCTCAGAATCGGGACCGGTGGAGAGAACAGTTGCGAGAGGCCAGGACCGGATCCCGGTTGTAGAGCCGTTAAAGAAGAAGAAGAATGTTCAGTATATGAAGGATTTTAAAATTTATATCAACACCTTAGGAATGATACAGTTAAAGAGGAGGCATACGGCAACTTTTTTGAAAGATGAAATATTAAAATGCTTGGCCGAATTTCGAATAAATATTTCACAAATACATTCTTCTACAACGGATAATGGTGCAAATATCATAAAAGCATCCAAGCTTCTACAACAAGAACTGCAGGAATCACCAAATAGAGATGACAACGAAAGGAATTCAGCTTCACCTACTTCTGAAAGTGATGAGTATGAGCGAGTACATATGCGCTTGAAATCAGTTTTAGCTGTAATAAGATGTGCTGCGCATACTTAACAATTAGCTGCACATGATACTTTAAAAGATATGCAGACTAATATTGAAGAATGTCGAAAAGCCGTAAAACATATAAGAGCTCATATAAGAAGTAATCGCATCACAGAGGATATACGAATGCCGATACTAGACAATGTGACAAGATGGAATTCATCGTATGAAATGGTACAATCCTTAAATGACTTAAAGGATTACATAGAAAATAGTGAGACCGATTTTCCTATTGATGTTGACTGGGACTTCATTAGAAATTTTTTGGAAGCGTTTAAACCAATGGCTGAATGCACCAAAAAATTGCAGGCAGAGCAATATATTGTTGGTGATTTTTATCGTGACTGGCTCCTATGTGAAGCAAAATTAGAAAAAATGAACAATAATGTTTACGCTCAAAAACTACTAGAATCTATGCTGAAAAGAAAGGAAAAACTTCTCGACAACAATGCTTTTCTTGCAGCTATATATTTCGATCCTCGATTTAATTTCGTGGATTCTCCTTTTTTAAATGAGGGCCAGAAGAGAAATGCAGTGGTAATTATTAAACTTATTATGTTATTTTCTACTCATATTGTTTACGTGCTATATCTAGATATCAATATACTATTTTTTTTATCATTTTTTCAGACACATATAATGAAAACTAGTGATATTCTGAATGTACTAGATGGAGAACGACTTGAAAACAGTGAACAAAGCACCAGTCTTCAAAGCAGCAATCAGATCCTTGTTTCACCACATGATCCGTACGATATCCTAGAGGAAAAATTGAATACTATCGCTTCGAGTACATCAACATCCACAAATCAAAGGAGTCTACGTCAAAAAGTGGACAATTTCGCTTACGAGCAAAGAGTGCCTTTTAATACAAATGTGCTGGAGCTCTGGAAAAATATTGCAGTAAAGCAGAAGGATTTAGCCAAGGTAGCTGAGGTAGTTCTAGCCGTTCCTTCAAGGCAGGCATCCGTGGAACGTTCATTTAGTGCCCTGTCTACAATCTTGACAAAACGACGATCTAGATTAAGTAGTGACACAATTAATAATCTATTGTTAATTAAGCAAAATAAAAATTTATTGAATTCCATATCTTTAGATGATAATTAGATTTAAAATGTTTAATATAGTACCTATTTTTTAATTTTGTGGTAATCCTATTAGTATTTCTATTTTTATAATAATCTAAATTCCACATAATCTATATTTTAATATATTTGTTTACAATACAAATTTTTTTTTATTTAACACAAAAACCAGCAATTATTCACTTCATTCACTTCTTCTCTAAAATTTTATTGCTTTATGACCGCAAGCAGGTATATTCTTTTTCATTCTTTATCATTCGCGAATTTATATTTTTAAGAATGAATTGATAAATTCTCTCGCGAGAGAATGAATCACACTTGGAAAGCTTTCATTTCATTCTTTCGCGAAAGAATGAATTATAAAATTCTCTTGAAGAATATTCTTTAGAGAATGAATGTATTTTGAATATTCTTCTCACTCTGGTACCAGACTACCAGGTGAACAAAGAGGTATAATAATATTACACATAAATATATTACGCAGTAAGATGTATACAAACAGACTAGAGGCAGCAGTTGTGCGGCGCTCCGAAATTACTTTCTATTTACACCTAGAAACCGTTAAAAATATATCTATAACTTTTTTTTCTTTTCGAATTTTTTAAAACGCTTTTGGGAGAGTGTTTCTGTTCTGTTAAGAAACAGATTAATGTAAAAAAAATAATCGATTTTTTGAAAATTCTAAAAGCGAATGCCCCCTTAAGTTTAGTTTTATAACTTAAAAAAATAACAGTAATTATTATGTTCCTATCGCAAGACATATTGGATTCTATAAAGCTGACCTAAGAATTTACTGTAGCAATAAATCCATAGCGAGATTCTTTCAGACGGTAGAAGTTTAACTGGACATTTATGGTGGAGATTTTACCCATCATGAAGGCCTCAACCCCGATATTGTAAAAGCTAATTATAACGAAAATACATTCAAGATATCTGAAGGCACAACATTTGCTACATTGCCTGGAATAAAATTAGGAGAACCCTCAGGACTTGCCAACCAACTAAATACCACAAATTTACAACAAATAGAAGCAACTGCTGCATTTCAATGGGCCTATTCACACAGTGCACATTCATGGCGCCTAAAACCGGTTTTATAGATGAGAGAGGGAAGGGAGCGGAAGAACTTAACGAAACATTTTTCACGCAAAACCAAACGCGTGAAAACTAGCACACATATAAAAAGTTACTTCTATCTGTTGCATTCTTTAGCTCTGTTTTTCTCTAACAAGTAAATTTCATCTGGAATACATTTAAAGGTTCCTGTATAGCATTCAAATTTACTACACGTCTGAGTTGCTAGGAGTTTAATAAAACCGGTTTTACTCACCACAATTATGGCAGCGTGTGAATATGCCCAATCGCCTCCACCACCTCAGGTTAGGAACTTCAAATGCCACCAGAGGCTCCGGCGCAAATATACCGTGTTCATTGCCTCAGCAATATCACCCTGGTGCCTGGTAATGGTCAAGACACATGCGGGGACCCGGTAAGCTATGACAGCAACTACTTGATCACGGTATACAAAAAGAAGGTAATGTAAAAGAGACTGACAGCTCGAATATCGTAGAAAAATGTGACGTCACCCGTTGACCAAATGCAGAAAAACAACAACAATTTCGATTTTATATGGGAAGAGGTCAACGAGTGACGTCGCACTAATACGATATTTAGTCTTTTACATTACCTTGTTTCTGTATACCGTGCTACATGATGTCCCCAAATACTAGTATCGTAATAGGCTGGGGATATTCCCTCGTCTACTTAAATAAATTTTAAATGAAACCGAATTTATTTATTATTTTAAAATGTTAGCGTCTAATCCAATCCATAGTAAACTATTACATAATTCCATGCTGCAACACTTCCAATATTGATGTCTTACCTCAATTTTAAATACCTGCATAAAAGTTTTAGAGCCACTGGTAACTAACCTAAAAACCTCACCCGAAAAAACCACTCAAGCATCAAAACACTTTTGAGTACGCAGTAGTCATGACCCATAATGCATCACGGGCAAGGCACAGCATCCCCACGGGATTAGAGAGTAAAAGAACCGAAGAAAGTGCAACGCCCTATTCTAAGGCTGCCCCAGTGAAAGCGTGAACGAAACAGAAATCTTGCCATAGGAGCCAGACGCAGAGCGGAGTCCTAGCAAAGCAGCAGAACTTGCAGTCAATGGGGCGCCTCTCCCGTCCTCGAATGCGCTTTGGCAAGTGGACATAAAAAGGGAAATGAGGTCATTTGGGCCCTGGCAGTCAGCCCACAGAACGGGAGCAGCTCAAGGGTGGGCTGTGGGGCTGTTTGTCGCCTTTCGCCGTTATTTAGGTCAAGTTACACAATTCTTGAGCAAAAACGGCCTAAGGCTTTAAGGCTCATTCAACAAGTGTTCAAAAAGGACGTGGGCACAGCGGCAAGAGTGCTTCCGTCACTCGTAAGATAATATTTACTACAGGTTGGAAGTGTTTGGCAAGGGTGACATCATCGCTTGATCCTTGCCTCGTTCTATGTGAGAATTATAAGTTTTTTGTTCTCCATCACTGGAATTTTCCTCCCTTTTATTATTATGCACTATTTTACAATAATAACAATGAATAGAATCGGGTTGGGACTATAATCAGGCATTTTTGTTTATTTTTAAAACAAAACTGTTTAATTATAAGTAATTCACTCTTCATTCGAAGTGTTATCAATTAAAAGTTCACCATTTTTGTGACTTATAAATCTTCTTAAAGAAATATGTTAAGACAATTTTGAAAAACTTTATAATTTGTGAAAAACTCACATTTCGATATGTTTACCTCAGGGACGAAGCGAAAGGGGGTTTTAGGGGTCAAATCCATACATGACTAAAAAATTTAAAACGCATGGAACTACAGGCAACACGAACTACACCCAACTCTCTTTTTACACGGTAGATACGTTCCTTAGAAAACCGTGCAAAAAAAAATCGTGTAAAAAAATACATATGGTAAATTTGGGGATATGTTCCACGACTTTAAAAAATCGTGTAATATGAAAAAACTCTAAATATTTTCTTCAAAAACCGTGTAAAAAAAGGAATAATGAAATCCACATTACATATTTATAAAACAAAAATAATTCATTTTATTACAAAAAAAAAATAGTCTTCAGTGAAAACTCAGCCCATAAGTACAAAACACACATAAAAATTTAAATTCAAATCAAATCAAGTTTTATTCATCGCTACAATACAACAAGCATGCACGTTCATTACGGACTGGGCCAAAAATACTATCATCAATAGTGTCCGATATGTCAGATAAGTCTAGCACAACTGTCGGGTTTGATTCAAATGAAGAATTTCGTTCTTTATTAACGGCCTCTATTTAATAAATGCTCCTTGGCCAAATTTACCTGGCCCTCTTACAAGGCCGTAGCCAGCTCCGAATATCTAAGGGCGCTCATCGCACAATTATTGGCGCCCGAAATAACAATAGTTCGGAAAAATAAAAGATGCAAATATATAGTGTTTTTGTTACCTTAAGGCTGGTTTTGTACTAAACATTTTCTGAAAGTGAGAACGAAAATAATGAGTAGAATTTAGGTCAATTTGAGAATATTTATTAAATCAAATTAATCATTTGAGCAATGACAACACTTGCCTTGATTGTGATAAGAACATTTCGAAAGACTTCACTCAAGTAAACAAACCGCGCGACCACTTGTTTCCATGCACTGTCACGTAATAACGTTCATCTTGCAAATCATGCACACAGCCTTTTCTAAAACGGCTACTACGATGATATTTGTATTTGACGCAAATGCTAAGCCACAAATAAACTCCTGACGTAGTCTTCTTCTATTTATTTCGGAAGAAAATTTAAATTTAAGTTTGACTAGTAAAATTAAGGAAAAATCGAAGGTAGTAAGGAACAATTGCGTTAAAGGGTTTTTATTATTTAATATGTTAGCTGAGCACCTAAATATGATAAAATCACAAAGTGCCCCTTTTTTGAGGGGTGCGTTTTTGAGCGCCGACCCTAAATACCCCTTTCTCAGGTTTTTCAAAATAACTCGAAAACAAAGCGAAGTTCGAGATTTTTACTAAAATACTTTTTTCTAGAAAATTAAATTTCCCATCGAAATGCGCCTTTTAAATTTTTTTTTACCATTTGTAATTCAAAAAATAATCGAAAAATTAAACTAAATTTTTTCGAAAAATCACGTTTGTTTTTATTAATTCGGTTATAACTTTTTTAACGGCTTCCTGGGTATATATAAATGTTCAGAGAAAAGAAAGGTTATGAAAAAATGAAGGAATTGCTTTTTTTAGAATCTCCATACGACCAAAGGTGACCGAGGAATCGCCATTCAAAATTGAACATTTTTAGCCATTTTTTATAAATTATTTATTCTTAACATTTTTTCTTTTTTGAAGATTGCGGAATCCCCCCTTGTTCAGCAGAGTTACAATTTCGTTCAGTTAAAGTAGCTAAAGATGGAAACGAGTTTTTTTTGTACGCAAGCTTGTAACATTTTGAAAAAGCCTTCTTCTCTATAAAACGGTAACTGGCTGACAGAGAACGGGAAAGCCCAAACCCCTCGACCTAAAGGACTGAAATTTTGACAGTGCATCACTATAATGACGTAGAGATCCACTAAAAAGCGATTTTTCGAAATTCATCTCCTAAGGGGGTGAAATGGGAGTGACCCAAACCGCTAGCCTAAAGGGCTGAAATTTAGACAGTGTATCCCTATAATAACGTATATCGGCTTTATACATGCATTTAGTGGTTGTGATACTACATCTTCATTTTTTAAAATTGGGAAAAAAAGTTTTTTTTAAATATTTTACGAAAAATTTTAAGCGTATAGAGGAGTATGTAGAAGTCTTTTTGCGAGATAATGCAGATAAGAACGATATAGGAAGTGCAACCGAATCAATTGTGGCTTTGTTAAGGGGCCAATACACGAGCGCTCCATCCGACCACGTCACGCCAAAGCAACAACAATTTCTATGCACTCAAAATTTCCAGTGCATACAAATTGTTGTTGTTTTGGCGTGGAGTGGTCGAATGGAGCGCTCGTGTATTGAGCCCTTTATACGATAACAAATCGAATGTAAAATGCCTGGCTACGTGTCGCTTTCAATTATTTAAAAAACTATCAAAAAATACGACGTTTTCTCTAAATCAGTTACCTCCAACAGCAGACGCCTTATTTACAACTGCAACAGTGGAAGGGAAATCTGTTAAATCCATTTGAATGGGGTTGGAGGGATACCAAGAATGGATTGATGCCAATTCAAACAACCCTACCTGCTGCACCGCAATCCTTACTTGAACAAATAGCATGTGGATGTTTAAAGGGCTGTCATGGAAATTGTGGTTGCAGAAAAATTGGCATTAAATGCTCTATGTTTTGTGAAGAATGTGCAGGAATAAACTACGAAAACGCTGATGTCTTAGAAGTGTCTGAAGAGGATATCGATCAAGATATCGATGCCGATATTGACATTATCACTGAAAGAATTCGTGTAGAATAATTGAAAACTGTTTAATTAAAATTTTTTACATTCTTGTTATTTTTAATACTTCCCCGATATATTTATTTTCATTTTGGCAATATAAAATAAACTTACAGTTGCTTTTGAATCATAAAAAAATAAGTATGTCCACTGAAAATCGATGTGAATAACATTTAAGTTCGGGTGCAGCGAAAAATGATAAAAACGGTCAACTTCAAATGGCCATATCTCAGCCGCCTTAGGTCATGCAGAACTCTATCGGACACCATTTTCTTTGTTTTTTCAAGTACTTTATTTTCTCTGAAGGTTCATGTATACCAAAAAGGCTTTTTCAAAAAGTTACAAGCGATTTAGTGAAAAAAAAGGCGATTTTTCGAAAATTTTCGGCTTTGTTTTTTAAACATTTGGGGTTCTAAAAATGGTAAAAAAAAATTTAAAAGGCGCATTTCGATGGGAAATTTAATTTTCTAGAAAAAAGTATTTTAGTAAAAATCACGAATTTCGCTTTGTTTTCGAGTTATTTTGAAAAATCTGAAAAAGGAGTATTTAGGGTCGGCGCTCAAAAACGCACCCCTCAAAAAAGGGGCACTTTGTAATTTTATCATATTTAGGTGCTCAGCTAACATATAAAACAATAAAAACCCTTGAACGCAATTGTTCCTTACTAAAAGTTAATTTTATCAGCCTATAAATCAAATGATTATTTACAATAAATGCTAACGTTTCCAGAAATTCTTACGGTTTGACAAAATAATTTTTTTCTCATTACAATTAAAAGTCCTTACCGTAAAGGGCGCTGCGCGCCCTTTCGCGCCCCCGTGGCTACGGCCATGCCCTCTTAAGATTTCAGGCGGACCACTTCACTAATGAGCCTCGAGAGACAATACCTCTCAGCTATAGTGGGAGGGACGAATGCGACCCGCTTAGGTCTTGAGACCTACGATTTTTGCAGAAGCTGTAAAAATCCGGACGAGGAGGAAAGTGTACTACATCTTCTCTGCCACTGCCCAGCCCTAAGCAGAAGGAGACTAACCACATTTGATGAACCCTTTCTAAGCACGCTTGCGGAAATCTCGAAGATTGGGATCCCGCAACTCAGGAGATTCATTACTTCCTCGAAATGGTTTGGCGAAGAAACGACACTTTAACACCAGGTTTAAAGTGGGATCACTATGGCATCACAATGGGGCTACTCTTTCGGCCTAAGTGTTTGAGTTGTACACCAGCAGCTCAGCCATATCTAACATAGCCTAACCTCTATTGGTCTTTTGTTGTCATAAAGTCTGCTTTTTTTGGTTTCTCAAGCTGCTTATATAATTTTTGATATCCTTCTTGATGAGTAAGAAAATGTTGTTCCATACTTATTACAACGTTCAAGCCTTCGCGAAATAAATCAGCCGTTAATAGCTGAACTTCACCTTCGAAAATGGTTTACGGGCGACAACACTCCCCATGGCATCTGACCACGACAAGAGCCGAAGTGAGACTGATAGAGGATATCTACACTGGTATTCCTTCAACTGTTACCGAACCGGTTTTACGTACATCACCCTCTTGTCCTTTCTACACCTCTCTCCTAAAAGTTCGATTCGGTAACAGTTGAAAGAACAACAGTGTAGATACCTTCATTGAACTGTGATTGCGAATATAAATGATACGCTGCTAAAAATCTGTGAATTTTTTGTTGAAGTTGATATTAAATTGCAGGAAAAAGTTGGAGTTAATATGAACTAAAAATATTTTATAAATATATTCGTACTAGAATAAAAAATTCGTGTAAAAAAAGTGCATTTGTTTTTATTGGTGAACCGCGTTATTTCAAATTCGGTTAAAAAAAGACCGTGTAAAAAGATAGTTGGGTGTATTTGGTTTTCTCCAGCGCGTACAATGTACAAGCTTGGAACATCAATTCACTATTTTATTGTTGAATTAAATATTAGTGGATTGAAATTTACACGAGCTGGAAAACTCACTTTTCTTAACTCGTTGAACATGCTATTTTTTCGGGAATCGTATAGAAAGACATACATTATCATCATCAGGAGCTCCACAGCCTATTGTTGGCCTTGGCTTCCTCCAGCGTTCGCCTCCATGATTCTCGATCTCTGGCCCGACTTTTCCAGTTTCTTATTCCAACTGCCTCAAGTCTTCTTCGACGTCATCTATATATCTTTTCTTAGGCCGGCCGGGTCTGCGTTTTCCTGACGGTACTTTCCCCAGCACTATCTTTGTCGGGTTCCGTTCCGCACCTCGTTGGACGTGACCAATCCATCGCAGTCTGTTTATTTTGATCACTTTGACAATGTTTGGAATCTTACGGATTTCATACAACTCTGGGTTGTACCTTCTTCTCCAAATGCCATCAACCTGTATTCCTTTGTAGATCGAACGAAGAATTCTCCTTTCAAATCTTCCTACCAATGCTTCGTCTGCGTTTTTCAATGTCCACACTTCCGAACCATATAGTAGGACAGGCCTTATTAGTGTCGTGTAAAGTGCCAGTTTTGTCTTCCTTGATATATTTCTAGACGTCAGGTGCCTGCGTAGACCAAAGTAGCATTTATTAGCCAGTGCTATTCGTCTTCTGATTTCGGCCGATGTATCATTACCTTTTGTTATAATCGTGCCGAGGTACACAAACTCATCTACTGCTTCTATATTGTAGGTGTCTATTGTTCTGTTCTGTCTGCTACTTCTGGCGTTTTTTGTGTACATATACTTTGTTTTGTGCTCGTTTATTTCCAACCCGATTTTTTTGCGGCTTGCTCAAGTGCTACAAAGGTCTCCTTCATGCTCTCAAATGATCTTCCAAGGATAGCTATATCGTCGGCAAAGGCAAATATTTGCACTGACCTATCGAAGATGCACCCTGATGTGTTAATCGATGCATCTCTTACTGCTTTTTCTAGGGCCACGTTGAATAACAAGCAGGATAGTGCGTCGCCTTGCCTTAATCCTCTATTTGTTCTGAGGGGTGGGGATAGTTCACCATCTATTCTGACTCTACACCTTGCATCTTTCATCGAAATTTTCGTCAGTTCTACTAGGTTGTTAGGTATTCCGAGCTGCTCCATAGCATCAAATAACTCATTACGGTTCACACTATCGTAAGCATATTTGTAGTCGATGAATAACATGTGGATGTTTATGTTAAATTCAACAGCTTTTTCTAGGGTTTCTCTGAGTACAAATAGCTGGTCGGTTGTGGATCTTCCAGGACGAAAACCGCATTGATACTCTCCTAATATTCTTTCCACGTATGGTCGTAGTCTAATATAGAGTACACGTGAAAATACTTTGTACGTTGTGTTCAATAGCGTTATTCCTCTATAGTTGTTGCAAGATAGAGGGTCTCCTTTTTTGTGTAAGGGACACACTATGCCCTCGTTCCACTCATCAGGCATTTCTTTCCGTCTCCAGATTTCCACTATTACTTCATGTAGTTTTTGGATAGTTTCCTCTCCGCCTTGCTTAATGAGTTCTGCAGGTATGCTGTCAGACCCTGATGCCTTATTATTTTTTAGTGCTCGCAATGCCAGGTGTACTTCCTCTATGGTGGGGGCTGCTGTGCTGTCATTCTCCTCGTCCGCGTTCATGTTCTGCACATTTCGGGTACCAATGTGCTCCTGCTCTGGGTTCATTAGTAGTAGTTCCTCGAAATGCTCTGCCCATCTAGCCAATACTTCGTCCTTATTACTTAATATCTCCCCACTTTTATCCTTGCACATTGTCACTCTAGGCTTAAATTCTTTCCGTTGTTGGTTTACCTTTTTGTAGAGGTTTCTTGCATCATTTAAGCTTGCTGATTCTTCTATTTTTTTCATTTGTTCTTCCCAATACTGCCTTTTTTTCGCTTTGTGCATTCTCTTCTCAGCTCGCCTCTTTTCTTTATACTCCTCTTCAGAGTTTCTTGTTCTGTACCTACTTAGCATGACTTGGTAAGGTCGGTTTTTCTCCATTGTCACCTGGGCGCATTCTTCGTCAAACCATTCTACTCTTCGTTCTTGTTGAACGAAACCTAGAATATCTTCTGCTGATCCTTTCACTGCTCTTTTTATGTCATTCCATTGGTCGTTCAAGTTTTCATGTGTGTTTTGACCAATTTCATTTATTCTTACGTTGAGCAGGTTCTCATAATCAGCCCTAGTTTGCTCTTCCTGCAATCCTGCCACGTTGTATTTTCTGTCTCTGTTTCCTCTTCTTGTTTTTATTGTCGATATCCTGGCCCTAATTTTCGTTCCCGTTAAGAAGTGGTCAGAGTCTACATTTGCGCCGCGGTATACTCTCACATCAAGCACATTGGACTGGTGGCGCGCGTCTATAAGGACATGATCGATTGCGTTGTTGGTTACTCCATCTGGCGACTTCCAGGTTGCTTTTTGAATATCCTTATGCTGGAATTTGGTGCTGGATATAACCATATTTTGCGCCATGGCGAAGTTTATAAGTCTTAATCCATTATCATTGTGGTGTTCGTGCAAACTAAACTTTCCAATTGTAGGCTGAAACGCTGCTTCCCGTCCTATTTTAGCATTGGCATCTCCAATGACTATCTTTATGTCATGACGGGGACAGTTTCTGTATACTCTCTCTAAAGAGTCGTAGAACATCTCCTTTTCTTCTTCCGGGCTCTCTTCTGTTGGAGCGTGTACATTTATAACTGAATAATTGAAGAATTTGCCCCTTAAACGAATCTTGCACATTCTTTCATTTATGGCTTCAAATCCTATGACAAGGTGCTTTATTTCCTTCCGAATAATGAATGCTGTACCTAGTATGTGGTCTCTTTCTTTGCAGCTATAAAATATGTTATGTGTTCTTTTTTCGAATATTCCCTGTCCAGTCCATCTCATCTCCTGAATGGCCGCTACGTCCACTCTGTATTTCATCAATTCGTCTAGGAGAATTTTTAACTTACCGGGTTGGTATAGTGCTCTTACATTCCATGAAAATAAGTTCAAATCGTTGGCCTTTGTACGTTTGCCGGGTCGTCTCCGTGAAATCTGTCCATTCCGAGGCTCTGCCGTAGGTTCCATAGCAAAAGGTTAATGCCAGGAAGAGTTGCTAGCCCTTCGCTGGTAGGCGAGAATATAGCGTCTCACACTCGCTACTACCGTCGTTAGTTGGTTATCCAGGGGGCACCACGTGGAGGTGACGGTTCGATTTTGCCCCCCATACATACATTGAAAATCAAAAATTGCAAAGAAATAATTGCCATTTTCTGTTGACAAGGTAGCAAAATAATAGAATAATGAGTTAGTAATACAATTTTTTCATTTTGAAGATGAGTGAATTAAGTGAAGGGTTTTCTGATATTTTAAAAGCAGTTGCAGAAGCTAACAAATTTGCTACCAGTGAAGTCAAAAGAAAAGTATAAGAAATGTTATGAGCAATTTTGTTTATGGAGGAAAGCAAAAAAAGTAGAGGGTTGTGATGAAAATGTTGTAAGGCCCTTCGCAGACTTGTCCATAATTTCAAACCGGTTTTAATATGAGTTCAATAGTACACTCGGAACTCACTTTTCTCCATCATTTCGTGTAACGATTGTAATGCCTATGGAGTAGTGTGGGGTGCAAGCACAGCGAAGCAGCTTTGCCGAGAGCGAAAACATGCTTGTGTTAGTGTAATGGACGGTGAAACCAGAAAATGTTTGGGTGAACAAATGATGGAAAATTATGGAAGAAAAACTGTCTTCCCTGCGACCCCTTGCCTATAAAACCGGTTTTTGTTTTGATGTTATGGACAAGTGTGCGGAAGGCCTAACAGCTTACTTTTTTGAAAAGATACCTAAGTCTCATTAACAATATTGATAGCAGTACTAATTTTTGTTATTTCTTGTAGGCCAAGACTTTAAAATCTTCCACACTGTGGTGAGTTTACTCGATGTTGAAAAGTACCCTGGCAACTGAAGAAAATGTCGACATTTCTAACTACAAATAGTTGCTTAAAACGTCAAAATAATGGATATGAGGCAAAAGAATCCACAGTTTTGACAATGGATAGTGTCAGCAAGTTTTTGAATGAGGCTCCCGATGACATTTTCCTGCTCATGAAGGTAGTACTGACTTTTGCTTTACATGAAGCCTGACGCTGTGATGAATTACGCCTGTTGAGTGTAGATGATGTAGAAGATGTTGGTTCTGTTCTGATTGTAACATTGCACGACACTAAAACCAAAGAAAACGTGTTTTTACAGTTACTCCAGAGATGGGAGACGTTAATGGAATTGAGTTACATATATCGAAAATATTTGAGTTTGAGACCAAGACATATTGAGCATCGTAGGTTATTTACATTCTACAGAGCAGGCAAATGCTCGGTACAGCGTACAGGCAATTGGTACAAATTACACTATCCATCACTCGATACTCACATCAAAACGGTTTGTATATGATGCGAGGATTACACTAAGCATTCATTTTTCTGCCTCATTTTCTTGTAACGATTGTAATGCCTTTGCACAACAAACGCAAAAGAGAAGGGGAATTTCTCATAGTTTTCGCAGACCCAGAGTGCGATTTTATATTTGTGTTAGTGTAATCGATGGGTGAGTCTGGCAAATTTTCTGGCTCAAAAGTGAGGAGACATTATGACCCATGGCATAACTTCCCTGCGACCCCTTTTTTAAATCAGTTTGTGTATGGGGGTAATAAACGAAATGATGGATAGTGTAACTTGCATCATTGGCATTGATACTTTTTACAGTATGCCAAAGAAAATTGCGCAATATCTAGAACTACCAAAAGCAAATAGTTATACTGGCCATTTTTTTCGCAGGACTACTGCAACGTTACTTGCAGACAGTGGAGCAGATATACGAGTTCTCAAAAGACATGGAAGGTGGCGTTCTGATACAGTAGCCGAAGGATATGTCGAGGACAGTATTGAAAACAAAATGAAAACATAAAAGACAATTTTTAAGTGTGAGAGTGGCGAGCAACCTTTCACTTCAAAAGAAAATGTTAATAATCAAGACGGTTTGGTTGATGGACACTTTGCTCCGGCGTCTTGCGTTGTTCAATTCACTGCAGAATCAAGCGAAAAAATCAGCACGGCTACATCAGTATCTGATTTTAGTCCACTAGCGGCATCTTCTGGGATGGCATTCAATAATTGTCAATTTTATATTAATTTCAATAAATAAAATGATTGAAGATTAATGTTTGTTGCTATATTTAGTGATTGCTAACTAGAATCGTGGAAAACAGAAAGACTCACGATATTTACGATTTTTCTAAAAACGTGAAGAAAAGTGTTGCTAACAAGAAAAGCCTCAGTTTTCTTTACAATTTTTGATTAATCAATGTACGTCATTTCTATACGATTCCCGAAAAAAATATTTGTGAACATTGGGAAACTTGTAAAGTATTAGCATCCATATAGAATGCAAAGGAGAATGCAAATTTTGGTACCCACTCCAATAGCTATGTGCAATACGTCGTTGGATAGGTTTTTTTGAGCTGAATATAAGTTACTATGGCGCCTAGTTCGAAATCATTGTCCGTTCTGAGTAATACGGTCAAAACTGTACAAAGATTGATTTTTACATATCACCCTGTACTTTTGTAAGCATGTAACCTATTTCCACGAATAAGGTACCAATCAACGCAGAATCCTATAAAACCTATATATGATGGTAAAAACGATGGTTCTATCTTTCCAACTTTTTTAGTTATAAGTCGCCAAAGTCGAAATTTTGTTATTTTTAACAAAAAACCAACTTCAATTTGTTTTTTGTTTAAAAAATACGTAATTAATCTATACTTTTTTCCCAAAAGCTAAAATTGACGACTCGTAGCTCCAAAAGTTTCTAGGCTAGAACCATCGCTTTTACCATCATAGATAGGTGGAGGAATTCTGCGTTGATTGGTACGTTATTCATGGAAATAGGTTACACGCTTACAAAAATATAGGGTGATATGTAAAAATCAATCTTTGTACAGTTCTGACCGCATTACTCAGAACGGACAATGATTTCGAACTAGGCGCCATAGTAACTTATATTCAGCTCAGAAAAACCTATCCAACACATAGCTATTGGAGTGGGTACCAATGTCCATACATTTTCTGGCATCCTCCTTTGATGATTTATATATACAAAAGAAGGTTCTGAAATACTCGAAAAAGGGTCAATGTAAAAAATGAAATGTTAGCCGGATGTTCACACTAGCCGCGGTTCACGCTGCCGCGAGTCTACTGGAAGTGTAAAGGTATGTATCCACCAAGGCGCATACGCACATTTGCTCGCGGGCAAATTTACTGACATTGAAGAAATTCCTCCAATCGTTAAATTTTAATAAATAAATGCACTTACTTATATTTTTCTTTAAATAATTTTCCATAAACAACAACAAATATAAAACAGCTGTGAATTCGCAACGCATTTCGCCGTGCTAGCCTTTCTCATTGGGCGCACTGCCATATGGAAGCACACAGTTCATTTGATCTGTCAAAGCGATCTCGGCGGCGCGGCGTGCATTGAGCCCGCACCTTAAGAATTGTTGTTTAAAGTGTGTAAAGTGAAAAGCTAAGCTCGTGGGATCTGTTGATGCCGATTGGGCAAGTAATATAGTAGACCGCAAATCGTATACAGGTTATTGTTTTGTTAATGTCAGGTTTAGCTATTTCTTGGCAGAGCAAAAAGCAGAGAAGTGTGGCGTTAACTAGTATGGACCTTGTAAAGAAGCTATATATTTTAGAGCCGTAGTTTGTGAACTTATAGGCACTGTACGCTTATTCTTTGATAGTCAGAGTGCCCAGAAGTGGTTGGCAAATTATATGCTGTAATCGAAAGATTAAACACGTAAACATTAGGTATCAGCTTGCATTACGTTCTCATTGTCCATCATCCCGAGTAAAAATAAATGATGGCCTTAGAACGAGCAAATCCCGACTGTGATTGAAACATAGTCCTCGGCCATCTGGCGGTTAACAGAAGGCTCGTTGCAGGACAGTACGGCCGTACAGGGGGCGATTGACGGTGAAACAACGGCCTTACAGTTCCAATAAAGGCCATACGACGGTGGTACGGCGGCCGTATGGTTGCTATTACGGGGATACGACGGTGGTACAGTGGCAGCAACGTGGATATTCGCCCTCCTATAAGAAAATATGTTTCACTGCAATTAAATGTTTGATTTTTTTTCGGTTGTGTTTTTTTTTCAAGCCGTTAAATAACAAAATTTCCCACTAAAATATAAATCAACACGCACCACACACTTCACGTACAACAAACCGACGACTGGCGAGCTCGTTTCTCTTGTGCATCGATATCTTTAAGTAGGATAAATTGAAAGAACCATTGTACATAACGAAAATGATGAAATTCCCATAAAACACATTCAACAATACATTTGGTGCAGATTCTTTTTTTTCTACAGCTCAGTACTTGGCCTTTTAAATCTTTTGGTCAAATTTGGCCGTCGTAAGGCCGTATGTACTCCCATTAAAAATGGTTAAAAACTCTACGGCCATCATATGCCCCTTAAAAAGCCAAGCGGCCGGTATTCGCCCTTTATAAGGCCGTTTTTTATTTTTACTCGGAATTATTCGAAATTTAGTAGGTTTTCCGGTTTCTCCGCACATCGCGAGAATGCCTGCTTAGAGGAGTCGATTCGCATTTGCTAAAATTAATCTTCAACTTCCAATCATCACTATAGCGTTTGATTGTTTCGAAGTCAGAGTTGCAGGAGCGTCGCGTCAATCTTCGGCTCCGTTCTGTACCCAACAGGTCACCCTAGGTGCAAAGTTCCTACTGTTGACAACGAACTTGTTTGAGCATAAATGAATTTCATAATGACAAACGCAATAACAAGCTCTGCTTTGAATTACGCATCGTGCTGGTTAATTATTTAAATTAGATCAAAATGTTGCTTTCCAAAAAGTTAGCAAATATTTAAACATCCCACGCATGCGAATGAGTCACCTTTGCAGTAACAAAAAACTTATTTGACAATCAAACAACTTTTTCCAACTTGAAAAAAGTTCAACTTGGACAAAACCTGAAAAAACACTTTCAGCAAAATTAGTCACGAATGTAATCATTTTTTTATACGCTTTATATTTTTATCTAACATTTAAATTTAGAGTTTTGTGCACACAATATGCATTTGTCACCATATTATGAATTGTAATAAGTTTGCACTGGAAGCGTCCTTACATCACTTTTAGTCACTGATCGTGCTGCGCAGCTGGTGTCCTCCTGCTTCACAGCAGCCTCAAAAGCCGCATTTTCCCCCGTCCAAGACGTTTTCCAGGAAAAAGATTCCCAGTAATCGAACGATGACTTTATTAGTGACTCACCTCAATCCATACAAAGTACAAAACCCCGCGAATTAAATGCAGTGTTTTGTGTCTTGTGTAGCTTGATATGAGAAAGTAAATATTGTTCTGATTTGCGCAAGATAACACCTCTCTTATCGCAACAACGAAGCCCGAATTGCTGCTAATGGCGCTTGTGTTTATTTCTTGATTAGATTCGCAAACAAAGCAATTTTCCTTGATAGTGTAAATATTGATTTAAATCGTGCTAATAACAACGAGACATTCGCCGGGGAAGGGGCTTTTACTTTTCTTTATTCCGCTTCCTTCAATTGATTTAGATTTGAACGATAAAACGGGGTCAAATCTTCACTTTCACAGAAATTAGCTCCCTTAAATGGTAATCTAGGGTAGCATCTGCCACCACTTAACGTATTGTTTGTTGCTGGCGGACCCGGAACCAGCATATTTGTAGTCGAGTGACACCGGGACTAGTGGCAAAAAGAAATCGCTTGTCCCGTGCCGGTTTCGTTCTTAAATCCCCTCTGGCCATAAATTTTTCGGATTTTAAATTCTTTAGTTAGAGTAGAGGTCAATGGAGGAAGTAATTTATGGCTTCAGATAATTTCATTCATGAAATTTTTCGGGGTGTAAATTCAAGAATGTGTCGGGCTCCTGCTTGATTTATTGTTTTGCAATGATTTGAAGAATCGCCTTTGAAATATTGATGTTTTAATTTATGCCTAGACTGTGGGTTGTAGTAAATTCGCAGCTGATTATATGCGGTGGGAGTGTGAAAATTTATTATTTGCTTTAAGTCAGGGTGGGCCACAAGATATTGTAAAAACTTCTAAAAATTGTAACTTTAAAACCCTTAAATAAATTGTTGGCTTCAAAAAAGTGTAGTCAAGTGAGTTAAGAAAATACACTCGCCAGGAAAAAGCCGACAAAAATAAGTACACGATCATAAAGATCCTACTGCTTTCCCATATCCGTGAATAATAATGTCGGAATCCGAATAGCCGTTTAACCTCGAAAGGTACATCGTTGGAAATCATCGGTATACCTGGAATTAGGACGTCTTCCCCTTCGAATTTACCTTACCGTTGATGATTCTAGCTTCGATCAAATTCTGTGTTAGTTTTTTTATGGTAAGTCTGGTTCCGTTGCACAGGCGCGTTCAAATGTCAAATTAGCATCATAGGTGATCCAACTTTCAATGTCAATATGTGTGCTGACGTGCCTGGTAGCTCCAAAGAATTAAGAAATTCAATTGGATATTTGATCCTTAGAATATAGAACTACAGGAAAGACCCTCGCGTATAAAATCCGTGTATGGGAGCGTAGTGAAATCTGCTATCAGTCGACTGTCAAATTGGTTTAATTGTTTGTCAGTTGACTGTCAAATTTTCCGCGGCACTTTATTTAAAACGAGTTTTTCTATAAAATTTATTTACAGTTTTTTAAAAAACTAATATCAAAAAATAAAGAAAGTTTAAAGAATTTGTTTTTAGTGTAATTGAAGTTGTTACGAGTGAATTTTCAGTGAAAAAAGAACAATGAAGTGTGCAGTTTGAATTTCACTACGCTAAAATTCTGCGAGGGCCCTTCCTGTAGTTCTATATTCTAAGGGTTGTTCTTCGTCCATTACTGTGAAAATCGATTTGTGTTGACAGTTTTTCCTGGCAGTTTCATTCGAATTTATTCATTAAGTTTGTTGAAAGAGGAGGCGTTTTTAGAAGAACGTCTTTTTTTACAAAAAGTGAAATTTCAAGGAAACTGCTTGTTCAATATTTCGCAACAAAACTAAAACTATTTTTTCAGCTAGCAAAAAGCAAATATTTCTACTAAATGACAAATATCTAAGTTGCGTTAAACAAAATTATTATTAACAAATTAAAAAAACGTGATTTTTCACTTTTTCCATTTTCTCTGTTTTGTACCCTAACCTATAACTCAATATACATACATACATCAATCGAGAGATAATTTGAATACTTGCAACTTTATAATTTGATTTTTTTCGATCCGAGCTTAAGTTTTTTTTGCTATACGCAAAAAAGCATTTTTTTTACTTTCCGGAATTTTGTAGGTTAAGTTCGCCATTTCAAATTAAAAAAGCGCGGGTGTCAACGGAAAAATCACGTGAATACGGAAATTCCAATTGCGCGGCACGCCCCGTTTTAAACCAATTATTATGTTGATGTCTCGCACTTCCAATTTTTTGACGAAAAGTTGATATTTGACTCATAAGAAATGTGCCCTTTTTTTCAAATCGTTTCTCGAGCTTCTTCCGAGATTTTGAAATTTAAAAAAAAAAATGTGATTTTTAGGGAAAAAAATCCGTTTTTGACTAATACCTCTTAAACGGTAAGTGTTATCATAAAATAGTATTTGCAGAGTTTGTAGATTATGCGATTATCTACAAAAAAAGATATTACACGTTTTCCCGTACGAATTGCCATTCATGAGATATCGCCGTTTTAAAGATTTAAAATACTTATTTGCGACTTGTATATAGCTCATCAGACGTTCAATAAATCCTTTGTTGGACTACGTGGCTAATTTTTTCAGGGGTGATTCCTGGATGTATTTGGAGAAAACAATTGCTGTACTGACACGCATAGCAGGCGAGCAATGAATTGTGTCTTTAACCTTTGATTTTATTTATACTAAATTACTCCCCGTTGTCGAATTGTGATTATATATGGTTTTAAATGAGGGGGATTTGGGATCTTAATTGCAAAAGTCGGCCGCCATCTTGGAACCGCCATCTTGATTTTTTTACAAAATGGTCAGATTGCATTGTCACGCGAACTATATGGGCGATTCTCCGGAACTTTTAACCTTCTTGTCGCTTCGAAATCTTTACGAAGTTGTTTTTTGGAAAATATAGCGATTTGACACTGCAACGAACAAAACTGCTTCATTCCTTAAGAGTTAAACTACGAATTTTCACTGTTCACTATTTGTTTCAACGTTTCCTGTCAGAAATATCAATAGCTTTTCATTCGGGTTAGCGCTAAAGACAAGCCGAAAAGTGACAGGCAACGGAACATTTTTTCAAATTTCATTGCAAAATATCTTTTTAAATGACTTCGTACTTATATCTTATTGTTCATTAATAATTTCTTAACATTATTGATAGCTTCTTTTATTTTTAATCTTCTTATAAAAATTGTTATTCATAAAAATTTCGAAGCGACAACAGAATAAAAGTTCCGGAGAATCGCCCATATATATGTGCAAAATTTGAAGTTGATCGGTTATTTGGAAGTGGGTCAAAATCGAGCTGCAAGATTTGTTTACATACTACACACAACATACAGGTGAAGCTAATATAAAACGTTTAAAAGATTAATTGCCATTGATATCGGGGAAGTTAAAAGTAAACAATAAAATTATTTGATTCTTCACCTACGTCATGGCATATTCAGGGCCGCCACAAAGGGGGGAGGTGGGAGCAACTGGGACGAATTGTCCCGGGCCCCAGGCCAGAGGGGGCCCGAAAATAGATTGGTTATTTAAATAGTAAACACTATTTTTCTTGCTTTATTTCCACAAAGTCGTCGATGACATCGTCATAGTCTATATTTTTTGCCAGCTCTCGTTCTATTGATAATATCACACATATTTAAACGTGACTGACGACCCATACATGATCTTAGATAATTTTATATCATTATTAATTTTCCGAAACCGCACTCACCAGTTGCAACACCAATAGGTATCACAATAAAAACGCGTAAGCAACTCCATAATTGACGAAAAACAGATTGAAGACCTTTATCAAAGATTAGATTGGGAGATCTAGCTTGCCCTTAAGTAGTCTCTTTACTACGTAACTAAGTAGTATAAGCGTATCTATCAAGGAAAAGAAAAAACCCAGCTAGAACGCTCCTTAAAAAGCTTGGGGCGTTCCCCTTCCCATCCCAGTTCTATATAATTTTTAAGATGGAAAGATCGCAGTGCGGAGTACTCCTTTTACTGCTGCTTTTTTTAGATGCAATTGCAGTGTTGAAAAGCTTTATTTCACCTTGTGCAATTGCCTTTTCGACCTTCCAACCGCGAGTGTCGACAGCAGTTTTACCAAGCGGTCCCCACCCAACTAAGTACCAACCGCGTTCAATATGCTGCTTGACCACTGCAACAAACGAGAACCGGTCAATGCCGTTTTCTTCGTTCTATACAATTCCTTAAAGATCCAATCGGAGCATATTAACAGCGCTCCGAATTCGATTCCCTTAGTAGTGCTTCGAATTTTTCCCCCTGGGATAGATCCCGAAAGGTGATGTGGCGGGCCTGGGTATATTTCGTTTTTCGATATAAACAATAGTTTTTGAGCTGCAACTCAAAACTGTATGCCATAGTTTCGTTATCATCAGTTTTTTGTCATGGAAGCAAACTTACAGACATATTCACGTCAAAAATCAATGATAGAAAGCATAACAACTCGTACAGACAAAAGAAATGTATTACGAAGCTAGTCATCACTAAATTTCCTGTATGGCCCTCACATAAACGTCACTTTTTCTCGCATCTTCCTCCGTTCTGTTAAAAATATACCTTGTTTATGCGCAAGACGGTTTTAAGCTTAAAATCGGCTTAAGACGAATTGCCTGTATAAACAGATTCGGATTCTCTCTCACACAATTGAAAATTTACGTTCTATATTATGCATTAACATAATCTTAATCACTAACCGGAATAGAGTGAGATTATTCTTTTGATGGAAGACCAAAATCAGCCATTTTGAGAACTCCTCACACATACACACAATAATTCGTCTTAAGCTGAAATAAATTAAGCTTGAGGCGAATTTTGACTTAAGATGGTTTATACGGAGCCGGATTCTATCTTAAGCCGAATTTCGACTTACGTATAAACAAGGTAATAATCATCCAAATCGTGCAAAGTAAAATTTTTGGCCTAGGAACTGTTACCACTCATGTCGAGGTAATGCGGCTAACTGCCGAAATATGGTTCCTACTTCACTATCAAATAAAATTTCATACCTTTGACCCCAAAGTTAAATGACTTTTTCCTGGGCTTTGATGTGGGAAACTTCCACTGCATAACCCGTTTTCCAGGATTATATCCGTCCTATTATGCTCCAGTCTTCATATTCATCATTAACAATGAATTCAGTTCCACTGGATCAAAATATGGCTGACTATTATCTCGTTTTTTTTCTTCAGCTGGATTTGAAAATTTTAGACTTAAGGATTGATATTTATATTTTTGAATTCTACTATTAAATACAATATTTTTATATAATATAACTATTTTTCAAATAACAAATAGCTTCTGAGTTAGGGTTTTATTTTTGTATGGTGTTCTTGTTATTTTATTCTTGAAACCTCATGTTAGCATTAAGTTCATACACCCTCCCGTCTAGTACGAGGTCTCTTTCGCCACCTGACCACCTGAAAGACTTCCCCATCATTTCCTAGAAAAAAGTTTGGTTGCAGATGGCATGCAAGCTCATAATGTTTAGAAAAGGTAAAGTAGTCATTGGTGGATTGATAACAGGTAGATAGACTTCCTTTCGTGTGAATTGCGGTCTCTTAGCCAGTATGCGATTACACTCCGTATAAAACGCAATTTCCTACACAAGATTTTCGATAATTTTGAAAACTATTTCTTCAAGGCACCGTATTGATTAATTGCATATTGGAATATGCTGAAATTACCATGAAATTATATACAGAGTTATATGGTTGGTATTATATGCCTTCAAGCGTACATAAAGTTTCGCACATGGAGCAACTGTAATTGAGAATTTTAGTCTAGTACTATTGGGAAGTTATTTGAAGAAGCTGCTGAATCAAGGAACAAAGATTTCAGAAGATACCGTCAATATTTCCGAAAATTTAATAGAGCTGCAACAAAGGGAGACATTCTAAATAACTTGCAGACCCATACATTAACTCCAAAAGTACAAATTACTTCGAAAGCACAGAGCACTTTCAGATGAAGTAAAAGATTTACTAATTTTGCTCAATACATTAGACGATGACTCTAAAAAGAGAATTCTGAATTTGAAAATGTAGACTTACAACAAAAAATGGAGAATGGTATTGTTTCGAAGATATTTAGTTTTAATAAAATCTAAACAATAGTGTCTGTAATAGCTAAAGCTCCAAATTCTGCCTCTAGGTAGGTGTTAGTTAGAATCTTTCCTGTGCTTATAAGTGGGCTGCCTCTGGGGACACCACAATAAAAAAAACGCGCCTAGTTCTCTACCCCCTTAGGTGGTGCAGAAAAGTGGACAAATCCAAATATAAAAACTCAAATTGCCGCGTAATCGCAAAAAAACGCAGCGAAAGCTTTAGAATGCAAGTAGTTCAGCACTCCCCTTACATGAAACTATAAGCGGTATTTTAAGCGATTTTAAGCGTTTTGAGAAAATCACAAATCGACTCCCGATTTGTCCAAGTCCTCAATTCAAACTTTAAAAATCTCTCGTTTTTTTTCAAGTATATCTATCTAACAATTTTATCCCAAAACTCGTCCAGAACTTTTTTTTCTTAAAAAAACTGATCCCCCACTTTTTCTTAATTTTTGTCAAAAACTTCATTTTTCAAAACAAACTTACTACCTGACTATTTTTTCCTAACTCAGACTTGCCTTCGCCGCCTTCTTCACACCGAAAAATTATCTAAAATTTTTCAAAAATCTAGTGTTTTTTTTTCTGGCCTATCCGCATTTGAAATTTAAAAAAAAAAATTATCATGATTTTAAAGTGGCTACAAGGCGAATTTCGAAAAGAGGGATGGCCCGCCTTTACAAGACAATAAAATAAAGGTACTCAGGCCTATTCTGAATTATGATTCCGGCGGAGAGAAAATTCCAGCGGAATTTTTAATCGTATCATGAACTCCGCTGGAATTAGTGAAATAAATTGCCCGATGAGAAATGCTTTCGAAAATCCAAAACAAGAAAAAATTTCAACACAAAGCAATGAGGCTTTACATATACGCAACACAATAATCGATTCTTTATCATAAATAGAAAAAAATTATATTTTTAATTTAAAAGTTTAATTCATTTAAAAAAAGCAATACATAATATTTTTCAATTGATATTTATATAAAATATTGTAGTGTAAATAAATCGTAGTTTTAATGTTTACGTTATGAATTTATATATTTATTTTAGTAAAAAAAAGCCCAAAATATTTACTAAATTTTCTTAATTTCTGAATTTTAAAATTATTTGTTTTATATTTATTTTATTTGAAAAATGAATTAAAATTTTTAATTAAATTATTTCTTTATTTCTACTATTTTTTTTAATAACAATAAACAATCGAATTCCACGCAAACAACAGAAAATCTAATCCTCCGTCAGAAATTTTTGGCGGAGAAACGACAGACAATTTTGGCATTCCGCTGGAGTTTCATGCTACCGAAATTCCAACGGAAATGTAATTTCGAATTTTATCTCCGTTTCGGCGGAGCGGAGCGGAATTCATGCTACCGATGTAAGAAAATTCCAGCGGAATCGATTCAAGCGGAGTTGAGAATAGGTCTGACTATGTACAACACGCTTGGATTAATTTTACATTAACGTCGAATTTACCTGGCCTATAAATTTTATTCAATTTTCTAATCCCAACATTTCACTTTTAGTTTCTTATGAGGCAAATTTTTATAAGGACCGTGAATCTATAAATTCTTGACACAAAAGGTAAAAAATTATAAAAACTAGGGAAGATCATTGAAAGACTGAAATTAAAAAATTACGATTTATATTAATAAGAAATATTTCAAAAAGATCGCCCAACGTGGGGCTCGAACCCACGACCCTGAGATTAAGAGTCTCATGCTCTACCGACTGAGCTAGCCGGGCACTTACCGCCCCAAATTCAAATGTTTTTTAAAACACCAGGAGCATATCTTATAAGAATGTTGGGAAAAAATTGCATATCGGTTTATTTCCTGTAATAATAAAATTTTGCAATCATATAAGAAATTTGAATTGAAAATATAATGCCACACTGTTGTAAATTTTTAGAAAATCAATTTTAAAAATATGAGCCAAAATGTGGATGCAAAAATAACATGAAATCAATTATTTCAAGCGAAACTTTTCGTGTGCCCCTAAAAGCAGGCAAGTATCTAATATATATGGAAAATTGCTATTGCTCCACGCTCACTTTAAGCAGGCTGTCAGGATTTTAATTTCTTAGTGCGTTTTTTATACAGGCCTATTCTGAGCTTCGCTGGAATTTTCTTACATTATTAGTTGTGTTTAATAAGCTGCTCTAGGTTGAGTTAGGTTGAGATATCTCAGCAAAATGTGTTTCATGAGCAATTCGTGTTTCATTAGCGTGCTAAAGTTGAACTGGAGCAACTAAAGCACAATTTTTTACTCGAGCTTTTTTGGTAGAGAAACTTCGGGCAAGATTTCTTGCTCTACTTTTTTTGACAGCTGCTCTTCTCTGAGCTGCGCTACTTTTTTTTTCGGTTTCACCAATCACGGCTATTTTATTCTACCGATGGATGTAAGAAAATTCCAGCGAAGTTCAGAATAGGCCTGATAATAATAATTTAAGAAGACAAATAATAAGGAATGAGCTGCATTTGTTCATTTAATCCTAAGAATATAGAACTGCAATATCTAAAAAATCTAAAAAAAATATTTACAATGATCGAAATTAGTTATACATTGATTTAAAAATTAAAAAATATATTTTTGCTTTAGCTGAGTTAAGATCATTTAAATTGGTACTAATTAATATTTCAATAATATTTTATTATAATTTTATAGTCAGTATTTAAAGGCTTTAAAATATAAAAATTACCTAAAAGTTATAATCATTGCTAAAAAGTATCAGGAGTTGCCTGCAAGTATGCCACAAAAATCGAATGATGCTAAAAAAAATAATAATCCCTTTGCGTGCATGCGCTCTGCTGCGGAACGGTTGGCATTCGAGTATACACTATTGGTAAAGAGTACCACTGTATAATCAATACACTTCTTTTTGGTAAAAAGTACCTGGAACTGTTAAATAAAACTCACAAAATTTTTTTATTCATCAAATATTTATTTCGAACGATCAATGGAATGATATAAAAAGAACAATAAAAGGAACAGCAAAAAATGTTCCAGGTTTCTGCATAGCGCAACAAGGACGAAGTGTAGACTGCTTTTTGAAGAAGGATGCGCACAGGTGACAATGAAGAAAAACATAGCAAGTGACGCTAAAGGTACTTTTACATTATGTGATTTGTCATATGACTTTACTGTCAAAATTACGATTTTATAGTTCATCTGACTTCGTATTGTGTTCACACTTAAAGCCCGGTATGCAAGGCACAAGAAATTTCTTCGCTTATCTTAAACCTATGTAAAAAAATAAAAAAATGTCAAGAAATGGTTCAGAAATATTTTCTGGAGCGATTTCTGTAACCGGCATGCTAGAATCAAGAAATTCACATCAGAAATATCGTGCTTTTTAGGGACACGCAGATGTCGCTTATGATAAAATTTTAGTTTTTCCTCCAGAAATAAGTGTCGATTCATTTATTTCTTGAAGGAATTTTAACGATTCATGAGTACATGACGTGTCAGCTGGTTTTTTGAAATTGAAAGAAACTTTCCGCAATACTAAAAATAACATTTTATTAATTTTTATTATTATTTTTTTAATTCTTTTTTAATTCCTTAAGCCCCTATGACACTTCTTTTTTTTCGCATTTTTAATGCAATAAATCAAGTAATGCGAGAAAAAGATTACTAGATTTTTATGACAATGAGACAGAAACAAATTATGCAAATCTGACTTCTTCATTGACAGGCATTTTATTATTTCTATTATTTGAATAAAAACAACGAATACAATTTTTTTAAATATGAAAATAGTTTGGGAAGACCGTTTTGTATTTTTTCTCATTGAAAAAATTCATGCATGTGAATATATTTGGAACCACAAAAGCCCAAATTATAAACATAAATTTAAAAAGCAACAGTTTTGGTTAAGGGTTGTGAAGGAAATGAATGAAGAATTCAAGCCAAAAAATCCTTTTTCATATGGTAATTATCCTTTAATTGTTGTTAATATCAAAAGTAACAGTTAATGTAAAATTAAACATTATAGCGGAAGTAGTAAGAAAATGGAACAATTTAAAGTCCTACTATGCGTTAGAAAATCAAAAGATTTTCAAAGTATCAAAAAGTGGAGCAAGTGTGAGGAAATCGAAGCCATTGAAAGCACTTGGAAATTTAAAATAGCCTTAAATTTTTTAGAGTGCATAGCAGAACCTACACCATCAATCAACAATTTTAATAAGAGCGATTTAAATGTACAGATTGTTAGTTTAATCATGTTCTCATATCCTAATCTCTCTTGGGTATATTTTACAGAATTTGCACAGGGAAGAAGACAATTTTCTCACATATCCAGAATATATCTCTGAAATATCTTCCCCAGAACAAGACTTAAGTTTTCCTCTAACACAAAGTTCAGCAACTTCAACACCAATTTTAAAAAGTAATTCAGAAAACAACACACCAAGAAAGAAAACAGAACAATCAAGTTCAGCGACATCAAGCACACCATCGCGAATTAACAATATAAATTAATAATAAATTATTGTCAGGAACGATAAATAATGACAATAATTCCATACGGCAATCAATCGGTGCTTTTCAGACATTACATGCAAGAAAAAAACGAAGAGCAGTAAATACTTCCCTTGAATCCGTTTTGTTAGAGAATTCTAAAGAACTCACGAATTTAATAAGTCAGAGCAATGTTCAAAAATCGCCAATTTCAGAAGATGCACCATTTGGAGCATACATATCTTCTGAAATAGATAAATTAGATTATGATCTCCAAATCCAAACAAAAAAGGAGATATTTGAAATAATAACCATTTCACAAATTGAACAGTCCAAAAAAACAAGAAACAAATAATTTATTTAAAATTAATGAAAACCTTACATCTAATTACTAAATTACTTATGGAATATAATTATTTTCTTTTTAATAATAATATGTTTATGAAAATAATATGAAACACAAATAACAAAGTATTACTATAAATTAAAATTATGATATTTACTTATTGTAAATATACATCTTAATTAAATATTTTAAAATAATTTTCAAAAGTTTTCCTTATATTTTCTGCAGCTTTGTTCGCTTTTCGTTTGTCTGAACCAGTATTGACAAAGTTTTCTCCTATAATATGATCAATTTCTTGTGATGAAATATGATCAAAAAGTGTTTTGCTTTCCATATTTTCGGTTCTTAAAAAATTATGAAGGCAAACACATGCTAATACGACCTGGATAGCCTCTTCTGGAGCTCGATGAATTGGTGAAAATAATACTTGAAACCTATTAGCTAGAATACCAAATGCATTTTCCACTACGCCCCGATTTTTAGACAACATATAATTAAATTTTATTTGATCCACTGTTAAATTAATCTGCGAATATGGTTTCATCATGTATTTTGTTAATGCGAATGCATCATCTGAAATTAATACATATGGAGAGAGGGTAGATGTTGAGGGTAAATTACTCGGAGGAGGTATATGCACTTCGTTTTTTTCAATGGCATATTTCAAATCTGAACGAAACCAGACTCCTGCATCACCAACACGTCCGTTTACTCCAACATCTACGTATAAAAAGCGATAATGCATATCACAAATTGCCATTAAAATAAATGAATGACTCCCTTTATAATTAAAATACGTAGATCCGGATTTTTTCAAAGGTTTAATTTTACAATGCTTTCCTGAAATTAAAAAAAAATCCAGCATAAGTAACTTTTAAGTAACTCAATACAGATGTTAACTCGTCCTGATTTTAAGTACACGCAAGTACTCAAGATATCATTTAAACCTAATAATATTTACATTAGCAAACTATATAATTTGTCACATATTACCATCTATAGCACCAATACAATTAGGAAATCCACCTTGCGTATAAAAATTTCTAGATTTTTTTAGCCAATCATCTTCATTTTTAGGAAATTGTAGGAAATCCTGCCTTAGTGAAAAATAAATAGCCGGAATACATTCTTTTAATATTTTTGATATAGTTGATTGGTGGATACGAAATGGTAATTGTAATGAGGTTTGACTTTCACCTAAATTTTATGTTTTACACAATTATCTGAAATATGTATTTTATTATATTTGTACATACCAGTGGCTAAATATCTAAGTGTTAAATGTAGTCGTTCTTCTGGTCCTATACAATTTCTGAATGAAGTGTCTTGTTTTGATATAAAGGGTCACACTTTTTCAAGATTTTTTGCAAATTGCACTGGTGTCATCCTTAAAATGTTTTTGTACAATTTGGTATCTTCACAGTGTATTTCTTTCAGTAATTTATGGCTAAACCCTAAAATAAAAATATTTGAAATATTAACTTTAGATTGAATTATGAAATTATTACCTTCTTCCTCTCTCTTTAGCAACCATCGAGCAGAATATTTCTTTATATTCTTACGTTTTTTATTTTTCTCCATTTTCAAAATAACTGCTACATTCAATAAATGAATATGAACCAGTAATAAATTTCTTTGATTCGTATTCATTTTTGAACTTTTCAGTTACTTTTTAAACTATTCACAAGAAACGTATACTGTTGTACTCGTCGTAATCACAAATCCGTTAATTTTTCAAATAAATCAGCTGATTAATGCAAAAATGTCAAAAACAATGTAAAAAATTTACATTTTTTTTGTATTTTTTTTGATAGGTTCGCATTTTTAATGAAGTTTTTATATTTTTGATACATACTGTTTACTCACTTACACTAATAGCTTTTTTACATTGGAAAATATTCACACCTTTCTAAACTCATTTTTAATGCATTAAAAATGCAAAAAAAAAGAAGTGTCATAGGGGCTTTATTAATTAAAACAATTTCATTAATTCCAAACAATCATAAAACAATTTATGAAATGTTCGCAATGAAAATAAGGAACTGTCAAAATTTCTGAACTGTTGTCAATTTTTCTTAACGAAATACATAAATGCAAAGGTTTTCTTGAGCAAATTCCTTGAGCCTTGCATACCGGGCTTAATTTTGACAAATCAAAACAGAAATATTCAATGCATATTTTGACAGATAGTAGTATGATATGTCAAAAACAAATGTCATTTGTTTGGGTTTGACTTCATTGACAGTAAAGCCATATGACAAATCATATCGACGATTCTTTCAAAATTAAGTTAGTCGAAATGGGGCAATGCAAAAAAAATTCCTTGGAAATTAATAAAAATTCATTGGAAAAACCAAAAATTGATTAAATATGAATAATCGCATTGATATAAATCGAATTTGGAAGCTGGTTTTTCAAATTAGGCATAAACATAAAATATCTAGTAATTAACAAACTTGGCCATGAACCGAATAAATACAATCGGATATGTTTTTTGGGGTACATTTGACTGTCATTAATCAAACGAAAATTGACAACACGGAGTTTAAGCTCCTTGTATAGTCTCCATCACTGGACACGTCGAACGCATGCCAGAAAATAGAACAGCAAAGAAGGTCTTCGCTTGCATGATCGAATGAGAAAGCCCCGTAGGCAGGCCGAGGAAAAGATGGACGGATGCGGTTGTAGCAGATGCGGAGACATTTCTCCACATGTCGAACTGGAGAACTTCGGCGAGAAATAGAGACGACTGGAGGAAACGATTAGAGGAGGCCACGTATAGAGAAAAGAGTTGAACTGGGAAGAGAATACACAAAACAAAATAAGTCAGTATTGGGAGAAATAAATGAGAAAAATAGAAGAATAATAAGGCATCAGAAATAACAGTGGAAATCTGGAGACAGAAAGAAATGCCTGATCCTGATGAATGTAACGAGGGCATAGTGTGCCCCTTACACAAAAAAGGGGACTTACTATCATGTAGTATCTACAGGGGGGTAACGCTATTGAATATAGCATACAAAATAGTTTCACCTATACTCTATAATAGACTACAACCATACGTGGGAAAGGATACTAGGAGTATACCAATGTTGTTTTCGTCCTGGAAGATCAGATAAACCCTTTGTACTCAGATAAACCCTAGAAAAATCTGTTGAATTTAACACAAACATCCATATTGGCCACAAATATGCTGAAGATAGTGTGAACAGTAATGAGTTATTTGATGCCATGGAGGAACTCGGATTACCTAAACCCCTAGTAGACTTGACGAAAATGTTGATCAATGATGCAAGGTTGTTAATCACCTAGAAAAAGCGGTAAGAGATGCATCGATGAATACATCACGGATTATCTGAAATATTAGCCTTTGCCGACAATATAACTATCCTTGGAAGCTCATTTGATGCGTGAAGAAGACGTTTGTAGCAATTGAGCAAGCCATATAAAAAGAGGCCGAAGGTAGGACTTTGAATATTACAGCGCGGGCCCTCGTCGGCTGGAGGAGGAACTTGCACCTTTTAAGAAATCCCAAGTACTTGGATGCTTCTTTCGTGATTTGAAATTTGTGGTCATTCCTTTGCAAGTCTTTGGATAATGTTACGGCTAAGATGGCGAGGATTGGGTCGGCCATTAGTTCAACTTCATCCACTGACAGGGATGGAGAGTTGTTGCACGTTTTATTGGAAATAAGACAGTACTTTGTTTTGGAGGCATTGAATTCGACACGATTCTTGCAGCCCCAATAGAGAATCAGTTCGCGGTCCTTGTTCATTTAGTTGGTCATTAGTTCGCAATCGTCAAGATAGGATCTGGCATGTGCTTGTCTTGCATTGTCAAAGCAGTAAGAGTAACGCAGGATACCGTCGTCAACGAAGCTGAGAAGTGGGTTGAAGGGGATTGAAAGTATGTCATTTATAAAGATAAGAAATAGAGCAGAGGTGATAAAATTGACCTCTGGGGGATCCTAGCAGAGATGGGGTGAGATTCAGATTTGACGCCACCCCATACTACCTTCATTGAACGGTCGCAAAGGAAACTCTTAGTCCAGTCGAAATGGGTCGACTCCAATAGCTTTGAGTTTAGCTAACTGGGCTGAGTGCCATACTCACTGTAAAAAATGTCTGTGGTAATTTTACAAAAAAAATACTGGAAGTTTTATTCACAAGCAGTTTTGTAAATTTACAATATATAATATTAGGAATATACCTAATCTACTTTACGCATTTTTACCAACTGTGTAGTAAATATACATTATTTGTGGGATGTAAAAATACAATCAGTATTGGAGCTTTTACTTCAAAGTTTTGTAAATTTCCAAAACTTGTGTTATAACTTTTTACCATAGAGGGGTACAGGGAAACACGGCTAAAGGTTCCCGCCCTGCGACAATGTGCTTGGCCCTGCTTGAATTATTTTCAAGCGTCAAATTTTATTCCTAGTTTACCCCCACTCCCTATACATAAAAAATAGCATTTTGCCCATTAGCATTTGTTAAGCATGTACGTGAGGCAACGTCTATCAAAATTTCTTGGCTATGTATTCTTCAATTCGGTATAAAGAACAGGATCGGTTACAAAGCGCCGAGTGGACGTTGAACCATTGAGATAAAAGAAAGGATACTGGAAGCTGCAAGAAGTAATCCATCAATTACAGGAATCACCTCTTAACGGATTAGCATTTAAGTCTGAAACACCCTGTAGATAAACAAACTTCTCTCAATTCTGTCCAACTCATATCACTGCTTAACTCGACCACGTGCTACATTTGGCCCTCTGTTCGTGAACTTACATAATATCCAATTCAATCAACTGGGATATTGAACTAACTCTTGGCTAATACCCTTGGTAGACGGCAGCGATTATGCTCATAATTATGCTCATAATTATTATCTTAATCTTCTATTTATGGACATTATTTTAGGGGTGATATACGGCAAACTTCATTTATTATTTTTGATCATAATTTTTGACAGTTTTCAGGTTTACGATTGTGGCGACAAACGTTTTTAGGAAAATGGATCTGCAACTATTGTTATTATGTGTTGAAAAGAATATTGGAAATAGAAGGAAAATAAAACGTTTGCTTAAAAGCAAACGGAAAATAAACGTCAAGTGCCACCAATGACAAACGAAGTGACAGCAAAAATTGGAAAGTTATTTCCAGTTTCCAGTCTCTCCGTCTTCATTTTAATGCATAACACATTGGCGTGTGCAACTCTGTGCTAGTGGTTAGTGTCAGATTAGTAGGTACTGGCTAAGCTGAGGTTAGTTATAGGTGAGTAGATGTTCAGACGCAGTTCAGTTTAGACAGGTTAGTGTACTGGTTGTAGATATCAGTCAAAACAAACTGCCAAATTTCCATAACCAAAGTTTCCAAAGTCGCTTTTGAGTATTTCTGTAATCTACAGAATCATTGTCTCTCAAATACTCAAAGTCCCTATATAATTCTAAAAATTTAGTAGTTCGACTTTCTGACCACTTCATTTTCAAGTAAAAATAAAAAATTAATTAGGCTTAATTTTTCAGAAAAACAGAAATCACTTCTTACAGAAAATCAATTAAAATAATCAAATAATTGTTTACTAACCCACGTTGTCATTGTTCACACGAGACGAGTTAAGTTGTTAGTTTAGAGAAGCGGAGGATAGTGGGCTATCTACTGGCAAGGACGCTACTCACCAGGTTAGTGGACTAAAGCCCAAAACAGAATGAATGCAGAAACTTCGACTTCAACTTTGCATTTTGACAGTTTCATACATTTTCTATAGTACTCACGTTCAGTTAACAGAATCAATGCAGTAAACGTTACAGTAAACTTTGCGCCGACTTCGACTTTGATAATTTTAAAAGTTGCTCCAAAAGTTTCAGAACTACCAACACAACATTTCAATTTTGCCACTGTAGCCAAATTAGAAAATTTAAATTGATTGAGTTTATCGTATGCAAAACTTAATAATTGCAGGTAATATACGTAAAAGTCACATACAATAAAAAAAATTGGTAAATTTTTTAAAATTTATAATTTTTGTTATGTTATTAAATGGTGATCGCAATTGTAAATTCTATCTGTCAAATTATAGACTTTGAAGTTCTGAAATGAATGTGTTAGCGCTGTGCAGCAAATTCGACTTTACTGCAACGGTGAAGTCAAAGTACGAAGTTTCTGCATTCATTCTGTTTTGGGCTTAACAAAAATAGTACACTAGCACATGTGTTCAAACGAGGCTTGTACTGCCATACCAGTCACTGGCAACAACCAGTAGCAGCCACATACTAACCCTTTGTACTCGCCAATGTGAAAGCCGCCTTAGAGAAATGAGCTTAAAACAAATCAAATTTAGAAATGAAGAAACATTTTCTTCTAAAATGACCAAAATTTATAAACATATCATATTTATCCGTCTATCGCCGGTACCTATTACAAGAGCTGTACCGAATTCGACGCTTTTAAAAAGACCATATTGCCTTATCTTTAACTAAACCTGCTCCACTCTTTCCGTCAGTTTATATCATCTACTGAAACGGAAGGATGATACAGAACTGATCGCAGTTCCTTCACTAATATCCTAGGAGTAACATTAACCGAGGATATTCGATAAATCGCTACACAAGCCTCCTGGTGTTTGAGATATCTTAAATGATAGAAATTCCTCTTCCAGCTAGCGGCCCAGGCTATAACCTGCAAGTTCTATATTCGACGTTCTTAATTAAACTCGTTGAACTGCCTTAATATTGCTGGCTAATCATGACTCTTTAAGCCACCGTAGGAATATACCAGCCCAATTTTATCACATTTGGGTTTTTTATGTGAAAGTCTAAGGTCTGTACTACAAGTTCGCCATGTCTTACAACGTTCCTCACAAAGTATTTTTGAACTCTTGCAACTGTCAAGAGTTTAAGCGCAAGTTTTCTTCCCTTTTCCCGTCATCTTAGACTCGTCTTCCCCGATTGAATCCGCCATCTGGCTTTCGAGCTAAGTTACGTGAACGTCATGACGGACTGGTAGTGCAGAGGTGATTCCTAAGCTCGTTACCTGCTCGAAGCAACAACAGGTGCTCACATCGGGAATATACCAGATACCATACTTTATACTTTAGTCCAGATTAAAATATTGTTAAGGTGGCTACCATTTAAAAATGTTCTCATCCTGGCTGATAATAAAGATAAACTTCTTGCTCTGCACGGTAACAATGCGGTAGGATCACCTCTGAGGATGAGGTAGGATCACCTCTGACACTTTGTTGACACATTACAATCTTAGTTTAGATCAATCAATTGATTTATATCAGTTCTGTAGTCTGTTGCTTGCAGGTACAAGGAAGGACCAAAAAGGAAAACAAATTAAGATCTTACAAAAATATTATTGATTGGTTTGTCAGCTTGTGGATATTTTTTAACAGGTTACAATGCGAATTTACATTTGCTCACAATCACCGTACGTTTTTGCAAAAAGTCTGAGAATTGAATGTAGTCAAAGAATTCCCAAATCAAATTTTCGTTTTACACTCGGTTCACCGACTGAAATAAAAAACAATTTAATATTTTCATGCAAACAAAGATAATAAAAATTTCTGAGTAATCTAAACAGAACTAGAATATCATCGAGGATAAAATAGTAAAATAATTCCCATCGGCAACATCAAAACTGCCAGGGGAAAGTGGCATAATAAACAAAGTGAAATTCATTTCACTGAAGTTCACAGAAATCAAAACAATTCCTCATCACAAAGCCCGAAGACAACTGGAAACTTTAACGCCAGCCAAGGGACACCGACAAGATAAATATGACACAAATGGTGTGAATGACGAGGACTACGACAAGTCGGCGTTAACACGAGTCACATGTCCCTGCACCATCATAATGCAGTCATATCAGCCGCAGGCGACTCCGCCGACAGATTGCACCTGCAGAATTGTTCTTAGTGCACAAATTCGAGGGGTGTTCTCTAGGGAACTCCGAGTGGATCCCTTTAGCATGGCATAATTGCCACAAGATTTACGACTGGTGTATGTAGGGCAAAAGGGTGATGATTCCCGGAGAGATCCCAGATCCAAAAGGATGTTTACCTCATTCGCATCGTAAATGATGCAAGAAAACTGCCGCTCATTTAATTAATCATAAAGTCGGATCTGCTCATCGCCGGCCCAAGAGCTAGGCTTATTGTCCTCGAGAGTCGGAGGCTGTTGGCTCTAGGATGGAGTTGTTAAGTGTTTCTTCCGAGAAATGGGGAAACTAGATCTTCGGCATAGATGCGACTCTGCCATGGGAAGTCGGAAGTTGGATCTTAAGGGCGGTGTGCAAACATTTTAGAAATACTAAACCCGTTTTCATAAAAACGATAAAAGCGAATGATAATTGGTTGAAGTAGGCGAATCAATAAGATCATTAGCAAATTTTGCGTACCTTTGCAATTCTGGAGCGAGGGCAAAGACGTTCATTGAGATTAGTCGCGATTGTGTTGGCCCGTTTGCTTTCTTTAAAATATATTAACAAAACTATTTGCAAACCTGTATCAACGGGTCTTGAAGAAAAATTCAATAAGCACAAGAAATAAGCTTTTGATCATGATCCTTACATTCTTTGTGACGAGTAATGTCGTAGCAAAACACCGAAACCGTTGTGCATATTTCAGTTTTGTATCGAGTGTCTCGTATTGAACATACTTATTAAACTAGCTTGGTGTTATGGGTTTGACTATTTCGGTCCACACGACCAACTTCAAAACACGCATTTAAATCATTAAAATATAATAATTTGTTTTAATCAAGCTATCTTGTCGCACTTTGCCGAACTCTTTTCATTTAAACTAAAAAACGGCTTGACCGAATGTTATAAAAAAATTTTCAGATCATATTTTCGTTAATACTCTTCGCTCGGAACGATAACGCGCGAACCAAAAACGATATCGACTTCTTTGAGTTGCCGATCGAATAGTAACGAAAAATCGCTCTGAGAAAAATTTTCATAATTTTCGGTCGAGCCGTTTTTTTGTTTAAATGAAGACTTCGGTTAAGGGTCACAAGCGACTCAAATTGATTAATTTTTCTAATATCTAATAAACTCGTTGGAATGAAGTTACCATAGTCACGTCAATGAAAAATGTGACAAACCAATTTTCGTATTCTCGTAGTCACTTGTTGTAGAAAAAGTGTCGGTATTTATACATATGATATGTTTCTATTTACTTATCGTGTTCGTTATTTTAATTCTAGGATATAAGAATAATGTTAAATCATCAAAAATATTAAAATAAAACATATTTCTTACCCTTTGTCACTATCTATTTTAAAAAAACTCGTAGCGTCACCTACAAATTCCAAGTGATAAAATATGACAATTTTCAGTGATATTTGCTACAAAAAATGACTTCGAGAATATTACACCTAGTTTTGCACATTTTATCTCATTAACGTTTTCACTCGAAAAGTGACGTGACAAAGAATGTGAGGTGAGAAAAAGTGAGGTGACTATGGGAATAGGGGCCACCTTTTCTGGATTCAGCGGAGTGATAGCTTCCAATCAAGACATCACTTGTCAAAGTGCACTGCACTTTTTGACGGGGAATTGTTTTCCACATTTAACAGTTTCTGGAAATTGAAGTTCATCCTGGAATTACCAGTAGTGTCCTTTTCCTTTAGTTTTGCTAATATCTCCTGAAATCGTTCGAATTTCCAAATGAAATCATTTGCTTCCCAGTATATTAGCGGCGGCGCTTCAACACACTTAATACCAATTCGTCCACGCGCTCTAGTGCAGCGAACGAAGATCCAAGGAAATGTTCGTTTGCTAATGGCCCATCCACTTGCTTTTCTATGGTTTCTTTATGAAAAATATCAATTTTACGACTGGTTTTGGTGACGTCATTATAGTTGCGCCCCTGAAAAATTATATTACAAAAAATCATATGGGAACAAGTTTTGCGCAAAACTGTTTTGTGTCGTGTGGACGGTCCATAACGTTCAGGAAATTCAATTTTTTAAGAAAAATCTTGTGGATTTACCACTATAAAGGCCCTTTTACATCCCAAGCGCAAAGTGGAAACGCAAATTGGAGCCAGGGCCGCGGCTAGGCACTTTGCCGCCCAGTGCACCTCCGCCGATGCCGCCCCCGTTAAGGGCAAATTTTTTTTTCGCTCGCTTCGCTCTTGGTTTTTTTTTGTTCTTTATAGGAATTAGTATATAAGAAATTGTTAATTAAATAATAGTCCAGTCAAATTAGTCGAAAAAAGAGGATGAAATTGCATTTTAAGAGGTACAGAATTTTTTTTTTGGCATTTGTTCGGGTGCAACTGACAATGATAAAACCAAGTTTGTGGGGTCGCAGTAGCTTGGGAAAAGCCGCCATCTTGAAAAAGAGGGAGAGCTTGTTTATATTAAATAGCTCGTTTGCCTGCAATCATAGCTGATAATGATCAATGGCAAAGTTGTGGAGAATAAAATTATCTAAAAAATGAGCCCTCAACGAGCTCTGTAAGTTGATTTGGCTCAAAGGAATGGCCGGTCAAAGTTCAACCATGATCGTGTGGTGAGGGTTGAATACAGTTTTTTGCAATTAACTCGCCAAATGTTAATTTTTTTGGGTTAATGCCTATTAAGAAATTTAAAGTCCTTATAATTACCTTTAAAATGAGCCCTTAATCGTCGCTATCGCTTATGTAGTTTGCGAGCAATCCAACGCCAAAGTTCGCACTAGACGTGCCTCAAATAATTGATAATGCAATTTTTTTTGAATATTTCGTTAACGGTTGCTCATATGAAAAAGTAGTAAATGGCAGCAATACGGGCAATGAAAATATCTTTCCAACGAGGTATTGGTCGAAACTCCATGTCGATTATGTCCGCGATACAGCGGGTCAAAGTTCAACCGAGAGGGTTACGTATTGTTAGCTATTTAACAACTTTGGAAATTTATAATTATGGGAAATAGTAGCTGAGAATCATCAGTTTTGACATTCTGACCTTGAATTTTTTTTAGTAAAACACTGAACAAGAGAATGTTATGAACGTGACTTGTTTATAAAAAAACCTATTAACAATAATGGCCATAGCATTACATGAAACTCAACCCAACTTTTAGCAACTAAACTCAAATAAACTCATCTCAACTCAACTATTATCCTAACTCTTAGCAACTAAACTCAATTAAACTCAACTACACTCAACTAAACTCAACCAAGTTCTACTGAACTCAACTAAACTCAACTAAGCTCAACCAAATTCAACCCAACTCAACTAAACTCAACCCACACTTTTTCGAAAAAGTATCTTGGCTCTTAAGCCTTCGATTGTTTTTCTTTCTTTCGTCCGAAAGTTTTACTGATTGATAATTATTGTTTCTCGTCAAAAATTTTATTTTTAGAATGTGAAAACTCTTCTCAGGTACTATATCCCATAATTATATCATTTTCAGTTGTTAAATTGCTAAAAATTCGTAAACCTCTCGGTTGAATTTTGACCCGCTGTATCGCGGACATAAAACGACATGGAGTTTCGACCAATTCCTCGTTGGAAAGATATTTTCATTGCCCGTATTCCAGTCATTTACTACTTTTTCATATGATTAACCGTTAACGAAATACTCAAAAAAAATTGCATTATCAATTATTTGAGGCACGTCTAGTGCGAACTTTGGCGTTGGATTGCTCGCAAACTACATAAGCGATTAAGGCTCATTTTAAAGGTAATTACAAAGACTTTAAATTTGTTAATGGGCATTAAGCCAAAAAAATTAACATTTGGCGAGTTAATTGCAAAAAGACTGTATTCAACCCTCACCACACTATCATGGTTGAACTTTGACCGGCCATTACTTTGCGCCAAATCAACTTGCAGAGCTCGTTGAGGGCTCATTTTTTAGATAATTTTATTCTCCACAACTTTGCCATTGATCATTATCAGCTATAATTGCAGCCAAACGAGCTATTTAATATAAACAAGCTCTTCCTCTTTTTCAAGATGGCGGCTTTTCCCAAGCTACTGCGACCCCACAAACTTGGTTTTATCATTGTCAGATGTACCCGAGCAAATGCCCAAAAAAAATTCTGTACCTCTTAAAATGCAATTTCATTTCCTAATTTGACTGGACTATAAGTTTTCTTTCTATTTGGCAAAGTCAACCAAGTCATTTAATAGTACAGTTCCTCTCTTACTTCAGAATCGACTTAAATGAATTAATTCATTTAATTTCATTTCTTCGCTTTCGATGATAGACCCGCGCTGACAAGCTGAAAACGGATGGCGACTTCTTTTCTACTTCTTGCTGCGCCACTGCCTTTCGTTTCGGCGAAACTTCTTGCTTAGCCTTCTGCTCTGCAAACAGATATGGTCCTGAAAGGAACCGTTTCTGTTTATCGTTTCGTCATTCGTTTATCATTAATCGATTAATCCGGTTTTTGGTCCTGAAAAGGACCGTTTCGCGGTTCATAATTAGGGATTTACGTTGTAGTCGATAGATCAACTAGTCTGTTGTAGTGATGGGCGATTTTCAAAATTTAAAATCGATCTTCAGAATCGATTTGTGATTTTAATGAAATCGATTTTTCGATAAAATTGTCTTAAAAATCGATTTTATAAATATTGAATTAATTCAAACAAAAATTTTATAAAATATAAAAAGCAAATAAAAGTAAGTTTCATTAATAAATCAATAAAAATAATTCAATTTTAATTCACTAACCTACTTAAATCACAAGTTTCACCCGGAGCGACAACCAACCATCAAAATTATTCTGAAAACGTTGGTTTGTAGTGACGAGGGTGAGAAAGAATGACGGGATGGGCAGATTTTGAAACTGTCCTAAACAGTTGATGTATCCGCAAAGTCCACGCCAAAATCAAGACCAAAACGACTGAAAATGGACCGGTAACGTCCTCGTTTATGCGGTTATTTTGTACTTGTTTGATACTTTGGACCGATTCGGTTCTACACAACTAGTTTGTAATACATACTATACCATTGTTGGTTCAATCGAATGATTGATGATTACGATTCTCGAAAAAAGAATCGATTATCTGAAATTGTATCGACTGGAAAAGAATCGGAAAATCCTGATTTTCTTAGGCGAAAAAATTGACTTTTTCTAAAATCTATGCATAATCGCACATCACTAGTCTGTTGCTGGAGCTCGACCAAAAGTTGCCATGCTCTAGCCAGCTACAAGGCTGCAAATCGCTTTCAGCAACATGGAACACGTTTCGCCTATTCGACTAGGCATCTGCATTTTACTTATCTGTGCTTATACCTTCTTATTGAAATGAATGGTAATGCAAAAGGTTGTCGTTATGCCTTCGACCCTAGGACCTCGCAATGTTAATCGAAGAGATGTTTCGATCGAGAAAGTAGACATTACGCATTCGAAGGATAATGTACGGAATCGACTCTAGAAGGTTTCTATTTCCTACTGGGTTGTTTTTGTGTCGCCTTTGGTTCATCTTTTGTATATTGTGCACATGCTGCTTGTGCTAATTAATTATTGGTATTCTATTGAGTATTGTGCTTGATGTTTGCCTACTTTTTGTTTATCGTGCCGCTCATTTAAATTTTGCGTTCATCGCCAAAAATGCCTTGTCTTTTAGCGGCTGTCGTCGCCCATTTAAATTGAAATGCCTGCCGCCTTGCCATCGGCACGGCATATTTTTAAAAAATACATATCGTTGGCTCACTATTACAAGGTTCTATGTTAATTTTAATGAAGTTCAGTAATTAGACTTTGAAATCTTTTTTTTGGTAAAATATAAACAAAGTAGCCCTAATGCTTACATAACATTATAATATACTAATGTAGGGTTATAATGGTGAATAGATACAAAAAATTGGCTATCAATTATCACCGTAGAACCTTGTAGAATTCTTAACTCAATAAGTACAAAAATTGTAACATAGAACTTTGTTATAGTGAGCCAACGATATATTGTACAAATTTTTCGCTCGCTTCGCTTCCCAAGTGCAGCCCAGTGCAAATGCACAGTCTGCACATATGGGTGCCGCGGCACTGGTGCCTCGATTTGATTCTCTACAATCTGGTCTGTTTGTTTAGAGCCAGCTCAAATTGGGGATACATTCCAACCATTTGAAGGAAAGCCATGGTGGTTTTTGTTCTTAATCAGGGCAACAGCTCCCTGGAGCTGCCTAAATCGTATGCCTTAGAATCTTATCTCTTGGAGACCACGGAAAGGCTACTAGATCTTCATGTTAGTTACTAGCTGGAGCTCTCCTTTCCTCTACGTAGCTTGCTTTACACCACTTGGTCAGCAAAATCGAGAAAGCCCTACTCGCTGCCTTATGTGCGTTCGTTGTAGGGTGCTTTCGATAACACTGGTTTTTTATGAAAGAGTGGTGAGGATCTTACATCGGTCTAGGAGCAGGTATGCGATCGCCTGTCTAATGCTTCCACGCCTACGACAGGAAACACCGCTGGGGGCCGCACCCAGACGGTAGTGTCAAGTCTCTACTGACAAAACTCACCAACCCTTCTTCATGACATTCAAGTCCAAACCAGTACGAGGCGTAAAGGCATTACTTCAGACTGGCGTCATCAGCGTAAACTTTAAAAAATAACCCTCGAAGGTGCTCGCCAGAGCTGGAACAGTCTAGCTATCTAGTTATCTAGCTGATTATCTGTCCTTGAAATCCTTTGTCTTTCTAGGATTCTTTGGGCTTCGTTTTGCTTGAGCTTCTTGTGGTCTCATTCGTGATTACCTCGATTTCCTACTACCGCGATCCCGATGTCATTCGCGAACCCGATAACCACCTCTTCTAGCGTTGGGACTATTACACGATACAACGGTTGGACCAACTTGCGTTGTCACTTTATCGGTCCAACAGCTATAGCACTGTATACACACGTACCAATTTCGTCTGCGTCTGAATCCCTCTCAGGTCAGGCTGAAGGACTAACAACACCATTTGCCTTAAGCGGAGTTATCACTTTAAACTAGGTGGGCCCTAGCCTGTTGGTGGGATATCTGATCTGGTATCACCTCCACAACCTAGGTCTGTCTCAGGAGACAGAATGCCGACTCTGCATGGTAGGCAACGGGACTTCCACACATATTCTCTGTGAATGTCCTGCTCTGTGGCTTAGAAGAAGGGGGTTTATCAGAGACTTGATGAGCCTCGTTCAAGTCCGGTTTTCTTCAACTAAATACCTTCTTGCCTTCGTCCGGAGAGCTGACGGTCTTTTCCGTTAGTGGGGTACGTACACAATAAACCTAATTTGGCAGCAGTGTTCACCATGGGTTGCCCCATACTCACTTAAATAAAAAAGTTAGACTTGGTCCTACGCGACCTTAACAATATCGAAGATCCGTTTGTTTTTATAGGCCCTTCTTAAGTTCTCATGAGTGCATGCCGTATAGCATACGCCTCTGCTTGAAAAACAGTTGCTAAGGTGCATAAGCTTATCGCCCCTTACTGAATCTAGGGCTTTCCCTCCAGGTTCCGGCGCGCACACCTGTCTCTGTTTTGGAGCCGCCCAAGACCAGCGTCCGTAACTTAATCTTACTCGCATTATGGGACTATTTATAATACAACTTGGGATCTGGATGATCTTTGAATTCTTACGATCGTGTTAGATTGATGCTGCGTTGTAAGACACCTGTAATAGTAACTGTCAAAAACTACTCTGACCTTCGATTAAAAAAATCATGTTTATAAAATCAGCCATCATTTGGCCAAAAAGGCAAAATCTACAATAATTTTCCACAATACATCGATTTTATATATTTTTTCCTTTAGAAAACAAATTTTAACTGCATAATTACTGTAGCAGATTAGTAACAAAACGATGTTATGTAACGCATTCGGCTCTTGAGTTCCCTCTTTACGACATTTGTAACAATTTCCCATAATACTTTCATCTCTTGCGTTCATAAATTCATCGTAATTAGCAGACGAAATCATAACAAACATCCGACGTCCAATAGGAGCTCGAAGTCAGCCTACCGCGCAAAGTGCCACCCTAAGAAGAACGTCTTCTTGATTTTCATTGGCGGACTGAAGACTTCAAGAATATTTAAAGATCCTCGGATCTCTGCTGAACACCCTCTAATTGTGTGTGCATCCTCTGTTACATAAATCAAGATGCACTCCTGAAATGCACTTACGCCTCCGAAGACTCAGGAGATCAGCTCAAAATCGTCCAGACCTTCGGACACTTCAGTTTGTCGGTTGATGCTAAGTGTTGCGCGAATATGCTGCCGGGGAATATTCAAAGTGTCAAAATTCAGTTCGGAAATTACGCTGATCCGGAGTTTTGTAGATCGAAGCCACTTTGCGATTGTGACTTTAGCAACATGGCGACAAATCCAAATCGCTACGAGGCTGACTACTACCGGAGTTATTGTGCCGCTTATCAGTCGACTCCGGAGTCGCGGTTTTATCAAGTGGTTGATGCAGAACATTCAAAATATGAAAATTTTCTAAATGGTTCGAATAGTTGTAGTGAAGACCCTTATGGATATGGATGCATTAATAATAATTGTGCGCAAAGTGAAAACTATTCAAACGTGAAAGATTTGAATTGCTGCAAAACTGATGCGGCGGGATTTGATAGAGCAGGTGATGGAGTGAACGATAGTTTTGTCATGGATAACTGGATGCGTTTGTATCAAAATAAATCCGCGAATAATTTGACAAAAAATAAAGGGTGTAAGGCTGTCAATGAAATTAATCTGGATGGACTTAACTGCAAAGGTTTGTTAAATGAGTGTCTTTACTGCATATAAAATTTGTAGATTTTGTTGCATAATCCTAGTTAGTCTTTACTAATTGAAAAAAGAAATGAATACAATTTATTATTGTGCCGCAAGCAGGACCGGATTAGGCCATGTATAGGCCCCAACTTCTTACAACAAATTTTTTTGTTCTTCGGCTTAATTTTACTTATGCTTTTATTTTAGTGTAGAATAGGGCGTCAATTTAGTTAATAACATTTATTTAATGCCATAATATGGTCTTCGACTTTCCCCACTAAGTGGAAGCTGGCCAAAATTATTCCAATACCTAAAAACTCAAGTAAGCAGGACTTTCGTCCTATTTCCATTCTTCTGTTCTTTCCCAAAGTATTCGAAAAACTCATGCACTCGGCAGGCGATGATAGACTTGTAAACTAACTTTGCTGGTGTTGTTGGATTTCTCCAAGGTGTTTGACAGAGTCAACCATATTGTGTTAATAAATAAAATGAAATCTCTTTTTAACTTTTCTAACCATGCCTGTAAACTCATAAGTATAAGGTATAAGATATATACGTAGCACACGAAATTATCCATATCCGCACCTAACATTCCCGTTGCAACACGCGTTCTCTTGCTAAAAATACTAATAATTCCTGTTTTGACTTATGGATGTGAAATCTTCTGCTCGCTAGATTGTAGTACTAATTGCTCCTTTAATCCCTTATGGGACATAGGGCGGAAACAGTTGCCCTCCAGCGGACTGTGTTTTGTGCGACAGCTCTCAGCTCTGGCCAGGATCTCACAGTTGTTGCGGCCTCTGCTAATAGGGTTATCCTCCAAGTTGGACTTCCGACTCGACGGGATCCTTGCGGGTTCTCGTTTTCGCGTTGCAAGGTGTGGCCAACCCACTTCCCTTTCCTTCGCCTGATTTAGTCGTCTATTCTTTCTTGGCCGGCACGGCGCCGTAGTTCTTCATTTGAAATTCTATTTTTCCAGCGAATTTTTAGGATACGACGTAGGCATCTGTTGATGAAAACTTGTAGGCGCCCGGTGATGAATTGGGTGACTTTCCATGTTTCGCAACTACAAAAGAACGGCCTTAACGTTGGAGTTGAACAGCCGCAATTTAGTGTTAATTGAGATCTCCGTTGATCTCGATATGCGAGACAGGCATGATGCGCTTCTTGCTTTATTTATTCTGGAACTGACGTCTTCTTCTGCACCGCCGTTTTCGGTAACAATACTACCGAGGTAACAGAATTTATCTACCAGTTCCACGTCACGATTATTCAGCGCTGTCCGTTCAATGGTAATGGTGTTTACATTGCCGCATTTCTTTGGTTTTAGTCGAATTTAGCCGCCTGCTGGACTACTTTCTTTTGCCAAATTGCTTAACATGTTTTTGAAGTCCTGGTGTCTGTAGGCCAGCAAACAGATATCCTCTGCGTCTACTCACTAAACATTTCACATCGGGCTGCGGCGGCACATTGCACATCGGGATGAGGGCCCCCAGTTGTAATAGAAAAATATGTATCGCATTGAAATTACTATTGGAGCACTCAAAAATCACTCTGAACAAATGAAAAAAAATGTTTGGAACGATTTTGGTCTGGAGCCACAATTCTAAACATTTACCAAAACAAAAACAAAAATTAAATACACTTAATTTTAACGATAAACATATATGGTGTTATTGCACATTGTTGCGCCCGCAACGGTCATGGAAATTTTTAATTGCGCCCGTGCTTCCAAAAAGGTTGGCCACGCCTGCCGTAAAGAGTGCGGATGGAAGGCTGCTGTGCAGCGACGAGGAGCAACTCCAAAGATGGAAAGATTACTTCTTCGCCGCCCTGAATGGTCCATTTGCACAGGAACCTCGGGAAAACAGCAACAATGCACAGCCAATAAGATTCGCCACTCGTGTACCATCCAAAACAGAAATTCGCAATTCATACAATGGCCAATGGTAAAGCCAGAATTGTTGAAAGCCAACTCAAGCCTCATAGGAGATGCGCTACAGCCAATGCTGGAAATAGCATGGAACACCTGTACCTTTCCGGAGGATTGGACGGAAGATCATAGTCAAAATACCAAAAAAGTGGGACCTAACAATATGTGACAATTGGAGAGGTATCTGTCTATTATCTGCTGTGGGTAAAATTTTGTCCCACATATTATTATCGAGGATAAGAGAGGCAGTAGATCGAACGCTTAGAAGACAGCAGGCTGGATTCAGAAAGGGCCGCTCCTGCATAGATAATATTAACACCTTGAGAATCATAGTGGAGCAGTCTACTGAATTTCGATCCCCCTTTACCTTGCTTTGGTAGACTATGAGAAAACGTTCGACTCGGTTAATAGGAACTTTATATGGCGAGCTCTACGGCAACGTGGATTGCCTGAGAAAATAATAGAATAATAAAGGCCCTATACAACAATTCCAAATGCAGAGTGCTTCGCAATGTAAAATTATCCGACACCTTTGAGGTGAGCTCAGGAGTGCGACAAGGATGCCTACTTTCGTCATTACTATTTCTTATACTAATAAATTACATTCTTGTTAGCGCTCTAGATAGTAGAACAGTTGGCATTCAATGGGGATTGCTAGACCGCCTTAAGGATCTCGACTATGCGGATGATATGTGTTTGCTGGCCCACAGACATCAGGACCTTAAAAACATGTTAAACAATTTGGCAGGGTACGAAAAAGTTCGCTCCGGAGCGGCTCATAAAAGAGCCGCTCTGGAAAACTCTTTATAAAATCGCTCTGACTCCGGAGCCGAAAAAAATTTTCGTAAAAGCTCTCGCTCCTGAGCCGGAGCCGTAATTTTTGCTCTGAGTTTGGAGCCAGAGCCATTTTTTTGGCTCATTGATCGACATAACGGCTCCGGCTCTTCATTTTATTACTGAAGCTGGTGATATACATATGTATTGCATTCAGCGGCTCCGATATGCGGAAATTTTCCACTGACACATAATTGCATGATTGTGATGTGCGCCCTATGACTTCCCAGCGGGAAATGGAATCATACCAAGATGCATGACGGTAGCCTTTTTTGGAAGGCGAAAATTCCTTCCTTTTCGCATTCCGCTCCATATCTTTTTTGTGCAGCCATGTCATTAGAAGGAGTGAGTCGAAAAGCTCTAATGCCGGGTTTTCACTAGTAGAATTAGAGGTAGAGTAACTGGCCTACTTTTAAGCGGTAGAGTAACTTTACCACGGTGCTATCCCACTCTACTCTACTATAACTGAGTTTTCATTAGGTGAGTTCGCAGGATAGTTAGTACTCGACCAGTATATTCTACCACTAATTCTACTAGTGAAAACCCGGCATAAGCGGTAAGGTAAGGTGTTTGTGATACGTCATCTTTTAGTTCTTCCAAGGAAGTACAATTTCTTACACCTTCTAAATATATTTCCGGTGAGATCCTTGGAAGATATTGCTTTAATCCTTTTATAATAATCTTTTAGATACACATTTTTATACACAATTTAATGGTAAATTGTATTAACTGAATAAAAACTGTACATTAATTACATACTTATCCAATTTTGGCTCTTCCATCCTACTTTTGTGGAACTACGAATACGAACTCCTTCCTAAGAGCTTCTTGAGGAAGGCCTTCATACTTTTCCCGCTGGGTTGTAGCAGTAATATGAGATACATATGCATTGATATTTGAGAGAGCCAATAGGCAATAAATCTCCGGCTCTAGCTCTTTAGCCCGAGCCGCTGTTTTAGAGCCAGCTCCGGAGCGAGAGCCACTTAAAAGTAAATAGCTCTACTCCGGGAGCCGTTTAAGAACCAAGAGCCAAGAAAGAAATGCGGATAAATGCAAACACCATTGAACGCGCCGCGCTGAATAACCGTGACGTGGAACTGGTAGATAAATTCTGCTACCTGCGTAGTATTATTACCGAAAATGGTGGTGCAGAAGAAGACGTCAGTTCCAGAATAAATAAAACAAGAAGCGCATATGCATGCCTGTTTCACATATGGAGATCGACGGAGATCTCAATTAACACGGTAGCGAAACATAGAAAGTCACCCAATTCATCACGGGGCGCCTACAAGTTTTCATCAACAGATGCCTACGTCGTATCCTAAAAATTCGCTGGAAAAATAGAATTTCAAATGAAGAACTACGGCGCCGTGACGACCAAGAAAGGATAGACGACCAAAGCAAGCGAAGGAAATGGAATTGGATTGGCCACACCTTGCGACGCGAAAACAAGAAACTAACCAAACAGGCCCTCGAGTGGAATCCGCAAGGAACCCGTCGAGTCGGAAGACCTAGAACAACGTGGAGGAGAACCGTATTAGCAGAGGCCGCAACAACTGTAAGATCCTGGTCAGAGCTGAGAGCTGTCACGCAAAACGAAGTCCGCTGGAAGGCAACTGTTTCCGCCCTATGTCCCACGAGGGATTAAAGGAGCCGGATGATGATGATGGCTGTCTATGAAAATTCCAATATTGCATCCTGTGTAAGTTCTAAGTTCATTGCAGGCCTTCACGATCGCCAGCACTTCCACTTGAAAGCTACTAGCGTGCACCACGAGGTGACAGAACAGTGAGCTGTTAGTGGTCTCTAAATAAACCCCAGCCGCCATATCCTCTGACGTCTTGGAACCGTCGGTAAATATTCGTACATCGAACTCCTCAGGTTTCTCCACTCTCTTTTGGAGAAGTCCTTGTGAAGGTCAATCTCGGGGGGTCCATGGTCGTAGCGACTATACCCTCGGGTAGCAGGTTCAAAATATTGCTATGTAGGGTTTTGAGGTCCAGGCCCCGGATTCCCTCAGTCTGAGGGCACTACATGAGACTAGGTGTTTGATCTGAAGGTCTGGAGAAATAGGTGCAAGAAAGCATGTTCCCATGGTCCCTGTTGCCCTTATTATTGCGGTCCCTTGGACCCTTCTCAACTTTATGACATTATAGGTCCTACTCACCGCTGGCCACCATACCAGCGAACCGTATTCGTATTTCCGGGAATCGCTTTAGCTCAGTTTTGCCCGGGTTCATTTCCAGACCGCAGCCAACTTTATTAACCAATCTTTGCATAATTTCCTAATCACGGTTAGAAACATTCCTGACACCAGTACGTCAACTGTATATGCTACTACCCTTACTTCGCTTCTGTCTAGTTGCATATCTTTTAATTACTTTACAAATAATATGAAGGTTCCATTCTGAAACACCTTTACCAGAGCAAAATTATCACGGCATATTTCAACAATATAACGATTATTGATTGCTGATGCCAGGAACGTCAAATGTGCTTTAAAGAAAGTAGGGTGATTGCGACCAACTTGAAACGAAGTGGAGTGATGTTTTACAATTGAAACGGTCATTGTTGAAAGGGGATATGTAAACCCTGCAGATTATGACACATGTCCCATTTCAACAATGACCGCTTCAATTATAAAATATAAATAGAATTTATAATCTGAATGCAAAACGAGGTATCCCTGTCAGCAATTATGTACATAAATGTCATATTGCACGGTACTCATCAATGAAACTGGGTAATGACTGAGGACCTACAATTGCACAAAGTAAATAAACACTAATAAATATTGATTCAACAATGGCAACAAAAAATCCTTCAGTGCATATAGATTTCACAAAAACAACACAAACACAACCAGCCCTACATTTCGTCCCCTAAAATCGTATTACAACAGCTCCATAAATTCTGGACTAATTACCGCAAGAAAAACAGGAAGCATCACAAAATGAATTTTTAGAAGCAGTTTTATATTTACCTAAAACCTTTTTTGTTTCTTGCACTTTTAGCAGCCAATGTGGTGACAAAGCGACCCGGCAAGAGTCATGTGACCAACAGGAAGGAAAGGACTGCGTTTACAAAGGAACAGGTCAAGGAGCTGGAGGCTGAGTTCTCACACTCAAACTACCTCACAAGGTTGAGAAGATATGAAATTGCGGTGGCTTTGGATCTTACGGAAAGGCAGGTTGGTTGGTTTATTTTCTAACTTATTACAGAATAGTTTTAATATAAAAAAAAGAGGTGATAAATATTTAGCTGAAAAAAGTAGTTGGAGATGCCGGGCATCGATCCCGGTACCTCTCACATGCTAAGCGAGCGCTCTACCATCTGAGCTACATCCCCTTCGAAATTGTGCTACACAAAGTTGATTGAAATTATTCAACAATTTTTTTTTTTCATTTTAGGTCAAAGTTTGGTTTCAAAACCGTAGAATGAAATGGAAACGAATGCGAATGGAGAAAAGCAAACAAATTAAAAACTGATTGCACCGATTACAAATGTATTTAATAATTGTATTTATCAAATAAACTTTAATAAAATTTTATTTGCGTTTAATTTAACAAAAAAAAATTACTAAAAAGTCGCTGTGCTATTTTACATTCTCGTGCATTTCTGGTGATCATTTATATCGCCGCGGATTAGACGCCCTGTGCAGAACTCCGCTTATGGCTCCAAGTTGTTTTTTCCCAAACAAGCGTAAAAAAAGGTAATTAATTTTGCAAATTTATAATTTGCCGCCCCTAAAAAAATCTTATAAATACATTACACACACATTTCCTCATTTTTTCATTTCAGCTTGAGACTTGATAGTCCATGGAAATGGTACTTTAACATTGCAAAAATGCAGGACAAGGTTTTTTTGAGTTGTGTGGGGGGGGGGGGGGAGTCCGTGAAAGCTTAAATTTGAGTTTTCGGGCTCGGAGCCGCCCCATTTGGCCGCCATCTTGGAAAACGTGTGCAAATGGTTTTTCCGCTATATCTCCGTAACAGTACATCTTACAGAAATCTTAAAGAGGTTTTTTGTTTAGAATTATCTACAATTTGTTATATAAGCTTTTTTGTCGTAAATTGAATAATTAAGAAGTTATAAGCCTTAGAACACAAAAATTAGTCACAATATTTTCTTTTAAGGGCTATAACTTTTTTTCCTTCAATTTTAACAAAAAAAATCAACAAGTTTTTTTAGAGGGTTATAACGAATAATTTTCATTCATATTTTTTTAATTTCATTCACTACGAAAGGTTTTACAGCGCCCCGAAGGTATCAAAGTGACAGATTTTCTGAATAATTTTTTTACGATTTTACCTCCTCCTCATCCTAAAAAAAATGGTCAAGAAATGGTTCAGAAATATTTTCTGGAGCGATTTCTGCGACCGGTATGCTAGAGTCAAGAAATTCACACCAGAAATATCGTGTTTTTTAGTGAGACGCAGATGTCGCTTTTGATAAAATTTTAGTTTTTCCTCCAGAAATAAGTGTCGATTCATTAGGGCCCCATACACTACAAGGTTTTATGCGTACAAACAAGGCGTTCAAACAAAGATTGACAGTTTGTGGTGAATTTGGTTTTTGGTTTTATGGGTGCCTTCCATTTAGACACAGAAAGACAATTGTGTCCGACACAGCGTGTCGCTCTGTGTCGTTCTGTGTAAGCCCAAATGGAACACATAAGTTCATGAAAAATACGCCGCGGCGCACTTCCCTCGTTTTTACTTTTGTTTGACAAGTAAATCTTAAATTTTATGTTGATAATTACTTTAAATTAATTACCCGACATCTTATAAATGCTGGGAATCTAAAAAAATAAAACAATATTTGTAGTAATTATAAATTAACGATCACATTTCAATTGGCGAGGGTTGGTAGCATTGTCTTAGTTGTGCCCGGCTGTGTCTAGCTGTGTCATTGATGGAACCCTTCGGTGTCGGACACAGTGTAACACTGTGTCTCTCTGTGTCTAAATGGAAGGCACCCTATGTTTGTCACAAGTTTGTCCCAAATATCAAAACGTTTTGATTTTTTCGTGGTTTTATCTGACAGTTCTCTCCATAACATAAAAAAAGTCTGCTCTGGTGTTGTTTATTTTGTTTCGGTGTTTTTAGTATTTAGCTGTATTTATTTATTTAGTTTTGCTGTAAAACCTTATAGTGTATGGGCAGGCTTAGCGTACAAACAAGTTTGTCACAAAGACTGCGGGACATGTTTGTACGCATAAAACCTTGTAGTGTATGGGGCCCTATTTATTTCCTTAAGAAATTTTAACGGTTCATGAGGTCTTGACGTCTCAGGTGGTTTTTGAATTTGAAAGTAACTGTCAGCAATGGAAAAAATTACATATTGTTGTTTTTTATTCAGATTTTTTAAATTCTTTTTTAATTCTTTACTAATTAAAACAATTTCATTAATTCCAAGCAATCATAAAACAATTTATTTAATGTCTCCAATGAAAATAAGTAACTGTCAAAATTTCTGAACTGCTGTCATTTTTTCTTAGGGAAATAAATGCAGAAGTTTTCTTGAGCAAATTTCTTGAGCCTTGCATACCGGGCTATACCGGTCGCAGAAATCGCTCCAGAAAATATTTCTGAACCATTTCTTGACCATTTTTTTTGGAAGTGTCTAAATCCACTGAAAAACGCGAAACGCGAAAACCCGAATCCCCGAAACCCGAAAACCCAGAAATTGATATACCCACACGCGAAAACGAAAGCGCGCGAAATTCAAAAGCGCGAAATTTTTATTTTGGTTATATTTGTTTTTTTTTTTAATAAACAAAATTGAAATTCTTCTAATATTTTTTTTATTAACAAAATTTAATTAACAAAAAATTGATGACAACCGTCAATAATTATAAGGTTAGGAAGTAGCTGTCAAAATAGCTACAACGTTTGTAAAGGCGTATTTCCAAATACGCCTTTATTTTTCTTAACCTAAAATAGTTCAAATTCTACGATAAATCATTCGGCAACAATTAAAATATTCGAAATGACTGATATTCGGAAATCGCGTGGCGATATATCGTTTTCGCGTGTGGATATATCAATTTCCGGGTTTTCGCGTTTCGCGTTTTGCGTTTCGCGTTTCGCGTTTTTCAGTGGATTTAGACACTTCCTTTTTTTTACATAGTTTTTAGATAGGCAAAGAAATTTCTTGAGCCTTGCATACCGGGCTTATGGCCGGTTCACATTATTCCAGTAGCAATCCAGTCCAGTGATCGAATCCAGCGCTGGACTGCTACTGGAATAATGTGAACCGGAACTGGAATGTACTCAGTCCAGTAAATAATCCAGTCCAGTGACTGGATTGACAGTCTACTTTTTCATTCCAGCTCGCCCAATCCAGCGCCACTGGAATAGTGTAGACGACCAATCCAGTGCTGGATTAAACGTTGAACAGTGAACACGCATTGTTGTTTTTTGTAAACACGTATTGTTTTAGTTCCATTATTCCTAACAATTACAAACTTTATAGCCGCAAAATTAAATCGATTTAACTCAAGATTACGCCAAAATTTTGAATTAACGTATAAACGGGTATTTAATATCAAGGATTCTCACAATTACATTCTTATAACTTTGGCTTAAGCCGAAAAATTTCGGTTTAAGCCATAATTCGAATTATCCCGTTTATACGACACAAAGTTTTGGATGATCCATAATTCGAATTATTTTTGAAGTAGCTATAAACTAGGTAAATGACAAACTTAACTGAAAACCAATAAATTTTGAATGACTGCAATAAAATAGACGATATGATCCAGTCTAACACTGGACTGGATTGACTCGCTGGATTACTGGACTGGAATAATGTGGACGATATGATCCAGTCCAGCACTGGACTGGATTGACTCGCTGGATTACTGGACTGGAATAATGTGAACCGGGCATTAGGCTTGAAAAATGATAAAAATAACGAGGCATGGATCACCGTTCTGGGCTTAAAGCTCTCAATTACCTAGTTTATAGCTACTCCAAAAATAATTCGAATTATGGATCATACAAAATCTTTTGTCGTATAAACGGGGTAATTCGAATTATGGCTTAAACCGAAATTTTTCGATTTAAGCCAAAGTTAGAAGAATGTAAATTACCCGTTTATACGTTAATTCGAAATTTTGGCGTAAGTTTAAGTTAAATCGATTTAATTTTGCTGCTATAAACTTGGTAATTGTGAATCGGGCCTTACTTTGCCATTTTTCCCGTGTGCCTTAACGTTTAACTGCGTAGTACCTCGTACAGACAAAGAAGAGGATTTTGACAGCTTCTTTTTCACACGTGTTGGTCGCCACCCGGTTTCGTAGCGTCAGATTCAAGATTTTTAAAGTTCAATCGTTTAAAGAAATATAAAGCAAAATGCCAGCAGTCTCTCGTAAGAATAAAAAGCAGCCTAAGAAGCCAACTGCAAACAAAGAACCGAAGAAAACTGTCGAAGCCACCACAGTGGTTTCTGGACAGGTAAAAAAACTTTCAATAATAACAAGATTATAAAAAATATTTATTTTAGTTGCAAAAACAAATTAAAAACAAAAAAAGGAGACCGAGACAGGAACGAGGTTTGGTTTTTATTAAAAATTTACCAAAAGGATTTGAAGAAGAGCAACTAAGAGGATATTTTTCCCAGTTTGGTCATATTACAAATTTGCGGTTAGTTCGCTCGAGACGAACGGGAAATAGTAAAGGTTTTGCATACATCCAATTTCAAATACCAGAAGTTGCAAAGATCGCAGCTGAAACTATGGCCAATTATCTTATGTTTCAAAAAATAGTGAAAGCAACATACATTCCCCCCGCAGAGCAAAAATATAACTACTTCAGAAGCACTGTAAAATGTGTACAAAATCCAGCAGGAAAGCCTATATTTGTTTCAAGTAAAACGAAACAAATAAATAAATGCGTAAATGCATATAACAAATGGGATGATGAAGCTTATATAAAACGAACCAAAATAGGTTTAAAGAAAATTCGAAAGTTAAAGGAAAAACACGCAGATGCCGGTCTAGATTTTGATACATTCATTTTAAATCCAGCTTTTAAGAAAATTGAACCAATTATTGGGCAAGATGCGTCTGAAAGTGTTGATGGAGCATGTAATAATGGCAGTTTGTTACTTGCTAAAGAGCAGGAAAAGTCGCCTGAAACTGCAACACAAAAACCTAAAAAAGGGCAGAAGAAATTGAAGAAGAGCAAGGACTTAAATTTGTTACTAGGGCAGACATTACCGGATGATTCAGATGATAAGGATTTTGTTCCTGCCAAAGTATCGAAAAAGTCACCAGAGGTAATGTTGCAAAACACTAAAAAAGGGCAAAAGAAGCAAAAAAAGAGCAACGATATCAAGAATCTTTTATCATTAATAGAGCAGGATTTGGCGGAGGAAGATACAGAAGATGAAGATTTTATTCCTGACGTGGATGTGTTCGAGGATCTTATTCCTGCCAAAAAAACGAAAAAGTCACAAGAAATTAAATTGCAAACCCCTAAAAAGGGACAAAAGAATTTAAAAAAAATGGTCGACTTAGATCTGTTATCTTTAATAAACAAGGAATTGCCGGAAGAAGACACAGAAGATGAAGAATTTGTTCCTTCTGATATATCAGAGATTGACGTTAGTTCATCAGACGCAGATGTAGATGCGCCACCAGAGAATGAAATAAGTGAATCTGAAGAAGAAAAAGTTCCAATTTCTAAAAAAGGGAAGAAGAACGTCTTGCAGCCCAAGATTGATATTTTTGATAAAATTATAAAGCGGAAAAACGCCGGGATACAAAAACCAAACAAGCGGCAAAAAACTAAAAGTAAGCAGTTTTCTGGTAAAGAGAAATTGGTATCGAATGCTGCTAAAGAAATTATGAAGAATGAAAAAGTAAAAATTCTAAACAAGAAAGATTTAAAGAAAACCAAGAAAAGATTGTGAGGAATTTGCTTCAACTATCCTCAGTTTATTTTTAATTATTTCAAACCTTTGTTGACATAAGAAATAAATATTATTTAATTAATCATTTTCCTTTATTGTGTTGCATATGACATTAAAAGAAAATGTCGGGGGCTAGGTCTAAGGCTGGTCGCACACTGCAGCCGATTCGGCCTAATTTTTTACGGCCGAATTTTTCAAACTATTATTTTCCTATTCTCATTCGCACATTACACCGGTTTTTCGGCCGTTGACGTCCGTAGGTTTTATCAGATCAGATTTGAAGTTGATAATGGAAGTGCGCTCCCATAGAAATGTTTATTAACCTTCCTTTTATTTTATTTAGGATATATTTATATGTGTGACCATTTAAAATGAAACAACTAGCATTTAAGATGGAAACTAACCCAAAGTTCGGCCGAATTTAAAGTTGAAATTCGGTTCAATACGCCCGTAAAAAATTCGGCCGAATCTGCTGCAGTGTGAGACCAGCCTAAGGTATTCCCGGGCCTTTTGAAAATGTAATACGACATTTGGTTAATCGATGTTGGTTACTTAGTAATTAGGTGGACTATTTTTTATATATTTCGTTCGTTTTGTTTTAAATATTGCCCCTAAGCATGCATTTATTCTAATTCGTTCATTTCGGCTACTGCTGTTGCATTCAATATAAACTGTCGGCTGCGTTCAAGTTACGCAGCTGACTGCAAAATATTGCATTTATGCGTTCAAAATATGCTAACAGCTGCAAAATTACTTGAATACTCGGCATTCGAATGCTGCTGCTGCATTGAATTTGCAGTCAGCTGCGTAACTTGAACGCAGCCATTTTTCTTTGTAGAATCCGGTTTAGGAATTCGTTTATAACTTTCCACAGTCAGTATTCCCGAACTCATGCAACACCCAAGAGTTCATCACCATCTCCTCCAACACCCCCTAATCTATCCTTCGAGATAAGCTTACAAATAGACATTGCACCATGACGGACTGGTAGCACAAAGGGTGACACCTAAGCTTCGACTTTCCCATAAAAACAAAAAACGTCGCGATCAACTCATCGGACAGTTTTACTTTAACGATTGTATTGAAACTACATTACATCCCGGAAGTCGTAGGACGATCGCTCCAAGCAGCCAAACAATCATAAAAGTAAAAGCATCGAATAAAGAAACAGGACTACAAATAAATAAGGACGAAACCAAAGTTATGATATAGTCTCGATCAAACAGAACAAGAACGAAATGGCCAGAAACAGCTACGGTCAGGCGTTAGAACTCGCACTCAGAAGAGCAAGTCCTGGGGATGAGATGCCGGGCGTCGACGAGAGCTGGACCCGCCTTAAAAATTCTGTCATTAGTACTGCTGATTCCATCTTAGGCAGAAGTCGTAGAGATCGGAACGACTGGTTCGATAATGAATGCAAGCTGGCAACTGAACGTAAGAATGCTGCGTATCGAGCAATGCAGCAGTCTCAGAGAACACGAGCACGCGAAGAGAAATATAAAGAGCTCAGAAAAGAAGAAAAGAGAATTCACAAACGAAAAAAGGAAGCCTGGGAGAAAAATCTCGTTTGTGAACTAGAACGCTACAGAGAGCGACGGCAGCACCAGGCGCGGGAGTTCTACCGAAGAGTACGCGGTATGACGCAATTCACACCTCGTTGCACATACTGCAAGGACAAAGAAGGGAATCTGATCACCGATCCTCAAGGCATCTTGGAGCGATGGGAAGAGCACTTTCATGAATTGCTAAATGGCGAGCTAACGGAGGATTTGGAGGCTCCACCAATATCTGACGATAATGCTATGCTGTCACCACCAAGCTTAGCAGAAGTTAGCAGTGCCATCACCAGGCTCAAAAACAAGAAGGCCTCGGGTGCAGACGGCATCCCTGCGGAGCTGGTTAAATATGGAGGGCCTACATTACACCAAGCGATTCATGAATTAATTGTGCAAGTATGGGAGCAGGAAGCGATGCCAGAAGACTGGAGAAAAGGCATCCTCTGCCCGGTACATAAAAAAGGAGATATCACAACGTGCAGCAATTATCGTGGTATAACGTTGTTGAGTACCGCGCATAAGATATTCTTCGCCATCCAACAAAACAGGATGGCCCCATACGCTAGAAACATCATAGGCCAATACCAGTGTGGCTTCAGCCCAGGCAAATCAACAACCGATCAGATTTTCACTTTGAGGCAGGCTATGGAAAAATGTCTAGAGTTTCAAAACTCAATCCAACACCTCTTCATAGACTTTAAAGCCGCCTATGATAGCATAGCCAGAGTAGAACTCTACAAAGCCATGAGAGAATTCGGCATTCCCAACAAGCTGACAAGGCTATGTAGGTTGACCATGACCAATGTGACAAGCCAAGTAAAGGTATCCGGAATACTGTCCAGACCAATCAACATCTATAATGGACTCCGACAAGGGGACGGTCTGCCCTGCCTCCTTTTCAACCTGGCGTTGGAGAAAGTGATCCGAGATTCGGGCGTGACATCAAGGGGCACAATCCTCCACAAGTCCACCCAATTACTGGCTTACGCAGACGACATTATCATCATTGGAAGCACATCAACAGCTGTACAAGAAGCTTTCATCCAGATTGAGCGGGCGGCAGGAAATCTAGGACTGCACATCAACGAAAGCAAAACAAAGTACATGGTGGCCTCGTCTGCAAGAACACCTAACATTGGTCCCACAATCAAGGTAGAGGAACACGAGTTTGATGTGGTAAAATCATTTACCTACCTTGGGTCAATGTTAGCAGCCGACAATACCATGGAACCTGAAATACGCGTACGACTGCTAAAAGCCAACAAAGCCTACTATAGCCTGTCAAGGCTCTTCAAATCCAAGCATCTAACCATAACGTCTAAACTTTTACTATATAAGACGATGGTCTTGCCGGTCCTCACATATGCATCCGAAACGTGGGTGCTTAGCAAAAAGCACTCTAACCTCTTGGCGGTGTTCGAGAGGAAAATACTTCGGAGGATTGTTGGCCCCGTATGTGAAGAAGGACGATTCCGGAGACTCTACAATGACGAGATCTACGAGTGCTATCGCGACATAGATGTTGTGAGGAAAATAAAGCTCGGTAGACTCCGGTGGGCAGGACATCTAGCTCGTATGAGTGAAGATGAGCCTGCTCGGAAAGTTCTCTGCGGTAAGACTTATGGGGTACGACAGCAAGGGAGACCCAACCTCCGCTGGAAGGATGGCGTAGACCAGGACGCTCAGAGCATAGGGATGCCAAATTGGATGACATCGGCTCAGAATCGGGACCGGTGGAGAGAACAGTTGCGAGAGGCCAGGACCGGATCCCGGTTGTAGAGCCGTTAAAGAAGAAGAAGGATCCATGATTACTTCCCAAAATGAGGAAATAGGTAGAGGTATCCTACAGGCAAATAAATCCTTTTTTGACCAGGAGCCGTATTTGGTTTTAGGAGTCGATATCGACTTCTGTCGATAAATAAAAATTGGCATTTGGTGATCCACCTTCTCACATATGGCATGAGTCTTTGGTCTATAAACCCTCCGTCGGCTCGTTCCAGCTCTTTTGCGTTCTCCTATTCACTGGTAGAGCGCTATCCGCAGCAGCGGAATTTTGGCTCCCCACTCGCGTTCTTTAGGTCATAGGGCCGTTTTGGTTCGCCAAGATTGCAGGAGTAATTCCGGCAACCACGCATCCCGCTTCATTGTACGTGTTTCTAAATCCCTAGCATGTCATAGGAACACTTAATGAAATGCAGCTGCACTGGTGCTGCATATTGAAGGACTGAGCTAACTACTCTTGGTTGTTAGGACCTGTCATGTTTGTCCCCATCCACGTATAGCTTTTCCGCTGTCTGCTAGGATCACCACAAGCAAGTTCTCATCATTTTCGGGTATCTGAGTGCAGGATGTGAGGCTATTCCTATCCTCATGATCTCCACTTTCCAAAACTGTCTGATTGGCGCAACTTCTCCTCCGTTTGGTTCCATCCAATGCTACCCCGACTTCGGCGATCGAACTGGAATTGCTTTTTCGCCCAAGGTAACTGATCTTGTATTCTATCTATATTAATATAATTGGAGTGTCTGTTTTTGATTTCAAAATAATTGTCATATCTAATGTCATATGGTTATTTACATCAGGGGTGGCCAACAAGTCGATCGTGATCGATAATTTAAAAAGCCCGAAAAATAAACTGAATCCTAACATCGCTAAAGTAAAGGAAATAGTTACTGAAAATCGTCGTTTGTCTGAGAGAGATATCCGCTGAAGTTTCTGTGTCTCACGAATCAATTCGTACCATTTTAAACGATTGTTTGGGCAAGAAACGCGTTGCCGCTCGACTAGTGCCGAAAGACCTGAAGTTTCTGCAAAAACTCAATCGCCTAAAGGTCGCTAAATACCTGTTAGAACGAGTCAATTCCGACCTCACATTCATAAAGCGCATCGTAACTGGTGATGAGACATGAGTTTACGAATTTGACATGCAAAGCAGTCAACCTTCGAAATGGCGCCTTCCAACTGAGAAGAAACCGAAGAAAGCACGTCAAAGTCGATCGCGGTGTTGTGCGCTCGGAATTCTCCCCAGAAATTGAGACAGTAAATAAAGAATATTATCTCAGATGCCGACTTTGAGAGAGCAAATTCATCGAAAAAGACCAGATTTGTTGAAAGGAAACTCATGGATTTTCCACCACGATAATGCAATCATTGTGAACGAATTTCTGGCCAAAAACTCCGCAAATCTTATCGAAAAGTCACCGTATTTCCCTGATATTGCTCCGGCCGACTTTTTTCTTTTTCCAAAACTCAAATTTCGAGGGATCCGTTTTCAGTCGATAGATGACATAAAAGAGAATTCGTGACGAGTACTGAAGTCGATTTAAAAAAACGTTCAAAACATGTTTTGAAGATTGGAAGGGGCTTACTTTGCAGGCGATGAATAAAACATATTTTGTGTTTCATTGACCAATTCCCGGTATTTTTTGACGTAGTAGTGCTACACATTAAAAAGAACATTAAATATTTTATTTTACATAAAGTTTTATTTCCCCTCTAGCGAGAGCTATATCGCCTTGGAATGGTGATTACTCTTCCGCTCTTCATCTGCTTTGATGCTGCATGCTCCGTGACGTAGCCGACCGATTGAAACGCTGCTATTCTTTCCTTTTATCTGTAATACGAAATACTTAGGATTTCTGTCTAAAACTTCGAACGCGGACAAGATTCTCTGACTTCGACTCTTTTGAACACGAACTGGCAGTTTTTTAGATCCTCCTCGATGAAAACGCTTTGTTTTGCATGTGATAAAGCTACTCTAGGCTTTATCTCGTTAATTCTGGCCCCTGTGCTGGAAGTCGAGTCGTATGACAGTCGCATGTAGATGTCGGTGTCGTCTCGATTTTTAGTTGGTGTGCTGAAAGTAGTGTTGCGTGACAAGTCGTTTAAGTTGAAACCGATTCCATTTTCTCTCAACCGCGCAAACTTCACCCCGATCCCTCCCTCGGCCCACCAGTGGCGGACTAAGCCCGTCAGAGGCCCGGGGCGGTAAAGCTGAATGAGGCCCTCAGTCTAAGAAGTCGATGTAATTTTAGAAGCCTTTTATTCAGTTGCCATTTGTATGGACAAGTGTGTGTATATGTTTATTTCCCAGTAGGAAAAGCATTTAATTACCCATCGATTCCGAAAGTCGTACTAAAGGCAAGTGTCCACTATAGAGTTTTTTTCGGTAGAATGTAGAGCGTAGAGTGTAGAGCTCTACCTGTAGTAAGTACTCTACAGCGCTTCTCTACCACTCCACCGCCCGTAGAGTTGATCTAGAGAAATTTTGAGTAGAGATCTACCACGAGCTCTACAGACTGAGTACACTGCAGATGCGTTTTTCTCTACTGTAGAGTCGTATGGTAGAGCGCGCAACTGCGGCCATCAACTTTTGCATCTCATTTCATTTCTCAGTTATTCAGAGATGCCTACGTACATATATTGTGTAAAAAATTTAAAGGAAATTAATAGAAATCAAAAAAATAATAAAATGAGTTTTCCCCAAAAGAAGGCAAAAGAAGGAAAGGAAATGTTGAGAGCGAGATTGGATTGCGAAAAGAAAACAAAACGCTGGAATGTACCGAGAATTATGGAATGAGCTCACGGAAGAAGATACATCTTCATACCAAAATTTTCTGCGTATGTCGTATTCGAATTTCGTTGTTATTTAACACGCCGATGCAGTGCCGCGGCTGGCATATGTGCTGGGTGTGCAACTGCACAGGGTCCCGCGTGTTTGGGGCACCGCGAGCGAAGCGAGCAAAACATTTTTTGGCAATAAAAATCATTTGAATTCTTTATTTGCATTTTTACTTCAATGAATGGGTCATACAAATCAGCATATGGGTCATATCAGACGAACTCGCATCACACTAAATATTACATGGGGTCCATTTTCCATAATTCTGTCGCGGGGACGGGTCTTTATGAGAGAAATTTTTTTTTGGAGACTCTGGGGCCCCTCGCTGAATTTTTGCACAGGGCCCCCAATTGTCTGGCCGCGGCACTGCGCCTATGTACAACAATTCGAAGCGCAGTCGAAACGCAAATAAGAATGAATACTGTAGAGAAAAAAAACTCTATCAAACATGCTTGTTAGAGCGTAGAGCAGATGTAGAGCTCTACCAAACACAAAAAAATTGCATATACACTTTATAGTGTAGAGTGCAGAGCGCGTAGAGTGGGTGTAGAGAGCATGTGTAGAGCTCTAGACGGTGTATACACTTCTCTACGCATCTCTACGCGAGAGTTTTCTCTAGCTCTACGCAAAAAACTCTATAGTGGACACTAGGCTTAAGTTTACAAAAACTCCTCTTGCATGATGCAACCGAGATGAAAATGGTCAAGAAGTATTGAAGTATATGTAAGCGATGTAGAGGGTAACGATTCAGTAAAGACCCATTTTAATAATTACATGCTGTACTTATTTGTGTCTACGGGAACATTGTACGCGACCTCCGACTCCAAAGTACCACTTAGGTAGGCACTGCCCTTATTTTAAAAGCCTTGTTTAGGATTTGATCAAGGGAACTTGTAGACATTTGGAGGAACCAGAGGCCCGGGGCGGACCGCCGCCTCCGCCCCCCCCCTTAGTCCGCCACTGCGGCCCACTAACTGCCAGTTGACGGTTCGAATTGATTGCTTCATTAGCTCTGTATGTTTACGCCACACGGGATCCCGCGTGCGCAAATTTTGCTATTTCTCTCTCACTCCCCCTCATGCAAATAATTCAAGAAGTCAAAAATCTCGGGATCCCGTGTGGAGTAAACATACAAAGCTATTGACTCGTGTATCATGGGCCTAACACCCCGAACTAAAAGTGAAAATAAAACTACAATAAAAACGACTGTCAGTACACCAAATAAGCTGTCATTTATTATGCCAGCTGATTTTAAACGACATCGACACGACAAGAATCGACTATCAGCACACTGCTGTATTAGCTTCACTTCGTATGACAGAAAATACGACTTACAGCACAGGGGAGGCCCCTATTTTTGCATTCCTTTAAAAACTTACATGCGCTGACATTTTCCTGCGTGTCAACGAGGAATTTCCCTGGCAAGCGTAATAATGTTTCGAGAACCAATTCTGCAGCGGTTGCTCATACATACTCGTATATGCCTTAATTGCTGCTCGTAATCCTAACAGGATTAATGGAAAAACTGCGCAGCTTTTTAGTAAACTTTCCACGGGCTATTGGAACAACAAACCCCTTGTGGAGCGAGGACGACCTTCCTCGATTCTGTGACGACCTAATTAGTATACGCTCGCTACACCAGTTATCCCGTTCCCATTGCCTAATTCTAGTATACGTGGCAAGATGTCTAGGGACTCGAAAGAGAACATTTTATAACTTTATCTTGATCAATTTTGGGTACATCTCTATATTAAAAAAAATTCAAATTTTCGTGACAAACCATATTGAATTTTTCTCCCAGTTTGCTCCATGTTTTTTCAACCATGTCTTTTCTAGAATATTCAGGACAATAAGCAGGGTTTTTTCTCCACTTCGTGCACAAATATTAGCCGTGTTTTTTTAATGAACTATATAGTTCTTCCATCGAGTCCATTAAAAAAACGCCATCCTCAGTGCTTAAATATATTAAAATTAAACCGAAGTTGCGTGTAAGTTAACAACTGAATCCGTTGTTTGAGAAACCCCATCAGTCAAGTGAGAGCAACTTTTGGGAAATCGAGAAAAACTATTTCTGCGTTAACCAGCAACCCCTACTATTATTATTTCAAATGAAATGTATTGTTTGAAGCTAAGTACAATCTTTGTGATCAATAGAATCAATAGAGGTCTCAAAAGATAAATCATTTAATTATTATGGATTTTTAAAGTCGCTTGAGATATGGGGTTTCTCAAATACATATACTTTTAGCAAAAAGGAATTGTATTCTAAACTGTATGAAATAAAAAGTACACTCAGTAAACCTCAAAAATGTATTCGAAAGGAAGTAGAAACATTAACTAAATATGAAACACAAATAAGATTATTTATTTCTAGGAAAAAGAATGGTATAAAATAAATAAATAAATATAAAATTTATTCATCATTACCGTCGTTCTCTGACAACTCAGAATCAGATGTAGGCCACTGGTGACCTATCTCTTTGTAGAATGCTTTAATGTTTCCTTCATCTAGGATGTATTTCATCAGTTTTTTAGATCTTAATTTTTTTTTCTTATTGATGGGGATTTTCTCTCTTGGACTTTTTATTGTTGTTTAGCCTACAAGTGTGACTGCACAACCCACCAATTAAAGGGTTGGTGATTACAACATCCTTATGTTTGAAAGAGTGTGAAAAGTGCATGAACTGCGAGATTTTAAAAGCTACTTTCTTACCCTTTGGTAGTTGACGCCCATTAATAACAAAACAAGTGTGATGAATGTACATGGATCAACCTGCGCTTATCCTGAAAGCAAACTTTGAGCTTGCTCGTCGCCTGAGATGCGGACGTGTATTCGAGAAACCCCATAAGTCATAGGACTTATGGGCTTTCTCGAATAAACGAAAACTTTCGTACGGTCCAACTTTATGTAGAATGACCTGATTAGTGGGATTTCGCTTCTTAAAGATGCGTCTACCTCTGAAGAATAGATTTTTACCGAAAACTCGATTTCGACAAAAAAGTGACTTATCGGGTTTCTCAAACAACCGATTTACACGAACTCCTCTCTAGAAAATAATAAATAAGTTTCTAAAAAATAAATTATTTGTTTCCTCATGCTTACAAATTCGCTTTCGTAACGTCCCTGTTCGTTTTATTTTAAATGACTTTTTCCGACAGCCAGTAAGTATGCTACATTCCGAAAAGAAAGGGAAATTTTGAAATTTCCCAAAACCCCAATAGAGCCCCCGATAAAACCTGGGTTTTCAGATTTGTATGGGGAATAACTATATACATAGTTCATTAAAAAAACATTGTTTTAGGCTACTTTTTCGCTCCGATCCGACTGTTGGCTCAAGCCGAAAACTTGATCCGATCATCGTAGGAGAGCGAGTGGAAAATTTTTATATCATTCAAATTATATACCTCAAAGCTCGAAACGGTTAATCCGATTTTGGTACTTTCACGGAAAGATTCAGTATTTTGTTAGACAAGTTTTAGGCTGCCTTTTTCACTCTGTTTCGACTATTGAATCCGATTGAAAACTTGATTCGATAGTCGAAGGAAGGCGAGTGAAAACTTCTTTATCATTCTAATTGTAGACCTCAAAGAGCTCTGTCTAAATATCGAGGTTTGCCTAAGTAGTATTACGAGTCGTCTATCATCCGCCTAAGAAAACGAGAAACAGCAATGGCCCTTTTCAGGATCATCTACTGACATATAGATATGGACTGCTAATTGACAACTTTCAATGGCACCATTTTTCTCCAGAAGAAGAAGACCTTTTCTATGTAAACAACAATTTTTTTTCGGATTTAGAGGAAAATAAGTAATAAGATGTATGTTATAATTGATAGAAATAATTTTCCATCATTATTTTTTATTTAGTAGCAGTTTTTCCGTTAAATAAATGTATTTTTTTTAAATATATGAGGGTTCTTTCCCTCTGTTTAACAAACTTTTAAAAATAACGAAAGTACAGAAAGAAGAAAAAACTCTATAGCTGTCTAGTTTTTTCTAATTATGTTTATATCGCTGAAATGCACTGAACTGTTTTTCTTATTTTAAAGCCGATTATAGTTTATAGGATTTTGTTGTTGTTGTTGTTGTTGTTGTGATTACTAGCAACTGAGTGCTAGTGTATCCCTTATAATGGGATCTCTGCAGGTCTTCGGCTAATAAAGCCACATTGACCTTTGACTATGATTGATTTGATTTTATTTGTGTAGCCCTCTACAATTGTTTACTTTCTCTTTGGTTTGTCACTCCCTTGCAAGAAGGCTAATTTGCAGAGGGGATGTTCGTATAAAATTCTTTAATTATCACACTCGCTGCTTTCTAGCATGATTGCACATCGTTGGATGAATCTGACCACAATTATTTTTCCTCGGGGGGAAAACTGGTGACGTCATTTTTTGTCAATGTAGAATTCTAAAGTTATGGACTATGTATATATGTTCCTCCATCAGGAATCGTCAGTATATCAGTAAAATAAGTGACTTGATAACCCATACTGGTGAAGGCATTTCGCCCAATTTCTGTCCTTCGTATTTGTTACTTGATTGTCCGGGTATATGTGTTCGTGATTTGCACATACCATAACAGTGCAGCAACGCGCTCCCAACCACGAGCTACATCGATGGGCGATTACGCACACCAGAGGCTCTTTGTGAAACAACTAAAAAAAACCAAATTGCCCCTTGCGTGCGAGTTTGGTGCAAAAAACTAACATTCTAAAATACTCTTTTGTTTTCCGTCCATATCACATGGGAACGCGATAACTCATTGCACCCCTTAAACAATTTGTCACCCGTTATATGCTGTTGTACGGATCTCTGGTGGGTGTCAGCATAACCAATTTCTGTACTATGTTAGAAAGTCTGGAAACCTCTTTTATATTTCCGTCATATCACATGGGAACGCGATAACTCCTTGCACCCTTAAACCATTTGTCACCCGTTAAATGCTGTGACGGATCTGTATTGGATATAGCCGAAAAATCACACCACTGAGCCAAGAGCGATGACTATATAGTAGTAGAACAATGCTAGTGTTGAGAGTCCGTTATGATTTGCTTAGTTAAAGATCACGTGTTTTTCTCAGTGTATGGGAAGAACACGAGGATGACCGTTATGTTATGCTTTGCTGATCTATTAATATTTTCCTTTAGGCGTCACTGATTGATAGATAAAAGGTATATAAACACTGAATTTAAAACTTTTAGTTAATATTCTCTAGATTAGTTCGGTTAATTGATGCTCATGATGTATACAATAGTATAGACACTGATTTAAAAGTCTTGTCATTTGATGCACAGAAGTCAATTTGTAAAATTGATTCACGTTGGATATAAAAAAAAAAAAAATCTGCCATGTGCTTGAGGTCAAAAGGACCATGATGATTCCACATAGAAAACCGTTATACGAAAACGGTCGTTCCGCTATTTCTTGTTGTAATGGCTTCTGTCTAAGATTTAGGCCAGAGAAAGCCCAAATTTTCGTTGACTTCTTTAATCCAGACATCACTAAAATGATCCCGCAGTAATTATATTAAGGGGCCCGCACAGATCGACAACCAAAAACTGGAAAAAAGAAAACCGAAGAGCCTGACCAAGGGGTCGGCCGCGACGGAACACGACCGACCCAGTCGACTCCTAGAACCGAACTGTTATAGGATTTTAACGGGGAAACGAGACAACAATAGTTTTTGGTGCCACTTTTTTGTATGGGATTTTGCTTATTTAGCAGTCCATATCTATATGTCAGTGGGATCATCACACATTTATAAATGCCGTGTTTTTTTAATCTGTCCTGTCCTGGAACATTAAAAAAACGGCAAGGGAAATTTTCATTTTTATTTACATAAATTACGGCTTTGGGCATTTTAATTTCTTCTAATATTGCATAAAGATCGGTCTTATTTATCTCTCCATTAATTTTTCTCCTTTTTCATTCAGTAAACAAAACATTTTACTTTATTTGTCAACTGTCAAGTTAAAAAACGTGTGTGAAAAGGGAAATTTAAAATTTCCTTTTGTGCTGGATCGTGTTCTTGATAATTATCGGGGACAAGACTTTTGTATGGAAGCTGTTCTGTTCTGTGCTGGAACAGATTAAAAAAACACCCCTAAAGTTGCCGATGTTTGTCTCAAGCCGAAATGGAAAAAGCCAAGAGGAAACACACACACAATGATGTGTGTGGAAATTGTGACTTTTCGGGTGAATTTGGCGCCCAATTTACAACAATGATGATCTTTTATAGCCAATTTTGGGGAAAAATATAAGGGCGTCATGAAAGCTATTCTGAATATTTTTGGCTAGGTGTCTGTAGTACAAAATATTTCCCTTAGGTCGCGCTCAACATCGAATTTTAAAAAAGATCCTTACATATTTTTTTTAAATAACTCTAAATTTTACCTATCCCGGACTGTGCACACATAATCTTTTTTATTTAATCTAATTTTATTTAAAATCTTTTGCTTGTCTAAAATATAATCAAATGTAGCTTGTGTCACCCTATTGGAAAATCGTATTTGCCACTTCTTTTAGTTAGGTCTGACCCCATACACTATTTTTGTATTACTTTTTTTCTTTTCCAAAAATAATTTTGTATATATTTAATGTAATTATTTTCTAATAGAAATCACCTTTTTTAAATGACGTTAATAATTTTTTTATTTTAACACCAACACGTGAAATTATGCTTGCTGTCTGATTGTATATTAGTAACAAGCTTAAAGAAGCATGAGAGCCCGTATCCAAAATACAAACTACAGATTTTTATTAGAAAAATGTGCGAGGTGCAAATTGAATATGAGAACACAATTTGTAATTAACGTCTCAAATTCTCAATCTAGTTTAGTCAAATTCCCAGATTCATTTCTTCTTTGATGGCAATGGTAAAAATTCTCTGTCGCTCTCCCTTAATACACCAGGCGGAAAGTATCCCATTAGATTGTTAGCATGCTCCCTTAGTATACGTATTCTCTCCTCTTCGACCAGCTCAATCCTAAAAAATAGTATTTTTAATAAATTCGCTAATACCGAAAAATTTCATTTCATTTACCTTCGTTGTTCTTCCTGAATGGCAGCATCCCTTTCTTTAAGCATAATTGCAATATCTTGAGCACGTCGTCGTTTAGTTTCTTCTAGGCATTCCTGAACAACGCGATTATGTTCAATCCATTTTCTTCGCTTTTTTTCATTTGATAATTGTTCAAGTTTATCTCTTTCAGCTAAAATGCGCATTTGTTCTTGTTTATAACGTAAGTCTTCCTCTTCTTCTTGTTGGCGACGTCTCATTATTTCTTCCTTCATTATATCTAGTTGCCTCTTAACGTCTTCTCTCTGTCGCAATTCTTTTTCAAGCTCTTCACGGTATTTTTGATCATCGCGGAGTATCTTTTCTTCGATGTATAAATCTTCAAGAACTTGTGTCCTTTTAAGCTTATCGTTCTAATGATTATAAATTCGAAAAAATTAATGATTCAATTGACTTAAAAATGCGAAAAAAATATTTTTGTAGAAAAAAGAATAAAATAAGTTGAAGGTTATGAAGAGACACCCTTTCAACCCAAAGGTTCCATATTTCGTGTTGCACTCTGATATGAAGCTACTTTCTACCAAGTTCTACATATTTCCAAATTTTGATAGGGAGGTATGATTTCGTAATATCAAATCATCGAATGTAAGATGCGCAAATAACATGTGAAATTGATTCACTATTGACTTTGGTTCAATAGTATGGCCAACTTTCTACTTTGATTGACCATTTTAATGCTAGGCGACATTGCAAAATCAAAGGTTGGATGGCAGACGAGTTAATATTAGCGCCTAATTGAATGTGATCGCCGTAAAATAACTAAAGAGTGAACATTTTTTGGAATTAAGCAATCAACATAATCAAGACGAATTACACCATCTTGAAATGGTTAGCAAATTTGATTAATGGGTCGTGCCAAGTTAACAGAAGAAAGTGTTACAGATTTCTGCTTCCCAAAACATTGCATCAATTTTAGCTTCAAATTCTTCTTTATCCAAGATTGCTATGTCACTCCTGCCCCGAACGTGTCACTTTCAAAGAAAGGAGTCTTCTTCAGGACTCGCGAAGTGTGTAGGTATCTCAAAGAACGGACGTCAAATAATATCCTGAATCTTACTTTCTCAGTTATCGTCCTTTGATTTTCCACATCTCCTCCCTTGATTATCATTACTGTCTTCGGTCTTCACGGAAATACGCTTGCTTTCATTCTCTCTTCTGTCATCAAACAAAGCAAAAAAAAACGCACCTGGTCAGTCTTCAGCGGAATAGGGTAAATAACATGTAGCATAACACCCACGCGTCGAAACTATTCCGGACTGATGGAAGCGCGAATATAACCTCCTTGTTGTGGCCACTGGTCACTACCCTATGAGAGAGGATAGGCTAATATGGTCGGGCTAGTCCCTTCAAAGTAAGGTTTAGCATGAGGCTAATAGCCTCACCCGAAAAAAACATGTATAACGGAACGAACAACATGCCTGGGATACTGGAATAAACGACGACGACCACGGCAACGAAAGAGTAAAACGGTATAAGATTTTTCTCATGGAACGTTCGAACTCTTGACAGAAATCGTTCTACACAACATCTAGCCGATACCCAAAGTATAAAGCTGACATTACCGCCATTCAAGAGATGGAATAGTGCTTTGCAAAACCTGAGTATGACATATATTACAGCTGCCATACAAATTACCATGTGCGCGAGATAGGTTTTTTGGTCAGCAATAATGAAATGATATGCACCCTTCGTGTGCGAGGCAAATTTAAGAACTGAAAAGCCTTGTATCCGCGAATCAAGCTCGAATCAACAAAGCTGCATTACGCAAAGAAAAGGCCAGAAACACATACCGGCGTTAGAACTCGAACTCAGTGACTGAGAAGTCTTCAAGACGAGACGCCGGGTGTCGACAAATGTTGGACACGCCTTAAAAGCCGTGTTTTTTTAATGAACTATATAGGTCTTCGATCCAGTTCATTAAAACACGACAAGGGAAATTTCACTAAGCGCCATCTTCAGTGCTTTAATATATTAAAATTAATCCGAAGTTGCGTGTCAGTAAACAACTGTTACACGAATTTCCCTCTAGAAAATAATAAATAAGATTCTAAAAAATAAATTATTTGTTTCCTCATGCCTTCAAATTTGCTCTCATCACTTCTATGTTGTTTTTATTTTAAATGACGTTTTCCCGACAGCCGGTAAGTATGCTACATTCCGAAAAGAAAGGGAAATTTTGAAATGTCCCAAGACCTGGATAAAAACCTCGATAAAACCTGGGTTTTCAGATTTGTATGGGGAAGAACTATATAGTTCATTAAAAAAACACGGCTAAAAATACTGTCGTTAGTGCGGCTAATTCCATCGTAGGCAGAAGACGTACAGATCGGAACAACAGCTGCCAAATACTGCCAAGAACTGTGCACAAGAGTAATATTTTTGATAATATTTTTGAGATAGAACTATCATTTTTTGTATAGAACTATGGTCAGTCCTCGACTTACGCGATTTCGACTTTAGTTGTTTAGTTTGAACAAGGCGAGCGTGTCCTGGGGGAGTAACTCAGTTGTGCGCTGGCGCATGCCGAAACTCCACTTTCTTTTTTACCCCCTTTTCCAAATTGTGACCAGTCATAAGTCACCAGCTTTTATGACTCGTGCTTTTCAAGATAGTTTGTGAGTATCAGCTGTTTGGGTACTCTAAGCACCCTTTATTTGAAAGTCTAAGCTTAGGTGTCCCCTTTTATACTACCTGTCCGTCTTTTCACTCACGTCATGATGCAATGTCTAGTAGTAAGCTTAGCTCGACAGATATAAAAAGGATATGATATGCAGGTTAAGCATGATTTGGAGGATGCATGAGGAAGAGGCAGTGAACCTCGCGGTCGAACTCTTGGATGTTGGATGTTGCGGAGGCCTGACTCATGTGATGTGCATTTGTGCAGCCACAATTTTGCGTTGAGGCTGTTTTCTGATTGTGAAAATTGTGATTACAAAATATTAATTCCAAATTGCCTCAAATTGAGACTCACCGCACACTTGTGATTGCGTTGTGACTTGTGACTGCTTTAAGAATACGTCCATATTACATATTAGTGATATCAGTATTACTTCTTTCTTGGTAGTCGCGCTCTGTATTATACTATCGTGTTATTAAAAAAAATTAAACGCCAAGTTATGTCAGGCAAACGTAAATGTGATCCGCGAGGTAATAACAAAAATAGGCGTACCATTACTATAGAGACCCAAGTTGAAATTATCAAAGAATTTATAAAGTGTGATAGGCCATTCATACACGAAGGACCATGGTTCCGGAGCAAAAGTTTTTTTCGGGCAAGGGAGGCGTGCGAAGATGCATTATGTGGAGAGTTTCGTGATCCGGTAGAGACTTTTGTGCTCCTGCCTTTGGCATGGAAACATGGAAAGCATGCACTCACCAATAAAAAATCAATGCTTTTGCGATAAAAAAAACTTTCAAACCGTAAAATTTTGTCAAAATTTGTACATAATAAGAAGAAACTTTTAATTATTGAGAATTCAAAGTGAGTGAGTGAATTTTTTTAAATAAATTATTTCATAACACCGAAAAACCCTCAATTTTGTTTTTAATAAAAAACTTGACATCTCACTAATACCATAGCCAAATAAAAGGAAAGATATTCCATTTCATACAAGAAAAGTGTGCACGTTCCTGTTGAGAGAGCTTTCCTATTTCCTCCATTTAAGCTTCCTCCAAGCGAAAGCTGCCCCCGCTAAATCTTTATTTTCGGTGGCACTGTCAAGATATTTGAGTAAATCTAATCTGAAGAGAGTAAATGGAAAGGAAAGCGTTGGCGATGCATGGGAGCATGGTTCTTGTAGAGCTATTCGCATTTGCGCTTCTTTTTTTACAGGTTTTCTCATTTATGAAATATCGGCATGTAGGAATGTGTATATTGTATTCTAGGTAAATTTTATTAAAGGGATTTGTTGGTGGAAATAAATGTAAATAAGAAAGAAGCTATTAAATGTATTAAAGTAGTTCAGCAGGCTTAAGGTTAAATCCGACTAAAACCAAAGAAATGCGGATAAATGCAAACACCCTTGAACGAACAGCGCTAAATAACCGTGACGTGGAACTGGTAGACAAATTCTGTTACCTCGGTAGTATTATTACCGAAAACGGCGGTACAGAAGAAGACGTCAGTTCCAGAATAAATAAAGCAAGAAGCGCATATGCATGCCTGTTTCACATATGGAGATCGACGGAGATCTCAATTAACACCAAATTGCGGCTGTTCAACTCCAACGTTAAGGCAGTTCTTTTGTACGGTTGCGAAACATGGAAAGTCACCCAATTCATCACAGGGCGCCTACAAGTTTTCATCAACAGATGCCTACGTCGTATCCTAAAAATCCGCTGGCAAGATAGAATTTCAAATGAAGAACTATGACGCCGTGCCGGCCAAGAAAGAATCGACGACCAAATCAGGCGAAGGAAATGGAATTGGATTGGCCACACCTTGCGACGCGAAAACGAGAATCTAGCCAAACAGCCCCTCGACTGGAATCCGCAAGGAACCCGTCGAGTCGGAAGACCTAGAACAACGTGGAGGAGAACTCTATTAGCAGAGGCCGCAACAACCGGGAGATCCTGGTCAGAGCTGAGAGCTGTCGCGCAAAACAGAGTCCGCTGGAGGGCAACTGTTTCCGCCCTATGTCCCATGAGGGATTAAAGGAGCAATTAGTTAGTTAGTATTAAATGTATTGTTTGATTTTTTGTTTAAATGACAAAAATCAATTACATATTTTAAGAAGTTTGAAGATTATGTTTTTTCAGGTCTGACTTCGGTTTCTACTACTTTGCAAAAGTTAGTAAAACCGTGAGTTTTGTGCAAATTTTGGTTTTGTTTTGATTGATAACAATGAATTCCGCGATGTGTATATTTTGCAGATTTGCGAAAGTTTTATTTTGATCAAAGATTCACAAGCAAATTATTGCGTTTTACAAGGATTTCAAGATGTAAAATATCATATCATGAACAAATTTAAAAATATGAAAAGTGGAAATTATCGCTTTATAGGTATTTGTGGCCATTCTCATTTAATAGTGCAGCCAATACAAGAATTCTATCTTAGGCCCTAGGAAAAAAATCCAAATAACTTGAATGTTTCTTATCTTTATTATGATGTTCTACTGGCATCCTGGAAAGTATCCTAGTTTCAGCGGTCACGTTTTCTTTTATTGGGGTAAATTTTAACTTGACGCAATTAATATCGACAACCATTTTATTCGGAAAACGTGCGTGAAAGTTTCGGTGTCTCTCTAATACTTTTATTTTGTTGAAAATAAATACTCCTTTCCACACCACCGCAGGGGTAGAGTATTAAGCGCGTTTTTTTAAATTTGTCACAAATGGGGGCGGAAGGAATATTGACGTTGCTTCCTCAGGTATTGCAGATACCTTGATTGAATGAGGTAAGAAGGCTCTGCCTTCAAGTTAATCCGTTAAAATGAATTTACACTACGAAACATCTATAAATAGTGTGGGATGAGTGCACCATGGCTCACAAGAAAGGAATCAAGGCTCTAAACAGGACGCTCCAGGACATAAGGGACCGCAACCAGCTTATGGGTGGGGTTATGGTGCTTTTAGGCAACCATCTTATGGCCTACTATCAAAGTTCTATCCTTGAGAGTTAACATGCGTGTGAGTTTTCTAACTTATGTAATTCTAGATATTGGTGATTGAAAGATTTTGGAACAGGAGGAAAGAATCAATATTCCGAGTAACCTTTGCGATCTTGTGAGAGATCTGATTAGCTTGACCGACAGAATATACCTCAACATTTATCAGAGCTTTCCTCACTCCAACAAACGACTCAGCCAACAGCATCAACAACTTTCTGCTGGAGAAGCTGCTGACTGAGCATATGAAGTTTGAATCTGTGGACTCGATAATGGAGGTCTAGGATGCTGTATATTACATAGCATAATTCTTTTAAGGAATACCACCTCACATGCTCTATCTCAAGTTTGGCGCTCCAATAATGCCGTTGCAGAATTTAAATCTTCCCCTGTACAATAAATAACATTTTCTTTCATCTATCCTTTGAAACTAAAACATATTTATAGTATATAAACCTTGGGAATCAATAAATCGCGGACTTACTATACACTATAATATATGTAATATTGTTTGTGAAATGAATTATATACATCAGAATTACTTACGTGAATGTCTAGTATCTTAAGACCAATGTTTTTGCTAATTTGTTGTTTTCTTTCCATTTCTCTCCGTTTGTGATCCTTCAATTCTTGTGCCTCCCTATCCTTTTGTCCTTGAATATCTGTTGCTGCTTGACTTTCTTCCTCTAGCAGCTTTTTTTGCCTTTCCTGCCATTCATTCTGCATTTTTACAAAATCATGCAAGCCTGCTATAAACCTATCTTGTTTAGCTTTCTTTTCTTGCATCTCTTGCAAATGTTCTTCGTGAAGTTTCCTTCCGATTTCATCCACGATTTGCTTTTCTTGAAGATATTCTTGATAGCGCTTAGCCTTTTCAGCTTCTACGAGCGCTAATTGCCCTCTCAATTCTCGCCTGAACTCATTCTTCCTTTGTGCTTCAATTTCTGCATCAATTCGGTCGCGTTCTTGATCTGCATAACGCGCCTGTTCAAGTACATAACACTCTTTATCTTTTCGCTCCTTCTCTTCTAGTTTTTTTGCTTCTTTTTCGGCAATTTGTGCCGAAAGACTTTTTAAGACATACGCCGCCCTCAATTTTACTTCTAGCTCTTTAAGCTCATGGTTTTGTTCCCTGATCTGCTGTCTGCGAGCCTCCTCAACAAACTGTTTTCGTTTTTCCGCTAGAATTTCTGGCGGTATCTCATCACTAGCTACAACTTTCGACGAACTAGCTTCTTTATGCAGTTCTGAATTCAATATCAATTCACGGCGTTGTTCTTCTAAAATTAATTTTCTAAAATTCCCTTGATCACGGCCACAAATTTTGCTTTTGTTTGTGGCTTTTCCACCAAAAAAATTTGATAAATTTTCTCCATAAGGATCAATCATTTCCGTATTGTAAAAATCTCTTTTCTAAACTGAATCAATTAATTATAAATATTTTTAATTTATTAAAACACTAATGAAAGACTCTTTAAAATGTTTTGATCAAACAAACAAAAAACTGCTAGCAACGGAAACGACCGTAAATAAAAACAAATATTTCCCTCGAGTCCTGTCAAAAAATTCCCAGTTTGCCCAATAAAAAAGGCAAAAAGAGCAAAGTGTACAAAAGTATGCAAAGTTGAGCAGTAAAAGTTTAATCCAATTTGTGTTCTGTTTTGTGAGGATTCGCTATCGCAGAGTAAAGGCAGAAAATGTCGAGGAATTTACTGCAAACTCTATTAAATGCAGCAGAAAAGGCTGGAAATATTGCTAAGCTGTGCAGATCAAATGGAGTGCTTTTGGAGTTACTTGTAGAGGAGAAAAAGTCGGACGAAGCCAATCCTCGCTTTGTGAAGGATTTTAAAACACTTGCGGATGTTCTAATTCAGGAAACAGTTCGTCATGATGTAGGCAAAGTTGTAAGTATTAAGTATTAGAGCTGTTTTATACGGTGCGCTTCAGCGCATGTGCCTCACGAACGTTTGATTATGAAGGGAGGAGTGGGAATGAAGAGAGGTACCACCCCACTTCTCCCTTTATCCACAAAGTTCGTGAGGCAAATGCGCTGGAGCGCACCGTCTAAACCGGCTCTTAGGATTCAGTAAAAAAAACCTGTAATCATGTTAGTTTCCAGAACTTCGCGATAATATTCAAGGTGAGGAAACCCCAGTTTTTACAAACTCTCTTGGGAACTCGGTATGTGTTGCCGTAGGAGACACGCCGGATAAGACTACATCCTGTCTACGTGTAATTCTAGACAATAACACTATAGCTGCCGAAATTCTAGCTGCAGCCGTTCATGATGACATTTTCTATAGTGACGACGGAGCACCTATTCCTGATTTACCAGCAGACCTTGATTATTCAAAGATTGGAGTTTGGATAGATCCCATTGGTATTTGTGTAATTCGTGAACAAATTCCATTATTTAATAATATTCATTATAGACGCAACAGCAGAATATATCGCTGGAGAGACAATATTTTCCAAATTTCCTACAATTACATCTACCGGACTAGATTGTGTTACAGTCTTGATAGGAGCTTTCAATAAAGAAACTGGAGTTCCTATCCTAGGAATAATTAATCAGCCATTTCATACACAAATTGATTTATATACTTACATAAGTAAAATATTTTGGGGTGTATCGATTGAAAATGTTTCCGAAAATAATCTACCCAAATGCCCCGAGCGACAGAATAAAATAGCATTGTTTTCCTCTTCAGAATTTGAGCAAGTAATTAATTTAATAAAAACATTAAATTATGATGTTGCATTTTCTGCTGGAGCGGGCCACAAAGCTCTTAAGATTATAACAAATGAAGCTGATTTATATGTTTTAACGAAATCTACTACTTTTAAGTGGGATACTTGTGCCCCTCAAGCAATCCTTCAATCTATGGGTGGAGGTTTATTTGATTTTAAAAAGAGTTTAAAAGAGGAACGACTTGTCGCAATTAGCTATGAAGATGGGATCGATAAATGTAACTTCGGTGGTGTTATTGCAATAAGAAATGTTGATTTATTTAAGGATTTACTTACTGTTTTGTCTGATTAAAGTTAAACACTTCAAGCTATTATAAAGCCAAAGAGATTATATAAGAATAATTGTTTAAATATAGTTATGTACGATATTGTCCTGTATTGCTGGAAATGTATAATGTATCGTTGTACAACTTGAATTATTTATTGTAATATTATAAATTATGTATTTTAATATATTAAGTTTGCAAAATAAATTTCCTAAGAGGGATCTGAATTAATTTCATGGAGTCTCCTCAATTTTTTGAAGAAGAGAGAGTATCTAAACGGGAGGATTCTACAGATACAGGGAGACTTCAATGAAGGTAGAAATTAGACAAGCATACAAAGGAACACACAAGATCAGCAACAAGTTTCAGCCAAGAACGGACATCTGCAGAGACATAGATGGGAACCTATTAGCAGACCCTGATAGGGTAAAAGAAAGGTGGAGAGAATATTTTCAAAAGCTATTTGAATCCTACCCCCATAATAAACGAGGAACGACAGGCGGATTCATTTGTAATTCCTCAAGATAATATTTCAATAGAACCACCAACACTGGATGAGATACTCGAAGCTGTAAAAAGGCAAAGAAGTAACAAATCGCCAGGCGCCGATGGAATCGCAGCTGAGCTGGGGTGGCAGCACGTAAGTTGTTTCAATCGACCTCTTCATACAAAAATTCTGAATTTTTGTTTGAAGAGGTCGATTGAAACAACTTACGTGCTACCACCCCTGTTAAAGGAAGGAGGACCGCAACTTTTAGAAACCTTACACGAACTCATATGCCACATCTGGGAGGAAGAAGTTATACCAGATGACTGGAAGAAAGCCATTATATGTCCAGTCTAATCTATAAAAAAGGAGATAAACTAACCTGTAAAAACTACAAAGGTATCTCACTCCTCAGCACCAGCTACAAAACCTTCACAATCATTGTGAAACATAAACTAGAACCTATAGCGGAATGCCTTATAGGAGAATATCAAGCTGCTGACCTTAAAGCAAATACTGGAGAATACAACATTCTAAAATTTCAAGGTAATCGGAGGGGTGGGGGTTAAACTCAACAATTACATACCTATTTTTTTTTCTTCAACTATTACCTAGTTTTGGATCATCCAAAATTTGTTGTGTATAAACGGGGTAATTCGAATCATGGCTTAGCCCGACATTTTTTGGTTTGCAGGTGATCGCCTTCGTTATATGTATCGTATATGCAACTTTGTATGTGTGTTAGAGCGCGGCCATTGTTTATTTGAGATGGGAGAAGAGAAAGAAATGTGCATATGTTAGTTTTCACCCAGCAAATTTTTTGATGAAAATTCTATCGTTAAAGTTTCGTCAGATGCGTCTTACTTTCCTCTTTCTCTCATAAAACGTGCGTGAATGAATAATGAATAAACACAAACATTTTTAAATTTAAAATAATTTCTACATTTTTGCTTGATAATCGGCAACGTAATTTTGTTAATATTGTAGAAATAGCACTGAATGCTCTTTCCACAGAAACTTCAATAAGTCTTAAAATGTCTTCTTTGGGCTTTTGGTGCTTCCATTGGAGCACGTTTCTCACAATCGCCAGTTAATTCCTTTCAGAAAACAATAAAAGCTTCTGTTTTAAACTCCTATTGGCGGGCGATGTTGATATTTTGGGTCGTTCCAATACTTGTCGAAGCTTGGCGTACCGATCACACTCTGAAGTATCGGGGGTATTTAGTTGGCCGGGGAGATTTCATCTCACTCCGTCCGTGCAATGTCTTCTAATCGATTTATACCATCAAAGGTTTTAATTAAACGATTCAGAAACAATTTATTTATTTATCTACGCCAATCGGCATTGTACATACATGATTACAAATACGTTATAGAAAATAAAAGAAACAAAAAAGAAACAATCGGAGGAGGACAAAGATTAAAAATTAATTAATTAATTAGGATTGATTAAAAATATAATACAATATTGAGCATATGAAAAGCTATAAACTATCGCATAGCAACTTTTTAATACTCCCGGAAAACGATGACAGGGATCCTCCAAATAAGTCAATATCCGTGCAGTACTGGTTCACCAGCCTGGCTATTTGGTTTCTGGGTCCATGTTGGACGTAATTTCTACTTGAGCTTATCACTGACAGCAGTCTCCTAGTTCTTAGCTCAACCGTCGAGCAGATAAGTCCAAAATCAACTACAATTTCTGGCGAGTCGATTATTCCGTTGATGACGTTGTAGAAGAAAGACAAGTCAGCCACTTGTCTGCGACTAAGCAGACTACTGAGCTTATATTGTTAAGCAATGTCACTTATACTATGTACATGCTCAGAACCCTCAACATAGAGTAAGCATTTGCAAAACTTACTTTAGATTTTTTCAATACGGCAGATGTCTTGTTGAGTAAACGGAGACCAGACCACAGATCCATATTCCAGTATAGGCATGACGAACGCGGAGAAAAGAAGTATCAGTGTTTTGACATCCCTCAACTCTTTGCCTGCTCTATAAATAAAACCTAGTTTTCGGTACGCACGAAGTTTAATGATATTAATATGTTCAGCGAAGGTTAATTAATCATTACTCCAAGGTCTTTAATCGTAGTATTAGAAAACAAATATGTGTAACTATAGATAATACAACTGCATTCTGCTTTTGTTCCTCAGACAGAACTGATGATCCGTTATAGTTAAATCTCGGGTCCAAATAAAGTGCAGCTACAATTGCATCATTATCAAGCAGTTTTTTTCCGGGTTTCCAAAGCTTGAAGTGGAGATGGAGCATACCTGTTTCTTGCAAAATTTCTTCTTTCAACTCCAGTTCATAGGAGCCAATATCTATAAAAATCGCCCAAAACTTGGACTCTTGGAGCTAAAATGTGCACTCTTTCAATGTTTTAAATGCTATCACAAACTGTGCAATAAAATGCCAATCAATATCGATAAAACTAATGTCATGTTCGTTATTTTCAATAAAACTCTGCATTTTACACAAAGAACTAACCATCTCGTAGGTTGAGTCCCATCTCGTGGAGTTATCAAGCCTTGGCAAGGTTACATTAATATTCCTAGATTCAATAAAAAGTACGGAGTAGTTTAACCGCACTTCTGCCATCTATTAATTGAGTTCCAACTGTTTTTATGACATCAAATGCGGCTAATCGCAATGTATGAGCAGCGCACCTCACAAGCGAAAAGACAGTCGCGATTTGTGATTCGATGATGGTTCCTTCGGCTTGGTAATCAACATCTTGATATTCGATTTCCTCTTCCTGCTGTTCCCTTTCATAATTCGGACAATTTGATGATATTACTGCCATTATGGGTGGTACATCAATAGAGTTGCTATACATCAATATTAAATGAACGAAAACATTTCAATATCTCCTCCTTTAACCCTCCGTCGGGCGCGGCTGGCCTGAGAGGCCAGCAAAACGTTTTTGTGTGAAATTAGTAATTTTGCTTGGTTTAGATAAAGCTTCATTCCATTCAATAAACTCGTTCTATTCCGTTCAATTCGGAATATTTGCTTTCGTTAGATCATACCGAAGGATTCCTTTCCGGTGTTTTGAGTTAAAATTGATTAGGGGGAGGGCGGGGGGAGCTAAAATATATGTGGCCTCTCAGGCCGGGTGCGCCTGATTTTGTTCCGCTTAGGAGCGCGCCCGACGAAGGGTTAAAAAGGCTCCAGTGTGCTATTTGTCATTTGAACCATGCTTGTAAATGTAAAACCTGGAAAGTTAATATAAATAATTAATTGTGATGGCAAGAATTAACATACCTATTGTACTAATGCAGTTCCTAACGTCTTTTATATATTGTACATTTATGGCCAAAATCCTTCTTTCATTTCTCGTGGCAATATCTACTCGCAATAATATCATTTTGTTTTTGGTATCGTTAATTATTTTATTAGCATGTTTGATTTTATCGATTAACCCTTCTATATTTTTGTAATTAATATGAACTTAAATTGTAGCAAAATGTAAATATTTTCACATTTCTATGTACAAAAGCACTACCCCATTTACATAAAAGTATATGTAAGTAATTTATATAAAGTAAATAGACGTCAATAAAGCTAATTAAACACATAGATTTGTAAATATATAAGCAAAAGTGGCCTAAAAACCACTAATTAAGTAGGCAAAATGTGCCCGTGCAGCACATTAAAAATTCATTCTTGCTAATATTAATTTTCACTAGATTATGTGTTCTTCTATTCTCCGTAATGCTATTATCACTTTCCTCATCACTTCCAATATTTTTTTTATGAATCGATAAATAATGGCTTTAAATATTAGCAGGTTTCTTTCCCGATAACTTTTTTCACAAGTCAAATACATTGGGGTAACGTATGTAGTAAAACCGATTTTTAAGAAGAGAGGGGTGAAGGGGCGGAGTGAGTATGGAGTAAAATCAGTCTTACCACATGTTGAAGCATGACTAGTCTACGTAGCCCCATTGACTTCTCTAACTCATTATTATGAGAAGCAAATTTTAAAGTTTTAATTTTTATTTAATTTACACTTTCACCAGTTTTCACTTCACTACAACAGATTTCAAAATGAATAATTATCCTTTCCTACCTTTTCCTTTTATCTATACAGCTCACGAGTCATTCCTCGTGCGCAAAACTTGCGAGAAATCAGCAAAACGTCGCGGTAATGTGGGAAGAAACCTTGGGAGTTATAAAATAAAGTAATTCTTATTAACTAGACGTAATGATCAATTCTTGGGTTATAAGATAAAGTAATTTTTATTACTTAGAAGTACCATTATCAACAAGATTAGTTGGGAACGGATGTCGTAGTTATGATTTCTTGAAGGATTGGTTGACTAGCACACCTGCGATAGGATATGTACTCAACCATAACCTTCTATATTTACAAGCCATGAACAAGAATCTCAATTGAGAGAATCGGACTACCAAATTCTGCAAATTACACTAACAACATAACGTGACTTCACCGAGTTGTAGTCAGATTGAGGGGAAATTCGCTTTCAATATTTTTCTTGTTCATGGCTTGTAAATATAGAAGGTTATGACTAACGTGACCATACGTCCCGTTTTGAGCGGGACCGTCCCTTTTTTGGCTCTTCGTCCCGGTGTCCCCGAAAATAACCTGGGGACACAAAATTGTCCCGTTTTCAGAAACCGCGCGATAATTGGCGGGCTGGACGGGAACGGGCGGTGCAGACAGCGCGTCGACGATAATAGCGGATCCGCCGCGCCCGAAAAAGGGTAGACGAGAGGGGCCGTATGTTATGATTGCACCATTCACTTCATGTGCACTTCTCACTATTTTTTATTGTCTTCAGTTTGTTTGAACTCGCGTAATATTTGTAGTTTTAGGTTACTTGAAGATTTGTGGTTTGGAATCTTATTTCACTATGCCAAAAAGCAAATTTACGTTCAATGTTAATTTACAAGCGAAATACCCGTTTATTAAGCAAATACTCCCTCGGATGTCAGATGTGATAAATGTGGCCCAGAATTTAGTGTTTCCCATAGTATTGTGCAGGTAATATTGAACAGCATTTAAAGTCTGACAAACATAAAAATGCCGATCGTGCCGCTGCTTCAAGTTCTTCAATGTTGAACTTTTTCAAAAAATCTGACGCGCCAACTTCAAAGGATTTGGATATCGCCGCGGCAGAAGGCGTCTGGGCCTATCACACAATACAAGAAACCCACAGTTTTCGCTTTGCGTCGAAATTTTTCCTATCATGTTTCGACCAGAAATTTAGATGTGCACGTACGAAAACAGACTGTATAGTACCTATTGTAGTAAATGTTTTGGCGCATACAGCGATCAAGGAATTAAAAGAGTATCTTCGTAAGTCCAAAAGTATTACAGTTTCAACCGACGAGACGCATGAAACCACGGTAAAAAGAAAATATACTGGTCTCATCGTCTCATAATATACTGAAATTGATTCAAAATTAGGCTAATTATTGTTATTTTCAACATTAAAAAACTATGCTTAGATATGGATTCCGCGCCCAACATATTCTTGCTCAGGATGAAGAATACTACAACATACTAAAATTTCAAGAAAATCGGAAGGAGGGGGGGTTAAACTCTACAATTACCCTTTTTTTATATTTACACGGTTCGAGTTAAAGCTCTGAAGGAGTTTTGCGCCGAAATTGGAACAGAATATCAGAAAATGCTAGACTATAGCAAAACTATAGTAGGCTTGCGCTTATGCCTGCCATAGAAACGGCTTTAAAAATATACCAGTTATTAAAGAACTACTTTTTGAGCATTGAAAAATGTCCCCAAAAATTTAAAAACTTTTTTGACGACCCCAAATCAGAATTGTAGAATTGAATTTTCTTACACACTCAGTCAGCAAGTTTTCATCAAGCTGTATTGAAGGTTGCAGGTCAGTCTTTATCGGCAATTGAAGCTGCAAAAGAAATTAAACCAACTAAAACATAATTTGGTTCAGAAACAGACTAATCAGTTTCTGCCACATACAGCCCGTAGTTTGATGGTGAAATTGACAGATAATGGCACAGATATTGACGTAGAGTTAATAGTACCGCTACTGATTTTTATAAAACAAGTTTATTTTGAACCTAGGCTGGTATTCTCAAAATTGAGTTTCCTTTATGAATTGGCCCTACTAATTGAGATAAAGAGAGAGATCCGAGATAGAGATCTGAAGTCCCGTTTTGAGGCAAAAAATAAATGGTCACGTTAGTTATGACTCAACTCAGACTCACGAGCAACTTGCGATAATAATAATATACCCTTCTAACACAGAAGGCGCACTTCTCAGCTGGACCAGGAAAAATTTACCAACTCAGCACAGGCAAGCGCTGAGATGTGGCTCTACTAAAGCATGCAAACATATAACGACAGTAAAAGAAATCAAAAAATAACACACAAAGAAGCGTGCAACAACACGAGGAGTGAGACACATAAGCAGTCACGTGAGATTGAAAAGACTCCTTTTAAGGACATCTTTACTAAAGCTCACGCTACAAATGTTAATGTTTTTGTTCACATTAATGAATATGCGATTTACAGGTTCGAATCTGCCGTAATTGATGTTCGAGGAGTTGATGTTTAAGAGAGGTGGCCCTGGATTATAACTGCTCTCTCTAAACAACGCACGGCGAGTTAGAAAGCCTTGGTCGACTCTTCCATTAAGGAGCTGATGAGCGAACACAACATCGGCAACCTCACGAGTAACTTAATGCGGTATTCGTATGATGGAAGAATTAATGGGTCTGGAATACTATGGAATACTAAACTGCCCTCGGAAAAAAATATAGTTGATGTGAGTGGAAAAATCCAGCTTACTGTCAAATCTAATCCCGAGATGTTTAACATAATTAGCACGAGGGACATCCTCACTGAAAAAAAGGAGTTATAAATGATAGGACCATGTCTCCTACAAAAAGTTATGACTTCGCATTTACTTATAGAACCAAGTTGTTGTTAGCACACCAAGAGTAAAAGGTGTCAAGGCCAATAATCGCACTCCAGCAAACTGTGAGTTACGCGAGTGTCGTTTTCGATCTCGAAAGTCGATAATCGTTCGAAGCGAATTTGAAAACGAAAAGCAAGCGAGTTGAGCGTTCGCGTAGCTCGGAAAAAAATTATTCGTTTTCAGAAAGGAAACCACATTACTGAAACACGAAATTTTTTAATGTTTAAATCAATACATGTTCCGGTAGTAGTAGGTCACCGCGGGTCACGCGAACTTTAACTGCATATATACTAAACTAAATAAATGCGAATACTTCACAGGCGCGAATAACCTACAAATTAACAGACCAAACTTTCTTCTTAATTTTCATATTAAAGAACGCCGAAAACGTCGGTTTCGTGACTTAATTTTTTAAACAATAATTTGCATTCCATCACAAAAAGGCTAAAATAAATTTTAAATAATTATATTGTTAGGATACATTTATTTCATTTAAAGGCAGTTTCGTTAAATATTAAAAATAATAGCTGCATTGCTAAAAAAAAACTTTTTATCTTCACTCTAATAAAATCATCAATAGATATTAAAAACAAATTATAAATTAGAGTTTTGTTTTAGAATAAAATATAAGATTCTCTAAATTGTTGCGTTAGAAAAATAAAATAATATCTAAAGGCACTTTGGAAAATCATGTTACAATAATTCGATTTAGATATTTTTTTTCCAGTTTCTTTTGGCTTCCATTTCAAACGTTTTTCTTCATCGTATTTTCATGGGCAACCCTTAGTCGACGCCTCAGCTCACTTGGGAATCTCTCATAGCATTTCTTACAAACTGGCTTTTCATCGTATTCATAGAATTTCGATTTTTGATTCATTTTCATATCACATATAGAGCATGCAAAATGATGTACACACCAAGCCTTATTTAGTGCCGTAAAAACTAGTTTTAAAAAGAGAATATACGATTAGAACTTTTAATATTGTTGATGTTTAGAATCCTTACCATCTCCGGCAATTACTTGATTGCATACGAAACATAAGTTACCAAATAGTTGATGGTAATGTGTTTCGCAGTACGCCAATCCCCGTTTTTCGTAGTGACGATGTCCCAAAAATGGCTTTTCACATTTTGCACACACAAAATGCTGAGGAAAAATGTTATAATTAAAAAATAATTTAAAAAAATGTCAAGTGAAAAAGTTTCTTCGTATTTTGAAGTGTAATTAACTAGTGCTCCCCAAGGTCTTATGTAAATTTCGCTTTGCGTAAAGTAAGGTAAAGGGGGCCTAGAAGAACAGGTGGCATACAATGGGGATTGCTAGACCGCCTTAAGGATCTCGACTACGCGGATGATATCTGTTTGCTGGCCCACAGACACCAGGACCTCAAAAATATGTTAAACAAATTGGCAGCAGAAAGTAGCTCGGCGGGCTTAAGGTTAAATCCGACTAAAACAAAAGAAATGCGGATAAATGCAAACACCCTTGAACGGACAGCACTAAATAACCGTGACGTGGAACTGGTAGACAAATTCTGTTACCTCGGTAGTATTACTACCGAAAACGGCGGTACAGAAGAAGATGTCAGTTCCAGAATAAATAAAGCAAGAAGCGCATATGCATGCCTGTTTCACATATGGAGATCAACAGAGATCTCAATTAACACCAAATTGCGGCTGTTCAACTCCAACGTTAAGGCAGTTCTTTTGTACGGTTGCGAAACATGGAAAGTCACCCAATTCATCACAGGGCGCCTACAAGTTTTCATCAACAGATGCCTACGTCGTATCCTAAAAATCCGCTGGCAAGATAGAATTTCAAACGAAGAACTATGGCGCCGTGCCGGCCAAGGAAGGATAGACGACCAAATCAGGCGAAGGAAACGGAATTGGATTGGCCACACCTTGCGACGCGAACACGATAATCTAGCCAAACAGGCCCTTGACTGGAATCCGCAAGGATCCCGTCGAGTCGGAAGACCTAGAACAACGTGGAGGAGAACCCTATTATCAGAGGCCGCAACATCCAGGAGATCCTGGTCAGAGCTGAGAGCTGTCGCGCAAAACAGAGTCCGCTGGAGGGCAACTGTTTCCGCCCTATGTCCCATGAGGGATTAAAGGAGCAATTAGTTAGTTAGTAGTAAAAACATCTACCAGCAAAATACCAAGAAATCCTTTTTCACAATCATTTTTATAATTTAAAAATTATACCTCAACATGCCAGTGTTTCCCTAGAGCAGTAACAACTCTTTCCTCAATCGGTCGTCGACAAGCACCGCAAATAGGAATTCCCATTTTATCATGACAGCGAAGACAGTACAATTCGTTCTGTAATATGCAATAAAAGGTTTAAAATATAATTAAATATAAATTATTACCATATCATTGGCAGCAAAACCAGGTCTGCTCTTAACTTCACGAGCAGTTGAGTCTAATTCAACACCACAAGAAGTACAATTGAAATGATAGCCGTGATAAACTTCACCGCGGAATCGTAGCGGTTGATCATCAATTAACCCACTAAGAAATAATTGCTTGAGTCTTTAACAATTTGTATTTATCTATAATACTTACTGGCACTTCTGGCAAACATATTTACCTAGACCAACAGCCTTAACTTTGGCGTTGCACTCATGGCATAAGGCACGATTCTAAAACATAAAATTATTATATGTTTGAGTTGATTCTTCAAAATGTTTATACTTGATTCCGAATAAATCCACAATCAGCTAATTCCTTAGCACACATTTGGCAGCGGAAGCATTGTGGATGCCAATTTGCGGCCATTGCTTTAATGACACGCCCAATAACAAATTCCCCGCATTTGTTACAGCATGGAGCGAATAAAACATGAAAATCACGTTCACAATATTTTCTTCCTTCGAATTCGTAGAAAATTCCATCCTGGAACGGACGGAAACATTGTGCACAACTAAAATTAGTAATGTTTAAATATTTTCAAGCCAGAAAATTATATTTAATTTACACAAAACATTGTGTATGCCATAATTCTCCATTCGAATTCACTATTTTCTCATGTGGCTCAAATCCCTCTGCGCAACGCGCACAATACATACTTCCTAAGGACATACCGGCAGATGCTGATCTAAAAGATTTGTGAAATTAAATTATTATCATTCGACTATTTTTATTGATTGCATAAGATTAATTTCTTGAAGCCAATTAGTAAGAATGGGCAAAATTATTTCTTTAATAATTTAGTCAAAAAGCGTTGCTTTAATAGCAATAACACTCACACCGCTCTGCCTTTATTATTAATTGACATTCGAGCAAGTTTTTCATAGTCCATTTTTGTTTCAGAAAAATTTTGAATAAATCGTGTCTAAATAATTAACTCTGTCCAACAACTAATTGCGATATAATTTTAGTAAAAGTTCAAACCGTAGTCTATAAGTAGATATCATTTATTTACTCATAAAAGCTCCGATAAATCCTCATTTTGAATGATTAATCCTTATCATAAAATAATTTCTAGATAAACTCGGACAAGGGCGTGGATACGGGTACTGAGTAATACAATAATGTTGAACCAAGTTTGGCATAATTAATTCTATTTTGTTTGTTTTTTATTAAAAGTAATATAGGTGTTATTGGCGCTGCTGAGTTTAGGAATCGCTTTTTTACATTGTTCTATTTCTGCCGATAATCATTATTAAATACTTATGAAGGTTTTATTGTTACTGGGACGGAAGTCTTCTGCAGTGAAGCTGTGTTGAAGGTAATTTTATCACCTACAGAATTATAAAAGAGTAACCTCAATTTCCAAATTTAAGTCTTGATTTAGAAAGTAATGCTTAGTAAACCTTGCTGTGGGTTCTCTTACCCCCAAAATTTGGCCTCTTTCGAGGAAAACTTCAGAGTAATGTCAAAACAGAGGAGCTGTGATTAAAATGCAAGTTATATTTCTTTACTAACTTATGAGGCTCTACAACTGAAATTCGGACCTAACATCAAGCCCGATCTCATCGATGTCGCAATGGACTTTCCGAGATGCACGCTAGCGTATTCCGCCCTCAGAAAAAGAAAAACATTGAGATAGCACTCCTACAATACGTCTAATATGAAGTGAGGCTGTTGTTTCAAGAGGAGATGTGGGGCGTCTAAACACAGACTGAAAATAAATAAAAGGTATGTATTCCTTCCTCATTTAAATCTCATCTCATTCGCAAAACACACCGTTATTCAATATTTTAATATTATTTATTATTGCTTGGCCATCATCAATTTTATAAAAATAGATTGTATTTGTTTTTGGCCAGCATACTGAAAAAGGTTCGCCACCCCTGTCTTATGCTAAAGATGTTTCGATGTTTTAACACAGCCATTTTAGGGCCAATCTTGACATATGGATCGATGGTATGGTGAACAGGACTTATAATATCATAAAGTTAGGAAGGGTCCAGAACAAAAGGAGCCATCCAAGAGCACCTGCAATGTTGCCTTGCACCTGACCTATCGCGACCTTTACATATAACACCTCGTCTCCTGCAGTCCCCTTAGGCCGGCCGTATACCAAAGCTTCATATGCAACTTTTCGTCACTATTGCTTGGAGATAAATGGAGCAAAGCGGCATGTCACGATTTGTTCCATATAAAAAAAAGTGCAAAATGTCGCTAATAAGCATGTGAAGTAGGCATGTCGATTCATTCCAAAAAAAGTGGATCTTCGATTCGAATCGAACGCACTAAAATCGATTCTCCATTAAAGCATTAAAGAATCGATTCTCGTTTAATCGAATCGTAAGTAAATTTTTGTTGATTGTACAGCCACGGACAGCTAATTAGAAACAGTTTCATAAAAATTGCATTTATACATTTTTTATATTTTTATGTAGCAATCCTGTTAAGAATTCATTATGATTGCTATAGCTTTCATTCAATAGGCAGGCCCACCATTATATATTTAAAAATATTTAAGGAAGGGGGTGGGAGTTCTTTAATTTGATTCCTACATAAAAATATTAAAAATGTATAAATGCAATTTTTATGAAACTGTGTCCTTGGGTGTATATGTATAAATACTTTTTATTGCTATATAGGGCTCTTCTACAGGGGCCGACAGCCAACCAACTATAGAATCGGCTACAATCATCCATTCCTTATTGACAGTGAATACAAAACCGGATAGGCTTTCTCGCGAGCGAACTTTAATAATAACCAAGTGTACTCCACAATGTTGTTGTATTTTGTCTAAATTCTCTTTTGCCTACTTCGATTTCCTTTTCTTTTATGCTCCTTGCAAAAGGGAATTTCAGAAAAAACAACCACACAGCTGTCAAAAAGTTGGCTGAAAAATCCATTCAAAAGGTTGGTTGGATGCTCTCTCACCCTACCCTACAAAGGACGTTTTCAGCGTGTAGAAGAGCCCAATGTGAACCGGGTCCGATTCGAGCGGTTTGTGAATCGATTCAGTGTTTGAGATCGATCTAAAAATCGATTATTTCATCGAAAAAGTTCGATTTTTCGATTAATCGATTTTAAATCGACATGCCTATGTGAAGCTTTAGTATTCGGCCGGCGTTGGAGTGAGGGAATACGCAGCATGGACCTCAAAACACTACGGTCATAGCAATATCTTGAACTTGCTATTGCTACCCAAGGGTATGGTTTTCTCATACAACATCCAAGAATTCAAAGGCGAGGGTTACCCCCTCCTCATCTTGCAGCCACCACACTCCCCTTAACCTAGCCTATCCTTCGAACTAAATTTACTACTAGGCATTGCACCATGACGTGAAAGACATCACGGAATGGTAGAAAGGGTGACACCTGAGCTTCGATTTTCACGTAGAGCATACCATGATTGTGCTATGAATCGAATCACGAAAAGAAACACGACAGGCACTACTATGTCCGCTGCAACAGCGTTCTATGCCCGTATTCAACGTTCGACAATTGGTAATGATTGCTATGACTTTGTCGCGTGTCATGCACAGAGCGTATCGCTACAAGCAAAATATTCTAGCCGTGGATTTGTTGACGGTCCGGTCATGGTACGCTACGGTGTTGGTCGGTGACGGAACGGTCTGAAAGAATACTTTTTTTACATATGTCGATACGGTTACGGTCATGGTATGATACGTTGTAGTGGGCTGTGGGCAGGCTCCTACTAACCCCCTTCAGCTTATGGCCGCGCGCTGTGAAACCGGGCATTACTGTACGTTATGATCTGAAGTTTTAGGAGATTAACTTTTATTTTTATTACAGTACCATGAAAGGGACTTTTCTAATGCCTGGAAATTCAAACGAAGAAATATGTTATCAATTAATGATTGTTACAAGTTTGTTTGCATTTTTATGTTAGCAAATTGTGTAATATGCGAAATGATCAGGTGTTAATTTGTACAGTAAGTAAATTAAAACTAATCAATTTAATAATTTTTTAATTAAACAAATTTAGATGTAAAACACAATTCTGAAAGCATTAGAATGGAGTGTTAAAGGATTCAACGTGCAGCAAAAGATTTAATCATGTAAACAATAAAAATTTATTTTCACTTGATTATTCATGGAGGCCTCTTCCATATAAGGTAAGAAATATTCAGCCCACATACAATTTCAAGCTTTTCACAGAATCAAAACATGAAAAACATATTAATGGTTTAATGGTCATGATTCCCTTTATTATTTGTGTAAAATGCTTACCCAGCTACAGATGGCATAGTTATCAAAGTTTTAATTAACAAATTCTTAAATATGAATAAATCTTTTTGAAAAAAAACTTTCCAACCTGGCGGGATAAAAAGTTGGATTTTTTTTAACTTAAATTAAAAATTGTAATGAACATTTACTGTTTTGTGCCACACGGTTGTTAAAATTATATTTTTCATAAACTGTTTACCTTAAATATGGAAGGATAGCGTTAAAATATCGGATTTATAAAAATATAAATAAAAGTACTGACAGCACAGGAAAGAGGTTTGGCACTTTTCAGATGTAGTTTGCAGCTCGCACACACGGATAGAACTTTTATGAATGACATCACTATCACTGCACAATAAATCTTAATTGGTGACGGTGGTCTTTATTAAAGCTGTTTCCTATCTATATGTAATATACAATTTAAAAAAACAAATTTTATTATAATGAATGCTTTTATTATTTTATTTGTTTCACATTCAGTAGCCATTCCATTTAAAATATGCTTTATCCTTTAAAATGTCAAGTAAGTAGTAGCAAATTAACTACAGTTATATACTATATTTTATACCATGTTTCCATCGCACTGGAAATCCGTAGTTTTTAGTAAAACGATTTGACGAAATCGAAATCTGTTCAAATCGCATCAAACAGTTTTCGCTTGTCATTACAAAATTAAAGTGAAAATGAAAACAAATTTTTCGCGCTTTATTATGGAAGTTACATGACAAACCGAAAGTAAACCGAACTCAACTCGATCTGAGCTTGCAGTTTCGGTCGAGTATGACATACCGAACTTGAAGCTACTGACAGAATCAGGCGCAAACGCCGTGCGGACATTGGCTTCGCGGTATGTGGCGACTTTTCACTGACATGATGTTGCGGTGTCGGCGGCGCGCTCCGACTTTGAACACAACAACGAAATCAAAGTGACAAGTGGACGTGATAGGAAAAAAATTGAAAAACCTGAATGATTTACACATAATTTTTGTAGCCTACAGGGTTTGTCTTTTTTTTATGTGCTAATTTAATTACCCCAATTTGGAAAAATAAAGATTTTCATTAAAAAATATAAAAATCAACAAATTTGCTATCACAGCCAACACCAACACACGACTCCAAACATATGCCCACCACCACCAAAACACGACTCAAAACACAAACATCTCTTGACACACGCGACGGCAACGCGCAAAAAGTAGAAAGTAAAGCAACTTGCGCGGTGTGTGCGTAGCGTAAATCAGCATTTCGTTAGTCATTCTCTCTGTCATTGCACGCACGGCGTTTGCGCCTGTTTCTGTCAGCAGCTTGAGTTTTTAGTTGTAATTTTGGTTTTATTATTGTCAGTTCGTCAGTGAAATTATTCGAGAAAATGGAAATTTTTTTTATGTATTTAATGAAATTATAATACTCCTAAGTTTTTCACCTTGTTAAAGCAATCTCGGTTTTTCAATCGCTAGTTACATGACATTCCGAAAAGTGTACTCAACCAAGCAAAAACTTGTGAACCCACTCAGAACACGTTCGGCACAATTTTTGCGGTCGGTTGCTAGTTACATGACTCAAACCGAACCGAAAATTGTACTCAGTTCGTGTTGAGTATGTCATGTAACTTCCATATATACCTGTGACATATATACCGCGTTTATGATTAGGTTGAAAAGTTGAGTCGAGGTTGAGTTGAAATTTCGACCACCGTATATGATTCCGAGTTGAGTTCACTTTGGGTTGAAATCGGGTTGAACTGCATCAAAACATAACCCCGTTTATGACTAGGTTCAACCTAGGTTCAACCCAGGTTGAACCCAGTCATAAACGGGGATCGAGTTGAAACTGGGTCCACTCAACCCAACTCAGCTCTCCTACCTGGGTCGAGTTGATATTTCGCCTTATAAACGCGTGTTGAGTTGAAATTGGGTTGAAGTAACATTTGTTTTGTTTGTTTACCATCCGTGAAGCCTGCCTTCGGCGTTAGTTTTGTGTTCGGTGTTTTTGTAGCGCGTTAATTATTTTATATTAACCAAATATGTAAAAACAGAGGAAATTTAATTTTGACAATGGCTAAAAGAAATGTTTGGGAGCATCAGGAAACAAAAACTATGTTAGAAATAATGCGGGAACAAAATTCCCTTCACCATTTTGATGGAAAACTGTATAGGAAGTCAGAAATATAGAAAAAGAATTAACAAAAAGAGGTTATGTTTTTATGGCAGTTCAACCCGATTTCAACCCAAAGTGAACTCAACTCGGAATCATATACGGTGGTCGAAATTTCAACTCAACCTCGACTCAACTTTTCAACCTAATCATAAACGGGGTGGTTGAACCTAGTCATAAACGGGGTAATAGACATTAATAGGTGCGTTTCATTTTCATGCCAATAGCCAGCATCTACGCCGATGTGCGTCCAACTATGCCGGCGTACGTACTCCAATGAAACTGAAACGCACCTATTTTTATTTAGATTAATAAATCGGTGACAGTGGGCATATTCACACGCTGCCATAATTGTGGTGAGTAAAACCGGTTTTATTAAACTCCTAGCAACTCAGACGGGGCGTAAATGAGTGTAGTGTGTAGTAAATTTGAATGCTATACAAGAACCTTTAAATGTATTGCAGATGAAATTTACTTGTAAGAGAAAAACAGAGCTAAAGAATGCAAGAGATAGAAGTAATTTTTTATATGTGTGCTAGTTTTCACGCGTTTGCTTTTGCGTGAAAAATGTTTCGTTAAGTTCTTCCGCTCCCTTCCCTCTCTCATCTATAAAACCGGTTTTAGCCGCCATGAATGTGCACTGTGTGAATAGGCCCAGTGAAAGTGACTTCCAAATATATTTGGTTTTTAGTGATTTTTTGAAAAAAAATTTAGTCTTATTTATAAAACATACCTAATTTTTATATTGTTTCTGTTCTTCCCTTGTTGTTGGTTATTATTGTTGTTGTTATGATTATCTATTAGTTGTGCATGTTTTGACAAAATAATTTATTTTAGTTTTTTGTGGTTTTTGGTGAATTGGAGGCAAATTTTTAATATTTTGTTTAGTGAAATTTAATTATTAATATTGCCGCTATTGTTGATGTAGTTATATTGTTGTTGCTAGGTTTATTAGTTGTGCATGTTGTGACAAAATAATTATTCTAGTTTTTTGTGCTTTTTGGTGAATTGGAGGCAAATTTTTAACCGTTTGTTTAGTGAAATTTATTTATTAATGTTGCCGCTGTTTTATTATTGTGCTGTGGCTATTATTGTTGTTGTTATTGTTATTGCTTATGCATGTAGTGCCATGTGTCAATCTGGTAATTGTAGTTTAACGTAACAATTATTATGTGTCTCGTGTCTTTTGTAATTCACACAACATAAAAAAAATAAGTTACCATTAATTTTAATTTTTACATTATGTATATTCTAATAAAAAGTAAATCGGAAATTTACTTTAGATTAGTAGTCGTTGGTCGTGACCAGTATTATTTAAGGTATATTAGTTATTTAAAGATGAATGCTAATAACCAAAATAATAACTAGGCCAGAGAGCGCCAATGGTATTTTCTCAAAAGAAAAAGGGAGCAGGAACGAGAAAATCTTTATGTTGACTCGAGAGAATTAGCAAGAGAGCATTCACAAAGATATCGCGAAAAAATAAATCAAAGGTACACGCAACAGGATAATCTTTATCCTGTAGTACATCAAGATACTGTTATACAAATACAAAATTCGCTCCCTCGACAAATTTCAGTACCATCAAAAATAAGTCTTCATGTTGACTCAAATATACAAACTGAAGACCCTTGCGAGTGCAAAACTTAAACGAAAGAGAGAATTAGCAAGAGAGCGTTCACGAAGATATGTATCACCACACAAAACTAGGCGAAATGATGAAATTCATTCATGACAATCTCCTCATATACACTTCGGAAGGTTCAACTTTATTAGGTCGAAACTTCAACGAAATACCCATTATTTTGAGTGGCGATTTTAATATCAATTTTTCATCAGAAACGGCGCGTCCCTTGCTACGTTTTCTGCATGGAAAATTTAATTTAACGATATCAAATAATGTTGACGAAAAGACCACGACATATGGAACGTCACTTGATGCAGTTTTTACGCGATATTTAGATCAGTTTCAATCTAAAAAATATATTGGGTGCCTTCCATTTAGACACAGAAAGACAATTGTGTCCGACACAGCGTGTCGCTCTGTGTCGTTCTGTGTAAGCCCAAATGGAACACATAAGTTCATGAAATATCCGCCACAGCGCACTTTCCTCGTTTTTATTTTTGTTTGGCAAGTAAATCGTAAATTTTATGTTGATAATTTCTTTAAATTAATTACCCGACATCTTATAAATGCTGGGAATCTTAAAAATGAAACAATATTGTTGTAATTATAAATTAACGATCACATTTCAATTGGCGAGGGTTGGTAGCATTGGGTGCCTTCCATTTAGACACAGAAAGACAATTGTGTCCGACACAGCGTGTCGCTCTGTGTCGTTCTGTGTAAGCCCAAATGGAACACATAAGTTCATGAAATATCCGCCACAGCGCACTTTCCTCGTTTTTATTTTTGTTTGGCAAGTAAATCGTAAATTTTATGTTGATAATTTCTTTAAATTAATTACCCGACATCTTATAAATGCAATATTGTTGTAATTATAAATTAACGATCACATTTCAATAGACCCAGCGGTGTCTGCTGTCGTAGACAGGCGGTCGCCGGCATTTTTTGCTGCTAGACAGATGTAAGATTCTCACCACTCCCTCGTAAAAAAAAACTTTATTGTACTTCTATTGCATATTTCTTGCTGGTTATTATTTTAATAATTCCGGCAGTTATTGGGCAACCAAGTTTTACTTCCAAAGTGTGATCTTAAGCATACTCATATTTTTATTCAGATCATCATGGACTGCGAAATCGGGTGGACAACTTTTTTTTTACACCTTAGGTTTAGCACCATTTTTTTGATATTTATTATTGAGACAAAAAAAATTTTTTTTCATTAATATAATGACGTACAATTTCAATTAAAAAAAGTTTTTTGAAATACATTCAGTAGTTTTTGTAAAAAGATAAATCTAAACTTTCATAAAAAATTACCAATTTTGAGCGATTCCTCCCTTCAAGGAGCGAAAATAAAGAAGAAGGCTCCGGCGGGAGAACAACTAGCTCGTATGAGCGAAGAGGAACCTGCTCGGATTTTTTTCTGCGGTGAGATCTACGGGGGAGATTACACCGGCTCAAAATTGGGACCGGTGGAGAAAACAGTTGCAGAGGCCAGGGCCAGATTCCGGTTGGAGAGCCGTTAAAGAAGAAGAAGAATATTAAGCGGAACCTGGAGGAGGAGGCGATGAATTTTGAATTGAACTATTGGTTATTTTACGAGCTCGGAAATGCTGACTGCAGTTTTATTTTGAACGAATCCTTTGACTGGCATGAAAGGTAAAAAGAGGACTGCAAGCTGTGAAAATTGCCGAAGCTGGTCTTGTGTTGCGGAAGAGTGACGCCGGGATTTCCAAGTTCGTAGATTTATAATTTCGGTGGAACATCCACAGTGATATTAGCGATATAATTAGGACTTGTAGATTGCAGGGCGGCTTTCTGGGCGGAGGAGGGGCTTACATCTTTTAAGAAATCATAGGCACTGAAATGTTTTTTTTGCGAATTGAAATATGTGGTTATTCCATCGCAGATCCTTAGCAAATGTCAGTACAAGAATGAATCGAGATATGTACATCCAGATCCTGATCGTCCACTGAAACAGAAGGGTCAACGGCCACAATAATGATAACATCTTTTTCGTAACCGGAGTTCATCTAAAACAAGGCACCAGAGGAGCGGTGATATACAACCTCATAGTCGTAGACACTTGCTATAAGTCATTGGATGTATTGTCGTCAGCGCAGTTTCTTTATTTAACACTGGTTCTTCCATCTTTAGAACCAGAATATGAAGGGCCGTCTTAAAATGCTGAGTAGCCTTCGACGCGATAATAGCTGGGTATGCTTTGAACGGTTTGTTATTGTTTCTCACCTAACCCATCGCTCACCTTTTTTTCGCTGCGCTTATCTACCCAGTCTCCCATTTAAAGTTAAGATTATAAGTGAGGGATAGAAGGCATTATAGCCGAAGATCAATCTCAACATTTTTTCCCATTTGACGCCCTTGATGAAGGTTGCCAAAGACCAGGGGTCTTATTCTCTATTACAATATTGTGAACATTTCAAACAAAATCTGCAAAATCGTATTCTCTATTACAAAACTGACTAATTCTACTCGAGACGGTAAAAATATTATTAGATTTTTATTCGCAAGCTCAAGGGTAATCGAGCGATTTATAAAATATTACTTATGGGCGTTTTCTTTCATTTATTTTTTTATTTATTTATTGCCAAGCAAGGCACCTTATTACTAATTACAATTAAATACAAAAATTAATTAATGTAAAGGAACATCAGTGAGTATTTAACATCGTATTAAACTAAGGTCTAGGTCTATCATGTTAGTACAATCAGGAGGACAGCAGGGAAGTTAGTTTTCTTTTGTGGGTCATTTTGTTAATTGAGGGAGAGAAACAGGCCGCGTAGGTATTGAAGGTAATACAGCACCTGTTAACGGGTTCGTTTCTAGCATATTCAGTGCGATGCGGGTACTCTTTAAGTAATTTGGAATGTCTTGTTTGTCGAGTATCGTTAAATTTGATGGTGTCCGACAGGAATTGCACGTTGAGGTTATTGTTCAGGACATCCAGGGTAAAACAAGATATGAGCAATTTACGCCTAAGGCATAGAGGCAAGAGATCAAGGATTTTGAGTCTAGTATAGTGAGGAAGGTTGTGAAAATCCGAAGGATTATGAAGGTTCCTAAGCGCGAAAAGAAGGAACCTCTTTTAAACTGATTCTATTCGGTTTAGGCTTATTTGAAATATGGGATCCCAGATCTGGCACGCATATTCAAGTATAGGCCGGACTAATGCGCAAAACAAAGCTTTAGTAACCCATACAATTACCTTGTTTATGCGTAAGTCGAATTTCGGCTTAAGACAGAATCCGGCTCCCTATAAACAAGCTTAAGTTGAAATTCGTCTCAAGCTTAATTTATTTCAGCTTAAGACGAATTATTGTGTAGATGTGTGAGGAGTTCTCAAAATGGCTGATTTTGGTCTGACATTAAAAGAATAATCTCACTCTATTCCGGTTAGTGATTAAAGTTATGTTAATGCATAATATAGGACGTAAATTTTCAATTGTCTGAGAGAGAATCCGAATCTGTTTATGCAGGCAATTCGTCTTAAGCCGATTTTAAGCTTAAAACCGTCTTGCGCATAAACAAGGTAATTGTCGAATTCCTTAGCTCTTCTCTTAATAAAGCCCAACAGCTTGTTGGATCTGGCAGTTATATTGTCATAGTGTAAGTTAAAGTTTAACTTGCTGTCGAGGACAATGCCTAAATCAACAATGTGATCGACACGATCCAAGACTTTGTCATTGAGATAATAATACTGCAGCTGTTTGTTTCTTTTCCTGGAGAAGGTAATTACGTGACACTTACTGGTATTGAGAAAAAGATTATTAGTGGTACACCAGTCTTGTAGTGCATTAAGTTTCGACTGTAAAAAGGATGCATCAGCTTGAGACTTTATAGCACTATAGATTTTTAAATCATCGGCGTGAAAGAGGTGCGGAATGCCATTTAATTTTTCAGATTGATCGGAAATGAATATGTTGAATAGCAGTGGTCCTAAGTGGCTGCCCTGGGGTACACCTGAGGTTACATTGATTTCTTTTGAAAGGAAACCCTGAAATCTTACCACCTGAGTTCTCCCGTTAAGGTAAGAAGTTATCCAATCCAAAAGGGGGCCGGATATCCCAAATCGTAATAATTTCGTAAATAAAATATGGTGGTCTACTCGATCAAATGCCTTGCTAAAATCAGTGTAGACAGCGTCAAGCTGGTGGCCTTGTTCCAAGCCGCATAGTAATTCGGAGGTCAGTATCATAAGATTGGATGTGGTGGAACGACCTTTTCTGAAACCATGTTGCTGATCGTTTAGGTTCGGAACAATTAGAGGCGCAATCTTGTCATAGATAAGTTTTTCAAATAGTTTAGGGATACAGATAGGATAGCAATGCCCCTATAGTTGTCCACCGCATGTTTATCACCTGATTTAAAGATTGGTGTGAGGTAGGATTTCTTCTTTTGGAGACATTTATACTAGAAGAGGAAACAATAATGTAAGCATTTTAGTTTCAGATAACAGTTTCAAGTAAAAAACATTTGAGTATTGTAATAAAGAATAAGGCTCCTGGCTCTACTGCCGGCATTAATGATCAAATCGCTGACAGCATGTCATTAAGAAATGTATTGACGAATCGTCGATGATGATGCAAAAGCCAAGCTGGAACAAGGGATTAATTGTAACTGGCCCAATATAGAATATAATAAAAACCTATATTACCCCTAGCTTCAAACACTTTTATTCATAAATTATGTACAACAAAACAAGAGCATGATGTGTATTACTTTAAATTTTAAATGATTCAATCAAACATTTAATACTATTTATAGAATGTTTTTACGCTTAATTTTTAGACTAGTTACCATGGTTACACAAAAAGACCAATTGCAGTTAATCGCTTAAGTTTTGCAAAGCACAAAACCTTCGACCTTTAACAACTATTCACCAATAACGATGGCATTGATATAAAAAAACAACATATTGAATAAATATATGAGAATTTTGGCTGAATTGTATTGTTTGGCCTAAAAAATTCCAAACAAAAATTTAAAAATGATGATTGAGGGCCTTCTCACATATTCATGGTAAGTAAAAATATTAACAATTTAATTATCTTTCTTCATTCGGGTTGAAGTCATACGGTAAATAATTGAATCACGTCCAGGATCCATAGTGGCTATGGCATAACAAATTGCCAATAACGAGAACGTAAATACTACTCCGAACCACAAAACAATGTTGAAAATTACAGGGTAATCCTTATTGTAATATGTTGCAAGATTTAAGTTGGAATGCTATGATATGAATTATATTAATAATGTGTTAATTGTTGCTAATTTGAAATATTACCTCGTCGGGTTTTGCTGCTTCTCGTTTTGTTCGAACAACTTCGGATTTACTAGTTATAACTACAAAAAGAAGATTTTCATCAGAAGTTTTCTTAATTATATCTGCGAAATTTTGTATCGCTTCTGATAGCATTTTAAGCGATTCTGCCATTGCTGGAGATTTTTTTCCATGTGTTGTTGCAATAGGTCCTAATGATACGCGAATTGTTATAAGAGACGGCTTCTTTTGTAGTACAGATAAACGATCGGCCATAGAATTAAGAATGTCTATTTGTTGGAGGAAGAGCTTGTCTTCAGAATGTAAGTCGGGCTTTAAAGTTCCATTGCTCTTTAAGTTTGATGGTACCTCAATATACCCGAGGATGTCAGAATATGTTAAAAGCTTAAAGATATCAAATAAAATAATAATTCAATGAAAAATAAAGTTGAAACTTACTGCTTCTGAGCCCTGTGCAAGGTCCACATCAACGACTTGGGAATTTGATTCTTCTAAGGTCGAAGCCAAAATATCTAGAGACTCACCAGCAGAAGATCCGGAGAGAGGAAATGTTTTTGTTTTGTCAAACAGGTGAACATGTTCAGCATCATCTACGTGAACTGCAATTGCTACTTTAGCGACTTCGAATGGATCGTTCAGATACAAGCCACCCCAACGGGAACTGACTTGAACAGAGTGGCCCAAACACGCAGCTATAACATCACCAACATTTTCCGATTCTAATTTTTCGTTTCCTTTAAATTCCACTGATGGTGGCGAATATAATACATTAAAATCTCCAGAGGCATATACTGATATGAAAATAAGAAGATTGATTCATCAAGAGAAATCGATAAGAAACATTTTTTAAGTTTGAGTAAAATAACACTTATATTTTTTGGATTAAAGTTACAAGAACTTAAATTTGGTTTGAAATTAAAGCTATTTAACTCACCTGCCACGAAAAATAAAGGTAAAACTAGAATTTTTCTTTGCATTTTGCGGGCCCCGCTGATCATATGACAAAAATTGAACAACTTGTACCAAATTTCAAGAATACCTAAAATGACAATCTGATTCCGGTCATTCCACATTCAATTGTTGAATTCACGTGACATTAAATGTACTAGGGGAATTTAGACCATTCGAAATCATGCCAAAAAATAATTATTTAAATGCATTTTTAAACAAAGCAAAATTAATTGCCAATATTAATGATATATTTAAAATATTATTTTGTGTTTCTATTTATAATTTATCGAACTGCAAATAAAGTGACCTACATACTACTTTTCCTCATACCACACATCACTTTGAAATTAATTTCCAGAACAAAGAAGAAGAAGAGTTTTCTTTGACTGTTAAAACCGGGGACTTCGATTCGTTATTGTAACTCGAAAGGACTAACCCGGCTTTCAAACATTGAAAGAAGTGCGATTTGTCTACTATAAGATATAATTCTGCAAGCTACACTCAACAATAAATCTGCGATAGAAATTTTTTATGAATATTGAGGTTATGACAAAATAGTTTTTACCAAAAACCAAACATGTCTGATAAAATCATGGATACAGCACAGTTAGTTAATGGAGCAGCAATACTCTTGTCATTCTATGTTGGATATAAGTATGGACTTTTTACGATAAGGAAAGAAACTGACAAAAATGCAACGGGAGAGCCATGTCAAACACGAAAGGTATTGTTGAAAATTTACTTTTAACTGAAAAACTTAGTTAATCTAGAATCTGCAGTTCTTTTCAGATTTTAGTAATTACAAAATGATACTAGTTGTTAGGAATGACTTAAAAATGGGAAAGGGTAAAATTGCTGCACAATGCAGTCATGGAGCAGTCGGTGCCTATCAGAAGGCAGTTCGAAAAATTCCACAACTTGTGAATCGATGGGAAGAATCTGGATGCATGAAAATTGCTGTTAAAGTAAAATTTAAGATTAAGCTAAAACCGACATTACTGTTCAACTTTTGTAGGTTGAAAGTGAAAAAGAATTGATGGATATCAAGAGGGCAGCTGAAGCGAAGAATTTCGTGACAAGTCTTATAAGGGACGCAGGACGGACACAGATTGAACCAAATACCAAAACAGTACTTGCTATTGGACCTGCTTCAGCAGATGAGTTAGATAGGATAACAGGTCATTTGAAGTTGTTATAAATTTCATTTGTATTAAATGTCCAAGTTTAACAAAATTGAATTTTAAATACCTTAACCCTTTATACATATGTCTTCCTTGTGACCTTCTTCCTTCTGTTGTTTGGAGAAAAATGATTTTTGGCTACGCTTCTTCAAACATTTCATTACATGTTCTATCCAGCGTAGGCATGAGCTCTTGATGCATATGAATTCTTACTCTGTTGATTTTAACGGAGGATATTTAAGTTTATATATAACACCTTATAACATAGCCCGGGCCGTTGGCATCACTAAAGAAAATCGAGGCTTTGGAACTTGGGACGTAAAAATTTTTTTTAAAAACAAGCTTTTATTAGATAAACTAAAACATATTAAATACTAAAAAAAGTTTTTAAATATGCGTTAATAAAATGAAATAAAAAGTATAAAATAATTTTTAACTTTTTAGTTCATCTTATTAACGCATATTTAAAAATTCTTTTTATTATTTAATATATTTTAGTTTACCAATAGCTTGCTTTTAAATTTTTTTTTATTTCCCCTTTTTAGTCTCATGCGCCATTTTGTGGTGGCCGCCTTATTGGATTTAAAATCACAAATAGAAAATGAACTAATAACACCTGTAAAAGAAGTCAAATACCTTGGACTTGTCATTGACGAAAATCTGAACTTCTCGTTTCATTTAAGTCAGTTGGTGCGGAAACTTTCACCACTAATAGGAGTTCTTAGACGTGCCCCGAACTTGCCTGCCAGCATTAGGAACACTTTATATAACACACACATATTATCAAATATAAGATACGGCATCAATATATGGTCCCAATGTGGTACGACATCCCAAGCCAGAATTAAAACACTTATGTCCAAAGCCATCTGGAAGTTTCCTGCACTCACTCCAACAATAGAGGTACATAATCTCGCAAATCAATTGACCCTGGAAATAAGAAGAAAGAAAGCTAATAGCTCTTGAGGAAGTCAAACTTATTTACAAGATCAGGAATAAACTCGTAAAAACAAAGGTCCAATTCAGGAGTAATGGTGATAATCACAATTACCAAACCAGAAACAGGCATAGAATATTACAGGAAGCAGCCAGAACCAACAGACTCTACAATGATACTATAGTCAAAGCTGTTAGAACCTTCAACTCTATCCCTGAGGACATAAAGAACCAGCGAACGCTTCCTTCATTTATAACAGCATTTAAAAAATTCTTAACTAACAATAGCTAATTTTAACTAACTTTTAATCAATGCTTTACCTTTAATTATCTTTCGAGTAATGAACTTGTATTCTCTAAATTAATGTAATAATGATTTAAACTTACTTTTGAACTTTTTTAATTGTTAATTAATTAATCGCAACTATTATTCGTTAAGCAAACGATGCTTATACCAGCGAAAGCTGTCTGTGTTGTTTTGCTATTCTTATGTTTATTTCTTTTATTTAAATTTGTTTATATACATTAATTCTGCATTGTCCATGTAAATTCATTTTGTGATCTCTAATCAATAAATAAATAAATAAATAAAATAAATAAATAAAATAACATATCTCACAAATATCTTACAAACACAGCTAATTGTATTCTACTTATCATAACCCTTCATTTGATACCCATATCGAGAGGTTGTTCGCGGTGGCCCCGCCATATTGGATTTAAAATTACGTCACATACCTTACTGTATTTTACTCGTCGTTAAATTAGCGCTGTTAACTAACTGAAACGGTGCTACGTTTCTAGCATGCCATTTGACAATTCTCATTTTACAGCTAATAACAGGCAAAAATAATAACATTTCCCATTTTACAAATAATAAAAAGCTAAAAAATGAATAATAATAATAAAATCTTCAATCTGTATTGAAATATTTCTAAATTATTTGCTTACAACAAAAAATTACAAGCAAACGTCAATTCATTTTGGCTGTGCTAAATTTTAGCTAAGCCAAAAAGCAGAAATAAGTTAGCTAACAGCGCTAAAAAAATTGCTGTTTATGCCATTGTTAACTTGCCTAGCTCAGTTAAATTAACTTCGGCTTAAACGCGCCCATTTTCTCTTTGATACCAATGTCGGGGGGTTGTAAAGAAAAAGTCGAACAACTGTCCAATACATATATTATTAAAAGGTTTGAAGAAAGTGGTAGAATAACAAACAAGCCAAAAAATAGTACCAGAAAAGTATTTCCCAACAATCTCTGCTATTTCTCTCTGGCTTTTGCCGCCTTATAATGAAATACTACTAAAGAACGAATTGCAATACTCGGTTGTTTGGTTAGGTATGGATAGGGATACGGAATCGGTACTAGATTCCTTACTCATATGAGTATTTGGCTTTCGATTCTACTCATATCAGTACTCGATACCTTTGACCGAGTACTTTACTCATATCATTACTTATAGGGGGGAATCGAGTACTGAGTACAATTTGTATTTAAGGCCGAATTCAAGCTAACTGCAAGTTTATCTCAGTCGTGAATAAATTTCCACATAAACGCTTTTATATGTATTTAGTTTATAGTCCGTTCTGACTAATTTGAAAAAAAAATCGCTGTTATGAGACCGGAGCGACACAGCTATGAGACCGGAGCGAAATGAAGGATTTGGGTGGTCTAAACATGATTTTCATAACCCTCAGTTCGAAAAAAGGGTTGTTTTTGAGAAATATGATGGTTTTCGCCTTTTTTCTATTTTGAGGAGAAACTATGCATTTTGGTGAAAATATCAATAGAGCAAAGTTTTAGGGCATAAAATTACCTGATTTTTTGTCTTCACTGTTTTTTTGAATTCCGTATAGTTTCTTCGCTATAGGCCGTTTTGCGCCTTTTTAGATTTTGAGCCAAAATTATGCTTTTGTATGAAAAATTATATGAGATCAAAGTAGTAGTTGCAGTTTTAACGGCTTTTCTTTGAACGCTTTGATTATCAACAGAATCTGAAAAAAAGCCTCTAGCGGCGAAACTATACGGAACCGTGAACACAAAATGTGTAGGTAATTTTATGCCCTACAACTTTGCTCTATTGATATTTTCACCAAAATGCATAGTTTCTCCTCAAAATAGAAAAAATGCGAAAACCATCATATATATGTATATTTCTCAAAAACAACCCTTTTTTCGAACTGCGGGTTGTGAAAATCACGTTTAGACAACCCAAATCCTTCATATGGCACCGGTCTCATAGCTGTGGGAAAAAATTTCTTTAATTTTTCCTAATTTGAGCGGACTATTAGTTTAGTCTAGCTAGCTAATGGTCGATTACGAGTAGGGTTTCGAACCGTTATTTTTTTCGTTTCGGTTTTCGTTCGGGTTCAATTAAAAAAAGAAATAACAGTTCGGTTCTGGTTTTCATTCCGGCAAAAATAACGGTTTTTTCGGTTTTCGGTTCAATTCCGAGTGATGAATTTTTAAATGCTTGTATTTCAGTAATGCCGAGTCTGCAATAAATTAGCGTCATATAGTTTTATGGCTCTTTGATGAAGAATCTTCTTTTAATATAAAAAAAACCAGCAGCCTTTTCTAGATAGAGGGCTGTTTTAACATATATGTGCTGATGGCACGCGGTAACAAGCTATCTTACGTTAATACACTATTCATTACAAAAACTGTGATAAAGATAAATAATTATAATAAACGTGAGTACAATAACAAACAGTGTTCTTTTATTTATTTATTATAATCGATCTCCACAATGTTTACATATTTCATCTTTATAAATTGAAACTGAGAATGAGAAACGTGTTAATACAAAAAACAAAAAAAATTAAGGAGTAATGTGAGTGAAAGGATTACGCACACAAGCGAACGGTCCCGATTTTGGAGTCCCTCATAGCGAACCGGAAAAAAACCGAAATTTTTTTCGGTTCAAATCCGGTTTTCGTTCCAAGAATAATATCGGTTTTTTTCGGTTTTCAGTTTTCGGTTCAGTTCCGGTTCGAAGCCCTGATTACGACTGCATTCATATCAGTAACAGAGGCGTGCATACCTCTGGCGGGCACACACATTTTTAGATTTTCACAGCCTACCCAATTTGGATGTGGCCAAGGCCCTCGAAGTACAGGCCTAGAAGCAGCCAGGCCAACTAATACTAACATAGCTGAAAACAGGCCAAAAATATTCTGACAATTATGGAATTAACATGGCCGAAGCCATACGAAGCAATTTTTTAAGTTTGTTTTTGCACTAAAAAGTGGTAAAATATTGTATATTATCACTTTTTGGTGCACATGGATTATCAGTGATTAGTGCTTTAGTGATTTAATAAAAAAAATTAAAATGAAGTGAGTGGTTAAGTGTATTTTAGGAGTGTTAATTGATTAGGTGACCATTTTTGTTTACATTCGCGGTGGTTTTTTCGTGTTAATTTAGGGAAAAAATGTTGAATTTGTGTAGTAATATAATAAAAAGTGCCTTTTAAGTGATTAAAGATTATTATAGAATAGTTATTAAAAACATAAGTGCAGAAAAATGTGAAGGAAAAGTGAAAAAGTGATTGTTATTCATGTTGTGTGGTAGTACTTGCACTTATGTTTTTAATAACTCTTCTATAATAATTTTTAACTACTTTAAAATCACTTTTAATTCCATTACTACACAAATTCAACACTTTTTCCCTAAATTAACACGAAAAAACCACCGCGATTGTAAACAAAAATGGTCACCTAATCAATTAACACTCTTAAATACACTTAACCAGTCATTTTTTTTAATTTATGGACTCAGATCACTAAATAACTTATCACTGATAATCCGTGTGCACTAAAAAGTGATAAAATACAATATTTTACCACTTTTTATTCCAAAACCAAAGTTAAAAAATTGCTTCATACGGCTTCGGCCATGTTAATTCCACAACTGTCAGACGATTTTGGCCTCGCACAGACACAACCAAAAAGTCTGCTTCCAGGCCTGTACTTACGAGGGACTTGATGTGGCCAGTAACTCAGCTTACAACTACATTTGAACGCCTTGTGTGTGCGTGAGGCCTCTTTCAAATGCTCTAGGCAAGGGCAAGGCCTTCTCAAGTACAGGCCTGGAAGTTGCCTAACTCACTAACATTAACGCAGCTGCTCGTAGTCCCAGAATCTGTCACTTTTGTTGGATTTATATGCCGCGATGTAAAGTTCGGAATATTTTTGCATTAGTTTGCCGTAAAAAGTCATAAAATAATATATTTAACAAGTTTTTATTGCAATAGGATTACCAGTGAATAGTGCTTTAGTGATTTAATTAAGAAAATTTAAAAAAATCGAGTGTGTTTTAAGTGTGTTAATTGTGAAGGTGGCCAATTTTGTTTACATTCGCGGTGGTTTTTTCTTGTTTATTTAGGGGAAAAATGTTGAATTTGTGTAGTAATATAATAAAAAGTGCTTTTGGAGTGATTAAAGATTATTATAGAATAGTTATTAAACACATTAAGCGCAAGTACCACCACACAACATGTATAACAATAACTTTTTCACTTTTCCTTCACATTTTTCTGCACTTATGTTTTTAATAACTATTCTATAATAATCTTTAATCACTTAAAAGGCACTTTTTATTATATTACTACACAAATTCAACATTTTTCCCCTAAATAAACAAGAAAAAACCACCGCGAATGTAAACAAAATTGGCCACCTTCACAATTAACACACTTAAAATACACTTATTCACTCGATTTTTTTAAATTTTCTTAATTAAATCACTAAAGCACTATTCACTGGTAATCCTATTGCAATAAAAACTGGTTAAATATATTATTTTATGACTTTTTACGGCAAAATATCCCGAACTTTTACCTCCTCCATATAATTTCTTCTTATCTGACAGATAATGGGTCTATTACCGACACAAACACAAACTCTGCTTCCAGGCCTGTACTTGAGAAGGTCTTGCTCTAGGTCATCCGAGTTAGTGGGAAATTTAATAATGTTTAAAGAAATAAATAAATTAACGTCGATTTGTCAATTGTAATAAACTACCATTTTGCTTGATTCGTGTAACCATTTATAGTAGATGTCCACAAATCCACAATATAATAAAACCAAAGACAAAAAGTCCCTAGGAAAGTACCGATACTTTGGGGTATCGATACTTTAGTTTCGATACTTTTACGAGTACGATATTTTTTTTCGATACCACTACTACTCATGAGTACAGTATCGATGCTTTTTATTCGATATCGTGTCCCTAGGTATGGAGGTGTATGGCGGCAAATGGCACTGGCAACCTTGAGGTCATCCGAGGAACAATGGATTCAATGATTTAGCTTGATATTCTAAAAAGAAATGTGCAGCAGAGTGCGCAACTTCTAAGTATTACTGCTGGGTTTGCATTCTATCGGTATAATGGCCCTAAGCATACTTCAGACTTTGAACGCTATTAGTCCGGGAGGCAGCGTTGCATTTTAGATGGTCATTTCTGGACGCCTGATTTGTTTTGTTATTGATAGCTTTGATATAGGTAAAAATCGAAACAAGAGTCAGACGCCAGTATCGTGGTGGGGCTGGTCGTGGGAAAATGAAGAACTTATAAAAAAAAATAATTTCCAAAAGTGATTTCTGGCCGCTTGAAAATTTGCACAGTAATTGTTTAAGTGATAATAATAATAATAAAAAAAGTCAGCTGCATAACTAGTGGGGGATTATACGTCAGTCGCTTGTATAAACTTGTTAACAAAAGAATTATGTAAAGTCAAGGAAACTTATATATCGAATTTCTTATAAAATTAGAAGAATAAAAAGCACAATCAGCTGTTTGCAAAATGAGGGTAAGACCGTCAGCTGGCGGATTATAAGTGCTGAGTGGGTTTTAGCCTAGGCATTTTATAATATAACCATTGAAGTAACTGACGATCTTTACCCCTTTATGTCGGCAGCTGACCACCATTTTTAGTTAATATAATCTGTAAACTAATTGCTGCAAGAATTTCAGGTGACTAGAAAACAATTTGGCTACAACTTGATTAATTAATTTATCTGTTGACCTGAACCTCCGAAAGGGAATGCTCCATACTCCTTTAGAAGTTAGCTATATCTGAATTAGTTTGCACAAACATCTTATGATCCACATTGTCTCCCCTGATCAGTGAGTAACTCCCCTGGTAGTTAGCTTGCCAGGGGAAATACGGCACGGGAGAGACGTTTTCGTGACAAATTTAAATTTTTTAATTGACATAACTTAATATTGGGTTAATAATATATCACACCTTCACTATTAAAGTATTGTTGAATTTAGGTAGTAAATACAAAAAAATAAAGTTAATTTTATAAATTTTACGACTGACCAGGGGAGGGACACAATCACCTTGCGAAACCACTCCCGCGCACTGTCGCGTCGCCCCAACTAACAAATGACAGCGATTTAACGGCTCCTGTGTTTAGTGTTACAAACTTCACATTGATACACGTCCGTGAGCGCCATTTAGAATATGGCCATCTAATACTTCTGTTTACATTAACCGGCCAAAATTCGCCAGGGGAGATACACAAAAAAAGCGGGACAAAAAGGAAGTTCGAAAATTATTGCAAATAAACAAATATTTTTGTATTTTTCCTTTATAATACTTAAATATACTTGTTTAAGTTTGTGCTAAATAAACTTTAATTTAACAACGGCGACAAAGAAGGTATATACTGTCTGCATGTTTAACTAAAAACGTTAAAGGGACAGGCCAGGGTAGAGACTTTTTCAGACTTAAATTTGAAATTTCAGGAAAATGTACTATAATTGAGGAGCAAGCATGCAAAACGCGATAAATCCACTTAAACTAGTTTTGAGTAAATCGCAAAAATGTTATAACTACAGGTCCGTTTCAAATTGAAATATTTTTGTAAACCAATGTTGTAGAAGGTGTTAAGGTAATATTAGGTTTGTTCCCGTACTTTCTGCATTCTGCCACTTACTGCAAGTTGCTTATTGAGAGGTGGGGATGAAGTACAGAAAGTACAGGAACATGTTTCTGCAGGTTTCTGCAGTTTTAACACGGGAATGACAGTTCTGACATTGCCATATTTCAAATATCTAAGCTGCAGCAGGTTACAGCAGCTCATAGCTACTGCAGGTTTCTGCTTCTTACTGCAGGGTGGGGAAATGAGTATGGCGGCTGCAGTAAAAGTACGGGAACAGAATTCTGTTAAGTAATTCGAAGCAACTGACAGATTCTGTACTTTCTGCAGGTGCGGGAACAGACCTATTACTAGTAATTTTTGAAAAAAATGTGTGGGGCCGTTTGGGTGATATACGCACCTTTGTTTTGGATTTATCCCGTTTTGATTGATTGAAATGGATTTCTTCAAGGTAATGATATTTAAAGTTTCGTGAATTATATGTGAATTTTTGTTTTGAACTCCACATCCATCGCAAAATAATCGTCCCTTTTTTGTACCCTCTAGGTCTAAAGAATCTAAGTGGGTTAAAAGTGCTGAACCTATCTGTACAGACGCTCGTCCAGCTTGGTCTTCGGACCACGTGTAGAACGTAGGATTTCGGGATTGCATGTTATATTTTTCTGGTAATTGTCAAAAATCGTGTTCCATTAGTGATGTACTCGCAAGTACTTACGAGGAGAAAAAATCGCTCCCATCTAGTAAACTAAGGGTTTAACACGTTTTGCTCGAGTTCGATTTTACGTTTGGATTTAACCCATTATGCTTGATTTGCGAGTTTTTAAACGAGAATTTCACTAGGTTTTAACGCGTTTAGCTCGATTCTGACCTCGCCATTGGATTTATCTCAGCCCAAATATATAAAAACACGGCTTATATTGCTTTGTATTCACAACAAAAGGTTTGTGCCAAATTTGAGCATCACCGGATATCGGGAAGCGCCCGAAAAATCGATCGCAAGATTCCACTCCAGAACTATCCGCCATTTTATGGTGACCGCCATATTCGATGTATCATAAAATTGGATAATACTATTGCATTGTCTTCAGAACCAAAGGATTGTGCCAAATTTTAGCATCACCGGATATCGGGAAGTATCGAAAAATCGATCGCAAGATTTGTCCCAAACAGAGAACGAAGTTAATATAAAGCTTGTAAAAATCAGAGCTGCTCTGTAACCAATCGTTGTTTCTAACTGCTTATACTTTCCCCTATTGTCATATTTATCAGACTCGCGTGATTTTTGTAATCGACCCTACATCTAATACTACAAACATGATAATGGAAACAAAAAGATTTTTCAATTTCGTTATTATTGAACGAAAACTATTTCACTGAAACATATAGTGCACCTTCAACTCTAATAAACAATCGTTTGACGGTATAATAATGACCGGTTTAAACAATCTTGACACAGCATAGGTCGCAATATTAACAATTTGCATCCTACTTTTTGAAATCGTGCTTAAAACATAGCTTATCCCTTCTTCATCAGTTCTTCAACAAATCATTATCGCTAAGAAAGTTTTCTATAATGTGGAAAAGATTATGTTTCATACCGATTCACAAATCAGCAGGGGACAAAAAGCTCTTCTAAAACGTTATATAACACAACATACGAATAACAACATGGATTCACAAAAGAAATCATCCAATTTTTAATATCAGGTACTGGCTCTGGAATAGATAAAATCATATCTGAACGGAAGAATATAGGTTATCAGTGTTCAAGGGGTTTTGTTTAAAGAAATCGAAGTAACTTCCGTCGTCTCACAGGGTAGTCATCTAGGTCCACCGTTATTTAATATCTTAATCTTCGATCTTTTAGAAGAATTAAATATGACCCACGCTGAATATTATTTCAAAATATTAGTCTCTAGCTCAGGTATCACCCTTTGTACCACCAGTCCGTCATGTCGTTCGCGTCATGGTCAGATGCCAGGTAGTTAAGCTTAGCTCGAAGGATAGAGAAAGGAAAGGCAGGTTAAGGGGAGTTTGGGTGGTGCAAGAGGAGATGGCGATGAACCTTGCGTTTGAACTCTTGAATGCATGAGTTTGGGAATACTGACTGTGGGAGGTTGTTCCACAGTCGAGTTGTTCTCGAAAAGAACGAATTTCTAGACTGATGTGTGCATGAAAAGAGCTAGTCTTGTGTTGCGGGAAAAACATTGCCGTGGAGGTAGGAGTTTTTATATTTCGGTGGAACAGACGTTGTGGTAGATGCGGTAGAATTTCACCAGAGCCGCTGCATTCCTGCGGTGGCTTCATGAATCAATTGAGGGGCAAATGGCGCCATCCCCGATAAGTCGGAGAACGCGGTTTTTCACCTTGTCCAGCCACGCTAAGGCGGTACTCGGGACACCTGCTTAGATATACGAGTTGAATTCGAGGCGGGGCCGAATGTAGGATTTGTAGATTATAGCCCTGGCCGACAGCTGAAGGAGGAAACTGCATCTTTTAAGGAATTCCAAGCATTGTGATGCTTGTTTAGCGATTTGGAATTGTAATGAATCCCATCATTACCTCTACATCATTCCTTAATCCTCATTACACATCTCGTGTCATCCCCCAGTCTCGTCTCAATTCCACAGCCAAGCCCCAATAAATTCTCAAGTTACTATAACTTATATGTAACTCTATCCAGGGCTAATTAGATCACCACTTCGAAATAAGTTTACACTTATTTCCACCTTTTCCCAACAGCTGAAAAGCATAAATCAACATTTCATCTCGCGAAAGGTCCAGGCACTCAAAACCCTGAACCTTCCAAAAGATCTTAAATCCCTAAAAAAAAAACAAAAGATTCTCAGTGCACACATGCAACAACATATAAATGCCCTGAAGTGCACTTTCACCCAAGAATCTATAAATTAAAACAATGGTCAAAGCCATTGTTTACATTTCCCTTACTTGACATAAAACGCAAGTCAATTTCAAAATATACTTTCCGGTCACACAAGCAACCACCAGGGTAACTAACCGACGGGAACATGTGTGGAGAACATATGGACAGCCTGACCCATTTCTTCGATCGCGTACGATCACCCTCGACGAGAGTGTTTAACCTGTGCAGAAATTCCCTCTGCACTTGCTCGCTCACAGAGAGGCTTTGCAGAAATTTCCCTCTGCACTTGTTCATGCAGAAGAACGAGAAATACATTCATTAGCCCCTCCCCCCAATGCATTTAAATGCATTGATGTAAATAACCGCGGCAACCAATAAGGGACCGCGAAGAAATTTTTAAGAGTTGGAAATAATTACGGTATCGGAGGCAAGTTGTAATGCGAAAGTGATTCGAAGGGAAGAATCAATCAGTTTCGACCATCGAAACAAGTAACATCAAGTATTGTTAAAGCAAGGCAGACTTTCCACTTGAATTCAGGCTTTTATTATAAATCCGTGGGAGCCTACACGGACAAGTGGAAATGTTCTGCGCCAAGCTAAGTTGGCCAAATAATTATTAAAGTTGAATAATTAGTTAAAGTTGAAAGAGTATATTTAAACAGTGTAAAAATTATAATAAAAATAAAAGTGTAATCTAAAGTGTTTTTTTAATATATCCGGAACTGATAGCGAAGTGATTTAAGGTAATTAAGACAAAAGGGCCATGTTCATCTCTATAGGAATGCACGACATGGTCCTGTAACGAGAAAACCTCAAATAGTTACATAAAATTTGGTGGCAGCGGTGGGATACGAAAAAAAATCAGTATCCGCTACCGAGATAAACTAAATTAAATGAGGTTGTCCTGAAATAATAGGCACCTCCAACTTTAAAAAATCTACAACCGCACCAAGCATCCAACTATTAGCCCCTCCAGAGGCCAGGAGCCGGAGTTAGGGTGGTGCCAACGTAAGTAATTAATATCAGCAACCAACAAAATTCAACGTGGAATCCACTCATCAAACAATCAACGAGGGATCCTCAGCATCAGCATAAATTAACGAGGGATACTCAGCAAACCAACGCGGGATCCTCAACATCCAGCAAAACAACGTGGGAATCCATAATCAACGTGGGACTTCATTTCAACACAGAAATACCAAAGCGGGATCCTCCTCAACCAACTTGTTCAACATGAAGAAATTCAGCAAATCCAACGAGGGAATATCCAAGTAAGAGATCATTAGATTCTTCTATCTATTATTGTTTAAAAAAAAAATGAATGAACAAACACACAAATGTTAAAATTAAGTACAATTTTTTTTTGATCTTGGTGATATACATATATGTATATATTAATCAAATTTCTTGCACGTCGCGCCATTTAATGATGGAAAAGAAAATTTTTTTTTTTGTCCGAATATTTTTGATATACGAATATATTTAAATGAAAAGGATTCAAGTTCCTAAAAGTTTTAAAAAGTAATTGTGTAATCTCTAACAAGGTACTCGTGATATTTTCCGCCTGAAGTGAGAAGTTTAAGTTTTCGGGGTTGAGTTAAATTTTTCTGATAAACAAAACTAAGTGCCTATGGAAGGCTGGCATTTTTTCTCTTTCCTTTGTTATTTTGGGTCGAATTTATGAACATCCTGTATTTACTTTATTGCATATTATTGTCCCCTCCTTTTAATTATTGCTTACGGTCCCCGTGGTCCAAATCTCTTACCCCTCGTAACGTCTAAGCTCCAAAGATTGAGCTCAGAAGCCTGCGAAAATTATTACCCTCTATTCCCAAGCCAGCCAGAACAAAGAAAATGGCTACCGGCAGCGATTCGCAACCACCTTCACTTGGCGCCGAAACACCATCATTACGGATAACTATATCCGATGCCAGAGAAATGATACCCGAGTTTTCTGGTAACAAAAATGAATTAAACCGCTTCATATCTTGCTGTGACGAGCTGTTCAGCATCACTAAAGGTGAGCGGGATAGGGCACTATTTTTTCATATCCTAAAAACCAAAGTCTCTGGCGCTGCATATGACATCCTCGATTATGGAAATGTAACCACTTGGGAAGAATATAAAAAACATTTACTTAAGAGGTATAAACTGTCTCGGTCCACTATTCGTGAAGACCTAAGGCGGTTGAAGCAAGGCCCTAAAGAAAGTGTGAGTGAATTCTCACAAAAGATCATAAGGACCTTAGGAGAATTAAATAAGGCCACCCAAATAGCAGTCTCAGATGCTGGGGCTAGGCGACTTTTCGTAGAAGAAAACGAAAAGGAGGCAATCCGAGTATTCGAAGCCGGATTGAAGAGCGAGCGACTCCAAACGTTGGCACAGGCTAGGAATGAGACGGACCTGACAGCCTTAATTGATTACGTGTTGGATCGCGCCTCTTTTACCGAGGAAAAGCATTCAAGGGACCATTTCAACGATGGATCCCAAAGACAAATTTTAACGTGTGAATTATGCCACAAAAGAGGACATGCTCGGGAGACATGTTATAAAAATAAAATGATCCCTTCATTCTCGTCTCCCCAAATAAAGAAAGAAGTTCGGAGATTATACTGCTCGTATTGTAATCGACCAAATCATGAACTTAGCGAATGCAGAACTAGACGTTCTGACATTCTGTTGAAGAGGGACCTGCAACAAAACCGGCCCACAACATCCAATAATTGGAATCCGCGTAACGATGAATATAGGCAAACAAGCCAACAGCAACGGGAAGTTCCAAGAAATAACTTCCAACAACAAAGACAAGAAAGGTCTTACAGACAAGGACCTTCGGGAAATCAAAATCAGAATAGAAATGTCAATGTGAGACAAGTACGCATCCTAACCCAGGATGAACAAGATTCGGGAAACGAGATGCCGCGGGAAGGAAGTCCCGGCATTCCGACCCGCTACGAGGAAACTCAAGCCGTGGTGCACCACCTCGCCTAAACGAAGTTGTTCTAGCTCCTATCACTATCACCGAACGCGATGTCTTGGTAACATTACCCTTTTCCGAGTCCAAAAACGGTACTTCCACCTTCATGGTAGATTCGGGATCTCAGATAAGCCTGCATAAGATTAAATCCACTGCCGACGACAGCCTAGTCGATGTAGGTCAGAGGTGCATAATTTATGGCATCACTAAAGACTACATAGTATCCGAGGGCCTGTTGTACGGAACTTTGGCATTATCTAATAGCAGGTGCGAAGTCGAGATCCGCCACCCCTTTCAGCTGGTGGAAGATGATGAACGCATATTATCGTATGATGGACTGCTTGGGCATGATTTCATGACAAAGTATATGTACATGCAAAATAAATTATTTGGATGAGGTGTTAGAGATATATCTGAACAACAAAAATGCGAGGGTAGGAAGTCCTTCAAAGGTAAGGAGCACCAAGGAAAACGAAACTTACGACATAAGAAATGATCACAATTTAACCTATAGTAATAATGAAATTAATCCAACATTAAATGGGTGCACGCAACGCTACGACCGCGGCCCCCAACAGTTGGAGGAAACTATTGAACAAGAGGAAAGGAATCCACAACGCTACGACCGTGGTATTCTATCAAAGCCGTCAGGTGATCTTCCCCTATCTAGGAAAGCACTCCCTGATCGCCTGTTGTTTGAACCAGTCCCACATTTGGATAAAATGGTTAGCAACAGGGAAGCAATTGACCTCGACTTCAATATGATAGAAAATGGCAAGGAGAATCAAGAAGAAATTAAAGAAGAAGAAGAAGAAGAAGAACCTCCCAGGAATAAAGCAACCTGCGGGGATGAACAAACAAAAAGAAAAAATACAAAAGCAAAAATTACAGAAGAAGAGCAGCATATTTATAAAATGCCACGAGAAGGCAAAAATATAATACAAACTAAAATACCCACCAACCGAGTGGAAGATAATTTAATTAGGGAGCAACCAAGTAACTCCATTTTTTTTAACGAACACGGAAATACGGTATACGGTAATAAAGTAAACGAAATTTCGGTCGATAGTTCATACAAGGAAAAACCGCAGAAGCCAGAAGAAAATGCCGCGGACATAATAAAACAAAATTACAAACGAAGGGTTACCACCAACGAAAATCACAGACGCTCACCGCGTAACCCCGCTAAAGAAACCATTATACCAGCCAGATCCGAAATGGTCCTGGAAATACCGGCAACAGGCAACACAAACCTGATATGCCGGAAAAAGCTAATAAAACCCGGAATTTATTTAGGAGAAGGAATAACGCACCCAATAAATGGATACGCAAGGGTAACAGCCCTCAACATGAGTGAACTAGATGTAAGATGCTCGGAGGAAGAAATGACGCCAACCTGGGACGAACTAGATAATTACGATATCATACGCACAGACTACGATAGGGATCCTACCAAAGGTAGATTAAAAATCTTACAAGATCTTCTTCAATTAAACCATTGTAATGAAGAAGAACGCGAGGCAATATTAAAAATTTTCAGGGAATTTAACGATTTGTTCCATCTGGTAGGTGACTACCTTACGTGCACCGACGCAATGACGCACACAATACCAACATTGGCAGACAAGCCACCTATATACACTAAGCCTTACAGGCTTCCAGAATCTCAAAGAGGTGAGATCGACAAACAAATCAAGAACATGCTGAACGACGGCATTATAAGTCCAAGCAGTAGTCCTTGGAATTCACCACTATTGTTAGTTCCTAAAAAACCGGACGCTAACGGCAATAAAAAATGGAGGGTAGTAGTCGACTTTAGGAGGCTAAATGAAATCACCGTTGGTGATGCATATCCACTGCCTAACATCACGGATATTTTGGATCAATTGGGTAAATCTAAGTATTTCACTACTCTAGATTTGGCCAACGGTTTCCACCAGATACCCATGGATGAGGCAGACAGGGAGAAAACCGCATTTAGCACTCCATATGGGCACTACCACTATAATAGGATGCCATTTGGACTCAAAAGAGCTCCCGCCACTTTTCAGAGGCTGATGAACACGGTACTAACTGGACTGCAGGGTCTGCGTTGCTTCGTATATTTGGACGACATCGTCGTGTACGGTTATGACCTACGCGACCATAACTCCAAACTTATGGAAGTATTCAGCAGACTTAAGGCAAATTGTTTAAAGCTCCAACCGGAAAAGTGTCATTTTCTGGCAAGGGAGTTAATTTACTTAGGCCATGTAGTCAGCGCCGAAGGAGTTCATCCAGACCCAACAAAAATACAGGTCCTCAAGACTTATCCACAGCCAGGAAAACCTAAAGATATAAAAGCTTTTCTGGGTTTCGTAGGCTATTACCGCCGTTTTATACCTGACTTTGCTAAAATAGCAAAGCCCCTTACGAAGTTACTCAAAAAGGATGTTCCGTTCAAGTGGGACGCATTCTGCGACGAGGCATTTAGGACTCTAAAAAACAAATTAATAACCGCACCTATCCTGGCCTACGCCGAATTCGATAAGGAATTCATCGTAACAACGGATGCCAGTGACGTAGCCTTAGGAGCCATCCTTTCGCAAGGTGAAATCGGTAAGGACCGACCAATATGTTACGCTAGTCGAACTCTTAACCCAGCAGAATCCAAATACTCCACGATCGAAAAGGAATTACTCGCCATAGTGTATGCAGTCGAACAATTTCGACCCTACGTATACGGTCGAAGCTTCACAATCGTAACGGACCATAAGCCACTCATTTGGCTGATGAATCTGAAGGATTGTACAAGCCGACTAACTAGGTGGAGAATTCGACTGGAGGAGTATGATTATAAAATAAAATACAAAGCTGGAAAACTAAACGCCAATGCGGACGCGCTAAGTAGGATAACGCCTAGCGAAGACTATGCGGAAGGGAAAAAGGTAAATATAATCACCAGAAGCAGAGCCAGACAGAAACCGGATCCAGAACCAAACACTCCTACGGACACACGCCAAGAGGTAGAGCGAGAGGTGAAAATCACCGAGAAAAATGATTCCCTTTGCCGTGGTAAGGCAATAAAACATAAGTTTTTTCTATTACCTTTGACAACCAGTGACACGGAACAATACCTGCAGGAAATATTAGGGGACATGCCAGCAGATTTGGGAATGGGACAAATCCACGAAGAAGAAAAAGAAGGCAACTACACGTTAGCAAAAGCACCTGTACCCCTCCGAACTCTTGGAGACGAGGAGATAATAAAAAATATATTAAAAGCATTCCTACAGAAATGCCAAAACATGAACATAGCAAAACTAAATATACAGTTACCACCGCTAACCAATATAGAGCGACACCAATTGGAATCGATATTTAGATGTATTTTCAACGGTAGCAATATAGATATCACTTTGTATCTAGGAAGAATAAAATACTTAACGGACCCAGACGAAATTAAAAGAGTGTTAGGGGAGTATCACGACACCCCTACCGGAGGACACCAAGGTATATCACGAACTTTCCAAAGATTGTAGAAGGATTTCCTGTGGCCACATATGCGTCGCGACATAAAAAATTTTATAAAAAATTGCCCTTCATGCCAAACAAATAAACTAGCACCTAACAGAAGGATGCCAATGAAAATCACTACTACGAGTGGAAGACCATTCCAAAAGGTTAATATAGTGGGACCATTACCAACAAGTTACAAGGGGAATAAATATCTGCTCACCTTTCAAGACGACCTTACTAAATTTTCAACTGCCATCGCGTTGGAAAACACGGAAGCAATCACGGTCGCCAGAGCATTTGTCGAGAATATAATATGCAAACATGGAGCACCAGAGTCACTATTAACAGATCAGGGTTCGAATTTTCTGAGCCAGATGTTTAAAGAAGTAACAAAATTACTCAGCATTAAACAGCTGCAGACTACTCCTTATCATCCTCAAACTAACGGAGCTTTAGAAAGAAGCCACAGAACCCTGGCAGAATATCTGAGGCATTACGTTAATAGAGACCCACTTACTTGGGACACTTGGATCCCTTATGCCATGTTTGTGTATAACACCACCCCTCACTCAAGCACTAATTTCTCCCCTCATGAATTATTATATGGATTCCCAGCCACTATAGCATCTAGTTTGAAGAACGACCCAACTACTTCCTATAATTATGAAAACTATTCTAACGAGTTAAGGGCAAGATTACAACACGGCCATAAAATTGCTAGGGAAAATTTAATAGCAAAGAAGGAAAGAAATAAAAAATACTACGATAAAAACTCCGGAGCTAAGACATTCAACCTAGGCGATCAAGTCTTGGTAAAAAATAACGCAAGAAAAAACAAATTAGCACCGCT